>CM060922.1:879066869-884066869 GCA_030737875.1 Allium sativum
GATCTTACTTAGTATAAATACAGATCAGCTATACATAAATGTCTACAGCGGTAAACAAACATAATGTACAATAGGAGCTGAACAACATAAAAAGATATAAATGAAGAATCCATCTTCAGCTCCAGTTATCCAGAAAAAGCCAGCTAAAACCTGAATACAAGGTTGCCCGTGTAGAAAAAGGGGCACCCGAGTTTGAAAGTGAAACAAACTACGAGTCGGTCATGGGACTGGTATGAGAAATCTTCTCAACACATTTAAAATATGGCTAATCACAGGACCACGCCACTTTCGTGGAACGGGTTTACTCCATCGGATTGCCATTGCTTTAAAAACAATCAATTCTTTTAAACATCGCAATGCTTTTTATAAAAATGAAGCCATTATAAGATTTAGTTCCCATCACATAATGCAACGCTAACCGGAGGATAGAGTTTTACCTTATAATGGCCAAAATATGGTTGATACGAATAAAACAAAAGCAATTGATATTATTACTAGTGTTTACATGTTTCAGAAACAATTTCGAATCATAACTATCAATCATAGACGGCATGGGTACCATATATCATATCGCCACACACACATATATATATATATATATATATATATATATATACACACACACACACACAATCAAAACCGCACGATGTCGTATTTGGAAATTGGATTTCCATCATGAACCAAGGCAAAAGATAGTCCTTACCGACTTCGAGACTCTCTAGCCCGAGCCTCAGGCAAGTACTCAGTCAAGCCTTTGGATCGTCAGGGCCGGTCCATCGATGTGGATTAAAATTCCTGAATAATGTGTTTCCCCGCCCTATAGGGCGTAAGTGAGCGAACGAATGACTCCATCAGTCCCGGATCGACAGATATTTCCGAGGTGCCTCACAACAATAACAACCACATAAGTCAAACTCGTCAGGGTGTGTAAAACCACTGACGCCACTTCTAGCTAAAAAGAAACGCATGTCCCCCCTGAGGTCCTCTCCCGTTTCTGGTTCATACCGAGGTGTGAGGCTCGCGAATTCACGTTATACACAAAGCTATGCCACACAGGCGGTGCTTTGATCATCAATCACAAGACATTGTTTTTCAACAGAGGTCCTGATCACTGCATCTTAGCATGCCACACAGGCAATTCACACCGTGTAACTGATGGCTATCAATCACACATAATAAATTCCAATTTCATACACACCATCCATCTACAAGTCTGTTCTAAATTTCACATCCATATCGTTTATAATATTTTATAACGATTTATCGCTATTTTTATTTATTTTAAAATAGCCAATTTATTCAAAACGACGTTTCGGGACATAACGCGGCTGTGGCGCTGTTTTTCTTCAGATTTTATTTACACATATATGAAAATCTAACCGTTGGATCTTCACAAAATTTCCATTATTAGAAAGATCTTTTCAAAACGAATCCAACGGTTCCAGTTTCGGGAAAATCCGACGGTCGGATCTCCCGGTATAATCGTTTGAAGTTTCGATTTCAAAATATGAACTGCAGCGTCGTTGTTCGATTTAATATAATTATATTTATATATATATAATCGATTCTGGCTCTGTTTTTCTTCAGATTTGAATTAAACATTCCATACAATCCAACTGTTGGATTTTTACAAAGTTGGTGCCATTGGAAATATATTTCCAAAGCGAACCCAACGGTTGCGGTTTTGGGAAAATCCGATGGTCGGATCTCCCGCACTAATCGTTTGAAATCACGGTTTCAAAATACAAACTGCAGCTTCGTTATTCGATATATTTCAATTGTATATATATATATATATATATATATATATATATATATATATATCGATTCTTCGATTTCAAAACTATATGACTTTCATACATTTGATAAAAATGATATTTTTATCTAACTATCTTCTATTTCAACACTTCGCTATTTTTAACAATTCATGTATATAATAAAAATGTGATTTTTAATGTAAAACAATTTATTTCAAAACTCGAATATTTTATATAGTTAATATAGGTGATAAAAATAGAATTTTTATTATAAAACAATTTATTTCAAAACAAGATTATTTTATATAGTTCATATTGATGATAAAAATAGGATTTTTATTATAAAACCATTTCTTTCAAAATATGAATACTATCCAACACATGAATTTCAATTCAACGAATGAATTTCGATTCAACACATGAAGGTTTTCTATAGTTTATATATATATGGATAAAAAGGTGATTTTTATATTTAAAACACGAATACCATTCAACACATGAATTTCTATCCAACGAATGAATATCGATTCAACACATGAAGGTTTTCTATAGTTTATATATATAGAGTAAAAATGTGATTTTTATTGTTAAAACAATTTATTTAAAACACGAATACCATTCAACACATGAATTTCAATTCAACGAATGAATTTCGATTCAACACATGAAGGTTTTCTATAGTTTATATATATAGATAAAAAGGTGATTTTTATATTTAAAACACGAATGCTATTCAACAGATTAATTTCTATCCAACGAATGAATATCGATTCAACACATGAAGGTTTTCTATTCAACGAATAAATATAGTTTCAACAAATGAAAATAATTCTAACACATGAATATTATTCAAAATTTCGGCAGCATAATGGCAGGGTAGTTAAAACCGGGACCGTCCCTAGTACGGCTCCTCGCTCTACCTTAAAGCCTCGCAGCTTTTGACAATGGGGAACCATGCATTTAGTTTGCACGCAGGCGGCATGTATATTTTTTTTCATTTCCACAAACTAATCCTATGTGGTTTCAACCAAATATTTCTCAACCACAAACGGGTATTTTTCAACCACAATCAATCAATTTCAACCACAAACAATTTCAATCAACCATTCGCTATCAATCAATTTTCACACCAATCACAACCAATAAATATCGTCCATGTTTTGTGGACGAGGGGCATATATATATATATATATATATATATATACACACACACACACACACACAACTTATACATCGAACGTACAACTTATACAACGCTTATACAAGAGCCGTACAACGCTTATATAACTCATACATCGATTATATAATTTATACATCGTCGTTTTCCATATCGTTTATAAATTAGGAATCTCACATTGGGTTCCACTCCACCAAAAATCACAGAAGGCTCAGAAAAATATGCGACCTCTTCTAGAATGTAGAAGACGTCCACACGAGTCCAATGTTCTTATTTCACTGAATTTCGTCAAGAAACGAAAAAGATATGTTTTTTCAAAGTTTGCAACAGTTTAAAGGTGTAAAAATCAGTTCAAAATAAATTAGCCGTATACCTCAACTTGATGTTCAAAACTAGGTTTAAGGTTTTCGTCGAATCCGTGAAGTTGCAGCTCGATCGGAGAATACAGCGTCGAAGAGGGAGGAACAGGCTTCTCGGCGCCGGTGGTGGGGCTTGGATCGAAGCACGGTGGAGGGAGAAACCAGGGCGCGAACGACCGAAGTTTGCGAAGGTGCATCTCTCAAACGACGTTACGAGGAGGGGCAAGGCTTATACGGATTTGAAGAGGGGACTTCGATCTTCAAAAAGTTCCAAAGGAGGGGGTGGTTTCATTGAGAGATGGAAGAGAAAGAGAGGAGGTAAGAACGGAATGATTTCCGCCATCGGGTTTCAGGGCACCGGGGAAGAAGCCGGGAGAGAGAAAAAGTGAGGGCCAATCATATTTTTTTTTTTTTAAATTTCTAAAATACCCCTTATCACACACGAACACCAATTCAAACCCAACGACTGCCGTCCCTAGCGTTTTACCCCCATTCGAACACAATGGGATATGTTTCGTAGGCCCATTCGACTATTTCAGTCAGTTTTCCTTCAATTTAAAATATATAACATTCAATATTCGATTTGAACGTACATTTCAATTTGCCAGGGCCACAAACTAATTCGAAAAATTCCAGAAAATTAAATCTAGCTATTTTTTGACGATATGGTCCCAACAAAACTAGTTTCGTCGAATTCTGAGACCGTTTGAAAAATGGCCCATTTCTGGTCGATCCAATTTAACTATAATTGACCAAAACAAATTTTCCTTTGCCATGCTCGCATACTAGCTTCAAAAATTATGAAATTTTAAACCTAGCAATAACTTCACATCCTGGATCCAACGAAAGTGGTTTCGTCGAATTCCGAGGTCGTTTGCAAAATGGCCAATTTCATGGGCTATATAAATTCCATAGCGACCTTTCCGAAAATTCATTTGGCCATAACTTTTGCTTCCCGTTATGAAACTTCAATTTTTCAGATTCGTTAGAAAGCTATTCATTAACAGATTTAAATATTTTTAGTTTCACTCAAATCCGCTTTGTTTTGCACCCGGTACGGCCAGTCAAATTTTGAATTCAAATTTTGAAACTACCGTGCCATTTCAGGCCTTGTTTATAATTAGAATTAATTATATTTATTTTCAACTTCGATTCAAACTTACTTTTCATCATTATTATTTAAAATATTTATTATAAATATTTAAAATCTACTATTTTAGCCAATTTAAAATTTTTAAATTGGTTCAGATTTTCCGGGTCGTTACACTCGGATATATCGGTGACCGTGTGGAGCCGATGGAGTCATTTGGCTCATTTTCGCCCCATAGGGCGGGGGAACGCAGTGTCCAGGGTTTAAGTTTAATCCACATCGGTGGACCGGCCCTGATGATCCAAGGGTCACTCGAGCTCTGATCCTGAGACATGGTAGGCTAGATTGTCTCGAATCGATGAGGAATATCTTTTGCCTCGGTTCACAGATGGAAATCCAACTTCCACTACGTGACATGTGCGGTATTGATTGTAGAGCCTAGTATGGAGACATGATATATGGTACCCATGCCGTCTTTGATTGATACTTACGATTGAAATTGTTTTATACACTATATACTTATAGTAATATCAAAATAATGTATCAAGCAATCTTTGGCTATTATAAGATAAAACCCTATCCTCCGGCTTGCGTTGCATTGTGTGATGGGACCTGGGTCTTATAATAGCTTAATTTTTCTTTATTTAGCATTGCGTTGTTTGTTTTATGCACTAGTGCTCTTAGGAGGAAACCCATTCCGTGCTATACGGCGTGGTCCCTTGAATTACTCTCCTTTAAAATAAAGATTAATAACTGTTTTAGCTCTCACACCAGTCACATGACTGACCTGGAGTTTATTGTTTTAACCTAAACTCTGGGTGCCCCTATATTCCACACGGGCTGCTAGTAGTTTTGGTTTTGCAGATTTATATTCACAGGATCCTGATTTACAGCTGGAACGATGCTCGGAAAGCTCTGTATCCATGTATTACTTTCAGTTGTGTTTGTATTATTTTTCCGCTGCTATGTCATTTATTGTAATCTATGATATTTATCAAATGTGTAATATTTATTCATACTCTGTATATTCTTGTATTCTGATGGAATTGTTGTAATAAGCAATGAAATGTTCTTCTATTTGCATCCCGATGTGTGTTGTTCTCAATGCAATCCGGGCTTTCCTTCACGGGGAAGTTTGGGTCGTGTCAGTTTGGTATTAGAGCTTTGGTTTACAGAGCTCGAGAACAAGACACATTAGAACCAAACGAAAGAATTCTTCAGATATTGGATTAGCAATATCCAATGAGAATAACTCGTTAGAGATGGGATCAGTAGTATCCTAGAACGAGTGTGAAGAGTATATTTTTCAAATGAAAACAATATTGTTTTGAAAATTTGAATCGTTGTATACGTATTTTAATATTTTATTTGTATTGAATTTGGACAATCGAGTATATAAAGATTTCGCGTATACGCGTCATGAACGTATATTCAAAGTTTTAATATACTGGATAGATATAAGATCACACTCTAGTTGCCCGCGGATAATTCTGATAATGCTGCAGCGTTATCAGTATTTATTTTCGTGTATCGAAAGTGTGATATCTATATATTTCCATTAGACTGGTGTGAGAACCAATACTAGATATGTTTATTATTGTGATTTGGCATCAAAAACATGATTTTCTGTATATGTATAAAAAATATGAATAAGAAAAGATAATTCACTAATTGATTGCTGATTGTGTTGTTTGTTTATTTGTTTGATAATTTTGAACCATTATGCCAAATTGAACCAAATAGTGAATTGTATTGAAAATTTATCGCATATGCATGCACATACATGTACTTTCATTGAACAAGTCATAGCAAGGAGGCTAGAGCAGGAAAATAAAATTGTTTGCCCAACAAATAGGTACATGTTTACAAATTTATTGGGTTTGGATGATTTTATGAGACGATTGGCTAGCTGCTTGGCCTTTTCTTTTTCTTTTTGGGTTGATGAGGGCCGTGGGAGGCTATTTGTAATATCCCGAAGACCCCGGTGCAAGGGAGGTTATGGCGAAATTTTTCGAAAATTTAGTGAGTTAGCCAAAAATTTTGAAATTTTAAAAATTTCTTAGAAACTGAAAAGTTGAAGAACTTAAGCCGTAAAGAAAATAATGGAAGTTGAGTTTGTTTGTAAAATAACTTTCAGCTTCTGTAACACCCCGTATGTTGAATAACTTGTTATTATATAAATCAGGGCAGAATTAAATTTTAAAATCTGAATCAGTGGAAACGGGCTATGCCATTGCGTTCGTCTCGGAAAAATACGCGAAATAGAGTCTGAGTTTTCGAAAATCGGAGTCCGTATGACCCAGTTAAGGCCCGAAGAAGTTTCAGAAAATTTAAAAACAGATTTAAAAACAGAAATTTCAAATTTCAGAAGTGGCGGGAAAATTCCCGCCATACCCAGGGAGTCGACCTGGGGGTCGACTGGGGAGTCGACCTGCCCACCAGGTCGACTAGGGTGTCGACCCTAGTGTCGACCTGGGGGTCGACCTCCCTGGTCGAGCCCAGGTGACCTGGGTGCACCAGTTTGGCTTTTTGGCTGTGTTTTGGTGGCTAGGACGAGATCTGACGGCTCTAATCTGATTTAGGGTTAATCTAGTGGCCTAAAATACCTAACTACTATATAAATACACCCTAAGACTACCCTAATTCATACTAAAAATAGATACAACACCGTTATGCCGTCAAAATGCAACTTGAAGGAGCCTCCATCAATCTAAAGAGGACGATAGCTTCTCAAATCAACTACTAATCAACTCTAGCAACTTAATCTTCTTCTTAGGAGTGCTAATCAATAAGTTGTGAGTTTTCTATAGCCTTAATGACCAATTGTTGAAATTATTATGATAGGATATAATGAGGTTATGGCTATGAATGTGGATCAATGCAAGTTATGCAAGTTATATGCTATGTGTTAATAATGTTATGCATGTTATGCAAGTTATATGCTATGTGTTAATGATGTTATGCATGTTATGCAAGTTATATGCTATGTGTTTGTGATGTTATGCAAGTTATGCAAGTCATATGCTACATGTTCATGATGTTATGCAAGTTATGCAAGTCATATGCTACATGTTCATGATGTTATGCAAGTTGTATGCTATATGATCATGATGTTATGCAAGAGTTAGGCTATGTGTTCATGATGCTAGTTATGCAAATTGCTATGATAAACATTGATCCATTATGACACCATGATTATGCAAGTTTGGTGTATGATTATATGCAAGTTCATCTATGATATGTATGCAAGTTTAGTGTATGATTATATGCAAGTTCACATATGACATGTTATGCAAGTATGGTGTTTGATTATATGCAAGTAACATGTGCAAGTTTACACCTTTGTATGATATGCATACATATGCAAGTTAACCCCTTTGTATGTCATACATACTTATGCAAGTTTACCCCTTTGTATGACATAAGTAAATTATGCAAGTTAACCTCCTTATGACATAAGTGATTCATGCAAGTTTGGGTTGATTATTTATGCTAGTTGGGTTTGATGCTATATGCATGTTGACACCTTTAAGCCCATGTTGATGCTAATGTTTTGCAAGTTGAACCCATTATATTTGTGATGAATCTTCCCTTTTATGTCATGTTAGCGAATTACGTGGGGAACGATGGGGTTAATATACATGTTAATGAAATGGTGTGAAGTTGGTATGATTATACATACCATAAAGTGGATGGGCATAATTGAGTCAATTATGTACATCGTTAAAATTGGAATTAATTAGGGAAAATTAATTCGGGGGTGATTAATTAGGTGTAATTAATCGACTAAGACACGAGATTGGACCCTTTTGTAGCGTAAGACTGCCCGGAACCGACCGGCAAATCCAGCGGCTACAAATGATTGGCCCAATATGAGAGGTCATAGGCACAAACTAAATACGTGACAAGTGTATAGACACGAGGTTAGACTCGGTTATGGCGTAAGGCTGCCCGGACCCAACCGGCAAATCCAGCTGCCATAAAAGATAGTCTAATGTGAGAGGTCTTTACAACGGTTACGTTTTTAATCAATTAAGAAACACTTAACCAGATAAGCATGTAGTGGGCATGAGGGGTTAAGTGGGTGCCTTGGGTGGCATGTGGAAATCAAGTAAGTGCCTTGGGAGGCATGAGGAAATCTAGTGGGTTGTAACAACCCGTATTTTAATAACATGTTAAAACGAGAATCAAAGCAGAATTTAATTTTAAATTCTGAATCAAGTAAAATGGGCTATGCCATTGCGTTCGTCTCGGAAAAATACGCAAAATAGAGTCCGAGTTTTCGAGAATCGGAGTCCGTATGACCCGTTAAAGGCCCAAAGAAGATTTCTGGGAATTTGAATTTCGGAAAACAGTTTTGGAAATCAGATCTGGGGCTAGGCGGGAAGTTTCCCCGCCTAGGCCATGTCGACAGGGCTGTCAACAGGCCTGTCGACTTGGGCCCAGACCAAGTCGACAGCCCTGTCGACTTGCCTGTCGACAGGGGTGGCCGGGGCAAATAATCTGGCGCACCTGTTTGTCTCACCTAGTCTTGTGCTTGGGCTGGGTCCGGAAGCTTCCGAGATCTGATGGTCCTAATCTATCCTAGGGTTAATCTAAGGGCCTAGAACTATCCTAATCTCTATAAAAAGACCCTAAACCTAACCTAAATCCCTAAAAATCAAACCTAGTAACTAAATGCTGCCAAAATCAATTTTGGTCATGGCCTCCATCTCAAATCCCTAGAGCCTATGCACCCAAATCAAGTTCAAATCAAAAGGTGCAAGCTTGCTACACCAAATCAAGGCCAAATCAACGTTGCTATGCGAGTTTCATGACGGATCTTCATCAAAGGAGCCACCTTTTTTCGTCAAAATGATGCATGATCCCTTTCCTAAGCCTTGCCTAAGTAAGTTCTAGCTACTTTTGGGTCAAAACGGTATTTTTAATGTTGACATGGGATAAAATGAGGCTAAACATGATTATGCGAACCTATATGAACCTTACCTTGCCTCTTGTGTTCATGTTTATGATCTTAGGCCATGTGAGTGACTTAATCATGCCTCTCATGCTATGCATAACCTAGTTTAACTTGCAAGTTTGGATCTTTATGCATGAAATGCTAGCATGAACCTTTAGGAACCATTTTACTTGTGAAACATTGACTAGGACTAGATTTTGGGGCTTATGCATGTTTATGAACCCAAACCCTTTTATGCTATCATGCAAGTTTGTGGCCAAGTCCTTTATGAGATTATGCATGTTTATGGCCAAACCCTTTGTGATAATATGCATGTTTGTGGCCAAATTACCTTATGACACTATGCATGTTTATGGCCAATCCCTTTACGATGTTATGCATGTGGAAGCCAAGCCCTTTTTGGCATCATGCATGGTTTGAGACCAATATGTGACATAGTATCCTTACTATGTTGACTCGATTTGCTTGCGTTGGGAAAACACGATTTTGGGTAGTTAGATAAACATGAACATGTCGCAAAGTCTTAACTTGAATATGACATGCGTTTATACTTGAAAATATGACTTGAAAGATAACATGGAAGATGACATGTAAGTATGCATAAAAACATGAGCTTGGGAATTTACCTATTAAGTTAGGTCTACCCTTTGGGAATTTACCTATTAAGTTAGGTCTACCCAAATGCTCGGAAACGTGTAACATGTTTTGGAACATGATGAACTTAGATAATATGAGTATGGCCAACTCGAGGTTGGGTTGAGTTTGCAACGTAAAACTACCCGGAACCGACCGGCCTAACTAGTAGTTGCAAACAATAGGACCCAATGTGAGAAGTTGGTCATGTCACGCTTAAGACCCGAGGTTAGACTAGGTTGTGGTGTAAATCTACCCGGACCCGCCCGGCTTAACTAGTAACCACAACAAGGTCTAATGTGAGAGGTTAAGAGTGCATTAATTAAATTAATGCCACATGATAAGGTTAAGTAAATTTGACTAATGACACTTAACCGATATGATACAAATGGGTAGGTTAAGTGGGACCGGGCTTGATTTCCTTAATGACACTTAACCATGCAAGATGATTAGGAGATGAGGTTAAGTAATTTACACTTAACTAATCCGACTGGGTAATTAGATGAGGTTAAGTAATTAAGACTCAACTAACCTAACCACGGTAATTAGATGGGGTTAAGTAATCCACACTTAACTAATCTAAAAACGGTAATTTGACGGGGTTAAGTTAAACACTTAACCAATTAAAACTTGGTAATTCAATGAGGTTAAGTAACCAATACTTAACCAACTTAAAGTGGTAATTTAATGGGGTTAAGTTAAACACTTAACTAATTTAACACGATGATTTGATGAGGTTAAGTGACCTATACTTAACCAATCTAACTCGTTAATTTGATGAGGTTAAGTTAACCTATACTTAACCAATCTAACGTGAAAACATGATAAGGCTAAGTCACGAACCACTTGAATACGCTTGACCGACTTGACTCGGAAATTTGACAAGGTCAAGTTAATTTATAATTAACCAATCTAAAATGATAATTAGACGAGGTTAAGTTATGGATTGTTTGATATACTTAGCCAACTTGACACATGGTTTGTAGGGTTAAGTCTTGGACTTGGATACTTAGCCAATTTTGACATGGTTTGTAGACGGGCTAAGTTATGAACTTAAGTGACACTTAACCCATTAGATAAACCCTAATTCTGAGGATTAGGTAAATAACCACAGTTAACAAGGGTAATGGAAATAAGGCTAAGTGGTAAACCTTAGTTAAGGGCAACTAAGTAATAATTCTTAGTCAAGGAAATCTGGACCACTTCTTAGATAGATGAGTAACCCGAAGCGTTAGGTCAACGTTTAAGTATGCGTGTAGGAACAGGCTATCTGATATAGATAAAGGCTCCAACGAACTGGGTAACGAAGCAGCGGCTTCGGGGAACGTGAGGATATTCTTGGGATCCCTCGGTGAGCTGCCAGGTCATTATACTAGGCTCACGAGAGGTTGAGGTCTGCGGTAGAAGAACCAAGAATATGCCTTGGTTGCTATGCGAGCGACCTAAAGACTGGGGTGGATAGCAGTGAGTCGGCGGATACATAAGGTGCCCGAGATAGCAAGTTCGTCGATCATCTACCATCATAAGTCAAGCGTGTACGTACGGAAAGGCAGGGGACAGCCAACAGACCATAATTTGCTATCTAATTATGGGTGAGGTAGGTCATAGGATGTGGGCTGACCGGAGTGTGGTTCTCATGCAAGATTTTCTCTTGTGTTGCCTTTCGCTAGTTGAGGGAGGGGTCTCGTGGGACCATAGCCACGTGTAGAAAAGCAGACCTTAGTATCTGCATCGGCAGATAAATCTAAAGCTCCCGACCGAGTCCTGTATTTCTTGTTTTGCCCTGTGACAGGACTCGGATGGCACGATGTGATACATGTGCATACAGTTATAGAAAAATGATTCACGATGAATGCGTGGGGAAAAAGGGCGCGGTTGAGGGTTAGCGTAATCCCTAGTGGCCTAGGTGGTTTAACCCAAACCGAAATACGAAAGCGTGCAATAGGTAAGCGTAATCCCTAGTGGTGCTAGGTGGCGTAAGTCCTAGTAGTTCAAACGATGATCCATATGGAAGAGCCTAGCTAGAACAAGGGTGACAGTCCAAACGATTTCAAGGATAATACGACATGAGGAAGCCCGTACGAGGTACGGCAAAGGACTGAACTTATATACATGAAAAGAAGCAGACGACTTGAGTAACCTATATATGCGATATTAGGTTGACATGGACCATTACATGACTTTGAGCAAGGGACATTCATGACTAACAAATGACGCGGGTAGGGATACTAGTACGAGAGGTGCAGAGCAAATATACGTGTTAGACTAGGAAGAATATACATAATAGATACCGCGGGATGTTAGACGGGGTAGATACCTTGGGTAATGTACTCAATAGAAATCTGACGATGTGATACCTTGACTTATCATAACACCACAGTTTATCATGATACCTTGGTTTACCTTGCCACAGTAGTTCAACCGGTTATCCTGGTTTATCTATCTTGTAGTTATCCTTATGTTTACTTTCAGTTATGCATGTCATGTTACCTTTACCTGTTTTTATGCTGGAAGTAGATAGGACTTACTCAGTCTTTTTGACTGACCCGTTTTGTTTCGCCTCTTTTTCTTCCGTTCCCCCCCAGGTTACAGGGAGGAAACAATGCTGTTTAGTTCGGACTTCTTCTTCTTGAAGGTCATCATGGATGGCTTGGACTTCTCTTAGCTATGGCCACTTTACTGTTTTTACTTGGGGAATAATTTATGAAAAGGTTTTTATGCTTCTTTATTATTGCAAGACAGGTTTCGATGTACTCTGATGTAAAAGGCTTTAGACCTTATTTATTCATGTTATGAAAGCTTGATTTTACTTCCGCTATTTATATATGTTCTGTCTTGTGATATTTCTGTGCATGTTTACCAATAATGCCTCTCTAAAGCTAGTGCATTCCTTTGCGAGTGACCCTAGCGGAGGTAGGGTGTCACATTTGGTATCAGAGCAGAAGGTTACCAGACTGGGCAAAAGTTTTTTTAAAGACCTTCTGAAAACTATTTGAAAATCGTTTATAAAGAAGCATTTTTCAAGAAAATTTTCTTTTAAAAGAAAAAGGCTATTCCCCAAAGGCCATTAGCACTATCCTTGTTTCCTTAATTGAATCTCTTTTCCTTTCTTTCCTCCATCTGTAGTCACAGTGGTTTTAACTACGACTAGTCTTTTCTATCTACGAAAGTGCTTTCCATGCGATGGAGGTGGTTCTCGAGAGACCAGTGGCTGCATTATAAGAAAGGATAGTGAGAAAGAGGATAAAGGATGCGAGCTTAAGGATGAGCAACTGGTTGGTATGGCTTAGTCCTCAAAGGAGGGAGAAAGATGAACAATGAAACCTATGACGAGAGAGTGCCTTTGGCATGGTGAAACGGGACGGATAGTTAAGTATCATGGAACAGGGACAAGATCATTCGGAGGGCAATAGTATGCTCTCATTTCTAGGGTACCTCAGAAGGAGGGTAACGATCTTGTTAAAGGTTTAGTTCTTCTTCTCTATCATCCCGTCGGGACTTTGTTTTGGTCACCGCATCTTTTTTTTTAGTCCGCTTCGATAGTTGAGTCTCTGCACCTTAGTACTAGTATAATAAAGGATCCCGTTTTTGTCTCAAGTCCTATTGGAAGATCGGTCCATTTGTTCATGACTTGTTTGGATTTGAGAATGTCTATGCCAAGTATTGAGCTTGGAAATAATGCTTAGGTTTATAAGTTGTGGATGGATTCTAGGGATGAAGTGGTTATCCAGTAAGGGGTGCCACTCTCGGTTTTAGAAGGAGGGTAGTTAGGCTCTTGGCTTGCTTTGGTAATGCCCTCGAAGTCTCGTGTAACCTTTTGGGTTCTGTCATGGCTAGTTACCTAGAATCCCAGGATGCAGTTGTTGGTAATCCGTTTGAATAGAATTCGCCGCTAAGGCGGATGGTTCGTTTCGATTATGTATGAGTTATGGAAATCACCCTAGTAAGGACTCTTGGCAATTTGGATTGGCATCGGAAAACGAGATCCAGAATTCACTAGTGAATTTTGGAGAGCTGGCTTGAGTACGTAGATATGGTTGAGCCAAGTATACTAGGGAAAGAATAAGTGCAAGTGGAACGAGAGGCGACGAGGAAATGAGTTCCAACTCAGGTTATGGAAACAGGAAGTAAGAAGCTGCGAAATCGTGAAGTAAAAGGGGCGGTCAAGGCACGATGGAACTAAGCTCAAGGTAATGCGACACAGGAGACTGAAGACCAAATACGTGCATGATATCTCTTTTGGGAATATATCTTCGATCCCTGTTTTTCTATTGAGCTTGCTTGTAGGCTATCTTTTATGGATATCCTCTCGGTCCTGTCTCTGTTACAAACCCCGTACGGAGTTTGTTTTGTTTGTCTTCTCGACCCTGTCTCAGGGAATCTTAGATAGAACCCTATGGGTGTAAACATGTATTTGAAACATTTTATGGATGATATGGTTGCAAATGGTTGCAAGTGGTTGCTCGTGGATGCGCGAATACACATTAGATATTAGATTGACGCGATCACATTTTATGTTGCATATACACGAGTATTTATATTTGTTTATGGATGAAATTGAATGGGTTACCATGTCGACGTTGCATATGGATGAATGTTTGTGCACGCATATAGTGTATATATATGACTAGGACTATTTGCATACATGTTGGATTCATGGCACTAAACATATTTTTGCATTCAAAAGATTTTTCAGGCCTAATCAATAGCATTAGCTAAGGAACATGTACACACACGTTTTGCATATATACATACATCATTAGAAATCATCTAAGGACAATGGTTGCTGTGGATGATGTTTTGAGTAGATGGATGATGGATGGTAGGATATGTTCTTCCTAACTTGGAGATTTCGGGGACGAAATCCTAAAAGGTGGGGAGAATGTAACAACCCGTATTTTAATAACATGTTAAAACGAGAATCAAAGCAGAATTTAATTTTAAATTCTGAATCAAGTAAAACGGGCTATGCCATTGCGTTCGCCTCGGAAAAATACGCGAAATAGAGTCCGAGTTTTCGAGAATCGGAGTCCGTATGACCCGTTAAAGGCCCAAAGAAGATTTCTGGGAATTTGAATTTCGGAAAACAGTTTTGGAAATCAGATCTGGGGCTAGGCGGGAAGTTTCCCCGCCTAGGCCATGTCGACAGGGCTGTCGACAGGCCTGTCGACTTGGGCCCAGACCAAGTCGACAGCCCTGTCGACTTGCCTGTCGACAGGGGGTGGCCGGGGCAAATAATCTGGCGCACCTGTTTGTCTCACCTAGTCTTGTGCTTGGGGTGGGTCTGGAAGCTTCCGAGATCTGATGGTCCTAATCTATCCTAGGGTTAATCTAAGGGCCTAAAACTATCCTAATCTCTATAAAAAGACCCTAAACCTAACCTAAATCCCTAAAAATCAAACCTAGTAACTAAATGCTGCCAAAATCAATTTTGGTCATGGCCTCCATCTCAAATCCCCTAGAGCCTATGCACCCAAATCAAGTTCAAATCAAAAGGTGCAAGCTTGCTACACCAAATCAAGGCCAAATCAACGTTGCTATGCGAGTTTCATGACGGATCTTCATCAAAGGAGCCACCTTTTTTCGTCAAAATGATGCATGATCCCTTTCCTAAGCCTTGCCTAAGTAAGTTCTAGCTACTTTTGGGTCAAAACGGTATTTTTAATGTTGACATGGGATAAAATGAGGCTAAACATGATTATGCGAACCTATATGAACCTTACCTTGCCTCTTGTGTTCATGTTTATGATCTTAGGCCATGTGAGTGACTTAATCATGCCTCTCATGCTATGCATAACCTAGTTTAACTTGCAAGTTTGGATCTTTATGCATGAAATGCTAGCATGAACCTTTAGGAACCATTTTACTTGTGAAACATTGACTAGGACTAGATTTTGGGGCTTATGCATGTTTATGAACCCAAACCCTTTTATGCTATCATGCAAGTTTGTGGCCAAGTCCTTTATGAGATTATGCATGTTTATGGCCAAACCCTTTGTGATAATATGCATGTTTGTGGCCAAATTACCTTATGACACTATGCATGTTTATGGCCAATCCCTTTACAATGTTATGCATGTGGAAGCCAAGCCCTTTTTGGCATCATGCATGGTTTGAGACCAATATGTGACATAGTATCCTTACTATGTTGACTCGATTTGCTTGCGTTGGGAAAACACGATTTTGGGTAGTTAGATAAACATGAACATGTCGCAAAGTCTTAACTTGAATATGACATGCGTTTATACTTGAAAATATGACTTGAAAGATAACATGGAAGATGACATGTAAGTATGCATAAAAACATGAGCTTGGGAATTTACCTATTAAGTTAGGTCTACCCTTTGGGAATTTACCTATTAAGTTAGGTCTACCCAAATGCTCGGAAACGTGTAACATGTTTTGGAACATGATGAACTTAGATAATATGAGTATGGCCAACTCGAGGTTGGGTTGAGTTTGCAACGTAAAACTACCCGGAACCGACCGGCCTAACTAGTAGTTGCAAACAATAGGACCCAATGTGAGAAGTTGGTCATGTCGCGCTTAAGACCCGAGGTTAGACTAGGTTGTGGTGTAAATCTACCCGGACCCGCCCGGCTTAACTAGTAACCACAACAAGGTCTAATGTGAGAGGTTAAGAGTGCATTAATTAAATTAATGCCACATGATAAGGTTAAGTAAATTTGACTAATGACACTTAACCGATATGATACAAATGGGTAGGTTAAGTGGGACCGGGCTTGATTTCCTTAATGACACTTAACCATGCAAGATGATTAGGAGATGAGGTTAAGTAATTTACACTTAACTAATCCGACTGGGTAATTAGATGAGGTTAAGTAATTAAGACTCAACTAACCTAACCACGGTAATTAGATAGGGTTAAGTAATCCACACTTAACTAATCTAAAAACGGTAATTCGACGGGGTTAAGTTAAACACTTAACCAATTAAATTATATTTTCAACCTCTACATACGATAAAAATTATATTTTTAACTTCCTTATCATATAAAAATCATATCTTTAACTTTCCTATCGAATAAAAATTCTATCTCTAATTTTCCTATCGAATAAAATTCAGTTTTAAAATCAAATAAAATGATAACTGAAAATAGAAAAATAAAATAAAAACTTGCAGATCGAGGGGGGAAAGCACGGCGGTTTATGAAGAGGATGGAGAGGCGCAGGGTTTCAGGAGGGAGGGGGTGCAGGTTTCGAGATGGTGGAGCAGGAGGCGGCGGGGGAAAAAGAGGGGGCGCTGCGTTCGACTGGAGGGAGGGGGTGCGGGTTCGGTCAGGGAAGAAAGGAAGAGGAGGAAGAAGAGGAGAGGGAGGCGGCGGCAGGTGGTGGCACCCCACTTGGGGCGGCGGCGACTCATCGGGTCGGGGGGGGGGGGGGGGGACGATGGCACGGGGATCGATCCCGATCCCCTTTTCTTCTTTTCTTTTCTTTTTCTCGTGAATGGATTATGAGGGGGAGGGGGCAAAAAGAAAGGATATGGTAGGGGGGATTATTTTAATTTTAATTTTATATTATTTTAATTTCAAAAGGTAACTTTTTCATTCGACCTCGAAACAAGGCCCACTGCCTATTGTCCATAGCTAATTACCCCCATTCCGAACACAATGGGTATGCATCGTAAGTTGATTCGACCGTTTCGATCAGTTTTCGTCATAATCAACGTATAACTCTATATATTGAATTTGAACGCGCATTTCAATTTACCGGGGTCACATACTAACTAGAAAAATTCCAGAAAAATATTTTCTAGCTTCGTATTGACGATACGGTCCTAACGAAACTAGTTTCGTCGAATTATGAGACCGTTTGAAAAATGGCCATTTTCCAGTCGATTAAAATCAACTGAAACTGGTCAAATGCGTTTTCCTTTGCCACGCTCACATATTGATTCGAAAAATTATGAAATTTGGAATCCAACAATAATTTGACATCACGGACCCAACAAAAGTGGTTTCGTCGAAATCCGAGGTCGTTTGCAAAATTCCCATTTTTAAGGGTCTGAATTCCATAGCGACTGTTCAGAATTTTCAACTGGACATATCTTTTGATTCCCACTATGAAATCTTGATTTTTCGGATTTGTTGGAAAGATATTGTCAATTAAATTCCATTATTTTTGGTTTCACTAAAATCCGGTTTATTTTGCACCCGATACATTAAGTTGAAGTTTGAAATCGAATTATCGAACTACCGCGCCATTTTCAATTCTATTTATAATTATATATAATTATTTATATTCTAACGACGACGTATATAATATACATTTGAATTATATTCAAAATAAATTTCTCGTCGATATTATTTAAAATAATTCATTTTAAATGTTCAAAATTCAATAAAATTGCCAAAATATAATTTTTAAACTGGCCCGCATTTCCGGGTTGTTACAGAAACCATTACTGGATTTGATGGTTTAATTTGTTTTTCAAAATAACGATTCGCATTTCGAAGCGGCTAATGAGAAATATGATTTTTTTTAATATGAAAATTCTATTGATTATCCCAAGGAAAAACGTTACGCTTTACACCTGGCTTCATCAAAACCTCCTTGTACGAACCCTTATCCTTATTCTGCCTGTCGTCTTGTAAAGAATAAATGTGATTAAAGAAAGAAGATGTTAGATTGTTAACCGCGTTTGTTGAATTCTCCATTAGGGATTTGAACGTCAACATGGCTCGTAAGGGTTTTGAAAGAAACCTGTGTTATATTTTTGATTTCAGGGCGCAATTTTTAACAGAAAAAAGATAAATGGTTTTATCTTTTTTCAGTTTAAGTATAACTTATATGATTTTCTGAGAAAAAGATATAACCATTTATCTTTTTTCTATTAAAAAGAAAAAATTAAATGTTTTTCTGAGAAAAAGATAAAACAATTTTCGTTAAAAATTATCTTTTCTAAATATCCTTTTTAAATATGAAGTTTTGTTTTGGAAAGATGGATACAACTATCTTTTTAAGCTGAAAAAATCATATGAATATATACGTATGAACAATTTAAAAACCTTAAGATGTTAGCTAGATACAAAAAGTTTAGTTTTGGAAAGAAAGATACATGTAAAATTAAAAGCTAAAACCTTTATCTTTTTAAGCTGTAAAACAAATTAACATGTCCCACTAAATATATACGTATAAACAATTTCATCATCACTATAAATTGATTCATATTACGTTTTATTAACCCACTGTGTGTGTGTATATGATTAAGAAAACAACAAATATGTTTACATTTATTGGTAATTTTCAAATATTGCAAAATTTCAATACATAATTAAATGATTCAATTCAAAAGATAAACACCTTTAACTTTTTAAGTTGTCAAACAAAATAAATTCTAGCACTAAATATATACGTATGAACAGTTTTATATAGCAAATAAAATCAACAAGTGAATTTGTACTTACTTCAGCTAATAAAAAAATTGAGGAACAACAAACAACAAAGATAAACAAGTACTAACTTGTTTAATAACTACTAAACAAAAATCGCGTCTTTTAAATAGTAAATAGAAATTGTGTGTTAGTTTCTTTAGCAGAATAAAGGTGAGGCGATTAACATCAGCAATCGACATATAAAAACAGTAGAAATAAAAAAATTATTTACTTGTTCATCTGAGAAAAGAGATGCGGTTTGATTCCTTCAACAAATCAAATGAGTCGATTTTGTTTCTACAGTAAATTAGCCTTAGATTTGATTTCGAAACTATAAAGATGAAGAAGAAAGTGGATTTGAAATCGATTTCGGGTTTTTCTGAGATTCGATAGTGCTTACAGAAATGAAGAATATAAGGAACAAATAGCCGAAGGAAAATTCTATTCAAACCGCCCAAAATGCTGAGTTTCCCCCAGTCAAACAAAGAATTTTGATGGACGAAAGTGCCCTTCATCTGTTTTTATTTTTTTTCATAGCTTCAGACTACCTCGTAGTGCCACTGCGAGGTTCTTACACCTACCACTCAGGGGCACTGCGTGGTATTCTAGGAAACCAGGCAGCCGCTGTGCGTGGTTACTCGGAATACCACGTAGTGCGACTGCATGGTATATGTAAGAACCTCGTAGTAGCGGTAGGAGGGAGGGTATTTTTGTCTTTTTTTAAAAGATAGGGGGAAACTCGGAAAATCAACGGGATCTTTGAACTTTTTTGTATTTGGGGGGGCAACTCAGTGATTTTGGAGGTTCGAATAGAATTTTCCATAGCTGAATTAATTTTTGTCCTTGAAAATAATTATTATTACGGCCTCTCCTACAAACTAGTTAGCGGATGAATGGAGGCCCTTATGGTAAAATGTCCCATTATATAAAGAAATATTATTCACATTCTATGTGAAAGATTAGATTAAAGTAAATATTTTGCAAACAAAATATCATAAAGGAATTTGGGGTTTGAATAGGAATTAAAATGGAGTTAAAGGAATTAGAAACTGACTGGAAATTAGTTGAATTGAATGACTTTCTGGGTATCGATCTGATGTTGGTTTCGGCCTTCGGGGTTAATAAGTAGGGAATTGTTCTCTTACTAGTTTACAGTTAGAGACTGATAGAGGTGGGAAGATATTGATGCATGAATCAGAAATGGAAACTTTTTCCAACGTTAATAATGTATATTTCTAAAATTAGAAAATAAGGATTTGATAAATATATGGAAACAAGAAATGGGCAAATGAATAAATGTCGATTGATCGATAGAATTTCCATCTGGAAATAATATCGTTGTTTGCACACATGTTTTCTTTTGATAGTTAAATCACCAACTATCGAAGATTTTGACCATTTCCGTTGTCAATACGGAGAGACGGGATCAGATATATTATCTGAAAACCACTCTGTATGGCATTAGCCTTGCAAATCAAATATGATGAAGATAATTGAATACGGAGTTATGCAAGGGCTATTCAGTAAATCCTAGGTAGAAATTTCCTAAGATGGATTTACATAATAGTGCCTTCAGGTTGTCCAGTCCTAGGACAAATTGAATGGACGAATGACTAATAGAGTATGTCTGGTAGATCGCGTAAGTTAATTGATTTATACGTATTTACGTTGGTGGCGGAGGAATTCATTTCTGTTAGCTTATACCCGTGGTATTTTTGGGGAAATCAATTTGTGATTTGACAGGTATGACGATGTGGCATTCAAAGTAAATGAAGGAGTGATCTGTTAAAAGATTCGTTATGACCTCAAGCCTCATCGACTGGGAAATGACAGAAATCGGGCAGGCAGCATGGCTAAGTGGGTCGCATCCAAGTAGGGTATACTGTCATCATCTAGAGAATATTCATATTTGTTACTTCTTTCAACTTTGTATCTTCTGGGAACGGTTATGTTGGTATACCAACCATAAGGTGATAATATACTCAGAACATTCAAGCGAAATGAATGGTCGGTCATGTGTGGCCGAGTTGCAAGATGTTCTTGTTGAACTCCAGTGTATCGCTTCTAGAGTTCACTGATCGTAAGGTGTTTCATACCTTGCCATAGTTGGAAATCAATTACCCAATAAGAGCCTGCGGTTTTGATTGTATATTATATATGTAGAACGTGAGATGAAAGCGTTTCTGCTAGATTTCTATTTACTTGATCTAGGCATTATTATAATATCAGACAAGTATCATTTTAGAAAAATATTTTGGGGTATCGTAAGGTAAAAATCGTCCGTGTTTATGTGTGGATCGGTCTTATGATTATCCTTTATTTGAAAAGGATTTTGAAAAGTTAAACAAATGATTTTTGTTTACTCACACCAGTCATATGACTGACCAAGATTTTAAATTTTTTTTTGGTTTTCCCAAAATTCTAGGGTGCCCAATTTTGTACGGGCAGTCAAGTAGTCGGGATTTTACAGATACTTGAAAGTTGGACCAGGAGGCTTCAGGATTATATAGCGGGTAGTCACGTGTGAGTTATCTAGAGATCCTTAATGATTATTGTATCACAAAGTTGGGCTACCTAAGCAAAGAATAAAATAACATACCTAACCAAAAAGAAAATTTGTAGACCAATGTACATATAAATTAAATCATCTCTTCATGTATAAGAAAATGTACAGTATAACTTAAACTAGGAAACAACTATCCTATTCTTAGTTCACAGCTATTTTTCTACCCTATTCTAAATTCTTTGCAGATGTACCCTTGCAGCCGACATAGTGTATTTAATACAATCACATGCTACCTCCATCTACTTCCGGTCTTGTAATGTCAGCTTTCACTATCACTATGTGTTGTATCCTCACCATTATAGGTCCTCTTCAACATAGACCTACCGTGCGTACATATGCCTGATGGAAACGAAAACTCATGCTACTTCTCTTTACCTATCCTATACCTTACACCAGTTGAAATGAATTTTCTAATAACACAGTCGAAAGGAAAACTCAACGCACAGAGCCTCTACTTCCTGCTAACCTTCCCTATGTTGTACCATTCAACTGAAAGATGTAGTTCTTATCCTCCTATATCCGTTTCTCCATATATATGACCATTTGTCACTTCATATTCGCCAGGAGAGCAAGAGAAAACAGTTTTGGGAAGGCAAAACATAAATGAAAATCCATTTCTCTGTAACAAATAGTATATCGTAGAAAAAGACTCCTCCCTACAATTTTAAATACAACACAGGCTTTCACCCAAAGTACGTTCCCGTATATGCAGTCAAGGATCGGTGGCTCACTAAAATGGAGGTTGGCATTTTCAAATAAAGGAAGGAGAGCGTATTCAGTGTTTGACGTGAGGAGAGGTGTAAGCGGGTAACAGGCCGGTGAACAGTTGATGGTGGTGAGGAAGTTGCAGGTCAGGCGGTTGGCGTCTAGGGAAGGGAAGAAGTAGTGGATATGCGAGAGAAACGGGCTGTATGGATTTTTGTATATATAAAAAGAAAAATAATATAATACAACGAAGAAGAAACGCACTGTAAATGGAACAGTGGAGGAGTGGTGGTTTAAGAAGCAAAGAAAGGTAGTGGATTGATACAAGTGGAAGTCGAGCGCCAGTGGTCAGGGTGGTGAGATCAGTGGAGGAGGGGTGCAATGTTGTCCATAGCAGAGAATGAGTGCAGGTTCTGCATGAAGTATGGTTGTGACATGGTGGAGAAATGGCGGATGACAATGGGTGGAGGCGGAGACGCGCAACTGGATGAGATGGCATGAGTGGGGCCGCATGTAAACAAGGTGGAGGCAGAGACATACAATTGGATAAGGTGGCAGAAGAGTGGGAATGTTTTTAAACACATCAATATATATATATATATATATATATATATATATATATATATAGAGAGAGAGAGAGAGAGAGAGGGAGAGAGAGAGAGAGGGGGGGAAGCTAGAGGAGAGATGAAAGAAGGCTTGAAAGGGGGATGATTCTTTGTATACACAAAATTGGGGAATGACATTAAAAATAAAAGCTGGGGAAAAAGTGAATAAAGGGAGAGTGACTCATGCATTTAAATGTCTAAGTAATATGGAGGTTAACAAGATGGGGCACAGTGAGGTTACAGGGATTAAAACTGGAAAGAAGTAACAGAAGTAAAGAGAGGAAGTGTGGAGTGCTCAATTGGTGTCAGGTCTGATATCTTGGCAGCGTCAAAGAAGGATCAACGAGGCATTGGATGTGGTGATGAGGTGATCAGGCTGATATATGGTGCATGAGTGATTGAACAAAGTAACAGTGAGAAGAAAGAAAAATATAAAGAGAGGGTGGAGAAGAACGATGAACATGGTACGTGATTTGCGCCTAATCATTTTGTTTATATTGTGACCTAATTACATTTATACGTTACGCCATACATATATTATATAAATGCCTAATGTAACATGCCCCATTTATATACCGATGAGACCATTTGAGTTTAATCCTTTATATATACGTTTCAAATCTGCCTAACCTATATACTACAGTGCATGACTAATCTATTCTGGACATGTTGTGTTATAATGAAATATTTTTAAAATGGTATCTGTAAAAATAATACGGATTATTAAACTAACTAATATAATTAGTTATAAATGTTATTATTTAGGTAATAAAATATTAGTTAGTTATTAATAATAGTAATTTAAATAAAAAAATACAATATTAAATTTATATCATCGTCATAAAGTACTGGAATTGAATGGAACAGGAGACGATGGAATTCTATGGACGTAGATGATGCGATGTGACTGGTTTGGTCAGAATTGATAGTTACAGTTGTAATAACTCGAAAATTCCCCTCGCAGGAAATCGCCGGATACACTAACTTTGGGCATACAGCACATCAAAACAAATAACAGAGGACTTTTATAAACATCATAATAATGTTACATTAGAGTGCAGAATATCAGAGTACATTGAATATAATATAGCGGAAGATAATTTACAACACATACAATACAACGCAGCAGAGAGAAATAACTAACATAGCGGAAGACTATCAATGCTCTGGACACCGCTTTAAGTTTCGATCTAGAATCCTACTCAATATATCTGCAAAATAAGCTACTCGACCACCCGTGTGGAAAATTAGGGCACCCGAGTATGCAAGTGAAACAAACTATGAGTCAGTCATAGGACTGGTATGAAAAATCTTACTTAACCTATCTAATAATAAGGCTAATCACAGGACCATGCCACTAATGCAGAACGGGTTTACTCCAGTGGATTGCCGGTGCATAAATAAAGTGAATCGTTAAACAACGCAATGCTTTTTAGAAAAATGAAACCATTATAAGACTCAAGTCCCGTCACACAATGCAACGCAAACCGGGGGATAGAGTTTAATCTTATAATGGTCAAAAATTCTTTACACAATAAAACGGATCTGATATTATTATTAGTGTATATATGTTTCAAAAACATTTCAATCATAATGTATCAATCATAGACGGCATAGCTACCATATACTATGTCGCCATACTAGTTCTACAATCAAAACCATATGATATCATATTGGAAGTTGGATTTCCATCATGAACCAAGGCAAGGGATCGTTCTTACCGAATTCAAGAAAATCTAGCCTACCATGTCTCAGGATACAGCTGCAACTACAACTATGAGCCAAAGGGCCGGACCACAACTAATGTTAGTGGATTATATATAATTCCTGAACAATACATCTCCCCGACCTATGGGGCATAAATAAAGAGCCATTAGGGACTCCAATCTGAGGTACCTCGCTTTCCATCATCCACATAAGTAAAAATGTATGGGCTCCATACCATGACACCACTTCTAGATAGAAAGAAACGCATGTTCTCCCTGGATCCTTCTCCCATTTCTGGTTCATACTGGGATGTGAGGCTCGCGAAGTAACATTATACATAAAGCTATGCTGAAATAAAGTTGTGCTTTGATCATCAACCACAAGTCTCTGATTTTCAACAATAAGCCTTGATCATTTGCATCTTGGAATGCCACATTGACAATTCACGCCATGCAACTGATAACTACCAATATATAACGTCTGAGCTCGTACATCTCAGAGAAGGATATTAAGCAAGAGAATAAATTCTCCACCACCAAACAGATATATATTAAATAGAAATCAATACACACAGAACGAAATCCAATGTCAGACACACATCCATTTACAAGTCTGTTCTTGGTCTGAACGAAACCGGAGACACCTTATTCCTTGTCCCATATGTCCAATACAGGAGTGAGGTTCTCGCATATCCATCGATCTCCAAGTACATCTAGACGATCACCACTTTTTACCTTGTCTTAGGATGCCTCCCAATCAAGATATCAGTAATCATCCAAACAATGTGAAGATCTCCGGTCTTCAACCACCATCTTCATCTTCGACTCTTAATCGTCATAGTAATTATTCAGAATGGGTTAAACCCGATCTTTGCGAATAACTCACGTATTTTATAATCAATAATCAAGTGCTATAAAAACACGTCATACGCCTCATTCCAATTCATAATAATCTTCTAAATAAATATTCACATTATTAGGGAAAGGTTCCCATTAATTTTATCAAAGATAAATTCTTTTAAATTTATTCTTTAATCTTCTTTTTAAATATTTATTAAAACTCCAATTTGGTTTTAATATATAAAAATCATTACTTTATGATTATTCAACTTAAAGAAATTAATCTTGTCTTTAACTCGGTTAAAAAACCAATGTCTTTTAAAACATAGTTCGCGATAAACCCAAAATCATCTTCCATTAAATATGGAATTTTCACAGAAATCAAATCAATATATAATCGATCTAAATTCCTGTATCAAACTAATAATATAAATGGAATAACGGCAAAGCCTTTTAAATTCCATATATAATAACGGTCTTCTTTTACAGAAACTCATCTTGATTACTACCAAATCAAATTCCATTCAATTCCAAATTAATATATAAAATTGGAAAACCTTACTTTGGAAAATTTCCATTTAAATCTTAATAAAAGATTTATAAATTCCAAATTATATTTTCACTATCAATTGGGTTAAAGAACAAATGTCGTCAAAAACACAGTTCACAATAATCCCAATTCACATTTCATTTTATTCCAATTACTAAATATAATTGGAAACTCTAATAATCTTAATTAAAAGATTTATTCTTTTCATACGGGGTTTAAAAACAGTGTTATTTAAGACACCACTCATGACAAACTCAAAAATCCAATTTATCTTATTTAATTCCAATTAAATATTAATTAATTGGAAAACTTCATTAAATCTTAATTTAATGATTTATTCTAGTTAATAACTAGTTCATTTTGACAAAAATATATTTTTATCTTTTCAAATATGGAATTTTTCATCCAATTTTTTTTTCCAGATTATTATTTATGATTTTACAATTTTTTTTCCATATTTTTAATAATTTTATTAAGGCCCGTACAGTCGGTTTCCAATAACGGCCAACAAACTACATCCATAGCAACCATTTTCAAATTTGATTTGGACATAATTCCAAATCCAGCCATTAGATTTCAAAATTCTTATATTCATTGGAAATCTCTTTTCGATACGAACCGAAGGTTCTAGTTTTGGGAGAATCCGACGGTCGGATCTCCCGTTACATCAATTTGAAGGTAATGGTCGAAATTCGTGAATTGTCGTTGCGCGGCGCGTTCTATTCAGGCCATTATATATATATACACACACACACACACACGCACACACACACACACAATACTATTAAAGTTGTGCTTTATTTCCTTTGCTCTCAAGCCCTCTCATGAAATCCAACACATTTCTGCCATGTGTATTTGTAAGTTCAAGCATCCCATTCTCCTTAGGGCTGTCAATGGGTCGTGTCGGGTAGGGTTCGGGTCGGGTTAACTTGGGTTCGGGTCAAAACTTAAATGGGTCGGTCAACCCGTTTATTAAACGGGCCATATTTTTCTCAATCCGAAACCAACCCGTGTAACGACCCGCATTCTACGCATCGAAGGATCGTAGAATATTTATTTCTTTCACATACGAAGTCATATGGTCATGTAACTTTAGGAGACGACTATTGGAGTCATTTCCCATGTTCATGATTTTTCCTGATTTTTAAATGACCATTTTGCCCATAGCTGATCTTGTTTTAACCATAACTTTTGACTGGAAAGGAATTTTGACCTGAAACCATTTCCATTGGCTCTGGATGATGGTTAACAATTCCGTAGATTGGCCACATTAGCCAAACGGACTCACCGTTTGGGAGATATGGCTGAAACAAGGTTTTGAAGGTGAAAAACAGCTTAACCGGGCCTAATTAAGGTGATTAGCAAGAGGGCCCATGACCCATTTCGGGATTTGAGATGTATAGGGGCTGATTAGGGGTTAGAAACCATTTATTTCAGCCGCCACTTTCATTCTTGGAACCCTAGTAATGGCCTCCAACACCCAAATCAACTTCTAATCACTTTCTAATCAAGTTTTGGCTTAATCAACATCAAATCAAGGAAGATCTTCACCAAATCAGTATTAGAGCTGCTGTTAGACAACAGTATTCGCCAAAATTAGCGAGGTTTCAGTTCTGAAAATTTTATTTGTGGCCAAGGTGAGTGATTAGCATTGTTTTGACACTAATTACAGTTAATTAGGGTGATTCGTGATAATTAGCGAATTTAAACATGATAAAATTCTAGAAAAATGTTTATAAATTCTAAAATAATGTTTTAGACCTCTGTTAGAAATTTGGTTTGATTTGGTTAATTTTTACTAATCATGTCATTAGTTTTGCCTAAACATGCTTAGCGAAAATATCGGATTTTGGCTATGTTTGATCCATTTTACATGCTATGATTCATTGTTTTTGTGTTTATGGTTAGTTCTCTATGTTTCTATGACTGTATGGTGTGCTTTGTGATTTATTAGAAAAGTTAGATTAGTCGAAAACGCTGTCGAATGGCGTAAAACAGTCGTTGGAAAGATGTGTAGGAATTTGACCGAGTTGGATGGGATCGGAGGAAGGAGCCCAAACCGAACCGCCTCTCCAAACTGTTGCATCCACGAGATGATTTGGAAAATTGGTGAGCATCTTCTCTGACCCGACCCATGTAGTCTTCTCTGAACCGAACCGATGGGAGCTCCGGACCGATTCACTTATCTGGAGAGCCCATGATCTGAACCATGTTATCCGATCCGCACTGATGCGTCATGGAAGAACTTGAGGAACTCCGCCCGATCCGAGGTGATGAAGCATTCCGATCCAAACTGTGGAGCTTGGACATGAGGCGTGGATCACGAACTGAACTGGGGAGCACGATCCTAACTCAATGGGGGTACGATCCGAAGCAAAAAAAAAAAAGGGAGGAAACAAACCGATCTGGTGATGACTAAAAACCCGAGACGCAAAGGTGGTCCAAATGGAAGTTAGAGCTCAGGATCCAGTTGGGAACCAACGAGTCACTTCATGGTTGCGCCTTGCTACAGGACGTGTGCTAAGGTGTTGTCGATGTTTATTACTTTGGATCACTATGTGTAGGGGGTACGTGAACGGATTCAGGGCCGTAGTGGCCTAGGTATGACTAAAGATCTATAGACCAATGAAGTGGGGTCATTTGTAAAGATTTGGTCATGACTCCATGTGGTAAGCTTGGTAGTAGCAGTAGTTGTACAAGTCGAACTCCGTCACTACTTCGATGGGTCTAGTGATTGACAGTTGTGGACATCGTATGCTTTACGAACTGAATGAGAGATGTGAGGAATGGTTGCTATGTTTGATTTGGTTGCCATCATTATGACATGCACACCCCCACCCCCGTTATCTTTACACCATCTATTCAGTGGCACCTTAAAGTATTGTATGGTATGTAGTGCTAACTCTTTGGTTGCAGGTCTAGGTTCAGGGTATGGTTTAGTATACCTGTTATTGTTCTGTTTAGCTGCTTATCGCTCATACCAGACTTTTTGTCTGACCCAGAGTTATATGTCTCTTCTTATTACCCTGGGTGCTCCCACGAGCAGACTAGAGACAGGTTAGCTGGGTATGCACGAGTAGCTGATCCGAAGACGAGCAGGAGGCTCCCATGTATGATACACATAGTATTCTCCTTGTGTCACTGCTGGTCACTACATTGGGCATTAGTAGTGTACCCTTTCTTTCTTTTGTTTAGAGATAGTAATTTGGAAAGTTATAATAAGATGTATTTGGATTTCCGCTACTCTGATGATGATGTTAAAGTTGGTTTTAGTTATCAGCTTATGCATTGTCTCGCCTGTTTTATGTCAAGTATATTATTATTATATTTTGTTTCGTTCGCTGTGAGACATTCTACAGGTTTTCGATTAGTTCATTCTCTTTTTTCCTTTCTTTGGCGACCGTTCTGTGCTAGTCGGGCATGTGTACAACGCATTTTCGAAGGAAATGCCGGCTGGTGCGGGGCGGGCCGTCACACTTGGTATCAGAGCTCTAGGTTGCATAGTTAACCTCGGGAAGTCATCAGGGAGAGATAGTATACGTATATGAGAGAGTATTTGTAATTATTCTGGTTTTCAAAAGATATATATACTCTTAGTATAGCTAAGGATGAAGTCGCACTGCACTAGCACCACTATGGAGATGGTAAATCGTTTTCTCTTCACAGATTGAACGATGAGCCGATACGCAAGAGGTGCTGGTAGAGGAGCCAAAGCCGAAAGCAAGCGGTGGAGGCAAGAATAGTTCTCAGAACAATAGGAAGCAGAACTAGAATAAGGATGGCCATAAAAAGAATAAGAAAGATGTTGAGTGCTTTAGCTGTGGTAAGAAGGGCCATTATGCTAGTAATTGTCGAGCTAAGCCAGCGGATAGGAAGTGCTTCAACTGTGGCCAAGTGGAACATCACAAGGACAAGTGTCTACAACCCCCTAAAGAAAAGCATATGGTGAAAGCATCTGCCCTTAATGCTATTCCTTCTTCGTCGAATGCCCCAACTGCGGCGGAGAAGGGAAAGAATGTCGTTATTCAAGGTATGCTTTCTGTTTATGATGTTCCTATTAGAGTTTTGTTTGATACCGAGGCTTCTAGTTCTTTCATATCTAGTGACCTGGTAGATAGGTTGGGATTGGAGCCCGAGATTGTCGATAGACCTTTAGTAGTGACGAATCCGATTGGTGGTTCGACTAACCTTAGCATGATTTGTCGTAATGTGGTCTTATCGAGTCATGGATGCATGTTTGTTTTTGATTTCTTCGTTTTGGGCTTTACTGGGTTTGGCATTATTTTGGGAGTCGATTGGCTCCAAGGATACGGGGTGGTGGTAGACTGTGAGGGCTTTTTGGTGACAGCTAGAGCGGATGATGGGCGGAGGGTAGTGTTTGGTGGTCTACTCGGTGATGGGGTAATGGCTAGTTTTCTAAATTCCCTTGACATCCCGCATAGTGAGTTGTCAGGTTTGCCCGTGGTTGGCCAGTATCCGGAACCTATAGTGATTGAGTACCGTATTGATTTGCTGAAAGATGCCAGACCTATAGTGATGCCACTTCGTCGTATGGCACCAAGGGAGCAGTGAGAGCTCGGGGTGCAAGTCAGCGATCTTTTGAAGAAGGGATTTATCAGAAGGAGTGTTTCTGAATGGGGAGCACCAGTTGTGCTTGCTACCAAGGCGGATGGTTCCCTTCGTTTGTGTGTAGACTACCGCGAGTTGAATAAAGTGACGAGGAAGAATAAGTATCCTCTACAGCATATAGATGATCTGTTTGATCAATTGAGTGGCGCGAGTGTATTCTCTCAGTTGGATCTCGCGACAGGTTTTCATCAGCTTAAAGTGGAAGCTAAGAGTATAGCTAAAGCGGAATTTCGGACGCCGTCTGGATTTTATGAGTGGTTGGTCATGCCATTCAGGCTGCCCAATGCCCCAGCATACTTTGTAGATCTTATGAATAGGGTATTCAGAGATCAGTTGAATAAGTTTGTCCTTGTGTTCGTGGATGATAGTGATGGAGGTGTTGAGAAAACACCAATTGAAGGCAAAGTTTTCTGAGTGTCACTTCTGGAGAAGGGAAATGAGATTCTTGGGCCATGTTGTTTCAGAGAATGGTATTACCGTGGACCCTGCGAAGGTGGCTATGGTACAAGATTGGTCTACACCCAAGAATGCAACAGACATAAGAAGTTTCTTGGGGTTAGCTGGATATTATCGTAATTTTGTCCAAGACTTCTCCAAGATAGCGGCACCGTTGACTCAGTTGACCAAGAAGAATCAAGCCTTCGTCTGGGACGAAAGGTGCGAAAATGCATACAACAGTCTAAAGGACAAGTTGACATGTGCACCAGTGTTAGTCATTCCTAAGGGGAATAAAGAGATGATGGTATACACAGATGCATATGGTACTGGACTTGGTGCTGTATTGATGCAAGGAGGTAGGGTTGTAGCTTATGCAAGTTGGCAGCTGAAACCGGAAACCGCACAAGAGAAGATACCCTACCCATGATTTGGAATTAGTAGCGATCGTGTTCGCATTGAAGATGTGGAGACATTATCTCTTGATAGAAAGGTTTGAGCTGTTTACCGATCATAAATCGTTAAAGTATCTTTTCTCCCTAAAGGATCTAATTCTCTGACAGAAAAAATGGATAGAATTCTTGGCTTCCTATGATTTCGAATCGCATATACACCAGGAAAGGGCAATGCGGTCGTTGATGCATTGAGTAGAAGACATGCCAGTTTAGGGGCTATGTTTCTAGAATGGAAGCAACTGGAGTACATCACTGGTTATAATTTCAGACCAAAGTGCGAGCTGGATCAAGAAATGTTAGCAAGTTTGACGATTAGACCTACCTTGATTGAGCGGATTGGTTCCAGTCAGAGGAGCGATCCTAACCTATTGGAAATCATCTCAAAGTTAGAGATGGGAATCGACGGAGAGATGAACATGTATGGGCTTGATCGAGATGGATGGCTTAGAAAGAATGGAAGGCTAGTTGTACCCAATGTCAATGGATTGAGAGATGAAGTGCTTAGAGAATGTCATCACTTGAAACTGAATATACACCCCGGTGGTAAAAAAATTTACCGAGACATGAAGCAGACCTACTACTGGGAAGCGATGAAAAGAGACATTGGGAAGTTTATATCCAAATGCATGAACTGCCAGCAAGTTAAAGCTGAGCAAAAGAAGCCTAGTGGTTTGTTACAACCATTAGAAATTCCAGAATGGAAATGGGAACAAGTGTCAATGGATATCATTGATGGGTTACCAAGGACTAGATCGGGCCATGATAGCATTTGGGTGATTGTGGACCAATTGACTAAGAGTGCAAGGTTTATACCCGTCAAGTCAAACAGGACGGCAGCTAAGTTAGCGGAACTGTATATAAAGTGGGTAGTGAGCTTTCTTGGAATACCCATGTAAAGGCTCGAAAATCTGTACCGATTTGACCTAACTAAGATACTACACATTCAACTCAAAATGCACGAAATTCAAATCATTAATAGAAAGAAATTAGAGGGTGAGAAAGAAAAGATAGAACTAATAGAATATAAGAAGAAGAACACAACTGAACAGAATCAGAGTAAAAAAGAATCTCACAGCGGAACGAATAATATGTATTATAACATAACTTTGAAATACAAATCTGAATTTGTATATATAGATACCATATATCAGAGTACAACTCATATATATCACAGCAGAAATAATCTCTAACTAATTAATGGTGAAGCCTTCTGCGTCTAGCTCCTCCAAGTGAATCTGTAAAATCCTGAAACACTTGACTTCCCGTACAAATTTGGGCACCCAAGAGTTTAGGGAAAACAAACAAAATAAACTCTGGGTCAGTCATGGGACTGGTGTGAGTAAATTCCAACAATATGTTTTAGCTTTGAAAATCCTTTTGATACAAAAGGATAATAGTAAGACCAACCCATACATAAACATGGACGTTTTTTACCTTACTATAACCCAAAATATTCTTGATATCAAAACCCAGTGATATTATAATAATGTTTAATCAAATAAATAGCCAAGTAGCGGAACGTTTGCATATCACCCTCCATATATATAGTATAAAATCATAAACCGCAGGGCATGTATTGGAGATTGGATCCCGACAGACAAGGTATGGGAGCACCTTTCGATCAGTGTACTCTAGAGGGGATACACCTGGGTTCAACAAGAACGTCTTGCAACCCAGCCACACATGACCAACCACCCATTTAGCTTGAGTGTATCGAATATATTGCCACCGACGGTTATTGGCCATCAAACCACCATCCGAAGATACAGAATCGAAAAGAAGTATAAATATGAATTTTCTCTAGATCGGTAACAATACACCCTGCTTGGGGATGACCCAACTAGCCATGCTGCCTTCCCAACTTTTGTTACTTCCTGGTTGTGAGGCTAGAGGCTACGTCTATCTTCAGAATATCTGATCACCATTCACTTTTGTAACACCCCACGTCCATTAATGTCACTCACAAAGGGAATGCATTAACTTCCATGGAGGTTTTAAGTGAATATAGAACAGAAAAACTACAACAAGACAGATAATAAGTATTACTTGGAAATTTAAAACTTCATTTTATTGCAGTGGAAATTAAACATGTTTGTTACATCATAAAACCATAAATCAGAGTCAAGTACAATATCCATATTCATAAAACAAAATACATAATCCCATTACACAAATAGCCATTAAAGAAGATAACAAGCTGGACTTTACTTCAACGGTCCAAGCTTTCCAAGAGAGATAAAGCAGTCCAATCAAACTCCACTAGAGCTGGGTCCAACCTGAGGACCTGGAGGGGGAAAAAGGATAGAAATGGATGGGGTCAGACATAAAGTCTAGCGAGTATGATAATTCTAATAATACTATTATCAAAATAACTAGACTAAGGCATAAGCTAGAAGACAAGTAAATGTCTATAAACTATTAGGTATGGAATGAGTAGATAATGATAACGTGAAAGATAACATTAAAGGCACACCTAATTACTAACGAGTGATTACTACACTGCACCGCACATTACTACACTGCACCGCACCAGTCACCCTAAAGGTTGATCCAACTTGCTTCACACAAAAACTTTATAAATAGCCTTGCGTACCCCTAGCTGACTACATAGGTGCCGTCTGCCCCTATCTCCACTAGGTGTATCCCCCAACCCACTTTCGATCGGCTCCCTACACGTAGATACCCGTGCTGGCCCCATAGTGGGGTGTATCACTCCCCTAAAGTGGCAACCCGATACAACTTGAGAATGCACGGCTTATACCTACACGATGCAACAACGTCTTACCTACCAGCCCGGGTCCACACACGCATATGAAACCCGTTGGACTTGCGTTGTCACCGCTCCCCGTTTTGGCCTCTTATAGTCAAACCCAGCATGCGTGTCCCGTCCTCGACTTGGTTCGAGCCCACAAAGATACGTTTGGGGTACTGGTTGAAATGTGCCCCCACAAGCTACCCACCTAAGCTTGTCACTACTAGTGTATCCCACTTAACCCTCTTAGTCATGTTCATTTACATGTGTGTTTGGTTAAGTCTTACTACTCGTATTTCACATGCCACTAAGGGCACCCACTAGATTCCTCATGCCACCCAAGGCACCTACTTAACCCCCATGTCCCACCTTACATGTTTATCTGGTTAAGTATTTCTTAATTCATTCAGGCCATAACCTCATAAAGACCTCTCACATTAGACTGGCATTTATGGCAGCTGGATTTGCCGAGCGGGTCCGGGCAGTCTTACACCATAAAAGAGTCTAACCTCGTGTCTTTAAAACTGTTATGCTTTAATTTAGGCCTAGGACCTCTCACAATGGGCTGACATTTGTGACCACTGGATTTGCCGGGCGGGTCCGGGCAGGTTTACGTCACAAACGAGTCCAACCTCGTGTCCTAAGCATTGATTAACACTTATAATCTTTTACCCCAGTTTTTATAATTCCCTATTCAAATTATTAATTACTTCCAATTTTAATGATGTCCATAATTGACTCAATTATGGCCATCCACTTATGGCATGCAAAATCATATCAATTGCACCCCAACTTTTTAATATTAAATCCTTAATATTACCCCTACCCCACGTTTATACATTCTCTTATTCAACGCATAATATAGGCTAGACTTGAATAGACTAACACATAGCTCAAAGATAAATTATCACAACATATAGACAATTAAAATAAATCTAATCATAATAGGGGTGAAACTTGCATAAACTACACATGTTAAGGATCAAAAGGTGTCAACTTGTTAAATGTCTCAATTTACATGATATGATCATAGCCCAAATCTATAAATAAACTTGCATATGGGGTTTTTAGGCAACATAATGATGGTGTGAACTAGCATAGGATATCACATATGTCATAGCATAATTCTAGATGTCATAATAGATGTCATGGCATATGTTCATAACTTTTCTAATCGATCTAACTTGCATATGTGACTTGTCATATAGATCAACATAGCCCAAACATGATGATTCAATTAATATGAACTAACTAGCATAGATAGTAACATCATGGCTTTTTAACATGTATGATTCATCACAACTTAGCATAGAAACTTTTAACATACATAACATCATCATAGCATGATTTACAACATATAGGATATCATCACCACATAGCATAGGATTAATAACATACATGATAGCATAAGGTTTACAACAACATATATGACAATTCACATCATCTACTCATAATCCATTCATGACTTAACCTAATTAAAATGATAATAATCTTGTTAAGACTATCATACTCGCAATTTAGAGAATAAAAGAGTTTTGCTTTGCTTTAGAGTTGATTAGAATTAGAATTGAATTAGCTTTTCTTCCTTCTTAGTTGGCGGCGGCTAGACTGAATTCCATGGCGGCGGTACGACGGTAGCTATTCTATTTTTCTTATGAATTAGGGTGAGAGAATACCTAGGTATTTATAGAGTTAGGATCTATTTTAGACCGTCAGATCAACTCAAGACTAATCTCAGCCGACCAGATTAGGTCAAAACCCTAATGGGTCATTACTCAGTCAAAACAGGCTCAGTCAAAAACCCTAGCCGCTAGACCCAGGTCGACACCAAGGTCGACTGCGCAGTCGACCTGGTCCCTGGGGTGTCGACTGCCCAGTCGACTCCCTAGTCGACCTGGGGGGGGGGTGTCGACTCCCCAGTCGACCTAGGGTGCTGGGCGGGAAATTTCCCGCCTAGCCTGTTTGACTTCGAATTTTGAATATTAAATTTCCTGCTAGCTGTTTTGAATTTTCTGAAACTTCCGATGGCCATAACTTCTTCATGCGAAGTCCAATTCACGCAAACTCTGTCTCTATTTCAACCAGAATTCCGAGACGAACACAATGGCGCAACCCGTTTCCCACAATTCCCACGTCTGAGATTAGTTATTCTTTAATTTGTGAATATTAATATTATCAGAATTACAGGGTGTTACATTCTCCCCTCCTTAAAGGATTTCGACCCCGAAATCTTTAAGTCAAGAAGAATATATATCCTAACATCCAAAAAACCATCTACTCAACCATCAAACACAGGCATCCATTGTCCTTATAGACCTCTAATGCTTTTATGTTTAAATGCACAGTGTGTGTATATGTTCCTTATCTAATGCAAAATCAGGCGGTCCACTGATTCAGTTGGCCTCCTTAATGCAAACCAAGATAGTGCCATGCGTCCATTATGTATGCCAAAGTTCCCTAATGCTACATATTATCTCTAAATGCATGCACAATCATCATCTGAATGCAGCATCCATCTTATAATACAATTGTCATACATCCATTGAACTAAATTCAACCATTTATATGCAATATGTAGTATGAAGTGACTGAGCCGATCTAGTGCCTAAAAGTGTGAGTATATGCGTCCACGAGCAACCACTAGCAAACACTTGCATCCACTTTGCATCCACCATACATAACATGTCTCAAACACATGTTTCAACCATAGGGTTATCCTAACTAAAGGTCAAAGATACTAGCGAGAGGACATACAAAAGATAAGATAAGTACAAGCTAAACGATAAAGGAGAAATTAAAGGACATACCCTCGAAAAGTAAAGGGTATCGTGAACGCATCTTCTCTTCCGTCTCCCAAGTAGCGTTGCTCTCATCGTCTCCCCATTGCACTTTGACTAGTCTAACCTCTCGATTCCTCAACTTCTTGATCTCCAACCCAAGAATGCGCGTAGGAGCTCGTCGGATCGTCACATCATGCTCTATCTCCACCTCTCTAAGCAAGCTCGGCTCTACCACTTCCGCGGTCTCGTGCAAGAACTTCCTCAAATGTGACACATTGAATACGTCATGTACACCACTAAGTCTCTCGGGCAGCTCCACTCTATAGGCCATCCGTCCAATCCTCTCCTTAATAGGAAACGGCCCTTCAAACCTTGGTGCTAATTTCCCAACGGACCCAAAGCGAACAACATTCCGTAATGGAGACACTTTGACAAAGACCATGTCCCCAACATCGATCTCGAGATATGTCCTCTTCTTATCCGCATAAGATTTCTGCCTATCCTGTGCTGCTTTCATCCTCCTTCGAATCAAGTCGATCTTTTCCGAAGTCTCTCTAATCATATCGGGCCCAAGTAAGATCTTATCCGTAGATTCCCACCAACATGTAGGTGAACGACAAGGTCGTCCATAAAGATCTTCGAAAGGTTCCATGCCAATGCTAGACTGAAAGCAGTTGTTCTATGCGAACTCCACCAATGGAAGATGCTCTTCCCATGTACCCCCAAAGTCTAGGATACATAGCCTCAACAGGTCCTCTAGAATACGATTCACCCTCTCGGTTTGGCCGTCCGTCTGAGGACGATATGCGGTGCTCAAACATAACTGAGTCCCTACCGCCTCTTGTAAGCTTCTCCAAAATTCGCTAGTGAAAATAGGATCGCGGTCGCTCACTATGCTAGAAGGAACACCGTGCAAACGAACTATTTCTCGGACATATACAGAAGCTAACCATGGAGCAGTCCTCTTACTCTTCATGGGAATGAAATGGGCACTCTTAGTAAGTCTATCTACTATAACCCAAATTTCCGTATTACCCTTCCTCGATCGCGGTAATCCATCCACAAAATCCATCGAGACACTCTCCCACTTCCATAGTGGAATTTCCAATGGGTGAAGCAACCCACCGGGTTTCTTTTGCTCTGCTTTTACTTGTTGGTACACCAAGCATCTAGCGACATACTCGGCCACATCTTTCTTCATGCTGGCCCAAAAGTAAACTCTCTTCATGTCTTTGTACATCTTGTCCCCGTGGTTGGCTAGTATCCACAAAAGTAAACTCTCTTCAGCAAATCAATACGGAACTTCTTATGCCCGTGGTTGGCAAGTATCCGCATACCGAGGCTTCTAGTTCTTTCATTTCGGACGCCGTCTGGATTTTATGAGTGGTTGGTCATGCCATTCAGGCTGCCCAATGCCCCAGCATACTTTGTAGATCTTATGAATAGGGTATTCAGAGATCAGTTGAATAAGTTTGTCCTTGTGTTCGTGGATGATAGTGAAGCAGGTGTTGAGAAAACACCAATTGAAGGCAAAGTTTTCTGGGTGTCACTTCTGGAGAAGGGAAATGAGATTCTTGGGCCATGTTGTTTCAGAGAATGGTATTGCCGTGGACCCTGCGAAGGTGGCTATGGTACAAGATTGGTCTACACCCAAGAATGCAACAGACATAAGGAGTTTCTTGGGGTTAGCTGGATATTATCGTAAGTTTGTCCAAGACTTCTCCAAGATAGCGGCACCGTTGACTCAGTTGACCAAGAAGAATCAAGCCTTCGTCTGGGACGAAAGGTGCGAAAATGCATACAACAGTCTAAAGGACAAGTTGACATGTGCACCAGTGTTAGTGATTCCTAAGGGGAATAAAGAGATGATGGTATACACAGATGCATATGGTACTGGACTTAGCGCTGTATTGATGCAAGGAGGTAGAGTTGTAGCTTATGCAAGTTGGCAGCTGAAACCGGAAACCGCACAAGAGAAGATACCCTACCCATGATTTGGAATTAGTAGCGATCGTGTTCGCATTGAAGATGTGGAGACATTATCTCTTGATATAAAGGTTTGAGCTGTTTACCGATCATAAATCGTTAAAGTATCTTTTCTCCCAAAAGGATCTAATTCTCTGACAGCAAAAATTGCTAGAATTCTTGGCTTTCTATGATTTCGACATCGCATATACACCAGGAAAGGGCAATGCGGTCGTTGATGCATTGAGTAGAAGACATGCCTGTTTAGGGGCTATGTTTATAGAATGGAAGCAACTGGAGTACATCACTGGGTATAATTTCAGACCAAAGTGCGAGTTGGATCAAGAAATGTTAGCAAGTTTGACGATTAGACCTACCTTGATTGAGCGGATTGGTTCCAGTCAGAGGAGCGATCCTAACCTATTGGAAATCATCTCAAAGTTAGAGATGGGAATCGACGGAGAGATGAACAAGTATGGGCTTGATCGAGATGGATGGCTTAGAATGAATGGAAGGCTAGTTGTACCCAATGTCAATGGATTGAGAGATGAAGTGCTTAGAGAATGTCATCACTTGAAACTGACTATACACCACAGTGGTAAAAAAATGTACCGAGACATAAAGCAGACCTACTACTGGGAAGCGATGAAAAGAGACATTGGGAAGTTTATATCCAAATGCATGAACTGCCAGCAAGTTAAAGCTGAGCAAAAGAAGCCTAGTGGTTTGTTACAACCATTAGAAATTCCAGAATGGAAATGGGAATAAGTGTCAATGGATATCATTGATGGGTTACCAAGGACTAGATCGGGCCATGATAGCATTTGGGTGATTGTGGACCAATTGACTAAGAGTGCAAGGTTTATACCCGTCAAGTCAAACATGACGGCAGCTAAGTTAGCGGAACTGTATATAAAGTGGGTAGTGAGCTTTCATGGAATACCCATGTAAAGGCCCGAAAATCCGTACTGATTTGACCTAACTAATATACTACACATTCAACTCAAAATGCACGAAATTCAAATCATTAATAGAAAGAAATTAGAGGGTGAGAAAGAAAAGATAGAACTAATAGAATATAAGAAGAAGAACACAACTGAACAGAATCAGAGTGAAAAAGAATCTCACAGCGGAATGAATAATATGTATTATAAGATAACTTTGAAATACAAATCTGAATTTGTATATATAGATACCATATATCAGAGTACAACTCATATATATCACAGCAGAAATAATCTCTAACTAATTAATGGTGAAGCCTTATGCTTCTAGCTCCTCCAAGTGAATCTGTAAAATCCTGAAACACTTGACTGCCCATACAAATTTGGGCACCCAAGAGTTTAGGGAAAACAAACAAAATAAACTCTGGGTCAGTCATGGGACTGGTGTGAGTAAATTCCAACTATATGTTTTAGCTTTGAAAATCCTTTTGAAACAAAAGGATAATAGTAAGACCAACACATACATAAACATGGACGTTTTTTTACCTTACTATAACCCAAAATATTCTTGATATCAAAACCCAGTGATATTATAATAATGTTTAATCAAATAAATAGCCAAGTAGCGGAACGTTTGCATATCACCCTCCATATATATAGTATAAAATCATAAACCGCAGGGCGTGTACTGGAGATTGGATCCCGACAGACAAGGTATGGGAGCACCTTTCGATCAGTGTACTCTAGAGGGGATACACCTGGGTTCAACAAGAACGTCTTACAACCCAGCCACACATGACCAACCACCCATTTAGCTTGAGTGTATCGAATATATTGCCACCGACGGTTGTTGGCCATCCAACCGCCATACGAAGATACAAAATCGAAAAGAAGTATAAATATGAATTTTCTCTAGATCGGTAACAATACACCCTGCTTGGGGATGACCCAACTAGCCATGCTGCCTTCCCAACTTTTGTTACTTCCCGGTTGTGAGGCTAGAGACTACGTCTATCTTCAAAACATCTGATCACCATTAACTTTTGTAACACCCCACGTCCATTAATGTCACTCACAAAGGGAATGCATTAACTTCCATAGAGGTTTTAAGTGAATATAGAACAGAAAAATTACAACAAGACAGATAATAAGTATTACTTGGAAATTTAAAACTTCATTTTATTGCAGTGGAAATTAAACATGTTTGTTACATCATAAAACCATAAATCAGAGTCAAGTACAATATCCATATTCATAAAACAAAATACATAATCCCATTACACAAATAGCCATTAAAGAAGATAACAAGCTGGACTTTACTTCAACGGTCCAAGCTTTCCAAGAGAGATAAAGCAGTCCAATCAAACTCCACTAGAGCTGGGTCCAACCTGAGGACCTGGAGGGGGAAAAAGGATAGAAATGGATGGGGTCAGACATAAAGTCTAGCGAGCATGATAATTCTAATAATACTATTATCAAAATAACTAGACTAAGGCATAAGCTGGAAGACAAGTAAATGTCTATAAACTATTAGGTATGGAATGAGCAGATAATGATAACGTGAAAGATAACGTTAAAGGCACACATAATTACTAACGAGTGATTACTACACTGCACCGCACATTACTACACTGCACCGCACCAGTCACCCTAAAGGTTGATCCCACTTGCTTCACACAAAAACTTTATAAATAGCCTTGCGTACCCCTAGCTGACTACATAGGTGTCGTCTGCCCCTATCTCCACTAGGTGTATCCCCCAACCCACTTTCGATCGGCTCCCTACTCGTAGATACCCGTGCTGGCCCCACAGTGGGGTGTATCACTCCCCTAAAGTGGCAACCCGATACAACTTGAGAATGCACGGCTTATACCTACACGATGCAACAACGTCTTACCTACCAGCCCGGGTCCACACACGCATATGAAACCTGTTGGACTTGCGTTGCCACCGCTCCACGTTTTGGCCTCTTATAGTCCAACCCAGCATGCGTGTCCCGTCCTCGACTTGGGTCGAGCCCACAAAGATACGTTTGGGATACTGGTTGAAATGGGCCCCCACAAGCTACCCACCTAAGCTTGTCACTACTAGTATATCCCACTTAACCCTCTTAGTCATGTTCATTTACATGTGTGTTTGGTTAAGTCTTACTACTCGTATTTCACATGCCACTAAGGGCACCCACTAGATTCCTCATGCCACCCAAGGCACCTACTTAACCCCCATGTCCCACCTTACATGTTTATCTGGTTAAGTATTTCTTAATTCATTCAGGCCATAACCTCATAAAGACCTCTCACATTAGACTGGCATTTATGGAAGCTGGATTTGCCGAGCGGGTCCGGGCAGTCTTACACCATAAAAGAGTCTAACCTCGTGTCTTTACAACTGTTATGCTTTAATTTAGGCCTAGGACCTCTCACATTGGGCTGACATTTGTGACCACTAGATTTGCCGGGCGGGTCCGGGCAGGTTTACGTCACAAACGAGTCCAACCTCGTGTCCTAAGCATTGATTAACACTTATAATATTTTACCCCAGTTTTAATAATTCTCTATTCAAATTATTAATTACTTCCAATTTTAATGATGTCCATAATTGACTCAATTATGGCCATCCTCTTATGGCATGCAAAATCATATCAATTGCACCCAAACTTTTTAATATTAAATCCTTAATATTACCCCTACCCCACGTTTATACATTCGCTTATTCAACGCATAATATAGGCTAGACTTGAATAGTCTAACACATAGCTCGAAGATAAATTATCACAACATATAGACAATTAAAATAAATCTAATCATAATAGGGGTGAAACTTGCATAAACTACACATGTTAAGGATCAAAAGGTGTCAACTTGTTAAATGTCTTAATTTACATGATATGATCATAGCCCAAATCTATAAATAAACTTGCATATGGGGTTTTTAGGCAACATAATGATGGTGTGAACTAGCATAGGATATCACATATGTCATAGCATAATTCTAGATGTCATAGTAGATGTCATGGCATATGTTCATAACTTTTCTAATCGATCTAACTTGCATATGTGACTTGTCATATAGGTCAACATAGCCCAAACATGATGATTCAATTAATATGAACTAACTAGCATAGATAGTAACATCATGGCTTTTTAACATGTATGATTCATCACAGCTTAGCATAGAAACTTTTAACATACATAACATCATCATAGCATGATTTACAACATATAGGATATCATCACCACATAGCATAAGATTAATAACATACATGATAGCATAAGGTTTACAACAACATATATGACAATTCACATCATCTACTCATAATCCATTCATGACTTAACCTAATTAAAATGATAATAATCTTGTTAAGACTATCATACTCACAATTTAGAGAAGAAAAGAGTTTTGCTTTGCTTTAGAGTTGATTAGAATTAGAATTGAATTAGCTTTTCTTCCTTCTTAGTTGGCGGCGGCTAGACTGAATTCCATGGCGGCGGTATGACGGTAGCTATTCTATTTTTCTTATGAATTAGGGTGAGAGACTACCTAGGTATTTATAGAGTTAGGATCTATTTTAGACCGTCAGATCAACTCAAGACTAATCTCAGCCGACCAGATTAGGTCAAAACCCTAATGGGTCATTACTCAGTCAAAACAGGCTCAGTCAAAAACCCTAGCCGCTAGACCCAGGTCGACACCAAGGTCGACTGCGCAGTCGACCTGGTCCCTGGGGTGTCGACTGCCCAGTCGACTCCCTAGTCGACCTGGGGGGGGGGGTGTCGACTCCCCAGTCGACCTGGGGTGCTGGGCGGGAAATTTCCCGCCTAGCCTGTTTGACTTCGAATTTTGAATTTTAAATTTCCTGCTAGCTGTTTTGAATTTTCTGAAACTTCCGATGGCCATAACTTCTTCATACGAAGTCCAATTCACGCAAACTCAGTCTCTATTTCAACCAGAATTCCGAGACGAACACAATGGCACAACCCGTTTCCGACAATTCCCACGTCTGAGATTAGTTATTCTTTAATTTGTGAATATTAATATTATCAGAATTAATGGTTGTTACATTCTCCCCTCCTTAAAGGATTTCGACCCCGAAATCTTTAAGTCAAGAAGAATATATATCCTAACATCCAAACAACCATCTACTCAACCATCAAACACAGGCATCCATTGTCCTTATAGACCTCTAATGCTTTTATGTTTAAATGCACAGTGTGTGTATATGTTCCTTATCTAATTCAAAATCAGGCGGTCCACTGATTCAGTTGGCCTCCTTAATGCAAACCAAGATAGCGCCATGCGTCCATTATGTATGCCAAAGTTCCCTAATGCTACATATTATCTCTATATGCATGCACAATCATCATCTGAATGCAGCATCCATCTGATAATACAATCGTCATACATCCATTGAACTAAATACAACCATTTATATGCAATATGTAGTATGAAGTGACTGAGCCGATCTAGTGCCTAATAGTGTGTGTATATGCGTCCACGAGCAACCACTAGCAAACACTTGCATCCACTTTGCATCTACCATACATAACATGTCTCAAACACATGTTTCAACCATAGGGTTATCCTAACTAAAGGTCAAAGATACTAGCGAGAGGACATACAAAAGATAAGATAAGTACAAGCTAAACGATAACGGAGAAATTAAAGGACATACCCTCGAAAAGAAAAGGGTATCGTGAACGCATCTTCTCTTCCGTCTCCCAAGTAGCGTTGCTCTCATCATCTCCCCATTGCACGTTGACTAGTCTGACCTCTCGATTCCTCAACTTCTTGATCTCCGAACCAAGAATGCGCGTAGGAGCTCGTCGGATCGTCACATCACGCTCCATCTCCACCTCTCTAAGCAAGCTCGGCTCTTCCACTTCCGCGGTCTCGTGCAAGAACTTCCTCAAATGTGACACATGGAATACATCATGTACACCACTAAGTCTCGCGGGCAACTCCATTCTATATGCCATCCGTCCAATCCTCTCCTTAATAGGAAACGGCCCTACAAACCTTGGTGCTAATTTCCCAACGGATCCAAAGCGAACAACATTCCGTAATGGAGACACTTTTACAAAGACCATGTCCCCAACATCGAACTCGAGATATGTCCTCCTCTTATCCGCATAAGATTTCTGCCTATCCTGTGCTGCTTTCATCCTCCTTCGAATCAAGTCGATCTTTTCCGAAGTCTCTCTAATCATATCGGGCCCAAGTAAGATCTTATCCGTAGATTCCCACCAATATGTAGGTGAACGACAAGGTCATCCATAAAGAGCTTCGAAAGGTGCCATGCCAATACTAGACTGAAAGCAGTTGTTATATGCGAACTCCACCAATGGAAGATGCTCTTCCCATGTACCCCCAAAGTCTAGGATACATAGCCTTAACAGGTCCTCTAGAATACGATTCACCCTCTCGGTTTGGCCGTCCGTCTGAGGATGATATGCGGTGCTCAAACATAACTGAGTCCCTACCGCCTCTTGTAAGCTTCTCCAAAATTCTCTAGTGAAAATAGGATCGCGGTCACTCACTATGCTAGAAGGAACACCGTGCAAACGAACTATTTCTCGGACATATACAGAAGCTAACCATGGAGCAGGCCTCTTACTCTTCATGGGAATGAAATGGGCACTCTTAGTAAGTCTATCTACTATAACCCAAATTCCCGTATTACCCTTCCTCGATCACGGTAATCCATCCACATAATCCATCGAGACACTCTCCCACTTCCATAGTGGAACTTCCAATGGGTGAAGCAACCCACCGGGTTTCTTTTGCTCCGCTTTTACTTGTTGGCACACTAAGCATCTAGCGACATAATCGGCCACATCTTTCTTCATACTGGCCCAAAAGTAAACTCTCTTCATGTCTTTGTACATCTTGTCCCCGCCGGGATGAATGGTCATCTTCGAACGATGTGCTTCGTCAAGAATAGTCTTCCTTCGGTCATCGTCTTTTGGTACACAAAGTCTACCATCCCTACTTAACCAACCCTTATCATCTAGGGTATACCTACAGAGATGGCTTGATGACTCCTCTCTTTTGAGCTTTTCTACTAACTCAACCAACTGTGGGTCGTCTCGCTGTTCCTCGCCAATCCGTCCCAAAAGCGTAGGTCTGACTTCCAAGGATGCTAGCAAACCGGGTACGAAGTCAACGGAAGGTCTAAAGTCAAACATCGAAATGAATTCTAAGCTTCGCCGCTCAACAAACAAAGGACTTAAAGATAATCTTTTTCTACTTAAGGCGTCCGCCACCACGTTACCCTTGCCAGGGGTATATGCTATCTCGAAGTCGTAGGATGCTAAGAACTCCATCCACCTTTGTTACCTTAAGTTCAAGTCCTTTTGAGAGAATAAGTATTTTAAAGATTTGTGGTCAGTGAATAATTCGAATTTTTCGCCAAGAAGATAATGACGCCAAGACTTAAGCGCGAAAACAATAGCGGCCAACTCTAGGTCATGTGTGGGGTAATTCTTCTCATGCGCTCTCAACTGCCTTCCACCATAGGCTATTACCCAGCCCTCTTGCATTAAGACTGCGCCTAGTCCTGTCCCACAAGCGTCAGTATAAACAGTAAACGGCTTACTCCCGTCTGGCAATACTAAGACTGGGGCTGAAGTCAAAGCTCTCTTCAAACGTTTGAAAGCATCATCACAATATACGTCCCATGTGAAAACTAGGTTCTTCTTCATCAAGCGTGTCAATGGAGCTGATATCCTTGCGCAGTCTTTGATAAACTTCCTATAGTAGCTAGCCAACCCCAAGAAACTTCTCACTTCGGTAGCATTTTTAGGGACCTTCCAATCTTGGATGGCCACCACCTTCGCGGGATCCGCAGCTATCCCTTCCTTGGAAACCACGTGTCCTAAGAACCGTACTTCCTTCCTCCAGAAGTGACACTTAGAAAATTTAGCTTTAAGGCTATGCGCTCGAAGAGTCTCCAACACTTCCCTAAGATGTAGGGCATGCTCTTCTTCACCCTTAGAAAAGATCAGGATGTCGTCTACAAAGACTACACGAATTTGTTAAGGTACTCCCTAAACACCCTACTCATCAAATCAACAAAGTATGCGGGGGCGTTTGTCAAACCGAAGGGCATCACTAGCCATTCATAGAAACCGTCTGGAGTCCTAAAGGCAGTCTTGTCAATGTTATCCTCAGCCACTCTCAATTGATGGAAACCAGTGGCTAAGTCCAACTGCGAAAACACTGAGGCGCCAACTAACTGATCGAAGAGATCGTCAATCCTCGGTAGTGGGTGTCTGTTCTTCTTAGTAAGCTTATTAAGTTCTCTATAGTCCACACAAAGTCTAAGGGACCCATCCACCTTCGTGGCAAATACTACTGGAGCACCCCACTACGATATACTTCGTCTTATGAACCCCTTCTCAAGCAACTCCTTCACTTGCTTATCGAGTTCCCTCCTTTCACGTGGAGCCATGTGGCGTACTGGCAAAGATACTGGTTTCGCATTATCCACAAGATATATTCGAAAATCTATCTCCTGCTTCGAAGGCAAGCCCTTCACCTCCTCAAACACATCCGAATACTCTCGGACCACTCTAACAGTTCATAGATTTTCCTCAGACGCGTCAAGCGATTCTAGATAACTTAGCATAACATAATTTATGGGATTACAAAAGATTTCTAGAGTGTTGCCAAGGCGAGTCATGAGCCTAACTACTCTCCTTTCACAATCAAGAACGGCCCCATTTCTGGATAACCAATCCATTCCTACAATTAGCCCATAGCCGTGAAGCCCAACACATAGGCATCACATCTAAACTCAACGCTAAGTATAGAAATTTTCAAATCCAAACACATCATGGACAAATAAGCTGAGCCCCCAATTGGATTCGAAACAACTAAGGGATCCTCTACTAAACTGGTGTTTAAGTGCAGTGATTCAACTAATGATGTAGAGATAAACGAATGCGATGCGCCCGAATCGAATAAGGTACGGACATGATGATCAAACAGAAAAACTAAGCTTTCAACAGAAATGGTTCTACCTCGTTCTTGCAGCGGTGGGACCGCGAGAGCCTGAACTTGTCCCCTTGCCTGCCCTGGTGCCATAAGAGCCTGCACCTGTCCTCCCGAGGTAGCTCCTGCCCTCTGCCCCTTCTTTGGGCAGTCCTTCACTAAATGTCCCGCATCGCCACAATGAAAACATCCAGTCTTCTTTTTCTTTCGGCAATCCTTGCCGAGATGGCCTGGGGTTCCATAGTTCTTCTTTCCCTTGCCGTTATTGTCTTTTCCACCCTTCTTGTTTTGCTGTTGTGGTTTCTTATAATCCCCTTTCTTCTCCAGTGCCTTATTAACATTAGAGCTTTTCTCCTCGTGCATGAGCGTCATTTCTACTAGCTTCTCAAAGGTGGCCCCCATAGGGATGTGGGTCATAGCCAACCCTTGCAATGGTTCATTCAAGCCATTCATGAACCTCAGCGCCTTCTTCTCTGGCGTGTTCACTAAGTCCAAGCCAAACCTTGCTAACTGATTAAATTTGTTAAAATATTCTTTCACTGATGAGCTTCCTTGCTTCAATGTCAAGAACCTTTCCATATATAGATTTTCTTCTGCCCTTGAGAGAAACTTCGCCTCGAACCTACGTCTGAAATCCGCCCAAGTGTCAATAGGACGCTCCCCATTAGTGACCTCCCACCAAAACGAGGCCTCTCCCTTCATCAACCAAGTTGCTAAACGAACTTTTCTCCCTTCTTCTACTTCAAAGATTTCTAGCAATTCTTCCACCACCTTAAGCCAATCTCTAGCTTCCACAAACGTTTCTGAGCCTAGAAAAGGTTTTCCACCCATAGCCTTGAATTCCTTGCACGTCTTTGCAAAAGTATCTACGCGAGGAGGAGGGGAAGGAAGAACGGATGCAACTGGTGGTGGAGGAACATTAGCTGGACCTGCAACGGCCTAGCCCCTAATAACCTCCTATACCATCCTGTTATCGTTACACCATCCGGAAGGTTAAGATCTTCAGCCATGCTGAAATGAAAAAGGAAAGATTCAAAATGGAGAATTCGAAAGATAAAGATATATGGCTATTTGGGGATTATGTTTTTTTTTAAAAACTTTCCTCTTTAAAATAACTCATTAAGACATGTTTTTGAAAACACTTCTCCCAAACATACTTTAGAAAAATAGTTTTTCTAAAAAAATTATCTGTTCTGGTAACCTTAAACTCTGATACCACGTGTAACACCCCACGTCCATTAATGTCACTCACAAAGTGAATGCATTAACTTCCGTGGAGGTTTTAAGTGAATATAGAACAGAAAAATTACAACAAGACAGATAATAAGTAGTACTTGGAAATTTAAAACTTCATTTTATTGCAGCGGAAATTAAACATGTTTGTTACATCATAAAACCATAAATCAGAGTCAAGTACAATATCCATCTTCATAAAACAAAATACATAATCCCATTACACAAATAGCCATTAAAGAAGATAACAAGCTGGACTTTACTTCAACGGTCCAAGCTTTCTAAGAGAGATAAAGCAGTCCAATCAAACTCCACTAGAGCTGGGTCCAACCTGAGGATTTAGAGGGGGAAAAAGGATAGAAATGGAGGGGGTCAGACATAAAGTCTGGCGAGTATGATTATTCTAACAATACTAGTATCAAAATAACTAGACTAAGGCATAAGTTGGAAGACAAGTAAATGTCTATAAACTATTAGGTATGGAATGAGCAGATAATGATAACGTGAAAGATAATGTTAAAGGCACACCTAATTACTAACGAATGATTACTACACTGCACCTTACATTACTACACTGCACCGCACCAGTCACCCTAAAGGTCGATCCCACTTGCTTCACACAGAAACTTTATAAATAGCGTTGCGTACCCCTAGCTGACTACATAGGTGTCGTATGCCCCTATCTCCACTAGGTGCACCCCACTACCCACTTTCGATCGGCTCCCTACGCGTAGATACACGTGCTGGCCCGATAGTGGGGTGTATCACTCCCCTAAAGTGGCAACTCGATACAACTTGAGAATGCACGGCTTATACCTACACGATGCAACAACGTCTTACCTACCAGCCCGGGTCCACACACGCATATGAAACCCGTTGGACTTGCGTTGCCACCGCTCCCCGTTTTGGCCTCTTATAGTCAAACCCAGCATGCGTGTCCCGTCCTCGACTTGGGTCGAGCCCACATAGATACGTTTGGGATACTGGTTGAAATGGGCCCCCACAAGCTACCCACCTAAGCTTGTAACTACTAGTATATCCCACTTAACCCTCTTAGTCATGTTCATTTACATGTGTGTTTGGTTAATTCTTACTACTCGTATTTCACATGCCACTAAGGGCACCCACTAGATTCCTCATGCCACCCAAGGCACCTACTTAACCCCCATGTCCCACCTTACTTGTTTATCTGGTTAATTATTTCTTAATTCATTCAGGCCATAACCTCATAAAGACCTCTCACATTAGACTGGCATTTATGGCAGTTGGATTTGCCGGGTGGGTTCGGGCAATCTTACACCATAAAAGAGTCTAACCTCGTGTCTTTACAACTGTTATGCTTTAGTTTAGGCCTAGGATCTCTCACATTGGGCTGACATTTGTGACCACTGGATTTGTCGGGCGGGTCCGGGCAAGTTTACGTCACAAACGAGTCCAACCTCGTGTCCTAAGCATTGATTAACACTTATAATCTTTTACCCTAGTTTTAATAATTCCCTATTCAAATTAATAATTACTTCCAATTTTAATCATGTCCATAATTGACTCAATAATGGCCATCGACTTATGGCATGCAAAATCATATCAATTGCACCCCAACTTTTTAATATTAAATCCTTAATATTACCCCTACCCCACGTTTATACGTTCGCTTATTCAACGCATAATATAGGCTAGACTTGAATAGTCTAACACATAGCACAAAGATAAATTATCACAACATATAGACAATTAAAATAAATCTAATCATAATAGGGGTGAAACTTGCATAAACTACACATGTTAAGGATCAAAAGGTGTCAACTTGTTAAATGTCTCAATTTACATGATATGATCATAGCCCAAATCTATACATAAACTTGCATATGGGGTTTTTAGGCAACATAATGATGGTGTGAACTAGCATAGGATATCACATATGTCATAGCATAATTCTAGATGTCATAATAGATGTCATGGCATATGTTCATAACTTTACTAATCAATCTAACTTGCATATGTGACTTGTCATATAGATCAACATAGCCCAAACATGATGATTCAATTAATATGAACTAACTAGCATAGATAGTAACATCATGGCCTTTTAACATGTATGATTCATCACAACTTAGCATACAAACTTTCAACATACATAACATCATCATAGCATGATTTACAACATATAGGATATCATCACCACATAGCATAGGATTAATAACATACATGGTAGCATAAGGTTTACAACAACATATATGACAATTCACATCATCTACTCATAATGCATTCATGACTTAACCTAATTATAATGATAATAATATTGTTAAGACTATCATACTCACAATTTAGAGAACAAAAGAGTTTTTCTTTGCTTTAGAGTTGATTAGAATTAGAATTGAATTAGCTTTTCTTCCTTCTTAGTTGGCGGCGGCTAGACTCAATTCCATGGCGGCGGTATGACGGTAGCTATTCTATTTTTCTTATGAATTAGGGTGAGAGACTACCTAGGTATTTATAGAGATAGGATTTATTTTAGACCGTCAGATCAAGTCAAGACTAATCTCAGTCGACCAGATTAGGTCAAAACGCTAATGGGTCATTACTCAGTCAAAACAGGCTCAGTCAAAAACCCTAGCCGCTAGACCCAGGTCGACACCAAGGTCGACTGCGCAGTCGACCTGGTCCCTGGGGTGTCGACTGCCTAGTCGACTCCCCAGTCGACCTGGGGGGGTGTCGACTGCCCAGTCGACTCCCCAGTCGACCTAGGGTGTTGGGCGGGAAATTTCCCGCCTAGCATGTTTGACTTCGAATTTTGAATTTTAAATTTCCTGCTAGCTGTTTTGAATTTTCTAAAACTTCCGATGGCCGTAACTTCTTCATACGAAGTCCAATTCACGCAAACTCGGACTCTATTTCAACCAGAATTCCGAGACGAACACAATGACGCAACCAATTTCCCAAAATTCTCAGGTCTGAGATTAGTTATTCTTTAATTTGTGAATATTAATATTATCAGAATTACGGGGTGTTACAACTTTGAATGTCACATCGTCAAATCCGTAATCACATATTGATTACACAAATGCACACTGGGTGTAGAATAAAGAGAAGTTACCTTCTCCCGACCAACTTGGTATATTCAGAAAAATCAACGGTGTGACCGTTGGTAATACTCTGTCAGACACTCATCCATACAAGTTGTCCTGGGACTGGACAAACACAAAACACCATTCTGAAACGTGACGACCCTTGCATTTTACTTCGTCTTCAATTTTCATCAGCATAATATATCTTGCTGCGCTTACGCCTAAACGGAGTGGTTTCCGGATAATATATCCAAACGGTCTCTCCGTATTGACAACGGTGGTCAAAACACTTCGATAGTCGGTTATTTAACCCTCGAAGTAAAAAACAACATTCATTCTAATGTGTAACTAGACATCACACAATCACGGGTATTTTCAATTTGACATTCGTTTTTATTATTCGAATTCCCATATCTTACCAGATATTTCTTAAATCCCGTTTTATCCTTTTTCACACTTCTTAGAAAACATTCCAAGTTATTATAAACTTTTATTCTTCCATGTTCCAGAAAATATACGTTATAAACGTTCGAACCATTTCCATTATTTTCACATTCTTTATTTCTATACTTGGATAATCTACCCTATTGGAAAATATTTCCAATTTCATTTTAACCTTTTAATCGGCCCAACGTTCACTTTTAAAACATTATTCACTTTGAAATGTGAATACCATCCCTTATTTTAGAAATCTGAATATCTGTAATGACCCGGGATTTCGACCAACTAATTTTAAATATTTAGAATGGATTTAAATATTTAGTTGATGATATAAATGAATTTTTATAGTTATGTTATCGATTTAAATATCGATTTCGATTTAATATCGTATATATTAAATTATTAAAATAAGGAATCAGCGAATAACTGAATTCGAAGTGAAAACTGATTTGAAAACAGTTCAGATAATCAATACATAATTCTGTTTGAATTAGAATAATAATATTCAATAATTATCGAAGAATTTAAATGGTTTGAAATTTAAATTTATATCAATTTAAATTAATATCCTCTACAGATGATTGAATTGGACTTCAGGACCTATCCCAGTGTGTCCGGAATAGGGGTTTTACCCTAAGAATGACAGTTGTCGGGTTTAGAAAGGGGTTCGACACTCGTGGGATTAATTTAGTTAATTTTGAATTGTATCGTAAATAAAATAAAAACAAAAATAAAAAAAATTAGTGGATTTCCGTTTGCCAACAGACAATAGCCTTGCCTCCTTAGCATCAGAAATTTTGTGAGGAAATAAAATCATACCTGTCTCCTTCCTTTTTAACCACAGAAAAAATAATAAATCTGTTCTTTATAAAACCAAATGGAGTTGAGCTCCTTTTCCATTCAGAAAACAAAAGCCGCCCTCCTTCATTTGCGAATACCGACAGCTTCAGCTATCAAGAACTTATAAATGGCCGACCCACATTAATCACCTCCAACCTAAATAGAAGTCAACGAATTCCTATAACTTGCAAAATCCTTGTTCGTATAGTATCAGACTTCGACCCTGAACCTCGCGAGCGATTCGAATGAGTTATGGTAGGGCTCTGGGTTTGAATTCAGCGCTGGAGGCATCGCGCAAGGGGATCTCGGCTGTGTGAACAGTGCGATGGGACATAGGGGTCAAGACAGCTGAAGTTAGGGTTCGGTGGAACAAAATTCAGACGATGGAGTGTCAATGTCTTGGTCGAGCAAGGTTGTAGAAGGGGATTTGAGACAACAGGCATCGCGATGGTGAGTTCTGGGATTTCGAATTCAAACTCGCGGATCTAGGGGATACTGGAATTTGACATTTGAGGATTTAGGGAGTTCGAAGATGGAAAACGATTTCCGTGGTGTTGAACGAGAGAAGTGACGCACTGCCACTGAAGACTGGAAGCAGGTTCAGGTCTGGATGATTACTGTTGCAGTGACTGAAGTGATAAGAAGGAGAAAGAAGATCGCCTGCAAGGTGTTTGGGAAAATGTCAGAATAGATGATCGCTGTTTTGGGGCTGTTTCGATCCACTTGGAGCTGTTGGGGTCTTGCTTCGTAGTTGGTCGATTTATTTGCAAATGGCAATAAGGTATATGTTTCACAGAATTTAAAATAGATAATTTAAATTATTTGTGTCGATAGTTAATAAATGGTTAATCGAATATAAAATTTAATAATTATAGGTAATAAATAAGTTTCATTCAAGAAAACTCATACCGTGACTTTACGAGATTTATCGAGATATTCAACGCAGTTAAAAACCCTGGTGAGTAAATCTCACTCACCTGTTTGTTTAGAATTATTTTTACATCGTTAAAATAATTGTTGTGTCTTGTTTGAATGCTGTTTAGTCTGATTGTTTTTAAAATATATATATAGTTATTTAGGATTGGTTGACTATTATATATATATATTGGGTTGATGATTGATTGGATTCCCGCAGTCTCATTAGCAGATGCCCGCGGTACCATAGCGGATGATTACCCTATACGTGTAACAACCCGTAAAATGCGATCCAGTTTGAAAATTTTATTTTGGCAATTTTAGCGAATTTTGATTATTTAAAATAGATTATTTAAAATAATATCGACGAGAAATTTAATTTGAATATAATTAGAACGTATATATTATATACGTCGTCGTTAGAATATATAATATTTATATATAATTATAAAAGGAATTGAAAATGGCGCGGTAGTTCGATAATTCGATTTCAAACTTCAATTGAATGTACCGGGTGCAAAACAATCCGGATTTTAGTGAAACCAAAAATAATGGAATCTAATTGATAATATCTTTCCAACGAATGCGAAAAATCAAGATTTCATATCGGGAATCAAAAGATATGTCCAGTTGAAAATTCTGAATAGTCGCTATGGAATTCAGGCCCTTAAAAATGGACATTTTGCAAACGACCTCGGATTTCGACGAAACCAGTTTGGTTGGGTCCGGGATGTGAAGTTATTGCTAGATTCCAAATTTCATAATTTTTAGAATCAATATGTGAGCGTGGCAAAAGAAAACGTGTTTGACCAGTTTCAGTTGATTTTAATCGACTGGAAATTGGCCATTTTTCAAACGGTCTCAGAATTCAACGAAACTAGTTTTGTTAGGACCGTATTGTCAATACGAAGCTAGAAAATAATTTTCTGGAATTTTAAGTGTTAGTATGTGACCCCGGTAATTTGAAATGTACATTTAAAATTCAATATAGCGATTTAAATGTAAATTCAACAGAAACTTATCGAGACGATCGAATCAGCTTGCGATACATATCCCATAGTGTTCAGAATGGGGGTGAAACGCTATGGACGGCAGGCGGTGGACCTCGTTTCGAGGTCGTAAGTAAAAGTCAACTATTTGCAGAATTAAATAATTAAATAATTAAAATAAATAATAAAAAAAAAATATAAAACCCTCCCTTATACGTTCTGGCCCCCCCTTACTCTTCAAAACAGAAAATCGAAACAAAAAAAAAAAAAAAAAAAAAGAAAAAAACTCTCCTCGACGAATCGAAGCCGCCGCTTCCAGGCGGAGCACCGCCGAGCTCCCATCGTGCTGGCCACCCGCCGCCTCAGGCGAATGCCCCCCCTCCTTCGCGAATCCGCCCTCTCAAACCCCCCCCTCGACCCAAAATCCTCCACCGCGAGTTCGAGATGAACGCTCCCACCGCCTGCCGCAACACCCTGGCCCGCCCCTGCGCCACCTGCCGACTCCGAAGCCGCGCCTCCTCCCTGTCTTCGACCGACGACGCAGCGTTCAGCGAAGGTGAGTTTTTAAATATTTTGTTTTAATTTAAAAACTACATTTTGTTTTAATTTAAAAACTATATTTTTGTTTTAAAATTGAAAACTGATTTTATTTTGATTTTTAAATAGAAAAAATTTGATTTTTAAATGATTGAAAAACTGATTTTTAAATGATTGAAAAACTGTTTTTGTAAAATTATAAAAACTGATTTTGTAAAATATAAAAACTGATTTGGTTTTAAAAATAAAAACTGATTTTTGTTTAAAAAAGGAAAAAAACCTTAAATAGGAGAAAGGTTTAATCTTTAAAGTGGAAAGGGATTTGAACTTTAAGAAGAAAAAAATCAGATTTTTAGAATTTAAAAAGAAAGAAAAATTAGATTTTTATATTGAAAGTCGAAAGAAAAAAATTCGATTCTTATATATTGAATAACGATAGGAAAATAGAATTTTTATGTATTGAACTTCGAATTAAAAATATGAGTTTTATATATAGAACTTCGAAATAAAAATATGATTTTTATATGTTGAATAGCGAAGTAAAATTCGATTTTTACATATGTAGTGAAAGCGGGCAACGAAGGTGACAGAAAAGGCGAAGACTTCTGCAAATGAAGAGCCGTGGAGCTAGGATAGCTATAGGTGAGAATTTCTCACCTTTCAATTTTATTTCTAGTTATATATATATATACTAGGTTGCAGACGGTGCTTAGTAGCACCCGACACAATCGTCCACAGACCATGGACTTGTTTGTTTGGTTGCATAGATTAGTTAGATTATTTGATTGAAATTGAATTGTGTGGTGAAATGAATTGATTTGATTGATGTGTGAATGGCGTGGGCCTTCACTAGACCGGGGATAAGGCTAGGCCTCGTCCCGTTTCTAGTATCGTGCCGTTATGCCGCCGAAATTTTCTAAAATATGTTAGCAAAATAAAAACATCATTTTATTTAAAGAATGAACTGAATAGAAATTCATATGTTGGAATAAAATGTTTTATCGTTAAAAATATAATTTTTAACGTGAATGTGAATAAATAAATATTCATTTACAAACCAGACGGTTTGTTTATGTACACCTGTTTGAAGGACATTGATTGGGTCGATAAATTTTATACATCGCCCAACTGCACAAATAAAATCTGTGTTTGATTGTTTGAAACCCCACACGGGTATTGGGATGAAATTTGAAGTTCACTCATCCTGATTGATTAAATATGTCGATCGATTGATTGACAGGCTGTTATGAGCGTTGAATATCTATATTTGATGCTTATACGGTGTAGTGCACTTTGGTTGATGGTTGATTATTTTCAATGCTATTATATACATGTGTTGTATGCAAATCCACATAATTAATTTTATATGGTAATTGATTGGGCCTCATTCCAGTTTTGAAAAAGAAATATTTGAAAAAGAAATATTTGAAATAGAATATTTGAAAATAGAAATTTATGAAGCAGTGTTGATTAGATTGACGCCATTTTGACGTGAACGATATTTATATCAATTTTAAGTGATTTCGAAATGAATTGAATTGAAAACGAATTCAAAATGAATTGAATTGAAAACGAATTCAAAGTGAATTGAATTGAAAGTGATTTCGAAGTGAATTGAATTGAAAGTGATTTCGAAGTGAATTGAATTGAAAACGATTTCGAAATGAATTGAATTGAAAACGATTTCGAAATGAATTGAATTGAAAACGATTTCGAAATGAATTGAATTGAAAACGAATTCGAATTGAATTGAAAGTGAATTGAAATGAATTCGAATTGAATTGAAATTTGAATTGAATAGAAATGAATTTTGAAACGAATCTATAAAGAAGAATTCAATTTTGTTTTGAATTGAAATGGAAGTTGAAATAGATTTTTGAAACGAATTCAAAACTATTTATATAATTCGTTTTAAATAGAAATCGACGATATATATATTATATATATTATATATATAATATAATGGCCTGAATAGAACGCGCCGCGCCGCGGCAGTTCGTGAATTTCGACCATTTATTTCAAACGGACGTTGCGGAAGATCCGACCGTCGGATTCTCCTAAAACCGGAACCGTTGGGTTCGTATCGAAAAGAGCTTTCTAGCGAATGTTAGAAATTTGAAATCTAACGGTTGGATTTGGAATTATGTCCAAATCAAATTTGAAAAAGGTCGCTGTAAGTGCAGTTCGATGGCCATTGATGGAAATCGACTGTACGGGCCTTGATAAAATTATTAAAAATAGTAATAATTTGTGTAAAATCATAAGAAATGATTTGTGAAGATTTGGGATGAAAAACTCCATATTTGAAAAGATAAAAATAGATTTTTATCGAAATGAACTAGTTTTGAACTAGAATTATAATTCTATTTATTTTTAAATAAATAAATTGAATTTGAAAGGGGTTTTGAAAATAACCAGAATTTCCAACGATTGCATTGGAGTGGATTTGAATCGAAATTGTCTTCGGAATATTTCGATGTTGAAATTCGTGATTATACAGGGGTTGTTATGGAAATTTGAAAGATATATATTTATATCGTTATTTCCAATACGACATTTGTTAGTCGTAGAATTCGATATTGAATATAAGCCGATATATTTTCTATTCAGAGCCTTGTATTGAATATCGAATGTGATTTGGGTTTGTCGTGAATGGTGTCTTCACTAACACTGATTCTTGAACCCAGTTGAGAAAAGATTAAATCTTTTTATTTAGATTTAATGAAGTGTACTAATTAAATGATATTTAATTGGAATTGAATTGGTATTGATTTTTGGGTTTATCGTGAACAGTGTTTTAAATAACACTCGTTCTTTAACCCGATAATTAATGGAAGGTGATTTTGGGTTTATCGTGAACCGTGTTTTAGATGACACTGATTCTTTAACCCAGTTAAAGATTAAAACTAAGTGGAGTTTTAATGAATCTTTAAATAGATTGAAAAGATCGAGAATGGAGTATCACCAGTTTTACCCCAGGCGATAGTTAAATCTTTAATTAGATTTGAACGTGAAAGGGGAATTGAATTACCGATAACACTGTGGTGTTAGATATGAAGTACTACCAGTTTTACTTCATGCGATGAATAGGTTGGGATTGGGAAATAAAATAAATGATTACTTCGGTGTGGTTCGCTAATCCCGACTAGTTTGAATTGATATTCAAAGGAGATTAAAGAATAAATTTAAAGAATTTATCTTGGATAAAATTAATGGGAATATTTGAATAAAAAGAATATTCTGAAGTGGAATGAGGCGTATGTTGTGTTTGTGTAACACTTTTATAATATATACGCGAGTTATTCAGAAAGACCGGGTTTATCCCATTCTGAATAACTGATTCGACGAGGTGTTGAAGATGAAGACGGTGGTCGAAGACCGGAAGTCTTCACGTCGTTTGGGTGATTACTGATGATCTTGATTGGGCTGTACACCCAAGAGGATGGAAACAGTTTGTGATCGTCCAGACGTACTTGGAGATCGATGGATATGCGAGGTACTAGGTGCCTCCGGTTTCGTTCAGACCCAGAACGGATTTGTAAATGGACTGTGTGTCTGACATTGGATTTTAGTTTGTGTGATTGATCTCTATTAAATATATATCTGTTTGGCGGCGGAGAATTTATTCTCCTGCTTAACGCCATTCTCTGAGACGTACGAGCTCAGGGGTTATATATTGATGGATATCAAACGCATGGAGTGAATTGCCTGTGTGGCATGCCTAAGTGGCAATTGATCGAGGCTTCTGTTGAAAAGCAAAGTCTTGTGGTGATGATCAAAGCACAGCCTGTGTGGCACAGCTTTGTGTAACGTGAATTCGCGAGCCTCGCACCCCAGTTGTGAACCAAAAACGGGAGAGGACGTCAGGGAGGGCATGCGTTTCTTTCTAGCTAGAAGTGGCGTCAGTGGTTTTACACGCCCTGACGAGTTTGACTTATGTGGTTGTTGCTGTTGCGAGGCGCCTCGGTTATATCGGTTTCGGCCGAATGCATTCTGGTCGGCTGACGGACCAGACTTACACCCCATAGGGTGGGGAGACGTAGTGTTCAGGCATAATAATCCACTCCGTGTGGACCGGCCCTGAGGATCCATGGGGCAGTTGCGGCTGTTCCTGAGACATGGGCTAGATTGTCTCGAATAGGTTGAGGACTATCTTTTGCCTCGGTTCATAGACGGAAATCCAATTTCCAAATACGTGACATTCGCGGTTTTATTTGTAATCCTATATATGGCGACATAGTGGGATGGGGCGCTCATGCCGCCTATGATTGATACTTATGATTTGAAGTTGTTTTATACACTATGCACTTATTATAGTATCAAATGATTTGTTTCAAACGTATCAAGCATTCTTTGGCTGTTATAAGGGAAAACCCTATCCCCCGGCTTGCGTTGCATTGTGTGATAGGACCTGGGTCTTATAACAGCTTCATTTTTCTTTATTTAGCATTGCGCTGTTTGTTTTATGCACTGGTATTCTTGGGAGGAAACCCGTTCCGTGTTATACGGCGTGGTCCCTTGATTTACCTAATGATTTAAAATAAAGATTAATAACTGTTTTAGTTCTCACACCAGTCACATGACTGACCTGGAGTTTATTGTTTTAACCTAAACTCTGGGTGCCCCTATTTTGACACGGGCAGCTAGTAGTTTTGGTTTTGCAGATTTATATTCACAGGATCCTGGTTTACAGCTGGAACGATATCCGGAAAGCTTTGTATCCGTATATCTCTTCTAGTTGTGTATTGTATTATTTTCCGCTGCGATGTTTTTAAATGTAATTTAAATCTCTGATATTTCTGTGTAATATTCATTCATTCATACTCTGTATATTCTTGAAATCTGATGCATTGTTGTAATATACAATGAAATGTTCTTTTATATGCGTTCTGCTGTGTCGTGTTCTCAAACGATAGGGCGTTTCGAACGGTCTGGGTCGGTTTAGCGACTGGTTCGGACCGAGCGAAATTTCCTTGCCGTCACATTTGGTATCAGAGCTTTGGTTTACAAAGCAGAGAACAAGGCACATTAGAACCATATGAAAGAATTCATCAGATATTGGATTAGAAATATCCAATTAGAATGACTCGTTAGAGATAGGATCAGTAGTATCCTAGAACGAGTGTGAAGAGTATATTTTTCAAATGAAAACAAATTTTGTTTTGAAAATTTAAATCAATTATTCGTATTTGATTATTTATATTGAATGTGGACAATCCAGTATATATAGATTTTGCGTATACGTCTGATCCGCGTGTATTTGAAATTTTAATATACTGGATAGATATGGAATCACACTCTAGTCGCCCGGAGATAATTTTGGTAATGCGGCCGCATTATCAGTATTTATATTCGTGTTTCGAAGGTGTGATATCTATATATTTCCATTAGACTGGTGTGAGAACCAAATCTTATATATAGCTAGGACACATTGTTGTGATTTGGCATCAAAAATCTGATTTTTGTATATGTATCAAAATTATGAATTTGAAACTCTAATTCACTAATTGATTGATGTTTGTGTTGTTTGTTTAGTTGTTTGATAATTTTGAACCATTATGCCTAATTAAACCAAATATTGAACTGTATTGAAATTTGGTCGCATTTGCTTGCATATGCATATACTTATATTGAACAGGTCATAGCAAGGAGGCTAGAGCAGAGAATAAAATTTGTTTGCCCGACAAATAGGTACATGTTTACTACATAATTTCCTGTTTTGTTTGGGTGATGATGATTTTGTGAGCCTATTGGCTAGCCGCTTGGCTTTTTCTTTTTCTTTTTGAGATCTGAAGGACCGGGGGAGCTATTTGAAATTCCCCGATGCTCCCGGTGCAGGGGAGGTTATGGCGAAATTTTTCAAAAATTTAGGGAGTTAGCCAAATTTTTGAAATTTTGAAAATTCTCAGAAACTGAAGAGTTGGAGAATGGAAGCCAGATCGAGCGTAGAGTTAAATAATCAAACCACTTTCGACTTTGTTCCTTTTCGGGGACGAAAAGTTTTAAGTGGGGGAGATTGTAACAACCCGTAAAATGCGATCCAGTTTGAAAATTTTATTTTGGCAATTTTAGCGAATTTTGATTATTTAAAATAGATTATTTAAAATAATATCGACGAGAAATTTAATTTGAATATAATTAGAACGTATATATTATATACGTCGTCGTTAGAATATATAATATTTATATATAATTATAAAAGGAATTGAAAATGGCGCGGTAGTTCGATAATTCGATTTCAAACTTCAATGGAATGTACCGGGTGCAAAACAATCCGGATTTTAGTGAAACCAAAAATAATGGAATCTAATTGATAATATCTTTCCAACGAATGCGAAAAATCAAGATTTCATATCGGGAATCAAAAGATATGTCCAGTTTAAAATTCTGAATAGTCGCTATGGAATTCAGGCCCTTAAAAATGGACATTTTGCAAACGACCTCGGATTTCGACGAAACCAGTTTGGTTGGGTCCGGGATGTGAAGTTATTGCTAGATTCCAAATTTCATAATTTTTAGAATCAATATGTGAGCGTGGCAAAAGAAAACGCGTTTGACCAGTTTCAGTTGATTTTAATCGACTGGAAATTGGCCATTTTTCAAACGGTCTCAGAATTCAACGAAACTAGTTTTGTTAGGACCGTATTGTCAATACGAAGCTAGAAAATATTTTTCTGGAATTTTAAGTGTTAGTATGTGACCCCGGTAATTTGAAATGTACATTTAAAATTCAATATAGCGATTTAAATGTAAATTCAACAGAAACTTATCGAGACGATCGAATCAGCTTGCGATACATATCCCATAGTGTTCAGAATGGGGGTGAAACGCTATGGACGGCAGGCGGTGGACCTCGTTTCGAGGTCGTAAGTAAAAGTCAACTATTTGCAGAATTAAATAATTAAATAATTAAAATAAATAATAAAAAAAATATAAAACCCTCCCTTATACGTTCTGGCCCCCCCTTACTCTTCAAAACAGAAAATCGAAACAAAAAAAAAAAAAAAAGAAAAAAACTCTCCTCGACGAATCGAAGCCGCCGCTTCCAGGCGGAGCACCGCCGAGCTCCCATCGTGCTGGCCACCCGCCGCCTCAGGCGAATGCCCCCCCTCCTTCGCGAATCCGCCCTCTCAAACCCCCCCCTCGACCCAAAATCCTCCACCGCGAGTTCGAGATGAACGCTCCCACCGCCTGCCGCAACACCCTGGCCCGCCCCTGCGCCACCTGCCGACTCCGAAGCCGCGCCTCCTCCCTGTCTTCGACCGACGACGCAGCGTTCAGCGAAGGTGAGTTTTTAAATATTTTGTTTTAATTTAAAAACTACATTTTGTTTTAATTTAAAAACTATATTTTTGTTTTAAAATTGAAAACTGATTTTATTTTGATTTTTAAATAGAAAAAATTTGATTTTTAAATGATTGAAAAACTGATTTTTAAATGATTGAAAAACTGTTTTTGTAAAATTATAAAAACTGATTTTGTAAAATATAAAAACTGATTTGGTTTTAAAAATAAAAACTGATTTTTGTTTAAAAAAGGAAAAAAACCTTAAATAGGAGAAAGGTTTAATCTTTAAAGTGGAAAGGGATTTGAACTTTAAGAAGAAAAAAATCAGATTTTTAGAATTTAAAAAGAAAGAAAAATTAGATTTTTATATTGAAAGTCGAAAGAAAAAAATTCGATTCTTATATATTGAATAACGATAGGAAAATAGAATTTTTATGTATTGAACTTCGAATTAAAAATATGAGTTTTATATATAGAACTTCGAAATAAAAATATGATTTTTATATGTTGAATAGCGAAGTAAAATTCGATTTTTACATATGTAGTGAAAGCGGGCAACGAAGGTGACAGAAAAGGCGAAGACTTCTGCAAATGAAGAGCCGTGGAGCTAGGATAGCTATAGGTGAGAATTTCTCACCTTTCAATTTTATTTCTAGTTATATATATATATACTAGGTTGCAGACGGTGCTTAGTAGCACCCGACACAATCGTCCACAGACCATGGACTTGTTTGTTTGGTTGCATAGATTAGTTAGATTATTTGATTGAAATTGAATTGTGTGGTGAAATGAATTGATTTGATTGATGTGTGAATGGCGTGGGCCTTCACTAGACCGGGGATAAGGCTAGGCCTCGTCCCGTTTCTAGTATCGTGCCGTTATGCCGCCGAAATTTTCTAAAATATGTTAGAAAAATAAAAACATCATTTTATTTAAAGAATGAACTGAATAGAAATTCATATGTTGGAATAAAATGTTTTATCGTTAAAAATATAATTTTTAACGTGAATGTGAATAAATAAATATTCATTTACAAACCAGACGGTTTGTTTATGTACACCTGTTTGAAGGACATTGATTGGGTCGATAAATTTTATACATCGCCCAACTGCACAAATAAAATCTGTGTTTGATTGTTTGAAACCCCACACGGGTATTGGGATGAAATTTGAAGTTCACTCATCCTGATTGATTAAATATGTCGATCGATTGATTGACAGGCTGTTATGAGCGTTGAATATCTATATTTGATGCTTATACGGTGTAGTGCACTTTGGTTGATGGTTGATTATTTTCAATGCTATTATATACATGTGTTGTATGCAAATCCACATAATTAATTTTATATGGTAATTGATTGGGCCTCATTCCAGTTTTGAAAAAGAAATATTTGAAAAAGAAATATTTGAAATAGAATATTTGAAAATAGAAATTTATGAAGCAGTGTTGATTAGATTGACGCCATTTTGACGTGAACGATATTTATATCAATTTTAAGTGATTTCGAAATGAATTGAATTGAAAACGAATTCAAAATGAATTGAATTGAAAACGAATTCAAAGTGAATTGAATTGAAAGTGATTTCGAAGTGAATTGAATTGAAAGTGATTTCGAAGTGAATTGAATTGAAAACGATTTCGAAATGAATTGAATTGAAAACGATTTCGAAATGAATTGAATTGAAAACGATTTCGAAATGAATTGAATTGAAAACGAATTCGAATTGAATTGAAAGTGAATTGAAATGAATTCGAATTGAATTGAAATTTGAATTGAATAGAAATGAATTTTGAAACGAATCTATAAAGAAGAATTCAATTTTGTTTTGAATTGAAATGGAAGTTGAAATAGATTTTTGAAACGAATTCAAAACTATTTATATAATTCGTTTTAAATAGAAATCGACGATATATATATTATATATATTATATATATAATATAATGGCCTGAATAGAACGCGCCGCGCCGCGGCAGTTCGTGAATTTCGACCATTTATTTCAAACGGACATTGCGGAAGATCCGACCGTCGGATTCTCCTAAAACCGGAACCGTTGGGTTCGTATCGAAAAGAGCTTTCTAGCGAATGTTAGAAATTTGAAATCTAACGGTTGGATTTGGAATTATGTCCAAATCAAATTTGAAAAAGGTCGCTGTAAGTGCAGTTCGATGGCCATTGATGGAAATCGACTGTACGGGCCTTGATAAAATTATTAAAAATAGTAATAATTTGTGTAAAATCATAAGAAATGATTTGTGAAGATTTGGGATGAAAAACTCCATATTTGAAAAGATAAAAATAGATTTTTATCGAAATGAACTAGTTTTGAACTAGAATTATAATTCTATTTATTTTTAAATAAATAAATTGAATTTGAAAGGGGTTTTGAAAATAACCAGAATTTCCAACGATTGCATTGGAGTGGATTTGAATCGAAATTGTCTTCGGAATATTTCGATGTTGAAATTCGTGATTATACAGGGGTTGTTATGGAAATTTGAAAGACATATATTTATATCGTTATTTCCAATACGACATTTGTTAGTCGTAGAATTCGATATTGAATATAAGCCGATATATTTTCTATTCAGAGCCTTGTATTGAATATCGAATGTGATTTGGGTTTGTCGTGAATGGTGTCTTCACTAACACTGATTCTTGAACCCAGTTGAGAAAAGATTAAATCTTTTTATTTAGATTTAATGAAGTGTACTAATTAAATGATATTTAATTGGAATTGAATTGGTATTGATTTTTGGGTTTATCGTGAACAGTGTTTTAAATAACACTCGTTCTTTAACCCGATAATTAATGGAAGGTGATTTTGGGTTTATCGTGAACCGTGTTTTAGATGACACTGATTCTTTAACCCAGTTAAAGATTAAAACTAAGTGGAGTTTTAATGAATCTTTAAATAGATTGAAAAGATCGAGAATGGAGTATCACCAGTTTTACCCCAGGCGATAGTTAAATCTTTAATTAGATTTGAACGTGAAAGGGGAATTGAATTACCGATAACACTGTGGTGTTAGATATGAAGTACTACCAGTTTTACTTCATGGGATGAATAGGTTGGGATTGGGAAATAAAATAAATGATTACTTCGGTGTGGTTCGCTAATCCCGACTAGTTTGAATTGATATTCAAAGGAGATTAAAGAATAAATTTAAAGAATTTATCTTGGATAAAATTAATGGGAATATTTGAATAAAAAGAATATTCTGAAGTGGAATGAGGCGTATGTTGTGTTTGTGTAACACTTTTATAATATATACGCGAGTTATTCAGAAAGACCGGGTTTATCCCATTCTGAATAACTGATTCGACGAGGTGTTGAAGATGAAGACGGTGGTCGAAGACCGGAAGTCTTCACGTCGTTTGGGTGATTACTGATGATCTTGATTGGGCTGTACACCCAAGAGGATGGAAACAGTTTGTGATCGTCCAGACGTACTTGGAGATCGATGGATATGCGAGGTACTAGGTGCCTCCGGTTTCGTTCAGACCCAGAACGGATTTGTAAATGGACTGTGTGTCTGACATTGGATTTTAGTTTGTGTGATTGAACTCTATTAAATATATATCTGTTTGGCGGCGGAGAATTTATTCTCCTGCTTAACGCCCTTCTCTGAGACGTACGAGCTCAGGGGTTATATATTGATGGATATCAAACGCATGGAGTGAATTGCCTGTGTGGCATGCCTAAGTGGCAATTGATCGAGGCTTCTGTTGAAAAGCAAAGTCTTGTGGTGATGATCAAAGCACAGCCTGTGTGGCACAGCTTTGTGTAACGTGAATTCGCGAGCCTCGCACCCCGGTTGTGAACCAAAAACGGGAGAGGACGTCAGGGAGGGCATGCGTTTCTTTCTAGCTAGAAGTGGCGTCAGTAGTTTTACACGCCCTGACGAGTTTGACTTATGTGGTTGTTGCTGTTGCGAGGCGCCTCGGTTATATCGGTTTCGGCCGAATGCATTCTGGTCGGCTGACGGACCAGACTTACACCCCATAGGGTGGGGAGACGTAGTGTTCAGGCATAATAATCCACTCCGTGTGGACCGGCCCTGAGGATCCATGGGGCAGTTGCGGCTGTTCCTGAGACATGGGCTAGATTGTCTCGAATAGGTTGAGGACTATCTTTTGCCTCGGTTCATAGACGGAAATCCAATTTCCAAATACGTGACATTCGCGGTTTTATTTGTAATCCTATATATGGCGACATAGTGGGATGGGGCGCTCATGCCGCCTATGATTGATACTTATGATTTGAAGTTGTTTTATACACTATGCACTTATTATAGTATCAAATGATTTGTTTCAAACGTATCAAGCATTCTTTGGCTGTTATAAGGGAAAACCCTATCCCCCGGCTTGCGTTGCATTGTGTGATAGGACCTGGGTCTTATAACAGCTTCATTTTTCTTTATTTAGCATTGCGCTGTTTGTTTTATGCACTGGTATTCTTGGGAGGAAACCCGTTCCGTGTTATACGGCGTGGTCCCTTGATTTACCTAATGATTTAAAATAAAGATTAATAACTGTTTTAGTTCTCACACCAGTCACATGACTGACCTGGAGTTTATTGTTTTAACCTAAACTCTGGGTGCCCCTATTTTGACACGGGCAGCTAGTAGTTTTGGTTTTGCAGATTTATATTCACAGGATCCTGGTTTACAGCTGGAACGATATCCGGAAAGCTTTGTATCCGTATATCTCTTCTAGTTGTGTATTGTATTATTTTCCGCTGCGATGTTTTTAAATGTAATTTAAATCTCTGATATTTCTGTGTAATATTCATTCATTCATACTCTGTATATTCTTGAAATCTGATGCATTGTTGTAATATACAATGAAATGTTCTTTTATATGCGTTCTGCTGTGTCGTGTTCTCAAACGATAGGGCGTTTCGAACGGTCTGGGTCGGTTTAGCGACTGGTTCGGACCGAGCGAAATTTCCTTGCCGTCACAATACGCCCCACGCTATGATTAGTGGATGACCTTTTATACCGCGATATCCTGCCACGAAGCAGGATGGGTATTACTATGTTGACTAACGTCTGTGGATGCAGGAAAACAGGTTGGAGGAATCCAACTGGATTCCTCAAAAATATATATTATCTATGGTTGTTTGTTTGATTTCATATATATTCATATATGATGTGTTACAAATCAAATGATTGAAAATTGGTTGGTTTGATTGTGTAAATATCACTGGGGCTTGAGATATTGATTCCTAAAAACATCAAAAGGGTATTTGATATTTAAAAATGAAATTCTATTTTTATAAATAGAATTTGAATTTTAAAGGAACTCTAGAAAATATTTAACTTGTTTTGAAAGTATATAAAACAAGTGAATCGAATTTATAAAGTTATTTATAAATGAAAAAGGTGGAATTTGAATCGAATTTATAAAGTTGTTTATAAATGAAAAAGATGGGATTTGAATCAAATTTATAAAATTGTTTAGAAATGAAAAAGATGGGATTTGAATCAAATTTATAAAGTTGTTTATAAATGAAAAAGATGGGATTTGAATCAAATTTATAAAGTTGTTTATAAATGAAAAAGATGGGATTTGAATCAAATTTACAAACTTTGTTTATAAATGAAAATATGGGATTTGAATTGAATTTATAAACGTTGTTTATAAATGGAAAGGTGGGATTTGAATTGAAGTTATAAACGTTGTTTATAAATAAATGCCGAGAATTTAAATGGACTTTGAATTTAAGGAATTGAAATAGAGATTTGAATAATCAAATTCAAATGGAGTTTAACTATAGAATTTGAATATAGTATTTCAAATAGAATTTGAATATAGAAATTCAAATAGACTTTGACTATAGAATTTGAATATAGAAATTCAAATAGACTTTGACTATAGAATTTGAATATAGAAATTCAAATAGACTTTGACTATAGAATTTGAATATAGAAATTCAAATAGACTTTGACTATGGAATTTGAATATAGAAATTCAAATGGACTTTAAACTATAGATTTGAATATAGAAATTCAAATGGACTTTAAACAATAGATTTGAATATAGAAATTCAAATGGACTTTAGACTATAGATTTGAATATAGAAATTCAAATGGACTTTAAACTATAGAATTTGCAAATAGGATTCAAATGAAGTTTAAATAAAAAGAATTCAAATAGAATTGATTTGGAATTTGAATAAGAAGTCGATAAGGAAACGAGAGTATGAGTATAATTAGAATTTGTTAATATGCAGTTAAAATATATTTGAACATGTCATGTTCAAATATGAAGGTGAAATAGACTGAAAATTTAAGTAACAGATTTAATTAAACAAATTGAGTTAAAACGATTGGTATAGTTAAAATAGATTGGACATGCATAAATATACAGGAGACAGGTATGGAATAAAGTATAGAAGTGAAATAAATAGAATGCCCGACAAAAAGGTACGTATTTAATTTCCATATGAGATTTTATGCGCCGTATCGGCAAGCCGCTTGGCTTTTTCTTTTTCTTTTTGAGATAAGAAGGACCGGGAAAGCTATTTGAAATTTCCCGATGCTTCCGGTGCAAAGGAGGTTATGGCGAATTTTTCCGGGAATTTAAGGAGATAGAATATTTTTAAGATAATTTGATAGTTAGAAATCAACGTATCGATATATATAGAAGTCGATAAGAAAACGAACTTAGAAATAGAATAGTATAATAAAAAAGGACGTATAAGAATAAAATCTAGTAAGAATAGAAAAGGGAAGTGTATATGTGTTTAAAAGTGAATAATCAGTTGTATGGTATTGATTATTCGAGTAAGTAGTCTTGTCTGTTTTGACGTTAAATGTTATTCAGTCAAGGTCTGAGAGGTAATTATACCCCAACTTGGTGGATTTCATGATATACCGATAAGTAGCAAGATTCAGGCTCGAAGATCAATGTGGAATAAGAATTAGTTAAATACTGTATTTGGGTTGTCGTAACGATGTTTTACACAACATCTGTTTTAATCCAAATATGTGCAAAGCTTGGAAATAGAATAATGAATATTTCCTAGTATAGAAAATAATAGAAGGCGATATATGGAAAGGTTTTCCAAATAACGGATAAGGCCAATATGGTTATTGAAAATATTTGGTTAACAAATATTGATAAAGAAATAGAGAAGTGATTTAATTAATGGAATATTAATTAAAGGCTCAGTGATTGTTGGATGTTTGGTTGAACACTTGTTTTATTCGATAGTTAAATCATCGACTATCGAAACACTTGTTTTTATTCGATAGTTAAATCACAGACTATCGAAGTTTTGACCATCGTTGTCGATATGGAGAGACCGGTTGGATTATTATCCGAAGAACCACTCTGTATTGGCAGTAGCGTGCGAATCAGATTATATAAATATAATCGAAGACGGAGTAGAGTGCAAGGACTTTTTCTATTAATAGAAATAGCGCCTTCAGTTCATCCTGTTCCTGGGTGACTTGTATGGATGAATGTCTGACGGAGTATTTTCAGAAAGGTCACGTACATTGATTTCTCCAATCGTACCAAGAGTGGAAGCGGAGAAGGAAACTTCTTTTAGCTAACACGTAATGTATTGTTGAGGACGTCAATCGGTGATTTGATGGATTTGACGATGTGACATTCGAAGTGAATATGGCGTGATGATAAAGCGTAGCTTCTAGCCTCATCAACCGGTAAATGACAGAAATCGGGCAGGCAACATGGCTATGTAGGTCGCACCTATTAGGGTGTATAATCACCTGATCTAGAGTTTCATTTACTTCTAAAAATCTATTGTCGATGCTGACCCATTCGGGAAACGGTTGCTGATCCCAATCGTTGGTGATATACATTCGATACACTCAAGCGAAATGAGTGGTCGGTCATGTGTGGCTGAGTTGCAAGATGTTCTTGTTGAACTCGGTGTATTCTCCTCTAGAGATATACCAGCGGAAGGTGATCCCATACCTTGTCATAGTTGTAAATCCATTAACCAATACGTTCTTGCGGTTTTGATTGTATATATATATGTGGAACGTAAGATGCAAACGTTCCACTAGATTGTTATTTACTTGATTTAGACATTATTTTAATATCAAAAGAGTTTTGATATAAAGATAAGTCAAGTGTTTGGATTCTCATAAGGGAAAAACCCGTTCCGTGTTATACGGCGTGGTCTTATGAGATATCATTTTGTTTCTGAAACTGTTTTAAACTGTTTACTCATACCAGTCCCATGACTGACCCGGAGTTTATTTGTTTTGTTCTACCTAAACTCTTGGGTGCCTAAATTTGTACGGGCAGTCAAGTAGTTAAGGATTTTTCAGATAAATCTAAAGGAGCTTGGAGCAGGAGGCTTCAGCGTTATCTAGTTATAGTTTGTTCCGCTATGTTGTAAGTGTTGTACTCTGATAAGTGTATGTTATACAGTTAAAATTTTGTATTTCAAAGATGTGATATATTATATTTTGTTCCGCTGCGATGTGAGATTCTGTGTTGTTATTTCTGTTCTTCTTCTACCTCTTTCTTCTAAAAAAAAATGTCTCGTATTTTCGTGATATTTGGGTTGGACGTATGATGTATATAGTCAACTCTGATGTTATGGAAATCTGGGTCATTACAGTTGGTATCAGAGCTTAGGTTGAGCGAATACCTAGGCTTGTGTGTCATGTGCTCATTAGAGATAGGATCAGTAGTATCCTAGAATGAGTTGAGTTTATATATATACGAGAGAGCGTATTTGTTATTTGATATAAAAACTGTTTTATATTGTGTTAACTAGTCTGTTGAGTGGATTATGAATTTTGGTCGAATCGTGGGACGCCATGAAGTCGATAGGAGTTTATAAACACTTGAACAGAAGATTGGACACGATATTGTTTTCAAATAGTTAAGGTGATTGTTAGGATTATAATCAAATTAGATTATAAAAACAGAAATAGATATATAACCAATGGAATTTGTATATGAAATCAAATATACAAATGAGATAAATTGAAATTGAATTCCTACCAGAATTCAGAATTTAAAATCCTGGAAGTTGGGAAAATATTTTTCTAAATGGAGTTTGAAAGAAATAAAGCACTGAACTCATTCAGTGACTAGGAAATAATTCTGATGATGGTCGCAACATCACCAGTGTTCATTTTCGAGTTTCTAAGTGATGAATTGCTGCCTTAGAAAAGTTTTGATGGAAATTTGTTTGAAAGAAACAAGTTGTTTTAAAATTCAAATATTTTGAATTTGAGATAGATATAAATATATGTATATATTTATATTACTTCAGAGGAATTTTGAAATGTGAAATGGGAATATAGATTTCAAATAGAAGTAAAATAAAGGAATTTGAATATATATATAATTCAAATAGAAGTGAAATAGAATTTGAATTCAAAGGAATTCAAATGAGTTTGAATAAAGAAAAATTCAAATAGAAATTGTATAAGAAAAAATTGAAATGGAATTTGAATTCAAAGGAATTCAAATGGATTTGAATAAAGAAAAGTCAAATAGAAGTTTGAATATTAGAATTCAAAGAAAATATTAAGTTTGAAATAGAATTTTATATAAAAGGAGTTTAAATAGAATTTGAATTCAAAGTGAAATTTAATAGAATTTGAATTCAAAGTGAAATTTAATAGAATTTGAATTCAAAGTGAAATTTAATAGGATTTGAATTCAAAGGAGTTAAAATAGAATTTAAATTCAAAGGATTTCAAATGGAATTTGAATAAGGAATTTAAATAGAAATCGAATAAAGGATTCAAATAGAATTTGAAGATAAGGAAATTGAATTAGAATTTGAATAAAGGAAATTCAAATAGAAATTGAATAGAAGGAAATTCAAATATAGAGTTTGAATAAAGAAATTCAAATGGAATTTGAATATTGTAAATATATAGGATTTGAATATTTGAAGTGAAATAGATCGGGAATACTATGTTGAAATGGAAAAATGGATTTGATATATATTAAAAATATATCAGAATGGAGTTAAAATTATTATAAACAACGTTAAAACGTTTATATTTATAAATATAATTAAAACGAGCTCGCCGTAGCGCGGCAGTTCGTAAATTGGCGATTCGAACTTCAATTTAGTATACAGAACTCAATTGACGTCGGAATTCTTTGAAACAAGAATCGTCGGGACCGGTTGAACAATAGTTTTCTAATGAAAGAGAAAAATCTAGATTTCGTCGTATAAATTTGGAGTTATGTCAAAATCAAATTTTTAGAAAAGCAGCGCCAGAACCATTATAAAACCATAACGGTTTCTTTAAAAAGATAAAAGGATTTTAAGGAAATAAAATCCGAATTGGCATTAGAAAAATCCAGACTAGAGATATAAAATAAATATGAACTCCAGTGAAGTGAGTGAAATGATTTTTGAAACAAAAATCATATTTTAAATGGTTAAATAGAATTAACTAAATTGGAAAATAATTAGTTAAAGGAAATTTGAGTCGAAATTGGGTTTTTGGATAAGTGAAAGAGATTGAGAATTTATATTCGAAATCGAATATATAACTCGAGTTGAAAATATAATTAGATTAGTCTATAATTAAGTTGACATACATTTGAACAAGTTATATTCAAATGAAAAGGGTGAAATAGGAAAAACGGTTAATTCACTAGTTAATGGGAATTTGAATGGTTGAAATTAAATTTAACTTAAGTAAGTTAAATGGACCGAAATGAATAAATTGAGTAAAATCAATGTGAATGAAATATGAATTGGGTATGAATAAAGGAAACCCAAAAGAGTTAAAAAGGAAATATATTTGTAACACAAATACAAAGGAAGTTATGTGCGAACAAATAGAAGGAGAAATATTTGTAAAAACATTTGCAAATAGAATTTGAAAAGGAAATATTTGTAAAATATTTACAAATAGATTCAATGGAAACATTTATTTATAGAAAATAAATAGAATGTTAAATGAGATATTTATTTGTTAAATAAATAGAATTTAATCAAAGGAATATTCAGAAGATGAATGGAAAATGGGAATATGTTTTTAACAGATAAATAGAAAGGATTAATTTATAAATGACAGTATATAAATTAAATTAAATATTTATCATTTGATAAATGGAATATATAAGTCTGAACTTATATAGAGAAGAGATATTGGTTTTTAACACTGATAGTTTGAAATAGAAGGGGTACACAACACTTGTATAAGTGAAGTAACGTTATTAAAGAGAACATTTATAAAGTGAAGAACTGTTACTAAAAGTAAATCTTTATAAATGAAAAAAACGTTATCCATTAAGAGATGTTTGAATAAGAAAAGTCGATTTGAGTTAGAAATAATCGATTAGAGTTCGAATAAATCGATTAGAGTAAGAATTAACCAGTTAGAGTTAATCAGTTAGGGTTAATCCACAGAGTTAATTGAACATTAGTTATTCAATTAGAATTTATCGAATATTTGTTATTCAAATAAAGAGTTAACCAGATAAAGTTATTGAACATAATTAATCGAATTAGAATTTAATTGAATGATATTTATTCAATTAAAGATGATCGAATATAGTTATTGAGATAGAGTTAGTCAACCATAGTTACTCAGGATAAGTTACCATTTCGTACGACTGCTAACGTAATTCGCAAGGCTGCAGATAGCCTAGGGCGGTCGGATGTTTCCTGGGGGAATCAGGCGTAATCATTGTGATCGCTGCGATCTAGAGTCAAGCGAATGGAGTTAAATCAAATATTAGTTTATTCGAATAGAACTAAAGGAGTTATCGAATATAGTAAATCGAAAGGAATTACCGAATTTGGTTATTCGAAATGAGTTATCGATTATTAGTAAATCGAAGGAGTTATCAATTAATTGTTAATCGAAATGAGCTATCGATTATAGTTTAATCGAAAAGAATTATCGATTAGTTTAATCGAAGTGAGTTATAGAATATTGGTTATTCGAAGGAGTTATCGAATTTAGTTATTCGATGGAGTTAATCGAAAAGAGTTAAATCCAATAGAGTTAATTGATAAGAGTAAATTGAATAGAGTAAATCGAATATAGTTTATTCGAAGAAAGGTTTTCGAATCTAGTTATTCGATAGAGAGATTATCGAATATAGTTATTTGAAGGGAGGAGTTATCGAATAAGGATTTATTCGAAAGAGAGACGTAAGGAAGTTTGAAATGTTGAGTATCAACATAAATAAGTTTTGAAAAGTTAATGGGTTTGTAGCACTTTTTCTACCTTAGCAATTTCGAGGACGAAATTATTTTAAGTGGGGAAGATTGTAATGACCCGGGATTTCGACCAACTAATTTTAAATATTTAGAATGGATTTAAATATTTAGTTGATGATATAAATGAATTTTTATAGTTATGTTATCGATTTAAATATCGATTTCGATTTAATATCGTATATATTAAATTATCAAAATAAGGAATCAGCGAATAACTGAATTCGAAGTGAAAACTGATTTGAAAACAGTTCAGATAATCAATACATAATTCTGTTTGAATTAGAATAATAATATTCAATAATTATCGAAGAATTTAAATGGTTTGAAATTTAAATTTATATCAATTTAAATTAATATCCTCTACAGATGATTGAATTGGACTTCAGGACCTATCCCAGTGTGTCCGGAATAGGGGTTTTACCCTAAGAATGACAGTTGTCGGGTTTAGAAAGGGGTTCGACACTCGTGGGATTAATTTAGTTAATTTTGAATTGTATCGTAAATAAAATAAAAACTAAAAAAAAAAAAAAATATTAGTGGATTTCCGTTTGCCAACAGACAATAGCCTTGGCCTCCTTAGCATCAGAAATTTTGTGAGGAAATAAAATCATACCCGTCTCCTTCCTTTTTAACCACAGAAAAAATAATAAATCTGTTCTTTATAAAAACAAATGGAGTTGAGCTCCTTTGCCATTCAGAAAACAAAAGCCGCCCTCCTTCATTTGCGAATACCGACAGCTTCAGCTATCAAGAACTTATAAATGGCCGACCCACATTAATCACCTCCAACCTAAATAGAAGTTAACGAATTCCTATAACTTGAAAAATCCTTGTTCGTATAATATCAGACTTCGACCCTGAACCTCGCGAGCGGTTCGAATGAGTTATGGTAGGGCTCTGGGTTTGAATTCAGCGCTGGAGGCATCGCGCAAGGGGATCTCGGCTGTGTGAACAGTGCGATGGGACATAGTGGTCAAGACAGCTGAAGTTAGGGTGCGGTGGATCAAAATTCAGACGATGGAGTGTCAATGTCTTGGTCGAGCAAGGTTGTAGAAGGGGATTTGAGACAACAGGCATCGCGATGGTGAGTTCTGGGATTTCGAATTCAAACTCGCGGATCTAGGGGATACTGGAATTTGACATTTGAGGATTTAGGGAGTTCGAAGATGGAAAACGATTTCCGTGGTGTTGAACGAGAGAAGTGACGCACTGCCACTGAAGACTGGAAGCAGGTTCAGGTCTGGATGATTACTGTTGCAGTGACTGAAGTGATAAGAAGGAGAAAGAAGATCGCCTGCAAGGTGTTTGGGAAAATGTCAGAATAGATGATCGCTGTTTTGGGGCTGTTTCGATCCACTTGGAGCTGTTAGGGTCTTGCTTCGTAGTTGGTCGATTTATTTGCAAATGGCAATAAGGAATATGTTTCACAGAATTTAAAATAGATAATTTAAATTATTTGTGTCGATAGTTAATAAATGGTTAATCGAATATAAAATTTAATAATTATAGGTAATAAATGAGTTTCATTCAAGAAAACTCATACCGTGACTTTACGAGATTTATCGAGATATTCAACGCAGTTAAAAACCCTGGTGAGTAAATCTCACTCACCTGTTTGTTTAGAATTATTTTTACATCGTTAAAATAATTGTTGTTGCTTGTTTGAATGCTGTTTAGTCTGATTGTTTTTAAAATATATATATAGTTATTTAGGATTGGTTGACTATTATATATATATATATATATATATATTGGGTTGATGATTGATTGGATTCCCGCAGTCTCATTAGCGGATGCCCGTGGTACCATAGCGGATGATTACCCTATACGCCCCACGCTATGATTAGTGGATGACCTTCTATACCGCGATATCCTGCCACGAAGCAGGATGGGTATTACTATGTTGACTAACGTCTGTGGATGCAGGAAAACAGGTTGGAGGAATCCAACTGGATTCCTCAAAAATATATATTATCTATTGTTGTTTGTTTGATTTCATATATATTCATATATGATGTGTTACAAATCAAATGATTGAAAATTGGTTGGTTTGATTGTGTAAATATCACTGGGGCTTGAGATATTGATTCATAAAAACATCAAAAGGGTATTTGATATTTAAAAATGAAATTCTATTTTTATAAATAGAATTTGAATTTTAAAGGAACTATAGAAAATATTTAACTTGTTTTGAAAGTATATAAAACAAGTGAATCGAATTTATAAAGTTGTTTATAAATGAAAAAGGTGGAATTTGAATCGAATTTATAAAGTTGTTTATAAATGAAAAAGATGGGATTTGAATCAAATTTATAAAGTTGTTTATAAATGAAAAAGATGGGATTTGAATCAAATTTATAAAGTTGTTTATAAATGAAAAAGATGGGATTTGAATCAAATTTATAAAGTTGTTTATAAATGAAAAAGATGGGATTTGAATCAAATTTACAAACTTTGTTTATAAATGAAAATATGGGATTTGAATTGAATTTATAAACGTTGTTTATAAATGGAAAGGTGGGATTTGAATTGAAGTTATAAACGTTGTTTATAAATAAATGCCGAGAATTTAAATGGACTTTGAATTTAAGGAATTGAAATAGAGATTTGAATAATCGAATTCAAATGGAGTTTAACTATAGAATTTGAATATAGTATTTCAAATAGAATTTGAATATAGAAATTCAAATAGACTTTGACTATAGAATTTGAATATAGAAATTCAAATAGACTTTGAATATAGAAATTCAAATAGACTTTGACTATAGAATTTGAATATAGAAATTCAAATAGACTTTGACTATGGAATTTGAATATAGAAATTCAAATGGACTTTAAACTATAGATTTGAATATAGAAATTCAAATGGACTTTAAACTATAGATTTGAATATAGAAATTCAAATGGACTTTAGACTATAGATTTGAATATAGAAATTCAAATGGACTTTAAACTATAGAATTTACAAATAGGATTCAAATGAAGTTTAAATAAAAAGAATTCAAATAGAATTGATTTGGAATTTGAATAAGAAGTCGATAAGGAAACGAGAGTATGAGTATAATTAGAATTTGTTAATATGCAGTTAAAATATATTTGAACATGTCATGTTCAAATATGAAGGTGAAATAGACTGAAAATTTAAGTAACAGATTTAATTAAACAAATTGAGTTAAAACGATTAGTATAGTTAAAATAGATTGGACATGCATAAATATACAGGAGACAGGTATGGAATAAAGTATAGAAGTGAAATAAATAGAATGCCCGACAAAAAGGTACGTATTTAATTTCTATATGAGATTTTATGCGCCGTATCGGCAAGCCGCTTGGCTTTTTCTTTTTCTTTTTGAGATAAGAAGGACCGGGAAAGCTATTTGAAATTTCCCGATGCTTCCGGTACAAAGGAGGTTATGGCGAATTTTTCCGGGAATTTAAGGAGATAGAATATTTTTAAGATAATTTGATAGTTAGAAATCAACATATCGATATATATAGAAGTCGATAAGAAAACGAACTTAGAAATAGAATAGTATAATAAAAAAGGAAGTATAAGAATAAAATCTAGTAAGAATAGAAAAGGGAAGTGTATATGTGTTTAAAAGTGAATAATCAGTTGTATGGTATTGATTATTCGAGTAAGTAGTCTTGTCTGTTTTGACGTTAAATGTTATTCAGTCAAGGTCTGGGAGGTAATTATACCCCAACTTGGTGGATTTCATGATATACCGATAAGTAGCAAGATTCAGGCTCGAAGATCAATGTGGAATAAGAATTAGTTAAATACTGTATTTGGGTTGTCGTAACGATGTTTTACACAACATCTGTTTTAATCCAAATATGTGCAAAGCTTGGAAATAGAATAATGAATATTTCCTAGTATAGAAAATAATAGAAGGCGATATATGGAAAGGTTTTCCAAATAACGGATAAGGCCAATATGGTTATTGAAAATATTTGGTTAACAAATATTGATAAAGAAATAGAGAAGTGATTTAATTAATGGAATATTAATTAAAGGCTCAGTGATTGTTGGATGTTTGGTTGAACACTTGTTTTATTCGATAGTTAAATCATCGACTATCGAAACACTTGTTTTTATTCGATAGTTAAATCACAGACTATCGAAGTTTTGACCATCGTTGTCGATATGGAGAGACCGGTTGAATTATTATCCGAAGAACCACTCCGTATTGGCAGTAGCGTGCGAATCAGATTATATAAAGATAATCGAAGACGAAGTAGAGTGCAAGGACTTTTTCTATTAATAGAAATAGCGCCTTCAGTTCATCCTGTTCCTGGGTGACTTGTATGGATGAATGTCTGACGGAGTATTTTCAGAAAGGTCACGTACATTGATTTCTCCAATCGTACCAAGAGTGGAAGCGGAGAAGGAAACTTCTTTTAGCTAACACGTAATGTATTGTTGAGGACGTCAATCGGTGATTTGATGGATTTGACGATGTGACATTCGAAGTGAATATGGCGTGATGATAAAGCGTAGCTTCTAGCCTCATCAACCGGTAAATGACAGAAATCGGGCAGGCAACATGGCTATGTAGGTCGCACCTATTAGGGTGTATAATCACCTGATCTAGAGTTTCATTTACTTCTAAAAATCTATTGTCGATGCTGACCCATTCGGGAAACGGTTGCTGGTCCCAATCGTTAGTGATATACATTCGATACACTCAAGCGAAATGAGTGGTCGGTCATGTGTGGCTGAGTTGCAAGATGTTCTTGTTGAACTCGGTGTATTCTCCTCTAGAGATATACCAGCGGAAGGTGATCCCATACCTTGTCATAGTTGGAAATCCATTAACCAATACGTGCTTGCGGTTTTGATTGTATATATATATGTGGAACGTGAGATGCAAACGTTCCACTAGATTGTTATTTACTTGATTTAGACATTATTTTAATATCAAAAGAGTTTTGATATAAAGATAAGTCAAGTGTTTGGATTCTCATAAGGGAAAAACCCGTTCCGTGTTATACGGCGTGGTCTTATGAGATATCATTTTGTTTCTGAAACTGTTTTAAACTGTTTACTCATACCAGTCCCATGACTGACCCGGAGTTTATTTGTTTTGTTCTACCTAAACTCTTGGGTGCCTAAATTTGTACGGGCAGTCAAGTAGTTAAGGATTTTTCAGATATATCTAAAGGAGCTTGGAGCACGAGGCATCAACGTTATTTAGTTATAGTTTGTTCCGCTATGTTGTAAGTGTTGTACTCTGATAAGTGTATGTTATACAGTTAAAATTTTGTATTTCAAAGATGTGATATATTATATTTTGTTCCGCTGCGATGTGAGATTCTGTGTTGTTATTTCTGTTCTTCTTCTACCTCTTTCTTCTTAAAAAAAAATGTCTCGTATTTTCGTGATATTTGGGTTGGACGTATGATGTATATAGTCAACTCTGATGTTATGGAAATCTGGGTCATTACAATATCTTTATCATATACCTCTTTATTCACGTGATAATTTCCCTTATCTTATTTACCGAAATCTCTTCCATACTTTTATATTCCTATTCCACTTTATAAACTCTGTTTCTGAGTCAACTTCTTATCAAATCAATATCAAGTTTATAACTAAATACTGATTCCTATCCTATTAACATTTATTTGTTTAAAACTAAATGTTAATTACTCTATCAGATTATAATCCCTAAAAATAGTTTACTTTTAATACATTCTACATCGTCGAATTCTAGTTCCAAATCCTAACGGTTTAATTCTAATCACATTTCGAATACCGAAATGTTGTCATCGTTTTCTAACACGATTCTCCAATTTCTCTTTATAAACTTATTCTTATATTTTCTTACCACATTGTTATTTATTACCTTCGAATAAGTGGATTTCAACTAAACTGTTTCATTTTCTAGGAAGTGCTGCTATATATAAAAATCATGCTTAAGTTTGGTTAACAACGTTAATTTATCATTACAGTTCAAAACTTGTCATACGCTATAATATTCTCCTTTCTAACTAATCTTGACATAACAGTCACGCTTAAGCCTAACCAATAGCGTTATTTTATCGCTATAGTTTTAAGACTTACAATACACTGCCATATTCCCTTTATACAAATCTTGACGTCTCTTTCTGTTACAAACTGATATTGTTCCTTGATAATAGTGAAGCCGTTCAAGTTTGGGTATTTTATTTACCTCTCAGACCTTAATCGACAACGTTCTTACCTTGGAACAGGTATAAGTCTGTAACTCTAATTCCTTATTACTTATAATATCTATTAGACCATATTTTCTTATTTAATTTGAACTATGGTTTTATAACACCATATCCTTACTTTGAAATCTCCGTTGTTTATGATTATTTATATTAAACATTAAGTCTTTGCTTTCTCTATTCCATAGTTCTATTTATAACTTCTTAAATTGAACGGGTAATTAAATGTCATTAATTTTGATTAATTTATTTCTAAACTATTTTCATTAGATTAATTAACAACCCGTTTAATCTAATAAACATTTTCCAAATAACAATTGATTAAATCAACTTCATTCCATCAGTAAATTCGTTAACTGATTTTAATTACTTCTTACCGTTAGATAAATATAATTAATCTAATAATATTTCTTTACTTTTTTCTTTAATATAATTATCTAAATTATTCACTCGCAGGATAATTATATTTTAATAACTTATTTAAATGTCAAATAATCGTTTATATTTACTTTTATAAAACGAACTCTAAAATACCAGTTTATAATAGAACTTCTATTATAAATTTAAATCTTCTTTTTAATTATAAAAATATAATTTTTATAATTAACTTCGTTCATTTTCCTAACGGCAAATCAACTTCTTAACAAAATGATGGTTTTACGGTCGACTGCTACCACTTCCTTAACTGATATCGTTTATTTATTTATCAAAGCAATTGCTGAATTTTCATTCAACTTCAATTTTTCTCATGGGGTTTTAAATGTAATTCGGGTTCGAATAGTGCATACAAAACAAACAGTTCATATAAATATCGAGGAATCCGGTCGGATTCCTCCAACCAGTTTTCGGCATCCACAGATGTTAGTCAAAGAATTTACGTTGATTCCTACTAGAGAATATTATAATCGACGGAATCAGTATCCAAAATATGCAACGATATATATTTCAACATATTTAATTGTGATATACCTAAATGACCATCACACAGTATTCAACCAACATTAAAATATAATTTTTATATTTTAAAATAGATCAGAGTTAGTGAATTTACTCACTTTGCGTGATAACCGTTAAAAAACGATTTGCGTCAGTTGATTAAACCCAGTGCTTCAATTTTGTCATAAATCCAAACGATCCCCGAACAGTTTCATACCATCTTTATAGCGTAGCCGGTGTCCGTATTATTCCAACGCTTTAGACGGCATTCCAATAATTTAAAAGGCCCTTCCACATCAAATAGCGAACATGAGACCCACCGTCCATCCCAACTGTGTTCGCATGCTTCAGCGTAGCCTGTTCACCGTATTTGCTTTCCTTTCTTTCGTTTTTATTTATTGGGCCTTTTTACTTTATACTTTAAAACTGGGCCTAACACACTATTTGAATAGCCTATCCATACCTTTGACCGCTTGCAACAGTAGCATATCTCCTCTATTCCATATATGTCAAACTCTCCTGTGCAACACCCCCTTACGTCATTTATTTATAAACCAATATGTCCCAACGAGCATCAAACTACCCAATGCATCAGTTCCTCAACGTTATTACTAGCCATAACCGTCCTTGTTATGCCACCGCACTGTAATTGCCACAAATACAAAAACAGTCTTGGTCCTTCATAATTTTCACCGCCAGACTCCTTCACGTTTTTCTCCCCCTTATTTTATTTTCTCATTCCTCTAGGCTTTATCAATAAGTAAAACAACCCCATCGTTTATTACTTCAACCCACCTCCACTTTATCACCCTCCTTTAGTATTTGTCTTCCCCTATTAAACATTATTCCGCTCCTTCTTGTTGAATTAAACAACTGCTCCATGTATAAAAACTTCAGCACCCATCTCCTGTATAAAACCCGCGTGCTCTGGTCCCTTGCTAGCAACCCTCGCCTCCGCAGATCCGCCCTCCACTCAGTCACCATGGCTTGGTTATGCTACTTCCAATTTTATTTTCCCTCTATGTTTTCATCTCTAAACACTCCACTCCATACATTATACTCCCAGTTACGAACCGCGCCATCGACACATTTCTCATTTGTTTGTTTTTATTTTATTATATCATTATAGCAGAAGCCGAACTAATAAGGATGACAAGGAGTATTGGCATGATTGAAGAGGAGAATATGAAAGAAAGTGTGGGTTTATCTGAGTGATGAAGGCTTTTAGCGTGAGTATATATATAGGAAGATGGGAAGAAGTGACAAGAATGACCTCGCTTTTATACAGTATAGGGTATGGTAATTTGCAATAGTTAGGGAAGGTTGCTCATTCCCGAAGAAGCCATACCGCTAGATTATGGTTCATTAAGTTTTGATAAGCACCTTCCATCACTTTTTCTTAAGGCTATACGTAGAGGTATGTGCGTTTTCCTTGGAAAGGAAAACGATGACTAGCGTTAGGACATAGGCTGCTTAGGTTAGTGTAGTGTACCCATACTTCCTTAAGAGCGAAGGAAGAATATATATATATATATATATATATATATATATATATATATATATATATATATATATTATTTGCGATTTAGATAGGATTTGTTTTTTCTTTCCTTTCCCAAAGTCTAGACAAACTTATGACTGTTGGTGCATAGTCCTATTCGAGATACTAGAACGTGGTTTCTAGAATAGGAAAGATATCAAAAGATTTGAAAATGATGCATCAGAATTTTCAATATCTAAGGGGAGACAACCGTAAATGGAGTTTTAAACGAGTGATGTAGGAGTATGCCAATTATCTCACTGTTGCTTTGCATTAATATCATGATATGACTCATGAGTATGTATGCTTTTGACCATTTTGCTATAATACCTGGCTACTAGTGCCTCTATACGCATGAGTAAGTATTTATGCTTCGTTCATATCCAAATAGATCCAGACAAAAATAAGGATACAGTTGTGCCCAGCGAGGTGCCACGATCCCAAAAATATAAAAATATTGTTAGATTAACTCATATTTTGAAACCCCGAAATATCGATATAGGGTGCAAAATACTCCATATAAAAAGTTGCCTATTTAATTAATTAAAAATTACAGTAAAATTCTAAAAATTAAATTATCGCTGCGCCTTAAAAGAACCTTGTCCAGATTTGCAACCGATTTCTAGTTATATCAAATAAACTGTTACGGTCGATAAACGAATATACCGCTGCTTTTCTAAATATTTGATTTGGACATATCTTGCAATCTATACGACGAAATCTTGGTTTTGCACTTCTGTTAGAAAAATAGAGTTCAACAGATTCCAGCGTTTCTTGTTTCGCAGAAATCCGACTGATAACAGGTCCTATACACTCAATTGAAATTCAGAACGTTAAATTATGAACTGTCGCGATATTATGGGATCAATTATATTTAATATACATTTTTATACGTTCAACTCCGTTTTAATTAATATATAATTCCATTTATATTACGAATCCAATATTTAAATATCCAAATACAAACAGATAAAAAATGCGGGACATTACATTCCTTCCCCCTTAAAATAATTTCGTCCTCGAAATTGCTAAGATAGGGAAAATGCTACAACCTCTGTTATAAACAGGTTAAAAATCTTTTTGGTTTACTTCATAATTTCAGTTTCAACTGTACTGATTAATTCCAATTAAATATTAATTCTTCTGATAAAAAAATACTTTCAGAAATTTTGAAAATTTCCTAACAGCTTAAATTTTCGGAGAATTTCATTAGTATCTCCTCTGCATGGCTCATTCGGTACTACTACATCTTTGCCTCTCTGGGTTTTCTCCAATTCAGCAGAAAATCAACAGCCAACCGCCTTGCCAAACAGACTCATAAAAATTTCATACTCGTATATAAACGTGTACCTTCTCTGTTGGGCATTCAACTATATTTTTGCCATCTGCTATCAAACCAGCATATATCCAAACATTTCCAACTGATCTCCAATCAATTTACTCTCCAATCCAATCATTCGCTTATACTTCAATCAGACTCCATTTCAAACTCTAATTCTGATTTCAAAATCCAAATAAATCAATTTCATAACCAAGTTACGTTCCAATCCAATATTTTATTTCACCAAGTTTAATTCCATTCTAATACGATTTCCGCTTATTTGGTTTCAATTCGACTCTAATTTTATTCAACTTAGTTAAATTTTTATTTATTCACTTAAAAATTCAGAATTCAAATTCCAGGGGTTTATTTCAAATCAGTTTGAAATCATATATGATTCAAAACATTTGAATTTCTGACAACTTATTTCCTCATAATAATTCAAAAACAAAATCTTTGGTAGTAATCCATCACTTAGAACTCGAAAATGAACACCGATAATGGTCGACTTCATCATCAGAATTTATTTCCCAGCGATCAAAGTGAGTTCAATACTATATCACTTTCAAAACTTATTTCAAAATTTTTGTTTTGAAATCACTACAAAATACACTTCACAACGTTCAGAAAATATTTCTAAATTCACCCAGGATCTTAAAATTTCCATATATTTAATCAAAAATTCATGTACAACAGCTTCTCAAGTTTCTAGAGTTTTATTTAAATTCTGGTTTTAAATTCAGATTTTGTTCATTTAATTTTAGATTTTTCACTCATATAATATTTGGACTGGTTATTTATACAGTCAACTCAATTATAAATCTTATTTGATTATAATAACAATCAACACTTTCAATATACTATAATAATCTCAATATATATACTTCTTTTTATATCAAAATATAATTTCGGGTAAAATTATTTCATTTACCCTCTTTTCAAAACATACCGTGTCGAATTACTCTATTTAAGAGTTTAGAAACACCTATCGAAGAAGTTTGCATTACTGTTTGGACCAGAATTTATAAACCACTCGACTGACCAATCAACACAATATAAAACAGTTTTTATATCGATTTACAAATACGCACTCATATATACACTCAGCCTCAATCTAGAGTATTTCTAACTTCATCTCTATTGAGATACGCCATAGAGCCAAGGTAATCACTTCACCTTATGCTCCGATACCAACTATAAAAGCCGAAAATCTGTACCGATTTGAGCTGACTAATATACTATGCATTCAACTCAAAATGCATGAAAATTCAGATCATTAATAGAAAGAAATTAGAGGGTGAGAAAGAAAAGATAGAACTAATAGAATAGAAGAAGAAGAACACAACTAAACAGAATCAGAGTAAACACGAATCTCACAGCGGAACGAATAACATGTATTATAACATAACTTTGAAATACAAATATGAATTTGTATATATACATACCATATATCAGAGTACAACTCATATATATCACAGCGGAAATAATCTCTAACTAATTAATGGTTAAGCATTCTGCTTCTAGCTCCTCCAAGTGAATCTATAAAATCCTAAAACACTTGAATGCCCGTACAAATTTGGGCACCCAAGAGTTTAGGGAAAACAAACAAAATAAACTCTGGGTCAGTCATGGGACTGGTGTGAGTAAATTCCAACTATACGATTTAACTTTGAAAATCTTTTTGAAACAAAATCATAATAGTAAGACCAACCCCCACATAAACGTGGACGGTTTTTACCTTACTATAACCCAAAATATTCTTGATATCAAACCCAGTGATATTATAATAATGTTTAATCAAATAAATAACCAAGTAGAGGAACGCTTGCATCTCACGCTCCATATATATAGTATAAAATCATAAACCGCAGGGCACGTATTGGAGATTGGATCCCGACAGACAAGGTAAGGGAGCACCTTTCGATCAGTGTACCCTAGAGGGGATACACCTGGGTTCAACAAGAACGTCTTGCAACCCGGCCACACATGACCGACCACTCATTTAGCTTGAGTGTTTCGAACATATTGCCACCCACGATTGTTGGCCATCCAACCGCCATCCGAAGATACAAAATCGAAAAGAAGTATAAATATGAATTTTCTCTAGATCGGTGACAATACACCCTGCTTGGGGATGACCCAACTAGCCATGCTGCCTAGCCCAACTTTTGTTACTTCCTGGTTGTGAGGCTAGAGGCTACATCTATCTTCAGAACATCTGATCACCATTCACTTTGAATGTCACATCGTCAAATCCATAATCACATATTGATTACACAAATGCACACTGGGTGTAGAATAAAGAGAAGTTACCTTCTCCCCACCAACTTGATATATTCGTAAAAATCAACGGTGTGACCGTTGGAAATACTCTGTCAGACACTTGTCCATACAAGTTGTCATGGGACTGGACAAACATAAAACACCATTCTGAAATGTGACGACCCTTGCATTTAACTCCTTCTTCAATTTTCTTCAGCATAATATATCTTGCTGCGCTTATGCCTATACGGAGTGGTTTCCGGATAATATATCCAACTGGTCTCTCCGTATTGACAACGGTGGTCAAAATACTTCGATAGTCGGTTATTTAACCCTCGAAGTAAAAACAACATTCATTCAAATGTGTAACTAGACATCACACAAACATGGGTACTTTCTATTTGACATTCGTTTTTATTATTCGAATTCCCATATCTTACCAGATATTTCTTAAATCCCGTTTTAGCCTTTTTCACACTTCTTAGAAAACATTCCAAGTTATTATAAACTCTTATTCTTCCATGTTCCAGAAAATATATGTTATTAATGTTCGAACCATTTCCATTATTTTCACATTATTTATTTCTATACTTGGATAATCTACCCTATTGGAAAATATTTCCAATTTCATTTTAACCTTTTAATCGGCCCAACGTTCACTTTTAAAACATTATTCACTTTGAAATGTGAATACCATCCCTTATTTTAGAAATCTGAATATCTTTATTATATACCTCTTTATTCACGTGATAATTTCCCATATCTTGTTTACCGAAATCTCTTCCATACTTTTATATTCCTATTCCACTTTATAAACTCTGTTTCTAAGTCAACTTCTTATCAAATCAATATCAAGTTTATAACTAAATACTGATTCCTATCCTATTAACATTTATTTGTTTAAAACTAAATGTTAATTATTCTATACTATTATAATCCCTAAAAATAGTTTACTTTTAATACATTCGACATCGTCGAATTCTAGTTCCAAATCCTAACGTTTTAATTCTAATCACATTTCGAATACTGAAATGTTTTCATCGTTTTCTAACACGATTCTCCAATTTATCTTTCTAAACTTATTCTTATATTTTCTTAAAACATCGTTATTTATTACCTTCGAATAAGTGGATTTCAACTAAAATGTTTCATTTCCTAGGAAGTGCTTCTATATATAAAAATCACGCTTAAGTTTGGTTAACAACGTTAATTTATCGTTACAGTTCAAAACATGTCATACGCTGTAATATTCCCCTTTATAACTAATCTTGACATAACTGTCATGCTTAAGCCTAGTCAACAACGTTATTTTATCGCTATTGTTCTAAGACATACAATACGTTCCATATTCCGTTAATACAAATCTTGACGTCTCTTTCTGTTATAAACTGATATTGTTCCTTGATAATAGTGAAGCCGTTCAAGTTGGGGTATTTTATTTACCTCTTAGACCTTAATCGACAACGTTCTTACCTTGGAACAGGTATAAGTCTGTAACTCTTATTCCTTATTACTTATAATATCTATCAGACCGTATTTTCTCATTTAATTTGAACTATGGTTTTATAACACCATATCCTTAATTTGAAATCTCTGTTGTTTATGATTATTTATATTAAACATTAAGTCTTCGCTTTCTCCATTCCATAGTTCTATTTATAACTTCTTAAATTAAACGGGTAATTAAATGTCATTAATTTTGATTAATTTATTTATAAACTATTTTCATTAGATTAATTAAAGACACATTTAATCTAATAATCATTTTCCAAATAACAGTTGATTAAATCAACTTCATTCCATCAGTAAATTCGTTAACTGATTTTAATTACTTCTTACCATTAGATTAATATAATTAATCTAATAATATTTCTTAACTTTTTGCTTTAAAATAATTATCCAAATTATTCACTCGTAGGATAATTATATTTTAATAACTTATTTAAAAGTCAAATAATCGTTTATATTTACTTTTGTAAAACGAACTCTAAAGTACCGGTTTATAATAGAACTTCTATTATAAATTTAAATCTTCTTTTTAATTATAAAAATATAATTTTAATAATTAACTTCATTCATTTTCCTGACGGCAAATCAACTTCTTAACAAAACGATGGTTTTACGGTCGACTGTTATCACTTCCTTAATTGATATCATTTATTTATTTATCAAAGCAATTGCTGAATTTTCATTCAACGTCAATTTTTCACATGGGGTTTTAAACGTAATTCGGGTTGGAATAGTGCATACAAAACAAACAGTTCATATAAATATTGAGGAATCCGGTCGGATTCCTCCAACCGGTTTTCCGCATCCTTAGATGTTAGTCAAACAATTTACACTGATTCCTACAAGAGAATATTATAATCGACGGAATCAGTATCCAACATATGCAACGATATATATTTCAACCAATTTAATTGTGATCTACCTAAATGACCATCACACAGTATTCAACCAACATTAAAATATAATTTTTATATTTTAAAATAGATAAGAGTTAGTGAATTTACTCACTTTTCGCGTTAACCATTAAATAACGATTTGCGTCAGTTGATTATACCCAGTGCTTCAATTCTGTCATAAATCCAAACGATCCCTGAACAGTTTCATACCATCTTTATAGCGTAGCCAGTGCCCGTATGATTCCAATGCTTTAGACGGCGTTCCAATAATTTAAAAGCCCATTCCACATCAACTAGCGAACTTGAAACCCACCTCCATCCCAACTGTGTTCGCATGCTTCACCGTATTTTCTTTCCTTTCTTTCATTTTTATTTATTGGGCCTTTTTACTTTATACTTTAAAACTAGGCCTCACATACTATTTGGATAGCCCATCCACACCTTTGTCCCGCTTGCAATAGTAGCATATCTCCTCTATTCCATATATGTCAAACTCTCCTATGCAACACCCCGTTACGTCATTTATTTATAAACCAATATGTCCCAACGAACATCAAACTACCCAATGCATCACTTTCCACCATAATTACTAGCCATAACTGTCCCTGTTTTGCCACCACACCATAATTGTCACAAATACAAAAACAGTCTTGGTCCTTCATAATTTTCACCGCCCGACTCCTTCACGTTTTGCTCCCCCTTATTTTATTTTCTCATTCCTCTAGGCTTTATTAATAAGTAAAACAAGCCCATCCTTTGTTACTTCGGCCCACCTCCACTTTATCACCCTCCTTCAGTATTTGTCTTCCCCTACTAAACATTATTCCGCTCCTTCTTGTTGAATTAAAAAACTGCTCCATGTATAAAAACTTCAGCACCCATCTCCTATATAAAATCCACGTGCTCTGGTCCCTTGCTAGCAACCCTCGCCTCCGCAGATCCGCCCACCACTCAGTCACCATGGCTTGGTTATGCTACTTCCCATTTTATTTTCCCTCCATGTCTTCATCTCGATACACTTCACTCCATACATTAAACCTCCAGTTACGAACTGCGCCATCGGCATATTTCTGATTTGTTTGTTTTTATTTTATTGTATCATTATAGCTGAAGCCGAATTAAAAAGGATGAAAAGGTGTGTTGGCATGCTTGAAGAGGATAATATGAAAGAAAGTGTGGGTTTAACTGAGTGATGAAGGCTTTTAGCATGAGCATATATGTAGGAAGATGGGCAGAAGTGATAAGAATGGCCTCGCTTTCATATAGTATAGGGTATGGTAATTTGTAATAGTTAGGTTAGGTTGTTCATTCCCAAAGAAGCCATACCACTAGATTATGGTTCATTAAGTTTTGATAAGCAGCTTCCATCACTTTTTCTTAAGGCTATACGTAGAGGCATGTGCATTTGCCTTGAAAAGGAACACGATGACTAGCTTTAGGACATTGGCTGCTTTGGTTAGTGTAGTGTACCCATACTTCCTTAAGAGCGAAGGAAGAATATATATATATATATATATATATTATTTGTGATTTAGATAGAATTTATTTTTTCTTTCCTTTCCCAAAGTCTAGACAAACTTATGACTGTTTGGTGCACAGTCCTATCTGAGATACTAGAACGTGGTTTCTAGAATAGGTAAGATATCAAAAGATTTGAAAATGATGCATCAGAATTTTCACTATCTAAGGGGAGACAACCGTAAATGGTGTTTTAAATGAGTGATGTAGGAGTATGCCAATTATCTCACTGTTGCTTTGCATTACTATCATGATATGACTCATCAGTATGTATGCTTTTGACCATTTTGCTATAATACCTAGCTACTAGTGCCTCTATACGCATGAGTAAGTATTTATGCTTCGTTCATGTCCGAATTGCTCCAGACAAAAATAAGGATACAGTCGTGCCCAGCGAGGTGCCACGATGCCAAAAATATAAAAATATCGGTAGATTAAGTCATATTTTGAAACCCCGAAATATCGATATAGGGTGCAAAATACTCCATATAAAAAGTTGCCTATTTAATTAATTAAAAATTACGGTAAAATTCTAAAAATTAAATTATCGCTGCGCCTCCAAAGAACCTTGTCTAGATTTGCAACCGATATCTAGTTATATCAAATAAACTGTTACGATCGATAAACGAATATACCGCTGCTTTTATGAATATTTGATTTGGACATATCATGCAATCTATATGACGAAATCTTGGTTTTTCACTTCTGTTAGAAAAGCACAGTTCAACAGATTCCAGCGTTTCTTGTTTCGCAGAAATCCGACTGATAACAGGTCCTGTACACTCAATTGAAGTTCCGAACGTTAAATTACGAACTGCCACGATATTACGGGCTCGATTATATTTAATATACATTTTTATACATTCAACTCCGTTTTAATTAATATATGATTCCATTTATATTACGAATCCGAAATTTAAATATCCAAATACAAACCGATAAAAAATGCGGGACATTACAACCCAAAGGCATTGTGAGTTACCGAGATCCATTGTTCACTAGTGGATTTTGGAGAAGCTTACAAGAGGCGTTAGGATCAGAACTACATCTCAGTACCTCATATCATCCTCAAACTGACGGACAGATAGAGAGGGTGAATCGGGTGTTAGAAGATCTCTTGAGAGCCTGTGTACTGGATTTTGGTGGATCATGGGATGACCATTTGCATCTAGTATAGTTTGCATATAATAATAATTATCAATCCAGTATTGGTATGGCTCCGTTTGAAGCTTTGTACGGAAGACCGTGCAACTCACCGTCCTGTTGGGTAGATACTGGTGAGAAGTTTGTGCTTGGACCCAATGTGATAAGAGAAACTTCAGCTAAGATCAAGATTATCCAACAGCGGATGAAGGCTGCCCAAGATAGGAAGAAGAGTTATGCTGATAAAAGGAGAAGAGAATTAAAGTTCTCCTTTGGCGACTTAGTTTTTATCAAGATTTTTCCATTGAAGAGCACGATACGATTTGGCAGGAGAGGCAAGTTAGCACCAAGATTTGTTGGTCCATTCCCAGTTCTTGAGCAAATTGGGAATTTGGCTTATAAAGTTGAATTACCAGAGAAGATGGCAGGAGTTCACAACGTATTTCATGTTTCCCAGTTAAGGAAGTTCGTGCACGACCCAGATGTGACTATTTCACCTGATCAGTTGGATGATATCGAAGTTGAACCCGAGGCGGTTCGGAACCGCAAGCCTATGCATATTGTTGGGAACGATACGAAGCAACTTCGAAGGAAAGCGGTGAATCTAGTCAAAGTCTAGTGGGGGCGAGAATGAGAATAACTGTACTCGGGAGACAAAGGAGAGCATTAGGAAGACGTATCCAGAACTCTTCGCCTGGTAAGAATTTAACTTCGATTTAGTCTTTCTGCATGCTAGGATAGGCTTGTTTTGTTTGTTTTGCGTGATTGATTGTTGTATATGGTTGGTAGGAATGCGGGATCCTTTGTATGTTTTGGGATAAGGAATTTCGGGGATGAAATTTCTTAAAGGGGGGAGGGGGGCGGGGGGGGGGGGGGGGGGGGGGTGGGGGGGAGAGTGTAACGGCCCGCATTCTACGCATCGAAGGATCGTAGAATATTTATTTATTTCACATACTAAGTCGTGTGGTCATGTATCTTTGGGAGACGACTATTGGAGTCATTTCCCATGTTCATGATTTTTCCCGATTTTTAAATGACTGTTTTGCCCCTAGCTGATTTTGTTTTGACCATAACTTTTGGCTGCAAAGGAATTTTGACTTGAAACCACTTCCATTGCCTCCGGATGATGGTTTACAATCCCGTAGAGTGGTCACACTAGCCAAACGAACTCACCATTTGGGAGATATGGATGAAACAAAGTTTAGAAGGTGAAAAACAGCTTAACTTGGCCTAATTAGGGTGATTAGCAAGAGGGCCCATGACCCATTTCGGGATTAGAATGTATAGGGGTTGATTAGGGTTAGAATTTTTTTTTTCAGCTGCCACTTTCATTCTTGGAACCCTAGTAATGGCCTCCAACACCTAAATCAACTTCTAATCACTTTCTAATCAAGTTTTGGCTTAATCAACATCAAATCAAGGAAGATCTTCCCCAAATCAGTATTAGAGATGCTGTTAGACAACAGTATTCGCCCAAATCAGCGAGGTTTCAGTTCTGAAAATTTTATTTGTGGCCAAGGTGAGTGATTAGCATTGTTTTGACACTAATTACAGTTAATTAGGGTGATTAGTGATAATTAGCGAATTTAAACATGATAAAATTCTGGAAAAATATTTATGAATTCTAAAATAATGTTTTAAACCTCTGTTAGAAATTTTGTTTGATATGGTTAAGTTTTACTAATCATATCATTAGTTTTGCCTAAACATGTTTAGGGGAAAATATCGGATTTTGGCTATGTTTGATCCATTTTACATGCTATGATTCATTGTTTTGGTGTTTATGATTAGTTCTCTATGTTTCTATGTCTGTATGATGTGCATTGTGATTGATTAGAAGAGTTATATTAGTCGAAAACGCCATCGAATGGCGTAAAACAGTCGTTGGAAAGATGTGCAGGAATTTGATCGAGCCGGATCGGATCGGAGGAAGGAGCCCGAACCGAACCGCCTCTCCAAACTGGTGCATCCACGAGATGATCTGGAAAATTGGGGAGCATCTTCTCCAACCTGACCAATGTAGTATTCTCCGAATCGAACCGATGGGAGCTCCGGGCCGATCTGCTTATCTGGAGAGCCCACGATCCGAACAATGTTATCCGATCTGAACCGATGCGCCGTGGAAGAACTTGAGGAACTCGACCCGATCCGAGGTGATGAAGTATTCTGAACCGAACTGTGGAGCTTGGACATGTGGCGTGGATCATTAACTGAACTAGGGAGCACGATCCGAACCCAATGGGAGTACGATCCGAAGCAAAAAAAAGGGGGGAACCGAATCGATCCGGTGATAACTAAAAACCCGAGACGCAAAGGTGGTCCAAATGGAAGTTGGAGCTCAGGATCCAGTTGGGAACCAACGAGTTCACTTCATGGTTGGGCTTTGCTGCGGGACGTGTACTAAGGGGTTGTCGATGTCTATAACTTTGGATCACTATGTGTAGGGGGTACGTGAAAGGATTCAGGTCCAAAGTGGCCTAGGTATGACTAAAGAGCTATAGACCAATAAAGTGGGGTCATTTGTAAAGATTTGGTCATGACTCCATGTGGTAAGCTTGGTAGTAGCAGTAGTTGTACAAGTCGAACTCCGTCACTACTTCGATGGGGCTAGTGATTGACAGTGGTGGACATTGTATGCTTTACGCACTGAGTGGGAGACGTGAGGAATGGTTGCTATGTTAGATTTGGTTGCCATCATTATGACATGCACACTCCCACCCCCGTTATCTTTACACCACCTATTCAGTGGCACCTTAGAGTATTGTACGGTATGCAGTGCTAACTCTTTGGTTGCAGGTCCAGGTTCAGGTATGGTTTAGTATACCTGTTATTCTTCTGTTTAGCTACCTATCGCTCATACCAGACTTTTTGTCTGACCCAAATTTTTATGTCTCTTCTTATTACTCTGGGTGCTCCCACGAGCAGACTAGAGACAGTTTAGCTGGGTATGCACGAGTAACTGATCCGAAGACGAGCAGGAGGCTCCAACGTATGATACACAAAGTATTCTCACTGTGTCGCTGCTGGTCACTACTTTTGGCATTATTAGTGTACCCTTTCTTTCTTTTATTTAGAGACAGTAATTTGAAAAGTTGTAATAAGCTATATTTGGATTTCCGCTACTCTGATGATGTTGTTGATGTTGGTTTTAGTTATCAGCTTATGCACTGTATTACCTGTTTTATGTCAAGTATATTATTATTATATTTTGTTCCATGCGCTGTGAGACATTCTGCAGGTTTTCGATTAGTTCATTCTCTTCTTTCCTTTCTTTGGCGACCGTTCCGTGCTAGTCGGGCATGTGTACAGCGCACTTTCGGAGGAAATGCCGGCTGGTGCGGGGCGGGCCATCATAACCCGTTTATAAACGGGTTGACCCGACCTGACCTGTGTAACTCATTTATAAAAGAACAGTGGAAACTATGAAGTCTGAAGGTAGTGACGGCCTGGTGTAAAGTGTAAACTACGGTAATTCTAATCTTGTTTGTACGCAGAATTCACAAAGACAGTAAATAAAAGTAACAACACTAAGTCTAACAGGCTCAGCCCGGTCCATGTATGCATAATTGCATAAACTATATCATGAATAAAAATATATTTTATATTAAGCGGGTCTTGGCGGGTTAAGAACGGGTTAACGGGTTAACCCGCAACCCACCCGTTTATTAAAAGGGTCAGAGTGGGTTGACCCAAAATTGACCCGTTTATAAATGGGTCGAGTCAAGTCGGGTTTTTACCATGCGGGTTACGAGTCGTGGTTCAGGTCGTGTTAGAAATTGATGGCCCGAATTCTCCTTATATCATAGAAGTGAATCGTTCCGTGCTTCTGGATGTTTCAAAATTGTTCTCCCTTTCTTTTCTTCTCATCCTGCCTTGAGCGTTCATTTCCCCAATAGGTAATTTGGTTCTTGTCCAACAGCCAAATCCCTAGGCGAACCTGGATCCACCGCCATGGGCGACTTCCTTGATGGCCAATTAGTGATTTTCTCTGTCAATGGTTCTGGTCAACCACTTGGTTCACACTCCCTTCTATTGATGATACAAATTTATGATGCTATTTTTTCATAACAATCTATTAAGGATAAGGTAATCTTACTGTTTTTACTACGAAACTATCATCCATTCTTCTCAGTTTGTACAGTTTATTTGTACTTCATCACTTCTGTAATATTGGGTCTAATAAAGAAATAAAGTGCAGAATTTGATATGCATCCACCGTAGTCTTTATTTTTTGTATATTATCGTCATTTTTAACGGATATTTGAACCTAAGTTTTATCTATTTTGGTTGTTGCAGTAAGAAATTTAGTATTTTAATTTTAACTGGTTTGAACATGTACTTTATTCGCTCCATCCAGTATTTCATTCATTTTTGGTTGGCAGTATTACTTGCAACTTCCTACATTAAAATTTGAGGTGTGAGTTTGTACAGTGTTAGTCTTTTATATGATCTTCAACACTACAATAATTGTGGTACGTTTGAAAGAAAAACCTTTGACTATAATATCAGAATGTACAGTTTACTTTTTGTAGCAAAACTTCTGTTATTATGTGAAAGAAAATTGTTTATTTTTGTAGCAAAAGAAGTTTTTGTCTTTATTGCTTTTAACAAATAAAATTGAATTCCCACTTTCCATAAGTGCATAACAAATACTGGTATTTCCTAATTAAAGTTAACTTATAAAATAACTATAAAACTATGGTAGATATAATGCGAATGCTTTGGGCTCACTGATCTAAATTTTCACTATCGAGGCCCATCCTTTTGCACTTATTTCATATTTCTATTGAGTAGGTTTGTGATATTTGAATAAAAATTTCAGCTGTATGCATTAACTACATGTTTCATAGAAGCTATTAGCTGAATGCTTATGGTTGTGAAACTACAGAACTTAATTTATTGCTTGACAGTCGGCCTACTTTATGATTATGCCATAACGCTTATCAATCTAACAGTTATGTTATTATGTGAAATAAAGTTGCTTATTTTTGTACCAGCAGAAGTTATTATCTTTATTGCTTCTACCAAATAATATTGAATTCCCACTTTCCGTAGGTGATAGGTGCATAGCAAATACTGGTATTTACTAATTAAAGTTAGCTTATAAAATAAACATAAAACTGTTATGGATATGATGCAAATGGTTTGTGTTCATTAATCTAAATTTTCACTATCGAGGGCCAATTCTTTTACCCTTATTTCATATTTCTATTGAGTAGGTTTGTGCTATTTGAATAAAATTTTCAGTTGTATGCATTAACTATAAGTTTCATAGAAGTTGTAAGCTGAAGGCTTATCGTTCCAAAGCTATAGAACTTGCTTTATTGCTTGATTGTCCACCTACATTATGGTTATGCAATAATGTGCACTTGATAGCTTGGATATGATTTACCTTATTGCCAACCTTGCTAAGTTAGATCTTTCAAACCAACACGTTGCCCAAAATAAAAAAAAATACAGTAAAAGTCCATTATTCTATCATGGTGTGCTTATCTTTGTATAAGTCTGTTTTTACTTCTTCCTAATATAATTAATTTCTAATATATTTTCAGTATGAATTCTAGACTAAGTAAAATGAATGTTGACCATGAGAATGACTCACTGATTTCTTATTTAATTCAGTTTGGCCTTTGAAATCCAAATCGATTAATGACTATACAAACATTGCTGAACATTTAGATATACTTTTAGAGCTTATTGAAATAAGCTTAATGGTTCATTGGTTCTCTGAATTTACAAAATGCATACATATATGTGTACGATAGGTCGTATTTTTAGCCTTTTTGAAATGGAACTTGGTTTGCTACTTTTTACTTTTTTATTCTAACTATTCACTATACATAGTCTTGATATGTTATTATTATTGGCTAAACTTTCATTTATGCAAATTCCTTTATTCCTTTTTATTCATAAAATGTATACCTCTTTTATATTCATCAGTTAAATAGATGATTTGAGGCATTTTGTTCCTATGGTCTACATTATCTTCCTTTATCCCTCCGCTTTCACATATTTTCATGCATTTGATCCATGAAAAGTCTCATTTTTAACTGCTTTCATATCGTTAAATCAAACTGTTGTTGGGTTTTCTTTCAGGTTTCAGGTTCTATTCTATTCTTTATTTTTAGTTTCTTTGACCCTAAATTCAAATCTATTCATTGTTATTTAAAGATATTATTTCTTTTTCCAGCTTTGAGTGGTCATTGGAATTCATGGGTTAAGGGTAATGATAATAGAGATATTTATTCATATAATAAACATAGTATGGTAATTTAACATACATTTCTATTAATTTATTATACTTAATTGATGTGGGTATTACATAGATACATATAGGGATGTTACTTATTAGTTCAATTTTCAGTTTTGTCTTCATTCATGTAAATATATTATCATTATTTTTTAAATTTTACACTTATATTGATTGTTATATTTATATAAGTTGACAATAAAAAGGTGCTGAATGTTTTTACTATTGTACCAGCAATTGTTGATCTTGATCTTACTATTAAACACACCTACACACAAAAATACACAAACACGTGTATGTGTGTGTGTACATATATATGTATGTGTGTGTGTGTGTATATATATAGACGATGGTGAGGGCAACGATGGTGGTGGTTGTGGATGATAAGATTATGCTTTCTATTGGTTCCATCTTTGTCAAAAAATGTAATGTATGAATTCTTTTGATAGGGAACTAATTTATATATAATCAACAGTTTATGATTTTTTTCTGCATACTCAACACACTATTTTTTGCCTCTATTTGTTCCAAAATTCGATCAATAGATGTAATAGTATTTTAGCTAATGCACAGTTTTCATACATTACCCTTATTTAAATTTGTATTTACGATCGATCCTTACAACTAAACTTCATAAGAGTCTAATTTAACTACTTAAGGCATGTATCTAATGATTTCATTGATAAATAAGTATATTTTACTGTTAACATATTTTGCAGCATCTGTGGTCAAATTTTTATTAGTCAAATAAATAAAGAAGAAATAAGGAAAATACATTATAAGCAAAGTGTAGTTATGTTGATGTATAAAAAAAATGAGTTAATGAGGAAGCTTACTTCAAAAAATTATATAGGAAAAATTGACAATGAGCTATGCTTATATACCAATTAGCTAATATATTTTCTTTGTAACAACCGGAAAATCTGAGCCAATTTAAAATTTTTAAATTTGGCTATTTTAGTGGATTTTAATTATTTAAATAAATTATTTTAAATAATAGCGATGAAAAGTATGTTTGAATCGACGTTTGAAAATAAATATAATTATTTTAAATTATAAACATGGCCTGAAATGGCGCGACAGTTTCGAAATTTGAATTCAAACTTTGAATGACTGTACCAGGTGCAAAACAAAATGGATTTTAGTGAAACCAAAAATATTTAAATCTGTTAGTGAAGATCTTTCTAATGAATTTGAAAAATCAAAGTTTCATAGCGAGAATCAAAAGTTGTGGCCAAATGAATTTTCAGAAAGGTCGCTATAGAGAATATATAGCCCTTGAAAATAGACATTTTGCAAACGACCTCAGAATTCGACGAAACCACTTTTGTTGTATCCGAGATGTCAAATTATTGCTAGGTTTCAAATTTCATAATTTTAAAGTTAATATGTGAGCGTGGCAAATAAAAATGTGTTTGGTCGATTTCTGTTAAATTGGATCAACCAGTAAATGGCCATTTTTTAAACGGTCTCAGAATTCGATGAAACAAGTTTTGTTGGGACCGTATCATCAAAACATTGCTAGATTTATTTTTCTGGAATTTTTGGAATCAGTATGTGGCCCCAACAAATTGAAATGTACGTTCAAATCAAATATTGAATGTTTTATATTTTAATTTTAAGAGAAACTTACTGAAACAGTCGAATGGGCCTACGAAAAATAGCCCATTGTGTTCGGAATGGGGGTATTTAGCTAGGGATGATAGTCGTTGGGTTCGGATTGGTGTTAGTATGTGAAGAGGGGTGTTTTTGTAATTTTAAACATATATAAATATAAAAAAATCATCGTCCAATCACAACTCGACACCCCGACCTTCTCTCTCCCCGATATCGCAAATCGCGACAGCGGAAAAGCTACCCAACTTCTCTCCTCGATTTCTCCCTCCACACGCGATAAAACCCATGCCCCAGTTATGGTTTTTGTAGATAGTCTTATGAGCTTCACATCCATATAAAGTTAGCTATTTTTAGTGGAGTAATTTGAGAGAACCGACAGCAGGAATTCGAGGCCTTCCCATCGCTGTCGCGCCGCCTACACGCCACCGAAGTGGGCCCCGCTTCAGGCGCCAGCACGCCTCTCCCTCCTCTTCTCGCTGCGAAGGCCGATCGTCGAATCACTTCACCATTGGCATGAAAAATCCTAACCTAGTTTTGATGATTTACAGAGATGTAATGGCTGATTATTTTTAAACTGTTTTCAACTCTTAAAAACCGCCGTGAATCATGATTTAACTATAAAAATCATATCTTTTTCGTTTATTGTCGAAATCCGGTGAAACAAGAGACAGTGGACTCGTGTGGACGTCTTCTACATTCTGGAAGAGACTCGATATTTTTCTGAGCCTTCTATAATTTTTGGTGCAGTGGAACCCAATGTGAGATTTCTAGTATTATAAACAATATGGAAAACAACAATGTATAAATTATATAGTCGATGTATGAGTTATATAAGCGTTGTACACCTCATGTATAAGCGTTGTATAAGTTGTATGTTCAATGTATAAGTTATATATGCATTGTAAAAGTGATATATGCATTGAAATGAATTGAAATGAATTGAAATGGTATTGAGGTGGAATCGAAATATAGTTATACACGTGTGTGTATATATATATACACACACGCCCCTCGTCCGCATACCATGGACGATATATATTGGCTGTGATATTGTTTGCATTATTGGTTGATGTGAAATTTGGTGAATATCATGAATGGTTGATATGAAATGATTGATTGTGATTGAAATCCCAATAGGATTAGTATATGGTAAAATTCATCTGCATACGAACTAGATATTGAAAATCCCCATTGTCAAAAGTTGCGAGGCTTTAAGGTAGAGCGAGGAGCCGTACTCGGGACGGTGCCGGTTTTATCTACCCTGTCGTTATGCTGCCAAAATTTTCAATAATATTCATGTGTTAAAATTATTTTCATGTGTTGAAACTATATTCATGTTTTGAATAGAAATTCATGTGTTGACTAAGAATTCATTTGTTGAATGAAATTCATGTGTTGAATAAATTCTTTGAAAGAAAAAAAATAACATTTTTATTATATATATAGACTATATAAAATATTAGTATTTTAAATAAACTGTTTTAACACCAAAAATAACATTTTTACCTTATGTATGAACTATATAAAATAATTGTGTTTTGAAATAAATTGTTTTACAATAAAAATCACATTTTTATAATATATATAAACTATAGAAAATGTTCATGTGTTGAATAAAGGACTAGAACAATAAAAATCATATTTTTATCGTATGTCCGAAGTCGAAAACATTCGTGTGTTGAATATATAGATTAAACAATAAAATCTGCATTTTTATTGTGAAAATGAAGTGCTAAAAATATTCATGTGTTGAATAAAGATTTTTGTAACGACCCGGTTTTTAGCGATTTTTCTCAAATTTGATTTGGACATAAATAAAAATCTGCACGACAGAATCCTGATTTTTCTCTTCCACTAGAAAAATATACTTCACCAGCTCCTAACGTTTCTTGTTTCGCAGAAATCCGGCTTAAAACGAATCCTGTACATTCAGTTGAAGTTCAAAGCGCCAAATCACGAGCTGCCGCGCTATTTCGAGCTCGATTATAATTATATTATAATTCTACGTTCAAACTGTTGTATATATAATATATTCGTTATTCTAATTCAATTCTGAACTAAATTATATATTTTAAATTTCCCAATTCACACCATATCGCCATTTCGGCCCAATCTGATTAATTTAGAATTTAATATATTATTTAATTATTATTTTAATTAAATATTCGCTCTTATTTAATTCAACGACCATTTGAAATTCTAAATCACTATCTAAATAATTATATAAATTAATTATTATATCGCTGAAAAATGCGGGTTATAACATTCTTCCCCACTTAAAATAATTTCGTCCTCGAAATTGCTAAGGTAGAAAACAAACCCTATCGACTGGTTAGAACTTTTTTTGTTCATTTCTTAACTTCAGTTTCACTGAACCAATTTAATTTCAATTAAATATTAATTAATTCTTATCAACAAAAATTTTCAAAAATCCTGAAAATTTTCTATCACCTTAACTTTTTTGAAAAAATTCGCCAACACCTCCTTTGTACTGGTCAATAGGTCAAACTCCAACTCGCCTCTCTAGACCATCTCCAACCCAAAAGAAAATCAAATAGCCAAGCGGCTTGCCAATTCGACTCATAAATCTCATGCTTATATCAAATATAGACTTGTACCTTTCTGTCGGGCATATCAACTTTATCGCTTCCATCTGCTGTTAAATCAGCATATACTAATGTCATCCCAATCAAACTCCAATCACTTTTATCTCCAACACACCCATTCGCTTATATCCAAGCCAAATATCATTTCAAACTCGAGTTTCATTCTCGATTCCCAACCCTTAACTTGGTTATCAAATTACACTTCACATTCGAATCTCCATAATACAACTTGTCTCGATATCATTCTAATTCAATTTCAGTTACCACTTAACTGGCTTTATTTCAAATTTCGATTTGCTTTCACAAATTTATTCTAAATTTGTTTTTAATTCAACAGTCTTTCCTGGGAGTTTTTAAACAGTTTACTCTTTTCAAAAATCAAAATTTTCCTTTTTGAAATTCAACACAACTTGTTTTTCCCAAAACACAAGCAAAACATATCTCTGGTAGTAATCCGTTACTTACTACTCGAAAATGAACTCTAATGATGTCGCGATTCATCATCAGGGTTATTTCCCAGCTATAGAAGTGAGTTCAATACTATATTACTTTCAGAACCATTTCTAAACACTTCTATTTTGAAACACATTTCAAAATACCATTCACAGTGCTTGTAAAACAATTTAAAATCTCCCAAGATTTTAAAATTCTCTTATATTCAATCCAAATTTATTTACAACCCTTATTCTGCTTCCAGAGTTTTAATTTCAATTCATATCTTAATTTCAGATTAAATTCATTTCGATTTCATATATTTCGCTTATATGAATTCTGATCGATTATTTCATAACCATTTTATTTTTCATAATCTTACTCGATTATAATTACAACCAATATAAATCCTTTATATCAAAATATAATTTGGGTAAAATTATTTCATTTACCCTCTTTCAAAACATACCATGATGGTTCATCGTATTCGAGTGTTTAGAAACTCCTGCCGATACAGTGGATCAAACTGATCGACCAGAACACATAAACAACTCAACCAATAAATCTCCATAATATAAAACAATTTTATATTGAATAACAAATATGCCCTCGTATGTATACACTCAAACTCAATCTAAGGTGTTATAACCCCATCTCTACTGAGTCACGCCACAGAGCCAAGGTAATTACTTAACCTTAAGCTCTGATACCAACTGTAACGACGTGGTTTTTAGAGACTTTTCTAAAATTTGATTTGGATATAAATCAAAATCTGCACGAAAGAATCCCGATTTTTTCTTCCACTAGAAAATTATACTTTACCAGCTTCGAACTTTTCTTGTTTCACAGAATTCCGGCTTAAAACAAATCTTATACATTCAGTTGAAGTTCAAATCGCCAAATTGCGAACTGCCGCGCCATTTCGAGCTCGATTATAATTATATTATAATTCTACGTTCAAACTATCATATATATAATATATTCGTTATTCTAATTTAATTCTGAACTGCATTATATATTTTAAATTTCCCAATTCATACCATATCGCCATTTCGGCCCAATATGATTATTTCAGAATTTAATATATTATTTATTATTATTTTACTTAATTATTCACTCTTATTTAATTCAACGACCATTTGAAAGTATAAATTACTATCTAAATAATTAAATTAATTAATTATTATATCGCTGAAAAATGCGGGTTATTACAATTTTTGATGATAAAAATATCATTTTTACCAAATATATGAAGGGAATATGGTTTTGAAATCGAAGAATGAATTATATATATATATATAAATATAATTAAAATATATTGAATAACGAAGCTGCAGTTCATGTTTTGAAACCATGATTTCAAACGATTAGTGCGAGATATCCGACCATCGGATTTTCCCGAAACCGAAACCGTTGGGTTCGCTTTGGAAATATCTTTCCAACGACACCCACTTTGTGATGATCCAACGGTTGGATTGTCTGGAATGTTTAATTCAAATCTAAAGAAAAACAGCACCAGAATCGATTATATATATATATATATATAATTAAATTAAATCGAATAACGATACTGCAGTTCGTATTTTGAAATTGAAACTTCAAACGATTGTACCGGGATATCCGATCGTCGGATTTTCCCAAAACAGAATCCTTTGGATTCGTTTTGAAAAGATCTTTCTAATGATATAAAATTTGTGAAGATCCAACGGTTAGATTTTCAGATATGTGTAAATCAAATCTGAAGAAAAATAGCGCCACGGACGCGTTATGGCCTGAAGCGTCGTTTGAATGAATTGGCTATTTTTAAATGAATAAAAATAGCGATAAATCGTTATAAAATATTTTAAATGATATGGAATGGAAATAAACCGAATTTACTCGGTTTATTAGATATTTGATGGTTGAATGTGTTTGGTGTGAAAATTACATTTAAGAACAGAATTGTTGATGTCGAATAATCTAACCATTGAAATAAATTGATTCAAATTCTAAATATACGTGAATTATTTGAAAAGGCTGAGTTAAATCTCATTCCAAATAATTGATCGGTGATAAGAAGCCGATGATGAAGACGGTGGTTGAAGACCGGAGATCTTTACCTCAGTTGGATGATTACTGATGTCTTGATTGGGAGGCATCCTGAAATATAGATAATAAGTGGTGATCGTCCTGACGTACTTGGAGATCGATGGATGTGCAAGGTATTGAGTGCCTCCGGTTTCGTTCAGACCTAGAGCGAACTTGTAAATGGACTATGTGTCTGACATTGGATTTTGTTCTGTGCTGATTGATCTCTGTTAAATATATATCTTTTTGGCGGCGGAGAATTTATTCTCTTGCTTAACGCCCTTCTTTGAGACGTACGAGCTCAGAGGTTATACATCGATAGAAATCGGTCGCCTAGAGTGAATTGCCTGTGTGGCATGCCTAAGTGGCAGATGATCAAAGCTTCTGTTGAAAACCAAAGTCTTGTGGTGGATGATCAAAGCACGGCCGTATGGCATAGCTTTGTGTATAACATAGATTCGCGAGTCTCGCACCCCGGTATGAACCAGAAACGGGAGAGGACCTCAGGGAGGACATGCGTTTCTTTTTAGCTAGGTGGTGTCAGTGACCTACCAGCCCTGACATTTATATTATTTTCACCTATGTGTTTGTTGCTTTTGCGAGGCGCCTCGGATATATCAGTGACTATGTGGAGCCGATGGAGTCGTAGGACTCATTTACACCCCAAAGGACGGGGAAACGCAATGTTCAGGCATTTTAATTCACATCGGTGGACCGGCCCTGACGATCCAAGAGGTAGATGCGGCTGTTCCTGAGGCTCGGGCTAGACAGTCTTGAATTCGGTAAGAACTATCTTTTGCCTTGGTTCATGATGGAAATCCAAATTCCAAATACGACACCGTGCGGTTTTCATTGTATATGTATATATATATATATATGGTATATATATGGCGGCATGATGTATGGTACCCGTGCCGTCTATGATTCACGGTTATGATTGAAATTGTTTTTGAAACATATATACACTAGTAATAATATCAAATGATTTGTTTTATTCGTATCAAGCATATTTTGACCATTATAAGTTAAAACTCTATCCTCCGGTTTGTGTTGCATTGTGTGATGGGAACTGAGTCTTATAACGGCTTCATTTTTATGAAAAGCATTGCTATGTTTTAAAAGATTTACTTGTTTTAAAGCAGTGGCAATCTACTGGAGTAAACCCGTTCCGCGTAAGTGGCGTGGTCCTGTTATTGGCCATATTATAAAGTGTGTTAAGTAGATTTCTCATACCAGTCCCATGACTGACTCGTAGTTTGTTTCACTTGCAAACTCGGGTGCCCCTTTTTCTACACGGGCAGCCTTGTATTCAGGTTTTAGCAGGCTCTCTCTGCATAGCTGGAGCTGAAGATGGATTCTATCATTTATCTCTTTTTATGCTGTTTAACTCCTATTGTACATATTATGTTTTGTTTCCGCTGTAGACATTTATGTATAGCTGAACTGTAATTGTACTAAGTATGATCCTGTATACTATGTAACTCTAATGATTATGTTTATCCAGTGTATTCTAGTATGCATTATCTGGTGTATTTATTTATTTATGAACTATCGTTATCTGTTTATGTGTTATAGTCCAAAGATTACCCTTGCCACCATCGTACGGGGTTTGGGGTCGTCACAAACGTGGTATCAGAGCTTTGGTTAAGCTTAGCTCAGGAATATAACATATTAACAAACTCGTCAGAGATAGAACTAGTAGAGTTCTAGGACGAATAACTCATTATAGATAGGATCAGTAATGTCCTAGTATGAGTATAGCAGAATCAGAATAACTCATTAGAGATGGGGGTCAGAAATGCCCCAGAACGAGTTAAGAGTTATTTGATTATAAATAACATATTTGTGATTATATATATAGTTTGGTTTTAGAAATATAATTTTTGAATATATAAAAGATATAAATTTGAAAAATTAATAAACAATTTGATTGTTGTTTGCGTTATGTGATTGTGAGTTTGATTAACCAAATTATTCGAATGATAGTTAATTTTATCAATAAGAGAATGATGATAAATTTATGCAATTAAGGCAAATACTGAACTGAATTGAAAATAGATAGAAATATATACATGTGCATTATATATGTATGAACAAGTTATGGATAAACAACTAATAAACACCCCACCCCCGTTAAGGTCACTCACAAAGGGAATGCCTTAATTTTAGTGGAGGTTTATAAGTAAAAGCCACAGATAAACTCAAGACAGATATAAATACACATATTTTAAACAGCGGAAACCAACAGACTTTTATTTCATCAATACGTGTTCAAAACAAAACATTCCATAATTATCTCAAAATACTTCCATCATTACAACCTCATAACTGTCTTGATTATTAAAGAAGCATAAAACATAAATAAAGTGATAAAAATCCCCATAGTGATATCCAAAGCCATAGTCCGAGCAAAAGAGACCCAAATCATACATCTACATTCTTGGAGCCTGTATAGAGCCTGACTGAGCTGAGCAGTTTCCTCCCTGTGGACATGGGGGGGGCAAAAGAAAATAAGACGAAAAGAAAATAGGGTCAGACATAAATCCTGAGTAAATCTAGTAAATCTTCAGTATGTGAATAAGAAAAGGGCATGATAGATATATACTGAAAATAGGATGGTGTCACAAGCTAAGGGAGTGTCGAATGTACTATCGCACCCATACTATATCTCTGCATCTACTTGAGTTTACTCTAACTGGCACCCCATGGTGAGGTTGAAGTGATCCCCAACTTTATTTAAAGATCGGCTCCTACTCGCATTAACATGTGTCATACGGCCCCTAAGAATTGTAGATACCTATGCTAGCCCCACCATAGGGTGTATCAAGACCCATGGTGGCGGCCCCGACACAAATTCTAGAAGGCATAGGTTATACTACTGGTGTTCCCAGTGCCCTGGTTGTTTGCTCCAGAGTGTGTGCATGATCGCACCCTGTTAGACCTACACTGTGCACCCACCGCCGTCGTTTGACCGCTTACAATCAGCCCAGTAATCGTGCCCCACCTTGCCTATTTTCAGGGTACCGTTGATACCTAACTTGGGTTACTGCTGAAACGGGTCCCTCGTTACCAGGATTTTCTAGTCAAACATGTTAAGTGGTTAAGTGTCTATATTTACCTAACCCCACCCATCAATGTTGAATTTGGTTAAGTGTTATAGTTGACTTAACCCTACCATCTGTCCTTAGCCTCTTAGGAGCACCTGACCACTCACATTAGACAGGTATTGCTATGGTTACTGGATATGCCGGTCGGTTCCGGGCAGGTTTACACCGTAGCTCAGTCTAACCTCGGGTTATTATTGGGCTCAATGCTTAACCACCCACATTGGATAGGTATTGTTGTGACTACTGGACAACCGGGCGGTTCCGAGAAGGTTTACATCACAACTCAATCCAACCTCGGGTTAAGCATATCGTGTTTTCTAAATTTACATATTTTATTACTTCTCAATTATATATGTAAATGTCATATCTTTTATTTTTGGGTATAACAATTCATACCGCTTTAAATGTCAATGTCGTTGGCATGTGCCAAACATGGCAACATATATTTTCAATGTTGTACACCGAACGTTGTTACCCCCGTTTGTAACGTTTGCAACATTATAACAAATGTTGGGCTCGACACAATTCGACCCAACTTTATAAACGTGAGAAAAAGGGGAAAATCAATAACATGTAATATTTTACAACATATAAGGGTGTGTGGCGCATGAACTTGCAATTTAGTGATTCAACTAACATATAATATGAGTCATGTGAACTTGCATTCAAATCAATGTATAACTTAGTAGGTGACATATGAAATGCAATAGTTTAGGCTTACACAACTTGTGTTTAAATATGTTTAACTTGGCATAATATCAAACACAAAACTAGCATGATGTATATTCACCAATAGGTCCAATTACACTTGCAAATAAACATGATCTTGCATAGTTTTCGAAACCCAAACGATACTTAACATAGATCCAATTACACTTGCAAATAAACATGAACTTGCATAGTTTATGAAACACAAACGATACTTAACATAGATCCAATTATACTTGCAAATAAATATGGAAGTGATATCATAGGTTTTGGGTCATGTAGGCATAAAAGGTTTCAAGTCTAAATCGTGTTTACATAAGCCTTAATTTAGGCTTAATGAATGTATAAGGTCCATGTCATAGGCATAAACAAAAAGGGATTATTTTCTAGTTTTTTCCGCAAACTTACAAGTGCCATTGTTTTCATATACAATTGTTCAATAGGCTTGCATCAATCAATTTATGCCACAAACATCAATACACAAGTCATGATAGAACCATAACAATACATAGAATTTATACAATACAATAACACAATTCTATTTTCATTTACATCGAATCACATCACAATTCTTATTCATATTCTGAAAGGTCACTATACTTACAACGAATGCAGAATCTTGAATTTTGGATTCTGAATTCTGAAATTGAGATGCGCTCCTTTGGGTAGACTAATGTTGCGTTGATAAATTTGATTTAAACTTTAATCTTCTTCTTAATTTGATTCGTCTCTAGGTCTTTTCTCTTGACGACTATGTTCAATTCCTCCCTAGCAGCATGACGACTCCTTTCTCATTTTTTGTGCGAATTTTCAGTTGAGACTTAGGGTGTATTTATAGATTTTTAAGTTGTTTTGAGCCATCAGATGAAGACAAGAGGAATCTAGACCATTCAGAGTTCAAAGAGCCAATCAAGAGGTGACACGTCAGCCCTAGTGATACACGGAGCCACAGAAATTTGAGCCAGACCCAGACCTGGCCAGCCAGGTCGACCAGGCAGGTCGATACCCAGGTCGACACTATGGTCGACCTGGGTGACCCGGTCGACACCATGGTCGACCCTATGGTCGACCTGGTCTCCGGGTGGGAATTTTCTCGCCTAGCCCAGATTGAACCTGAAATTCGAATTTTGAAATATAAACTGAGCTGTTTGAATTTAAATTTGACTCTGAAACTTCTGAAGGCCATAACTCCTTCATACGGAGTCCGATTCGCTCAAATTTGGACTCTATCTCAAGCAGAATTTCGAGACGAACGCAATGGCGTAACCCGTTTCCCTTAATTCTTTCATTTAGAATTAATTATACTTTAATTTGTGAAGCTTAGCGTTGTAGAATTCACGGGGTGTTACATTCTCCCCCCTTAAAAGGATTTCATCCCCGAAATCTTCAGGTTAGGAAGAATGTATATCCTATCATCCAACAGTTCATTTACTCAACCAACAAACACAGGCATCCACTGTCCTTAAAAGACTTCTAATGCTTCGTGATAATATGCATAGTGTGTGTATATGTCCTTATCTAATGTAGAAACCAGGCGGTCTACTGATTCGGTTGACCTCCTTAATGTGAATCATGTAAGTGTCATGAATCCATTATGTATGCAAATTTTCCTACTCATAATTCTACATGAGTGCACAATTATTCATACAAATGTAACAACCATATTACAACATATCAAGTTTCAACCATATACAAATAAGAATACATATATATGCATATGCAATATGAAGTGACTGAGCCGATCTATAACCTAGGGTGTGTGTGTATATGCATCCACGAGCAACCACTAGAAACCACTAGCAACCATTTGCAGCCATCATCCATAACATGTTTTCAAATACATGTTTGCATCCATTTGTTTTCTACCTAAGGAGTTAGGAAAAGGACCGAGGAGATATACCTAAAAAGATATATAAAGCATAACTTAAGGAAAAAGAGAGAGATCAAAGATGAAACCTAAAAAAGAAGAGGGCAGGCAGCGCGTATTCTGTCCTTAGTTTCCCAAGTCGCGTCTTCCTCGGCGTCGCTCCACTGGACTTTAACGATTTTGACTTCGCGGTTGCGTATATTTTACACTTCAGTTCCTAAGATGCGGGTTGGAACTCTCCTCACAGTTGCTTCACGTTCTACTTCGGCTTCTTCTAGAATGCTAGGTTCCACCACTTCCGCAGACTCATGTAAACACTTCCGGAGGTGAGAAACACGAAAGACATTGTGAACTCCAGCCAATCTCTTGGGTAGCTCTAATCTATAAGCCATCTTCCCAACCTTCTCGATGATAGGAAACTGTAACACCCCTTAATTCTGTTAATATAAATATTCACAAATTAAAGAATAACTAATCTCAGACGTGAGAATTGTGGGAAACGGGTTGCGCCATTGTGTTCATCTCGGAATTCTAGTTGAAATAGGGTTCGAGTTTGCGTGATTTGGACTTCGCAAGAAGGAGATATGACCATCGGAAGTTTCAGAAAATTCAAAACAGATTTCATAAAATTTAAAATTCAAAATTCGAAGTCAAACAGGCTAGGCGGGAAATTTCCCGCCCAGCACCCCAGGTTGACTGGGGAGTCGACTGGGCAGTCGACACCCCAGGGACCTGGTCGACTGCGCAGTCGACCTGGGGGCCGACCTGGGTGTCGACCTTGTCCAGTTGGCTAGGGTTTGACAGAGCCCAATCTTGAGCTGCTGATGTGTCTTTAGGGCTGAGTTGGCAAATTTAACGGTTCAGGTTAGTTCTGAGTTGATCTGACGGTCCAAATAAATCCTAAACTCTATATCTACCTAGGTAGTCTCTCACTCTAAAATCACACGTAAAATAGAATAGCTACCGTCATGCCATCGCCATGGAACTCAGTGTAGTCGCCGCCAACTAAGAAGGAAGAAAGCTGATCAAAACTCTAATTCTACTCAACTCTAAAGCAAATCAAGACTCTCTTTCTTCTCTAATTGTGAGTATGATGATTTTAATAAGATTATTATTAAACTAATTAGATTAAGATGTGATATGGATCATAAGAAAATGAGGTGAATTGTCATATATGTTGTTGTAAACCTTATGCTATCATGTATGTTGTAAATCCTATGTTATGTGATGATGATATCCTATATGTTGTAAATCATGCTATGATGATATTGTATAGGTTGTAATTTTCTATGCTAAGTTGTGATAAATCATACATGTTATAAAGTCATGATGTTATTATCTATGCTAATTTGTTCATGTTAATCAAATCATAATGTTGATATTATTTGGGCTATGTTGATCTAGATGACAAATCATGTATGCAAGTTTAGATTGATTAGTAAAGATTATGAACATATGCCATGACATCTATTTAGATCTAGAATTGTGCTATGACATGTGTGAGTTCTATGTGTTAGATGCTAGTTCACACCATCATTATGTTGCATAAACCACATATGCAAGTTTATACAGGAATTTGGATTATGACCATATTATGTAAATTGTGACATTTTACCAAACAAGTTGACACCTTTAAATCCATGACATGTGTAGTTTTTATGCAAGTTGTAGTTTTTGCCTATGCAAGTTTAGGTGTTGGACATCTATCACACATGCAAGTTTCGCCTTTTTTTATGATTAGATATATTTTAGTCATATGTATATGTTGTTGTTGTGATAAATTATCTTTGTGCTATGAGTTAGACTATTCGAGTCTAACGTATATTTTGGGTTGAATAAGTGAACGTATAACGTGTGGTAGGGGTAATATTAAGGATTTAATATTAAGAAATTAGGGTGCAATTGATATGATTTTGCATACCGTAAGTGGATGGCCATAATTGAGTCAATTATGGACATCATTAAAATTGGAATTAATTAATGATTTGAATAGGGATATATTTAAAACAGGGGTAAAAGATTATAAGTGTTAATCAATGCTTACGACACGAGGTTGGACTCGTTTGTGATGTAAACCTACCCGGACCCGACCGACAAATCTAGTAGTCACAAATATCAGCCCAATGTGAGAGGTCCTAGGCCCAAATTAAAGCATAACATTTATAAAGACACGAGGTTAGACTCTTTTATGGTGTAAGACTGCCCGGACCCGCCCGGCAAATCCAGCTGCCATAAATGCCAGTTTAATGTGAGAGGTCTTTATAAGGTTATGGCCGTAATGAATTAAGAAATACTTAACCAGATAAACATGTAAGGTAGGACATGGGGGTTAAGTAGGTGCCTTGGGTGGCATGAGGAATCTAGTGGGTGCCTTTAGTGGCATTTGAAATACGATTAGTAAGACTTAACCAAACACACATGTAAATGAACATGACTAAGAAGAGTGTTAAGTGGGATGTACTAGTGGGGACAAGCTTAGGTGGATAGCTTGTGGGGGACCATTTCAACCAGTAACCCAAACGTATCTTTGTGGGCTCGACCCAAGTCGAGGACGGGACACGCATACTGGGCTTGACTATAAGAGGACAAACGGGTTAGCGGTGGCAACGCAAGTCCAACGGGTTTCATATGCGTGTGTGGACCCGGGCTGGTAGGTAAGACGTTGTTGCATCGTGTAGGTATAAGCCGTGCATCCTCAAGTTGTATCGGGTTGCCACTTTAGGGGAGTGATACACCCCACTGTGGGGCCAGCACGGGTATCTACGAGTAAGGAGCCGATCAAAAGTGGGTAGTGGGGTACACCTAGCGGAGATAGGTGCAGGCGGCACCTATGTAGTCAGCTAGGGGTACACGAAGCTATTTATAAATTTCTAAGTGAAGCAAGTGGGATCAACCTTTAGGGTGATTGGTGTGGTGCAGTGTAGTAATTATTCATTAGTAATTAGGTGTGCCTTTAACGTTGTCTTTATCTGCTCTTCCATACCCAATAGTTCATAGACATTTCCTTATTTTCCAGCTTGTGCCTTAGTCTAATTATTTTGATAATAGTATTGTTAGAATTATCATACTCGCCAGACTTTATGTCTGACCCCATCCATTTCTGTCTTTTTCCCCCTCCCGGTCCTCAGGGTGGGCCCAGCTTTAGTGGAGTTTGATTGGATTGCTTTATCTCTCTTTTGGAAAGCTTGGACCGCTGAAGTAAAGTCTAGCTTGTTATCTTCTTTAATGGCTATTTATGTAATGGGGTTATGTATTTTGTTTTATCTAGATGGATATTGTAATTGACTCTGATTTATGGTTTTATGATGTAACAAACATGTTTAATTTCCGCTGCAATAAAATAAAGCTTTAGATTTCCATGTACTACTTATTATCTGTCTTGTTGTAATTTTTCTGTTCTATATTCACTTAAAACCTCCATGGAAGTTAATGCATTCCCTTTGTGAGTGACATTAATGGATGTGGGGTGTTACATGTGGTATCAGAGCTTAAGGTTACCAGAACAGATAATTTTTTTAGAAAAACTATTTTTCTAAAGTATTTTTGGAAGAAGTGTTTTCAAAAACATGTCTTAATGAGTAATTTAAAGAGGAAAGTTTTTATGAAAAACATAATCCCCAATAGCCATATATCATTATCTTTCGAATTCTCCATTTTGAATCTTTCCTTTTTCGTTTCACCATGGCTGAAGATCTTAACCTTCCGGATGGTGTAACGATACCAGGATGGTATAAGAGGTTATTAGAGGCAAGGGCCGCTGCAGGTCCAGCCAATGTTCCTCCACCACCAGTTGCACCCGCTCCTCCTCCGCCTCGCGCTGATACTTTTGCAAAGACATGCAAGGAATTTAAAGCTATGAGTGGAAAACCTTTTCAAGGGTCGGAAACGTTTGTGGAAGCTAGAAATTGGCTTAAGGAGGTGGAATAATTGCTAGAAATCTTTGAAGTAGAAGAAGGGATGAAAGTCAAATTGGCAGCTTGGTTAATGAAGGGAGAGGCCTTGTTTTGGTTGGAGGTCACTAATGGGGAGCGTCCTGTTGATTCTTGGGCGGATTTCAGACGTAGGTTTGAGGAAAAGTTTCTCTCAAGGGCAGAAGAGAATCTATATATGGAAAGGTTCTTGACATTAAAGCAGGGAAGCTCATCAGTGAAAGAATATGTCAACAAATTTAATCAGTTAGGAAGGTTTGGCTTGGACTTAGTGAACACGCCGGAGAAGAAGGCTCTGAGGTTCGTTAAAGGCTTGAATGAGCCATTGTCGGGGTTGGCTATGACCCACATCCGTATGGGGGCCACCTTTGAGAAGCTAGTAGACATGGCACTCATGCACGAGGAGAAAGGCGCTAATGCTAATAAGGCACCTGAGAAGAAAGGGGATCAGAAGAAACCTCAACAGCAAAACAAGAAGGGTGGAAAAGACAATAATGGCAAAGGAAAGAAAAGATGCTTTATCTGTGGGACACCAGGCCATCTCAGCAAGGATTGCAGAAAGAAAAAGAAGACTGGCTGTTTTCACTATGGTGAAGCGGGACATCTAGTGAAGGACTGCCCAAAGAAGGGGCAGAGGGCAGGGTCTACCTCGGGAGGACAGGTGCAGGCTCTTATGGCACCAGGGCAGGCAAGGGGACAAGTTCAGGCTCTCGCGGTCCCACCGCTGCAAGAATGAGGTAGAACCATTTCTGTTGAAAGCTTAGTTTTTCTGTTTGATCATCCTATCCGTACCTTATTCGATTCGGGCGCATCACATTCGTTTATCTCTACATCATTAGTTGAATCACTGCACTTAAACACCAGTTTAGTAGAGGATCCCTTAGTTATTTCGAATCCAATTGGGGGCTCAGCTTATTTGTCCATGATGTGTTTGGATTTGAAAATTTCTATACTTAGCGTTGAGTTTAGATGTGATGCTTATGTTTTAGACTTCACGGGCTATGCGCTAATTTTAGGAATGGATTGGTTATCCAGAAATGGGGCCGTTCTTGATTGTGAAAGGAGAGTAGTTAGGCTCATGATTCGCCTTGGCAACACTCTCGAAATCTTTTGTAATCCCATAAATTCCATTATACTAAGTTATCTAGAATCGCTTGACGCGTCTGTGGAAAATCTACGATTTGTTAGAGTGGTCCGAGAATACTCGGATGTGTTTGAGGAGGTGAAGGGCTTGCCTCCGAAGCGGGAGATAGATTTTCGAATATATCTTGTGGATAATGCAAAACTAGTATCTTTGCCAGTACGCCACATGGCTCCTCGTGAAAGGAGGTTACTCAATAAGCAAGTGAAGGAGTTGCTTGAGAAGGGGTTCATAAGACATAGTATATCGGAGTGGGGTGCTCCAGTAGTATTTGCCACGAAGGCGGATTGGTCCCTTAGACTTTGTGTGGACTACAGAGAAATTAATAAGCTTACTAAGAAGAACAGACACCCACTGCCGAGGATTGACGATCTCTTCGATCAGTTAGTTGGCGCCTCAGTGTTTTCGCAGTTGGACTTAGCCACTGGTTTCCATCAGTTGAGAGTGGCTGAGGATAGCATAGACAAGACTGCCTTTAGGACTCCGGACGGTTTCTATGCATGGCTAGTGATGCCCTTTGGTTTGACAAACGCCCCCGCATACTTTGTTGATTTGATGAGTAGGGTGTTTAGGGAGTACCTTAATAAATTCGTGGTGGTCTTTGTAGACGACATTTTGATCTTTTCTAAGAGTGAAGAAGAGCATGCCCTACATCTTAGGGAAGTGTTGGAGACTCTATGAGCGCATAACCTTAAAGCTAAATTTATTAAGTGTCACTTCTGGAGAGAGGAAGTGCGATTCTTAGGGCACGTGGTTTCCAAAGAAGGGATAGCTGTGGATTCCGCGAAGGTGGTGGCCATCCAAGATTGGAAGGTCCCTAAAAATGCTACCGAAGTAAGGAGTTTCTTGGGGTTGGCTGGCTACTATAGGAAGTTTATCAAAGACTTCGCAAAGATATCAGCTCCATTAACACGTTTGACAAAGAAGAACCTAGTTTTTACATGGGACATAGATTGTGATGATGCGTTCCAACGTTTGAAGAGAGCTTTGACTTCAGCCCCAGTCTTAGTGCTGCCAGACGGGAGTAAGCCGTTTACTGTTTATACCGATGCTTGTGGGACAGGACTAGGCGCAGTCTTAATGCAAGAGGGAAGGGTAATAGCCTATGGTGGAAGGCAGTTAAGGGTGCATGAGAAGAATTACCCCACGCATGACCTAGAATTCGCCGCTATTGTTTTCGCGCTTAAGTCTTGGCGCCATTATCTTCTTGGCGAGAAATTTGAATTGTTCACTGACCACAAATCTTTAAAATACTTATTCTATCAGAAGGACTTGAACTTAAGGCAGCAAAGGTGGATGGAATTCTTAGCGTCCTACGACTTCGAAATAGTATATACCCCTGGCAAGGGTAACGTGGTGGCAGACGCCCTTAGTAGGAAAAGGCTGTCCTTGAGTCCGTTGTTTGTTGAACGGCGAAACTTAGAATTCATCTCTATGTTTGATTTTAGACCTTCCGTTGACTTTGTACCCGGTTTGCTATCATCCTTGGAGGTCAGACCTACGCTTTTGCGATGGATTGGTGAGGCACATCGAGACGACCCACAGTTGGTTGAGCTAGTGGAGAAGCTCAAGAGGGGAGTCATCAAGCCATCTCCGTAGGTATACCCTAGATGATAAGGGTTGGTTATGTAGGGATAGTAGACTTTGTGTACCTCAAGACAAAGGTTTGAGGAAGGCTATTCTTGAAGAAGCACATCATTCGAAGATGACCGTTCATCCCGGCGGGGACAAGATGTACAAAGACATGAAGCGAGTTTTCTTTTAGGCCGGTATGAAGAGGGATATGGCCGAGTATGTCGCTAGATGCTTGGTGTGCCAACAAGTAAAAGCAGAGCAAAAGAAACCAGGTGGGTTGGTTCACCCATTGGAGGTTTCACTATGGAAATGGGAAGTGTCTCGATGGATTTTATGGATGGATTACCAAGATTAAGGAAGGGTAATACGGGGATTTGGGTTATAGTAGATAGACTTACTAAAAGCGCCCATTTTATTCCCGTGAAGAGTAAGAGGACTGCTCCATTGTTAGCTTCTGTATACGTTCGAGAGATAGTTCGTTTGCATGGTGTTCCTTGTAGCATAGTAAGAGACCACGATCCTATCTTCACTAGCGAATTTTGGAAGAGCTTGCAAGAGGCAGTAGGGACTCAGTTATGTTTGAGCACCGCATATCATCCTCAGACGGACGGCCAGACCGAGAGGGTGAGTCGTATTCTAGAGGATCTTTTGAGGCTATGTATCCTAGACTTTGAGGGTACATGGGAAGAGCATCTTCCGTTGGTAGAGTTCGCATATAATAACAACTTTCAGTCCAGCATTGGCATGGCACCTTTCGAAGCTCTTTATGGACGACCTTGTCGTTCACCTACATGTTGGTGGGAATCAACGGATAAGATCTTACTTGGGCCCGATATGATTAGAGAGACTTCGGAAATGACCGACTTGATTCGAAGGAGGATGAAGACGGCGCAAGACAGGCAGAAATCTTATGCGGATAAGAGGAGGACAGATCTTGAGTTTAATGTCGGGGACATGGTCTTTATCAAAGTGTCTCCATTACGGAACGTTGTTCGCTTTGGGTCCGTTGAGAAATTAGCACCAAGGTTCGTAGGGCCGTTTCCTATTAAGGAGAAGATTGGACAGATGGCGTATAGAGTGGAGTTGCCTGAGAAACTTAGTGGTGTACACGACGTATTTCATGTATCACATTTGCGTAAGTGCCTAATCGAGACCGCGGAGGTGGTAGAGCCGAACTTGCTTAGAGAGGTGGAGACAGAGCGTGATGCGACGATTCGACGAGCTCCTACATGCATTCTTGGGTCAGAGATCAAGAAGCTGAGAAATCGAGAGGTTAGACTAGTCAAAGTGCAATGGGAAGATGATGAGAGTAACGCTACTTGGGAGACAGAAGCGAAGATGCGTTAGTTGTACCCTTTTCTTTTTGAGGGTATGTCTTTTAATTTCTCCTTTATCGCTTAGCTTGTACTTATCTTATCTTTAGTATGTCCTCTCGCTAGTATCTTTGACCTTTAGTTGGAGAAATCTTATGGTTGAAACATGTGTTTGAGACATGTTATTTATGATGGATGCAAGTGTTTGCTAGTGGTTGCTCGTGGACGCATATACACACACTATTAGGCACTAGATCGGCTCAGTCACTTCATATTGCATATTGCATATATATGGATGTATTTACTAAAATAGATGTATGATGATTGTATTATCATATGGATGCTGCATTCAGATGATGATTGTGCACGCATATAGAGATAATATGTAGCATTAAGGAACTTTTGCATACATAATGGACGCATGGCACTATCATGATTTGCATTAAGGAGGTCAACTGAATCAGTGGACCGCCTGATTTTGCATTAGATATGGACATATACACACACTATGCATTTAAACATGAAAGCATTAGAAGTCTATAAGGACAATGGATGCCTGTGTTTGATGGTTGAGTAGATGGACGATTGGATGTTAGGATATACATTCTTCTTGACTTGAAGATTTCGGGGTCGAAATCCTTTAAGGAGTGGAGAATGTAACACCCCGTAATTCTGTTAATATAAATATTCACAAATTAAAGAATAACTAATCTCAGACGTGAGAATTGTGGGAAACGGGTTGCGCCATTGTGTTCATCTCGGAATTATGGTTGAAATAGAGTCCGAGTTTGCCTGATTTGGACATCGTATGAAGGAGATATGGCCATCGGAAGTTACAGAAAATTCAAAACAGATTTCAGAAAATTTATAATTCAAAATTTGAAGTCAAACAGGCTAGGCGGGAAATTTCCCGCCCAGCACCCCAGGTCGACTGGGGAGTCGACTGGGCAGTCGACACCCCAAGGACTAGGTCGACTGCGCAATCGACCTGGGTGTCGACTTGGGTGTCGACCTGGTCCAATCGGCTAGGGTTTGACAGAGCCCAATCTTGAGCTGTTGATGTGTCTTTAGGGCTGAGTTGGCAAATTTAACGGTTCAGGTTAGTTCTGAGTTGATCTGACGGTCTAAATAAATCCTAAACTCTATATATACCTAGGTAGTTTCTCACTCTAAAATCACATGAAAAATAGAATAGCCACCGTCATGCCATCGCCATGGAACTAAGTGTAGCCGCCGCCAATTAAGACGGAAGAAAGCTAATCAAAACTCTCATTCTACTCAACTCTAAAGCAAATCAAGACTCTCTTTCTTCTCTAATTGTGAGTATGTTGATTTTAATAAGATTATTATTAAACTAATTAGATTAAGATGTGATATGGATCATAAGAAAATGATGTGAATTGTCATATATGTTGTTGTAAACCTTATGCTATCATGTATGTTGTAAATCCTATGTTATTTGTTAATGATATTGAGACGACCCAAAATCCCGTTCAGACGGAAACAGGGTTATCTTTGGAATATAACACAGAAACAGATAATAGCAGAACAGAATTAAATAAATACACCAGAATATGAACAATAGAATATACTGGATAAAAGTAATCATCAGAGTTACACAGTATACAGGATCTTACTTAGTACAAATACAGTTCAGCTATACATAAATGTCTACAGCGGAAATAAACAAAATATGTACAATAGGAGCTGAACAGCATAAAAATAAATAAATGATAGAATCCATCTTCAGCTCCAGCTATCCAGAAGGAACCAGCTAAACCTGAATACAAGGCTGCCCGTGTAGAAAAAGGGGCACCCGAGTTTGAAAGTGAAACAAACAACGAGTCAGTCATGGGACTGGTATGAGAAATCCACTCAACACATATATAATTGGCTAATCACAGGACCACGCCACTTTCGTAGAACGGGTTTACTCCATTGGATTGCCCGTGCTTTAAAACAAATCTTTCTTTTAAACATCGCTATGCTTTTTATAAAAATGAAGCCATTATAAGACTCAGTTCCCATCACACAATGCAACGCAAACCGGAGGATAGAGTTTTACCTTATAATGGCCAAAATATGATTGATACGAATAAAACAAAGGCAATTGATATTATTGCTAGTGTTTATATGTTTTGAAAACAATTTCAAATCATAACTATCAATCATAGACGACATGAGCGTCCCATGCCACTATGTCGCCAAATATATATATATATACAATCGAAATCGCACGATGTCGTATTTGGAAATTGGATTTCCGTCATGAACCAAGGCAAAAGATAGTCCTTACCGAATTCGAGACTGTCTAGCCCGAGCCTCAGGACCCAGACTCAGGTGGGCCCTTGGATCGTCAGGGCCGGTCCACCGATGTGGATTAAAATGCCTGAACAATACGTTTCCCCGCCCTTTGGGGCGTAAACGAGCCAACGAATGACTCCATCGGACCCGGATCGTCCGATCAAACCGAGGCGCCTCGCAACAGCAACAACCACATAGGTGAAAAGTATATAAATGTCAGGGCTGGTAGGTCACTGACACCACCCTAGCTAGAAAGAAACGCATGTCCTCCCTGAGGTCCTTCTCCCGTTTTAGGTTCATACCGGGGTGTGAGGCTCGCGAATTCACGTTATACACAAAGCTACGCCACACAGGCGGTGCTTTGATCATCACCACAAGACTTTGCTTTTCAACAGAAGCCCTGATCACTGTATCTTAGCATGCCACACAGGCAATTCATGCCATGCGACTGATGTCCATCGATATACAACCTCTGAGCTCGTACGTCTCTGAGAAGGGCGTTAAGCAAAAGAATAAATTCTCCGCCGCCAAACATATGTATATTTAACAGAAATCAATCAAAACAGAATAAACTCCAATGTCAGACACACAGTCCATTTACAAGTCCGTTCTGGGTCTGAACGAAACCGGAGGCACTAAATACCTCACAAACCCTTCGATCACCACGTACGCCTGGACGATCACCACTCATTATCCATATTTCGGGATGCCTCCCAATCAGGACCTCGGTTACCATCCAAACGAGGTGAAGATCTCCGGTCTTCGACCACCGTCTTCATCTTCGAATTTCAATCGTCGGTCAATTATTCGAAATGAGAATTAACTCGGCCTTTTCGAATAATCCACGTATATTTAGAATTCCAAATCGATTTATTTCAATGGTTAAATTATTCGACAACACCAATATTGTTCTTTAATGTAATTTTCACACCAAACACATTCAACCATCAAAAACCACATAAATCGAACAAATTCAGTTTATTTCTATTCCATATCGCTTATGATATTTTATAACTATTTATCGCTATTTTTATTTATTTTAAAATAGCTATTTTATTCAAAACGACGCTTCGGGCCATAAAGCGGCCGTGGCGCTGTTTTTCTTCAGATTTGATTTACACATATCTGAAAATCTAACCGTTGGATCTTCGCAAAATTTACATTATTAGAAAGGTCTTTTCAAAACGAATCCAACGGTTCCAGTTTCGGGAAAATCCGACGGTCGGATCTCCCGGTACAATCGTTTGAATTTTCGATTTCAAAATACGAACTGCAGCGTCGTTATTCGATTAAATATATAATTATATTTATATATATATAATTATAATCGCTTCTGGCGCTGTTTTTCATCAGATTTGAATTAAACATTCCAGAAAATCTAACCGTTGGATTTTTGCAAGGTTGGTGCCGTTGGGAAGATATTTCCAAGGCGAACCCGACGGTTGAGGTTTCGGGAAAATCCAATGGTCGGATTTCCCGTACTAGTTGTTTGAAATCACGGTTTCAAAATACGAACTGCACGGCCTCGTTTCGTTTTAATTTTATTTATATTTATATATTTATATAAATATAGTTCCTTCAATGATTTCCATATCGTTTTCACTTCAAATATTTTTCTAACACCTTAAAATTTTGGAAAATTTCGCCATAACCTCCCCTGCACCGGGAGCATCGGGAAATCGCAAATAGCGTTCCCGGTCCTTCTAATCTCAAAAAGAAAAAGAAAAAGCCAAGCGGCTAGCCAACAGGCTCATAAAATCATCACCCAAACAAAACAGTAAATGTGTACCTATTTGTCGGGCACAAAATTTTATTCCTCTTCTCTAGCCCCTTTTGCTATAACCTGTTCAATAAATATGCATATACATATATATACAGTTCTTATCATTTATCATTTTCTATTCAACTTCATATTTGATTTCTGTTTGGTTTAAAGACACCATTTATTCTAATGTTACATACATAGGTGCAAATCATTTCATTAGCTAATTAATGAATATTTCATCTCATATATTATTTTGAACAAGTGGCTATTTTTAACACTTCACATTTCAACGATTTATGCATACAATGAAAATGCGATTTTTATTGTAAAACAATTCATTTCAAAACCCTATTTTTCTATATAGTTCAAGTTGGTGATAAAAATGGGATTTTTATCATAAAACAATTTCTTTAAAACGAGATTATTTTACACAGTTCATATAGTCGATAAAAGGTGATTTTTATTATCAAACAATTTATTTCAAAATATGAATACCATTCAACACATGAATTTCTAATCAACGAATGAATATCAATTCAACACATGAATGTTTTCTATAGTTTCTATATATAGATAAAAATGTGATTTTTATTATCAAACAATTTATTTCAAAATATGAATACCATTCAACACATGAATTTCTAATCAACGAATGAATATCAATTCAACACATGAATGTTTTCTATAGTTTCTATATATAGATAAAAATGTGATTTTTATTATCAAACAATTTATTTCAAAATATGAATACCATTCAACACATGAATTTCTAATCAACGAATGAATATCTATTCAACACATGAATGTTTTCTATAGTTTCTATATATAGATAAAAATGTGATTCTTATTATCAAACAATTTATTTCAAATTTGAATACCATTCAACACATGAATTTCTAATCAACGAATGAATATCAATTCAACACATGAATGTTTTCTATAGTTTCTATATATAGATAAAAATGTGATTTTTATTATCAAACAATTTATTTCAAAATATGAATACAATTCAACACATGAATTTCTAATCAACGAATGAATATCAATTCAACACATGAATGTTTTCTATACAATGAATAAATATAGTTTAAGCATATGAAAATAATTCAAACACACGAATATTTTTCAAAATTTCGGCAGCATAACGGCAGGGTAGTTAAACCGGGACCGTCCCTAGTACAGCTCCTCGCTCTACCTTAAAACCTCGCGGTTTTTGACAATGGGGTTCATGCATCTAGTTCGCACGAAGGCGGCATGTATATATTTATTTCATTTCCACAAACTAATCCTATGTGGTTTCAATCAAATATTTTCCAATCACAAATGGGTATTTTTCAACCACAATCAACCAATATCAATCACAAACAATCCCAAACAACCATTCACTATCAATCAATTCTCAGAACTATTTCAACAAATAAATATCGTCCATGGTTTGTGGACGAGGGGCGTATATATATATATATAGATATATATATTTATATATAGCAATTCACTTTTATTTCACACACATATATATATATATTTTTTTAAATCAGAAATCTCACCGAATAGCTAATTCAATCCCACTACTCTTCTTTGCATAAAATCTTCGCCAATCTCTCCTGCTTGTCGCTTTCGTTGCCCGTATTCTCTACATATGTAAAAAAAATCGAACTTTTACTATGTTATTCAATATATAAAGATCATATTTTAAAAACAAAGATTATATTTTTAATATTCCTATGATGTAAAAATTATATTTTTAATATTCCTATGATGTAAAAATCATATTTTTATTACTTTATAAATATAAAAATCATATCTTACATCTTTTACTTAATAAAAATTCCGTCTTTTCTATTTTAAAAATATGATCTTTTTCTTTTTTAAAGTCAGTTTTAAATCTTTTCCTTTATAAAGTTTAAATCTTTTCTATTTTAAAGTTTAAACCTTTTCCTATTTAAAATTCAAATCTTTTTCTATTTCAAGTTTAAATTAAAAATCAGTTTTTAAATCTGTTAAAAAATCAGTTTTTAACTTCTTTTAAAAATCAGTTTTTAAATGCTTTTAAAATCAGTTTTAAATTCTTTTTAAAATTCAGTTTTAAACCTAAAAAAGAAAACAGTATTTAAACCTAAAAAAAACAGTATTTTCAGAATTTAAAAATAAAGATAAAAATAAATAAAATACTTACTGTACGCGAGGGGGGGGGGCGTCGTTAGGCTCGGCGGCAGGAGGTCGTCGGAGCTGGCTTCGAGGGGTCTCGGACTGGGGGGGGGCAATCGGGTGTCGCGATGCTTCGAGGGGGACGGGTCTTCGGGGGTTGCGCACTGGGAGGAGGAGGCTGGACGTAGGGAGCGGTCGTGGGTGGAGCTTGGTGGAGGCGTCGCCGATCGATTGCTTTAGGGTTTTCTTTTCTTTTTCTTCTTTTTTTCTCTGAGCGATTGAATTTTGAAGGGGGGAGGGCCAGAACGACAGATAAAGGGAGGGAGATATTATTTTATATATATATATATATTTTTATTAATTAAATTAATTGCATAAAGTTGACTTTTACCCACGACCTCGAAACGAGGCCCACCGCCTGTCGTCCATAGCGTTTAACCCCCATTCCGAACACAATGGGATATATATCGCAAGCTGATTTGATCGTTACAATCAGTTTCCGTTGAATTTACATTTAAATCACTATATTGAATTTTAAACGTACATTTCAATTTAGTGGGGCCACATACGAACTCGAAAAATTCCAGAAAAATATTTTCTAGCTTCGTATTGACGATACGGTCCTAACAAAACTAGTTTCGTCGAATTCTGAGACCGTTTGAAAAATGGCCAATTTCCAGTCGATTAAAATTAACTGAAACTGGTCAAACGCGTTTTCCTTTGCCACGCTCACATATTGATTCGAAAAATTATGAAATTTGAAACCTAACAATAACTTGACCCTGCGGATCCAACAAAAGTGGTTTCGTCGAAATCCGAGGTCATTTGCAAAATGTCCATTTTTAAGGGCCTGAATTCCATAGCGACTATTCAGAATTTTCAACTGGACATATCTTTTGATTCCTGCTATCAAATTTCGATTTGTCAGATTCGTTGGAAAGATATTATCAATTAGATCCTAATGTTTTTGGTTTCACTAAGATCCGGATTGTTTTGCACCCGGTATATTCAAACGAAGTTTGAAATCGAATTATCGAACTACCGCGCCATTTTCAATTCTATATATAATTATAATTAATTATATTCGTTTTCAAATGTCGATTCAAACCCAGTTTTCATCGCCATTATTTAAAATATTTATTTTAAATATTTAAAATCCATTATTTTAGCCAATTTAAAAATTTTAAATTGGTTCAGATTTTCTGGGTCATTACAATCTCCCCCACTTCAAACTTTTCGTCCCCGAAAAGGAATAAAGTCAAAAGTGGTTTGATAAATCTACAATCATACAACACAACAACCAATCCAATTGTTTTTAACCTTCAAAAATATACTAATCAAATCCTATACCCCTTTTAAAATCATTCGGACTACAGAATTAAAAGTGCACATCTATGAAAAGAAAATAACAATAGAGTAGAGAATTGAATGGTAATGCAAAGTAGGGTAAATGTACCTTGCACCAGAGTCAATCAGAGATATCTACTCGGCATCTAGGATAAGCTTTCTGAATGCTCTCCTCAGTTTCCCAAGTACAATCTCGCGGATCTCCACTCCATTGCACCTTGACTAAGTGAACCTTCTTGTTTCTCAGCTCTTTGGTTTCTTTGCCGATAATCTTTAGCGGCTCTCGCCTCACAGCTAATTCTGGAGTAATTTCAATGTCCTGCTGAGCTGCTTCTTCCACGATCAAGTCTGGATCATGAACGTGCTTTCGAAGTTGAGATATATGAAATACATCATGCACTCCAGGCAACCAGTCAGGCAGTTTGACCCTATAAGCGAGTGTTCCGATCCGTTCCAGAATAGGAAACGGACCAATGAATTTGGGCGCTAACTTTCCAGTTTTACCGAACCGGATTACTCCTCTCATCGGCGATACTTTCAAATATACATAGTCGCCAACTTCAAATGATATATCTCTTCTTCTTCTATCGGCATAGCTCTTTTGTCGGCTTTGAGCGGCGAGTAATCGCTTCTTAATAAAATCGACTTTGTCGGCAGCTTCTCGAATCATATCAGGACCCAACACAAGTCTATTTCTAGGCTCGACCCAACAAGCAGGAGATCGGCACGGTCTACCATACAATGCTTCGAATGGCGACATTGTCAGACTCGCCTGGTAGATGTTGTTATAAGAGAATTCAGCCAAATGTAGATGGTCTTCCCATGATCCACTGAAATCTAGAACACAAGCCCGCAATAAATCTTCTAAAATGCGATTCACCCTCTCAGTCTGACCGTCTGTCTGAGGATGATAAGCGGTGCTTAAGTTCAACTTCGTTCCCAGCTCGACTTGAAATGCTTCCCAGAATTTGCTAGTGAATATTGTATCTCTATCACTGACTATGCTGAGCGGCACTCCATGTAGTCTAACTATTTCCCTGAAGTATATCTGCGCCAGACTCTGAGCGGTTCTATTCGATTTGACAGGTATAAAATGGGCGGTCTTCGTGAAACGATCTACGATCACCCAAATACTGTCATTTCCTTTTCTGGTCCTGGGCAAACCATCAATGAAATCCATAGAGATATGCTCCCACTTCCAACCAGGAACTTCTAGCGGTTGTAATAATCCAGCCAATTTCTGTTGGTCGCTCTTGACTAGTTGGCAAGTAGGGCATCGACTAACATATAATGAGATGTCTCTTTTTAACGACTTCCACCAGAATGTGCGTTTGATATCATTATACATTTTATTCACACCTGGATGGATACTGAGCTTAGATTTGTGACATTCATCCATTACGTCCCTTCTGAGTTCAGGAATATCTGGAACGCAAATTCGCCCTTCTAACCTCAGAATCCCTTCGCTGTCTAGCTGGAAATCCGAAGCATTGCCCTCACGAATTCGCTGACTTATTCCTTTGATAAATTGGTCGTCTTCTTGGAGAGCCGATATCTTATCAATCAACGAAGTCGCAATGATGAAACTGGCGATCATTTCATTCTTTCGGCTTAACGCATCGGCCACGACATTGGCTTTCCCTGGAGTATATATAATTTCAAAGTCATATGCTGCAAGAAACTCCAGCCAACGTTGCTGCCTCAAATTCAAGTCCTTCTGGGTGAACAGATACTTTAACGACTGGTGATCTGTAAACAGTTCAAATCTCTCACCCAGAAGATAGTGTATCCAGATTTTCCAAGCGAACATAATAGCCAATAACTCAAGATCATGAGTTACATAGTTTTTCTCGTGCGGCTTCAGTTGACGGCTAGCATAAGCAATTACTTGACCTCTTTGCATTAACACGGCGCCAAGGCCTTCTCTAGAAGCATCAGTCCAGACTTTCAAATCTTGGTTGCCATCGATGATGGTTAGCACTGGAGCTGTAGTTAATCTCAACTTTAGCTCTTCGAAAGCTTCCTCACTCTCTGGAGTCTATTTAAATTTAGAATGCTTCTTTGTAAGCTTCGTTAAGTGACCAGATATCTTCGAAAAGTCCTTAACGAACTTTCGGTAATAGCTAGCCAATCCAAGAAAACTGCGGACTTCAGTGGGAGTACTGGGCTGTTTCCAATTCTGAATAGCTGTGATTTTTCTTGGGTCCACAGCGATTCCTTCTTTCGATACGACGTGGCCCAGAAATTTCACTTCATCTTGCCAGAATATACATTTAGAAAACTTGGCTTTCAATACATTCCTTCTGAGGATTTCTAGAACCTGTTCCAGATGCTTTTCATGTTCGGCCTTTGATTTAGAGAAGATTAGAATATCGTCAATGAAAACCAGAACAAACTTATTCAAAACTCCTCTGAACACTCTATTCATTAGATCGACGAAGTAAGCTGGAGCGTTACATAAGCCGAACGGCATTACTAACCACTCGTAGAATAAGTCGGGGCCTCGGAATGCTGTCATTGGAACACACTCTTCGGCAATTCGAAGTTGATGGAAACCTGTAGCTAGGTCCATTCGTGAGAATACCTGTGCTCCATTTAATCGATCTAACAAATCATCAATCCGCGGCAATGGATACTTGTTCTTTATTGTCTGCTTGTTCAAATCACGATAATCCACGCATAGTCGTAGAGTACCGTCAGATTTTGGGACAAATACCACTGCTGCACCCCAATCAGAGAAACTAGCCCTGATCAGACCTTTCCATACTAGCTGTCGTGTTTGATTGTCTAATTCCTCTTTCTCTTTCAAGGACATTCTTCAAATAGCGTGAACTACCGGCCTTGCATTCGTAATTAAAGCAATTTTGAAATCTATTTCTCTCTGCGGAGGTAAGCGAATGACTTCCTCAAACACATCCGCATAGTTTTTGACGACAGGAATGTCTTTGATGAGGTCAGGAATGTTCTCTGTGATTTCAGGGACATTTTCTATTTGGGCTGGAGAAACATTCAAAGCTGCCCAGAAGTCTTTTCTATTAGCATTCTGACCTCCACAGGGAATGGTTATATAATCACCTGATTTAATCTTCGCCTTTACGACTCTGTCGGCGCATTTGACTTCAGCTTCATATTTGGTCAACCAGTCTAACCCCAAGATAAGATCAAACTCTTTGAAATTCATGACGGCTGCGATGGTAGGGAACCTATAACGAGAGAAAGAAAATGGGACTCCACAAACCCAACTGAGATCAATGGAACCCCCAACAGGATTCTGGACAGTCATTGGTTCTTTGAGCTTTTTCAAATTCAAATCCAGTTTCTTAGCTGCATCTTTGGCAATGAAACTTCGCGACGCGCCTGTGTCAAACAGTACTTTGACTGGAATGTTTTTGACAGCAAGCGTGCCTTTTAAAACATCGGGCAGTTCCTGAGCAGACGAAGATGCAGGTACTTCTGCCATTTCATTCACTTGTACTGCTTCAGATTTCTGAGATAGCGGGCAGTTTTTCGCAATATGCCCAGTCCGATGGCACTTATGGCATCCTCGGCCTTCAAGAACCTTCTTTCTAGGTCCAAATCCACTCTTCCCTCGTTTGTTTACCGATTTACATTTTCTGGACAAATGCCCCTTCTGATTGCAGTTCTTGCATATGGCAGTCGTGGCAGGTTCTTTTTCAGATCTAGCCCTTTTTCGATTTACTTCAGGCTCCTTACCGACTTCAGACATTGTACTGGCCTCAGGACGATCAGTTTCAGACTCAATTTTATTACTAGAGCTGGCTTCCTCTTCGTACTGTAGCATACCTTTCTTATCTAGATCTTCGTACTGATAAGCCATATAAATCATTTCTGAGAAAGGAAGCTTCACATGCCCCAATACTTTATTCTGGTATTTCCTTTGAAGCCCGTGAATAAACCTCATATTTTTCCTCTTCGGATTTTGAATTAGATGAGGAGCAAAGTGAGAAAGTTCATTAAATTTCTTATGATATTCGGGAATGGTCATATCACCTTGTATCAAATAAGAAAATTCCTCACATAATCTCTCGGTTGCTTCGGGAGGAGTAAATCTTTCTAAGAAAATCACTTTGAATCTGTCCCAGGTGATATCACCTTCTGGATTATCTTCGATAATTGAATCCCACCAGAATAAAGCTTCATCTTTTAGAGCCCAGGAGGCCAGTAATCTTTTCTGGTCATCTCCAAGCTTTAATGCTTCGAAGATTTTCTCAGCCGAACGAATCCAAGCTTGTGTTTTCATAATTGCTTCTTCACCCGTAAAGGGTTTTCCACCCAGATTTCTATACTTCATAAATAGAGCTTCTATATCCGGGTCAGTATTACTTCTTCTGTTTCTGGCACTCATTTTCTAGTTCTTCTGCAAATAGCAGATCAAGTGTCAGGTTAACAGGAAAGATATTTCAAAATATAGAGACAAATACTTGAACGTAGATGTGTCTATCCAGGTGTTATTTCATTCTGCTTTACTCATACTAGGATATTGCTGATCCTATCTGTATGGAGTTACCCGTCCTAGAACACTACTGGTTCTATTTCTGACGAGTTCGTTCAAATGTTATATTCCAGAACTAAGCTTAACCAAAGCTCTGATACCACGTTGAGACGACCCAAAATCCCGTTCAGACGGAAACAGGGTTATCTTTGGAATATAACACAGAAACAGATAATAGCAGAACAAAATTAAATAAATACACCAGAATATGAACAATAGAATATACTGGATAAAAGTAATCATCAGAGTTACACAGTATACAGGATCTTACTTAGTACAAATACAGTTCAGCTATACATAAATGTCTACAGCGGAAATAAACAAAATATGTACAATAGGAGCTGAACAGCATAAAAAGAAATAAATGATAGAATCCATCTTCAGCTCCAGCTATCCAGAAGGAACCAGCTAAACCTGAATACAAGGCTGCCCGTGTAGAAAAAGGGGCACCCGAGTTTGAAAGTGAAACAAACTACGAGTCAGTCATGGGACTTGTATGAGAAATCCACTCAACACATATATAATTGGCTAATCACAGGACCACGCCACTTTCGTGGAATGGGTTTACTCCATTGGATTGCCCGTGCTTTAAAACAAATCTTTCTTTTAAACATCGCTATGCTTTTTATAAAAATGAAGCCATTATAAGACTCAGTTCCCATCACACAATGCAACGCAAACCGGAGGATAGAGTTTTACCTTATAATGGCCAAAATATGATTGATACGAATAAAACAAAGGCAATTGATATTATTGCTAGTGTTTATATGTTTTGAAAACAATTTCAAATCATAACTATCAATCATAGACGACATGAGTGTCCCATGCCACTATGTCGCCAAATATATATATATACAATCGAAATCGCACGATGTCGTATTTGGAAATTGGATTTCCGTCATGAACCAAGGCAAAAGATAGTCCTTACCGAATTCGAGACTGTCTAGCCCGAGCCTCAGGACCCAGACTCAGGTGGGCCCTTGGATCGTCAGGGCCGGTCCACCGATGTGGATTAAAATGCCTGAACAATACGTTTCCCCGCCCTTTGGGGCGTAAACGAGCCAACGAATGACTCCATCGGACACGGATCGTCCGATCAAACCGAGGCGCCTCGCAACAGCAACAACCACATAGGTGAAAAGTATATAAATGTCAGGGCTGGTAGGTCACTAACACCACCCTAGCTAGAAAGAAACGCATGTCCTCCCTGAGGTCCTTCTCCCGTTTTAGGTTTATACCGGGGTGTGAGGCTCGCGAATTCACGTTATACACAAAGCTACGCCACACAGGCGGTGCTTTGATCATCACCACAAGACTTTGCTTTTCAACAGAAGCCCTGATCACTGCATCTTAGCATGCCACACAGGCAATTCATGCCATGCGACTGATGTCCATCGATATACAACCTCTGAGCTCGTACGTCTCAGAGAAGGGCGTTAAGCAAAAGAATAAATTCTCCGCCGCCAAACAGATGTATATTTAACAGAAATCAATCAAAACAGAATAAACTCCAATGTCAGACACACAGTCCATTTACAAGTCCGTTCTGGGTCTGAACGAAACCGGAGGCACTAAATACCTCGCAAACCCTTCGATCACCACGTACGCCTGGACGATCACCACTCATTATCCATATTTCGGGATGCCTCCCAATCAGGACCTCGGTTACCATCCAAACGAGGTGAAGATCTCCGGTCTTCGACCACCGTCTTCATCTTCGAATTTCAATCGTCGGTCAATTATTCGAAATGAGAATTAACTCGGCCTTTTCGAATAATCCACGTATATTTAGAATTCCAAATCGATTTATTTCAATGGTTAAATTATTTGACAACACCAATATTGTTCTTTAATGTAATTTTCACACCAAACACATTCAACCATCAAAAACCACATAAATCGAACAAATTCAGTTTATTTCTATTCAATATCGCTTATGATATTTTATAACTATTTATCGCTATTTTTATTTATTTTAAAATAGCTATTTTATTCAAAACGACGCTTCGGGCCATAAAGCGGCCGTGGCGCTGTTTTTCTTCAGATTTGATTTACACATATCTGAAAATCTAACCGTTGGATCTTCGCAAAATTTACATTATTAGAAAGGTCTTTTCAAAACGAATCCAACGGTTCCAGTTTCGGGAAAATCCGACGGTCGGATCTCCCGGTACAATCGTTTGAATTTTCGATTTCAAAATACGAACTTCAGCGTCGTTATTCGATTAAATATATAATTATATTTATATATATATAATTATAATCGCTTCTGGCGCTGTTTTTCATCAGATTTGAATTAAACATTCCAGACAATCCAACCGTTGGATTTTTGCAAGGTTGGTGCCGTTGGGAAGATATTTCCAAGGCGAACCCGACGGTTGAGCTTTCGGGAAAATCCAATGGTCGGATTTCCCGTACTAGTTGTTTGAAATCACGGTTTCAAAATACGAACTGCACGGCCTCGTTTCGTTTTAATTTTATTTATATTTATATAAATATAGTTCCTTCAATGATTTCCATATCGTTTTCACTTCAAATGTTTTTCTAACACCTTAAAATTTTGGAAAATTTCGCCATAACCTCCCCTGCACCGGGAGCATCGGGAAATCGCAAATAGCGTTCCCGGTCCTTCTAATCTCAAAAAGAAAAAGAAAAAGCCAAGCGGCTAGCCAACAGGCTCATAAAATCATCACCCAAACAAAACAGTAAATGTGTACCTATTTGTCAGGCACAAAATTTTATTCCTCTTCTCTAGCCCCATTTGCTATAACCTGATCAATAAATATGCATATACATATATATATACAGTTCTTATCATTTATCATTTTCTATTCAACTTCATATTTGATTTCTGTTTGGTTTAAAGACACCATTTATTATAATGTTACATACATAGGTGCAAATCATTTCATTATCTAATTAATGAATATTTCATCTCATATATGTTTATTTTGAACAAGTGGCTATTTTTCACACTTCACATTTCAATGATTTATGCATACAATGAAAATGCGATTTTTATTGCAAAACAATTCATTTCAAAACCCTATTTTTCTATATAGTTCAAGTTGGTGATAAAAATGGGATTTTTATCATAAAACAATTTCTTTAAAACGAGATTATTTTACACAGTTCATATAGTCGATAAAAGGTGATTTTTATTATCAAACACTTTATTTCAAAATATGAATACCATTCAACACATGAATTTCTAATCAACGAATGAATATTAATTCAACACATGAATTTTTTCTATAGTTTCTATATATAGATAAAAATGTGATTTTTATTATCAAACAATTTATTTCAAAATATGAATAACATTCAACACATGAATTTCTAATCAACGAATGAATATCAATTCAACACATGAATGTTTTCTATAGTTTCTATATATAGATAAAAATGTGATTTTTATTATCAAACAATTTATTTCAAAATATGAATACCATTCAACATATGAATTTCTAATCAACGAATGAATATCAATTCAACACATGAATGTTTTCTATAGTTTCTATATATAGATAAAAATGTGATTCTTATTATCAAACAATTTATTTCAAAATATGAATACCATTCAACACATGAATTTCTAATCAACGAATGAATATCAATTCAACACATGAATGTTTTCTATAGTTTCTATATATAGATAAAAATGTGATTTTTATTATCAAACAATTTATTTCAAAATATGAATACCATTCAACACATGAATTTCTAATCAACGAATGAATATCAATTCAACACATGAATGTTTTCTATACAATGAATAAATATAGTTTAAGCATATGAAAATAATTCAAACACACGAATATTTTTCAAAATTTCGGCAGCATAACGGCAGGGTAGTTAAACCGGGACCGTCCCTAGTACGGCTCCTCGCTCTACCTTAAAACCTCACGGTTTTTGACAATGGGGTTCATGCATCTAGTTCGCACGCAGGCGGCATGTATATATTTATTTCATTTCCACAAACTAATCCTATGTGGTTTCAATCAAATATTTTCCAATCACAAATGAGTATTTTTCAACCACAATCAACCAATATCAATCACAAACAATCCCAAACAACCATTCGCTATCAATCAATTTTCACAACTATTTCAACCAATAAATATCGTCCATGGTTTGTGGACGAGGGGCGTATATATATATAGATATATATATTTATATATAGCAATTCACTTTTATTTCACATATATATATATATTTTTAAATCAGAAATCTCACCGAATAGCTAATTCAATCCCACTACTCTTCTTTGCATAAAATCTTCGCCAATCTCTCCTGCTTGTCGCTTTCGTTGCCCGTATTCTCTACATATGTAAAAAAAATCTAATTTTTACTATGTTATTCAATATATAAAGATCATATTTTAAAAACAAAGATTATATTTTTAATATTCCTATGATGTAAAAATTATATTTTTAATATTCCTATGATGTAAAAATTATATTTTTATTACTTTAAAAATATAAAAATCATATCTTACATCTTTTACTTAATAAAAATTCCGTCTTTTCTATTTTAAAAATATGATCTTTTTCTTTTTTAAAGTCAGTTTTAAATCTTTTCCTTTATAAAGTTTAAATCTTTTCTATTTTAAAGTTTAAACCTTTTCCTATTTAAAATTCAAATCTTTTTCTATTTCAAGTTTAAATTAAAAATCAGTTTTTAAATCTGTTAAAAAATCAGTTTTTAACTTCTTTTAAAAATCAGTTTTTAAATGCTTTTAAAATCAGTTTTAAATTCTTTTTAAAATTCAGTTTTAAACCTAAAAAAGAAAACAGTATTTAAACCTAAAAAAAATAGAAAACAGTATTTTCAGAATTTAAAAATAAAGATAAAAATAAATAAAATACTTACTGTACGTGAGGGGGGGGGCGTCGTTAGGCTCGGCGGCAGGAGGTCGTCGGAGCTGGCTTCGAGGGGTCTCGGACTGGGGGGGGCGCCAATCGGGTGTCGCGATTCTTCGAGGGGGACGGGGTCTTCGGGGGTTGCGCACTGGGAGGAGGAGGCTGGACGGAGGGAGCGGTCGTGGGTGGAGCTTGGTGGAGGCGTCGCCGATCGATTGCTTTAGGGTTTTTTTTTTTTTTCTCTGAGCGATTGAATTTTGAAGGGGGGGGGGGGGGGGAGGGCCAGAACGACAGATAAAGGGAGGGAGATATTATTTTATAATTTTTTTTTTATTAATTAAATTAATTGCATAAAGTTGACTTTTACCCACGACCTCGAAACGAGGCCCACCGCCTGTCGTCCATAGCGTTTAACCCCCATTCCGAACACAATGGGATATGTATCGCAAGCTGATTTGATCGTTACAATCAGTTTCCGTTGAATTTACATTTAAATCACTATATTGAATTTTAAACGTACATTTCAATTTAGTGGGGCCACATACGAACTCGAAAAATTCCAGAAAAATATTTTCTAGCTTCGTATTGACGATACGGTCCTAACAAAACTAGTTTCGTCGAATTCTGAGACCGTTTGAAAAATGGCCAATTTCCAGTCGATTAAAATTAACTGAAACTGGTCAAACGCATTTTCCTTTGCCACGCTCACATATTGATTCGAAAAACTATGAAATTTGAAACCTAACAATAACTTGACCCTGCGGATCCAACAAAAGTGGTTTCGTCGAAATCCGAGGTCATTTGCAAAATGTCCATTTTTAAGGGCCTGAATTCCATAGCGACTATTCAGAATTTTCAACTGGACATATCTTTTGATTCCTGCTATCAAATTTCGATTTGTCAGATTCGTTGGAAAGATATTATCAATTAGATCCTAATGTTTTTGATTTCACTAAGATCCGGATTGTTTTGCACCCGGTATATTCAAACGAAGTTTGAAATCGAATTATCGAACTACCGCGCCATTTTCAATTCTATATATAATTATAATTAATTATATTCGTTTTCAAATGTCGATTCAAACCCAGTTTTCATCGCCATTATTTAAAATATTTATTTTAAATATTTAAAATCCATTATTTTAGCCAATTTAAAAAATTTAAATTGGTTCAGATTTTCTAGGTCGTTACAGATATCCTATATGTTGTAAATCATGCTATGATGATATTGTATAGGTTGTAATTTTCTGTGCTATGTTGTGATAAATCATACATGTTATAAAGTCATGATATTATTATCTATGCTAATTAGTTCATGTTAATCAAATCATAATGTTGATATTATTTGGGCTATGTTGATCTATATGACAAATCATGTTTGCAAGTTTAGATTGATTAGTAAAGATTATGATCATATGCCATGAAATCTATTTAGATATAGAATTGTGCTACGACATGTGTGAGTTCTATGTGTTAGATGCTAGTTCACACCATCATTATGTTGCATAAACCACATGTGCAAGTTTATACATGAATTTGGATTATGATCATATTATGTAAATTGTGACATTTTACCAAACAAGTTGACACCTTTAGATCCATGACATGTGTAGTTTTTATGCAAGTTGTAGTTTTTGCCTATGCAAGTTTAGGTGTTGGACATCTATCACACATGCAAGTTTCACCTTTTTTTATGATTAGATCTATTTTAGTCATATGTATAAGTTGTTGTTGTGATAATTTATCTTTGTGCTATGAGTTAGACTATTCGAGTCTAACGTATACTTTGCGTTGAATAAGCGAACGTATAACGTAGGGTAGGGTTAATATTAAGGATTTAATGTTAAGAAATTGGGGTGCAATTGATATGATTTTGCATACCGTAAGTAGATGGCCATAATTGAGTCAATTATGGACATCATTAAAATTGGAATTAATTAATGATTTGAATAGGGATATATTTAAAACTGCGGTAAAAGATTATAAGTGTTAATCAATGCTTAGGACACGAGGTTGGACTCGTTTGTGACGTAAACCTGCCCGGACCCGACCGTCAAATCCAGTAGTCACAAATATCAGCCCAATGTGAGAGGTCCTAGGCCCAAATTAAAGCATAACAGTTGTAAAGACACGAGGTTAGACTCTTTTATGGTGTAAGACTGCCCGGACCCGCCCGACAAATCTAGCTGCCATAAATGCCAGTCTAATGTGAGAGGTCTTTATAAGGTTATGGCCTTAATGAATTAAGAAATACTTAACCAGATAAACATGTAAGTTAGGACATGGGGGTTAAGTAGGTGCCTTGGGTGGCATGAGGAATCTAGTGGGTGCCTTTAGTGGCATTTGAAATACGATTAGTAAGACTTAACCAAACACACATGTAAATGAACACGACTAAGAAGAGGGTTAAGTGGGATGTACTAGTGGGGACAAGCTTAGGTGGATAGCTTGTGGGGGCCCATTTCAACCAGTAACCCAAACGTATCTTTGTGGGCTCGACCCAGGTCGAGGACGGGACACGCATATTGGGCTTGACTATAAGAGGCTAAATGGGTTAGCGGTGGCAACGCAAGTCCAACGGGTTTCATATGCGTGTGTGGACCCGGGCTGTTAGGTAAGACGTTATTGCATCGTGTTGGTATAAGCCGTGCATCCTCAAGTTGTATAGGGTTGCCACTTTAGGGGAGTGATACACCCCACTATGGGGCCAGCACGGGTATCTACGAGTAGGGAGCCGATCAAAAGTGGGTAGTGGGGTACACCTAGCGGAGATAGGGGCAGGCGGCACCTATGTAGTCAGCTTGGGGTACACGAAGCTATTTATAAAATTTCTAAGCGAAGCAAGTGGGATCAACCCTTAGGATGACTAGTGTGGTGCAGTGTAGTAATTATTCGTTAGTAATTAGGTGTGCCTTTAACGTTATCTTCATCTGCTCTTCCATACCCAATAGTTCATAGACATTTCCTTATTTTCCAGCTTGTGCCTCAGTCTAATTATTTTGATAATAGTATTGTTAGAATTATCATACTCGCCAGACTTTATGTCTGACCACCTCCATTTCTATCTTTTTCCCCCTCCAGGTCCTCAACGTGGGCCCAGCTCTAGCGGAGTTTGATTGGATTGCTTTCTCTCTCTTTTGGAAAGCTTGGACCGCTGAAGTAAAATCCAGCTTGTTATCTTCTTTAATGGCTGTTTATGTAATGGGGTTATGTATTTTGTTTTATCAAGATGGATATTGTACTTGACTCTGATTTATGGTTTTATGATGTAACAAACATGTTTAATTTCTGCTGCAATAAAATAAAGTTTTAGATTTCCAAGTACGACTTATTATCTGTCTTGTTGCAATTTTTCTGTTCTATATTCACTTAAAACCTCCATGGAAGTTAATGCATTCCCTTTGTGAGTGACATTAATGGACGTGGGGTGTTACAGAAACGGTCCTACAAATCTTGGTGCTAGCTTTCCTGCGGGTCCAAAACGAACGACTTTCCTTAAAGGTGATACCTTAAGGAAAACCCTTTCTCCAACCTCAAACTCAAGGTCGGTCCTTCTTTTGTCGCTGTAGGATTTCTGTCGGTCTTGGGCAGCCTTCATGCTCCTTCGTATCAGGTCCACTTTCTCCGAAGTCTCTCGAATCATGTCTGGCCCAAGTATAACTTATCTGTAGACTCCCACCAACAAGTTGGTGATTTGCACAGTCTTCCATACAAGGCTTCAAAGGGTGCCATACCGATGGTTGCTTGGTAGCTGTTGTTGTAGGCAAATTCCACTAAAGGAAGGTGATCCTCCCAAGTCCCTCCAAAGTCAAGAACGCAAAGTATCAAAAGATCCTCTAAAACTATATTCACCCTTTCCGTCTGGCAATCGGTTTGGGGGTGATAGGTCGTGCTCAAACATAACTGTGTGCCTACAGCTTCTTGTAGACTCCGCCAAAACTCGCTTGTGAAGATAGGGTCTCGGTCACTAACAATGCTGGAGGGTATCCCATGGAGTCGAACTATTTCCTTTAGATAAAGAGATGCTAGAGATGGGGCAGTCCTTTTACTTTTGACAGGTATGAAGTGGGCACTTTTAGTAAGCCTATCCACTATTACCCAAATGCTAGTGTTGCCTCTTCTCGACCTAGGCAGTCCATCAATGAAGTCCATTGAAATGCTCTCCCACTTCCACTGTGGGACCTCTAAAGGATGAAGTAGTCCTCTAGGCTTCTTCTGTTCCGCCTTGACCCGTTGGCAGGTCATGCACTTAGTAACGAAATCTGCCACGTCTTTTTTCATGCCGCTCCAAAAGAAAGTCCTTTTTATATCCTTGTACATCTTATCACCGCCAGGGTGTATGGTGATCTTGGAATGATGCGCTTCCTCGAGAACCTTCTTTGTCGACTCCCTTCCTTGTGGGATGCATAATCTTCCATCTTGCCTCAGCCAACCCTTATCATCGATGGCATACCTACTGAGGTGACTAGAACTCTCACCCCTAATAAGTTTATCAATCACATCAACAAGCTAAGGGTCTTCACGTTGTGAAGCCCCTATTGAGTCCTAGAGAGTAGGGCGTACTTCGAGAGATGCTAGCAAACCCGATACAAAATCTGAGGAGGGCTTAAAGTTAAAACTGGCTATATACTCCAAGCTTTGCCTCTCTACGAAGAGTAGGCTTAAGGTCAGTTTCTTTTGGCTCAACGCGTCTGCTACTACATTGCCTTTTCCGAGATTATAGGAAATTTCAAAGTCGTACGAGGCAAGAAACTCCATCCATCTTTGCTGCCTCAAGTTAAGATCCTTCTGCGAGAAGAGATATTTCAACGATTCATGGTCAGTGTATAATTCGAACTTCTAACCTAGGAGATAATGGCTCCGAGACTTAAGCGCAAAGACGATGGCAGCTATCTCAAGATCATGGGTTGGGTAGTTCTTTTCATGAACTTTTAGTTGTCTTCCACCATAAGCTACTACCCTTCCTTCTTGCATTAGAATAGCGCCTAGTCCCGTTCCACATGCATCCGTGTATACTATGAACATTTTGCTTCCATCTGGCAAGGTCAGAACTAGGGCTGTTGTGAGAGCCCTTTTTAATCGTTGGAAAGCAAACTCGCAGTCCAAATCCCAAGTGAACGCCAGATTCTTCTTTGTTAGCCTTGTGAGTGGGGCTGAGATTTTCGCGAAATCCCAAATAAATTTTCGGTAAAAACTGGCTAGCCCAAGAAAGCTTCGAACTTCGGTTGCATTTCTTGGTGTCTTCCAATCTTTCACTGCCACCACTTTCGCAGGGTCCACGGCCAACCCTTCTTTGGACACTATATGCCCCAAAAATCTTACTTCTTTTCTCCAAAAGTGACACTTGGAGAATTTGGCTTTTAGTTGATGAGCTTGAAGAGTTTCCATGATTTCTTTCAGATACTGAGCATGCTCTTCCTCATTCTTTGAGAAGATTAAGATATCATCTACGAAGACAACCACAAATTTGTTGAGGAATTCTCTGAACACCCTGCTCATTAGGTCTACGAAATAAGCGGGTGCGTTTGTCAAGCCGAAAGGCATGAAAGCCACTCGAAGAAACCGTCTGGGGTTCTAAACGCCGTTTTATCAATACTATCTTTAGCTACTCTTAGCTGATGGAACCCAGTTGCCATATCAAGTTGGGAGAAGACCGTCGCACCTACAAGTTGATCAAACAGATCGTCAATTCGGGGAAGAGGGTGCCTATTTTTCTTGGTCAATTTGTTTAACTCCCTATAGTCAACGCAAAGGCGAAGCAAACCGTTCGCTTTGGTTGCGAACACCACTGGAGCATCCCATTCCGAAATGCTCCTTCTAATGAACCCTTTTTCAAGAAGTTCTTTAACCTGCTTACTGAGCTCCTTTCTCTCCCTTGGAGCCATGTGTCTGACAGGTAAAGCTACAGGCTTTGCGTTATCCACAAGATATATGCGGAAGTCTATTTCTCGCCTCGGAGGTAAGCCTTTCACCTCCTCAAAGACATCCAGATATTACCGGACTACTCTTACTGATTGCAAATTCTCATCATAAGCATCAAGCGACTCTAGATAACTAAGCATAACAACATTCAAGGAATTACAAGAAATTTCTAGAGTGTTACCAAGCTGAGTTAAGAGTCTAACTACTCTTTTCTCACAATCAAGAATGGCACTATTACTGGATAACCAGTCCATGCCTAAGATCAAACCGTATCCTGAGAAGCCCAAGACAAAGGCATTACAACTAAACTCAACGCTGAGAATAGAGATTTTCAAACCCAAACAAACCATTGACAAGTAAGCGGAGCCCCCAATTGGATTTGAAACTACTAAGGGATCTTCTACCATACTAGTGTCTAGATGCAGAGATTCTTGTAATGACCCAGATTTCCGTAACATCAGAGTTGACTATATAAATCATACGTCCAACCCAAATATCACGAAAATACGAAACATTTTTTTTTAGAAGAAAGAGATAGAAGAAGAACAGAAACAACAACACAGAATCTCACATCGCAGCGGAACAAAATATAATATATCATATCTTTTGAAATACAAAATCTTAAATTTATAACATATACTTTATCAGAGTACAATAATTACAACACATCGGAACAAAACTCTATATAACTAACGCTGAAGCCTCCTGCTCCAAGCTCCTTTAGATAGATCTGAAAAATCCTGAACTACTTGACTGCCCGTACAAATTTAGGCACCCAAGAGTTTAGGTAGAACAAAACAAATAAACTCCGGGTCAGTCATGGGACTGGTATGAGCAAACAGTTTAAAACAGTTTCAGAAAACTAAATGATATCTCATAAGACCACGCCGTATAACACGGAACGGGTTTTTCCCTTATGAGAATCCAACCACTTGATTTAACTTTATATCAAAACTCTTTTGATATTATAATAGTGTCTAAATCATGTAAATAACAATCTAGTGGAACGTTTACATCTCACGTTCCACATATATAATTACAATCATAAACCGCAAGCACGTATTGGGTAATGGATTTCCAACTATGACAAGGTATGGAACCACCTTCCGTTGGTATATCTCTAGAGGAGAATACACCGAGTTCAACAAGAACATCTTGCAACTCAGCCACACATGACCGACCACTCATTTTGCTTGAGTGTATCGAATGTATATCACCAACGGTTGGGATCAGCAACCGTTTCCCGAATGGGACAGCATCGACAATAGATTTTTAGAAATAAATGAAACTCTAGATCAGGTGATTACACACCCTAATAGGTGCGACCTACATAGCCATGCTACTTGCCCGATTTCTGTCATTTACCGATTGATCAGGCTTAAGGTTACGCCTTATCATCACATCAGATTCACTTCAAATGCCACATCGTCAAATCCATCAAATCACTGAATGACGTCCCCAACAGTACATTATGTGTTAGCTAAAAGAAGTTTCCTTCTCTGCTTCCACTCTTGGTACGGTTGAAGAAATCAATGTACGTGACCTTTCTGGAAATACTCTGTCAGACATTCATCCATACAAGTCACCCAGGAACAGGATGAGCCGAAGGTACTATTTCTATTTATAGAAAAAGTCCTTGCACTCTACTCCGTCTTCAATTATCTTTATATAATCTGATTCGCACGCTACTGCCAATACGGAGTGGTTCTTCGGATAATAATCCAACCGGTCTCTCCATATTGGCAACAATGGTTAAAACTTCGATAGTCTGTGATTTAACTATCGAATAAAACAAGTGTTTCGATAGTCGATGATTTAACTACCGAATAAACAAGTGTTCATCCAAACATCCAACATATCAGTGAGCCTTTAATTAATATTCCATTAATTAAATCTCTTCTCTATTTCTTTATCAATATTTGTTAAACAAATATTTTCATATATCGCCTCCTTTATTTTCGAACTTTAGAAATATTTATTATTCTATTTCCAAGCTTACATTTATTTGGGTTAAAACGAATGTTGTGTAAAACATCGTTACGACAATCCAAATACTATATTCAACTAACTCTTATTCAACATTGATCTTTGAGCCTGAATCTTACTGTTTATTTGTTAATAGTGAAATCAATCAAGTTGGGGTATAACTACCTCCCAGACCTTGACTGAATAACATTTATAACGTCAAAACAGATATGACTACTTACTCGAAAAATCAATACCATACAACTACTTCTTCACTTTTAAACACATATACACCTTCAATTTTTATCCTTACTAGATTTTATTCTTATACTTCCTTTTTGATTATACTATTCTATTTCTAAGTTCGTTTTCTTATCGACTTCTATATATTTTGATATGTTAATTTCTAACTATCAGATTATCTTAAAAATATTCTATCTCCTTAAATTCCCGAAAAAATTCGCCATAACCTCCTTTGTACTGGGAGCATCGCGAAAATCCCCAAACTGCCACACAGGCCTTCTCCAATCAAAAAGAAAAAGAAAAGCCAAGCGGCTAGCCGATACGGCGCATAAAATCTCATATATGAATTAAATACACAACTTTTTGTCGGGCATTCTATTTATATACCTTCTAACACTTTATTCCAAACCTGTCTCCTGTATATTTATCCCTGTCCAATCTATTTTAACTATACCAATCATTTTAACTAATTTTGTTAAATAAATTTGTTACTTAACTCTTCAGTCTATTTCACCTTCATATTTGAACATGACATGTTCAAATATATTTTAACTTGCATATTAACAAATTCTAATTATACTCATACTCTCGTTTCCTTATTGACTTCTTATTCAAATTCCAATTCAATTCTATTTGAATTCTCTTTATTTAAACTTCATTTGATTTCTATTTTCAAATTCTATAGTTTAAAAGTCCATTTGAATTCTATATTCAAATTCTATAGTTTAAAGTCCATTTGAAATCTATATTCAAATTCTATAGTTTAAAAGTCCATTTGAATTCTATATTCAAATTCTATAGTTTAAAGTCCGTTTGAATTCTATATTCAAATTCTATAGTTTAAAAGTCCATTTGAATTCTATATTCAAATTCAATAGTTTAAAAGTCCATTTGAATTCTATATTCAAATTCTATAGTTTAAAGTCCATTTGAATTCTATATTCAAATTCTATAGTTTAAAAGTCCATTTGAATTCTATATTCAAATTCTATAGTTTAAAAGTCCATTTGAATTATATATTCAAATTCTATAGTTTAAAGTCCATTTGAATTCTCTGCATTATTTATAAACAACGTTTATAACTTCAATTCAAATCCCACCTTTCCATTTATAAACAATGTTTATAAATTCAATTCAAATCCCATAGTTTCATTTATAAACAAAGTTTATAAATTCGATTCAAATCCCATATTTTCATTTATAAACAAAGTTTATACATTCTATACTCGTTTTATATATCTTCAAAACAAGTAAATATTTCCTATAGTTCATTAAAAATTCAAATCCTATTTATAAAAATAGAATTCAATTTTTAAATCTCAAATACCCTTTCAGGGTATTTTATAAATCAATATCCCAAGCCCTAGTGATATTTAAACAATCAAATCAACCAATTTTCAATCATTTGATTTTTAACACATCATATATGAATATATATGAAATCAAACATACAACAACAGATAAAATATTTTTGAGGAATCCAGTTGGATTCCTCCAACCTGTTTTTCCTGCATCCACAGATGTTAGCACATAAATAATACCCATCCTGCTTTGAGGCAGGATATCGCGGTATAGAAGGTCATCCACTAATCATAGCGTGGGGCGTATAGGGTAATCATCCGCTATGAAACTGCGGGCATCCGCTAATGAAACTGCGGGAATCCAACCAATCATCAACCCAATATATATATATAATATATCCTAAATAACTAATATATATTTTAAAACAATCAGACAGCATTCAAACAAGCACAGACAATTATTTTTAACTATATAAAAATAATTTTAAATAAATGGTGAGTGAGGTTTACTCACCGTTATTTCATTTGCAGATCCGATACGCTTTTAATTGATTTGAATAGACCTAAAACATTCCAAATCACTTTGAATAATTTCCCAAAATATCAACCCAATTTCTTTGCAAGCTTAAGTCCATACGAGCTTAGCGAAATAACTCTATCTAAATCTGATTCCATTTGAATTTGAGATTTATTTTACAATTGACCAAACAAATTCGAATATACTTAAAGATTTATTTAGGAAAAGTTGCCTATTTAGATTACCTTAAAATCCCTATTAAACATTGTCACTTTGATTTGCAGTAAAGCCCAATTTGAATTCCAGCAGTAGACAGAACCAAAATCTGTTACTTCCCCTACCACTACCATCCTGTATGTCATTCAACTGCTTCTCCACCGTTTATATTGAACTGGCCGACATTGAGATCCTCCCAAAACGAAGTCGGATATCATCAGTTCTTCCTCGCAGGAGCATTGTTGAACTCCATGATCAATATCCGACACCTGATACCTCCCAAGTTCAGATCGCACCATTCCCAAAACTAGCGACATCTCCAACACCGAGCTTCACAAAGCTGCGATTCAAACCAGTTCCAACCCTTTTGGAAATCGTAGTGATTATCGCCGGAAATAGTGTCGAACTATCATAAATTACCACTGTCACACTCTCTCACTTATCGCGTTCAACTTCAAATACCCTCCGATACCCAACAGGCCGTTGGACTTCCACAGTCTTGTCGCTAAATCGAAATCCATCTTCAAACTCCATCGCGAGTCAGTCTTTGATCAACCGTAGGTCTCTGGTGATGTCGAGCTCCACCCCCCCCCCCCCCCCAGATCTCGCGATGATCGATTTGTTCACCATTTCCACTCGCGATCGATTCGAAATTTGGGTATGATTTTAGTGGCCATTTCGATTTTTGCTACTGGAAGAAAGAAAGAAAAACAAAGAAGAAGAATCGGAAGGACCAATTGGGTTTTGCAGTTTTATAAAGAGGAAGGGATGGAAAAGAGAGGCCCACGTTTGATTTTGATTTGTGGTAATGGAGAAAGGCACGGCTTTGTTTTTCAGTCATGTGGTTTTAAATGGAAGGAGATGTGGCCATTTTATTTTCCACTTGATTTTATATTTAAAACCCGTATTCTTTAATTAAAATACTCCTTGACTGCGAACTCCTTTCTGAACCTAACAACTGTCAATTCTAGGGTAAAACTACTATTCTGAACCCACCGGGATAAGTATCGAAGTCTAGTTCGATCGTCTGTAGAAGATATTAATTTAAATTGATTTAATTTAAATTTCAAACTATTTAAATTCTTCGATAATTATTAAATATTATTATTCTAATTCAAATAGAATTATGTATTTATTATCTGAACTGATTTCAAATCAGTTTTCACTTCGAATTCAGTTATTCGCTGATTCCTTATTTTGATAATTTAATGTATACGATATTAAATCGAAATTGATATTTAAATCGATAACATAAATATAAAAATTCATTTATATTATCAACTAAATATTTAAATCCATATTAAATATTTAAAATTAGTTGGTCGAAATCCCGGGTCATTACAATTCTACTAAGGCAGATGAAATAAAAGAGTGTGATGCGCCAGAGTCAAAAAGTGTACGAACTAGATGATCATAAAGATAGACCACACTTTCTACAGAAATATTACTACCTCGTTCCTGCTGAGGTGCCACTAGCGCATGAACCTGACCCCCTGAAGTGGATCTGGCTTTATGTCCCTGCCCTTTCTTCTTTGGGCAGTCCTTAGCTTGGTGCCCAGCCTCTCCACAATGAAAGCAACCACCCATCTTCGCCTTTCTTTTCCGGCAGTCTTTTGATATATGGCCCACAATGCCACAGAAATTGCACCTTCTCTTCTCATGGGGCTTATTGTTCTTCCCTCATTTCTTGAAGTCTATTTTCTTTGCTTGTAGACCTTCTTTCTTCTCTTCCACCTTAGTTTCTTTCTTGCCGTGGTCTTCCTTGTGTAGCAACGCCATGTCCACCAAAGCTTTCATAAGTCGCTCCCGTGGATACATGGGTCATGGCAAGGCTGTGTAGAGGCTCATTAAAACCATTGACGAAGCGAAGTGCCTTCTTGTGTTGGGTGTTTACTAAGTCTAACCCAAATCTGGCCAGTTGATTAAACAGATTAACATATTCCCTGATCGTCTTGCTCCCCTGTTTCAGAGTTAGGAACTTCTCCATTTGTGGGCTTCTTTCAGCTTGGGAGAGAAATTTCATTTCAAACCTTGTCCTGAAATTTTCCCATGTTTCCACCGCCCTCTGAGCATTGGTAACTTCCCACATAGGAAGCTTCATCCTTAAGCAACCATACCGTTAGTTGTATCTTTTGCCTGTCATCAACCCCGAAGATGACAAACAGATCCTAAGTCTCCTTTGGCCAGTTTCTTGCCCCTACAAAGGATTCTGTCCCATAAAAGACTTTTTCACCCATTGCCTTGAAGTCTCTACATGTTTTTGCGAAGGCATTTCCACGAGGAGGTGGAGGAGGAGGAGGAGGAACCGCGACCACTGGAGGAGGGATGTCTGCTGGGCCCGCGCCATTGGCCCTTGCTTCTAAGTACCTCCTAAACCAGCTGGGAATCGGCACTCCTCCTGGGAGGTTAAGGTCTGCAGACATGCTGAAACAGAAAGGAAAAATTCAAAATGAAGGATAGAGAGAGATAGATGGGGCACATGGCTTTGGGGGATTTTGTCTGTTATAAATATAACACTTTTTCTTGAAAAATGCTTCTTTAAACTTTCTTTTTGAAAATAATTTCAAAAACTTTTATCTTGTCTGGTAAACCTATGCTCTGATACCAAGTGAAACACCTCACCTCCGTTAAGGTCACCCATAAAGGGAATGCCTTAATTTTTGTGGAGGTTTATAAGTAAAAGTCACAGATAAACTCAAGACAGATATAAATACACATATTTTAAACAGCGGAAACCAATAGACTTTTATTTCATCAATACGTGTTCAAAACAAAACATTCCATAATTGTCTCAAAATACTTCAATCATTACAACCTCATAACTGTCTTGATTATTAAAGAGGAATAAAACATAAATAAAGTGACAAAAATCCCCATAGTGATATCCAAAGCCATAGTCCAAGCAAAAGAGACCCAAATCATACATCTACGTTCTTGGAGCTTGTACCGAGCCTGACTGAGCTGAGCAGTTTCTCCCTGTGGACCTGGGGGGAACGAAAAAAAAGAAGACAAAAAGAAAATAGGGTCAGACATAAAGCCTGAGTAAATCTAGTAACTCTTCAGTATGTGAATAAGAAAAGGGCATGATAGATATATACTTAAAATAGGATGGTGTCACAAGCTAAGGGAGTGTCGAATGTACTATCGCACCCATACTATATCTCTGCATCTACTTGAGTTTACTCTAACTGGCACCCCATGGTGAGAGTGAAGTGAACCCCAACTTTATTTAAAGATCGGCTCCTACTCGCGTTGACATGTGTCATACGCCCCCAAGAATTGTAGATACCTATGCTGGTCCCACCATGGGGGTGTATCAAGACCCATGGCGGCGGCCCCGACACTAATTCTAGAAGGCATAGGTTATACTACAGGTGTCCCCAGTGCCCTGGTTGTCTGCTACGGAATGTGTGCACGCCCGCACCCCGTTAGACCTGCACTGTGCACCCACCGCCGTCGTTTGACCGCTTACAATCAGCCCTGTAATCGTGCCCCACCCTGCCTAGTTTCAGGGTACCTTTGATACCTAACTTGGGTTACTGCTGAAACGGGTGCCCCGTTACCAGGATTTTCTAGTCAAACACGTTAAGTGGTTAAGTGTCTGTATTTACCTAACCCCACCCATCAATGTTGAATTTGGTTAAGTATTATAGTTGACTTAACCATACCCTATGTCCTTAGCCTCTTAGGTGCACCTGACCACTCACATTAGACAGGTATTGCTACGGTTACTGGATATGCCGGTCGGTTCCAGGCAGGTTTACACCGTAGCTCAGTCTAACCTCGGGTCATTATTTGGCTCAATGCTTAACTACCCACATTGGATAGGTATTGTTGTGACTACTGGACAGCCGGGCGGTTCCGGGCTGGTTTATATCACAACTCAATCCAACCTCTGGTTAAGCATATCGTGTTTTCTAAATTTACATATTTTATTACTTCTCAATTATATATGTAAATGTCATATCTTTTATTTTTGGGTATAACAATTCATACCACTTTAAATTTTATTGTCGTTGGCATGTGCCAAACATGCCAACATATATTTTCAATGTTTTACACCCAACGGTTTTACCCCCGTTTGTAACGTTCGCAACATTATAACAAATGTTGGGCTCGACACAATTCGGCCAAACTTTATAAACGTGAGAAAAAGGGGAAAATCAATAACATGTAATATTTTACAACATATAAGGGTGTGTGGCGCATGAACTTGCAATTTAGCAATTCAACTAACATATAATATGAGTCATGTGAACTTGCATTCAAATCAATGTATAACTAAGTAGGTGACATATGAAATGGCATAGTTTAGGCTTACACAACTTGTGTTTAAATATGTTTAACTTGCCATAATGTCAAACACAAAACTAGCATGATGTATATTCACCAAAAGGTCCAATTATAACATTTAATCACATAGCCTATTTCAACATGAACTTGCATAGTTTTCGAAACCCAAACTATACTTAACATAGATCCAATTACACTTGCAAATAAACATGAACTTGCATATTTTATGAAACACAAACGATACTTAACATAGATCCAATTATACTTGCAAATAAACATGGAAGTGATATCATAGGTTTTGGCTCATGTAGGCATAAAAGGTTTCAAGTCTAAATCATGTTTACATAAGCCTTAATTTAGGCTTAATGAATGTATATGGCCCATTTCATAGGCATAAACAAAAAGAGATCAATTTCTAGTTTTTGCCACAAACTTACAAGTGCCATTGTTTTCATATACAATTGTTCAATAGGCTTGCATCAATCAATTTATGCCACAAACATCAATACACAAGTCATGATAGAACCATCACAATACATAGAATTTATACAATACAATAACACAATTCTATTTTCATTTACATTGAATCACATCACAATTCTTATTCATATTCTGAAAGGTCACTATACTTACAACGAATGCAGAATCTTGAATTCTGGATTCTGAATTCTGAAATTGAGATGTGCTCCTTTGGGTAGACTAAAGTTGCGTTGATAAATTTGATTTAAACTTTGATCTTCTTCTTAATTTGATTCGTCTCTAGGCTTTTCTCTTGACGGCTATGTTCAATTCCTCCCTAGCAGCATGACGACTCCTTTCTCATTTTTTTGTGTGAATTTTTAGTTGAGACTTAGGGTGTATATATAGACTTTTAAGTTGTTTTAAGACGTCAGATGAAGACAGGAGGAATCCAGACCATTCAGAGTTCAAAGAGCCAATCAAGAGGTGACACGTCAGCCCTAGTGACACACAGAGCCACAGAAATTCGAGCCAGAGCTAGACCTGGCCAGCCAGGTCGACCTGGGGGGACCAGGTCGACACCATGGTCGACCCTATGGTCGACCTGGTCTCTGGGCGGGAATTTTCCCGCCCAGCCCAGTTTGAACCTGAAATTCGAATTTTGAAATTTAAACTGAGCTGTTTGAATTTAAATTTGATTCTGAAACTTCCGAAGGCCATAACTCCTTCATATGTAGTCCGATTCGCGCAAACTCGGACTCTATCTCAAGCAGAATTCCAAGATGAACGCAATGGCATCACCCGTTTCCCTTAATTCTTTCATTTAGAATTGATTATACTTTAATTTGTGTAGCTTAGCATTATAGAATTCACGGGGTGTTACAGCTAAGTAGAGGAATAAAATTATTTGCCCGACAAACAGGTACATGTTCACTGTGTTTCTTAGGATTTGATGATTTTATGAGCCGATTGGCTTTTCATTTTTCTTTTGGATTGGTGAGGGCCATGGGAGGCTATTTGAAATATCCCGAAGCTCCCCGTACAAGGGTGGTTATGGCGAATTTTTTCGAAAATTTAGGGTGTTAGCCAAATTTTTGAAGAATTTGAAAATTCTTAAAAACTGAAAATTTGAAGAATGAAAGCCAGAATGAAATTTGAGTTGGTTAATTAAACAAATTTCGACTTCGTTCCTTTACGAGGACGAAAAGTTTTAAGTGGGGGAGATTGTAACAATCCGGAAAATCTGAGCCAATTTAAAATTTTTAAATTTGGCTATTTTAGTGGATTTTAATTATTTAAAATAAATTATTTTAAATAATAGTGATGAAAAGTATGTTTGAATCAACGTTTGAAAATAAATATAATTATTTTAAATTATAAACATGGCCTGAAATGGCGCGGTAGTTTCGAAATTTGAATTCAAGCTTTGACTGACCGTACCGGGTGAAAAACAAAACAGATTTTATTGAAACCAAAAATATTTAAATCTGTTAGTGTATATCATTCTAACGAATCTGAAAAATCGAATTTTTATAGCGGGAATCAAAAGTTGTGGCCAAATGAATTTTCAGAAAGGTCGATGTAGAGAATATATAGCCCTTGAAAATAGACATTTTGCAAACGACATCAGAATTCGATGAAACCACTTTTGTTGGATCCAGGATGTCAAATTATTGCTAGGTTTCAAATTTCATAATTTTTGCAGTTAATATGTGAGCGTGGAAAAGGAAAATGTATTTGGTCGATTTTTGTTAAATTGGATCGACCAGAAAACGGCCATTTTTCAGACGGTCTCAAAATTCGATGAAACTAGTTTTGTTGGGACCGTATCATCAAAACATAGCTAGATTTATTTTTATGGAATTTTTGGGATCAGTATGTGGCCCCAGCAAATTAAAATGTACATTCAAATCAAATATTGAATATTTTATATTTTAATTTGAAGAGAAACTGACTGAAACAGTCGAATGGGCCGACGAAACATAGCCCATTGTATTCGAAATGGGGGTATTTAGCTAGGGACGACAGTCGTTGTGTTCGGATTGGAGTTAGTATGTGAAGAGGGGTATTTTTGTAATTTTAAAAATATATAAATATAAAAAAATCATCATCCAATCACAACTCAACACGCCGACCTTCTCTCTCCCCGATATCACAAATCACGATGGCGGAAAGGCTACCCAACTTCTCTCCTTGATTTCTCCCTCCACACCCGATTAAAACCCATGCCCTAGTTATGGTTTTTGTAGATCGTCTCATGAGCTTCACATCCTTATAAAGTTTGCTATTTTTAGTGGAGTAATTTGAGAGAACCGACAACAGGAAGTCGAGGCCATCCCATCGCCACTGCGCCGCCTACAGGCCACCGAAGTGGGCCCGCTTCAGGCGCCAGCGCGCCTCTCCCTCCTCTTCGTCGCTGCGAAGACTGATCGTCGAATCACTTCACCGTTTGCACGAAAAATCCAAACCTTGTTTTGAAGATTTACAAAGAGGTAACGACTGATTATTTTTAAACTGTTTTCAACTCTTAAAAACTGTCGTGAATCATGATTTCACTATAAAAATCATATCTTTTTCGTTTCTTATCGAAATCCAGTGAAACAAGAGATAGTGGACTCGTGTGAACGTCTTCTACATTCTAGAAGAGACCGGATATTTTTCTGAGCCTTCTACAATTTTTGGTGGAGTGGGACCTAATGTGAGATTTCTAATATTATAAACGATATGGAAAACAATGATGTATAAATTATATAGTCGATGTATGAGTTATACAAGCGTTGTACATCTCATGTATAAGTGTTGTATAATTTGTATGTTTGATGTATAAGTTATATATGCGTTGTAAAAGTGATATATGCGTTGAAATGAATTGAAATGCTATTGAGGTGGAATCAAAATATAATTATACACGTATATCTATATATATATATATATATACTCCCCTCGTCCATAGACCATGGACGATATATATTGGTTGTGATATTGTCTGGATTATTGGTTGATGTGAAATTTGGTGAATATCATGAATGGTTGATTGGAAATGATTGATTGTGATTGAAATCCCAATAGGATTAGTATATGGGAAAATTCGTCTGCGTACAAACTAGATATTGAAAATCCCCATCGTCAAAAGCTACGAGGCTTTAAGGTAGAGCGAGGAGCCGTACTCAGGACGGTGCCGGTTTTAACTACCCTGCCGTTATGCTGCCGAAATTTTCAATAATATTCATGTGTTAGAATTATTTTAATGTGTTGAAACTATATTCATGTGTTGAATAGAAATTCATGTGTTGAATAGGAATTCATGAGTTGAATGAAATTCATGTGTTGAATAAATTTTTTGAAAGATAAAAATAACATTTTTATTATATATATAGACTATATAAAATATTAGTATTTTAAATAAATTGTTTAACACCAAAAATAACATTTTCACCTTATGTATGAATTATATAAAATAATCGTTTTTTGAAATAAATTGTTTTACATTAAAAATCACATTTTTATTATATATATAAACTAGAGAAAATAATCATCTGTTGAATAAAGGACTAGAACGATAAAAATCATATTTTTATTGTATGTGTGAAGTCGAAAACATTCATGTGTTGAATATATAGATTGAACAATAAAATCTACATTTTTATTGTGAAAATGAAGTGCTAAAAATATTCATGTGTTGAATTAAGATATTGATGATAAAAATATCATTTTTATCAAATATATGAAGGGAATACGGTTTTGAAATCGAAGAACGAATTATAAGTATAAATATATATATATATATAAATATAATTAAAATATATTGAATAACGAAGCTGCAGTTCGTGTTTTGGAACCGTGATTTCAAACGATTAGTGCAGGAGATCCGACCATCGGATTTTCCCGAAACCGAAACCGCTGGGTTCGCTTTGGAAATATCTTTCCAACGACACCCACTTTGTGAAGATCCAATGGTTGGATTGTCCGGAATGTTTAATTCAAATCTGAAGAAAAACAGTGCCAGAATCGATTATATATATATAAATATAATTAAATTAAATCGAATAACGATGCTGCATTTCGTATTTTGAAATCGAAACTTCAAACGATTGTACCGGGAGATCCGACCGTCGGATTTTCCCAAAACTGTAACCGTTGGATTTGTTTTGAAAAGATATTTCTAATGATATAAAATTTGTGAAGATCCAACGGTTAGATTTTCATATATGTGTAAATCAAATCTGAAGAAAAACAGCACCATGACCGCATTATGGCCTGAAGCGTCGTTTGAATGAATTGGCTATTTTTAAATGAATAAAAATAGCGATAAATCGTTATAAAATATTATAAATGATATGGAATGGAAATAAACCGAATTTACCTGGTTTATTATATATTTGATGGTTGAATGTGTTTGGTGTGAAAATTACATTTAAGAACTGAATTGTTGATGTCGAATAATCTAACCATTGAAATAAATTGATTTAAATTCTAAATATACGTGAATTATTTGAAAAGGCCGAGTTAAATCTCACTCCAAATAATTGATCGGCGATAAGAAGTCGATGATGAAGACGGTGGTTGAAGACTAGAGATCTTCACCTCGGTTGGATGGTTACTGATGTCTTGATTGGGAGGCATCCCGAAATATAGATAATAAGTGGTGATCCTCCAGACGTACTTGGAGATCGATGGATGTGCGAGGTATTGAGTGCCTCCAGTTTCGTTCAGACCCAGAACGAACTTGTAAATGGACCGTGTGTCTGACATTGGTTATTGTTCTGTGCTAATTGATCTCTATTAAATATTTATCTGTTTGGCGGCGGAGAATTTATTCTCTTACTTAACGCCCTTCTCTGAGACATATGAGCTCAGAGGTTATATATGATAGAAATCGGTCGCCTGGAGTGAATTGCCTGTATGGCATGCCTAAGTGGCAAATGATCAAGGCTTCTGTTGAAAAGCAATGTCTTGTGGTGGATGATCAAAGCACGGCCTGTGTGGCATAGCTTTGTGTATAAAGTAGATTCACGAGCCTCACACCCCGGTATGAACCAGAAATGGGAGAGGAGCTCAAGGAGGACATGCACTTCTTTCTAGCTAGGTGGTGTCAGTGACCTACCAGCCCTGATATTTATATTATTTTCACCTATGTGGTTGTTGTTGTTGCGAGGAGCCTCGGATATATCGGTGACTATGTGGAGCCGATAGAGTCGTAGGACTCATTTACGCCCCAAAGGGCGGGGAAACGCAGTGTTCAGGCATTTTAATCCACATCGGTGGACCGGCCCTGACGATCCAAAGGGCAGTTGCGGCTGTTCCTGAGGCTTGGGCTAGACAGTCTCGAATTCGGTAAGGACTATCTTTTGCCTTGGTTCATGATGGAAATCCAAATACGACACCGTGCGGTTTTGATTGTATATATATATATATATGGCGACATGATATATGGTACCCATGCCGTCTATGATTCATAGTTATGATTGAATTTATTTTTGAAACATATATACACTAGCAATAATAGCAAATGATTTGTTTTATGCGTATCAATCATATTTTGACCATTATAAGGTAAAACTCTATTCTCATGTTTGTGTTGCATTGTGTGATGGGAACTGAGTCTTATAATGGCTTCATTTTTATGAAAAGCATTGCTATGTTTTAAAAGATTTACTTGTTTTAAAGCACTGGCAATCCAATGGAGTAAACCCATTCCGCGAAAGTGGCGTGGTGTGCGTTTGGCCATATTGTAAAATGTGTTAAGTAGATTTCTCATACCAGTCCCCTGACTAACTCATAGTTTGTTTCACTTTCAAAATTGGGTGCCCCTTTTTCTACACTGGCAGCCTTGTTTCAGGTTTTAGCGGGCTCTCTCTGGATAGCTGGAACTGAAGATGGATTCTATCATTTATCTCTTTTTATGTTGTTCAGCTCCTATAGTACATATTATGTTTCGTTTCCGCTGTAGACATTTATGTATAGCTGAACTGTATTTGTACTAAGTATGATCTTGTATACTGTGTAACTCTGATGAATATGTTTATCTAGTGTATTCTGTTGGGCATTGTCTGGTGTATTTATTTATTTATGTTCTATCGTTATCTGTTTATGTGTTATATTCCAAAGATTATCCTTGCCACCGTCGTACGGGGTTTGGGGTCGTCACATTCTTTCCATGTACATTCATGGAACATCGTTGGCAAGCCCCAAAGCCCTACCTCATCGAATCAATGGCAGGAAACAACATAGGTACCTTCCGTAAAATGTTTTCTTGAATGCTTAACTCATCCAAGTAATGACTGTATGTTATCCACTATGCGAAGTCCCAACTCATCAAATCAATCGCGACCAACACAGTCAGTTACTTCCCCAAAACATTTTCTTCAAAGCCCTAACTAATCTAATTAATGGCAGCATATATTATCCACTTTAAAAAATAACTGCCAGCTTGTTTCTTTGTATATAGGGAGCTTTCCTCTTCATTTGGCCTTTTCCAAATTTCCACTCAAATTTTCTACTGCTTCAGGTAATTTTCAGTCATTGGTATCCATTGTTTCGGTTTCAGTCCTTTTATTGATTTGATATAAACCACTTTCATTTTTATTCATGCTAATATGTCTTCTTAGTCTGCTTTGCAAGCTTAACATCCGGACACATCGTCATTACTTCATTGATTTGGACTGTCTTCATTTTTATGTATTTTCAATTTTTGATTTGCATTGTCAAATAAAAATTTAGATAATAATCCTGGAAGATTAAGCATTCATTATTCTTTGGCAAGCTTTCAGAATGCAAGGACATGAAATGAAAAATTGTTCAAACATGAATATATATCAGGTGATTTTTTTTCCTATGCCTTAAGGGATTTATTTATAGAATTTTTTATACGTTGTTACTGCGTTGTCTCCACTACCTTAGCAATATAATTTCACTATGCTGATAGCAATTATTTATTAAAATTTCTTTATAAATTTTTATAATTTGAGTTTATATAAATTGTATTATGTCAGAAAAGGTTATCGTGTACGTTTTTGGGCAGTAATGAAAATAGTATATAATAATTTAGGAAGTACCGCATATAGCATTTTCCTGCCAATCAATATGCTTAATTACTTATCTTTGCAATCTGTTGCATGTGCATTAAGAGTCTAAGACTGTTTCATTCTTACACTTCAATATTGTAGGAGTTGAGATATAAATGCATTTAAAATTAATGAAGACCTAACTTAAATTGTGTTGTGATTTATAAAATGGAAACACGGTTTATAGAATGCCAAAGTTGGCTTTTTGTGTGAAGCATAATAATTTATGATGGTGGATTCATTTTGCTTACATATCTCTAATTTTTTTCTACAAATGGTTTTATGTTTTCCCTTCTTTTACACATTGTTTGGCAGCATCAACTCATAACATCCAGTTTGAGTACTACATGTGAATTTTAAATTTCTCAAATCAGTAATATCCTTTTCCATCACTCCCCCTTTGATATTTAATTTTTTCATCAGTTTTCTCTTCGATATCGGTTTTGTTATTCCTGCAGTGCTCAATTATGCATCTTGCTCTATTACTACTGTTGTTTTGGTTCCTTCTTAAGCATTCCTCCAACTAATCTCATATTCCCTTTACTTTTGGTGTTTTTTCTTATCATTCTTATTATGCTTATTATTTACTTTGGATTGATATTGCTTTTCAAGGTTTTTGGTATCGTATGATTCTACAACGATATTGACCTTCAAAATTAATTTGTACATGTATAATCTTTCAAGTGAAATAACATTTTTTTGTGTCTAATGATTATTTTGGTTTACTGTCATTCTATTTCATTTAAGAACATGTTAACCTTTTTTCTTGATTGTCATTATTATATGGAAAACATCAACGAGTGTTACTTGCTAACATAGTCTATAACTCACGATGTAGCATACCTTAGTATGTACTCGATTTCTAAAGCCGATGTTTGTACATTTGTGTATATTTTAGTCTGAATACTTATACTCATTAACTATGTATTCAATTTGCATCTTCTTGAATTTCTCATTTAAAGTTATGAATTATTGGTTTTGGTAGAACAATTCCTCTCTTCAAACATACTTTTCAAAAACTCATGGAAAAAATATGCATGATAAATGTGCATGGTATCATAGGTTTGTGAACTCTTTCCAATCCACTCACACGATAAATAAGTTCTCTTTGCTTTATTGGTAATTTATTCTATCTTTTTGGATTGTATATGCATCGGTTTATTTGCACTACAGGAGGAATTATTTTATTCTGGTATCTATATTTTAAATGATTGAAAAACAGTAAACTACTTAATTCACTCAAAATTTGTTTATAAAATTTGAATATGCATGCAAAATGTTGTTTAACTAGGAGGTGAAATATGCAAATATTCAAACTACATTTTGTTTGCATCACCAGCCCATCCATCCATCATGCTAGATCTTAATCTTTCAGTTTTATAACGAAAAAAACTAGGATTCGAGCCACAAAATTGACATCAAAATTTAGCTTTCTTTAGTCCTATGATAGCCAATATCAAAATCTCGAAAATAAGTACTTTTGGTTCAACTATCAAGTTTTTTCTTCAATATCTCATATTTCATTTTCCTTATTAATTCACATGCTTAAGACAAAATCATATTTATCCCTCTATTGTTTGGGATTGAAGTAATTTGTGATTAAATTAAATAATAGATCCAAAATGCTCTATGTTGTAACAGTCACATATAAGCCAATCAACGAGTGAGTATAAATAGCATTGTATTTGTACCAATATTTGTAATCATTCACGAATATTATATGTCTATATCAGCATGCAGTGGATAAGTAATAGATTTCGGTTAATCGACCCGTATTAATAACTCTAAAAGAATAAATGAAAATCTTAGGTTTAATTAAAAAAACCTTTTGCTATCAGTATCATATAAATATACTAGAAATATACATTTATAATGATAAAACATTTGAAAAAATGAATATCCATTCATATGTACATATACCATAAACTATTAGCTCAATAATGTAGTAAATATCAACCATTCAACATACTAAAGTACTTAATGCATTAATTGAATGGATTTTGTACATTAGTTAATAAAAATAAATGTTCCTAAAAATGGAGGAATTGTGCATGTGTGTGTACCTCAAGATATAGACATCAAGCTTCCAAGAAATGTGTTGGTAGGAAAAATTTGAGCATGAAAACAATTTTATAAATAGGCTTGACAAAGTGAGAATGGGCTGGACAACAAGTAGATTTGATATGGCTGCATAGTGCGATTAGGGTGGGCAGGATAGATACTCCTCTTCAATTAGGTATAAGCAATGAGTTTACAAGTGGATATTGTGTTCTGTAGGTAGCTTCAGGTATGTACTTTCCTTCAAGCAAGTTAATGAGTGTAAATTAATTTCTCAACTATGTATGAAATGGCGATAGCTGTTGAATGAGTGTGCTAATTAATTTGTTTTCAGCACTAAGAAATAGAGGGACCCGCAGGGGAGCATGATGCCTCCTCCCTAGCAAATGATACCTGCCAAGTTATCACCTCTCTACGCAGATCCATCCACACTTTCAGCACTTCTTTAGCTCTCCCGAGCTTTGCTCAACTTAGTCTTTGTAACAACCCGAGTTTTTATAACATGTTGAAACTAGAAGTCAGGGTATAATTAAATTTTAAGATGAGAATAATGGGAAACGGGTTGCGCCATTGCGTTCATCTCGAAATTTTACATGAAATAGAGTCTGATTTTTCGAAAATCGGAGTCCGGATGAAGAAGTTATGGCCTGTAGAAGATTCAGCAGATTTTAGGCAGCACAAGACCAGGCAGGTCAACCTGGGGGTCGACCTGGGGACCAGGTCGACCATGTGGTTGACCCTAGGGTCGACTTACCCCCCTAGTCGACCATGTGGTTGACCTCCCCCCTTACAGGTCGACCTGGTCAGCCTGTTTTGAACCAGAACTCATTTTTGAAGCCTGAGACATGTTTTGATGGTCCAGATTGATTCTAGGGTTAATCTAAGGGCCTAAACTAGTTGTTACACCTATAAAAACACCCTTAGACCTAACCTAATTCATAACAAATCATTCTTAAACCATTATGCTGCTAAAAAACCTCTTGAACCATGGCCGCCGTCTCCAAATCAAAGTACAAGCATTCAAACTCAAATCAATTTGAAGAACAAGGCTTCTACAACAATAAATCAACAACGCCGCGACATTTTTACAACAAATTCAGTTCTTAATTCATTTGCCATGCTCTGTAAGTTCTAGTTGTTTTTAGATTTAAACATTTAATTATAATATGGCCATGGAATAAAGTGGAATTGAATTTAAGTATGTTTATTAGATTCGGACCTATTCCTGTTGCTTCTTGAATCTTGGGTTCTTGAGACCTGTCTATCTTTATTCTCATGTCAAGTTCATGATCTATTCAGCCTGTTGTAAATCAGTTTTCTTGATTCATGTTGAATTTATTATCCAGTTGTAATCTTTATTCCTGTAATGATGTTTTTCTCTTTGATCTTATTTTTATGCAAAATTCTATCTTCCACTATTTATTTTCTTTTGATGAACCTAGGTCAATTTCGGACCTTGGCCTAAACCGCGATTTGCGTACGATTGAATACGGGGAAATATGGGAATGTTTTCTATATTGGATATATATGTTTGGTAAAATTGATGGCATAACATGAAATTGGAAATTTGGTGTATTAATATGATTGAAATTGCAAGTTTGGCCGTTGGCACAATTGAATTGGCATGAAGTGGGCATAATGAATTAGCATGTAAATCAAATCACGAGTTCGGGCCTATGTAAATTAAATCAAAAGATTAAGTTTATGATTGGGCATATGTAGAATTGGGAGTTTGAATATAAAAGCGATTGTAAATTTGATAATTGGCATAAATATGTATTATAAACTTGGGTTGTTGGCGTGTGTTGTAATAAAAAGATTATAGTTTGGGATAACTACATCATGAATCATGATTTCGGTTTATTTGGACACGAAACTTGATACATGTAATCTTGGCTAGAACTTGATATGGGTAAAATGGCATAAACTTGGCATACATGTAAATAGGCAAGAATTGGACTTATGTAAACTGACTAGAATTGGGTGTGTGTGTGTGTGTGTGTATAAATTGGCATGTAATTTTGGAACTTGGGCATATGTTTATTAATATGTAAAGTTGGGAAATTGGAACATGAAAATGACAGTGTATTGGATAATTGACTTGATCACAAGCATGAACATTTTTATATGTTAAACACATGAACTGATATTGGGGTTTTGGGGAAATACGACCATTAATGAACCTTTGACACAAGGTTAGACTCGGTTTGTGGTGTAAATCTACCCGGAACCGCCCGAAAAATCCATTAGCCAGAAAGTGTCAGTCTAATGTGATAGGTCGAAGGTCAAATTGTAGGCGTAACTATTTATGACACGAGGTTAGACTCAGTTTGTAGTGTAAATCTAACCGGAACCGCCCGGCAAATCCAGTGGCCACAAAATGTACGGTCTAATGTCATGGTTCGTTCGTCATAATGAATGAATTAAGGAATACCAACAATGATAAGATGTGGGTATTGTTAGAGGGTTAGGTGGGATGACATGGAAATTTGACATGTAAATGTGGACCTAACCGGTATGAGTTAAGAATGCGTAAAACTTATAAGTGTAGGCTTAACCAACATAACTGTTAATCAGACCAATGGGTGGGTTATGTAATATGACTATACTAATGGGACTTAACCGATATGACATGAATGGGTGGGTTAAGTAATATGACTAGACTAATGACATTTAACCAATATAACATGACACGTGGCAGGGTTAAGTCAACTTGAACATATAGATAATACTTAACCAACTTAGCATGGTACATGTGCGGGTTAAGTCATGAACTACTTGGAAACGCTTAACCAATTTGATATGCTAAGATAGCGGGGTTAAGTTATGAATCACTAGACAACACTTAACCAACTTGACAAGATACGTGGGCGGGTTAAGCCATGAATTATTTGAACAACTTAACCAATGCAATCTAGCGAATGGGAGGGTTAAGTTAAATGGGTTGGTTTAACTTGAATGGGTTGGTAACACCCAACCGACATAACCTGATGTTAGGTAGGGTTAAGTAAATACACGAGGGTAACACTTAACCATTATAAAATGGCTAGTGGATGAGGTTGAGTTAACATACACTTAACCAATCTAACGTGAGGTTTGGTAAGGGTTAAGTTAACACAGGGGAGAACGCTTAACCGATATAACAAGACATGCGGTAGGGTTAAGTAACACAAGAGAGAACACTTAACCACGATATCATGATGGGGGGTTGGGGTTAAGTTAAATAGATAACACCTAACCAACCTATGGGGTATACGAATAGACCTTGGGAAATCCCTAGTAGCGGGACCCGTTTCAGCAGTAAACCATATTAGGTATCAACAGTACCCTAAGCTAGGCAGGGTAGGGCACGATTACTGGGCTAATTGTAAGCGTTCAAAACGGTGGCAGGGGATGCAGCGGTGCAGGTTCCGACAGATTACGGGCGTGCACGTATTCCGAAGTGGAAAATTTAGCCACTGGGCATCAGTAGATATAAAGTTGTGCGTCAAAAAGGGTATCGGGGTTGCCATCCTGGGGATTGATACACCCTAGGGTGGGACCAACACAGGTATCTACAAGTAGGGGGCCGCAAGAACTAGGTCGATTAGGAGCCGATCGATTAGGGTAGTAAGGATACATCTAACACATTCATGGTAATTCGGCTGGTTGAGGAAAAAATCCTTATATTAGATGTAGGCCTGAAGGCTACCACAACAACGGGGTTGTGATAACCTTAGTATATAACACATGTGAGACATTGTATGTAAGAGCCGATCAAATAGGTACAGTGGGGACACGAAACTGTCAATATGAGGTAGGACCCTCATCGTGGGATATATACCTATGAAACTATCATGAGGGATATGGGGGATCACTTATCTTGTAATTATAACCAAGTAAACTAATTGGAACGCTAGTTAGGTGGTGTAGAGAATATTGGAAATCAAGGAAAATAGGATAATGGTGAAGTTTAGAAATCTTGCGATGTTATAGAAACCTTGCGATGTGATACTTGGTAGGAACCTTGTGATTCTACTCTTGAAAGGAAGTATGGGATGTTATACTTGATTCATCGTGCCTGTATCTTACCTCATCATCATACTTATGCTTACTTTCAGTTTATTCATGCCATATTATCTTCACCTATTTTTATGCTGAAAGCCACTAGGACTTACTCAGTCTTTATGACTGACCCAGTTTGTTTTCACCTTTTTTCTTCCGTTCCCCCCCAAGGTTCCTAGGGTGGAAATACAGCTTAGTTCGGATCTTACCAAGCCCCAAGGCTCTTCCATGTACGGCTTGGATTTCTCTTGGCTATGGCTTGCTTTGCTTTATTGGGGAATACTACAATTTATTTTCACGCTTCTTTGTTTTTGAGCAAGATAGATATTTTGGCTATGTAATTGGGTATTTGAAAGTTGATAGGCTTTTATTGTAAACAACTATATTTAGTAATTGATTTGAAGTACTTCTACTTTACCTTCCGTTGCTTTATATATGTCTGTCTTGTAATATTTCTGTTCCAGTACCCATAATGCTCCATTGAAGTTAAGGCATTCCCTTTGTGAGTGACCTTAACGGATGTGGGGTGTTACATTTGGTATCAGAGCAGAAGGTTATCAGACTGGGCAAAAGCTTTTAAAAACCTTCTGAAATTATTTTCAAAACGTTTACAAAGAAGCATTTTTCTAAGAAAAGTTTTGTTTACGAAAGGCATATTCCCCAAAGCCATATTCACTATCTTTTGATTCTCTCCTTGAGTTTCTTCTCTCTTTCTTTTTCACCATAGTTTTGCAGGTGTACGACACATGTAGGAGAGCAAAGAAGTGCCCAACTTCCATTTGTAGCCGCAGTAATTCCATCTGCGTCTAATCTTATTTCGATCTTTGAAGGGTTGCCATGCGATGGGGTAGCTTTCGAGAAACTTGTCAATAAGCTATACAAGGATAGCAAGAATGAGGATAAAGAACACAAGCCGAAGGATGAGAAACTTGTTGATATGGCTTAATCCACGAAGGAGGAAAAGGTGAAAGGAAAGAGGCCAAAGTGAAAGAATTATAAAACCCACGATAAGAGAGAGTATCTTTAGTATGGTAAAAAGGGACATGCAGTTAAGTATTAGAGGACAAGGACAAGGGCAAAGGACAAGATCATCGAGAGGTCAATTGTATGCTCTCACTACTAGCGTACCTAAGAAGAGGTGGTAACGTTTCTGTTAAAAGTTAAGCTTTTATTTTCTATCATACCATGGGAACTTTGTTGTAACACCCCGTATTTCTGTTAATACTAATATTCACAAATTAAAAGAATTAATATTGAGAATTTGCACGAAATAGCCTTAAAAAGGCATATAACAAATTTGAGATATGTGAATTGCCTTAAAAGGCGAAAAATGGAATTAAGACATTAATTGGAAAATTAATGTGTAGAAATGGTCATAAGTTAATTATGGATTAATTTGAATTCATGAATAGGTGCGTGTGTATTTATATATATATATATATATATATATATATGGGCAGTTAATGTAAACATGAATAGAAGTTTATTTATTTGCTGAGTGTTTGCTGAGTCACTTCTGACTCATTGCTGAGTCAATAAGATAAACCCCATCTTGTCTGAACGGCTGCGGTTATTTCTAGGTTAAATATAATGGCCTAAATGAATCCTAAATTCTATAAATAAGTGGGTAGTCTCTCATTCTAATTCGTATGAAAAATTGGAGAGCTACCGACATGCCGTTGCCATGGAGTTCAGCGTAGCCGTCACAAACTAAAGAAGAAGGAGAAAGCCTAGCCTACAACTAAATCTACTCAACAAACAAATTAAATCAAAGACTCTTTCTATATCTCTTCTTTTTGTGAGTATGCTGATTCTCACAATGTTATTATAAAATAATTTGATTAAGTTATGAATGGATCACAAGAAAGTGATATGAATTGTTATGTATTTGTAAATTATGTTGTGGATCTCTTGTTATGCTATTATGTTGCTATGTTGTAGTGATTATGTTGTAAATAATCCTATGCTATGTCATATGTGATTAATCATGCTATGCTATGTTATAAATCATGTTATGCCATGTTGTAAATTATGCTATGCTATGTTGTAAATCATATCAAGCTATGTTTCAAATTATGATATGCTATGTTGTAAATCTTACATATGTTGTAGATCTCATATTATTACATATGTTGAAATACTTATGTTATATGATAATGATGTCATGTTAAGTTGTTTTGAATCATGCAAGTTGTAAAATCATGATGTTATTATTTATGCGAATCGGATCATGTTTAAAGTTTATGTTTTTTTATAATAGATCTTGATTATGGGAATTTTCCTATTGAGTTAGGTGTACCCATATGCATGAATCTACAAATTAATTGGATCTTGAGTATGGGAATTTTCCTATTAAGTTAGGTGTACCCATATACATGAATCTATGATTAAATGAATTTTGATTTTTGGGAATTTGCCTATTGAGTTAGGTGTACCCATATAAAACCATATTGTTAATGATGTTGATTCACACATGTCCAATACAAGTTTATGGAACTTGATCAAAATCATATTATGTGAATTATGAATAAGTTGACACCCTTAGACCCATGACATGTATAACCTTATGCAAGTTGTAATTTTGATATATGCAAGTTTCACCCCTTGTTAGGATTCATTTAGTCACATATATATGTTGTTGTTGTGAATATTTTCTTTTATGCTATGAGTTAGAGTAATCGGTTCTAGCATACATTTTGCGAATAAACGTTCAAACGTGGGGTAGGGGTAATATTAGGAAATTAATAAATTGGGGTGCAATTGATATGATTTTGCATGCCTTAAATGGATGTCCATAATTGAGTCAATTATGGACGTTGCTAAATTTGGAATTAATTAATAATTCAAATAGGGAATTATTAAAATTGGGGAAAGTGGATTATTAATAATAATCAATGCTTAGGACACGAGGTTGGACCCGTTTGTGATGTAAACCTACCCTGACCCGCCCGGTAAATCTAGTAGTCACAAATGTCGGCCCAATGTGAGAGGTCCTAGGCCCAAACTAAAGCATAACAGTTGTAAAGACACGAGGTTAGACTCTTTTATGGTGTAAGACTGCCCGGACCTGCCCGGCAAATCCAGCTGCCATAAATGCCAGTCTAATGTGAGAGGTCTTTATGAGGTTATGGTCTTAATGAATTAAGAAATACTTAACTAGATAATCATGTAAGGTGGGACATGGGGGTTAAGTAGGTGCCTTGGGTGGAATGAGGAATCTAGTGGTTGCCTTCAGAGGCATTTGAAATACGATTAGACTTAACCAAACACACATGTAACGAACATGAATAGTGGGTTAAGTGGGATTGACTAAGGGGACAAGCTTAGGTGGAATGCTTGTGGGAGATAATGGGGGCCCATTTCAACCAGTATCCCAAAATGTATCTTTGTGGGCTCGACCCAAGTCGAGGATGGGACACGCATACTGGGTTTGACTATAAGAGGCCAAAACAGGGAGCGGTGGCAACGCAAGTCCAACGGGTTTCATATGCGTGTGTGGACCCGGGCTGGTAGGTAAGACGTTGTTGCATCGTGTAGGTATAAGCCGTGCATCTCCGTTATATCGGGTTGCCACTTTAGGGGAATGATACACCCCACTGTGGGGCCAGCACGGGTATCTACGAGTAGGGAGCCAATCGAAAAATAGAAATTGGGGTACACCTAGTGGAGATAGGGGCAGGCGGCACCTATGTAGTCAGCTAGGAGTACGTAAAGCCATTAAGAATGATTCTAAGTGAAGCTAAGTGGGATCAATCTTTAGGGTGACTGGTGTGGTGCAGTATAGTGTTTATCCTTTAGTATTTAGGAGCGCCTATAACGTTTCCTTTAGCGATTGTCTATGTCCTTAATCTGCTCTTTCATAGACATTTCCTTGTTTTCCAGCTTATGCCTTAGTCCAGTTATTTTGATAATAGTATTGTAGAATTATCATACTCGCCAGACTTTATGTCTGACCCCCCTCTTTTTCATCCTTTTCTCCCTTCAGGTCCTCAGGTTGGGCCAAGTTCTAGTGGAGTCTGATTGGATTGCTTATCTCTTGGAAAGCTTGGACTGCTGAAGTAAAGTCCAGCTTGTTATCTTTCTTTTTAATGGCTATTTATGTAATGGGATTATGTACTTGTTTTATCAAGATAGATATTGTACTTGACTTTGATTATGGTGTTATGATGTAATCAAACATGTTTTGACTTCTGCTGCAATTGAAATAAAGTTTTTAAATTTCCAAGTACTATTTTATATCTGTCTTATTGAAATTTTACTGTTCTATATTCACCTAAAACCTCCATAGAAGTTAATGCATTCCCTTTGTGAGTGACATTAATGGACGTGGGGTGTTACACGTGATATCAGAGCATAAGGTTACCAGAACAGATAAAAATTTTAGAAAAATATTTTTCTAAAGTATTTTTGGAAGAAGTGCTTTCAAAAACATGTTATTTAGAGAAAGTTTTTATGAAAAACATAATCCCAAATAGCCATATCCTTATCTTTATCTTTCGAATTCTCCATTTTGAATCTTTCCTTTTACGTTTCAGCATGGCTGAAGATCTTAGTCTCCCAGAAGGTGTGACGATTCCAGGGTGGTTTAGGAGATATTTGGAGGCTAGGGCCACCACTGCAGGCCCAGCAGATGTTCCTCCACCCCCAGTTGCACCCATTCCACCTCCTCCTCCTCATGTTGACACTTTTGCAAAGACGTGCAAGGAATTTAAGGCTATGGGAGGAAAAACTTTTCAAGGGACAAAGACGTTTGTGGAGGCCAGAGACTGGCTTAAGGAGACTGAGGAATTGTTGGATATCTTTGAAGTGGAAGATGGGAGGAAAGTCCGTTTAGCTGCTTGGTTAATGAAGGGGGAGGCCTCGTTTTGGTGGGAGGTCACTAACGGGGAACGTCCAGTTGATTCATGGCCAGATTTCAGACGAAGGTTTGAGGCAAAGTTTCTTTCAAGGGCAGAGGAGAATTTAAATATGGAAAAATTCCTGGCATTAAAGCAAGGGAGCTTATCAGTGAAGGAATATGTCAATAAATTTAATCAGTTGGCAAGGTTTGGCTTGGAGTTGGTGAACACGCCAGAGAAGAAAGCTTTGAGGTTCGTTAGAGACTTGAATGAACCGTTGCAAGGGTTGGCTATGACCCACATCCCTATGGGAGCCACCTTTGAAAGGCTAGTAGAAATGGCACTTATGCATGAGGATAAGGCAGTTGAAAAGAAAGGGGATCAGAAGAAACCCCAACAGCAAAATAAGAAGGGTGGTAAAAACAATAATGGCAAAGGGAAGAAGAGATGCTTCAATTGTGGGACGCCTGGCCATCTCAGCAAAGATTGTAGAAAGAAAAAGAAGGCTGGTTGTAATGACTCGGACTCTTATGGGTTAATTCTAAAATATTTAATATGGATTTAAATATTTAGTTAAGTAAATAAATCAATTTTTATAGGGAGTTATCGATTTAAAAATCAATTTCAATTTAATATTGAAAATATTAAATTATCAGAATACGAAAAAGGATTTAGTTGAATTCAAATTTTAATTTGAATTGAAAAACAGTTCAAATAATTAATAAGAATTTCTATTGAAATTTATAACGGTAATAATATTTATTTATTTTCGAGGAGAATAAATAGTTGAAATTTAAATTATATCAATTTAAATTTATATCTTCTACAGATGATCGAATTGGACTTCGTGACCTATCCCTTTGTGTCCGGAATAGGGGTATTACCCTAGAATGGACAGTTGTTCGGTTCAGATAGGAGTTCAGAATCAACGTAATAATTTAAATTAAATATCGATATAAAAAACCACTAAAATAAATATATATATATTTATTTAATTTCTTCTATGACCACAAATCAAAACAAAACAGGTGTGCTTCATCTATTACCACAAATTAAAAACAGCCGTGCTCCTTTCATTCCACAATTCAAAAATCAAAGGGGCGTGTACTCTTCCTTCTCCTCAAGTTCAAAGGGGCTAGAAAGCACCACGTCCTCCTTCTTCCTGTATAAAATCCCGACAATCCTTCCCCCTTTTTAAATTGTTTTCTTCATTTCATTTCCTCAGAAGAAAAAAAAATCGAATCCACAAATAAACAAAACGCTCGAGACCCACGATTTGAAAACTATGAAGAGCTGGAGCGCGTCACTAATTGAAGTCTCTCGCGAGATCCTGGAGTTCGATAATCTCGAGCGTTGCCTAAGGTTTCACTTCGATTCACAGATCCGGGGAAGTTCTATCTCGAAGAGCGAATTAGGGTTAAAGCCCTTGGGATTTGTGGAGCGCGATAGTTGATGGAATGGGTTCAGTTCTTGGGTCAGACTTTGGTGATGGAGTTCGTGGTTTGGCAGCAGGATGGGTGATGTGCAGCGTGACCAATAAGGGATGTAAATGGAGAGTGTTGGGCAGGAGTTCGTACTGGAGGGGTTCGAAGGTTTTGGGACAGATGTGGTTGAACAAGAGTTCGATTTTTGTAAAGGGTCGGTACGGGAACGTAGAGCAGGACTGTTTGGCAGGATGGAGGAGATGTCTGGTGTTCGACAATGTTTTGGGTGCTGCTTCTATATGCTGTTAACACAGCAAGAAGTAATAGATTTAGGAAGGCCTTCGAGCATGTCCAGCTGTAGTTGGCGACGAGAAGATCAAACAATGGTCAACGGTGAAGCTTTTGTACAAGCAGTAATTCGGAGAAGAAAAGATTTAAAATGGGGTAAGGTAAAAATTTAGTTAATTAAATTTCTTAAGGATTTAATTATACAAAAAATTTTATTGACCAAGAAATATGATATCAAAGGTATACAAGATTTTGGAGAAACGAAATCGATCGAGTTGATCACAGCTCCGGGATTCATAATTTGGGGTTTTAGAATTTAAATCAAAATGGATCACGAATTAAAACCCTGGTGAGTAAATCTCACCTGTTTGTTTAGAATTATTTATATATCATTAAAAAATTATTGTTGTTGCTTGTTTGAATGCTGTTTGATTGATTTAAAATATATATTAGATATTTAGGATATATATATATATATATATATATATATATATATATATATATATATATATTGGGTTGGTAATTGGTTGGATTCCCGCAGTCTCACTAGCGGATGCCCGCAGTTTCATAGCGGATGATTACCCTATACGCCCCACGCTATGATAGTGGATGACCTTCTATACCGCGATATCCTGCCTCGAAGCAGGATGGGTATTACTATGTTGACTAACGTCTGTGGATGTAGGAAAACAGGTTGGAGGAATCCAACTGGATTCCTCAAAAATATATATTATCTTGTTGTTTGTTTGATTTCATATATATTCATATATGATGTGTTAAAAATCAAGTGATTGAAAATTGGTTGATTTGATTGTTTAAAATACCACTAGAGCTGGAATATGGATTTATAAAAATATCGAAAAGGGTATTTGATGTTTAAAAAGGGAATTCTATTTTTATAAATAGAATTTGAATTTGTAATAAAACTATAGAAAATATTAACTTGTTTTGAAGGTATATAAAACAAGTGATCGAATTTATAAACTTTGTTTATAAATGAAAGGTGGGTTTTTAATCGAATTTATAAACGTTGTTTATAAATGAAAATATGGGATTTGAATCGAATTTATAAACGTTGTTTATAAATGGAAAGGTGGGATTTGAATTGAAGTTATAAACGTTGTTTATAAATAATGCATAGAATTCAAATGGACTTTAACTATAGAATTTGAATATAGATTTCAAATGGACTTTAACTATAGAATTTGAATATAGGATTCAAATGGAATTTAAACAATAGAATTTGAATAGATTTGAATAATAGAATTCAAATGGACTTTAAACCATAGAATTTGAAAATAGAATTCAAATGAAGTTTAAATAAAGAGAATTCAAATAGAATTGAATTGGAATTTGAATAAGAAGTCGATAAGGAAATGAGAGTATGAGTATAATTAGAATTTGTTAATATGCAGTTAAAATATATTTGAACATGTCATGTTCAAATATGAAGGTGAAATAGACTGAAAAGTTTAGTAACAGATTTAATTAACAAATTGAGTTAAAACGATTGGTATAGTTAAAATAGATTGGACAGGTATAGACATACAGGAGACATGTATGGAATAAAGTATAAAAGTGAAATAAATAGAATGCCCGACAAAAAGGTACGTATTTAATTTCCATATGAGATTTTATGCGCCGTATCGGCAAGCCGCTTGGCTTTTTCTTTTTCTTTTTCTTTTTGAGATAAGAAGGACCGGGAAAGCAATTTGAAATTTCCCGATGCTCCCGGTACAAAGGAGGTTATGGCGAATTTTTCCTGGAATTTAAGGAGATAGAATATTTTTAAGATAATTTGATAGTTAGAAATCAACGTATCGATATATATAGAAGTCGATAAGAAAACGAACTTAGAAATAGAATAGTATAATTAAAAAGGGAAGTATAAGAAAAATCTCGTAGGAATAGAAAGAGAAAATATATATGTGTTTAAAGGTGAATAATCAATTGTATGGTATTGATTATTCGAGTAAGTAGTCTTGTCTGTTTTGACGTTAAATGTTATTCAGTCAAGGTCTGAGAGGTAATTATACCCCAACTTGATTGATTTCATGATATACCGATAAGTAGCAAGATTCAGGCTCGAAGATCAATGTGAAATGAGAATTAGTTAAATACTGTATTTGGGTTGTCGTAACAATGTTTTACACAACATCTGTTTTAACCCAAATATGTGCAAAGCTTGGAAATAGAATAATGAATATTTCTAGAGCTAGAAATTTAAGGAAGGCGATATATGGAAATGTTTTTCCAAATAACGTATAAGGCCAATATGATTATTGAAAATATTTGGTTAACAAATATTGATAAGAAATAGAGAAGAGATTTAATTAATGGAATATTAATTAAAGGTTCCGTGATTGTTGGATGTTTGGATGAACACTTGTTTTATTCGATAGTTAAATCATCGACTATCGAAACACTTGTCTTTATTCGATAGTTAAATCACAGACTATCGAAGTTTTGACCATCGTTGTCAATATGGAGAGACCGGTTGGATTATTATCCGAAGAACCACTCCATATCGGCAGTAGCGTGCGAATCAGATTATATAAAGATAATCGAAGATGGAGTAGAGTACAAGGACTTTTTCTATTAATAGAAATAGTACCTTCGGTTCATCCTGTTCCTGGGTGACTTGTATGGATGAATGTCTGACAGAGTATTTCCAGAATGGTCACGTACATTGATTTCTTCAACCGTGCCAAGAGTGGAAGCGGAGAAGGAAACTTCTTTTAGCTAACACGTAATGTACTGTTGAGGAAGTCAATCGGTGATTTGATGGATTTGACGATGTGACATTCGAAGTGAATCTGGTGTAATGATAAAGCGTAGCTTCTAGCCTCAACATCCGGTAAATGACAGAAATCGGGCAAGCAGCATGGCTATGTAGGTCGCACCTATTAGGGGGTATAATCACCTGATCTAGAGTTTCATTTACTTCTAAAAATCTAGTGTCAATGCTGTCCCATTCGGGAAACGGTTGCTGATCCCAACCGTTGGTGATATACATTCGATACACCCAAGCGAAATGAGTGGTCGGTCATGTGTGGCTGAGTTGCAAGATGTTCTTGTTGAACTCGGTGTATTCTCCTCTAGAGATATACCAATGGAAGGTGGTTCCATACCTTGTCATAGTTGGAAATCCATTACCCAATACGTGCTTGCGGTTTTGATTGTATATATATGTGGAACGTGAGATGCAAACGTTCCACTAGATTGTTATTTACTTGATTTAGACATTATTATAATATCAAAAGAGTTTTGATATAAAGATAAGTCAAGTGTTTGGATTTTCATAAGGGAAAAACCCGTTCCGTGTTATACGGCGTGGTCTTATGAGATATCATTTAGTTTTTCTGAAATTGTTTTAAACTGTTTACTCATACCAGTCCCATGACTGACCCGGAGTTTACTTTGTTGTTTTCCCTAAACTCTTGGGTGCCTAAATTTGTACGGGCAGTCAAGTAGTCGGGAATTTACAGATATACTGGAAGAGCTTGGAGCAGGAGGCTTCAGGATCATATAGCTATAGTTATTTCTGCTGTGTTGTAAGTGATGTACTTTGATATTGATGTATATTCAAGTACAGATGTATATTTCAAGTTATGTTATATATATTATATGTTATTCGTTCCGCTGTGAGATTCGTGTTACTCTGTTGTTGTGTTCTTCTTCTTCTTCTATTCTAAGTTTCTATCTTATCTATCCTCACCCTCTAACTTCTTTCTATTAATGGTTCGAATTTCCGTGATATTTGGGGTTGGACTTGTGTTTTTGGTCAGCTCAAATTCTACCGGATTTTTGGGTCGTTACACTGGTTGTTTTCATTGTGGAGATGAGGGACATTTGGTGAAGGACTGCCCAAAGAAGGGGCAGAGGGAAGGGTCTACCTCGGGAGGACAGGTGCAGGCTCTTATGGCACCAGGGCAGGCATGGGGGCAAGTTCAGGCTATTGCGGCCCCACCGCTGCAAGAAAGAGGTAGAACAATTTCTGTTGAAAGCTTAGTTTTTCTGTTTGATCATCCTGTCCGTACCTTATTCGATTCTGGTGCATCTCATTCGTTTATCTCTGCATCATTAGTTAAATTACTGCACTTGAACACCAGTTTAGTAGAGGATCCCTTGGTTGTTTCAAATCCAATTAGGGGTTCGGCTCATTTGACCATGATATGTTTGGATTTGAAAATCTCTATACTTAGCGTTGAATTTAGATGTGATGCTTATGTATTGGGCATCACGGGCTATGGGCTAATTTTAGGAATGGTTTGGTTATCTAGAAATGGGGCCATTCTTGATTGTGAAAGGAGAGTAGTTAGGCTTGTGAGTCGCCTTGGAAATGCTCTCGACATCTTTTGTAATCCCATAAATTCCATTATGCTAAGTTATCTTGAATCGCTTGACGCGTCTGTAGAGAATCTACGATCGGTAGAGGTGGTCCGGGAATATCCGGATGTGTTTGAGGAGGTGAAGGGCTTACCTCCAAAGCGGGAGATAGACTTTCGAATTTATCTTGTGGATAATGCTAAATCCGTATCTTTGCCAGTGCGCCACATGGCTCCTCGTGAAAGGAGGGAACTCAATAAGCAAGTGAAGGAGTTGCTTGAGAAGGGGTTCATAAGACGTAGTATATCGGAGTTGGGTGCTCCAGTAGTATTTGCTACAAAGGCGGATGGGTCCCTTAGACTTTGCGTGGACTATAGAGAACTAAACAAGCTTACTAAAAAGAACCGACACCCACTGCCGAGGATTGACGATCTCTTTGATCAGTTAGTTGGCGCCTCAGTGTTTTCGCAGTTGGACTTAGCCACTGGCTTTCATCAACTGAGAGTGGCTGAGGATAGTATAGATAATACTGTTTTAGGACTCCTGACGGATTCTATGAATGGCTAGTGTTGCCCTTTGGTTTGACAAGCGCCCCCGCATATTTTGTTGATTTGATGAGTAGGGTGTTTAGGGAGTACCTTAACAAATTCGTGGTAGTCTTTGTGGATGACATCTTAGTCTTTTCTAAGGATGAAGAAGAGCATGCCCTACATCTTAGGGAAATGTTGGAAACCCTTCGAGCGCATAACCTTAAGGCAAAATTTTCTACGTGTCACTTCTGGAGGAAAGAAGTACGGTTCTTAGGGCACGTGGTTTCCAAAGAAGGGATAGCAGTGGATCCCGCAAAGGTGGTGGCCATCCAAGATTGGAAGGTCCCTAAAAATGCAACCGAAGTAAGAAGTTTCTTGGTGTTGGCTGGCTATTATAGGAAGTTTACCAAAGACTTGGCAAAAATATCAGCTCCATTAACACGGTTAACGAAGAAGAACCCGGTCTTTACGTGGGACGAAGATTATGATGATGCGTTCCAACGTTTAAAGAGAGCCTTAACTTCAGCCCCTGTCTTAGTGCTGCCAGACGGGAATAAACCATTTACCGTCTATACTGATGCTTGTGGGACGGGACTTGGCGCGGTCCTCATGCAAGAGGGAAGAGTAATAGCCTATGGTGGAAGGTTGTTGAGGGTTCATGAAAAGAATTACCCTACGCATGACCTTGAGTTAGCCGCAATTGTTTTCGCGCTTAAGTCCTGGCGTCACTATCTTCTTGGTGAGAAATTAGAACTGTTCACTGACCACAAATCATTAAAATACTTATTCTCTCAGAAGGATTTGAATTTAAGGCAGCAACGGTGGATGGAATTCTTAGCCTCCTACGATTTTGAAATAGCATATACCCCGGGCAAGGGTAACGTGGTAGCAGACGCCTTAAGTAGGAAAAGGTTGTCCTTGAGTCCGTTGTTTGTTGAACGACGAAGCTTAGAATTCATCTCCATGTTTGACTTTAGACCCTCCATTGACCGAGTACCTGGTTTGTTAGCATCCTTTGAGGTTAGACCTACACTTCTAGGACGAGTTGGTGAGGCACAGCAAGACGACCCACAGTTGGTTGAGATAGTAGAAAAGCTCAAAGGAGGGGAGTCGTCTAGCCATCTTCATAGGTATACCCTAGACGATAAGGGTTGGTTACGAAGGGATAATAGACTTCGTGTACCACAAGACGAAGGCTTAAGGAAGGCCATTCTTGATGATGCTCATCGCTCAAAGATGACCATTCATCCCGGCGGAGACAAGATGTACAAAGATATGAAGCTGGTTTTCTTTTGGGCCGGTATGAAGAAGGATGTGGCCGAGTACGTCGCTAGATGCTTGGTGTTCCAACGAGTAAAAGCGGAAAAAGGAAACCCGGTGGGTTGCTTCACCCATTGGAAGTTCCACTATGGAAATGGGAAAGCGTCTCAATGGATTTTGTGGATGGATTACCAAGATCAAGGAAGGGTAATACGGGGATTTGGGTTATAGTAGATAGACTTACTAAGAGCGCCCATTTTATTCCCGTGAAAAGTAAGAGGACTGCTCCGTGGTTGGCTTCTGTATACATTAAAGAGATAGTTCGTTTGCACGGTATTCCTTCTAATATAGTAAGCGACCGTGAACCCATCTTCACTATCGAATTTTGGAAGTGTTTACAAGAGGCGGTAGGGACTCAGGTATGTTTGAGCACGACATATCATCCTCAGACGGACGGCCAGACCGAGAGGGTGAATCGTATTCTAGAGGATCTTTTAAGGCTTTGTATCCTAGACTTTGGGGGTACATGGGAGAGCACCTTCCGTTGGTAGAATTCGCATATAATAATAGCTTTCAGTCTAGTTTTGGCATAGCACCTTTCGAAGCTCTTTATGGAAGGCCTTGCCGTTCGCCTACATGTTGGTGGGAATCTACCGATAAAATCCTACTTGGGCCCGATATGGTTAGGGAAACCTCGGAGAAGATTGATTTGATTCGAAGGAGGATGAAAGCAGCACAAGATAGGCAGAAATCGTATGCTGATAAGAGGAGGACAGATCTTGAGTTTGACTTTGGGGACATGGTTTTTATCAAAGTGTCTCCGTTACGGAATGTTGTTCGCTTTGGGTCCATTGGGAAATTAGCGCCAAGGTTTGTAGGGCCGTTCCCTATAAAAGACAGGATTGGGAAGATGGCGTATATGGTGGAGTTGCCTGAGAAACTTAGTGGAGTACACGACGTATTCCATGTATCACATTTGAGGAAGTGTTTGCACAAGACCGCGGAGGTGGTAGAGCCGAGCTTGCTTAAAGAGGTGGAAATAGAGCGTGATGCAACAATTAGACGACCTCCTACATGCATTCTTGGGTCGGAGATCAAAAAGTTGAGAAATCGAGAGGTCAGACTAGTTAAAGTGCAATGGGGAGATGATGAGAGCAACGCTACTTGGGAGACAGAAGGGAAGATGCGTTCGCTATACCCTTTTCTTTTTTAGGGCATGTCTTTTAATTTCTCCTTTATCGCTTAGCTTATCTTATCTTATGTTTAGTATGTCCTCTCATTAGTATCTTTGACCTTTAGTTAGGATAATCCTATGGTTGAAACATGTGTTTGAGACATGTTATGTATGATGGATGCAAAATGGATGCAAGTGTTTGCTAGTGGATGCATATGTACACACACTTTAGGCACTAGATCGGCTCAGTCTCTACATATTGCATATTGCATAAATGAATGTATTTAGTATAATGGATGTATAATGGTTGTACCATCATATAGATGCTGCATTTGGTTGAATGGATCTGCACGCATATAGAAGTAGTTTGTAAGCAATTAGGATCTTTTGCATACATAATGGATGCATGGCACTATCATGAATTGCATCAAGGAGGTCAACTGAATCAGTGGACCGCCTGATTTTGCATTAGATACGGACATAGACACACACTGTGCATTTAAACACGAAAGCATTAGAAGTCTATAAGGACAATGGATGCCAGTGTTTGTTGATTGAGTAGATGGTTGATGATAGGATATAAACTTGAAGATTTCGGGGTCGAAATCCCTTAAGGAGGGGAGAATGTAACACCACGTATTTCTGTTAATACTAATATTCACAAATTAAAAGAATTAATATTGAGAATTTGCACGAAATATCCTTAAAAAGGCATATAACAAATTTGAGATATGTGAATTGCCTTAAAAGGCGAAAAATGGAATTAAGACATTAATTGGAAAATTAATGTGTAGAAATGGTCATAAGTTAATTATGGATTAATTTGAATTCATGAATAGGTGCGTGTGTATATATATATATATATATTTATATATATATGGGCAGTTAATGTAAACATGAACAGAAGTTTATTAATTTGCTGAGTGTTTGCTGAGTCACTTCTGACTCATTGCTGAGTCAATAAGATAAACCCCATCTTGTCTGAACGGCTGCGGTTATTTCTAGGTTAAATCTAATGGCCTAAATGAATCCTAAATTCTATAAATAAGTGGGTAGTCTCTCATTCTAATTCATATGAAAAATTGGAGAGCTACCGACATGCCGTTGCCATGGAGTTCAGCGTAGCCGTCACAAACTAAAGAAGAAGGAGAAAGCCTAGCCTACAACTAAATCTACTCAACAAACAAATTAAATCAAAGAGATTTTCTATTTCTCTTCTTTTTGTGAGTATGCTGATTCTCACAATGTTATTATAAAATAATTTGATTAAGTTATGAATGGATCACAAGAAAGTGACATGAATTGTTATGTATTTGTAAATTATGTTGTGGATCTCTTGTTATGCTATTATGTTGCTATGTTGTAGTGATTATGTTGTAAATAATCCTATGCTATGTCATATGTGATTAATCATGCTATGCTATGTTATAAATCATGTTATGCCATGTTGTAAATTATGCTATGCTATGTTGTAAATCATATCAAGCTATGTTGCAAATTATGATATGCTATGTTGTAAATCTTACATATGTTGTAGATCTCATATTATCACATATGTTGAAATACTTATGTTATATGATAATGATGTCATGTTAAGTTGTGTTGAATCATGCAAGTTGTAAAATCATGATGTTATTATTTATGCGAATTGGATCATGTTTAAAGTTTATGTTTTTTTAATAATAGATCTTGATTATGGGAATTTGCCTATTGAGTTAGGTGTACCCATATGCATGAATCTACAAATTAATTGGATCTTGAATATGGGAATTTGCCTATTAAGTTAGGTGTACCCATATACATGAATCTATGATTAAATGAATTTTGATTTTTGGGAATTTTCCTATTGAGTTAGGTGTACCCATATAAAACCATATTGTTATTGATGTTGATTCACACATGTCCAATACAAGTTTATGGAACTTGATCAAAATCATATTATGTGAATTATGAATAAGTTGACACCCTTAGACCCACGACATGTATAACCTTATGCAAGTTGTAATTTTGATATATGCAAGTTTCACCCCTTGTTAGGATTCATTTAGTCACATATATATGTTGTTGTTGTGAATATTTTCTTTTATGCTATGAGTTAGACTAATCGGATCTAGCATACATTTTGCGAATAAACGTTCAAACGTGGGGTAGGGGTAATATTAGGAAATTAATAAACTGGGGTGCAATTGATATGATTTTGCATGCCTTAAATGGATGTCCATAATTGAGTCAATTATGGACATTGCTAAATTTGGAATTAATTAATAATTCAAATAGGGAATTATTAAAATTGGGGAAAGTGGATTATTAATAATAATCAATGCTTAGGACACGAGGCTGGACCTGTTTGTGACGTAAACCTGCCCGGACCCGCCCGGCAAATCCAGTAGTCACAACTGTCGGCCCAATGTGAGAGGTCCTAGGCCCAAACTAAAGCATAACAGTTGTAAAGACACGAGGTTAGACTCTTTTATGGTGTAAGACTGCCCGGACCCGCCCGACAAATCCAGCTGCCATAAATGCCAGTCTAATGTGAGAGGTCTTTATGAGGTTATGGTCTTAATGAATTAAGAAATACTTAACCAGATAATCATGTAAGGTGGGACATGGGGGTTAAGTAGGTGCCTTGGGTGGCATGAGAAATCTAGTGGTTGCCTTTAGAGGCATTTGAAATACGATTAGACTTAACCAAACACACATGTAACGAACATGAATATTGGGTTAAGTGGGATTGACTAAGGGGATAAGCTTAGGTGGAATGCTTGTGGGAGATAATGGGGGCCCATTTCAACCAGTATCCCAAAACGTATCTTTGTAGGCTTGACCCAAGTCGAGGACGGGACACACATACTGTGTTTGACTATAAGACGCCAAAACAGGGAGCGGTGGCAACGCAAGTCCAACGGGTTTCATATGCGTGTGTGGACCCGGGTTGGTAGGTAAGACGTTGTTGCATCGTGTAGGTATAAGCCGTGCATCTCCGTTATATCGGGTTGCCACTTTAGGGGAATGATACACCCCACTGTGGGGCCAGCACGGGTATCTACGAGTAGGGAGCCGATCGAAAAATAGAAAGTTGGGTACACCTAGTGGAGATAGCGGCAGGCGGCACCTATGTAGTCTGCTAGGAGTACGTAAAGCCATTAAGAATGTTTCTAAGTGAAGCTAAGTGGGATCAATCTTTAGGATGACTGGTGTGGTGCAGTATAATGTTTATCCTTTAGTATTTAGGAGCGCCTATAACATTTCCTTTAGCGATTGTCTTTGTCCTTAATCTGCTCTTTCATAGACATTTCCTTGTTTTCCAGCTTATGCCTTAGTCCAGTTATTTTGATAATAGTATTGTAGAATTATCATACTCGCCAGACTTTATGTCTGACCCCCCTCTTTTTCATCCTTTTCTCCCTTCAGGTCCTCATGTTGGGCCAAGTTCCAGTGGAGTTTGATTGGATTGCTTATCTCTTGGAAAGCTTGGACTGCTGAAGTAAAGTCCAGCTTGTTATCTTTCTTTTTAATGGCTATTTATGTAATGGGATTATGTACTTGTTTTGTCAAGATAGATATTGTACTTGACTTTGATTATGGTGTTATGATGTAATCAAACATGTTTTGACTTCTGCTGCAATTGAAATAAAGTTTTTAAATTTCCAAGTACTATTTTATATCTGTCTTGTTGAAATTTTACAGTTCTATATTCACCTAAAACCTCCATAGAAGATAATGCATTCCCTTTGTGAGTGACATTAATGGACGTGGGGTGTTACACTTGTTTTTGTACATCGCATTCTTTTTAATTCTGCTTTGATAGTTGAGTCTCTGCACCTTAGTACTAGCGTAGTAGAGGGTCCCATTTTTGTCTCAAATCCTGTCGGGGAATCGGCTCATTTATTCATGACTTGTTTGGATTTGAGAATGTCTATGCTAAGTGTTGAGTTTAGATGTAATGCTTATGTTTTTGGGCTAAGGGTTGTTTCTAGGGATGGAGTGGTTATCAGAAATGATTCCATTCTCGTGTATGAAAAGAGGGTAGTTAAATTCTCGACTTGCCTCGATAATACCCTCGAAGTCTAGTGTAACCCTTAGGGTTCTGCCATGCTTAATTACCTAGAATCTCTTGATACATTTATCAATCCGCTCGAGTAGTATTCGCCACTAAGGCTGATGGTTCATTTCGCTTATGCATGAGTTATAGAAAATCACCTTAGTAAGTACACTTGGCAACATGGTTGGCATTTGTTTATTTTCAAGTGATAATTCATTTATGTGGAGTACCTTCTAGTAAGTGAATGAGATCCAAGATTCACTAGTGAAATTTGGAGAGCTTGCATGAAACCATGAGTACGCAGTTATGTTTAAGCTAAGTATATTAGAAAAAGAACAAGTGAAAGTGGAACGAGAGGCGACTGTGAAAAGAGTTCCAACTCATATTTTGGAAATAGGAATTAAGAAGCTAAGAAATTGTGAAACTGAAGACGGTCAAAGCAAAATGGAGTTAAGCTAAAGGAAATGCGATTTAGAAGATTGAAGGCTAGATACGCACACTATATCTCTATATAAGAGTATATCCTTGATCCCTCTTTTCCTGTAGAGCTTACTTGTATGCTATCTTTTAAGTATAACCTCTCGGTCCTATTCTCAATCCTTTTTCTGTTGCAAAACCCCATAGGAATCATCTGTTAGTAATACATGTTGGCGCTTGAGGGTGTCCGTTGGGTTGAGTAATTCTTTGAGTGTCAGTCTGATGTTGATTTTGGTCTTCGGGGCTGGTGCTTAGGGAGTTCTCCTAATCAGTATATATGTCACCTAGATCCCAGCTTTGACATTGCCTAATGGGCACAAAGTTTTTACTTGCTTCTATAGTTCGACTATATCTTTAGGTAGGAACAATTGGGTGTAAACATGTGTTTGAGACATGTTATGACTGATGGTTGCAAGTGGTTGCAAGCGGTTGCTGGTGGTTGCTCGTGAATGCATATACACGCACATTAGGCACTAGATCGGCTCTGTCACCTTTTATACTGCATATGCATGAGTGTTTATACATGTTTATGGATGAATTTGAATGTGTTATCATGTGGATGTTGCATATGGATGGATGTTTGTGCACACATATAGTGTTAATGTACTAGGACTATTTGCATACATGTTGGACTCATGACACTAAACAAATTTTGCATTAAAAAGATCAATAAGGCCTGATCATTTGCACTAGATAAGGAACATATACACACACTTTCTGCATATGTTCATACATCATTAGAAATCTCTTAAGGACAATGGATGCCTGTGATTGATGATTGAGTAGATGGATGATTGGATGGTAGGACACATTCTTCTTAACTTGAAGATTTCGGGGATGAAATCCCATAAGGAGGGGAGAATGTAACAACCTGAATTTTTATAACATGTTGAAAGTATAATTAAATTTTAAAATGAGAATCATGGGAAACGGGTTGTGCCATTGCGTTCGCCTCGAAATTTTACATGAAATAGAGTCCGAATTTTCGAAAATCGGAGTCCGGATGAAGAACTTATGGCCTGTAGAAGATTCAGCAGATTTTAGGCAGCACAAGACCAACCAGGTCGACCTACTCCCCCAGGTCGACCATGTGGTCGACCTCCCCCCTTACAGGTGGACCTGGTCGGCCTGTTTTGACCCAGAACTCATTTTTGAAGCCTGAGACATGTTTTGATGTTCCAGAGTGATTCTATGGTTCATCTAAGGGCCTAAACTAGTTGCTACACTTATAAAAACACCCTTAGACCTAACCTAATTCATATAAATCATTCTTACACCATTATGCTGCTAAAACACCTCTTGAACCATGGCCGCCGTCTCCAAATCAAAGTACAAGCATTCAAACTCAAATCAATTCGAAGAACAAGGCTTCTACAACAATATATCAACAACGCCGCGACATTTTTACAACAAATTCAGTTCTTAATTCATTTTCCATGCTCTGTAAGTTCTAGTTGTTTTTAGATTTAAACGTTTAATTATAATATGGCCATGGAATAAAGTGGAATTGAATTTAAGTATGGTTATTTGATTCGGACTCATTCATGTTGCTTCTTGAATCTTGGGTTCTTGAGACTTGTCTATCTTTATTCTCATGTCAAGTTCATGATCTATTCAGCCTATTGTAAATCAGTTTTCTTGATTCATGTTGAATTTATTATCCAGTTGTAATCTTTATGCCTATAATGATGTTTTTCTCTCTAATCTTATTTTTATGCAAAATTCTATCTTCCCCTATTTATTTTCTTTTGATGAACCTAGGTCAATTTCGGACCTAGGCCTAAACCGCGATTTGCGTACGATTGAATACGGGGAAATATGGGAATGTTGCCTATATTGGATATATGTGTTTGGTAAAATTGATGGCATAACATGAAATTGGAATTTTGGGGTATTGTCAATATAATTGAAATTGCAAGTTTGGCCGTTGGCATAATTGAATTGGCATGAAGTGGGCATAATGAATTAGCATGTAAATCAAATCACGAGTTTGGGCCTATGTAAATTAAATCAAAAGATTAAGTTTACGATTGGGCATATGTAGAACTGGGAGTTTGAATATAAAAGCGATTGTAAATTTGATAATTGGCATAAATATGTATTATGAACTTGGGTTGTTAGCGTGTGTTGTAATAAAAAGATTATAGTTTGGGATAACTACATCATGAATCATGATTTGGGTTTATTTGGACATGAAACTTGATACATGTAATCTTGGCTAGAACTTGATATGGGTAAAATGGCATAAACTTGGCATACATGTAAATAGGCAAGAATTGGACATATGTAAACAGATTAGAATTGGCTATATATATATATAAATTGGCATGTAATTTTGGAACTTGGGCATATGTTTATTAATATGTAAAGTTGAGAATTTGGAACATGAAAATGACGGTGTATTGGATAATTGACTTGATCACAAACATGAACATTTTTATATGTTAAACACATGAACAGATATTGGGGTTTTGGGGAAATACAACCATTAATGAACCTTTGACACGAGGTTAGACTCTGTTTGTGGTGTAAATCTGCCCGGAACCACCCGGCAAATCCAGTAGCCACAAAGTGTCAGTCTAAGGTGAGAGGTCGAAGGTCGAATTGTAGGCGTAACGATTTATGACATAAGGTTAGACTCAGTTTGTGGTGTAAATCTTCCCGGAACCGCCCGGCAAATCCAGTGGCAACAAAATGTACGGTCTAATGTGAGAGGTCATGATTCATTCATCATAATGAATGAAATAAGGAATACTAACCATGACAAGACTGGGTATGGTTAGAGAGTTAGGTGGGATGACATTGAAATTTGACATGTAAATGTGGACCTAACCGGTATGATTTAAGAATGCGTAAAACTTATAAGTGTAGGCTTAACCAACATAAATGTTAATCAGACCAATGGGTGGGTTAAGTAATATGACTAGACTAATGACACTTAACCGATATGACATGAATGGGTGGGTTAAGTAATATGACTAGACTAATGACACTTAACCAATATAGCATGACACATAGCAGGGTTAAGTTAACTTGAACATATAGATAATACTTGACCAACTTAGCATGATGCGTGGGCGGGTTAAGTCATGAACTACTTGAAAACGCTTAACCAATTTGATATGCTAAGATAGCGGGGTTAAGTTATGAATCACTAGACAACACTTAACCAACTTAACAAGGTACGTGGGCGGGTTAAGCCGTGAATTATTTGAACTACTTAACCAATGCAATCTGGCGAATGGGAGGGTTTAGTTAAATGGGTTGGTTTAACTGGAATGGGTTGATAACGCCCAACCGATATAACCTGATGTGGGGTAGGGTTAAGTAAATACACGAGGGTAACACTTAACCATTTTAAAATGGCTAGTGGATGAGGTTGAGTTAACATACACTTAACCAATCTAACGTAAGGTGTGGTAAGGGTTAAGTTAACACAAGGGAGAACACTTAACCGATATAACAAGACATGCGGTAGGGTCAAGTAACACAAGAGGGAACACTTAACCACGGTATCATGATGGGGGTGGAATTAAGTTAACTAGATAACACTTAACCAACCTGTGAGGTATACGAATAGTCCCTGGGAAAACCCTAGTAGCGGGACCCGTTTCTGCAGTAACCCACATTAGGTATCAACGGTACCCTGAGCTAGGCAGGGTAGGGCACGATTACTGGGCTGATTGTAAGTGGTCAAAACGGCGGCAGGGGATGCAACGGTGCAGGTTCCAACGGATTACGGGCATGCACGTATTCTGGAGTGGAAAATTTAGCCACTTGGCATCAGTAGATATAAAGCTGTGCATCAAAAAGGGTATCGGGGTTGCCATCCTAGGGATTGATACACCCTAGGGTGGGACCTGCACAGGTATCTACAAGTAGGGCGCCGCAAGAACTAGGTCGAGTAGGAGCCGATCGATTAGGGTAGTAAGGATACATCTAACACATTCATGGTAATTGGGCAGGTTGAGAAAAAATCCTCATATTAGATGTAGTCCTGAAGGCTACCACAACTACGGGGATGGGATAACCTTAGTATATAACACATGTGAGACATTGTAAGTAAGAGCCGATCAAATAGGTACGGTGGGGACACAAAACTGTCAATATGAGGTAGGACCCTCATCGTGGGATATATACCTATGAAACTATCATGTGGGATATGGGCGATCACTTATCTTGTAATTATAACCAAGTAAACTAATTGTAACGCTAGTTAGCTGGTGCAGAGAATATAGGAAATCAAGGAAAATAGGATAATCGTGAAGTTTAGAAATCTTGCGATGTTATAGAAACCTTGCGATGTGATACTTGGTAGGAACCTTGTGATTCTACTCTTGATAGGAAATATGGGATGTTATACTTGATTCATCGTGCCTGTATCTTACCTCGTCATCATACTTATGCTTACTTTCGGTTTATTCATGCCATATTATCTTCACTATTTTTATGCTGAAAGCCACTAGGACTTACTAAGTGTTTATGACTGACCCAGTTTTTTTTTGCCTTTTTTCTTCCGTTCCCCCCCAGGTTCACAGGGTGGAAATACAGCTTAGTTCGGATCTTACCAAGCCCCTAGGCTCTTCCACGTACGGCTTGGATTTCTCTTAGCTATGGCTTGCTTTGCTTTATTGGGGAATACTACAATTTATTTTCACGCTTCTTTGTTTTTGAGCAAGACAGATATTTTAGCTATGTAATTGGGTATTTGAAAGTTGATGGGCTTTTATTGTAAACAATTATATTTAGTAATTGATTTGAAGTACTTCCACTTTACCTTCCGTTGTTTTATATATGTCTGTCTTGTAATATTTCTGTTCCAGTACCCATAATGCTCCATTGAAGTTAAGGCATTCCCTTTGTGAGTGACCTTAACGGATGTGGGGTGTTACAGTCTTGGTGCCTACTCCATCTACCCCGATGCTTTGAATTTGAGTTTCATCTCTGCTTACTTCATCTTTGTGGTGTCGTTCTCCGTGGCTTTTCTGATGAGGCGAAGTTTGAAGGATATGTCTTTTTTCCAGAGAATGGAGGAAATGGGAAGACTGAAGGTTTTGACTCTGGGTTTGCAGACTGCCAAGTGTTTGAATGTTTTGATTTCGAGGATGTGTGTCGGCGTTCTTTGCTACATGGTTGGAATTGCTATTGCAAGTTTTGTTTGCGTTGTGATTGAAATGAGGTACCTTTACCAATGGTTAGCGGAAATAATTTTTGGAACATAACGTTTGAGGTTGTCTATTCTGGCTTCTATACTATTGGAGTTTAATGATACAATATTTCCATATCTAATTAATTATTGAGATATGCATGGTAATTTCATTACCTATTTTGTGTAAGGAATGAATGGAAAGAAATGGAAGGAATATTAATGAATAGGGGATATTGGAAATATTCGTCATTTAATTAGTTGTCATGTTTCATGAAGAAAATAAACGGAAAGAGATTAAAATTGGAGAAGGTATTGTTTGATGGAGAAAAGGGAAATTATCAATCAATCATATGACGATTAATTAATGGGATATTAGTTTTCAATCAATTGATTTATTTTATATAAATCAATTGTTTCATCCCCAAGTAACTTTTTCTCTATATAAAGAGAAACATAGAGGATGCTATGGTGTGAGAGATCATTGTATTCTTCATTTCTTTTGCTCTACATTAAAAAACTCTGTAATTTCTTGAATATATTAATAAAATCTCCTCCCCACTGAAGTGGACATACAGTATCTCGCGATTGTGGAACCTCTATAAATTTGTGTGTTCTCTATTGCATTTTTTTTCTGAGATATGAGATTTATATTCATTTCAAGCTATTTGTTCTATCACATCATTGTAAGATCCTATTGAGGTTTTTCCGCTGAAAGGGATTGATCTCTCCTTACGACTGGTATCAAAGCTAGATTCACAAAGAAGGTGTTTGGTAGAATGATAGGAGGAGATGAAAAAAAATACGTCAGTGCTAGTAGTTGCTCCATACGTCAGAGGCTCCTATGTGGAGTCAGGATCACAGTTGACGATAGAGAAGTGGAATGGTGAAGGAAATTTTGAAAAATGCCAATGGATGATGAAAGCAATTTTGAGATGAAATCATGTTCATCGAGTGGTATTTGATACAGAGGCATTGCCAGCTAATATTTCATCAGTGGAATTAGAAGATATGGAAGAATGGGCTTTTACTACTCTTCAACTTGCTATGGGAAAAAAATGTAATTTCTGAAATCAATCAGGAGATAACATCTAGAGGCATTTGGAAGAAGTTGGATGACCTCTACATGAAGAAATCCTTAACCAACCGCCTGATCCTATTGAAGGCTTTCTTCACTTACAAGATGAAGGAAGGTTCTTCAATTAAGACACACTAGGTATGTTTGATGACCTATTGATGAAGATGAATTCTGTTGAGTTGAAGATTGATGAAGAACAAAAACAATGGTTCTGTTGTGTTCGCTTCCAGAGCGATACATTGGTTTCGCTAACAACCTTATCTATGGTAGAAACACATTGAAATTAGATGATGTGAAGACAAGTTTGCTCAGTGAAGAGTTGAGAGATCAGATGAAAGACTTTGGTATTGGTGATAGTAGTGGAGAAAGTAGTAGTCCGGGCTTATTTGCAGAGAGAGGAAGAGCAGATAAGAAAGGGAAGAATAATATAGGGCGTTTCAATTCTAGGAAGCCTAATTCACGGAGTAAGTCTAAAGATGGAAAGTGCTATAATTGTAAGAAACCAGGCCATTGGAGAAGAGACTGTCCAGATTTGGAGAAGAAGACTGATGGTTCTTCATCTATTGCGATGGAGAAAGGAGGTAGCGACTTATTGATAGCAGTTGTATCAGATGTTGCAGATCACTAGATTCTAGATTCTGGAGCATCATTTCACATGACTCCTAATAAGGATTATTTTTCTTCCTTCGATGCCAAAGAAGGAAGTTCTATCCTTATGGGGAACGGTGCTACATGCAAGTCTATGGGAGTTGGTTCAGTTCACATTCGCATGTATGATGGGATTGTTCTCAAACTTTCAAATGTTCGCTATGTCCCAGGTCTTCGGAAGTCTTTGATATCATTAGGCCAATTGGCATCATTGGGATGAAAAATAACCATTGTTAAAGATGGTTTGAGAGTTTCTAGACAGGCACTTGTATTGATGAAGGGTGTTATGGTGCGAAATCTATATTTGCTAATGGGTACCACTGTCCATGGAGAATCATCTGATGGAGTCGAAAATTCTAAAAGTTTGGATGCAACCAAGCTTTGGCATATGGGATTAGGTCATACTTCGGAGAAGAACTTAGAGTTGCTTCGTAAGAAGAAAAAGATGAAGGGAGAAATCTTCAACAAGTTGGACTTTTGCAAGGAGTGTGTATTGGCAAAGCAAACCAGAGTTTCTTTTGGCGATGGCATGCATAATTCTAAGAGAGTACTTGATTATGTGCATTCAGATATTTGGGAGCCATACTCAAAAACTTCTATTGGTGGAGCATATTATTTTGTTTCCTTCATTGATGACTACTCGCGCAAGGTTTGGGTGTACGTAATGAAAGCTAAGTCGGAAGTATTTGAGAAGTTTAAGGTTGGTTAGCTTTTGTTGAAAACCAAAAAGGAAAGAAATTGAAGATTCTTAGATCCGACAATGGTGGCGAATATGTCTCTAAAGAGTTCCTCGACTACTGCAGAGAGCGTGGCATTAGAAGACATTTTACTACACCTGGTGATCCGCAATCCAATGGAGTTGCTGAGAGAATGAATAGGACTCTACTTGAAATGTCCCGTTGCTTGATATTGACTGCGGGTATGTCTAAGGGTTTTTGGGCTGAAGCTATTTCGACTGCAACACATATTATTAATCGGATTCCGTGCTCAGCCATTGATGGGAAGATTCCAAAGAAGGTATGGAGAGGTAAAATCACTTTATTAAGTTATTTTCGTATATTTGGATGTCCAGTTTATGTTCACAATATAGGACATGACAAGTTGGAGCCTAGGGCCTCCAAATGTGTTTTTCTTGGTTATACAGATGGCATAAAAGGATATAGAATTTTGAATCCAATTACGAAGAAAGTTATACATTCCAGACATGTGACTTTTGATGAGTCAGCAATATTCAAACCTTTGGAAGGTCTATCAGAGGGTTCGGACTCAGTTGATAAGAAGCCCGAAAAGACCAAGATTCCCAGTTTTCAATCCTAAAGTAGAGTTATCACTATTGATATTAGTGGCAATGCAGTTGAAGATACATCACGTGATAGTCCACAGGTTTCCTCTAGTGGTAATAGTGATGGTCATGAAGCTAGAGATGATCCAGCTCAAGGTGGAGCTGAAGGAGAGTCTGGCGATATAGTCTTCGGGCTAGTTAGAGACCAAAGAGAGCTCCAATTAGATATGGAGATTGGCAGTATGAAAATTTGAGCCTTGATGATCAATTTGAGTATGCTTTACATGTAATTCATGGTGAATCATTGAGCTTTGAAGAAGCCATGAGGTCGAGTGACAACTCGAAGTGGAATTGCGCTATGGAAGAGGAGATACAGTCTTTGCAAAAGAACAAGACTTGGGATTTGGTACCACTACCTCAAGGAAGCCGAGCCATAGGTTGCAAGTGGGTGTTCAAGGTAAAAGATGATGGTAGATACAAGGCAAGATTAGTAGCCAAAGGGTTTTCACAAAGAAAGGGGTTAGAGTATGATGAAGTATTTGCTCCAGTTGTTAGACAAGCTTCAATTCAAATCCTACTTGCAATAATTGCCACTTACGATTTGGAGTTAGAACAACTTGATGTGAAGATCGCATTCTTGCATGGTGACTTGGAGGAAACCATTTACATGAAGTAGCCAGAAGGATTTATTGTAGATGGAAAGTCAGATTGGGTTTGCAAGTTGAAGAAAGCTCTTTATGGTCTAAAACTGTTGCCTAGACAATGGTACAAAAGGTTTGATTCTTTTATGCTTTCACATGGTTTTAATCGTAGTACTAAAGATGCATGTGTGTATTTTAAGCATTTAAAGAATAATAATTGGGTGTATTTATTTTTGTATGTGGATGATATGTTGATTGCTTCTAAGGATAAAGCTGAAATTGATGCGTTGAAATTGAAATTAAAAGCAGAATTCGATATGAAAGACCTTGGAGAAGCAAAGAAAATTTTAGGGATGGAAATCCAAAGAGATAGAAAGCTTGGACTTTTGAGACTTACTCAAAAGGAATATATTCAAAAGGTGCTTGCTCTATTTAGCATTGCAAAGGCTATCAGTACACCCATGACTTTGCATATACAGCTTTCTAATCAAGGCTCTCCGATCTCAGAAAAGGACAAGGCCTATATGAAGAAGGTGCCTTATGCCAGTGCAATAGGTAGCTTGATGTATGCTGTGGTGTGCACTAGACATGACATTGCTCAAGCTGTTGGATTAGTTAGTAGATATACGGCAAATCCGAGAAAATCACATTGGGAGGCAGTGAAGTACATTTTTAGATATCTTAGAGGAACATCAGATTATGGGCTTGTTTTTTGCGGCAGAAATAAGGATTTCAACTTTGTTGGATTTTGATTCAGACTATGCCGGAGATAGAGATAGAAGGAAGTCAACCTCAGGCTATGTTTTCACACTTGGAGGAACAACTAATAGTTAGAGAGCGAGGTTGCAGACTATAGTTGATTTGTCTACTACAGAGGCAGAGTTGATAGCTGCAGTTGAGGTAGCTAAGGAGGCGCTTTATTTGACGAAGTTATTGTGTGATTTGGGCTTCATGCAAGATTCTTGTTTGGTGAACTGTGATAGTCAAAGTGCAATTCATTTAGTTGAAAATCTGGCTTTTAATTCTAGAACAAAGCATACAGAGGTAAGAGAGTCTTTCCTTATCTCTATGAATGAGGAGAAGTTAGTTCGTCTTCAGAAGATTCACATAAATGAAAATGCAGTAGACATGTTTACGAAGGCATTACCTACTACTAAGTTCGAGCATTGCTCGAACTTGATTTACTTGATGAAGTGCTAGGTTCCACATGGTGGCACAACGGGGAAGAGAGTGACTTGGTTGAAGTCAAGAGAAGATGTGGTATTCTTCTTGTATGAAAAGATAGAGTTGGTTGCACAATGTCTACCTTTTTTTAATGCTTTCAGCACTTTGATGGTGGGCGGTGGCCTTGCCGGAGTTCACTGACAAAGTGCAATGAGGGGTGGCTTTTGCAGGAACTCATTGGGAAGCATTCACATTGGAGTCTCTAGGTTGCATGAGATATTGTATCAAGGTGGAGATTATTGGAAATTAGTGATACAATATTTCCATATCTAATTAATTATGGAGATATGCATGGTAATTTCGTTACCTGTTTGTGCAAGGAATGAATGGATAGAAATGGAAGGAATATTAATGAATAATGGATATTGGAAATATTTGTCATTTAATTAGTTGCCATGTTTCATGAATAAAAGAAACGGGAAGAGATTAAAATTGGAGAATGTATTGATTGAGGAGAAAAGGGAAATTATCAATCAATCATATGACAATTAATTAATGGGATATTAGTATTCCATAAATTGATTTATTTTACATAAATCAATTGTTTCATCCCCAAGTAACTTTTTCTCTATTTAAATTGAAACATAGAGGATGTTATGGTGTGAGAGATCATTGTATTCTTCATTTCTTTTGCTCTACATTAAAAAACTCTGTAATCTCTTGAATATATTAATAAAATCTCTACCCCGTTGAAGTGGACATACACTATCTCATGATAGTGGAACCACTATAAATTTGTTTGTTCTCTGTTGCATTTTTTTCTGTGATCTGAGATTTATATTCATTTCAAGCAGTTTGTTCTATCACATCATTGCAAGATCCTATTGAGGTTTTTCCGCCGAAAGGGACTGATCTCCCCTTACATATACATACGCATACTTTGTAACTGTATGTTGATGTCATTACTGATTGCTTATAGTTTGTTTCTTGGTGTCAAAATTATGTCTTACTTTAAAATAAAAGAAATTTCAACTAATTGAAAATTGACATCATTGAGGCATTGAAAATGAATTCATGATTGATTTCGTTATTGTTATTTGATACAATTGGATTATAAATTTCAAAACGCTACCATCTCTATGTACAGATGTGATAATAAATTTAGATACTACTGTCTTGAATTCTAATCACAATGCATATCAAGTTATTCAAAAGTAGAATGTACTACTTTGCGTGAAACAAAAATGACTCACTTTGTTCCATTGTTGTTTTGGCTTCCTGATTATTTTTCTTTTACACAAAAAAAATCGGGGTATTAGGTTTTCTTTTCCTTACCTTTTGTAGATTGATCTGTCTTACATTTATGCGTCTGTTTGTATTGTAAGGTATATGTTGACGTACATAAATTGAAAACTACGGTGTGCTATTATTGAAAAGACCCTTAATAGGATGGAAACATATGTTGAAATCGTGTTTGATTAAGCCAAGCAACATGTTGCATTTAATGCGTTTTATGGTATAATATTTTCACGTTCAATAGGTAGAATTAATACCGCACAGAATTCAATTGGCCTTTGAAGAAGTAAAAAATGTTTATCTAATTAATGTATTTTAAACAATACACTTCCTAATTTGACATGCAACACTACATAGAAATTTCATTAATGCTGACTTTTATAAAGAAGAGGATGAAGAACTTTAGGTTTTATAAAGTTATGATTTGTACAAGTTTCAAAAATTTGTCTACTTGATACTTTTCATGAATTCTTAGAATGACAAATAAATGCACTTCAAATTTCTATTTAGTAATGGATTTGTGTCAGAACATGGTATACTTACCGTTTCTGATGATTGTCCTAAATGTGAAATTCTGTACTAATCCGACTGTACTAGGTAACATGTCACAAAAATCCTTTTAAAAAAAGAGAAATAAATGATCCTCACATGAAGGAGAGAAATCATGTAATTTTATTCCACATTTAAAAAAGAGAGCTTTCAATTGATCTGACACGTAGCAAAGCCCACCCCTTACAATGAACAAAATAAATGGAAACCTTCAAACCTAAGACTAGAGTCCAAATATAGAATATACATAATATAATAAACACAATACCTAAATCTAGAGAGTCCAGAAAAAGAAAAAAAAAATACTATCCTAAAACCTGTAGCTACAACAAAGAAGCTCGCAGAAGTTGAATAATATAAACGAATATAGGAGTAAAATTAAAAGACAACAAAGATAGAATTAGAGACAACAACCGGTCAAAAAAGCAAATTAAACAATCATGGTAAAAGCAGAAAGAAAAAACCATACCAGAGATCATATACAACATAAGGATACATACATACATACATACACACACACACACACACACACACACACACACACACACACATATATATATATATATATATATATATATATATATGCGAGCATTCAATGACACTCCGAAAATGCAGCACCTTAATAACCTCTTTGAATTCCACCTTTCATTTATATTATTTTAAGTAAGTGGGATGTGAGAAAGTGAGTGGAAAGAGAGAGGGATAATATGTGGTCAAAAATAGGGGTGCCATTGGAGTGCTCCACTGTTTGAGGTTCTGACGGGTTCACGTTAGCTTTGATGTCCATTAGTCCAACTCAAATCATGTTGTATATTATCTTGTAAGAGTCGGATGGATTCAACAGATAGTTTTCATGTATTATTTGATGTTTTATGCCAATTTTCAATTATCACATCCATTTTGGTCAAACTTTTTAGGTTGACTTAATAGTTTGGATTTGATTTGATATGCAACTTTTATATCATCAACATCTTAGGAGCATAAAGCTGCTTTTCTATATGGTACTTTTGGATAATGAATAGTTTTCATATACTCCTTACCAAAATTTGTTTTTATGATTGGTCTTTATGACTGCACTTCAAAAGATTCTAATATAATCACATTTCATAAGGGTCTAACTTAAGGCAAGAGTCTGAAAATTTCATTGATAATAAGTATGTTTTACCACTAAGATATTTGAAGCTTTTGTGATTTTTTTAAGGCAATTATTAAAGAATAAATAGGGAAATATAATATAAAGTATAAACATAGTTTATTTATGTTGATGTATAAGTGTTTAATTATGCTTATAGGTTAACGAGCTGACATATTTTCTTTCCATGGAATTCATGGCACTTTATTCATTGTTGGAAAGCTTAATACTTCTTCCAGTTGGTCCATAATGTGAAGAGTGGACTCTTAGATTCATATGGCATGTTTACTTGAACAATTGACAAGGCAAAAATAATAACGGCTCAGATATATTGCCTTTCATGTAAATGCACATAAAAGATGCATTGTGTTTCCACCCATCATTTGCTAGAAATATTGTGTTGCTTGCTTTTATTTATTTATCATCAACTCTTTCGTTGCGACGACCCCAAAACCCGGTACGACGGTGTTAAGGGTAATCCTTGGAATATAAAACATAAACAGATAATAGCAGAACAGAATTAAATAAATACACCAGATAATGAACAAATAATACACTAGATAATCATAATCATTAGATTTACACAGTATACAAGATCATACTTAGTACAAATACAGTTCAGCTATACATAAATGTCTACAGTGGAAAACAAACATAATATGTACAATGGGAGATGAACAACATAAAAGGAGATAAATGATAGAATCAATCTTCAGCTCCAGCTATCCAGAAAGAGCCTGCTAAAACCTGAACACAAGGCTGCCCATGTAGAAAAAGGGGCACCCGAGTTTGCAAGTTAAACAAACTACGAGTCAGTCATGGGACTGGTATGAGAAATCTACCTAACACTTTTATAATATGGCAAATCACAGGACCACGCCACTTTCGCGGAACCGGTTTACTCCATTGGATTTCCAGTGCTTTAAAACAAGTAAGTCTTTAAACATCGCAATGCTTTTTATAAAAATGAAGCCATTATAAGACTCAGTTCCCATCACACAATGCAACGCAAACTGGAGGATAGAGTTTTACCTTATAATGGCCAAAATATGCTTGATACGAATAAAACAAAAGCATTTGATATTACACTTGTGTTTATATGTTTCAAAACAATTTCAAATCATAAGTATCAATCATAGACGACATGAGCGTCCCATGCCACTATGTCGCCAAATATAGGTTTACAATCAAAACCGCACGGTGTCGTATTTGGAAATTGGATTTCCGTCATGAACCAAGGAAAAAGATAGTCCTTACCGACTTCGAGACAATCTAGCCCATGTCTCAGGACCCAGACTCAGGTGGGCCCTTGGAGCGACAAGGCCGGTCCACCGATGTGGATTAAAATTCCTGAACAATGCGTTTCCCCGCCCTTTGGGGCGTAAATGAGCCAACGAATGACTCCATTGGTCCTGGATCGACCGATATAACCGGGGCGCCTCGCAACAGCAACTACCACATAGGTGAAAATAATATAAATGTCAGCCAGTTCAACCACCAACACCACCTCTAACTAGAAAGAAACGCATGTCCTCCCTGAGTTCCTCTCCCGTTTCTGGTTCTTACCGGGGTGTGAGGCTCGCGAATTCACGTTATACACAAAGCTACGCCACACGGGCGGCGCTTTGATCATCAACCACAAGACTTTGCTTTTCAACAGAAGCTCTGATCACTGCATCTTAGCATGCCACACAGGCAACTCACACCATGCAACTGATGGCTATCAATCACACAGAATGAATTCCAATGTATGACACACAGTCCATTTAAAAGTCCGTTCTGGGTCTGAACGAAACCGGAGGCACTATATACCTCGCATACCCATCGATCTCCACGTACGTCTGGACAATCACCACTCATTATCCATATTTCGGGATGCCTCCCAATGAGGACATCAGTTATCATCCAACCGAGGTGAAGATCTCTGGTCTTCAACCATCGTCTTCATCTTCGATTTCTTATCGTCGATTCAGTTACTCAGAATGGGATAAACCCAGTCTTTCTGAGCAACTCACATATATAATAAACAAGTGCTACATAAACACAGCATACGCCTTATTCCAATTCATTAGTCACTAACCGTAAATCAGTAAGAGAATGATTTTCCAAATCTTAACCCCGAAGGCCAAAACCAACATCAGATCAAAACCCAGGAAACCATTCGACTTAGCTAACCTTCAGTTAGTTTCTAAATTTCACATTCCATATCGTTCATAATATTTTATAACGATTTATCGCTATTTTTATTTATTTAAAAATAGTCAATTTATTCAAACGACGCTTTGGGCCATAACGCGACCGTGGCGCTGTTTTTCTTCAGATTTGATTTACACATATCTGAAAATCTAACCGTTGGATCTTCACAAAATTTATATCATTAGAAAGATCTTTTCAAAACGAATCCAATGGTTCCAGTTTTGGGAAAATATGATGGTCGGATCTCCTAGTACAATCATTTGATATTTCGATTTCAAAATACGAACTGTAGCGTCGTTATTCGATTTAATTTAATTATATATATATATATATATAATCGATTCTGGTGCTATTTTTCTTCAAATTTGAATTAAACATTCCAAACAATCCAATAGTTGGATCTACACAAAGTTGGTGTCGTTGGAAAGATATTTTCAAAGCGAACCCAATGGTTTCGGTTTCGTGAAAATCCGATGGTCGGATCTCCCGCACTAATCATTTGAAATCACGGTTTCAAAACACGAACTGCAGCTTCGCTATTCGATTTATTTTAATTATATATATATATATATATATAATCTATTCTTCGATTTTAAAACCATTTCCTTTTCATACATTTTATAAAAATGATATTTTTATCCAACCGACATTTATTTCGACCCTTCACTATTTTTAACAATTCGTGTATATAATAAAAATGTGATTTTTTGTTGTAAAACAATTTATTTCAAAACACGACTATTTTATATAGTTCATATAGATGATAAAAATTTGATTTTTTATTATAAATAATTTATTTCAAACATGAATACCATTCAACATATGAATTTCTATTCAACGAATGAATTTCTATTCAACACATGAATGTTTTCTATGGTTCATATATATACAATAAAAAGGTGATTTTTTATATTTAAAAAAATTTATTTAAAACATGAATACCATTCAACACATGAATTTCTATTCAACGAATGAATTTCTATTCAACACATGAATGTTTTCTATGGTTCGTATATATACAATAAAAAGGTGATTTTTTTTATATTTAAAACAATTTATTTAAAACACGAATACCATTCAACACATGAATTTCTATTCAACGAATGAATTTCTATTCAACGCATGAATGTTTTCTATAGTTTATATATATACAATAAAAATGTGATTTTTTTTATATTTAAAACAATTTATTTAAAACACGAATACCATTCAACACATGAATTTCTATTCAACGAATGAATTTCTATTTAACACATGAATGTTTTCTATAGTTTATATATATACAATAAAAATGTGATTTTTATTGCAAAACAATTTATTTCAAAACACGACTATTTTATATAGTTCATATAGATGATAAAAATATGATTTTTATTATGAAAAAATTTATTTCAAAACACGAATGTCGTTCAACACATGAATTTCTATTCAACACACGAATATAGTTTCAACACATGAAAATAATTCTAACACATGAATATTATTCAAAATTTCGGCAGCATAACGACAGGGTAGTTAAAACCGGGGCCGTCCCTAGTACGGCTCCTCGCTCTACCTTAAAGCCTCGTATGTTTTGACAATGGGGATTTCATGCATCTAGTTCGCACGTAGGCGGCATGTATATTTTTTCCATTTCCACAAACTAATCCTATGTGGTTTCAACCAAATAATTCTCAACCCCAAACGGGTATTTTTCAACCACAGTCAATCAATTTCAATGACAAACAATTCAAATCAACCATTCGCTATCAACCAATTTTCACACCAATCACATCCAATAAATATCGTCCATGATTTGTGGACGAGGGGCGTGTGTGTGTGTATATATATATATATATATATATATATATATAAGTATTTCACTTCTATTTCAACACATATATAATTTTTACAATGCATATATAACTTATACATCGAACGTACAACTTATACAACGCTTATACATGAGGTGTACAACAATTATATAACTCATACATCGACTATATAGTTTATACATCGTCGTTTTCCATATCGTTTATAATTCAGAAATCTCACATTGGGTTCCACTCCACCAAAAATAACAGATGGCTCAGAAAAATATGCGGTCTCTTCTGGAATGTAGAAGGCATCCACACGAGTCCACCGTCTCTTGTTTCACTGAATTTCGTCAAGAAACGAAAATGATATGATTTTTATAGTGAAATCAAAAACCGTAGCGCTTTAAAGTGCTATTAAGTAGTTTAATATAATTTCAGCCGTACCTCTCTAAAAAGCTTCAATACTAGGGTTCGAAATTACTTCCAATCCGTGGCTCGAGGTGACGGTCAGCAGGCGTGACGTCGAAGAGCTACGAATGGCGCCCAGATCGCCGGTGGTGGGGCCAGATGCGACGACGAATCCAGGCGGTGGCGGCGCTGGGATGTTCGAATGTTCGTGGAGGTGAAACTCGGAGCTGGGGCGACGATAGGGGATGAGGTTGACCTTGATTTGAAGAGGGGAGGTAGTGCTTCAAAAAGTTGAACGGGAGGAAGGGCTAACTGTAACACCCCGTAATTTTATAACACTAAAATTCACAAATTAAAGTATACTTAATTTTTAGAAAAGAATTAAGTGAAATGGGTTGCGCAGAGAAATATATATATATATATATATATATTGATATATACACTACAACAAAAGTGGGCATATTCGACACTATTTTTATGTGGCCGTAGATCAAAAAAGCGTTGCCGTAGGCCATTTTTTCAAATAGGCAACACCAGGGGGGCGTGGCATCCACGGCCGTTACATTAGCCACCTAAGGCAACACTTTTGCCCATCTACGGCCACGGAAAGAAAGTGTTGCATTATAGCCATAATGCAACACTATTTGCACGTAATGCAACACTATTCAGCGTTGCCTTAAGCATTAGTTAGGGCCCGGCTTCCGGTGCCGCCACGTCAGCTTTCCACGTCAGCTGTCTACGTGTCACACGACGCGTCATCTCTCCATGTCAGCACACCACGTGTCACATGCTACACCAGCTATCCACGTCAGCTGTGGGGTCCCCGTGCGACGGGTAAGCAATTATATTTAATGTAATGCAACACCACTACAATATGTAATGCAACACCATTACAATGAAGTGAAATATCAATAAAAGCTAACGCAACAGTAGAAGAAGGAAAATGCAACACTAATTTGATAGAAATACAATGCTTTAATTAAATATTTTGCAATACAGGTTTTGTACAAGAAACTCATCCAAAGCAATTGTTTTAATTATCCAAATATCAAAACTCAAAAATCAGCTACACCGTTTTGTTCATTGTATACAGTAAGCTCGAACTACTTCAAGAATAGGTGCATAGCATAAGGGACATTATCCTGATCCATTCCTGGCAAATTCTTTAGCGAATTCTGAACATGTACACATGTGTCCACACCTGCAAAATGTATTACTCATTTATATATATGAATCATATATATGCAGCAATCCGATTGCAATAGGAAATATATATGTATGTTAGTATGTACCTATATATGAATCATATATATGCAGCAATCCGAATGGCCATTGGCCTTATTAGTAAAATGTTATGAACACAATTATTACAATTGACTTACTGACCATTGGCGATTGGTCACTCATGCCAGCCAACAAATAAGCAATTTCATATGGTCATTCGTCTTCTGAGCAAAAAGTTTTCAGTTCCCATATTACTGCCATGTACAGTGTGTCACTTCATATCCTGTCAAGCTTCAGAAGCATATCGTCATCTACATCTTCAACTCCTAAACAAAACTCCATCGTCAAAAGTTAAAAAAAAAACAATGGAGGACTCTTCACTATGCATCACTGCCACTGTTCTTTCAGGACATTGGACTTACGAATTTGTGCATCTCACGCTTAGGCATACGCTGAAGCTTAATGAGGAGTGGACTATACGGGTTATACCCAAAAACTCTTTTCTAATAACATGCCCATCTTACAGTACGCGTGATCATGCGCTAATGTTGAAACTTTTTACAAAAATTGGAGGTGCTTTTTATGTGCAACAATGGTCTGCTGAAGAATTTGAGCCTGAACCAGCGTTCGAGGCAGAATCATGGGCCAGAGTTGTTGGCTTTCCCGAGTTCCTGAAGACAAATGTTCCTGCGATAAAAGAATTAATGACGCCAATGGGAAATGTGTGTGAAATTGACGACTGTCATTGGTCTCGAATTGACCATAGATCATTATACCTGAAAATGGAATTTTGTGAAGGCATTGGCTTGGAGAATGTTTTTGCTGCTCGATTCGACAACAAGAAATACATCGTTAGGGTTGAGCGCACCACACATACTCATCCTTTGACGAGGCCTGAAATTCTGTTTGTGAGCAATAGGGAGGAACCGGTGGTACCATTTTTTTGTGATCATAGGTAAATTTTACTTCCATCCACAGTTTCTTATAGTGAGACACAACCACACATGCACACACTCACATACATACATACAAGGTTATAATGCCCCACCCAAGATTCTGAAATAATAATACAAACTGGTGCTCTGTTAGTTGTACATAGATGTGGTTGTGTGGCTTGAATTTGAGACACTGTTATTGTATGGCTTGAATTTCCTTCAGATGTGGTTACATGTCAAATTGTTTGATAATTAATGTGTGTTACATGTCAGATTGTTTGATAATTAAGGCATATAAACTCGTAGGTGGATCACATTATTTGAGAATTGAATCATATAATATATTAGGTGGATCACAAAATGTTTACAGAAATAGAAGTTTGATCATATAATATATTAGGTGGATCACAAAATGTTTACAGAAATAGAATTAACATACCTATTGAAGTTTGATCATCCAAAGATCACTTTGCCCTCCACAACAAGAAATTCTGGTTTGGTCGCTGACTATGCTCTATCCTTAACAACCACTCTGACATAGACAATGACTCTGACATGGACAATGACGCTGATATGGATGCTGGTGCAGATGCTGGTGTGGATGCTGGTGATGATGCTGGTGATGACTGGTGATGTTTGTGGATATTGGTTTTATTCTGCTGATAATGATTTTTGGCTTGAAATTTTGTGAATATTTGTGAAACTTTGTGTGGTTGTGGAAGTTTGTGATGACTGGTGATGACTGTTGATGGATGCTGGTGAATGTTTTTGAATGTTTGTGAATGGTACGTTGTTTTGTTTGTGAATGCTGGTGATTTTTTAAAATCTCTGCGTACGTCTCTGGTGTATACTTATGATACTTGTGCGTGTATACTTGTGCGTGCCTTCAGATGGCTGCCTTATGATACTTGTGCGTGCATGTATACTTGTGCGCGCGTGTATACTTGTGCGTGTCTACTTGAGCGTCTGTACTTGTGCGTGTATACTTATGATACTTGAGCTTGTATACTTGTGATACTTGTGCGTGTATACTTGTGCGTGTATACTTATGATACTTGAGCGTGTGTACTTGTGTGTGTATACTTATGATACTTGAGCTAGTATACTTGTGATACTTGTGCGTGTATACTTGTGATACTTGTGCGTGTATACTTGTGCGTGCGTGTATACTTGTGAGTGTATATATGCACTGCGTGTATGATTTGTATTGTAATAAAACGAAAATGCTTGAGTGCCCGCTTCAGATTTTGTCAAAATCTGCGGTAAGAGGCTTAAAATTCGGATGTCACCGCAGTGCATACACACCTTAGTGCAAATTAACCTCAAGCATACAAATTAACCGCAGTGTAAGGTATGAACCTCAAGCAGTGCAAATTAACCGCAGTCCCCATTCCTTAACTAGCTCGACCTCTATAATAAACCAATGCCTTTTTCATGCCAGTAGCCCAGTTCTCATGGTTTATTGCTGGGTATAATTTTCGAATAAACCTCAGCATAATCCCAAATCCTAAATCAATAATAAGCGCAACTAATTACTCATAAGCGAATGGGTTTTCCAAAATGTAACAAATGCACTAATTACTAATTACTCATAATCCAATCTATAATAAGCGCAAATAATTCACAGTGCAATACAAACTGAAACTTAGGGAAAAAAACTGGCGATGTCAGAGCCCTGAGCAATCAAAACTAGAAAGCGTTTCAAAGCTTCATCCTTTTCGGAATAGAATTTGCTGTCGAGGAGAGGATCGATACTGACGTGAATTTAGGTTTAAATTTTTGTCAATAGTAAAAAGGGGGAAAAACGATTAGATGATAGAGAAGAAAACGATTTCATGAAGGGAGAAGATCGCGCCAAAATTTCATCAAAAGAATGAAATGACGTGGCTGTCAATGATTGGATGATGGCTAACATTAAGATCATCAGATCCATAGATGGTTTGAACCGTTGGATTAATCTTTCATCTACGGTTGGGGTTTTTATATGTTGATAACGAGGATAGCTGAGCTGGATTATATATACGTAATGCTACGCTTTTAACTGGTGTTGCACATCAGAACACTAAAATTCCCACCGCAACAGTGCATCCACGTATAATGCAACAACATATGAATGATGTTGCAGAAGCTCGAAGAAATCATAGCTTTCGCCACACTTTTCATGCAATGCACACAAATTAGTGTCGAATATGCCCACTTTTGTAGTAGTGATATATATAAAAAATAAAAAATAAATAAATAAATATGCGAAAAAGTTCAAAACAGTGAATTGGGAGGGGAAATAACCGAACCGGCCAATTTTGAGGTCGACCCGAGCCCCCCTGGGTCGACTAGGGGTTAATCCAGGGTGTTTGGCTGTCAACACGTGGGCCGATTCGCTCAAACGCAGATTTTGCATTTGATTGGTTCTCATGGTTCAGGGTTAATCTAATGGTCCTAAATAACTTCCTACACCTATAAATACATCCTAATGCTAACCCTAAACCTAATTAAAATAGAATAGTTACCGTTGCCATGGAAATCAATGGAGCCGCCGCCAACTAAGAAAGAAGAAAAGCAAATTCAATTCTAATTCTCTCAACCCTAAAGCAAAGCAAAACTCTCTCTTTTCTTCTCCAAATTGTGAGTATGATGATCTTAACAAGATTATTATCATTCTAATTAGGTTGAGTTATGAATGGATTATGAGTAGATGATGTGAATTATCATATATGTTGTTGTAAACCCCTTTTGCTATCATGTATATTGTAAATCCAATGTTATGTGATGATGATATCTTATATGTTGTAAATCATGCTATGATGATGTTATGTATGTTGAAAGTTTCTATGCTAAGTTGTGATGAATCATATATGTTAAAAAGGCCATGATGTTACCATCTATGCTAGTTAATTCATATTAATTAAATAATCATGTTTGGTTTATGTTGATCTATATGACAAGTCACATATGCAAGTTAGATTGATTAGAAAAGTTATGAACATATGCCAAGACATCTATTATGACATCTAGAATTATGCTATGACATATGTGATATCCTATGCTAGTTCACACCATCATTATATAGCCTAAAAACCCCATATGCAAGTTTATGTATAGATTTGGGCTATGATCTTATCATGTAAATTGAGACATTTAACAAGTTGACACCTTTTGATCCTTAACATGTGTAGTTTATGCAAGTTTCACCCCTATTATGATTAGATTTATTTTAATTGTCTATATGTTGTGATAATTTATCTTTGTGCTAGGTGTTAGACTATACAAGTCTAGCCTATACTATGCATTGAATAAGCAAACGTATAAACATGGGGTACGGGTAATATTAAGGATTTAATATTAAAAAGTTGGGGTGCAATTGATATGATTTTGCATGCCATAAGTGGATGGCCCTAATTGAGTCAATTATAGACATCATTAAAAGTTGACTTAATTAATAATTTGAATAGGGAATTATTAAAACTGGGGTAAAAGATTTTAAGTGTTAATCAATGCTTAGGACACGAGATTGGACTCGTTTGTGACGTAAACCTGCCCGGACCCACAAATCCAGTGGTCACAAATGTCAGCCCAATGTGAGAGGTCCTAGGCCTAAACTAAAGCATAACAGTTGTAAAGACACGAGGTTAGACTCTTTTATGGTGTAAGACTGCCCGGACCCGCCCGGCAAATCCAGCTGCCATAAATGCCAGTCTAATGTGAGAGGTCTTTATGAGGTTATGGCCTGAATGAATTAAGAAATACTTAACCAGATAAACTGGTGGGACATGGGGGTTAAGTAGAGGCCTTGGGTGGGATGAGGAATCTAGGGGGTGCCCTTAGTGGCATGTGAAATACGATTAGTAAGACTTAACCAAACACACATGTAAATGAACATGACTAAGAGGGTTAAGTGGGATATACTAGTGACAAGCTTAGGTGGGTAGCTTGTGGGGGCCCATTTCGACCAGTATCCCAAACGTATTTTGTGCGCTCGACCCAAGTCGAGGACGGGACACACATGCTGGGTTTGACTGTAAGAGGCCAAAACGGGCAGCGGTGGCAACGCAAGTCCAACGAGTTTCATATGCGTGTGTGGACTCGGGCTGGTAGGTAAGACATCGTGTAACACCCCACGTCCATTAATGTCACTCACAAAGGGAATGCATTACTTCCATGGAGGTTATAAGTGAATATAGAACAGAAAAATTACAACAAGACAGATAATAAATAGTACTTGGAAATCTAAAACTTCATTTTATTACAGCGGAAATTAAACATGTTTGTTACATCACAAAACCAAGTACAATATCCATCTTCATAAAAACAAAATACATAATCCCATTACATAAATAACCATTAAAAAGATACCAAGCTGCACTTTACTTCAACGGTCCAAGCTTACCAAAGAGAGATGAAGCAATTCAATCAAATTCCACTAGAGCTGGGCCCAACCAGAGGACCTGGAGGGGGAAAAAGGATAGAAATAGAGGGGGTCAGACATAAAGTCTGGAGAGTATGATAATTCTAACAATACTATTATCAAAATAACTAGACTAAGGCATAAGCTGGAAGACAAGCCACCCTATTGTTAAAGATAACGGTAAAGGCACACCTAATTACGAACGAATGATTACTACACTGCACCGAACATTACTACACTGCACCACACCAGTCACCCTATTGTTTGATCCCACTTGCTACACACAGAAACTTTATAAATAGCCTTACGTACGCCTAGCTGACTACAAAGGTGTCGTCTGCCCCTATCTCCACTAGGTGTACCCCACTACCCACTTTCGATCGGCTCCTTACTCAAAGATACTCGTGTTGGCCTCATAGTGGGGTGTATCACTCCCCTAAAGTGGCAACCCGATACAACTTAAGAATGCACGGCTTATACCTACACGATGCAACAACGTCTTACCTACCAGCACGGGTCCACACACGCATATGAAACCCGTTGGACTTGCGTTGCCACCGCTCCCCGTTTTGGCCTCTTACAGTCAAACCCAGCATGCGTGTCCCGTCCTCGACTTGGGTCGAGCCCACAAAGATACGTTTGGGATACTGGTCTAAATGGGCCCCCACAATCTACACACCTAAGCTTGTCACTAGTATATCCCACTTAACCCTCTTAGTCATGTTCATTTACATATGTGTTTGGTTAAGTCTTACTAATCGTATTTCACATGCCACTAAGGGCACCCCCTAGATTCCTCGTGCCACCCAAGGCACCTACTTAACCCCCATGTCCCACTTTACATGTTTTCTGGTTAAGTATTTCTTAATTCATTCATGCCATAACCTCATAAAGACCTCTCACATTAGACTGGCATTTATGGCAGCTGGATTTGCCGGGCGGGTCCGGGAAGTCTTACACCATAAAAGAGTCTAACCTCGTGTCTTTACAACTGTTATGCTTTAGTTTAGGCCTAGGACCTCTCACATTGGGCCGACATTTGTGACCACTGGATTTGCCGGGCAGGTCCGGGCAGGTTTACGTCACAAACGAGTCCAACCTCGTGTCCTAAGCATTGATTAACACTTAAAATCTTTTACCCCAGTTTTAATAATTCCCTATTCAAATTATTAATTCAGTCAACTTTTAATGATGTCCATAATTTACTCAATTATGGCCATCCACTTATGGCATGCAAAATCTTATCAATTGCACCCCAACTTTTTAATATTAAATCCTTAATATTACCCCTACCCCACGTTTATACGTTCGCTTATTCAACGCATAATATAGGCTAGACTCGTATAGTCTAACACCTAGCACAAAGATAAATTATCACAACATATAGACAATTAAAATAAATCTAATCATAATAGGGGTGAAACTTGCATAAACTACACATGTTAAGGATCAAAAGGTGTCAACTTGTTAAATGTCTCAATTTACATGATATGATCATAGCCCAAATCTATACATAAACATGCATATGGGGTTTTTGGGCAACATAATGATGGTGTGAACTAGCATAGGATATCACATATGTCATAGCATAATTCTAGATGTCATAATAGATGTCTTGGCATATGTTCGTAACTTTTCTAATCAATCTAACTTGCATATGTGACTTGTCATATAGATCAACATAACCCAAACATGATGATTTAATTAATATGAACTAACTAGCATAGATGGTAACATCATGGCCTTTTTAACATGTATGATTCATCACAACTTAGCATAGAAACTTTCAACATACATAACATCATCATAGCATGATTTACAACATATAAGATATCATCATCACATAACATTGGATTTACAATATACATGATAGCAAAAGGGGTTTACAACAACATATATGATAATTCTCATCATCTACTCATAATCCATCCATAACTCAACCTAATTAAAATGATAATAATCTTGTTAAGATCATCATACTCACAATTTAGAGAAGAAAAGAGAGAGTTTTGCTTTGCTTTAGAGTTGAGAGAATTAGAATTGAATTTTCTTTTCTTCTTTCTTAGTTGGCGGCGGCTCCATTGATTTCCATGGCGACGGTAACTATTATGTTTTAATTAAGTTTAGGGTCAGCATTAGGATGTATTTATAGGTGTAGGAAGTTATTTAGGACCATTAGATTAACCCTGAACCATGAGAAACAATCAAATGCAAAATCTGCATTTGAGCGAATCGGCCCACGGGTTGACAGCCAAACACCCTGGATTAACCCCTAGTCGACCCAGCAGAGCTCGGGTCGACCTCAAAAACGGGCCGGTTCGGTTATTTCCCCTCCCAATTCGCTGTTTTGAACTTTTTCGCGTATTTATTTATTTAATTTTTTTATTTATTTGTATATATATATCAATATATATATATATATATATATTTCTCTGCGCAACCCATTTCACTTAATTCTTTTCTACAAATTAAGTATACTTTAATTTGTGAATTTTAATGTTATAAAATTACGGGTTGTTACATTCTCCCCTCCTTAAAGGATTTCGTCCCCGAAATCTCCAAGTCAAGAGGAATGTATATCCTACCATTTAATCGTCCATCTACTCAACCATCAAACACCAGCATCCATTGTCCTTAAAAGACTTCTAATGCTTTAATGTTTATATGCACAGTGTGTGTATATGTCCATATCTAATGCAAAATTAGGCGGACTACTGATTCAGTCGACCTCCTTAGTGCAATTCATGATAGTGCCATGCGTCCAATATGTATGCAAAAGATTCCTAATGATACATATTAATTCTATATGCGTGCACAACCTTCCACCCGAATGCAGCAGCTATATGATAATACAACCATTATACATCCGTTTTACTAAATACATCCATATATACGCAATATGCTATATGAAGTGACTGAGCCGATCTGGTGCCTAATAGTGTGTGTATATGCATCCACGAGCTACCACTAGCAAACACTTGCATCCACTTTTCATCCACTATATATAACATGTCTCAAACACATGTTTCAACCATAGGATTATCCTAACTAAAGGTCAAAGATACTAGCGAGAGGATATACTAAAGAAAAGATAAGTACAAGCTAAGCGATAAAGGAGAAATTAAAGGACATACCCTCAAAAAGAAAAGGGTATCGTGAACGCGTCTTCTCTTCCGTCTCCCAAGTAGCGTTGCTCTCATCATCTCCCCATTGCACTTTGACAAGTCTGACCTCTCGATTCCTCAACCTCTTGATCTCCGACCTAAGAATGCGCGTAGGAGCTCGTCGAATTATCGCATCACGCTCTATCTCCACCTCTCTCAGCAAGCTCGGCTCTACCAATTCCGCGGTCTCATGCAAGCACTTCCTCAAATGTGACACATGGAATACGTCATGTACACCACTAAGTCTCTCGGGCAACTCCACTCTATACGCCATCCGTCCAATCCTCTCCTTAATAGGAAACGGCCCTACAAACCTTGGTGCTAATTTCCCAACGGACCCAAAGCGAACAACGTTTCGTATTGGAGACACTTTAACAAAGACCATGTCCCCAACTTCAAACTCGAGATCTGTCCTCCTCTTATCCGCATAAGATTTTTGCCTATTTTGCGCTGCTTTCATCCTCCTTTGAATCAAGTCGATCTTCTCCGAAGTCTCCCTAATCATACCGGGCCCAAGTAAGATCTTATCCGTAGATTCCCACCAACATGTAGGTGAACGACAAGGTCGTCCATATAGAGCTTCAAATGGTGCCATACCAATGCTGGATTGAAAGCTATTATTATATGCGAACTCAACCAATGGAAGATGCTCTTCCCATGTACCCCCAAAGTCTAGGATACATAGCCTCAACAGATCCTCTAGAATGCGATTCACCCTCTCGGTCTGGCCGTCCATCTGAGGATGATATACGGTGCTCAAACATAACTGAGTCCCTACCGCCTCTTGTAAGCTTCTCCAAAACTCGCTAGTGAAAATAGGATCGCGGTCGCTCACTATGCTAGAAGGAACGCCGTGCAAACGAACTATCTCTCGAACGTATACATAAGCTAACCATGGAGCCGTCCTCTTACTCTTCACGGGAATAAAATGGGTGCTCTTAGTAAGTCTATCTACTATAACCCAAATTCCCGTATTACCCTTCCTCGATCGCGGTAATCCATCCACAAAATCCATCGAGATGCTTTCCCATTTCCATAGTGGAACCTCCAATGGGTGAAGAAACCCACCGGGTTTCTTTTGCTCCGCTTTTACTTGTTGGCATACCAAGCATCTAACGACATACTCGGCCATGTCTTTCTTCATGCCGGCCCAAAAATAAACTCTCTTCATGTCTTTGTACATCTTGTCCCCGCCGTGATGAATGGTCATCTTCGAACGATGTGCTTCGTCAAGAATAGTCTTCCTTAGGTCATCGTCTTTTGGTACACAAAGTCTACCGTCCCTACGTAACCAACCCTTATCATCTAGGGTATACCTACGGAGATAGCTTGACGACTCCCCTCCTTTGAGCTTTTCTACTAACTCAACTAACTGTGGGTCATCTCGCTGTGCCTCGCCAATCCGTCCCAAAAGCGTAGGTCTGACCTCCAAGGATGCTAGCAAATCGAAGTCAACAGAAGGTCTAAAGTCAAACATCGAAATGAATTCTAAACTTCACTGCTCAACAAACAAAGGACTTAAGGATAATCTTTTTCTACTTAAGGTGTCTGCCACCACGTTACCCTTGCCAGGGGTATAGGCTATTTCAAAGCCGTAGGACACTAAGAACTCCATCCACCTTTGCTGCCTTAAGTTCATGTCCTTTTGAGAGAATAGGTATTTTAAAGATTTGTGGTCAGTGAACAGTTCGAATTTCTCGCCTAGAAGATAATGACGCCAAGACTTAAGCGTGAAAACAATAGCGACCCACTCTAGGTCATGTGTGGGGTAATTCTTCTCATGCGCTCTCAACTGCCTTCCACCATAGGCTATTACCATGCCCTCTTGCATTAAGACTGCGCCTAGTCTTGTCCCACAAGCGTCAGTATAAACGGTAAACGGCTTACTCCCGTCTGGCAATACTAAGATTGGGGCTGAAGTCAAAGCTCTCTTCAAACGTTGGAACGCATCATCACAATCTACGTCCCATGTGAAAACTAGGTTCTTCTTCGTCAAGCGTGTCAATGGAGCTGATATCTTTGCGATGTCTTTGATACTTTGATAAACTTCCTATAGTAGCCAGCCAACCTCAAGAAATTTCTCACTTCGGTAGCATTTTTAGGAACCTTCCAATCTTGGACGGCCACCACCTTCGCGGGATCTGCAGCTATCCCTTCTTTGGAAACCACGTGTCCCAAGAACCGTACTTCCTTCCTCCAAAAGTGAAACTTAGAAAATTTAGCTTTAAGCTTATGCGCTCGAAGAGTCTCCAACACTTCCCTAAGATGTAGGGCATGCTCTTCTTCATCCTTAGAAAAGATCAAGATGTCATCTACAAAGACTACCACGAATTTGTTAAGGTATTCCCTAAACACCCTACTCATCAAATCAACAAAATATGCTGGGGCATTTGTCAAACCGAAGGGCATTACTAGCCATTCATAGAAACCGTCCGGAGTCCTAAAGGCTGTTTTGTCAATGCTATCCTCAGCCACTCTCAACCGATGGAAACCAGTGGCTAAGTCCAACTGCGAAAACACTAAGGCGCCAACTAACTGATCGAAGAGATCGTCAATCCTCGGCAGTGGGTGTCTGTTCTTCTTAGTAAGTTTATTAAGTTCTCTATAATCCACACACAGTCTAAGGGACCCATCCGCCTTCGTGGCAAATACTACTGGAGCACCCCACTCCGATATACTTCGTCTTATGAACCCCCTCTCAAGCAACTCCTTCACTTGCTTATTGAGTTCCCTCCTTTCAGGTGGAGCCATGTGGCGTACTGGCAAAGATACTGGTTTCGCATTATCCACAAGATATATTCAAAAATCTATCTCCCGCTTCGGAGGCAAGCCCTTCATCCTCCTCAAATACATCCGAGTATTCTCGGACTACTCTAACAGATCGTAGATTTTCCTCAGATGCGTCAAGCGATTCTAGATAACTTAGCATAACCGAATTTATGGGATTACAAAAGATTTCGAGAGTGTTGCCAAGGCGAGTCACAAGCCTAACTACTCTCCTTTCCCAATCAAGAACGGCCCAATTTCTGGATAACCAATCCATTCCTAAAATTAGCCCATAGCCCGTGAAGCCCAACACATAAGCATCACATCTAAATTCAATGCTAAGTATGGAAATTTTTAAATCCAAACACATCATAGACAAATAAGTTGAGCCCCCAATTGGATTCGAAACAACTAAGGGATCCTCTACTAAACTGGTGTTTAAGTGCAGTGATTCAACTAATGATGTAGAGATAAACGAATGTGATGCGCCCGAATCGAATAAGGTACGGACAGGATGATCAAACAGAAAAACTAAGCTTTCAACAGAAATGGTTCTACCTCGTTCTTGCAGCGGTGGGACCGCGAGAGCCTGAACTTGTCCCCTTGCCTGCCCTGGTGCTATAAGAGCCTGCACCTGTCCTCCCGAGGTAGCTCCTGCCCCCTGCCCCTTCTTTGGGCAGTCCTTCACTAAATGTCCCGCATCGCCATAATGAAAACAGCCTGTCTTCTTTTTCTTTTGGCAATCCTTGCTGAGATGGCCTGGTGTCCCACAGTTAAAACATTTCTTCTTTCCCTTGCCGTTATTGTCATTACCACCCTTCTTGTTTTGTTGTTGTGGTTTCTTCTGATCCCCCTTCTTCTTGGGTGCCTTATCAGCTTTAGCGCTTTTCTCCTCATGTATAAGCGCCATTTCTACTAACTTCTCAAAGGTGGACCCCATAGGGATGTGGGTCATAGACAACCCTTGCAATGGTTCATTCAAGCCATTCACGAACCTCAGCGCCTTCTTTTCCGGCGTGTTCACTAAGTCAAAGCCAATCCTTGCTAACTGATTAAATTTATTAACATATTCTTTCACTGATGAGCTTCCTTGCTTCAATGTCAAGAACCTTTCCATATATAGATTTTCTTCCGCCCTTGAGAGAAACTTCGCCTCGAACCTATGTCTGAAATCCGCCCAAGAGTCAACAGGACGCTCCCCATTAGTGACCTCCCACCAAAACGAGGCCTCTCCCTTCATCAACCAAGCTGCTAATCGAACTCTCCTCCCTTCTTCTACTTCAAAGATTTCTAGCAATTCTTCCGCCTCCTTAAGCGAATCTCTAGCTTCCACAAACGTTTCTGACCCTTGAAATGGTTTTCCACCCATAGCCTTGAATTCCTTGCATGTCTTTGCAAAAGTATCTACGCGAGGAGGAGGAGGAGGAACGGGTGCAACTGGTGGTGGAGGAACATTGGCTGGACCTGCAGCGGCCCTAGCCTCTAATAACCTTATATACCATCCTGGTATCGTTACACCGTCGGGTAGATTAAGATGTTTAGCCATGCTGAAACGAAAAAGGAAAGATTAAAAATGGAGAATTCGAAAGATAAAGATATATGCCTATTTGGGGATTATGTTTTTCATAAAAACTTTCCTCTTTAAATTTCTCATTAAGACATGTTTTTGAAAAAACTTCTTCCAAAAATAACTATTTTTCTAAAGTATTTTTATCTGTTCTGGTAACCTTAAGCTCTGATACCACGTGTAACACCCCACGTCCATTAATGTCACTCACAAAGGGAATGCATTGCTTCCATGGAGGTTATAAGTGAATATAGAACAGAAAAATTACAACAAGACAAATAATAAATAGTACTTGGAAATCTAAAACTTCATTTTATTGCAGCGGAAATTAAACATGTCTGTTACATCATAAAACCAAGTACAATATCCATCCTTATAAAAACAAAATACATAATCCCATTACATAAATAGCCATTAAAAAGATAACAAGCTGGACTTTACTTCAACGGTCCAAGCTTTCCAAAGAGAGATGAAGCAATTTAATCAAACTCCACTAGAGCTAGGCCCAACCTGAGGACCTGGAGGGGGTAAAAGGATAGAAATAGATGGGGTCAGACATAAAGTCTGGTGAGTATGATAATTCTAACAATACTATTATCAAAATAACTAGACTAAGGCATAAGCTGGAAGACAAGTAAATGTCTATGAACTCTTAGGAAGATAAAGATAGGGTTTAAGATAATGTTAAAGATAACGGTAAAGGCACACCTAATTACTAACGAATGATTACTACACCGCACCGCACATTACTACACTGCACCACACCAGTCACCCTATTGTTTGATCAACACTTGCTTCACACAGAAACTTTATAAATAGCCTTACGTACCCCTAGCTGACTACATAGGTGCCGTCTGCCCCTATCTCCACTACCCACTTTCGATCGGCTCCCTACTCATAGATACCCATGCTGGCCCCATAGTGGGGTGTATCACTCCGCTAAAGTGGCAACCCGATACAACTTGAGAATGCACGACTTATACCTACACGATGCAACAACGTCTTACCTACCAGCTCGGGTCCACACACGCATATGAAACCCGTTGGACTTGCGTTGCCACCGCTCCCCGTTTTGGCCTCTTACAGTCAAACCCAGCATGCGTGTCCTGTCCTCGACTTGGGTCGAGCCCACAAAGATACATTTGGGATACTGGTCGAAATGAGCCCACATAAGCTACCCACCTAACCTTGTCACTAGTATATCCCACTTAACCCTCTTAGTCATGTTCATTTACGTGTGTGTTTGGTTAAGTCTTACTAATCGTACTTCAAATGCCACTGAGGGCACCCCCTAGATTCCTCGTGCCACCCAAGGCACCTACTTAAGCCCCATGTCCCACTTTACATGTTTATCTGGTTAAGTATTTCTTAATTCATTCAGGCCATAACCTCATAAATACCTCTCACATTAGACTGGCATTTATGGCAGCTGGATTTGTCGGGCGGGTCTGGGCAGTCTTACACCATAAAAGAGTCTAACCTCGTGTCTTTACAACTGTTATGCTTTAGTTTAGGCCTAGGAACTCTCACATTGGGCTGACATTTGTGACCACTGGATTTGCCGGGCAGGTCCGGGCAGGTTTACGTCACAAACGAGTCCAACCTCGTGTCCTAAGCATTGATTAACACTTAAAATCTTTTACCCCAGTTTTAATAATTCCCTATTCAAATTATTAATTAAGTCAACTTTTAATGATGTCCATAATTGACTCAATTATGGCCATCCACTTATGGCATGCAAAATCATATCAATTGCACCCCAACTTTTTAATATTAAATCCTTAATATTACACCTACCCCACGTTTATACGTTCGCTTATTCAACGCATAATATAGGCTAGACTTGTATAGTCTAACACCTAGCACAAAGATAAATTATCACAACATATAGACAAATAAAATAAATCTAATCATAATTGGGGTGAAACTTGCATAAACTACACATGTTAAGGATCAAAAGGTGTCAACTTGTTAAATGTCTCAATTTACATGATATGATCATTGCCCAAATCTATACATAAACTTGCATATGGGGTTTTTAGGCAACATAATGATGGTGTGAACCAGCATAGGATATCACATATGTCATAGCATAATTCTAGATGTCATAATAGATGTCTTGGCATATGTTCATAACTTTTCTAATCAATCTAACTTGCATATGTGACTTGTCATATAGATCAACATAACCCAAACATGATGATTTAATTAATATGAACTAACTAGCATAGATGGTAAAATCATGGCCTTTTTAACATGTATGATTCATCACAACTTAGCATAGAAACATTCAACATACATAACATCATCATAGCATGATTTACAACATATAAGATATCATCATCACATAACATTAGATTTACAATATACATGATAGCAAAAGGGGTTTACAACAACATATATGATAATTCACATCATCTACTCATAATCCGTTCATAACTCAACCTAATTAAAATGATAATAATCTTGTTAAGATCATCATACTCACAATTTAGAGAAGAAAAGAGAGAGTTTTGCTTTGCTTTAGGGTTGAGAGAATTAGAATTGAATTTGCTTTTCTTCTTTCTTAGTTGGCGGCGGCTCCATTGATTTCCATGGCGACAGTAACTATTCAATTTTAATTAGGTTTAGGGTTAGCATTAGGATGTATTTATAGGTGTAGGAAGTTATTTAGGACCATTAGATTAACCCTGAACCATGAGAACCAATCAAATGCAAAATCTGCATTTGAGCGAATCGGCTTACGGGTTGACAGCCAAACACCCTGGATTAACCCCTAGTCGACCCAGCAAAGCTTGGGTCGACCTCAAAAATGGGCCGGTTCGGTTATTTCCCCTCCCAATTCGCTGTTTTGAACTTTTTCGCATATTTATTTATTTAATTTATTTATTTATATATATATATATATATATATCAATATATATATATATTTCTCTGCGCAACCCATTTCATTTAATTCTTTTCTACAAATTAAGTATACTTTAATTTGTGAATTTTAATGTTATAAAATTATGGGGTGTTACACGTTGTTGCATCGTGTAGGTATAAGCCGTGCATTCTCAAGTTGTATCGGGTTGCCACTTTAGGGGAGTGATACACACACTATGGGGCCAGCATGGGTATCTACGAGTAGGGAGCCGATCGAAAGTGGGTAGTGGGGTACACCTAGTGGAGATAGGGGCAGACGACACCTATGTAGTCAGCTAGGGGTACGTAAGGCTATTTATAAAGTTTATGTGTGAAGCAAGTGGGATCAAACAATAGGGTGACTGGTGTGGTGTAGTGTAGTAATCTGCGGTGCAGTGTAGTAATCATTCGTTAGTAATTAGGTGTGCCTTTACCGTTATCTTTAACGTTATCTTAAACGCTATCTTTATCTTCTTAACAGTTTATAGACATTTACTTGTCTTCCAGCTTATGCCTTAGTCTAGTTATTTTGATAATAGTATTGTTAGAATTATCATACTCGCCAGACTTTATGTCTGATCCCCTCTATTTCTATCCTTTTTCCCCCTCCAGGTCCTCAGGTTGGGCCCAGCTCTAGTGGAGTTTGATTGAATTGCTCTGTAACAACCCGAAATTTGACAACATGTTAAATCAAGAATCAAGGCAGAATTATATCATAAAATCTGAATTAGGATAAACGGGTTGCGCCATTGCGTTCGTCTCGGAAAAATACGCGAAATAGAGTCCGAAATTTCGTAAATCGGAGTCCGTATTACCGAGATATGGCCTCGCGAAGTTTCACGAAAAATTCAAATTCAAAACAGATTCAAAATTTCAGAAAATCAGGGTAGGCGGGAAAAATCCCGCCCAGACCAGGTCGACCAGGGGGTCGACCTGGGTGTCGACCTGGGTGGGACCAGGTCGACTGAGGAGTCGACCCCAGGGTCGACCTGGGGGTCGACCTGCCTGGTCGACCCAGGCAGCCTGGTGCACCTGTTTTGGTGTTTGGCTCGGTTTTGGAGGCTTGTGACGATTTTTGAGGGCTTGGATCTATCCTAGGGTTAATCTAACGGCCTAAACTACTCCTAATCTCTATAAAAAGACCCTAAGCCTACCCTAAACCCCTCATAAATCACTCTTGCAACGAAGTGCTGCCCAAATCTACATTGATCATGGCCTCCATCCCCTAATTCAAGTGCCTATGCATTCAAACAAGATCCGAATCAAAGGTGCTAGCTTGCTACATCAAATCAAAGGAGTGGATCAACGTTGCTATGGCGATTTCATGACGGTTCTTCATCAAAGGAGCCACCTTTCTTCGTCAAAATGATTCATGCTCCTAGTCCTCTTGCCACGCTATGTAAGTTCTAGCTACTTCGAGATGTTAACGGTAATTTAATCATGGCATGGAATAAAATGTGGTTAAACATGAATGCTATAACCTATGTAAGCCTAGTTTGCTCCTTTAACATGAACAGATGACTTTGGGTTATGTTTTAGCGACTAAACCCTGCTATTCAAGTTGCATTGGACTTAGTTTGCCATGCAAGATTGGACCTTTACTTGTAGTATGATAGCGTGAACACTTAGAGCCACTTTGACTTGTGAAATAGTTGCATAAATTGGACTTTGGGGCTTATGCATGTAAATGAAACCAATCCCCTTATGATATCATGTTTATGTAAGGTCAAATCCCATTATGATAATATGCAAAATTGTGGCCAAATCCTTTATGACATTATGCATGCTTGTGGCCAATCCCCTTTTATGTTATGCATGCTTGTGGCCAACCCTTATATGATAGTATGCATGTACAAGGCCAATCCCTTCATGATACCATGCATGTTTGAAGCCAACCCCGCCATGGCATCGTGCATGTTTTGGGGTCAATCTTTATCATAGTATTTATACTATGTTGACTCGCTTTCACTCAAGTGAAAACACGATTTTGGGGTAGTTAGATAAACATGAACATGACATGAAAACTTGACTTGAATATGACATGAAAACTTGACTTGAGGTTACATGTGAACACGACATGTAAGTTGAACCAAAACGGGGGCATGACACGTGGGGTAAACATGGGACTTGAAATTAGACACGTATGGGTTGTAGGTGCAATATGACACTAGACCAAACATGAAAGTGGCCAACTCGAGGTCGGGTTGAGTTTGTAGCATAAATCTACCCGGACCCGCCCGGCTTAACTAGTGGCTACAAACAATAGGATCCAATGTGAGAAGTTGGTCATGTCGCGCTTGAGACCCGAGGTTAGACTAGGCTGTGGTGTAAAACTACCCGGACCCGCCCGGCTTAACTAGTAACCACAACAAAGTCTAATGTGAGAGGTTGAGAGTGCATTAATTAAATTAATGCCACATGATAAGGTTAAGTAAATTTGACTAATGACACTTAACCGATATGACACAAATGGGTTGGTTAAGTGGGACCGGGCTTGATTTCTTAATGACACTTAACCATACAAGACAATTAGGGGATGGTGTTAAGCAATTTACGCTAACTAGTCTGACTTGGTAATTAGATGGGGTTAAGTATTTAAGACTTAACTAATCTAAACTTGGTAATTAGATGGGGTTAAGTAATTAAGACTTAACTAATCTAAACACGGTAATTAGATAGGGTTAAGTAACCTATACTTAACTAATCTAAACATGGTAATTCGATGGGGTTAAGTTAAACACTTGACCAATCTAAACTTGGTAATTCAATGAGGTTAAGTAACCAATACTTAACCAATTTAACATGATAATTTAATTGGGTTAAGTAACTTATACTTAACCAATTATACGTGATGATTTGATGAGGTTAAGTAACCTACACTTAACCAATCTAATATGTGGACCTGGTAGGGTTAAGTCACAAGACCTTTTAAATTAGGCTTAACCATTGTAATACGAATAGTGGATGGGGTTAAGTTAACCTATACTTAACCAATCCGACTCGACAATCTGATGGGATTAAGATAATCTATGCTTAATCAATCTAACATGATAATCTTATAGGGTTAAGACAAATAAATACTTAACCAATTTGATTTGATAGGGTTAAGTCATGAGCTTCTTAGTACACTTAACCAACTTGTAGGGCTAAACCTTGAACTTGAGTACTTAGCCAATTTTGTCATGAATCGTAGGCCGGTTAAGTCATGAACTTGGATAATAACACTTAACCCATTTGGCAAAACCCTAGCTCAGGGGACTAGGTTGAAAATCATGGTTAACAAGGATAGCGGGACGAGAAGCTAAGTGGTAAACCTTAGTTAAGGATAACTAAGTAATAATTCTTAGCCAAGGACATGGGACTAGTTCATAAATGATGAGTAACCTGATACGGTCGGTCGTCGCTTAGTATACGAGGAGGAGAAGCTTATCTGACTTGGATAAAAAGCTCCAACGAACTGGGTGGCGAAGCAGTAGCTTCGGGGGATGTGAGGGTACTCTTGGTATCCCTCTGTGAGGTGGCAGATGGTCCATGAAACCCGGCCTCACAGGGGTTAAGGTCTGCGGTAGAAGAGCCAAGAGTATACCTTCGTTGCTATGCGAGCGACCTAAAGACTGGGATGGATTAGCGTGGAGTCGACGATACTTGATTTTTCCCTGAGATAGCATGTTGCTGACTACCTACCATCTTTAGTCAATCGAGTACGTACGGAAAGGCAGGGAACTCCCAACAGACCATATACTAGCTATCGAGTTATGGGTGAGGTTGGCTATCTGGAAGTGGGGAACGATGGGCCGTAGTGTAGTTCTCATACATGATTTTTCTTGGATTGCCTTTCAGTAGTTGAGGGAGGGGTCACGTGGGACCATATCTATGGGTACAAAAACAGACCTTGATATCTGCATCAGCAGACGACTTAAAGCTCCTGACCGAGTTCCGTATTTCGTGAATTTCCCTGGCACAGAACTCGGATGGCACATTGAGGAACATGTGCTTCTAGACATGGAAAACGATTCACGATACATACGCGGGGTAAAGGGCGCGGTTGACGGGTGGCATAATCCCTAGTGGCCCTAGGTGGCTGAACCCAAACCGAGACACGGAAACGTTCATTAGGTAGCATAATCCCTAGTGGTCCTAGGTGGCATAAATCCTAAGTGAACGCGCGATAGTTCATGGTAAGGAAACATAACTAGATCAAGGGTAGCAGCCCAAAATAACCTCAAGGATAAAACGTTTACATGGGAAAGCCCGTATGGCCTACGACAAAGGACTGAACTTATACATGGAAAGAAACATACGAGTTGGGAAAAACCTACATATGCTATATATTAGGTTGACATGGACCATTACATGACATTGGGCAAGTGACATTCATAGTTAACACATGACGCGGGTTGGGATACTAGTACGAGAGATGCAGAGCAAATATACATGTTAGAACCAGGAGAAATATACATGATAGATACCGTGGGATGTTATACAGGATAGATACCTTGGGATAGTATACTTGGTAGAAACCTGACGATGTGATACCTTGATTTATCATGACACCGTAGTTTATCATGGTATCTTAGTTTACCTTGCTACAGTAGTCCAGCCTGTTACCCTGGTTTAGTTTATCTATCTTGTAGTCATCATTATGTTTACTTTCGGTTTATGCATGTCATGTTACCTTTACCTGTTTTTATACTGGAAGTAGATAGGACTTACCAGTCTTTATGACTGACCCCGTTTTGTTTGGCCTCTTTGTCTTCCGTTTCCCCCCCCCCCCATGTTTCAGGGAGAAAACAATGTTATCTAGTACGGACCTCTTCTGCTTGAAGGTCTTCACGCATGGCTTGGACTTTTCTTGGCTATGGCTACTTTACTGTTTTACTTGGGGAATAATTCATGAAATGGTTTTATGCTTCTTTATTATTGCAAGACAGGTTTTGATGTATTCTAATGTAAAAGGCTTTAGACCTTATTCTATAAGGTAATGAAATTTGTTTTACTTCCGCTGTTTTACATATGTTCTGTCTTGTAATATATAAGTCCATGTTTACCTCGATAATGCTTCACCAAACCTAGTGCATTCCCTTTGTGAGTGACCCTAGCGGAGGTGGGGTGTTACATTTGGTATCAGAGTAGAAGGTTACCAAACTGGGCAAAAGTTTTTAAAACCTTCTGAAAACTATTTGAGAAACCGTTTTACAAAGAAGCATTTTTCAAGAAAAGTTGTTTTAAAAGGGCTATTCCCCAAAGGCCATTAGCATTATCCTTTGATTCCTTGATTGAATCTCCTTTCCTTTCTTTCCTCCATCTGTGGTCACAGTAGTTCTAACTGTGACTAATCTTTGTCTAGCCACGTAGGTGTTCCCTGTACGATGGAGGTGGTTCTCGAGAGACCTGTTGTCATGGTACAAGGAAGGATAATAAGAGTAAGGATAAAGGACGCGAGCTTAAGGATAAGCAACTATTGCTATGGCTTAGTCCATCAAGGAGGACAAGGACAAGATCATCGGAGAGGACAATTGTACGCTCCCATTTCTAGGGTACCTAAAAGAGATGGTACCGTTTCTGGTAAATGTTTAGTCATTCTTTTCTATCATCCCGTCCAGACTTTGTCTTGATCATCGTATCATTTATGTCTGCTTGGATAGTTGAGTCTCTACACCTTAGTACTAGCATGGTAGAAGATCCCACTTTAGTCCCAAAATCTGGTTGGAGAGTCGGTCCATTTATTCATGACTTGTTGGATTTGAGAACGTCTATGCCAAGTGTTGAGATTAGAAGCAATACTTCTATTGTTGTGCTATGGATGGATTCTAGGGGTGAAGTGGTTATCCAGTTAAGGATACCATTCTCGGTTTTGGAAAGAGGGTAGTTAGATGCTTGACTTGCCTTGGTAATACCCTCGAAGTCTTGTATAACCTTTGGGTTCTGTCATGGTTAGTTACCTAGAATCTCTTGATGCATTTATCGGAAATCTCTGATCCAATCGAGTAACGTCCGCCAATAAGACAGATGGTTCATTCCGCTTGAGCATGGGTTATAGGAACCACCCTAGTAAGTGCACGTGGTAACATGGATTGACATCGGTAAACGAGGTCCAGAATTCACTAGTGGATTTTGGAGAGCTTGAATGATTACGCAAATATGTTTGAGCCGAGCATACTAGGGAAAGAATAAGTGAAAGTGAAACGAGAGGCGACAGAGAAATGAGTTCCAACTCATACCTTGGAAATAGGAATCAAGGAGCTACAAAATCATGAAGTCAAAGGCGGTCAAGGCACAATAGAATTAAGTTCATGGAAATGCGGCTTAGACACGCGCATCATGTCTCTTTTCAAGAGTATATCTTTGATCCTTGGTTCATCCGTAGAGCTTACTTGCATGCTATCACTTGGTGGATATCCTCTTGGTCCTGTTTCTGTTACGAACCCCGGAAGGAGTTTGTCTTGTTTATCTCCTCGATCTTATCTTGGGAGCCTTAGGTAGAACCCTATGGATGTAAACATGTATTTGAAACCTGTTATGATTGATATGGTTGCAAATGGTTGCAAGTGGTTGCTCGTGGATGCGCGAATACACATTAGATACTAGATTGACGCGGTCATGTTTCATGTTGCACATGCACGAGTATTTATACTTGTTTATGGATGAAATTGAATGTGTTATCATGCAGATGTTGCATATGAATGAATTTTTGTGCACGCATATAGTACTTGTATGACTAGGACTATTTGCATACATGTTGGACTCATGGCACTAAACATATTTTGCATTAGAAAGATCATTCAGGCCTGATCATTAGCATTAGCTAAGGAGCATATACACACACGTTTTGCATATGTTCATATGGCATTAGAAATCGTCTAAGGACAATGGTTGCCTGTGGATGATGTTTTGAGTAGATGGATGATGGATAGTAGGATACGTTCTTCCTAACTTGGAGATTTCGGGGACGAAATCCTTAAAGGAGGGGAGAATGTAACAACCCAAAATTTAACAACATGTTAAATCAAGAATCAATGCATAATTATATCATAAAAGCTGAATCAGGAGAAACGGGTTGTGCCATTGCGTTTGTCTCGGAAAAATACGCGAAATAGAGTCCGAAATTTCGTAAATCGGAGTCTGTATGACCGAGATAAGGCCTCGTGAAGTTTCACGAAAAATTCAAATTCAAAACAGATTCAAAATTTCAGAAAATCAGGGTAGGCGCAAAAAATCCCGCCCAGACCAGGTCGACCAGGGGGTCGACCTGGGTGTCGACCTGGGTGGGACCAGGTCGACTGGGGAGTCGACCCCATGGTCGACCTGGGGGTCTACCTGCCTGGTCGGACCCAGGCAGCTTGGTGCACCTGTTTTGTTGTTTGGCTCGGTTTTGGAGGCTTGTAACAATTTTTGAGGGCTTGGATCTATCCTAGGGTTAATCTAACGGCCTAAACTACTCCTAATCTCTATAAAAAGACCCTAAGCCTACCCTAAACCCCTCATAAATCACTCTTGCAATGAAGTGCTACCCAAATCTACATTGATCATGGCCTCCATCCCCTAATTCAAGAGCCTATGCATTCAAACAAGATCCGAATCAAAGGTGCTAGCTTGCTACATCAAATCAAGGGAGTGGATCAACATTGCTATGGCGATTTCATGACGGTTCTTCATCAAAGGAGCCACCTTTCTTCGTCAAAATGATTGATGCTCCTAGTCCTCTTGCCACGCTATGTAAGTTCTAGCTACTTCGAGATGTTAACGGTAATTTAATCATGGCATGGAATAAAATATGGTTAAACATGAATGCTATAACTTATGCAAGCCTAGTTTTCTCCTTTAACATGAACATATGACTTTGGGTTATGTTTTAGCGACTAAACCATGCTGTTCATGTTGCATTGTACTTAGTTTGCCATGCAAGATTGGACCTTTACTTGTAGTATGATAGCATGAACACTTAGAGCCACTTTGACTTGTGAAATAGTTGCATAAATTGGACTTTGGGGCTTATGCATGTAAATGAAATCAACCCCCTTATGATATCATGTTTATGTAAGGTCAATTCCCGTTATGATAATATGCAAAATTGTGGCCAAATCCTTTATGACATTATGCATGCTTGTGGCCAATCCCCTTTTATGTTATGCATGCTTGTGGCCAACCCTTATATGATAGTATGCATGTACAAGGCCAATCCCTTCATGATACCATGCATGTTTGAAGCCAACCCCGCCATGGCATCGTGCATGTTTTGGGGTCAATCTTTATCATAGTATTTATACTATGTTGACTCGCTTTCACTCAAGTGAAAACACGATTTTGGGGTAGTTAGATAAACATGAACATGACATGAAAACTTGACTTGAATATGACATGAAAACTTGACTTGAGGTTACATGTGAACACGACATGTAAGTTGAACCAAAACGGGGGCATGACACGTGGGGTAAACATGGGACTTGAAATTAGACACGTATGGGTTGTAGGTGCAATATGACACTAGACCAAACATGAAAGTGGCCAACTCGAGGTCGGGTTGAGTTTGTAGCATAAATCTACCCGGACCCGCCCGGCTTAACTAGTGGCTACAAACAATAGGATCCAATGTGAGAAGTTGGTCATGTCACGCTTGAGACCCGAGGTTAGACTAGGTTGTGGTGTAAAACTACCCGGACCCGCCCGGCTTAACTAGTAACCACAACAAAGTCTAATGTGAGAGGTTGAGAGTGCATTAATTAAATTAATGCCACATGATAAGGTTAAGTAAATTTGACTAATGACACTTAACCGATATGACACAAATGGGTAGGTTAAGTGGGACCGGGCTTGATTTCTTAATGACACTTAACCATACAAGATAATTAGGGGATGGTGTTAAGCAATTTACGCTAACTAGTCTGACTTGGTAATTAGATGGGGTTAAGTATTTAAGACTTAACTAATCTAAACTTGGTAATTAGATGGGGTTAAGTAATTAAGACTTAACTAATCTAAACACGGTAATTAGATAGGGTTAAGTAACCTATACTTAACTAATCTAAACACGGTAATTCGATGGGGTTAAGTTAAACACTTGACCAATCTAAACTTGGTAATTCAATGAGGTTAAGTAACCAATACTTAACCAATTTAACATGATAATTTAATTGGGTTAAGTAACTTATACTTAACCAATTATACGTGATGATTTGATGAGGTTAAGTAACCTACACTTAACCAATCTAATATGTGGACCTGGTAGGGTTAAGTCACAAGACCTTTTAAATTAGGCTTAACCATTGTAATACGAATAGTGGATGGGGTTAAGTTAACCTATACTTAACCAATCCGACTCGACAATCTGATGGGATTAAGATAATCTATGCTTAATCAATCTAACATGATAATCTTATAGGGTTAAGACAAATAAATACTTAACCAATTTGATTTGATAGGGTTAAGTCATGAGCTTCTTAGTACACTTAACCAACTTGTAGGGCTAAACCTTGAACTTGAGTACTTAGCCAATTTTGTCATGATTCGTAGGAGGGTTAAGTCATGAACTTGGATAATAACACTTAACCCATTTGGCAAAACCCTAGCTCAGGGGACTAGGTTGAAAATCGTGGTTAACAAGGATAGCGGGACGAGAAGCTAAGTGGTAAACCTTAGTTAAGGATAATTAAGTAATAATTCTTAGCCAAGGACATGGGACTAGTTCATAAATGATGAGTAACCTGATACGGTAGGTCATCGCTTAGTATACGAGGAGGAGGAGCTTATTTGACTTGGATAAAAAGCTCCAACGAACTGCGTGGCGATGCAGTAGCTTCGGGGGACGTGAGGATACTCTTGGTATCCCTCTGTGAGGTGGCAGATGGTCCATGAAACCCGGCCACACAGGGGTTAAGGTCTGCGGTAAAAGAGCCAAGAGTATGCCTTGGTTGCTATGCGAGCGACCTAAAGACTGGGATGGATTAGCGTGGAGTCGACGATACTTGATTTTTCCCTGGGATAGCATGTCGCCGACTACCTACCATCTTTAGTCAATCGAGTACGTACGGAAAGGCAGGGAACTCCCAACAGACCATATACTAGCTATCGAGTTTTGGGTGAGGTTGGCTATCTGGAAGTGGGTATCGATGGGCCGTAGTGTAGTTCTCATACATGGTTTTTCTTGGATTGCCTTTAAGTAGTTGAGGGAGGGGTCACGTGGGACCATAGCCACGGGTACAAAAACAGACCTTGATATCTGCATCAGCAGACGACTTAAAGCTCCTGACCGAGTTCCGTATTTCTTGATTTTCCCTGGCACGGAACTCGGATGGCACATTGAGGAACATGTGCGTCTAGACATGGAAAACGATTCACGATACATACGCAGGGTAAAGGGCGCGGTTAACGGGTGGCATAATCCCTAGTGGCCCTAGGTGGCTGAACCCAAACCGAGACACGGAAACGTTCATTAGGTAGCATAATCCCTAGTGGTCCTAGGTGGCATAAATCCTAAGTGAACGCGCGATAGTTCATGGTAAGGAAACATAACTAGATCAAGGGTAGCAGTCCAAAATAACCTCAAGGATAAAACGTTTACATGGGAAAGCCCGTATGGCCTACGGCAAAGGACTGAACTTATACATGGAAAGAAACATACGAGTTGGGAAAAACCTACATATGCTATATATTAGGTTGACATGGACCATTACATGACATTGGGCAAGGGACATTCATAGTTAACACATGACGCGGGTTGGGATACTAGTACGAGAGGTGCAGAGCAATTATACATGTTAGAACCAGGAGAAATATACATGATAGATACCGTGGGATGTTATACAGGATAGATACCTTGGGATAGTATACTTGATAGAAACCTGACGATGTGATACCTTGATTTATCATGACACCGTAGTTTATCATGATATCTTAGTTTACCTTGCTACAGTAGTCCAGCCTGTTACCCTGGTTTAGTTTATCTATCTTGTAGTCATCCTTATGTTTACTTTCAGTTTATGCATGTCATGTTACCTTTACCTGTTTTTATACTGGAAGTAGATAGGACTTACCAGTCTTTATGACTGACCTCGTTTTTTTCGCCTCTTTGTCTTCCGTTCCCCCCCCCAGGTTTCAGGGAGGAAACAATGTTATCTACTACGGACCACTTCTGCTTGAAGGTCTTCACGCATGGCTTGGACTTTTCTTGGCTATGGCTACTTTACTCTTTTACTTGGGGAATAATTCATCAAATGGTTTTATGCTTCTTTATTATTGCAAGACAGGTTTTGATGTATTCTGATGTAAAAGGCTTTAGACCTTATTCTATAAGGTAATGAAATTTGTTTTACTTCCGTTGTTTTATATATGTTCTGTCTTGTAATATTTCTGTGCATGTTTACCTCGATAATGCTTCACCACACCTAGTGCATTCCCTTTGTGAGTGACCCTAGCGGAGGTGGGGTGTTACATGCTCCATCTCTCTTTGGAATGCTTGGACCGTTGAAGTAAAGTCCAGCTTGTTATCTTTTTAATGGCTATTTATGTAATGGGATTATGTATTTTTTTTATGAAGATGGATATTGTACTTGGTTTTAGGATGTAACAAACATGTTTAATTTTCGCTGCAATAAAATGAAGTTTTAGATTTCCAAGTACTATTTATTATCTGTCTTATTGTAATTTTTCTGTTCTATATTCACTTATAACCTCCATGGAAGTTAATTCATTCCCTTTGTGAGTGACATTAATGGACGTGGGGTGTTACACGTGGTATCAGAGCTTAAGGTTACTAGAACAGATAAAAATACTTTAGAAAAATAGTTATTTTTGGAAGAAGTGCTTTCAAAAACATGTTTTAATGAGAAATTTAAAGAGAAAAGTTTTTAAGAAAAAAAAACATAATCCCCAATAGCCCATATCTTTATCTTCTTAATTCTCCATTTTGAATTTCCTTTTTCGTTTCAGCATGGCTAAAGATCTTAATCTACCCGACGGTGTAACGATACCAGGATGGTATAGGAGGTTATTAGAGGCTAGGGCCGCTGCAGGTCCAGCCAATGTTCCTCCACCACCAGTTGCACCCGTTCCTCCTCCTCCTTCTCGCGTAGATACTTTTGCAAAGACGTCCAAGGAATTCAAGGCTATGGGTGGAAAACCATTTCAAGGGTCAGAAACGTTTGTGGAAGCTAGAGATTGGCTTAAGGAGGTGGAAGAATTGCTAGAAATCTTTGAAGTAGAAGAAGGGAGGAGAGTTCGATTAGCAGCTTGGTTGATGAAGGGAGAGGCCTCGTTTTGGTGGGAGGTCACTAATGGGGAGCATCCTGTTGACTCTTGGGCGGATTTCAGACATAGGTTCGAGGCGAAGCTTCTCTCAAGGGCGGAAGAAAATCTATATATGGAAAGGTTCTTGACATTGAAGCAAGGAAGCTCATCAGTGAAAGAATATGTCAATAAATTTAATCAGTTAGCAAGGTTTGGCTTGGACTTAGTAAACACGCCGGAGAAGAAGGCTCTAAGGTTCGTGAATGGCTTAAATGAACCATTGCAAGGGTTTGCTATGACCCACATCCCGATGGGGGCCACCTTTGAGAAGTTAGTAGAAATGGCGCTCATGCATGAGGAGAAAAGCGCTAAAGCTGATAAGGCACCCGAGAAGAAGGGGGATCAGAAGAAACCACAACAGCAAAACAAGAAGGGTGGTAAAGACAATAACGGAAAGGGAAAGAAGAAATGTTTTAACTGTGGGACACCAGGCCATCACAGCAAGGATTGCCGAAAGAAAAAGAAGACAGGGTGTTTTCATTGTGGCGATGCAGGACAATTAGTGAAGGACTGCCCAAAGAAGGGGCAGAGGGTAGGAGCTACCTCGGGAGGACAGGTGCAGGCTCTTATGGCACCAAGGCAGGCAAGGGGACAAGTTCAATCTCTCGCGGTCCCATCGCTGCAAGAACGAGGTAGAACCATTTTTGTTTAAAGCTTAGTTTTTCTGTTTGATCATCCTGTCCGTACTTTATTCGATTCGGGCGCATCACATTCGTTTATCTCTACATCATTAGTTGAATCACTGCACTTAAACACCAGTTTAGTAGAGGATCCCTTAGTTGTTTCGAATCCAATTGGGGGCTCAGCTTATTTGTCTGTGTTTGGATTTGAAAATTTCCATACTTAGCGTTGAATTTAGATGTGATGCTTATGTGTTGGGCTTCACGGGCTATGGGCTAATTTTAGGAATGGACTGGTTATCCAGAAATGGGGCCATTCTTGATTGTGAAAGGAGAGTAGTTAGGCTCGTGACTCGCCTTGGCAACACTCTCGAAATCTTTTGTAATCCCATAAATTCGGTTATGCTAAGTTATCTAGAATCGCTTGACGCGTCTGAGGAAAATCTACGATCTGTTAGAGTGGTCCGAGAATATTCGGATGTGTTTGAGGAGGTGAAGGGCTAGCCTCCGAAGCGGGAGATAGATTTTCGAATATATCTTGTGGATAATGTTAAACCAGTATCTTTTCCAGTACGCCACATGGCTCCACGTGAAAGGAGGGAACTCGGTAAGCAAGTGAAGGAGTTGCTTGAGAAGGGGTTCATAAGATGAAGTATATCGGAGTGGGGTGCTCCAGTAGTATTTGCCACGAAGGCGGATGGGTCCCTTAGACTTTGTGTGGACTATAGAGAACTTAATAAGCTTACTAAGAAGAACAGACACCCACTGCCGAGGATTGACGATCTCTTCGATCAGTTAGTTGGCGCCTCAGTGTTTTCGCAGTTGGACTTAGCCACTGGTTTCCATCAGTTGAGAGTGGCTGAGGCTAGCATTGACAAGACTGCCTTTAGGACTCCGGACGGTTTCTATGAATGGCTAGTGATGCCCTTCGGTTTGACAAATGCCCCCGCATACTTTGTTGATTTGATGAGTAGGGTGTTTAGGGAGTACCTTAACAAATTTGTGGTAGTCTTTGTAGATGACATCTTGATCTTTTCTAAGGATGAAGAAGAGCATGCCCTACATCTTAGGGAAGTGTTGGAGACTCTTCGAGCGCATAAGCTTAAAGATAAAAGTTCTAGGTGTCACTTTTGGAGGAAGGAAGTACGGTTCTTAGGACACGTGGTTTCCAAAGAAGGAATAGCTATAGATCCCGCGAATGTGGTGGCCATCCAAGATTGGAAGGTTCCCAAAAATGCTACCGAAGTGAGAAGTTTCTTGGGGTTGGCTGGCTACTATAGGAAGTTTATCAAAGACTTCGCAAAGATTTCAGCTCCATTAACACGCTTGACGAAGAAGAACCTAGTTTTCACATGGGATGTAGATTGTGATGATGCGTTCCAACGTTTGAAGAGAGCTTTGAATTCAACCCCAGTCTTAGTATTGCCAGACGGGAGTAAGTCGTTTACTGTTTATACTGACGCTTGTGGGACAGGACTAGGTGCAGTCTTAATGCAAGAGGGCAGGGTAATAGCCTATGGTGGAAGGCAGTTGAGAGCGCATGAGAAGAATTACCCCACACATGACCTAGAGTTGGCCGCTATTGTTTTCGCGCTTAAGTCTTGGCGTCATTATCTTCTTGGCGAGAAATTCGGATTATTCACCGACCACAAGTCTTTAAATTACCTATTCTCTCAAAAGGACTTGAACTTAAGGCAGCAAAGGTGGATGGAGTTCTTAGCGTCCTACGACTTCGAAATAGCCTATACCCCTGGCAAGGGTAACATGGTGGCAGACGCCTTAAGTAGAAAAAGATTATCCTTAAGTCCTTTGTCTGTTGAGCGGCGAAGTATAGAATTCATTTCGATGTTTGACTTTAGACCTTCCGTTGACTTCGTACCCGGTTTGCTAGCATCCTTGGAGGTCAGACCTATGCTTTTGGGACGGATTGGCGAGGCACAGCGAGACGACCCGTAGTTGGTTGAGTTAGTAGAAAAACTCAAAGGATGGGAGTCATCAAGCCATCTCCGTAGGTATACCCTAGACGATAAGGGTTGGTTACGTAGGGACGGTAGACTTTGTGTACCAAAAGACGATGACCTAAGGAAGACTATTCTTGATGAAGCACATCGTTCAAAGATGACCATTCATCCCGGCGGGGGCAAGATGTACAAAGACATGAAGAGAGTTTACTTTTGGGCCGGCATGAAGAAAGACGTGGCCGAGTATGTCGCTAGATGCTTGGTGTGCCAACAAGTAAAAGCGGAGCAAAAGAAACCTGGTGGGTTGTTTCACCCATTGGAGGTTCCGCTATGGAAATGGGAAAGCATCTCAATGGATTTTGTGGATGGATTACCGCGATCGAGGAAGGGTAATACGGGAATTTGGGTTATAGTGGATAGACTTACTAAGAGCGCCCATTTTATTCCCGTGAAGAGTAAGAGGACTGCTCTATGGTTATCCTCTGGATACGTTCGAGAGATAGTTCGTTTGCACGGTGTTCCTTCTAACATAGTGAGCGACCGCGATCCTATTTTCACTAGCGAATTTTGGAGAAGCTTACAAGAGGCGGTAGGGACTCAGTTATGTTTGAGCACCGCATATCATCCTCTGACGGACGGCCAGACTGAGCGGGTGAATCGCATTCTAGAGGATCTGTTGAGGCTATGTATCCTAGACTTTGGGGGTACATGGGAAGAGCATCTTCCATTGGTTGAGTTCGAATATAATAATAGCTTTCAGTCCAGCATTGGTATGGTACCATTCGAAGCTCTATATGGACGACCTTGTCGTTCACCTACATGTTGGTGGGAATCTACGGATAAGATCTTACTTGGGCCCGATATGATTACGGAGACTTCAGAGAAGATCGACTTGATTCGAAGGAGGATGAAAGTAGCATAAGATAGGCAGAAATCTTATGCGGAAAAGAGGAGGACAGATCTCGAGTTTGAAGTTGGGGACATGGTCTTTGTCAAAGTGTCTCCATTACGAAACGTTGTTCGCTTTGGGTCCGTTGGGAAATTAGCACCAAGGTTTGTAGGACCGTTTCCTATTAAGGAGAGGATTGGACAGATGGCGTATAGAGTGGAGTTGCCCGAGAGACTTAGTGGTGTACATGACGTATTCCATGTGTCACATTTGAGGAAGTGCTTGCACGAGACCGCGGAAGTGGTAGAGCAGAGCTTGCTTAGAGAGGTGGAGATAGAGCGTGATGCGACAATTCGACGAGCTCCTACGCGCATTCTTGGGTTGGAGATCAAGAGGTTGAGGAATCGAGAGGTCAGACTAGTCAAAGTGCAATGGGGAGATGACGAGAGCAACGCTACTTGGGAGACGGAAGAGAAGATCCGTTCACGATAACCTTTTCTTTTTGAGGGTATGTCCTTTAATTTCTCCTTTATCGCTTAGCTTGTACCTATCTTATCTTTAGTATATCCTCTCGCTAGTATCTTTGACCTTTAGTTAGGATAATCCTATGGTTGAAACACGTGTTTGAGACATGTTATTTATGGTGGATGCAAAGTGGATGCAAGTGTTTGCTAGTGGTTGCTCGTGGATGCATATACACACACTATTAGGCACCAGATCGGCTCAGTCACTTCATATTGCATATTGCATATATATGGATGTATTTAGTAAAATGGATGTATAATGGTTGTATTATCATATAGTTGCTGCATTCGGGTGGATGGTTGTGCACGCATATAGAATTAATATGTATCATTAGGAATCTTTTGCATACATATTGGACGCATGGCACAATCATGAATTGCACTAAGGAGGTCGACTGAATCAGTAGACCGCCTAATTTTGCATTAGATATGGAATATACACACACTGTGCATATAAACATTAAAGCATTAGAAGTCTTTTAAGGACAATGGATGTTGGTGTTTGATGGTTGAGGAGATGGACGATTAGATGATAGGATATACATTCTTCTTGACTTGGAGATTTCGGGGACGAAATCCTTTAAGGAGAAGAGAATGTAACACCCCGTAATTTTATAACATTAAAATTCACAGATTAAAGTATACTTAATTTTTAGAAAAGAATTAAGTGAAATGGGTTGCGTAGAGAAATATATATATATATTGATATATATATATATATATTAAAAAATAAATAAATAAATATGCGAAAAAGTTCAAAACAGCGAATTGGGAGGGGAAATAACCGAACCGGCCCATTTTTGAGGTCGACCCAAGCTCTACAGGGTCGACTTGGGGTTAATCCAGGGTGTTTGGCTGTCAACCCGTGGGCCGATTCGCTTAAAGGCAAATTTTGCATTTGATTGGTTCTCATGGTTTAGGGTTAATCTAATGGTCCTAAATATCTTCCTACACCTATAAATACATCCTAATGCTAACCCTAAACCTAATTAAAATAGAATAGTTACCGTCGCCATGGAAATCAATGGAGCTGCCACCAACTAAGAAAGAAGAAATGTAAATTCAGTTCTAATTCTCTCAACCCTAAAGCAAAGCAAAACTCTCTCTTTTCTTCTCTAAATTGTGAGTATGATGATCTTAACAAGATTATTATCATTCTAATTAGGTTGAGTTATGAATGGATTATGAGTAGATGATGTGAATTTTCATATATGTTGTTGTAAACCCCTTTTGCTATCATGTATATTGTAAATCCAATGTTATGTGATGATGATATCTAATATGTTGTAAATCATGCTATGATGATGTTATGTATTTTGAAAGTTTATATGTTAAGTTGTGATGAATCATACATGTTAAAAAGGCCATGATGTTACCATCTATGCTAGTTAATTCATATTAATTAAATCATCATGTTTGGGTTATGTTGATCTATATGACAAGTCACATATGCAAGTTAGATTGATTAGAAAAATTATGAACATATGCCAAGACATCTATTATGACATCTAGAATTATGCTATGACATATGTGATATCCTATGCTAGTTCACACCATCATTATGTTGCCTAAAAACCCCATATGCAAGTTTATGTATAGATTTGGGCTATGATCATATCATGTAAATAGAGACATTTAACAAGTTGACACCTTTTGATCCTTAACATGTGTAGTTTATGCAAGTTTCACCCCTATTATGATTAGATTTATTTTAATTGTCTATATGTTGTGATAATTTATCTTTGTGCTAGGTGTTAGACTATACAAGTCTAGCTTATATTATGCGTTGAATAAGCGAACATATAAACGTGGGGTAGGGGTAATATTAAGGAATTAATATTAAAAAGTTGGGGTGCAATTGATATGATTTTGCATGCCATAAGTGGATGGCCATAATTGAGTCAATTATGGATATCATTAAAAGTTGACTTAATTAATAATTTGAATAGGGAATTATTAAAACTGGGGTAAAAGATTTTAAGTGTTAATCAATGCTTAGGACACGAGGTTGGACTCGTTTGTGACGTAAACCTGCCCGGACCCGCCCAGCAAATCCAGTGGTCACAAATGTCAGCCCAACGTGAGAGGTCCTAGGCCTAAACTAAAGCATAACAGTTGTAAAGACACAAGGTTAGACTCTTTTATGGTGTAAGACTGCCCGGACCCGCCCAGCAAATCCAGCTGCCATAAATGCCAGCCTAATGTGAGAGGTCTTTATGAGGTTATGGCCTGAATGAATCAAGAAATACTTAACCAGATAAACATGTAAGGTGGGACATGGGGGTTAAGTAGGTGCCTTGGGTGGCATGAGGAATCTAGGGGGTGCCCTTAGTGGCATGCGAAATACGATTAGTAAGACTTAACCAAACACACATGTAAATGAACATGACTAAAGGGTTAAGTGGGATATACTAGTGACAAGCTTAGGTGGGTAGCTTGTGGGGGCCCATTTCGACCAGTATCCCAAACGTATCTTTGTGGGCTCGATCCAAGTCGAGGACGGGACACGCATGCTGGGTTTGATTGTAAGAGGCCAAAACGGGGAGCGGTGGCAACGCAAGTCCAACGGGTTTCATATGCGTGTGTGGACCCGGGCTGGTAGGTAAGACGTTATTGCATCGTGTAGGTATAAGCCTTGCATTCTCAAGTTGTATCGGATTGCCACTTTAGGGGAGTGATACACCCCACTATGGGGCCAGCACGGGTATCTACGAGTAGGGAGCCGATCAAAAGTGGGTAGTGGTGTACACCTAGTGGAGATAGGGGCAGACGACACCTATGTAGTCAGCTAGTGGTACGTAAGGCTATTTATAAAGTTTATGTGCGAAGCAAGTGGGATCAAACAATAGGGTGACTGGTGTGGTGCAGTGTAGTAATGTGCGGTGCAGCGTAGTAATCATTCGTTGGTAATTAGGTGTGCCTTTACCATTATCTTTAACGTTATCTTAAACGCTATCTTTATCTTCCTAAGAGTTCATAGATATTTACTTGTCTTCCAGCTTATGCCTTAGTCTAGTTATTTTGATAATAGTATTGTTAGAATTATCATACTCGCCAGACTTTATGTCTGACCCCCTCTATTTCTATCCTTTTTCCCCCTCTAGGTCCTCAGGTTGGGCCCAGCTCTAGTGGAGTTTGATTGAATTGCTTCATCTCTCTTTGGAAAGCTTGGACCGTTGAAGTAAAGTCCAGCTTGTTATCTTTTTAATGGCTATTTATGTAATGGGATTATGTATTTTGTTTTTATGAAGATGGATATTGTACTTGGTTTTAGGATGTAACAAACATGTTTAATTTCCGCTGCAATAAAATGAAGTTTTAGATTTCCAATTACTATTTATTATCTGTCTTGTTGTAATTTTTCTGTTCTATATTCACTTATAACCTCCATGGAAGTTAATGCATTCCCTTTGTGAGTGACATTAATGGACGTGGGGTGTTACACTAACAATGAACGGAGGTGCCGAAATTTGGCCAGGAAGTGGAGAGCGGTTTTCCGCCGTCGCGATTTTCAATCAGGGAAGAGGGATGGTTTGACTGACCAATGAGATTTCTTTTATTTATTTATATATTTTAAAAATCCAAAAATACCCCTCATCTCCCACGACCTTCAATCAAAACCCAACGACTGTCGTCCCTAGCTAAATAACCCCATTCCGAACCCAATGGGATATGTTTCGAAGGACCATTCGACTGTTTCAGTCAGTTTTTCTTCAAATTAAAATATAAAACATTCAATATTCAATTTGAACGTACATTTCAATTTGCCGGGGCCACATATTGATTCTAAAAATTCCCAAAAAATAAATCTAGCTATGTTTTGATGATACAGTCCCAACAAAACTAGTTTCGTCGAATTCTGAGACAGTTTGAAAAATGGCCCTTTTTTGGTTGATCCAATTTAATAGAAATCGATCAAACACATTTTCCTTTTCCACGCTGACTTACTAGCTTCAAAAATTATGAAATTTGAAACCTAGCAATAATTTGACATCTCGGATCCAACAAAAGTAGTTTCGTTGAATTACGAGGTCGTTTACAAAATGGCCATTTTTACGGGCTATAAAAACTCTATAGCGACCTTTCTAAAAATTCATTTGGCCATAACTTTTGCTTTTCGCTATGAAACTTCGATTTTTCAGATTCGTTAGAAAGATATTCACTAAAGATTTAAATATTTTTGGTTTCACTCAAATCCATTTTGTTTTGCACCTGGTATAGTCAGTCAAAGTTTGAATTCAAATTTTGAAACTACCACGCCATTTCAGGCCTTTTTTTATAATTAGAATTAATTATATTTATTTTCAAACACTGATTCTAACACACTTTTCGTTATTATTATTTTAAATATTTATTTTAAATATTTAAAATCCACTAAAATAGCCAATTTAAAAAATTTTAATTGGTTCAGATTTTCCAGGTCGTTACACATCACAAGAATTTTGTTAGTTGCTGTATTTATCTAAGAATATCATAATTATGCAAACCTCATATTAGTATAGTAAATGTTTGCAGGACAGATTTAGTGCTGATAACATAGCATAGGCACCAATGTTGGAATCATTTATACCTTTTAAATGAAACAGTTCATTTTTTTTCATGTGCTACTATGCTTGAAAAAATATTAATTTAATATTTACACAACTATTTTAGTTTGTTCCTTATGTCTTCTACATAACTAAGTCTAATAAAATTACTTGCAAATGGATGCATAAACTTTTAAAAATCATATTGATTCTTTGCTAAAATTAAAGTTCTATCTCATCAGTCGGCTAAATTCATTTCATGTTAGTAGATATTCACTATCATGTTATTTTTTATTTGATTAAGTGTATTATTATTATTGTTTCAAAAGCTATAATTATGCTGTAATTTTCGTTTTTATGCATTTTTTGCAGGCTATACATATGATGCAATTTTCATTTTTATGCACAAACTGAAGGAGAATGGAAGACTATTATGATCTCAAGCACTGTTAAGTGGTAGCATTGAGATTGAAGATCCAATATAATTTATTGGTTTCAAACGGTGCTAAGTGGTAGTTTAAACTCTGATGTCATTTGCAACCAAATCTTATGTTCAATTATTATTCACTCAACATCCAGGCTCTCTTTGCATACTTTTATGAGTGTTCTTTTGATCATTAATTTGTTTAAATATGAAATATGCTATTTGTCCCAAAATATTTTGCATGTACATATAAAGCATATTATATGACAATGGTTCGCTTTTACATGCAATTATATTTTTCTTCCCTATCTGGTGCAAATTTGTAAGTTTCTACTTATTCCCATATGTAAGCTACCACTATAAGCTGAAAATTATAATTGTTCTTTTTATTAATTTATGGCTGTAGATGTTATTGTAGTATGATGCTTATCTAGCCATAAATATGTATATGTGTGTTGGTCAAAGTCATGCATTGTGACTATACATACCGAACTCTTGTTCATCTTATAAGTGCCTGTTAAAGGTATATACACGAACTATAATGATAGATACAAAACAATCCAAACTACCATGGTTATAAATCCTCAACGATTTCCTATTTTATCAAACAAAACATTGATGTTATATTTGTCCATGCAATTAAGTATACCTATGATCTTTTGTACTGCCATATATAAGCATAGTTTATTCCATATGTATATTCCATTGCTGGATATTTTTGCTTGCTTTTAGTTAAATAATAATATTAAAGGCTAATACATTGGTTTGATTTAGCCTTGCCAAAAAAAGAGCACTGGTTTGAGTTATGTAGTTGAATTCAACTTTTACGACGCACTTATGTGTAGAAAAGAACGTTGGATTGAGTTATATACTATTATTACAGTGAATAAAATAAGATTCAATGACAATTGTAAGCACATCATATAGAAAAAGCCCGTGTGCGTAGCATGGGTTCACACTAGTATATATATATATATATAATATTTCGTCGTTTTCCTTTTAAATTGTATTTTATAAAATATTTATAAAATCGTTTTAAAATGATTTCAAAACCATTTTCAGTTTTAAATCAAAATTGAATATTCTATATTTTATCATATTAACATGATAATATTTCCAAAATATTAAATTTTGAAATCACTACTTTTTGATATTCATCATAAAATGAATAAAATTGATCGATAAACTTGTTCGGGTTAAAAATGGCGGTTCAATACTTAACCCGGCTTCCAATTTTTATATTTTTGTGTCCATCCAAAGATGGACAAAAAAATTATAATTTTATTCTTTACTAAATTTATTTTAAAATACTCTTGATTTCAAAATATTCTTTATTTAAAAGATTCTTTATTTTTTGAATATCCTTTATTTAAAAACATCCTGAATCGGAATGTGACTCAATCAATTACCATATAATTTCAGTTATATGGACTTCATACATCGCATGTATATAACAACAATGATAAATAATCGTTAAACAATCCATTCACATCTAGAGTGAAGTTTTATGTAAGGACCCGTAACTTCCCCAGTAAGGAAAGCCTGGATACTTCGAGAACAACACACAAAAGAATGCAGACAGAAGAACGTTTCATTGTTAATTACAACAATTCCATCAGAATACAAGAATATATAGAGTATAAACAAATAATATGCATCACAAATTATCAGATTACAATACATTACATAGCGGCGGAAAATAATGCAATACACAACTGAAAGAGATATATGGATATAGAGCTTTCCGGATATCATTCCAGCTGTAAACCAGGTTCCTGTGAATATAAATCTGCAAAATACATACTACTAGCTGCCCGTGCGGAAAATAAGGGCAACTAGAGTTTAGGTTAAAACAATAAACTCCAGGTCAGGCATGTGACTGGTGTGAGAACTAAAACAGTTATTAATCTTCATTTTAAAGTTAGGTAAATCAAGGGACCACGCTGTATAACACGGAACGGGTTTCATCCCAAGAATACCCGTGCATAAAACAACAGCGCAATGCTAAATAAAGAACAATGAAGCTATTATAAGACCCAGGTCCCATTACACAATGCAACACAAGCCGGAGGATAGGGTTTTACCTTATAATAGCCAAAGAATGCTTGATACGCTAAATTTAGTCTTTTATTATTACTATAAGTGAATAAAACAACTTCAAATATAAATGTATCAATCATAGGCGGCACGAGTACCATATATCATGTGGCCTTACTAGTTCTATAATTAAAACCACAAAATCACGTATTTGGAAATTGGATTTCCATCTGTGTACCGAGGCCAGGGATCGCCCTCTACCGATTCGAGACTGTCTAGCCCGAGCCTCAGGACCCAGACTTAGGTGGGCCCTTGGATCGACAGGGCCGGTCCACCGATGTCGATTAAACTTAAATCCTGAGCACTACATTTTCCCGCCCTTTGGGGCTTAAATGAGCCAACAAATGACTCCATCGGCTTCACATAGTCACCGGTATATCCGAGGCGCCTCGCAACAGCAACAACCACACAGGTGAATATAATATAAATGTCAGGGCTGGTAGGTCACTGACACCACCCTACCTAGAAGGAAACACATGCCCTCCCTAATATCCTCCCCCATTTCTGGTTCAAGACCGGGGTGTGAGGCTCGCGAATTCACGTTACACTAAGCTATGCCACACAGGCGGTGCTTTGATCATCAACCACAAGACTTTGCTTTTCAACAGAAGCCTTGATCAATTACATCTTAGCACGCCACACAGGCAAACCACTCCATGCAACCGATATCCATCAATCACACATAATGATATCCAATGTTAGACACACAGTCCACACAAGTCCGTTCTGGGTCTGAACGAAACCGGAGGCACCTTGTACCTCGCATATCCATCGATCTCCAAGTATGTCTGGACGATCACCAACTGATTCCCTCCTCTTGGGTGTACAGCCCAATAAAGATCATCAGTAATCACCCAAACGATGTGAAGACCTCTGGTCTTCGACCACCGTCTTCATCCTCGACACCATGTCGAATCAGTTATTCAGAATGGGATAAACCCGGTCCTTCCGAATAACTCGCGTATATAATAAACAAGTGTTACAAAAAGACAACATATGCCTCATTCCAATTCATCAATCACTATCCGTAAATTAGTAAGAGAACAATTCCCCAAATATTAACCCCGAAGGACAAAACCAACATCAGATCAATACCCAGGAAACCATTCATCTTAACTAATCTTCATTTAATTGCTAAATTTCACATTCTTAGGGAGAGGTTCCCATTAATTTTATCAAAGATAAATTCCTCTAATTTATTCTTTAATCTTCATTTGAAAATCAATTCAAACCAAATTATGGTTTATCCAAACTAGTCGGGATTAACGAACCTTACTGAAGTAATCAATTGTTAAATTTCCCAACCCCAACCTATTCCTCCCATGAAGTAAAACTGGTAATACTTCATATCTAACACCACGGTGTTATCGGTAAATTCAATTACCATTTCACGTTTAAATCTAATTAAAGATTTAACTATCGCCTGGAGCAAAACTGGTGATACTCCATTCTCGATCATTTAAGTCTAATCAAAGATTTATTAAAAATCCACTTGGTTTTAATCTTCCCAAAAATCAATATTAATGATTGTTTAACCTAGGAAATGATATCCTGTCTTTAACTGGGTTAAGGAACCAATGTCATTTAAAACACGGTTCACGATAAACCCAAAATCACATTCTATTCCATCAGCCTTTAACCATAAATTAGTAAGTGAACAATTTCCGAAGTAATAACCCCGAAGGCCGAAACCAACATCAGATCAATACCCAGGAAACCATTCAACTTAACTATTCTCCAGTTAGTTTCTAATTTTCTTAACTCCGTTGGGTCTAAGAATAGTATTATTAAAGATACCATTCACGACAACCCAAATCACATTCCATTAATTATCGGGTTAAAGAAAAAGTGTTATTTAAAACACCGTTCACGATAAACCCAAAAATCAATCCCAATTCAATTCCAATTAAATACCATTTAATTGGTATACTTCATTAAATCTAAATAAAAAGATTTAATCTTTTTCTCAACTAGGTTTAAGAACAGTGTTAATGAAGATACCATTCACGACAAACCCAAATCCCATTTGATATTAAATACAAGGCTCTGAATAGAAAATATATCGGCTTTTATTCAATATCAAATTCTACGACCCACAAATATCGTATTGGAAATAATGATATAAATATATCTTTCAAATTTCCATAACACTATCTGCATAATCACGAAATCCAACATCGAAATATTCCAAAGACAATTTCGATTCAAATCCATTTCCACTTTATATATTGGAAATTCTGGTTATTTTCAAAATCATCTCCAATCCACTTTATTTATTTCAAAAATAAATGAATTATAACTCTAGTTCAAAACTAGTTCATTTCGATAAAAATCTATTTTTATCTTTTCAAATATGGATTTTTTCATCCCAATTCTTTCCAAATCATTTCTTATGATTTTACAAAAATTATTACTATTTTTAATAATTTTATCAAGGTCCATACAGTCAATTTCCATCAACGGCCATCGAACTACACTTACAACGACCTTTTCCAAATTTGATTTGGACATAATTCCAAATCCAACCGTTAGATTTCTAATTTCTAATATTTGTTAGAAATCTCTTTTCGATACGAACCCAACGGTTCCGGTTTTAGGAAAATCCGATGGTCGGATCTCCCGCAACTTCAATTCGAAGTCAATGGTCGAAATTCGCGAACTACTGCAGCGCGACGCGTTCTATTCAGGCCATTATATTATATATATAATATATATAATATATATTTCGTCGATTTCAATTCAAAACGTATTTTATAAATCGTTTTATCTTCGTTTTCAAAACGATTTCAACTTCCTATTCAATTTCTAATCAAAATTGAATATTCCATATCATCGACATATATAAATGATAATATTTTCAAAATGTTATATTTTGAAATCACTTCCTTTTTCTATATTCTGTAACGACCCGAAAAATCTGAACAAATTTAAAATTTTTAAATTAGCTATTTTAGTGGATTTTAAATATTTAAAATAAATATTTTAAATAACCACGATGAAAAGTAAGTTTGAATCGATGTTTGAAAATAAATATAATTAATTCTAATTATAAACAAGGCCTGAAATGGCGCAGTAGTTTCAAAATTTGAATTGAAACTTTGACTGACAGTACCGGGTGCAAAACAAAACGGATTTGAGTGAAAGCAAAAATATTTAAATCTGTTAGTGAATATCTTTCTAACAAATCTGAAAAATCGAAGTTTCATAGCGGGAAGCAAAAGTTATGTCTAAATTAATTTTCAGAAAGGTCGCTATAGAATTTATATAGCCCGTGAAAATGGCCATTTTGCAAACGACCTCGGAATTCGACGAAAACACTTTTGTTGGATCCGGGATGTTAAATTATTGCTAGGTTTCAAATTTCGTAATTTTTGAAGCTAGTATGTGAGCATGGCAAAGGAAAATGTGTTTGGTCGATTTCTATTAAATTGGATCGACCAGAAAAGGGCCATTTTTCAAACGGTCTCAGAATTTGACGAAACTAGTTTTGTTGGGCCTGTATCGTCAAAACATAGCTAGATTTAATTTTAGGGGATTTTTAGAATCAATATGCGGTCCCGGCAAATTGAAATGTACGTTCAAATTAAATATTGAATGTTTTATATTCTAATGTGAAGGAAAACTAGCTGAAACGGTCGAATAGGCCTACAAAACATATCCCATTGTGTTCGGAATGGGGGTATTTAGCTAGGGACGACAGTCGTTGGGTTTGGATTGGAGTTCATAGGAGGCAAGGTGTATTTTTGGGTTTTAAAATTTATAAATATAAAAAAAATGATTGGTCCACATCAGCTCCCCCCAACAGTCTTCTCCCTCACAATCACGATATACGGCGTCGGAGCTTTACTTCTTCTCTCCTCATTATCTTCTAAACCACACAACGAAATCTCGAGCTCCAGTAGACAATTCTGAAGGTAATTTCGTTAGCTTCAAATCCATATTGGCCTTGGATTTTATCATTCGATAACCACGAAGTTCCGAGCCCTCGAAATCGCAACCTTCGTTGCGCCGCCGGAGCTCCTCCTCACCATCGATCTGAGCATCGAGCACGGCGCTGGAGAGCCCTCTCCTCCCTTTACGACGTAGCGTTGGCTGATCGTCTTAAAGTTGCGCGAATTTGGAGAAAAACTAAAAACTTGTTTTGAACATTTCAGAAAGGTATACGGCTATTTTTATTTTAATTATATTATAGCACTTTAAAGCGCTACGGTTTTTGATTTCACTGTAAAAATCATATCTTTTTAGTTTGTTGACGAAATTCAGTGAAACAAGAGACAATGGACTCGTGTGGACGTCTTCTACATTCTAGAAGAAATCGCACATTTTTCTGAGCCTTCTGCTATTTTTGGTGCAGTGGAACCCAATGTGAGATTTCTAAACTATAAATGATATGGAAAACGACGATGTATAAATTATATTGTCGATGTATGAGTTATATAAGCGTTGTATAAGTTGTACGTTCGATGTATAAGTTGTAAATGCGTTGTTAAAATTATATGTGTTGAATAGAAGTGAAATATACTTATATATATATATATACACATGCCCCTAGTCCACAAACCATGGACGATATTTATTGATTGTGATTGGTGTGAAAATTGGTTGATAGTGAATGGTTGATTTGAATTGTTTATGGTTTGAAACTAATTGATTGTCATTGAAAAATACCCGTTTGTGGTTGAGAATTATTTGGTTGAAACCACATAGGATTAGTTTGTGGAAATGAAAAAAATATACATGTCGCCTGCGTGCGAACTAGATGCATGAAATCCCCATTGTCAAAAGCTGCGAGGCTTTAAGGTAAAGCGAGGAGCCGTACTAGGGACGACCCCGGTTTTAACTACCCTTTCGTTATGCAGCCGAAATTTTTAATAATAATCATGTGTTAGAATTATTTTCATGTGTTGAAACTATATTCGTGTGTTGAATAGAAAACCTTCATGTGTTGAATAGAAATTCATTCGTTGAATAGGAATTCATGTGTTGAATGGTATTCGTGTTTTAAAATAAATGGTTTTATAATAAATATCATGTTTTTATCATCTATATGAACTATATAAAATAGTCGTGTTTTGAAATAAATTGTTTTGCAATAAAAATCACATTTTTACTATATATATATACAAACTATAGAAAACCTTCATGTGGTGAATAGAAATTCATTCGTTGAATAGAAATTCATGTGTTGAACGGTATTCATGTTTTAAAATAAATAGTTTTATAATAAAAATCATGTTTTTATCATCTATATAAACTATATGAAATAGTCATGTTTTGAAATAAATTGCTTTGCAATAAAAATCACATTTTTATTATATACATGAATTGTTAAAAATAGTGAAGTGTCGAAATAAATGTCTGTTGGATAAAAATATCATTTTTATCAAATGTATGAAAAGCACATAGTTTTGAAATCGAAGAATCAATTATATTTATATATATATATATATATATAATTAAAATGTATCGAATAACGAAGCTGCAGTTCGTGTTTTGAAACCGTGATTTCAAACGATTAGTGCGGGAGATCCGACCATCAGATTTTCCCGAAACCGAAACCGTTGGGTTTGCTTTGGAAATATCTTTCCAATGACACCTACTTTGTAAAGATCCAACGGTTGGATTGTCTGGAATGTTTAATTCAAAACTGAAGAAAAATAGCGCCAGAATCGATTATATATATATAATTAAATTAAATCGAATAACGACGCTGCAGTTCGTATTTTGAAATCGAAACTTCAATCGATTGTACCGAGAGATCCGACCGTCGGATTTTCCCAAAACTGGAACCTTTGGATTCGTTTGGAAAATATCTTTCTAATGATATAAATTTTGTAAAGATCCAACGGTTAGATTTTCCAATATGTGTAAATCAAATCTGAAGAAAAACAGCGCCACGGCTGCGTTATGTCCTGATGCGTCGTTTGAATAAATTGGCTATTTTTAAATAAATAAAAATAGCGATAAATCGTTATAAAATATTATAAACGATATGGAATGTGAAATTTAGAAACTAACTGAAGGTTAGCTAAGTCGAATGGTTTCCTGGGTTTTGATCTGATGTTGGTTTCGGCCTTCGGGGTTTATATTTAGGAAATCGTTCTCTTACTGATTTACGGTAAGTGACTGATGAATTGAAATGATGCGTATGTTGTGTTTGTGAAGCACTTGTCTATTATATACGCGAGTTGCTCAGAAAGACCGAGTTTATCCCATTCTGAATAACTGAATCGACGATAAGAAATCGAAGATGAACACGGTGGCTGAAGACCGGAGATCTTCACCACGTTTGGATGGTAACTGATGTCCTGATTGGGAGGCTTCCCAAAATACGGATAATGAGTGGTGATCGTCCAGACGTACGTGGAGATCGATGGGTATGCGAGGTATATAGTGCCTCCGGTTTCATTCAGACCCAGAACGGACTTGTAAATGAACTGTGTGTCTGACATTGAAATTCGTTCTGTGTGATTGATAGCCATCAGTTGCATGGTGTGAATTGCCTGTGTGACAAGCTAAGATGCAGTGATCAAGGCTTACGTTGAAAAGCAAAGTCTTGTGGTGATGATCAAAGAACCGCCTATGTGGCGTAGCTTTGTGTATAACGTGAATTCGTGAGCCTCACACCCCGGTGTAAACCAGAAACGGGAGAGGACTTCAGTTAGGGCATGCGTTTCTTTCTAGTTAGAGGTGGTGTTGGTGCTTGAACTGGCTGACATTTATATTATTTTCACCTATGTGGTTGTTGCTATTGCGAGGCGCCTCGGTTATATCGGTCGATCCGGGACCGATGGAGTCATTCGTTGGCTCGCTTACGCCCCAAAGGGCGGAGAAACGTAGTGTTCACGCATAGTAATCCACATCAGTGGACTGGCCCTGACGATCCAAGGCTTGTTTGCGTGCTTGCCTGAGGCTCGGGCTAAAGAGTCTCGAATTCGGTAAGGACTATCTTTTGCCTTGGTTCATGACGGAAATCCAATTTCCAAATACGACACCGTGCGGTTTTGATTGTATATATATATGGCGACATAATATATGGTACCCATGCCGTCTATGATTGATAGTTATAATTCGAAATTGTTTTTGAAACATGTAAACACTAGTAATAATATCAAATGCTTTTGTTTTATTCATATCAAGCATATTTTGGCCATTATAAGGTAAAACTCTATCCTCCGTTTTGCGTTGCATTGTGTGATGGGAACTGAGTCTTATAATGGCTTCATTTTTATAAAAAGCATTGTGATGTTTAAAAGAATTATTTGTTTTAAAGCACTGGCAATCCGATGGAGTAAAATCGTTCCACGAAAGTGGCGTGGTCCTGTGATTAGCCATATTTTAAATGTGTTGCGTAGATTTCTCATACCAGTCCCATGACAGACTTGTAGTTTGTTTCACTTGCAAACTCGGGTGCCCCTTTTTCTACACGGGCAGCCTTGTGTTCAGGTTATTAGCAGGATCTTTCTGGATAGCTGGAGCTGAAGATGGATTCTATCATTTATCTCTTTTTGTGTTGTTCCCCTCCTATTGTACATTATGTTTTGTTTTCCGTTGTAGACATTTATGTATAGCTGAACTGTATTTGTACTAAGTATGATCTTGTATACTGTGTAACTCTGATGATTAAGTTTATCTAGTTTATTCTATGTGCATTATATGGTGTATTTATTTATTTCTGTTCTGCATTATCTGTTTATGTGTTATATTCCAAAGATTACCCTTGCCACCGTCAGTACGGGGTTTGGGGTCGTCTCAACATGGTATCAGAGCTTTGGTTAAGCTTAGTTCTGGAATATAACATATTAACGAACTCGTCAGAAATAGAACCAGTAGTGTTCTAGGACAGGAAACTCATTACAAATAGGATCAGTAATATCCTAGTATGAGTAAAGCAGAATGAAATACACCCCGATAGACACATTTACATTTGAAGTATATGTCTCTATATTTTAAAATATCTTTTCTGTGACCTGACACTTGATCTGCTATTTGCAGAAGTACTAGAAAATGAGTGTCTGAAACAGAAGAAATGCAAAACCAGATCTAGAGGCTCTATTAAAGAGATATCGAAATCTGGGTGGAGCACAATTCTCGAGCAATGAATCTATAATTCAGACTCAATCTTGGATGAGTTCTGTTGAAAGAATTTTTGAACGTATCCAGTTGAGAGATGATCAGAAAAGATTAGTGGCATCTTGGGCGCTCAAAAAAGAAGCTTTAATCTGGTGGGAAACAATCGTCAAAGATAATCCAGAAGGTGATATCACCTGGGATAGATTCAAAAAGATTTTCCTAGAAAGATTTACTCCTCCTGAAGCGACTGAGCGATTATGTGATGAATTCTCTTATTTGATACAAGGAGATATGACCATTCCAGAATATCATAAGAAATTCAACGAACTTTCTCACTTTGCCCCTCATCTAATTCAAAATACGAAGAGGAAGAATCTGAAGTTTATTCATGGCCTGCAAAGAAAATATCAGAATAGTGTAATGAGGAATCTGAAGCTTCCTTTTTCTGAAATGATATACATGGACTACTAGTATGAGGATCTCGACAAGAAAGGTATGTTACGCTATGAAGAGGAAGTCGGTTCTAGTAATAAAGGTGAGCCTGAAACTGATCGTCCTGAGGCCAGTACGATGTCTGAGGTCAGTAAGAAGCCTAAAGTCAATCGGAAAAGGGACATATCTCAGAAGGAACCTATAACGACCGCCGTATGCAATAACTGCTAGGGACATTCTCGATAAGTTGCAGAGTTTTAAAGAAACAAAAGAAGGACGAATCTAAATCCATGAGCAAGTTTCAAGTGACCCGAGAGCGCAATCTTTGTCATCAGATTGGTCATATAAAGCGAGACTACTGGCTGTTGAAAAAGACCAAAGAGGCAGTTCAAATAAATGAAGTAGCAGAAACTTCTGAGCCTTCAACTAGTCAGGGAAGGCCAGATGTTTTAGAAGGCACGCTTACTATCAAAAACATCCCAGTTAAAGTACTGTTTGAGACCGGCACGTCGCGAAGCTTTGTTGCAAAGAATGCGGTTAAGAAACTGGATTTGAATTTGAAGAAGCTCAAAGAACCAATGAATGTCCATAATGCGGTTGGGGGTTCTCTCGATCTCAGTTGGGTTTGTGGGGTGCCGGATTCCTTTTCTCGATATCGGTTCCCTACCATCGCGGTCGTCATGAATTTTATAGAGTTTGATCTTATCTTAGAGTTAGACTGGTTGACCAAATATGAAGCTAAGGTTAAATGCGCCGACAGAGTCATCAGGGCGAAGATTAAATCAGGTGATTATATAACCATTCCCTGTGAAGGTCAGAATTCTAATAGAAAAGACTTCTAGGAAGCTTTGGATGTTTCTCCTGCTCAAATAGAAAATATCCCTGTAGTCACAGAGAATATTCCCGATCTCATAAAAGATATTCTTGTCGTCAAGAAATATGCAGATGTGTTTGAAGAAGTTGTTAGCTTACCTCCGTAGAGAGAAATTGATTTCAAAATTGCTTTAATCCCGAATGCGAGGCCAGTAGTTCATGCTATTTGAAGGATGACCTTGAAAGAGAAAGAGAAATTAGACAATCAAACTCGACATCTAGTATGGAAGGGTCTGATCAGGCCTAGTTTCTCTGATTGAGGAGCAGCAGTAGTGTTTGTCCCAAAGTCTGACAGTACTCTGCGACTATGTGTGAATTATCGGGACTTGAATAAACAGCCAATAAAGAATAAATGTCCATTGCCGAGAATTGGTGATTTATTGGATCGTCTGAATGGAGCACAAGTATTTTCAAGGATGGACCTAGCTACAGGTTTCCATTAGCTTCGTATTGCCGAAGAGTGTGTTCGTATGACAACATTCAGAGGTCCAGACTTATTCTATGAGCGGTTAGTAATGCCGTTCGGCTTATGTAACGCTCCCTCTTACTTCGTTGATTTGATGAATAGAGTGTTCAGAGGAGTCTTGAATATGTTTGTTCTGGTTTTTATTGACGATATTCTAATCTTCTCTAAGTCGAAAGCCGAACATGAAAAACATTTGGAGCAAGTTCTAGAAATTCTGAGAAGGAGTGTATTAAAAGTCAAACTGTCCAAATGTATATTCTGGCAAGATGAAGTAAAGTTTCTTGGCCACGTCGTATCAAAAGACGGAATTGTTGTGGATCCAAGTAAAATCACTACTATTCGAAACTGGAAACAGCTTAGTACTCCCATAGAAGTCCGAAGTTTTCTTGGATTGGCTAGTTATTACCGGAAGTTTGTTAAAGATTTTTCAAAGATATCAAGTCACTTAACAAATCTTACAAAGAAGCATTCAAAATTCTAGTTGACTCCAGAATGTGAGGAGGCTTTTGAAGAGCTAAATTTAAGATTAACCATGGCTCTGGTATTAACGATAATCAACGGCAATCAGGACCTGAAAGTCTGGACGGATGCCTCTAGAGAAGATCTTGACGCCGTATTAATGCAAAAAGGTCAAGTTGTTGCTTATGCTAGCTGTCAGCTGAAGCCAAATGAAAAGAACTACGTCACTCATGATCTTGAGTTGTTGGCTATCGTATTCTCTTTGAAAATCTAGGGACACTATCTTCTGGGTGAGATATTCGAACTGTTTACAAATCATTAGTCGCTAAGTATCTATTCACCCAGAAAGACTTGAATCTGAGGCAGCAACGTTGGCTAGAGTTCCTTGCAGCATACGATTTTGAGATTTTATACACTCCAGGGAAAGCCAATGTCTTGGCCGATGCGTTAAGCCTGAAGAATGTAATGATCGCCAATTTTATTATCACGACTTCATTAATAGATAAAATATCTGCTCTTCAGAAGGATGATCACTTCATTCAGAAGATCAGAGAGATAATTCAGAAAGGCAAACCCTCGAGTTTTCAGGTTGATAATGATGGGATTCTAAGGCTAAAAGGTCGAATCTATGTTCGTAACATTGCCGACCTCCGAAAGGAAGTCCAGGATGAATGCCACAAGTCAAAACTTTGTATCCATCCAGGGGTAAGAAAAATGTATAATGACATCAAACGCACTTTCTAGTGGAGATCGATGAAGAGAGACATTTCTTTATATGTTAGCTGATGCCCTACTTGCCAGCTAGTCAAAAGCGACCAACAGAAACTTGCTGTATTGTTGCAACCGCTGGACGTTCCAAGTTGGAAGTGGGAACATATTTCCATGGACTTCATAGATGGTTTTCCCAGGACCAAAAATGGAAATGACAGTATTTGGGTGATCGTAGATCGCTTCACGAAGACCGCCCATTTCATACCTGTCAGATCAAACAGAACTGCTCAGAGTCTGGTGTAGATATATTTCAAGGAAATTGTTAGGCTGCATGGAGTGCCGCTCAGTATAGTTAGTGTTAGAGATCCAATATTTACTAGCAAATTCTGGGAGGCATTTCAAGTAGAACTGGGAACCAAGCTGAATCTAAGCACCGCCTATCATCCTCAGACAGATGGTCAAACTGAGAGGGTGAATCGTATACTAGAAGATCTATTGCGGGCTTGTGTTCTTGACTTTGGTGGATCATGGGAAGACCATATGCATTTAGCTGAGTTCTCATATAACAACAGCTACCAAGAGATCCTGACAATGTCACCATTCGAAGCATTGTATGGTAGACCGTGCCGATCTCCTGCTTGTTGGGTTGAACCTGGTAATTGGCTTGTATTGGGACCTGATATGATCCGAGAAGCTGCCGACAAAGTTGATTTTGTTAAGAAATGATTACTCACCGCTCAAAGCCAACAGAAAAGCTATGGCGATAAGAGAAGAAGAGATATACCATTTGTTGTTGGCGACTATGTATATTTGAAAGTATCGCCGATGAGAGGAGTTATCCGGTTCGGTAAAACAGGAAAATTGGCGCCCAAATTCATTGGTCCATTTCCTATTCTTGAACGGATTGGAACTCTCGCTTATAGGGTAAAATTGCCGGATTGGTTGCCTGGAGTGCATGATGTATTTCACATATCACAACTTCGAAAGCACGTTCATGATCCAGACTTGATCGTGGAAGATGCAATGCAATAGGATATTGAAATTACTCCAGAATTGGCTGTGAGAAGAGAGCAGCTAAAGATCATAGGCAAAGAAACCAAAGAACTGAGGAACAAGAAGGTTCACTTAGTTAAAGTGCAATGGAGTGGAGATCCGCGATATTGTAATTGGTAAACTGAGGAGAGCATTCAGAAAGCCTATCCTGAGTGTCGGGTGGATATCTCTGATTGACTCCGGTGCAAGGTACATTTACCATATTTTGAAATTTCCATTAAGTTCTCTGCTTCATTGTTATTTTCTTTCATGAATGTAAACTTTTAATTCTACAGTCTGGTTAATTTAAAATGAGTGTATGAATTAATTTGTATGATTTTTAAAAGTTAAAAACAAATTGCTTGTTGTTTGAGTTGTGTGATAGTGGATTTGTTTAATTAAATTATTAGAATGATATTTAATTAAATCACACATTGAACTGATTTAAAAATAGATAGAAATATATACATGTGCATTATATATGTTTGAACAGGTAATTAGATTAGCTGTTGAGTAAAGAAATTATTTGTGTGCCCGACAAATAGGTAAACCTTGATGAGTTGGATGCAAAATATTATTATATCAACTCTTGTGAATGTCATTGGATGCGGAGTGCTGGTTGTTCTGTGTGTAATATAAATGTCGCCATAGGATAGTAACAATTAATTTTGAACTACACTACATGGCATACTTCTTGAAGATAGGCATACTTCATCATATACCACATAAGCATTTGGAGCTTGTGTGACGAGGTCGAAGATTTACCATACGAGCGAGAGGCTTGTATGGCGATGACTATATATTACAGGTCGAACTGATGACTGATATGGACCATATAAAATATAACGGTAAATTGCCAGAATAATAAAAACACCACACGGGTCTGGAGTTGACAATAATCACCTCTCTCTAGTCATTAGATATGGCACATGGATTATTTTTTTGCCACACAGGACGAGGTGACGAGAATTTATTCTCTGGAGCAATTAAAAATACACACTCCCTCAGGCTTTGACAGGGTGACGAGAATTTATTCTCTTTAGTTATTATCTATACACGCTCCCCTATAAACACCAGAATATATCACTATAAATATGTGTATGCTTTGTAGGATTTGTTGGGTACCTAATACGACCAAATAAATTTCCAAACCCCTCCCCGTACAAAGGTGGTTATTGCGAAATTTTTCGAAAATTCCGAGTGTTAGCCAAATTTTTGAAGAATTTGAAAATTCTCAGAAACTGAAAAATTGGAGAATGGAAGCCAGATTGAACGTAGAGTTGATTAATCAAACCACTTTCGACTTTGTTCCTTTTCGGGGACGAAAAGTTTTAAGTGGTGGAGATTGTAACGACCCGGAAAATCTGAACCAATTTAAAATTTTTAAATTGGCTATTTTAGTGGATTTTAAATATTTAAAATAAATATTTTAAATAATCACGATGAAAAGTAAGTTTGAATTGATGTTTGAAAATAAATATAATTAATTCTAATTATAAACAAGGTCTGAAATGGCGCGGTAGTTTCAAAATTTGAATTCAAACTTTGACTGACAGTATCGGGTGCAAAACAAAACGGATTTGAGTGAAACCAAAAATATTTAATTCTGTTAGTCTATCTTTCTAACGAATCTGAAAAATCGAAGTTTCATAGCGGGAAGCAAAAGATATGGCGAAATGAATTTTCAGAAAGGTCGCTATAGATTTTATATAGCCCGTGAAAATGGCCATTTTGCAAACGACCTCAGAATTCGACGAAACCACTTTTGTCGGATCTGGGATGTTAAATTTTTGCTAGGTTTCAAATTTCATAATTTTTTAAGCTAGTATGTGAGCGTGGCAAAGGAAAATGTGTTTGGTCGATTTCTATTAAATTGCATTGACCAGAAAAGGGCCATTTTTCAAACGGTCTCAGAATTTGATGAAACTAGTTTTGTTGGGACCGCATCGTCAAAATATAGCTAAATTTATTTTTAGTGAATTTTTAGAATCAATATGTGGCCCTGGCAAATTGAAATGTACGTTCAAATTAAATATTGAATGTTTTATATTCTAATTTGAAGGAAAACTGGCTGAAACGATCGAATGGGCCTACGAAACATATCCCATTGTGTTCGGAATGGGGGTATTTAGCTACGAACGACTTTCGTTGGGTTTGGATTGGAGTTCGTAGGAGGCAAGGGGTATTTTTGGGTTTTAAAATTTATATAAAAAAAAAACTGATTGGTCCACATTAGCTCCCCCCCCCCCCCTAACAGTCTTCTCCCTCGCAATCGCGATATACAGCGGCGGAGCTTCACTTCTTCTCTCCTCATTATCTTCTAAACCACACAGCGAAATCTCGAGCCCCAGTAGACAATTCTGAAAGGAATTTCGTTAGCTTCAAATCCATACTGGACTTGGATTTTATCGTTCGAAATCGCAACCTTCCTTGCGCCACCGGAGCTCCTCCTCACCATCGATCTGAGCATCGAGCATGGCGCCAGAGAGCCCTTTCCTCCCTTTACGACGTAGCGTTGGTTGATCATCTTAAAGTTGCGCGGATTTGGAGAAAAACTAAAACCTAGTTTTGAACATTTCAGAAAGGTATACGGCTATTTTTATTTTAACTATATTATAGCACTTTAAAGCTCTACGGTTTTTGATTTCACTGTAAAAATCATATCTTTTTTCTTTGTTGACGAAATTCAGTAAAACAAGAGACAATGGACTCGTGTGGACGTCTTCTACATTCTAAAAGAGACCGCATATTTTTCTGAGCCTTTTGCTATTTTTAGTGGAGTGGAACCCAATGTGAGATTTCTAAACTATAAACGATATGAAAAACGACTATGTATAAATTATATAGTCGATGTATGAGTTATATAAGCATTGTACACCTCTTGTATAAGCGTTGTATAAGTTGTACGTTCGATATAGAAGTTGTAAATGCGTTGTAAAAATTATATATGTGTTGAAAAAAATGAAATAAACTTATATATATATATATATATATATATATATATATACACACGCAGCTCGTACACAAACCATGGACGATATTTATTGATTGTGATTGGCGTGAAAATTGGTTGATAACAAATAGTTGATTTGAATTGTTTGTGGTTTGAAATTGATTGATTGTGGTTGAAAAATACCCGATTGTGGTTGAGAATTATTTGGTTGAAATCATATAGGATTAGTTTGTGGAAATGAAAAAAATATACATGCCGCCTGCGTGCGAAATAGATGCATGAAAACCCCATTGTCAAAAGCTGCGAGGCTTTAAGGTAGAGCGAGGAGCCGTATTAGGGATGGCCCCGGTTTTAACTACCCTGCCGTTATGCTGCCAAAATTTTGAATAATATTCATGTGTTAGAATTATTTTCATGCGTTGAAACTTTATTCGTGTGTTGAATAGAAAACCTTCATGTGTTGAATAGAAATTCATTCGTTGAATAGGAATTCATGTGTTGAATGGTATTCGTGTTTTAAAATAAATTGATTTATAATAAAAATCATGTTTTTATCATCTATATGAACTATATAAAATAGCCTTGTTTTGAAATAAATTGTTTTGCAATAAAAATCACATTTTTACTATATATATACAAACTATAGAAAACCTTCTTGTGTTGAATAGAAATTCATTCGTTGAATAGAAATTCATGTGTTGAATGGTATTCGTGTTTTAATATAAATTGTTTTATAATAAAAATCATGTTTTTATCATCTATATGAACTATATGAAATAGTCGTGTTCTAAAATAAATTGCTTTGCAATAAAAATCACAATTTTATTATATACATGAATTGTTAAAAATAGTGAAGTGTTGAAATAAATGTCTGTTGGATAAAAATATCATTTTTGTCAAATGTATGAAAAGCGCATATTTTTGAGATCGAAGAACCGATTATATATATATATATATATATAATTAAAATGTATCGAATAACGAAGCTGCAATTCGTGTTTTGAAAACGTTATTTCAAACGATTAGTGCAGGAGATCCGACCATCGGATTTTCCCGAAACCAATATCAGTCAAATCAGTATATATAAACAAATCTCTGATTTGTTTATTACTATTTATTTAATATACACGTTAAAAATTATATTTTTAACTATAAAATAGTTTCCACTATAAAATATTTTATTTCATTTCACATCACACAATCAAATTTCATAACAAAGCAACCAAACAAACAAGTCATCCATGGTCTGTGGACGACGGGTGGCGGGTGCTACTAAGCACCGTCTGCATCCTAGTACATATTTCAACTAGAAATTAAAATAAAAGTGAGGAGTTCTCACCAACTAGCTAAACCAAACGCCATGACCCTTCATATGTAGGAATCTTCGTCGTGTTTGCCTTTTTGGCAATTTCACTGTCCGTAGCCACTACATATATAAAAATCACATTTTTATATTGTTGCTACGTATATAAAAATCACATTTTTATATCACTCTATATAGATAAAAATCACATTTTTATAACTACGCTATATGGATAAAAATTCTATTTTTATACCGCTACTACATAGATAAAAATTCTATTTTAAAACTGCTATTGTATAGATAAAACTTCTATTTTTATACCACTACTATATAGATAAAAATTCTATTTTTATACCACTACTATATAGATAAAAATTCTATTTTTTTTATATCGCTACTCATATAAAAATCACATCTTTGCTTCTTCTACATAATAAAAATCATATTTTTATTCTTCCTATGATATAAAGATCATATTTTTACTCTTTCTACAATATAAAAATCCCTTCTTTGATTATATAAAAATCTAATCTTTGATAATATAAAAATCTAATCTTCGATAATATGAAAATCTAATCTTTGCCATGTTAAATATCGAATCTTTACATAAATAACATTCATTACTTTACATAAACGAAAATATAAACTTTTCATAAATAAAAAATATAACCTATATAAACTGATTTTATACTTATGTTTTTAACAACAAGATCGGATTTTAAAAATAAAATCAAATAAAAGCTTACTGTCGGAGGGGGGCTGAAAGGAGCGCGTCGGAGGTGATCACCGGGGTTGCAGGGGGCGGCGGGGTCCGCAATTGGTCGGAGACTGGGCGGTTGCGCAGCTAGGGCTTGCTGGCCTTCGATTTGGGGGTGGTTTCCTTTGTAGAGAGGGAGGATAGAGGAGTCAGAGAAGGGGAAAGGGGCAGCGGAGGAGGAAGCTGAGGTGTTGCGGGGGAGGTGGGCCCTATCAGGTGGCTGGCGCGGTGGGTTTTTGGCCTTGGAGGGTTTTGGGTTCGAATATGGTGCTCGAGTGGAGGGAGGTAGCAGCACGAGAGGGGGGTGGAGGCTAGGGGGTGTGGCGGTGGTGCGCCGATATCTATTATAGTCAAACTCAAAATTTCAATGTACAGGATCTTGAAATAATTTTTATATACTGATATTTTTCAGGAAATTTTGGCTTTTTTTTTACGAGTGGAGTGTGTTTTCAATTTATGCAAAAAGATTTAAAACTAAGTTTAACTACTGTAAAAGTTCCTTAATTAAGATAAATCTAAAACTGGCAATCTCTAATTGTTACCTATTTGGGCTCATCACGCTTCCCATCCTTACGATTCTCCTGTTCTTCTACGGCTTCACGGCTCACTCTGCCAAATGCCAATGAACACTGAATACTAATCAGGACTCCAGGAAATGACTGAAGGATTCCAAGTAGTAAACAAACTTAGAAGCTTTTGTTTATGATTCTCAGAACTCAGAAATTTTAAACAGATAGTTTTACTCAGTACAAACTTTTTATTAATAATTGAGGAAAATACAAACTTAGTACAGTACACTTAAGCTCACACACTAATTTACAAACTATGAAAATATTCGCTCTGGTTAACTTCGAATGCCCCTCTCTGAATGTCTTCAAGTACTTTTATAGTTGGTTTCTACCGCCTTAGGCTTTTACTCGATGCTTCTTAGTCGGTTCTTTTTAGAATGCTTTTATTATCTGGACCTCTTATCCATTCTTCTTTATTATTTTGTCTGGACACCTCATACGATGCTTTTATTATCTTGGACAGCTCATTCTTTCTTTTTAGAGTACATTTATTACCTTGTCTGGACAGCTCATTCTTCAAAGAAATTTGAGTCTCTTCCAGAATTATGTTCTAGCTTGTCACTTTCTCTTACCCTTGAGGGGCCCCCCCACTATGTTCTAATCTTTGGGGTCTTCATACTGTAATGTCTCCCACTTTATGCCATGGACTTGTAGTTTCCTTTTAAGCTCTTCTGATAAATTCTTAAGAAAATATTTATATGCACTTTTATGTGTGTCCCATTTTAGAATTCTTTCTATAAACTGAATTATATCTTTTTTGGCTCCTATCTTTGGAACTTTGCTAACTGCTAAAATTAACTCATTAGGTTCAGATTCATAAGTCCATATGTTGGTTGATACAGCTTCTATAGTTCTTAATATTAGACTTGCTAATTGCTTTGCCCTTGTTGCTGATATTACGTCGTCTTCAACCAAGAACATATTTTGAAAGAACTTTAGAGTCAGTCTTTTTGATCCCATCTTCATTTCTATCATGGAGAGACATTCTTTGCCTTCTTCAGGAATAACTTGGTTACATGCTAAGTAGATATTGTTGTGCTTAATGGCTTTTGAGAAAGTATAAACTGCGTTTCTTACTTTGGGCGGTCCCTTCAGGTTATGCAAAGTACTATCTGTATACATACAATAAATCAAGCCTGCTTTATATAGGTCTTTCACCACTAGTGGATCAGCCTCACGGTGAATATATACTTTGTTTAAATCATATCCGTATCCTGAATATATCCCTTTATAAGGGTTTATCTCCAGTAGTATTGGTTGTACCAATTTACTAAACCATATGATAAATTCTTTGTTTTGTTGTTTTACCTCAGAGGGCCTGTTGACTGATGTCTTAGTGATATGCATGCTTTGAGTTACTTCTTCTTTCTTAAGTATATCCTTTTGTACTTCTTTAAACATGAGCTCTGTGTAGGAGATCATGTGATGGAAGAAGAACCTTAATTCTTCCTTCTTTTCATTATCTGCTTTGACTAAGTATTGCTCAAAGGCCTCTTGTGCTTTTAGTACTTCTGTATATATTTCATCGAAGATTCTAAGATAATCAATTGTGTCTTCAATCCTGCTTGTCACCATGTAATTCTCTGCTTAAAGTATCTGCAAGAAAGTTAGTCTTTCCAGAAATATGTTCAATTTCAAAATTAAATTCAGAAAACCATGATTGCCATCTTATTAGTCTTTTATTGGGTCATATGTCAGGTATTTTGTTTTTTATTCTGGATTTTGCAGTAATGGAGTCTGTGCGTATCTTAAAAGGTTTGTTTAAATATAAATAAAAGGCTTTAATACTATTTTTAATGGCTAAAAGTTCTTTGTCATTGGAGTTGTAGTTTAATTCACTTTGTTTAAATGTTCCAGATTCATATCTACATAATTTTTCTTGGTTATTTCTAATAGCTACTAGGCCTGCTCCCCAATATGAGTCTGAAGCATCTGTATATATAATTAATTCATCTGTTTCTAATGGTAATGATAATTAGGCATATATTCACAAATCTTTTTAATATGCTGAATATATTTTGTATCGTCTTCTGTCCATTGCCATTTACAATTCTTTTTAAGTTTTTGCTGCAAAGGGGCCCTTAATTTTGCTAATTTGTTAATAAATATATCACCATAATTAAGACATCCTAAAAATCTTTGTAATTGTTTTATATCTTCTAATTGATCATGGAATTCTTTAATTTTTGTAAGTATATGTGGCTGTAATTCTATGTCTCCATTATCTATAGTTATGCCTAAGAAATCTATCTTTTGTACACCAATAATTGCTTTTTTAGCAGAAAGAGTTATACCTCTTTTTATACATGTATCTATTACTAAATTACAGTGTTTAATATGGTCTTCTATATTATCAGAAAATATTAAAATATCATCAAAATATACAATACAATAATCATCGTGTTGTTTTAACACTTCATTCATTCTTCTTTGGAATATTTGTGGTGCATTTTTTAATCCAAAGGGCATAACTAGCCATTCATATTGTCCTTGTGGGCAACTGAACGCAGTATATGGTATAGATTTTTCTGTTAATTTTATTTGCCAAAATCTACTTTTACAATCCATTTTTGTAAACCATTTTTTATTTTGTATTTCGTTTAATAATACTTCTTTATTTGGTAAATAATATCCATCAAAGATTGTAGCATCATTTAAAACATTATAATTAAAAACTATTCTATCTTTACCTCTAACAATTTCACTGTGTTTTCTAACTATAAATGCAGGAGAACTATGTGGACTATTAGATGGCCTAATTACTTTTAATTCTAAAAGTTCTTTAATTTGGACCTTAAATTCTTCTAAATCTTCTAAAGAATATTTCATAGGTCTTACTCTTATTATTTTATTAGGATCCTTTAATTTTATTTCTGCTAATGTTTTATCTTTATCCCAAATTGCTAATGGATTTTCATTATATGTTTCTTTGAATCTTTCCTTAATATTTTCAAGGGAATCAATGCTTTCATGTTTTAATAATGGTATTTTTTTTCAGTTTTTGGGATATCACCACGTTGTGCTGGTATAGGTTGATAATTTGGATCAACAGCATATGCTTGTTTTAGCCTAGGTGCTAAAATGTGTGTTCCACATGGTGTAGTAAATATAATATGTTCTGTTAACTGGGTCATAGGCTGATATGCTAGGCAGAAATCATTCACTAGCAATATGTCTGGACCTTGAAAATTGCTGGCCCATAACTTTGGTATTTTAATTTTGATATTTCCTATTGTGAAGGCGACATTAACAGCATAATCTTTATAGCAAATTTCTTTTTCTTGTATATCTAAAGCAATTATAGAAGATCCATCTTGAATCCACCATTTTTGCGGTAAAATATATTTTTTACATAAAGATATTCCTGATCCTGTATCTATATATGCATTTAGTTTTATTGGTTGGTAATAAGGTATTTCTATAGTTCCTTCAATGTATGTAGAATATGGTGAGGTGACCACTGCCTTTTTTATATGTTGTTTATCAGTTCTTGGATATTCATATTGATCTAGCTGTATAAATGAATCTTTTAAGGTAAAAGTGTATTTTGTAATAAAATTCATTCCTAGTAATATTTCATTCTTTGCTAGCTTATCATCTACTATCATTTCCATTTGTATTTGCAGGACTTTCCCTCTTCTGTCTATGAGAGATAATCTTGCTTCTACACTTTTTTCTAATACATGTATTTTTCCAAAATAATCTACATATTTATAAGGATTTTTTATAGTGTTGTATGGGTATGCTTGTACTAGAAAGATATTAATATGAGAGGATGAAGCTCCTGTATCTAAGAGTATATTTACTTCTTTGTTATCTAAAAATCCTTGTATGTACAGCTGTTTATTTGATTCTATTAGATTTAATTTATCTAGTGATTTTAATTCTAAATCTTTTTCCTGGGAAGCTATATTCGTTGTTCTTAACTGATTAAAAGTAGATTCTTCATTATCATAACATATTCTGAAAGAATTTCTACTATGTGTTCTTACAGTTGGTTGGGTTTTATATCTGTTTTTCCTTTGTAGAATTAATTCTTATGGAAAATCCAATTCTTCAGGTTTCAGTTCTCTGGGTGGTATAACCTGACACATATCAGAGAATGGTTTAGTAATATTGATATTTTCTTCTTTGAATTTCTTTGTAGTGATATGATGTCTTGTTGAGTAAGCATATACCATACAGGCTGTAATACTACACACTTTACTACCTGGAGGCATTTTAAGTCTTTCAATTTTATGATACATTGTAAGTCCTAGTTCTATATTTTGGTCAGATAAAGAGATTGCAAAATTAGGAAATATTCTCATTTTTATTGTTTGATATGCAAAGTTTCCTTTAATTACTCCTAACAAGGCATCTTTTGCATCATGAAGTATCCTATCATCTGATATCCAGAATGTACAGGGAACGTTCTTCCCTCTTCTACATGCGCATTTTATAATGAGTTCTATTCCTCCTAGGTGTTACCATTTTACTTGTTTATTTAATTATTTTGAAAAGGTTTTCCTATCTTCTTTTATTGCATTTTGTGTAAGGAATTTCTCCCTCCATAGTAAGGACATATATGGGTTGTACAAAGGTTCTTATAACATATTTTTCTTCAGACATGTATCTTATTAATGGCATTACATAACATTCTTCTCTTTAAAGTGTATGCTTTATTTTTTCTATTTGATTATATTTTTCTTCTGACATTTGTATGATTTGTCCATATCCAGTTTCATCGTCTTTGGTTTCAGAGATCTTTGAAGATTCCGATATTGAAATTAGATTTGTTTCCATAAAAGGTTGTTGTTCTATATTGGTTTCTTCATTTATTAAATCTTGAAATTCTTTTTCAATATCCTCTGAGTTATCAGACATAATACTTCCACTATCTGTAGATGATATTTCAGAAATAACTTCTTTTGGTTCTCTTTCTTTTACTACTATTATCTTTCTTAATGCGTCCATATATGTTTGGACACTATATTTTTCTCTGTCAAAAATGTGTATTTTTCCATTATTTTTCTTACTTGCAATTACATTTTGCCTAGTTTTTATAACACTGTATGTTTTATGATCAAAGATATGTTCGCATGGAATAACTTTTTTATGTTTAGGTTTTTGTTTTATACTTTTCTTATCTAGTGGTTCCTTAAATTCTAGAATATCATACGGTACCGGTTTCTTGACTAGTTTTTCAAATTTTTCATTGTATTGTTATACAAAATTTTGAGAACTTGTTCTTAACATTTTAACATTCACCACGCTTAGTCTGTGTGGTTTACTATTATACTCTTCTTCTGTATCTGTATCAGTGTCTGATTCAGAATCTGAGACTAGTTCATATACTTCTTCATTAGAATCATATTCCGTTTCTGATTGTATAGGCATTACATGTTCAGAAAATAAGCAGAATGCTTTTACTGCAGTTTTCTTATATTTTCCTTTTTCTGGGCACTCATTAGCATAATGCTCTTCTTTATTACATGCCCAAACATCTGCATGTCTTTTTAGTTGTATCTTTTATATTTTTGAAATCTTTTCTTTTAAAGTATCTTTTCTTTCTAAAATTAGGTGGTTTATGTTTTTTCAATTTGGCTGGCATAAAATATTTTTTAAATTTCTTTTCATATTTTTTACCAATTGGATTACATCCCCATTGGGTTGGTACATCAAAGGTTCCACAAGACAAGCCTTTTTCTTTAGAATATTGTCTAGCACTTCCTATTAGAGATTGTTGCATGCAATAGTAATCTATTTTGTCTTTAGTAAACTTCATTTGTATTCCTAAACTTGGAAACACATCTGGATTATTCTTAAGATAATTTTCATAGTCATTTGATAATATGTTTGCCCAAGGTAAAGGTAGTTTTAAGAAATATAAGATAATACATTTTCCATTGTACCTTCATCTGGTGCAGATGCATAATAATATTTAGCAAATTCACAATTATATTCATCTATGTATTTTAAATCACATATTGCAAGGTTAGCAAGTTTTATTCTTGCCTTTTTTTTTCTTCATCTTCTAACTTTTTATCATCAAATGGTAATCCCCCAAATTCTGTTTTTAGTACTTTTCTAAATGATTCAATTAAAATTAAAGGGTCCAATAAATTAACAGAGTCTCTTGCTCCTGTGTTAATTAATTGCTTAGCTTCTTTGGTTAGATTTTTATACCAATTTCTTACATTACCTACAAATGTGTTTTCTATAATACCCAACACGTCTATAGATGATTGTATATTTTTTGTAATTCTTAAGGTTTGTAAATCTCCAGCCCATGCATCAACTAATTGAATAACATTTTTTGCGCAATCTAGATCTAAGACTGCTCTTGAATGTTCTTGTAATTTTTTTATTTTTGGTTTATATATTTCAGAATATGTTTTATATGGTTTTCCTTTTTTTAGAAATACATATTCATTATATATTTCTTCTCCTTCCTATTGTTTTATGGATTCTAGATTATCTGTGCGATTAGCTATGCGTGGAGGATTTTGTACAGTTACTATACTTCCACTAGTGGCTTCCACTTTTAAACGTTCAATGGATTCTTTATTATGCTGTAATGTTGATAGTCTAGACATGGCTATGGCAATGTCTCGTAGTTGGGACCCATCAGTTGTATCCCAAAGCACTTCTAGTTCTTTCATTGTTTTGTCATCATACTTAGTATGAGACTCAACAACATTATTCATTTTGTTATTTTCTATTGAGGATTTAAGGTTAATAGTAAATCCTCTTGTGGAACTCAAAATTTCAATGTACAGGATCTTGAAATAATTTTTATATACTGATAATTATAGTCAAACTCAAAATTTCAATGTACAGGATCTTGAAATAATTTTTATATACTGATATTAGACTTGCCAATTGCTTTGCCCTTGTTGCTTATATTACGTCGTCTTCAACCAAAAACATATTTTGAAAGAACTTTGAAATAATTTTTATATACTGATAATTATAGTCAAACTCAAAATTTCAATGTACAGGATCTTGAAATAATTTTTATATACTGATAATTATAGTCAAACTCAAAATTTCAATGTACAGGATCTTGAAATAATTTTTATATACTGATATTTTTCAGGAAATTTTGGTTTTTTTTTTTTACGAGTAGAGTGTGTTTTTAATTTATGCAAAAAGTTTTAAAACCAAGTTTAACTACTGTAAAAGTTCCTTAATTAAGATAAATCAAATACTGGCAATCTCTAGTTGTTACCTGTTTGGGCCCAGCACGCTTCCAATCCTTACGATTCTCCTGTTCTTCTTCGGCTTCACGGCTCACTCTGCCAAATGCCAATGAACACTGGATACTAATCAGGACTCCAGGAAATGACTGAAGGATTCCAAGCAGTAAACAAACTTAGAAGCTTTTGTTTATGATTCTCATAACTCATAAATTTTAAACAGATAGTTTTACTCAGTACAAACTTTTTATTGATAATTGAGGAAAATACAAACTTAGTACAGTACACTCAAGCTCACACACTAATTTACGAACTACGAAAATATTTGCTCTGGTTAACTTCGAATGCCCCTCTCTGCATGTCTTCAAGTACTTTTATAGTTGGTTTCTACCGCCTTAGGCTTTTACTCGATGCTTCTTAGTCGGTTCTTTTTAGAATGCTTTTATTATCTAGACCTCTTATCCTTTCTTCTTTATTATTTTGTCTGGACACCTCATACGATGCTTTTATTATCTTGGACAGCTCATCCTTTCTTTTTAGAGTACGTTTATCACCTTGTATGGACAGCTCATTCTTCAAAGAAATTTGAGTCTCTTCCATAATTATGTTCTAGCTTGTCACTTTCTCTTACCCTTGAGGGGCCCTCCATTATGTTCTGATCTTTGGGGTCTTCATACTGTAATGTCTCCCACTGTAATGTCTCCCACTTTTATGTGTGTCCCATTTTAGAATTCTTTCTATAGACTGAATTATATCTTTTTTGGCTCCTGTCTTTGGAACTTTGCTAACTGCTAAAATTAACTCATTAGGTTCAGATTCATAAGTCCATATGTTGGTTAATAGAGCTTCTATAGTTCTTAATATTAGACTTGCCAATTGCTTTGCCCTTGTTGTTGATATTACGTCATCTTCAACCAAGAACATTTTTTGAAAGAACTTTGGAGTCAGTCTTTTTGATCCCATCTTCATTTCTATCGTGGAAAGACATTCTTTGCCTTCTTCAGGAATAACTTGGTTACATTCTAAGTAGATATTGCTGTGCTTAATGGCTTTTGATAAAGTATAAACTGCGTTTCTTACTTTGGGAAGTCCCTTCAGGTTATGAAGAGTGCTGTCTGTATAAATACAATAAATCAATCACGCTTTATATAGGTCTTCCACCACTAGTGGATCAGCCTCAGGGTGAATATATACTTTGTTTAAATCATATCTGTATCCTGAATATATCCCTTTATAAGGGTTTATCTCCAGTAATATTGGTTGTACCAATTTACTAAACCATATGATAAATTCTTTGTTTTGTTGTTTTACCTCAGAGGGCTTGTTGACTGATGTCTCAGTGATATGCATGCTTTGAGTTACTTCTTCTTTCTTAAGTATATCCTTTTGTACTTCTTTAAACATGAGCTATGAGTAGGAGATCATGTGATGGAAGAAGAACCATAATTCTTCCTTCTTTTCATTATCTGCTTTGACTAAGTATTGCTCAAAGGCCTCTTGTGGTTTTAGTACTTCTATATATATTTCATCGAAGATTCTATGATAATAAATTGTATCTTCATTCCTGCTTGTCATCATGTAATTCTCTGCTTAAAGTATCTGCAAGAAAGTTAGTCTTTCCAGAAATATGTTCAATTTCAAAATTAAACTCAGAAAACCACGATTGCCATCTTATTAGTCTTTTATTGGGTCCTATGTCAGGTATTTTGTTTTTTATTCTGGATTTTGCAGTAATGGAGTCTGTGCGTATCTTAAAAGGTTTGTTTAAATATAAATAAAAGGCTTTAATACTATTTTTAATGGCTAAAAGTTCTTTGTCATTGGAGTGGTAGTTTAATTCACTTTGTTTAAATGTTCCAGATTTATATCTACATAATTTTTCTTGGTTATTTCTAATAGCTACGGGTTGCTCCCCAATATGAGTTTGAAGCATCTGTATATATAATTAATTCATCTATTTCTAATGGTAATGATAATTTAGGCATATATTCACAAATCTTTTTAATATGCTGAATATATTTTGTATCATCCTCTGTCCACTGCCATTTACAATTCTTTTTAAGTTATTGCTGCAAAGGGGCCCTTAATTTTGCTAATTTGTTAATAAATATATCAGCATAATTAAGACATCCTAAAAATCTTTGTAATTGTTTTATATCTTCTAATTGATCAGGGAATTCTTTAATTTTTGTAAGTATATGTGGCTGTAATTCTATGTCTCCATTATCTATAGTTATGCCTAAGAAATTTGTCTTTTGTACACCAATAATTGCTTTTTTAGCAGAAAGAGTTATTCCTCTTTTTATACATGTATCTATTACTAAATTATAGTGTTTAATATGGTCTTCTATATTATCAGAAAATATTAAAATATCATCAACATATACAATACAATAATCATCATGTTGTTTTAACACTTCATCCATTCTACTTTGGAATATTTGTGATGCAATTTTTAATCCAAAGGGCATAACTAGCCATTCATATTGTCCTTGTGGGCAACTGAACGAGTATATGGTATAGATTTTTCTGTTAATTTTATTTGCCAAAATCCACTTTTACAATCCATTTTTGTAAACCATTTTTTATTTTGTATTTTGTTTGATAATACTTCTTTATTTGGTAAATAATATCCATCAAAGATTGTAGCATCATTTAAAGCTTTATAATTAAAAACTATTCTAGCTTTACCTCTAACAATTTCACTGTGTTTTCTAACTATAAATGCAGGAGAACTATGTGGACTATTAGATGGTCTAATTACTTTTAATTCTACTAATGTTTTATCTTTATCCCAAGCTGCTAATGGATTTTCATTATATGTTTCTTTGAATCTTTCCTTAATATTTTCAAGGGAATCAATGCTTTCATGTTTTAATAATGGTATTTTTTTCAATTTTTGGGATATCACCACACTGTGCTGGTATAGGTTGATAATTTGGATCAACAGCATATGCTTGTTTTATTCTAGGTGCTAAAATGGGTGTTCCACATGGTGTAGTAAATATAATATGTTTTGTTAATTGGGTCATAGGCTGATATGCTAGGCAGAAATCATTCCATAGCAATATGTCTGGACCTTGAACATTGCTAGCCCGTAACTTTGGTATTTTAATTTTGATATTTTCTATTGTGAAGTGGACGTTAACAGCATAATCTTTATAGCCAATTTCTTTTTCTTGTATATTCTAAAGCAATTATAGAAGATCCATCTTGAATCCTCCATTTTGGCGGTAAAATATGTTTTTTACATAAAGATATTCCTGATCCTGTATCTATATATGCATTTAGTTTTATTGGTTGGTAATAAGGTATTTCTATAGTTCCTTCAATGTATGTAGAATATGGTGAGGTGACTACTGCCTTTTTTATATGTTGTTTATGAGTTCTTGGAAATTCATATTGATCTAGCTGTATAAATGAATCTTTTAAGGTAAAAGTGTATTTTGTAATAAAATTCATTCCTAGTAATATTTCATTTTTTGCTAGCTTATCATCTATTAACATTTCCATTTGTATTTGTAGGACTTTCCCTCTACTGTCTATGAGAGATAATCTTGCTTCTACACTTTTTTCTAATACATGTATTTTTCCAAAATAATCTACATATTTATAAGGATTTTTTATAGTGTTGTATGGGTATGTTTGTACTAGAAAGGAATTAATATGAGAGGATGATGCTCCTGTATCTAGGAGTACATTTACTACTTTGTTATCTAAAAATCCTTTTATGTACAGCTGTTTATTTGATTCTATTAGATTTAATTTATCTAGAGATTTTAATTCTAAATCTTTTTCCTGGGAAGCTATATTCATTGTTCTTAACTGATTAGAAGTAGATTCTTCATTATCATAACATATTCTGAAAGAATTTTCTACTATGTGTTCTTACAGTTGGTTGGGTTTTATATCTGTTTTTCCTTTGTAGAATTAATTCTTGTGGAAAATCCAATTCTTTAGGTTTCAGTTCTCTGGGTGGTATAACCTCACATATATCAGAGAATGGTTTAGTAATATTGATATTTTCTTCTTTGAATTTCTTTGAAGTGATATGATGTCTTGTTGAGTAAGCATATACCATACAGGCTGTAATACTACATACTTTACTACATGGAGGCATTTTAAGTCTTTCAATTTTATGATACATTGTAAGTCCTAGTTCTATATTTTGGTCAGATAAAGAGATTGCAAAATCAGGAAATATTCTCATTTTTATTGTTTGATATGCAAAGTTTCCTCTAATTGCTCCTAACAAGACATCTTTTGCATCATGAAGTATCCTATCATCTGATATCCAGAATGTATAGGGAACGTTCATCCCTCTTCTACATGCGCATTTTATAATGAGTTCTATTCCTCCTAGGTGTAACCATTTTACTTGTTTATTGAATTCTTTTGAAAAGTTTTTCCTATCTTCTTTTATTGCGTTTTGTGTAAGTAATTTTAAAGGAAGTTCTCCCTCCATAGTAAGGACATCTATGGGTTGTTCAAAGGTTCTTATAACATATTTTTCTTTAGACATGTATCTTATTAATGGCATTTCGTAACACTCTTCTCTTGAAACTGTATGCTTTATTTTTTCCATTTGATTATATTTTTCTTCTGACATTTGTATGATTTGTTCATATCCAGTTTCATCGTCTTTGGTTTCAAAGATCTCTGACGATTCCGATATTGAAATTAGATTTGTTTCCATAAAACGTTGTTGTTCTATATTGGTTTCTTCATTTATTAAATCTTGAAATTCTTTTTCAATATCCTCTGAGTTATCAGACATAATACTTCCACTATCTGTAGATGATATTTCAGAAATAACTTCTTTTGGTTCTCTTTCTTTTACTACTGTTATCTTTCTTAATGCATCCATATATGTTTGGACACTATATTTTTCTCTGTCAAAAATGTGTATTTTTCCATTATTTTTCTTACTTACAATTACATTTTGTCTAGTTTTTATGACACTGTATATTTCATGATCAAAGATATGTTCGCATGGAATAACTTTTTTTATATTTAGGTTTTTGTTTTATATTTTTCTTATCTAGCGGTTCCTTAAACTCTAGAATATCATACGGTACCGGTTTCTTGACTAGTTTTTCAAATTTTTCATTGTATTGTTGTACAAAATTTTGAGAACTTGTTCTTAACATTTTAACATTCACGACGCTTAGTCTGTGTGGTTTACTATTATACTCTTCTTCTGTATTTGTATCAGTGTCTGATTCAGAATCTGAGACAAGTTCATAAGTCCATATGTTGGTTGATAGAGCTTCTATAGTTCTTAATATTAGAATTGCCAATTGCTTTGCCCTTGTTGCTGATATTACGTCGTCTTCAACCAAGAACGTATTTTGAAAGCGGCGGAGCCGTGGAGGCACGGGTTCCTCCCCCCGTCGTTGTTTTTTTTATCATGTTCTGAACGATTTTCAAAAGGAGCAGGGTTGACCTGAGAAAGGGTAAAGGGGCTTGGCCCATTTGTCTATTTGATTATTTAATTATTTTAAATCCTCTAAAAGTAACTTTTTATTTTGAACTCGAAATCAAACCCACCGACTGTCATCCCTAGCTAATTACCCTCATTCTGAACACAATGGGATATGTCTCGCAAGCTGATTTGACTGTTACACTCAGTTTTCGTTCAAATTAAAATACAAATCAGTATATTCAATTTTAAATGTACATTTCAATCTACCGGAGCCACATAATAACTCTATAAATTCCCGAAAAATATTTTTTAGCTTCGTATTGATGATACGGTCCTAACAAAACTAGTTTCGTCAAATTCTGAGACAATTTGAAAAATGGTCATTTTCCAGTCGATTAAAATCAACTTAAACTGGTCAAACACATTTTCTTTTGCCACACTCACATATTGATTCGAAAAATTACGAATTTTGTAATCTACCGATAATTTGACATCACGGATCCAAACAAAAGTGGTTTCGTCGAAAACCGAGGTCGTTTGCAAAATTCCCATTTTTAACGGCCAGAATTCCATAGCGACTATTCCAAATTTTCTACTGGACATATCTTTTGATTCCCGCTATGAAATTTCAATTTTTCGGATTTGTTGGAAAGATATTCTCAATTAGATTTAATATTTTTGGTTTATCCAGAATTTGGTTTATTTTGAATCTTGTACATTCGTTTGAAATTCGAAATCGAAAATTCAAACTACCGCGCCATTTTCAATTCCTTTTGTATTTAAAATAAAATATTTCTATTCTAACGACGATTCAAATAAATATATACGTTCTAATTCTATTAAAAATAAATTTCTCATCGATATTATTTAAAATAATTCATTTTAAATATTCAAAATTCACTAAAATTGCCAAAATAAAATTTTTAAATTGGCTCAGAATTTTCGGGTTTTTACATTTTACAATCAAGTGAGCATTAAAATAAATAAATAACGCTCATCACGGACTGTCAATCTATCGATTGCCATACAAATAAATACTGGGACTAGGGTATGTCAAATTTCATCCTAATACCCGTGTGGGGTTTTCAAACAACAACAGTTTATTCAAATAAATCATTGGTTAATAAATTTAACCAATTATAATTCAATTTGAATTATTTCTAATAGCACTAATATAATAATGTTAATGTTTTAATCTAACAAATTTTCTAATATTGCTAACACAATAATGTTAATATTGAACAAATGTACATCTTTCTAATTCTCTAACATGTAAATTTTTTATGATCCCTCCATGTAATGAAAATGTAATTTTTATTGTTGAAAATATTTTTTTCAATAACACATAACCCTTTACAAATAAATGATATTTTTATCCTAACATAACATTCTCTAACAATAACATTTTCTAACAAAAATGATATTTTTATTCTAACATAACATTTTTATATTAACATGATATTTCTAAATAAATGACATTTTTTATGTAACATGACATTCCTAATTCAAATGACATTTTCATAATAACAGACATTTTTAAATAAATGACATTTCATAATAACATGACATTTCTGAATGAACGACATTTTTAATTTTAACATGACATTTCTAAATAAATAACTTTTTTTATTTTAACATGACATTTCTAAGTAAATAACTTTTTTTATTTTAACATGACATTTATGAATAAATGACATTTTTATGTAACATATCATTTTCTGAATAAATGACATTTTTATGTAACATGAATATATTCTAAATAAATGACCATTTTATTTTAATATAACATTTCTAACAAAAATGACATTTTTATTCTAATATAACATTTCTAACAAAAATGACATTTTTATTCTAATATAACATTTCTAACAAAAATGACATTTTTATATTAACATCACATTTCTAATTAAAAATGACATTTTTTATATTAACATCACATTTCTAATAAAATGACAATTTTATTTTAATATAACATTATCTAACAAAATGACAATTTTATTTTAATAAAACATTGTCTAACAAAATGAAAATTTTAATATGATAAAAATATTTTCTAACAAAAATGATATTTTATTCTAACATAACATTATTCTAACTAATGACATTTTTATTTTAAACAATTAAATATTATATTTTTAGCATACAAAACATAATTCGACAAATCTCACCACCGCAGTCAATCAATCAATCTAAATTTTATATGGTGCATATATTTAATATTACAATCAAAATCAATATAAATATATAATTATTATTTTAAATTTAAATCGAGAAATCTCACCTTGATCGGTTGATTTTATTGTCTAACCATGTTCTTATTAAACATGAACATTTTTCTGACATATGTAATTCAACCCAGTCGTTAAACACACTCACAAACAATCAATTCAGATTTTAAACAACACATATATGGATTTCACCTCACAATCAATAATAGAATTTATTTGAAATAGAAATCTCACATTGGGTTTTGAATTCTTCAACATTTTAGACTGCTTCATTTCAGCTCTGGTTTGCTCCACATTGTAGACATTTTTATCACGGTTCCAATGGATCTGAATTTGCGTGATTCTATCGCTATATGAAAAAGATACAACCAATTATTCATTTAAACAATTAAATATATAATTAAATTATTAATTAATTAATCATTTACTGTAATAACCCAGAAATCTGGGCCAATTTAAAAAAAAAATTGGCGATTTTAGAGAATTTTAAATATTTAAAATGAATTATTTTGAATAATAACGACAAGAGATTTATTTTGAATAGAATTCGAACGTATATATTTATATAGATCATTGTTAGAATATATATATTTATTTTAAAGTATAAAAGGAAGTGAAAATGGCGCGGTAGTTCGAAAATTCGATTTCTAATTTCAAATGAATGTACCGGATTCAAAATAAACCGGATTTTAGCGAAACCAAAAATATTAGAATCTAATTGAGAATATCTTTCCAACGAATCCGAAAAATTGAAATTTCATAGCGAGAATAAAAAGATACGTCCAACTGAAAATTCAGAATAGTCGCTATGAAATTTCGGCCCTTAAAAATGGGAATTTTGCAAACGGCCTCAGTTTTTGACGAAACCACTTTTGTTGGATCCAGGATGTCAAATTATTGCTAGGTTTCAAAATTCGTAATTTTTCGAATCAATATGTGAGTGTGGCAAAGGTAAACGCGTTTGACCAGTTTTAGTTGATTTAAATCGACTTGAAATTGGCCATTTTTTAGACGGTCTCAGAATTTGACGAAATTAGTTTTGTTAGGACCGTATCGTCAACACGAAGCTAGAAAATATTTTTTTGGAAATTTTCGAGTCAGTATTTGACCCCAGTATATTGAAATGCACATTCAATTTCAATATACAGAGTTATATGTTGATTTTGATGAAAACTGATCGAAACGACCAAACTGGCTTACGATACATATCCCATTGTGGTCGGAATGGGTGTGATTAGCTATGTACGACAGTCGATGGGTTTGATTTTGACGTCGAAAAAAAGGGGTTGACTTTTCAGGAAATTTAAATATAAAAATAAATTAATTTATAAAAACACCCCTCCCTCTTATATCTCCTTTCCCCAAATCAGTTTTATAAAAAAAACTGTAACAACCCGTAAAATGCGAGCCAGTTTGAAATTTTTATTTTGGCGATTTTAGCGAATTTTGAATATTTAAAATAGATTATTTTAAATAGTATCGACGAGAAAATTTATTTTTAAATAGAATTCGACGTATATATTATATACGCCGTCGTTAGAATATAAATATTTATATATAATTATAAATAGAATTGAAAATGGGGCGGTAGTTCGATAATTCGATTTCAAACTTCAATTGAATGTACCGGGTGCAAAACAATCCGGATTTTAGTGAAACCAAAAATAATGGGATCTAATAGTGAATATCTTTCCAACGAATCCGGAAAATCAAGATTTCGTCTTAGAAATGATAAGATATGTCCAGTTTAAAATTAGAAATAGTCGCCGTGGAATTTATATATATTTTCATATATATAAGGCCCTTAAAAATGGACATTTTGCAAACGACCTCGGATTTCGACGAAACCAGTTTTGTTGGGTCCGTGATGTCAAGTTATTGCTAGGTTTCAAATTTCATAATTTTTCGAATCAATATGTGAGCGTGGCAAAGGAAAACGCGTTTGACCAGTTTCAGTTGATTTTAATCGACTGGAAATTGGCCATTTTTCAAACGGTCTCGGAATTCGACGAAACTAGTTTTGTTAGGACCGTATCGTCAATACGAAGCTAGAAAATATTTTTCTGGAATTTTTCTAGTTAGTATGTGACCCCGGTAATTTGAAATGTACGTTTAAAATTCAATATAGTGATTTAAATGTAAATTCAACGGGAACTGATTGTAACGATCGAATCAGCTTGCGGTACATATCCCATTGTGTTCGGAATGGGGGTGAAACGCTATGGGCGACAGGCGGTGGACCTCGTATAGAGGTCGTATGTGAAAGTCAACTTTTTAATAATTAAATATTAAAAAAAAAATATATATAAAAAGAAAATCTCCCCCCCCCCCCCTTAAACCCGCTCAGGCCCCCCCTATTCAACAGATCGAAATCGTTCAGGAATAAAAAAAAAAAAAATGGCGGTCGGCGACCGACCACCACGCCTCCCTCCGCCTTCGCCTCCACCGTTCCACCCCGCACCTAGATATCGATCCCTCTCCTCCATCGCTGAACCCCTATCCCACACCATCGAACCCCATAGCTGAACCGCTCCCCCTTTCTTCCATCGCCCCCTTCCAAACTGCGCCGCCCAACCTGCTGACGCCCTCCTCCTCGTTGCGCCATCCTCCGAACCCGCGATGAAGCCACCTCCGACGGTTGCGAAGACCCCCCCCCTCCTCTGTAAGTTTTACTTTATTTATTTATTTTATTTTATTTTAATTCTGAATTTTTAAAAACTGTTTTATGTTTAAAAAGGTTTAAAAACTGAGTATTAAAAAGAATTGAAAACCGATTTTTTTTTTATATAAAAGAATTGAAATACTGATTTTATGTAAGAATTAAAAACTGATTTTTATTTTTAAAAAAATTAGAAACTGATTTGGTTTTTAAAAAAAGTAAAAAACTGACTTTTATAATAGAAGAATAAAACCAGATTTTTTTAGAAGAATAAAACTAGATTTTTTTAGAAGAATAAAACCAGATTTTTTTAGAAGAATAAAACCAGATTTTTTTAAAAAAAAGAATAAAAGCAGTTTTTTTTAAAAACAATAAAAGCAGATTTTTTTTAAAAAGAATAAAAGAAGATTTTTTTTTTAGAAGAATAAAAAAACTGATTTTTAAAAGATATGAAAACTGATTTTTAAAAGATATGAAAACTGATTTTTAAAAGGTATTGAAAACTGATTTCTTTAAAAAGGTAAAAATCACATTTTTATATATTGAAAGTCAAAAGAAAAATCATATTTTTATATATTGAAAAGCAAAGTAAAAATTCGATTTTTATATATTGAACTTTGAAATAAAAATTCGATTTTTATATATTGAATAGCGATGTAAAAATTCGATTTTTACATATGTAGTGAAAGCAGCAACGAAGGTGACAAAAAGGCGAAACGATGAAGACTTCTGCAAAAGAAGAGCCGTGGAGCTAGGATAGCTATATGTGAGAATTTCTCACCTTTCTATTTCTTTTCTAGTTATATATATATACTAGGATGCAGACGGTGCTTAGTAGCACCCGACACCCGTCATCCACAGACCATGGATGGCTTGTTTGTTAAATTGTTTGGTTGTGTAGTTAGTTATATGATTTGATTTGAATGTGGTTTGTGGTGTGAAAAATCGAATCGATTAATTGGTTAGGATTAGACGTGCGCCGTTATAAGGCGAAGGAGTAAGGCTAGGTTAGACCCTTACTCCAAATTTTGTGGTTTGCATAACGAATTGTTATGATTGATGTGTGAATGGCGTGGGCCTTCACTAGACCGGGGATAAGGCTAGGCCTCGTCCCGTTTCTAGTATCGTGCCGTTATGCCGCCGAAATTTTCTAAAATATGTTGGAAAAATAAAAATATCATTTTATTTAAAGAATGAACTGAATAGAAATTCATATGTTGAAATAAAATGTTTTATCGTTAAAAATATAATTTTTAACGTGAATGTGAATAAATAAATATTCATTTACAAACCGGACGGTTTGTTTATGTACACCTATTTGAAGGACATGGATTGGGTCGATAAATTTTACACATCGCCCAACTGCACAAATAAAATATGTGTTTGATTGTTTGAAACCCCACACGGGTGTTGGGATGAAATTTGAAGTTCACTCATCCTGATTCATTGAATATGTCGATCGATTGATTGACAGGCTGTTATAAGCGTTGAATATCTATATTTGATGCTTATACAGTGTAGTGCACTTTGGTTGATGGTTGATTATTTTTCAATGCTATTATATACATGTGTTGTATGAAAATCCATATAATTAATTTTTATATGGTAATTGATTGGGCCTCGTTCCAGTTTAGAAATAGAAATATTTGAAATAGAAATATTTGAAATAGAATATTTGAAAATAGAAATTTATGAAGCCGTGTTGATTAGATTGACGCCATTTTGACGTGAACGATATTTATATCAATTTTAATCAATTTCAAAGTGAATTGAAAACGAATTCAAAGTGAATTGAATTGAAAACGAATTCAAAATGAATTGAATTGAAAGTGATTTCGAAATGAATTGAATTGAAAGTGATTTCGAAATGAATTGAATTGAAAACGATTTCGAAATGAATTGAATTGAAAACGATTTCGAAATAAATTGAAAACGAATTCGAATTGAATTGAAATTTGAATTGAATAGAAATGAATTTTAAAACGAATTTATAAAGAAGAATTCAATTTTGATTTGAATTGAAAAGGAAGTTGAAATTGTTTTTGAAACGAATTCAAAACTATTTATATAATTCGTTTTAAATAGAAATCGACGAAGTATATATTATATATATTATATATATAATATAATGGCCTGAATAGAACGCGCCGCGCCGCGGCAGTTCGCGAATTTCGACCATTGATTTCAAACGGACATTACGGGAGATCCGACCGTCGGATTCTCCTAAAACCGGAACCGTTGGGTTCGTATCGAAAAGAGCTTTCTAATGAATGTTAGAAATTTGAAATCTAACGGTTGGATTTGGAATTATGTCCAAATCAAATTTGAAAAAGGTCGCTGTAAGTGCAGTTCGATGGCCATTGATGGAAATCGACTGTACAGGCCTTGATAAAATTATTAAAAATAGTAATAATTTGTGTAAAATCATAAGAAATGATTTAGAAAGAATTAGGATGAAAAACTCCATATTTGAAAAGATAAAAATAGATTTTTATCGAAATGAACTAGTTTTGAACTAGAATTATAATTCTATTTATTTTTAAATAAATAAATTGAATTTGAAAAGGGTTTTGAAAATAACCAAAATTTCCAATGATTGCATTGGAGTGGATTTGAATCGAAATTGTCTTCGGAATATTTCGATGTTGGAATTCGTGATATTACAGGTGTTGTTATGGAAATTTGAAAGATATACATTTGTATCGTTATTTCCAATACGACATTTGTTAGTCGTGGAATTCGATATTGAATATAAGCCGATATATTTTCTATTCAGAGCCTTGTATTGAATATCGAATGTGATTTGGGTTTGTCGTGAAGGGTGTCTTCACTAACACTGTTCTTGAACCCAGTTGAGAAAAGATTAAACCTTTTTATTTAGATTTAATGAAGTGTACCAATTAAATGATATTTAATTGGAATTGAATTGGTATTGATTTTTGGGTTTATCGTGAACAGTGTTTTAAATAACACTTGTTCTTTAACCCGATAATTAATGGAATGTGATTTGGGTTTGTCGTGAATGGTGTCTTCACTAACACTGTTCTTGAACCCAGTTGAGAAAAGATTAAATCTTTTTATTTAGATTTAATGAAGTGTACCAATTAAATGATATTTAATTGGAATTGAATCGATATTGATTTTTGGGTTTATCGTGAACGGTGTTTTAAATAACACTCGTTCTTTAACCCGATAATTAATGATTGTGATTTTGGGTTTACCGTGAACCGTGTTTTAAATGACACTGATTCTTTAACCCAGTTAACGATTAAAACTAGGTGGAGTTTTAATGAATCTTTAATTAGATTGAAAAGATCGAAAATGGAGTATCACCAGTTTTGCTCCAGGCGATAGTTAAATCTTTAATTAGATTTGAACGTGAAATGGTAATTGAATTTACCGATAACACTGTGGTGTTAGATATGAAGTATTACCAGTTTTACTTCATGGGATGAATAGGTTGGGATTGGGAAATTAAAACAAATGATTACTTCGGTAAGGTTCGCTAATCCCGACTAGTTTGAATTGATATTCAAAAATGGATTAAAGAATAAATTCAAGGAATTTATCTTTGATAAAATTAATGGGAATCTTTCCCTATGAACGTGAAATTTAGAAACTAACTGTCGGTTAGCCAAGCAGAATGGTTTTCTGGATATTGATCTGATGTTGGTTTCGGCCTTCGGGGTTAATATTTGGGGAATTATTCTCTTGATTAATTTACGGTTAGTGACTAATGAATTGGAATGAGGCGTATGTTGTGTTTGTGTAACACTTTTATAAAATATACGCGAGTTATTCGGGAAGACCGGGTTTATCCCATTCTGAATAACTGATACGACGATAAGTCGAAGATGAAGACGATGGTCGAAGACCGGAAGTCTTCACGTCGTTTGGGTGATAACTGATGATCTTGATTGGGCTGTACACCCAAGAAGATGGAAACAGTTAGTGATCGTCCAGACGTACTTGGAGATCGATGGATATGCGGGGTACTAGGTGCCTCCGGTTTCGTTCAGACCCAGGACGGACTTGTAAATGGACTGTGTGTCTGACATCGGATTTCATTCTGTGTGACTGATATCGGTTGCATAGGATGGTTTGCCTGTGTGGCATGCTAAGATGCAAATGATCAAGGCTTCTGTTGAAAAGCAAAGTCTTGTGGTGATGATCAAAGCACGGCCTTCGTGGCGTAGCTTTGTGTAACGTTTACCTCGCGTGTTTCACACCCGGTATGAACCAAAAACGGGAGACGGACCTCAGGGAGGACTTGCGTTTCTTTCTAGCTAGAAGTGGCGTCAGTGGTTTTACACGCCCTGACGAGTTTGACTTATGTGGTTGTTGCTGTTGCGAGGCGCCTCGGTTATATCGGTTTCGGCCGATGCATTCTGGTCGGCTGACGGACCAGACTTACACCCCATAGGGTGGGGAAACGTAGTGTTCAGGCATTTTAATCCACATCGGTGGACCGGCCCTGACGATCCAAAGGCTTGACAGAGTACTTGCCTGAGGGGCGGGCTAGAGCGTCTCGAATCGGTTGAGGACTATCTTTTGCCTCGGTTCATAGACGGAAATCCAATTTCCAAATACGTGATCTTGCGGTTTTAGTTGTAATCCTATATATGGCGACATAGTGGGATGGGGCGCTCATGCCGCCTATGATTGATACTTATGATTTGAAGTGTTTTATACACTATGCACTTATATTAGTATCAAATGATTTGTTTTAAACGTATCAAGCATTCTTTGGTTGTTATAAGGGAAAACCCTATCCTCGACTGCGTTGCATTGTGTGATGGGACCTGGGTCTTATAACAGCTCCATTTTTCTTTATTTAGCATTGCGCTGTTGTTTTATGCACTGGTATTCTTGGGAGGAAACCCGTTCCGTGTTATACGGCGTGGTCCCTTGATTTACCTATCTTTAAAAATAAAGATTAATAACTGTTTTAGTTCTCACACCAGTCACATGACTGACCTGGAGTTTATTGTTTTAACCTAAACTCTGGGTGCCCTTATTTTTGACACGGGCAGCTAGTAGTTTTGGTTTTGCAGATTTATATTCACAGGATCCTGGTTTACAGCTGGAACGATATCCGGAAAGCTTTGTATCCGTATATCTACTTCTAGTTGTGTATTGTATTATTTTCCGCTGCTATGTATTTAAATGTAATTTAAATCTCTGATATTTCTGTGTAATATTCATTTATACTCTGTATATTCTTGTAATCTGGTGCATTGTTGTAATAACAGTGAAATGTTCTTCTGTATGCGTTCTGTTGTGGCTTGTTCTCGAACTATCCGACGCTTTCCTTTACGGGGAAGTTGCGGGTCTTCACAGTTGGTATCAGAGCTTTGGTTTACAAAGCTAGAGAACAAGACACATTAGAAACATACGAAAGAATTCATCAGATATTGGATTAGTAATATCCAATGGGAATGACTCGTTAGAGATAGGATCAGTAGTATCCTAGAACGAGTGTGAAGAGTATATTTTTGAAAATGAAAACAAATTGTTGTTTTGAAAATTTAAATCACTTATTCGTATTTGGTTATTTATTTATATTGATGTGGACAATCTAGTATATATAGATTTTGCGTATACGTCTGATCCGCGTGTATTCGAAGTTTTAATATATTGGATAGATATAGCATCACACTCTAGTCGCCCGAAGATGATATTGATGATAGCGATCGCATCATCAACATTTATGTTCGAGTTTCGAAGGTGTGATTTCTATATATTTCCATTAGACTGGTGTGAGAACCAAAACTTATATAGTTAGAACACCTTGTTGTGAATTGGCATCAAAAACAAGATTTTCAGTATATGTATCAAAATTATGAATTTGATAATCTAATTCACTAATTGATTGATGTTTGTGTTGTTTGTTTATTTGTTTGCTAATTTTGAATCATTTAGCCTAATTGAATCAAATATTGAACTGTATTGAAAATTGGTCGCATTTGCTTGCATATACATGTATATCATTGAACAGGTCATAGCAAGGAGGCTAGAGCAGAGAATAAAATTTGTTTGCCCGACAAATAGGTACATGTTTACTACATAATTTCCTGTTTTGTTTGGGTGATGATGATTTTGTGAGCCTATTGGCTAGCCGCTTGGCTTTTTCTTTTTCTTTTTGAGATCTGAAGGACCGGGGAAGCTATTTGAAATTCCCCGATGCTCCCGGTGCAGGGGAGGTTATGGCAAAATTTTTCAAAAATTTAGGGTGTTAGCCAAATTTTTGAAATTTTGAAAATTCTCAGAAACTAAAGAGTTAGAGAATGGAAGCCAGATCAAGCGTAGAGTTGATTAATCAAACCACTTTCGACTTTGTTCCTTTTCGGGGACGAAAAGTTTTAAGTGGGGGAGATTGTAACAACCCGTAAAATGCGAGCCAGTTTGAAATTTTTATTTTGGCGATTTTAGCGAATTTTGAATATTTAAAATAGATTATTTTAAATAGTATCGACGAGAAAATTTATTTTTAAATAGAATTCGACGTATATATTATATACGCCGTCGTTAGAATATAAATATTTATATATAATTATAAATAGAATTGAAAATGGCGCGGTAGTTCAATAATTCGATTTCAAACTTCAATTGAATGTACCGGGTGCAAAACAATCCGGATTTTAGTGAAACCAAAAATAATGGGATCTAATAGTGAATATCTTTCCAACGAATCCGGAAAATCAAGATTTCGTCTTAGAAATGATAAGATATGTCCAGTTTAAAATTAGAAATAGTCGCCGTGGAATTTATATATATTTTCATATATATAAGGCCCTTAAAAATGGACATTTTGCAAACGACCTCGGATTTCGACGAAACCAGTTTTGTTGGGTCCGTGATGTCAAGTTATTGCTAGGTTTCAAATTTCATAATTTTTCGAATCAATATGTGAGCGTGGCAAAGGAAAACGCGTTTGACCAGTTTCAGTTGATTTTAATCGACTGGAAATTGGCCATTTTTCAAACGGTCTCGGAATTCGACGAAACTAGTTTTGTTAGGACCATATCGTCAATACGAAGCTAGAAAATATTTTTCTGGAATTTTTCTAGTTAGTATGTGACCCCGGTAATTTGAAATGTACGTTTAAAATTCAATATAGTGATTTAAATGTAAATTCAACGGGAACTGATTGTAACGATCGAATCAGCTTGCGGTACATATCCCATTGTGTTCGGAATGGGGGTGAAACGCTATGGGCGACAGGCGGTGGACCTCGTATAGAGGTCGTATGTGAAAGTCAACTTTTTAATAATTAAATATTAAAAAAAAAATATATATATAAAAAGAAAATCTCCCCCCCCCCCTTAAACCCGCTCAGGCCCCCCCTATTCAACAGATCGAAATCGTTCAGGAATAAAAAAAAAAAAAAATGGCGGTCGGCGACCGACCACCACGCCTCCCTCCGCCTTCGCCTCCACCGTTCCACCCCGCACCTAGATATCGATCCCTCTCCTCCATCGCTGAACCCCTATCCCACACCATCGAACCCCATAGCTGAACCGCTCCCCCTTTCTTCCATCGCCCCCTTCCAGACTGCGCCGCCCAACCTGTTGACGCCCTCCTCCTCGTTGCGCCATCCTCCGAACCCGCGATGAAGCCACCTCCGACGGCTGCGAAGACCCCCCCCCCTCCTCTGTAAGTTTTACTTTATTTATTTATTTTATTTTATTTTAATTCTGAATTTTTAAAAACTGTTTTATGTTTAAAAAGGTTTAAAAACTGAGTATTAAAAAGAATTGAAAACCGATTTTTTTTTTATATAAAAGAATTGAAATACTGATTTTATGTAAGAATTAAAAACTGATTTTTATTTTTAAAAAAATTAGAAACTGATTTGGTTTTTAAAAAAAGTAAAAAACTGACTTTTATAATAGAAGAATAAAACCAGATTTTTTTAGAAGAATAAAACCAGATTTTTTTAGAAGAATAAAACCAGATTTTTTTTAAAAAAGAATAAAAGCAGTTTTTTTTAAAAACAATAAAAGCAGATTTTTTTTAAAAAGAATAAAAGCAGATTTTTTTTTAGAAGAATAAAAAAACTGATTTTTAAAAGATATGAAAACTGATTTTTAAAAGATATGAAAACTGATTTTTAAAAGGTATTGAAAACTGATTTCTTTAAAAAGGTAAAAATCACATTTTTATATATTGAAAGTCAAAAGAAAAATCATATTTTTATATATTGAAAAGCAAAGTAAAAATTCGATTTTTATATATTGAACTTTGAAATAAAAATTCGATTTTTATATATTGAATAGTGATGTAAAAATTCGATTTTTACATATGTAGTGAAAGCAGCAACGAAGGTGACAAAAAGGCGAAACGATGAAGACTTCTGCAAAAGAAGAGCCGTGGAGCTAGGATAGCTATATGTGAGAATTTCTCACCTTTCTATTTCTTTTCTAGTTATATATATATACTAGGATGCAGACGGTGCTTAGTAGCACCCGACACCCGTCATCCACAGACCATGGATGGCTTGTTTGTTAAATTGTTTGGTTGTGTAGTTAGTTATATGATTTGATTTGAATGTGGTTTGTGGTGTGAAAAATCGAATCGATTAATTGGTTAGGATTAGACGTGCGCCGTTATAAGGCGAAGGAGTAAGGCTAGGTTAGACCCTTACTCCAAATTTTGTGGTTTGCATAACGAATTGTTATGATTGATGTGTGAATGGCGTGGGCCTTCACTAGACCGGGGATAAGGCTAGGCCTCGTCCCGTTTCTAGTATCGTGCCGTTATGCCGCCGAAATTTTCTAAAATATGTTGGAAAAATAAAAATATCATTTTATTTAAAGAATGAACTGAATAGAAATTCATATGTTGAAATAAAATGTTTTATCGTTAAAAATATAATTTTTAACGTGAATGTGAATAAATAAATATTCATTTACAAACCGGACGGTTTGTTTATGTACACCTATTTGAAGGACATGGATTGGGTCGATAAATTTTACACATCGCCCAACTGCACAAATAAAATATGTGTTTGATTGTTTGAAACCCCACACGGGTGTTGGGATGAAATTTGAAGTTCACTCATCCTGATTCATTGAATATGTCGATCGATTGATTGACAGGCTGTTATAAGCGTTGAATATCTATATTTGATGCTTATACAGTGTAGTGCACTTTGGTTGATGGTTGATTATTTTTCAATGCTATTATATACATGTGTTGTATGAAAATCCATATAATTAATTTTTATATGGTAATTGATTGGGCCTCGTTCCAGTTTAGAAATAGAAATATTTGAAATAGAAATATTTGAAATAGAATATTTGAAAATAGAAATTTATGAAGCCGTGTTGATTAGATTGACGCCATTTTGACGTGAACGATATTTATATCAATTTTAATCAATTTCAAAGTGAATTGTAAACGAATTCAAAGTGAATTGAATTGAAAACGAATTCAAAATGAATTGAATTGAAAGTGATTTCGAAATGAATTGAATTGAAAGTGATTTCGAAATGAATTGAATTGAAAACGATTTCGAAATGAATTGAATTGAAAACGATTTCGAAATAAATTGAAAACGAATTCGAATTGAATTGAAATTTGAATTGAATAGAAATGAATTTTAAAACGAATTTATAAAGAAGAATTCAATTTTGATTTGAATTGAAAAGGAAGTTGAAATTGTTTTTGAAACGAATTCAAAACTATTTATATAATTCGTTTTAAATAGAAATCGACGAAGTATATATTATATATATTATATATATAATATAATGGCCTGAATAGAACGCGCCGCGCCGCGGCAGTTCGCGAATTTCGACCATTGATTTCAAACGGACATTACGGGAGATCCGACCGTCGGATTCTCCTAAAACCGGAACCGTTGGGTTCGTATCGAAAAGAGCTTTCTAATGAATGTTAGAAATTTGAAATCTAACGGTTGGATTTGGAATTATGTCCAAATCAAATTTGAAAAAGGTCGCTGTAAGTGCAGTTCGATGGCCATTGATGGAAATCGACTGTACAGGCCTTGATAAAATTATTAAAAATAGTAATAATTTGTGTAAAATCATAAGAAATGATTTAGAAAGAATTGGGATGAAAAACTCCATATTTGAAAAGATAAAAATAGATTTTTATCGAAATGAACTAGTTTTGAACTAGAATTATAATTCTATTTATTTTTAAATAAATAAATTGAATTTGAAAAGGGTTTTGAAAATAACCAAAATTTCCAATGATTGCATTGGAGTGGATTTGAATCGAAATTGTCTTCGGAATATTTCGATGTTGGAATTCGTGATATTACAGGTGTTGTTATGGAAATTTGAAAGATATACATTTGTATCGTTATTTCCAATACGACATTTGTTAGTCGTGGAATTCGATATTGAATATAAGCCGATATATTTTCTATTCAGAGCCTTGTATTGAATATCGAATGTGATTTGGGTTTGTCGTGAAGGGTGTCTTCACTAACACTGTTCTTGAACCCAGTTGAGAAAAGATTAAACCTTTTTATTTAGATTTAATGAAGTGTACCAATTAAATGATATTTAATTGGAATTGAATTGGTATTGATTTTTGGGTTTATCGTGAACAGTGTTTTAAATAACACTTGTTCTTTAACCCGATAATTAATGGAATGTGATTTGGGTTTGTCGTGAATGGTGTCTTCACTAACACTGTTCTTGAACCCAGTTGAGAAAAGATTAAATCTTTTTATTTAGATTTAATGAAGTGTACCAATTAAATGATATTTAATTGGAATTGAATCGATATTGATTTTTGGGTTTATCGTGAACGGTGTTTTAAATAACACTCGTTCTTTAACCCGATAATTAATGATTGTGATTTTGGGTTTACCGTGAACCGTGTTTTAAATGACACTGATTCTTTAACCCAGTTAACGATTAAAACTAGGTGGAGTTTTAATGAATCTTTAATTAGATTGAAAAGATCGAAAATGGAGTATCACCAGTTTTGCTCCAGGCGATAGTTAAATCTTTAATTAGATTTGAACGTGAAATGGTAATTGAATTTACCGATAACACTGTGGTGTTAGATATGAAGTATTACCAGTTTTACTTCATGGGATGAATAGGTTGGGATTGGGAAATTAAAACAAATGATTACTTCGGTAAGGTTCGCTAATCCCGACTAGTTTGAATTGATATTCAAAAATGGATTAAAGAATAAATTCAAGGAATTTATCTTTGATAAAATTAATGGGAATCTTTCCCTATGAACGTGAAATTTAGAAACTAACTGTCGGTTAGCCAAGCAGAATGGTTTTCTGGATATTGATCTGATGTTGGTTTCGGCCTTCGGGGTTAATATTTGGGGAATTATTCTCTTGATTAATTTACGGTTAGTGACTAATGAATTGGAATGAGGCGTATGTTGTGTTTGTGTAACACTTTTATAAAATATACGCGAGTTATTCGGGAAGACCGGGTTTATCCCATTCTGAATAACTGATACGACGATAAGTCGAAGATGAAGACGATGGTCGAAGACCGGAAGTCTTCATGTCGTTTGGGTGATAACTGATGATCTTGATTGGGCTGTACACCCAAGAAGATGGAAACAGTTAGTGATCGTCCAGACGTACTTGGAGATCGATGGATATGCGGGGTACTAGGTGCCTCCGGTTTCGTTCAGACCCAGGACGGACTTGTAAATGGACTGTGTGTCTGACATCGGATTTCATTCTGTGTGACTGATATCGGTTGCATAGGATGGTTTGCCTGTGTGGCATGCTAAGATGCAAATAATCAAGGCTTCTGTTGAAAAGCAAAGTCTTGTGGTGATGATCAAAGCACGGCCTTCGTGGCGTAGCTTTGTGTAACGTTTACCTCGCGTGTTTCACACCCGGTATGAACCAAAAACGGGAGACGGACCTCAGGGAGGACTTGCGTTTCTTTCTAGCTAGAAGTGGCGTCAGTGGTTTTACACGCCCTGACGAGTTTGACTTATGTGGTTGTTGCTGTTGCGAGGCGCCTCGGTTATATCGGTTTCGGCCGATGCATTCTGGTCGGCTGACGGACCAGACTTACACCCCATAGGGTGGGGAAACGTAGTGTTCAGGCATTTTAATCCACATCGGTGGACCGGCCCTGACGATCCAAAGGCTTGACAGAGTACTTGCCTGAGGGGCGGGCTAGAGCGTCTCGAATCGGTTGAGGACTATCTTTTGCCTCGGTTCATAGACGGAAATCCAATTTCCAAATACGTGATCTTGCGGTTTTAGTTGTAATCCTATATATGGCGACATAGTGGGATGGGGCGCTCATGCCGCCTATGATTGATACTTATGATTTGAAGTGTTTTATACACTATGCACTTATATTAGTATCAAATGATTTGTTTTAAACGTATCAAGCATTCTTTGGTTGTTATAAGGGAAAACCCTATCCTCGACTGCGTTGCATTGTGTGATGGGACCTGGGTCTTATAACAGCTCCATTTTTCTTTATTTAGCATTGCGCTGTTGTTTTATGCACTGGTATTCTTGGGAGGAAACCCGTTCCGTGTTATACGGCGTGGTCCCTTGATTTACCTATCTTTAAAAATAAAGATTAATAAATGTTTTAGTTCTCACACCAGTCACATGACTGACCTGGAGTTTATTGTTTTAACCTAAACTCTGGGTGCCCTTATTTTTGACACGGGCAGCTAGTAGTTTTGGTTTTGCAGATTTATATTCACAGGATCCTAGTTTACAGCTGGAACGATATCCGGAAAGCTTTGTATCCGTATATCTACTTCTAGTTGTGTATTGTATTATTTTCCGCTGCTATGTATTTAAATGTAATTTAAATCTCTGATATTTCTGTGTAATATTCATTTATACTCTGTATATTCTTGTAATCTGGTGCATTGTTGTAATAACAGTGAAATGTTCTTCTGTATGCGTTCTGTTGTGGCTTGTTCTCGAACTATCCGACGCTTTCCTTTACGGGGAAGTTGCGGGTCTTCACAAAAACCTACAACCCTGTCGCTCGTCGGCGATTGCAGCCCCCCCCCCCCTCGCCTAACCCGCCATCTCCTCCGCCTCCTGTCACTCCGCCCAGTCAACCCCCCTCCCCCATCAGATCCCCCTCCTCCTCAGACCAAGTCAAGCCCCAACCCCATAGAAATCCGCGCCGCCCAGCCTCCCATGACTCTCCGCCACCACCACTAGCTCAACCCCGACCGGTGCAGCCCACATATACTACCTGCACCCCTTCCCGCGCCACCTCAGCCCCCTTTTCCTATTCGAAACCCACCACCGAAGCCCAAAACCGCCGGGAATCGCCCATTGACCAACACCCACCTAAGCCTCGTCCGCAACTCCTCAGCCATTTCTTACCCCCCTATGTCACTGTAAGTTTTGTTTTTATTTTGTTTTTATTGTTTTATTTGTTTAAGCATATAAAAAAATCCGATTTTTACGCTATAAAAATCTGATTTTATATATATAATAGCCTTGAATTTATGTTCGATTTTTATACCAATGTTATTTATAAAAGGCGAGAATTTTATATAGAGAAAGGAAAGATTATATTTTTAACGCGATAAAAATATGATTTTTATATAATATAGATAATAAAAATATGATTTTTATATAATAGAGAATATAAAAATTTGATCTTTATATATGTAGTGAAATAAAAATTTGATTTTTATTATATATATGTTGAAATAAAAATGTGATTTTTATAGCGATGATGTAAAGATTCAATCTTGATATATGTAGTAGAAATATAAAAATATAATTTTTATATAGAAAGAAGCGATGGAAAAATATATGAAGTAGAAATAAAATATGATTTTTATTTATTGAAATAAAGCAATAAAAATATAATTTTTATTATGAACAGCGGGGCAAGGACTACATTAAAATTTCAAACAGATCCAGACGGTTCAGCAGTTTAAAAGTAAAGCACGGCGGAGTGGAACCCTCGGTGAGAACTCCTCACTTTTAAATTTATTTTCTAGTTTTAAATATATACTAGGATGCAGATGGTGCTTAGTAGCACCTGACAGCCGTCGTCCACAGACCATGGATGACTTGTTTGTTTGATTATTGTGTTGTGAAATTTGATTGTGTGATGTGGAATGAAATAAAATATTTTATAGTGGAAAATATTTTATAGTTAAAAATATAATTTTTAACGTGTATATAAAATGAATATTTATAAACAAATCGATGATTTGTTTATATACACTGATTTGACTGATATTGATTGGGACGATAAATTTTACACATCTCCCAACTGCACAAATAAAATGTGTGTTTGTTGATTTGAAACCCCACACGGGTATTGGGATGAAATATGACATACTCTAATCCCAATAACTAGTTGTATGTCGATCGATTGATTGACAGGCTGTGTAAGCGTTGAATATTTATATTCAATGCTTATACTCTATAGAATGCACTCTGGTTGATGGATTGCTCTCTTCATTGTTGTTATAAACATTTGTTGTGTGAAATCCATATAATCACATTATATGGTAATTGACTGTGTCTGATTCCAGTTCAGGATTATCGAATATTTTAAAATAATATTTAGTAAATATTGAAATGTGAAGCCGTTTTAAGTAGTTAAACGCCATTTTAACACGAATGAGAATTTTTTTGATTTTATTCATTTTACAATGAATATCAAAAGTGATTTCAAAATCTGATATTTTGACAAGAATTGAAATTCGAATTTAATTGAAAAGAATTGAAATTCGAATTAAATTGAAAAGAATTGAAATTCGAATTTAATTGAAATGAATTGAAATTCGAATTAAATTGAAAAGAATTGAAATTCGAATTAAATTGATATGAATTGAAATTCGAATTAAATTGAAAAGAATTGAAATTCGAATTAAATTGAAAAGAATTGAAATTCGAGTTCAACTGAATAGAATTGAAATTCGAATTTGATTGAAATAGAATGGAAATCGTTTTGAATTGAATTTAAAACGTATTGAAATTGAAATGGAATCGATTTGAATCGAAACCGATTTGAATTGAAATCGAGTTGAAATGAATTTAAAACGTATTTATATTGGAAAATTCAATTTTGATTTGAAATTGAGATGGAAGTTGAAATCGTTTTGAAAACGAATTTAAAACGATTTATAAAATACGTTTTAAAAGGAAATCGACGAAATATATATATAATATATATTATATATATATATATATATATATATATAATATAATGGCCTGAATAGAACACGCCGCGCCGCGGCAGTTCGCGAATTTCGACCATTGACTTCAAACGGATATTACGGGAGACCCGACCGTCGGATTCCCCTAAAACCGGAACCGTTGGGTTCGTATCGAAAAGAGCTTTCAAACTAATATTTGAGATTTGAAATCAAACCGTTGGATTTGGAATTATGTCCAAATGAAATTTGGAAAAGGTCGATGTAAGTGCAGTTCGATGGCCGTTGATGTGAATCGACTGTACGGGCCTTGATAAAATTATTAAAAATAGTAATAATTTGTGTTAAATCATAAGAAATGATTTGTGAAGAATTGGAGTGAAAAAATCCATATTTGAAAAGATAAAAGTAGATTTTTATCGAAATGAACTAGTTTTGAACAAGAATAATAATTTATTTATTTTTAAAATAAATAAATTGGATTTGAAATGGTTTTGAAAATAACCAGAATTTCCAATAATTAAATTGGAATGGATTTGAATCGAAATTGTCTTCGGAATATTTCGATGTTGAATTTCGTGATGATACTGATATTGTTATGGGAATTTGAAAGATATATTAATATCGTTATTTCCAATACGATATTTGTTGGTCATAGAATTTGATATTGAATATAAGCCTGTATATTTTCTATTCAGAGCCTTATATTTAATATCAAATGGGATTTGGGTTTGTCGTGAGTGGTGTCTTCCCAAACACTGTTCTTAACCCCACTTGAGAAAAAGATTAAATCTTTTTATTTAGATTTAATGAAGTGTACCAATTAAATGGTAGTTAATTGGGATTGAATTTGAATTGATTTTTTGGTTTATCGTGAACGGTGTTTTAAATAACACGTGTTATTTAACCCGATAATTAATGTAATGTGATTTTGAGTTGTTGTGAACGGTATCTTGAATAATAGTGTTCTTAGACCCAACGGAGTTAAGAAAATCAGAAACTAACTGGAGATTAGTAAGTTAAATGGCTTCTTGGGTATTGATCTGATGTTGGTTTCGGCCTTCGGGGTTAATACTTAGGGAATTGCTCACTTGCTAATTTACAGTTAGAGACTGATTGAAATGTGATGTGATTTTGGGGTTTATCGTGGACCGTGTTTTAAATGACAATGATTCTTTAACCCAGTTAAAGATTAAACTAAGTGGAGTTTTAATGAATCTTTAATTAGATTGAAAAGTTTGGGAATGGAGTATCACCAGTTTTGCTCCAGGCGATATTTAAATCTTTAATTAGATTCGAACGTGAAATGGTAATTGAATTTACTGATAACACTGTGGTGTTAGATATGAAGTATGACCAGTTTTACTTCATGGGATGTTAAACACCCCACCTCCGTTAAGGTCACTCACAAAGGGAATGCCTTAATTTTGGTGGAGGTTTATAAGTAAAAGCCACAGATAAACTCAAGACAGATGTAAACACACATATTTTAAATAGTGGAAAACCAAACAGACTTTTATTTCATCAATATGTGTTCCAACAAAACATTTCCATATTTGTCTCAAAATATTTCCATCATTACAACCTCATAACTGTCTTGATTATTAAGGAAGCATAAAACATAAACAAAGCGACAAAAATCCTCATAGTGATATCCAAAGCCATAGTCCAAGCAAAAGAGGTCTAAATCATACATCTACAGTCTTAGAGCTTTTAAAGAGTCTGACTGAGCTGAGTTGTTTCCTCCCTATGGACTTGGGGGGGGGGGGGACGAAAGAAAAGAAGACGAAAAGAAAATAGATTCAAACATAAAGCCTGAGTAAATCTTGTAACTCTTCAGTATATGAATAAGAAAAGGGCATGATAGATATATACTGAAAATAGGAAAGTGTCACAAGCTAAGGAAGTGTCGAATGTACTATCGCACCCATGTTATATCTCTACTTCTACTTGAGTTTATTCTAACTGGCACCCCATGGTGAGGGTGATGTGATCCCCATCATTATTTAAAGATCGGCTCCTACTCGCGTAACATGTGTCATACGGCCCCCAAGAATTGTAGATACCTATGCTGGTCCCACCATGGGGTGTATCAAGACCCATGGTGGCGGCCCCGACATAAATTCTAGAAGGCAAAGGTTATTCTATTGGTGTCCCCAGTGCCTTGGTTGTCTGCTCCGGAGTGTGTGCACGCCCGCACCCCGTTAGACCTACACTGTGCACCCACCGCCGTTGTTTTGACAGCTCACAATCAGCCCAGTAATCGTGCCCCACCCTGCCTAGTTTCAGGATACCGTTGATACCTAACTTGGGTTACTACTGAAACGGGTCCCTCGTTACCAGAATTTTCTAGTCAAACATGTTAAGTGATTAAGTGTCTGTATTTACCGTGCCCCACCTACCAATTCTTGATAACATGTTGAATTTGGTTAAGTGTTATAGTTGACTTAACCCTACTGTAACGGCCTGGAATTTCGCTCGATCCGAATCAGTCGTTAAACCGATCTAGACCGTTTGAAACCCCTGTTCGTTTGAGAACAGGACAAATCAGAACGCAGACGGAAGAACATTTCGTTGTTAATTACAACAATTCCATCAGATACAAGAATATACAGAGTAAGAATAAATATACATTCGATAAATATCAGAGATTACAATAAATTACATAGCAGTGGAAAATAATATAAAACACAACTGAAAGTAATGCACGGATACAGAGCTTTCCAAGCATCATTCCAGCTCTAAACCAGGATCCTGTGAATATAAATCTGCAAAACCAAAACTACTAGCTGCCCGTGTCGAAAATAAGGGCACTCAGAGTTTAGGTTAAAACAATAAACTCCAGGTCAGTCATGTGACTGGTGTGAGAACTAAAACAGTTATTTAAAACTTTACTTTAAAAGAGAGTAATTCAAGGGACCACGCCGTATAACACGGAACAGGTTTCCTCCCAAGAATACCAGTGCATAGAATAAACAACGCAATGCTATTTTGAAAAAATGAAGCTATTATAAGACCCAGGTCCCATCACACAATGCAACGCAAGCCGGAGGACAGGGTTTTACCTTATAACAGCCAAACATGCTTGGTACATTTAAAAACAAATCATTTCATACTATAATAAGTGTATAGTGTCAAACCAATTTCAATCATAAATATTAATCATAGACGGCATAGCATCCCATGCTACTATGTCGCCATACTAGGCTCTACAAATAAAGCCGAAATACACGTATTGGAAATTGGATTTCCGTCATGAGTCGAGGCAAGGGGCAAGCTCCTCTCCGCTTCGAGATACTCTAGCAAATGCCTCGGGACAACACACTCTGGGTAACCCCTGGATGCTTCAGGGCCGGTCCTCTCTTACGTTTGAGGATTAGTTATTCCTGAACACACGTTTCCTGGTCCTTACAGACCTAAAATCGAGGCGCCTCATCCAACAACCACATAGGTGAAAAGTATATAAATGTCAGGGCTGGTAAGTCACTGACACCACCAAAGCTAGAAAGAAACGTCGTGCTCTCCCTGCAGTCCTTATCCCGTTTTTAACTCATACCGAGGTGTGAGGCTCGCGAATTCACGTTATACACAAAGCTACGACACAAAGGTCGTGCTTTGATCATCAACCACAAGACTTTGCTTTTCAACAAAAGCCTTGATCCATGCAACTCAGCGTGCCACACAGGAAATTCATGCCATGCGATTGATATCTATCGATATATAACCTCTAAGCTCGTACGTCTCAGAGAAGGGCGTTAAGCAAGAGAATAAATTCTCCGCCACCAAACAGATATATATTTAACAGAAATCAATCAACACAGAATAAAATCCAATGTCAGACACACAATCCATTTACAAGTTCGTTTTGGGTCTGAACGAAACCGGAGGCACTTTCCTCGCATATCCATCGATCTCCAAGTACGTCTGGACGACCACCAACTATTTCCATCCTCTTGGGTGTACAGCCCAATCGGGATCATCAGTAATTATCCAAACGATGTGAAGACTTCCGGTCTTCGACCACCGTCTTCATCTTCGACTTATCGTCGAATCGGTTATTCAGAATGGGTATAAACCCGGCCTTTCCGAACAACCTGCGTATATTAAAAACAAATGTTACAAAAAAACAACATACGCCTCATTCCAATTCATTAGTCACTAACAGTAAATCAGTAAGAGAGCAGTTCCCCAAATATTAACCCCGACGGCCGAAACCAACATCAGATCAATACCCAGGAAACCATTCTTCTTAACTAACCTACAACTAGTTTCTAAATTTTACATTCTTAGGGAAAAGTTCCCATTTATTTTATCAAAGATAAATTCTTTAAATTTATTCTTTAATCTTCCTTTGGATGTCATTTTAAACCAAATTATGGTTTTCCAAACTAGTCGGGATTAGCGAACCACACCGAAGTAATTATTTATTTTATTTCCCATTCCCAACCTATTCATCCCATGAAGCAAAACTGGTAATACTTCATATCTAACACCACGGTGTTATCGGTAAAATTAATTACCATTTCACGTTCAAATCTAATTAAAGATTTGACTATCGTTTTGGAGCAAAACTGGTGATACTCCATTCTCCCTCGCTTTCTATATTTGATAATTTAAATTATCAATTCACATTTCTATCTAATTACAGATTCATTAAAACTCCCTTTTCTGGGTTAAAGAACTAATGTCATTTAAAACACAGTTCACGATAAACCCAAATCACATTCCATTTATTATCGGGTTAAAGAACAAGTGGTATTTAAAACACCCTTCACGATAAACCCACAAATCAATTCTATTGACAACCCATTTCAAATCCAATTTATTTATTTAAAAATAAATGGGTTTTAATTTTAGTTCAAAACTAGTTCATTTCGATAAAAATCTATTTTTATCTTTTCAAATATGGAGTTTTTCATCCTAATTGTTCCCAAATCATTTCTTATGATTTTACACAAATTATTACTATTTTTAATAATTTTATCAAGGCCCGTACAGTCGATTTCCATCAACGGCCATCGAACTGCACTTACAACGACCTTTTCCAAACTTGATTTGGACGTATCTCCAAATCCAACCGTTAGATTTCAAATTTCTAATATTTGTTAGAAAGCTCTTTTCGATATGAACCCAATGGTTCCGGTTTTAGGAAAATCCGACGGTCGGATCTCCCGTAATGTCCGTTCGAAGTCAATGGTCGAAATTCACGAACTACCGAGGCGCAGCGCGTTCTATTTAGGCCATTATATTATATATATATATAATATATAATATATATTTCGTCGGTTTCTATTTAAAACAAATTTTATAAATCATTTCAAATTTGTTACAAAAACAATTTCAACATTCATTTCAAATTCAAATCGATTTCAATTCTATTTCAAATTCGTTTTCTATTCAATTCAAATTAAATTCGTTTTCTATATATTCGATTTTTAAATTTCTTTTCAATATTCATTATAAAACGAATATAATCGATATAAATATCGTTCGCGACAAAATAGCACATCTCTAATCAACGCGGCTTTATATTTCAATAATTCTGTTATCCTATTCAACAAATAAATATTTGTTCTATTCAATACGTGAATCTATATTTTTGTCAACACATGACTAATCTCAACGAATGAGTACTGTCCACGTGTGACTATCTTTGTTGTTTTTAATATATTTTATAAAAAAAATTGGTATCTATCGTTTGATTTCAAATCAGACTCCAACCGTAAACTAGTAAGAGAACGATTCCCTAAATATTAACCCCGAAGGCCGAAACCAACATTAGATCAATATCCAGGAGACCACTCATCTTATCTATTTTCCAGTTAGTTTCTAATTTTATATCTAATAAAGACATAAATTTTATTGTTAAAATATTTCGTTCAACACATGACAAATCTCAATGGATGAGTACGGTCAACACATAAACCTTTATTTATAATAATAAAGATATAAATTTTATTGTTAAAATATTTCGTTCAACACATGACTAATCTCAACGGATGAGTACTGTCAACACATGAACCTTTATTTATAATATTCTTTATTTTCTAAATTGGAATGAGGCCCAATCAATTACCATATAAAGTTAATTATATGGATTCCATACAACACATGTATATAATAGCAACGATAAATAATCAACCATCATCCAAAGTGCACCACACTGTATAAGCAACAAATATAGATATCTAACGCTTATAACAGCCTGTCAGTCCATCGATCGACATACAACTAATTATTGGGATTAGTGTATGCCGTATTTTATCCCAATACCCGTGTGGGGTTTCAAACAATCAAACACAGATTTTTATTTGTGCAGTTGGGCGATGTGTAAAATTTATCGTCCCAATCAATATCAGTCAAATCAGTGTATATAAACAAATTGGCCGATTTGTTTATAAATATTTATTTATTCACTTTCACGTTAAAAATTATATTTTTAACGATAAAATATTTTTAACTGTATAAATATTTTATTTCCTTTGAACACATTAATTTATATTATCGATTTCACATCAACAACACAAACAATTTTTACAACACATCAATCAAACAAACAAGCCATCCATGGTCTGTGGATGACGGGTGTCGGGTGCTACTAAGCACCGTCTGCATCCTAGTATATATATATATATATATATATATATATATATAACTAGAAAAAATGAAATTTAGAGTGAGAAGTTCTCACCGATAGCTAATCCAATCATCTCGACTCTTCTTAAGTAGAAATCTTCGTCGTTCTCGCCTTTCATCACTTTCGTTGCCCGTAGCCACTACGTATATAAAAATCGAAATTTTACTTCGCTATTCAATATATAAAAATTAAATTTTTACTTCGCTATTCAATATATAAAAATCCTATTTTTACTTCGCTATTCAATATATAAAAATCGAATTTTTTACTTCGCTATTCAATATATAAAAATCCTATTTTTACTTAGCTATTCAATATATAAAAATCCTATTTTTATAATCACGCTATATGGATAAAAATTCTATTTTTACATCGATGTTATATAGATAAAAATTCTATTTTTACGTCGCTATCATATAGATAAAAATTCTATTTTTACGTCGCTATCATATAGATAAAAATTCTATTTTTACCACGCTATTCTCTATATAAAAATTTCGCCTTTTCAAATATAAAGATTTATTTCTTATTTCATCATTATAAAAATCACCTCTTTATTTCAATGTATATATAATAAAAATCAGATTTTTATTTTGCTACATATACAAAGATGATATTTTTATATTCTCTATCTTATAAAGATTATATTTTTATTTAATTAAAAACCACTTCTTTTTGAATCTAAAGATCCAATCTTTTTGTTTATAAAAAGATTTCAAACTCTTTTGTTCTAAAAATTCAAACCTTCTAACATATACAAATTCCACCTTTTAACATATATTAAAATCACATTTTTATACAAATAAAATCGTATATTTTCTGTTTTAAAAATCCTACATCTCATATAAAAATTTCATCCTTCCTACTTTAAAGACCTTACCATTATTCATATAAAAATTATAACTTTTCATAACTAAAAGTATAAACTTCTCTACTTACTAAAAAAAATATAATCTTTCTATATAATCAAAAACCCACATTTTTATATAACCGAAAGTAAATATAAATCGAAGTAAAATACTGACGGGTTTCCGATGGAGTAGGATTTCCAATCGAAGAAGAAGAGGGGAGAGGTAGAGGATGGTGCGTCGGGCTCAAACAAAAAAAAGGGACTGCGGGGTTTTTTCCAAATCAATTGGGAGGGGGTCCTTGCGACTGGAGGAGGGGAGCGAGAGTGGAGAAAGGGGTCGGAGGGGGGTCGCGTGCGTCGGTGGGGGTCTGGTCAGGGAGGCGGCGGCTTTCATCTGGTGGCGGTGGTTTTTAAGCAAAGGAGGGCTGCGGTTCTTCGAGAGGAGGAAGGGAAGGAGAGATGGACGGAGAAGGAAGGGGAGGCCGGGGATGGCGATCGTGGGGGAGGTGTCGGTCAAGGGTGCGACGGGGAAGGGGCGGATGAAGGAGGAGGGCGACATCGAGGGCTTCTGCCCCCTTGTTTTTTTTGATATGATTTTGAAAGGGTGGGGGCCTTTGTCAACGTAAGGAGATAAGGGAAAGGGTTTTTTTTATATTTATTTATTAATCTAATTTTAATATTAAATCCATAAAGTAACTTTTTATTTCAAACTCAAAACGAAACCCACCTCCTGTTGTCCTTAACTAATTACCCCCATTCCGAACACAATGGGATATTTATCGTAAGATGATTCGACTGTTTCGATTAGTTTCCGTTAAAATCAACATATAACTCTATATATTGAATTTGATCGCGCATTTCAATTTACTGGGGTCACATACTAACTCTAAATATTCCCGAAAAATATTTTCTAGCTTCGTATTGACGATACGGTCCTAGCAAAACTAGTTTCGTCGAATTCTGGGACCGTTTTAAAAATGGCCATTTTCCAGTCGATTAAAATCAACTAAAACTGGTCAAACGCGTTTTCCTTTGCCACGCTCACATAATGATTCAAAAAATTATGAAATTTGGAATCTAGCAATAATTTGACATCACGGATCCGACAAAAGTGGTTTCGTTGAAATCCGAGGTCGTTTGCAAAATTCCCATTTTTAAGGGCCTGAATTCCATAGTGACTATTTAGAATTTTCAACTGGACGTATCTTTTGATTCCCGCTATGAAATTTCGATTTTTCGGATTCGTTGGAAAAATATTATCAATTAGATCCTATTATTTTTTGTTTCACTAAAATACGGTTTGTTTTGCACTCGGTACATTCATTTGAAGTTTGAAATCGAATTATCGAACTACCAAGCCATTTTTATTCCTTTTATAATTATATATAATTATTTATATTCTAACGACGACGTATATAAATATATCCGTTCTAAATATATTCCAAATAAATTTTCGTCGATATTATTTAAAATAATTCATTTTAAATGTTCAAAATTTGCTAAAATTGCCAAAATAAAATTTTTAAACTGGTTCAGAATTTTCGGGTTATTACAATCTCCCCCACTTAAAATTTTTCGTCCCCGAAAAGGAACAAAGCCAAAAGTGGTTTGATCAATCAACTCTACGTTCGATCAGGCTTCCATTCTCCAACTTTTCAGTTTCTGAGAATTTTCAAATTCTTCAAAAACTGGCTAACACCCTAAATTTTTGAAAAAATTCGCCATAACCTCCCCTGCACCGGGAGCCACGGGAAAATCCCGAAATTGCCATACAGGCCTTCTGATCTCAAAAAAGAAAAAGAAAAAGCCAAGTGGCTAGCCAATAGTCTCATAAAATCATCATCACCCAAACAAAATAGTAAATTATAGTAAACATGTACCTATTTGTCGGGCAAACAAATTTTATTCTCTGCTTTAGCCTCCTTGCTATGACCTGTTCAATGTAAGTACATGTATATGCAAGAAAATGCGACCAATTTTCAATATAATTCAATATTTGATGCAATTAGGCATAATGGTTCAAAATTATCAAACAAATAAACAAACAACACAAACATCAATCAATTAGTGGATTAACGTTTCAAATTCATAAATTTGATATATAGTCAAAAATCATGTTTTTGATGCCAATTCACAACAATGTATTCTAGCTATATTGGTTTTGGTTCTCACACCAGTCTAATGGAAATATATAGATATCACACCTTCGAAACACGAACATAAATACTGATGATGTCATGACAATTATCAGTACCATCTCCGGGCGACTAGAATGGGATTCTATATCTATCCAGTACATTAAAACTTCGAATATACGTTCATGACGCGTATATGAAAAATCTTTATATATTGGATTGTCCAAATTCAAAATAAATAAATATTCAAATAAGTATAAAATGGTTTAAATTTTCGAAACAAAATTGTTTTCGTTTGAAAAATATACTCTTCACATTCGTTCTAGGATACTACTGATCCTATCTCTAACGAGTCATTCTAATTGGATATTACTAATCCAATATCTGATGAATTCTTTCATATGGTTCTAATGTTTCTTGTTCTCGAGCTCTATAAACCAAAGCTCTGATACCAAATGTGACGGCCTGGAATTTCGCTCGATCCGAATCAGTCGTTAAACCGATCTAGACCGTTCGAAACCCCTGTTCGTTTGAGAACAGGACAAATCAGAATGCAGATGGAAGAAAATTTCATTGTTAATTACAACAATTCCATCAGATACAAGAATATACAGCGTATGAATAAATATACATTCGATAAACATCAGAGATTACAATAAATTACATAGAAGCGGAAAATAATATAAAACACAACTGAAAGTAATGCACGGATACAGAGCTTTCCGAGCATCATTCCAGCTATAAACCAGGATCCTGTGAATATAAATCTGCAAAACCAAAACTACTAGCTGCCCATGTCGAAAATAAGGGCACCCAGAGTTTAGTTTAAAAAAATAAACTCCAGTTCAGTCATGTGACTGGTGTGAGAACTAAAACAGTTATTTAAAACTTTACTTTAAAAGATTGTAATTCAAGGGACCACGCCGTATAACACGGAACGGGTTTCCTCCCAAGAATACCAGTGCATAGGATAAACAACGCAATGCTTTTTCGAAAAAATGAAGCTATTATAAGACCCAGTTCCCATCACACAATGCAACACAAGCCGGAGGATAGGGTTTTACCTTATAACAGCCAAACATGCTTGGTACGTTTAAAACAAATCAATTGATACTATAATAAGTGTATAGTGTCAAAACAATTTCAATCATAAATATCAATCATAGACGGCATAGCATCCCATGCTACTATGTCGCCATACTAGGCTCTACAAATAAAGCCGAAATACACGTATTGGAAATTGTATTTCCGTCATGAGTCGAGGAAAGGGGCAAGCTCCTCTCCGCTTCGAGACACTCTAGCAAATGCCTCGGGACTACACATTCTAGGTAACCCCTGGATGCTTCAGGACAGGTCCTCTCTTACGTTTGAGGATTAGTTATTCCTGAACACACGTTTCCCTGTCCTTACAGACCTAAAATCGAGGCGCCTCATCCAACAACCACATAGGTGAAAAGTATATAAATGTCAGGGCTGGTAAGTCACTGACACCACCAAAGCTAGAAAGAAACGTCGTGCTCTCCCTGTAGTCCTTATCCCGTTTTTAACTCATACCGAGGTGTGAGGCTCGCGAATTCATGTTATACACAAAGCTACGCCACAAAGGCCGTGCTTTGATCATCAACCACAAGACTTTGCTTTTCAACAGAAGCTTTGATCCATGCAACCCAGCGTGCCACACAGGCAATTCATGCCATGCGATTGATAACTATCGATATATAACCTCTAAGCTCGTACGTCTTAGAGAAGGGCGTTAAGCAAGAGAATAAATTCTCCGCCGCCAAACAGATATTTATTTAACAGAAATCAATCAACACAGAATAAAATCCAATGTCATACACACAATCCATTTACAATTTCGATCTGGGTCTGAACGAAACCGGAGGCACTTTCGTAGCATATGCATCGATCTCCAAGTACGTCTGGACGACCACCAACTATTTCTATCCTCTTGGGTGTACAGCCCAATCAGGATCATCAGTAATTATCCAAACGATGTGAAGACTTCCGGTCTTCGACCACCGTCTTCATCTTCGACTTATCGTCGAATCGGTTATTCAGAATGGGTATAAACCCGGCCTTTCCGAACAACCCGTGTATATTAAAAACAAATGTTACACAAACACAAAATATGCCTCATTCCAATTCATTAGTCACTAACCGTAAATCAGTAAGAGAGCAATTCCCCAAATATTAACCCCGAAGGCCGAAACCAACATTAGATCAATACCCAGGAAACAATTCTTCTTAACTAACCTACAGCTAGTTTCTAAATTTCACATTCTTAGGGAAAAATTCCCATTAATTTTATCAAAGATAAATTCTTTAAATTTATTCTTTAATCTTCCTTTGGATGTCATTTTAAACCAAATTATGGTTTTCCAAACTAGTTGGGATTAGCGAACCACACCGAAGTAATTATTTATTTTATTTCCCAATCCCAACCTATTCATCCCATGAAGCAAAACTGGTAATACTTCATATCTAACACCACGGTGTTATCGGTAAAATTAATTACCATTTCACGTTCAAATATAATTAAAGATTTGACTATCGTTTTGGAGCAAAACTGGTGATACTCCATTCTCGCTCACTTTCTATATTTGATAATTTAAATTATCAATTCACATTTCAATCTAATTACAGATTCATTAAAACTCCCTTTTCTAGGTTAAAGAACTAATGTCATTTAAAACACAGTTCACGATAAACCCAAATCACATTCCATTTATTATCAGGTTAAAGAACAAGTGGTATTTAAAACACCCTTCACGATAAACCCACAAATCAATTATATTTACAACCCATTTCAAATCCAATTTATTTATTTAAAAATAAATGGGTTTTAATTTTAGTTCAAAACTAGTTCATTTCAATAAAAATCTATTATTATCTTTTCAAATATGTAGTTTTTCATCCTAATTTTTCCCAAATCATTTCTTATGATTTTACACAAATTATTACTATTTTTAATAATTTTATCAAGGCCCGTACAGTCGATTTCCATCAACGACCATCGAACTGCACTTACATCGACCTTTTCCAAACTTGATTTGGACGTATCTCCAAATCCAATCTTTAGATTTCAAATTTCTAATATTCGTTAGAAAGCTCTTTTCGATACGAACCCAACGGTTCCAGTTTTAGGAGAATCTGACGGTCGGATCTCCCGTAATGTCCATTCGAAGTCAATGGTGGAAATTCACGAACTACCGCGGCGCGGCGCGTTCTATTCAGGCCATTATATATTATATATATAATATATATAATATATATTTCGTCGATTTCTATTTAAAACGAATTTTATAAATCGTTTCAAATTTGTTACCAAATTTCAACATTCATTTCAAATTCAAATCGATTTCAATTCTATTTCAAATTCGTTTTCTATTCGATTCAAATTAAATTCGTTTTCTATATATTCGATTTTTAAATTTCTTTCCAATATTCATTATAAAACGAATATAATCGATATAAATATCGTTCGCGTCAAAATAGCACATCTATAATCAACAAGGCTTTATATTTCAATAATCCTGTTATCCTATTCAACAAATGAATATTTATTCTATTCAATACGTGAATCTATATTTTTGTCAACACATGACTAATCTCAACGAATGAGTACTGTCCACATGTGACTATCTTTGTTGTTTTTAATATATTTTATAAAAAATTTGGTGTCTATCGTTTGATTTCAAATCAGACTCCAACCGTAAACTAGTAAGAGAACAATTCCCTTAATATTAACCCCGAAGGCCTAAACCAACATCAGATCAATATCCAAGAGACCACTCATCTTATCTATTTTCCAGTTAGTTTCTAATTTTATATCTAATAAAGACATAAATTTATTGTTAAAATATTTCGTTCGACATATGACTAATCTCAACGGATGAGTACGGTCAACACATGAACCTTTATTTATAATAATAAAGATATAAATTTTATTGTTAAAATATTTCGTTCAACACATGACTAATCTCAACGGATGAGTACTGTCAACACATGAACCTTTATTTATAATATTCTTTATTTTCTAAATTGGAATGAGGCCCAATCAATTACCATATAAAGTTAATTATATGGATTCCATACAACACATCTATATAATAACAACGATAAATAATCAACCATCATCCAAAGTGCACCACACTGTATAAGCATCAAATATAGATATCTAACGCTTATAACAGCCTGTCAATCGATCGATCGACATACAACTAATTATTCGGATTAGTGTATGCCGTATTTTATCCTAATACCCGTGTGGGGTTTCAAACAATCAAACACAGATTTTTATTTGTGCAGTTGGGCGATGTGTAAAATTTATCGTCCCAATCAATATCAGTCAAATCAGTGTATATAAACAAATCGGCCGATTTGTTTATAAATATTTATTTATTCACTTTCACGTTAAAAATTATATTTTTAACGATAAAATATTTTTAACTGTATAAATATTTTATTTCCTTTCAACACATTAATTTATATTATCGATTTCACATCAACAACACAAACAATTTTTACAACACATCAATCAAACAAACAAGCCATCCATGGTCTGTGGATGACGGGTGTCATGTGCTGCTAAGCACCGTCTGCATCCTAGTATATATATAACTAGAAAAAAAGAAATTTAGAGTGAGAAGTTCTCACCGATAGCTAATCCAATCATCTCGATTCTTCTTAAGTAGAAATCTTCGTCGTTCTCGCCTTTCGTCACTTTCGTTGCCCGTAGCCACTACATATATAAAAATCGAATTTTTACTTCGCTATTCAATATATAAAAATCGAATTTTTTACTTCACTATTCAATATATAAAAATCCTATTTTTACTTCGCTATTCGATATATAAAAATCAAATTTTTACTTTGCTATTCAATACATAAAAATCCTATTTTTACTTCGCTATTCAATATATAAAAATCCTATTTTTATAATCACGCTATATGGATAAAAATTCTATTTTTACATCGATGTTATATAGATAAAAATTCTATTTTTACGTCGCTATCATATAGATAAAAATTCTATTTTTACGTCGCTATCATATAGATAAAAATTCTATTTTTACCACGCTATTCTTTATATAAAAATTTCACCTTTTCAAATATTAAGATTTCGTTTTTATTTCATCACTATAAAAATCACCTCTTTATTTCAATGTATATATAATACAAATCAGACTTTTATTTCGCTACATATAAAAAGATGATATTTTTATATTCTCTATATTATAAAGATTATATTTTTATTTAATTAAAAACCACTTCTTTTTGAATCTAAAGATCCAATCTTTTTGTTTAAAAAAAAAATTCAAACTCATTTGTTCTAAAAATTCAAACCTTCTAACATATACAAATTCTACCTTTTAACATATATTAAAATCACATTTTTATACAAATAAAATCGTATATTTTCTGTTTTAAAAATCCTACATCTCATATAAAAATTTCATCTTTCCTACTTTAAAGACCTTACCTTTATTCATATAATAATTATAACTTTTCATAGCTAAAAGTATAAACTTCTCAACTTACTAAAAAAAAATATAATCTTTCCATATAATCAAAAACCCACATTTTTATATAACCGAAAGTAAATATAAATCAAAGTAAAATACTCATGGGTTTCCGATGGAGGAGTATTTCCAATCGAAGAAGAAGAGGGGGGAGGTAGAGGATGGTGCGTCGGGCTCAAAAAAAAAAAGGGTTGCGGGGTTTTTTTCCAAATGAATTGGGAGGGTGTCCTTGCGACTGGAGGAGGGGAGCGAAAGTGGAGAAAGGGGTCGGAGGGGGTCGCGCGCGTCGGTGGGGGTCTGGTCAGGGAGGCGGCGGCTTTCATCTGGTGGTGGTTTTTAATCAAGGGGGGGGGGGGGCTGCGGTTCTTCGAGAGGAGGAAGGGAAGGAGAGATGGACGGAGAAGGAAGGGGAGGCCGGGGATGGCGATCGTGGGGGAGGCGTCGGTCAAGGGTGCGACGGGGAAGGGGCGGATGAAGGAGGAGGGTGACATCGAGGGCTTCTGCCCCCTTGTTTTTTCTGTAATGATTTGAAAGGGTGGGGGCCTTTGTCAACGTAAGGAGATAAAGGAAAGGGGTTTTTTAAATATTTATTAATTTAATTTTAATATTAAATCCATAAAGTAACTTTTTGTTTCGAACTCAAAACGAAACCCACCGCCTATCGTCCCTAACTATTTACCCCCATTCCGAACACAATGGGATATGTATCGTAAGCTGATTCGACTATTTCGATCAGTTTCCGTTAAAATCAACATATAACTCTATATATTGAATTTGAACGCGCATTTCAATTTACTGGGGTCACATACTAACTCTAAAAATTTCCGAAAAATATTTTCTAGCTTCGTATTGACGATACAGTCCTAACAAAACTAGTTTCGTCGAATTCTGAGACCGTTTGAAAAATGGCCATTTTCTAGTCGATTAAAATCAACTAAAACTGGTTAAACGCGTTTTCCTTTGCCATGCTCACATATTGATTTGAAAAATTATGAAATTTGGAATCTAGCAATAATTTTACATCATGGATCCGACAAAAGTGGTTTCGTCGAAATCCGAGGTCGTTTGCAAAATTCCCATTTTTAAGGGCCTGAATTCCATAGCGACTATTCAGAATTTTCAACTGGACGTATCTTTTGATTCCCGCTATGAAATTTAGATTTTTTGGATTCGTTGGAAAAATATTATCAATTAGATCCTATTATTTTTGCTTTCACTAAAATCTGGTTTATCTTGCACTCGGTACATTCATTTGAAGTTTGAAATCAAATTATCGAACTACCGCACCATTTTAATTCCTTTTATAATTATATATAATTATTTATATTCTAACGACGATGTATATAAATATATTCGTTCTAAATATATTCCAAATAAATTTTCGTCGATATTATTTAAAATAATTCATTTTAAATGTTCAAAATTTGCTAAAATTGCCAAAATAAAAATTTTAAACTGGTTCAGAATTTTCGGGTTATTACACCTACCATATGTCCTTAGCCTCTTAGGTGCACCTGACCACTCACATTAGACAGGTATTGCTACGGTTACTGGATATGTCGGTCGGTTCCGGGCAGGTTTACACCGTAGCTCAGTCTAACCTCGGGTCCTTATTGGGCTCAATGCTTAACCACCCACATTGGATAGGTATTGCTGTGACTACTAGACAGTTAGGCGGTTCCGGGCAGGTTTACATCATAACTCAATCCAACCTCGGGTTAAGCATATCATGTTTTCTAAATTTACATATTTTATTACTTCTCAATTATATATGTAAATGTCATATCTTTTATTCTTGGGTATATCAATTCATACCGCTTAAATGTCATTGTCATTGGCATGTGCCAAACATGCCAACTTATATTTCGATGTTTTACACCCAACGTTATTACCCCCATTTGTTCGCAACGTTATAACATGTGTTGGGCTTGTTACAATTCAGCCCAACTTTATAAACGTGAAAAAAAGGGGAAATCAAGAACATGTAATACATAAAGGTGTGTGGCGCATGAACTTGCAATTTAGCGATTCAACTAACATATAATATGGGTCATGTTAACTTGCATTCAAATCAAAGTATAACTATGTAGGTGACATATGAAATGGCATAGTTTAGGTTTATACAAACTTGTGTTTAAACATGTTTAACTTGGCATAATGTCAAACACGAAACTAGCATGTTGTATATTCACGAAAATGTCCAATTATAGCTTCTAATCACATAGCCTATTTCAACATGAACTTGCATAGTTTATGAAACCCAAACGTTACTTAACATAGATCCAATTATACTTGCAAAGAAACATGAACTTGCATAGTTTATGAAACCCAAACGATACTTGACATAGATCCAATTATACTTGAAAATAAACATAAGAATGACATCATAGGTTTTGGGTCATGTAAGCATAAAAGGTTTCAAATCTAGAACATGTTTACCTAAGCCTTAATTTAGACTTAGTGAATGTATATAGTCCATGCCATAGGCATAAACAAAAAGGGATCAAATTCTAGTTTTTGCAACAAACTTGCAAGTGCCATTGTTTTTCATATACAATTGTTCAATAGGCTTGCATCAATCAAATTTATGCCACAAACATCAATACACAAGTCATGATAGAACCATTACAATACACAGAATTTGTACAATAACACAATTCTATTTTCATTTACATCGAATCACATCACAATTTTTATTCATATTCTGAAAGGTCACTATACTTACAACGAATGCAGAATCTTGAATTCTGGATTCTGAAATTGAGATGCGCTCCTTTGGGTAGACTAATGTTGCGTTGATTAATTGGATTTAACTTTTATCTTCTGCTTAATTTGATTTGTCTCTTAGGATTTTCCCCCTTGACGGCTATGCTCAATTCCTCCTTGGCAGCATGACGACTCCTTTCTTATTTTTTTGTGTGAATTTTCAGTTGAGACTTAGGGTGTATTTATAGATATTTAAATTGTTTTGAGTCGTCAGATGAAGACAGGAGGAATCTAGGCCATTCAAAGTTCAAAGAGCCAATCAAGAGGTGACACGTCAGCCCTAATGACACACAGAGCCACAGAAATTCGAGCCTGGGCTAGACCTAGCCAACCAGGTCGACCAGGTAGGTCGACTGGCAGGTGGACACCCAGGTCCACACTATGGTCGACCTGAGGTAGCCAGGTCGACACTGTTGTCGACCTGGGGAGGCCGGGTTGACACCATGGTCGACCCTATGGTGGACCTGGTCTCTGGGCAGGAATTTTCCTGCCCAGCCCAGTTTGAACCTGAAATTCGAATTTTGAATTTTAAACTAAGCTGTTTGAATTTAAATTTTATTCTGAAACTTCCAAAGGTCATAACTCCTTCATACGGAGTCCGATTCGCGCAAACTCGGACTCTATCTCAAGCAGAATTCCGAGACGAACACAATGGCGTAACCCATTTCCCTTAATTCTTTCATTTAGAATTAATTACACTTTAATTTGTGAAGCTTAATGTTATAGAATTCACGGGGTGTTACATTCTCCCCTCTTAAAAGGATTTCGTCCCCGAAATCTTCAAGTTAGGAAGAATGTATATCCTACCATCCAACAATCCATCTACTCAAGCAACAAACACAGGCATCCACTGTCCTTAAAAGACCTCTAATGCTTCGTGATCATATGCATAGTGTGTGTGTATGTCCTTATCTAATGCAGAAACCAGGCGGTCTACTGATTCGGTTGACCTCCTTAATGTGAATCATGTAAGTGTCATGAATCCATTATGCATGCAAAATTTTCCTACTCACAATTCTACATTAGTGCACAAATATTCATACAAATGCGACGACCATATGACAGCATATCAAGTTTCAACCATAAATGAGAATACATATATATGCACATGCAATATGAAGTGACCGAGACGATCTATAACCTAGGGTGTGTGTTTATGCATCCACGAGCAACCACTAGCAATCACTAGCAACCATTTGCAGCCATCATTCATAACATGTTTTCAAATACGTGTTTGCATCCATTTTTTTTCTACCTAAGGAGTTAGGAGAAGGACCGAGGAGATATACCTAAAAAGATAGATAAAGCATAACTTAAGGAAAAAGAGAGAGATCAAAGATGTACCCTGAAAAAGAAGAGCGTAGGCAGCATGTATTCTGTCCTCAGTTTCCCAAGTCGCGTCTTCCTCGGCATCGCTCCACTGAACTTTAACGAGTTTGACTTCGCGGTTGCGTAGCTTTTTCACTTCAGTTCCTAAGATGCGGGTTGGAACTCTCCTCACAGTTGCTTCACGTTCCACTTCGGCTTCCACTAGAATGCTAGGTTCCACCACTTCCGCAGACTCATGCAAACACTTCCGGAGGTGAGAAACATGAAAGACGTTGTGAACTTCGGCCAGTCTCTCGAGTAGCTCTAATCTATAAGCCTTCTTCCCAACCTTCTCGATGATAGGAAACGGTCCTACAAATCTTGGTGCTAGCTTTCCCGTGGATCCGAAGCGAACGACGTTCCTTAAAGGAGATACCTTAAGGAAAACCCTGTCCCCAACCTCAAACTCAAGGTCGGTCCATCTTTTGTCAGCGTAGGATTTTTGTCTGTCTTGGGCTGTCTTCATCCTTCTCCGTATCAAGTCCACTTTCTCCGAAGTCTCCCGAATCATGTCTGGCCCAAGTATAAGCTTATCTATAGACACCCACCAACAAGTTGGTGATTTGCACGGTCTTCCATACAAGGCTTCGATGGGTGCCATACCAATGGTAGCTGTTGTTGTAGGCAAATTCCACTAAAGGAAGGTGATCCTCCCAAGTCCCTCCAAAGTCAAGAACGCAAAGTCTCAAAAGATCCTCTAAAACTCTATTCACCGTTTCCGTCTGGCCATCAGTTTGGGGGTGATAGGTCGTGCTCAAACATAACTGTGTGCCTACAGCTTCTTGCAGACTACCCCAAAACTAACTTGTGAAGATAGGGTCTCGGTCACTAACAATGCTGGAGGGTATCCCATGGAGTCGAACTATTTCCTTTAGATAAAGAGATGCTAGACATGAGGCAGTCCTTCTACTCTTGATAGGTATGAAGTGGGCACTCTTAGTAAGCCTATCCACTTTTACCCAAATGCTAGTATTGCCTCTTCTCGACCTAGGTAGTCCATCAATGAAGTCCATTGAAATGCTATCCCACCTCCACTGTGGCACCTCTAAAGGATGAAGTAGTCCTCCAGGTTTCTTTTGTTCCGCCTTGACCCATTGGCAGGTCATGCACTTAGAAACAAAATCTACCACATCTTGCTTCATGCCGCTCCAAAAGAAAGTCCTTTTTATATCCGTGTACATCTTATCACCGCCAGGGTGTATAGTCATCTTGGAATGATGTGCTTCCTCGAGAACCTTCTTTGTCAACTCCCTTGCTTGTGGGATGCATAATCTTCCATCTCGCCTCAGCCAACCCTTATCATTGATGGCGTACCTACTAAGGTGACTAGAAGTCTCACCCCTAATAAGTCTATCAATCACATCAACAAGTTGATGGTCTTCACGTTGTGCATCCCCTATTGAGTCCAAGAGAGTAGGGCGTACTTCGAGAGATGCTAGCAAACCTGGTACAAAATCTGAGGAGGGCCTAAAGTTAAAACTGGCTATATACTCTAGGCTTTTCCTTTCCACAAAGAGCGGGCTTAAGGTCAGTTTCTTTCGGCTCAACGCATCTGCTACTACGTTGCCTTTGCTGAGAGTATAGGAAATTTCAAAGTCATACGAGGCAAGAAACTCCATCAATCTTTGCTGCCTCAAGTTAAGATCCTTCTACGAGAAGAGATATTTTAACGATTTATGGTCAGTGTATAATTCGAACTTCTCACCTAGGAGATAATGGCGCCAAGACTTAAGCGCAAAGACGATGGCGGCTAACTCAAGATCGTGGGTTGGGTAGTTCTTTTCATGAACTTTCAATTGTCTTCCGCCATAAGCTACTACCTTTCCTTCTTGCATTAGAACAGCGCCTAGTCCCGTTCCACATGCATCCGTGTATACTGTGAACATTTTGCTTCCATCTGGCAAAGTCAGAACGGGGGCAGTTGTGAGAGACCTTTTTAATCATTGGAAAGCAAACTCGCAATCCAAATCCCAAGTGAATGCCAGATTCTTCTTTGTTAGCCTTGTGAGTGGGGCTGAGATTTTTGCGAAATCCCTAATAAATTTTCGGTAAAAACCGGCTAGCCCAAGAAAGCTTCGAACTTCGGTTGCATTTCTTGGTGTCTTCCAATCTTGCACTGCCACCACTTTCGCGGGGCCCACGGCCAACCTCTCTTTGGGCACTATATGCCCCAGAAATCTTACTTCTTTTCTCCAGAAGTGACACTTGGAGAATTTGGCTTTTAGTTGATGAGCTCGAAGAGTTTCCATGATTTCTTTCAGATGTTGAGCATGCTCTTCCTCATTCTTTGAGAAGATTAAGATATCATCTACGAAGACAATCACAAATTTGTTGAGGAATTCTCTGAACACCCTGCTCATTAGGTCTACGAAATAAGCGGGTGCGTTTGTCAAGCCGAAAGGCATGACAAGCCACTCGAAGAAACCGTCTGGGGATCTGAACGCTGTTTTATCAATGCTATCTTCAGCTACTCTTACCTGATGGAACCCAGTTGCCAGATCAAGTTGGGAGAAGACCGTTGCACCTACAAGCTGATCAAACAAATCGTCGATTCGAGGAAGAGGGTGCCTATTTTTCTTGGTCAATTTGTTTATCTCCTATATTCGACGCAAAGGCGAAGCGAACCATCCGCTTTGGTTGCGAACACCACTGGAGCACCCCATTCCGAAATGCTCCGTCTAATGAACCCTTTTTCGAGAAGTTCATTAACCTTCTTACTGAGCTCCTTGCTCTCCCTTGGAGCCATGTGTCTGACAGGTAAAGCTACAGGCTTTGCGTTATCCACAAGATATATGCGGAAGTTTATTTCCCGCCTTGGAGGTAAGCCTTTCACCTCCTCAAAGACATCCGGATATTCCCAGACTACTCTTACTGATTGCAAATTCTCATCGGAAGCGTCAAGCAACTCTAGATAACTAAGCATAACAGCATTCAACGGATTACAAGAAATTTCTAGAGTGTTACCAAGCCGAGTCAAGAGTCTAACTACTCTTTTCTTACAATCAAGAATGGCACTATTACTGGATAACCAGTCCATGCCTAAGATCAAACCATATCATACGAAGCCCAAAACAAAGGCATTCCAACTAAACTCAACGTTGAGAATAGAGATTTTCAAACCCAAACAAACCATTGACAAGTAAGCGGAGCCCCAATTGGATTTGAAACTACTAAGGGATCTTCTACCATACTAGTGTCTAGATGCAGAGATTCTACTAAGGCAGATGAAATAAAAGAGTGTGATGCGCCAGAGTCAAAAAGTGTACGAACTGGATGATCATAAAGATAGACTACACTTTCTACGAAAATATAACTACCTCGTTTCTTCTGAGGTGCCACTAGCACATGAACGTGAACCCCTGAACTGGATCCAGCTTTCTGTCCCTACCCTTTCTTCTTTGGGCAGTCCTTAGCTTGGTGCCCAGTCTCTCCACAATGGAAGCAACCACCCAACTTCGCCTTCCTTTTTCGGCAGTCTTTTGATATATGTCCCACAATGCCACAGAAATTGCACCTTCTCTTCTCATGGGGCTTATTGTTCTTCCCTCCTTTCTTGAAGTCTGTTTTCTATGCTTATAGACCCTCTTTCTTCTCTTCCCCCTTAGTTTCTTTCTTACCGTGGTCTTCCTCGTGTAGCAACGCCATGTCTACCAAGCTTTCATAAGTCGCTCCCGGGGACACATGGGTCATAGCAAGGCTGTGTAGAGGCTCATTCAAACCATTGACGAAGCGAAGTGCCTTCTTGTGTTGGGGGTTTACTAAGTCTAGCCCAAATCTGGCCAGCTGATTAAACTGATTAACATATTCCCTGATCGTCATGCTCCCCCCTGTTTCAGAGTTAGGAACTTCTCCATTTGCAGGCTTCTTTCAGCTTGGGAGAGAAATTTCATCTCAAACCTTGTCCTGAAGTCTTCCCATGTTTCCACTGCCCTCTGAGCATTGGTAACTTCGCACCAATAGGAAGCTTCATCCTTAAGCAACCATACCGCTAGTTGTATCTTTTGCCTGTCATCAACTCCAAAGATGACAAATAGATCCTCAGTCTCCTTTAGCCAGTTTCTTGCCCCTACAAAGGATTATATCCCATAAAAGTCTTTTCCACCCATAGCCTTGAAGTCTCTACATGTTTTTGCGAAGGCATTTCCACTTGGAGGGGGAGGAGGAGGAGGAACAGCGACCACTGGATGAGGGATGTCTGTTGGGCCCGCGCCATTGGCCCTTGCTTCTAAGTACCTCCTAAACCAGCCGGGAATCGGCACTCCTTCCGGGAGGTTAAAGTCTCCAGACATGCTGAAACAGAAAGGAATAATTCAAAACGATGGATAGAGAGAGATAGGGCATAAGGCTTTGGGGGATTTTGTCTTTTTATAGATATAACACTTTTTCTTGAAAGATGCTTCTTTAAACTTTCTTTTTGAAAACAATTTCAAAATTTTCTTTATCTTTTCTAGTAAACCTATGCTCTGATACCAAGTGGAAAACCCCACCTCCGTTAAGGTCACTCACAAAGGGAATGCCTTAATTTTGGTGGAGGTTTATAAGTAAAAGCCAATGATAAACTCAAGACAGATGTAAATACACATATTTTAAACAGCGGAAAACCAAACAGACTTTTATTTCATCAATATGTGTTCCAACAAAACATTTCCATATTTGTCTCAAAATACTTCCATCATTACAACCTCATAACTGTCTTGATTATTAAAGAAGCATAAAACATAAATAAAGTGACAAAGATCCCCATAGTGATATCCGAAGCCATAGACTGAGCAAAAGAGGTCCAAATCATACATCTACAGTCTTGGAGCTTGTAAAGAGTTTGACTGAGCTGAGCTGTTTCCTCCCTGTGGACCTGGGGGGAACGAAAGAAAAGAAGACGAAAAGAAAATAGAGTTAGATATAAAGCCTTAGTAAATCTAGTAACTCTTCAGTATATGAATAAGAAAAGGGCATGATAGATATATACTGAAAATAGGAAAGTGTCACAAGCTAAGGAAGTGTCGAATGTACTATCGCACCCATGTTATATCTCTACATCTACTTGAGTTTATTCTAACTGGCACCACATGGTGAGGGTGAAGTGATCCCCATCTTTATTTAAAGATCGGCTCCTACTCTCGTAACATGTGTCATACGGCCCCCAGGAATTATAGATACCTATGTAGACCCATGGTGGCGGCCCCGACACAAATTCTAGAAGGCATAGGTTATTCTACTGGTGTCCCAATTGCCCTGGTTGTCTGCTCCGGAGTGTGTGCACGCCCGCACCCCGTTAGACCGACATTGTGCACCCACCGCCGTCGTTTTGACCGCTCACAATCAGCCCAGTAATCGTGCCTCACCCTGCAGGTTTACATCATAACTCAATCCAACCTCGGGTTAAGCATATCGTGTTTTCTAAATTTACATATTTTATTACTTCCCAATTATATATGTAAATGTCATATCTTTTATTCTTGGGTATATCAATTCATACCGCTTAAATGTCATTGTCATTGGCATGTGCCAAACATGCCAACGTATATTTTCATGTTTTACACCCAACGTTATTACACCCGTTTGTTCGCAACGTTATAACATGTGTTGGGCTTGTTACAATTCAGCCCAACTTTATAAACGTGAGAAAAAAGGGGAAATCAAGAACATGTAATACATAAAGGCGTGTGGAGCATGAACTTGCAATTTAGCGATTCAACTAACATATAATATGGGTCATGTGAACTTGCATTCAAATCAAAGTATAACTAAGTAGGTGACATATGAAATGGCATAGTTTAAGTTTATACAAACTTGTGTTTAAACATGTTTAACTTGGCATAATGTCAAACACGAAACTAGCATGTTGTATATTCACCAAAATGTCCAATTATAGCATCTAATCACATAGCCTATTTCAACATGAACTTGCATAGTTTACGAAACCCAAACGATACTTAACATAGATCCAATTATACTTGCAAATAAACATGAACTTGCATAGTTTATGAAACCCAAACGATACTTGACATAGACCCAATTATACTTGCAAATAAACATAAGAATGACATCATAGGTTTTGGGTCATGTAAGCATAAAAGGTTTCAAATCTAGAACATGTTTACATAAGCCTTAATTTAGACTTAGTGAATGTATATAGTCCATGCCATAGGCATAAACAAAAAGGGATCAAATTCTAGTTTTTGCCACAAACTTGCAAGTGCCATTGTTTTTCATATACAATTGTTCAATAGGATTGCATCAATCAAATTTATGCCACAAACATCAATACACAAGTCATGATAGAACCATTACAATACACAGAATTTATACAATAACGCAATTCTATTTTCATTTACATCGAATCACATAACAGTTTTTATTCATATTCTGAAAGGTCGCTATACTTACAACGAATGCAGAATCTTAAATTCTGGATTCTGAATTCTGAAATTGAGATGCGCTCCTTTGGGTAGACTAACGCTGCATTGATTAATTTGAATTAACTTTTATCTTCTTCTTAATTTGATTCATCTCTTAGGCTTTTCCTTTTTGACGGCTATGCTCAATTCCTCCTTGGCACCATGACGACTCCTTTCTTATTTTTTTTTGTGAATTTTCAGTTGAGACCAAAGGTGTATTTATAGATTTTTAAATTGTTTTGAGCCGTCAGATGAAGACAGGAGGAATCTAGGCCATACAAAGTTCAAAGAGCCAATCAAGAGGTGACACGTCAGCCCTAGTGACACACAGAGCCACAGAAATTCGAGTCGGGGTTAGACCTAGCCAGCTAGGTCGACTAGGTAGGTAGACTGGCAGGTCGACACCCAGGTCGACACTATGGTCGACCTGAGGTGGGAAGGTCGATAATGTTGTCGACCTGGGGAGGCCAAGTCGACACCATGGTCGACCTGGTCTCTGGGCGGGAATTTTCCCACCCAGCTCAGTTTGAACCTGAAATTCGAATTTTGAATTTTAAATGAGTTGTTTGAATTTAATTTGTTTTATGAAACTTCCGAAGGTCATAACTCCTTCATACGGAGTCCGGTTCGCGCAAACTCGGACTCTATCTCAAGAAGAATTCTGAAACGAACGCAATAGCGTAACCCATTTCCCTTAATTCTTTCATTTAGAATTAATTACACTTTAATTTATGAATCTTAATGTTATAGAATTCACGGGGTGTTACAGGATGAATAGGTTGGGATTGGGAAATAAAATAAATGATTACTTCGGTGTGGTTCACTAATCCCGACTAGTTGAATTGATATTCAAAAGAAGATTAAAGAATAAATTTAAGGAATTTATCTTTGATAAAATTAATGGGAACCTATCCCTAAGAATGTGAAATTCACCAACTAACTGAAGATTAGTTAAGATGAATGGTATCCTGGGTATTGATCTGATGTTGGTTTCGGCCTTCGGGGTTAATATTTGGGGAATTGTTCTCTTGCTAATTTACGGTTAGTGACTGATGAATTGGAATGAGGCGTATGTTCTGTTTGTGTAACATTGTATATTATATACGCGAGTTATTCGGGAAGACAGGGTTTATCCCATTCTGAATTACTGATACGACGATAGGTCGAAGATGAAGGCGGTGGTCGAAGACCGGAGGTCTTCACGTCGTTTGGGTGATTACTGATTATCTTGATTGGGTCGTACACCCAAGAGGAGGGAATCAGTTAGTGGTTATCCAGACGTACTTGGAGATCGACGGATATGCGAGGTACTAGGTGCTTCCGGTTTCGTTCAGACCCGGAACGAACTTGTAAATGGACTATGTGTCTGACATTGGATTTTATTCTATGTGATTGATTTCTGTTAAATATATATCTGTTTGGAAATGGAGAATTTATTCTCTTGCTTAACGCCTTTCTATGAGACTTACGAGCTTAGAGGTTATATATTGATGGATATCAAACGCATGGAGTGAATTGGTTGTGCGGCATTCCTAAGTGGCAATATGATCAAGGCTTCTGTTGAAAAGAAAAGTTTTGTGTTTGATGATCAAAGCACGGCCTGTGTGGCATAGCTTTGTGTATCGTTGATTCGCGAGCCTCACACCCCGGTTGTGAACCAGAAACAAGAGAAGGATCCAGGGAGGGCATGCGTCTCTTTCTAGCTAGAAGCGGCGTCAGTGGTTTTACGTGCCCTGACGAGTTTGACTTATGTGGTTGTTGCTGTTGTGAGGCGCCTCAGATATATCGGTCTTTCTCGAACCGATGGAGTCATTCGTTGGCTCATTTACGCCCCATAGGGCGGGGAGACGTAGTGTTCAGGGTTTCGTCTAATCCACATCGAGTGGACCGGCCCAGTGGCTCCAAGAGACGATGCGTTTTGTTCCTAAGACTCGGGCTAGACAGTCTTAAATTCGGTGAGGACTCTCTTTTGCCTCGGTTCATAGATGGAGATCCAACTTCCAATACGTGATTTTGCGGTTTTGATTGTAGAGCCTAGTATGGAGACATAGTGGGATGGGGCACTTATGCCGTCTATGATTGATACTTATGATTGAAATTGTTTTGACACTATACACTTATAGTAATAATAAAAGATGAAATTTAGCATATCAAGCATTCTTGGCTATCATAAGGTAAAAAACCTATCCTCCGGTTTGTGTTGCATTGTGTGATGGGACCTGGGTCTTATAATAGCTTCATTTTCTTTATTTAGCATTGCGCTGTTTGTTTTATGCACTGGTATTCTTGGGTGGAAACCCGTTCCGTGATATACGGTGTGGTCCCTTGATTTACCTAACTTTAAAATAAAGATTAATAACTATTTTAGTTCTCACACCAGTCACATGACTAACCTGGAGTTTATTGTTTTAACCTAAACTCTGGGTGCCCTTATTTTCGACACGGGCAGCTAGTAGTTTTGGTTTTGCAGATTTATATTCACAGGATCCTGGTTTATAGCTGGAACGATATCCGGAAAGCTTTGTATCTATATATCCCCTTCTGTTGTGTTTTGTATTATTTTCCCCTGCTATGTAATTTATTGTAATCTCTGATATTTATTGAATGTATTTTATTTGTTAATACTCTGTATATTCTTGTATTCTGATGGTATTGTTGTAATTAACAATGAAATGTTCTTCTGCCTGCGTTCTTATTCGTCTTGTCCTCAAAGTAACTCGTTCTTTCTCTTCTCTTCGGAGATCGGGGAAGTTCGGGTCGCTTAATTTTGGTATCAGAGCTTTGGTTTACAGAGCTCGAGAACAAGACACATTAGAACCATACGAAAGAATTCATCAGATTGGATTAGTAATATCCTGTGGGAATGGCTCGTTAGAGATGAGATCAACAGTATCCTAGAACGAGCGTGAAGAGTGTTGTTTTTAAAAATAAGAAGGAAAACAAATTTTGTTTTGAAATTTATATCGTTTTATATGTATTTGAATATTTATTTGTATTGAATTTGGACAATCCGATATATATAGATTTTGCATATACGCCTTGCAAATGTATATCCGAAGTTTTAATATACTGGATAGATATAGAATCACATTCTAGACACCCGAAGATGATACTGATGACTGAGATCTCATCATCAGTATTTATGTCCGAGCTTCGAAAGTGTGACATCTATATATTTCCATTAGACTGGTGTGAGAACCAAAATAAGATAGGGCTTATTGTTGTGATTTGACATCAAAAACATGATTTTCTGTATATATATATATATATCAAATTATGAATTTGAAACGATAATCCACTAATTGATTGATGGTTGTGTTGTTTGATTATTGATTTGAAATTTTGAACCATTTAGCCAAATGGAATCAAATATTGAACTGTATTGAAAATTTGTCGCATTTGCATACATATACATGTACTTACATTGAATAGGTCATAGCAAGGAGGCTAGAACAGAAGAATAAAATTGTTTGCCCGACAAATAGGTACATGTTTACCATAATTTACTGTTTTGTTTGGGTGATGATGATTTTATGAGCCGATTGGCTAGCCGGTTGGCTTTCTCTTTTTCTTTTGGATGGAAGAAGGCCATGGAAGGCTATATGAAATATCCCGAAGTCCCCGGTGCAAGGGAGGTTATGGCGAAATTTTTCGAAAATTTAGGGTGTTAGCAAAATTTTAGAAAAATTTGAAAAGTTTTTAGTAACTGAAAAGTTGAAGAACTTAAGCCGTAATGGAAATGGTGAAAGTTGAGTTGATTTGTTAAACAACTTTCGGCTTCATTCCTTTTCGGGGACGAAAAGTTTTAAGTGGGGGAGATTGTAATAACCCGGAAATCTGGCCCAATTTAAATTTTTTATTTTGGCGATTTTATTGAATTTTGAATATATAAAATGAATTATTTTAAATAATAATGACGAGAAATTTATTTTGAATATAATTCGAACGTATATATTTATATAGATTGTCGTTTGAATATATATATATATATTTATTTTAAAGTATAAAAGGAATTGAAAATGGCGCGGTAGTTTGAAAATTCGATTTCTAATTTCAAATTAATGTACAGGATTCAAAATAAACCGGATTTTAGCGAAACCAAAAATATTAGAATCTAATTGAGAAAATATTTCCAACGAATCCGAAAAGTTGAAATTTCATAGCGGGAATCAAAAGATACATCCAGTTGAAAATTTAGAATAGTCGCTATGGAATTTCGGTCCGTAAAAATGGGAATTTTGCAAACGACCTCAGTTTTCGATGAAACCACTTTTGTTGGATCCGGGATGTCAAATTATTGCTAGGTTTCAAAATTCGTAACTTTTCGAATCAATATGTGAGTGTGGCAAAGGTAAACGCGTTTGACCTGTTTCAGTTGATTTTAATCGACTGGAAATTGGCCATTTTTCAGAAGGTCTCAGAATTTGACGAAATTAGTTTTGTTAGGACCGTATCATCAATACGAAGCTAGAAAATATTTTTCTGGAAATTTTCGAGTTAGTATTTGACCCCAGTATATTGAAATGCGCATTCAAATTCAATATATAGAGTTATATGTCGATTTTGACGAAAACTGATCGAAACGACCAAACTGGCTTACGATACATATCCCATTGTGTTTGGAATGGGGGTAATTAGCTATGTACGACAGTCGGTGGGCTTGATTTCGAGGTCAAAAAAAGGGTTGACTTTTCAGGAAATTTAAATATAAAAATAAATTAATTTATAAAAACACCCCTCCCTCCTATATCTCCTTTCCCCAAATCAGTTTTATAAAAAAAAAACCTACAACCCCATCACTCGTCGGCTATTGCAGCCCCCTCGCCTGACCCGCCGTCGCCTCCATCTCCTGTCGCTCCGCCCAGTCAACCCCCGCACCCCCATCAGCTCCCACTCCTCCTCCGACCAAGTCAAGCCCCAACCCCACAGAAATCCGCACCGCCCAGCCTCCCATGACTCTCCGCCGCCACCACTAGCTCAACCCCGACCGGCGCCGCCCCCATACACCACCTGCACCTCTTCTCGCGCCACCTCAGCCCCCTTTTCCTATTCGAAACCCACCACCAAAGCCAAAACCGCCGGGAATCGCCCGTTGACCAACACCGCACCACCTGAGCCTCATCTGCACCTCCTCAGCCATTTCTTTCCCCCTTATGTCGCTGTAAGTTTTGTTTTTAATGTTTTATTTGTTTAAGCATATAAAAAAATTTGATTTTTAAGCTATAAAAATCTGATTTTATATATATAATAGCCTTGAATTCATGTTCGATTTTTATACGAATGTTATTTATAAAAGGCGAGATTTTTCTATAGAGAAAGAAAAGATTATATTTTTAACGCAATAAAAATATGATTTTTATATAATATAGATAATAAAAATATGATTTTTATATAATAGAGAATATAAAAATTTGATTTTTGTGTACGTAGCGAAATAAAAATCTGTTTTTTATTATATATATGTTGAAATAAAAATCTGATTTTTATAGCGATGATGTAAAAATTCGATCTTTATATATGCAGTAGAAATATAAAAATATAATTTTTATATAGGAAGAAGCATTGTAAAAATATATGATGTAGAAATAAAATATGATTTTTATTTATTGAAATGAAGCAATAAAAATATAATTTTTATTATGAACAGCGGGGCAAGGACTACATTAAAATTTCAAACAGATCCTGACAGTTCAAAAGTAAAGCACGGCGGAGTGGAACCCTCGGTGAGAACTCCTCACTTTTTAATTTATTTTCTAGTTTGAAATATATACTAGGATGCAGACGGTGCTTAGTAGCACCCGACACCCATCGTCCACAGACCATGGATGACTTGTTTGTTTGATTGTTGTGTTGTTAAATTTGATTGTGTGATGTGGAATGAAATAAAATATTTTATAGTGGAAAATATTTTATAGTTAAAAATATAATTTTTGACTTGTATATAAAATGAAAATTTATAAAAAAATCGATGATTTGTTTATATACACTGATTTGACTGATATTGATTAGGACGATAAATTTTACACATCGCCCAACTGCACAAATAAAATGTGTGTTTGTTGATTTGAAACCCCACAAGGGTATTTGGATGAAATATGACATACCCTAATCCCAGTAATTAGTTGTATGTCGATCGATTGATTGACAGGCTATGTAAGCGTTGAATATTTATATTCAATGCTTATACAATGTAGAATGCACTTTGGATGATGGATTATTTTTTTCATTATTGTTATACACATTTGTTGTGTGAAATCCATATAACCACATTATATGGTAATTGACTGTGTCTGATTCCAGTTCAGGATTATCGAATATTTTAAAATAATATTCAGTGAATATTGAAATGTGAAGCCGTGTTAAGTAGTTAAACGCCATTTTAACACGAACGGGAATTTTGTCGATTTTATTCATTTTACAATGAATATCGAAAGTGATTTCAAAATATGATATTTTGAAAAGAATTGAAATTCGAATTTAATTGAAAAGGATAGAAATTCGAATTAAATTGAAAAGACTTGAAATTCGAATTTAATTGAAAAGAATTGAAATTCGAATTAAATTGAAAAGAATTGAAATTCGAATTAAATTGATATGAATTGATATTCGAATTAAATTGAAAAGAATTGAAATTCGAATTAAATTGAAAAGAATTGAAATTCGAGTTAAACTGAATAGAATTGAAATTCGAATTTGATTGAAATAAAATGGAAATCGTTTTGAATTGAATTTAAAACGTATTGAAATTGAACTGAAATCGATTTGAATTAAAAACGATTTGAATTGAAATCGAGTTGAAATGAATTTAAAACGAATTTATGTTGGAAAATTCAATCTTGATTTGAATTTGAGATAGATGTTGAAATCGTTTTGAAAACGAATTTAACGTTTTAAAAGGAAATCGACGAAATATATATATTATATAATGGCCTGAATAGAATGCGCCGCGCCGCGGCAGTTCGCGAATTTCGACAATTGACTTCGAACGGATATTACGGGAGATCTGACCGTCGGATTATTCTAAAACCGGAACTGTTGGGTTCGTATCAAAAAGAGCTTTCTAACGAATATTAGAGATTTGAAATCTAACGGTTGGATTTGGAATTATGTCCAAATCAAATTTGGAAAAGGTCGCTGTAAGTGCACTTCGATGTCCGTTGATGGAAATCGACTGTACGTGCCTTGATAAAATTATTAAAAATAGTAATAATTTGTGTAAAATCATACGAAATGATTTGTGAAGAACTGGGATGAAAAACTCCATATTTGAAAAGATAAAAGTAGATTTTTATCGAAATGAACTAGTTTTGAACTAGAATAATAATTTATTTATTTTTAAAATAAATAAATTAGATTTGAAATGGTTTTGAAAATAACCAAAATTTACAATAATTAAATTGGAATGGATTTGAATCGAAATTGTCTTCGGAATATTTCGATGTTGGATTTCGTGATGATACAAATATTATTATGGGATTTTGAAAGTTATTTTAATATCGTTATTTCCAATACGATTTTTGTTGGTCGTAGAATTTGATATTGAATATAAGCCAGTATATTTTCTATTCAGAGCCTTGTATCTAATATCAAATGGGATTTGGGTTTGTCGTGAATGGTGTCTTCCCTAACACTGTTCTTAAACCCAGTTGAGAAAAAGATTAAATCTTTTTATTTAGATTTAATGAAGTGTACCAATTACATGGTAGTTAATTGGGATTGAATTTGAATTGATTTTTGGGTTTATCGTGAATGGTATTTTAAATAACACATGTTCTTTAACCCGATAATTAATGGAATGTGATTTTGGGTTGTTGTGAACGGTATCTTCAATAATACTGTTCTTAGATCCAACGGAGTTAAGAAAATCAGAAACTAACTGGAGATTAGTAAATTGAATGGCTTCTTGGGTATTGGTCTGATGTTGGTTTCGGCCTTCGGGGTTAATACTTAGAAAATTGCTCACTTGCTAATTTACGGTTAGAGACTGATTGAAATGTGATGTGATTTTGGGGTTTTTCATGGACCGTGTTTTAAATGACAATGATTCTTTAACCCAGTTAAAGATTAAAACTAAGTTGAGTTTTAATGAATCTTTAATTAGATTGAAAAGATCGGGAATGGAGTATCACCAGTTTTTCTCCAGGTGATAGTTAAATCTTTAATTAGATTTGAATGTGAAATGGTAATTGAATTTACCGATAACAACGTGGTGTTAGATATGAAGTATGGCCAGTTTTACTTTATGGGATGAATAGGTTGGGATTGGGAAATAAAATAAATGATTACTTCGGTGTGGTTCGCTAATCCCGACTAGTTGAATTGATATTCAAATGAAGATTAAAGAATAAATTTAAGGAATTTATCTTTGATAAAATTAATCGGAACCTATCCCTAAGAATGTGAAATTCAGCAACTAACTGAAGATTAGTTAAGATGAATGGTTTCCTGGGTATTGATCTGATGTTGGTTTCGGCCTTCGGGGTTAATATTTGGGGAATTGTTATCTTGCTAATATACGGTTATTGACTGATGAATTGGAATGAGGCGTATGTTGTGTTTGTGTAACAATTTTTTATTATATACGCGAGTTATTTGGGAAGACCGGGTTTTTCCCATTCTGAATAACTGATACGACGAGAGGTCGAAGATGAAGGCGGTGGTCGAAAACCGTAGGTCTTCACGTCGTTTGGGTGATTACTGAATATCTTGATTGGGCCATAAACCCAAGAGGAGGGAATCGGTTAGTGGTCGTACAGACGTACTTGGAGACCGATGGATATGCAAGGTACAATGTACCTCCGGTTTCATTCAGACCCGGAACGAACTTGTAAATGGACTGTGTCTGACATTGGATTTTATTCCGTGTGATTGATTTCTATTAAATATATATCCGTTTGGCGGCGGAGAGTTTATTCTCTTGCTTAACGCCCTTCTCTGAGACGTACGAGCTCAGAGGTTATATATTGATGGATATCAAACACATGGAGTGAATTGCTTGTGTGGCATGACTAATTGGCAATATGATCAAGGCTTCTATTGAAAAGCAAATTCTTATGGTTGATGATCAAAGCACGACCTGTGTGGCATAGCTTTGTGTAGCATTGATTCGCGAGCCTCACATCCCGGTTGTGAACCAGAAACGGGAGAAGGATCCAGGGAGGGCATGCGTTTCTTTCTAGCTAGAAGTGGCGTCAGTGGTTTTACATGCCCTGACGAGTTTGACTTATGTGGTTGTTGCTGTTGCGAGGTGCCTCGGATATATCGGTCGTTCTTGAACCGATGGAGTCATTCGTTGGCTCATTTACGCCCCATAGGGCGGGGAGACGTAGTGTTCAGGGTTTCGTCTAATCCATATCGAGTGGACCGGCCCTGTGGCTCCAAGGGACGATGCGTTCTGTTCCTGAGACTCGGGCTAGACAGTCTCGAATTCGGTGAGGAATAACTTTTGCCTTGGTTCACAGATGGAAATCCAACTACCAATACGTGATTTTGCGGTTTTGATTGTAGAGCCTAGTATGGCGACATAGTGGGATGGGGAACTTATGTTGTCTATGATTGATACTTATGATTGAAATGGTTTTGACACTATACACTTATAGTAATAATAAAAGATGAAATTTAGTGTATCAAGCATTATTGGCTGTTATAAGGTAAAAACATTATCCTCCGGTTTGTGTTACATTATGTGATGGGACCTGGGTCTTATAATAGCTTCATTTTCTTTATTTAGCATTGCGTTGTTTGTTTTATGCACTGGTATTCTTGGAAGGACACCCATTCCGTGTTATACGGCGTGGTCCCTTGAATTACAGAACTTTAAAATAAAGATTAATAACTGTTTTAGTTCTCACACCAGTCACATGACTGACCTGGAGTTTATTGTTTTAACCTAAACTCTGGGTGCCCTTATTTTCGACACGAGCAGCTAGTAGTTTTGGTTTTGCAGATTCATTTTCACAGAATCCTGGTTTACAGATGGAACGGTATCTGGAAAGCTTTGTATCCGTTTATCCACTTCAGTTGTGTTTTGTATTATTTTCCGCTGCTATGTAATTTATTGTAATCTCTGATATTTATCGAATGTATTTTATTGGTTAATACTCTGTATATTCTTGTATTCTGATGGTATTGTTGTAATTAGCAATGAAATGTTCTTCTGTCTGTGTTCTGATTCGTCTTGTCCTGAAAGTATTTCGTTCTTTCTGTTCTATTCAGAGATCGGGGAAGTTCGGGTCGCTTCATTTACTTAATCCATTCATTAATCCTTCTCCTGTATCGTTCCACGCTGAAACCCTTAACCCAAAACCTCGACAGATTCTGATCACCGTTGCACCACCCATGGACCCCTAGACCCGAATCAAACAACATCATGTCGACCGCCGCTCACATCTCCTCTGGCGCCCCCAAGGCCGATGAACTCGGTCCTCCCATTATTGCTAAACTCGATCCTACCTCAGTGGTTATGTTTATAACAATATAAACGTTATAAATAAATAATTGGATGTTTGAATTGTTGTTATTTGCTGATTATTGACTGTTACCGTCCATTATTGACTGTTATTATTAAACTGTTTATTTCATCTGTTTAGATGAAAAATGAATATTAACCCGTCATATTTAGTTTAATGATTTAAATTAAGACAACCCATTGTTTTGTAGGAAATAACAGGTTGTTGGAATCCAATAGGGTTCCTCACTAATATTGATAATGTTTATCAATATGATTTGTTGTGTTCTTCTGGATGTGAAATTGATTTATATTTCAGGGTTTGGTACTTCGGTGGATATTTTCCTCTTTAGTACCATTAGTAAAAGGAAAGTATTTTGGAATTGATATTAAATCGATTTCGAATGACTTCAAAAATATAGATATATTTATATATGAATTTGAAATACAGTTTTGTTTGTAAAGATAAACATCAAGGTTTAATTTAATGGTTTGGACATAAGATATTATTAAGTAAATAGGTAAACGATATAAACTTATCGTATTTATTATTAAAATGTGTAAATGGTTTGTGAAGGGCTTAATAGCTGTAAAGGAAATTTAATTTAATTTCAAAACATTGGAATGAAATAATTGAATCATGGATTTACGAGAATATATAAGGAGTGATATTTTTGTAATAAATGATCATTTTAAACAAATGTTGTTTTTAAAAAATATACAAAATATGATTAAATAACATGTCATGAATAACATTAACGAGCCAACAGAATTTGAATTGAGTAATGATTTGGAAATGGGATTTCAGGTTTAAAATGAATCGAAATTGAAACTATAAATATGGATTTTTTTTCAAATGAGATTTATATATGGGATTGAGCCTTCGGTTTCATTTGAAATGACGAATAGGGATTTATAATTGGATTTAAACCCAATAGCTGGAATAGATTGTGAAATCAAGATTTCCCAAGTATAGTTTAACGGGGGATACAAATACAAGTTGAGTTTATACGTGAAAGGGTGGAAAGTGAAATCCAAGTATAACAGAATTGGATAATTTCAAATTAAGAAGATTGGAAAAAAGATGTGAAATGGCTAAGTAAGGTTTTATCCGAGGTTTAGAATGTTGTATTCCGAAGTTTGGAATGTTTATTGAATTGAAGTTTATTCCGAAGTTCGGAATGTGATATTATGAAATTTGGAATGTTAGTCGAAGGTGAAAGTTGGAAATGAAATTGAATTATAAGTCGATGTTAATGCATTGCAAATGGAATGTGTAAATGAAGTTAAGTTTTGGAAATGGAATTTGTGACATCTGTTACAAACGATAAGTTGAACTATTTGATTAATAAATTGAAGAATCTTCATAAAAGATCGTTATGAGTTTTTTGTTAGGAATGAAGTGACAGCATTTGATAATGGAAGTAAAAAGAATTTGGAAATATAATCTGTAACATTTGATGTAACGATCCCAAAACCCCGTGACACGGTGTTAAGGATAATCATTGGAATATAACACATTAATCATCATTAGCAGATCACAGATAATAGCATAAACAGAATACAGAATAATTTACACACATATGACAGCGGAATCATATAGATATCATCACATCAGAGAAGCACAGTACAGGATACAACTTAGTGCATAATGATACATAGTCAGTCACCATCGCCTGAGGCGGAATCATACATAAAGAGTACACAAAAAAAATATCAGTCTACATCGCCGAAGGCGGAATCATAATATAGATACAATAATGGCGGAGAAAATCCAAGTCAGAACGGTGTAGTCAAGCCTCGCCATGAGCCAAAAGGTGCGTCAGAAACCTGTAACTAGGTTGCCCGTGTGAAAATGAGGGCACCCGAGTTTGCAAGGTGAAACAAACTACAAGTCAGTCATGGGACTGGTATGAGAAATTTACTTAACTTATTAACAACAACAATAAGGCAAATCAAAGGACCGTGCCACTTTCGCGGAACGGGTTTACTCCAATGAGTGCTAGTGCATGAAATAAAGTAAATGATTAAATCATCGTAATGCTTTTTATAAAATGAAGCCATTATAAGACTCAGGTCCCAACACACAATGCAACGCAAGCCGGAGGATAGAGTTTTACCTTATAATGGCCAAAAATGCTTCATACGAATAAAACAAAAGTGTTTGATATTATTACTAGTGCATATATGTTTCAAAAGAGATTCAATCATAAATATCAATCCTAGGCGGCATAGCTACCATCTACTATGTCACCATACTAGTAATACAATCATGTCCGCATATTTCGTATTGGAAATTGGATTCCTTCATGAGTCGAGGCAAGGGGCAAGCTCCTCTCCGATTCGAGACACTCTAGCAGATGTCCCAGGACACCACTACGATCCTTGGATCTTCAGGGCCGGTCCTCTCTTACTTTTTAGGATTAATTATTCCTGAACACACGTTTCCCAGTCCTTACAGACCTATATCGAGGCGCCTCGCATTCCAACAACCACATAGGTGAAAAGTATATATAATGTCAGGGCTGGTAGGTCATTGACGCCACCTTAGCTAGAAAGAAACGTCGTGCTCTCCCTGCAGTCACTCTCCCGTTTTTGACTCATACCGAGGTGTGAGGCTCGCGAATTCACGTTATACACAAAGCTACGTCACACAAACCATGCTTTGATCATCAACCACAAGACTTTGCTTTGCAACAGAAGCCTTGATCTTATGCCACTCAGGCGTGCCACACAGGCAATCCACTCCATGCGACTGATTTCTATCAATACATAACCTCTGAGCTCGTACGTCTCAAAGAAGGGCGTTAAGCAAGAGAATAAATTCTCCGCCGCCAAACAGATATATATTTAACAGAGATCAATCAGCACAGAACAAAATCCAATATCAGACACACAGTCCATTTACAAGTCCGTTCTGGGTCTGAACGAAACCGGAGGCACCAATTCCTCGCATATCCGTACAATCAACAGTATGTTTGGATGACTACTACTTCAGTTCCTTCATGGAAGCTACTCCAATCACAAGCATCAGTAGAGCCCATCCATCCAATGTGAAGAACGTCGTTCTTCAACCGTCTTTGACTCTTCGACTTCTCAACGTCGATCGATTATTTGAAATGAAATGAACTCGGCCTTTTCAAATAACCCACGTATATTTAGATTTTCAAATCAATTTATCACATGGTTGCACTATTCAACATTCACATTTCAATTCTTTAGTATTAATTTTCATGCCAAATACATTCAACCATCACAGATCAAGCAAACACAACGAAATTGGTTTATTTCCACTCTATATCTTCTATAGTATTTTATAACGATATATCGCCATTTTTATTTAATTTAAAACGACCATATTTAATTAAATGACGTTTCAGGTCATGTCGATGCACTGGCGCTGCTTTTCACTAATTTTGTTTTACACATATCTGGAAATCTAACCATTGGATCTTCACAAATTTTATATCATTACGAAGGTCATTTCAAAACGAATCCAACGGTTGCAGTTTTGGGAAAATTCGACGGTCGGATCTTCCACACTGGCCATTTGAAATTACGATTTCAATTTACGAACTACAGCGTCGTTATTCGATTTAATTTAATTATATTTATATATATATATATATATATATAAATATAATCGTTTCTGGCGCTGTTTTTCTTCAGATTTGAATTAAACATTCCAGACAATCCAACCGTCGGATCTTCACAAAGTTGGTGCCGTTGGAAAGATACTTCCAAGGCGAACCCAACGGTTGCGGTTTCGGGAAAATCCAATGGTCGGATTTCCCGCACTAGTCGTTTGAAATCACGGTTTCAAAACAAGAACTGCACGGCCACGTTTCATTTTAATTTTATTTATATTTATATATTTATATAAATATAGTTCATTCAAAAATTCCTATATCGTTTTCACTTCAATTATTTCACTAACGCCTTTAAATTATGGAAAATTTCGCCATAACCTCCTTTGTACGGGAGGGGCTGGGAAAATTCCCAAATAGCTACACGGGCGTCTCATGTCAAAAAGAAAAAGCCAAGCGGCTAGCCAACAGGCTCATAAAATCATCACCCAAACAAAACAGTAAATGTGTACCTATTTGTCGGGCACAAAATTTTATTCCTCTTCTCTAGCCCCTTTGCTATAACCTGTTCAATAAATATGCATGTACATATATACAATTTTTATCACTTATCATTTTCCATTCAACTTCATATTTGATTTACTTTGATTTAAAAACACCATTCATTCTAATGTTGCATGCATAGGCTAAAATCATATCATTAGCTAATTAATGTATATTTCAACTCATGCACATTTATTCGAACAAGTGGCTATTTTTAACACTTCACATTTCAAAGATGATAATTTGGCGAAATAAAATAGATTTCAACACATGACTATTTTATTTAGTTCCTATGCATGTTAAAAATAATATTTCTTCACCAATATTTATTTCAACGTCCGCATATCTCTAGCATAACACATATATGATAAAAATGATATTTTTATCATTTAAAATATTTATTCGACAAATGGATGTTTTCAACACTACATAGTTTCAATAAAAATGTAATTTTTATTGTTCGATCTTTTTATTCAACACATGAACTTTTCCACTACACACACTTTTCAACACATAAGCATTTCCACACATGGATATTTTATTTATGTTGTTCATATTAGAAAGATGGAATTTTTATTGTTGAAGCTATCTATATAAGGCGAATATTTTTCATACTTCATATATATTATAAAAACGTGATTTTTATTGTTTAAACACTTCATTCATTCACAAATGAATTTAATTTTCACACATCACTTTTCAACACATGAACATTTCCACACATGGATATAGTTTCAACATATGACTTTAATTTCAACGCATGAAAATAATTTCAACATATGAAAAATATTCTAACACATAAAGATTATGCAAAATTTCGGCAGCATAACGGCAGGGTAGTTAAAACCGGCACCATCCCTAGTACGGCTCCACGCTCTACCATAAAACCTCGGGGTTTTTGACAATGGGGATTCATGCATCTAATTCGCACGCAGGTGGCATGTTCATTTTTATTTCCATAAATATTTCCAATTCATTTCAATCACCAATGGGTATTTTTCAACCACAACCAAACAATATCAACCACTAAAAATTATTCAACCATTCGTATTTTTCATCCGATATTTCACACCAATTCACAACAATAAATATCGTCCATGGTTTGTGGACGAGGGGAGTGTGTGTATATATATATATATATATATTATAATTGCTATATTTCACTTGCATTTCAACACATATATCAATTATTCTATGCATGTATAATTCATACTCCGCTTATATAGCTTACACCACGCATGTACATGAGGTATACAACACGTGTGTAATTTATATTTCGCTCATATAATTTATACACGACATTTTCCATTCAAATTTATTTAATTTTTATTTCTCACCTTGATTTTCGGAGTGCTAAAAATCGTAGATGACTCAGAAAAATCTGCGGCTTCTTCTATGTGGTAGAGAGCTTCCTTGCGGTCCCGATATTTCCTGTTTCATCGAATTTCGTCAACACACCAAAAAGATATGATTTTTCAAAGTGCAAACATCAAAAAGAACTCACCTTTCACGAAGGTTCAAAACTAGGTTTGCGGTTTTCGCGAGAACCGAGGCACGAGGGGATAATCGGTGGGTTGGACGTGAAAGAGGGAGGAGAGGGCTGTCGGTCGATGGTGGTTTGAGGTGGTACGGTGGCCAGGGTCGGCGGCGGCGGCGCCAGGAAGTGGCGGGCTTTTTGGCCTCGATTCAGGCGGAGGAGGCGTCGGTCGGGGTCGTGGTGGGGTCGGATTTGAAGAGGAGGCGGAGACGAAGCGACCGGCGGTGGTGGCGTTGGCTGGAAGTGGCTGTAGCGGCAGCGGCGGAGGAGAGAAGGGAGGAACGGGTTTCGCCGTTGGTTCGAGGGATTGGGGTTTTTTTTATTTTTTTAATTATGAAAGAAAAAATCCTATTGGCCGATATATATATTATATTTTTAAATAATGTTTTCTCCAACGAACTCCTTTTTAAACCCAACGACTGTCGTCCCTAGCTAAATACCCCCATTACGAACATAATGGGATATGTTTCGTTGGCCAATTCGACTGTTACAGTCAGTTATTTTTTAAATTAAAGTATAAAACAATTAATTTTTAACTTTGAACGTACATTTCAATTTTCCCGGGCCACAAACTGATTCGAAAAATTCTAGAAAAATAAATCTAGCTATGTTTTGACGCTACGGTCCCAACAAAACTAGTTTCGTCGAATTCTGAGATCATTTGAAAAATGACCATTTTCTGGTCGATCCAATTTAACAGAAACTGACCAAACACATTTTCTTTTGCCACGCTCACATACCAGCATAAAAAATTATGAAATTTGAAACCTAGCAATAGTTTGACATCTCGGACCAACCAAAAGTGGTTTCGTCGAATTCCGAGGTCGTATGCAAAATATCAATTTTCCAGGACTATATATTCTATATACGACCATTCTAAAAATTCATTCAGCCATAACTTTTGATTCCCGTTATGAAACTTCGATTTTTCAGATTCGTTAGAAAAGTATTGACAAACAGATTTAGATATTTTTGGTTTCGCTAAATTCCGTTATATTTTCCACCCTGCACAATCAGTCAAAGTTTGAATTTAAATTTTCAAACTGACTCACTATTTCTAATTCACTATTTTATCGAAATATTCTATTTCAATTGTTCAAATTCCTTTGAAATCACCAATTTAAAAATTTTAAATTGGCACGTATTTTCCGGGTTATTACAATCTCCCCCACTTAAAACTTTTCGTCCTCGAAAAGGAAACAACCGTAAAGTAGGAAACAAAATGTAAATGCAAAGTATTGTAAAGGTACCTTGCACCGGAGTTAGTCAGAGATATCCACTCTGCATTTGGGGTAAGCTTGCTTAATGCTTTCCTCGGTCTCCTAAGTACAGTCTCTAGGATCACTGCTCCACTGCACTTTAACTAAATGAACCTTTTTGCTTCTTAGTTCTCTAGTTTCTTTGCCACCAATCTTTAATGGCTCTCTTCTGAGTGCTAATTCTGGAGTTATATGTATATCCTGTTGCGCTGCTTCTTCTACAACAAGATCTGGATCATGCACATGTCTTCTAAGTTGAGATATGTGAAATACATCATGCACTCCAGGCAACCAATCTGGTAATTGAACCCTATTACCAAGAGTTCCAATTCGTTCGAGTATAGGAAAGGGACCAACAAATCTCGGTGCCAACTTCCCAGTTTTTCCAAATCTGATTACTCCTCTCATCGGAGAAACCATCAAATAAACATGATCACCAACAGTAAATGTCAAATCTCTTCTTCTAGAATCTGCATAACTTTTCTGTCGGCTTTGTGTGGTTCTCAATCGCTTTTTGATGAAGTCGACCTTATCTGATGCTTCTCTAATGATATCGGGCCCTAACACAAGTCTGTTGCCAGGTTCTACCCAACATGCTGGCGATCTGCACGGTCTGCCATATAATGCTTCAAATGGCGACATTCCCAAACTTGCTTGATAGCTATTGTTATATAAGAATTCTGCAAAATGCAAGTGATCTTCCCATGACCCACCAAAATCAATTATACAAGCCCGCAATAAATCTTCTAGAATTCTATTCACCCGCTCAGTTTGGCCATCTGTTTGAGGGTGATAAGCGGTGCTCATATTCAGTTCCATTCCCAATTCTGTCTGGAAAGCCTCCCAGAATTTGCTAGCAAATATCGGGTCTCTATCACTGACTATGCTGATGGGAATTCCATGCAGCTTAACTATTTCTTTGAAATATATCTGTGCTAGACTTTGAGCGGTTCTATTGGATCTGTCAGGTATAAAATGGGCAGTCTTCGTGAAGCGATCTACGATTACCCAAATGCTGTCATTATCTTTCCTGGTTCGCGGCAAGCCATCTATGAAATCCATGGAAATCTGTTCCCATTTCCAACCTGGGACTTCCAACGGTTGCAACAATCCAGCTAGCTTTTGTTGGTCGCTCTTGACTAACTGACAAGTAGGGCATCTGCTAACATACAAAGAAATATCCCTCTTCATTGCCCTCCACCATAAAGTGCGTTTGATATCGTTGTACATTTTACTCACACCAGGATGGATGCAAAATTTGGATTTATGGCATTCGTCTAGTACTTCTCTTCGAAGGTCTGTAATATTTGGAATGCAAATCCAATTATTTAACCTGAAAACCCCCTTATCGTCAATACGGAAACTTGTGGTTTCACCTTCCTTGACCCTCTGACTGATTCTCTGGATGCATTCATCATCTTTTTGAAGGGCTGAAATCTTATCAATCAATCCAGGCGTAATTATAAGATTGGCAATGATTGCGGTTTTTCTACTAAGCGCATCCGCTACAACGTTAGCCTTCCCCGGCGTATACAGGATATCAAGATCATACGCTGCAAGAAATTCTAGCCAACGCTGCTGTCTCAGATTCAGATCTTTTTGGGCGTATAAATACTTCAATGATTGATGATCTGTGTACAGTGTAAATTTCTCGCCAAATAAATAATGCCTCCATATTTTCAAAGCAAAAACGATAGCTAGCAACTCAAGATCATGAGTCACATAATTCTTCTCATGCGGTTTAAGTTGGCGGCTTGCATAAGCGACTACTTGGCCTCTTAGCATTAACACAGCACCAAGACTTATAATATAAGCATCTGTCCAAACCGTTAAATCCTGATTGCCATCAATAATGGTTAACATTGGAGCAGTTGTCAGTTTCGATTTCAATTCCTGGAAAGCTTCTTCACAGTCGAAAGTCCACTTAAACTTCTCATGCTTCTTAGTGAGCTTCGTTAACGGACCAGATATCTTCGAAAAATCCTTAAGGAGCTTCCGATAATAACTAGCCAACCCCATAAAACTTCTAACTTCTGTGGGAGTAGTGGGTTGTTTCCAGTCTTGAATCGCTGTTATTTTTCTTGGGTCTACAGAAATCCCATTCTCTGACACGACATGGCCAAGAAATTTCACTTCTTCTTGCCAGAAGACACATTTAGAGAATTTGGCTTTGAAGACGTTCTTTCTTAGAATCTCCAATACTTGTTCTAAGTGCTTTTCATGCTCGGGTTTTGATTTGGAGTAGATTAAAATATCATCGATGAATACGAGGATAAATTTATTCAGAACTCCCCTGAACACTCTATTCATTAGATCGACAAAGTATGATGGAGCGTTGCATAGGCCAAACGGCATTACTAACCATTCATAAAATATGTCTGGACCTCTGAAAGCTGTCAAAGGAACACACTCTTCTGCTATTCTCAATTGATGAAAACCTGTAGCAAGGTCTATTCGGGAAAATACTTTCGCCCGATTCAATTGGTCTAGCAAATCATCGATGCGGGGTAATGGATACTTGTTTTTGAGCGTCTGTTTGTTGAGGTCTCGGTAATCAATGCATAATCGAAGAGTACCGTCTGACTTTGGGACAAACACAACAGCTGCACCCCAATTAGAAACACTTGGTCTGATTAGACCCTTCCACAACAGTTGACGAGTTTGATCGCCTAATTCTTCTTTTTCCTTCGGAGTCATTCGGCGAATTGGATGTACCACTGGTCTGGCATTGGGAATTAGATCGATTCGGAATTTTATTTCTCTTTGCGGAGGTAAGTTTTCAACTTCTTCAAACACACCGCATAGTTTCTAACAATCGGGATCTTTTCCAAGGAAGTGGGGATAACTTCTAATGCTGACCAAAATTCTTCTTTATTTGGATTCGAACCATGACAGGGTACCGTAATATATCCAAGCTTCGTTCGAATTTTAACGATTCTTTCTGCACAATTTACCTCAGCTTCGTATTTCGTTAACCATTCTAACCCAAGGATAACGTCGAATTCGGGAAAATCCATAATGATCAAATTAATGGGAAATTTGTAGGAAGAATAAGATATTGGCACTCTACAACATGAATTGAGAATAATAGAACCCCCTGTCGGGTTATGTACTTCAACCGATTCTTTAAGCTTCCTCTGTTTTAACTTTAATTTGTGCATTGTGTTACTAGCAATAAAACTACGTGATGCACCTGTGTCAAACAATACAGAGACAACAATATTTTTAATTGTAAGGGTACCTCCCAAAACGTCGGGTTTACCTGCTCCATCGGAAGCAGCTGGCGGGCTCGACCCGTCATAGACGTGAGCTACTACGGCCTTCTTCAGCAAAGGACAGTCTTTGACTAGATGATCGGTCTTGCGACAATTAAAGCAGGAGCGAGGGTTCTGAGAACCCTGACTTGAACCTTGTGAATTTGTCTTCTGCCTCTTCGGGGCTGTGCACACATTAGAGTAGTGCCCCACTTTGCCACAGTTATAGCAGCTTCCTCTTGGCGGCTTTCCAGTCTGAGGTTTTGAAGATGCTGCTTGGCTTGACTCAGCTTGATTCGCAGCAGGATTGCGTTTGTTCCCAGCTTGGCTTCTAGCGCGATCCTGCTCCAGATGCCTATGGTCAAGGTCTTCGTAGTTGCATGTCATTTCCACTAGTTCGTTGAATTCCAGCTTGACATGGGCCATGGCTCTATCATGATACTGTCTCTTTAGCCCATGGATAAACCTCTTATTTTTGGACTTTGCAGTGGCGACGAGCTCCGGAGCATAGGGCGACAACAGTGTAAATTTATTTAGATAATCCTACACGGAAAGATCCCCCTGCTGGAGGTTGGCGAAGTCATCGTGCATTCTCTCTAGAGCTTGTTCTGGGACATATTTCTCCTTGAAGAGTTCTTTGAATCCATTCCATGTTCTTCCAGCTTCTCTATTCCCAGCGGTGAGAGATTCCCACCATAGTTCAGCTTGTTCCTGCATAAGCCAGGGTCCCATAATAGCTTTATCTTGGTCTCCAAGCCTTAGGCCTTCAAGAATTTTCTCACATGTTTTGAGCCATGCAAGGGCCTCTATTACTGTGCCAGTTCCTGAGAAGGTCTTGCCTCCTAAATTTTTGTATCTCTTAGCTACACGGTCCAGCTCGAAGTATTGAGCGGCCGGAGGTTGTATCAAAGGTCCTTCTTCTATTGGGACTTCTCCCCTTCCTCGGCCACGGCCGGCACGGCCTCCTCTAGCGGCGGCTGCTCTGGTAGCCATTTGTCAATTTCTGTATAAGCAAGGAAAGAGTCAGCTAACAGAAATGATAGTGTATTGCATAGTTAAGCAGAAAATTTACGGAAAGATAACGATGGACTGATCAATTGTTTTTGCTATTCTGCTCGGCTCATTCTAGGACTTTACTAGTCCTATCTCTAATGAGCGACTTGCCTTAGAATACTACTGATTCTATTTTGACAAAGTGTTTAATGTGTTAGACACCAGAACTAAGGTTAACCAAAGCTCTGATACCAGCTGTGACGATCCCAAACCCCATGACACGGTGTTAAGGATAATCATTGGAATATAACACATTAATCATCATTAGCAGATCACAGATAATAGCATAAACAGAATATAGAATAATTTACACGCATATGACAGCGGAATCATATAGATATCATCACATCAGAGAAGCACAGTACAGGATACAACTTAGTGCATAATGATACATAGTCAGTCACCATCGCCTGAGGCGGAATCAAACATAAAGAGTACACAAAATAAATATCAGTCTACATCGCCGATGGCGGAATCATAATATAGATACAACAATGGCGGAGAAAATCCAAGTCAGCACGGTGTAGTCAAGCCTCGCCATGAGCCAAAAGGTGCGTTAGAAACCTGTAACTAGGCTGCCCATGTGAAAATGAGGGCACCCGAGTTTGCAAGGTGAAAAAACTACGAGTCAGTCATGGGACTGGTATGAGAAATTTACATAACTTATTAACAACAATAATAAGGCAAATCAAAGGACCGTGCCACTTTCGCGGAACGGGTTTACTCCAATGAGTGCTAGTGCATGAAATAAAGTAAATGATTAAATCATCGTAATGCTTTTTATAAAATGAAGCCATTATAAGACTCAGGTCCCATCATACAATGCAACGCAAGCCGGAGGATAGAGTTTTGCCTTATAATGGCCAAAAATGCTTCATACGAATAAAACAAAAGTGTTTGATATTATTACTAGTGCATATATGTTTCAAAAGCGATTCAATCATAAATATCAATCCTAGGCGGCATAGCTACCATCTACTATGTCGCCATACTAGTAATACAGTCACGTCCGCATATTTCGTGTTGGAAATTGGATTCCTTCATGAGTCGAGGCAAGGGCAAGCTCCTCTCCGATTCGAGACACACTAGCAGATGTCCCAGGACCCCACTATGATCCTTGGATCTTCAGGGCCGGTCCTCTCTTACTTTTGAGGATTAATTATTCCTGAACACACGTTTCCCGATCCATACAGACCTATATCGAGGCGCCTCGCATTCCAACAACCACACAGGTGAAAAGTATATATAATGTCAGGGCTGGTAGGTCACTGACACCACCTTAGCTAGAAAGAAACGTCGTGTTCTCCCTACAGTCACTCTCCCGTTTTTGACTCATACCGAGGTGTGAGGCTCGCGAATTCACGTTATACACAAAGCTGCGTCACACAGACCATGCTTTGATCATCAAACATAAGACTTTGCTTTGCAACAGAAGCCTTGATCATATGCCACTCAGGCGTGCCACATAGGCAATCCACTCCATGCGACTGATTTCTATCAATACATAACTTCTGAGCTCATACGTCTCAGAGAAGGGCGTTAAGCAAGAGAATAAATTCTCCACTGCCAAACAGATATATATTTAACAGAGATCAATCAGCATAGAACAAAATCCAATGTCAGATACAAAGTCCATTTACAAGTCCGTTCTGGGTCTGAACGAAACCGGAGGCACCAATTCCTCACATATCCGTACAATCAACAGTATGTTTGGACGGCTACTACTTCAGTTCCTTCATGGTAGCTACTCCAATCACAAGCATCAGTAGCGCCCATCCATCCGATGTGAAGATCGTCGGTCTTCAACCGTCTTTGACTCTTCGACTTTTCAACGTTGATCGATTATTTGAAATGAGATGAACTCGGCCTTTTCAAATAACCCACGTATATTTAGATTTTCAAATCAATTTATCACATGGTTGCACTATTCAACATTCACATTTCAGTTCTTTAGTTATAATTTTCATGTCAAATACATTCAACCATCACAGATCAAGCAACCACAATGAAATTGCTTTATTTCCACTCTATATCGTCTATAGTATTTTATAACGATATATCGCAATTTTTATTTAATTTAAAACGGCCATATTTAATTAAACGACGTTTCAGGTCGTGTCGATGCACTGGCGCTGCTTTTCATTAATTTTGTTTTACACAAATCTGGAAATCTAACCGTTGGATGTTCACAAATTTTATATCATTAGGAAGGTTATTTCAAAACGAATCCAACGGTTCCAGTTTTGGGAAAATCCGACGGTCGGATCTTCCACACTGGCCATTTGAAATTACGATTTCAATTTACGAACTGCAGCATCGTTATTCGATTTAATTTAATTAATTATATATATATATATATAATCGTTTCTGGCGTTGTTTTTCTTCAGATTTGAATTAAACATTCCAGACAATCCAACCGTCGGATCTTCACAAATTTGGTGCCGTTGGAAAGATATTTCCAAGGCGAACCCAACGGTTGCGGTTTTGGGAAAATCCAATGGTCGGATTTCCCGCATTAGTCGTTTGAAATCACGGTTTCAAAACACGAACTGCACGGCCACGTTTCATTTTAATTTTATTTATATTTATATAAATATAGTTCATTCAAAAATTCCTATATCGTTTTCACTTCAATTATTTCACTAACGCCTTTAAATTTTGGAAAATTTCGCCATAACCTCCTTTGTACGGGAGGGGCTGGGAAAATTCCCAAATAGCCACACAGGCGTCTCATGTCAAAAAGAAAAAGAAAAAGCCAAGCGACTAGCCAACAGGCTCATAAAATCATCACCCAAACAAAACAATAAATGTGTACCTATTTGTCAGGCACAAAATTTTATTCCTCTTCTCTAGCCCCTTTGCTATAACCTGTTCAATAAATATGCATGTACATATATACAATTTTTATCACTTATCATTTTCCATTCAACTTCATATTTGATTTACTTTGATTTAAAAACACCATTCATTCTAATGTTGCATGCATAGGCTAAAATCATATCATTAGCTAATTAATGTATATTTCAACTCATGCACATTTATTTGAACAAGTGGCTATTTTTAACACTTCACATTTCAAAGATGATACTTTGGCGAACTAAAATAGATTTCAACACATGACTATTTTATTTAGTTCCTATGAATGTTAAAAATAATATTTCTTCACCAATATTTATTTCAACGTCCGCATATCTCTAGCATAATACATATATGATAAAAATGATATTTTTATCATTTAAAATATTTATTCGACAAATGGATGTTTTCAACACTTCATAGTTTCAATAAAAATGTTATTTTTATTGTTCGATCTTTTTATTCAACACATGAACTTTTCCACTACACACGCTTTTGAACACATAAGCATTTCCACACATGGATATTTTATTTATGTTGTTCATATTAGAAATATGGAATTTTTATTGTTGAAGCTATCTATATAAGGCGAATATTTTTCATACTTCATATATATTATAAAAACGTGATTTTTATTGTTTAAACACTTCATTCATTCACAAATGAATTTAATTTTCACACATCACTTTTCAACACATGAACATTTCCACACATGGATATAGTTTCAACATATGACTTTAATTTCAATGCATGAAAATAATTTCAACATATGAAAATTATTCTAACACATAAAGATTATTCAAAATTTCGGCAGCATAACGGCATGACAGTTAAAACCGGCACTGTCCCTAGTACGGCTCCTCGCTCTACCTTAAAACCTCGCGGTTTTTGACAATGGGGATTCATGCATCTAATTTGCACGCAGGCGGCATGTTCATTTTTATTTCCATAAATATTTCCAATTCATTTCAATCACCAATGGGTATTTTTCAACCACAACCAAACAATATCAACCACTAACAATTATTCAACCATTCGTATTTTTCATCCAATATTTCACACCAATTCACAACAATAAATATCGTCCACGGTTTGTGGACGAGGGGAGTATATATATACATACATACATATATATATATATATATATTATAACTGCTATATTTCACTTGCATTTCAACACATATATCAATTATTCTATGCATGTATAATTCATACTCCGCTTATATAGCTTACACCACGCATGTACATGAGGTATACAACACGTGTGTAATTTATATTTCGCTCATATAATTTATACACGACATTTTCCATTTAAATTTATTTAATTTATATTTCTCACCTTGGTTTTCGGAGTGCTAAAAATCGTAGTTGACTCAGAAAAATCCGCGGCTTCTTCTATGTGGTAGAGAGCTTCCTTGCGGTCCCGATGTTTCCTGTTTCATCGAATTTCGTCAATACACCAAAAAGATATGATTTTTCAAAGTGCAAACATCAAAAAGAACTCACCATTCACGATAGTTCAAAACTAGGTTTGCGGTTTTCGCGAGAACCGAGGCACGAGGGGATGATCGGCGGGTTGGACGTGGAAGAGGGAGGAGAGGGATATCGGTCGATGGTGGTTTGAGGGGGTACGGTGGCCGGGATCGTCGGTGGCGGCGCCAGGAAGTGGCGGGCTTTCTGGCCTCGATTCAGGCGGAGGAGGCATCGGTCGGGGTCGTGGTGGGGTCGGATTTGAAGAGGAGGCAGAGACGAAGCGACCGGCAGTGGTGGCGCTGGCTGGAAGTGGCTACAGCGGCGGCGGCGGAGGAGAGAAGGGAGGAACGGGTTTCGCCGTTGGTTCGAGGGTTTGGGTTTTTTTTTTAATTTTTTAATTATGAAAGAAATAATCCTATTGGCCGATATATATATTATATTTTTAAATAGTGTTTTCTCCAACGAACTCCTTTTTAAGCCCAACGACTGTCGTCCCTAGCTAAATACCCCCATTCCGGACACAATGGGATATGTTTCGTTGGCCAATTCGACTGTTACAGTCATTTATTTTTCAAATTAAAGTATAAAATAATTAATTTTTAACTTTGAACGTACATTTCAATTTGCCCGGGCCACAAACTGATTGGAAAAATTCCAGAAAAATATATCTAGCTATGTTTTGACGCTACGGTCCCAACAAAACTAATTTCGTCGAATTATGAGATCGTTTGAAAATTGGCCATTTTCTGGTCGATCCAATTTAATAGAAACTGACCAAACACATTTTCTTTTGCCACGCTCACATACTAGCTTCAAAAATTATGAAATATGAAACCTAGCAATAGTTTGACATCCCAGACCCAACAAAAGTGGTTTCGTTGAATTCCAAGGTCGTATGCAAAATATTAATTTTCCAGGGCTATACATTCTATATAGCGACCATTCTGAAAATTCATTCGGCCATAACTTTTGATTCCCGTTATGAAACTTCGATTTTTCAGATTCGTTAGAAAAGTATTGACAAATAGATTTAGATATTTTTGGTTTTGCTAAAATCCGTTATATTTTCCACCCTGCACAGTCAGTCAAAGTTTGAATTCAAATTTTCAAACTGACTCACTATTTCTAATTCACTATTTTATTGAAATATTCTTTTTCAATTGTTCAAATTCCTTTGAAATAACCAATTTAAAAATTTTAAATTGGCTCGTATTTTCCGGGTTATTACATTTGATACATAAATTAATATAATTATTTGATTATTAAAATATAAGATCTTTAAAGGATCACTAATAAAAAATTAAAAAGGATTCATATAAGATTTGTAAAGAATATGTATACACAATTTTGAGTTATAACTAGTGATTATTGCAATACTGGTAAAATGTAACCATAAAGAGATATTAAAGAAATTTATAAGGAATCTGAATTATAATTGAATCGAGGCTCGTATATTATATTTTAATTAAGAGAATTATAAGTAAGTTTTTACTTTATCAATTAAGTAAACGGGTTTGAATTTTCAAATGGAGTTTTTGAAAGGAAAATTGTTGTGTTAATAAACTTATATTTATTCTGAAGATATGAAAGTTGTTGGTCAAGGTCTGAGAGGTAAGTAGAATGCCCCAACTTTAACGACTTCATGATTATCTAAGGATGGTATTAGTTTATATGCGAGAGGAGTTAAGAGAGTATAAGCTATGATTTCCATGGATGATTTTATAAACTATATTTGGAAAAGTTTATAAGCTGAATTGATGGTTTTAAGAATATTCTTATTCAAAAATAAGAAGTAAAAGTTATAATCCAAATATTGGAAGATTTATAAGAATTTAATTAACCGATGGTTAATTAAAGAGGCTAAATGATGCTTGGTACTATATCAGTGAGTTCATGTTTTGTTCTATGGATGAATGGTTGTTTATTTAAGTTTATTTGATAGTTAAATAACCGACTATCAAATCTGGTCTATACGCTTGTTGGTACGGAAAGAACGAGATCGAAATTATATTAGAAAACCATTCCAACCAACACTACATGAAGATATCAGAAGATAACCGAGATGGAGCATTGAAGACCATAGATCTTCATAAACGGAAGAACTACTAATAATTTCTTGTTTAGCGGCCAGAGATAAAGCATGGTTCTATCGTGGTTGAAATCTACGGATCGCAAGGACTTCTCGCTACTGATCTACAGGGTGATTCCTAGGATGAAGTAGGAGGGTGCCTTCGGTTCATCCTGTTCCTGGATGCCGTGTATGGACGAATGTCTGGCATAGTATTTCCTACAAAACCACGTATGTTGATTTTTACAAACATACCAAGTGCTGGCGAAGAAGGCGCTCTTCTTTTAAACCCAGTATATGTTTGCGGACGTCAATTAGTGATTTGATGGATTTGATGATGTTGCATTCAAAGTAAATAGTGGCCAGATGTTTTAAAGGAAAATTCTAACCTCGAGCCTCATCAACCGGGAAATGACAGAAATCGGGCAGGCAGCATGGCTATGTGGGTCGCTCCCATTAGGGTGTATAATCGCCTATCTAGAGTAATTCCTTTTTCTTCTCTAATCTATTTCAATGCTGACCCTTTCGGGAAACAATGGTTTGTGCCCAACCGTTGGTGATATACATTCGATACACTCAAGCGAAATGAGTGGTCGGTCATGTATAGGTCGGGTTGCAAGACGTTCTTGTTGAACCCAGTGTATTCTCCTCTATAGATACAATATTAGCAGGTGGTTCCATGCCTTGTCATAGTCGGAATCCAATCTCTAATAAGAGCTCATGGTTTTGATTTTATACTACATATGTGGAGCATGAGTTGCAAGCGTTCCGCTAGATTGTAATTTACTTGTATCTAGACATTATTATAATATCAGAAAAGACATTGATTTCAAAAATGTTTTGGGTTATCGTAAGGTAAAAAACTGTCTGTATTTATGTGTGGATTTGATCTTACGATTATCCTTTTCTTTCGAAAATATTTTGAATTTTAAAGTCAAGTTGTGTGATACTTTGAACTTAGTGTGGTTTTTCTCACTCTGGTTCACTAGACTGACCCGGTATTTGTAATTCTCGGGTTAGACCAGGCTGTACAGGTTCAGGTTATCGGATACTAAGAAGTCTAGAGACGAGCTAAAGGTGTGCAGATGTATGATATCTAATATTTATTCTGCTATATGTGACTGTACATGAGGACAGGTTATTATAACTGTCCAGAGGCATTGGTGTATATTGTAAGTATTTTAAAGCTCTTAATAAATATTTTTTTGTGTATTATGTTTGATTCCACAAACTTTGTGTTGTGTCGGTTCTTCTTCTTCTTCTTCTATTCTAATAGTCCTTTCTTTCTTATCTTGTCCTCTAGTATTCTTTCAAATAACTATCTGGTGAGTGTTTGATACTTGGATTTTGGCAAATAATACGGGTTATGTATCATTGTCATAATTCGAACGTCGAATTCTTTTACCGGGTCGTTAGAGCGGTATCAGAGCTACTGGTTGAGTAGTATTCGTGGCTCTGTGGCATAACTCGATAGAGATGGGATTAGTAATATTCTAGATTGAGTTTGAATATATATACGAGAGAGCATATTTGTGGATTTTATATAAAAATTCTGTATTGTGCTGATTGATCGGTTCAAGTATTGGGAAACCACATGGAACTGACAATTGATACAATGTTGTTTTATAAAAGAGGGTAAATGAAATAATTTTTCCCAAATTATATTTTTATAGAAACAAGAAATAATTTTCTATAGTATAATAATATTGGTTGGTTGGTTGTTTTGCTTGATTTGATTGGAATTCAAATGGAATAAATAAATTGGGATTTGGAAATCGAATGGACAATAATGGAAATTAATCGAATACTGACGATTCATATCAATGGTAAACCAAAGTGAATATAGACCAGTAAGTATCAATGTTAAATATAATTCAAATGATTTGGCTGTTTGTTATTTAGTGGTTGGATTAGTCGAATAAGGTTCATTAAATAGGTCAATAAAGAAGCTGAATAATTTGAAAACTAAATTCCAGGAGAATGAATTGGAAATAAAATTGGTTGTGAAGTAGAAATTGAATTATTTGAACCTTTATTTGTCATTTTTGTTGTAAATTGAGATAAGTGCAGATTCTATAAGGCTATGGGAATTGGTTTATCACCGAGATTGGAATACATATTAGAAGACAAAGAGTTGTTAGCTGATTTGCTTTGAAATTGGAGTTGAGTTGCCCGACAAATTGGTAAACCTTAATATATTGATTGGAGTAAATGATTTTATATCCCTGAGTTGGGTACCCATTTGAATTTTGTTTTAAAAAAAGAAGAAGTTAAGACCGGAATGGCAGTTGTAGTTATACAGATCGAACCACGCAGAGGAGGTGCTAGTGAAATTTTCGAAAATATTAAAGTGTTCGAATTTGTTTGGATGAAAATTCAAAAACAATTATTCAAAAATATTTGGTTTCGTAGAATTATTCTTACCCAATAATTTCGTGGACGAAATTCTTTTAAGGGGGAAGAATGTAACATCTGGATTTTTCGGCCATTTAAATTGGAATATTTAAATCTGTTTTATATATTATATTGGAAATATAATGGATTTTATATTGAATTTTATGGATTTCGAGTATATATATATATATATATATATATATATATAAATTAATTAAAACGAGCTCAAAACGCCGCGGTAGTTCATAGTTTTTGATTTGAACTTTAACCGAGTATACAGAATCCGATATAAGTCGGATTTCTGTGAAACAAGAAATGTTTGAATCGAATTGATTAAAATTCTCTAATTAAAGAGAAAAATCGAGATTTCATGTTATAGATTGTTACTTATGTCCAATTCAAATTTTAAAATGGTCTCTATAGAAACCGTTTATAAACTGTAACGTTTAATAAATATAAAAGCTTTTGAGGAGTTTTGATATCTTGCACAAAATAATGAAAAAATTTCTATTGGCAATCGCTAAATCTTCGATACTTGTTTTCCCCTAATCACGCTCACTCTATATCATTTTTATGCTCAAATTTTCATCTCATTCCAGAGTATTTAACATCCTACGTGACCAAAACAAATCCATACGTCATTTAGGGTTTCTCCACTCTTGAACGAAAGAAAATAAGAACATCGACTATTGGAAATGGGAAATGGAATCTACAACTTCCATCAGCAGAAAAAGAGTTCTCACTCATTTCCCATTTTAACATTATTTGACTATTTAAAGGCAAAGTTTTAAAATTTTAACAATTGGATCTAGCAACTTTAAAATATAAATGAAAAGGGAACTGTGACGACCCCAAATCCCGTACAGACGGAGACAAGGGTAATCTTTGGAATATAACACAGAAACAGATAATAGCAGAACAAAATTAAATAAATACACCAGATAATGAACAATAGAATATACTGGATAAAAGTAATCATCAGAGTACACAGTATACAAGATCATACTTAGTACAAATACAGTTCAGCTATACATAAATGTCTACAGCGGAAAACAAACAATATATGTACAATAGGAGCTGAACAGCATAAAAAGAGATAAATGATAGAATCCATCTTCAGCTCCAGCTATCCAAAAAGAACCAGCTAAACTTGAATACAAGGCTGCACGTGTAGAAAAAGGGGCACCCGAGTTTGAGAGTGAAACAAACTACGAGTCAGTCATGGGACTGGTATGAGAAATCTACTCAACACACATATATTTTGGCTAATCACAGGACCATGCCACTTTCACGGAATGGGTTTACTCCATTGGATTGGCAGTGCTGTAAAACAAATCATTCTTTTAACCATCACAATGCTTTTTATAAAAATGAAGCCGTTATAAGACTCAGTTCCCATCACATAATGCAACGCAAACCAGAGGATAGAGTTTTTACCTTATAACGGCCAAAATATGCTTGATACGAATAAAACAAAGGCATTTGATATTATTGCTAGTGTTTATATGTTTTGAAAACAATTTCAAATCATAACTATCAATCATAGATGGCATTAATGCCCCATACCACTATGTCACCATATATAGGTATACAATCAAAACCGCATAGTCACGTATTTGTAAATTGGATTTCCGTCAAGAACCATGGCAAAAGATAGTCCTTACCGAATTCGAGACTGTCTAGCCCGAGCCTCACGACCCAGACTCAGGTGGGCCTTTGGATCGTCAGGGCCGGTCCACCGATGTGGATTAAAATTCCTGAACACTGCGTTTCCCCACCCTTTGGGGTGTAAATGAGCCAACAAATGACTCCATCGGACCCGGATCGTCCGATCAAACCGAGGCGCCTCGCAACAACAACAACCACATAGGTGAAAAGTAAATAAATGCCAGGGCTGGTAGGTCACTGACACCACCCTAGCTAGAAAGAAACGCAGGCCCTCCCTGATGTCCTCTCCCGTTTCTGGTTCATACCGGGGTGTGAGGCTCGCGAATTTACGTTATACACAAAGCTACGCCACACCGGCGTTGCTTTGATCATCACCACAAGGCTTTGCTTTTCAACAGAAGCCCTGATCACTGCATCTTAGCATGCCACACAGGCAATTCATGCCATGCGACTGATGTCCATCGATATACAACCTCTGAGCTCGTGCGTTTCAGAGAAGGGCGTTAAGCAAAAGAATAAATTCTCCGCTGCCAAACAGATGTATATTTAATAGAGATCAATCAACACAGAATAAAATCCAATGTTAGAAACACAGTCCATTTACAAGTCCGTTCTGGGTCTGAACGAAACCGGAGGCACTAAATACCTCGCAAACCCATCGATCACCACGTACGTCTGGACGATCACCACTCATTATCCATATTTCGGGATGCCTCCCAATCAGGACCTCGGTTACCATCCAAACGAGGTGAAGATTTCCGGTCTTCGACCACCGTCTTCATCTTCGAATTTCAAACGTCGGTCAATTATTTGAAATGAGAATTAACTCGGCCTTTTCAAATAATTCACGTATATTTAGAATTTCAAATCAATTTATTTCATTGGTTAAATCATTCGACAACACCAATTTTGTTCTTTAATGTAATTTTCACACCAAACACATTCAACCATCAAATACCACATAAATCGAGCAAATTCAGTTTATTTCCATTCCATATTGTTTATGGTATTTTATAACGATTTATTGCTAATTTTTTTTTTTTTTAAATAGCCAATTTAATCAAAACGATGCTTCGGGCCATAACGCGGCCCTGGCGCTGTTTTTCTTTAGATTTGATTTACACATATCTGGAAATCTAACCGTTGGATATTCACACAATTTACATCATTAGAAAGGTCTTTCCAAAACGAATCCAACGGTTCCAGTTTCGGGAAAATCCGACGGTCGGATCTCCCAGTACAATCGTTTGAAGTTTCGATTTCAAAATACGAACTACAGCGTCGTTATTCGATTAAATATAATTATATATATATATATATATATGTATATATATATATATAATCGATTCTGGCGCTGTTTTTCTTCAGATTTGAATTAAACATTCCAGACAATCCAACCTTTGGGTTTTTACAAAGTTGGTGCCATTGATAAGATTTTTCCAAAGCGAACCCAACTGTTGCGATTTCAGGAAAATCCGATGGTCGGATCTCCAATGCTAATCGTTTGAAATCACGGTTTCAAAATACGAACTGCAGCGTCGTTATTCGATATATTTTAATTCTATTTATAAATATATATATATATCGATTCTTCGATTTCAAAGCTATAATCTTTTCATACATTTGATAAAAATGATATTTTTATCTAACTGTCTTCTATTTCAACACTTCACTATTTTTAACAATTCGTTTATATAATAAAAATGTTATTTTTATTTTAAAACAATTCATTTCAAAACACTAATATTTTATATAGTTTATATAGGTAATAAAAATAGGATTTTTACTATAAAACAATTTCTTTTAAAACGAGATTATTTTACATAGTCCATATAGTTGATAAAAGGTGATTTTTATTATGAAACAATTTATTTCAAAATATGAATACCATTCAACACATGAATTTCAATTCAACGAATGAATATCGACTCAACACATGAAGGTTTTCTATAGTTTCTATATATAGATAAAAATGTGATTTTTATATTTAAAACACGAATACCATTCAACACATGAATTTCTAATCAACGAATGAATGTCAATTCAACACATGAAGGTTTTCTATTCAACGAATAAATATAGTTTCGATAAATGAAAATAATTCAAACACATGAATATTATTCAAAATTTCGGCAGCATAACGGCAGGGTAGTTAAAACCAGGACCTTCCCTAGTACGGCTCCTCGCTCTACCTTAAAACCTCGCGGTTTTTGACAATGGGGATCATGCATCTAGTTCGCACGCAGGCGGCATGTATATATTAATTTCATTTCCACAAACTAATCCTATGTGGTTTCAACCAAATATTTCTCAACCATGAACGGGTATTTTTCAACCACAATCAATCAATCTCAACCACAATCAATCCCAAACAACCATTCGCTATCAATCAATTTTCACACCAATCACAATCAATAAATATCATCCATGGTTTGTGGATGAGGGGCGTATATATATATATATATATATATATATATATAGCATTTCACTTTTATTTCAACACATATATAATTTTCACAACGCATATATAACTTATGCATCGAACGTACAACTTATACAACGCTTATACATGAGGTGTACAACGCTTATATAACTCATACATCGACTATATAATATATACATCGTCGTTTTCCATATTGTTTATAAATTAGAAATCTCACATTGGGTTCCACTCCACCAAAAATAGCAGAAGGCTCAGAAAAATATGCGGTCTCTTCTAAAATGTAGAAGACGTCCTCACGGTCACGATGTTTCCTGTTTCATCGAATTTCGTTAATGAACGAAAAAGATATGATTTTTCAAAGTTTGCAACGGTTTTAAACTGTCGAAATCAGTTAAATAATTAACAGCCGTACCTCCACAGTTTTGTTCGAAACTAGGTTTCGATCTCTCGCAAAATTCGTGAAGCTAGAGGACGATCGGCCTTCGCATCGTCGAAGGGCTAGGAGAGGCACACCACCACCTGGAAGCGCAGCCAACCCGGATCGACGGTGGGGGAGAATTGGCGGTTTGAACGTCGAATGTGAAAACCCGTAACTTCCCCGTAAAGGAAAGCGTCGGATAGTTCGAGAACAAGCCACAACAGAACGCATACAGAAGAACATTTCATTGTATATTACAGCAATGCTTCAGATTACAAGAATATACAGAGTATAAATGAATATTACACAGAAATATCAGAGATTTAAATTACATTTAAATACATAGCAGCGGAAAATAATACAATACACAACTAGAATGAGATATACGGATACAAAGCTTTCCGGATATCATTCCAGCTGTAAACCAGGATCCTGTGAATATAAATCTGCAAAACCAAAACTACTAGCTGCCCGTGTCAAAATAGGGGCACCCAGAGTTTAGGTTAAAACAATAAACTCCAGGTCAGTCATGTGACTGGTGTGAGAACTAAAACAGTTAATCTTTATTTTTAAAGTTAGGTAAATCAAGGGACCATGCCGTATAACACGGAACGGGTTTCCTCCCAAGAATACCAGTGCATAAAACAAATAGCGCAATGCTAAATAAAGAAAAATGAAGCTGTTATAAGACCCAGGTCCTATCACACAATGCAACGCAAGCCGGGGGATAGGGTTTTCCCTTATAATAGCCAAAGAATGCTTGATACGTTTAAAACAAATCATTTGATACTATTATAAGTGCATAGTGTATAAAACAACTTCAAATCATAAGTATCAATCATAGGCGGCATGAATGCCCCATACAACTATGTCGCCATATATAAGTTTACAATCAAAACCGCAAGACGTCGTATTGGAAGTTGGGTTATCATTTATGGTATGAACCGAGGCTAGGGGCAAGATCCTCAACCGATTCGAGACTGTCTAGTCCGAGCCTCAGGAACAACCGCAACTGCCCCATGGATCGTCAGGGCCGGTCCACCGATGTGGATTATTATGCCTGAACACTACGTTTCCCCGCCCTTTGGGGCGTAAATCTGGCCCGTCAGCCGACCAGAAGCATCGGCCGAAACCGATATCACGAGGCGCCTCGCTTTTCAGCAAGTAATAATAAGCAATATCCACATGAGTCAAACTCGTCAGCCAGTTCAAGCACTGACGCCACTCCTAACTAGAAAGAAACGCATGTCCTCCCTGATGTCCGTCTCCCGTTTTTGGTTCATACCGGGTGTGATACTCGCGAATCAACGTTACACAAAGCTACGCCACAAAGGTCGTGCTTCGATCATCAACCACAAGACTTTGCTTTTCAATAGAAGCCTTGATCATTTGCCACTTAGGCATGCCACACAGGCAATTCACTCCATGCGATTGATATCCATCAATATATAACCCCTGAGCTCGTACGTCTCAGATAAGGGCGTTAAGCAAGAGAATAAATTCTCCGCCGCCAAACAGATATATATTTAATAGAGATCAATCACACGGACTAAAATCCAATGTCAGACACACAGTCCATTTACAAGTCCGTTCTGGGTCTGAACAAAACCGGAGGCACCTAGTACCCCGCATATCCATCGATCTCCAAGTACGTCTGGACGATCACCAACTGTTTCCATCTTCTTAGGTGTACAGCCCAATCAAGATCATCAGTAATCACCCAAACGACGTGAAGACTTCTGGTCTTCGACCACCGTCTTCATCTTCGACTTATCGTCGTATCAGTTATTCAAAATGGGATAAACCCGGTCTTTCCGAATAACTCGCGTATTATTTTAAATAAGTGTTACACAAACACAACATACGCCTCATTCCAATTCATTAGTCACTAACCGTAAATTAATCAAGAGAATAATTCCCTAAATATTAACCCCGAAGGCCGAAACCAACATCAGATCAATATCCAGAAAACCATTCTGCTTGCCTAACCGACAGTTAGTTTCTAAATTTCACATTCATAGGGAAAGGTTCCCATTAATTTTATCCAAGATAAATTCCTTGAATTTATTCTTTATTCTATTTTTGAAACTCAATTCAAACTAGTCGGGATTAGCAAACCTTACCGAAGTAATCATTTATTTTAATTTCCCCATCCCAACCTATTCATCCCATGTAGTAAAATTGGTAATACTTCATATCTAACACCACAGTGTTATCGGTAAATTCAATTACCATTTCACGTTCAAATCTAATTAAAGATTTAACTATCGCCTGGAGCAAAACTGGTGCTACTCCATTCTCGGTCATTTCAATCTAATTAAAGATTCATTAAAACTCCACCTAGTTTTAATCTTTAACTGGGTTAAAGAATCAGTGTCATTTAAAACACAGTTCACGATAAACCCAACATCACATTCATTAATTATCGGGTTAAAGAGCGAGGGTTATTTAAAACACTGTCCACGATAAACCCAAAAATCAATATCAATTCAATTCCAATTAAATATTATTTAATTGGTACCTTTCATTAAATCTAAATAAAAAGATTTATTCATTTCTCAGCTGGGTTCAAGAACAGTGTTAGTGAAGACACCATCCACGACAAACCCAAATCACATTCGATATTCAATACAAGGCTCTGAATAGAAAATATATCGGCTTATATTCAATATCAAATTCTACGACTAACAAATGTCGTATTGGAAATAACGATATAAATATATATCTTTCAAATTTCCATAACAACACCTGTATAATCACGAATTCCAACATTGAAATATTCCGAAGAGAATTTCGATTCAAATCCACTCCAATGCAATCATTGGATATTCTGGTTATTTTTAAAACCCTTTTTAAATTCAATTTATTTATTTAAAAATAAATAGAATTATAATTCTAGTTCAAAACCAGTTCATTTCGTTAAAAATCTATTTTTATCTTTTCAAATATGGAGTTTTTCATCCCAATTTTTCCCAAATCATTTCTTATGATTTTACACAAATTATTACTATTTTTAATAATTTTATCAAGGTCCGTACTGTCGATTTCCATCAACGGCCATCGAACTGCACTTACAGCGACCTTTTTCAAATTTGATTTGGACATAATTCCAAATCCAACCGTTAGATTTATAATTTCTAATATTCGTTAGAAAGCTCTTTTCGATACGAACCCAACGGTTCCGGTTTTAGGAGAATCCGACGGTCGGATCTCCCGTAATGTCCGTTTGAAATAAATGGTCGAAATTCACGAACTGCCGCGGCGCGGCGCGTTCTATTCAGGCCATTATATTATATATATAATATATATAATATATATTTCGTCGATTTCTATTTAAAACGAATTTTATAAATCGTTTTAATTTCGTTTCAAAAGCAATTTCAACTTCCATTTCAATTCAAATCAAAATTGAATTTTTCTTTATAAATTCGTTTTAAAATTCATTTCTATTCAATTCAAATTTCAATTCAATTTGAATTCATTATATATTCAATTCATTTCAAAATCGTTATATATTCAATTCATTTCGAAATCGTTTTCAATTCAATTCATTTCGAAATAGTTTTCAATTCAATTCATTTCGAAATCATTTTAAAATCGATATAAATATCGTTCATGTCAAAATGGCGCATCTCTAATCAACACGGCTTCATATCATTCTATTTTCAAATATTCTATTTCAAATATTTCTTTTTCAAATATTTCCTATTCAAATATTTCTATATTAAAATATTTCGCTCAACACATGACTTATCTCAACGGATGAGTACAGTCAACACATGAACCTTTATTTTATATTGATAAAGATGTAAATTTTATTATTAAAATATTTCGTTCAACACATGACTTATCTCAACGGATGAGTACAGTCAACACATGAACCTTTATTTTATATTGATAAAGATGTAAATTTTATTATTAAAATATTTCGTTCAACACATGACTTATCTCAACGGATGAGTACAGTCAACACATGAACCTTTATTTTATATTGATAAAGATGTAAATTTTATTATTAAAATATTTCGTTCAACACATGACTTATCTCAACGGATGAGTACAGTCAACACATGAACCTTTATTTTATATTGATAAAGATGTAAATTTTATTATTAAAATATTTCGTTCAACACATGACTTATCTCAACGGATGAGTACAGTCAACACATGAACCTTTATTTTATAATATTCTTTATCTTCTAAATTGGAATGAGGCCCAATCAATCACCATATAATGTTAATTATATGTATTTTCATACATCACACGTATATAATAGCATTGCAAAATAATCAACCATCAACCAAAGTGCACTACACTGTATAAGCATCAAATATAGATATCTAACGCTTATAACAGCCTGTCAATCAATCGATCGACATATTTAATCAATCAGGATGAGTGAACTTCAAATTTCATCCCAACACCCGTGTGGGGTTTCAAACAATCAAACACAGATTTTAGTTGTGCAGTTGGGCGATGTGTAAAATTTATCGACCCAATCAATGTCCTTCAAATAGGTGTACTTAAACAAACCGTCCGGTTTGTAAATGAATATTTTATTTTATTCACTTGCACGTTAAAACTATATTTTTAACGATAAAATATTTTATTTAACTTATGAATGTTCTATTCAGTTCATTTATTCAATAAAATGATATTTTTATTTTTCTAACATATTTTAGAAAATTTCGGCGGCATAACGGCACGATACTAGAAACGGGACGAGGCCTAGCCTTATCCCCGGTCTAGTGAAGGCCCACGCCATTCACACTTCAATCAAATCAATTTCATTTCACCAAACAATTTCCATTCAATCAAATATTCTAACTAACTACTCAACCAAACAATTTAACAAACAAGCCATCCATGGTCTGTGGATGGCGGGTGTCGGGTGCTACTAAACACCGTCCACATCCTAGTATATATATATAACTAGAAAAAGAATTTTGAGTGAGAAGTCCTCACCGAGGGATCCACTCCTCCATTTAGTTTCTGAATTTCTGAATATTTGGATTTTGCTGCCGGTCAATTCCATCGCACTTTTATTCACACTGTTCATAATAAAAATCACATTTTTATTTCAACGCTGTAAAAATCACATTTTTATCCAACTATATATATAATAAAAATCAGATTTTTATTACACTGCATATATAAAAATCATATTTTTATATTCTCTACCTTATAAAAATTATATTTTTATAATCTCTACTGTATAAAAATCATATTTTTATCATCTCTATAATATAAAAATCACATTTTTATTACCTATATAATATAAAAATCATATTTTTAACTTCTTACTATGATAAAAATTATATTTTTAACTTGCTAAAAATCACTACTTTTTCATAATCATAAATCATAACTTTCAATAGGTTAAAATGATAACTTTCAGTCATAAAAAAAAATCATAACTTTTCCTAAATTTATATACATCTGTTCATAAATTTATTCATATTCAAAATCGGATTTTACAAAGTTATACAAATTAAAGTAACTAAAAAAAAAACTTACCTTTCTATTGGGTAGCGTTGTACGGCAATGGAGGGCTGCGGTGGAGGGGATCCTTCGTCGGAATTGGGGAGGTTGGCGGAGCCGCTGGCCGGCAGCTCGATTTCTAGGGCTTGGGTGTCCGTGGCTTCAGCTGGAGAGAGAGGAAACGGAGGGGAAGGGAACGCAGTCCCTGCGAGCGGCGGTGAGTCTCGCGCGAAGCGCTAGAAGAGGGGAGAGGAGGGAGAGAACGGGGAGGAGGAGGGTGGTGGGCGTTGGTCACGGTGATGGTGGGGGCTCTGATGGCTGCGCGATGAGGTCTCGAGGTTTCTATTGGGGTTCGAGAGGGAAGGGGGATCGAACGTCGATTGGAGGGGGGGCGGACGCGAGGCGCTGGAGGCCAGCGGTCTGGTGGTCGGCGTCGGTCTTCGGCGGAGGAGGCGCGCTGGCCATCGTGGAGCTCCGTTCTTTCAATTTTTTTTTATTTTTTCCTAATCGATTTCTACTGAAGAAAAAAGGGGGGGTCTGCGGTTATAGGAGAAAGAAGGGGGGATATTTTAATTAATTTATATTATTCAATTTGAGTTTTAAAACCTATAAGGTACCCTTTCCATACGAACTCGAAATCGAACCTGCTGACTGTCGTCCCTAGCTAATTACCCCCATTCCGAACCCAATGGGATATGTATCGTAAGCCAGTTCGGCAGTTTCGATCAGTTTTCGTTAGATTTAAAATATAACTCATTATATTGAATTTTAAACGTACATTTCGAATTACCGGGGTAGCATACGAACTTTAAAATTTCAAAAAAAAAATATTTTCTAGCTTCGTATTGACGATACGGTCCTAACAAAACTAGTTTCGTCGAATTCTGAGACTGTTGGAAAAATGGCCATTTTCCAATCGATTAAAATCAACTAAAACTGGTCAAACGCGTTTTCCTTTGCCACGCTCACATATTGATTCGAAAAATTATGAAATTTGAAACCTAGCAATAATTTGACACTGCGGACCCAACAAAACTGGTTTCATTGAATTCAGAGGTCGTTTGCAAAATCTCTACTTTTAAGGGCCTGAATTCCATAGCGACTATTCAGAATTTTCTTCTGGACATATCTTTTGATTCCCGCTATGAAATTTTGATTTTTCGAATTCGTTGGAAAGATATTACCAATTAGATCCTAATGTTTTTGGTTTCACTAAAATCCGGATTGTTTTGCACTCGGTACATTCAATTGAAGTTTGAAATCAAATTATCGAACTACCGCGCCATTTTCAATTCTATTTATATTTATATATAAATATTTATATTCTAACGACGGCGTATATAATATATACGTCGAATTCTATATTAAAAATAAATTTCACGTCGATATTATTTAAAATAATTCATTTTAAATAATCAAAATTCGCTAAAATTGCCAAAATAAAAATTTTTAACTGGCCCAAATTTTCGGGTTATTACATCGAAACTTCAGGAGGGCAATTCTCGCTGGATACGAAACCAGACGGGGCGAGACTGGTGCGGATTTGAAGAGTGGAGGATGCTCTTCAAAAAGTTCAACTGGGGGTGGAGCTGAAAATGAGCGTGGCGGCCAAAAATTGCTTGGGAAGTGGCGAAAACGGCTTCCGTCGATATCAGGAGGGCAGCGAGGGTTTTTTCGATTTTATTTTTAATTTATGAAGAAATAATTCTATTGGCCGACGGTTTATAAAAAGGGGTTTTCTTACTCGACCCCCAATCCAAACCCAACGACTGTCATCCCCAGCGTTTTACCCCCATCCCGAACACAATGGGATATGTTTCGTAGGCCCATTCAACTGTTTCAGTCTGTTTCCATTCAAATCAAAATATATAACATTCAATATTTAATTTGAACGTACATTTCAATTTGCCCGAGCCACAAACTGATTCGAAAAATTCCAGAAAAATAAATTTAGCTATATTTTGACGATACGGTCCCAACAAAACTAGTTTCGTCGAATTCTGAGACCGTTTGCAAAAAGGCCCATTTCTGGTCGATCCAATTTAACTATAATTGACCAAAACACCTTTTCCTTTTCAACGCTCACATACTGGCTTCAAAAATTATGAAATTTGAAACCTAGAAATAACTTCACATCCCGGATCCAACAAAAGTGGTTTCGTCGAATTCCGAGGTCGTATGCAAAATGGCCAATTTCACGGGCTATATAAATTCCATGGCGACCTTTCTGAAAATTCATTCGGCCATAACTTTTGCTTTTCGCTATGAAAATTCGATTTTTCAGATTCGTTAGAAAGGTATTCACTAACAGATTTAAATATTTTTGGTTTCGCTAAAATCAGTTTTGTTTTGCACCTAGTACAGTCCGACATAGTTTGAATTCAATTTTTGAAACTGCAGCGCCATTTCAGGCCTTGTTTATAATTATAATTAATTATATTCGCTTTCAATTGTCGATTCAAACTCAGTTTTCATTGCTATTATTTAAAATATTTATTTTAAATATTTAAAATACATTATTTTAGCCAATTTAAAATTTTTAAATTGGTTCAGATTTTCTGGGTCGTTACAATCTCCCCCACTTAAAACTTTTCGTCCCCGAAAAGAAACAAAGTCGAAAGTGGTTTGATTAACCAACTCTACGTTCGATCTGGCTTCCATTCTCCAACTTTTCAGTTTCTGAGAATTTTCAAATTCTTCAAAAATTTGGCTAACACCCGGAATTTTTGAAAAATTTCGCCATAGATAAATCTCAGATTCTTCCTCTTTGGATCTTGAATCAGATGAGGAGCAAAGTGAGCAAGTTCTTTGAATTTCTTATGATATTCTTGGATGGTCATATCACCTTGTATCAAATAAGAAAATTCATCACATAATCGCTCCGTCGCTTCGGGAGGAGTAAATCTTTCCAGGAAAATCACTTTAAATCTGTCCTAGGTGATATCACCTTCTAGATTATCTTTGATGATTGTTTCCCACCAGATTAAAGCTTCTTATTTGAGCGCCCAAGATGCTACTAATTGTTTCTGGTCATCCCTCACCTGGATACGCTCAAAAATTCTTTCGACAGAACTCATCCAAGCTTGAGTCTGAATTATAGATTCATTACCCGAGAACTGTGCTCTGTTCAGATTTCGATATCTCTTTAATAGAGCTTCTAGATCGGGTTCTGCATTTCTCCTGTTTCTGACACTCATCTTTCTAGTACTTCTGCAAATAGCAGATTAAGTGTCAGGTCACAAAAAGGGTATTTTAAAACATAGAAACATATACTTCAAATGTAAATGTGTCTATCGAGGTGCAATTTCATTCTGCTTTACTCATACTAGGATATTACTGATCCTCTCTGTATAGAGTTACCCGTCCTAGAACACTACTGGTTCTATTTCTGACGAGTTCGTTCAAATGTTATATTCCAAAACTAAGCTTAACCAAAGCTCTGATACCACGTTGTGACGACCCCAAATCCCGTACAGACGAAGACAAGGGTAATCTTTGGAATATAACACAGAAACAGATAATAGCAGAACAAAATTAAATAAATACACCAGATAATGAACAATAGAATATACTGGATAAAAGTAAACATCAGAGTACACAGTATACAGGATCATACTTAGTACAAATACAGTTCAGCTATACATAAATGTCTACAGTGGAAAACAAACAATATATGTACAATAGGAGCTGAACAGCATAAAAAGAGATAAATGATAGAATCCATCTTCAGCTCCAGCTATCCAGAAAGAACCAGCTAAACCTGAATACAAGGCTGCCCATGTAGAAAAAGGGGCACTCGAGTTTGAGAGTGAAACAAACTACGAGTCAGTCATGGGACTGGTATGAGAAATCTACTCAACACATATATATTTTGGCTAATCACAGGACCACGCCACTTTCGCGGAACGGGTTTACTCCATTGGATTGCCAGTGCTTTAAAACAAATCATTCTTTTAACCATCGCAATGCTTTTTATAAAAATGAAGCCGTTATAAGACTCAGTTCCCATCAAACAATGCAACGCAAACCGGAGGATAGAGTTTTTACCTTATAACGGCCAAAATATGCTTGATACGAATAAAACAAAGGCATTTGATATTATTGCTAGTGTTTATATGTTTTGAAAACAATTTCAAATCATAACTATCAATCATAGACGGCATTAATGCCCCATACCACTATGTCACCATATATAGGTATACAATCAAAACCGCACAGTCACGTATTTGTAAATTGGATTTCCGTCAAGAACCAAGGCAAAAGATAGTCCTTACCGAATTCGAGACTGTCTAGCCCGAGCCTCAGGACCCAGACTCAGGTGGGCCCTTGGATCGTCAGGGCCGGTCCACCGATGTGGATTAAAATTCCTGAACACTGCGTTTCCCCACCCTTTGGGGTGTAAATGAGCCAACGAATGACTCCATCGGACCCGGATCGTCCGATCAAACCGAGGCGCCTCACAACAGCAACAACCACATAGGTGAAAAGTAAATAAATGTCAGGGCTGGTAGGTCACTGACACCACCCTAGCTAGAAAGAAACGCAGGCACTCCCTGATGTCCTCTCCCGTTTCTGGTTCATACCGGGGTGTGAGGCTCGCGAATTTACGTTATAGACAAAGCTATGCCACACCGGCGGTGCTTTGATCATCACCACAAGGCTTTGCTTTTCAACAGAAGCCCTGATCACTGCATCTTAGCATGCCACACAGGCAATTCATGCCATGCGACTGATGTCCATCGATATACAACCTCTGAGCTCGTGCGTTTCAGAGAAGGGCGTTAAGCAAAAGAATAAATTCTCCACCGCCAAACAGATGTATATTTAATAGAGATCAATCAACACAGAATAAAATCCAATGTCAGACACACAGTCCATTTACAAGTCCGTTCTGGGTCTGAATGAAACCGGAGGCACTAAATACCCTGCAAACCCATCGATCACCACGTACGTCTGGACGATCACCACTCATTATCCATATTTCGGGATGCCTCCCAATCAGGACCTCGGTTACCATCCAAACGAGGTGAAGATCTCCGGTCTTCGACCACCGTCTTCATCTTCGAATTTCAATCGTTGGTCAATTATTTGAAATGAGAATTAACTTGGCCTTTTCAAATAATTCACGTATATTTAGAATTTCAAATCAATTTATTTCATTGGTTAAATCATTCGACAACACCAATTTTGTTCTTTAATGTAATTTTCACACCAAACACATTCAACCATCAAATACCACATAAATCGAGCAAATTCAGTTTATTTCCATTCCATATTGTTTACGGTATTTTATAACGATTTATTGCTAATTTTATTTATTTTAAAATAGCCAATTTAATCAAAACGACGCTTCGGGCCATAACGCGGCCGTGGCGCTGTTTTTCTTCAGATTTGATTTACACATATCTGGAAATCTAACCGTTGGATCTTCACACAATTTACATCATTAGAAAGGTCTTTCCAAAACGAATCCAACGGTTCCAGTTTCGAGAAAATCCGATGGTCGGATCTCCCGGTACAATCGTTTGAAGTTTCGATTTCAAAATACGAAATACAGCGTCGTTATTCGATTAAATATAATTATATATATATATATATATATATATATAATCGATTCTGGTGCAGTTTTTCTTCAGATTTGAATTAAACATTCCAGACAATCCAACCGTTGGATTTTTACAAAGTTGGTGCCGTTGGAAAGATTTTTCCAAAGCGAACCCAATGGTTGCGATTTCTGGAAAATCCGATGGTCGGATCTCCCGTACTAATCGTTTGAAATCACGGTTTCAAAATACGAACTGCAGCGTCGTTATTCGATATATTTTAATTCTATTTATAAATATATATCGATTCTTCGATTTCAAAGCTATATTCTTTTCATACATTTGATAAAAATGATATTTTTATCTAACTGTCTTCTATTTCAACACTTCACTATTTTTAACAATTCGTTTATATAATAAAAATGTGATTTTTATTGCAAAACAATTCATTTCAAAACACTATTATTTTATATAGTTTATATAGGTAATAAAAATAGGATTTTCACTATAAAACAATTTCTTTTAAAACGAGATTATTTTACATAGTCCATATAGTTGATAAAAGGTGATTTTTATTATGAAACAATTTATTTCAAAATATGAATACCATTCAACACATGAATTTCAATTGAACGAATGAATATCGATTCAACACATGAAGGTTTTCTATAGTTTCTATATATAGATAAAAATGTGATTTTTATATTTAAAACACGAATACCATTCAACACATGAATTTCTAATCAACGAATGAATGCCAATTCAACACATGAAGGTTTTCTATTCAACGAATAAATATAGTTTCGACAAATGAAAATAATTCAAACACATGAATATTATTCAAAATTTCGGTAGCATAACGGCAGGGTAGTTAAAACCAGGACCGTCCCTAGTACGGCTCCTCGCTCTACCTTAAAACCTCGCGGTTTTTGACAATGGGGATCATGCATCTAGTTCGCACGCAGGCGGCATGCATATATTTATTTCATTTCCACAACTAATCCTATGTGGTTTCAACCAAATATTTCTCAACCACGAATGGGTATTTTTCAACCACAATCAATCAATCTCAACCACAATCAATCCCAAACAACCATTCGCTATCAATCAATTTTCACACCAATCACAATCAATAAATATCATCCATGGTTTGTGGATGAGGGGCGTGTATATATATATATATATATATATATATATATCAATTCACTTTTATTTCAACACATATATAATTTTTACAACGCATATATAACTTATACATCGAACATACAACTTATACAACGCTTATACATGAGGTGTACAACGCTTATATAACTCATACATCGACTATATAATTTATACATCATCGTTTTCCATATTGTTTGTAAATTAGAAATCTCACATTGGGTTCCACTCCACCAAAAATAGCAGAAGGCTCAGAAAAATAAGCGGTCTCTTCTAAAATGTAGAAGACGTCCTCACGGTCACGATGTTTCCTGTTTCATCGAATTTTGTTAAAGAACGAAAAAGATATTATTTTTCAAAGTTTGCAACGGTTTTAAACTATCAAAATCAGTTAAATAATTAACAGCTGTACCTCCACAGTTTTGTTCGAAACTAGGTTTAGATCTCTCGCGAAATCCGTGAAGCTAGAGGACGATCGGCCTTCGCAGCGTTGAAGGGCTAGGAGAGGCGCACCACCCCTGGAAGCGCGGCCAACTCGGATCGACGGTGGGGGAGAATCGGCGGTTTGAACGTCGAAACTTCAGAAGGGCGATTCTCGCTGGATACGAAACCAGAAGGGGCGAGACTGGTGCGGATTTGAAGAGTGGAGGATTCTCTTCAAAAAGTTCAACTGGGGGTGGAGTTGAAAATGAGCGTGGCGGCCAGAAATTGCTTGGGAAGTGCCGAAAACGGCTTCCTTCGATATCAGGAGGGCGGCGAGGGTTTTTTCGATTTTATTTTAATTTTTAATTTATGAAGAAATAATTCTATTGGCCGATGGTTTATAAAAAGGGGTTTTCTTACTCGACCCCTAATCCAAACCCAACGACTGTCGTCCCTAGCGTTTTACCCCCATCCCGAACACAATGGGATATGTTTCGTAGGCCCATTCGACTGTTTCAGTCAGTTTCCATTCAAATGAAAATATAAAACATTCAATATTTAATTTGAATGTACATTTCAATTTGCCCGGGCCACAAACTGATTCGAAAAATTCCAGAAAAACAAATTTAGCTATGTTTTGACGATACGGTCCCAACAAAACTAGTTTCGTTGAATTCTGAGACCGTTTGCAAAAAGGCCCATTTCTGGTCGATCCAATTTAACTGTAATTGACCAAAACACGTTTTCCTTTGCCACGCTCACATACTAGCTTAAAAAATTATGAAATTTGAAACCTAGCAATAACTTCACATCCCGGATCCAACAAAAGTGGTTTCGTTGAATTCCGAGGTCGTATGCAAAATGGCCAATTTCATGGGCTATATAAATTCCATAGCGACCTTTCTGAAAATTCATTCGGCCATAACTTTTGCTTTCCGCTATGAAAATTCGATTTTTCAGATTCGTTAGGAAGGTATTCACTAACAGATTTAAACATTTTTGGTTTTGCTAAAATCTGTTTTGTTTTGTACCCGGTACAGTCCGACAAAGATTGAATTCAATTTTTGAAACTGCAGCGCCATTTCAGGCCTTGTTTATAATTATAATTAATTATATTCGCTTTCAATTGTCGATTCAAACTCAGTTTTCATTGCTATTATTTAAAATATTTATTTAAAATATTTAAAATCCATTATTTTAGCCAATTTAAAATTTTTAAATTGGTTCAGATTTTCTGGGTCGTTACAGGAACCCTTAGTTTATCATAGAGCATGACATAAACTCGGATCTAAAAATAATTTGGTTGGAGTGATCAAACTAGTGGGTAGTCACGTGTGAGTTAGCTACAAATACTTAATGATAACTGTATCTCAAAGTTGCGCTACTTAAGCAAAGAATAAAATAACATACCTAACCAAAAAGAAAACGCTGTAGACCAATGTACATATAAATTAAGTCATCTCTTCATGTATAAGAAAATGTACAGTACAACTTAAACTAGGAAAGTTATCCTATTCTTAGTTTATAGCTATTTTTCTACCCTATTCTAAATCCTTTGCAGATGTACCCTTGCTTCCTATATAGTGTATTTAATACAATCACATGCTACACCCGTTGTAACACCCCGTAATTTTATAACATTAAAACTCACAAATTAAAGTATACTTAATTTTTAGAAACGAATTAAGTGAAATGGGTTGCACAGAGAAATATATATATATTGATATATATATATATAAGTTAAAAATTAAATAAATAAATATGCGAAAAAGTTCAAAACAGCGAATTGGGAGGGGGAATAACCGAACCGGCCCATTTTTGAGGTCGACCCAAGCCCCGCTGGGTCGACTAGGGGTTAGTCCAGGGTGTTTGCCTGTAAACCCGTGGGCCGATTCGCTCAATTGCAGATTTTGCATTTGATTGGTTCTCACGGTTTAGGGTTAACCTAATGGTCCTAAATAACTTCCTACACCTATAAATACATCCTAATGTTAACCCTAAACCTAATTAAAATTGGAACCAAAGCTGTTATGCCATCGCCATGGAACTCAGTGTAGCCGCCGCCAACTAAAGACGAAGATAGCTAATCAATTCAACCTAATTCAAGCTTAGAGCTTCAACAACGAATCAACTAACGTCGCTACAACAATTCTGCATCAAGTTTGATCAATTGTTCATAATTCTTTAACCATGAAAGGCAAGTTCGATTTCTCTAATCAAGATAATTATTAAATTAAGTAAGATTAGATATAATTGTGGATTATATGGATATGATGTGAATTATTGACCGTATGATATGATTATGTTGTTAAATTGTGATGTTATCATACATGTTGTAAATTCTATGATTTTATGTTGTCATCTATGTTGTAAAGTTATGATCTATGTTGTAATTCTACGATTGGCTTACGTGTAATCAAATCATCATGTTGTTTAAATGCTAGTTTGGTTATGTTGATTCATATGATAGATCATATGAATGTATGCAAGATTAGATGTTGATTTAGACGTAAATCACATGCAAGTTAGTAAATATTATGACATCTATTTTAGATCAAAAGTTAGGCTATGATATGCATAAGTTACATGCCAAATCTGTTCATGCTAGTTTGTATATTTAGAGGTAAATTTACACCATTGTTATGTTGCATAAATCAAATATGCAAGTTTATATAAAAATATGAGTTTGGAATATGAATCTTGTTATGGAAGTTTTTGGTTATTGCCTATGTAAGAATTGTGATGAAAATCTTGTTCATAACATGTAGGTTCATACTTTTAGGCCTATGTTTAGATCGATGATTTTATGCAGGTTATGTGGTAAATTCTCATATGCAAGTTAGGCCTATTTTATATGTTATGTGAATATGTGGTGTTTTTCCCTTTTCCATGTGTTAGACTATTTCTTAGTCTATCATATATTCTATGCGAATGGACGCCGCGGGGGTTATGGGGAATAATATTGATTATGTTAATAAATGTGAATTGGCATGTAATGGCCTTAAAAGAGGCATATACGTAAATTGAAATATTAATTGGTAAAGTGATATATGGACATAATTAATGTGAATTATGGTCATAAAGATAATTGGAATTTTATTAGCATATTTGATTAGGAATAATTAATCCAAATATGGGATGAAAATATTATGTTAATAAATGTGAATTGGAATGTAAATGAGTCATATATGTAAATTAATTTGAATTTGAATAGGGATATTAAATAGTGAGATAAAAGGCCTTTAATGGCATATAATAAATTTGTGATGAAATTGGTATAATTTTGCATACCATAAATGGATGGACATAATTGAGTCAATTATGGACATCGTTAAATTTGGAATTAATTGATAATTTGAATAGGGAAAATAATTCAAATTGAGGTAAAGGATTATAAGTGATAATCAATGCTTAGGACACGAGGTTGGACTCATTTGTGACGTAAAACTGCCCGGACCCGCCCGGCAAATCCAGTAGTCACAAATGGTAGCCCAATGTGAGAGGTCCTAGGCCCAAATTAAAAGCGTAACAGTTGTAAAGACACGAGGTTAGGCTCTTTTATGGTGTCAGTCTGCCCGGACCCGCCCGGCGAATCCAGCTGCCATAAATGTCAGTCTAATGTGAGAGGTCTTTATAAGGTTATGGCCTTAATGAATTAAGAAATACTTAACCAGATAAGCATGTAGTGGGACATGAGGGGGTTAAGTGGGTGCATTGGGTGGCATGAGGAATCTAGAGGGTGACATGTGGATGTAATGAGAAATACGATTAGAAAAATGGAGTAATTTGAATATAAACAATTATGACATGTAATTCAAATTATTGAATAAAATATGTATTGACACCTATGAAGGGAAAGGTTTTAATTAATTGATTAATTAATTAAAAATGGACATGGTAAATGAAATGGACTACTTAACCAAATCTGATCCCTAGGGATTGTAAGAACTTAAGTTTAAGTTGGGGGTTAAGTAAACTGCGTTATACGGAATGAGTGGGTTAAGTAAATCTTGGGTAGGTGGGTAATATTAGTACATATAGGCCCACAAACTTAACTGTAAATTAAATATGTCCGAACCAGTGAGAGGGTTAAGTAAATCTTGGGTAGGTGGTAATATTTGTGTATATAAGCCCACAGACTTAACCAATACAACCTGTTAATTAAACAAAAGGGTGAGACTAGGTTAAATTAGAAAACACTTAACCAAATTTATACATGTAAGTGGACATGGGGTTAAGTGGGATGTATTAGAGGGGACCAAGCCTAGGTGGGAAGCTTGGTGGGTGCCTTTTCTGTCCAGTAGCCCATTAAGTATCTTTGTGAACTCGACCCAAGTCGAGGACGGGGCACGCCTACTGGGCCTGATTGTTAGAGGCCAAAATGGGTTAGCTGTGGCAACGCAAGTCCAACGGGGTCATGTGCGTGCGTGGGCCCGTGCTGGTAGGTAAGACGTTGTTGCATCGTGTAGGTATAAGCCGTGCATTCCTTGCGTAGTATAAGGTTGCCATTTTGGGGAGTGATACACCCCACTGTGGGACCTGCACGGGTATCTATGAGTTAGGGAGCCGATCGAATGGGGCAGGGTAGTGGGTACATCTAGTGGAGATAGGAGCAGACAACACCTATGTAGTCAGCTAGGGGTACACGAAGCTACCATTATTAATTAATCATTAAAGGGGTACACCTAGTGGAGATAGGAGCAGGCGGCACCTATGACGTCAGCTAGGAGTACATGGAATTACCATTGAAGGTGTACATCTAGTGGGGATAGTGGGTACATCTAGTAGTACACGAAGCTATCATCATTCTATTTAGTCAAGAGGGATCAAGTTTCTAGAGTGACTAGTATGGGTGCAGTTAGTGGTAGTACAGTGCAGTACGGTACAGTACGGTAGAGTATAGTAATTACCCTATATTGATTAGGAAGCGCCTTTAACGTTATCTTTGCTCATCCTATTATTTTTGGTTGCTTGGTCTTGCCATTAATTCACAGTCATTTCCTTATTTACCAAGCTTATGTCTTATCCTAGTTACTTTGATAATTATATTGTTGGAGTTATCGGACTTGCCAGACTTTATGTCTGACCCCCTTTGTTTCCACCCCTTGTCTTCCTCCCCTCCCCCCCCCCCCCCCAGGTTCTTAGGGTGGGAAGCTTGATTTGGATCTCTTTGGGAGCACTTGGATTTGGATTGCTGAAGTAATGCTCAACCTATCTCTTTTATCGCTATTTATGGGATTATGCTTTTTATATTATGTACTCTGATTTTGTCAAGATGGATATTATGTACTTGACTTTAGTCTTTGGGTTTTGGTGATGTAACCAAACATATTTACCTTCCGTTGCAATAAATAAAGTTTTAAATTTTCAAGTACTATTTCATATCTGTCTTGTTGTGGTTTTCTGTTCTGTATTCACCTAAAACACTCCATAGAAGTTAATGCATTCCCTTTGTGAGTGACATTAATGGACAAGGGGTGTTACACGTGGTATCAGAGCTGTAGGTTACCAGAACATATAAGATATTTTGAGAAACTATTTTTCAAAAGCATTTTTATAAAGAATACTTTCAAATATATGTTTGTAGAAGAGTATTTTTGAAAGAAAGGTTTGTTTTAAAAACATAATCCCCAAGAGCCATATATCTTTCCTTCGATTCTCCGTTTTAAATCTCTTCCTCTTTCTCTTTTTGAATTTCCCCCTCCGCGTATAGATGCTTTTTCTAAGATAAATAGTGACTTCCATACGAAGGACGAAAAACCACTTCAAGGGACTTAGACGTTTGTCGGGCTAGAAGTTAGTTCAAGGAAGTAGAGGGCTTGTTGATACCTTTAAGGTAGACGATGGGAGGAAGGTTCAAATAGTTGTAGGTTAATGAAGGACGAAACCTCATCTTGGTGGAAGGTCACGAATGGGGAATGTGAACAAGAAGGCTAGTAGTTATCCTTTTGGAGAAATAGGACACCTTATTAGGATTGTCCAAAGAGGCAAGGGCAAAGTACAGGATCTTCTGGAGGGTAGTTATATTCCCTCACGGCTGGTATACCTGATAGGGGTAGGACCGTCCAGGTAGAAATTTGGTTTCCTTTATCATCCTGTTCGAACTTTGTTTGATTCTGGCGCTTCATACTCGTTAGTATCTGCTTCGTTAGTTGAAAACACTACACCTAAATACTAGTCTAGTTAAGGATCCCATCCTAGTCTCAAATCTTTTTGGTGGTTCGTCTCATCCTTCAATGGTTTGTCGGGATTTGAGAGTGTCTATCTTGGACATTGGATTTGAATGCAACTCCTTCGTCCTTGGTTTCACGGGCTATAGTTGGATTCTAGGGGTGCCATCCTAGATTATGAAAGGAGGGTAGTTAGACTATTGATTCATTATGTAAAGACCCTCATATTTCTTGTGACCCTAGGGGTTCAGTGACGTTTAGCTGTCTAGAATCTCTTGACGTATCCAACGGTGATTTGGAATCTTTTCGTGTGGTCCGTGAGTATAGTGACGTCATCGATGAAGTGCTGGGTTTACCTAGAGGCACGAGGTATTCATGTGTGTCTAGGGGATAATGCAAAGTCAGTTAGGTGATTAGTGATGGTTTTGAAGCAAGACTGGCGAGGACAGCCAGAGTCGGTTAAGTGCCCAATTATTTGTTTTGCTAGTATCATCTCACGTAGACTGTTTGAAATCGGAGGAGGTATTCCTTGGGTGCTTGTCTGATATTGGTTTAGGCCTTTGGGGCTTGTGCTTGGGGGATATCGAGTTCGAATAGGACGGCTTGCGTGGGAGATTGATAGTTGCGACGAGTTCACATGGATAGTATCTCGATAGATTTTGTTGATGGATTACCAAGATCGAGGAAGGGTAATACGAGGATTTGGGTTATAGTAGATAGACATACTAAGAGCGCCCATTTTATTCCCGTGAAGAGTAAGAGGACTGCTACATGGTTAGCTTCTGTATACGTCCGAGGGATAGTTCATTTGCATGGTATTCCTTCTAGCATAGTAAGCGACCGCGATCCTATCTTCACTAGAGAATTTTGGAGGAGCTTACAAGAAGCGGTAGGGACTCAGTTATGTTTGAGCACCTCATATCTTCCTCAGACGGACGGCCAAACCTAGAGGGTGAATCGTATTCTAGAGGACATTTTGAGGCTATGTATCCTAGACTTTGGAGGTACATAGGAAGAGCATCTTCCATTGGTAGAGTTCGCATATAATAATAGCTTTCATTCTAGCATTGGCATGTCACCTTTCGAAGCTCTTTATGGACGACCTTGTCATTCACCTACGTGTTGGTGGGAATCTACGGATAAGATCTTACTTGGGCCCGATATGATTAGAGAGACTTTGGAGAAGATTGATTTGATTCGAAGAAGGATGAAAGCAGCGCAAGATAGGGAGAAATCTTATGCGGATAAGAGGAGGACAGATTTTGAGTTTGAGGTTGGGGACATGGTCTTTATCAGAGTGTCTCCATTACGGAATGTTGTTCGCTTTGGGTCCGTTGGGAAATTAGCACCAAGGTTCATAGGGTCGTTTCCTATAAAGGGGAAGATTGGTTAGATGGCGTATAGAGGGGAGTTGCCTGAGAGACTTAGTGGTGTACACGACGTATTCCATGTATCACATTTGAGGAAGTGCTTACACGAGACCGTGGAGGTAGTGGAGCCGAGCTTGCTTAGAGAGGTGGAAATAGAGCGTGATGCGACGATTCGATGAGCTCCTACATGCATTCTTGGTTCGAAATCAAGAAGTTGAGAAATCGAGAGGTCAGACTAGTCAAAGTACAATGGGGAGACGATGAGAGTAACGCTACTTGGGAGACAGAAGAGAAGATGCGTTCATTGTACCCTTTTCTTTTCGAGGGTATGTCTTTTAATTTCTCCTTTATCGCTTAGCTTATGCTTATCTTATCTTTAGTATGTCCTCTCGCTAGTATCTTTGACCTTTAGTTAGGGAAATCCTATGGTTGAAACATGTGTTTGAGACATGTTATGTATGATGGATGCAAAGTGGATGCAAGTGTTCGCTAGTGGTTGCTCATGGATGCATATACACACACTATTAGGCACCAGATCGGCTCAGTCACTTCATATTGCATATTGCATATATATATGGATGTATTTAGTAAAATGGATGTATAATGGTTGTATTATCATATGGTTGCTGCATTCGGGTGGATGGTTGTGCACGTATATAGAATTAGTATGTATCATTAGGAATCTTTTGCATACATATTGGACGCATGGCACTATCATGAATTACACTAAGGAGGTCGACTGAATCAGTAGACCGCCTAATTTTGCATTAGATATGGACATATACACACACTGTGCATATAAACATTAAAGCATTAGAAGTCTTTTAAGGACAATGGATGCTGGTGTTTGATGGTTGAGTAGATGGACGATTAGATGGTAGGATATACATTCTTCTTGACTTGGAGATTTCGGGGACGAAATCCTTTAAGGAGGGGAGAATGTAACACCCCGTAATTTTATAACATTAAAATTCACAAATTAAAGTATACGTAATTTTTAGAAAAGAATTAAGTGAAATGGGTTGCGTAGAGAAATATATATATATTGATATATATATATAAATTAAAAATTAAATAAATAAATATGCGAAAGAGTTCAAAACAGCGAATTGGGAGGGGAATAACCGAACCGGCCCATTTTTGAGGTCGACCCGCGCTCCGCTGGGTTGACTAGGGGTTAATCCAGGGTGTTTGGCTGTCAACCCGTGGGCCGATTCGCTCAAATGCAGATTTTGCATTTGATTGGATCTCATGGTTCAGGGTTAATCTAATGGTCCTAAATAACTTCCTACACCTATAAATACACCCTAATGCTAACCCTAAACCTAATTAAAATTGGAACCAAAGCCGTTATGCCGTCGCCATGGAACTCAGTGTAGCCGCCGCCAACTAAAGAGGAAGATAGCTAATCAATTCAACCTAATTCAAGCTTAGAGCTTCAACAAAGAATCAACTAACGTCGCTACAACAATTCTGCATCAAGTTTGATCAATTTTTCATAATTCTTTAACCACGAAAGGCAAGTTCGATTTCTCTAATCAAGATAATTATTAAATTAAGTAAGATTAGATATAATTGTGGATTATATGGATATGATGTGAATTATTGACCGTATTATATGATTATGTTGTTAAATTGTGATGTTATCATACATGTTGTAAATTCTTTGATTTTATGTTGTCATCTATGTTGTAAAGTTATGATCTATGTTGTAATTCTACGATTGGCTTACGTGTAATCAAATCATCATGTTGTTTAAATGCTAGTTTGGTTATGTTGATTCATATGATAGATCATATGAATGTATGCAAGATTAGATGTTGATTTAGACGTAAATCACATGCAAGTTAGTAAATATTATGACATCTATTTTAGATCAAAAGTTAGGCTATGATATGCATAAGTTACATGCCAAATCTGTACATGCTAGTTTGTATATTTAGAGGTAAATTTACACCATTGTTATGTTGCATAAATCACATATGCAAGTTTATATAAAAATATGAGTTTGGAATATGAATCATGTTATGCAAGTTTTTGGTTATTGCCTATGTAAGCTTTGTGATGAAAATCTTGTTCATAACATGTAGGTTCATACTTTTAGGCTTATGTTTAGATCGATGATTTTATGCAGGTTATGTGGTAAATTCTCATATGCAAGTTAGGCCTATTTTGTATGTTATGTGAATATGTGGTGTTTTTCCCTTTTCCATGTGTTAGACTATTTCTTAGTCTATCATATATTCTATGCGAATGGACGCCGCGGGGGTTATGGGGAATAATATTGATTATGTTAATAAATGTGAATTGGCATGTAATGGCCTTAAAAGAGGCATATATGTAAATTGAAATATTAATTGGTAAAGTGATATATGGACATAATTAATGTGAATTATGGTCATAAAGATAATTGGAATTTTATTAACATATTTGATTAGGAATAATTAATCCAAATATGGGATGAAAATATTATGTTAATAAATGTGAATTGGAATGTAAATGAGTCATATATGTAAATTAATTTGAATTTGAATAGGGATATTAAATAGTGAGATAAAAGGCCTTTAATGGCATATAATAAATTTGTGACGAAATTGGTATAATTTTGCATACCATAAATGGATGGACATAATTGAGTCAATTATGGACATCGTTAAATTTGGAATTAATTGATAATTTGAATAGGGAAAATAATTCAAATTGAGGTAAAGGATTATAAGTGATAATCAATGCTTAGGACACGAGGTTGGACTCATTTGTGATGTAAAACTGCCCGGACCCGCCCGGCAAATCTAGTAGTCACAAATGGTAGCCCAATGTGAGAGGTCCTAGGCCCAAATTAAAAGCGTAACAGTTGTGAAGACACGAGGTTAGGCTCTTTTATGGTGTAAGACTGCCCGGACCCGCCCGACAAATCCAGCTGCCATAAATGTCAGTCTAATGTGAGAGGTCTTTATAAGGTTACGGCCTTAATGAATTAAGAAATACTTAACCAGATAAGCATGTAGTGGGACATGAGGGGGTTAAGTGGGTGCCTTGGGTGGCATGAGGAATCTAGTGGGTGGCATGTGGGTGACATGTGGATGTCATGAGAAATACTATTAGAAAAATGGAGTAATTTGAATATAAACAATTATGACATGTAATTCAAATTATTGGATAAAATAGGTATTGACACCTATGAAGGGAAAGGTTTTAATTAATTGATTAATTAATTAAAAATGGACATGGTAAATGAAATGGACTACTTAACCAAATCTGATCCCTAAGGATTGAAAGAACTTAAGTTTAAGTTGGGGGTTAAGTAAACTGGGTTATACGGAATGAGTGGGTTAAGTAAATCTTGGGTAGGTGGGTAATATTAGTACATATAGGCCCACAAACTTAACCGTAAATTAAATATGTCCAAACTATTGAGAGGGTTAAGTAAATCTTGGGTAGGTGGGTAATATTTGTGTATATAAGCCCACAGACTTAACCAATACAACCTGTTAATTAAAAAAAAGGGTGAGACTAGGTTAAATTAGAAAACACTTAACCAAATTTATACATGTAAGTGGACATGGGGTTAAGTGGGATGTATTAGAGGGGACCAAGCCTAGGTGGGAAGCTTGGTGGGAGCCCTTTTTAGTCCAGTAGCCCATTAAGTATCTTTGTGAGCTCGACCCAAGTCGAGGACGGGAAACGCCTATTGGGCCTGATTGTTAGAGGCCAAAATGGGTTAGCGGTGGCAACGCAAGTCCAACGGGGTCATGTGCGTGCGTGGGCCCAGGCTGGTAGGTAAGACGTTGTTGCATCGTGTAGGTATAAGCCGTGCATTCCTTGCGTAGTATAAGGTTGCCATATTGGGGAGTGATACACCCCACTGTGGGACCTGCACGGGTATCTACGAGTTAGGGAGCCGATCGAATGGGGCAGGGTAGTGGGTACATCTAGTGGAGATAGGAGCAGACGGCACCTATGTAGTCAGCTAGGGGTACATGAAGCTACCATTATTAATTAATCATTAAAGGGGTACACCTAGTGGAGATAGGAGCAGGCGGCACCTATGACGTCAGCTAGGAGTACATGGAATTACCATTGAAGGGGTACATCTAGTGGGGATAGTGGGTACATCTAGTAGTACACGAAGCTATCATCATTCTATTTAGTCAAGAGGGATCAAGTTTCTAGAGTGACTAGTATGGGTGCAGTTAGTGGTAGTACAGTGCAGTACGGTACAGTACGGTAGAGTATAGTAATTACCCTATATTGATTAGGAAGCGCCTTTAACGTTATCTTTGCTCATCCTATTATTTTTGGTTGCTTGGTCTTGCCATTAATTCACAGCCATTTCCTTATTTACCAAGCTTATGTCTTATCCTAGTTACTTTGATAATTATATTGTTGGAGTTATCGGACTTGCTAGACTTTATGTCTGACCCCCTTTGTTTCCACCTCTTTTCTTCCTTCCCCTCCCCCCCCCCCACCCCCCAAGGTTCTTAGGGTGGGAAGCTTGATTTGGATCTCTTTGGGAGCACTTGGATTTGGATTGCTGAAGTAAAGCTCAACCTATCTCTTTTATGGCTATTTATGGGATTATGCTTTTTATATTATGTACTCTGATTTTGTCAAGATGGATATTATGTACTTGACTTTAGTCTTTGGGTTTTGGTGATGTAACCAAACATATTTACCTTCCGTTGCAATAAATAAAGTTTTAAATTTTCGAGTACTATTTCATATCTGTCTTGTTGTGGTTTTCTGTTTTATATTCACTTAAAACGCTCCATAGAAGTTAATGCATTCCCTTTGTGAGTGGCATTAATGGACATGGGGTGTTACACCCGTCTACTTCCGGTCTTGTAATTTCAACTTTCACCATCACTCTGCGTTTTATCTCACCATCACAGTTCCTCTTCAACATAGACCTACCGTGTGCATATATGCTTGATGGAAACGAAAACTCGTGCTACTTCTCTTTACCTATCCTATAACTTACACCAGCTGAAATGAATTTTCTAATCACACAATCGAAAGGAAAACTCAACGCATAGAACCTCTACTTCCTGCTAACCTTCCCTATGTTGTACCATTCAGCTGAAAGACGTAGTTCTCATCCTCATATATCTGTTTCCCTATATATATAACCATTTATCACTTCATATTCGCCAGGAAAGCAAGAGAAAACAGTTCTGGGAAGGCAAAACCTAAATGAAAATACATTCCTCTGTAACAAATAGTATATCACAAAAAAACTCTTCTCTACAATTTTAAATACAATGCAAGCTTTCACCCAAAGTACGTTTCCCATTATGCGGCCAAGAATGGGTAGCTCACTGAAATGGGGGTTGGCATTTTCGAATAAAGGAAGGAAAGCGCGTTCAGTGTTTGACGTGAGGAGGGGTGTAAGCAGGTAACAGGCCGGCGAATAGTTGATGGTGGTGAGGAAGTTGTGGTTGAGGCAGTTGGCGCCTGGGGAAGGGAAGAAGTAGTGGATATGCAAGAGAAGCAGGCTATATGGATTTTTATATATAAAAAAAGAAAACAATATGATACAACGAAGGAGAAACGCACTATAAATGGAACAGTGGGGAAGCAGTGGTTTAAGAAGCAAAGAAAGGCAGTGGAGTGATACAAGTAGAAGTTGAGCGCCAGTGGTCGGGGTGGTGAGATCAGTGGAGGAGTAGTGTACTGCTGTCCGTAGCAGAGAACGAGGTCGGGTTCCGCATGAAGTATGTTGTGACATGGGGAAGAAATGGAGGGTGATAATGGGTGGAGGCAGAGATGCGCAGCTGGATGAGATGGCGTGAGTGGGGCCGCATGTAAACAAGGTGGAGGCGGAGATGTACAACTGGATGAGGTGGCAGAAGTGTGGGAATGTCTTTAAACGTGGTAGTATATATATAAAGAAGGGAAGCTATAGGAGTGATGAAAGAAGACTTGGGAGGGGGATGATTCTGTGTATACGCAAGAATTGGGGAATGACGTTAAAAATAGAAGCCGGGGAATAGTGAGTAAAGGGAGATTGGCTCATGCATTTAAATGTTGAAGTAATATGGAGGTTGACAACAAGGGGCACGATGAGGCTATAGGGATTTAAAACTAGAAAGAAGTAACAGAAGGAAAGGGAGGAAGCGTGGAGTGCGCCATTGGTGTCGGGTCTGATATCTTGGCAGCACCAAAGAAGGATCGACGAGGCGTTGGATGCGGTGATGAGGTGATCAGGCTGATATATAGTGCGTGAGTAATAGAACAAAGTAACAGTGAGAAGAAAGGAAAATATAAAGAGAGGGTGGAGAATGATGAATAAGGTATGTGAGTTGCGCATAATCAATTTTTTTATATTCTGTCCTAATTACATTTACACGTCACGCCATACGTATATTATATAACATGCCTAATGTAACATGCCCCATTTATATACCGATGAAAACATTTACGTTTAATCCTTCATATATATGTTTTAAATCTTCCTAATCAATATACTACAATGCATGACTAATCTATTCTGGACATATTGTGTTATAACGAAACATTTTTAAAATGGTATCTATAAAAATAATACGGATTATTAAACTAACTAATATAATTAGTTATAAATATTATTATTTAGGTAATAAAACATTAGTTAGTTATTAATAATAGTAATTTAAATAAACAAATACCGTATTAAATTTATATCATTATCATAAAGTACTGGAATTGAATGGAACAGGAGACGATGGAACTTTAAGGAGGTAGATGTTACGATGAGACTGGTTTGGTCAGAATTGATGGCTGCAGTGGTTATTAATTAAATTAAATAGCAATTTAATTTAATTAAGACGAACTGTTTCTATAGAAAACAAATCAAGGTGAGCTAAAATCACTCAGTTTTCCCCACTTATATTTTTATAAGTCGGGTTTATTTGTTTATGTGTTAAGGATGATTTTTTTTGGATGATTATTAAATCATATATTCGTATTTTGACTAAACAATTAAGTTAAACGTTCGTTTAACTAAATTAAAATAAAATCGTTATTTCTAATAATTGAATCCAATTGAGGTAACCTACCTCAGTGGTTACATTTATAACAATACAAACGGTGTTTAATAATTGGATGTTTTAATTGCTTTTATTTGTTGATTTTTGACTGTTACTGTCCATTATTGACTGTTATTATTAAACTGTTTACTTTATCTGTTTAGATGAAAATGAATATTAATCAATCGTATTTAGCTTAATGATTTGAATTAAGATAACCCATTGTTTTACAGGAAATAACAGGTTGTTGGAATCCAACAGGATTCCTCACTAATATTGATAATGTTTATCAATATGATTTATTGTTTTCTTTTGGATGTGAAATTGATTTATATTTCACAGTTTGGTACTTCAGTGGATATTTTCCTCTTTAGTACCGTTAATAAAAGTAAAGGATTTTGAAATTGATATTAAATCGATTTCGAACAACTTCAAAGATATAGATATATTTATATATGAATTTGAAATATGGTTTTGTTTGTAAAGATAAACATCAAGGTTTAATTTAATGGTTTTATAATTATTTAAATTTACAACTAATGGAGGTAAGATATTATTAAGTAAATAGGTAAACGATATAAACTTATCGTATTTATTATTAAAATGTGTAAAATGGTTTGTGAAGGGTTTAACGGCCGTAAATGAAATTTAAATTTATTTCAAAATATTGGAATGAAATAATTGAATCTTGGATTTACAAGAATATATTAAAGAGAATATGGAGTGATTATTTTGTAATAAATGATCATTTTAAACAAACCTTGTTTTTAAAAATAAACGAAATATGATTATATAACATTTCGCGAAAAAATTAACAAGCCAACAGGATTGGAATTGTGTAATGATTTGGAAATGGGATTTCAGGTTTTAAAATGAATCGAAATTGAAAATATAAATTTGGATTTTTTAAAATGAGATTTATATATTGTAACACCCCGTGTATTCTATAACTGTGGAATTAACAAATTAAAGTATAATTAATTTGAAATCAAAGAACTAAGGGAAACGGGATACGCCATTGCGTTCGTCTCGGAAAAATACGCGAAATAGAGTCCGAGTTTTCGAAAAACGGAGTCCGTATGAAGAAGATATGGCCTTCGGAAGTTTCTGAATTAAGTTTAAAATTCGAACAGAATAAAACAGTTTAAAAATTAAAACCGGGCCCAATTGGCCAAGGCGGGAAAACTCCCGCCTAAGACACCCAGGTCGACTGGGCTGTCGACCTGGTCTAACCAGGTCGACAGGGCTGTCGACAGGGCTGTCGACCTGGTCCAGACCCAGGTCGAACCCAGTCCACCCTGGCTGGCCTATTCTATGTTGGTCGATTTTCTGTGGTGTGCTTTGTCATTAGGGCTAGGTGGCAGGCTCTAATTGGTCCCTCTTGCGAATGAATGGCTACGATCAATCCAAGCAACATCGATGGTCCTAATCAGTTCATAAACTCTATAAAATGACCCTAGACTCTACCTAGGTTTTTTACACAATTCTCTAGCCTCCATTGCTCTCTTCTTCTAATTAAAAATAAAAATGGCGTCTCTGCTCTGCTGGAATTAAAACTAGTAGATAATCAACATCAGCCTAAGCAACTCAATTCAAACTAGAGATTTAAGTTTCTGCAAAGATTCTACAACAAGTTAAAGTTCTTTCTTTAATCCAATCAAGGCAAGTACAGTTATTATCCGCTATAAAAGTTAATTATAATTTTGATATGCATTTAAAACTGAGTTTGAGGTTGTATATATATTCTCTTCTGTTGGATCTGTTTTCTGTGACTGTTCTGTATTCCTTTCTTCTTTTCTGTTTCTATAGCCAGGCTACCACGAGCCTGTGCCCAATCTCATAAAGAGATTAACGTATGAACGCAAAATTTGGGACAATTAATGAATGATGCGAAATTTGACAAGACTGAATTGAACGTATGACTTTAGATATGAAACATAAAATATATTGGACATGTGACTTGGGATTGGATGCATAAATTTGGCTATGAACATGTAATTTATATATTGCATGCATAGAGTATGTTGTAATTTAGATTTGTAACTAATTAGAGAAATGAACATATGTTATTTAGATCTGTAATTAATTAGAAAAATAAGCATATGTTATAAACTAGTTTTAGACCTATGCATATTCTGTGATAAAAGAAGAAGAGGAACCACTGTAAGATTACATATGATTTGAGACTTTGGACAAAATGCATATAAAAGTCAAGATTTGATTTTTAGAAGATATGATTTAAAGATTTAGATTGTTGGGTATAGTTTGCATAATGATTCATGACTTAAAAAGAAGAAGATATGGAAGCTTAGGTGTAAAAGATTTGCATTAATCAGGATATCTATTATTGTGATTACACCTAAATAGGGATTTTTGGATATATGGCATGCATTGGAATTAATGGTTATATTTGGTATAATTTATATGTGAATCTGCTGTAAAATGCTAGTTTAACAAAAATTGGAACATATGTTATAGGGTAAATTATGTCCATATTCTGCGCTATGTAAATGTATGCAAACATGGAAGTATATGATCATATTGTGAATCATGACATTATTTAGGCATATGAACTTAGGCCTAATTTATGTTTAGGCAAGGCATGTAAATAGAACTGTAACAACCCGTATTTTCAATAACCTGTAATAACATAAATCGAGGCAGAATTTAATTCTAAAATGGGAATCAAGGGAAACGGGCTATGCCATTGCGTTCGTCTCGGAAAAATACGCGAAATAGAGTCCGAGTTTTCGAAAATCGGAGTCCGTATGACCAAGATATGGCCTCGCGAAGTTTCACGAAAATTCCCAAATTAAAGTATACTTAATTAAGTGAAATGGGTTGTGTAGATATATATATATATTGATATATATATATATATAATTGAAAATTTAATAAATAAATATGCAAAAATGCTCAAAACAGCGAATTGGGAGAGGGGAATAACCGAACCGGCCGATTTTTGAAGTCGACCCGAGCCCGCTGGGTCGACTAGGGGTTAATCCAGGGTGTTTGGCTGTCAACCCGTGGGCCGATTCGCTCAAGTGCAGATTTTGCATTTGAATGGTTCTCATGGTCCATCTTTAATCTAAAGGCCCTAGATGGTTCCTACACTTGACTTCTTCCCCAAGACATGCTTTGATGGCTTGGATTGAATCTAGGGTTAATCCTATGGCCTAAAACACTTGCCTAATCTATAAATAAGACCCTAACCTACCCTAATTCATTCATAATTAAACCTAGTGACTAAACTATGGCAAAATGCTAGCTCTCATGGCCTCCACTAATTTTATGAAGAGGGTTGCATACTAATCACTCTCTAATCAACTTCTAATCCCTTCTTAGCATCTTAATCTTCTTCATTTGGTGTTCAAAGTTGCTAGTTGTGAGTTTCTATCACTTTGATGATCTTTTGGTAAACTAATTAGATGAGATGTGATGAGATTTATGGTTTTGTATGTGGGTTAATGAGCTTTGAATCATATGATATGATGTTAGCATTAATCTTATGTTTATGCATGTTGAGTATGTAAGCTTATGCAAGTTTAATATGATGTATGTTATGTTTGCATGATGCTAAATATGCAAGTTGTGGGCTATGTAATCATATGCATGTTATGCAAATTCATGGTAATATGCTATGCAAGTTACATGTATGTAAATATGCAAGTTACATGTTTGTTAATATGCAAGTTACATGTATGTAAATATGCAAGTTACATGTTTGTTAATATGCAAGTTACATGTTTGTTAATATGCAAGTTACATGTATGTAAATATGCAAGTTACATGTTTGTTAATATGCAAGTTACATGTTTGTTAATATGCAAGTTACATGTATGTAAATATGCAAGTTACATGTTTCTTTATATGCAAGTTACATGTTTGTTAATATGCGAGTTACATGTATGTAAATATGCAAGTTACATGTTTATTAATATGCAAGTTCATGATGACACATTATGCAAGTCTATAAGCTAATATGCAAGTTTGTTATGCAAAATGAATATGTAAGTTATGTGACATATTATATGCAAGTTATGTGACATGTTATGCAAGTTCATATGCAAGTTATATGTTTGTTAATATGCAAGATGGCACCTTTGAAACATGTTCATTCATATGCAAGTTGACACCTTTTATATGTGTTATATCATGAACGAAATTACGTGGGAACGATGGGGTAATTAAATGCATAAGTTAATAAGATTGTGTGAAATTAATATAATTATGCATAACACAAAATAAATAAACATAGTATGGGAATTTGCCTATTTGGTTAGGTGTACCCATACTATGTGTTGGGAATTTACCTATTGAGTTAGGTCTACCCCATGGGAATTTACCTATTAAGTTAGGTCTACCCATGTTAAGAAAACTTGATTAATTAGGGATAATTAATATAAAATTATGAGGGTGATTAATTAGGTGTAATTAATTGACTAAGACACGAGGTTGGACTCAGTTGTAGCGTAAAACTGCCCGGACCCAACCGGCTTAACCAGTTGCTACAAATGTTAGCCCAATGTGAGAGGTCTTAGGCACAAACTAAATACGTAATTAATGTAAAGACACGAGGTTAGACTCTGTTATGACATAAGGCTGCCCGGACCCAACCGGCTTAACCAGCGGTCATAAAAGACAGTCTAATGTGAGAGGTCTTTACAAAGGTTACGTTCTTAATTAATTAATTAAGAAACACTTAACCATATTAGCATGTAGAGGGACATGAGGGGTTAAGTGGGTGCCTCGGGTGGCATGAGAAAATCTAGTGGTTGCCTTGGGTGGCAATAGAAAATACGATTAGAATACTTAACCAAAATGGAACATGTAATTAAAACATGATTAAAGGGTTAAGTGGGATATACTAGAAAAAGGGACAAGCTTAGGTGGGTAGCTTGTGGAGGCCCATTTCAACCAGTAACCCATACGTATCTTTGTGGGCTCGACCCATGTCGAGGACGGGACACGCATACTGGGCTTGACTGTAAGAGGCAAACGGGTTAGCGGTGGCAACGCAAGTCCAACGGGCTTCATATGCGTGAGTGGGCCCGGGCTGGTAGGTAAGCCGTTGTTGCATCGAGTAGATATAAGCCGTGCACCTTTAGTTCCATCAGGTTGCCACATTGGGGAATGATACATCCCACGGTGGGGCCAGCACGGGTATCTACGTTAGGGAGCCGATCGAATGGGAAGTAGTGTGTACACCTAGTGGATTGTAGGGCCCCGTGGCGCCTACTTGGTCACCTAGGGGTACGCAGGTACTAATTAGTAAATTTTATAAGTCCTTGGGTGGGATCAACCTTTAAGTTAGGAACGACTGGTGTGGTGCAGTTTAGTAATTTACCTTAGGGAGGGTAGATGCGTCTTTATCCTTTATCTTCGTTTAGTTGACTGCTTAGGGTAGCCATTCATCCCTATATGTTACCGTATATCAGTTTATGTCTTCTCTGGTTACTTTAACGATTGTATTGTTAAAGTTATAGGACTCGCTCAGACTTATGTCTGACCCTGTTGTTTTTATCTTTTTCCCAACCCTCAGGTCCTACGGTGGATCCTAGCAGTAGTGGAGCTTGATCGGATTGCTGTTCCAGTCTTTAGGAGCTTGGATAGATGTAAAGCTCCAGTTATCCAGTTATCTTTTCTTTTGTTTGGCTATTGTATGAGAGTGGGATTATGTACTTCTTTATTTTGATGGATATTGTACTTGACCTTTATTGTGGTTTTATGATGTAACCAGACATGTTTTACTTCCGCTGTTATGAGATGATGTTTTAAAATTTCAAGTACTATTTATATCTGTCTTGTTGTAATTTTTCTGTTCTATATTCACTAAAATACTCCACTAATGCTATGGCATTCCCTTAGTGAGTGATCATAGCGGGAGTGGGGTGTTACACGTGGTATCAGAGCTTAAGGTTACCAGAACAGATAAAATTTTTGAGAAAAACTACTTTCTAAGAGTATTTTCGAAGAAAGTATTTTTAAAAGCATGTCTTCTAAGAGAAAAAGTTTTTGAAAAAGAAAAGCATAATCCCCAATAGCCATATCTTTATCTTTCGGAATCTCCTTTTTGAATCTTTCCTCTTTCGTTTCAGCATGGCTGAAGATCTTAACATCCCGGAGGGTTTAGTTATACCACTATGGTATAGGAGGTTGCAAGAGGCTAGGGCCGCGGCTGCGGGTCCGGCCAATGCTACTACACCAGAGACAACCGCTCCTCCTCCTCAGCCTAGAGTGGATAATTTTGCTAAGGTTTGCAAGGAGTTCAAGGCTATAGGAGGAAAACCTTTTCTTGGTTCAGAGACTTTCGTAGAGGCTAGAGATTGGCTTAAGGAAGTGGAAGAGTTGCTAGATATCTTTGAAGTGGAAGAGGGAAAGAAAGTCAAGTTGGCGGCTTGGTTAATGAAGGGAGAGGCCTCATTCTGGTGGGAGGTCACTAATGGAGAACGCCCTGTTGACTCTTGGGCAGATTTTAAGCAAAGGTTTGGGGCTAAGTTTCTCTCAAGGGCGGAAGAGAATCTGTTTATGGAGAAGTTCTTGAATTTGAAGCAAGGGAATCTCACGGTGAAAGAATATGTCAACAAATTCAATCAATTAGCAAGGTTTGGCATAGAGTTGGTGAATACACCGGAGAAGAAGGCTTTGAGGTTCGTTAGAGGCTTGAACGAACCATTGCAAGGAATAGCTATGACTCACATTCCTATGGGGGCCACTTTTGAGAAGCTTGTCTACATGGCACTTATGCATGAGGATGATAAGAATTCTAAGGCACCAGAGAAAAAGGGGGATCAGAAGAAACCGCAACAGCAACAACAAGGCAAGGGCGGAAAAGGCAATGGTGACAAAAAGAAGACGAAGAAGAAGTGCTTCAATTGTGGAACACCAGGACACCTTAGTAAGGATTGTCGCAAAAAGAAGAAGACCGGTTGCTTTCATTGTGGTGAAGCAGGGCATCTTGTGAAAAACTGCCCAAAGAAGGGGCAGAAGACGGGGTCTACCTCAGGAGGCCAGGTGCAAGCTCTTATAGCACCACCTCAGTCAGGGGGGCAAGTTCAGGTTCTCTCAGTTCCACCGATTCAGCAGAGAGGTAGAACTATTTCCGTTGAAAGTCTGGTTTTTCTGTTTGATCATCCAGTTCGTACTTTGTTTGACTCTGGCGCATCGCATTCTTTTATCTCATCATCGTTAGTTGAGTCACTGCACTTAGACACCAGTCTAGTTGATGATCCCTTGGTTGTCTCAAACCCAATTGGGGGCTCCATATATCTGTCTATGATATGTTTGGGTTTGAAGATTTCTATACTTAGCGTTGAGTTTAGATGTGATGCTTTTGTATTGGGCTTCACGGGCTATGGGTTGATCTTGGGCATGGACTGGTTATCCAGTAATGGTGCCGTTCTTGATTGCGAAAGGAGAGTTGTCAGGCTCATGACCCGCTTGGGTAACACTCTCGAGATCTCTTGCAATCCCATGGAATCTGTTTTGCTAAGTTATCTTGAATCGCTCGATGCTTCGGTCGAGAGTTTGTGTTCTGTCAGAGTAGTCCGGGAATATCCGGATGTGTTTGAAGAAGTAAAGGGTTTGCCTCCGAAGCGGGAGATAGATTTCCGAATTTATTTGGTGGATAATGCCAAACCAGTGTCTTTGCCAGTACGCCACATGGCTCCTCGTGAGAGAAGAGAACTTCATAAGCAAGTAGGGGAGTTGCTTGAGAAGGGGTTCATAAGGCGAAGTATATCGGAGTGGGGAGCTCCAGTAGTGTTTGCCACGAAGGCGGATGGGTCCCTCAGACTTTGTGTGGATTATAGAGAACTTAATAAGCTCACGAAGAAGAATAGACACCCATTACCGAGGATAGATGATCTCTTTGATCAGTTGGTTGGCGCGTCAGTATTTTCGCAGATGGACTTAGCTACAGGGTTTCATCAGTTAAGAGTGGCGGAGGACGGTATAGAGAAGACTGCTTTCCGGACTCCGGATGGTTTTTATGAGTGGCTAGTGATGCCATTTGGGTTGACAAACGCCCCCGCATACTTTGTTGATCTCATGAGTAGAGTGTTCAGAGAGTATCTGAATAAGTTTGTAGTAGTTTTTGTGGATGACATCTTGGTCTTTTCCAAGAATGAAGAAGAGCATGCCTTACATCTCAAGGAAGTGTTGGAGACTCTTCGAGCGCATAGTCTTAAAGCTAAATTCTCTAAATGCCATTTTTGGAGAAGAGAAGTGCGATTCTTAGGGCATGTGGTCTCTAAGGAAGGGATAGCTGTGGATCCCGCAAAGATAGTATCTATCCAGGATTGGAAAGTTCCTAGAAATGCTACCGAGGTAAGAAGTTTCTTGGGGTTGGCAGGATATTATAGGAAGTTCATCAAAGACTTCGCGAAGATATCAGCCCCATTAACCCGCTTGACGAAGAAGAATCTGGTTTTCTCGTGGGATGTAGATTGTGATGATGCTTTCCGATGGTTAAAGAGAGCTTTGACCACCGCTCCAGTTTTAGTGCTCCCGGATGGGAGTAAGCCGTTTGTTGTTTATACCGATGCTTGTGGAACAGGATTAGGCGCAGTCTTGATGCAGGAGGGAAGGGTAATAGCCTATGGAGGGAGACAATTGAGAGTGCATGAGAAGAATTACCCTACCCATGATCTAGAGTTGGCCGCGATTGTTTTCGCACTTAAGTCTTGGCGCCATTATCTTCTTGGTGAGAGATTCGAGTTGTTCACCGACCATAAATCATTGAAGTACTTATTCTCTCAGAAGGATTTAAACTTAAGACAGCAAAGGTGGATGGAGTTCTTAGCATCCTATGATTTCGAGATAGCGTATACCCCTGGTAAGGGTAACGTGGTGGCAGACGCCTTGAGTAGAAAAAGGCTATCTTTGAGTCCATTGTTCGTGGAACGACGAAGCTTGGAGTTTCTTTCTTTGTTTGACTTCAGACCTTCTGTTGATTTTGTACCTGGTTTGTTGGCATCCTTGGAGGTTAGACCTACTCTTTTGAGACGGATTGGCGAGGCTCAGCGAGACGACCCACAGTTGGTTGTGTTGGTAGAGAAGCTTATAAGAGGGGAGTCGTCCAGCCATTTGGGTAGATACACCATAGATGATAAGGGATGGTTGCATAGAGACGGTAGACTTTGTGTACCGCAAGATGAGGGTTTGAAGAAGGCTATTTTGGATGATGCACATCGTTCAAGAATGACTATTCATCCCGGTGGAGACAAAATGTACCAAGACATGAAGAGAGTTTTCTTCTAGGCCGGTATGAAGAAAGATGTGGCCGAGTATGTGGCTAGATGCTTAGTGTGCCAACAAGTTAAAGTGGAGCAAAGGAAACCCGGTGGGTTGCTACACCCATTGGAAGTTCCACAGTGGAAGTGGGATAGTGTCTCGATGGATTTCATCGACGGGTTACCGAGATCGAGGAAGGGCAATACGGGAATTTGGGTTGTGGTAGACAGACTTACCAAGAGTGCCCATTTTATACCCGTAAAGAGTAAGAGGACCGCTCCATGGCTTGCTTCAGTCTATGTTAGAGAGATTGTTAGATTGCATGGCGTACCATCCAGCATTGTGAGTGATCGAGATCCTATTTTCACTAGTGAGTTTTGGAGAAGTTTGCAAGAGGCGGTAGGGACTCAGTTGTGTTTGAGCACCGCATATCATCCTCAGACGGACGGTCAGACTGAGAGGGTGAACCGTATCTTAGAAGATCTTTTGAGGCTTTGTATCTTGGATTTTGGAGGTACATGGGAAGAACATCTTCCTTTGGTGGAGTTCGCATATAATAACAGCTTTCAGTCCAGTATTGGTATGGCTCCTTTCGAAGCTCTTTATGGAAGGCCTTGTCGATCTCCTACATGTTGGTGGGAATCTACGGATAAGATCTTGCTTGGGCCGGATATGGTTAGAGAGACTTCAGAGAAGATTGATTTAATTCGAAAAAGGATGAAAGCAGCGCAAGATAGACAGAAATCTTATGCGGATCGGAGAAGGACGGATCTTGAGTTTGAGGTTGGGGACATGGTTTTTGTCAAAGTATCTCCATTGAGAAATGTTGTTCGCTTTGGGTCCGTAGGGAAGTTAGCACCGAGATTTGTTGGGCCGTTTCCTATTAAGGAAAGGATTGGACGGATGGCATATAGGGTGGAGTTGCCCGACAGACTTAGTGGTGTTCATGATGTATTCCATGTATCACATTTGAGGAAGTGCTTACATGAGACCGCGGAGGTGGTAGAGCCGAGCTTGCTTAGAGATGTAGAGGTAGAGCGTGATGCGACGATTCGACGAGCTCCTACTCGCATCCTTGGGTCAGAAACTAGGAAGTTGAGGAACAGAGAAGTTCAGCTAGTTAAAGTGCAATGGGGAGATGACGAAAGCAATGCTACTTGGGAGACGGAAGCAAAGATGCGTTCTTTGTATCCATTTCTTTTTGAGAGTATGTCTTTTAACTTCTCCTTTATTGCTTGTCTAGTACTTATCTTATCTTTAGTATATCCTCTCGCTAATACCTATGACCTTTAGATAGGGTAAAACCTATGGTTGAAACATGTGTTTGAAACATGTTATGGTTGATGGATGCATATGGATGCAATTGTTTGCTAGTGGTTGCTCGTGGATGCATATACACACACATTAGGCACTAGATCGGCTCAGTCACTTCATGTTGCATATTGCATAAATGGATGTGGTAGTTAGATTGATGGATGTATCATGGCTGTGTTATCATATGGATGATGCATTTTTGTGTATGGTTGTGCACGCATGTAGAAATTTGTATGTGTCAATAGGGTTTCGCATACATATTGGATGCATGGCACTATCATGGTTTGCATTAAGGAGGTTTACTGTATCAGTAACCGCCTGATTTTTGCATTAGGTAAGTACATATACACACACTTTTGCATATATCCATCCAGCATTTAGAATCTTGTAAGGACAATGATTGCTCGTGGATGATGCTTTGAGTAGATGGATGATTGGATGGTAGGATACGTTCTTCCTAACTTGAAGATTTCGGGGACGAAATCCTTTAAGGAGGGGAGAATGTAACAACCCGTATTTTCAATAACCTGTAATAACATAAATCGAGGCAGAATTTAATTCTAAAATGGGAATCAAGGGAAACGGGCTATGCCATTGCGTTCGTCTCGGAAAAATACGCGAAATAGAGTCCGAGTTTTCGAAAATCGGAGTCCGTATGACCAAGATATGGCCTCGCGAAGTTTCACGAAAATTCCCAAATTAAAGTATACTTAATTAAGTGAAATGGGTTGTGTAGATATATATATATATATATATATATATATATATATATTGATATATATATATATATATATAATTGAAAATTTAATAAATAAATATGCAAAAATGCTCAAAACAGCGAATTGGGAGAGGGGAATAACCGAACCGGCCGATTTTTGAAGTCGACCCGAGCCCGCTGGGTCGACTAGGGGTTAATCCAGGGTGTTTGGCTGTCAACCCGTGGGCCGATTCGCTCAAGTGCAGATTTTGCATTTGAATGGTTCTCATGGTCCATCTTTAATCTAAAGGCCCTAGATGGTTCCTACACTTGACTTCTTCCCCAAGACATGCTTTGATGGCTTGGATTGAATCTAGGGTTAATCCTATGGCCTAAAACACTTGCCTAATCTATAAATAAGACCCTAACCTACCCTAATTCATTCATAATTAAACCTAGTGACTAAACTATGGCAAAATGCTAGCTCTCATGGCCTCCACTAATTTTATGAAGAGGGTTGCATACTAATCACTCTCTAATCAACTTCTAATCCCTTCTTAGCATCTTAATCTTCTTCATTTGGTGTTCAAAGTTGCTAGTTGTGAGTTTCTATCACTTTGATGATCTTTTGGTAAACTAATTAGATGAGATGTGATGAGATTTATGGTTTTGTATGTGGGTTAATGAGCTTTGAATCATATGATATGATGTTAGCATTAATCTTATGTTTATGCATGTTGAGTATGTAAGCTTATGCAAGTTTAATATGATGTATGTTATGTTTGCATGATGCTAAATATGCAAGTTGTGGGCTATGTAATCATATGCATGTTATGCAAATTCATGGTAATATGCTATGCAAGTTACATGTATGTAAATATGCAAGTTACATGTTTGTTAATATGCAAGTTACATGTATGTAAATATGCAAGTTACATGTTTGTTAATATGCAAGTTACATGTTTGTTAATATGCAAGTTACATGTATGTAAATATGCAAGTTACATGTTTGTTAATATGCAAGTTACATGTTTGTTAATATGCAAGTTACATGTATGTAAATATGCAAGTTACATGTTTCTTTATATGCAAGTTACATGTTTGTTAATATGCGAGTTACATGTATGTAAATATGCAAGTTACATGTTTATTAATATGCAAGTTCATGATGACACATTATGCAAGTCTATAAGCTAATATGCAAGTTTGTTATGCAAAATGAATATGTAAGTTATGTGACATATTATATGCAAGTTATGTGACATGTTATGCAAGTTCATATGCAAGTTATGTGTTTGTTAATATGCAAGATGGCACCTTTGAAACATGTTCATTCATATGCAAGTTGACACCTTTTATATGTGTTATATCATGAACGAAATTACGTGGGAACGATGGGGTAATTAAATGCATAAGTTAATAAGATTGTGTGAAATTAATATAATTATGCATAACACAAAATAAATAAACATAGTATGGGAATTTGCCTATTTGGTTAGGTGTACCCATACTATGTGTTGGGAATTTACCTATTGAGTTAGGTCTACCCCATGGGAATTTACCTATTAAGTTAGGTCTACCCATGTTAAGAAAACTTGATTAATTAGGGATAATTAATATAAAATTATGAGAGTGATTAATTAGGTGTAATTAATTGACTAAGACACGAGGTTGGACTCAGTTGTAGCGTAAAACTGCCCGGACCCAACCGGCTTAACCAGTTGCTACAAATGTTAGCCCAATGTGAGAGGTCTTAGGCACAAACTAAATACGTAATTAATGTAAAGACACGAGGTTAGACTCTGTTATGACATAAGGCTGCCCGGACCCAACCGGCTTAACCAGCGGTCATAAAAGACAGTCTAATGTGAGAGGTCTTTACAAAGGTTACGTTCTTAATTAATTAATTAAGAAACACTTAACCATATTAGCATGTAGAGGGACATGAGGGGTTAAGTGGGTGCCTCGGGTGGCATGAGAAAATCTAGTGGTTGCCTTGGGTGGCAATAGAAAATACGATTAGAATACTTAACCAAAATGGAACATGTAATTAAAACATGATTAAAGGGTTAAGTGGGATATACTAGAAAAAGGGACAAGCTTAGGTGGGTAGCTTGTGGAGGCCCATTTCAACCAGTAACCCATACGTATCTTTGTGGGCTCGACCCATGTCGAGGACGGGACACGCATACTGGGCTTGACTGTAAGAGGCAAACGGGTTAGCGGTGGCAACGCAAGTCCAACGGGCTTCATATGCGTGAGTGGGCCCGGGCTGGTAGGTAAGCCGTTGTTGCATCGAGTAGATATAAGCCGTGCACCTTTAGTTCCATCAGGTTGCCACATTGGGGAATGATACATCCCACGGTGGGGCCAGCACGGGTATCTAAGTTAGGGAGCCGATCGAATGGGAAGTAGTGTGTACACCTAGTGGATTGTAGGGCCCCGTGGCGCCTACTTGGTCACCTAGGGGTACGCAGGTACTAATTAGTAAATTTTATAAGTCCTTGGGTGGGATCAACCTTTAAGTTAGGAACGACTGGTGTGGTGCAGTTTAGTAATTTACCTTAGGGAGGGTAGATGCGTCTTTATCCTTTATCTTCGTTTAGTTGACTGCTTAGGGTAGCCATTCATCCCTATATGTTACCGTATATCAGTTTATGTCTTCTCTGGTTACTTTAACGATTGTATTGTTAAAGTTATAGGACTCGCTCAGACTTATGTCTGACCCTGTTGTTTTTATCTTTTTCCCAACCCTCAGGTCCTACGGTGGATCCTAGCAGTAGTGGAGCTTGATCGGATTGCTGTTCCAGTCTTTAGGAGCTTGGATAGATGTAAAGCTCCAGTTATCCAGTTATCTTTTCTTTTGTTTGGCTATTGTATGAGAGTGGGATTATGTACTTCTTTATTTTGATGGATATTGTACTTGACCTTTATTGTGGTTTTATGATGTAACCAGACATGTTTTACTTCCGCTGTTATGAGATGATGTTTTAAAATTTCAAGTACTATTTATATCTGTCTTGTTGTAATTTTTCTGTTCTATATTCACTAAAATACTCCACCAATGCTATGGCATTCCCTTAGTGAGTGATCATAGCGGGAGTGGGGTGTTACAAGAACCTTTAGAAATATTAAATTTGCTAAATCTGCTAATTTGCCAAGTTGCCTAAACTGCTAGTTTTGTTATATTGCCTAGACTGCTAATTAGATTGAAATGCCTAATCTGTTAAATTTGTCGGTTGAAATGCCTAACCTGTTATATGCCAAAATCTGCTAAGTTGCTAAATCTGTTAAATCCGTTATGTCAATTAAAATCTGTTATCTGCTATGTTGATATAATCATCCTATGATTGATATAATCTGAATTGGCATATATATATTGGGCACGCGCATAAACGGTAAATTATTAATTAATTGGCCGCAAAGATAATCATGGCTAACTCGAGGTTAGAATGAGTTTGCGGCGTAAATCTGCCCGGAACCGCCCGGCACATCCAGTGGCCTCAAACAATAGGTTCTAATGTGAGAAGTTAGTCATAACATGCGTAAGACACGAGGTTAGGTCTGGCTTGTGGCAGAAGTCTGCCCGGAACCGCCTGGCATATCCAGCGGCCACAAGCTACCGACCTAATGTGAGAGGTCTGTGCATTAATAATTAATTAATGCAAAATCTAAGATAAGAATGACGTCTAAAACGTATTGGGGAAAATAGGGTTAAACCATAGGGATTAATAGATGTAGTAAAACCCGTCCATGAATCTGTAGGCCCAATACAAAGTTAGACAAATCTGAAAAATCTGTACATCTGACCTGTTAGTCTGAAAACTTGTTAACTTAATTTGTGAATTAGTAAACCTGAATTCTGTATGTCTGAACTTGTAAACAAGTTAATCTGAAATCTGTTAGTCTGGGGACACAAGGTTAGGAGGGGAATTACTTGTGTCATCTGTTGTTTGGGACCCATATTAGTCAGTAACCCTTTCTGGTATCAAAACTTTGACCCAACAGTAAGTAGGGTCCGGGCACGCTTACTGAACTAATTATAAGAGGTTCATTCTGATAATGGCGAAGGGTGTTGATGGTGCGTTCCAACCGGGTCATGTGCGTGCATGGATCCCGGTCTGCCTCTGAGGATGTAAGACGCCGTGACATCTGTAAATAGGTCTGTGCCAATTGGTTGTCACTTTAGGGAGTGATACACCATACTGTGGGGCCGACACAGGATATTTATGTATTAGGGAGCCGATCGCTTGGGGTAGGGTTTTAGGGTACGCTTAGTTCTGTCTGTTTCTGTTGGTACCGTATATTTCTGTTGGGTGGTAACACCTGTCTGTTTCTGTGTGGTACCGTCTGTTCGGGTGGTAAAGGCCCATTACTAGTGTACACCTAATTCCACATTCTGTTTCCATAGGGATAAATCTGTTTCTTCTTCTGTCTGTTTCTGATCGGGTAGTAAAGGCCCATTATTAGCATTCTGTTTTCTGTTAAAGTATTCTGTACCCGTTCCTGCTTCAATTTAGACATTAGGGTGAAACCTAATTCTGCTATACTAGTATTAGTGCAGAGAAGTGTAAAACAATAGTTTATATCATTCTGTTTTTCTGTTATATCTGCTACACCTGTTATAGTTATCTCACATCCAGTTTTATGTTCATATCATATTATTATTATCTGTTCATATGCTGAAAGTCACTGGACTTGCCAGACTTTTTGTCTGACCCTTGTTGTTTTCGGCTCCTTTCTTCCGTTTCCCCCCCCCCCCCAGGTTATCCAAGGAGGGAAAATACTTTAGCTTGACCCGGATTTCTCTTTGCTTGAAGTGCTTAAAGTATGGCTTGGCTCGGTATAGCTTCCGTTCCATGGGGATTATGATTTTTAACTATGTATTTTGAAGGCTTTTGTACAAGACTGATATTTAGTACTTGAATTCTGAAATTGAAAGGATGTAACCATATTAATTTCTGTTTCCGCTGTAATAAAGTTAAAAATTTTCAAGTACTGCTTTATCTGTCTTGTAAGTTTCTGTTCTGTTTACTAAAATGCTCCACCAAAGTTAAGGCATTCCCTTTGTGAGTGACCTTAACGGAGGTGGGGTGTTACACTTGGTATCAGAGCTGAAGGTTACCAGATTTTATAAAAAAAAAAAAAGTTTTGAAAAATTATTTTCAAAAAAAAGGTTTTGAAAGGAAATATTTTCAAAAATAAAGCTTATTTTGAAAAACATGATCCCCAAGAGCCATTTATCTTTCTTTCAGTCCTTTTTGTATTGAACCTTTCCTTTTTCGTTCCAGCATGTCTGAAGCATCTGAGATACCGGAGGGTGTTCATGTACCCGGTTGGTTTCGTCAATATCTTGAGGCTAGGACCGCCGCTGCAGGTCCAGCAAATGATCCCCCTCCTCCACCCCCTCCTCGTGCTATTGCTTTCTCAAAAATCTATAGAGATTTTAGGGCCATGGGTGGGAAGGATTTCAAAGGAACTGAACCATTCGTAGAAGCAAGGAATTGGCTCAAAGAAACTGATGATCTATTCGTTATCTTCGAGGTGGACGATAGGCAGAAGGTACAGTTGGCAGTATGGCTGCTCAAAGACGAAGCTTCCTACTGGTGGGAAGTCACTAACGCTGAGAGGCCGGTTGAGACATGGATGGATTTCAGAACAAGGTTTGAGACAAAATTCCTCTCGCAAGCTGAACGAAGTTTACAACTGGAAAAGTTCTTATCCCTTAAGCAAGGAAGTATGACGGTCAAGGAATACGTCAACCAGTTCAACCAACTAGCTAGGTTCGGATTGGATTTAGTCAACACTCAGCAAAAAAAGGCTCTCCGCTTTGTTAAAGGATTGAATGAGCCACTGCACAGCTTAGCCATGACCCATGTACCTATGGGAGCGACTTACGAGAAATTGGTGGACATGGCACTACTGCACGAGGAAGACAAGGGCCCGAAAGAGACAAAGAAGGAAGAACCACAGAATAAGAAAGCGGGGCCCAAAAAGGAAACACAAAAGAAGGATGAGAAGTCTGAAGATAAGAAGGGGAAAAAGTGCTTTACTTGTGGGAGCTCAACTCATCTGAACAAGGATTGCAGAAAAAGGAAGGGCGCTTGCTTCAACTGTGGGGAGATGGGACACTTCACTAGGGACTGCCCGAAGAGACGAGGACAAGGAAGGCAGGCGAACACTCTTGAGGCTAGTGGCTAGGATAGAAATAGGAAAATTTCTATAGTAGGTTTAATTTCTTTATCTGATTATGAAGTTAAGACTTTTTATGATTCTGGTATTTTGATTTTGTAATCGATACTCTGCACTTTAATGCTAGTATTGTTTCTGAATTCCGCTATAGACTCAGACCCATAAGGGTTATGGATCATCTGTTTGAGATTGGGGTTTGAGGGATATCTGTGTTAGGCGTCAAGTATGACGCATACATTCTGAGTTTTCGTAGGGTATGATTTTATCATGCTTAGCTTCCTAAGGATCATTAGGGAACCTGATCTGTATCAGTAGTCTGTAAATATCTGAATAATTCTGATTTCCAGTTTTGACATTGTCTAAAGAAGGTAATCCTCTGAGTGTCAATCTGATATTGATTTCGGTCTTTGGGGTTGATACTTAGGGGAATTATTTTCTCAACCAATGTCTAATGGGAACCAAGTCTTCGTTCTATCTGTACTCGCTTCCATCATTCGACTGTATCCTATCGATCGAATATTTGAACTTTAGGTAGAAACTAATGGGTGTAAACATGTGTTTGAGACATGTTATGTTTGATGGTTGCAAGTGGATGCAAGTGGTTGCTAGTGGTTTCCCGTGGATGCATATACACACACTAGGCACTAGATCGGCTCGAAAACACTCTCATACTGCATATGGATGGGTGAGCATTTTTCAATTCTTGTGGATGCAAAATGGTTGATTCAGCACATGGATGTTGCATTTGAGTGAATGGTTGTGCACTCATATAGAAATAATATATATCATCAGAATTCTATTGCATACATGTTGGACTCATGGCACTGACATAATTCGCATTAAGGAGGTCAACTGAATCAGTAGACCGCCGGATCTTTGCATTAGATAAGGAACATATACACACACTTTTGCATATGTTCATACAACATTAGAAGTTTTCTAAGGACAATGGATGCTTGTGGATGATGGTTGAGTAGACGGGTGATTGGATGGTAGGACACATTCTTCTTAACTTAAAGATTTCGGGGACGAAATCCTTTTAAGTGGGGGAGAATGTAACACCCCGTGTATTCTATAACTGTGGAATTAACAAATTAAAGTATAATTAATTTGAAATCAAAGAACTAAGGGAAACGGGATACGCCATTGCGTTCGTCTCGGAAAAATACGCGAAATAGAGTCCGAGTTTTCGAAAAACGGAGTCCGTATAAAGAAGATATGGCCTTCGGAAGTTTCTGAATCAAGTTTAAAATTCGAACAGAATAAAACAGTTTAAAAATTAAAACCGGGCCCAATTGGCCAAGGCGGGAAAACTCCCGCATAAGACACCCAGGTCGACTGGGCTGTCGACCTGGTCTAACCAGGTCGACAGGGCTGTCGATAGGGCTGTCGACCTGGTCCAGACCCAGGTCGAACCCAGTCCACCCTGGCTGGCCTATTCTATGTTGGTCGATTTTCTGTGGTCTGCTTTGTCATTAGGGCTAGGTGGCAGGCTCTAATTGGTCCCTCTTGCGAATGAATGGCTACGATCAATCCAAGCAACATCGATGGTCCTAATCAGTTCATAAACTCTATAAAATGACCCTAGACTCTACCTAGGTTTTTTACACAATTCTCTAGCCTCCATTGCTCTCTTCTTCTAATTAAAAATAAAAATGGCGTCTCTGCTCTGCTGGAATTAAAACTAGAAGATAATCAACATCAGCCTAAGCAACTCAATTCAAACTAGAGATTTAAGTTTCTGCAAAGATTCTACAACAAGTTAAAGTTCTTTCTTTAATCCAATCAAGGCAAGTACAGTTATTCTCCGCTATAAACGTTAATTATAATTTTGATATGCATTTAAAACTGAGTTTGAGGTTGTATATATATTCTCTTCTGTTGGATCTGTTTTCTGTGACTGTTCTGTATTCCTTTCTTCTTTTCTGTTTCTATAGCCAGGCTACCACGAGCCTGTGCCCAATCTCATAAAGAGATTAACGTATGAACGCAAAATTTGGGACAATTAATGAATGATGCGAAATTTGACAAGACTGAATTGAACGTATGACTTTAGATATGAAGCATAAAATATATTGGACATGTGACTTGGGATTGGATGCATAAATTTGGCTATGAACATGTAATTTATATATTGCATGCATAGAGTATGTTGTAATTTAGATTTGTAACTAATTAGAGAAATGAACATATGTTATTTAGATCTGTAATTAATTAGAAAAATAAGCATATGTTATAAACTAGTTTTAGACCTATGCATATTCTGTGATAAAAGAAGAAGAGGAACCACTGTAAGATTACATATGATTTGAGACTTTGGACAAAATGCATATAAAAGTCAAGATTTGATTTTTAGAAGATATGATTTAAAGATTTAGATTGTTGGGTATAGTTTGCATAATGATTCATGACTTAAAAAGAAGAAGATATGGAAGCTTAGGTGTAAAAGATTTGCATTAATTAGGATATCTATTATTGTGATTACACCTAAATAGGGATTTTTGGATATATGGCATGCATTGGAATTAATGGTTATATTTGGTATAATTTATATGTGAATCTGCTGTAAAATGCTAGTTTAACAAAAATTGGAACATATGTTATAGGGTAAATTATGTCCATATTCTGCGCTATGTAAATGTATGCAAACATGGAAGTATATGATCATATTGTGAATCATGACATTATTTAGGCATATGAACTTAGGCCTAATTTATGTTTAGGCAAGGCATGTAAATAGAACCTTTAGAAATATTAAATATGCTAAATCTGCTAATTTGCCAAGTTGCCTAAACTGCTAGTTTTGTTATATTGCCTAGACTGCTAATTAGATTGAAATGCCTAATCTGTTAAATTTGTCGGTTGAAATGCCTAACCTGTTATATGCCAAAATCTGCTAAGTTGCTAAATCTGTTAAATCCGTTATGTCATATAAAATCTTTTATCTGCTATGTTGATATAATCATCCTGTGATTGATATAATCTGAATTGGCATATATATATTGGGCACGCGCATAAACGGTAAATTATTAATTAATTGGCCGCAAAGATAAACATGGCTAACTCGAGGTTAGAATGAGTTTGCGGCGTAAATCTGCCCGGAACCACCCGACACATCCAGTGGCCGCAAACAATAGGTTCTAATGTGAGAAGTTAGTCATAACATGCGTAAGACACGAGGTTAGGTCTGGCTTGTGGCAGAAGTCTGCCCGGAACCGCCCGGCATATCCAGCGGCCACAAGCTACCGACCTAATGTGAGAGGTCTGTGCATTAATAATTAATTAATGCAAAATCTAAGATAAGAATGACGTCTAAAACGTATTGGGGAAAATAGGGTTAAACCAAAGGGATTAATAGATGTAGTAAAACCCGTCCATGAATCTGTAGGCCCAATACAAAGTTAGACAAATCTGAAAAATCTGTACATCTGACCTGTTAGTCTGAAAACTTGTTAACTTAATTTGTGAATTAGTAAACCTGAATTCTGTATGTCTGAACTTGTAAACAAGTTAATCTGAAATCTGTTAGTCTGGGGACACAAGGTTAGGAGGGGAATTACTTGTGTCATCTGTTGTTTGGGACCCATATTAGTCAGTAACACTTTCTGGTATCAAAACTTTGACCCAACAGTAAGTAGGGTCCGGGCACGCTTACTGAACTAATTATAAGAGGTTCATTCTGATAATGGCGAAGGGTGTTGATGGTGCGTTCCAACCGGGTCATGTGCGTGCATGGATCCCGGTCTGCCTCTGAGGATGTAAGACGCCGTGACATCTGTAAATAGGTCTGTGCCAATTGGTTGTCACTTTAGGGAGTGATACACCCTACTGTGGGGCCGACACAGGATATTTATGTATTAGGGAGCCGATTGCTTGGGGTAGGGTTTTAGGGTACGCTTAGTTCTGTCTGTTTCTGTTGGTACCGTCTGTTTCTGTTGGGTGGTAACACCTGTCTGTTTCTGTGTGGTACCGTCTGTTCGGGTGGTAAAGGCCCATTACTAGTGTACACCTAATTCCACATTCTGTTTCCATAGGGATAAATCTGTTTCTTCTTCTATCTGTTTCTGATCGGGTAGTAAAGGCCCATTATTAGCATTCTGTTTTCTGTTAAAGTATTCTGTACCCGTTCCTGCTTCAATTTAGACATTAGGGTGACACCTAATTCTGCCATACTAGTATTAGTGCAGAGAAGTGTAAAACAATAGTTTATATCATTCTGTTTTTCTGTTATATCTGCTACACCTGTTATAGTTATCTCACATCCAGTTTTATGTTCATATCATATTATTATTATTATCTGTTCATATGCTGAAAGTCACTGGACTTGCCAGACTTTTTGTCTGACCCTTGTTGTTTTCGCCTCCTTTCTTCCGTTTCCCCCCCCCCCCCCCAAGGTTATCCAAGGAGGGAAAATACTTTAGCTTGACCCGGATTTCTCTTTGCTTGAAGTGCTTAAAGTATGGCTTGGCTCGGTATAGCTTCCGTTCCATGGGGATTATGATTTTTAACTATGTATTTTGAAGGCTTTTGTACAAGACTGATATTTAGTACTTGAATTCTGAAATTGAAAGGATGTAACCATATTAATTTCTGCTTCCGCTGTAATAAAGTTAAAACTTTTCAAGTACTGTTTTATCTGTCTTGTAAGTTTCTGTTCTGTTTACTAAAATGCTCCACCAAAGTTAAGGCATTCCCTTTGTAAGTGACCTTAACGGAGGTGGGGTGTTACACTTGGTATCAGAGCTGAAGGTTACCAGATTTTATTAAAAAAAAAAAAAGTTTTGAAAAATTATTTTCAAAAAAAAGGTTTTGAAAGGAAATATTTTCAAAAATAAAGCTTATTTTGAAAAACATGATCCCCAAGAGCCATATATCTTTCTTTCAGTCCTTTTTGTATTGAACCTTTCCTTTTTCGTTCCAGCATGTCTGAAGCATCTGAGATACCAGAGGGTGTTCATGTACCCGGTTGGTTTCGTCAATATCTTGAGGCTAGGACCGCCGCTGCAGGTCCAGCAAATGATCCCCCTCCTCCACCCCCTCCTCGTGCTATTGCTTTCTCAAAAATCTGTAGAGATTTTAGGGCCATGGGTGGGAAGGATTTCAAAGGAATTGAACCATTCGTAGAAGCAAGGAATTGGCTCAAAGAAACTGATGATCTATTCGTTATCTTCGAGGTGGACGATAGGCAGAAGGTACAGTTGGCAGTATGGCTGCTCAAAGACGAAGCTTCCTACTGGTGGGAAGTCACTAACGCCGAGAGGCCGGTTGAGACATGGATGGATTTCAGAACAAGGTTTGAGACAAAATTCCTCTCGCAAGCTGAACGAAGTTTACAACTGGAAAAGTTCTTATCCCTTAAGCAAGGAAGTATGACGGTCAAGGAATACGTCAACCAGTTCAACCAACTAGCTAGGTTCGGATTGGATTTAGTCAACACTCAGCATAAAAAGGCTCTCCGCTTTGTTAAAGGATTGAATGAGCCACTGCACAGCTTAGCCATGACCCATGTACCTATGAGAGCGACTTACGAGAAATTGGTGGACATGGCACTACTGCACGAGGAAGACAAGGGCCCGAAAGAGACAAAGAAGGAAGAACCACAGAATAAGAAAGCGGGGCCCAAAAAGGAAACACAAAAGAAGGATGAGAAGTCTGAAGATAAGAAGGGGAAAAAGTGCTTTACTTGTGGGAGCTCAACTCATCTGAACAAGGATTGCAGAAAAAGGAAGGGCGCTTGCTTCAACTGTGGGGAGATGGGACACTTCACTAGGGACTGCCCGAAGAGACGAGGACAAGGAAGGCAGGCGAACACTCTTGAGGCTAGTGGCTAGGATAGAAATAGGAAAATTTCTATAGTAGGTTTAATTTCTTTATCTGATTATGAAGTTAAGACTTTTTATGATTCTGGTATTTTGATTTTGTAATCGATACTCTGCACTTTAATGCTAGTATTGTTTCTGAATTCCGCTATAGACTCAGACCCATAAGGGTTATGGATCATCTGTTTGAGATTGGGGTTTGAGGGATATCTGTGTTAGGCGTCAAGTATGACGCATACATTCTGAGTTTTCGTAGGGTATGATTTTATCATGCTTAGCTTCCTAAGGATCATTAGGGAACCTGATCTGTATCAGTAGTCTGTAAATATCTGAATAATTCTGATTTCCAGTTTTGACATTGTCTAAAGAAGGTAATCCTGTGAGTGTCAATCTGATATTGATTTCGGTCTTTGGGGTTGATACTTAGGGGAATTATTTTCTCAACCAATGTCTAATGGGAACCAAGTCTTCGTTCTATATGTACTCGCTTCCATCATTCGACTGTATCCTATCGATCGAATATTTGAACTTTAGGTAGAAACTAATGGGTGTAAACATGTGTTTGAGACATGTTATGTTTGATGGTTGCAAGTGGATGCAAGTGGTTGCTAGTGGTTGCCCGTGGATGCATATACACACACTAGGCACTAGATCGGCTCGAAAACACTCTCATACTGCATATGGATGGGTGAGCATTTTTCAATTCTTGTGGATGCAAAATGGTTGATTCAGCACATGGATGTTGCATTTGAGTGAATGGTTGTGCACTCATATAGAAATAATATATATCATCAGAATTCTATTGCATACATGTTGGACTCATGGCACTGACATAATTCGCATTAATGAGGTCAACTGAATCAGTAGACTGCCGGATCTTTGCATTAGATAAGGAACATATACACACACTTTTGCATATGTTCATACAACATTAGAAGTTTTCTAAGGACAATGGATGCTTGTGGATGATGGTTGAGTAGATGGGTGATTGGATGGTAGGACACATTCTTCTTAACTTAAAGATTTCGGGGACGAAATCCTTTTAAGTGGGGGAGAATGTAACACCCCGTGTATTCTATAACTGTGGAATTAACAAATTAAAGTATAATTAATTTGAAATCAAAGAACTAAGGGAAACGGGATACGACATTGCGTTCGTCTCGGAAAAATACGCGAAATAGAGTCCGAGTTTTCGAAAAACGGAGTCAGTATAAAGAAGATATGGCCTTCGGAAGTTTCTGAATTAAGTTTAAAATTCGAACAGAATAAAACAGTTTAAAAATTAAAACCGGGCCCAATTGGCCAAGGCGGGAAAACTCCCGCCTAAGACACCCAGGTCGACTGGGCTGTCGACTTGGTCTAACCAGGTCGACAGGGCTGTCGACAGGGCTGTCGACCTGGTCCAGACCCAGGTCGAACCCAGTCCACCCTGGCTGGCCTATTCTATGTTGGTCGATTTTCTGTGGTCTGCTTTGTCATTAGGGCTAGGTGGCAGGCTCTAATTGGTCCCTCTTGCGAATGAATGGCTACGATCAATCCAAGCAACATCGATGGTCCTAATCAGTTCATAAACTCTATAAAATGACCCTAGACTCTACCTAGGTTTTTTACACAATTCTCTAGCCTCCATTGCTCTCTTCTTCTAATTAAAAATAAAAATGGCGTCTCTGCTCTGCTGGAATTAAAACTAGAAGATAATCAACATCAGCCTAAGCAACTCAATTCAAACTAGAGATTTAAGTTTCTGCAAAGATTCTACAATAAGTTAAAGTTCTTTCTTTAATCCAATCAAGGCAAGTACAGTTATTCTCCGTTGTAAACGGTAATTATAATTTTGATATGCATTTAAAACTGAGTTTGAGGTTGTATATATATTCTCTTCTGTTGGATCTGTTTTCTGTGACAGTTCTGTATTCCTTTCTTCTTTTCTATTTCTATAGCCAGGCTACCACGAGCCTGTGCCCAATCTCATAAAGAGATTAACGTATGAACGCAAAATTTGGGACAATTAATGAATGATGCGAAATTTGACAAGACTGAATTGAACGTATGACTTTAGATATGAAGTATAAAATATATTGGACATGTGACTTGGGATTGGATGCATAAATTTGGCTATGAACATGTAATTTATATATTGCATGCATAGAGTATGTTGTAATTTAGATTTGTAACTAATTAGAGAAATGAACATATGTTATTTAGATCTGTAATTAATTAGAAAAATAAGCATATGTTATAAACTAGTTTTAGACCTATGCATATTCTGTGATAAAAGAAGAAGAGGAACCACTGTAAGATTACATATGATTTGAGACTTTGGACAAAATGCATATAAAAGTCAAGATTTGATTTTTAGAAGATATGATTTAAAGATTTAGATTGTTGGGTATAGTTTGCATAATGATTCATGACTTAAAAAGAAGAAGATATGGAAGCTTAGGTGTAAAAGATTTGCATTAATTAGGATATCTATTATTGTGATTACACCTAAATAGGGATTTTTGGATATATGGCATGCATTGGAATTAATGGTTATATTTGGTATAATTTATATGTGAATCTGCTGTAAAATGCTAGTTTAACAAAAATTGGAACATATGTTATAGGGTAAATTATGTCCATATTCTGCGCTATGTAAATGTATGCAAACATGGAAGTATATGATCATATTGTGAATCATGACATTATTTAGGCATATGAACTTAGGCCTAATTTATGTTTAGGCAAGGCATGTAAATAGAACCTTTAGAAATATTAAATTTGCTAAATCTGCTAATTTGCCAAGTTGCCTAAACTGCTAGTTTTGTTATATTGCCTAGACTGCTAATTAGATTGAAATGCCTAATCTGTTAAATTTGTCGGTTGAAATGCCTAACCTGTTATATGCCAAAATCTGCTAAGTTGCTAAATCTGTTAAATCTGTTATGTCATATAAAATCTGTTATATGCTATGTTGATATAATCATCCTGTGATTGATATAATCTGAATTGGCATATATATATTGGGCACGCGCATAAACGGTAAATTATTAATTAATTGGCCGCAAAGATAAACATGGCTAACTCGAGGTTAGAATGAGTTTGCGGCGTAAATCTGCCCGGAACCGCCCGGCACATCCAGTGGCCGCAAACAATAGGTTCTAATGTGAGAAGTTAGTCATAACATGCGTAAGACACGAGGTTAGGTCTGGCTTGTGGCAGAAGTCTGCCCGGAACCGCCCGGCATATCCAGCGGCCACAAGCTACCGACCTAATGTGAGAGGTCTGTGCATTAATAATTAATTAATGCAAAATCTAAGATAAGAATGACGTCTAAAACGTATTGGGGAAAATAGGGTTAAACCAAAGGGATTAATAGATGTAGTAAAACCCGTCCATGAATCTGTAGGCCCAATACAAAGTTAGACAAATCTGAAAAATCTGTACATCTGACCTGTTAGTCTGAAAACTTGTTAACTTAATTTGTGAATTAGTAAACCTGAATTCTGTATGTCTGAACTTGTAAACAAGTTAATCTGAAATCTGTTAATCTGGGGACACAAGGTTAGGAGGGGAATTACTTGTGTCATCTGTTGTTTGGGACCCATATTAGTCAGTAACCCTTTCTGGTATCAAAACTTTGACCCAACAGTAAGTAGGGTCCGGGCACGCTTACTGAACTAATTATAAGAGGTTCATTCTGATAATGGCGAAGGGTGTTGATGGTGCGTTCCAACCGGGTCATGTGCGTGCATGGATCCCGGTCTGCCTCTGAGGATGTAAGACGCCGTGACATCTGTAAATAGGTCTGTGCCAATTGGTTGTCACTTTAGGGAGTGATACACCCTACTGTGGGGCCGACACAGGATATTTATGTATTAGGGAGCCGATCGCTTGGGGTAAGGTTTTAGGGTACGCTTAGTTCTGTCTGTTTCTGTTGGTACAGTCTGTTTCTGTTGGGTGGTAACACCTGTCTGTTTCTGTGTGGTACCGTCTGTTCGGGTGGTAAAGGCCCATTACTAGTGTACACCTAATTCCACATTCTGTTTCCATAGGGATAAATCTGTTTCTTCTTCTGTCTGTTTCTGATCGGGTAGTAAAGGCCCATTATTAGCATTCTGTTTTCTGTTAAAGTATTCTGTACCCGTTCCTGCTTCAATTTAGACATTAGGGTGACACCTAATTCTGCTATACTAGTATTAGTGCAGAGAAGTGTAAAACAATAGTTTATATCATTCTGTTTTTCTGTTATATCTGCTACACCTGTTATAGTTATCTCACATCCAGTTTTATGTTCATATCATATTATTATTATCTGTTCATATGCTGAAAGTCACTGGACTTGCCAGACTTTTTGTCTGACCCTTGTTGTTTTCGCCTCCTTTCTTCCGTTTCCCCCCCAGGTTATCAAAGCAGGGAAAATACTTTAGCTTGACCCGGATTTCTCTTTGCTTGAAGTGCTTAAAGTATGGCTTGGCTCGGTATAGCTTCCGTTCCATGGGGATTATGATTTTTAACTATGTATTTTGAAGGCTTTTGTACAAGACTGATATTTAGTACTTGAATTCTGAAATTGAAAGGATGTAACCATATTAATTTCTGTTTCCACTGTAATAAAGTTAAAATTTTTCAAGTACTGTTTTATCTGTCTTGTAAGTTTCTGTTCTGTTTACCAAAATGCTCCACCAAAGTTAAGGCATTCCCTTTGTGAGTGACCTTAACGGAGGTGGGGTGTTACATATATGGGATTGAGATTTGTAAATGAGGTTTTAGTTTAAATTACAAATAGGGATTTATAATTGGATTTAAACCCAACAGCTGGAATAGATTGTCAAAGATTTCCCAAGTATAGTATAACGGGGGATACGAATACATGTTGAGTTTATACGTGTAAGGGTGGAAAGTGAATTCCAAGTATAACGGAATTGGATAAGTATAAATTAAAAAGATTGGGAAAATGATGTGAAATAGCTAAGATAGGTTTTATTTCGATGTTCGGAATGTTGTACTCCGAAGTTCGGATGTTTATTGAATATAAGTTTATTCCAAAGTTCAGAATGTGATATCCGAAGTTTGGAATATTATTCGAATGTGAAAGTTAGAAATGAAATTGAATTATAAGTCGACGTTAATGCATTGCAAATGGAATGTGTAAATGAAGTTAAGTTTTGGAAATGGAATTTGTGAGATCTGTTACAAACGATAAGTTAAACTATTTGATTAATAAACTAATGAATCTTTATAAAGGATCATTATGATTTTTTTGTTAGGAATGAAGTGACAACGTTTGATAATGGAAGTAAAAAGAATTTGGAAATATAATCTGTAACATTTGTTACATAAGTTAAGTTAATTATTTGCTTATTAAAATATAAGTTCTATAAAGGATTGCCAATAAAAATTTAAAAAGGATTCATATAAGATTTGTAAAGAATATGTATATACAATTTTAATCTATAACTAGCGATTATTGCAATATTGGTAAAATGTATCCATAAAGAGATATTAAAGAAATTTATAAGGGATCCGAATTATAATTGAATTGGGACTCGTATATTATATTTTAATTAAGAGAATTATAAATAAGATTTTACTTAATCAATTAAGTAAACGGGTTTGAATTTTCAAATGGAGTTTTTAAAAGGAAAACTGATGTGTTAATAAACTTATATTTATTCTGAAGATATGAGCGTAGTTGATCAAGGTTTGAGAGGTAAGTAGAATACCCCAACTTGAACGACTTCATGATTATCTAAGGATGGTATTAGTTTATAAACGAGAGGAGTTAAGAGGGTATAAGCCATGATTCCATGGATGATTTTATAAACTGTATTGGAAAATTTTATAAGCTGAATGATTGGTTTTAAGAATATTCTTTTTTAAAAATAAGAAGTAAAAGTTATAATCCAAATATTGGAAGATTTATAAGAATTTAATTAATCGACGGTTAATTAAATAGGCTAAATGATGCTGTGTACCAAATCAGTGAATTCATTTTTTGTTATATGCATGAATGGTTGTTTATTTAAGTTTATTTGATAGTTAAATAACCGACTGTCAAATTTGGCCTATACGCTTGTTGGTACCGAAAGCTCGGGATCGAATTTATAATCGAAAACCATTCCAACCAACAAATACGTGAAGATATCAGAAGATAATCGAGATGGAGCTTTGAAGACCATAGATCTTCATAAACGGAAGAACTACTAATAATTTCCGGTTTAGCGGCCAGAGATAAACCTTGGTTTTGTTGAAGTTGAAATCTATGGATTGCAAGGACTTCTCGCTAATGATCTACAGGTGATTCCTAGGATGAAGTAGTAGGGTGCCTTCTGTTCATCCTGTTCCTAGATGACTTGTATAGACGAATGTCTGACAGAGTATTTCCTATAAAAACCACGTATGTTGATTTTTACAAACATACCGAGTGGTGGCGAAGAAGGCGCGCTTATTTTAAATCCAGTACATGTTTGTGGAAGTCAATTAGTGATTTAATGGATCTGATGATGTGGCATTCAAAGTAAATGGTGGCCAGATGTTTTAAAGGAAAATTCTAACGTCAAGCCTCATCAACCGGGAAATGACAGAAATCAGGCAAGCAGCATGGCTATGTGGGTCGCTCCCATTAGGGTATATAATCACCTATCTAGAGTAATTCCTTTTGCTTCTTTAATCTATTTCGATGCTGTCTCTTTAGGAAAACAGTGGGTTAAGCCCAACCGTTGGTGATATACATTAGATAGACTCAAGCGAAATGAGAGGTCGGTCTTGTGTGTGCCGGGTTGCAAGATGTTCATGTTGAACCCAGTGTATTCCCCTCTAGAGATACATTATTAGCATGTTGTCCCATACCTTGTCATAGTCGGAATCCAATCTCCAATAAGAGCCCGCAGTTTTGATTGCATACTACAGATGTGGAGCGTGAGATGCAAGCGTTCCGCCAGATTGTTATTTACTTGTATCTCGACATTATTATAATATCAGAAAAGAAATTGATTTCAAAAAAAAATTGGGTTATCGTAAGGTAAAAACCATCTGTATTTCTGTGTGGATTTGGTCTTACGATTATCCTTTTCTTTTAAAAAGATTTTGAATTTTAAAATCAAGTTGTGTGATACTTTAAACTTAGTTTGGTTTTTCTCACTTTGGTTAACCAGATTGACCCGGTATTTGTAATGCTAGGGTTAGACCGGATTGTACAGGTTCAGGTAATCGGATACTACAAAGTCCAGAGACGAGCTAGAGGTGTGTAGACGTATGATATCTAATATTTATTCCACTGTGTGTCTGTATATGAGGACATGTTATTATAACTGTCCAGAGGTGTTGATGTATATTATAAGTATTTTAAAGCTCTCAATAAAGATTTATTTCTGTATTATATTTGATTCCGCTGCGATAAGAGACTCTATGTTGTGTTGGTTCTTCATCTTCTTTTATTCTAATAATTCTTTCTTTCTTATCCTGCCCTCTAATATTCTTTCAAATAACTATCTGGTGAGTGTTTGATACTAGGATTTTGGCAAATAATACGGGTTATGCGTCATTGTCAGAATTCGAACGTCGGATTCTTTTACCAGGGCGTTACATAATAGGTTGCAGATGGGGCTTAGTAGCTCCTGACACTACTTTTTGTACAATCCATGGTTGGTTGTTTGTTTGGATTGTGATTGGGATTGTCATGGATTGATATTGTTGTGTATAAAAATTATTTATATAAAATGTATATAAAATTATTATGAAGAGAAAATAAAATAACTATTCATTTACAAATCTTACGGTTTGTTTATGTAAATCTAATTTACTGATATTGATTACGATGATAAATTTTACACATCGCCCAACTGCACAAACAATAATCAGTATTTGTTGTTTGAAAACCCCACGTAAGTATTGAGATGATATTTGACATACACTAATCCCAATAATTAGTGGTATATCAATCGATGGGTTGACAGACTGTATAAGCGTTATTTATTTATTTTAATGCTTATACAGTTGTAAAATGAACTCTGGATGTTGCATGAATTTTTAATGATTGTTAATCATTATTGTTGTATACATGCAATGTATGAAATCCATATAGCTGAAATTATATGGTAATTGATTGAGTCTATGAAAAGATAAAAATAATTTTTTTTTATCGAAATGAACTAGTTTTGAACTGGAATTATAATCCAATATTTTTAAAAATAAATAAATTGGAATTGAATTGGTTTTAAAGGTAACCAGAATTTCCAATATATAGATTGGAAATGGATTTGAATCGAAATTGTCTTTGGAATTTTTCGATGTTGGATTTCGTGATTATGCAGATATTGTTATGGAAATTTGAAAGATATATTTATATCGTTATTCCAATACTACATTTGTTGATTTCAGAATTTGATGTTGAATTTTGCCGATAAAGCCGTGTTGGTTAGATATGCGCCATTTTGACGCAAACAATATTTATATCTATTATATTCATTTTTATAATGAATATAGAAAAGGAAGAGATTTCAAAATATAATGTTTTGAAAATATTATCATTTGTATATCGATGATATGGAATATTCAATTTTGATTTGAAATTGAATACGAAGTTGAAATCATTTTGAAAACGAATTTAAAATGATTTATAAAATACGTTTTAAAAGGAAATCGACGAAATATATATAATATATATTATATATATAATGGCCTGGATAGAACGCGCCGCGCTGCGGCAGTTCGCGAATTTCGACCATTGACTTCGAATGGACATTACTGGAGATCCGACCTTCGGATTCTCCTAAAATCGAAACCATTGGGTTCGTATCGAAAATAGCTTTCTAACGAATATTAGAGATTTGAAATCTAATGGTTGGATTTGGAATTACATCCAAATCAAATTTGGAAAAGGTCGTTGTAAGTGCAGTTCGATGGCCGTTATTGAAACCGACTGTACGGGCCTTGATAAAATTATTGAAAATATCTTTCGAACGAATCCGAAAAATTGAAATTTCATACGGGGAATAAAAAGTTACGCCCAGTTGAAAATTTAGAATAGTCGCTATGGAATTTTGACCCTTAAAAGTGGCCATTTTGCAAACGACCTTCATTTTCGACGAAACCACTTTTGTTGGATCCGGGATGTCATGTTATTGCTGGGTTTCAAAATCCGTGATTTTTGAAATCAATATGTGAGTGTGGGAAAAGAAAATGTGTTTTGGTAGTTTCAGTCAATTTCGATCGACAAGAAAATGGCCATTTTTCAAACGGTCTCGGAATTTGACGAAATTAGTTTTGTTAGGACTGTATCATCAATACGAAGCTAGAAAATATTTTTCGGGAATTTTTAAAGTCCGTATGTGGCCCCAGTAAATTAAAATGTACGTTAGAATTTAAAATATAATGATTTATATTTTAAATTTAGTGGAAACTGATCGTAACAGTCGAATTGGGTTAGAAAACATACCCCATTGTGTCCGGGATGAGGGTATTTAGCTAGAGGCGACAGTCGTTGGGTCTCGTTTGGTGTTCAGATTAATTTCCAAAAAGCAGAACAATCAATATGAAATAATTTTAGAGATGAAATGAATTGGAGTTTGAATAAATCTTTAATTATATTTGAATGAATGAATGGTAATTAAATTTACCAAAACATGAGATGTGGTGTAAACCAAATATACGCGGTTCTTGATATTGATTGTGACTGATTGATTGTTTGGATGGTGCTCGACCAGTTTATGAGCAGAATATGCTTTTACATTTAGCAATGGGTTGGGTAGAATATCTGTGTGCTAACACCTTGTGAAACACTTCACGATTTGACTATGAGGTGTTAGTGAAATTGTTGATTCATTTCAGATTTAATGAATGATTTTGAAATGAAATTTTTCTTAAGTGAAAAGAAATGTATTCCCGATTTTTGACAGGGAATGTTTTATAAAAATGTTTTATAAAACAGAAAGGATTTCGAGGGCTAAAACCTGATGATTTCGAAATAATTTGGAAATGTATTATGGTTTTACATTATAGTTCATCACATATTCGATTAGTTGCTATTAATGATGTATCTGTTTGGTGGCTGAGAATTTATTCTCTTGCTTAACACCCATCTTTGAGACGCACAAGCTCAAAGGTTATGTGATTAATAGTGACTAATCATATGTGTGAAATATTGATGTGAAATACTATATTTTGAAAGTACTTGTGATTATTATGTTGTGAAATGATTTTTCGTACTTCGGGATATGAAATGATTTGGTATGTGGCTAGAGATTCGGGTAACCCGGACGACTAAAAGTATGGGTGAGATGGGAGGTGTATGCTTCCATGTGTGGGAGGTGCATCTTTCGGTGTAGCCTGCTCCATAATGGGAGGTGCACATATATATATATATCGAGTTGCTTAGGTGCCTGCCCTTTTCCTTGTCTAAGGGGAGCCCGATATTTGGTTGCATACATGTTTGTATGCATTGTTATGATTTGGAATTCATGTTTCCAAATGATATGATTTGAGATCCTGAAGTGAAATCTACTTTGAAATAAAGCTAGATATGTATTTCAAATGATTTGAAATAGAAATCGGGAAATAAAGCCCAAAGGAATAATTTCTGTAAATTGAATTGGATTTGGAAAATCTAGTTGTGGTGATTAATCTAAATGGGTAGATTGGGATATTGCATGTTGGTTGATGCATAGTAGATCCATATCTCTATTACTAATTGTTGTTTATACACTAGCATTCATAGGGGTAAACTCGTTCTGCGTTAGCGGCGTGGTCCTATGATTTTCCTTATCATTTTAATAAGTTAATCTTAACTGTAGAGTTTCTCACACCAGTCCCATGACTGACATGTAGTTTGTTTTCCCCTTGCAAACTCGGGTGCCCCTATTTTCCACGGCAGTCGAGTAGTTTATTTTGCAGATATATAAGCAAGATTCTGGATCGAAGCTTAAAGTTGTGTCCAGAGCATTGTTCGTCTTACGCTGTGTTACTTTATTTATTTTCCGATGTTCATTGTATTACATTTATTCTAAAATCATCTTCCGCTATATTGGTTATATTTCGATATACTCTGATATTCTGTACTCTGATGTAACATTATTCTGATGTTTATAAAAGTATTCTATTATTTGTTCTGATGTGTTGTATGCCTAGAGTTAGCGTATATGGGATTCGAACGATCTTGGTCGGTTTAGCGATCGATTAAGCCCGGGCGAAATTCGTATCATTACCGTCTGATTCCAGTTCAGAATTAACGAATATTTTAAAATAATATTCAGTAAAATATTGAAATGTGAAGCTGTGTTAAGTAGTTAAACGCCATTTTAACACGAATGGGATTTTCTATCGATTTTATTCATTAGATAATGAATATTGAGAATTGATTTCAAAATCTGATATTTTGAAAATATTATCATTTTAATATTATAATGATAAGGAATATTCAATTTTGATTTAAAATAGAAATAGAAATAGAAATTGTTTAAAAAAAAATTATAATGAATTTATAAAAGTACGTTTTAAATAGAAATCAACGATATTATATATATATATATATATATATATTTATTTATTTATTTATTTATTTAATGGCCTGAATAGAATGCGCAGCGACCATTCGCGATTTTCGACCATTAACTTCAAATGGATGTAACGGGAGATCTGGTTGTCGGATTCTTCTAAAACCTAACCGTTGGGTTCGTATCGAAAAGAGCTTTCCAATTTATATAAGAGATTTAAATTTGAATTGTTTGATTTGGAATTACGTCCAAATCGATTTCAGAAAAGGTCGTTATGAATGTATTTTATTGGCCATTATTGGAAACCGACTGTAAGGGACATAATAAAATTATTAAAAATCTAGAAAAATTATGTCAAATCATAATAAATGACTTGGAAAGTTTTTGGATGAAAAATTCCATATTTGAAAAGATAAAAATATATTTTTATCAAATGAACTAGTTAATAACTGGAATAATAATCCAACTATTTTAAAAATACATAAATTGGATTTGAAAGTGGTTTTAAAATAACCAGAAATTTCCAATGAATAAATTGGAATGGATTGGGATTGGAAATAATCTTTAGGATATTTTGATATTGGATTCCGTGATTACACGTATATTGTTGAGGAATTTGGAAGATATTTATATATATCGTTATTCCGAATATGATATTTGTTGGTTTCAGAATTTGATATTGAATATAAGCCGATATAATTTTTATTCAGAGCCTTGTATTTAATATCGAATTGGATTTCCGGTTTGTCGTGAATGGTGTCTTAAATAACACTGTTCTTAAACCCAGTTGAGAAAAGAATAAATCTTTAAATGAAGATTTGGAGAAATTTACCAATTAATTAATTTTTAATTGGAATTGAATTAAGAATTGGATTTTTGGATTTGTCTTGAAAGGAGTTTTAAATAACATTTGTTCTTTAACCCAATTAACAACGGAGATATGTTTTGGAATTTATAATCTTTTAATTAAGATTAATGGAATTTTCCAGAGTAAAGTTTTCCAATATAATATAATTAATTGGAATTGAATGGAATTCGATTTGGTAATAATCGAGATGAGCTTCTGTGAAGGAAGACCGTTACTATATGTGGAATTTAAAAGGCTTTGCTGTTATTCCATTTATGTTATTTGTCTGATATAGAAATTTATATCGATTATATATTGATCTGTTTTCCGTGAGAGTTCCAGCTTGATGGAATATGATTTTGGGTTTATCGTAGAATGTGTTTTAAAGAACATTCGTTCTTTAACCCTATTAAAGATAGGATTTCATGTCTAACATTGTACTTCGAGATGTATTCGTTGATCTTTGCTAAGTATATATCTATTTTGTGGCGGAGAATTTATTATCTTGCTTAATACCCTTCTCTGAGACGTACAAGCTTAGAGGTTATATTGGTAGAAATCAATGATATAGTATAGATTGTCAATGTGGCATGATTGATTTCCCAAAGTTAAATAATCATTAAATAATAATTTTTGGAGATTAAAACTAATTGGAGTTTTAATGAATCTTTAATTTGATTGAAATGTTAATGTGGTACTTAAATTTTCCAAATTTTAGAAGTGATCGAAAATGGAGTATCACCAGTTTTACTTCACGCGATAGTTAATCTTTGATAAGATTTGAGCGTGAAATGGTAATTGAATTTACTAATAACACAGTGGTGTTAGATATGGAGAACTACCTGTTTTGCTCCATGAGATGAATAGGTTGGGATGGGAAAATAAAATAAATGATTACTTTGGTAAGGCGTTAATCCTGGCTAGTTTGATAAACCTTAATTTGGTTTAAACTGTGAAAAGATACTATAAAATCATTTGAAATGATTTCCAAAGAAATGGATTAAACAGTGTGTAAAAAGTGATAATCTTTTATAAGATTAATGAAAACCTTTCCAGAATAAAGAAATACGAATAAAAGAATTTTCTGGATTAGAATGAGGCGTATGATGAGTTGTTATAGCACTTGATTATAAGATACGCGAGTTATTCGGAAAGACTAGGTTTAACCCATTCTGAATAATTGATACTGCGACTAACAGTCGAAAAGATTGAAGATGGTGTAAGACCGACGATCTTCGCATCGAATGGATGGGTTACTACTAATGCCATGATTAGAGTATCTATCTTGAAGGGGCTACAGTGGTAGCCGTCCGGACGTATTTATTGATTGTTCGGATATGCGAGGGACTCTCTTCTGTATTGGACATATGGGACGAGGAATAAGGTGCCTCCTGTTTCATTCAGACCCAGAAAGGACTTGCAAATGGATGGTACGTCTGATGTTGTATTCCTTTGTGTTGTATTCGTTGATCTCTTCTAAATATTTATATGTTTGTTGGTGGAGAATTTATTCTCTTACTTAACATCCTTCTTTGAGACGTAAGAGCTTAGAGGTTATATATTGGCAGAAATCAATGATATAGTATGGATTGACAGTGTGACATGACGAGTTGCAGTGATCAAAGATTTTATTGAAAAGCAGAGCTTAATGGATGATGATCAAAGCATAGCTTTGTGTAGCATTAATTCGCGAGCCTCGCACATCAGTGTAATGGTGAATGATGGTTAGATCATTATACTTTCGAGAGGAGGATGGATTCGGTCGACCGAGATAGGCTAAGTGTGGTCACGACACACTAGGTAGGGATAGGGCACACCCCTCTTTCTTAGAAGGATAGAGTAAGCAGCTTTTTCTCATGCACGGGACGAAAGTCGCGGAGATACTCGATATCCTGTATATAATGCAGACGTGCATTACGGTGTTTTCTTATTCCTGGGACGTAAGCCATAGGGAATTGCACTATGTGATCGATCTTTCAAATCATTAGCCATCATGATGGAAATCCAAACTTCCAATACGAATTTTTCGGTTTTAGTTGTAAACCTATATATGGCGACATAGTGGGATGGGGCGCTCATGCCGTCTATGATTGATACATTTATATTTGAAGTTGATTTCTTCACTTATAGTAATAATAAAAGATGAACTTCACGTATTAGGCCTATTTGGCTATTATAAGGTAAAACTCTATCCTCGACTGCGTTCATTGTGTGATTGGACCCGAGTCTTATAATAGCTTCATTGTAATTTTATTTAGCATTGCGCTGTTGGTTTTAAGCACTGGTATTCTTGGGGGTAATCTCGTTCCATGTTCTACGGCATGGTCCCTTGATTTACCCCGCTTTAAAATAAAGATTAATAACTGTTTTAATTCTCACACCAGTCCCATGATTGATTCAGGGTTTATTGTTTTAACCTAAACTCTGGGTGCCCATATTTTCTGCATGGGCAGCTAGTAATTTTGGTTTTCATAGATATTTCTTTTCCCAGGATCCAGGATTACAGCTGGAGCTATATTCGGAAAGCTTTGTATCTGTAATCTCTTTCAGTTGTGCTAATTATTTTATTTTCCGCTACGCATTGTATTTATACATTTTATTTCCGCTACTATGTATTTTAAATCTCTAATATTTTTCTATGTAATATTAATTCATACTTTGATATATTCTTTTACGCTAATGTAATTGTTGTAATAGCAATGAAATGTTCTATTGTTTGTGTTCTGATTTGTCGTGTCCCCAATTCAATTCGGGCTTTCCTGTAAGGGGGAGTTTGTGTCGTCTCAGTTTGGTATCGGAGCTTTGGTGTACAAAGCACGAGAACAAGGCATATTAGAACCAAATGAAAGAATTCATCGGAGATAGGATTAGTAATATCCTATGAAAATAACTCGTTAGAGAAAGGATCAGTAGTATCCTAGAATGAGTTTGAAGAGTGTTATTTTAAAAAAAATCAAATTAGATTTAGAAAATTTTATATCTTATTATTCGTGTTTGAATATTTATTTTAGATTGAATTTGGACTATCGAGTATATGAAGATTTTGAATATATGTGTATTCGAAGTCTCGAACATACTGGGTAGATATAGAATACAACTCTAGTTGCCCTGGGATAATTCTGGTGATGGGACCACATCACCAGTGTTTATGTTCGAGTTTCGAACGTGAATAACTATATAATTTCCAATTGACTGGTGTGAGAACCAAAACATAGTTTGAATTTATTGTTTGAGATTTGACACTGAAAATATGTTTTTAAGTATATATAGAAAAATATATATTTGAAATTTTAACCAACTACTTGATTGCTGGTTTTGTTGTATGATTGTTGATTTGATTAATAAAAATATTGAAACAATAAAACCAATAAAAGAATGGATGGTAAGTAAAGCCAAATCGAATCAAACATTGAATTAAATTGAAATTGATTTCAACTGGATATATGTACATCTATATATGATGAACAGGTCATAGCAGGGAAGCTAAGAAGAGGATTAAAATTGCATGCCCAACAAATAGGTACATATTTACTATATTTATTGGGGTTTGATGATTTTATGAGCCGCTTGGCTTTTTCTTTTTCTTTTGGATTGATGAGGGCCTTGTGAGCCGAGTTGTGGTTTTACCGATCACCCCATAAAAAGGAGGTTATGGCGAAAATTTTCGAAAATTTAGGGTGTTAGCCAAATTTTTGAGAAATTAGAAAATTCTTAGAAACCGTAAAGTTGAAGAATGAAAGCCAGAATGAAAGTTGAGTTAGTTAGTTATACAAATTTTAGCTCTGTTCCTTTTCGAGGACGAAAAGATTTTAAGTGGGGGAGATTGTAACAACCCGGAAAATCAGAACCAATTTAAAAATTTTATTTTAGCTATTTTAACGTATTTTGAATATTTAAAATGATTTATTTTAAATAATAAGGACTAAAAATTTATTTAAATCGAAGTTAGAACGTATGAATTAATTTTAATTATAAAAGGACTTTGAAATGGCACGGTAGTTTGAAAATTCGATTTTGAATTTCAAATGAATGTACAGAATTCAAAATAAATCGGATTTTAGTAAAACTAGAAATAATGGAATCTATTTAACTATATCTTTCTAAAGAATGTAAGAAACTGAGATTTCATAATATAAATTGAAAGTTATGTTTTTAAAATTTAAAATAGTCGTTATGGAATTTATATATATTTTTAAATAATATATAGCCTTTAAAAATAGCCATTTTGCAAATGACCTCCGTTTATGATAAAACCGCTTTTGTTGGATCCAGAATGTCAAACTATTGTTAGGTTTCAAATTTCATAATTTTTGGAATGTGAGCGTGGTAAATTTAAACGTGTTTTGTCAATTCAGTTTGAATTTAATCGACTGGAAAATGACCATTTTTCAAATGGTCTCCAAATGTGACCAAATTAGTTTTGTTCAGACCGTACCATTAAAACATAGCTAGATTTATTTTTTGGGAATTTTTGGAGTCAGTATGTCGCCCAGTAAATTAAAATGTACGCTTAAATTCAATATATATTGTTTTATATTTTAATTTAAAGAAAAACTGATCGGAACAGTAGAATTGGGTTATGAAATATATTTCATTGTGTCCGGAATGGGGGTATTTAGCTAGAGGCGATAGTCGTTGGGTTCAATTATGAGTTCAGATGAAAAAGAACCAATTAAATTAATTAATAATAAATAAATTATATATATATATGTGTTTTTGGGCCAAAACCCTAATCACAATTCAATCCACTGCCTTCCTTATTCCTGTGGCTGAAATCGTCTCGATTTCCCCACTCAATTTCTTCCAAACCGATACAAATTAAGTCATACAATCTAAAAAAAAAATCGAAGGACTTCTTTGGCTCGTCAAATTGGTATGGGTATGATTGTCGTTGGAGGAGTATGTCGCTCGAAATTTGAACATAAATGTGTTGTCGTCAAAGTCGAATAGAGGGAGGAGGGGGCCCGCGAGTTTGATGATATGGTGGATGGTGGAAGAGGGTGCGACACCCTTCGAGGTGGGTTGGTCCGATCTGGTTCAGGATGGTCATAGGAGGAGCGGCAATGGTTGTTTGAAGTCGAACCCATGTTCGACATGCTCCAGGATGCAACAAGGAAGAAGGGGATTAGTGCGGCCAGATTTTAATTGAGGATATAAAAGGAAATTTATTTAATTAATTTAAATTTATTTCAATTATTTAATTAACACATTAATTATCATATCTCTTCAATACGAGGTCCAAATTCTACGATTTCAGATGTGTTGGAATCGTCTCAACGATATCTAAACAATGGAACTGACCAGGACAAAAACAGAGCAAATTAGAATTTGAGGAAAATTCAAGTCTCAAACAGAACTAAAATTCAGAAATAAAAGAATAACGGAGTGGAAACCGACGTTGAGAACTCTCTCGCTCAAATTATTTTATAGTTCTTATATAATAGGTTGCAGACGGGGCTTAGTAGCTCCTAACTCTACTTTTTGTACAAATCATGGTAGATTGTTTATTTGAATTGTGATTGGGATTGTCATGGATTGATATTGTTGTATATAACAATTATTTATATAAAATGTATATAAAATTATTATGAAGAGAAGACAAAATAAATATTCATTCACAAATCGGACGGTTTATTTATGTACATCTATTTAACTAATATTGATTGGGACGATAAATTTTACACATCGCCCAACTGCACAAATAATAATCAGTATTTGTTGTGTGAAAACCTCACATGGGTACTGGGAAGATATTTGACATACACTGATCCCAATAATCAGTGGTATGTCAATCGATGGGTTGACATACTGTATATGCGTTACTTATTTTAATGCTTATACAGTTGTAAAATGCACTCTGGATGTTGTATGAATTTTTAATGATTATTTGTCATTATTGTTGGATACATGCGATGTATGAAACCCATGTAGCTGAAATTATATGGTAATTTGTTGAGTCTGATTCCAATTCCGAATTAATAAATATTTTAAAATAATATTAAGTAAATATTGAAATGTAATGCCGTGTTAAGTAGTTAAACACCATTTTAACACGAACGGGATTTTCTGTCAATTTTATTCATTTTATAATGAATATCGAGAATTGATTTCAAAATCTGATATTTTGAAAATATTATCATTTTAATATTATAGTAATAAGGAATATTCAATTTTGACTTAAAATTGGAATAGGAATGGAAATCGTTTTTAAAAAGAATTTATAAAATACGTTTTAAATAGAAATCGACAATATGATATATATATATATATATATATAATGGCCTGAATAGAACGCGTCGCGCAGCGATCGTTCACGAATTTTGCCCATTAACTCCAAATGGGCATAATGGAAAATCCGACCGGCGGATTCTCCTAAAACCAGAACCTTTGGGTTCGTATCGAAAAGAGCTTTCCAATAAATATAAGAGATTTAAATTTGAATGCTTGGATTCGAAATTATGTCCAAATTAATTTCAGAAAAGGTCGCTATGAATGTAGTTCAGTGGCCGTTATTGGAAACTGACTGTAAGGGCCTTAATAAAATTATTAAAAATATGGAAAAATTATGTAAAATCATAATAAATGATTTGGTAAGTTTTTGGATGAAAAACTCCATATCTGAAAAGATACAAATATATTTTAATCAGCTGAACTAGTTAGTAACTAGAATAATAATCCAACTATTTTTAGAAATACATAAATTGGATTTGAAGGTGGTTTTAAAATAACCATAAATTTCCAATGAATAATGGATTCGGAATGGAAATAATCTTATAGATATTTCGATATATGACTCCGTGATTATACGGATATTTTTGAGGAATTTGGAATATATATATATATATATATATATATATATATCGTTATTCCCAATGTGATATTTGTTGGTTTTAGAATTTGATATTGAATATAAGCTGGTATAATTTCTATTCAGAGCCTTGTATTTAATATCAAATTGGATTATGGGTTTGTCGTGAATGACGTCTTAAATAACACTGTTCTTATACCCAGTTGAGAAAAGAATAAATCTTTAAATTAAGATTTAGAGAAAATTACCAATTAATTAATATTTAATTGGAATTGAATTAAAAATTGGATTTTTGTGTTTATCGTGAAAAATTGTTTTGAATAACATTTGTTCTTTAACCCAATTTACAATGGAGAAATGATTTGGAATTTATAATCTTTTAATTAAGATTAATGGAATTTTCCAGAGTAAAGTTTGCCAATTTTATATAATAAATTGGAATTGAATGAAATTCGATTTGGTAATAATCGAGAAGAACTTCTGTGAAGGAAGACCGTTACTATATATGGAATTTAAAAAGCTTTTCCGTTATTCCATTTACAATAGTAGTCTGATAAGGAAAATTATATCGAATATATATTGATCTGTTTTCCATGAAAGTTCCAGTTTGATGGAAAATGATTTTGGGTTTATCGTGGACTGTGTTTTAAAGGACATTCGTTCTTTAACTCTATTAAAGACAAGAATTCATGTTTGACATTATATTTCGAGTTGTGTTCGTTGATGTCAGCTAAATATATATTTGTTTCGTGGCGGAGAATCTATTCTCTTGCTTAACACCCTTCTCTGAGACGTACGAGCTTAGAGGTTATATACTGGTAGAAATCAATGGTATAGTACAGATTGTCAATGTGGCATGATTGATTTCCCAAAGTTAAATAATCATAAAATAACGATTTTTGGAGATTAAAGTTAATTGGAGTTTTGATGAATCTTTAATTATATTGAAATGTTAATGTGGTAATTAAATTTCCAAAATTTGGGAAGTGTTCGAAAATGGAGTATCACCAGTTTTACTTCATGTGATAGTTAAATATTTGATTAGATTTAAACGTGAAATGGTAATTAAATTTACCAATAACATAGTGGTGTTAGATATGGAGAACTACCAGTTTTGCTCCATGGGATAAATAGATTGGGATGGGAAAATAAAATAAATGATTACTTTGGTAAGGCGTTAATCCCGACTAGTTTTATAAACCTTAATTTGGTTTAAACTATGAAAAGATACTATAAAATCTTTTGAAATGATTTCCAAAGAAATGGATTAAACAGTGTGTTAAAAGTGATAATATTTGATAAGATTAATGAGAACCTTTCCAGAATAAATAAATACGAATAAAAAAAATATTCTGGATTGGAATGAGACGTATGATGTGTTGTTATAACACTTGATTATAAGATACGCGAGTTATTCGAAAAGACTGGGTTTAACCCATTCTGAATAATTGATACGACGACTAACAGTCGAAGAGATTGAAGACGGTGTAAGACCGACGATCTTCACATCGAATGGATAGGTTACTATTGATGCCCATGATTGGAGTAGCTACCTTAAAGGGGCTATAGTGGCAGCCGTCCGGACGTGTTTGTTGATTGTTCGGATATGCGAGGGTCTCTCTCCTGTATTGGACATACGGGACGAGGAATAAGGTGCCTCCATTTTCGTTTAGACCTATAATGGACTTCCAAATGGATGGTATGTCTGACGTTGTATTCCTTTATACTGTATTCGTTGATCCCTACTAAATATGTATCTATTTGGTGGAGTAGAATTTATTCTCTTGCTATGATGACCCCAAATCCCATTCAGACGGAGACAAGGGTTATCTTTGGAATATAACACAGAAACAAATAATAGCAGAACAGAATTAAATAAATACACCAGATAATGAAAAATAGAATATACTGGATAAAAGTAATCATTAGAGTTACACAGTATACAGGATCTTACTTAGTACAAATACAGTTCATCTATACATAAATTTCTACAGCAGAAATAAACAAAATATGTACAATAGGAGCTGAACAACATAAAAAGAGATAAATGATAGAATCCATCTTCAGCTCCAGCTATCTAGAGGAAGCCAGCTAAACCTGAATACAAGGCTGTCCGTGTAGAAAAAGGGCACCTGGGTTTGAAAGTGAAACAAACTACGAGTCAGTCATGGGACTGGTATGAGAAATATACTCAACACATTTATAATATGGCTAATCACAGGACCACGCCACTTTCGTAGAACGGGATTACTCCATGGGATTGCCAGTGCTTTAAAAACAAATCTTTCTTTTAAACAACGCCATGCTTTTTATAAAAATGAAGCCATTATAAGACTCAGTTCCCATCACACAATGCAACGCAAACCGGAGGATAGAGTTTTACCTTATAATGGCCAAAATATGCTTGATACGAATAAAACAAAAGCATTTGATATTATTACTAGTGTTTATATGTTTCAAAACAATTTCAATCATAACTATCAATCATAGACAGTATGGGTACCATATATCATGTTGCCATATATATATATACAATCAAAACCACACAGTCACGTATTTTGAAATTGGATTTCCGTCATGAACCAAGGAAAAAGATAGTCCTTACCGAATTCGAGACAGCCTAGCCCGAGCCTCAGGCAAGTACTCAGTCAAGCCTTTGGATCGTCAGGGCCGGTCCACCGATGTGGATTAAAATTCCTGAACACTGCGTTTCCCCGCCCTATGGGGCGTAAATGAGCCAACGAATGACTCCATCGAACCCGGATCGTCCGATCAAACCGAGGCGCCTCGCAATAGCAACAACCACATAAGTCAAACTCGTCAGGGCGTGTAAAACCAATGACGCCACTTCTGGCTAGCAAGAAACACAGGCCCTCCCTGATGTCCTCTCCCGTTTCTGGTTCATACCGGGTGTGAGGTTCGCGAATTCACGTTATACACAAAGCTACGCCACATAGGCGGTGCTTTGATCATCACCACAAGACTTTGCTTTTCAATATAAGGCCTGATCATTTGCCACTTAGGCATGCCACACTAGCAATTCACGCCATGCGACTGATGTCCATCGACATACAACCTCTGAGCTCGTGCGTTTCAGAGAAGGGCATTAAGAAAAAGATAAATTCTTCGCCGCCAAACAGTTATATATTTAATAGAGATCAATCAACACAGAATAAAATCCAATGTCAGACACACTGTCTATTTACAAGTCCGTTCTGGGTCTGAACGAAACCGGAGGCACTATATACCTCGTAAACCCATCGATCACCACGTACGTCTGGACGATCACCACTCATTATCCATATGTTGGGTTGCCTCCCAATCAGGACCTCGGTTACCACCCAAACGAGGTGAAGATCTCCGGTCTTCGACCACCGTCTTCATCTTCAACTTTCAATCGTCGGTCAATTATTTGAAATGAGAATTAACTCAGCCTTTTCAAATAATTCACGTATATTTAGAATTTCAAATCAATTTATTTCAACGGTTAAATCATTCGACAACACCAATTTTGTTCTTTAATTTAATTTTCACACCAAACACATTCAACCATCAAATACCACATAAATTAAGCAAATTCAGTTTATTTCCATTCCATATCGTTTATGATATTTTATAATGATTCATCGCTATTTTTATTTATTTTAAAATAGCCAATTTATTCAAAACGACGCTTCGGGCCATAACACGGCCGTGGCGCTATTTTTTTCTTTAGATTTGATTTACACATATCTGAAAATCAAACCATTGGATCTTCACAAAATTTACGTCATTAGAAAGATCTTTTCAAAACGAATCCAACGGTTCCAGTTTCGGAAAAATCCGACGGTCGGATCTCCCGGTATAATCGTTTGAAGTTTCGATTTCAAAATACGAACTGCAGCGTCGTTATTCGATTAAATATAATTATATTTATATATATATATAAATATAATCGATTCTGGCGCTGTTTTTCTTTAGATTTGAATTAAACATTCTAGACAATCCAACCATTGGATTTTTACAAAGTTGGTGCCGTTGGAAAGATATTTCCAAGGCGAACCCAACGGTTGCGGTTTCGGGAAAATCCAATGGTCGGATTTCCCACACTAGTCGTTTGAAATCACGGTTTCAAAACACGAACTGCACGGCCACGTTTTGTTTTAATTTTATTTATATTTATATATTTATATAAATATAGTTCATTCAGAAATTCCTATATCGTTTTCACTTCAAATATTTCACTAACGCCTATAAATTTTGGAAAATTTCGCCATAACCTCCTTTGTACGGGAGGGGCTGGGAAAATTCCCAAATAGCCACACGGGCGTCTCATGTCAAAAGAAAAAGCCAAGCGGCTAGCCAACAGGCTCATAAAATCATCACCCAAACAAAACAGTAAATGTGTACCTATTTGTCGGGCACAAAATTTTATTCCTCTTCTCTAGCCCCTTTACTATAACCTGTTCTATAAATATGCATGTACATATATACAGTTCTTATCACTTATCATTTTCCATTCAACTTCATATTTGATTCAATTTGGTTTAAAAACACCATTCATTCTATTGCATGCATAGACAAAAATCATATCATTAGCTAATTAATGAATATTTCAAATCATGCATATTTATTTGAACGAGTGGCTATTTCTAACACTTCACATTTCAACAATTCATGTATATAATAAAAATGTGATTTTTATTGTAAAACAATTCTTTTCAAAACACTATTATTTTATATAGTTTATATAGGTAATAAAAATAGGATTTTTTTTATAAAACAATTTCTTTTAAAACGAGATTATTTTACATAGTTCATATAGATGATAAAAAGGTGATTTTTATTATAGAACAATTTATTTCAAAACATGAATACCATTCAACACATGAATTTCTAATCAACGAATGAATTTCAATTCAACACATGAAGATTTTCTATAGTTTATATATATAGATAAAAATGTGATTTTTATATTTAAAACACGAATACCATTCAACACATGAATTTCTAGTCAACGAATGAATTTCAATTCAACACATGAAGATTTCCTATTCAAAGAATAAATATAGTTTCAACAAATGAAAATAATTCAAACACATGAATATTATTCAAAATTTCGGCAGCATAATGGCAGGGTAGTTAAAACCGGGACGGTCCCTAGTACGGCTCCTCGCTCTACCTTAAAACCTCGCGGTTTTTGACAATGGGGATCATGCATCTAGTTCGCATGCAGGCGGCATGTATATATTTATTTCATTTCCACAAACTAATCCTATGTGGTTTCAACCAAATATTTCTCAACCACAAATGGGTATATTTCAACCACAATCAATCAATACCAACCACAAACAATTCCAATCAACCATTCGCTATCAATCAATTTTCACACCAATCACAACCAATAATTATCGTCCATGGTTTGTGGACGAGGGGCGTATATATATATATATATATATATATATATATATATATATATATATATATATATATTTATATATAGCAATTCACTTCTATTTCAACACATATATAATTTTTACAACGCATATATAACTTATACATCGAACGTACAACTTATACAACGCTTATACATGAGGTGTACAACGCTTATATAACTCATTCATCGACTATATAATTTATACATCGTCATTTTCCATATCGTTTATAAATTAGAAATCTCACATTGGGTTCCACTCCACCAAAAATAGTAGAAGGCTCAGAAAAATATGCGGTCTCTTCTAAAATGTAGAAGACGTCGACACAGTCACGATGTTTCCTGTTTCATCGAATTTCGTCAAGAAACGAAAAGATATGATTTTTCAAAGTTTGCAACACTTTAAAACTGTTGAAATCAGTTTAAATAATATAAACCGTATACCTTTCAATATGGTTCAAAACTAGGATCTAGATTTTCGCCAAATCTGTGAAGTATGAAGAGGATCGGAGGGCGCTGCATCGAAGAGGATGGAAAGGAGTACCTGCGCCGGAAGGGGGACCCACTCAGGTGGCTCCAGTCGATCGCGGTGGAGCTCGAAAGTCGAGCACTTCCCGGGCTCGCAACTCGACGAATACTGAACGATAATTGCCAAACCTCACATGGATTTGAAGAGGACGGCTAGAGCTTCAAAATGGATCCGAGTTTGTGAAAGAACCCGTAACTTCCCCGTGAAGGAAAGCACGGATACTTTGAGAACAACACACAAAAGGACGCAGACGGAAGAACATTTCATTGCTATTACAACAATTCCATCAGATACAAGAATATACAGAGTATAAATGAATAAATTACATTCGATAAATATCTGAGATTTAAATAAATTACATAGCAGCGGAAAAATATACAAAACACAACTAGAAGTGATACACGGATAAGAGCTTTCCGAGCATCGTTCCAGCTGTAAATCAGGACCCTGTGAATATAAATCTGCAAAACCAAAACTACTAGCTGCCCGTGCGGAAAATAGGGGTACCCAGAGTTTAGGTTAAAACAATAAACTCCAGGTCAGTCATGTGACTGGTGTGAGAACTAAAACAGTTATTAATATTGGTTTTAAAGTTAGGTAAATCAAGGGACCACGCCGTATAACACGGAATGAGTTTCCTCCCAAGAATACCAGTGCATAAAACAAACAGCGCAATGCTAAATAAAGAAAAATGAAGCTGTTATAAGACCCAGGTCCCATCACACAATGCAACGCAAGCCGGAGGATAGGGTTTTTACCTTATAACAGCCAAAGCATGCTTGATACGTTTAAAACACATTATTTGATACTATAATAAGTGTATAGTGTCAAAACAATTCAAATCATAAATATCAATCATAGGCGGCATGGGTACCATCTATCATGTCGCCATACTAGTTCTACAATTAAAACCGCAATACACGTATTGGAAATTGGATTTCCGTCATGAGTCGAGGCAAGGGGCAAGCTCCTCTCCGCGTTCGAGACACTCTAGCAAATGTCCCAGGACCCCACTATGATCCTTGGAATCGGGTGGGCCGGTCCTTTCTTACTTTTGAGGATTAGTTATTCCTGAACACACGTTTCCCGGTCCTTACAGACCTATATCCGAGGCGCCTCGTATCCAACAACCACACAGGTGAAAAGTATATAAATGTCAGGGCTGGTAGGTCACTGACACCACCCTAGCTAGAAAGAAACGTTGTGCTCTCCCAGCGGTCCATCTCCCGTTTTTGACTCATACCGAGGTGTGAGGCTCGCGAATTCACGTTATACACAAAGCTACGCCACACAGGCCGTGCTTTGATCATCAACCACAAGACTTTGCTTTTCAACAGAAGCCTTGATCAATTGCCACTTACGCATGCCACATTGGCAATTCACTCCATGCGACTGATGTCCATCGATATACAACCTCTGAGCTCGTATGTCTCAGAGAAGGGCGTTAAGCAAGAGAATAAATTCTCCGCCGCCAAACAGATGTATATTTAATAGAGATCAATCAACACAGAATAAAATACAATGTCAGACACACAATCCATTTACAAGTTCGTTCTGGGTCTGAACGAAACCGGAGGCACTTTCCTCGCATATCCATCCATCTCCAAGTACGTCTGGACGATCACCAACTGATTCCCTCATCCTGGGTGTACAGCCCAATCAAGATCATCAGTAATCACCCAAACGATGTGAAGACTTCCGGTCTTCAACCACCGTCTTCATCTTCGACATCTCGTCGAATCGGTTATTCAGAATGGGTATAAACCCGGCCTTCCTGAATAACCCACGTATATGATAAACAAATGTTACACAAACACAACGAACGCCTCATTCCAATTCAGAATATTCTTTTATTCACAAAAACACATTCTTAGGGAAATGTTCCCATTAATTTTATCCAAGATAAAATTCTTCTAAATTTATTCTATAATCTTCCTTTGGATATCATTTCAAACTAGTCGGGATTAGCGAACCACACCGAAGTAATTATTTATTTTATTTCCCAATCCCAACCTATATATCCCATGGAGCAAAACTGGTGGTACTCCATTTCTAACACCACGGTGTTATCGGTAAAATTTATTACCATTTCACGTTCAAATCTAATTAAAGATTTAACTATCGCTTTGGAGCAAAACTGGTGATACCCCACTCTCGATCACTTTTCAGATTTGATAATTTAAATTATCAATTCACTTTTTAATCTAATTAAAGATTCATTAAAACTCCATTTAGTTTTAATCTTCTCAAAAATCAATATTATGTCTTTAACTGGGTTAAAGAACCAATGTCTTCTAAAACACGATTCACGACAAACCCAAATAACAGTTGATATTAAATACAAGGCTCTGAATAGAAAATATATCGGCTTATATTCAATATCAAATTCTGAAACCAACATATATCGTATTGGCAATAACGATATAAAATATATCTTTCAAATTCCCATAACAATATCTGTATAGTCACGAAATCCAACATCGAAATATCCCGAAGATAATTTCGATTCAACTCCAGTCCAATCCATGTATTGGGAATATTGATTATTTTTAAAATCACTTTCAAATTCAATTTATTTATTTCACAAATAAATTGATTTTTAATTCTAGTTCAAAACTAGTTCATTTCGATAAAGATCTATTTTTATCCTTTAATGTGGAATTTTCCAGCCCAATTCTTTCCAATTCGCATATTATAATTTTACACAAATTATCGATATTTTTAATAATTTTATCAAGGCCCGTACAGTCGATTTCCATCAACGGCTATCGAACTGCACTTACAGCGACCTTTTCTGAAATTGATTTGGACATAATTCCAAATCCAACCGTTAGATTTCAAATTTCTAATATTCATTGGAAAGCTCTTTTCGATACGAACCCAACGGTTCCGGTTTTAGGAGAATCCGACGGTCGGATCTCCCGCAATGTCCGTTTGAAATAAATGGTCGAAATTCACGAACTGCCGCGGCGCGTTCTATTCAGGCCATTATATTATATATATAATATATATAATATATATTTCATCGATTTCTATTTAAAACGAATTTTATAAATCGTTTTAAATTTGTTTCTAAAACAATTCAACTTCTACATTCAATTTCAAATCGATTTGATTTCAATTCAACTCGAGTTCATTTCAATTCAATTCAAATTAAAATTCGTTTCAATTCAATTCAATTCGAATTTACCTTCTATTTGATTCAATTCAAATTCGTTTCAAATTGATTTCAATTCAATTTCAGTTCGTTTTAAATTTCAATTTCAATTTAATTCAATTTGAATTCGTTTCTATTTGATTCAATTCGAATTCGTTTCCTATTCAATTCGAATTTTAATCTAATTCAATTTGAATTTCATTTCGAAATATTTAAATTTTGAAATCACTTTTCAATATTCATTATTCAACGAATAAAATCGATATAAATATCGTTCGCGTCAAAATAACGCATCTCTAATCAACACGGCTTTATATTTTCAAAACTTCTTTATTCTATCCAACAAATGAATATTTATCCCATTCAACACATGAATTTATATTTCTTTCAACACACGGCTAATCTCAACACATGAGTACTGTCAACACATCACTATTTTTGTTATGTAAAATATTTTATAAAACTATGGTATCTATCGTTTGATTTTAATTAGACTCCACCGTAAAGTAGATTCTAATCGTAAATATGATAAAGATGTAATTTTTATTATTTAAAATATTTCACTCAACACATGAATAGTTTCAACCCATAATCATCGTCAACACATGACTATTTTTATATTCAACACATGAAATTTCTTTTATAATATTCATTATTTTCCCGATTGGAATGAGGCCCAATCAATCACCATATAATGTTAATTATATGGATTTTCATACATCACACGTATATAGTAGCATTGAAAAATAATCAACCAAAGTGCACTACACTGTATAAGCATCAAATATAGATATCTAACGCTTATAACAGCCTGTCAATCGATCGATCGACATATTTAATCAATCAAGATGAGTGAACTTCAAATTTCATCCCAACACCCGTGTGGGGTTTCAAACAATCAAACACAGATTTTATTTGTGCAGTTGGGCGATGTGTAAAATTTATCGACCCAATCAATATCAGTCAAATCAGTGTATATAAACAAATCGTCCGATTTGTTTATAAATATTTATTTATTTACTTTCACATTAAAAATTATATTTTTAACGATAAAACATTTTATTCAACCTATGAATATCCTATTCGGTTCATTTATTCAATAAAATGATATTTTTATTTTTCTAACATATTTTAGAAAATTTCGGCGGCATAACGGCACGATACTAGAAACGGGACGAGGCCTAGCTTTATCCCCGGTCTAGTGAAGGCCCACGCCATTCACACATCAATCAAATCAATTTCAATTCACCAAACAATTCAATCTAAACCAAATAGACTAATCAACTACACAACCAAACAATTTAACAAACAAGCCATCCATGGTCTGTGGATGACGGGTGTCGGGTGCTACTAAACACCGTCTGCATCCTAGTATATATATATATATATATAACTAGAAAAAGAATTTTGAGTGAGAAGTTCTCACCGATAGCTATCCTAGCTCCACGGCACTTCATTTATAGAAATCTTCTTCGTCATCGCATCTTCGTTGCCTTCTTTGCCCGTAGCCACTACATATATAAAAATCACACATTTTTATATTTTGTTGTCTTTGAAATAAAAATCATATTTTTACAATCGCTTCCTATATTTAAAAATCGAATTTTTATTCCGTTATTCAATATATAAACATCGAATTTTTATTCCGTTATATAGATAAAAATTATATTTTTATCACGCTATTTTCCATATAAAGATTTCGCCTTTTCAAATTTAAAGATTTCATCTTTATAAAAATCTCATTTTTATTTTCCTACACATATAAAGATGATATTTTTAATATTTCTATCATGTAAAAATTATATTTTTAACTCTCTACCTAACCAAAAATCATATTTTGACATCATCTATATAGTAAAGACTATATTTTTAATACTTTAAAAATATAAGAATCATATTTTTAATACTTTAAAAATATAAAAATCATATTTTTATTCTTACGATAACCATTTCAAAACAAAGTTAGTTTTATTCTATTTTAAAACAAAGTTATATATATATATATATTTTTTCAAAGAAAATCTAAATTTCACTAATTTAACAATATAAACTTCGCACCATAAAAACCTCATCTTTTCTATTGAAAAATCTAATTTTTCTTCTAATGAAAAATCGTATTTTTCTTTTATTAAAAATCTAAAAATTCAGTTTTTCCCTAAATAAAAATTAAGTTTTTAACTAACTAAAAATTCAGTTTTTAACTAACTAAAAATTCAGTTTTTAACTAACTAAAAATTCAGTTTTTAACTTCGGAAAAAAAAATCGAAATCAAAATCGTAAAGAAAGAAAAAAAAAAGGAAATAAAGCTTACAGGTGATCGTTCGGAGGAGGGTTTGGAGTTGGCGACGCCGAGGCTGGCGAAGGGGGAAGCTCGCGGTGGTGGAGCTCCTCCGGTGCGTTCTCCGATCGGTTCTAGGGTTAGGAAGGGGGCTCGGGTTTCACGACGCGGCTCACACGAGGAGAGGGAATCGAAGAGGAGAGGGAAGGAGGAGGAAGGGCTGTCGGTTGGAGGAGGCGCCGACCTGGATGTGGGTGGCGAGCGTGGGTGGAGGCGCGTGAATTTGGGGGTGATTTCCGCCCTCGTTCTGGAGAAGGAGGCGGGTTTGACCGCGGTTTGAAAGTGTTAGGGTTGACTAGGTTTGATTGGAGATATATATATATATATATATATATTTACATTATTTTATTCTTTTAATTCATTTTAAAATTCAACCTCGTTATGGACTTCAAATCAAACCCAACGAATGTCGCCCCTAGCTAAATACCCCCATCCCGGGCACAATGGGATATATCCCGTAGGCCAATTCGATCATTACGATTAGTTTTCGTTGAATTTAAAATATAAATCTTTATATATTCAATTTAAAAGCACATTTCAATTTACCGGGGCCACATACTAACTCTAAAAATTCCAAAAAAATATTTTCTAGCTTCGTATTGACAATACGGTCCTAACAAAACTAGTTTCGTCGAATTCTGAGACCGTTAGAGAAATGGCCAATTTCCAGTCGATTAAAATCAACTGAAACTGGTCAAACGCGTTTTCCATTGCCACGCTCACATATTGATTCGAAAAATTATGAAATTTGAAACCTAGCAATAACTTGACACTGCGGATCCAACAAAAGTGGTTTCGTCGAAATCCGAGGTCATTTGCAAAATGTCCATTTTTAAGGGCCTGAATTCCATAGCGACTATTCAGAATTTTCAACTGGACATATCTTTTGATTTCCGCTATGAAAATTTTGATTTGTCGGATTCGATAGAAAGATATCATCAAATAGATCCTAATGTTTTTGGTTTCACTAAAATCCGGATTGTTTTGCACCCGGTACATTCAATTGAAGTTTGAAATCGAATTATCGAACTACCGCGCCATTTTCAATTCCTTTTATAATTATATATATATTTATTTATATTCTAACGACGATGTATATAATGCATACGTTCTAATTATATTCAAAATAAATTTTCTTCGATATTATTTAAAATAATTCATTTTAAATATTCAAAATTCACTATAAATGCCAAAATAAAAATTTTAAACTGGCCCAGATTTTCGGGTTATTACAATCTCCCCCACTTAAAACTTTTCGTCCCCGAAAAGGAACAAAGTCGAAAGTGGTTTGATTATTAAGCTCTACATTCGATCTGGCTTCCATTCTCCAACTTTCCAGTTTCTGAGAATTTTCAAATTCTTCAAAAATTTGGCTAACACCCTAAATTTTTGAAAAATTTCGCCATAACCTCCCCTGCACCGGGAGCATCGGGGAATTTCAAATAGCTTCCCCGGTCCTTCAGATCTCAAAAAGAAAAAGAAAAAGCCAAGCGGCTAGCCAATAGGCTCATAAAATCATCATCACCCAAACAAAACAGGAAATTATGTAGTAAACATGTACCTATTTGTCGGGCAAACAAATTTTATTCTTCGGCTCTAGCCTCCTTGCTATGACCTGTTCAATGTTAGTATATGTATATGCAAGCAAATGCGACCAATTTTCAATACAATTCAATATTCGGTTCAATTAGGCATAAATGGTTAAAATTATCAAATAAATAAACAAACAACACAAACAGCAATCAATTAGTGAATTAGAGTTTCAAATTCATAATTTTGATACATATACAGAAAATTATGTTTTTGATGCCAAATCATAGCAATGTGTTCTAACTATATTAGTTTTGGTTCTCACACCAGTCTAATGGAAATATATAGGTATCACACCTTCGTTACTCGAAAATAAATACTGGTAACGCTGCAGCATTATCAGAATCATTCCCGGGCAACTAGAATGTGATTCTATATCTATCTAATATATTAAAACTTCGAATATACGTTCATGACGCGTATATGCAAAACCTTTATATATTAGATTGTCCATATTCAAAATAAATAAATATTCAAATACGTAAAAAGTGATTTAAATTTTAAAATAAATTGCTTTCATTTGAAAAATATACTCTTCACACTCGTTCTAGGATACTACTGATCCTATCTCTAACGAGTCATTCTAATTGGATATTACTAATCCAATATCTGATGAATTCTTTCGTATGGTTCTAATGTGTCTTGTTCTCGAGCTCTGTAAACCAAAGCTCTGATACCAACTGAAAGAACCCGTAACTTCCCCGTGAAGGAAAGCACGGATACTTTGAGAACAACACACAAAAGGACGCAGACGGAAGAACATTTCATTGCTATTACAACAATTCCATCAGATACAAGAATATACAGAGTATAAATGAATAAATTACATTCGATAAATATCTGAGACTTAAATAAATTACATAGCAGCGGAAAAATATACAAAACACAACTAGAAGTGATACACGGATACAGAGCTTTCCGAGCATCGTTCCAGCTGTAAATCAGGACCCTGTGAATATAAATCTGCAAAACAAAAACTACTAGCCGCCCGTGCGGAAAATAGGGGCACCCAGAGTTTAGGTTAAAACAATAAACACCAGGTCAGTCATGTGACTGGTGTGAGAACTAAAACAGTTATTAATATTGGTTTTAAAGTTAGGTAAATCAAGGGACCACGCCGTATAACACGGAACGAGTTTCCTCCCAAGAATACCAGTGCATAAAACAAACAGCGCAATGCTAAATAAAGAAAAATGAAGCTGTTATAAGACCCAGGTCCCATCACACAATGCAACGCAAGCCGGAGGATAGGGTTTTTACCTTATAACAGCCAAAGCATGCTTGATACGTTTAAAACACATTATTTGATACTATAATAAGTGTATAGTGTCAAAACAATTCAAATCATAAATATCAATCATAGGCGGCATGGGTACCATCTATCATGTCGCCATACTAGTTCTACAATTAAAACCGCAATACACGAATTGGAAATTGGATTTCCGTCATGAGTCGAGGCAAGGGGCAAGCTCCTCTCCGCGTTCGAGACACTCTAGCAAATGTCCCAGGACCCCACTATGATCCTTGGAATCGGCTGGGCCGGTCCTCTCTTACTTTTGAGGATTAGTTATTCCTGAACACACGTTTCCCGGTCCTTACAGACCTATATCCGAGGCGCCTCGTATCCAACAACCACACAGGTGAAAAGTATATAAATGTCAGGGCTGGTAGGTCACTGACACCACCCTAGCTAGAAAGAAACGTCGTGCTCTCCCAGCGGTCCATCTCCCGTTTTTGACTCATACCGAGGTGTGAGGCTCGCGAATTCACGTTATACACAAAGCTACGCCACACAGGCCGTGCTTTGATCATCAACCACAAGACTTTGCTTTTCAACAGAAGCCTTGATCAATTTCCACTTACGCATGCCACATTGGCAAGTCACTCCATGCGACTGATGTCCATCGATATACAACCTCTGAGCTCGTATGTCTCAGAGAAGGGCGTTAAGCAAGAGAATAAATTCTCCGCCGCCAAACAGATGTATATTTAATAGAGATCAATCAACACAGAATAAAATCCAATGTCAGACACACAATCCATTTACAAGTTCGTTCTGGGTCTGAACGAAACCGGAGGCACTTTCCTCGCATATCCATCCATCTCCAAGTACGTCTGGACGATCACCAACTGATTCCCTCATCCTGGGTGTACAGCCCAATCAAGATCATCAGTAATCACCCAAACGATGTGAAGACTTCCGGTCTTCAACCACCGTCTTCATCTTCGACATCTCGTCGAATCGGTTATTCAGAATGGGTATAAACCCGGCCTTCCTGAATAACCCACGTATATGATAAACAAATGTTACACAAACACAACGAACGCCTCATTCCAATTCAGAATATTCTTTTATTCACAAAAACACATTCTTAGGGAAATGTTCCCATTAATTTTATCCAAGATAAAATTCTTCTAAATTTATTCTATAATCTTCCTTTGGATATCATTTCAAACTAGTCGGGATTAGCGAACCACACCGAAGTAATTATTTATTTTATTTCCCAATCCCAACCTATATATCCCATGGAGCAAAACTGGTGGTACTCCATTTCTAACACCACGGTGTTATCGGTAAAATTTATTACCATTTCACGTTCAAATCTAATTAAAGATTTAACTATCGCTTTGGAGCAAAACTGGTGATACCCCACTCTCGTTCACTTTTCAGATTTGATAATTTAAATTATCAATTCACTTTTTAATCTAATTAAAGATTCATTAAAACTCCATTTAGTTTTAATCTTCTCAAAAATCAATATTATGTCTTTAACTGGGTTAAAGAACCAATGTCTTCTAAAACACGATTCACGACAAACCCAAATCACAGTTGATATTAAATACAAGGCTCTGAATAGAAAATATATCGGCTTATATTCAATATCAAATTCTGAAACCAACATATATCGTATTGGCAATAACGATATAAAATATATCTTTCAAATTCCCATAACAATATCTGTATAGTCACGAAATCCAACATCGAAATATCCCGAAGATAATTTCGATTCAACTCCAGTCCAATCCATGTATTGGGAATATTGATTATTTTTAAAATCACTTTCAAATTCAATTTATTTATTTCACAAATAAATTGATTTTTAATTCTAGTTCAAAACTAGTTCATTTCGATAAAAATCTATTTTTATCCTTTAATGTGGAATTTTCCAGCCGAATTCTTTCCAATTCGCATATTATAATTTTACACAAATTATCGATATTTTTAATAATTTTATCAAGGCCCGTACAGTCGATTTCCATCAACGGCTATCGAACTGCACTTACAGCGACCTTTTCTGAAATTGATTTGGACATAATTCCAAATCCAACCGTTAGATTTCAAATTTCTAATATTCATTGGAAAGCTCTTTTCGATACGAACCCAACGGTTCCGGTTTTAGGAGAATCCGACGGTCGGATCTCCCGCAATATCCGTTTGAAATAAATGGTCGAAATTCACGAACTGCCGCGGCGCGGCGCGTTCTATTCAAGCCATTATATTATATATATAATATATATAATATATATTTCGTCGATTTCTATTTAAAACGAATTTTATAAATCGTTTTAAATTTGTTTCTAAAACAATTCAACTTCTACATTCAATTTCAAATCGATTTGATTTCAATTCAACTCGAGTTCATTTCAATTCAATTCAAATTCAAATTCTTTTCAATTCAATTCAATTCGAATTTACCTTCTATTTGATTCAATTCGAATTCGTTTCAAATTGATTTCAATTCAATTTCAGTTCGTTTTAAATTTCAATTTCAATTTAATTCAATTTGAATTTGTTTCTATTTGATTCAATTCGAATTCGTTTCCTATTCAATTCGAATTTTAATCTAATTCAATTTGAATTTCATTTCGAAATATTTAAATTTTGAAATCACTTTTCAATATTCATTATTCAACGAATAAAATCGATATAAATATCGTTCGCGTCAAAATAACGCATCTCTAATCAACACGGCTTTATATTTTCAAAACTTCTTTATTCTATCCAACAAATGAATATTTATCCCATTCAACACATGAATTTATATTTCTTTCAACACACGGCTAATCTCAACACATGAGTACTGTCAACACATCACTATTTTTGTTATGTAAAATATTTTATAAAACTATGGTATCTATCCTTTGATTTTAATTAGACTCCACCGTAAAGTAGATTCTAATCGTAAATATGATAAAGATGTAATTTTTATTATTTAAAATATTTCACTCAACACATGAATAGTTTCAACCCATAATCATCGTCAACACATGACTATTTTTATATTCAACACATGAAATTTCTTTTATAATATTCATGATTTTCCCGATTGGAATGAGGCCCAATCAATCACCATATAATGTTAATTATATGGATTTTCATACATCACACGTATATAGTAGCATTGAAAAATAATCAACCATCAACCAAAGTGCACTACAATGTATAAGCATCAAATATAGATATCTAACGCTTATAACAGCCTGTCAATCGATCGATCGACATATTTAATCAATCAGGATGAGTGAACTTCAAATTTCATCCCAACACCCGTGTGGGGTTTCAAACAATCAAACACAGATTTTATTTGTGCAGTTGGGCGATGTGTAAAATTTATCGACCCAATCAATATCAGTCAAATCAGTGTATATAAACAAATCGGCCGATTTGTTTATAAATATTTATTTATTTACTTTCACGTTAAAAATTATATTTTTAACGATAAAACATTTTATTCAACCTATGAATATCCTATTCGGTTCATTTATTCAATAAAATGATATTTTTATTTTTCTAACATATTTTAGAAAATTTCGGCGGCATAACGACACGATACTAGAAACGGGACGAGGCCTAGCCTTATCCCCGGTCTAGTGAAGGCCCACGCCATTCACACATCAATCAAATCAATTTCAATTCACCAAACAATTCAATCTAAACCAAATAGACTAACCAACTACACAACCAAACAATTTAACAAACAAGCCATCCATGGTCTGTGGATGACGGGTGTCGGGTGCTACTAAACACCGTCTGCATCCTAGTATATATATATATATAACTAGAAAAAGAATTTTGAGTGAGAAGTTCTCACCGATAGCTATCCTAGCTCCACGGCACTTCATTTATAGAAATCTTCTTCGTCATCGCATCTTCGTTGCCTTCTTTGCCCGTAGCCACTACATATATAAAAATCACACATATTTATATTTTGTTGTCTTTGAAATAAAAATCATATTTTTACAATCGCTTTCTATATTTAAAAATCGAATTTTTATTCCGTTATTCAATATATAAAAATCGAATTTTTATTCCGTTATATAGATAAAAATTATATTTTTATCACGCTATTTTCCATATAAAGATTTCGCCTTTTCAAATTTAAAGATTTAATCTTTATAAAAATCTCATTTTTATTTTCCTACACATATAAAGATGATATTTTTAATATTTCTATCATGTAAAAATTATATTTTTAACTCTCTACCTAACCAAAAATCATATTTTGACATCATCTATATAGTAAAGACTATATTTTTAATACTTTAAAAATATAAGAATCATATTTTTAATACTTTAAAAATATAAAAATCATATTTTTATTCTTACGATAACCATTTCAAAACAAAGTTAGTTTTATTCTATTTTAAAACAAAGTTATATATATATATATATATTTTCAAAGAAAATCTAAATTTCACTAATTTAACAATATAAACTTCGCACCATAAAAATCTCATCTTTTCTATTGAAAAATCTAATTTTTCTTCTAATGAAAAATCGTATTTTTCTTTTATTAAAAATCTAAAAATTCAGTTTTTCCCTAAATAAAAATTAAGTTTTTAACTAACTAAAAATTCAGTTTTTAACTAACTAAAAATTCAGTTTTTAACTAACTAAAAATTCAGTTTTTAACTTCGGAAAAAAAAAAAATCGAAATCAAAATCGTAAAGAAAGAAAAAAAAAAGGAAATAAAGCTTACAGGTGATCGTTCGGAGGAGGGTTTGGAGTTGGCGACGCCGAGGCTGGCGAAGGGAGAAGCTCGCGGTGGTGGAGCTCCTCCGGTGCGTTCTCCGATCGGTTCTAGGGTTAGGAAGGGGGCTCGGGTTTCACGACGCGGCTCAGACGAGGAGAGAGAATCGAAGAGGAGAGGGAAGGAGGAGGAAGGGCTATCGGTTGGAGGGGGCGCCGACCTGGATGTGGGTGGCGAGCGTGGGTGGAGGCGCGTGAATTTGGGGGTGATTTCCGCCCTCGTTCTGGAGAAGGAGGCGGGTTTGACCGCGGTTTGAAAGTGTTAGGGTTGACTAGGTTTGATTGGAGATATATATATATATATATATATATATTTATATTATTTTATTCTTTTAATTCATTTTAAAATTCAACCTCGTTATGGACTTCAAATCAAACCCAACGAATGTCGCCCCTAGCTAAATACCCCCATCCCGGGCACAATGGGATATATCCCGTAGGCCAATTCGATCATTACGATTAGTTTTCGTTGAATTTAAAACATAAATCTTTATATATTCAATTTAAAAGCACATTTCAATTTACCGGGGCCACATACTAACTCTAAAAATTCCAAAAAAATATTTTCTAGCTTCGTATTGACAATACGGTCCTAACAAAACTAGTTTCCTCGAATTCTGAGACCGTTAGAGAAATGGCCAATTTCCAGTCGATTAAAATCAACTGAAACTGGTCAAACGCGTTTTCCTTTGCCACGCTCACATATTGATTCGAAAAATTATGAAATTTGAAACCTAGCAATAACTTGACACTGCGGATCCAACAAAAGTGGTTTCGTCGAAATCCGAGGTCATTTGCAAAATGTCCATTTTTAAGGGCCTGAATTCCATAGCGACTATTCAGAATTTTCAACTGGACATATCTTTTGATTTCCGCTATGAAAATTTTGATTTGTCGGATTCGATAGAAAGATATCATCAAATAGATCCTAATGTTTTTGGTTTCACTAAAATCCGGATTGTTTTGCACCCGGTACATTCAATTGAAGTTTGATATCGAATTATCGAACTACCGCGCCATTTTCAATTCCTTTTATAATTATATATATATTTATTTATATTCTAACGGCGACGTATATAATATATACGTTCTAATTATATTCAAAATAAATTTTCGTCGATATTATTTAAAATAATTCATTTTAAATATTCAAAATTCACTATAATTGCCAAAATAAAAATTTTAAACTGGCCCAGATTTTCGGGTTATTACAGTTTGCTTGATTTCGTTTGGAATTGAAACAGAAATCGAGTCGAGAAGTTTTGAAGGCCTTCCGCCGTATATCGGGGGGGGGGGGTGGGAAGAAAGAGAAATTCTAATTTTTTTTTAATTTATTCTGATTGTCCGGGAGGTTTTATAAGGGGTTTTCTGACACGACCACCAATCCAAATCCAACGACTGTCGTTCCAAGCGTTTTACCCCCATTTCAAACACAATGGGATATGTTTCGTAGGCCCATTCGACTATTTCAGTCAGTTTCCATTCAATTTAAAATATATAACATTCAATATTCGATTTGAACGTACATTTCAATTTGTCAGGGCCACAAATTAATTCGAAAAATTCCAAAAAAATAAATCTAGCTATGTTTTGACGATACGTTCCCAACAAAACTAGTTCCATCTAATTCTGAAACCATTTGCAAAAAGGCCCATTTCTGGTCGATCCAATTTAACTTTAATTGACCAAAACACATTTTCCTTTTCCATGCTCACACACTTACAAAAATTATGAAATTTGAAACCTAGCAATAACTTCATATCCCGGATCCAACAAAAGTGGTTTCGTCGAATTCTGAGGTCGTATGCAAAATGGCCAATTTCACGGGCTATATAAATTCCATAGCGACCTTTTTGAAAATTCATTTGGCCATAACTTTTGCTCTCCGTTGTGAAAATTCGATTTTTCAGATTCGTTAGAAAGGTATTCAGTAACAGATTTAAATATTTTTTGTTTCACTCAAATCTGTTTTGTTTTGCACCCGGTACAGTCCGACAAAGTTTGAATTCAAATTTTGAAACTACCGCGCCATTTCAGGCCTTGTTTATAATTAGAATTAATTATATTCATTTTCAATTGTCAATTCAAACTCACTTTTCATCGCTATTATTTAAAATATTTATTTTAAATATTTAAAATCCATTATTTTAGCCAATTTAAAATTTTTAAATTGGTTCAGATTTTCTGGGTCGTTACACTTGCTTAACACCCTTTTCTGAGACATAAGAGCTTAGAGGTTATATATTGGCAGAAATTAATGATATAGTATGGATTGACAGTGTAGCATGCTAAGTTATAGTGATCAAAGCTTTTGTTGAAAAGCAGAGCTTGGTTGATGATGATCAAATCATAGCTTTAATTAGCATAGCTTTGTGTAGCATTAATTCGCGAGCCTCACACATCGGTATGATGGTGAACTGATTGTTAGATCAGTATACTTTCGAGAGGAGGATAGATTCGGTCAACCGAGATAGGCTGGGTGTGGTCGCTACACACCTGTTAGGGATAGGGAACACCCCCCGATTCCCAGAAGGATAGAGTAAGCGACGTTTTCTCATGCATGGGACATAAGTCGGGGAGATACTCGATATCCTGGAAATATTGCAGATGTGCATTATGGTGTTTTCTCATGCATGGGACGTAAGCCGTGGGGAATTGCATTATGCAATCGATCTTTCGACTCAGTAGCCATCATGATGGAAATCCAGACTTCCAATACGGTATTTTTCGGTTTTAGTTGTAAACCTATATATGGCGACATAGTGGGATGGGGCGCTCATGCCGTCTATGATTGATACATTTATATTTGAAGTTGATTTCTTCACTTATAATAATAATAAAAGATGAAATTTCGCGTATCAGGCATATTTCGCTATTATAAGGTAAAACTCTAACCTCGACTGCGTTCATTTTTTTATGTAACCTGAGTCTTATAATAGCTTCATTGTTCTTTTATTTAGCATTGCGTTGTTGGTTTTATGCACTGGTATTCTTGGGGGTAAACTCATTCCGTGTTATACGGCGTTGTCCCTTGATTTACCCAACTTTAAAATAAAGATTAATAACTGTTTTAGTTCTCACACCAGTCCCATGACCGACTCAGAGTTTATTGTTTTAACCTAAACTTTGTGTGCCCATATTTTCCACACGGGCAGCTAGTAGTTTTGGTTTTCACAAATATTTCTTTTCTATGGATCCTGGATTACAGCTGGAGCTATATTTGGACAGCTTTGTATCCGTATATCTCTTTCAGTTGTGCTAGTTATTGTATTTTTTGCTACATATTGTATTTATACATATTATTTCCGCTGCTATGTATTTCAAATCTCTGACATTTTTTTGTGTAATATTTATTCACACTCTGATATATTCTTGTACTCTGATGTAATTGTTGTAATAGCAATGAAATGTTCTATTGTTTGTTTTCTGATTTGTCGTGTCCTCAATTCAATTCGGGCTTTCCCGTAAGGGCGAGTTTGGGTCGTCTTATAATATCACTACTAATATACATCGAGTTAAAGACTTCAAATACTAGTTTTTAATTTAACTATTCGGCCTCTATATAACATTTAAAGACTGAATAAATTTGGTAATAAACTTCATGTTGAATACTTCAAAATAAATGATGAAATTATTGATTAGTTAACACTATTTTTAATAGCTGTATCACTACCAAAATATATTGATTTAAAGACTTAAAATATTATTTCTTAATTTGACGATCCATTCTCTAATAACATTTAAAGATTGAATAAATTTGACAGTAAGCTATCTTATTGACATCTTTAAATAAACTATCGAATTATCGATTAGGTTAACACTATTATTAATACCCGGATCACTCCTAAAATATATTGAGTTAAAGGCTTAAAATGCTACTCTTTAATTTGATGATTCTGTTACTAAATAACATTTAAAAGCTGAATAAAGACCTATAGTTTTAGTTGGTAATATCATTTCCCAAATATAACTTGTGAGTGAATAAATCCTACATTTGAAGACTGAACATCGGTCTTAGAACATTAAAGAATAACATACAGTTACAAATCAGTCTCAAACGACATTACATATATATGTTTGTGTGTGTGTGTGTGTATGTAACACACGCATACACACGCACACATATGTACTCAAAGTCTAGACTAATGATTTGATTTATCTAAAACTAAAATAAATATGCGCATATAAGGCAAAAAATAATAATATCATAGCCATTAATATCATTACATCAAAGCTCTTAGCCAATGAGCCTACAAGTTGTGTTATCAATCTCCTCATTAAACAATGCACTATACAATATATCAAAATGTCAGATTCGACAGCCTACGGTTTTTAATATATGAAATGGAGAACTGAAAAATTATATAACCACTCTCCTCCACCAATTAAAAAGAATTATTTGAACACAACTCAAAGTTTGTGAAAGTATATAAGCATGAAACTGGTTAAAAACGGTGATGAGTCTTCATTTATAAACTGTTGTTCCTTCACAACCTTCAATGTTACCATTTCTCATCAACCTCTTCTAGTAAACAAGATTGTTCAAAGTTACTTCTATAGAAGTTCATCTCCATCCATAGGAATGAACCTCCTCCGTGTAGTCACAATGTTCATAAATATTTAGCCTAGAACAATACATTTGGCTTAGCATATTATGGCTTTGGGTGCGATTTGCAAGAGTGAGAGCATAACGGCCTAAACAAATTAGACGATTTTAAATAACATGTTTAACTAAAAAATTACTTTAGAATTTAATTTTTTATTTATTTTTATTTTTAATAAATATATGTATCTGATTATTGAATATAAAACAAAACATATACATCTAATTTAAATAACAAAATCAGATCGATCTTTATTTCAGAACTTATTTAGTTTTGGGTTTTTGTACATACAAAAGTAAGAACGACGCACAGATATCACGGAAAATGATCGGTTTACAAAATGAAGTTAACGCACAAAACAAAAAAAAACTTTTTATAATTTTCCGTATTTTCAAGAAACAGCGGAAGAACAATGGCAAATTCATCCATCCACCATTTCCCCATCGCCTCATCTTCCCTCCACCTTTACTCGGTCACCTCTGTTATCCTTCAAATCTTTACTTCTTTCGAAATTACATCGAAAACTTAAAACACAAAATAAACCAAACACTACCTAATATTTTTACATAAAATTGATCCTATATCAAAATATCAAAATTTGTTAGTTTAATTGGGTAAAAAGCTTAGATATTTGACAAATAAGTATGAAAATAATATTTTAGGATTTATATTGAGTTAAATTAAATAGTTTAATTTTTGGTTTATGTTGAAATTGTATATTGAAATATAGGTTGAATATATATATACACTATTTAATATATGTTAAAACTATTTTGTGAGGTATTATCATTTGGAAATCAAATATAGAAAACTGAATTATACATGCATACACACCCACATGCACGCATGCGCTTGCGCATGCACACACACACACACACACACACATATATATATATATACACACACACACTTACATACACACATACACATATATACACTCCTCATGCACACATATACATATACATATGATTATATTTGAAAATGATTATTGAAACAACCCAAACTTCCTCTTACGGGAAAGCCCAGATTGAGTTAAGAACACGACAAATCAGAACACAAACAGAAGAACATTTCATTGTTATTACAACAATTTACACCAGAGTACAAGAATATAATAGAGTATGAATAAATAATATACATCAGAAGTATCAGAGATTTAAATTATATTCAAATAGCAGCAGAGAAATAATACAAAATACAACTGAAAGAAATACACGGATATAGAGCTTTCCGGATATCGCTTCAGCTGTAAACCAGGATCATGTGAAAATAGATCTGCCAAACCAAAACTACTAGCTACCCGTGTGGGAAATATGGGCATCGAGAGTTTAGGTTAAAACAATAAACTCCAGGTCAGTCATAGGACTGGTGTGAGAACTAAAACAGTTATTAATCTTTATTTTAAAAGTTGAGGGAATCATGGGAGCATGCCATATAACACAGAACGGTTTTCCTCCACATGAATCTTAGTTTAAAATAAAACAACGATATGCTTTTTGGAAAGATGAAGCTATTATAAGACTCAGGTCCCATCACAGAATGCAACGCAAGCCGGAGGATAGAGTTTTACCTTATAATAGGCAAACATGCTTGGTACGTTTAAAACAAATTATTTCGATATTACTATAAGTGTATAGTGTCAAAAACAACTTCAAATATAAATGTATCAATCATAGACTGCATGGGTACCATATATCATGTCGCCATACTAGTTCAACAATCAAAACTGCACAATGTCATATTGGAAGTTGGAATTCCATCTATGAACCAAGGCAAGGGATCATCCTTACCGAATTTGAGACAATCTAGCCCATGTCTCAGGATCAGTCGCAACTGCACCTTGAAGCCATAGGGTCGGTCCACAACTTACACTAGTGGATTATATATAATTCCTGAACAATACATTTCTCCGCACTATGGGGCGTAAATCAAGAGCCACTAGGGACTCGAATCTTAGGTACCTCGCTATCCATCATCCACATAAGTAAGAATGTCTGGGCTCCATACCATGACACCACTCCTAGCTAGAAAGAAATGCATGTTCTCCCTGGATCCTTCTCCTGTTTCTGGTTTATACTAGAGTGTGAGGCTCGCGAATCAACGCTATACACAAAGCTATGCTAATTAAAGCTATGCTTTGATCATCAACCACAAGGCTCTGCTTTTCAACAAAAGCCTTGATCACTTGCATCTTGGCATGCCCCATTGAAATTTCAAACCATGCGACTGATGTCTATCGATATATAACCTCTGGGCTCGTATGTCTCAGAGAAGGGTGTCAAGCAAGAGAATAAATTCTCCGCCACCAAGTAGATATTTATTTAATAGAAATAAATCAACACAGAGTAAAATCCAATGTCAGACACACATCCATTTACAAGTCCGTTCTAGGTCTGAACGAAACCGGAGGCACCTTATTCCTCGTACCATATGTCCAATACAGGAGAGAGGTCCTCACGTACCCGTCGATCTCCAAGTACATCTGGATGATCACCACTTATTACCTTGTCTAGGGTGTACAGCCCAATCAAGACATCAATAATCATCCAAACGATGTGAAGAACTCCGATCTTCAACCACCATCTTCATCGACGACATTTAAATGTCATAGTAATTATTCAGTATGGGTTAAACTCGGTCTTTCCGTATAAATCGTGTATTTTATAATCAATAATCAAGTGCTATAAAAACACATCATACGCCTCATTCCAATCCAGAATATTCTTTTAATAAAATATTCACATTATTAGGGAAAGGTTCCCATTAATTTTATCAAAGATAAATTCTTTACATTTATTCTTTTAAATCTTCCTTTGGATCTCAATTTCAAAAGATTTTATTTTTGTCTTTTAACAATTCCACCAAATTAAGGTCTATTCACTAGTCGGGATTAATGAACCTTACCGAGGTAATCATTTATTATTTATTATCCCAATCCCAACCTATTCATCCCATGGAGCAAAACTGGTTATACTCCATATCTAACACCATGGTTTTATTGGTAAAATTAATTAACATTTCACGTTCAAATCTAATTAAAGATTTAAATATAGCCTGGAGTAAAACTGGTGGTAGTCCATTCTCGATCATTTCAAGAATTCGTTACATTTAGTTATCTCATTCCCATTTCAATCTAATTAAAAATTTATTAAAACTCCAATTTGGTTTTAATATCAAAAATCACTACTTAATGATTATTCAACTTTAGGGAAATAAATCCTATAAAGAACCAATGTCATTTCAAACACAGTTCACGATAAGCCCAAATCATCTCCCATCAAAATGGAATCTTTATGGAAATCGTAAAAGTATATAATCGATATAAATTTCCATATCACACTATTACTATAAATGGAATAACGGCAAAGCCTTTTAAATTCCATATATAGTAACGGTCTTCATTCACGGAAGCTCATCTCGATTATTAAATCGAATTCCATTCAATTTCCAATTTAATATATTAAATTGGAAAACTTTACTTTGGAAAATTTCCATTTATATCTTAATAAAAGATTTATAAATTCCAAATTATATTTTCACTGATAATCGGGTTAAGGAACGAATGTCGTTAAAAACACAGTTCACAATAAACCCAATTCACATTTCATTTCAGTTAAAATTAAATATTAATTAATTGGTAAATTTATCTAAATTTTAGTTAAAATATTTAACCTTTTCTCAACTGGGTTTAAGAACATTGTTATTTAAGACATCATCCACGGCAAACCCAAAAATCCAATTTATTTGTATTTAATTACATATTTTTAATAATTTTATCAAGGCCCGTACGGTCGGTTTCCAATAACGGCTTTTCCAAATTTGATTTGGACATAATTCCAAATCTAACCATTAGATTTCAAATCTCTTATATTCATTGAAAGCTCTTTTTGATATGAACCCAACAGTTCTGGTTTTAGGAGAATCCGACGGTCGGATCTCCCATTACATCAATTTGAAGTTAGTGGTCGAAATTCGAGAACGGTCGTTGCACCGCCCGTTTTATTCAGGCCATTATATATATATAATACCTCTATTATATATATTTCATCGATTTCCATTAAAATGTATTTTATAAATCGTTTATATATTCGTTTTAAAATGATTCCAACTTCTTTTTCAATTTTAAATCAAAATTGAATATTCTATATGTTTATCATATTGAAATGATTATATTTTCAAAATATTATATTTTGAAGTCACTTCTTTTCGATATTCATTATAAAATGAATAAAATCGATCGATAAACCCGTTTGGGTTAAAATGGCATTTCTATACTTAATCCATCTTCATATTTTTCTATTTTTGTGTCCATTTAAAATCGGACATCAAAATCATAATTTTATTCTTCACTGAATTTTTTTTTAAAATATTCGTTATTAAAATTGTCCTTTATTTTAAAATATTCTTTAATTTAAAATATACTTTATTTCAAAATGTTCTTTATTTTAAAATGTCCTTTATTTCTGAATCGGATTGCGACTCAATCAATTACCATATAATCTCAGTTATATGGATTTCACACATCGCATATATGCAACAATAATGATAAATAATCATCAAACAATCCATTCACATCTAGAGTGATAATTACGACTTCCTGAGCATTAAGATAAATAAATAATACTCATCACAGTCTGTCAATCAGTCGATTGACATACAACTAAATATTGGGACCCGTGTATGTCAAATATCATCCCAATACCCGTGTGGGGTTTTCAAACAATAACACTGAATTTAAATAAATTATTTATTGACAAATTTAACCAATTCTAATTCAATTTGAATTATTTTTCTAATTATCCAATTTTCACTATTTAAATTATAAATAAATATTTATAATTTAATTTTAACTACTACACTAATGTTAACATTATTTTTAATATGTTAAACATTCAACATCACAAACAACACACACTACGGTCCAAATAAACAATCATGGTTTGTACAATAAATAGTGTCGGATGCTGCTAAGTACCGTCTGCATCCTAGTATATATTTAACCGTAAAATAAGTTGTTTGAGAAAGAGTTCTCACCTTTGGTTTCCACTCCGCCATTGTTCTCTAAATGGTTTAAATTTGAATTTGCTTTTAGTCGGTTCCAACGCAATCCGTTTCACGCGGTTTATATATTAAAAATCATATTTTTTAATATAATGCTATATATAATTAGAAATCATATTTTTGAACTGTTCTATATATTTTTAAAAATCATATTTTTATCACAAAGTCATTTATATAATAAATACATTTTTATATATTCTATTTCAATATAAAAATCACGTTTTTATAACTATGTTATTATATATAAAAATTATATATATATTTTAAACCAATGCTTTTTCTATTAAAAATCCTATTTTAAATACAATGTTTTCCATATTTAAAAAGCAGGAAATAAATCAATGTTATTTATATTTAAAAAATCATATTTTAAACAATAATGCTTTATATCTATTTTAAAAACAATACCAATTCTATATTAAAAATAATGCTAATTTTATTTTAAAAACAATGCTAATTTAATTTCAAAAACAATGCTCTTTTTATTTTCTATTTTTATTTTCTAAAACAATGCTCTTTTCCTTTTCTAAAACAATGCTATTTTTATTTTCTAAAACAATGATCTTTTCATTTCCTAAGACAATGCTATTTTTAATTTCTAAAACAATGTACACTTTTATATTCTAAAACAATATATATTTTTATTTTCTAAAGCAATGTTTATTTTTATTTTTAAAAAAATGTATATTTTTATTTTTAAAACAATGTATATTTTTACATTAACTAATTACCTAAATTATATAATTAAATATAAAATTAACCTTTAATTTCGTTTTACCAAAAGCCGCCTTTTCTCCTTTCTTCTTCCCCAATCCATCTTCAGCCAATTCACGAAAAGACTCCACTTCCGTTCATCACGTCGCATGCTACCTTGGACCTCCAGCAGCCAATCTAACTACGCCACATCAAAGGCTTGACAGCCCTCGACCATCTCCCATGACCATGGCGACTCCGATCATCTTCATGAGCCGGAAAAGGACTGCAGACTTCACCACTTTGCAGTGCCGCCCCCGCCTCTACATCGATAGAAAACAGATCATCGCCATACCAATCTGGAGAGCTTAGAATGCTCTCCAATTTTTTGTCTTAATTTCATGAATTATTTTGATATAAGGAAGGAGAATTTAACGATTTAATTTGGGAGTGTTTTAATCGCCCATTTCCTTTAACTGGCGGCGCCCGTATAGAGATAGATCTACGGTTTTAAAAATTCTCCCATTGGCCCATTATAAAATTATTTTATTTAATATTCCTTAGATTGCCAAAAATATCTTTTTATCGATATGAAATCCAAATCAAACCCACGACTATCGCCCTTAGCCAAATACCCCCATTCCGGATCCAATGAAATATATTCCATAAGCCAATTCAACTGTTTTGATCAGTTTTCCTTAAAATTAAAATACAAATCAATATATATTGTATTAAAGCACACATTTTAATTTATTAGGGCCGTATACTGAATCCAAAAAATTTTGAAAAATAAATCTAGCTATGTTTTGACGATACGGTCCTAAAAAAATTAATTTTGTCGAATTTGGAGACCGTTTGAAAAATGGCCATTTTTTTGTCGATCCAATCCAGCTGAAATTGACAAAACACATTTTCTTTTGCCATGCTCACATATTAATTCCAAAAAATGTGAAAATTGGTTTACATTCCGGATCTAATAAAAGTGGTTTCGTCGAAAATGGAGGTCGTTTGCAAATGGCTATTTTTAAGGGCTATATATTATATTAAAATATATATAAATTCCATAGCGACTATTTTGAATTTTAAACTAGACATAACTTTTTATTCCCGTTATGAAATCTGGATTTTTCACATTCATTAGAAAGATATTGTTATACAGATTCTAATATTTCTGGTTTTACTGAAATCCGATTTATTTTGAATCATGTACATTCAATCAAAATTTAAAATCGAATTTTTAAACTGCCTCACCATTTCAAGCTCCTTTTATAATTAAAATAAATTTATTCGCTCTAACTTCGATTTAAATAAATTTGTAGTTGCTATTATTTAAAATAAATCATTTTAAATATTCAAAATCCATTAAAATAGCTGAACTAGGCAGGGTGGGGCACGATTACTGGGCTGATTATAAGAGGTCAAAATAGCGGTGGGGGTACGTTAGTGTAGGTTCCGATGGTTTACGGGCATGCACGTACTCCGGAGTGGGAAAAAGCAGGCACTGGGTACCAGTAGTTATACGATGTGCATCTTGAATCGTGTCGAGTTGCTATCATAAGGATTGATACACATTATGGTGGGACCAGCACAGGGTATCTACACGCAAGAGAGGGTCAATTGACACTGACACATGGAACATTAATACAAGAAGGGAGTTGATCGATATGGTAGTAAGGGTACATCTAACATCTTCATGGCAATTAGGCTTATTGAAGTAAGATCCTCATACTAGATGTACACCTGAAGGCTACCACAATTGTGGGGATTGAGATCACGTTATAATATTATCATTTTATACAGATTACTAGTTTGGACACTAGTTAGGCAGTGCAAAGATATAGAGATCAGAATAACAGGGTAGTAGCGAAGCAGAGAAAGAGTAGAAGCGAATTCAATTTACCTTGCCATATCTTGTCTTAAGTTATCTTGTTTTATGGTGTTGTCCTATTTTCAGTTTATTCATGTCATGATCCTTTATCTTGTTTACATGCTGAAAAATCATTGGACTTACCAGAGTTATGTCTGAACTGTTTTCTTTTGTCTTCTTTTCTTCCGTTCCCCCCTCCCAGGTAGTCAGGGAGGGAATAGCTCAGTGTAGTTTCGACCATTTCTCTTTCCAAGCTTGGAGATTATGTGATGTATGGCTTGGAACCTCTTATCTTTGACTATGGCTATGATTGCACTTTAATTTGGGGACTTATGCTACTTTGTTATGTTTTATACTTCTTGTATACTTGGAACTTTCTGAATCAAGACAGAAGTTTTACGTAATACTTTTGAGTATGATTGAGTCAATTGTTGTAAATGCTTGACTGGACTACATTGCTTATAAAATGATTTTATTTTCCGCTGCTTTATTTGTCTGTCTTGTAATTTATCTGCATCTCTTACCTATAACGCTTCACTGAAGTTAATGCATTCCCTTTGTGAGTGGCATTAATGAACGTGGGGTGTTTCGTTTGGTATTAGAGCTGAAGGTTACCGGATCAGATAAAAGATTTGAAAAATTATTTTCAAAATGATTTTAAAAGAAGCATTTTCAAAAGAAAAGTTTTGTCTTAAAGGCATATTCCCCAAAGTCATATGCACTATCTTTTGATCCTTTGTTTGAATCCTTATTTCCTTCTTTCCTGAGTCTCCGAGGGATCCTGGCTTTCTGGGAGGTAACCTCATCGCGACATGGTTCCGTAGGCTTGATGAGATTACGACACCTGTCAAAGGGCGAAGATGTGCCTATCTTCCATCTATAGCTGTAGTCGTTTCACCAGCGGCTAATTTTCTTTCAAGCTTTGTAGGGTTTTCCGTGCGATGGAGGCAGCTTTCGAGAGACTTGTCAACATGTTACACAAGGATGGTAAAGATGAGAATGAGGGAGTTTGGTTAAGGGGCACAACCCAAGGATGAGAAACTCATGGACATGGACTTGGTTCACAAACGAGGTGAAAAGAAAGAGGTGTAAGTGGAAGAATCACAGGACAAGAAGGGAAGAAAGAATAGTAAAACCTAAGACAAGAGGAAGTGTTTTATTATGGTATAACGGGTCATATAATTAAGGACAAGGGCAAGAAAAAAGGATAGGATTTTCCAGAGGGCAAGTGCATGCTCTCATCGCCAGTATACCTGAGAGAGAGGTAGTAAAGCTTATGTTGAAAAGGTTTAGTTTTTCTTTTTGATCATCCTGTTAGTACTCTTTTTGATTTTAGCACTTCACATTCGTTTGTATCTGCTTCCATAGTTGGGTCTCTGCACCTTAGTACTTGTATAGTAGAAGATCCCATTATCTTCTCAAATCCAATTGGTGGTTCAGCTCAATTATCTGTGGTTTGTAAGGACTTGAGAATAGCTATATTAAGAATTGAGTTTAAGTGTAATGCTTATGTTTTTGGTTTTATGGGCTATGGGTTGATTCTGGGCATGGATTGGTTAGCTAGTTATTGTGAAAGGAGGGTAGTTAGACTTTTGACTTGCCTTGGGAATACCCTCGAGATTTCGTGCGATCTTAAGGGATCAATTAATCTTAGCAACCTAGAATCACTTGATGCATCTATCGATGATTTGTGATCCGTTAGAGTGGTCCATGAATACGCAGATGTTTTTGATTAGGTTAGTGGTTTGTCCCCTAAAACGCGAGATAGACTTTCGCATATATCTAGTTGACAATGCAAAGCCAGTTGCATTACCTGTATGACACATGACTCCAAGGTAAAGGAAGGGCTCAGTAAATAAGTAAAAGAGTTACTTGAGAAAGAGTTCATAAGGTAAAGTACTCCTAAATGGGGTGCTCCAGTTGTTTTCTCAACAAAGGCGGATGGTTTACTTCGCTTGTGCATAGATGATATTTTGGTTTTCTCTAAGAGTTAGGAAGAACATGCTTTTCATCTAAGGGAAGTCTCGGATACCCTCCAAGTTCATCAGCTTAAGGCTAGGTTCTCCAAATATCATTTTTGGAGAGAAAAAGTAAGGTTTCTAAGACAGGTGATATCCAAGGAAGGGATAACAGTAGATCCCGCAAAAGTAGTTGCGGTGCAAGATTAGAAGGTCCCGAGGAATGCAACAGGAGTAAGAAATTTTCTTGGATTAGCGGGCTGGTATAGGAAGTTAATTAAGGACTTTGTGAAGGTATCGGGCCTACTTACTAGATTGACGGAGAAGAATCTAACTTTTTCTTGGGATTTGATTGTGATGTCGATTTCTAACGATCAAAGAGGGCTCTTACAACGGTCTCAGTTTTGACTTTTACCTTACGGTAGTAAAAAAAAATTACGGTATACATGGACGCATGCGGCACGGGACTACGCGTCATTTTGATGTAAGAAGGAAGGGTAAGGTCGTAGCGGATGCCTTAAGAAGAAAAAGGTTGACTTCAAGTCCTCTTTATGTGGAAAGCAAAAGTTTAGAATACATATCAACATTTGATTTAAAACCTTCGGTTAAGTTAGTTAGCATCGCTAGAAGAGCTGCCTACACTCTTGGATCGGATATGAGATGCATAACATGAAGACCCTCATATTTGTGACATGATGGGTAAGTTAAGTTGAGACCTCTAGTCATCTTAGTATATACACTTGGTAACATGGTTAGCATCTGTTTATTTTCAAGAGATAGTTCTGAGAATGTTAGCATGACACAATAGAAGTTGTAGTGCCGAGTATACTAGAAGGAGAAGAGGTGGAACGAGAGGCGACAGTGAAATGAGTCCCAACTTATATTTGGGAAACATAGATTAAGAAGCTACGCAATCGTGAAGTTAAAAAAGTCAGAGCACAATGGAGGGAAGCTCAAGAAGATGCGACTTCGAGGACTAAAGACTAGATACGTGCATCATACCCTTTTTGAGGATATATCCTTGATTCCTCTTTTTTCTGTAAAGTTTATTTACATGCTAGTCTTTATCTTTTAAGTATATCCTCTCAGTCCTATCCTCGATCCTTAGGTAGAAGCCAGTGGATGTAGACATGTGTTTGAGACATGTTATGTTTGGTGGATGAAAGTGGATGTAATTGTTTTCTAGTGGTTGCTCGTGGATGCATATACACACACATTAGGCACTAGATCGGCTCAATCACTTTCATAATTGCATATGAATATGCGTGCACATTTAATTTAATGGATGTATATTGAATGTGTTGTCATATGGATGTTGCATTCGTATGAATGATTGTGCACTCATGTAGAAGGTATAAAATACAATTAGGAATAATTGCATACATGATTGACTCATGGCACTGGCATAATCCGCATTAAGGAGGTCAACTGAATCAGTAGACCATCTGATTTTGCATTAGATAAGGACATACACACACATTATGCATATGTTCATGAAAAGCATTAGATACCTTTTAAGGAATGGGTGCCTGTGATTGAATGGTTGAGTAGATGGATGTTGGTTGGTAGGATATACGTTCTTCTTGACTTGGAGATTTCGGGAACGAAATCCTTTAAGGAAGGGAAAATGTAACACCCCGTAATTTTAAATATTTAAAATTAGTAAATTAAAGAATGCTTAATTTTAAAAGTTGGAATTAAGAGAAACGGGTTACGCCATTGTGTTTGTCTCGGAATTATGCTTAGGATAGGGTCTGAGTTTGCGTAAATCGAACAATGTATGAAGAAGTAATAAGCCGTAGAAGTTTGTATACGCGCAAGGAAGTATATACACATATATACACAAATTCATCTCCAGAACCAAAATAATTCAAAGATGAATGAGCGGGAAAGATCCCGCTCAAATGGTGTTAACCCCCCTTAAGGGGATCGACATAGGTGTCAACCCCCCTTAAGCGATGTAGACCCCTTCCGAGATCCAGTTCCTGTGATGATTTCTGTAGTTCTAAGCTGATGTGGCCTTCTCTGTTGGCCCAGTGACAAATTCTGATGTATTAGGGCTTATGTGTCATACTGTGATTGGCTGAGTGACACGTCTCTTTGGTTTGGACGGCTCTAATTACTTCTAGACTGATCTAAAGGCTAGAATTAATCCTAGACTTCTATATAATCAACTCAAACCCTAAACCTAAAACACATAAACAATTCTATGAAGCCGTCATGCTATCTCTCTCTGAATTAGCGTAGCCTCCATCTTCTTAAAACTAGAATATCTTCTTCGACTAGAAATCAATTAGAAGAACATCAATAGTCTACATCAAAGGAATAGCTTAACAAATTCAGAAATCAGATTCCAGAATACAAGAACTATTCTTTTTTCTGTAAGTTCAGTTATATTTCAGATTTAAATATATAAAAGTCATTACTTGAAATAAATTGAATCTAGAACTGTGCCTAATTGTGATTATGATTCATGTTTATCCTTGTGACAAATATGAAATTAACTATGCCTATGAGACTATTGTGATTTATACAATTGGATCTATCATATTGTATATTAATTTGGTGTTGCTTTTATGTTATGTTATGTACATGTTCATAAGCTAAGTCATGTTCATATATTCTTATATGTTTAGATCTACATGCTTGCTTTTATGTTATGTTATGTACATGTTCATAAACTAAGTCATGTTCGTATATGCTTATATGTTTAGATCTACATGCTTGCTTTTATGTTATGTTATGTACATGTTCATAAACTACGTCATGTTCATATATGCTTATATGTTTAGATCTACATGCTTGCTTTTATGTTATGTTATGTACATGTTCATAAACTAAGTCATGTTCATATATGCTTATATGTTTAGATCTACATTCTTACATGTTTAGATCCAAGTCAATACATATGTTTAAGATCTATGTAAATTCCTGTTCATATGCTTAAGATCTATGTTAATTGGATCTAACTCAAGTACAAGTTCACATTGATATGCTTGATTAAGTTTATATTGTTCATGAAAAAATTGTATCACACATGCTTAGTTAGATTCATATTATTTTGTGTTATTGGAATGCTACATGTTCCATTCTTTTCCCTTTTTTTATGGGTTAGGCTAATTTGCGAGCCTAACGTTCTATGTAAACTATATGAACAAATAACGGGGAAACATTGGGGTAAAACATTAAATTACATGCTAATGGCATAGATTGGCTCATCATTATGTAAATGATTAATAGCATAAAATGGTATAATTTGTATACCATTAATTATGAACATAATTTAAATAGTAAATGTGACACGATAACACTTGTGGATAGTTTACATATAAACTTGACATAAATAACGAATATGTAAATTAAATAAAGGATGAACATGCCTAACCCGAGGTTAGATTGAGTTCTGGTGTAAAACTTCCCGGAACCGCCCGGCACATCTAGTAACTGCAACAACACCTATCTAATGTGAGAGGTTAGAGCATCATGCCCAAGAAAAACCTGAGGTTAGATTGAGTTGTAGTGTAAAACAGCCCAGAACCGCCCGGCACATCCAGTAAACGCAACAACATAGATCTAATGTGAGAGATTGGTGCACTAATAAGTCAATTAATGCGAATGAACAAGACATGCTAAGAATGGTAGGGTTAAGTAACACAAGAAGGCAACACTTAACCAATATATAACATGATGTGTGGTAGGGTTAAGTAACACAATAGGGAAACACTTAACCAATATAACATGATGAACGAGTGGGATTAAGTTAATAGAAAATTTAAACAATACAACATGATGTGTGCGTGGGTTAAGTTAACATGAATGGACAACAGTTAACCAATATTACATGAACGAAGCAGATAGGGTTAAGGCAAGCTTAACCAATAATGATCAGTGGGAGGGTTAGGTACATTTCATGTAGATGGGTAATATTAGTATATATAGGCCCACAAACTTAAACGTTAAATAAACATGCTTGAATCGGTGGGAGGGTTAAGTACATCTCGTGTAGGTGGGTAATATTAGTATATACAGGACCACAAACTTAACCGTTAAATAAACATGCTTGAATCGGTGGGAGGGTTAAGTACATCTCATGTTGGTGGGTAATATTTGTATAAATAGGCCCACAAACTTAACTAATAGGAAACCCTAGTAATGGGGACCCATTTCAACAGTAACTTACACAGATGTATCATGGTACCCGAAACTAGGCAGGGTGGGGCACGATTACTGGGCTGATTATAAGCGGTCAAAATAGCGGCAGGGGGTACGTCAGTGTAGGTTCCGACAGTTTACGGGCGTGCACGTACTCCAGAGTGGGAAAAAGCAGGCATTGGGTACCAGTAGTTATACACTGTGCATCTTGAATCGTGTTGGGTTACTATCATAAGGATTGATACACCTTATGGTGGGACAAGCACAGGGTGTCTACATGCAAGAGAGGGCCGATTGACACAGACACATGGAACATTAATACAAGTAGGGAGCCGATCGATAGGGTAGTAAGGGTACATCTAACATCTTCATGGCAATTAGGCTGATTGAGGTAAGATACTCATACTAGATGTACACCTGAAGGCTACCACAATTGCGGGGATTGGGATAACATTGTAATATTATCATTTTATACAGATTACTATTTGGGACACTAGTTAGGCGGTGCAGAGATATAGAAATCAGAATAACAGGGTAGTAGTGAAGCAGAGAAAGAGTAGAAGCGCATTCAGTTTACCTTACCTTAACTTGTCTTAAGTTATCTTGTTTTATGGTATTGTCCTATTTTCAGTTTATTCATGCCATGATCCTTTATCTTGTTTACATGCTGAAAAATCACTGGACTTACCAGACTTATGTCTGACCTGTTTTCTTTCGTCTTCTTTTCTTCCGTCCCTTCCCCCTCCCCCGGTACTTAAGGAGGGAATAGCTCAGCATAGTTTGGACCGTTTCTCTTTCCAAGCTTGGACATTCTGTAATGTATGGTTTGGAACCTCTTATCTTTGGCTATGGCTGTGATTGCATTTTAATTTGGGGACTTATGCTACTTTGCTATGTTTTATGCTTCTTATATACTTGGAAGTTTTTGAATCAAGACAGAAGTTTTATGTAATACTTTTAAGTACGAATGAGTCAATTGTTGTAAAAGCTTGACTGAACTACGTTGCTTATAAAATGAATTTATTTTCCACTGCTTTATTTGTCTGTCTTGTAATTTATCTGCATCTCTTACCTATAATGCTTCAATGAAGTTAATGCATTTCCTTTGTGAGTGACATTAATGAACATGGGGTGTTTCAACCCATGTATGTCAAATATCATCCCAATACCCGTGTAGGATTTTGTAACGAATCAGTTTTTGGTTGATTCCATTCAACAATAATTTATTGATTTTATTAAGAGATTAATATAATAAGTTATTGGAGAAAATTAAGATAATCTTTTTATAAAATTGTATATATGTATATACAAGCGAGTAGCATGATATATTTTGTTTTTATTTTTTTCTTTACTTATGTAAATTAAGAATAAACATCATTTAAGTAATCATTTAAGTAAGATTAAATGTAATCGACATAAGAAAAACATAAATTACTTCATGAAAAAGCAAAGTTACATTAACAAGAGATTTTACAATTTTTGTACTTAAGAATCAAAACAATAAAATGGAAAGATATACATTTCTACCATGGATATGCCATTGAATATGTTTGAATATATGTACATTTAATAATTAAACTCCTTGGCAACCAAGCTTTTGTTTTTAATGGTATTTATTATAGGCAGTACACACATATTTGTACCCTATTACTACATAGCTGCATATTCATATAGGTTGGTACAAGAATTTGCACATCACTGTGCGTATCTACATCTTCCAGAAAAGATTTGTATGTAAAGACTTATCAATGACATCCTCTTTCAATGCACTTGCACCTCTTCACATCATAGAAACAGCCTATACATAGGACTGTACAAGATTTTGTAGACTGAAAAAATTACTTGAGAACTAAGTTCATTTTGAAAGCACGTTTGCACATGGTCGTAACCTACAAATGACCGGAATAATTGATAGGAGAAGGGACATAAGCATACATCTATATCAAATGGGATAGATAGCTTAGCTTTGTAGCATGAATAGCTTAAGAACTAAGCCTAGTTTTTTTTCCAACAAATTGGAAACCTATGCTATAACATACAGGTGTACATGGATAGGCTACAAGCACATGGATTAGCTGTAGTAGCTAGCTAGATGGAATCAATAATATACACCATCACCATTTGTCTCTCAAATCAATCTGAAAACTACAAGTCTTTCATTTCCAATGTTATGTAGGCAGCCTAGATTTTTATCATGTATAGCTTAGAACAAAGCAATTGTATATTTTAAATCCTTTCTTCACATAAATTTGCACATGGTCGTATAAGTGTTGATGTAGGGATGTAAGATTTGAAATGACAAAAAATATATGCATTTTGCTTTCAATCAATTTAAAATAGCAGAATTCTGCATTGTGAAAGTTATAAGCTAAACAATATTTTAGTATTAGTTGCATCTATAAATACACTGGAAAACACTCTCATACACACACACACTTATACACAAATCGGTTTACAAATCTGAAATTAAAGAGGAGCAAAACAATAGCTAAAAAGCAGTGAGCAACTAGGAACCTGGAAACAGAGACATCAAACAATTATAGTGAGTAAACCTCTCTTTATTTCTCTGTTATATAGCATGGTGTATATTTCTATATGTAATTGAGTATTTAATCACATATGGACTAGTTATCAGAGAGTAAGATGAAACTGAATCATGGTTAGTATACTTTAGCAGTCCCGATAGGATGACCTATGAACGGAAATAACTCTCTATACTAAGTCTAAAATCCTGCAACTAAAAACAAAAGACTGTGGACAAAACTTAGTGAGTAAACTTCCAATTTCCATTCAAATTCTGTTAATCTATATGATGGGACAAACTTGTGTATATAGATTTAGATGCTCTTGAGTGTGTGTGTTAATTCAATTCGGTTGGCAAATCAAAAGCTTAAAAATCTTGAAATAACTAAGAACAGCGGACAAGGGGAGTAAATTTCCCTATTTGTTTTACTGATCTTGCAAATACATACACACACACACACACACACACACATATATATATATATATATATATATGTGTGTGTGTGTGTGTGTGTGTGTGTGTGTTGATGTGGTTCTTATAATATCTTGGAAAGAATAAAACCTGAACTGAATAAGTGGCATCAAAACTTTAAATCTGGAAACACAAAAAGGAAAACAAACAGTGAACAATGAACTAAAATAGTATATCTGTTGCGAGTAAACTTCCCATTATCTTCTGATTGCAAAGTATATAGCGATGCTTATATATAAATATATATATATATATATATATATATACGTGTGTATATCTGTTGTGTCTAAGTGACTATACCGTTCATATGCAACTTGGAATTAATATATATAAATTCAAGACCAGGAAAAGAGACAAAAATATAGTGATCAATATAGTAGTAAAACTCATTGTTAATCTCCATTTTCGAATCATTACTTGAACATCTTACTGTTGCGGCCTTGTATATTTATATACATATACCTGTATATGATATGATGAAACCGAATCGCTTGAGTTATATGATAGACTTGGAAGTCTTGTTGCGTATTAGCTATAACAAGAGAGGCCATCTGTTGACATGTGGAAAAGATGTGCCAATTGATTTTGGCCTTTTGGTAGGTTTGTGTGACGATCCCAAAACCCCGTGACATGGTGTTAAGGATAATCATTGGAATATAACACATTAATCATCATTAGCAGATCACAGATAATAGCATAAACATAAAATAGAATAATTTACACACATATGACAACGGAATCATATAGATATCACCACATCAGAGAGCACAGTGCAGGATACAACTTAGTGCATAATAATACATAATCAATCACCATCGCCAGCGGCGGAATCATACATAAAGAGTACACAAAATAAATATCAGTCTACATCGCCAATGGCGGAATCATAATACATATACTATAATGGCGGAAAGAGTCAAAGTCAGCACGGTGTAGACAATCCTCGCCATGAGCCAAAAGTGCACAAGATACCTGTAACTAGGCTGCCCGTGTGAAAATGAGGGCACCCGAGTTTGCAAGGTGAAACAAACTACGAGTCAGTCATGGGACTGGTACGAGAAATCTACTTAACTTATTAACAACAATAATAAGGCAAATCAAAGGACCACGCCACTTTCGCGGAACCGGTTTACTCCAATGAGTGCTAGTGCATGAAATAAAGTAAATGATTAAATCATCGCAATTCTTTTTATAAAATGAAGCCATTATAAGACTCAGGTCCCATCACAATGCAACGCAAGCCGGAGGATAGAGTTTTACCTTATAATGGCCAAAAATGATTCATACATATAAAAAGTGTTTGATATTATTACTAGTGCATATATGTTTTTGAAAGCAAATTCAATCATAAATATCAATCCTAGGCGGCATAGCTACATCTACTATGTCACCACACTAGTAATACAATCACATCCGCATATTTCGTATTGGAAATTGGATTTCTTCATGAGTCGAGGCAAGGGGCAAGCTCCTCTCTGATTCGAGACACTCTAGCAAATGTCTCAGGACCCCACTATGATCCTTGGATCTTCAAGGCCGGTCCACTCTTACTTTTGAGGATTAGTTATTCCTAAACACACGTTTCCCACTCCTTACAAACCTATAATCGAGGCATCTCGTATTCCAACAACCACACAGGTGAAAAGTATATATATTGTCAGGGCTGGTAGGTCACTAACACCACCTTAGCTAGAAAGAAACGTAGTGCTCTCCCTGCAGTCACTATCCCGTTTTTGACTCATACCAAGGTGTGAGGCTCGCGAATTCACGTTATATACAAATCTACGTCACACAGACCATGCTTTGATCATCAACCACAAGACTTTGCTTTGCAACAGAAGCCTTGATCATATGCCATCATATGCCACTTTGGCGTGCCACACAGGCAATCCACTCCATGCGACTGATTTCTATCAATACATAACCTCTGAGCTCGTACGTCTCAAAGAAGGGCATTAAGCAAGAGAATAAATTCTCCGCCGCTAAACAGATATATATTTAACAGAGATCAACCAGCACAGAACAAAATCCAATGTCAAACACACAGTCCATTTACAAGTTTGTTCTAGGTTTGAACGAAACCGGAGGCACCAAATCCTCGCATATCCGTACATTCAACAGTATGTCTGGACGGCTACTACCTCAGCTCCTTCAAGGTAGCTACTCCAATCACGAGCATCAGTAGCGCCCATCCATCCAATGTGGAGATCGTCGATCTTCAACCATCTTCGACTCTTCGACTTCTCAACGTCGATCGATTATTTGAAATGAGATGAACTCGGCCTTTTCAAATAACCCACGTATATTTAGATTTTCAAATCAATTTATCACATGGTTAGACTATTCAACATTCATATTTCAGTTCTTTAGTTATAATTTTCATGTTAAATACATTCAACCATCACATATCAAGCAAACACAACAAAATTGGTTTATTTCCACTCTATATCGTCTATAGTATTTTATAACGATATATCGCCATTTTTATTTATTTAAAACGGCCATATTTAATTAAACGACGTTTCAGGTCGTGTTGAGGCGCTGGCGTTGTTTTTCACTAAATTTGTTTTACACATATCTAAAAATCTAACCTTTGGATCTTCACATATTTTATATCATTAGAAAGATCATTTCAAAACGAATCCAACGGTTTCAGTTTTGGGAAAACCCGACGGTCGGATTTTCCACACTAGTCATTTGAAGTTACGATTTCAAATTACGAACTACAGCGTCGTTATTCGATTTAATTTAATTATATTTATATATATAAATATAATCGTTTCTGGCGCTGTTTTTCTTCAGATTTGAATTAAACATTCTAGACAATCCAACCGTCGGATCTTCACAAAGTTGGTGCCGTTGGAAAGATATTTCCAAGGCGAACCCAACGGTTGCGGTTTCGGGAAAATCCAATGGTCGGATTTCCCACACTAGTCATTTGAAATCACGGTTTCAAAACACGAACTGCACGGCCACGTTTCGTTTTAATTTTATTTATATTTATATATTTATATAAATATAGTTCATTCAGAAATTCCTATATCGTTTTCACTTCAAATATTTCACTAACGCCTTTAAATTCTGGAAAATTTCGCCATAACCTCCTTTGTACGGGAGGGGCTGGGAAAATTCCCAAATAGCCACACAGGCGTCTCATCTCAAAAAGAAAAAGAAAAAGCCAAGCGGCTAGCCAACAGGCTCATAAAATCATCACCCAAACAAAACAGTAAACGTGTACCTATTTGTCGGGCACAAAATTTTATTCCTCTTCTCTAGCCTCTTTGCTATAACCTGTTCAATAAATATGCATGTACATATATATAATTCTTATCACTTATCATTTTCCATTTAGCTTCATATTTGATTCCATTTGGTTTAAAAACACCATTCATTCTAATGTTGCATGCATAGGCAAAAATCATATCATTAGCTAATTAATGAATATTTCAACTCATGCATATTTATTTGAACGAGTGACTATTTTTAACACTTCACATTTCAAAATTGATAATTTTGGCGAACTAAAATATACTTCAACACATGACTATTTTATTTAGTTCCTATACATGTTAAAAATAATATTTCATTCACAAATATTTATTTCAACGCTCGCATATCTTTAGAATATCACATATATGGTAAAAATGATATTTTTATCATTTAAAATATTTATTCAACACATGAATGTTTTTAACACTTCATAATGTCAATAAAAATATAGTTTTTATTGTTCGATCCTTTTATTAAACACATGAACTTCTCCAATACACACACTTCTCAACACATGTGCATCTCCACACATGGATATTTTAAAATGTTGTTCAGATAAGAAAGATGAAATTTTTATTGTTGAAACTATTTATATATAAGGCGAATATTTTACATACTTCATATATATTATTAAAATGTGATTTTTATTGTTTAAACACTTTATTCATTCACACATGAATTTAATTTTCACACATCACTTCTCAACACATGAGCATTTCCACACATGGATATAGTTTCAACACATGACTTTACTTTCAACGCATGAAGATAATTTCAACACATGAAAATAATTCTAACACATGAATATTATTCAAAATTTCGGCAGCATAACGGCAGGGTAGTTAAAACAGGCATCGTCCCTAGTACGGCTCCTCGCTCTACCTTAAAACCTCGCGGTTTTTGACAATGGGGATTCATGCATCTAATTCGCACGAAGGCGGCATGTTTTATTTTTATTTCCACAATTATTTCCAATTCATTTCAATCTCAAATGGGTATTTTTCAACCACGACCAATCAATATCAACCACAAACAATTATTCAACCATTCGCATTTTTCATCCAATATTTCACACCAACACACAACAATAAATATCGTCCATGGTTTGTGGACGAGGGGAGTATATATATATATATATATATATATATATATATATATATATATAATTTCTATATTTCACTTGCATTTCAACACATATATCAATTAAACTATGCATGTATAATTCATACTTCGCTTATATAGCTTACACAATGCATGTACATGAGGTATACAACACGTGTGTAATTTATATTTCGCTTATATAATTTATACATGACATTTTCCATTCAAATTCATTTAATTTAGATTTCTCACATTGGTTTTTGGAGTGCAAAAAATCGTAGATGACTTAGAAAAATCCGCGGTCTCTTCTATGTGGTAGAGAGCCTCCTTGCGGTCCCGATGTTTCCTGTTTCATCGAATTTCGTCAACACAGCATAAAGATATTATTTTTTCAGAGTTCAAACATCAAAAAGGACTCACCTTTCACGATGGTTCCGAACTAGGGTTGCAGTTTTCGCGAGAACCGAGGCACGATAGGATGATCAGAGGGTACAGCGTGGAAGAGGGAGGAAAGGGGAGTCGATCGGTTGTGGTCGGAGGTGGTTCGGTGGTCTTTGGCGATCGGGGCGGCGTTGGCAAGTCGTCGGCTTTGGGTCGACGATTCTCGTCGATGCGGCGATGATAGGGGTCGAGGCAGGGTCGGATTCGAAGAGGGGAGAGAGGCGCGTCGACGGAGGTAGGTGGCGGAGGTGGCAGTCGCCTGTGGCGGCGACGATTGGCCAGGGAAGTGGCGAAAACGTGGATCGTCGGTCGAGAGAGAGAAAACGAGGGTTTTGAGCGTTTTTTTATTTTTTAAAATAATGAAAGAAAAATTCTGATTGGCCAAGGACTTTATTAAATTTTTAAATAGTGTTTCTCCACACGGACACCAATTCAAACCCAACGACTGTCGTCCCTAGCTAACTACCCCCATCCCGGACACAATGGGATATGTTTCGTTGGCCAATTCGACTGTTACAGTCAGTTATTCTTCAAATTAAAATATAAAACATTTAATTTTAACTTTGAACGTACATTTCAATTTTCCAGGGCCATAAACTGATTCGAAAAATTCTAGAAAAATAAATCTAGCTATGTTTTGACGCTACGGTCCCAACAAAACTAGTTTCGTTGAATTCTGAGATCGTTTGAAAAATGGCCATTTTTTGGTCGATCCAATTTAAAAGAAATTGACCAAACACATTTTCTTTTGCCACGTTCACATACTAGCATCAAAAATTATGAAACCTAGCAATAGTTTGACATCCCGGACCCAACAAAAATGGTTTCGTCAAATTCCGAGGTCGTTTGCAAAATATCTATTTTCCAGGGCTATATATTCTATATAGCGACCTTTCTGAAAATTCATTCGGCCATAACTTTTTATTCCCGCTATGAAACTTTGATTTTTCAGATTCTTTAGAAAGGTATTAATAAACAGATTTAAATATTTTTGGTTTCACTAAAATCTGTTATATTTTCCACCCTGCACAGTTAGTCAAAGTTTGAATTCAAACTTTCAAACTGACTCATTATTTCTAATTCACTATTTTATTGAAATATTCTATTTCAATTGTTCAAATTCCTTTGAAATAACCAATTTAAAAATTTTAAATTGGTTCGTATTTTCCGGGTTATTACAATCTCCCCCACTTAAAACTTTTCGTCCTCCAAAAGGAAACAACAGTAAAGTAGGAAACAAAATGTAAATGCAAAGTATTGTAAAGGTACCTTGCATCGGAGTTAGTCAGAGATGTCCACTCAGCATTTGGGGTAGGCTTGTTTAATGCTTTCCTCAGTCTCCCAAGTACAGTCGCTAGGATCACTACTCCACTGCACTTTAACTAAATGAACCTTTTTGCTTCTTAGCTCTCTAGTTTCTTTGCCAACAATCTTTAATGGCTCTCTTCTGACTGCTAATTCTGGATTAATGTCTATATCCTGTTGCGCTGCTTCTTCTACAACAAGATCTGGATCATGCACATGTCTTCTTAGTTGAGATACGTGAAATACATCATGCACTCCAGGCAACCAATCTGATAATTGAACCCTATAAGCAAGAGTTCCAATTCGTTCGAGTATAGGAAAGGGACCAATAAATCTCGGTGCCAACTTCCCAGTTTTGCCAAATCTGATTACTCCTCTCATCGGAGAAACTTTCAAATAAACATAGTCACCAAATGTCAAATCTTTTCTTCTAGAATCTGCATAAATTTTCTGTCAGCTTTGTGCGGTTCTCTATCGCTTTTTGATGAAGTCGACTTTATCAGATGCTTCTCTAATCATATCGGGTCCTAACACAAGTCTATTGCCAGGTTCTACCCAACATGCTGGAGATCTGCACGGTCTGCCATATAATGCTTCAAATGGAGACATTCCCAAACTTTCTTGATAACTATTGTTATATGAGAATTCTGCCAAATGCAAGTGATCTTCCCATGACCGACCAAAATCAATTATACAAGCCCGCAATAAATCTTCTAGAATTCTATTCACCCGCTCAGTTTGGCCATCTGTTTGAGGGTGATAAGCGGTGCTCATATTCAGTTTCGTTCCCAATTCTGTCTGGAATGCCTCCCAGAATTTGCTAGCAAATATTGGGTCTCTATCACTGACTATGCTGATGGGAATTCCATGCAACTTAACTATTTCTTCGAAATATATCTGTGCTAGACTTTGAGCGGTTCTATTGGATCTGACAGGTATGAAATGGGCAGTCTTCGTGAAGCGATGTACGATTACCCAAATGTTGTCATTACCTTTCCTGGTTCGCGGCAAACCATCTATGAAATCCATGGAAATCTATTCCCATTTCCAACCTGGGACTTCCAACGGTTGCAACAATCCAGCTAGCTTCTGTTGGTCGCTCTTGACTAATTGACAAGTAGGGCATCTACTAACATACAAAGAAATATCCATCTTCATTGCCTTCCACCAGAAAGTGCATTTGATATCATTGTACATTTTACTTACCCCAGGATGAATGCAAAGTTTGGATTAATAGCATTCATCTAGCACCTCTCTTCGAAGGCCTGGAATATTTGGGATGCAAATCCTATCATTTAACCTGAGAACCCCCTTATCGTCAATACAGAAACTTGTGGTTTCACCTTCCTTGACCCTCTGACTGATTCTCTGAATGATTTCATCGTCTTTTTGAAGGGATGAAATCTTATCAATCAATCCAGGCATAATTATAAGATTGGCAATGATTGCGGTTTTTCTACTAAGCTTATCTGCTACAACGTTAGCCTTTCTCGGCGTATACAGGACATCAAGATCATACGCTGCAAGAAATTCTAGCCAACGCTGCTATCTCATATTCAGATCTTTCTGGGTGTATAAATACTTCAATGATTGATGATCTGTGTACAGTACAAATTTCTCGCCCAATAAATAATGCCTCCAGATTTTCAACGCAAAAACGATAGCTAGCAACTCAAGATCATGAGTTACATAATTCTTCTCATGTGGTTTCAGTTGGCGGCTTGCATAAGCGACTACTTGGCCTCTTTGCATTAACACTACACCAAGACCTCTAATAGAAGCATCTATCCAAACCGTCAAATCCTGATTGCCATCAATAATGGTTAACACTGGAGCAGTTGTCAGTTTCGATTCCTGGAAAGCTTCCTCACAGTCGGAAGTCCACTTAAATTTCTCATGCTTCTTCGTGAGCTTCGTTAACGGACCAGATATCTTCGAAAAATCCTTAATGAACTTTCGATAATAACTAGCCAACCCCATAAAACTTCTAACCTCTATGGGTGTAGTGGGTTGTTTCCAGTCTTGAATCGCTGTTATTTTGCTCGGATCTATAGAAATCCCTTTCTTTGACACGACATGGCCAAGGAACTTCACTTCTTCTTTCCAGAAGACACATTTAGAGAATTTGGCTTTGAAGACGTTCTTTCTTAGAATCTCCAATACTTGTTCTAAGTGTTTTTCATGCTCGGGTTTGTATTTGGAGTAGATTAAAATATCATCGATGAATACGAGGACAAATTTATTTAGAACTCCCCTGAACACTCTATTCATTAGATCGACAAAGTATGCTGGAGCGTTGCACAGGCCGAACGACATTACTAACCATTCATAAAATATGTCTGGACCTTTGAAAGCTATCAAAGGAACACACTCCTCTGCTATTCTCAATTGATGAAAACCTGTAGCTAGGTCCATTCGGGAAAATGCTCTCGCCCCATTTAATTGGTCAAGCAGGTCATCAATGCGGGGTAATGGGTATTTGTTTTTGAGCAACTGTTTGTTGAGGTCTCGGTAATCAACGCACAATCGAAGAGTACCGTCTGACTTTGGGACAAACACTATAGCTGCACCCCAATTAGAAAAGCTAGGTCTAATTAGACCCTTCCACAACAGTTGACGAGTTTGATCGCCTAATTCTTCTTTTTCCTTTGGAGTCATTCTGCGAATTGGATGTACCACTGGTCTGGCATTGGGAATTAGATCGATTATGAATTCTATTTCTCTTTGAGGCAAGTTTTCAACTTCTTCAAACACATCCGCATAGTTTCTAACAATAGGAATCTTTTCTATGGAAGTGGGGATAACTTCTAATGCAGACCAAAATTCCTCTCTATTTGGATTCGAACCATGGCATGGTACAGCAATATATCCAAGTTTCGTTTGCACACTTTACCTCAACTTCGTATTTCGTTAACCAATCAATCCCGAGAATGATATCGAATTCAGGAAAATCCATGGTGATTAAATTAAAAGAAAATTTGTAGGAAGAATAAGAGATTGGCACTCTACAACATGCACTGAGAATGAGAGACCCTCCTATCGAGTTATGTACTTCAACCGATTCTTTAAGCTTTCTCTGTTTTAACTTTAATTTGTGCACTGTGTTACTAGCAATAAAACTACGTGATGCGTCCGTGTCAAACAATACAGAAACAGGAATATTTTTAATTGTAAGGGTACCTCCCAAAACATCGGGTTTACCTGCTCGATCGGAAGCAGCTGGCGGGTTCGTCCCGTCATACACGTGAGCTACTGCGGCCTTTTTAAGCAAAGGGCAGTCTTTGACAAGATGATCCATCTTGCGGCAACTAAAGCAGGAGTGAGGGTTCTGAGAGCCCTGGCTTTAACCTTGTGAATTTGTCTTCTGCCTCTTCGGGGCTGTGCAAACATTAGAGAAGTGGCCCAACTTGCCACAATTATAGCAGCTTCCTTTTGGCGGCCTGCCAGTCTGTGGTTTCAAGGATGCTGCTTGGCTTGACTCAGCTTGATTTACAGCAGGCTTGCGTTTGTTTCCGGCTTGGCTTTTAGCGCGATCCTGCTCCAGGTGCCTTTGGTCCAGGTCTTCGTAGTTGCACGTCATTTCCACCAATTGATTAAATCCCAGCTTGTTGTGGGCCATGGCTCTATCATGGTACTGTCGCTTTAGCCCAAGGATGAACCTCTTATTCTTGGACTTTGCAGTGGCGACGAGCTCCGGAATATAGCGGGACAAATGTGTAAATTTATTCAGATAATCCTACACCGAAAGATCCCCTACTGGAGGTTGGTGAAGTCATCGTGCATGTGTTCTAGGGCTTGTTCTGGGACATATTTCTCTTTGAAGAGTTCTTTGAATCCGTCCCAGGTTCTACCAGGTTCTCTATTCCTGGCGGTGAGAGCTTCCCACCATAGCTCGGCTTCTTCCTGCATAAGTCAGGCACCCATAATAACTTTATCTTGATCTCCATGCCTTAGGCCTTCTAGTATTTTCTTGCATGTTTTTAGCCATGCAAGGGCCTCTATTACAGTGCCAGTTCCCGAGAAGGTCTTGCCTCCTAGGTTCTTGTATCTCTTAGCTACGCGGTCCAGCTCGAAGTGTTGAGCGGCCGGGGGTTGTACCAAGGGTCCTTCTTCAACTGGGACTTCTCCTCGTCCTCTGCCATGGCTAGCACAGCCTCCTCTAGCAGCGGCTGCTCGGGTAGCCATTTTTCAAATTCTATATAAGCAAGAAAAGAGTCATCTTACAGAAACGATGATTTATTGTATGGTAATGCAGAAGAACTTAAGAAAAGATAACGATGGACTGACCAAATTGTTTTTGCTATTCTGCTTAGCTTATTCTAGGACATTACTAGTGCTATCTCTAATGTGTTACTCACCTTAGAATACTACTGATTCTATTCCGACGAAGTGCTTAATGTGTTAAATTCCAGAACCAAGGTTATGCAAAGCTCTGATACCAGCTGTGACGATACCAAAACCCCGTGACACGGTATTAAGGATAATCATTGGAATATAACACATTAATCATCATTAGCAGATCACAGATAATAGCATAAACATAAAATAGAATAATTTACACACATATGACAGCGGAATCATATAGATATCACCACATCAGAGAGCACAGTGCAGGATACAACTTAGTGCATAATAATACATAATCAGTCACCATCGCCAGGGGCGGAATCATACATAAAGAGTACACAAAATAAATATCAGTCTACATCGCCAATAGCAGAATCATAATACATGTACTATAATGGCGGAAAGAGTCAAAGTCAGAACGGTGTAGTCAAGCCTCGCCATGAGCCAAAAGTGCACCAGATACCTGTAACTAGGCTGCCCGTGTGAAAATGAGGGCACCCGAGTTTGCAAGGTGAAACAAACTACGAGTCAGTCATGGGACTGGTATGAGAAATCTACTTAACTTATTAACAACAATAATAAGGCAAATCAAATGACCACGCCACTTTCGCGGAACGGGTTTACTCCAATGAGTGCTAGTGCATGAAATGAAGTAAATGATTAAATCATCGCAATGCTTTTTATAAAATGAAGCCATTATAAGACTCAGGTCCCATCACACAATGCAACGCAAGCCGGAGGATAGAGTTTTACCTTATAATGGCCAAAAATGCTTCATACGTATAAAAAGTGTTTGATATTATTACTAGTGCATATATGTTTTCGAAAGCAAATTCAATCATAAATATCAATCCTAGGCGGCATAGCTACCATCTACTATGTCGCCATACTACTAATACTATCACATCCGCATATTTCGTATTGGAAATTGGATTCCTTTATGAGTCGAGGCAAGGGGCAAGCTCCTCTCCGATTCGAGACACTCTAGCAAATGTCTCAGGACCCCACTATGATCCTTGGATCTTCAGGGCCGGTCGTCTCTTACTTTTGAGAATTAGTTATTCCTGAACACACGTTTCCCGGTCCTTACAGACCTATAATCGAGGCGCCTCGTATTCCAACAACCACACAGGTGAAAAGTATATATAATGTCAGGGCTGGTAGGTCACTGACACCACCTTTTCTAGAAAGAAACGTCGTGCTCTCCCTGCAGTCACTATCCCGTTTTTGACTCATACCGAGGTGTGAGGCTCGCGAATTCACGTTATACACAAAGCTACGTCACAAAGACCATGCTTTGATCATCAACCACAAGACTTTGCTTTGCAATAGAAGCCTTGATCATATGCCACTTAGGCGTGCCACACAGGCAATCCACTCAATGCGACTGATTTCTATTAATACATAACCTCTGAGCTCGTACATCTCAGAGAAGGGCGTTATGCAAGAGAATAAATTCTCCGCCGCCAAACAGATATATATTTAACAGAGATCAATTAGCACAGAACAAAATCCAATGTCAGACACACACAGTCCATTTACAAGTTCATTCTGGGTTTGAACGAAACCGGAGGCACCAAATCCTCGCATATCCGTACAATCAATAGTATGTCTGGACGGCTACTACCTCAGCTCCTTCAAGGTAGCTACTCCAAACACGAGCATCAGTAGCGCCCATCCATCCAATGTGGAGATCGTCAGTCTTCAACCGTCTTCGACTCTTCGACTTCTCAACGTCGATCGATTATTTGAAATGCGATGAACTCCGCCTTTTCAAATAACCCACATATATTTAGATTTTCAAATCAATTTATCACATGGTTAGACTATTCAACATTCACATTTCAGTTCTTTAGTTATAATTTTCATGTTAAATACATTCAACCATCATATATCAAGCAAACACAACAAAACTAGTTTATTTCCACTCTATATCGTCTATAGTATTTTATAACGATATATCGCCATTTTTATTTATTTAAAATGGCCATATTTAATTAAACGACGTTTCAGGTCGTGCCGAGGCACTGGTGCTGTTTTTCACTAAATTTGTTTTACACATATCTAAAAATCTAACCGTTGGATCTTCACAAATTTTATATCATTAGAAAGATCATTTCAAAACAAATCCAACGGTTTCAGTTTTGGGAAAATCCAACGGTCGGATCTTCCACACTAGTCGTTTGAAGTTACGATTTCAAATTACGAACTGCAGCATCGTTATTCGATTTAATTTAATTATATTTATATATATAAATATAATCGTTTCTGGCGCTGTTTTTCTTCCGATTTGAATTAAACATTCCAGACAATCCAACCGTCGGATCTTCAGAAAGTTGGTGCCATTGGAAAGATATTTCCAAGGCGAACCCAACGGTTGCGGTTTTGGGAAAATCCAATGGTCGGATTTCCCGCACTAGTCATTTGAAATCACGGTTTCAAAACATGAACTGCACGGCCACGTTTAATTTTAATTTTATTTATATTTATATATTTATATAAATATAGTTCATTCAGAAATTCCTATATCGTTTTCACTTCAAATATTTCACTAACGCCTTTAAATTTTGGAAAATTTCGCCATAACTTCCTTTGTACGGGAGGGGCTGGGAAATTCCCAAATAGCCACATGGGCGTCTCATCTCAAAAAGAAAAAGAAAAAGCCAAGCGGCTAGCCAACAGGCTCATAAAATCATCACCCAAACAAAATAGTAGACGTGTACCTATTTGTCGGGCACAAAATTTTATTCCTCTTCTCTAGCCTCTTTGCTATAACCTGTTCAATAAATATGCATGTACATATATATAATTCTTATCACTTATCATTTTCCATTTAACTTCCTATTTGATTCCATTTGGTTTAAAAACAGCATTCATTCTAATGTTGCATGAATAGGCAAAAATCATATCATTAGCTAATTAATGAATATTTCAACTCATGCATATTTATTTGAATGAGTGGCCATTTTTAACACTTCACATTTCAAAATTGATAATTTTGGCGAACTAAAATATATTTCAACACATGACTATTTTATTTAGTTCCTATACATGTTAAAAATAATATTTCTTTCACAAATATTTATTTCAACGCTCGCATATCTTTAGCATATCACGTATATGATAAAAATGATATTTTTATCATTTAAAATGTTTATTCAACACATGAATGTTTTTAACACTTCATAATGTCAATAAAAATATAGTTTTTTTTGTTCGATCGTTTTATTCAACACATGAACTTCTCCAATACACACACTTCTCAACACATGAGCATCTCCACACATGGATATTTTATAAATGTTTTTCAGATAAGAAAGATAAAAAAATTATTGTTGAAACTATTTATATATAAGGCGAATATTTTACATACTTCATATATATTATAAAAATGTGATTTTTATTGTTTAAACACTTTATTCATTCACACATGAATTTAATTTTCACACATCACTTCTCAACACATAAGCATTTCCACACATGGATATAGTTTCAACACATGACTTTAATTTCAACGCATGAAGATAATTTCAACATATGAAAATAATTCTAACACATGAATATTATTCAAAATTTCGGCAGCATAACGACAGGGTAGTTAAAACAGGCACCGTCCCTAGTACGGCTCCTCGCTCTACCTTAAAACCTCACGGTTTTTGACAATGGGGATTCATGCATCTAATTCACACGCAGGCGGCATGTTTTATTTTTATTTCCACAATTATTTCCAATTCATTTCAATCACTAATGGGTATTTTTCAACCACAACCAATCAATATCAACCACAAACAATTATTCAACCATTCGCATTTTTCATCCAATATTTCACACCAATACACAACAATAAATATCGTCCATGGTTTGTGGACGAGGGGAGTGTATATATATATATATATAATTTATATATTTCACTTGCATTTCAACGCATATATCAATTAAACTATGCATGTATAATTCATACTTCGCTTATATAGCTTACACAACGCACGTACATGAGGTATACAACACGTGTGTAATTTATATTTCGCTTATATAATTTATACACGAAATTTTCCATTCAAATTCATATAATTTAGATTTCTCACATTCGTTTTTGGAGTGCTAAAAATCGTAGATGACTCAGAAAAATTTGCGGTCTCTTCTACGTGGTAGAGAGCCTCATTGTGGTCCCGATGTTTCCTGTTTCATCGAATTCCGTCAACACATCGTAATGATATGATTTTTCAAAGTTCAAACATCAAAAAGGACTCATCATTCATGATGGTTCAAAACTAGGGTTGCAGTTTTCGCGAGAACCGAGGCACGATAGGATGATCAGAGGGTACAGCGTGGAAGAGGGAGGAAAGGGGAGTCGATCGTTGGTGGTCGGAGGTGGTTTGGTGGTGTCTGGCGATCGGGGCGGCACTGGGAAGTCGTCGGTTTTGGGTCGACGATTCTCGTCGATGCGGCGACGATAGGGGTCGAGGCAGGGTCGGATTTGAAGAGGGGAGGGAAGCGCGTCAACGGAGGTAGGTGGCAGAGGTTGCAGTCGCCTGTGACGGCGGCGATTGGCCAGGGAAGTGGCGAAAACGTGGATCGTCGGTCGAGAGAGAGAGAAAACGAGGGTTTTGGGCGTTTTCTATTTTTTAAAATAATGAAAGAAAAATTCTGATTGGCCAAGGACTTTATTATATTTTAAATAGTGTTTCTCCACACGGACACCAATTCAAACCTAACGACTGTCGTCCCTAGCTAATTACCCCATCCCGAACACAATGGGATATGTTTCGTTGGCCAATTCGACTGTTACAGTCAGTTATTCTTCAAATTAAAATATAAAACAATTAATTTTAACTTTGAACGTATATTTCAATCTGCTAGGGCTACAAACTGATTCAAAAAATTCCAGAAAGATAAATCTAGCTATGTTTTGACGCTACGGTCCCAACAAAACTAGTTTTGTCGAATTCTGAGATCGTTTGAAAAATGGCCATTTTCTGGTCGATCCAATTTAACAAAAATTGACCAAACACATTTTCTTTTTTCACGCTCACATACTAGCTTCAAAAATTATGAAATTTGAAACCTAGCAATAGTTTGACATCCCAGACCCAACAAAAGTGGTTTCGTCGAATTCCGAGGTCGTTTGCAAAATATCTATTTTCCAGGGCTATATATTTTATATAGCGACCTTTCTAAAAATTCATTCGGCCATAACTTTTGATTCCCGCTATGAAACTTCGATTTTTCAGATCCGTTAGAAAGGTATTGATAAACAGATTTAAATATTTTTGGTTTCACTAAAATCCGTTATATTTTCCACCCTGCACAGTTAGTCAAAGTTTGAATTCAAATTTTCAAGCTGACTCACTATTTCTAATTCACCATTTTATTGAAATATTCAATTTCAATTGTTCAAATTCCTTTGAAATAACCAATTTAAAATTTTTAAATTGGCTCGTATTTTCCGGGTTGTTACAGTTCGACTGAATTAAAAGGGCAGACATCTATTGTAATAGTAAAACCAAACACAACACTGTAATACAAACAAAGATTGAAGCAGTAACAGAACCTCTTTAGAATATTTAATCACCGTACACATTGGAGTATATGAAAGCATACAATGTATAACACTGAAAGATAAATAATATATATACAGGTCTATTTTCAGTACGCCCATGCTTATTACTTGAATTAAGGGGTACTAATGCATCACTAGGAGAGCAATTGTCCGTCATTAGTTTCAAACAATATTCTCACTAATCTAAAAAACGCATCGGAAGGAATCAAAAGACTGAAAGAAAACAAGGAAAAAAATTGGAAGACAGGGAATGAATAAGGGATCGAAACAGGGAAGGTTTGGAATAAAACAGGGTGCCGCATTTTCCTCTTATAAAAATAAATGTGTGTGGTCCTGGTAGTTGCATGGATTCTGGACCGTGCTTGAACCATATATATATATATATATATATATATACATATATATATATATATAATGTAAACGGTAAAACGAAAAGGAAGTAAACTAGCAAAAAAAAAAAGAAATGAAAGAAATAGAAGAGGGATGGGTAAGAAGCAAGGCAAGGTGATGAATTAAATAGAAAGGAAAGGAAGAAGTAAATAATACTAGAAGAAAGATAAGGAGGGAACAAAGTTTTGTAGATATAGAAATAAGGAATGGTGCAAATGGACAGTTTGTATATTATATAATAACGAAGACAAAAATCTGTAACACCCCGAGTATTCTATAACAGTGAAATTCACAAATTAAAGTATAATTAATTTCAAATCAAAGTATTATGGGAAACGGGATACGCCATTGCATTTGTCTCGGAAAAATACGCGAAATAGAGTCCGAGTTTTCGAAAAATGGAGCCCGTATGACCAAATTATGGCCCGATGAAGTTTCAGAAAATTCAAATTTCGAAAACGGATTTGAATTTCAGCCCAGTCAAAGTAGGCGGAAAACTTCCCGCCCAACCCACCAGGTCGACCTGGGGATCGACCTGCCCCAGGCAGGTCGACTCTAGAGTCGACCTGGGGGTCGACCTGCCCCAGGCAGGTCGACTCTAGAGTCGACCTGGGGGTCAACTGGGGAGTCGACCTGGCCCCTGAGCCAGGTCGAACCCAGCCCCCCTGGCTGGCCTGGTCTGTGCTTAGCCGAATTTTTGAGCCTTGCCTTGTCACTAGGGCTAGGTGTCAGCTTCTGATTGGTCTCTCCTTCAAATGAGTGGCTAGTATTAATCCAAGCTCCATCAACGGTCCTAATCAATTCAAAAACTCTATAAAAAGGACCTAAGACTCCACCTAATTCATACAAACAAAAATAAGAATGAGACCGTCATGCTGCTGAGGAAAGACTAGGAATAGCCGTCAAAATAGAGAGACGATTAGGAGACAATTCAAAAGCTTAAAGCAACGACAACTAAATCAAAACAACGCCTACAACAAAGGATAGCATCTCCAAATTCAGAATTCAGATTCATGAATTGAAGATTCGTCATACGTTGTAAGTAGAGTGTTATTCCGTTGTGAATAAATAATTGTGTTTTGATTTGTGCAAAATGAGAAATAGAATTGTATTTGATTTGTGGTGATAATAATTCATATTTGTATGTTGCTTTGATTCTAGATGATTTGGGATGTTGTGGTATAACGATTCGATATTTACAAGTATGTGATTCATGTTGAAAATTAACAACTACATGTTTGTGGTAGTTTATTTGAGATTCATGCAAGTATATGATTCACTATTATGCCAACATAATATATATAATAATCACTTTTAGTGTAGTTGGATCCATTTGAGTATTATGACTTATGTGAATTTATGTTGGAATTGGCATCATGATTCAAGTGTAAAACCATACTTTTGTGTTAGAGACAAAAGTAAGCATCTTTGTGAACTTATGTTGACTCTATGAACATGACTAGACTATGTTCGGTGTTACGCCTAATTGAGAAACATGTTTTAGTCCTATATCGTTATCAAAATCATATGATAATATATGTGACACATAGCTAAGTTAGATTTACACTCCAATGGCAAGTTTGTATGAATAGATTAAAAACCATGATTTCATGTTTAGGTATGTTTATGCCATGATTATATGAATAGATCAAAAACCATGATTTCATGTTTAGGTATGTTTATGCCATGATTATATGCTATTACAATGTAAGTTCACAAGTGCCAAATTTACGTTAATTAGTTCGCTATGTTGCAAGTTCATGCGTTCACACTCCCCTTTTTATGTTACTTAGAATATATAAACACCATATTCTAAGCCTCCCCTTTTTCATGTGGCTAAGTTGGGTTTCAATGTTAAACCCAACATTTGTTATACTGTAGCGAACGTATAAAACGGGGGTAATGACGTTTGGGTTAAAATATAGAACACATGTGTTGGCATGTTGACGCATGCCAACGACCTTGAAAAACAATTAAGTGGTGTAAATTAATTTTACCCAATAAAGATGAATTTGAATAACGGGCCGCAAATATTTACATATAAAAAGAAAAGAGACTAAATATGTAAATTTAGAAAATACGATGTGTTTAACCCGAGGTTGGATTGAGTTGTGATGTAAACCTGCCCGGAACCGCCCGGCTGTCCAGTAGTCACAACAATACCTATCCAATGTGGGTGGTTAAACACGGAGCCCAATAAGGACCCGAGGTTAGGCTGAGTTGTGGCGTAAGACAGCCCGGAATCAACCGGCAACAGGCAGCCACAACAATATATGTCTAATGTGAGAGGTCGAGGGATTAATAAGACAATTAAGGCTGAGTCGGGATTGGTAGGATTAAGTAAATTGAATTAATACTTAATCAAAAATGGAACATGCTAAACTATGCAGACTGATTGGGGGTTAGGTTTACAAAACACTTAACCAACTTAGCAAGTTGGCTAGAAATAGAAAACCTAGTAGCGGGGGACCCTTTTCAGTAGTAACCCTACAAGGTGTATCAGGATACCCTGAACTAGGCAGGGTGGGGCACGATTACTGGGCTGACTGTAAGAGGTCAAATCGACGGCGGTGGTGCAGAAGTGTAGGTTCTAACGGGGTGCGGGCGTGCACACACTCCAGCGCAGAAAAATAAGGCACTGGGCACCAGTAGTATACCTGTGCATTCTAGAATTGTGTCGGGCCGCCACCATGTGACTTGATACACCCCATGGTGAGACCAGCATAGGTAACTACAACATCGGGGGCCGTAAGACACATGTAACTATGCGAGTAGGAGCCGATCATTAGAAACGGATCACTTCACCCTGATTATGAGGTGCCTGTTGGGAACTAGTTTATATGGATGCAGAGATTAATATGGGGTACGATAAGCATATTCGACTCTAGACAACTTAACTTAGATTATGGTGCTTTCCCATTTCCAGTTTATACTTATCATGCCCAGTTCTTTATTCATAGACTGAATAGTCCTAGACTTACTCAGGCTTTATGTCTGACTCTACTTTTCTTTCGTCCCCCCCCCCCTCCCCCTAGGTCCACAGGGAGGGAATACCGCAGCTTAACCAGTTTTCACATCCAGCTTGAAGAGAAAGAATGTATTGCTTGGATCTCTTTCGTTTTGGACTATGGCTTTGGATTGCAACTATGGGGACTTATGCAGTTTACTTTTGTTTTTATGCTTCTTTAAGTTATGAAATCAAGACAGTTATGAAAATGTAATGGTTTTTGGAAGTATTGTAAGACAATTATGACATGGTTTGTATAACACGTATTTTGTTGAAATAAAAATTGCTGCTGTTTTCCGCTGTTCAAAAATATGTGTATTTATATCTGTTTTGTGTATCTGTGACTTATACTTATAAACCTCCACCAAAATTAGGGCATTCCCTTTGAGAGTGACCCTAACGGAGGTGGGGTGTTTCAAAATCTGTAGGAAGAAAACAAAACAGCATTCATGGGATGAATGCGTGAATAGGGGTATGGCGGTGAATGCTAGTTAATGGGAAAGGAGCATTAAAGGGTAAGGGACGGAAGTTAGGAAGTAGAAAAGAAAATTGGGAAGGGAATTAAATGGTACAACACTTGTTTTTGGGAAATGTATTAGTAGTGTCAACCTTAATTAAACTGATTTAATTAATGGTGGAATTAAGTGGTGCAGCACGTATTATTTTTGGTAAATTCATTAGTAGTGTTAAACTTCATTAAATTGATTTAATTAATTGTGCTTTTAATACCAAATACCGTTTAAAATAGATCGAACGTAAATTAGTCGTGATCTGTATTAACACGTAAACTATGGATCAGTAACAATGCAGTAAATACTGAATCATCTGTTCAATTAATTTATTTTTTATAGTTATATTTAATTACATTGATCGTAATTAAATATTTTATTTACATCAATGAGTGGAAATAAACATCATTCCACTATGTATTCGATTGACTGAATTGTTTTAACTTCCTGTTAGCAGAAATAAACACCGTTCTGCTATTATATCAGTCTGATATATTTTATCGGTTAATATATGATGTTGAGATACTATATTATAAGTGGATAATTGTATTTATGTGATTAATTGTTTGTGCAAATTTTGTGAACAACTTGAATGTCATTTGAAATGTTATATACCATTGGAGCTGTTATGCCATTTTCTGTAAAGTAACTCAAAAATGAACTTGAGTTTTGATAATTGGAAATAAATTGTTTTGAAGAAAAAAAATTAAGCGGATTATTTTAAATTAATTATTTTATTAATTGATTTAGGAAAATATTAATTATAATAAATTTAACAGGTTGTGTAGGGTGGATTTATATCAACTGTTTAAAAGGGAATTGGATTATTAAATTAATTTGTGTTAATAAATTTAATAAAATAAGTTTTGATAAATAGTTGTTAAAAAACTTGAAAATGTTTTAAATTAACAGATCAGGAAGGATAATGTTGTAATTAAATCATAGTTTGAATTGTTCAAGATAATATGTTTTTAACATTGGTCCCTTAATTAAGCAAGTTCTAAAGATAGTTTAGTTTTTAAAGAAATAGGAAATCAAGTCATTGTACTTGAATTAAATTCCCTGATTTTATATTTAAGTAACCAAGTTAACTTAATAAATGTTTCCAAGACAACAATGTTGTTTGAAACGGGTTAAGAGTTGGAAATCAATTGGATTTACAAATGCTGGTTTGGCATCAAACTTCTACGAATCTTGACGATAAGACTGATCTCGATTCAAGGTCTGAGAGGTAATTAAAATACCCCAACTTGATCAATTTCACCATTATCCTATAATTCGTATTAGTTTGTGCTAAAAATGAGTGTTAGAGTTGAATATTGTTTTCGGTTATGAAACGGATATTCGAGAGTGAGATTATCACGTAATGTTGATAATAAGAGATTTATAAATTAAATAATATTTATGGTTTCAAATAAATATACATACAAATTTAATATTTGAATTTAAATAATCAAAAATTTATTTAAATTAAGCTTAGTAGATCCAACGGAAATAAATCTGTTTATTTTATTTTATACTTGATAGTTAAGTCACCACTATCAAATCTTGACCTATTTCGTTACCGTTTTCGAAGAGACAGGTCTCTAAATTCCACTTCGATTCGATATATATGTTTTAAGTCAGAAATTATCAAAAACCATTGAAGACGGTGTTATGCAAGGGCTATTCTGTCGATCCTAGGTAGAAAATGCCTAAGATTGAATTACAGGATAGTGCCTTCGGTTTGTCCATCCCCAGGACAACTAGTATGGACGAGTGTCTGACAGAGTATGCCTAAAAAATTGCATAGGTTGATATCTTCGAATGTATTTACGTTTGGTGGCAGAGGAATTCGTTTCTCCTAGCTTTATACCTGTGGTATTTTTGGGGAAATCAATTTGTTATTTGGCGGGTTTGACGATATGGCATTCAAAGTGAATGAAGACGTGATATATCCAAAGGTAAGTTCAGCCTCAAGCCTCACAATCGGGAAATGACAAAAATCGGGTACGCAGCATGGATATGTGGGTCGCTCCCATTAGGGTGTATTGTCACCTATCTAGAGAAAATCCATTTGCTTCTTTATTCTATTCAATGTTTCCCCTTTTCGGGAAATGGTGGGTAGCTCCCAACCGTTGGTGGCAATATGTTCGATACACTCAAGCGAAATGAGTGGTCGGTCATGTGTGGCCGGGTTGCAAGATGTTCTTGTTGAACCCATTGTATTCGCCTCTAGAGATACACTATCGGCAGGTGGTTCCGTATCTTGTCATACTTGGAAATCCATTATCCAATAAGCGCCCGTGGTTTTGATTGTATACTATATATGTAGAGCGTGAGATGCAAGCATTCTGCTAGATTGATATTTATTTGTGTTTAGACACTAGTATAATATCAGAATAGGATATGATTTTAAAATGTTTTGGGTTATCGTAAGGTAAAAACCATCCGTATTTATGTGTGGATCGGTCTTACGATTACCCTTTCTTTCAAAAGGGTTTTGAAAGTTAAAAATCAAGCTGTTTAAAATCATTTGCTCACACCAGTCCCATGACTGACCCAGAGTTTATTTTTCTGTGTTTTCCATAAACTCTTGGGTGCCCAAATTTGTACGGGCAGTTCAATAGTTCAGGATTTTATAGATTGTTCTAAAGGAGCTTGGAACAGGAGGCTTCTGCGTTAGACATATAGAGTTTATTCCGCTGTGTTGTATATTTAATGTACTCTAATGATGTATGTAAGTCCAAATACTGTTGTATTTCAAAAGTGATTATTTATATATTATATTTTATTCCGTTGCGATTGTGAGACTCTGGGTTATTATTTAGTTCGATCTTCCATCTATTTTCTTCTATTCTAATTTTCTATCTTTCTATTCTCGCCATCTAACTTCTTTCTATTAATGATTTGTATTTTTGTACAATTTAGGTTGGACGTGAGTTGTATTCAGCCAGCTCAAACGGTATGGATTTGCGGGTCGTTACAGTTGGTATCAGAGCTGAAGGTTGAGTAGTAACCTTGGCCCTATGGCATAACTCGATAGAAATGGGATTTGTAATATCCTAGATTGAGTTTGAGTGTATATATATGATCGCGTATTTGTTAATTAATATAAAAACTGTTTTTATGTTGTGTTGATTGGTTTGTCGAGTGATTTAAAGATTCTGATCGATGCAGGGTGCAAACTGTATCGAAAAGTTTTTGTAAACTCTTGAACAAAGTAATTCGACACAATATTGTTTTCAAAGATGGGTAAATGAAATAATTTTGCCCAAAATATTATTTTGTTACAAAATGATAATTTTCTGGAGTATGTATTATATATGGATGAGTTAATGTTGTTATTATAATCAAATAGGATTATAAACATGGAAATGGTTATATATTAAACTAAATTGAATTTGTATAAAGAGTTAAATTGACAAATAAGACAAACCGGAAAATTGTTGGGTAAAACAAAATATTTTGTGAAGATTCAAAGGTTTTGAATTTTAAGTGGGATTAAAATATGTGATTTCAGATCAGTTTGGGATAAAAACCAGAAATGTGGATTTTAGAATTTGGAAATTTAACCGAAGTTAAGAAATTGAAACCTAACTGGGGATTGGTTGAGTTAAATATATTTTTTGGGTATTGATCTGATGTTGATTTCGGTCTTCGGGGTTGATAGTTAGAGGGTAATTTTTATTGCCGATTTACAGCTACGGACTGATGAATGGTTAAATTGTATGTTTAGCTTGTTATGGATGTTCTGATATGAACCATGTGTATTTTGAATGCCTTGTTTGTTGAGATTATTAAGTGATGACCCATGTATGTGTATAAGTCTATTACTATAGATATCACGGTAATCTACTTGTTACTCTTAAATTTCGGGGACGAAATTCTTTTAAGGGGGGTAGATTGTAACAAATTAGTTTTTGGTTGATTCCATTCAACAATAATTTATTGATTTTACTAAGAGATTAATATAATAAGTTATTGGACAAAATTAAGATAATCTTTTTATAAAATTGTATATATGTATATACAAGCGAGTAGCATGATATATTTTGTTTTTATTTTTTTCTTTACTTATGTAAATTAAGAATAAACATCATTTAAGTAAGATTAAAGGTAATCGATATAAGAAAAACATAAATTACTTCATGAAAAAGCAAAGTTACATTAACAAGAGATTTTACAAATTATGTACTTAAGAATCAAAACAATAAAATGGAAAGATATACATTTGTACCATGGATATGCCATTAAATATGTTTGAATATATGTACGTTTAATAATTAAACTCCTTGGCAACCAAGCTTTTGTTTTTAATGATATTTATTACAGGCAGTACACACATATTTGTACCCTATTACTACATAGCTGCATATTCATATAGGTTGGTACAAGAATTTTCCCATGTATGTGTACAAGAATTTGCGCATCACTGTGCATATCTACATCTTCCAGAAAAGATTTGTATGTAAAGACTTATCAATGACATCCTCTTTCAACACACTTGCACCTCTTCACATCATAGAAACAGCCTATACATAGGACTGTACAAGATTTGTAGGCTGAAAACATTACTTAAGAAATAAGTTCATTTTGAAAGCACATTTGCACATGGTCGTAACCTACAAATGACCGGAAGAATTGATAGGAGAAGGGACATAAGCATACATCTACATCAAATGGTATATATAGCTTGGCTTTATAGCATGAATAGCTTAAGAACTAAGCCTAGTTCTTTTCAACAAATTGGAAACCTGTGCTATAACATATAGGTGTACATGGATAGGCTCAAGCACATGGATTAGCTGTGGTATTAGCTAGCTAGATGGAATCACTAATATACACCATCACCATTTGTCTCTCAAATCAACCTGAAGCCTACAAGTCTTTCATTTCCAATGTTATGTAGGCAGCCTAGATTTTTATCATATATAGATTAAGAACAAAGCAATTGTATATTTTAAATCCTTTCTTCACATAAATTTGCACATGGCCGTATAAGTCTTGATGCAGGGATATAAGATTTGCAATGACAAAAAAATATGCATTTTGCTTTCAATCAATTTAAAATAGCAGAACTCTGCACTGTGAAACCTATAAGCTAAACAATATTTTAATATTAGTTGCATCTATAAATACACTGGAAAACACTCTCATACACACACACACTTATTGTGACAGCCCGCCCCGCACCAGATGGCATTTCCTCCGTAAGTGCGCTGTACACATGCCCAACTAGCACGGAACTGTCATCAGAAGAAAGGAAAAAAAAGAGAATGAACTAACAAAGAACCTGTAGAATGTCTCACAGCGCATGGAACAAAATATAATAATAACATAATCTTGACATAAAACAGGCGAGACAATGCGTAAGATGAAAACTAAACCAACATAGCAGCGGAGATCCAAATACAGCTTATGATCCAACATCATTGTTACAACTTTAAACTATCTCTAAAGCAAAAGAAAGTTAAAGTAGAAGATGCACTACTAATGCCCAAGCAGTTATCTTCAACAACACAGGGAGAATATCTATATGTATCATACGTGGAATCCCCCTGCTTGTCTTCGATCAGCTACTCGTGCATACCTAGCTAACTTGTCTCTAGTCTGCTTGTGAGAGCACCCAGAGTAATAAGAAGAGACATAAAACTCTGAGTCAGACAAAAAGTCTGGTATGAGCGATAAGCAGCTAAACAGAACAATAATAGGTATACTAAACCATACCTGAACCTGGACCTGCAACCAAAGAGTTAGCACTACATACCGTACAATACTCTAAGGTGCCACTATAATATGGTGTAAAGAATACGGAGGTGGGGGTGTGTATGTCAAAATGAAGGCAAACAATCAAACATAGAAACCATTCTCACATCTCTCACTCAGTGCGTAAAGCATACGATGTCCACCACTGTCAATCACTAGAACCATCGAAGCAGTAACGGAGTTCGACTTGTACAACTACTGCTACTACCAAGCTTATCCCATGGAGTCATGACCAAATCTTTACAAATGACCCCACTTCATTGGTATATAGCTCCTTAGTCGAACCTAGGCCACTGTGGCCCTGAATCCATTCACGTACCCCCTACACATAGTGATCTAAAGTTACAGACATCGACAACCCCTTAGCACACGTCCCGCATCAAAGCCCAACTCATGAAGTTCCCTCCTTGGTTCCCATCTAGATCCTGAGGTACAACTCCTCATTTGGACTTCGTTTGCATCTCGGGTTTAGGTCTACTTGGTGTTTGATCCTCCAGTTCGGTTCGGTTCGCCCCCTCCTACTTAGTTCGGCTCAAGTGCTCCTTTCTAGTTCAGTTCGGGAGCTCAAATGCTCTTATTTGGTTCGGTTCGGATGCCCCTATTCGGTTCGGATCGGATGCCCCTATCTGGTTCGGATCGAATGCCCCTATCCGGTTCGGATTGGATGCCCCTATCGGGTTCGGATCGGATACCCCTATCTGGTTGCTCCTATCCGGTTGCTCCTATCCGAATGCTCCTGTCCGAATGCTCCTACCCGGATGCTCCTATCCGAATGCTCCTATCCGGTTTGCTGCAAGTTTTTCCAGCAAGCTATTTTCGCCAAACAACGGCGTTTTCAACCATTCTAACTTTTCTATGCAATCACAAAACATACCATACAGTCATAGCAACATTTATAATCATCCAAAAACACTAAAACAACAATATGACATGTTTATAAGGATCAAACATACCCAAAAACCAATGTTTTCCCCTTAAGCATGTTTAGGAAAAACTAATGATATGATTAGTAAAACTTAACCAAATCAAACCAAATTTCTAATAAAGGTCTAAAACATTATTTCGAATTTTATAAATATTTTTCCATAATTTTATCATGTTTAAATTCGCTAATCTTCACTAATTACCCATAATTAACTGTAATTAGTGCAAAACTATGCAAATCACTAACCTTAGCCACAAATAAAACCCCAAAACTAAAATGATTCCCTTTTTGGCGCCGTTCCCAATGCAACACAGCAATTCTAGCCTTGCTTTGGTGCTATTTCTCCTTAATTTGATGTTGTTTTAGCCAAAATTTGATTAGAAAGTGATTAGAAGTTGATTTGGGTGCTGGAGGCCATTGTTAGGGTTCCAAGAATGAAAGTGGCGGCTGAAAGAAATGTTTTCTAACCCTAATCAGCCCCTATACATCTCTAATCCCGAAATCCCCTTTGGGCCTAGCTGCTAATTACCCGGTTAAGCCCAATTAAGCTGTTTTTCACCATCTGAAACTTGTTTCAGCCATATCTCCCAAAAGGTTAGTCCGTTTGGCTAATATGACCACTCTACGGGATTGTAAACCATCATCCGGAGCCAAAGGAAGTGGTTTCATGTCAAAATTCCTTTCCAGTCAAAAGTTATGGTCAAAACAAAATCGGAAGGGGCCAAACGGTCATCTAAAAATCGGCAAAAATCATGAACATGGGAAATGACCCCAATAGTAGTCTCCCAAAGTTACATGACCATAAGACTTCGTACGTGAATGAAATAAATATCCAACGATCCTGCAATGCGTAGAATGCGGGTCGTTACACTCTCCCCCTTAAGAAATTTCGTCCCAGAAATTCCTTAATCCCAAAACATACAAAGGATCCCGCATGCCTACTACTCATATATAACAATCAAACATGCAAAACAAACAAAACAACCTATTCTAGCATGCGAAAAGACTAAACTGAAACTGAAATCTTACCAGACGAAGAGTTCCAGATACGTCTTCCTAATGTTCTCCTCTGTCTCCCAAGTACAATCATTCTCATTCTCGCCCCATTGAAATTTGAATAATTTCACCGCCTTCCTTCGAAGCTGCTTCGTATCATTCCCAAGATTACGCATAGACCTGCGGTTCCCAACCGCCTCGGGTTCAACTTCGACATCATCCAACTGATCAGGTGAAATAGTCACATCTGAGTCGTGTACAAATTTCCTTAACTGGGAAACATGAAATACGTTGTGAACTCCTGCAATCTCTCTGGTAATTCAACTCTATATGCCAAATTCCCAGTTTGCTCAAGAACTGGGAATGGACCAACAAATCTTGGTGCTAAATTGCCTCTCCTGCGAAATCGTATAACGCTCTTCAACGGAGAAATCTTGACAAACACCAAGTCGCCAATGGAGAACTTTAATTCTCTTCTCCTCTTATCAGCATAACTTTTCTGCCTATCTTGGGCAGCCTTCATTCACTGTTGAATAACTTTAATCTTATCTGATGTTTCTCTTATTACCTCTGGTCCAAGCAGATATTTCCCACCGGTCTCTAACCAACATGACGGTGAGTTGCACGGTCTTCCGTACAAAGCTTCAAATGGAGCCATACCAATACTGGACTGATAACTATTATTATATGCAAACTCTACTAGATGCAAATGGTCATCCCATGATCCACCAAAATCCAATACACAGGCTCTGAAGAGGTCTTCTAATATACGATTCACCCTCTCTGTTTGACCGTCGGTTTGAGGATGATACGCGGTACTGAGATATAATTCCGATCCTAACACCTCTTGTAAGCTCTTCCAAAATCCACTAGTGAACAACGGATCTCGGTCACTCACAATGCCTTTAGGTATTCCATGAAATCTCACTACCCACTTCACATATAGCTCTGCTAACTTAGCTGCCGTTCTATTCGACTTGACGGGTATAAATCTTGCACTCTTGGTTAATCGGTCCACAATCACCCAAATGCTATCGTGGCCCGACCTAGTTCTTGGTAACCCATTAATGAAATCCATTGACACTTGCTCCCATTTCTATTTTGGAATTTCTAATGGTTGTAACAAACCACTAGGCTTCTTTTGCTCGGCTTTAACTAGTTGGAAATTCATGCACTTGGATATAAACTTCCCAACGTCTCTTTTCATCCCTTCCCAGTAGTAGGTCTGCTTCATGTCTTGGTACGTCTTGTTACCACTGGGATGTATAGTCAGTTTTGAGAGATGACATTCTCTAAGCACTTCATTTCTCAATCCATTGATATTGGGCACAACAAGTCTTCCATTCTTTCTAAGCCATCCATCTCGATCAAGCCATTACTTATTCATCTCTCTGTCGATTCCCATCTCTAACTTTGAGATGATTCCCAATAGATCAGGAGCGTTCCTCTGACTGGAACCAATCCGCTGAATCAAAGTGGGTCTGATCGTCAAACTTGCTAACATTTCTGGATCCAATTCGCACTTTGGTCTGAAATCATACCCAGCGATGTACTCCAGTTGCTTCCATTCTAGAAACATGGCCCCTAAACTGGCATGTCTTCTACTCAATGCATCAGCCACCTCATTGCCCTTTCCTGGTGTATATGCGATGTCGAAATCATAGGAAGCTAAGAATTCTAACCATCTTTGCTGTCGGAGATTAAGATCCTTTTGAGAGAAGAGATACTTTAACGATTTATGATCGGTAAACAACTCGAATCTTTCTCCCAAGAGATAATGTCTCCACATCTTCAACGCGAACACGATCGCTGCCATTCCAAATCATGGGCAGTGTATCTTCTCTCGTGTGGTTTTAATTGCCGACTTGTATAAGCTACAACCCTACCGCCTTGCATCAATACAGCACCTAGTCCGGTAACACAGGCATCTGTGTATACTGTCATCTCTTCACTCCCCTTAGGAATGACTAACACCGGTGCGCGCATCAACTTTTTCTTTAGACTCTTGAATGCATTCTCGCACCTTTCGTCCTAGACAAAAGCTTGATTCTTCATGGTCAACTGGGTCAACAGTGCTGCTATCTTGGAGAAGTCTTGGATAAACTTACGATAATATCCAGCTAACACCAAGAAACTTCTTATGTCCGTTGCATTCTTGGGCGTAGACCAATCTTGTACCGTAGCCACCTTCGTAGGATCCACAGCAATACCACTCTCTGAAACAACATAGCCCAAGAATCTCACTTCCCTTCTCCAGAAGTGACACTTAGAAATCTTTGCTTTCAATTGGTGTTTTCTCAACACCTCCATCACTATTCTTAAATGTTCCTTGTGTTCTTCCTCTGTCCTCGAATAGACCAAAATATCATCCACGAACACAAGGAAAAACTTATTCAACTGATCTCTGAATACTCTATTCATAAGATCCACAAAATATGCTGGGGCATTGGTCGGCCAGAATGGCATAACCAACCACTCATAAAATTCAGACGGCGTCCGGAATGCTGTTTTAGCTATACTCTCAGCTTCCACTCTAAGCTGATGAAAACCTGTCGCGAGATCCAACTGAGAGAATACTCTCGTGCCACTCAACTGATCAAACAAATCATCTATCCGCGGTAGAGGATACTTGTTCTTCCTCGTCACTTTATTCAACTCGCGGTAGTCTACACACAAACGAAGGGAACCATCCGCCTTGGTAGCAAACACAACTGGTGCTCCCCATTCAGAAACACTCCTTCTGATAAATCCCTTCTTCAAAAGATCGATGACTTGCACCTCGAACTCTCGCTGCTCCCTTGGTGCCATACGACGTAGTGGCATCACTATAGGTCTGGCATCTTTCACTAAATCAATACGAAACTCAATCTCTCGGTGTGGTGGAAGCCCGGTCACTTCTTCGAAAACGTCCGGATACTGGCCAACCACGGGAAAACCTGACAACTCACTATGCGGGATGTCGAGGGAATTTAGAAAACTAGCCATTACCCCATCACCGGGTAGACCACCAAACACTACCCTCCTCCCATCATTCGCTCTAGCTGTCACCAAAAAGCCCTCACAGTCTACCACCACCCCGTATCTTTGGAGCCAATCGACTCCCAAAATAATGCCAAACCCAGTAAAGCCCAAAACAAAGCAATCACAAACAAACATGCATCCATGACTCGATAAGACCACATTACGACAAATAATGCTAAGGTTAGTCGAACCACCAATCGGGTTCCTCACTACTAAAGGTCTATCAACAATCTCGGGCTCCAATCCCAACCTATCTACCAGGTCACTAGATATGAAAGAACTGGAAGCTCCGGTATCAAACAAAACTCTAACAGGAAAATCATAAACAGAAAGCATACCTTGAATAACAACATTCTTTCCCTTCTCCGCCGCAGTTGGGGCATTCGACGAAGAAGGAATAACATTAAGGGCATATGCTTTAACCATCTGCTTTTCTTTAGGGGGTTGCGGACACTTGTCCTTATGATGTCCCACTTGGCCACAGTTGAAGCACTTCCTATCCGTTGCCTTGGCCGGACAATTACTAGCATAATGGCCCTTCTTACCACAGCTGAAGCACTCAACATCTTGCTTATTCTTTTTCTTCTGGCCATCCTTAGGCTGATTCTGCTTTCTCTTATTCTGAGAACCATTCTTACCTCTACCGCTTGCTTGCGGTTTCAGTTCCTCTGCAGATGCAGCCTCAGTCTTTGGCTTAGGGTAAAGACTCTCTGACCTTAATGCTTTCCCCACAATCGATTCAAACGTCTCATCGATGTGGTTAATAAGCCTTTCCCCCAAGTATTGATACAAGCCGGTTATGAACTTCTCATTCTTCTTCTCGGCAGTATCAATAAGAGATAACCCGTATTTCGACAAAGTGTCGAATTCAGCAATATACTCCGAGACAGCTCTGGCATTCTGATTGAGCTCCAAGAATTTCTTAAACAACACTGACTTTTGAGCCGCTGGAATGAACTTCTCGCTAAAGCAAACCTTAAACTACTCCCAAGTAATCTGATCCTCGGGAGTAGCTGCCTTTATAGCATTCCACCAATTCATTGCCCGTCCTTGCAGCTGACGGGATGCTAGCCTTCTCTTCATCGCATCCTCGATATCCAAATCTTCAAAGATACCTTCGCAACTATCCAACCAATCCTGAACATCCGTAGCCGACTCCGTTCCGTGGAACGGCTTCCCACCAAGACTAGTATAATCCTTATTCAGCTTGGCGAAATCGGTCCTAGGCGCCTGCACTATTGGACCACCAACATTGGGAGCTGCCCTCTGCACATCCCTAAGCATCTCTCTCATGAGGTCAGTAAACATCGTTCTCATGTCAGCAGCATTCCCATTATTGGCTTCTCTACCGGCACCTCTTACGTATCGGCTCATCGTTCAATCTGTGAGGAGAAAACGATTAACCATCTCCATAGTGGTGCTAGTGCAGTGCGACTATATCCTTAGCTATACTAATAGTATATATATACAGCTTTTGAAAACCAAAATAATCACAAATACGCGCTCTCATATACGTATTATTTTCCCTGGTGTCTTTCCCTAGGTTATCTACGCAACCTAGAGCTCTGATACGAAGTGTGACAGCCCGCCCCGCACTAGATGGCATTTCCTCCGTAAGTGCGTTGTACACATGCCTAACTAGCACGGAACGGTCGTCGGAAGAAAGGAAAAAAAAAGAGAATGAACTAACAAGGAACCTGTAGAATGTCTCAAAGTGCATGGAACAAAATATAATAATAACATAATCTTGACATAAAACAGGCGAGACAGTGCATAAGCTGAAAACTAAACCCACATAGCAGCGGAGATCCAAATATAGCTTATGATCCAACATCATTATCACAAATTTAAACTGTCTCTAAAGCAAAAGAAAGCTAAAGTAGAAGATGCACTACTAATGCCCAAGCAGTGATCTTCAACAACACAGGGAGAATATCTATATGTATCATACGTGGAAGCCTCCTGCTCGTCTCTGATCAGCTACTCATGCATACCCAGCTAACCTGTCTCTAGTATGCACGTGATAGCACCCAGAGTAATAAGAAGAGAAATAAAACTCTGAGTCAGACAAAAAGTCTGGTATGAGCGATAAGCAGCTAAACAGAACAATAATAGGTATACTAAACCATACCTAAACCTGGACCTGCAACCAAAGAGTTAGCACTACATACCGTACAATACTCTAAGGTGCCACTATCATATGGTGTAAAGAATATGGGGGTGGGGGTGTATATTTCATAATGAAGGCAAACAATCAAACATAGCAACCATTCTCACATCTCTCACTCAGTGCGTAAAGCATACGATGTCCACTGTCAATCACTAGACCCATCGAAGTAGTGACGGAGTTCGACTTGTACAACTATAGCTACTACCAAGCTTATCACATGGAGTCATGACCAAATCTTTACAAATGACCCCACTTCATTGGTCTATAGCTCTTTTGTCATACCTAGGCCACTGTGGCCCTGAATCCGTTCATGTACCCCCTACACATAGTGATCTAAAGTTACAGACATCAACAACCCCTTTGCACACGTCCCGCATCAAAGCCCAACTCATGAAGTTCCCTCCTTGGTTCCCATCTAGATCCCGAGGTACAACTCCTCATTTGGACTTCCTTTGCATCTCGGGTTTAGGTCTACTTGGTGTTCGATCCTCCGGTTCTGTTCGGTTCGCCCCCTCTTGCTTGGTTCGGCTCAAATGCTCCTTTCAAGTTCAGTTCGGGTGCTCAGATGCTCTTATTTGGTTCGGTTCGGATGCCCCTATTTGGTTCAGATCGGATGCCCCTATAAGTCTTGATAGGCTCAAGCACATGGATTAGCTGTGGTATTAGCTAGCTAGATGGAATCACTAATATACACCATCACCATTTGTCTCTCAAATCAACCTGAAGCCTACAAGTCTTTCATTTCCAATGTTATGTAGGCAGCCTAGATTTTTATCATATATAGATTAAGAACAAAGCAATTGTATATTTTAAATCCTTTCTTCACATAAATTTTCACATGGCCTTATAAGTCTTGATGCAGGGATATAAGATTTGTAATGAGAAAAAATTATGCATTTTGCTTTCAATCAATTTAAAATAGCAGAACTCTGCACTGTGAAAGCTATAAGCTAAACAATATTTTAATATTAGTTGCATCTATAAATACACTGGAAAACACTCTCATGCACACACACACTCTTATTGTGACAGCCCGCCCCGCACCAGATGGCATTTCCTCCGTAAGCGCGTTGTGCACATGCCTAACTAGCATGGAACGGTCGTCAGAAGAAAGTAAAAAAAAGAGAATGAACTAACAAGGAACCTGTAGAATATCTCACAGCGCATGGAACAAAATATAATAATAACATAATCTTGACATAAAACAGGCAAGACAATGCGTAAGCTGAAAACTAAACCAACATAGCAGCGGAGATCCAAATACAGCTTATGATCCAACATCATTATTACAACTTTAACCTGTCTCTAAAGCAAAAGAAAGTTAAAGTAGAAGATGCACTACTAATGCCCAAGCAGTGATCTTCAACAACACAGGGAGAATATCTATATGTATCATACGTGGAAGCCCCTTGCTCGTCGTCGATCAGCTACTTGTGCGTACCTAGCTAACCTGTCTCTAGTCTGCTCGTGAGAGCACCCAGAGTAATAAGAAGAGACATAAAACTCTGAGTCAGACAAAAAGTCTGGTATGAGCGATAAGCAGCTAAACAGAACAATAATAGGTATACTAAACCATACCTGAACCTGGACCTGCAACCAAAGAGTTAGCACTACATATCGTACAATACTCTAAGGTGCCACTATAATATGGTGTAAAGAATACGGGGTGGGGGTGTGTATGTCATAATGAAGGCAAACAATCAAACATAGAAACAATTCTCACATCTCTCACTCAGTGCGTAAAGCATACGATGTCCACCACTGTGAATCACTAGACCCATCGAAGTAGTGACGGAGTTCGACTTGTACAACTACTGCTACTACCAAGCTTATCCCATGGAGTCATGACCAAATCTTTGCAAATGACCCCACTTCATTGGTCTATAGCTCCTTAGTCAGACCTAGGCCACTGTGGCCCTGAATCCGTTCACGTACCCCCTACACATAGTGATCTAAAGTTACAGACATCCACAACCCCTTAGCACACGTCCCGCATCAAAGCCCAACTCATGATGTTCTCTCCTTGGTTCCCATCTAGATCCTGAGGTACAACTCCTCATTTAGACTTCCTTTGCATCTCGGGTTTAGGTCTACTTGGTGTTCGATCCTCTGGTTCGGTTCGGTTCGCCCCCTCCTGCTTGGTTCGGCTCAAATGCTCCTTTCTAGTTCTGTTCGGGTGCTCAGATGCTCTTATTTGATTCGGATCGGATGCCCCTATCCGGTTCGGATCGGATGCCCCTATCCGGTTCGGATCGGATACCCCTATCCGGTTGCTCCTATCCGGTGCTCCTATCTGAATGCTCCTATCCGAATGCTCCTATCCAAATGCTCCTATCCGAATGCTCCTATCTGGTTTGCTGCAAGTTTTCTAGCAAGCTATTTTCGCCAAACGACGGCGTTTTCAACCATTCTAACTTTTCTATGCAATCACAAAACATACCATACAGTCATAGCAACATGTATAATCATCCACAAACACTAAAATAACAATATGACATGTTTATAAGGATCAAACATACCCAAAAACCCATGTTTTCCCCTTAAGCATGTTTAGGAAAAACTAGTGATATGATTAGTAAAACTTAACCATATCAAACCAAATTTCTAACAAAGGTCTAAAACATTATTTCGAATTTTATAAATATTTTTCCATAATTTTATCATGTTTAAATACGCTAATCTTCACTAATTACCCTTAATTAACCGTAATTAGTGCAAAACTATGCAAATCACTCACCTTAGCCACAAATAAAACCCCAAAACTAAAATGATTCTCTGTTTGGTGTTGTTCTCAATGCAAAACAACAGCTCTAGCCTTGCTTTGGTGCTATTTCTCCTTAATTTGATGTAGTTTAAGCCAAAATTTGATTAGAAAGTGATTAGAAGTTGATTTGGGTGTTGAAGGCCATTGTTAGGGTTCTAAGAATGAAAGTGGCGGCTGAAAGAAATGTTTTCTAACCCTAATCAGCCTCTATACATCTCTAATCCCGAAATCCCCTTTGGGCCTAGCTGCTAATTACCCGGTTAAGCCCAATTAAGCTGTTTTTCACCATATGAAACTTGTTTCAGCCATACCTCCGAAACGGTGAGTCCGTTTGGCTTATATGACTACTCTACAAAATTGTAAACCGTCATCCAGAGCCAAAGGAAGTGGTTTCATGTCAAAATTCCTTTCCAGTCAAAAGTTATGGTCAAAAAAAGATCAGCTAGGGGCAAAACGGTCATTTAAAAATCGGCAAAAATCATGAACATGGGAAATTACCCCAATAGTAGTCTCCCAAAGTTACATGACCATACGACTTCGTATGTGAATGAAATAAATATCCTACGATCTTGCGATGCGTAGAATGCGGGTCGTTACACTTATACATGAATTGATTTACAAATCTGAAATTAAAGAGGAGCAAAATAATAGCTAAAAAGCAGTGAGCAACTAGGAACCTGGAAACAGAGACATCAAACAATTATAGTGCGTAAACCTCTCTTTATTTCTCAGTTATGTAGTATGGTGTATATTTCTATATGTAATTGAGTATTTAATCACATATGGACTAGTTATCAGAGAGTAAGATGAAACTGAATCATGGTTAGTATACTTTAACAGTCCCTGTAGGATGAACTATGAAGGGAAATAACTCTCTAAACTAAGTCTAAAAACCTGCAACTTAAAACAAAAGTCTATGGACAAAACTTAGTGAGTAAACTTCCATTTGCCATTCAAATTATGTTAATCTATATGATGGGATAGACTTGTGTATATAGATTTAGATGCTCGTGAGTGTGCGTGTTAATTCAATTCGGTCGGCAAATCAAAAGCTTGAAAATCTTGAAATAACTAAGAACAACGGACAAGGGTAGTAAATTTCCCCATTTGTTTTACTGATCTTGCAAATACATATATATATATATATATATATATATATATATATATGTGTGTGTGTGTGTGTGTGTGTGTGTGTGTGTGTGTGTGTGTGTGTGTGTGTGTTGATGTGGTTCTTATAATATCTTGGAAAGAATAAAAACTGAATTGAATAAGTGGCATCAAAACTTTAAATCTGGAAACACAAAAAGGAAAACAAACAGTGAATAATGAACTAAAATAGTATATATGTCGCGAGTAAACTTCCCATTATCTTCTGATTGCAAAGTATATAGCAATGCTTATATACAAAAATATATATATACTTGTGTATATCTGTTGTGTTTAAGTGACTATACCGTTCATATGCAACTTGGAATTAATATATAGAAATGCAAGACCAGGAAAAAAGACGAAAATATAATGATCAATATAGTAGTAAAACTCATTGTTAATCTCCATTTTCGAATCATTACTTGAACAACTTACTGTTGAGGCCTTGTATATTTATATAAATATACCTGTATATGATATGATGAAACCGAATCGCTTGAGTTATATGATAGACTTGGATGTGTTATTGCGTATTAGCTATAACAGGAGAGGCCATCTGTTGACATGTGGAAAATATGTGACAATTGGTTTTGGCCTTTTGGTAGGTTCGGCTAAATTAAAAGGGCAGACATCTATTGTAATAGTAAAACCAAACACAACACTGTAATACAAACAAAGACTGAAGCAATAACAGAACCTCTTTGGAATATTTAATCACCGTACACATTGGAGCATATGACAACATACAATGTATAACACTGAAAGATAAATAATATATATACAGGTCTATTTTCAGTATGCCCATGCTTATTACTTGAATCAAGGGGTATTAATGCATCACTAGGAGAGCAGTTGTCCGTCATTATTTTCAAACAATATGCTCACTAATATTTAAAAAAACGCATTTAAAGGAATCAAAGGACTGAAAGAAAACAAGGAAAAAAAATGGGAAGACAGGGAATGAATAAGGGATCAAAAAAGGGAAGGTTTGGAATAAAACAAGGTGCCGCATTTTCCTCTTATAAAAATAAATGTGTGCGGTCCTGGTAGTTGCATGGATTCTGGACCGTGCTTGAACCATATATATATATATATATATATATATATATATATATATATATATACTAGAAGAAAGATAAGGAGGGAACGAAGTTGTGCAGATATAGAAATGAGGAATGGTGCAAATGGGCAGTTTGTATACTATATAATAACGAACAAAAAAATCTATAGAAAGAAAACAAAACAGCATTCATGGGATGAATGCGTGAATAGGGGTATGGCAGTGAATGCTAGTTAATGGGAAAGGAGCATTAAAAGGTAAGGGATGGAAGTTAGGAAGTAGAAAAGAAAATTGGGAAGGGAATTAAATGGTACAACACTTGTTTTTGGGAAATGTATTAGTAGTGTCAACCTTAATTAAACTGATTTAATTAATGGTCGAATTAAGAGGTGTAGCACGTATTATTTTTGGTAAATGCATTAGTAGTGTCAACCTTCATTAAAATTATTTAATTAACGGTGCTTTTAATACCAAATACCGTTTAAAATAAAACGAACGTAAATTAGTCGTGATCTATATTAACGCGTAAACTATGGATCAGTAATAACGCAGTAAATACTGAATCATTTTTTCAACTAATTAATTTTTTTAGTTATATTTAATTACATTGATCGTAATTAAATATTTGATTTACATCAGTGAGTGGAAATACACATCGTTCCACTATGTATTCGATTGACTGAATTGTTTGAACACCATGTTAGCAGAAATAAACACCATTCTGCTATTAGTCTGACATATTTTATCGGGTAATATATGATGTTGAGAGACTATATTATAAGTGGATAATTGTATTTATGTGATTAATTGTTTGTGCAAATTTTGTTAACAACTTGAATGTCGTGTGAAATGTTATATACCGTTGGAGCTACTATGCCATTTTCTGTAAAGTAACTCAAAAATGAACTTGAGTTTTGATAATGGGAAATAAATTGTTTTTAAGAAAAAAATTAAGCGGATTATTTTAAATTAATTATATTATTAATTGATTTAGGAAAATATTAATTATGATAAATTAAACAGGTTGTGTAGGGTGGATTTACATCAACTGTTTAAAAGGGAATTTGATTATTAAATTAATTTGTGTTGATAAATTTAATAAAAGAAGTTTTTATAAATAGTTGTTTAAAAATTTGAAAATGTTTTAAATTAACAGATCGGGAAGGATAATGTTGTAAATAAATCATAGATTGAATTGTCCAAGATAATATGTTTTTAACATTGGTCCCTTAATTAAGCAAGTTCTAAAGATAGTTTAGTTTTTAAAGAAATAGGAAATCAAGTCGTTGTACTTGAATTAAATTCCCTGATTTTATATTTAAGTAACCAAGTTAACTTAATAAATTTTTCCAAGACAGCAATGTTGTTTGAAATGGGTTAAGATTTGGAAATCAATTGGATTTACAAATGCTGGTTTGGCATCAAACTTCTACGAATCTTGACGATAAGAATGATCATGATTCAAGGTCTAAGAGGTAATTAAAATATCCCAACTTGATCAATTTCACCATTATCTGATAATTCGTATAAGTTTGTGCTAAAAATGAGTGTTAGAGTTGAATATCGTTTTCGGTTATGAAATGGATATTCGAGAGTGAGATTATCACGTAATGTTGATAATAAGAGATTTATAAATTAAATAATACTTATGGTTTCAAATAAATATACATACAAAGTTAATATTTGAATTTAAATAATCAAAAATTTATTTAAATTAAGCTTAGCAGATCCAACAGAAATAAATCTGTTTATTTTATTTTATACTTGATAGTCAAATCACCGACTATCAAATCTGGACTGTAACAACCCGGAATTTTGGAACAATTTAAAATTTTTATTTCAGGAAATTTTAATAGAAAATGCGTCAAAATAAAAAAGAGAAAGAAGTTATTAATGCATGATTGGAAAGTAGTAACAGTCCATGCAAAAGGAAATATGACAAGATTTGGGTCAATGAACATTTAATAAAAGTTATATTTTAAATTAATGCAAAGAGAGGGCATTAATTACTCTTTTTGAATAAATTGAGGTTAGAATAAAAGTTGCATGTTTTTTTTTAAACATGAATATATCTTAATAGGATGTTTGAAAAGTAAACATGTACACATAGTATCATACTATAGGAAATGTATACGTAAAGATAACGTGTAATGGAAATTAATTAATATCAATCAATTTCAAATTGATTGTATTAATTAAATGATAGGAGGTGAACTTACTAAGTTATAGGAGTTAATAAAATAATTTGGCATAAGGTACTAGTTTCATTAAATGAAGAAGAGAGAAAATGGTAATGAACATATTTAGGCAAATATTACAAGAGTAAATGAATAGCGAATAAATAGCCATTAATGAAGGTAATGTTAGTTAACATTTTCAGTATAAACTAATTCATAGTTAAACCCTGTTACATCAGCTAAATATTAATGTGAAATACTTTTATGCAAATAAATAAGCTGGATATAAATAAAGGGACGTTTTGTTAGATAAATCTTCACTTAATTTCTTTAACAAGTGTAATAGGGAACAAATATGGGAAGAATATTAAGATGGTAATTATTTATTAATTTCTGACGTGGGAAAATATTAACATGTTATTGTTTTAAAAATGGAAAATTATTACCATGTTAATTGTTTTATGCAACCATGGGGAAACAAGCATTTAAGGCTAGGAAAAAGGTAAAATATATTTATACATAAACTATGTATGCGTGTGTCTATTTGGGTTTAAATATTCAGCAACACATGTATGTTATGCAAGTTAACAAATTAATTAACTTACTTGGGGAAAGAACCGAAATGTTGTAATAAAATTATATTTTTTTCCAAATTTGAAGAAATGTTAACACATAATCAAATTCAAACTATTAAATAGTAATGAATGGTGCCACAACTATTCCAATTGACATTACCATATATTGTGGTTTAATTTGTGAGAACACATTTAATTTTTATATAAATGATTTAATGCATAGTTAATGAATTTGAAAATGTGCGGTTGCTAAAGTTAATGCATTCCACTATGCATGTTTTAAACTTTCCACATTCTACTATTTTCTTGCAGAAAAAAAAAGAAAAAGAAAAAAAATAAAACAAAGAAAAAAAGGGGGGCTTAATTAGAAATACGCAACTCCTATTCAATACCTCCTATTTCTCCTAAACCTAATCTCCATCTTTTCTTCCTCTCCAAGCCATAGCCACCATTCTCTTCTTCCTTCCTCCATTAAAAATCTCATCCTTCTCTTAAATCAAACACAAATTTCATTCTATTTAGTGATATTGGAACGACGACACACAACATAAAGTTTTAGAACGTTTTTGGTTTAAATCTGACCATAAAATCAAGGTGAATGTGGCGAGGGCTTCGATGTGAGGTGATTGGATCGGGTGCTGATGACCTTGGTGAAGCACGGCAGGTGGATTGGCCATCGAAGGGGATGGGTTCTCAGTCCAGTAAAAAAAACGAAGGAGAAAAGGGATAAACGATGGATTAATTAAGGTCAAGGTTAATTAAATCTTTAGTTTATTTATTTAATAATACAATTAAATTGTTAAAGGATTTAAACCTGTGTATCTTTGTCAAACGGATTCAGAATTCAATGAATTCAGATCCGTTAGGATCGTGGTGAAAATATCTTCGCAATGAAGCAGCCCAGATCTGAAACGGAGCTCTTTGGAAAACTCAGCTAAAATTCAATGCGAACTCCAGACAAAAACGATGTGAGAATTCTGATTTATTAAATAATTAAAATTTAATTGTTTTTACTGTTCTTTAAATCCTCATCTGTATGATTTAAATTCAGATTTATGATGCTAGTTATTTGGAATTTGTTGATTTGTGTTATTCATGGTTTGTTGTGTTGATTGATATTGTATGTGATCTGTTAATATGATACATATTTTGTTAGAATACAAACTTGTTCATGATTAGAAATTATGTCATACATTAACGTTATATTTTTAATGTATTGAATATCAATAAATATTGGTTCATGTTAGTAAAACTTGTTTCACACTAAAAATTTATATTTTAATGCAGTGAATGCATACATAAATTGTTTATGTTTTAAAGGTGAAAAAAAACCTGTTTACATTAAAAACTTATTATTTTTTTTGTAATACATAGAAAAGTAATCATCATTTATGTCTTGACACAGAAAACACTGTTTTTGTTAAATTGTGCATTTAGATTAGAAACCACCGTTTTGTTAACAAAGGTAACATTAAAAATGTTAGCCTTATATGAAAAAGGACAAACCTTGATTTATAAAAAAAAAAGTGATTATTTACATTTACTTGTAAATATAAAAGAAGACAAAACATGAAATTAGTTTTATTTACATTTCTGTAGAAAAAGTACAAAAGATGAAAACTTGAAAAGTGATTTTTATTTACAATTTCCTTTGTAAATAAAGGATTAAAACTTGATTATGAAAAAGGGTGATATTTACATTACTTGTAAATAAAAGTAAAAGATTGAACTTGATTATGAAAAAGGTGATACTTACATTTCCTTGTAAATAAAAAGGACTACAAAACATGAAATTAGTTCTTATTTACAATTTCCTTTGTAAATAAAAAGGTATAAACTTGAAACTTGAAAAGTGATTTTTATTTACAATTTCTTTGTAAATAAACATGTTAGGAAATGAACGTATTTATAGTGATGATTTTATTCACATTTCTTATGTGAATAAAATGAGCAAAAATTTAACAATAAAACTTTGTTCACATGAATAAAAAGATCAAATTTAACAATGGAATTTTATTGACATTTTTAATGATTTGAACTTGACGATGCATTTTTATTGACATTCTTAATGAAATAAAAAGGGAACAAACTTGACATAGCATTTTATTTACATTTCTTTGTAAATAAAAAGGAATAAAACCTGACATTATATTTCAGTTATATTTCTTTGTAAATTAAAGAAAGTTATTAACAAAACACTCATATTTTGTTAAAAGAGAAAAAAAAAGTATTAACAAAACACTCATATTTTAAAAAGAAAAAGGATTAACTAAACTCTCAATATTTTGTTTACATAAAAAGGGAAATGAACAAAATCAATATTTTGTCTACATAAAAAGGAAATGAACAAAATCAATACTTTGATTACATAAAAAGGATTAGAACAAAAATGAAATGAGAATGTATATTTTTATATATTAAAAAGAGAATGAGTTAGAAATGGGCATTTTGTTTCAATTGAAAAGTATAAACAAAATTAACATTTTTGTTCGCATTTGAAGTTATAAACAAAATTAACATTTTTGCTCGCATTTGAAGTTATAAACAGAATTAACATTTTTGTTCGCATTTGAAGTTATAAACAAAATTAACATTTTTGTTCGCATTTGAAGTGATAAACAAATTCTCATTTTGTGTGAAAACCCGTAACTTCCCCGTAAAGGAAAGTGTCGGATAGTTCGAGAACAAACCACAACAGAATGCATACGAAAGAACATTTCATTGTGATTACAACAATTCCATCAGATACAAGAATATACAGAGTATAAATGAATATTACACAGAAATATCAGAGATTTAAATTACATTTAAATACATAGCAGCGGAAAATAATACAATACACAACTAGAAAGAGATATACGGATACAAAGCTTTCCGGATATCGTTCCAGCTGTTAACCAGGATCCTGTGAATATAAATCTGCAAAACCAAAACTACTAGCTGCCCGTGTCGAAAATAAGGGCACCCAGAGTTTAGGTTAAAACAATAAACTCCAGGTCAGTCATGGGACTGGTGTGAGAACTAAAACAGTTATTAATCTTTATTTTTAAAGTTAGGTAAATCAAGGGACCACGCCGTATAACACGGAACGGGTTTCCTCCCAAGAACACCAGTGCATAAAACAACAGCGCAATGCTAAATAAAGAAAAATGAAGCTATTATAAGACCCAGGTCCTATCACACAATGCAACGCAAGCCGGGGGATAGGTTTTTTACCTTATAATAACAAAGAATGCTTGATACGTTTAAAAGAAATCATTTGATACTATAATAAGTGTATAGTGTATAAAACAACTTCAAATCATAAGTATCAATCATAGGCGGCATGAATGCCCCATACCACTATGTCGCCATATATAGGTTATACAATCAAAATCGCAAAGTCACGTATTGGAAGTTGGGTTCATTTATGGTATGAACCGAGGCTAGGGGCAAGATCCTAACCGATTCGAGACTGTCTAGTCCGAGCTTCAGGAACAGCCGCAACTGCCCCATGGATCGTCTGGGCCGGTCCACCGATGTGGATTATTATGCCTGAACACTACGTTTCCCCGTCCTTTGGGGCGTAAATCTGGCCCGTCAGCCGACTAGAAGCATCGGCCGAAACCGATATCACGAGGCGCCTCGCTTTTCAGCAAGTAATAATAAGCAACATCCACATGAGTCAAACTCGTCAGCCAGTTCAAGCACTGACGCCACTCCTAACTAGAAAGAAACGCATGCCCTCCCTGAGGTCCGTCTCCCGTTTTTGGTTCATACCGGGTGTGAAACTCGCGAAGTAAACGTTACACAAAGCTACGCCACAAAGGCCGTGCTTCGATCATCAGCCACAAGACTTTGCTTTTCAACAGAAGCCTTGATCATTTGCCACTTAGGCATGCCACACAGGCAATTCACTCCATGCGATTGATATCCATCAATATATAACCCCTGAGCTCGTACGTCTCAGAGAAGGGCGTTAAGCAAGAGAATAAATTCTCCGCCGCCAAACAGATATATATTTAATAGAGATCAATCATAAGGACTAAAATCCAATGTCAGACACACAGTCCATTTACAAGTCCGTTCTGGGTCTGAACGAAACCGGAGGCACCTAGTACCCCGCATATCCATCGATCTCCAAGTACGTCTGGACGATCACCAACTGTTTCCATCTTCTTGGGTGTACAGGCCAATCAAGATTATCAGTAATTATCCAAACGACGTGAAGACCTCCGGTCTTCGACCATCGTCTTCATCTTCGACTTATCGTCGTATCAGTTATTCAGAATGGGATAAACCCGGTCTTTCTGAATAACTCGCGTATTATTTTAAATAAGTGTTACACAAACACAACATACGCCTCATTCCAATTCATTAGTCACTAACCGTAAATTAATCAAGAGAATAATTTCCCAAATATTAACCCCGAAGGCCGAAACCAACATCAGATCAATATCCAGAAAACCATTCTGCTTGGCTAACCGACAGTTAGTTTCTAAATTTCACATTCATAGGGAAAGGTTCCCATTAATTTTATCCAAGATAAATTCCTTGAATTTATTCTTTATTCTATTTTTGAATCTCAATTCAAACTAGTCGGGATTAGCAAACATTACCGAAGTAATCATTTATTTTAATTTCCCCATCCCAACCTATTCATCCCATGAAGTAAAACTGGTAATACTTCATATCTAACACCACAGTGTTATCGGTAAATTCAATTACCATTTCACGTTCAAATCTAATTAAAGATTTAACTATTGCCTGGAGCAAAACTGGTGATACTCCATTTTCGATCATTTCAATCTAATTAAAGATTCATTAAAACTCCACTTAGTTTTAATCTTCGACTGGGTTAAAGAATCAGTGTCATTTAAAACACGGTTCACGATAAACCCAAAATCACATTCCATTAATTATCGGGTTAAAGAACAAGTGTTATTTAAAACACTGTTCACGATAAACCCAAAAATCATTCCATTAATTATCGGGTTAAAGAACAAGTGTTATTTAAAACACTGTTCACGATAAACCCAAAAATCAATACCAATTCAATTTCAATTAAATATCATTTAATTGGTACACTTCATTAAATCTAAATAAAAAGATTTAATCTTTTCTCAACTGGGTTCAAAAACAGTGTTAGTGAACACACCATTCACGACAAACCCAAATCACATTTGATATTCAATATAAGGCTCTGAATAGAAAATATATCGGCTTATATTCAATATCAAATTCTACGATTAACAAATGTCGTACTGGAAATAACGATATAAATATATATCTTTCAAATTTCCATAACAACATCTGTATAATCACGAATTCCAACATCGAAATATTCCGAAGACAATTTCGATTCAAATCCACTCCAATGCAATCATTGGAAATTCTGGTTATTTTTAAAACCCTTTTCAAATTCAATTTATTTATTTAAAAATAAATAGAATTATATTTCTAGTTCAAAACTAGTTCATTTGGATAAAAATCTATTTTTATCTTTTCAAATATGGAGTTTTTCATCCCAAATCTTCACAAATCATTTCTTATGATTTTACACAAATTATTACTATTTTTAATAATTTTATCAAGGCCCGTACAGTCGATTTCCATTAATGGCCATCGAACTGCACTTACAACGACCTTTTTCAAATTTGATTTGGACGTAACTCCAAATCCAACCGTTAGATTTTGAATTTCTAATATTCGTTAGAAAGCTCTTTTCGATACGAACCCAACGGTTCCGGTTTTAGGAGAATCCGACGGTCGGATCTCCCGTAATGTCTATTTGAAATAAATGGTCGAAATTCACGAACTGCCGCGGCGCGGCGCGTTCTATTCAGGCCATTATATTATATATATAATATATATTTCGTCGATTTCTATTTAAAACGAATTATATAAATAGTTTTAAATTCGTTTCAAAAGCAATTTCAACTTCCGTTTCAAATTCAAATCAAAATTGAATTCTTCTTTATAAATTCGTTTTAAAATTCATTTCTATTCAATTCAAATTTCAATTCAATTAAATTTGAATTCGTTTTCAATTTAATTCATTTCCAAAGTCGTTTTCTATTCGATTCAATTCAAATTGGTTTTCTATTCGATTCAATTCGTTGTATATTCCATTGAAATCAAATCCGTTATATATTCAAAACAAATTCGATTCGAATTCGTTTTCTATTCAATTTGATTCAAATTTCATTTCAAAATATTCGATTTCGAAATCACTTTTCAATATTCATTTTAAAATGAATAAATTCGATATAAATATCGTTCACGTCAAAATGGCGTCCATCTAATCAACACGACTTCATCTATTTCTATTTTCAAATATTCTATTTCGAATATTTCTATTATTAAAATATTTCGTTCAACACATGACCAATCTCAATGGATGAGTACTGTCAACACATGAACCTTTATTTTATATTGATAAAGATGTAAATTTTATTACTAAAATATTTCGTTCAACACATGGCCAATCTCAATGGATGAATACTGTCAACACATGAACCTTTATTTTATATTATAAAGATGTAAATTTTATTACTAAAATATTTCGTTCAACACATGACCAATCTCAATGGATGAGTACTGTCAACACATGAACCTTTATTTTATATTATAAAGATGTAAATTTTATTACTAAAATATTTCGTTCAACACATGACCAATCTCAATGAATGAGTACTGTCAACACATGAACCTTTATTTTATATTGATAAAGATGTAAATTTTATTACTAAAATATTTCGTTCAACACATGACCAATCTCAATGGATGAGTACTGTCAACACATGAACCTTTATTTTATATTATTCTTTATTTTCTAAACTGGAATGAGGCCCAATCAATCACCATATAATGTTAATTATATGGATTTTCATACATCACACGTATATAATAGCATTGAAAAATAATCAACCATCAACCAAAGTGCACTACACTGCATAAGCATCAAATATAGATATCTAACGCTTATAATAGTCTGTCGATCAATCGATCGACATATTTAATCAATCAGGATGAGTGAACTTCAAATTTCATCCCAACACCTGTGTGGGGCTTCAAACAATCAAACACATTTTATTTGTGCAGTTGGGCGATGTGTAAAATTTATCGTCCCAATCAATGTCCTTCAAATAGGTGTACATAAACAAACCGTCCGGTTTGTAAGTGAATATTTATTTATTCACATTCACTATATTCATATTCATGTTAAAAATTATATATTTTTAACGATAAAACATTTTATTTTAACATATGAATTTCTATTCAGTTCATTCTTTAAATAAAATGATATTTTTATTTTCTAACTTATTTTAGAAAATTTCGGCGGCATAACGGCACGATACTAGAAACGGGACAAGGCCTAGCCTTATTCCCGGTCTAGTGAAGGCCCATGCCATTCACACATCAATCAAATCCATTCATTTCACCCAACAATTCAATTTCAATCAAATAATCTAACTAATTTTTGCAATCAAACAAACAAGTCCATGGTCTGTGGACGATTGTGTCGGGTGCTACTAAGCACCGTCTGCATCCTAGTATATATGTATAACTAGAAAAGAAATTGAAAGGTGAGAAATTCTCACCGATAGCTATCCTAACTCCACGGCATTTCAAATGCAGGAAATCTTCACTGTTCTCGTCTCTTATCACTTTCTTCGCCCGTAACCACTACATATGTAAAAATCGAATTTTTATTTCGCTATTCAATATATAAAAATCGAATTTTTATTTCGATGTTCAATATATAAAAATCATATTTTTACTTCGATGTTCAATATATAAAAATCATATTTTTACTTCGATGTTCAATATATAAAAATCATATTTTTTATTATTTTCAAAACAAAGTATATTTTTCTATTTTCAAAACAAAGTATATTTTTCTATTTTCAACATAAAGTATATTTTTCTATTTTCAAAACAAAGTATATTTTTCTATTTTCAAAACAAAGTATATTTTTCTATTTTCAAAACAAAGTATATTTTTCTATTTTCAAAACAAAGTATATTTTTCTATTTTCAAAACAAAGTATATTTTCAAAATTTGATTTTTAACTTTGTTATTCACATTAAAGACAATGCTACATCATTTTTATTTCAAAACCTATATGTTGTTTATTATTTTATAAAAACAAAAATCATAATTTGATAGAAACAAAATCATATAAACTCACTGTTATTTTCTCTGCACTGATTTCTTACTGCTGCAACGCAGTACCCAATGTCGCGCTCCTCTAGCACCTGCCACACTCCAGAATGTCGCGCCAGAAGATGATCGGCGGCTATCAGAAGACGCGTCGGAGTTCCCTCGACCACCAGCCATCCTGACTCAGATCGAAACACCTCACGACGTCGGCTTGAACGCCCTCTCCCCACACCAGCCTTGCCATTGAACTCGAGGCAACGTCGGCCTCCAAAATTTCCGGCGAACGCTACTGCATTGAGACCTAATTCGGACCACATCACGAGCCCAGATCCGATCTTGACCACATGAATCTGAAGCTGGTAGGATGCTCAAAGATTTTTGCTTTAGAGGTTTATTGAATTGATCCATGGGTTAAGTGCGATTTAAAGAGGGAAATCGGAAGTTCATGGCCTTCGAAATCGTTTCTGGTGGCTTTGACCACGGCTGAAATAAATGGTAGGGTTTTGACCAATAAGGATATATATAATATAATTTAATTATTATTTAATTCAAATTTAACTCATTTACTGGCTCGAACTCTAAATCAAACCCAACGACTGTCGCCCCTAGCTAAATACCCCCATTCCGAACACAATGGGATATGTTTCGTAAGCAAATTCGGCCGTTACGATCAGTTTCTGTTAAATTTACAATATAAATCTATATATTCAATTTTAAACGTACATTTCAATTTACTGGGGCCACATACTAACTAGAAAAATTCCAAAAAAATATTTTCTAGCTTCGTATTGACGATACGGTCCTAACAAAACTAGTTTCGTCGAATTCTGAGACCGTTTGAAAAATGGCCATTTTCCAGTCGATTAAAATCAACTGAAACTGGTCAAACGCGTTTTCCTTTGCCACGCTCACATATTGATTCGAAAAATTATGAAATTTGGAATCTAGCAATAACTTTACATCCCGGATCCAACAAAAGTGGTTTCGTCGAAATTCGAGGTTGTTTGCAAAATTCCCATTTTTAAGGGCCTGAATTCCATAGCGACTATTCAGAAATTTCAACTGGACATATCTTTTGATTCCCGCTATCAAATTTCGATTTTTCGAATTCGTTGGAAAGATATTCACAATTAGATCCTAATGTTTTTAGTTTCACTAAAATCCGGATTGTTTTGCACCCGGTATGTTCAATTGAAGTTTGAAATCGAATTATCGAACTACCGCGCCATTTTCAATTCCTTTTATAATTATATATAATTATTTATATTCTAACGATGACGTATATAATATATACGTTCTAAATATATTCAAAATAAATTTCTCGTCGATATTATTTAATATAATCTATTTTAAATATTCAAAATTCGCTAAAACCGCCAAAATAAAATTTTTAAACAGGCCCAGATTTTCCGGGTTGTTACAATCTCCCGCACTTAAAACTTTTCATCCCCGAAAAGGAACAAAGTCGAAAGTGGTTTGATTAATCAACTCTACGTTCGATCTGGCTTCCATTCTCCAACTTTTCAGTTTCTGAGAATTTTCAAATTCTTCAAAAATTTGGCTAACACCCTAAATTTTCGAAAAATTTCGCCATAACCTCCCCTGCACCGGGAGCATCGGGAAATTTCAAATAGCTTCCCCGGTCCTTCAGATCTCAAAAAGAAAAAGAAAAAGCCAAGCGGCTAGCCAATAGGCTCATAAAATCATCATCACCCAAACAAAACAGTAAATTATGATAAATATATACCTATTTGTCGGGCAAACAAATTTTATTCTTCGGCTCTAGCCTTCTTGCTATGACCTGTTCAATGTAAGTATATGTATATGCAAGCAAATGTGACCAATTTTCGATACAATTCAATATTTGATGCTATTAGGCATAATGGTTCAAAATTATCAAACAAATAAACAAACAACACAAACATCAATCAATTAGTGAATTAGAGTTTCAAATTCATAAATTTTATACATATACAGAAAATCATGTTTTGATGCCAAATCACAACAATGTATTCTAGCTATATTAGTTTTGGTTCTCACACCAGTCTAATGGAAATATATAGAAAATCACACCTTCGAAACTCGAACATAAATGTTGATGATGCGATCGCTATCATCAATATCATCTACGGGGCGACTAAAGTGTGATGCTATATCTATCCAATATATTAAAACTTTGAATACACGCGGATCAGACGTATACGCAAAATCTATATATTCTGGATTGTCCACATCAATATAAATAAATAATCAAATACGAATAATTGATTTAAATTTTCAAAACAAAATTTGTTTTCATTTGAAAAATAAACTCTTCACACTCGTTCTAGGATACTACGGATCCCATCTCTAACGAGTCATTCTCGTTGGATATTACTAATCCAATATATGATGAATTCTTTCATATGGTTCTATTGTGTCTTGTTCTCTAAGCTTTGTAAACTGTAACACCCCACCTCCGCTAGGGTCACTCACAAAGGGAATGCCCTAGTTTTGGAGAGGTATTATCGAGATAACATCACAGAATTATCACAAGACAGAACATAAATAAATAATTAAGTAAACAGCGGAAGAATTTCTGAGCAAAACAGAACTTCATTTCATTCCAAATTAAACCATATCTTTTACAAACATTTCAAGTAACCTCATTACAACTGTCTTGTAATAAAAGCCAAAGAAGCAGTAATTTAAAAACAGTAAAACAGCTTATTCCCCAAGTGCAGTCAAAAGAAGCAGCCATAGCAAACTGTACATGCTGAGCCAAAGCAAGTGATATCCAAGCTAAGAGCTAGTTATTCCTCCCTGAGAACCTGGGGGGGGGGGGGGACGAAAGAAAAAGAGGCGAAAGGAAAAGGGTCAGTCATAAAGACTGAGTAAGTTCTAGTGACTTTCAGTGTAAAAACGGTTAAAACAACCTGTCATGTATGAACTGGAACTAGACTTAAGAATAGTGTCAAGGTGAACAAGATAGACTAAGGTGATCAGGATAAGTCAAGACAAGTCAAGTAAAGCATCACATGTTCGAGATCCGTTGCATCGACTTCACTAGTATACTAAGCCCGTGTCACAAGTTAATCACGAAATAAATCCCATGGCCCAATATCATGAAATGACCCTGAAACGGGGTCTGACCCAAGTACGGGGTCCTACGGAGCGATTATCTAGTCGATCGGCTCCCTTCAAGTTCTAGCTTGTCAAGTGTCCGTGTCATACGGCTAATCACGAATGTAGTTACCTGTGCTGGGTCCACCTTCGGGTGTATCAGCCCTAAGGTGTCAACCCCTGACACGATTCAAGATGCACAGATAAATCTACGGATACCCAGTGTCTGCCCCGGATACGTGCACGATCGTAGTCCGCCGAACCTACACTGGCGTACCCCACTGCCGCCGTTCACCTCTTACAATCAGCCCAGTAATCGTGCCCCTACCCGGCCTAGCCCCAGGGTACCTTGATACATCTAGAGGGTTACTGCTGAAAGGGGTCGTGTCTAGGGTTTCTCCTAATAGATTAGGTCATGTAATTCGTGACCCAACCCGCCTAACAGATTAAGTCATGTAATTCGTGACTCAATCCTTTTCTAGTCTAGTCATGTCAAGATGTTTAAGCATGTCATTTCAGTTCGTGACTTAACCCGCCTACGTGTCATGTCAAGTTGGCTAAGTGTCGTCGTTTTCAAGTTCATAACTTAGCCCTTCAAATCGTGTTCAAGTTGGTTAAGTTGTCTTTTTCATGTTCATGACTTAACCCTACTTGGCATTAATTGATTCGTTAATGCACCGAACCACTCACAATGGATCCTGTTGTTCGTAGCCACTGGATTTGCCGGGCGGTTCCGGGCAGGTTTACACTACGAACTCAACCCAACCTCGGGTTTCAAGTGCGATGTGACCAACTACCCACATTGGATCCTATTGTCTGTAGCAACTGGATTTGCCGGGCGGTTCCGGGCAGATTTACACTACAAACTCAACCCAACCTCGAGTTGGACACTTTCTTGTTTTCTAAAGTCATGCCCATGTTCTTATCAGAATTTTGATATCATGTTCATATGTCAACTTCGTGCCCAACTAAGGCATGTTTAAAGTCAAGTTATGGCATGTTCAAGTCAAGTTTTTCGTGCCATATTTCATGTTCTACTTATGCCAAATTTCATAGTTTATGCTTATAATTAATTCAAGTTTTGCTTATTCTACCCAATCGTATCCCCAACGTATATAAACGTACTTCGTTCACAAGTATAAACAGTTCAAGAGATAAAGGGGAATAATACCAAACATGTGATAGGCATATGTGACAGTTATAACATTACTTGCATAATAAACAGGCTATAACATATCACATAGTTGCAATACTAGTATGGTGATAACTTGGCATAGTGATGATTCCAACTTAATAATGTTTTCAACTTTGCATCATAGGCATAATAATCATTGCGGCATCATAAAAATTTTATTATAAACATGAAACATTAAAGGCATAGTAATCCTAATGGGCATAGTGGATTCCAATTTAGCATTTTTAACATAATGATTCTCATAGACATAATAATTCCAATTTATCATAATGATTCTCATCTAATATTATAAACATAATGGTTCCAACTTAGCATTATTAACATAATGATTCTCAACTAACATGATAGACATAATGATCCCAATTTAGCGTTTTTAACATAATTAACATGATAGACATAATGATTCCAATTTAGCGTTTTTAACATAATTAACATGATAGACATAATGATTCCAATTTAGCGTTTTTAACATAATTAACATGATAGACATAATGATTCCAATTTAGCGTTTTTAACATAATTAACATGATAGACATAATGATTCCAACTTAGCGTTTTTAACATATCTAACATTATAACAATTTCAACTTTTCATCATAGCCTAGCAATACCCTATTTTTCATAAATCATGATGGGTATAATAACACCACAGGCATAATTCCATCAATATTCATAGCCATGGTCTAATTAGCATCATAGGCATGGTTTAATCAACATAAATATTTCAATAAACATAGCGATTTCATGGACATGTATTAGTCCAACTTGCCAAACAATTAAGCCCAAGTGATTCATAACAACATCAAAATCATGACAATTTTAACTTGCAACGTTGCCATAGCAATATCCCCAAATTATAATTCAACGATAAATAATATAAACAATGGATTAGCAATAGTTCATAAATTCGGTTTCAATTCATCGCATGTCCATATTGTTTTAGCGTTTTTGCCTAAAAAGTAACATAGAACTTACAATATGAAGCAATTAAAAAATCCCAAATCAATTAGTCTCGAATTCGTTGTCTAAAGCGTCGTAGTTGTTGTAGCTTCTAGTTGTAGCCTTCAAGAATCGTCCTCCATCTTCTATAATTTTATTCTTTATATTTTTAATTCAGAGCTCTAGGTTTAATGGCGGCGGCCTGAGGCTAAAATGAAATAGTATGATTTAGGCTAGGTCTTAGGTTCTTTTTATAATGTTTGTGAGTTGTTTTAGACCGTCGATGGAGCTTGATTCAACAATAGCCATTCAGTTAGGATAGAGTTATCCTATTGACTCAGCCATGAGTCAGAAATGACTCAGCATTGACTCAGCGATGAGTCAGAAATGACTCAGCGTATTAAATGTTCACCAACTCAAACGTAAATACGTATTTAATAGATACATTTTCCCTTTACCGTATTAATTACCCATATATAAATATTTATTTATATATGAATAAATATTTTCTTACCTTTAATTTGTCATAATTAAAAATTGGAGAAGGCCAAAAAAAAACCATTCTTGACAACCAAAAATGCGCAACGTACGCTACATGATGCGTACACGTCATATATATATATATATATATATATATATATATGCGTATATGTATATATATATATTATATATATATTCATTTTTTTTCTCTATCTTCCCAATTACCCATTTTCACACTAAACCACTTTTTGAACTGCGTTCACACTAGGCTATTTTAAGCCATTCCCCTAAAACAAAAAAATAGGGCGTTGGCGGGGATCGAACTCTGTACCTCTTGTATGCAAGTCATGTGTTCCAACCAAATGAGCTACTAAGTCTTTTGCTTACAAACCCTAGAACAATGCTAAGCATTATTCGTTTCCCATTCTTCTTCTTTTTTCATGTTTTGCTGCGATATTTAAATTAAAGATATCTTCTTCACACGTTATCCGTTTTGCGTAAACTCGGACTCTATCTTAAGCAGAATTTCGAGGCGAATGCAATGGCATAACCCGTTTCCCTTAATTCTTTGATTTCAAATTAATTATACTTTAATTTGTGAATCTCACTGTTATAGAATACACGGGGTGTTACATAAACCAAACCTCTGATACCAACTGTGAAAACCCGTAACTTCCCCGTAAAGGAAAGTGTCGGATAGTTCGAGAACAAACCACAACAGAACGCATACGAAAGAACATTTCATTGTGATTACAACAATTCCATCAGATACAAGAATATACAGAGTATAAATGAATATTACACAGAAATATCAGAGATTTAAATTACATTTAAATACATAGCAGCGGAAAATAATACAATACACAACTAGAAAGAGATATACGGATACAAAGCTTTCCGGATATCGTTCCAGCTGTTAACCAGGATCCTGTGAATATAAATCTGCAAAACCAAACTACTAGCTGCCCGTGTCGAAAATAAGGGCACCCAGAGTTTAGGTTAAAACAATAAACTCCAGGTCAGTCATGGTACTGGTGTGAGAACTAAAACAGTTATTAATCTTTATTTTTAAAGTTAGGTAAATCAAGGGACCACGCCGTATAACACGGAACGGGTTTCCTCCCAAGAACACCAGTGCATAAAACAACAGCGCAATGCTAAATAAAGAAAAATGAAGCTATTATAAGACTCAGGTCCTATCACACAATGCAACGCAAGCCGGGGGATAGGGTTTTTACCTTATAATAGCCAAGAATGCTTGATACGTTTAAAAGAAATCATTTGATACTATAATAAGTGTATAGTGTATAAAACAACTTCAAATCATAAGTATCAATCATAGGCGGCATGAATGCCCCATACCACTATGTCGCCATATATAGGTTATACAATCAAAATCGCAAAGTCACGTATTGGAAGTTGGGTTATCATTTATGGTATGAACCGAGGCTAGGGGCAAGATCCTCACCGATTCGAGACTGTCTAGTCCGAGCCTCAGGAACAGCCGCAACTGCCCCATGGATCGTCAGGGCCGGTCCACCGATGTGGATTATTATGCCTGAACACTACGTTTCCCCGCCCTTTGGGGCGTAAATCTGGCCCGTCAGCCGACCAGAAGCATCGGCCGAAACCGATATCACGAGGCGCCTCGCTTTTCAGCAAGTAATAATAAGCAACATCCACATGAGTCAAACTCGTCAGCCAGTTCAAGCACTGACGCCACTCCTAACTAGAAAGAAACGCATGCCCTCCCTGAGGTCCGTCTCCCGTTTTTGGTTCATACCGGGTGTGAAACTCGCGAAGTAAACGTTACACAAAGCTACGCCACAAAGGCCGTGCTTCGATCATCAGCCACAAGATTTGCTTTTCAACAGCAGCCTTGATCATTTGCCACTTAGACATGCCACACAGGCAATTTACTCCATGCGATTGATATCCATCAATATATAACCCCTGAGCTTGTACGTCTCAGAGAAGGGCGTTAAGCAAGAGAATAAATTCTCCGCCGCCAAACAGATATATATTTAATAGAGATCAATCACACGGACTAAAATCCAATGTCAGACACACAGTCCATTTACAAGTCCGTTCTGGGTCTGAACGAAACCGGAGGCACCTAGTACCCCGCATATCCATCGATCTCCAAGTACGTCTGGACGATCACCAACTGTTTCCATCTTCTTGGGTGTACAGCCCAATCAAGATTATCAGTAATTATCCAAACGACGTGAAGACCTCCGGTCTTCGACCATCGTCTTCATCTTCGACTTATCGTCGTATCAGTTATTCAGAATGGGATAAACCCGGTCTTTCCGAATAACTCGCGTATTATTTTAAATAAGTGTTACACAAACACAACATACGCCTCATTCCAATTCATTAGTCACTAACCGTAATTTAATCAAGAGAATAATTTCCCAAATATTAACCCCGAAGGCCGAAACCAACATCAGATCAATATCCAGAAAACCATTCTGCTTGGCTAACCGACAGTTAGTTTCTAAATTTCACATTCATAGGGAAAGGTTCCCATTAATTTTATCTAAGAAAATTCCTTGAATTTATTCTTTATTCTATTTTTGAATCTCAATTCAAACTAGTCGGGATTAGCGAACCTTACCGAAGTAATCATTTATTTTAATTTCCCCATCCCAACCTATTCATCCCATGAAGTAAAACTGGTAATACTTCATATCTAACACCACAGTGTTATCGGTAAATTGAATTACCATTTCACGTTCAAATCTAATTAAAGATTTAACTATCGCCTGGAGCAAAACTGGTGATACTCCATTTTCGATCGTTTCAATCTAATTAAAGAATCATTAAAACTCCACTTAGTTTTAATCTTTGACTGGGTTAAAGAATCAGTGCCATTTAAAACACGGTTTACGATAAACCCAAAATCACATTCCATTAATTATCGGGTTAAAGAACAAGTGTTATTTAAAACACTGTTCACGATAAACCCAAAAATCATTCCATTAATTATCGGGTTAAAGAACAAGTGTTATTTAAAACACTGTTCACGATAAACCCAAAAATCAATACTAATTCAATTTCAATTAAATATCAATTAATTGGTACACTTCATTAAATCTAAATAAAAAGATTTAATCTTTTCTCAACTGGGTTCAAAAACAGTATTAGTGAAGACACCATTCACGACAAACCCAAATCACATTTGATATTCAATATAAGGCTCTGAATAGAAAATATATCGGCTTATATTCAATATCAAATTCTACGATTAACAAATGTCGTATTGGAAATAACGATATAAATATATATCTTTCAAATTTCCATAACAACATCTGTATAATCACGAATTCCAACATCGAAATATTCCGAAGACAATTTCGATTCAAATCCACTCCAATGCAATCATTGGAAATTCTGGTTATTTTTAAAACCCTTTTCAAATTCAATTTATTTATTTAAAAATAAATAGAATTATATTTCTAGTTCAAAACTAGTTCATTTCGATAAAAATCTATTTTTATCTTTTCAAATATGGAGTTTTTCATCCCAAATCTTCACAAATCATTTCTTATGATTTTACACAAATTATTACTATTTTTAATAATTTTATCAAGGCCCGTACAGTCGATTTCCATCAATGGCCATCGAACTGCACTTACAACGACCTTTTTCAAATTTGATTTGGACGTAACTCCAAATCCAACCGTTAGATTTTGAATTTCTAATATTCGTTAGAAAGCTCTTTTCGATACGAACCCAACGGTTCTGGCTTTAGGAGAATCCGATGGTCGGATCTCCCGTAATGTCCATTTGAAATAAATGGTCGAAATTCACGAACTGCCGCGGCGCGGCGCGTTCTATTCAGGCCATTATATTATATATATAATATATATTTCGTCGATTTCTATTTAAAACGAATTATATAAATAGTTTTAAATTCGTTTCTAAAGCAATTTCAACTTCCGTTTCAAATTCAAATCAAAATTGAATTCTTCTTTATAAATTCGTTTTAAAATTCATTTCTATTCAATTCAAATTTCAATTCAATTAAATTTGAATTCATTTTCAATTTAATTCATTTCCAAAGTCGTTTTCTATTCGATTCAATTCAAATTGGTTTTCTATTCGATTCAATTCGTTGTATATTCCATTGAAATCAAATTCGTTATATATTCAAAACAAATTCGATTCGAATTTGTTTTCTATTCAATTTGATTAAAATTTCATTTCAAAATATTCGATTTCGAAATCACTTTTCAATATTCATTTTAAAATGAATAAATTCGATATAAATATCGTTCACGTCAAAATGGCGTTCATCTAATCAACACGGCTTCATCTATTTCTATTTTCAAATATTCTATTTCGAATATTTCTATTATTAAAATATTTCGTTCAACACATGACCAATCTCAATGGATGAGTACTGTCAACACATGAACCTTTATTTTATATTGATAAAGATGTAAATTTTATTACTAAAATATTTCGTTCAACACATGACCAATCTCAATGGATGAGTACTGTCAACACATGAACCTTTATTTTATATTATAAAGACGTAAATTTTATTACTAAAATATTTCGTTCAACACATGACCAATCTCAATGGATGAGTACTGTCAACACATGAACCTTTATTTTATATTATAAAGACGTAAATTTTATTACTAAAATATTTCGTTCAACACATGACCAATCTCAATGGATGAGTAATGTCAACACATGAACCTTTATTTTATATTGATAAAGACGTAAATTTTATTACTAAAATATTTCGTTCAACACATGACCAATCTCAATGGATGAGTACTGTCAACATATGAACCTTTATTTTATATTATTCTTTATTTTCTAAATTGGAATGAGGCCCAATCAATCACCATATAATGTTAATTATATGGATTTTCATACATCACACGTATATAATAGCATTGAAAAATAATCAACCATCAACCAAAGTGCACTACACTGCATAAGCATCAAATATAGATATCTAACGCTTATAACAGCCTGTCGATCAATCGATCGACATATTTAATCAATCAGGATGAGTGAACTTCAAATTTCATCCCAACACCCGTGTGGGGCTTCAAACAATCAAACACATATTTTATTTGTGCAGTTGGGCGATGTGTAAAATTTATCGTCCCAATCAATGTCCTTCAAATAGGTGTACATAAACAAACCGTCCGGTTTGTAAATGAATATTTATTTATTCACATTCACTATATTCATATTCACGTTAAAAATTATATATTTTTAACGATAAAACATTTTATTTTAACATATGAATTTCTATTCAGTTCATTCTTTAAATAAAATGATATTTTTATTTTCTAACTTATTTTAGAAAATTTCGGCGGCATAACGGCACGATACTAGAAACGGGACAAGGCCTAGCCTTATTCCCGGTCTAGTGAAGGCCCACGCCATTCACACATCAATCAAATCCATTAATTTCACCCAACAATTCAATTTCAATCAAATAATCTAACTAATTTTTGCAATCAAACAAACAAGTCCATGGTCTGTGGACGATTGTGTCGGGTGCTACTAAACACCGTCTGCATCCTAGTATATATGTATAACTAGAAAAGAAATTGAAAGGTGAGAAATTCTCACTGATAGCTATCCTAACTCCACGGCACTTCAAATGCAGGAAATCTTCACTGTTCTCGTCTCTTATCACTTTCTTCGCCCGTAGCCACTACATATGCAAAAATCGAATTTTTATTTCGCTATTCAATATATAAAAATCGAATTTTTATTTCGATGTTCAATATATAAAAATCATATTTATTTCGATGTTCAATATATAAAAATCATATTTTTACTTCGATGTTCAATATATAAAAATCATATTTTTTACTATTTTCAAAACAAAGTATATTTTTCTATTTTCAAAACAAAGTATATTTTTCTATTTTCAAAACAAAGTATATTTTTCTATTTTCAAAACAAAGTATATTTTTCTATTTTCAAAACAAAGTATATTTTTCTATTTTCAAAACAAAGTATATTTTTCTATTTTCAAAACAAAGTATATTTTTCTATTTTCAAAACAAAGTATATTTTTCTATTTTCAAAACAAAGTATATTTTCAAAATTTGATTTTTAACTTTGTTATTCACATTAAAGACAATGCTACGTCATTTTTATTTCAAAACCTATATGTTGTTTATTATTTTATAAAAACAAAAATCATAATTTGATAGAAACAAAATCATATAAACTCACTGTTATTTTCTCTGCACTGATTTCTTACTGCTGCAACGCAGTACCCAATGTCGCGCTCCTCTAGCACCTGCCACACTCCAGAATGTCGCGCCAGAAGATGATCGGCGGCTATCAGAAGACGCGTCGGAGTTCCCTCGACCACCGGCCATCCTGACTCAGATCGAAACACCTCACGACGTCGGCTTGAACGCCCTCTCCCCACGCCAGCCTTGCCATTGAACTCGAGGCAACGTCGGCCTCCAAAATTTCCGGCGAACGCTACTGCATTGAGACCTAATTCGGACCACATCACGAGCCCAGATCCGATCTTGAACACATGAATCTGAAGCTGGTTGGATGCTCAAAGATTTTTGCTTTAGAGGTTTATTGAATTGATCCATGGGTTGAGTGCGATTTGAAGAGGGAAATCGGAAGTTCATGGCCTTCGAAATCGTTTCTGGTGGCTTTGACCACGGCTGAAATAAATGGTAGGGTTTTGACCAATAAGGATATATATAATATAATTTAATTATTATTTAATTCAAATTTAACTCATTTACTGGTTCGAACTCCAAATCAAACCCAACGACTGTCGCCCCTAGCTAAATACCCCCATTCCGAACACAATGGGATATGTTTCGTAAGCAAATTCGGCCTTTACGATCAGTTTCTGTTAAATTTACAATATAAATCCATATATTCAATTTTAAACGTACATTTCAATTTACCGGGATCACATACTAACTAGAAAAATTCCAAAAAAATATTTTCTAGCTTCGTATTGACGATACGGTCCTAACAAAACTAGTTTCGTCGAATTCTGAGACCGTTTGAAAAATGGCCATTTTCCAGTCGATTAAAATCAACTGAAACTGGTCAAACGCGTTTTCCTTTGCCACGCTCACATATTGATTCGAAAAATTATGAAATTTGGAATCTAGCAGTAACTTTACATCCCGGATCCAACAAAAGTGGTTTCATCGAAATTCGAGGTTGTTTGCAAAATTCCCATTTTTAAGGGCCTGAACTCCATAGCGACTATTCAGAAATTTCAACTGGACATATCTTTTGATTCCCGCTATCAAATTTCGATTTTTCGAATTCGTTGGAAAGATATTCACAAGTAGATCCTAATGTTTTTATTTTCACTAAAATCCGGATTGTTTTGCACCCGGTATGTTCAATTGAAGTTTGAAATCGAATTATCGAACTACAGCGCCATTTTCAATTCCTTTTATAATTATATATAATTATTTATATTCTAATGATGACGTATATAATATATACGTTCTAAATATATTCAAAATAAATTTCTCGTCGATATTATTTAAAATAATCTATTTTAAATATTCAAAATTCGCTAAAACCGCCAAAATAAAAATTTTAAACTGGCCCAGATTTTCCGGGTTGTTACAATTTGTTTGTATCAGAAGTTAAGAAACGATTATCATGTTTTATTTACAGAAGAAGGATGAAAACAAAAATTCTCATTTTGTTTACATTAGAAAAGATTAAACAAAATTCTCATTTTGTTTACATTAGAAAAGATTAAACAATTCTAGTTTTGTTTACATTAGAAAAGATTAAACAATTCTCATTTTGTTCCATTAGAAAAGATTAAAGGAAAATGAGCTTGTTTATATGTTTGTCTGTGATGTTGAGATGTTTGAGGTGTTAAGTATATTCAAAACTGAATAGTACACTTCCATTTACAAGTTACCTGACTTGTTTATGTGATTGGGACGATAATTTTCACACATCGCCCAAGTGCACAAATAATTTATCATTTGTTTGATTGGTTGTAAACCCCACACGGGTGTTGGGATGAAAATTGACATACACTAATCCAAATATTTAATTGTTTGTCTATCGATAGATCGACAGGCTGCGATGAGCGTTATTATTTCATTTTTAATGCTCACACAGTTGTATATTGCACTCTGGATGTGGATGGATGTTTGATAATCATTTATTTTCCTTGTTATATACATTCAATGTATGAAATCCATATAACTAAAGTTATATGGTGACTGATTGAGTCGCATTCCAATAAAGGATTTCTTTTATATAAAGAATATCTTTTTTTTATATAAAGAATATTTGGAATAAAGAATATTATAGTACAAATAACTTTTAAAATAAATAATGTTGTTTTATAAAGAGTATTTTATATATAGAAAATCTTTTCATACAAAGAATGTTTTATAATGAATATTTTAAAGAATATGTAACAAAGATAAAGGATATTCCTTTGAATAAACTGGTTAATAACTAGAATGAATTTATTAAATTAAGATTTAATAGAATTTTCCATTTGAAAAATATTTATTCGGAATTGTTTAAATAAATTGATTTTGTGAACTATGTTTCTTAAACGACATTTGTTCTTTGACTCAAGTTAACATTTAAAAGTGATTTAGAATTTATAAATCTTTTTTTTAAGATTTAAAAAGATTTTTCTAAAGTCAAGTTTTCCAATTTAATATATATAGAATTGGAATTGAATAGAAATTCGATTCGACAATAATCGAGATAGGATTCTGTAAAAGAAGACTGTTACTATATATGGAATTTAAAAGGCTTGGCCGTTATTCCATTTATATTATTGGTCCGATGCAGAAATTTATACCGATTATTTATTGACTTGATTTCTGTGAAAATTCCATAATTAATGGAACATGATTTTGGGTTTATCGTGAACAATGTTTTAAATGACATTGATTCTCTAACTTGATTAAAGACAAGGTTAATTCCTTTAAAATTGGAATAATCATTTAATAATGATTTTTGATATTAAAGCCCAATTAGAGTTTTAATTAATTTTTAGAAAGGAGATTAAAGAATAATTTTAAAAGAATTTATCTTTGATAAAATTAATGGAAACCTTTTCCCTAATAATATATTCTATTTAAAAGAATATTCTGAATTGGAATGAGACGTTGGATGTTTTTATAGCATTTGATTTTTAATTATAGAATACGCTGGTTATTCGGGAAGACCGGGTTAAACCCATTCCTAATAATTACTACGCCGATGAAGAGTCAAAGATGAAGACGGTGGTTGAAGACCGACGATCTTCACATCGAATGGATGTGTTGCTATAGAGACCCTTGATGGGAGTAGCTACCTTGAAGGGGCTTCAGTGGTGGCCGTCCGGACTATTGTTGATTGTTCGGATTTGGTTTTTGCTCAGACCCAGAGCATAAGCTAATAAATGGATGCGTGTCTGACATTTGATTTCGTTCCGTGTGAATTAAATTGATTTCTGTTAATGTATGTCTGTTTGGTGGTGGAGGATTTATTCTCTGCTTAACACCCTGGTATATGTTAGTAGTTATCGATAGCATGACGCGAATTGTCAATGTGGCCCGCTAAGATGCGAATGATCAAGGTTTTGTTGAAAAGCAGGCCTTGTGAAAAATGATCAAAGCACGGCCTGTTTAGGCGTAGCTTTGTGTATAGCGTAACCTCACGAGCCTCACACCCCGGTATGAGTCAAAACGGGATACGGACTGTAAGGAGTGCACACGTTTCTTTCTAACTAGAGTGATGTCAGGGACCTACCAGCGCTGACATTTTTCTTATGTGGATGATGGATTTTGAGGTACCTCGTTGTTTATAGGCCTTTGGTGGTCACATTATTGGTTCAAAGGAACCGGGAAGCATGTGTTCAGGCATAACTAATCCATACACATATGTGTGGACCGGCCCTGAAGATCCAAGGGTTCACTGCGGGGGATCCTGAGGCATTTGCTAGAGTGTCTCGAATCGGAGAGGAGCTTGCCCCTAGCCTCGACTCATGATGGAAACCAATTCTCCAATACGACATTACGATTTTAGTTGTATACTTATATACGGCGGCATAATATATGGTACCTATGTCGTCTAGGATTAATACATTTATATTGAATGATTTATGAAAACATACACACACTGATAGTAATACGTTTGACGTATTTATCATCCTTTGATCGTGATAAGGAAAAACCCTTTCCTCTGGTGTACGTTGCATTGTGTGATGGGACTTGGGTCTTATAACGATCTCATTTTTCTTTAAATGCATAGCGTTATTTAAACGATTTACTTAATTATGCACTGGCAATCCAATGGAGTAAACTCGTTCCGCCTTAGCGGCGTGGTCCTATGATTCGCCATATGATTAGTTAGTATAGAAAGATTTCTCATACCAGTCCCATGACTGACCTGTAGTTTGTTTCACTGGCAAACTCGGGTGCCCATATTTTCCACATGGGCAGTCGAGTAGCTTGTTTTGCAGATATCATATTTACAGGATCCTGGTCTACAACTGAAGCGATATTCGGAAAGCTCTGTATCCGTGTATTCCTTTCGGTTGTATATTTGTATTATTTTTCCACTGCTATTTAAATGTAATTTAATTCTCTGATCTTGTATTTCCAATATATATTATTCATTTATACTCTGGAATATTCTTGTACTCTGATGTAATTGTTGTAATCGGCAATAAAATGTTCTTCTATTCTGTGTTCTGACGTGTGTTGTTCTCAAAGAAATCCGGGCTTTCCTTTACGGGGAAGTTTGGGTCGTTTCATTTGGTATCAGAGCTTTGGTTTACAGAGCTCGAGAACAAGGCACATTAGAGCCGAACGAAAGAATATGTCAGATATTGGATCAGTAATATCCAATAAGAATAACTCGTTAAAGATGGGATCAGTAGTATCCTAGAACGAGTGTGAAGAGTATTATTTTCTTTAAAATTAAAAATATAAAAATGAAAACAAAATTTAGTTTTAAAATTTTTATCTTAAAATACCTATTTGAGTATATTATATTTTAATGTGGACAATCGAGTATATAAAGATTTCGAATATACGAGTAATTAACGGATATTCGAAGTTTTAATATACTGGATAGATATAGAATCACACTCTAGTCGCCCGGAGATAATTCTGGTGATATGTCGATCATCACCAGTATTTATGTTCGAGTCTCGAAAGTGGGATTTCTATATATTTCCATTGACTGGTATGAGAACCAACACTTAGTTAGGACACATTGCTGTGATTTGCACTAAAAATATGATTTTTGACTATATATAACAGTTATATATATTTAAAAAGTTAATCACCTAATTGACTGCTGGTTGTGATGTTTGATTATTAGTTTCACTAATTAAAATATTAGAATGATAATTAATTAAACCAATAAATAAATAAAATATAACAGTTATATATATATATATATATATATAACACGTTCCTTTTCGAGGACGAAAAGATTTTAAGTGGGGGCGATTGTAACAACCCGGAATTTTGGAACAGTTTAAAATTTTTATTTCAGGAAATTTTAATAGAAAATGCGTCAAAAAAAGAAAGAGAGAAAGAAGTTATTAATGCATGATTGGAAAGTAGTAACAGTCCATGCAAAAGGAAATATGACAAGATTTGGGTCAATGAACATTTAATAAAAGTTATATTTTAAATTAATGCAAAGAGAGGGCATTAATTACTCTTTTTGAATAAACTGAGGTTAGAATAAAAGTTGCATGTTTTTTTTTAAACATGAATATATCTTAATAGGATGTTTGAAAAGTAAACATGTACACATAGTATCATACTATAGGAAATGTATACGTAAAGATAACGTGTAATGGAAATTAATTAATATCAATCAATTTCAAATTGATTGTATTAATTAAATGATAGGAGGTGAACTTACTAAGTTATAGGAGTTAATAAAATAATTTGGCATAATGTAATAGTTTCATTAAATGAAGAAGAGAGAAAATGGTAATGAACATATTTAGGCAAATATTACAAGAGTAAATGAATAGCGAATAAATAGCCATTAATGAGGGTAATGTTAGTTTACATTTTCAGTATAAACTAATTCATAGTTAAACCCTGTTACATCAGCTAAATATTAATGTGAAATACTTTTATGCAAATAAATAAGCTGGATATAAATAAAGGGACGTTTTGTTAGATAAATCTTCACATAATTTCTTTAACAAGTGTAATAGGAAACAAATATGGGAAGAATATTAAGATGGCAATTATTTATTAATTTCTGACATGGGAAAATATTAACATGTTATTGTTTCAAAAATGGAAAATTATTACCATGTTAATTGTTTTATGCAACCATGGGGAAACAAGCATTGATTAAGGCTAGGAAAAAGGTAAAATATGTTTATATATAAACTATTTATGCGTGTGTCTATTTGGGTTTAAATATTCAGCAACACATGTATGTTATGCAAGTTAACAAATTAATTAACTTACTTAGGGAAAGAACCGAATTGTTGTAATAAAATTATATATTTTTCCAAATTTGAAGAAATGTTAGCATATAATCAAATTCAAACTATTAAATAGTAATGAATGGTGCCACAACTATTCCTATTTACATTACCATATATTGTGGTTTAATTTGTGAGAACACATTTAATTTTTATATAAATGATTTAATGCATAGTTAATGAATTTGAAAATGTGCGGTTGCTAAAGTTAATGCATTCCACTATGCATGTTTTAAACTTTCCACATTCTACTGTTTTCTTGCAACAAAAAAATCGAAAAAGAAAAAATATAAAAAAAATAAAAAAAGGGGGGCTTAATTAGAAATACGCAACTCCTATTCAATACCTCCTATTGCACCTAAACCTAATCTCCATCTTTTCTTCCTCTCCAAGCCATAGCCACCATTCTCTTCTTCCTTCCTCCATTAAAAATCTCATCCTTCTCTTAAATCAAACACAAATTTCATTCTATTTAGTGATATTTGAACGACGAAACACAACATAAAGTTTTAAAATGTTTTTGGTTTAAATCTGATCATAAACTCAAGGTGAATGTGGCGAGGGCTTCGATGTGAGGTGATTGGATCGGGTGTCGATGACCTTGGTGAAGCACGGCAGGTGGATTGGCCATCGAAGGGGATGGGTTCTCGGTCCAGTAAAACAAAACGAAGGAGAAAAGGGATAAACGATGGATTAATTAAGGTTAATTAAATCTTTAGTTTATTTATTTAATAATACAATTAAATTGTTCAAGGATTTAAAACTGTGTATCTTTGTCAAACGGATTCAGAATTCAATGATTTCAGATCCGTTAGGATCGTGGTGAAAACATCTTCGCAATGAAGCAGCCCAGATCTGAAACGGAGCTCTTTGGAAAACTCAGCTAAAATTCAATGCGAACTCCAGACAAAAACGATGTGAGAATTCTGATTTATAAAATAATTAAAATTTAATTATTTTTACTGTTCTTTAAATCCTCATCTGTATGAATTAAATTCAGATTTACGATGCTAGTTATTTGGAATTTGTTGATTTGTGTTATTCATGGTTTGTTGTGTTGATTGATATTGTATTTTATCTGTTAATATGATACATATTTTGTTAGAATACAAACTTGTTCATGATTAGAAATTATGTCATACATTAACATTATATTTTTAATATATTGAATATCAATAAATATTGGTTCATGTTAGTAAAACTTGTTTCACACTAAAAATTTATATTTTAATGCAGTGAATGCATACATAAATTGTTTATGTTTTAAAGGTGGAAAAAAACCTGTTTACATTAAAAACTTATTATTATTTTTTTGTAATACATAGAAAAGTAATCATCGTTTATGTCTTGATACAGAAAACACTGTTTTTGTTAAATTGTGCATTTAGATTAGAAATCACCGTTTTGTTAACAAAGGTAACATTAAAAATGTTAGCCTTATATGAAAAAGGACAAACCTTGATTTATAAAAAAAAAGTGATTATTTACATTTACTTGTAAATATAAAAGAAGAAAAAACATGAAATTAGTTTTATTTACATTTCTGTAGAAAAAGTACAAAAGATGAAAACTTGAAAAGTGATTTTTATTTAAAATTTCCTTTGTAAATAAAGGATTAAAACTTGATTATGAAAAAGGGTGATATTTACATTACTTGTAAATAAAAGTAAAAGATTAAACTTGATTATGAAAAAGGTGATACTTACTTTTCCTTGTAAATAAAAAGAAGTACAAAACATGAAATTAGTTCTTATTTACAATTTCCTTTGTAAATAAAAAGGTATAAACTTGAAACTTGAAAAGTGATTTTTATTTACAATTTCTTTGTAAATAAACATGTTAGGAAATGAACGTATTTATAGTGACGATTTTATTCACATTTCTTATGTGAATAAAATGAGCAAAAATTTAACAATAAAACTTTGTTCACATGAATAAAAAGAGCAAATTTAACAATGGAATTTTATTGACATTTTTAATGATTTGAACTTGACGATGATGCATTTTTATTGACATTCTTAATGAAATAAAACGGGAACAAACTTGACATAGCATTTTATTTACATTTCTTTGTAAATAAAAAGGAATAAAACCTAACATTATATTTCAGTTATATTTCTTTGTAAATTAAAGAAAGTTATTAACAAAACACTCATATTTTGTTAAAAGAGAAAAAAAAAAGTATTAACAAAACACTCATATTTTGTTAAAAGAAAAAGGATTAACTAAACTCTCAATATTTTGTTTACATAAAAAGGGAAATGAACAAAATCAATATTTTGTCTACATAAAAATGAAATGAACAAAATCAATACTTTGATTACATAAAAAGGATTAGAACAAAAATGAAATAAGAATGTATATTTTTATACATTAAAAAGAGAATGAGTTAGAAATAAGCATTTTGTTTCAATCGAAAAGTATAAACAAAATTAACATTTTTGTTCGCATTTGAAGTTATAAACAAAATTAACATTTTTGTTCGCATTTGAAGCTATAAACAAAATTAACATTTTTGTTCGCATTTGAAGTTATAAACAAAATTAACATTTTTGTTCGCATTTGAAGTTATAAACAAATTCTCATTTTGTTTGTATTAGAAGTTAAGAAACGATTATCATGTTTTATTTACAGAAGAAGGATGAAAACAAAAATTCTCATTTTGTTTACATTAGAAAAGATTAAACAAAATTCTCATTTTGTTTACATTAGAAAAGATTAAACAATTCTCATTTTGTTTACATTAGAAAAGATTAAACAATTCTCATTTTGTTCCATTAGAAAAGATTAAAGGAAAATGAGCTTGTTTATATGTTTGTCTATGATGTTGAGATGTTTGAGGTGTTAAGTATACTGTTAAGTATATTCAAAACTGAATAGTACACTTCCATTTACATGTTACCTGACTTGTTTATGTGATTGGGACGATAATTTTCACACATCGCCCAAGTGCACAAATAATTTATCATTTGTTTGATTGGTTGAAAACCCCACACGGGTGTTGGGATGAAAATTGACATACACTAATCCCAATATTTAATTGTATGTCTATCGATAGATCGACAGGCTGCGATGAGCGTTATTATTTCATTTTTAATGCTCACACAGTTGTATATTGCACTCTGGATGTGGATGGATGTTTGATAATCATTTATTTTCCTTGTTATATACATTCAATGTATGAAATCCATATAACTAAAGTTATATGGTGACTGATTGAGTCGCATTCCAATAAAGGATTTCTTTTATATAAAGAATATCTTTTTTTTATATAAAGAATATTTGGAATAAAGAATATTATAGTACAAATAACTTTTAAAATAAAGAATGTTGTTTTATAAAGAATATTTTATATATAGAAAATCTTTTCATATAAAGAATGTTTTATAATGAATTTTTTAAAGAATATGTAACAAAGATAAAGGGTATTCCTTTGAATAAACTGGTTAGTAACTAGAATGAATTTATTAAATTAAGATTTAATAGAATTTTCCATTTGAAAAATATTTATTCGGAATTGTTTAAATAAATTGATTTTGTGAACTATGTTTCTTAAACGACATTTGTTCTTTGACTCAAGTTAACATTTAAAAGTGATTTAGAATTTATAAATCTTTTTTTTAAGATTTAAAAAGAATTTTCTAAAGTCAAGTTTTCCAATTTAATATATATAGAATTGGAATTGAATAGAAATTCGATTCGATAATAATCGAGATAGGATTCTGTAAAAGAAGACTGTTACTATATATGGAATTTAAAAGGCTTGGCCGTTATTCCATTTATATTATTGGTCCGATACAGAAATTTATACCGATTATTTATTGACTTGATTTCTGTGAAAATTCCATAATTAATGGAACATGATTTTGGGTTTATCGTGAACAATGTTTTAAATGACATTGATTCTCTAACTCGATTAAAGACAAGGTTAATTCCTTTAAAATTGGAATAATCATTTAATAATGATTTTTTATATTAAAGCCCAATTGGAGTTTTAATTAATTTTTAGAAAGGAGATTAAAGAATAATTTTAAAAGAATTTATCTTTGATAAAATTAATGGAAACCTTTTCCCTAATAATATTTTCTATTTAAAAGAATATTCTGAATTGGAATGAGACATTGGATGTTTTTATAGCATTTGATTTTTAATTATAGAATACGCTGGTTATTCGGGAAGACCGGGTTTAACCCATTCCGAATAATTACTACGCCGATGAAGAGTCAAAGATGAAGACGGTGGTTGAAGATCGACGATCTTCACATCGAATGGACGTGTTGCTACAGAGACCCTTGATGGGAGTAGCTACCTTGAAGGGGCTTCAGTGGTGGTCGTCCGGACTATTGTTGATTGTTCGGATTTGGTTTTTGCTCAGACCCAGAGCATAAGCTAATAAATGGATGCGTGTCTGACATTGGATTTCGTTCCGTGTGAATTAAATTGATTTCTGTTAATGTATGTCTGTTTGGTGGTGGACGATTTATTCTCTGCTTAACACCCTGGTATATGTTAGTAGTTATCGATAGCATGACGCGAATTGTCAATGTGGCCCGCTAAGATGCGAATGATCGAGGTTTTGTTGAAAACAGGCCTTGTGAAAAATGATCAAAGCACGGCCTGTTTAGGTGTAGCTTTGTGTATAGCGTAACCTCACGAGCCTCACACCCCGGTATGAGTCAAAACGGGATACGGACTGTAGGGAGTGCACACGTTTCTTTATAGCTAGATTGATGTCAGGGACCTACCAGCGCTGACATTTTTCTTATGTGGATGATGGATTTTGAGGTACCTCGTTGTTTATAGGCCTTTGGTGGTCACATTATAGGTTCAAAGGAACCGGGAAGCGTGTGTTCAGCCATAACTAATCCATACACATATGTGTGGACCGACCCTGAAGATCCAAGGGTTCACTGCGGGGGATCCTGAGGCATTTGCTAGAGTGTCTCGAATCGGAGAGGAGCTTGCCCCTAGCCTCGACTCATGATGGAAACCAATTCTCCAATACGACATTACGATTTTAGTTGTATACTTATATACGGCGGCATAATATATGGTACCTATGTCGTCTAGGATTAATACATTTATATTGAATGATTTATGAAAACATACACACACTGATAGTAATACGTTTGACGTATTTATCATCCTTTGATCGTGATAAGGAAAAACCCTTTCCTCTGGTGTGCGTTGCATTGTGTGATGGGACTTGGGTCTTATAACGATCTCATTTTTCTTTAAATGCATAGCGTTATTTAAACGATTTACTTAATTATGCACTGGCAATCCAATGGAGTAAACCCGTTCCGCCTTAGCGGCGTGGTCCTGTGATTCGCCATATGATTAGTTAGTATAGAAAGATTTCTCATACCAGTCCCATGACTGACCTGTAGTTTGTTTCACTGGCAAACTCGGGTGCCCATATTTTCCACACGGGCAGTCGAGTAGCTTGTTTTGCAGATATCATATTTACAGGATCCTGGTCTACAGCTGAAGCGATATTCGGAAAGCTCTGTATCCGTGTATTCCTTTCGGTTGTATATTTGTATTATTTTTCTGCTGCTATTTAAATGTAATTTAATTCTCTGATCTTTTGTTTCCAATATATATTATTCATTTATACTCTGGAATATTCTTATACTCTGATGTAATTGTTGTAATCGGCAATAAAATGCTCTTCTGTTCTGTGTTCTGATGTGTGTTGTTCTCAAAGCAATCCGGGCTTTCCTTTACGGGGAAGTTTGGGTCGTTTCATGGACCTTTTTCGTTATCGTTTTCGAAGAGACCGGAATCTAAATTCCACTTTGATTCGATATATACGTTTCAAGTCAGAAATTATCAAAAATCATTGAAGATGGTGTTATGTAAAGGCTTTTCTGTCGATCCTAGGTAGAAAATGCCTAAGATGGATTTACAGGATAATGCCTTCGGTTTGTCCATCCCCAGGACAACTTGTATGGACGAGTGTCTGATAGAGTATGCCTAAAAAATTTCGTAGGTTGATCTCTTCAAACGTATTTACGTTTGGTGGCGGAGGAATTCGTTTCTCTTAGCTTTATACATATGGTATTTTTGGGGAAATCAATTTGTGATTTGGAGGGTTTGACGTTGTGGCATTCAAAGTGAATGAAGACGTGATATATCCAAAGGTAAGTTCAGCCTCAAGCCTCACAATCGGGGAATGACAAAAATCAGGTAGGCAGCATAGTTATGTGGGTCGCTCCCATTAGGGTGTATTGTCTCCTATCTAGAGAAATTCCATTTGCTTCTTTATTCTATTTAATGTTGCCCCTTTTCGGGAAACAGTGGGTTGCTCCCGGCCGTTGGTGACAATATATTCGATCCACTCAAGCGAAATGAGTGGTCGGTCATGTGTGGGCCGGGTTGCAAGACGTTCTTGTTGAACCCATTGTATTTGCCTCTAGAGATACACGATCGGTAGGTGGTTCCATACCTTGTCATACTTGGAAATCCATTATCCAATAAGCGCCCGTGATTTTGATTGTATACTATATATGTATATCGTGAGATGCAAGCGTTCTGCTAGATTGATATTTATTTGTGTTTAGACACTAGTATAATATCAAAATAGGATATGATTTTAAAATGTTTTGGGTTATCGTAAGGTAAAACCATCCGTATTTATGTGTGGATCGGTCTTACGATTATCCTTTCTTTCAAAAAGATTTTGAAAGTTAAAAATCAAGCTTTTTAAAATCATTTGCTCACACCAGTCCCATGACTGACCCAGAGTTTATTTTTCTGTGTTTTCCCTAAACTCTTGGGTGCCCAAATTTGTACTGGTAGTTCAATAGTTCAGGATTTTACAGATTTTTCTGAAGAAGCTTGGAGCAGGAGGCTTCAGCGTTAGACATATAGAGTTTATTCCGCTGTGTTGTATATTTAACGTACTCTGATGATGTATGTAAGTCCAACTACTATTGTGTTTCAAATGTGATTATTTATATATTATATTTTATTCTGCTGCGATTGTGGGACTCTGTGTTATTATTCAGTTCGATCTTCCATCTATTTTCTTCTATTATAATTTTCTACCTTTCTATTCTCGCCATCTAACTTCTTTCTATTAATGATTCGTATTTTTGTACAATTTGGGTTGGACATGAGTTGTATTTAGCCAGCTTAAACGGTACGGATTTGCGGGTCGTTACAGGCTTTCAAACAACAACAGTGAATTTAAATAAATTATTGGTTGATAAATTTGACCAATTCTAATTCGATTTGAATTATTTTTCTTATTAGCCAATTTTCACTATTTAAATTATAAATAAATATTTATAATTTAATTTCAACTACTACTGTAACAACCCGAAAATTCTGAACCAATTTAAAATTTTTATTTTTGAAATTTTAATGAATTTTGAATATTTAAAATGATTTATTTTAAATAATAACGATGAAAAATTTATTTTTAATCGAAGATAAAAACAAATAAATTTAATATAATTATAAAAGGAGTTTGAAATGGCGCTGCAGTTCGAAAATTCGATTTTAAATTTCTAAGGAATATGCAGGACTCAATATAAATCAGAATTGGACGAAAATAGAAATATTTAAATATGTTTAATTATATCTTTCTAGCGAATCTAAAAAATTGAAATTTCATTTTAAAAATGGTAAGTTATGTCTTTTTAAAATCTAGAAAAGTGGCTGTAGAATTTATATATATTTTAATATTATATATGACCCAAAAAATAGCCATTTTTCAAACGACCGCCAATTTCAACGAAACCACTTTTGTTGGATCCGGAATGTCAAATTATTGCTAGATTCCAATTTTCATAATTTTTTGGAATTTATATGTGAGCGTGGAAAAATAAAATGTGTTTTGTCAGTTTCAGTCAAATCGGATCAACCGGAAAATGACCATTTTTCAAATGGTTTCAGAATTCGATGAAATAAGTTATGTTAGGGTCGTATTGTCAAAACATAGCTAGAAATAAGTTTTTTGGAATTTTTAGAGTTCATATGTGGCCCCGGTGAATTTAAATGTGTGATCGAATTAAATAAATAAAAGATTTAAATTTTAAATTAAAAAAATCAAGCTGAAAACAATCGTTTGGGCTGATGGGACCTAGAACATTGGATCCGAAACGGGGGCTATTGGGTGTGATCAACTCTTGTTGGGTTGAGATTGGAACTGTTAAGGATTTACGGGTTTATTTGCAGTTATTAGAAAATTAAATATTATTTTATTATAAATATTCATTAACCAAAACCCTCGTTCCTCTATCTCCGGTAACCCGCCGCCATTACCATCGAATGACCATAGCTGCTCCAATCCTCCTCCTCACATAACTCTTCATCCCCACAATGAAATCGAGTGCTTCTTAAGGGAAATTTATAGATCTTCGTTCCCTCTACGTATTCATTTTTGTCTGGAGTTTTATCGTGTTGTATTTTCTTCGAATCACGCCCGAGATGTCCCACTGTTCAAAGCTCCATTGCGTCCTCCTGAAGCCGTCGAGTTGGGGCCCTCCACCACCACTGGGTGCGCCACTCTGTCCTCTACGGCGTGGTATATTCTGATCATCAGCATGTGGCTCGGTTGGAGCACAAGACTAAACCTTAGAATTAAATGAACTGTACAAACATCGGTTGTGTTATCAGATAGGAGGAAGAAGGGTAAACTCTAATTAATTTATTAAATTAATTAATTTAAAATATTATTTACACAAAATCAATCATATCTTACCAGTACGAATTCAGAATCATATGATTTCTAAAGCCTTGAAATCGCCTTGGCCTGATCTACACGATGAAACAGACCCGACCTGTTTAACAACCCAGAAATTCTAAGCCAATTTAAAATTTTTATTTTGGCAATTTTAATGAATTTTGAATATTTAAAATGATTTATTTTAAATAATAACGATGAGAAATTTATTTTTAATAGAATTAGAATGTATATATTTATACAGAGCGTCCTTAGAATATAATTATTTATTTTTAATTATAAAAGGAATTAAAAATGGCGAGGTAGTTTGAAAATTCGATTTCAAATTTCGAATGAATGTGCAGGATTCAAAATAAACCGGATTTTAGCAAAACTAAAAATATTAGAATCTATTAGAGAATATCTTTCCAACGAATCTGAAAAATAAAAATTTCATAGCAGGGATAAAAAGATATGCCTAGTTGAAAATTCAGAATAGTCGCTATGGAATTCTAGCCCTTAAAAATGGAAATTTTGCAAACGACCTCGGTATTCAACGAAACCACTTTTGTTGGATCCGGGATGTCAAGTTATTGCTAGATTCCAAAATTCATAATTTTCTGAATCAATATGTGAGCGTGGCAAAGGAAACGTGTTTTGTCAGTTTCAGTCAATTTCGATCGACCAGAAAATGGCAATTTTTCAAAAGGTCTCGGAATTTGACGAAATTAGTTTTGTTAGGACCGTATCGTCAATACAAAGCTAGAAAATATTTTTTGGGAATTTTTAGAGTCCGTTTGTGACCTTGGTAAATTTAAATGCGCATTCAAATTAAATATATATTGATTTATATTTTGAATCTAATGAAAACTGATAATGATTGAATTGTGTTACGAAACATGTCCCATTGTGTTCAGAATGGGGGTAATTAGCTAGGCACTACAGTCGGTGGGCTTGATTTCGAGTTCGTATTATAAAGTTACCTTTTTTAAATTAGAAATAACAAAATATTTATATATATAACAATACCTCACCTAACTCTACCTCCCTCTCCCTCTCTTCTTTAACGTTCAGAGATAAAATAAAATAATAAAAAAAAACCATCTTGTTCAAACCCGATCCCCATTGCCCCTGGCACCACACCAACCAATCCGACGCCACGCCACCTCGATCCGCCCTCCCCCCTCAGCCACCGTCGGCCTCCCCAAACCCCCACCTCGTCGGCCACCCTCCAAACCCCAACGACCCTTCTCTATAATCCCCAAATCAATGTGAACCACCACCTCCATCCACCGAAGGACCTGCCGCCGCCACCTCCCAACGCCTCGGCGCCGCCTCTGGCCCCTCCAAATCCGACGGTGGCCCTCCTCCATAAGCAAACTGATTTTTTTTCAAAGAAAAAAGGTGTGTTTCTATGATCTGATTTTGATTTCAGTTTTGAATACATATATAGAGTTATAAAAATATAGTTTTTATATATATTATTGAAGTATAAAGATTATATTTTTCACGAAGTAATGGTTAGATTTTTGTCTATAAAAAGATTAGATTTTTAAATGCGAAAAAATATGATTTTTATATAGTAGAGATAATAAAAATATGATTTTTATATACTAGAAAATATAAAAATTTGATTTTTATTTGAGTGGCGATATAAAAATATAATCTTTATTAGAAGAAGAGCGATATAAAAATATAATCTTTACTAGAAGAAGAGCGATATAAAAATATAATCTTTATTAGAAGAAGAGCGATATAAAAATATAATTTTTATTATGAAGTTAGCATGATAAAAATATGATCTTTATTATATGAACACGGTTATAAAAATAGATTTTTTTATCTATATAGTAGCGGTATAAAACTAGATTTTTTTTATCAATATAGTAGTAGTATAAAAATGTGATTTTTATCCATACACAGTAGTTATAAATATGTGATTTTTATATACATGGCAACAATATAAAGATGCGATTTTTATATATGTAGTGGATACGGACAATGAAAGTGACAAAAGGTGAGCACGGCGAAGATTTCCTACATGCGAAGAGTCGTGGCGTTTGATTTAGCTTATGGGTGAGAACTTCTCACTTTAACTCTTGTTTTCTAGTTAAATATATATACTAGGATGCAGACGGTGCTTAGCAACACCCGACACCCGTTGTCCACAGACCATGGACGACTTGTTTGATTTTGTTGTGTGGTGAAAATTGATTGTGATGTGAAATAAATGGAAATTTATTCATGTGTTGAAATAAATTATTTATCGTTAAAAATATAAATTTTAACGTGAATGTGAATAAATAAATATTCATTTACAAATCGGACGATTTGTTTATGTACACCAATTTGAAGGATATTGATTGGGACGAAAAATTTTACACATCGCCCAACTGCACAAATAATATTCAGTGTTTGTTGATTTGAAACGCCACACGGGTGTTGGGATGATATTTGGTGCACACTAATCCCAATTGTTTAGTTGTATGTCAATCAATAGGTTGACAGACTGTGTAAGCGTTAATTATTTTTGTTTAATGCTTATGCAGTTGTGTGGTGCACTTTGGATGATGGTTGATTATTTATCGTTGCTATTATATACATGTGTTGTATGGAATCCATATAATTAACATTATATGGTAGTTGATTGGGCCTCATTTCAATTTGGAAAATAAAAAATATTATAAAATGAAAATTCATGTGTTGAATAAAAGAAAATTCATGTGTTGAATAGAAAAAAATTAGTCATGTGCTGACGATACTCATGTGTTGAGAATATTCATGTGTTGAAACCATTCACGTGTTGAAACCATTCCTGTGTTGAAATAATTCATGTGTCGAAAGTATTCATGTATTGAGCGAAATATTTATACAATAAAATTCACATTTTTATTATAAGTAAGAATTAACAAACATTCATGTGTTGAATAAAATATATATTCATGTATGGAAGAAAATATTCATTTGTTGAATGGAATAACGAAGTTATTGAAATATATAAAGCCGTGTTGATTAGATTTGCGCCATTTTGACATGAACGATATTTATATCGATTATATTCGTTTTTATAATGAATATAGAAAAGGAAGTGATTTCAAAATGTAACATTTTGAAAATATTATCATTTATATATTAATGATATGGAATATTCAATTTTGATCTAAAATTGAATATGAAGTTGAAATCGTTTTTAAAATGAATTTAAAATGATTTATAAAATATCTTTTGAATTGAAATCAATGAAATATATATATTATATATATTATTGGCCTGAATAGAACGCGCTGCGCCGCGGTACTTCATGAATTTCGACCTTTGACTTCGAATTGACGTTTCGGGAGTTACGACCATCGTATTCTCCTGAAACCAGAACCGTTGGGTTCGTATCTAAAATAGCTTTCCAATAAATATTAGAAATTTAAAATCTAGTAGTTGGATATGGAATTATGTCCAAATCAAATTTGGAAAAGGTCGCTATAAGTGCAGTTCGGTGGTCGTTATTGAAAACCGACTGTACGGGCCTTGATAAAATTATTAATAATATTAATAATTTGTGTAAAATCATAATATATGAATTGGAAAGAATGGGATGAAAAATTCCACATTTAAAAGGATAAAAATATTTTTTTATCTAAATGAACTAGTTTTGAACTAGATTTGAAGTGGTTTTAAAAATAATCTAAATTTCCAATATACGAATTGGAATGGATTTGAATCGAAATTATCTTCGGAATATTTCGATGTTGGATTTCGTGATTATACAGATATGGTTGTGGAAATTTGAAAGACATAATTATATCGTTATTTCCAATATGATATTTGTTGGTTTCAGAATTTGATATTGAATATAAGCCGATATATTTTCTATTCAGAGCCTTGTATTTAATATCAAATGGGATTTTGGGTTCGTCGTGAATGGTGCCTTGAATAACACTGTTCTTGATCCCAGTTTAGAAAAGGAATAAATCTTTTAATTAAGATTTAGTGAAATTGTCCATTAATTAGTATTTAATTGGAATTGAATTTAAATTGGTTTTTGGGTTTATCATGAGCGGTGTATTGAATAACACCTGTTCTTTAACCCGATTAACAATGGAATGTGATTTTGGTTTTATTGTGAACCGTGTTTTAGATGACATTGGTTCTTTAACCCAGTTAAAGACATGATATTGATTTTTGGGAAGATTAAAATTAAGTGGAGTTTTAATGAATCTTTAATTAGATTTAAATAATTGAGAATGGAGTATCACCTGTTTTGCTCCAAAGCGATAGTTAAATCTTTAATTAGATTTGAACGTGAAATGGTAATTAATATTTACCAATAACACCGTGGTGTTAGTTATAGAGTATTACCGGTTTTTCTCCATGGGATGAATTGGTTGGGTTTGGGAAATAAAATAAATAGTTACTTCGGTGTGGTTTGCTAATCCCGACTAGTTTGGAAAACCATAACATGGTTTGAAATGATATCCAAAGGAAGATTAAAGAATAAATTTAAAAGAATTTATCTTTGATAAAATTAATGGGAACCTTTCCCTAGGAATGTGAATATTTGAATAAAGAATGTCCTGAATTGGAATGAGGCGTTTGTTGTGTTTGTGTAACACTTGTTTATTATATACGCGGGTTATTCGGAAAGGTTTGGTTTATACCCATTCTGAATAACCGATTCGATGATAAATCGAAGAAGAAGACGGTGGTTGAAGACTGGAGGTCTTCACGCCGTTTGGATGATTATTGATGATCTTGATTAGGTTGTACACCCAAGATGGGGGAGTCGGTCGGTGATCGTCTAGACGTACTAGGAGATCGATGGATATGCGAGGAATTAGGTTCCTCCGGTTTTGTTCAGACCCAGAACGAACTTGTAAATGGACTGTGTGTCTGACATTGGATTTTATTTTGTGTGATTGATTTCTATTAAATATATATCTATTTGGCGGCAGAGAATTTATTCTCTTGCTTAATGCCCTTCTCTGAGACGTACGAGCTCAGAGGTTATGTACTGATGGATATCAATCGCATGAATTGCCTGTTTGGCATGCCTAAGTGGAAAATGATCAAGGATTCTGTTGAAAATCAAAGCCTTGTGGTTGATGTCCAAATCACGACATGTGTGGCATAGCTTTGTGTGTAACATTAATTTGCGAGCCTCAAATCTCAGTATGAGTCAAAAACGGGATAGTGACTACAGGGAGAGCACGACGTTTATTTCTAGCTATGGGTGATGTCAGTGACCTACCAGCCCTGACATTTATATACTTTTTACCTGTGTGGTTGTTGGATGCGAGGCGCCTCACATATAGGTCTGATAGGAACGGAAAACGTTTGTTCAGGAGTAACTAATCCTCAAAAGTAAGAGAGGATCGGCCCTGAAGATCCAGGATCGCTATGTGTGGTCCTGAGACATTTGCTAGAGTGTCTCGAACAGAGAGGAGTTTGCCCCTTGCCTCGACTCATGAAGGAAATCCAATTTCCAATACGTGACATTCTGTTTTATTTGTAGAGCCTAGTATGGCGACATAGTAGCATGGGATACTATGTCGTCTATGATTGATACATTTATATTCGAAGTTATTTTTGACACTATACACTTATAATAGTATCTAATGATTTGTTTTAAATGTATCAAGCATTATTTGGCTATTATAAGGGAAAACCCTATCCTCCGGCTTGCGTTGCATCGTGTGATGGGACATAGGTCTTATAATAGCTTCATTTTTTCAAAAAGCATTGCGTTGTTTATAACTGTTTATGCACTGGTATTCTCGGGAAGAAACCCGTTCCGTGTCATACGGCGTGGTCCCTTGATTTACTTTATTTCTAAAGTAAAGTTTAAATAACTGTTTTAGTTGTCACACCAGTCACATGACTGACCTGGAGTTTATGATTTTAACCTAAAGTCTGGGTGCCCCTATTTTAGACACGGGCAGCTAGTAGTTTTGGTTTTGCAGATTTATATTTATAGGATCCTGATTTACAGCTGGAACGAGGCTCAGAAAGCTTTGTATCCGTGTATTACTTTCAGTTGTGTGTTGTATTACTTTTCCACTGCTATGTAATTTATTGTAATCTCTGATATTTATCGAATGTATTTTGTTTATTCATACTCTGTATATTCTTGTATTCTGATGGAATTGTTGTAATAAACAATGAAATGTTCTTCTGTTTGTGTTCTGATTTGTCGTGTTCTCAAAGCAATTCGTTCTTTCCTTCATGGGGAAGTTACGAGTTCTTACAGTGGTATCAGAGCTTTGGTTTACAGAGCTCGAGAACAAGACACATTAGAACCAAACGAAAGAATTCATCAGAGATTGGATTAGTAATATCCAATGAGGAAAACTTGTTAGAGATGGGATCAGTAGTGTCCTAGAACGAGTGGAAAGAGTGAAATTTTTGAAAGATAAAAAGGAAAACAAATTTTGTTTTGAAAATTAAATTCAAGTATACATATTTGAATATTTTATTTGTATTGAATTTGTACAATCGAGTATATAAAGATTTTGCAAATACGCGTCATGAACGTATATTCGAAGTTTTAATATATTGGATAGATATATAATCACACTCTAGTCGCCCGGAGATAATTCTGGTAATGCGGCCGCATTATCAGTATTTGTGTTCGAGTTTCAAAAGGTGTGATATCTATATATTTCCATTAGACTGGTGTGAGAACCAAAACTAGATAGGGCTATTGTTGTGATTTAGCAATAAAAACATGATTTTCTGTATATGTATCAAAATTATGAATTTGAAACGTTAATCCACTAATTGATTGCTGGTTGTGTTGTTTGATTATTGGTTTCATTTATTAAAATTTTGAGCCATTTAGCCAAATGGAACCAAATATTGAATGTATTGAAAATTGTTTGAAAATGCATGCATGTACATATATATGTGTGAACAAGTCATAGCAAGGAGGCTAGAGCAGAGGAATAAAATTGTTTGCCCGACAAATAGGTACATGTTTATTGTATTTCTTGGGAATTTGATGCTTTTATGAGCCAAATGGCTAGCCGCTTAGCTGTTTCTTTTTCTTTTGGATTGGTGAGGGCCATGGGAGGCTATTTGAAATATCCCGAAGCTCCCGGTGCAGGGGAGGTTATGCCGAAATTTTTCGGAAATTTAGGGTGTTAGCCAAATTTTTTAAAATTTTGAAAAGTTCTTAGAAACTGAAAAGTTGAAGAACTTAAGCCGTAAAGAAAATAATGAAAGTTGAGTTGTTAACTAAACAACTTTCAGCTTCGTTCCTTTTCGAGGATGAAAAGATTTTAAGTGGGGGAGATTGTAACAACCCAGAAATTCTGAGCCAATTTAAATTTTTTATTTTGGCAATTTTAATGAATTTAGAATATTTAAAATGATTTATTTTAAATAATAACGATGAGAAATTTATTTTTAATAGAATTAGAACGTATATATTTATATAGAGCGTCGCTAGAATATAATTATTTATTTTTAATTATAAAAGGGATTGAAAATGGCGTGGTTGTTTGAAAATTTGATTTCAAATTTCAAATGAATGTGCAGGATTCAAAATAAACCGGATTTAAGTGAAACCAAAAATATTAGAATCTATTAGAGAATATCTTTCCAACGAATCTGAAAAATCTAAATTTCATAGCAGGGATAAAAAGATATGCCTAGTTGAAAATTCAGAATAGTCGCTATGGAATTCTGGCACTTAAAAATGAAAATTTTGCAAACGACCTCAGTTTTCGACAAACCTTCTTTTGTTGGATCTGGGATGTCAAGTTATTGCTAGATTCCAAAATTCATAATTTTCTTAATCAATATGTGAGTGTGGCAAAGGAAAATGTGTTTTGTCAGTTTCAGTCAATTTTGATCATCTAGAAAATGGCCATTTTTCAAATGGTTTCGGAATTTGATGAAATTAGTTTTGTTAGGACCGTATCGTCAATACGAAGCTAGAAAATATTTTTCGGGAATTTTTAGAGTCCGTATATGACCCCGGTAAATTGAAATGCGCGTTCAAATTTAATATATATTGATTTATATTTTGAATCTAATGAAAACTGATGGTAATGATCGAATTGAGTTACGAAACATGTCCCATTTTGTTCAGAATGGGGTTAATTAGCTAGGGACGACAGTCGCTGGGCTTGATTTCGAGTTCGTATTATAAAGTTACCTTTTTGAAATTAGAAATAATATATATATATATATATATATATATATATATATATATAATACCTCACCTAACTCTACCTCCCTCTCCCTCTCTTCTTTAACATTCATAGATAAAAAAAACCTCCTCGTTCAAACCCGATCCCTATCGCCCCTGGCACCGCACCACCCAATCTGACGCCACGCCACCTCGATCCTTCCCCCCAGCCACCGTCAGCCTCCCCGAACCCCCACCTCGTCGGCCACCATCCAAACCCCGATGACCCTTCTCAATAATCCCGAATCAACGTGAATCGCCACCTCCATCCATCGAAGGACCTGCCGTCGCCACCTCCTAGCACCCCGGCACCGCCTCTGGCCCCTCCAAATCCGACAGTGACCCTCCTCCATAAGCAAACTGATTTTTTTTCAAAGCAAAAAGGTGTGTTTCTATAATCTAATTTTGATTTTAGTTCTGAATACATATATAGAGTTATAAAAATATAGTTTTTATATATATTACAATAAAGAATAGATTTTTCAAGAAGTAAAGGTTAGATTTTTGTCTATAGAAAGATTAGATTTTTAAATGCAAAAAAAATATGATTTTATATAGTAGAGATAATAAAATTATGATTTTTATAGACTAGAAAATATAAAAATGTGATTTTTATATGAGTGGCGATATAAAAATATAATCTTTATTAGAAGAAGAGCGATATAAAAAATATAATCTTTGTTAGAAGAAGAGCGATATAAAACTATAATCTTTATTAAAAGAAGAGTAATATAAAAATATAATTTTTATTATGAAGTTAGCGTGATAAAAATATGATCTTTATTATATGAACACCATTATAAAAATAGATTTTTTTGTCTATATAATAGAAGTATAAAAATAGATTTTTTTTATCTGTATAGTAGCAGTATAAAAATGCGATTTTTATCCATAGAGCGTAGTTATAAAAATGTGATTTTTATATACACGGAAACAATTTAAAGATGCGATTTTTATATATGCAGTGGATACGGACAATGGAAGCGACAAAAGGTGAGCACGGCGAAGATTTTCTACATATGAAGAATCGTGACATTTGGTTTAGCTTATGGGTGAGAACTTCTCACTTTAACTCTTGTTTTCTAGTTAAAAATATATACTAGGATGCAGATGGTGCTTAGCAGCACTCGACACCCGTTGTCCACAGACCATGGACGACTTGTTTGATTTTGTTGTGTGGAGAAAATTGATTGTGATGTGAAATAAATGGAAATATATTCATGTGTTGAAATAAATTATTTATCGCTAAAAATATAATTTTTGACGTGAATGTGAATAAATAAATATTCATTTACAAATCGGACGATTTGTTTGTGTACACCCATTTGAAGGATATTGATTGGGACGACAAATTTTACACATCGTCCAACTGCAAAAATAATATTCAGTGTTTGTTGATCTGAATCCCCACACGGGTGTTGGGATGATATTTGGCGTACATTAATCCCAATTGTTTAGTTGTATGTTAATCGACAGGTTGACAAACTTTGTAATCGTTAATTATTTATGTTTAGTGCTTATGCAGTTGTGTGGTGCACTTTGGATGATGGTTGATTATTTATCGTTGCAATTATATACATGTGTTGTATGGAATCCATATAATTAACATTATATGGTAATTGATTGGGCCTCATTCCAATTTGGAAAATAAAGAATATTATAAAATGAAAATTCATGTGTTGAATATAAGAAAATTCATGCGTTGAATAGAAAAAAAATAGTCATGTGTTGACGATACTCATATGTTGAGAATATTCATGTGTTGAAACTATTCATGTGTTGAAACCATTCATGTGTTGAAACTATTCATGTGTTGAAACAATTCATGTGTTGAAAGTATTCATGTGTTGAGCGAAATATTTATACAATAAAATTCACATTTTTATTGTAAGTAAGAATTAACAAATATTCATGTGTTGAATAAAATATATATTCATGTGTTGAAGAAAATACTCATTTGTTGAATCGAATAACGAAGTTATTGAAATATATAAAGCCGTGTTGATTAGATTTGCGCATTTTGATGCGAACGGTATTTTTATCGATTATATTCGTTTTTATAATGAATATAGAAAAGGAAGTGATTTCAAAATATAATGTTTTGAAAATATTATCATTTATATATTACTGATATGGAATATTCAATTTTGATCTAAAATTGAATATGAAGTTGAATTCGTTTTTAAAATGAATTTAAAACGATTTATAAAATACGTTTTGAATAGAAATCGATGAAATATATATAATATATATTATATATATTAATGGCATGAATAGAATGCGTCGCACCGCGGCAGTTCGCGAATTTCGACCATTAGCTGCGAATTGACATTACGGGAGATCCGACCGTCGGATTCTCCTGAAAGTCGAATCGTTGGATTCACTTTCCAATGAATATTAGAAATTTGAAATCTAATGGTTGGATTTGGTATTATGTCCAAATCAAATTTGGAAAAGGTTGCTGTAAGTGCAGTTCGGTGGCCGTTATTGAAAACCGACTGTACGGGCCTTGATAAAATTATTAAAAATATTAATAATTTGTGTAAAATCATAATATGTGAATTGGAAAGAACTGGGATGAAAAATTCCGCATTTGAAAGTATAAAAATATATTTTTAACGAAATGAACTAGTTTTGAACTAGATTTGAAGTGGTTTTAAAAATAATTAGAATTTCCAATATACGAATTGGAATGGATTTGAATCAAAATTATCTTCGGAATATTTCGGTGTTGGATTTCGTGATTATACAGATATGGTTGTGGAAATTTGAAAGATATATTTATATTGTAACAACCCATAAAATCTGAACCAATTAAAAAATTTTAAACTGGCTATTTTTAGTGGATTTTAAATATTTATAATAATTATTTTAAATAATAGCGACGAAAAGTGTGTTTGAATCGATGTTTGAAAATAAATATAATTAATTCTAATTATAAACAAGGCCTGAAATGGCGCGGTAGTTTCAAAAATTGAATTCAAAATTTGACTGACTGTATCGGGTGCAAATTAAAACTGATTTTAGTGAAACCAAAAATATTTAAATCTGTTAGTGATTATCTTTCTAACGAATCTGAAAAATTGAAGTTTCATAGCGGGAAGTAAAAGTTATGGCTAACTAAATTTTCAGAAAGGTCGCTATAGAGTTATATAGCCCGTGAAAATGGTCATTTTGCAAACGACCTCAGAATTCGACGAAACAACTTTTGTTGGATCCAGGATGTTAAATTATTGCTAGGTTTCAAATTTCATAATTTTTGAAGCTAGTATGTGAGCGTGGCAAAGGAAAGTGCGTTTGATCGATTTTTGTTATATTGGATCGACCAGAAAAGGGCCATTTTTCAAACGGTCTCATAATTCGACGAAACTAGTTTTGTTGGGACCGTATCGTCAAAAAATAGCTAGAATTATTTTTTTGGAATTTTTAGGATCAGTATGTGGCCCCGGCAAATTGAAATGTACGTTCAAATTAAATATAGAATGTTTTATATTTTAATTTGAAGGAAAACTGACTGAAACAGTCGAATGGGCCAACGAAACATATCCCATTGTGTTCGGAATGGGGGTATTTAGCTAGGAACGACAGTCATTGGGTTTGGATTGGTGTTAGTATGTGAAGAGGGGTATTTTTGAGATTTTAAAATAAATAAATAAAATATCATTGGGCCACATCATTCTCTCTTCCCGCTTTCTCTCTCTCCCTCTCATCGCGAACGACAGAAACCCCTTCCATCCTTCCCGTCCATTTTCTGGCCAAATCGGTTCGATTCAAACCTCGACCTTGTTGAGAATTTTGAAGAGCTCGAGACGAGCTTCAAATCCATACCAAGTACTCCCTCTTTCGTGAGGTATTTCGTTCGAATCACCCCCGGGAACGTCCGCACTTTGAACCGCCGCCGAGAGTCACCAAGACCACCGAGTTCATCGCGGTTAGGGTGCCCTGGCGCGTCTCTCCTTGCTCTTCTTCGTGGTGAAGGCCAATCGTCCTATCGATTCACGGATTGCACGAAAAGTTCAAACCTAGTTTTGAAGATTTCAGAAAGGTAACGGCTGATAATATTAAAACTGTTTTAATAGAACTTTAAAGCGCTACGGTTTTTGATTTCACAATAAAAATCATATCTTTTTGCTATGTAGTCGAAATTCAGTGAAACAAGAGACAGTGGACTCGTGTGGACGTCTTCTACATTCTAGAAGAGACCACATATTTTTCTGAGCCTTCTGCTATTTTTGGTGGAGTGGAACCCAATGTGAGATTTTTGAATTATGAATGATATGGAAAACAACGATGTATAAATTATATAGTCGATGTATGAGTTATATAAGCGTTGTACACCTCATGTATAAGCGTTGTATAAGTTGTACGTTCGATGTATAAGTTATATATGCGTTGTAAAAATTATATATGTGTTGAAATAGAAGTGAAATATACTTATATATATATATATATATATACACACGCCCCTCATCCATAAACCATGGACGATATTTATTGGTTGTGATTGGTGTGAAAATTGGTTGATAGCGAATGGTTGATTTGAATTGTTCGTGGTTGAGATTGATTGATTGTGGTTGAAAAATACCCGTTTGTGGTTGAGAATTATTTGGTTGAAACCACATAGGATTAGTTTGTGGAAAAGGAAAATAATAAACATGCCACCTGCGTGCGAACTAGATGCATGAAATCCCCATTGTCAAAAGCTGCGAGGCTTTAAGGTAGAGTGAGGAGCCGTACTAGGGACAACCCTGGTTTTAACTACCCTGTCGTTCTACTGCCGAAATTTTCTGAAATATTTCTGTGTTTGATTTAAAATTCATGTGTTGAATGTTGAAATAAAATCCATGTGTTGAATGTTGAAATAAAATTCATGTGTTGAATGTTGAAATAAAATTCATGTGTTGAATTGAATTCATGTGTTGAATAAAGTTCGTGTATTGAATAAATTCTTTGAAAAATAAAAATAACAATTTTATTATATATTAAGACTATATAAAATATTAGTGTTTTAAATAAATCGTTTTAACATCAAAAATAACATTTTTACCTTATATATAAACTATATAAAATAGTCGTGTTTTGAAATAAATTGTTTTATAATAAAAATCATATTGTTATCATCTATATGAACTATATGAAATAATCGTGTTTTGAAATAAATTGTTTTACAATAAAAAACACATTTTTATTATATACATAAATTGTTAAAAATAGTGAAGTGTTGAAATAAATGTCTGTTGGATAAAAATATCATTTTTATCAAATATATGAAGTGAATATGGTTTTGAAATCGACGAATAAATTATATTTACATATATATGTAAAAATAATTAAAATAAATCGAATAACGAAGCTGCAGTTCATGTTTTTAAAACGGGATTTCAAACGATTAGTGCGGGAGATCCGACCATCGGATTTTCCCGAAACCGCAACCGTTGGGTTCGATTTGGAAATATCTTTCCAACGACACCCACTTTGTGAAGATCCAACGGTTGGAATGTCTGGAATGTTTAATTCAAATCTAAAGAAAAACAGTGCCAGAATCGATCATATATATATATATAATTAAATTAATTCGAATAACGACGCTGTAGTTCGTATTTTGAAATCGAAACTTCAAACGAGTGTACCGGGAGATCCGACCGTCGGATTTTCCCAAAACTAAAACCGTTGGATTCGTTTTGAAAAGATCTTTCTAATGATATAAATTTTGTGAAGATCTAACGGATAGATTTTCAGATATGTGTAAATCAAATCTAAAGAAAAACAGCGCCACGGCCGCGTTATGGCCTGATGCGCCGTTTGAATGAATTGGCTATTTTTAAATAAATAAAAATAGCGATAAATCGTGATAAAATATTATATACGATATGGAATGGAAATAAACTAAATTTGCTCGGTTTATGTGATATTTGATGGTTGAATATGCTTGGCGTGAAAATTACATTTAAGAACAGAATTATTGGTGTCGAATAATTTAACCATTAAAATGAATTGATTTAAATTCTAAATATACGTGAATTACTTGAAAAGGCCGAGTTAAATCTCATTTCAAATAGTTGATCAGCGATGTGAAGTCGGTGATGAAGACGGTGGTTGAAGACCGGAGATCTTCACCTCGCTTGGATGATAACTGATGTCCTGATTGGGAGGCATCCCGAAATATGGATAATGAGTGGTGATCGTCCAGACATACGTGGAGATCGATGGATATGCGAGGTATATAGTGCCTCCTGTTTCGTTTAGACCCGGAACGAATGTGTAAATGGACTGTGTGTCTGACATTGGATTTTGTTCTGTGTGGATTGATCTCTATTAAATATATATTTGTTTGACGGTGGAGAATTTATTCTCTTGCTTAACGCCCTTCTCTGAGACGTACGAGCTCAGAGGTTATATATGGATAGAAATCAGTCGCATGGAGTGAGCTGCCTGTATGGCACGCCTAAGTGGCAAATGATCAAGGCTTTTGTTGAAAAACAAAGTCTTGTGGTTGATGGTCAAAGCGCAGCCTGTGTGGCATAGCTTTGTGTATAACGTTGATTCGCGAGCCTTACACCCCGGTATGAGCCATAAACTGGAGAGGACCTCAGGGAGGGCATGCGTTTCCTTCTAGCAAGAGGTGGCGTCAGTGCTTAAACTGGCTGACATTTATATTATTTTCACCTATATGGTCGTTGCTGTTGCGAGGCGCCTCGGATATATCGGTGACTATGTGAGGCCGATGGAGTCATTCGTTGACTCATTTACGCCCCAAAGGGTGGGGAAACGCAGTGTTCAAGCATTTTAATACACATCGGTGGACCGGCCCTGACGATCCAAGGATCACTCGAGCTCTGATCCTGAGGCTCGGGCTAGAGAGTCTCGAATTCGGTAAGGACTATTTTTTGCCTTGGTTCATGACGGAAATCCAATTTCCAAATACGTGACTGTGTGGTTTTGATTGTAAACCTATATTTGGCGACATAGTGGCATGGGACGCTCATATCGCCTATGATTGATATTTGTGATTGTATATAAAATTAGAAACTAACTGGAAACGAGCTAAGATGGATGGTTTCCTAGGTATTAATCTGATGTTGGTTTTGGCCTTCGGGGTTAATACTTAGGAAATCGTTCTCTAACTAATTTACAGTTGGAGTCTGATTGGGAATTAAATGGCAAAAATTTAAATTTTAAGTGATTTTACTTTACACGTATTAAGCATATCTTGGTCGATATAAGGTAAAACTCTATCCTCCAGTTTGCGTTGCATTGTGTGATGGGACTTGAGTCTTATATCGGCTTCATTTTTGTAAAAAGCGTTGCGATGTTTAAAAGATTTACTTGTTTTAAGCACTGGCAATCCAATGGAGTGAACCCATTCCGCGAAAGTGGCGTGGTCATGTGATTAGCCATATTATAAAATGTGTTAAGTAGATTTCTCATACCAGTCCCCTGACCGATTCGTAGTTTGTTTCACTTGCAAACTCGGGTGCCCCTTTTTCTCCACAGGCAGCCTTGTATTCAGGTTTTAGTAGGCTCTTCCTGGATAGCTGGAGTTGAAGATGGATTCTATCATTTATCTCTTTTTATGTTGTTCAGCTCCTATTGTACATATTATGTTTGTTTTCCGCTGTAGACATTTATGTGTAGCTGAATTGTATTTGTACTAAGTATGATCCTGTATACTGTGTAATTCTGATGATTATGTTTATCCAGTGTATTCTATTGTACATTATTTGGTGTATTTATTTATTTTTGTTCTGTTATTATCTGTTTATGTGTTATATTCCAAAGATTACCCTTGCCACCTTTAGTACGGGGTTTTCGAGTCGTCACATATATCGTTATTTCCAATACGATATTTGTTGGTTTCAGAATTTGATATTGAATATAAGCCGATATATTTTCTATTCAGAGCCATGTATTTAATATCAAATGGGATTTTGGGTTCGTCGTGAATGGTGTCTTGAGTAACACTGTTCTTGAACCCAGTTTCGAAAAGGAATAAATCTTTTAATTAAGATTTAGTGAAATTGTCTAGTTAATTAGTATTTAACTGGAACTGAATTTAAATTGGTTTTTGGGTTTATCGTGAGCGGTGTTTTGAATAACACCTGTTCTTTAACCCAATTAACAATGGAATGTGATTTTGGGTTTATCGTGAACCATGTTTTAGATGACATTGGTTCTTTAACCCAGTTAAAGACAGGATACTGATTTTTGGGAAGATTAAAACTAACTGGAGTTTTAATGAATCTTTAATTAGATTGAAATAATCGAGAATGGATTATCACCAGTTTTGCTCCAAAGTGACAGTTCAATCTTTAATTAGATTTGAGCGTGAAATGGTAATTAATATTTACCGATAACACCGTGGTATTAGATATGGAGTATTACCGGTTTTGCTCCATGTGATGAATAGGTTGGGATTGGGAAATAAAATAATTACTTCGGTGTGGTTCGCTAATCCTGACTAGTTTGGAAAACCTTAACATGGTTTGAAATGATATCGAAAGGAAGATTAAAGAATAAATTTAAAAGAATTTATCTTTGACAAATTTAATGGGAACCTTTCCCTAGGAATGTGAATATTTGAATAAAGAATGTCCTGAATTGGAATGAGGAGTTTGTTGTGTTTGTGTAACACTTGTTTATTATATACGCGAGTTATTCGGAAAGGTCGGGTTTACACCCATTCTGAATAACCGATTCGACGATAAATCGAAGAAGAAGACGGTGGTTGAAGTCCGGAGGTCTTCACGTCGTTTGGATGATTATTGATGATCTTGATTGGGTTGTACACCCAAGAGGAGGGAGTCAGTCGGTGATCGTCCAGACGTACTTGGAGATCGATGGATATGCGATGAATTAGGTTCCTCCGGTTTCGTATAGACCCAGAACGAACTTGTAAATGGACTGTGTGTCTGACATTGGATTTTATTCTGTGTGATTGATTTCTATTAAATATATATCTGTTTGGCGGCAGAGAATTTATTCTCTTGCTTAATGCCCTTCTCTGAGATGTATGAGCTCAGAGGTTATGTATTGATGGATATCAATCGCATGAATTGCCTGTGTGGCATGCCTAAGTGGAAAACGATCAAGGCTTCTGTTGAAAAGCAAAGTCTTATGGTTGATGATCAAAGCACAGCCTGTGTGGCATAGCTTTGTGTATAGCGTTAATTCATGAGCCTCACACCTCGGTATGAGTCAAAAACGTGATAGTGACTACAGGGAGAGCATGACGTTTCTTCCTAGCTATGGGTGATGTCAGCGACCTACCAGCCCTGACATTTATATATTTTTTACCTGTGTGGTTGTTAGATGCGAGGCGCCTCGGATATAGGTCTGATAGGACCAGGAAACGTGTGTTCAGGAAAAACTAATCCTCAAAAGTAAGAGAGGACTGGCCCTGAAGATCCTGGATCGCTGTGTGTGGTCCTGATACATTTGCTAGAGTGTCTCGAATGGAGAGTAGCTTGCCCCTTGCCTCGACTCATGAAGGAAATCCAATTTCCAATACGTGACATTCGGTTTTATTTGCAGAGCCTAGTATGGCAACATAGTAGCATGGGATACTATGTCGTCTGTAACACCCCGTATTTTCTGAGAATATTAAAATAACAAATTAAAGAATAATTAATTTGAAAAAAGGGAATGAGAAAAGAATAATGTTTAGCATTGTTCTAAGGTTTGTAAGCAAAAGACTTAGTAGCTCATTTGGTTAGAACGTGTGACTTGCATACAAGAGGTAAAGAGTTCGAAGCCCGCCAGCGCCATATTTTTGTTTTAGGGGAATGGCTAAAAAGTGGCTTAGTGTGAACGCAGTTCAAAAAAGTGGTTTAGTGTGAAAATGGTTAATTATGAAGAAGTTATTGAGCCTTGAAGTTTGTATGCGTATGAGAGAAATATATATATATATATATATATATATATACGTAAAAATTAAATAAATAAATAAATATGCAAAAAAGTTCAAAATAGCGAATTGGGAGGGGGAATAACCGAACCGGACCATTTTTGAGGTCGATCCGAGCCCCACTGGGTCGACTAGGTGTTAATCTAGGGTGTTTGGCAGTCAACCCGTAGGTCGATTCGCTCAAATGCAGATTTTGCATCTGATTGGTTTTCATGGTTCAGGGTTAATCTAATGGTCCTAAATAACTTCCTACACCTATATATGCATCCCTAACCTAAACCTAAATCTCTTAAACAATTCTCTAGCCTCCACTGCTCTCTTCTTGTCAAAAAAATAAATCAATGGCGTCTCTACTCTGCTGAAACCTAAGCTAGGACTTGTGCTTCTTCTTCTTCCAATTCTGATTAGGATTAAAAGAGAACAACTACAACACCTTTTTCTTTTAGAATCCAACCAAGGCAAGTACAGTTATTTTCCGATATGAAATTTAATTATGATCCTAGCATGATAATGAATCTGAAATTGAGGTAATATCTTTTTCTGTTTATCAGATCTGTTCTTCTGCTTTATTATTATTATTTTGTTTGTTATGTATTTCTTCCTTCTTTCTTTCTTTTTGTTTGATAGCCAGGCTACCACGAGCCTAAGCCAAATCTCATAAGAGATGAACGTATAAATGCTAAATTTTGGGAAGAATATTGAATGAGGCATATTTGGGCATAATTGATTTGTAACTAATTTGAGGACACAACGCATGTTGTAATTCTGGACATAAATTTGAGGCATATTGCATAAGATGACCTATGACTTGGAAGAAGAGGATTGTTGTGACTTAAAACATAAAATAGGTTGCAACTTAGAAACATAAATCTGAGGCATATAATTGAACATAGTTTTGAGGTATAAAGAATATTGGACATATGACATGGGATTTGGGGCGTAAAATTTAACTGTGAACATGTAACTGATTTGGATGCATAGTACAAGTTGTAATTCAAGATCTAGATCTGGACATACTATACATATTATAGTCTGTAATTTGGAAAAAAGGAGAATTAATTTGCATATGACTTAGGTGTACAAATTTATATTAAGATTTGATAACTATTAAGTGTGAATACGCCTAAATGTGGATTTTTGGATATGTGGCATGCATTGTAATTAATGGTTATATTTGGCATAATTTATGTGTGAATCACGATTGAGATTTTTGAGCATATTCTGTACTATGCAAATTTAACTAAAATTTAGGTATATCTCATTTTATGAATCATGACGATGATTTAGGCATGTGAATTTAGGCCTAATTTATAATTAGGCAAGAATAGTCAATGAAACCTTAAGGAATGTTTTAGATCTGCTAAATCTGTTTAATCTATTGAATTACCTAATATGCTAAATTTGTTATCTGTTTAATCTGTTGAATTGCCTAAACTACTTAACATGTTGAAGTGCTAATTATGTTAAACTGTCTAATCTGCTAAATCTGTTGTGTCGCCTAATCTGTTAAATCTGTTGAAAAGAAGAATAATTGTAATTTGTAGGCAACCTAAGATTGAGTAAAACAGGATAATTTGATTAATCTGCTGCGACTTGAGAAGAAGTTAAATTTGTTAAATGAACATAATTAGTCTGATATTTTCTGTAAGGGAATAAAGTGGCTATGACACGAGGTTAGACTCCGTTTGCGATGGAAGCCTGCCCGGAACCAACCGGCTTAACTAGCAACTGCAAAATGTCAGTCTAATGTGAGAGGTCGTAGGCATAACTAAAATATGCTTAGACACGAGGTTAGGTCTGGCTTGTGCCAGAAGTCTACCCGGAACCGCCCGGCACATCCATTGGCCACAAGCTAGCGACCTAATGTGAGAGGTCTGCGCATTAATAGTTAATTAATGCAAATCTAAGATAAATATGATGTCTAAAACGTGTTGGGTGGATAGTGTTAAACCAACTGGACTAATGAATTTAACAAACCCGTTTCGTGCATCTGTAGGCCCAATACAAAGTTAGACAGTCTATAAGTTTGTTAAATCCGTATATCTGGTCCGTTAGTCTGAAAACTTGTTAACGGGATTGTCTGATCTGTGAACTAGTTGATCTGAACTCTGTATGTCTGAAACTTGTAAACAAGTTAATCTGAAATAGTTAGTCTGGGGACACAAGGTTAGGAGGGAAAATACTTGTGTCATTTTTTGTTTGGGACCCATATTAGTCAGTATCCCTTTCTGGTATTAAAACTATGACCCAACAATAGGCAGAGTCTGGGCACGCTTACTGAACTAATTATAAGTGGTTCATTCTGATAATGGCGAGGGGTGTTGATGGTGCGTTCCAACCGGGTCATGTGCGTGCACTGATCCCGGTCTGCCTCTGAGGATGTAAGACGCCGTGACATCTATAAATAGGTCTGTGTCATTCAAAGGTTGCCATTTTAGGGAATGGTACACCCTTCTGTGGGGCTGGCACATGGTATTTATGTATTAGGGAGCCGATCGCGTGGGGTAGGACATAGGGTACACTTAGCTCTGTCTGTTTCTGTGGGGTGCCGTCTGCTTTTTGTTGGGTGGTTACACCTGTCTGTTTCTGCGTGGTACCGTCTGTTGGGGTGGTAAAGGCCCATTTACTAGTGTACACCTAATTCTACATTTTGTTTCCGTAGGGATTAATCTATTGTTGTTTCTATACCTTCTGTTCGGGTGGTAAAGGCCCATTATTAGCATTATGTTTCTATACTTTCTGTTGGGGTGGTAAAGGCCCATTACTAGCATTCTCTTCTGTGGAAATTATTCTGTTCCCGTTTCTGTTTCATTTTAGACATTGGGGTGACACCTAATCCTGTTATACTAGTATTAGTGCAGTGAAGTGAAAAGTAATAGCTTATATCATCCTGTTTCTTCTGTTTAGTTTAAGTATATCTGTTACTCTTGTTGTTGTCATCTCTTATCCAGCTTTATTTTCATGTTATGATTATTATTATCTGTTCATATGCTGAAAGTGACTGGACTTGCCAGACTTTTATGTCTGACCCTTGTTGTTTCGCCTCTTTTCTTCCGTTCCACCCCAGGTTTCAAAGGAGGGAATACTCTAGCTTGATCTGGATTCCTTCTGCTTGAAGTGCTTAAGGTATGGCTTGGCTCTTTATAGCTTCTATTCTGTGGGGATTATGATTTTAAAGTTTTGTACTCTGATGGTTTTGAACAAGGCTGATATGTATGTACTTGAGTTTTTTGTAAAGTTGTAACCAAACTGATTTCTGTTTTTTTTTTCCGCTGAAATAAAGTTATAAAGTTTTTCAAGTACTATTTTATATCTGTCTTGTAACATTTTTTTATGTCTATTAAAACGCTCCATCAAAGTTAAGGCATTCCCTTTGTGAGTGACCTTAACGGAGGTGGGGTGTTACACTTAGTATCAGAGCTGAAGGTTACCAGATTTGATAAAAAGTTTTGAAAACTATTTTCAAAAAGGTTTTAAAAAGGAAGTATTTTCAAAAGTAAAGCTTATTTTTGAAAAACATAGTCCCCAAAAGCCATATATCTATCTTTTGATCTTCTGTTTGAATCTTTGTTTCCTTTTGTCTCCGGGGCTCTCGGCTTTCTGGGAGGTAACCTCATCGCGGGATGGTTCTGTAGGCTTGATAAGACTACGACACCGATCAAAGGGCAAATAAGCACCCAACTTCCATCTGTTGCCGTAGTAGTCTCACCTACCGCTAATTTTCTTTCGAGCTTTGTAGGATTTTCCGTGTGATGGAGGTCGCTTTCGAGGGACTTGTCAGCGTGTTACACACGGATAATAAAGATGAGAATGAGGGAGTTTGGCAAAGGAGCACAACCCAAGGATGAGAAACTCATGGATATGGACTTGGTTCACAAAGGAGGCAAAAAGGAAACACAAAAGAAGGAAGGAAAGTCGGAAGATAAAGGAGGAGAAAAGTGCTTTACTTATGGAAGCTTGACTCATCTGAACAAGGATTGCCGAAAGAGGAAGGACACTCACTTAAACTGTGGTGAGATGGGACACTTCACTAGGGACTCCCCGAAGAAACGGGGCCAAGGATAGAGGACATGACCTACTTCGGGAAGGCAAGCGAATGCTCTCATGGTTGGTGGATAGGATAGAAGTAGGAAAATTTCCATAGAGAGTTTAGTTTCCTTATCTGATTATTGAGTTAGAACTCTTTCCGATTATGGCATTCTGATTCTGTAGTCGAGTCTCTCACTTTAATACTAGTCTTTTTTCTTATCTGGTTATAGTCTCAAACCCCATAGAGGTTACGACTCATCTGTTGGTGATAGGTTGGGGTTTGAGGGTATCTGTGTTAGGCGTCAAGTCGATTGTAATGCATACATTCTGGGTTTTTGATGGATATGGTGGGATTTCCCATGCTTAGTTTTCTAAGAATCATTCGATAAACTGATCTGTACTAGTAGTCTGTAAGCATCTGGATATTTCTGAAAAGGTTAAGATTTCCAGTTTTAACATTGTCTAAAGAGGGTAATCCTCTGGGTGTCAACCTGATGTTGATCTCGGTCTTCGGGGTTGATACTTAGGGAAATTATTCTCTCAACCAATGACTGATGGGAACCAAGTTTTTGTTTTATCTGTACTCGCTTCCATCACTCGACTATATCCTATTGATCGAGTATTCAACCTATAGATAGGAATCCTATGGATGTAAACATGTGTTTGAGACATGTTATGTTTGATGGTTGCAAGTGGTTGCTAGTGGTTGCTCGTGGATGCATATACACACACTATGCACTAGATCGGCTCAAAAACACTCTCATACTGCATATGGATGTGTGTGCATTTTTCAATTTTTGTGGATGCAGAAATATTGACTCCTCACATGGATGTTGCATTTGGATGAATGGTTATGAACTCATACAGAAATAATGTGTATCAAATAGGATTTCTTGCATACATATTTGAACTCATGGCACTAACATGATTCGCATTAAGGAGGTCAACTGGATCAGTAGACCGCCTGATTTTGCATTAGATAAGAAACATATACACACACTTTGCATATGTTCATACGGCATTAGAAACCTTTTAAGGACAATGGATGCCCGTGATTGAATGATTGAGTAAATGGATGTTGGATGTTAGGATACATTCTTCTTAAATTGAAGATTTCGGGGAAGAAATCCTTTAAGGAGGGGAGAATGTAACACCCCGTATTTTATGAGAATATTAAAATAACAAATTAAAGAATAATTAATTTGAAAAAAAGGGAATGAGAAAAGAATAATGTTTAGCATTGTTCTAAGGTTTGTAAGCAAAAGACTTAGTAGCTCATTTGGTTAGAACATGTGACTTGCATACAAGAGGTAAAGAGTTCGATCCCCGCCAGCGCCATATTTTTGTTTCAGGGGAATGGCTAAAAAGTGGCTTAGTGTGAACGTAGTTCAAAAAAAGTGGTTTAGTGTGAAAATGCTTAATTATGAAGAAGTTATTAAGCCTTGAAGTTTGTATGCATATGAGAGAAATACGTATATATATATTAAATATATAAATATGTAAAAAAGTTCAAAACAGCGAATTGGGCGGGGGAATAACCGAACCGGCCCATTTTTGAGGTCGACTCGAGCTTCACTGGGTCGACTAGGGGTTAATCCAGGGTGTTTGGCTGTCAACCCATGGGCCGATTTGCTTAAATGGAGATTTTGCATCTGATTGGTTCTCATGGTTCAGGGTTAATCTAATGGTCCTAAATAACTTCCTACACCTATATATACATCCCTAACCTGAACCTAAATCTCTTATACAATTCTTTAGCCTCCATTGCTCTCTTCTTCTCAAAAAAAATAAATCAATGGCGTCTCTACTCTGCTGAAACATACGCTAGGACTTGTGCTTCTTCTTCCTCCAATTCTGATTAGGATTAAAAGAGAACAACTACAACACCTTTTTCTTTTAAAATCCAACCAAGGCAAGTATAGCTATTTTCCGATATGAAATTTAATTATGATCCTAGCATGATAATGAATCTGAATCTGAGTTTATGTCTTTTTATGTTTATCAGATCTATTCTTCTGCTTTATTTTATTATTCTTTATGTTATGTATTTCTTCCTTCTTTCTTTCTTTTTGTTTGATAGCCAGGCTACCACGAGCCTGAGCCAAATCTCATAAGAGATGAACGTATAAACGCTAAATTTTGGGAAGAATATTGAATGAGGCATATTTGGGCATAATTGATTTGTAACTAATTTGAGGACACAACGCATGTTGTAATTCTGGACATAAATTTGAGGCATATTGCATAAGATAATCTATGGTTTGGAAGAAGAGGATTATTGTGACTTAAAACATAAAATATGATGCAACTTAGAAACATAAATCGGAGACATATAATTAAACATAGTTTTAAGGTATAAAGAATATTGGACATATGACATGAGATTTGGGGCGTAAAATTTAACTGTGAACATGTAACTGATTTGGATGCATAGTACAAGTTGTAATTCAAGATCTAGATTTGGACATATTATACATATTATAGTCTGTAATTTAAAAAAAAAGAGAATTAATTTGCATATGACTTAGGTGTAAAAATCTATATTAAGATTTGATAAATATTAAGTGTGAATACACCTAAATGGGGATTTTTGGATATGTGGCATGCATTGTAATTAATGGTTATATTTGGCATAATTTATGTGTGAATCACGATTGGGATTTTTGAGCATATTCTGTACTATGCAAATTTAACTAACATTTGGGTATATGTCATATTATGAATCATGACCATGATTTAGGCATGTGAATTTAGGCCTAATTTATAATTGGGTAAGAATTGTCAATGAAACCTTAAGGAATGTTTTAGATCTGCTAAATCTGTTTAATCTATTGAATTGCCTAATATGCTAAATCTGTTATCTGTTTATTCTGCTGAATTGCTTAAACTGCTAAATATGTTGAAGTGCTAATTATGTTAAACTGCCTAATCTGCTAAATCTGTTGTGTCACCAAATCTATTAAATCCGTTGAAAAGTTGAATAATTGTAATTTGTAGGCAACCTAAGATTGAGTAAAACATGTTAATTTGATTAATCTGTTGCGACTTGAGAAGAAGTTAAATTTGTTAAATGAACATAATTAGTCTTATATTTTCTGTAAGGGAATAAAGTGGCTATGACACGAGGTTAGACTCCGTTTGCGGTGGAAGCCTGCCCAGAACCAACCGGCTTAACCAGCAACCGCAAACTGTCAGTCTAATGTGAGAGGTCGTATGCATAACTAAAATATGCTTAGACACGAGGATAGGTCTGTCTTGTGGCAGAAGTCTGCCCGGAACTGCCCGGCACATCCAGCGGCCACAAGCTAGCGACCTAATGTGAGAGGTCTGCGCATTAATATTTAATTAATGCAAATCTAAGATAAATATGATGTCTAAAACATGTTGGGTGGATAGGGTTAAACCAACTAGGCTAATGAATTTAACAAACCCGTTTCATGCATCTGTAGGCCCAATACAAAGTTAGGCAATCTATAAGTTTGTTAAATCAGTATATCTGATCCGTTAGTTTGAAAACTTGTTAATGGGATTGTCTGATCTGTGAACTAGTTGATCTGAACTCTGTATGTCTGAAACTTGTAAATAAGTTAATCTAAAATATGTTAGTCTGGGGACACAAGGTTAGGAGGGAAAATACTTGTGTCATTTGTTATTTGGGACCCATATTAGTCAGTAACCCTTTCTGGTATCAAAACTATGACCCAACAGTAGGTAGGGTCCGGGCACGCTTACTAAACTAATTATAAGCGGTTCATTCTGATAATGGCAAGGGGTGTTGATGGTGCGTTCCAACCGGGCCATGTGCGTGCATGGATCCTGGTCTGCCTCTGAGGATGTAAGATGCCGGGACATCTATAAATAGGTCTGTGTCATTCAAAGGTTGCCACTTTAGGGAATGATACACCCTTCTATGGGGCTGGCATAGGGTATTTATGTATTAGGGAGCCGATCGCGTGTGGTAGGACTTAGGGTACACTTAGCTCTGTCTGTTTCTGTGGGGTACCGTCTATTTTCTGTTGGGTGGTAACACCTGTCTGTTTCTGCGTGTGTAATGACCTGCATTTGCAAAGGTATTATAATTAATTTATTTAATTATATAAATAGTGATATAGTGAATTAAAGGATTTCATGGTCGTTGAATTAAATAATGGTGAATATTTAATTAATATAATAAATTAAATATATATTTAATTCTGAAATAATCAAAATTGGTTGAAATGGCGATATGGTGTGAACTGGATCTTCTGTGATATTTAATTCAGTTTAGAATTGAATTTGAATAACGAATATATTATATAAACGACGGTTTGAACGTAGAGTTATAATATAATTAAAATCGAGCGCGAAATGGCGCTGCAGTTCGTAATTTGGCGATTTGAACTTCAACTGAATGTACAGGATTCATTTTAAGCCGGATTTCTATGAAACAAGAAAAGTGTGGAGCTGGTGGAATCTTTCTAGTGGAAGATAAAAATCGGGATTTCGTCATGTAGATTGTGATTTATGTCCAAATCAAATTTTAGAAAATTCGTTGCGGAATTCCTTTATAATTTATAAAGGAATTATTTATATTTTAAAAAGGAATTCCAATATAAATTGAATATAGGGTTGACCCAGATTTGAAATATCAAATTAAAAATTCATATAGGAATATTCTAGAGCTGTATGATATTCTGTTGTGAATATATACGATCATATTAATTTATTAATATTTAAGTTAATTATATTTTAATATATTTATATATTTAAATGGGTCGTTCAAAGCTTTAAAACTAGCCACTTTTGCAAACGACCTCAGAATTCGACGAAACCAATTTTGTTGAATCCGCAATATTAAATTATTGCTATATTCTAGTTTCCATGATTTTTAGAGTCACTGTGTGACCGTACGGATTTTTGGAGTGAAAAACAATCGATATTCTAATGGTTAAAAATACGCTGTGTGAGCATATGGAGTCGGAATTCGACGAAGCCAGTTTCGTTGGGACCGTAATGTGGAGCTGAAGGTGCTTGTCCAGTTTGGTGATTGTTGGGTATCGTATGTAATCATTGGGATTTTTAGAAGGTAGATACAAGGAGGAAATCGATAAAATAAAATAGAAAAATCAAAATTAAAAATATCCTAAGTTATTTCTGGTCCTAAACAAGGCCACGTTCACCTCATTCTCGGCCACAAATGATACCAACCCCAACTCAGCCTATATAACCGCATAGAAACCATTCACAGCAAAAGTTTGGATCAAAGAAAAATTCAAAACAAATAAAATTAAATGTCGTAAATCCTCATACAAGTATATTTCGAATCATAAAGGTCTGCTCTCCATTTTCGTGTGATTTTCGTGAGGTGCGATGTTGATTTCAGGGCGCTGGAAAATCCTATAGGAGCTAGGGTTTGTGTAACGTCCCGCCTTTTTGACCGCTTCAAATTGGTGGTTAAACCAACTTAAATCGTCCAAACCGACGGAGCGTATTTAGCTTACAGAGTTTATAAACAGAGTCAACACAGAGAATACAGAATAATAAATAACACAGTATGAGATAAAAATAAAACTTTCCTTTATAAACCATGATTTTTGAATACAAGAGTTTTTCTACAGCGGAATGTAAAATATACTTTAAATACAAGGAAATCTTTACTGTATAAATCTTCAGAGTGCGCCGCTATAAGAATCCCCAGCTTTGCCAATTTTCAAATCCTAAGCTGTAATCTTTAAATCTGTACTGCTCGGGTCTGACCCGAGCGTTCCATGCGAAACATAAAACACTCGAGTCAGGATTAAATCATACTTCAAGTAAACTGAATATAAAAGTTAACTAACTTCCAAAACATACATAACCAGTTCTGTTTTTGGATCAAATGATCATGGAAGCCTACATGTACACACGTGTACATGTACACGTGTGCACTGCCCCAACATCCCGCAACCACACACAATGGGTACGGTAAGGTTCATCTAGCAACTAGCATGGCAGATAGACATAGGAAAATCAGCAAGGGGAGGTATCTTGATCAAGTCAAATACAACATGGCAAGCAAGGCGCAGTACTTGGATACACTCATAGCATGATTCAGCTCAACAAATGAACAAAGTGCCACGTGAGTATAATATGTATACTTCTATAATAGACAAGAACTACATGCGGTTATTTTTCTTTCAGCAAGTCATGGTCACATATGTCAGGTGCATGCGGCCAGGTGATTATTCACATTGCAACAACCCAATTTTGGACAAGTGATTCTTAAAAATGACCTACTTCTGGCTTCACATGATAAGGAACAATGTCACAAATTCAGGTCACTACATGGAATTAATACATGTGTGCGTTGGGATGCAATACAGTTTAAAATGACATTATATAAATATGTATAATCATATGTAGGTTTCAAAAACAAATGAGGTACACCAATTCAGGCATGAACGGGTTCAACGATTTCTCATGCAACCAATATGACGGTGCAAGGTGTAACCATAGTGTATACCAACATTTAAGGTTGCAAAGACAATTATAAGCTGGCAAACAACCTAGGCGCTACAGTGGACGACATAGGTCCAGCAACTTAATCAAAGGCCAATTTAAATTACCCAGTACTTCTAATTTTAACATGATACTCTCTTGTGGTTATAATATCATGGTTGGTTCCCCCCCCCATTACAATAAAAGAGGTAGATAAAAATTTTAAAATTTACTGTTTGTACATTCTAAGTGGTTAACATTAGTCTAATGAGACCCATATCCATCCATTCTACTAGCTGATTCAATTAAAGTCCCCTTTTTAAAACTAAACCTGAATAATTTCATGATGACGATAGAATTGGCCAAACAATGAACACAGGAGTAGAGTCGTGTTTACAAAATCAACAAAGTTTCAAAAAATCTCATAACAAATCCATGGGCAAGATCTTATTCATGTTTCTAGAATTGAATCCATATTTGGCCAGTATTATAAACTTCAAGAATGCATTTCCAGAAGAAAAAAAAAATCCAATATTATTAGCAAGTTTTGGCCAATATTTATCAATAACACATGATGACAGAAAATTGGATATTCACAAAATCACTATTGGCAAAATCAAAGCGCCAACAGTCTAAACATTCTTCATATAATGAATGCAAGTTACAAAAACCGAAACAATGGTTGGAAAAACGGTGACAACAAAGGAACTGATTTTATTTAATTCAACCCAAAGCGGATTAACAAATAAAGAGGGAGAAAAATGTAATGCCAGTTTAGCAGAAATGGAACGCAGATACATGTAAGTGCATGTATTTGAGCAATTGAATAATCAAAAGCAAGTATATTATTTATCTGGAGTTAATGGCAAAACCAGAAATTATGTTCAAGCGGTACAAATATAGATAACTGCCATTCTATGTACACTATTTTACCATTTATGAATTTATTTGAACTTTAAAAAAACTTACAGCAAAAGGGTCAGCGCTCATATTCAAAATGAGGTTCAGTAGTTTTACAAAATCCTTTGAATATATTTTTAGATATTTCATTAAGGCATGTTAATAAATTTCTCCAATGGTATCTGTTAAACTCAGACTGACTACATATTCAAAGTTGTTCAAATTCACTCTCACTCCCTTCTGTTTTAAACAATGAGAAGGTATTAAATATGTATATATTCACATATCATAAGTAAATTAATGCTAATAGTAATAATCACTTTAACCATTCATTTTAACTGAATGTAATAGAAGATTTAGTGTTCATCTTTAACACGTTTTACTGACTGTTTTAACCATCTTCGGACTGGTGACCAAATCAAAGCGTACAAGTTCTCAACAAATTATTACTGCAGCAAATTGTGCTGGTATAATGCACAAACCCAGATGGACAAAGAAAAAGGCAATACGACAGAGTGCTAAACAATCATGAAAACAACCCATACGGCAAACAAACACCACATGAACAGTGATCAATTCAGTTAATACCGATGTTAACGCTTGAACCTAGTAAATCGTGAGAAAAAAAAACTCACCAACAACCAAATCATTTTCATGCAATCATTTCTTTCTTTTTTTTTTTTTGATGCTTTACTGTTCTTTCTTTATTCAGAAATATGAGGAAAATTGAGAAAAAACTTACAATAAATCCCGTTAACTGATATAAATATACTTACATGAAGCAAATTAAGTATTCTCTTGCGATCAAGGTACCTGACGTATCCGATCTAATTTTATAGTTTTAAGCTCCTTAAAATAAACATTTGTCTTAGTTCCAATTCTTGTTTTGGTAACAGCAAGCATAAACAAGGAAAATATACAAGTGTATATCAAGCCAAAAACACCATTTCGAAGCAACAAGGCAACCCAACAGTAAATAGAGAAATAAAGGAAGGCTATCATATCAAGTTTGTGTTGAAATTAAATTACTTGAAATAGGATTTAATCGTGAGTGAGAATACTCACCGAAACGCAGCAGAAGGTGATAGCGACGAGAAGAAAGGAAGTAACTATGCAGTCTTTTCATCGGTGAATCGACTGACGAACGCTGCTGCGGTGAAGGACTGGAGAAAAAGCTGTCTTGATTTGACTGAAGTGATGTTAGGGTTTGCGAGCAGGCGAGGAGCGAAACGCCATTGATTTGCAGAAGGAGGCGGAGGGTTATCTGCGATGGAGAAAAACAAGGCAACGCTCGGCAGTGGCAATTTTATGAGGAGGCCATTAAAAATAGAAAAGGGGAAGTAACGATTTTGCTGAGGAGATGAATGGGTTTGCTGAAGGATTTGGTAAACAGAAGGTTCCAATATATAAACAAGGAACCGTGGAAGCCAAGGCATCGAGGTAGGCTAAACTGGGTGAGTTTTTACTGAGTACCGTGGAAAGCAAGGTAACGAAAGGTGTATTTTAACTGAGGATGGTAATATTTCGGGAAGGCAACATACGGGGCAATGTTTATTTGTTCTCTACCCCATAAAATCTAACCCTACCGCCAATTATCGCTACGTTTTAATTTTTTGTATTATCATAATTAAATTCCAATCACCACGAAATTGGACGTGTCGCCATATCCCGATATTCTGAACCCAATAAAATTTGTTTCGTCGCATTTCGGCTCCGTTTGTACGATATTGTTAATTTAAATTAAATTTTCATTGGTTTATCGATTTAATTCCGTTTATATTTTCCTGTTAAAAGTTAAATTCGAGTCAATATCCAACCAAACCCAATTCAAACATTTAACAATAAATATTTGATTTCTAACAACCATTCTAAATTCAATTCAATTCATACACTAAACAATACATTCGATTTTTAACTTAAATGTCAATATAAATATTGATTATCAATAAATAAATCCTTAATTAATTCCAATTCCAGTTGTCGAAATTTTCGGGTCGTTACAATCTTCCCCCCTTTAAAACTTTTCGTCCTCGAAAAGGAGAAATCGTTAGAGTTATACTATCGTATATTTCAAATGTCCATATTTGTGTGAAAATTTTTCATGACTCGTTTAAATATCGATCATCTCTGTTTATCCACAGATCCTATTAATTTGGAAAAATCAATTTCTTCTTACGTCTCAATTTCTGCATACGTCGGATTTTCGCATCCCGATCTATTCCAAATTTCTTTACAAACTCATTTGCCACTATTTACTTATCATCGATCGTTGCAATTTGTAATGGGTCTAGGGTTTGCTACCACCCACCCAATCCCTTTCATTCAATCCATTTAATTCCTTCAAACACTCATTGAAGAGTGTAAATACCATCTTTTCTTCAAGTTACAAATTATAAATTGAAAACTTGGGAATTTCCCAAAATCCAAAATCTTTTATAACCTTCAAATATAATATGAAATTCGTACAAAAATCCTTGTATTATTATTATTCCAAAACTACTTCGAAATACCTTTCTTTTCTCTTTTTTTTTCTTTAAATATTTGATAGCTCGAAGTTTGACAAGTCTATTGTCGTCCTCACAAATGTTAGGCATACGCTGGCCAGGCGCATGACTAAAATTTCCAAGTACTAAATATTCTTGCTCCAACTCACAAGTGAAAATATTTCAAAAATCCTTTAAAAACAGATACGGAAAGTACCAATGTGATATTGATATGTTGATTGTTCAAGAATCGCAGATACACAATGGTTCCGTCTGGATCCCCCAGAAAACATCCGTATCCGTAGGAAATCACTTCCCTGCGAATGGACAGATCAACAGATAATATTTTAAGAATCAAAAGACATTCTGATGTTACTGAGCGTTGATTGCTCTGTCTCAGAATCACGGAACAAATCAGGGAATTATGAATATACTTCAAGTCACGGGAACAAAACAAGTCCCAAAGACAAATCAGGTCACGAAGACCAATCAAGTCACGAAGACTAACTGCTGCATCAAACAGGTGGCTCACTATCACTAAGATATCTCAAATACTATGGACCGCCGGTACACAATGGTTACGCCTGAGTCCCCCAGGAAACATCCATACCCGTAAGCTTTCAAAGCTCTGCGGATTACGCCCTTACATTCGACTGAAGATCGCAGCAGTCACAATGGTTACACTTGGTTCCCCCAAGAAACATCCGTCCGCCGTAGGCTATCTACAGCCCTGCGAATTTCGCTACACGGTCGAATTCCAACGACTCTAGATCGCAGCGATCACAATGGTTACGCCTGATTCCCTTAGGAATCATCCGACCGCCGTAGGCTATCTGCAGCCCTGCGAATTTCGCTAGCAGTCGTGCTCAATGGCAACTCATGAGTTTTATGTCCGGACAACCTACTACCACCAGCAGCATATCTCAGCTAAGCTCGAATTTCATAGAGAAGGAAGGTACTTTCCTTATCTTTATTTTGAAAAACACACGATACTATATACATATAGTATTTTATTTCATACTTCTCATAAACCATACTTATGTGAACTTACATAAGATTTAATTTCCAAATCATATTTCAAACATCTCGTCTTATATAAATTCCGTTATATAAGATTTTATCTTAATCGATTACCTTTCAAATCAATAGTTCTCGACTTCGCTTATTTTTATGCATTTCTCATATAAGTTCTGAAAATTTCTATATCCACTATCTCACATCGAGCATCCTCAAATCTCCATTCAATTTCAGTTTTGATCTCTTATCCAATTCAGATATCTAATATTTCCTTTAACTCGAATTTATGAATCTATTGGTTATAACCAATTCTTCTTCCAAACCTCTAATTAAAAATTCATCACTTCAGTCACAACTTTATTCTCTCAAAATCCCATTTTTTTTCACAAATTTTTTCTTCATGCATTATCACTCCTTCACGTCCACACCTCGACCATCAATTAGCAAGCGAACAATTCCCTAAGTATCAACCCCGAAGGCCGAAACCAACATCAGATCAATACTCAGAAAACTATTCAACTTGACCAATCTCCGGTCAGTTTCCAATTTCTTAACTTCACTTTCTTATCAAATTATTTTTCACGTAACTCTTGAATTCAGTTTACGAATCTACTTTTATGAAAACCATTTATTATAACAATATTATAATTTCTACTTAGAAATAATTCACTTTCAAGATTTCAAATAACTTTATAAAAATAAGATTAAACCATTAATAGCAACTTCATAGAGTTCAAAATCTTTCATAACCATTCCATTCAAATAATTATACATAGTCTTTTTGATCTATTCAAAATACCTACATAGGAGTTTTAGAATTACAATGTTAGTATTACGAAATAGAGCTGACTTAACTAGGATTCACAATCTTCGATGATTTTCTGCTTTTCGATCGATGATCCACATCTTTGCGTAAACTACTTTCACGATATTCATGGTTCTGGAGTCTCCACAAAAAGATTTGTGCATTTCCCATCCACATGACCCCACTGCTTGCAGTTTTTACAATAATATGAGATGGAGCCATCTTCATCTACGTACTTCACTGTTTTCTCTCTAGCGGGACGCAACACTGCCTGTCTTCCCTGTTGTCTCTCGAAACAGTTCCGAGCTATATGTCCAATTTGTTTACAATGATAACAAGTGATTGGTTCCTCAGACGTCTCAGCAATGGCAGGCTTCTTCTTCCTTACTTTGAGACACCGACTGGGAAAATGTCCCTTCTCTCGACATTTAAAACAAAAAATATTGGATCGGTAAATTTTTCCTTCTTTCTTCTTTCCCTTGTCTCTCTCTCCGCACGTGGCCGCATAATGTCCCTTTTTCTGACATCTGTAACAAATGACATTGTCATAGGGGCCGGCTGTCTGTTTTTCCTTAATTCTCTTCTCGTATTCCATCATTACTTCTTCCTTTCTTTTACGTTCTGCCGCTCTTCGTTCTCGACGTGCGGCTTTTTGCTCTTCAGTCCTCACCATTCTGATTTTTCAGAACTCGTTAGTCCCTCACGGTTTCTGGAAAACATTTCCAATTATCATATTCATATTTTTACAATTTTACGAAATCTCTTATTATTATTGGGAAAACATTTCAATATATTTGCAAATCTTCATTTTCTGACGAAAATGTACTTTATCCTCTTGAAAACATTTCTAAATTCGTAATTTGGATTCAACAGATGTTAAATACAACATCGTTATTCCCACATACTTGTTGACACTTATTAGCTCTCTTCACTTAACCCCTTTTTATTTTATTTCATCAACTTATATTCTTAATTTCAAAATAAACTTCATCGTTTCTTCTTTGAAATGATTTCAAATTTTTCCTTTTCTATTCGAACTGAACTCTTATTTACAATCAACTTCAGTTATCTTTGATTTCTAAAATTCACGCTTAACGAAATTAATTCGTTGATTCTCTCCTATCTATACTAGATACCATCCGATGATGGATTCTAGATTCAAATCCTAAGGGAACTTATTGAAGAATAATTCTCGCAAACCTGGATTCGAAGACTTCTGAAGACTGGGGATTCCGAACAAAATTTTAAATCTCAAAATAAATTTTTATTTCCGCTGTATTAATTTCAAAACACTAGTTTCAAAATATTTGATATTTCAAAAATAATTATTTTTCAAAATCGCTTTATTTTCAAGATCCGTTTTTAAACTCAATAAGCTAAGCTTTGAATAAACCAAAGCTCTGATACCACTGTAACGTCCCGCCTTTTTGACCGCTTCAAATTGGTGGTTAAACCAACTTAAATCGTCCAAACTGACGGAGCGTATTTAGCTTACACAGTTTATAAACAGAGTCAACACAGAGAATACAGAATAATAAATAACACAGTATGAGATAAAAATAAAACTTTCCTTTATAAACCATGATTTTTGAATACAAGAGTTTTTCTACAGCGGAATGTAAAATATACTTTAAATACAAGGAAATCTTTACTGTATAAATCTTCAGAGTGCGCCGCTATAAGAATCCCCAGCTTTGCCAATTTTCAAATCCTAAGCTGTAATCTTTAAATCTGTACTGCTCGGGTCTGACCCGAGCGTTCCATGCGAAACATAAAACACTCGAGTCAGGATTAAATCATAGTTCAAGTAAACTGAATATAAAAGTTAACTAACTTCCAAAACATACATAACCAGTTCTGTTTTTGGATCAAATGATCATGGAAGCCTACATGTACACACGTGTACATGTACACGTGTGCACTGCCCCAACATCCCGCAACCACACACAATGGGTACGGTAAGGTTCATCTAGCAACTAGCATGGCAGATAGACATAGGAAAGTCAGCAAGGGGAGGTATCTTGATCAAGTCAAATACAACATGGCAAGCAAGGCGCAGTACTTGGATACACTCATAGCATGATTCAGCTCAACAAATGAACAAAGTGCCACGTAAGTATAATATGTATACTTCTATAATAGACAAGAACTACATGCGGTTATTTTTCTTTCAGCAAGTCATGGTCACATATGTCAGGTGCATGCGGCCAGGTGATTATTCACATTGCAACAACCCAATTTTGGACAAGTGATTCTTAAAAATGACCTACTTCTGGCTTCACATGATAAGGAACAATGTCACAAATTCAGGTCACTACATGGAATTAAGACATGTGTGCGTTGGGATGCAATACAGTTTAAAATGACATTATATAAATATGTATAATCATATGTAGGTTTCAAAAACAAATGAGGTACACCAATTCAGGCATGAACGGGTTCAACGATTTCTCATGCAACCAATATGACGGTGCAAGGTGTAACCATAGTGTATACCAACATTTAAGGTTGCAAAGACAATTATAAGCTGGCAAACAACCTAGGCGCTACAGTGGACGATATAGGTCCAGCAACTTAATCAAAGGCCAATTTAAATTACCCAGTACTTCTAATTTTAACATGATACTCTCTTGTGGTTATAATATCATGGTTGGTTCCCCCCCCCCCATTACAATAAAAGAGGTAGATAAAATTTTTAAAATTTACTGTTTGTACATTCTAAGTGGTTAACATTAGTCTAATGAGACCCATATCCATCCATTCTACTAGCTGATTCAATTAAAGTCCCCTTTTTAAAACTAAACCTGAATAATTTCATGATGACGATAGAATTGGCCAAACAATGAACACAGGAGTAGAGTCGTGTTTACAAAATCAACAAAGTTTCAAAAAATCTCATAACAAATCCATGGGCAAGATCTTATTCATGTTTCTAGAATTGAACCCATATTTGGCCAGTATTATAAACTTCAAGAATGCATTTCCAAAAGAAAAAAAAATCCAATATTATTAGCAAGTTTTGGCCAATATTTATCAATAACACATGATGACAGAAAATTGGATATTCACAAAATCACTATTGGCAAAATCAAAGCGCCAACAGTCTAAACATTCTTCATATAATGAATGCAAGTTACAAAAACCGAAACAATTGTTGGAAAAACGGTGACAACAAAGGAACTGATTTTATTTAATTCAGCCCAAAGCGGATTAACAAATAAAGAGGGAGAAAAATGTAATGCCAGTTTAGCAGAAATGGAACGCAGATACATGTAAGTGCATGTATTTGAGCAATTGAATAATCAAAAGCAAGTATATTATTTATCTGGAGTTAATGGCAAAACCAGAAATTATGTTCAAGCTGTACAAATATAGATAACTGCCATTCTATGTACACTATTTTACCATTTATGAATTTATTTGAACTTTAAAAAAACTTACAGCAAAAGGGTCAGCGCTCATATTCAAAATGAGGTTCAGTAGTTTTACAAAATCCTTTGAATATATTTTTAGATATTTCATTAAGGCATGTTAATAAATTTCTCCAATGGTATCTGTTAAACTCAGACTGACTACATAATCAAAGTTGTTCAAATTCACTCTCACTCCCTTCTGTTTTAAACAATGAGAAGGTATTAAATATGTATATATTCACATATCATAAGTAAATTAATGCTAATAGTAATAATCACTTTAACCATTCATTTTAACTGAATGCAATAGAAGATTTAGTGTTCATCTTTAACACGTTTTACTGACTGTTTTAACCGTCTTCTGGACTGGTGACCAAATCAAAGCGTACAAGTTCTCAACAAATTATTACTGCAGCAAATTGTGCTGGTATAATGCACAAACCCAGATGGACAAAGAAAAAGGCAATACGACAGAGTGCTAAACAATCATGAAAACAACCCATACGGCAAACAAACACCACATGAACAGTGATCAATTCAGTTAATACCGATGTTAACGCTTGAACCTAGTAAATCGTGAGAAAAAAAAACTCACCAACAACCAGTTCATTTTCATGCAATCATTTCTTTCATATATTTTTTTTTTTTGATGCTTTACTGTTCTTTCTTTATTCAGAAATATGAGGAAAATTGAGAAAAAACTTACAATAAATCCCGTTAACTGATATAAATATACTTACATGAAGCCAATTAAGTATTCTCTTGCGATCAAGGTACCTGACGTATCCGATCTAATTTTATAGTTTTAAGCTCCTTCAAATAAACATTTGTCTTAGTTCCAATTCTTGTTTTGGTAACAGCAAGCATAAACAAGGAAAATATACAAGTGTATATCAAGCCAAAAACACCATTTCGAAGCAACAAGGCAACCCAACAGTAAATAGAGAAATAAAGGAAGGCTATCATATCAAGTTTGTGTTGAAATTAAATTACTTGAAATAGGATTTAATCGTGAGTGAGAATACTCACCGAAACGCAACAGAAGGCGATAGCGACGAGAAGAAAGGAAGTAACTATGCAGTCTTTTCATCGGTGAATCGACTGACGAACGCTGCTGCTGTGAAGGACTGGAGAAAAAGCTGTCTTGATTTGACTGAAGTGATGTTAGGGTTTGCGAGCAGGCGAGGAGCGAAACGCCGTTGATTTGCAGAAGGAGGCGGAGGGTTATCTGCGATGGAGAAAAACAAGGCAACGCTCGGCAGTGGCAATTTTATGAGGAGGCCATTAAAAATAGAAAAGGGGAAGTAACGATTTTGCTGAGGAGATGAATGGGTTTGCTGAAGGATTTGGTAAACAGAGGGTTCCAATATATAAACAAGGAACCGAGGAAGCCAAGGCATCGAGGTAGGCTAAACTGGGTGAGTTTTTACTGAGTACCGTGGAAAGCAAGGTAACGAAAGGTGTATTTTAACTGAGGATGGTAATATTTCGTGAAGGCAACATACGGGGCAATGTTTATTTGTTCTCTACCCCATAAAATCTAACCCTACCGCCAATTATCGCTACGTTTTAATTTTTTGTATTATCATAATTAAATTCCAATCACCACGAAATTGGACGTGTCGCCATATCCCGATATTCTGAACCCAATAAAATTTGTTTCGTCGCATTTCGGCTCCGTTTGTACGATATTGTTAATTTAAATTAAATTTTCATTGGTTTATCGATTTAATTCCGTTTATATTTTCCTGTCAAAAGTTAAATTCGAGTCAATATCCAACCAAACCCAATTCAAACATTTAACAATAAATATTTGATTTCTAACAACCATTCTAAATTCAATTCAATTCATACACTAAACAATACATTCGATTTTTAACTTAAATGTCAATATAAATATTATTTATCAATAAATAAATCCTTAATTAATTCCAATTCCAGTTGTCGAAATTTTCGGGTCGTTACAGTTTGGGTTCTCTTCAAGTTATTGCATCGATATGGATTTCGGAGTGTAAATAGGGATTTCTGAGTTCGAATGGAGTTTGTATGATGAATTTTGAGGGTTTTGGGCATGATGAAGTTCGGACCTGACGTTGTGCTGGCCATCTGAAGCTGGGCGACGCGATGAACATAGGGGCGACGAGTTGAGGATTTTGGGTATGGGAGGGTAGAGTTTGCGATGGGAAGTTCAATGGTGAAGTCAGTTAGCAAATCCGTGAAGTATTTGGTGGAGTTTGGATCGAAGGAGGAAGTGGAAATGGCATTTGAGTTAAGAGCAGGTCACTGCATATCAATTTGGGGAAGAAGGGATTAGCGGGCCCGGAAGGTATTGGGCCACGATGAAGTAATAAGGGGGTGAGGCCCAGTTTAAATTAAATTCAAGTTTAAATTTAAATTCAAATATGTATTAACTTGTAATGTTCGTATCTAGCTCATACGTTATCAGTTTGACGAACCGTAAGTTGCGTTGGTATCATATGGACGACGACTACAAAATGAGACTGACTGGAAGTGGATTGGAGCTAGTCTGAATTTAGGGCAAAATAAACTGTTTGATTTAAATCAAACAACAGTTTATCATTATTAACGATGATCGTCCAATGTGAGTAAATGTCACTAACTATGAACAGTTTATAATTTCATGTTGTATTTTTAGAACTGTTAAATATTGGCTGATTGACTGTGTGTTGACTGTTTGATTGAACTGCTAGTCAGTTAGTTGAATTTCTATATTGATTCTGTTTAACATAATATATCATATGGAATTGAATGTGATGTTATCTATATTGTTTAACATCTTTGATGTAGGGAAACAGGTTGGAGGAATCCAACTGGATTCCTCAACATTTATTTTACTGTGATTCATATATTGTGATATATAATCTGTTGTTGTTTATGTGTATTTGGACGATATTTACCGTTGTTATATGGTATGTAAGTACCATAAGAAATACTGGATGTGGGAAAGGTGATTTTCAAAGTGTATTTTGAAAATGAATTATTTATATAAAATCGATGGATTTTATATAGAAAAGGAAAAGGATTTTATAAAAGAGATAATATTTATAACAATCAAAGGAGATTTTATAAAAGGAATTTTTTATAAATGGAATATTTATAAATAGAAATTTATTTATAAATGGATTATTTATAAATAGAAAATACTTAGAAATGAAACCCTAAAGGAATTATTTGCAAACCATTTGCAAATAGATTAGAATAAGAAATGTTTGTAAACCATTTACAAATCAATCAGAAAGAGAAATGTTGGTAAACCATTTACGAATGGAATCAAAAGAGGAATATTTGTAAAACCTTTACAAATGAAATCGAAAAGGAGGTATTTGTAAAACCATTTACAAATAGAATTAAAAAGGAAATATTTAGAAAATAAATAGAGTTATAAAAAAGGAAATTTGTTTATAACTAAATAGGATGTTATAAAAAGGAAACTGTTATAAAAAGGAAAACGTTACTAAAAAGGAGATCATTTGTAAAGTGAAGAACCGTTACTAAAAGTAAATCTTTATAAATGAATAGTTTATTCGAAGGGAGTTAATCAAATATAGTATTCGAAAGTAAGCAAATCGAATTAGTTATGCGAATTAGTTATTCGAATAGAGTTAAATAAATAAGAGTTATTCGAATTAGTTATTCGAATAGAGTTAAACACAATATAGTTTATTCGAATAGAGTTAAAGGAAAGGAGTTATCGATTATTAGTTAATCGAAAGAGTTCTCAATTAGTTTAATCAAAACGAGTTAATCGAATATTGTTTATTTAAAAGGAATTATCGAATTTGGTTATTCGAAGGAGCTATCGAATTTAGTTATTCGATGGAATTAATCGATTAGAGTTAAAGCAAATGAGTTAATCGAATATAGTTCATTCAAATAGAAAGTAAAAGGAGTTAATTGAATATAGTTATTCGAATAAAATCAATTGAGTTAATCGAATATAGTTTATTCGAATATAAAGTAAAAGGAGTTAATCGAATAGAGTTTATTCGAATAGAGTTAAAGGAGTTATCGAATATAGTTTATTCGAAAGGAGTTAAGTGAAATGAATAAATCAATAGCGTTAGTCTGATGGAGTTAATCCAATAGCGTTAGTCAAATAGAGTTAATCCAATAGTGTTAGTCCAACAGAGTTAATTGATAAGGGTTAATCGAATAGAGTAAATTGAATAGAATTATCGTGTAAGAGATGATTCGAAGGAGAGTTACATAAGGAAGTTGTTAAAGGATTAAAAGGGTGAACTTAGTCTATTTCAAGGTTAGAAACGTTGTTCAGTTAAGCTCTGAGAGGTAGTATTACCCCCACTTGATTGACTTCATTTTTAACTAAGGAATGGTTAAGGTTCGATAGTGAAGGTGGGTTAAAGGAATTTAGTTAATAAGCGTAATGGTTTGAGTTGGCATCGCGATGGTTTGTTTAAACATCTGCCTAAGTCCAATGAAGGAGTTTTGGTAATGTTTTCCAAATAAGAACCAAAAAAATTTTCTGGTATAGAAAACAAGAAATGGAAATGTTTTCCAATGGTAATAACATATATTTTCTAAATTTACAAAATAAGAAATGTTGAATATTGGGAAACAGGAGATGAAAAATGAACTAAGGAGATAAATGTTAAATGATGGTTGATTGATAGAATTTCCATCTGGAAATAATATCGTTGTTTGCACACGTGTTTTTCTTTGATAGTTAAATCACAGACTATCAAAGTTTTGACCATTTTAACGTTGTTAATATAGGAGACTGGTTGGATTATTATCCAAAGAACCACTCTGTATTGGCCTAAGCGTTGTGAATCATATATGCCAAAGATAATTGAAGACAGAGTAAAGTGCAAGGGCTATTGTATAAATCTTAGATAACAGTGCCTAAGATGGATATACTGAATAGTACCTTTGGTTCATCCTGTTCCTGGATGACTTGTATAGATGGATGTCTGACAGAGTATTTCGAGACGATCACGTACATTGATTTCTCCAACCGTACCAAGAGTGGAAGCGGAGAAGGAAACTTCTTTTAGCTAACACATAATGTATTGTTGAGGACGTCAATCAGTGATCTGATGGATTTGACGATGTGGCATTCGAAGTGAATCTGGTATGATGATAAAGCATAGCTTCTAGCCTCATCAACTGGTAAATAACAGAAATCGGGCAGGCAGCATGACTAAGTCAGTAGCTCCGAAGTAGGGTGTATAATCACCTGATCTAGAATTTCATTTATTTCTAAAAATCTATTGTCGATACTGTCCCATTCGGGAAACGGTTGCTGATCCCAACCGTTGTGATATACATTCGATACACTCAAGCAAAATATGTGGTCGGGTTGCAAGATGTTCTTGTTGAACCCAATGTATTCCTCTCTAGAGGTACACTAGCGAAAGGTGGTTCCATACCTTGTCATAGCTGGAAACCTATTACCCAATACGTGCTTGCGGTTTTGATTGTATACTATATATGTAGAACATGAGATGAAAGCGTTTCTGCTAGATGATTATTATATTGTGGTTGATAGACATTATTATAATATCAAAAGGTTTTTGATATAAAGATATTTTGGATTCTCATAAGGGAAAAACCCGTTCCATTATACGGCGTGGTCTTATGAGATATCGTTTACTTGTTCAAACTATTTTAAACTGTTTACTCATACCAGTCCCATGACTGAACCGGAGTTTATTTTGTTGTTTTCCCTAAACTCTTGGGTGCCCAATTTTGTACGGGCAGTCAAGTAGTCAAGATTTACAGATATACTTGAAGAGCTGGAGCAGGAGGCTTCAGGATCATATAGCTATAGTTATTTCCGCTGTGTTGTAAGTGTTGTACTTTGATAATGATGTATATTCAAATACAAATGTATATTTCAATGTTATGTTACATATATTATATGTTATTCGTTCCGCTGTGAGATTCGTGCTACTCTGATATTGTGTTCTTCCTCTTCTATTCTAAGTTTCTATCTTATCTTTCCTCACCCTCTAATTTCTTTCATTAATCATCCGGTATTTTCGACCCTTGGATGTTCGATATGTGTTGTATATCGGATAACCGAGGTCACTAAAAATCCTGGGTCATTACAGCATGGTACCGTCTGTTGGGGTGGTAAAGGCCCGTTTACTAGTGTACACCTAATTCTACATACTGGTTCCGTAGGGATTAATCTGTTGTTGTTTCTGTACCTCCTGTTTGGGTGGTAAAGGCCCATTATTAGCATTCTATTTCTGTACTTTCTGTTGGGGTGGTAAAGGCCCATTACTAGCATTCTCTTCTATGGAAATTATTCTGTTCCGGTTTCTGTTTAAGTTTAGACATAGGGGTGACACCTAATCCTGTTATACTAGTATTAGTGCAGTGAAAAGTAATAGCTTATATCATCCTGTTTCTTCTGTTTAGTTTAAGTATATCTGTTACTCTTGTTGCTGTCATCTCTTATCCGGCTTTATTTTCATGTTATGATTATTATTATCTGTTCATACGCTGAAAGTCACTGGACTTGCCAGACTTTTATGTCTGACCCTTGTTGTTTCGCCTCTTTTCTTCCGTTCCCCCCAGGTTTCGAAGGAGGGGGTACTCTAGCTTGATCCGGATTCCTTCTGCTTGAAGTGCTTAAAGTATGGCTTGGCTCTTTATAGCTTCTGTTGTGTGGGGATTATGATTTTAAAGTTTTGTACTCTGATGGTTTTGAACAAGGCTGATATATATGTACTTGAGTTTTTGGTAAAGTTGTATACAAACTGATTTCTGTTTTTTTTCGGCTGCAATAAAGTTATAAAGTTTTTCAAGTACTATTTCGTATCTATCTTGTAATATTTTGTTCTGTCTACTAAAACGCTCCATCAAAGTTAAGGCATTCCCTTTGTGAGTGACCTTAACGGATGTAATAACTCGGAAATCTGGGCTAATTTAAAATTTTTATTTTGGCAATTTTAGTGAATTTTAATTATTTAAAATGAATTATTTTAAATAATATCAACGAGAAATTTATTTTGAAAAGGATTAGAACGTATATATTATATAGATCGTTGTTAGAATATAAATATTTAGTTTAAATAATAAAAGGAATTGAAAATGGCGCGGTAGTTCGAAAATTCGATTTCAAAATTCAAATGAATGTACTGGATTCAAAATACAGCAGATTTTGGTGAAATCAAAAATATTAGAATCTAATTGATAATATCTTTCCAACGAATCCGAAAAACTGAAATTTCATAGCGGGGATCAAAGGATATGTCCAGTTGAAAATTCAGAATGGTCGCTATGGAATTTCGGCCCTTAAAAATGGAAATTATGCAAACGACCTCGGTTTTCGATGAAACCACTTTTGTTGGATCCACGATGTCAGATTATTGCTAGGTTTCAAATTTCATAATTTTTCGAATCAATATGCGAGCGTGGCAAAGGAAAACACGTTTGACCAGTTTTAGTTGATTTTAATCGACTGGAAAATGGCCATTTTTCAAACGTTCTCGGAATTTATCGAAACTGGCTTTGTTAGGACCGTATCATCAATACAAAGCTAGAAAATATTTTTTTGGGATTTTTCGAGTTAGTATGTGGCCCCAGTAAATTGAAATGCGTGTTCAAATTCAATATATAGAGTTATATGTTGATTTTGACGAAAACCTATCAAAACGATCGAATTGGCCTGTGATACATATCCCGTTGTGTTTGGAATGTGGGTAATTAGCTAGGGACGACAGTTGGTGGGTTCGATTTCGAGTTCGAAAATAAAAGTTGCTTTTTGAAAATAAAATAATTAAATTAAATTATAAAATACTCTCACCTTTCCCTCTTTAACCCCCTCCCTTTGCCATTAACCATTCCAATCGATTATAGAAAGAAACAAAAAACCTCTCATTCTATCCGTCGCCGGCCCCTACGCCTCCCCTCCACTGCGTCGCCCCCCTCCCCAGCCACCGCGCCGCCTTCCCCTTCTTCTTCTCCACTCATCCCGCTCCTCTTCCCGATTGAGAAAACCGCACCCCCCCAGGCCCCGCTACCTCACCCAAACAGCCCTACCCCCTCGCCTGACCACAACCACCACCTCCTGCCGAGCCTCAGACCTCGCGCTACTAGCCGCCCTTCCCCAGACCGACACCACCTGATTCCGACGATCCGAGGAGAAAACTGTAGCCCTTGGCTGTGAGCTACCGAAGATGATGGTCCGAAGTGAAAAAAAGGAGATAAAGAAAATACGGTAAGTTATTTTCGATTTCTCCTTGTATTTAAAAATAAGATTTTTATCTATGAGAAATATACGATTTTCATCTATGAAAAGGTATGATTTTTATTTATGAAAAGATCGGATTTTCAATTCGTGAAAGGTTTGATTTTTAAAGTTAAAAAGGTTTGATTTTTAAAGTTAAAAAAAATTTGATTTTTATAAATATAAACATGATTTTTATTTATGTAGAGTATTAAAAATATGATCTTTATTATATGATGAAGTAGCGATAAAAATTCGATTTTTATATATGAAGCAACGATATAAAGGTATAATATTTATATAGGAATTAGCATTATTAAAAATATAATTTTTAACACAAACGGTGTTGAACAGATCTCGTTGGAAACACGGCGAGGATTTTCTACATATGAAGAGTCGTGGCGTTTGGATTAGCTAGTCGGTGAGAACTTCTCACTTTTAATTTATTTCTGGTTTAAAATATATACTAGGATGCAGACGGTGTTTAGTAGCACCCGACACCCGTCGTCCACAGACCATGGATGGCTTGTATGCTTGTTTGTTTTACTTTGATGTGTAGTTGATTGTGTGATGTGTTGTGAAATGAAATAAAATATTTATATAGTTAAAATATTTTATAGTTGAAAATAGAATTTTAACGTGTATTTGAAATGAAATAAATATAAACAAATCGGACGATTTGTTTATATACACTCATTTGACTGATATTGTTTGGGACAATAAATTTTACACATCGCCCAACTACACAAGTAAAATCTTTGTTTGATTGTTTGAAAACCCCACACGGGTATTAGGGTGATATATGACATACACTAATCCCACTAATTAGTTGTATCTCGATCGATTGATTGACAGACTGTTATAAGCGTTGAATATTTATATTCGCTGCTTATACAGTATAGAATGCACTTTTGATGATGGTTGATTATTTGTCATTGTTGATTTATACATGTGTTGTACGGAAATCCATAGAAATAAAATCTATGGTAATTGATTGGGCCTCATTCCAGTTTTGAAAAAGAAATATTTGAAATAGAATATTTGAAAAAGAAATATTTGAAATAGAATATTTGAAATAGAATATTTGAAAAAGAAATATTTGAAATAGAATATTTGAAAATAGATATATTTGAAAAAGAATTATTTGAAATAGAATATTTGAAAATAGAAATATATGAAGCCGTGTTGATTAGATTGACGCCATTTTGATGCAAACGATATTTATATCGATTATATTCGTTTTTATAATGAATATTGAAAAGTGATTTCAAAATCGAATATTTTGAAAATGAATTCGAATCGAATTGAAATTGAATGGAAATCAATTTGAAATGAATTGAATTGAATGAATTCGAATTGAAATTGAACAGAAATGAATTCGAGTTGAAATTGAATAGAAATGAATTCGAATTGAAATTGAATTGAAAACGAACTGAAATTGAAAAAAAAATCAATTTAAACTGAAATCAATTTGAGTTGAATTTAAAACGAATTTATATTGAAAAATTCAATCTTGATTTGAATTTGAAAAGGAAGTTGAAATTGTTTTGAAAACGATTTATAAAATACGTTTTAAAAAAGAAATCGACGAAGTATATATTATATATGTTAAATATATAATATAATGGCCTGAATAGAACGCGCCGCGCTGCGGTAGTTCGTGAATTTCGACCATTGACTTCGAATGGATATTGCGGGAGATCCGACCGTCGGATTCTCCTAAAACTGGAACCGTTGGGTTCATATCGAAAAGGGATTTCAAACGAATATTAGAAATTAGAAATCTAACGGTTGGATTTGGAATTATGTCCAAATCAAATTTGGAAAAGGTCGTTGTAAGTGCAGTTCGATGGCCGTTGATGGAAATCGACTGTACAGGCCTTGATAAAATTATTAAAAATAGTAATAATTTGTGTAAAATCATAAGAAATGATTTGAAGAATTGGGGTGAAAAACTCCATATTTGAAAAGATAAAAATGGATTTTTGTCGAAACGAACTAGTTTTGAACTAGAGTTAAAATCAATTTGGTTTTGAAATAAATAAATTGAATTTGAAATGGTTTTAAAAGCGACCAGGGTTTCCAATAATTAAATTGGAATGGATTTGAATTGAAATTGTCTTTGGAATATTTCGATGTTGGATTTCGTGATTATACAGATATTGTTCTGGGAATTTGAAAGATATATTTATATCGTTATTTCCAATACGATATTTGTTGGTTGCAGAATTTGATATTGAATATAAGCCGATATATTTTTTATTCAGAGCCTTGTATTTAATATCAAATGTGATTTGGGTTTGTCGTGAATGGTGTCTTCATTAACACTCTTCTTAAGCCCGGTTGAGAAAAAGGATTAAATCTTTTTATTTAGATTTAATGAAGTGTACCAATTAAATGATATCTAATTTGAACTGAATTGGTATAGATTTTTGGGTTCATCGTGAACAGTGTTTTAAATGACACTGATTATTTAACCCAGTTAAAGATTAGAACTAAGTGGAGTTTTAATGAATCTTTAATTAGATTGAAATGATCGAGAATGGAGTATCACCAGTTTTGCTCTAGGCGATAGTTGAATCTTTAATTAGATTTGAACGTGAAATTGTAATTGAATTTATCAATAACACCGTGGTGTTAGATATGAAGTATTACCAGTTTTACTTCATGGGATGAATAGGTTGGGGTTGGGAAATTTAAAAATTGATTACTTCGATAAGGTTCGCTAATCCCGACTAGTTTGAATTGTTATTCAAAGAAGATTAAAGAATAATTTAAAGAAATTATCTTTGATAAAATTAATGGGAACCTTTCCCAAAGTATAAGAATATTTGAATAAAAAAATATCATGAATTGGAATGAGGCGTATGTTGTGTTTGTGTAACTCTTGTTTATTATATACGCGAGTTATTCAGAAAGACCGGGTTTATCCCATTCTGAATAACTGATTCGACGAATAGTCGGAGATGAAGATGGTGAAGACCGGAGGTCTTCACGTCGTTTGGGTGATTACTGATGATCTTGAATTGGGCCGTACACCCAAGAGGAGGGAATCAGTTAGTGGTCGTCCAGACGTACTTGGAGATCGATGGATATGCGGGGTACTAGGTGCCTCCGGTTTCGTTCAGACCCAGAACGAACTTGTAAATGGACTGTGTGTCTGACATTGGATTTCAGTCTGTGTGATTGATTTCTATTAAATATATATCTATTTGGCGACGGAGAATTTATTCTCTTGCTTAACGCCCTTCTCTGAGACATACGAGCTCAGAGGTTATGTATTGATGGATATCAAACGCATGGAGTGAATTGCCTGTGTGGCATCCTAAGTGGTAATTGATCGAGGCTTCTGTTGAAAAGCAAAGTCTTGTGGTTGATGATCAAAGCACCGCCTGTGTCGCATAGCTTTGTGTAACATGAATTCGCGAGCCTCACACCCCGGTGGTGAACCAAAAATGGGAGAGGACCTCAGTGAGGTCATGCGTTTCTTTCTAGTTAGAAGTGGCGTCAGTGGTTTTACACGCCCTGGCGAGTTTGACTTATGTGGTTGTTGTTGTTGCGAGGTGTCTCGGTTAGATCGGACGATCCGGGTCCGATGGAGTCATTCGTTGGCACATTTACGCCCCAAAGGGCAGGGAAACGCAGTGTTCAGGCATTTTAATCCACATCGGTGGACCGGCCATGTTGCTCCAAGGGCCCACCTGTGTCTCGGTCATAAGACATGGGCTAGATTGTCTCTGAAAGAACCCGTAACTTCCCCATGAAGGAAAGCACGAATACTTAGAGAACAACACACAAAAGGACGCAGACGGAAGAACATTTCATTGTTATTACAACAATTCCATCAGATACAAGAATATACAGAGTATAAATGAATAAATTACATTCGATAAATATCAGAGATTACAATAAATTACATAGCAGCGGAAAAATAATACAAAAGCACAACTAGAAGTGATACACGGATACAGAGCTTTCCGAGCATCGTTCCAGCTGTATATCAGGAACCTGTGAATATAAATCTGCAAAACCAAAACTACTAGCTGCCCGTGCGGAAAATAGGGGCACCCAGAGTTTAGGTTAAAACAATAAACTCCAGGTCAGTCATGTGACTGGTGTGAGAACTAAAACAGTTATTTAAAACTTTACTTTAAAGATAGTAATTCAAGGTACCACGCCGTATAACACGGAACGGGTTTCCTCCAAAGAATACTAGTGCATAGAATAAACAGCGCAATGCTTTTTAGAAAAATGAAGCTATTATAAGACCCAGGTCCCATCACACAATGCAACGCAAACCGGAGGATAGGGTTTTCCCTTATAATAGCCAAACATGCTTGGTATGTTTAAAACAAATCACTTGATACTATAATAGGTGTATAGTGTCAAAACAATTTCAATCATAAATATCAATCATAGGCGGCATGGGTACCATCTATCATGTCGCCATACTAGTTCTACAATTAAAACCGCAATACACGTATTGGAAATTGGATTCCGTCATGAGCCGAGGCAAGGGGCAAGCTCCTCTCCGCGTTCGAGACACTCTAGCAATGCCTCAGGATCCAACTCTGATCCTTTGGAACCTCCAAGGCCGGTCCTCTCTTACTTTTGAGGATTAGTTATTCCTGAACACACGTTTCCCGGTCCTTACAGACCTATATCCGAGGCGCCTCATATCCAACAAACACACAGGTGAAAAGTATATAAATGTCAGGGCTGGTAGGTCGCTGACACCACCCTAGCTAGAAAGAAACGTCGTGCACTCCTTGGGTCCGTATCCCGTTTTTGACTCATACCGAGGTGTGAGGCTCGCGAATTCACGTTATACACAAAGCTATGCCACACAGGCCGTGCTTTGATCATCAACCATAAGACTTTGCTTTTCAACAGAAGCCCTGATCAATTGCCACTTACGCATGCCACACTGGCAATTCACTCCATGCGACTGATGTCCATCGATATACAACCTCTGAGCTCGTACGTCTCAGAGAAGGGCGTTAAGCAAGAGAATAAATTCTCCGCCGCCAAACAGATGTATATTTAATAGAGATCAATCAACACAGAATAAAATCCAATGTCAGACAAACAATCCATTTACAAGTTCGTTCTGGGTCTGAACGAAACCGGAGGCACTTTCCTCGCATATCCATCCATCTCCAAGTACGTCTGGAAGATCACCAACTGATTCCCTCATCCTGGGTGTACAGCCCAATCAAGATCATCAGTAATCACCCAAACGATGTGAAGACTTCCGGTCTTCAACCACCGTCTTCATCTTCGACATCTCGTCGAATCGGTTATTCAGAATGGATATAAACCCGGCCTTTCTGAATAACCCACGTATATAGTAAACAAATGTTACACAAACACAACAAACGCCTCATTCCAATTCAGAATATTCTTTTATTCACAAAATCACATTCTTAGGGAAATGTTCCCATTAATTTTATCCAAGATAAATTCTTCTAAATTTATTCTTTAATCCTCCTTTGGATATCATTTCAAACTAGTCGGGATTAACGAACCACACCGAAGTAATTATTTATTTTATTTCCCAATCCCAACCTATATATCCCAGGGAGAAAACTGGTAATACTCCACATCTAACACCACGGTGTTATCGGTAAAATTAATTACCATTTCACATTTGAATCTAATTAAAGATTTAACTATCGCTTTGGAGCAAAACTGGTGATACTCCACTCTCGATCACTTTTCAGATTTGATAATTTAAATTATCAATTCACATTTTAATCTAATTAAAGATTCATTAAATCTCCACTTAGTTTTAATCTTTTCAGAAATCGATATCTTGCCTTTAACTGGGTTAAAGAACCAATGTTATCTAAAACACGATTCACGATAAACCCAAATCACATTTGATATTAAATACAAGGCTCTGAATAGAAAATATACCGGCTTATATTCAATATCAAATTCTGAAACCAACAAATATCGTATTGGAAATAACGATATAAAATATATCTTTCAAATTCCCATAAAAATATCTGTATAGTCACGAAATCTAACATCGAAATATCCCGAAGATAATTTCGATTCAACTCCAGTCCAATCCACGTATTGGAAATATTGATTATTTTCAAAATCACTTTCAAATTCAATTTATTTATTTAAAAATAAATTGATTTTAATTCTAGTTCAAAACTAGTTCATTTCGATAAAAATCTATTTTTATCTTTTCAAATATGGAGTTTTTCACCCCAAATCTTCACAAATCATTTCTTATGATTTTACACAAATTGTTACTATTTTTAATAATTTTATCAAGGCCCGTACAGTCGATTTCCAACAATGGCCATCGAACTGCACTTACAGCGACCTTTTTCGAATTTGATTTGGACATAATTCCAAATCCAACCGTTAGATTTCAAATTTCTAATATTCGTTAGAAAGCTCTTTTCGATACGAACCCAACGGTTCCGGTCTTAGGAGAATCCGACGGTCGGATCTCCCGTAATGTCCGTTTGAAAAATAAATGGTCGAAATTCACGAACTGCCGTGGCGCGGCGCGTTCTATTCAGGCCATTATATTATATATATATAATATATATAATATATATTTCGTCGATTTCTATTTAAAACGAATTTTATAAATCATTTTAAAATTGTTTCAAAAGCAATTTCAACTTTCTTTTCAATTCAAATCAAAATTGAATTCTTCTTAATAAATTCGTTTTAAAATTCATTTCTATTCAATTCAAATTTTAATTCAATTTGTATTCATTTCAATTCACTTTCAATTCAATTTGAATTCATTTTCAATTCATTTCATTTCGAAATCGTTTTCAATTCAATTCATTTCGAAATCGTTTTCAATTCAATTCAATTCATTTCGAAATCGTTTTCAATTCAATTCATTTCGAAATCGTTTTCAATTCAATTCATTTCGAAATCGTTTTCTATTCAATTCATTTCGATTTTATTCGAATTCAAATTCACTTTCTATTCAATTCGAATCGAATTCATTTTCTATTCAATTCGAATCGAATTCATTTTCTATTCGATTCGAATTCATTTTCTATTCAATTCGAATCGAATTCATTTTCTATTCAATTCGAATCGAATTCATTTTCTATTCGATTCGAATTCATTTCAAATTGATTCAATAAAATTTCCATTTGAATTTTTAATCTAATTCAATTTGAATTTCCTTTCAAAATATTAAATTTTGAAATCACTTTTCAATATTCATTAAAAAACGAATAAAATCGATATAAACATCGTTCGCGTCAAAATAACGCATCTCTAATCAACACGGCTTTATATTTCAATAATTCGTTATTCTATTCAACAAATGAATATTTGTTCTATTCAACACATGAATCTATATTACTTTCAACACACGACTAATCTCAACACATGAGTACTGTCAACACATCACTATTTTTGTTATGTGAAATATTTTATAAAACTATGGTATCTATCGTTTGATTTTTAATTAGACTTCTACTGAGAAGTAGTTCTAATTTTAAATATGATAAAGATGTAAATTTTATTATATAAAATATTTCACTCAACACCTGAACATCGTCAACACATGACTATTTTTATATTCAACACATGAATTTTCTTTTCTAATACTCATTATTGTCCCGATTGGAATGAGGCCCAATCAATCACCATATAACGTTAATTATATGGATTCCATACAACACATGTATATAATAGCATTGAAAAATAATCAAGCATCAACCAAAGTGCACTACACTGTATAAGCATCAAATATAGATATCTGACGCTTATAACAGCCTGTCAATCGACCGATCGACATATTTAATAAATCAGGATGAGTGAACTTCAAATTTCATCCCAACACCCGTGTGGGGTTTCAAACAATCAAACACAGATTTTATTTGTGCAGTTGGGCGACGTGTAAAATTTATCGACCCAATCGATATCAGTCAAATCAGTGTATACAAACAAATCGGCCGATTTATTTATAAATATTTATTTATTCACTTTCACGTTAAAAATTATATTTTTAACGATCAAACTATTTTATTTTAACACTTGAATTTCTATTCAGTTCATTTATTCAATAAATGATTATTTTTATTTTTCTAACATATTTTAGAAAATTTCGGCGGCATAACGACACGATACTAGAAACGGGACAAGGCCTAGCCTTATCCCCGGTCTAGTGAAGGCCCACGCCATTCACACATCAATCAAATTCACCAAACAACCAAATTCAAATCAATCATATAACTAAGCTATGCAACCAAACAAACAAGTCCATGGTCTGTGGACAATTGTGTCGGGTGCTACTAAGCACCGTCTACATCCTAGTATATATATATATAACTAGAAAAAGAATTTTGAGTGAGAAGTTCTCACCGAAAGCTATCAAATACCACGACTCTTCATTTATAGAAATCTTCTTCGTTATCCCGTCTTCGTCACCTTCGTTGCCCGTAGTCACTATATACATAAAAATCACATTTTTATATTTTGATGTCTTTAAAATAAAAATCACATTTTTATTTGTTCGTTTTCAATTTAAAAATCATATTTTTATAATCACTTCATATATTTAAAAATCGAATTTTTACTATGCTATTCAATATATAAAAATCGAATTTTTACTTCGAAGTTCCATATATAAAATTCACATTTTGACTTCGCTATTAAATATATAAAGATTATATTTTTATCACCTTATTCTTCATATAAAGATTTCGCCCTTTCAAAAATAAAGTTTTCGCCTTTATAAAAATAAAGTTTTCGCCTTTATAAAAATAAAGTTTTCGCCTTTTAAAATTTAAAGATTTCATCTTTATAAAAATCTCATTTTTATTTTTCTACACATATAAAGGTGATATTTTTAATATTCTATCATGTAAAAATTATATTTTTAACTCTTTAAAAATATAAAAATCACATTTTCACTACTTCTATATAGTAAAGATCATATTTTTATTATTTTAAAAATATAAAAATCATACCTTTATCTTTCTACAATGTAAAAGATTATATTTTTACTACTTTAAAAATATATAAAGCATATTTTTATAATCGCTATATAGTAAAGACTATATTTTTAATACTTTAAAAATATAAAAATCGTATTTTTATTACTTTAAAAATATAAAAATCATATTTTTACTTCCACAATATAAAAGATTACATTTTTATCACTCTACAACATAAATAAAATAAAAAACAGTTAAAGTAAATAAAATAAAAAAAGAACATCAGGGAACTTACAGGGGGGGCTCGTCGGCGGACTTCGCTGGAGGGGGCGGTGGTTGGTGGCGCTCGGCGTGGAGGAGGGCGTTGCGGTGGGTTCAGGCGGTTCGGGGTTCGAAGGGGGTAACGGCGGGTTTCTTCGTGGAGTTAGGGTTTGGGGGGGGGGGCTGTAGGGTTCGAACGGAGGGAGGGAAGAGGAGGAGGCGTCGGTGGCGGAGGGCGGTGGGTGGCAGTCGCGTCGGCGGTGGAATAGCGGGGGGGGGGGGGGGGGGGCGAGATCGATTTGGATGCGTTTTCCCTTTTTTTTTCTTTTTTTTTCAGTAAATCGATTATGAACGAGGGGGGGTATATGAAAAAGATTTTATATATTTAATTTAATTTTAATTTATTTTATCCCAAGGAGTTGACTTTTTATTCGACTTCGAGACGAGGCCCACCAACTGTCGCCCATAGCGTTTCACCCCCATTCCGAACACAATGGGATATGTATCGTAAGCTGATTCGACTGTTTGAATCAGTTTCTGTTAAATTTACACTTAAATCGCTATATTGAATTTTAAACGTACATTTCAAATTACCGGGGTCACATACTAACTAGAAAAATTCCAGAAAAATATTTTCTAGCTTCGTATTGAAGATACGGTCCTAACAAAACTAGTTTCGTCGAATTCTGAGACCGTTAGAAAAATGGCCATTTTCCAGTCGATTAAATTCAACTGAAATGGTCAAAACACGTTTTCCTTTGCCACGCTCACATATTGATTCGAAAAATTATGAAATTTGAAACCTAGCAATAACTTGACACTGCGGATCCAACAAAACTGGTTTCGTCGAAATCCGAGGTCGCTTGCAAAATGTCCATTTTTAAGGGCCTGAATTCCATAGCGACTATTCAGAATTTTCAACTGGACATATCTTTTGATTCTCGCTACGAAATTTTGATTTTTCGGATTCGTTGGAAAGATATTATCAATTAGATCCTATTATTTTTGGTTTCACTAAAATCCGGATTGTTTTGCTCCCGGTACATTCAATTGAAGTTTGAAATCGAATTATCGAACTACCGCGCCATTTTCAATTCTATTTATAATTATATATAAATATTATATTCAAACGACGACGCGTATAATATATACGTCGAATTATATTCAAAATAAATTTCACGTCGATATTATTTAAAATAATTCATTTTAAATGTTCAAAATTCGCTAAAATTGCCAAAATAAAAATTTTAAACTGGCCCAGATTTTCGGGTTATTACAATCTCCCCCACTCAAAACTTTTCGTCCCCGAAAAGGAACAAAGTCGAAAGTGGTTTGATTATTCAACACTACGTTCGATCTGGCTTCCATTCTCCAACTTTTCAGTTTCTGAGAATTGTCAAATTCTTCAAAAATTTGGCTAACACCCTAAATTTTCGAAAAATTTCGCCATAACCTCCCCTGCACCGGGAGCATCGGGGAATTTCAAATAGCTTCCCCGGTCCTTCAGATCTCAAAAAGAAAAAGAAAAAGCCAAGCGGCTAGCCAATAGGCTCACAAAATCATCATCACCCAAACAAAACAGGAAATTATGTAGTAAACATGTACCTATTTGTCGGGCAAACAAATTTTATTCTCTGCTCTAGCCTCCTTGCTATGACCTGTTCAATGTAAGTACATGTATATGCAAGCAAATGCGACCAATTATCAATACAAATCAATATTTGGTTCAATTAGGCTAAATGGCTAAAAATTAGCAAACAAATAAACAAACAACACAAACATCAATCAATTAGTGAATTAGAGTTTCAAATTCATAATTTTGATATGTATAAAAAAAATCATGTTTTGGTGCCAATTCACAACAATGTGCTCTAACTATATAAGTTTTGGTTCTCACACCAGTCTAATGGAAATATATAGATATCACACCTTCGAAACACGAACATAAATACTGATGATGTGCCCACATCATCAGAATTATCCCCGGGTGTCTTGAATGTGACACTATATCTATCCAATATATTAAAACTTCGAATATACGTTCATGACGCGTATATGCAAAACCTTATATACTGGACTGTCCATATTCGAAATAAATAAATATAATCAAATACGTATAAAGAGATTTAAATTTTAAAATAAATTGCTTTCATTTGAAAATTATACTCTTCACACTCGTTCTAGGATACTACTGATCCTATCTCTAACGAGTCATTCTAATTGGATATTACTAATCCAATATCTGATGAATTCTTTCGTATGGTTCTAATGTGTCTTGTTCTCGAGCTCTGTAAACCAAAGCTCTGATACCAACTGAAAGAACCCGTAACTTCCCCGTGAAGGAAAGCACGAATACTTTGAGAACAACACACAAAAGGACGCAGACGGAAGAACATTTCATTGTTATTACAACAATTCCATCAGATACAAGAATATACAGAGTATAAATGAATAAATTACATTCGATAAATATCAGAGATTACAATAAATTACATAGCAGCGGAAAAATAATACAAAAGCACAACTAGAAGTGATACACGGATACAGAGCTTTCCGAGCATCGTTCCAGCTGTATATCAGGAACCTGTGAATATAAATCTGCAAAACCAAAACTACTAGCTGCCCGTGCGGAAAATAGGGGCACCCAGAGTTTAGGTTAAAACAATAAACTCCAGGTCAGTCATGTGACTGGTGTGAGAACTAAAACAGTTATTTAAAACTTTACTTTAAAGATAGTAATTCAAGGGACCACGCCGTATAACACGGAACGGGTTTCCTCCAAAGAATACTAGTGCATAGAATAAACAGCGCAATACTTTTTAGAAAAATGAAGCTATTATAAGACCCAGGTCCCATCACACAATGCAACGCAAGCCGGAGGATAGGGTTTTCCCTTATAATAGCCAAACATGCTTGGTACGTTTAAAACAAATCACTTGATACTATAATAGGTGTATAGTGTCAAAACAATTTCAATCATAAATATCAATCATAGGCGGCATGGGTACCATCTATCATGTCGCCATACTAGTTCTACAATTAAAACCGCAATACACGTATTGGAAATTGGATTCCGTCATGAGCCGAGGCAAGGGGCAAGCTCCTCTCCGCGTTCGAGACACTCTAGCAATGCCTCAGGATCCAACTCTGATCCTTTGGAACCTCCAAGGCTGGTCCTCTCTTACTTTTGTGGATTAGTTATTCCTGAACACACGTTTCCCGGTCCTTACAGACCTATATCCGAGGCGCCTCATATCCAACAAACACATAGGTGAAAAGTATATAAATGTCAGGGCTGGTAGGTCGCTGACACCACCCTAGCTAGAAAGAAACGTCGTGCACTCCTTGGGTCCGTATCCCGTTTTTGACTCATACCGAGGTGTGAGGCTCGCGAATTCACGTTATACACAAAGCTATGCCACACAGGCCGTGCTTTGATCATCAACCATAAGACTTTGCTTTTCAACAGAAGCCCTGATCAATTGCCACTTACGCATGCCACACTGGCAATTCACTCCATGCGACTGATGTCCATCGATATACAACCTCTGAGCTCGTACGTCTCAGAGAAGGGCGTTAAGCAAGAGAATAAATTCTCCGCCGCCAAACAGATGTATATTTAATAGAGATCAATCAACACAGAATAAAATCCAATGTCAGACACACAATCCATTTACAAGTTCGTTCTGGGTCTGAACGAAACCGGAGGCACTTTCCTCGCATATCCATCCATCTCCAAGTACGTCTGGAAGATCACCAACTGATTCCCTCATCCTGGGTGTACAGCCCAATCAAGATCATCAGTAATCACCCAAACGATGTGAAGACTTCCGGTCTTCAACCACCGTCTTCATCTTCGACATCTCGTCGAATCGGTTATTCAGAATGGGTATAAACCCGGCCTTTCTGAATAACCCACGTATATAGTAAACAAATGTTACACAAACACAACAAACGCCTCATTCCAATTCAGAATATTATTTTATTCACAAAATCACATTCTTAGGGAAATGTTCCCATTAATTTTATCCAAGATAAATTCTTCTAAATTTATTCTTTAATCCTCCTTTGGATATCATTTCAAACTAGTCGGGATTAACGAACCACACCGAAGTAATTATTTATTTTATTTCCCAATCCCAACCTATATATCCCAGGGAGAAAACTGGTAATACTCCACATCTAACACCACGGTGTTATCGGTAAAATTAATTACCATTTCACGTTCGAATCTAATTAAAGATTTAACTATCGCTTTGGAGCAAAACTGGTGATACTCCACTCTCGATCACTTTTCAGATTTGATAATTTAAATTATCAATTCACATTTTAATCTAATTAAAGATTCATTAAAACTCCACTTAGTTTTAATCTTTTCAGAAATCGATATCTTGCCTCTAACTGGGTTAAAGAACCAATGTTATCTAAAACACGATTCACGATAAACCCAAATCACATTTGATATTAAATACAAGGCTCTGAATAGAAAATATACCGGCTTATATTCAATATCAAATTCTGAAACCAACAAATATCGTATTGGAAATAACGATATAAAATATATCTTTCAAATTCCCATAAAAATATCTGTATAGTCACGAAATCTAACATCGAAATATCCCGAAGATAATTTCGATTCAACTCCAGTCCAATCCACGTATTGGAAATATTGATTATTTTCAAAATCACTTTCAAATTCAATTTATTTATTTAAAAATAAATTGATTTTAATTCTAGTTCAAAACTAGTTCATTTCGATAAAAATCTATTTTTATCTTTTCAAATATGGAGTTTTTCACCCCAAATCTTCACAAATCATTTCTTATGATTTTACACAAATTGTTACTATTTTTAATAATTTTATCAAGGCCCGTACAGTCGATTTCCAACAATGGCCATCGAACTGCACTTACAGCGACCTTTTTTGAATTTGATTTGGACATAATTCCAAATCCAACCGTTAGATTTCAAATTTCTAATATTCGTTAGAAAGCTCTTTTCGATACGAACCCAACGGTTCCGGTCTTAGGAGAATCCGACGGTCGGATCTCCCGTAATGTCCTTTTGAAATAAATGATCGAAATTCACGAACTGCCGCGGCGCGGCGCGTTCTATTCAGGCCATTATATTATATATATAATATATATTTCGTCGATTTCTATTTAAAACGAATTTTATAAATCGTTTTAAAATTGTTTCAAAAGCAATTTCAACTTTCTTTTCAATTCAAATCAAAATTGAATTCTTCTTTATAAATTCGTTTTAAAATTCATTTCTATTCAATTCAAATTTTAATTCAATTTGAATTCATTTCAATTCACTTTCAATTCAATTTGAATTCGTTTTCAATTCAATTCATTTCGAAATCGTTTTCAATTCAATTCATTTCGAAATCGTTTTCAATTCAATTCATTTCGAAATCGTTTTCAATTCAATTCATTTCGAAATCGTTTTCAATTCAATTCATTTCGAAATCGTTTTCTATTCAATTCATTTCGATTTTATTCGAATTCAAATTCACTTTCTATTCAATTCGAATCGAATTCATTTTCTATTCAATTCGAATCGAATTCATTCTCTATTCGATTCGAATTCATTTTCTATTCAATTCGAATCGAATTCATTTTCTATTCAATTCGAATCGAATTCATTTTCTATTCGATTCGAATTCATTTCAAATTGATTCAATAAAATTTCCATTTGAATTTTTAATCTAATTCAATTTGAATTTCCTTTCAAAATATTAAATTTTGAAATCACTTTTCAATATTCATTAAAAAACGAATAAAATCGATATAAACATCGTTCGCGTCAAAATAACGCATCTCTAATCAACACGGCTTTATATTTCAATAATTCGTTATTCTATTCAACAAATGAATATTTGTTCTATTCAACACATGAATCTATATTACTTTCAACACACGACTAATCTCAACACATGAGTACTGTCAACACATCACTATTTTTGATATGTGAAATATTTTATAAAACTATGGTATCTATCGTTTGATTTTTAATTAGACTTCTACTGAGAAGTAGTTCTAATTTTAAATATGATAAAGATGTAAATTTTATTATATAAAATATTTCACTCAACACCTGAACATCGTCAACACATGACTATTTTTATATTCAACACATGAATTTTCTTTTCTAATACTCATTATTGTCCCGATTGGAATGAGGCCCAATCAATCACCATATAACGTTAATTATATGGATTCCATACAACACATGTATATAATAGCATTGAAAAATAATCAATCATCAACCAAAGTGCACTACACTGTATAAGCATCAAATATAGATATCTGACGCTTATAACAGCCTGTCAATCGACCGATCGACATATTTAATAAATCAGGATGAGTGAACTTCAAATTTCATCCCAACACCCGTGTGGGGTTTCAAACAATCAAACACAGATTTTATTTGTGCAGTTGGGCGACGTGTAAAATTTATCGACCCAATCGATATCAGTCAAATCAGTGTATACAAACAAATCGGCCGATTTGTTTATAAATATTTATTTATTCACTTTCACGTTAAAAATTATATTTTTAACGATCAAACTATTTTATTTTAACACTTGAATTTCTATTCAGTTCATTTATTCAATAAATGATTATTTTTATTTTTCTAACATATTTTAGAAAATTTCGGCGGCATAACGGCACGATACTAGAAACGGGACAAAGCCTAGCCTTATCCCCGGTCTAGTGAAGGCCCATGCCATTCACACATCAATCAAATTCACCAAACAACCAAATTCAAATCAATCATATAACTAAGCTATGCAACCAAACAAACAAGTCCATGGTCTGTGGACAATTTTGTCGGGTGCTACTAAGCACCGTCTACATCCTAGTATATATATATAACTAGAAAAAGAATTTTGAGTGAGAAGTTCTCACCGAAAGCTATCCAATACCACGACTCTTCATTTATAGAAATCTTCTTCGTTATCCCGTCTTCGTCACCTTCGTTGCCCGTAGTCACTATATACATAAAAATCACATTTTTATATTTTGATGTCTTTAAAATAAAAATCACATTTTTATTTGTTCGTTTTCAATTTAAAAATCATATTTTTATAATCACTTCATATATTTAAAAATCAAATTTTTACTATGCTATTCAATATATAAAAATCGAATTTTTACTTCGAAGTTCCATATATAAAAATCACATTTTGACTTCGCTATTAAATATATAAAGATTATATTTTTATCACCTTATTCTTCATATAAAGATTTCGCCCTTTCAAAAATAAAGTTTTCGCCTTTATAAAAATAAAGTTTTCGCCTTTTAAAATTTAAAGATTTCATCTTTATAAAAATCTCATTTTTATTTTTCTACACATATAAAGGTGATATTTTTAATATTCTATCATGTAAAAATTATATTTTTAACTCTTTAAAAATATAAAAATCACATTTTCACTACTTCTATATAGTAAAGATCATATTTTTATTATTTTAAAAATATAAAAATCATACCTTTATCTTTCTACAATGTAAAAGATTATATTTTTACTACTTTAAAAATATATAAAGCATATTTTTATAATCGCTATATAGTAAAGACTATATTTTTAATACTTTTAAAAATATAAAAATCGTATTTTTATTACTTTAAAAATATAAAAATCATATTTTTACTTCCACAATATAAAAGATTACATTTTTATCACTCTACAACATAAATAAAATAAAAAAACAGTTAAAGTAAATAAAATAAAAAAAGAACATCAGGGAACTTACAGGGGGGGCTCGTCGGCGGACTTCGCTGGAGGGGGCGGTGGTTGGTGGCGCTCGGCGTGGAGGAGGGCGTTGCGGTGGGTTCAGGCGGTTCGGGGTTCGAAGGGGGTAACGGCGGGTTTCTTCGTGGAGTTAGGGTTTGGGGGGGGGCTGTAGGGTTCGAACGGAGGGAGGGAAGAGGAGGAGGCGTCGGTGGCGGAGGGCGGTGGGTGGCAGTCGCGTCGGCGGTGGAATAGCGGGGGGGGGGGGGGGGCGAGATCGATTTGGATGCGTTTTCCCTTTCTTTTTTTCTTTTTTTTTTGTGTAAATCGATTATGAACGGGGGGGGTATATGAAAAAGATTTTATTTATTTAATTTAATTTTAATTTATTTTATCCCAAGGAGTTGACTTTTTATTCGACTTCGAGACGAGGCCCACCGACTGTCGCCCATAGCGTTTCACCCCCATTCCGAACACACTGGGATATGTATCGTAAGCTGATTCGACTGTTTGAATCAGTTTCTGTTAAATTTACACTTAAATCGCTATATTGAATTTTAAACGTACATTTCAAATTACCGGGGTCACATACTAACTAGAAAAATTCCAGAAAAATATTTTCTAGCTTCGTATTGAAGATACGGTCCTAACAAAACTAGTTTCGTCGAATTCTGAGACCGTTAGAAAAATGGCCATTTTCCAGTCGATTAAATTCAACTGAAATGGTCAAAACACGTTTTCCTTTGCCACGCTCACATATTGATTCGAAAAATTATGAAATTTGAAACCTAGCAATAACTTGACACTGCGGATCCAACAAAACTGGTTTCGTCGAAATCCGAGGTCGTTTGCAAAATGTCCATTTTTAAGGGCCTGAATTCCATAGCGACTATTCAGAATTTTCAACTGGACATATCTTTCGATTCTCGCTACGAAATTTTGATTTTTCGGATTCGTTGGAAAGATATTATCAATTAGATCCTATTATTTTTGGTTTCACTAAAATCCGGATTGTTTTGCTCCCGGTACATTCAATTGAAGTTTGAAATCGAATTATCGAACTACCGCACCATTTTCAATTCTATTTATAATTATATATAAATATTATATTCAAACGACGACGCATATAATATATACGTCGAATTATATTCAAAATAAATTTCACGTCGATATTATTCAAAATAATTCATTTTAAATGTTCAAAATTCGCTAAAATTGCCAAAATAAAAATTTTAAACTGGCCCAGATTTTCGGGTTATTACAGTCTCGAATCGGTTGAGGACGATCCATGGCCTCGGTTCGCAGATGGAAATCCAATTTCCAAATACGTGACTTTGCGGTTTTGATTATAAAGCCTAGTATGGCGACATGATGTATGGTACCCATGCCGTCTATGATTCATACTTATGATTGAAATTGTTTTGACACTATACACTTATAATAGTATCAAATGATTTGTTTTAAACTTACCAAGCATGTTTGGCTATTATAAGGGAAAACCCTATCCCCCGGCTTGCGTTGCATTGTGTGATAGGACTTGGGTCTTATAATAGCTTCATTTTTCCAAAAAGCATTGCGCTGTTTTGTTATATGCACTTTTATTCTTGGGAGGAAACCCGTTCCGTGTTATACGGCGTGGTCCCTTGATATATCTGATTTAAAGTAAAGTTTTAAATAACTGTTTTAGTTCTCGCACCAGTCCCATGACTGACCCGGAGTATATTGTTTTAACCTAAACTCTGGGTGCCCCTATTTTCCGCACGGGCAGCTAGTAGTTTTGGTTTTGCAGATTTATATTCCGCACGGGCTTTCCTTACCGGGGAAGTTCGGGTCGTAACAACGGAGGTGGGGTGTTACATCGTCTATGATTGATTCATTTATATTTGAAGTTGTTTTTGACACTATACACTTATAATAGTATCAAATGATTTGTTTTAAACGTATCAAGCATTATTTGGCTATTATAAGGGAAAACTCTATCCTCCGGCTTGCGTTGCATTATGTGATGAGACCTGGGTCTTATAATAGCTTCATTTTTTCAAAAAGCATTGCGTTTTTTATAACTGTTTATGCATTGGTATTCTCGAGAGGAAACCCGTTCCGTGTTATACATCATGGTCCCTTGATTTACTTTATTTCTAAAGTAAAGTTTAAATAACTGTTTTAGTTCACACACCAGTCACATGACTGACCTGGAGTTTATTATTTTAACCTAAACTCTGGGTGCCCCTATTTTCGACACGGGCAGCTAGTAGTTTTCGTTATGCAGATTTATATTTATAGGATCCTGATTTACAACTGGAATGATGCTCGGAAAACTCTGTTTCCGTGTATTACTTTCAGTTGTGTGTTGTATTACTTTTCGGCTGCTATGTAATTTATTGTAATCTCTAATATTTATCGAATGTATTTTGTTTATTCATACTCTGCATATTCTTTTATTCTTATGGAATTGTTGTAATAAACAATGAAATGTTCTTCTGTTTGTGTTCTGATTTGTCGTATTCTCAAAGCAATTCGTTCTTTCCTTACGGGGAAGTTACGAGTTCTTACAACCTGAAACAGAGGTTGTTGAAAATTCAAACAAATAGCAATGTGAGATTTCTATTTTAAAATTTAAAACCAATTATTTATTGCAATTTGAGATGTATATTTATTTTATGTTGATGTTGTATATATATTTGTTGCAATGTTGATTTGTTTTGTGATTGCGATGAACCATTGAATTGTGTATTCATGTTTGTCAGAATTTTATGTACACAATAAAAACCCTATTTTTATTGAATATATAAAATATATTATATTAATGTGTGTCAAAATTTATGTATGAAATAAAAATCATATTTTTGTTTTTTATATATAAAAATAAAGGCGTCCCTGTTTGATTTTATAAAAAGAAATAAAAATAACAATTGTGTTAAAACATGTTAGGGAAATAAAAATAACATTTGAGTTAAAAGATGTTAGTGAAGTAAAAATAACATTTGTGTTAAAACATGTTAGTGAAATAAAAATAACATTTGTGTTAAAACATGTTAGTGAAATAAAAATAACATTTGTGTTAGAACATGTTAAGTCAAAATAAGATTAACATTTGTGTTAAAACGTGTTAGTAGGAATAAAAGATTTATTTTTATTGTCATAAAACAGTAGATTTTAAAGATTACATTTCAAGGTAATATTTTTTTCATTAGAAAGAATAGAATTGAAAGACTTCATTTTTATGTAACATTGTTTACAATAAAAAAGAATTGAAATAGGAGATTTGATTTTTATTGTCGATTTGTTACAATAAAAAGTATAGTTATTAAAGTCTATATTTTTGCGGTCATTTTGGTACAACCAAAAAGCATATTTATTAAAGTTTATATTTTTTAATGTCATTTTGTTATAATAAAAAGATTACATCTTTATTATCACTTAGTTTTCAAATAAAAGATTATAATAAAAAGATTATGATAAAAAGATTTCATCTTTGTTGTCATTTTGTTAAATACAATAAAAAGAGTAGAATTGAAAATATGTTTTTATTGTGACTTTAGATTATAATAAAAAGCATAGAATGAAAGATATATTTTTATTGTTATTTTAGTTACAATAAAAAGAGTAAAATAGAAGATATTTTTTTATTGTCAATTTTGTTGCAATGTAAAAAGAAGTATTAAAGATCATGTTGTTACTTTCATTTTGTTTAAATAAAAAGGATTAAAATGAAAGATTATATTTTTATTTCTCATAGTTTCAATAAAAAGATTGAGCTTAACAAAAATTTCATTTTTGTCAAATAAGGTTAAAGTTAAACAAAATTACATTTCTATCAAAAAAATATTATTGTTTTTATCGCATTAGATTTGTCAAAACAAACATTTTCATTTTGTCGCATTAGAACTGTTAAACCAATAATAGCATCTTTGACAATATAGGATAGTCATACAAAAATATTTATTTTGTCAATATAGAATAGTTAAACAGAAATATTCATTCTTGGTCATTATAGTTTAATTGGACAAAAACATTCATTTTTGTCAATTGGTATAGTTGGAATTAAAACACTCATTTTCGTCAAATTAGAATTGTTGAACGAAATATACATTTTTTCAAAACACATTATTTAAAGCAAAATATCCATTTTTGTCAAAACATAATAGTTGAAACCGAATTTGTCACTTTGTCAAAATGTAACCGCTGAAACAAGATTGACGTCTTTGTCAAAATATAATTGTTAAAGTCAAAGATGAATATTTTTGTCAAATTAGAATAGTTGAATTAGAAATATACATTTCTACCAAAATACACATTTTTGTCAAATTATATTAGTTGAAACAAAAAGGTACATTTTGCCAAAATAAGATGGTTAATAACAAAAATTACATTTTTGGGTAAATAAAAGAGTTAAACACAAACAACATTTTTAGGTTTGTGTTACAACAAAAATATTCATTTTGATAAAATAGAATTGTCAATATAATGGATGTATCACTTTTCATACATTTTGTTGAAATGGAATTTATATGCGAATACAAGAATCATTTTTATTTGCTAAACATACATTAGAATTTGTATGTGAAATAAAGAATCATTTATTTGCCACAACATACATTAGAATGTATAGGTAATTTAAAGTGACATCTTTATATGTTAATGCATACATTAGAATTTGTATGCAATTTAAAATAAACATTTTTATATGTTAGGTTATACATTGAAAACATATACAAATGAGATTATTTCTTTTATGTGTTAAAGTTAAGAATAATTACATACAAATAAAGTATAATGAAAATTATCTTTTATTTGCTATTCGCAATAAGGTCATATGAATAAATTATAGTTTATTTGACATTAGAAATATACAGGGAAATTATACGAGTAAAATACATTTTTATTCGGCCTTAGAAATAAATAACATGTTTGTTCATTATCATCAACATGTTAACAGAATTAAAATTGGTTAAATTCATTAACCAATTATTTCTTTACATGAACTATTGTTGGCTTAAAACCCCACATGGGTATTGGGATGATATTTGAGATATACTAATCCCAACGTTTAGTTGAATGTCGATCGATAGATTGATAGGCTACGATGAGCGTTATTATTTAATTTTAATGCTCACACGGTTGTGAACTTCACTCTGGATGATGAATGGATGGTTTGATGATTATTTATCATTTTTTGTCATATACATGCAATGTACGAAATCCATATAACCGAAATTATATGGTAACTGATTGAGGCGCATTCTGATTCAGGATTTCTTTTAAAATAAAGAATATTTTTAATAAATAATAATTTTAAATAGAGAATATTTCAAAATAAAAGAACATTGTAATATAAATATATTTTAAAGTAAAGAATATTATAATATAAATAATATTTCTACATAAAGAATCTTTTTGTATAAAGAATATTCTTAAATAATGAATATTTTAAAATAATATTAAACGAAGAATAGAATGATGATTTCTATGTCTGTTTTTGGATGGACAGCAGATAAAAATATATTTTTACCAAAATGGACTAGTTATTTACTAGAACAAATCTTTTAAATTAAGATTTAATGAAGTCCTCTAATTAATTAATATTTCATTAGAGTTAAGTAAAAGAATTAGATTTTGGGTTGTTGTGGATAGTGTCTTAAATAACACTTTTCTTAAACACCGTATGTAAGAATAAATCTTTTAATCAAGATTATTAGATTTTTCAAATTATATTTAATAATTAGAATAAATTGATATGAGAATTAGGTTTACCGTAAATTGTGGTCTTAAGCGACATTTGTTCTTTAACCCAATTAATAGTGAAAATATAATTTGGAATTTATAAATCTTTTTATTAAGATTTAAAAAGAAATTTTCTAAAGTTAAGTTTTTCAATTCAATATATTAAATTAGAATTTAGTGGAAATTCGATTTGATAATAATCAAGATGGGCTTCTGTAAAAGAAGGCTGATACTATATATGGAATTTAAAAGGCTTTGCCGTTATTCCATTTATATTATCGGTACGGAAATTTATATTGGTTATATATTGATTTGATTTCTGTGAAAAATCCGTATTTAATGGAAAATGATTTGGGTTTAACGTGAAAAATGTTTTTAAATGACATTGATTCTTTAACCTAGTTAAAGATAAGATTAATTTCTTAAAAATAAATAATCATAAAGTAACGATTTTGATATTAAAACCGAATTGGAATTTTAATGAATCTTTAAAAAGAAGATTTAAGAATAAATTTAAAAGAATTTATCTTTGATAAATTGATGGGAACCTTTCCCTAATAATATGAATATTTTATTAAAAGAATATTCTGAATTGGAATGGGGCATATGATGTGTCTTTATAGTACTTGTTTTTTAATTATAAAATACGCGAGTTATTCCGAAAGATCGGGTTTAACCCATTCTGAATAATTATTACGATGATTAAATTCAAAGACATTGAAGATAGTGGATGAAGACTAGCGATCTTCACATCGAATGGACGACTACTGATGCTTGGCATTGGGTAGCTCCCAGTAAAGAGTTAAAGTGGTAGTATATCCAGACGTACTTGTTGATTGTCCAGATATGCGAGCACCTCTCTTCCATATTGGACATACAGGACGAGGAATAAGGTGTCTCCGATTTTGTTCAGACCCAGAATGGATGTGTATCCGACACTGGATTTCATTCCATGTAAATTAAATCGATTTCTATCTAATATATATATCTGTGGTGGTGGAGAATTGATTCTCTTCCTTATTACCCTTCTCTGAGACGCACGAGCTCAGAGGCTATATATTGGTAGTAATCAATCGCATGGCGTGAATTGTCAATGTGGCATGCCAAGATGCAAATGATCGATGCTTTTGTTGAAAAGAAGAGCCTTGTGGGATGATCAAAGCATAGCCTATTTTGGCATAGCTTTGTGTATAGCGTGACCTCGCGAGCCTCACACCCCGATATGAGTCAGAAACATAGTAAGGGAACGCAGGGAGTGCGCACGTTTCTTTCTAGCTACAATTGGTGTCAGCGACTTACCAGCCCTGAAATTTTACTTGTGTGGATGATGGAATTTTCGAGGCCTCGGATTTTTCGGTCGCCAATGGCCATATTATAGGTTCAATAGGACCGGGAAGCGTGTGTTCAGGAACTGCCAATTCACTAAAGTATTTGTGGACCAGCCCTATTGTATCTAAGGGTTCGCCAGCGTCCGAATAATGAGACATTGCTAGAGTGTTTCGAATCGGTAAAGAGATCGTTCCTAGCCTTGACTCATGATGGAATCCAACTTCCAATATGACACCATGCGGTTTTGATTGTAGAACTAGTATGGCGACATAGTAGGATGGGGTACTATGCCGTCTATGATTGATACATTATGATTAAAATGTTTTTGAAACATATACACACAAATAATAATATCAAATCCGTTTTTATCGTGTCAAGCATTTCTGACCATTATAGGGTAAAACTCTATCCTCCGGCTTGCGTTGCATTGTGTGATGGGACTTGAGTCTTATAATGGTCTCATTTTTCTAAAAAGCATTGTGATGTTTAACAATTTACTTTATTTTATGCACTGACAATCTAATGGAATAAACCCGTTCCACGTTAGCAGCGTGGTCCTGAGATTAGCCTTATTATTAGATAAGTTAGGAAAGATTTCTCATACCAGTCCCATGGCTGACCTATAATTTGTTTCACTTTGCAAACTCAGGTGCCCGCTTTTACATACGGGCAGTCAAGTATATTATTTTGCAGATATATTGAGCAGGATTCTGGATCGAAGCTTAGAGCTGTGTCCAGAGCATTGGCAGTCTCTCGTTGTGTTAATGTAATTGTTCCGCTGCAGTGTATTACATTTATTGTAATTTAATCTTTCATTGTATTATTATATTCGATGTACTCTAATATATTATGTACTCTGATGTAACATTAATGTAATGTTTATGAAATTCTTCTGTTATTTATTATGATGTATTGTATTCTCAAAGTTAACGTATGCAGGTTTTTGAACGGTTTTAGTCGATTTTACGATCGATTAGGTCCGGGCGAAATCCGTATCGTTACAAATGGTATCAGAGCTCTGGTTAGCTCAAATCTTTGGGGAAAAACTCGTTAGAACTAAACAAAAGACTCATCAGAGGTAGGATTAGTAATATCCTATAAAGGAATACGCATTAGAGATAGGATCAGTATTATCCTAGAATGAGAAACCTCATTAGAGATGTGGTTAGAAATGCCCTAGAATGAATTGAGAGTGACAAGTCTATAATTAGCGTATTTGTTATTATATATATAATCCGATCTTAGAAAATATGATTTTGAATGTATGAAAGTTATATCTGACGACCCCAAGACCCTGTACGACGATGTTAAGTGTAATCTTTGGAATATAACACATAAACAGAAATAACAGAACAGAAATAAATAAATACATCAGATAATGTACAATATAATACACTGGATAAACATAATCATCAGAGTTACATAGTATACAAGATCATACTTAGTACAGAATACTGTTCAGCTATACATAAAAGTCTACAGCGGAAAATAAACATAATATGTGTAATAGGAGCTGAACAGCATAAAAAGAGATAAATGATAGAATCCATCTTCAGCTCCAGCTATCCAGAAAGAGCCTGCTAAAACCTGAATACAAGGCTGCCTGTGTAGAAAGAGGGGCACCCGAGTTTGCAAGTGAAACAAACTACAAGTCGGTCATGGGACTGTATGAGAAATCTTCTTAACACATTTTATAATATGGCTAATCACAGGACCACGCCACTTTCGCGGAACGGGTTTACTCCATTGGATTGCCAGAGCTTTAAAACAAGTAAATCCTTTAAACATCGCAATGCTTTTTATAAAAATGAAGCCATTATAAGACTCAGTTCCCATCACACAATGCAACGCAAATTAGAGGATAGAGTTTTACCTTATAAAGGCCAAAATATGCTTGATACGAGCAAAATAAACCATTTGATATTATTATTAGTGTTTATATGTTTCAAAAACAACTTCAATCATAAATATCAATCATAGATGGCATGGGTACCATATATCATGTCGCCATATATAGGTATACAATCAAAACCGCAAAGTCACGTATTTGGAAATTGGATTTCCGTCATGTAACCGAGACCAGGGATCGTCCTCACCTCTTCTAGACAATCTAGACTACCATGTCTCAGGATCGGAGCTCGAGTGACCCTTGGATCGTCAGGGCCGGTCCACCTGATGTGGATTAAACTTAAACCCTGGACACTCCGTTCCCCCGCCCTTTGGGGTGAAAATGAACACAATGACTCCATATCTGAGGCGCCTCGCAACAACAACAACCATACAAGTGAAAGTAATATAAATATCAGGGCTGGTAGGTCACTGACACGACCCTAGCTAGAAGGAAACACATGCCCTCTATGAGGTCCTCTCCCATTTCTGGTTCATACCGGGCTGTGAGGCTCGCGAATTCACGTTATACACAAAGCTATGCCACACAGGCCGTGCTTTGATCATCAACCACAAGACTTTGCTTTTCAAAAGAAGCCTTGATCATTTTCCACTTAGGCATGCCACACAGGCAATTCACTTTATGCGACTGATTTCTATCGATATATAACCTCTGAGCTCGTACGTCTCAGAGAAGGGCGTTAAGCAAGAGAATAAATTCTCCGCCGCCAAACAGATATATATTTAATAAAGATCAATCATCACAAAACAAAATCCAATGTCAGACACACAGTCCATTTACTCGTTCGTTCTGGGTCTGAACAAAACCGGAGGCACTATATACCTCGCATACCCATCGATCTTCAAGCACGTCTTGACGACCACCACTTATTATCTATATTTCTGGATGAATCAAGACATCAGTTATCATCCAACTGAGGTTAAGATCTCCGGTCTTCAACCACCCTCTTCATCATCGACTTCTTATAACCGATCAATTATTTGAAATGTGATTTAACTCGGCCTTTTCAAATAATTCACGTATATTTAGAATTTTAAATCAGTTCATTTCAATGGTTAAATTATTCAACAACAATTCACGCCAAACACATTCAACCATCAAATATCCATTAAACCGAGTAAATTCTATTTATTTCCATTCCAAATCGTTTATAATATTTTATAACGATTTATTGCTATTTTTATTTATTTAAAAAAAAAATAGCCATTTCATTCAAACGACGCTTCAGGCCAAAACGCGGCCGTGGCGCTGTTTCTCTTCAGATTTGATTAACACATATCTAAAAATCTAACCGTTGGATCTTCACAAATTTTATATCATTAGAAAGATCTTTTCAAAAAGAATCCAACGGTTTCAGTTTTGGGAAAATCCGACGGTCGGATCTCCCAGTACGCTCGTTTGAAGTTTCGATTTCAAAATACGAACAACAGCGTTGTAACACCCCGTATATTCTATAACAGTGAAATTCATAAATTAAAGTATAGTTAATTTCAAATCAAAGAATTAAGGAAAACGGGATACGCCATTTCGTTCGTCTCGGAATTCTGCTTCAGATAGAGTCCGAGTTTGCGTAAAACGGACTCCGTATGAGAGAGATATGACCTCCGGAAGTTTCAAAATTCAGTTTAAAATTCAAACAGGCAAAAACAGTTCAGAAAAACAAATTCAAATTCAAAATCTGTAACAACCCGTATTTTCAATAACCTGTAATAACATAAATCGAGGCAGAATTTAATTCTAAAATGGGAATCAAGGGAAACGGGCTATGCCATTGTGTTCGTCTCGGAAAAATACGCGAAATAGAGTCCGAGTTTTCGAAAATCGGAGTCCGTATGACCAAGATATGGCCTCGCGAAGTTTCACGAAAATTCCCAAATTAAAGTATACTTAATTAAGTGAAATGGGTTGTGTAGATATATATATATATATATTGATATATATATATATATATATATAATTGAAAATTTAATAAATAAATATGCAAAAATGCTCAAAACAGCGAATTGGGAGAGGGGAATAACCGAACCGGCCGATTTTTGAAGTCGACCCGAGCCCGCTGGGTCGACTAGGGGTTAATCCAGGGTGTTTGGCTGTCAACCCGTGGGCCGATTCGCTCAAGTGCAGATTTTGCATTTGAATGGTTCTCATGGTCCATCTTTAATCTAAAGGCCCTAGATGGTTCCTACACTTGACTTCTTCCCCAAGACATGCTTGATGGCTTGGATTGAATCTAGGGTTAATCCTATGGCCTAAAACACTTGCCTAATCTATAAATAAGACCCTAACCTACCCTAATTCATTCATAATTAAACCTAGTGACTAAACTATGGCAAAATGCTAGCTCTCATGGCCTCCACTAATTTTATGAAGAGGGTTGCATACTAATCACTCTCTAATCAACTTCTAATCCCTTCTTAGCATCTTAATCTTCTTCATTTGGTGTTCAAAGTTGCTAGTTGTGAGTTTCTATCACTTTGATGATCTTTTGGTAAACTAATTAGATGAGATGTGATGAGATTTATGGTTTTGTATGTGGGTTAATGAGCTTTGAATCATATGATATGATGTTAGCATTAATCTTATGTTTATGCATGTTGAGTATGTAAGCTTATGCAAGTTTAATATGATGTATGTTATGTTTGCATGATGCTAAATATGCAAGTTGTGGGCTATGTAATCATATGCATGTTATGCAAGTTCATGGTAATATGCTATGCAAGTTACATGTATGTAAATATGCAAGTTACATGTTTGTTAATATGCAAGTTACATGTATGTAAATATGCAAGTTACATGTTTGTTAATATGCAAGTTACATGTTTGTTAATATGCAAGTTACATGTATGTAAATATGCAAGTTACATGTTTGTTAATATGCAAGTTACATGTATGTAAATATGCAAGTTACATGTTTGTTAATATGCAAGTTACATGTTTGTTAATATGCAAGTTACATGTATGTAAATATGCAAGTTACATGTTTCTTTATATGCAAGTTACATGTTTGTTAATATGCGAGTTACATGTATGTAAATATGCAAGTTACATGTTTATTAATATGCAAGTTCATGATGACACATTATGCAAGTCTATAAGCTAATATGCAAGTTTGTTATGCAAAATGAATATGTAAGTTATGTGACATATTATATGCAAGTTATGTGACATGTTATGCAAGTTCATATGCAAGTTATGTGTTTGTTAATATGCAAGATGGCACCTTTGAAACATGTTCATTCATATGCAAGTTGACACCTTTTATATGTGTTATATCATGAACGAAATTACGTGGGAACGATGGGGTAATTAAATGCATAAGTTAATAAGATTGTGTGAAATTAATATAATTATGCATAACACAAAATAAATAAACATAGTATGGGAATTTGCCTATTTGGTTAGGTGTACCCATACTATGTGTTGGGAATTTACCTATTGAGTTAGGTCTACCCCATGGGAATTTACCTATTAAGTTAGGTCTACCCATGTTAAGAAAACTTGATTAATTAGGGATAATTAATATAAAATTATGAGGGTGATTAATTAGGTGTAATTAATTGACTAAGACACGAGGTTGGACTCAGTTGTAGCGTAAAACTGCCCGGACCCAACCGGCTTAACCAGTTGCTACAAATGTTAGCCCAATGTGAGAGGTCTTAGGCACAAACTAAATACGTAATTAATGTAAAGACACGAGGTTAGACTCTGTTATGACATAAGGCTGCCCGGACCCAACCGGCTTAACCAGCGGTCATAAAAGACAGTCTAATGTGAGAGGTCTTTACAAAGGTTACGTTCTTAATTAATTAATTAAGAAACACTTAACCATATTAGCATGTAGAGGGACATGAGGGGTTAAGTGGGTGCCTCGGGTGGCATGAGAAAATCTAGTGGTTGCCTTGGGTGGCAATAGAAAATACGATTAGAATACTTAACCAAAATGGAACATGTAATTAAAACATGATTAAAGGGTTAAGTGGGATATACTAGAAAAAGGGACAAGCTTAGGTGGGTAGCTTGTGGAGGCCCATTTCAACCAGTAACCCATACGTATCTTTGTGGGCTCGACCCATGTCGAGGACGGGACACGCATACTGGGCTTGACTGTAAGAGGCAAACGGGTTAGCGGTGGCAACGCAAGTCCAACGGGCTTCATATGCGTGAGTGGGCCCGGGCTGGTAGGTAAGCCGTTGTTGCATCGAGTAGATATAAGCCGTGCACCTTTAGTTCCATCAGGTTGCCACATTGGGGAATGATACATCCCACGGTGGGGCCAGCACGGGTATCTACGTTAGGGAGCCGATCGAATGGGAAGTAGTGTGTACACCTAGTGGATTGTAGGGCCCCGTGGCGCCTACTTGGTCACCTAGGGGTACGCAGGTACTAATTAGTAAATTTTATAAGTCCTTAGGAGGGATCAACCTTTAAGTTAAGAACGACTGGTGTGGTGCAGTTTAGTAATTTACCTTAGGAAGGGTAGATGCGTCTTTATCCTTTATCTTAGTTTAGTTGATTGCTTAGGATAGCTATTCATCCCTATATGTTACCGTATATCAATTCATGTCTTCTCTGGTTACTTTAACGATTGTATTGTTAAAGTTATAGGACTCGCTCAGACTTATGTCTGACCCCGTTGTTTTTATCTTTTTCCCAACCCTCAGGTCCTGTGGTGGATCCTAGCAGTAGTGGAGCTTGATCGGATCGCTGTTCCAGTCTTTAGGAGCTTGGGTAGATGTAAAGCTCCAGTTATCCAGTTATCTTTTCTTCTGTTTTGGCTATTGTATGAGAGTGGGATTATGTATTCCTTTATTTTGATGGATATTGTACTTGACCTTTATTATGGTTTTATGATGTAACCAGACATGTTTTACTTCCGCTGTTATGAGATGATTTTTCAAGTACTATTTATATCTGTCTTGTTGTAATTTTTCTGTTCTATATTCACTAAAATACTCCACCGATGTTATGGCATTCCCTTAGTGAGTGACCATAGCGGGAGTGGGGTGTTACACGTGGTATCAGAGCTTAAGGTTACCAGAACAGATAAAATTTTTGAGAAAAACTACTTTCTAAGAGTATTTTCGAAGAAAGTATTTTTAAAAGCATGTCTTCTAAGAGAAAAAGTTTTTGAAAAAGAAAAGCATAATCCCCAATAGCCATATCTTTATCTTTCGGAATCTCCTTTTTGAATCTTTCCTCTTTCGTTTCAGCATGGCTGAAGATCTTAACATCCCGGAGGGTTTAGTTATACCACTATGGTATAGGAGGTTGCAAGAGGCTAGGGCCGCGGCTGCGGGTCCGGCCAATGCTACTACACCAGAGACAACCGCTCCTCCTCCTCAGCCTAGAGTGGATAATTTTGCTAAGGTTTGCAAGGAGTTCAAGGCTATAGGAGGAAAACCTTTTCTTGGTTCAGAGACTTTCGTAGAGGCTAGAGATTGGCTTAAGGAAGTGGAAGAGTTGCTAGATATCTTTGAAGTGGAAGAGGGAAAGAAAGTCAAGTTGGCGGCTTGGTTAATGAAGGGAGAGGCCTCATTCTGGTGGGAGGTCACTAATGGAGAACGCCCTGTTGACTCTTGGGCGGATTTCAAGCAAAGGTTTGGGGCTAAGTTTCTCTCAAGGGCGGAAGAGAATCTGTTTATGGAGAAGTTCTTGAATTTGAAGCAAGGGAATCTCACGGTGAAAGAATATGTCAACAAATTCAATCAATTAGCAAGATTTGGCATAGAGTTGGTGAATACACCGGAGAAGAAGGCTTTGAGGTTCGTTAGAGGCTTGAACGAACCATTGCAAGGAATAGCTATGACTCACATTCCTATGGGGGCCACTTTTGAGAAGCTTGTCTACATGGCACTTATGCATGAGGATGATAAGAATTCTAAGGCACCAGAGAAAAAGGGGGATCAGAAGAAACCGCAACAGCAACAACAAGGCAAGGGCGGAAAAGGCAATGGTGACAAAAAGAAGACGAAGAAGAAGTGCTTCAATTGTGGAACACCAGGACACCTCAGTAAGGATTGTCGCAAAAAGAAGAAGACCGGTTGCTTTCATTGTGGTGAAGCAGGGCATCTTGTGAAAAACTGCCCAAAGAAGGGGCAGAAGACGGGGTCTACCTCAGGAGGCCAGGTGCAAGCTCTTATAGCACCACCTCAGTCAGGGGGGCAAGTTCAGGTTCTCTCAGTTCCACCGATTCAGCAGAGAGGTAGAACTATTTCCGTTGAAAGTCTGGTTTTTCTATTTGATCATCCAGTTCGTACTTTGTTTGACTCTGGCGCATCGCATTCTTTTATCTCATCATCGTTAGTTGAGTCACTGCACTTAGACACCAGTCTAGTTGATGATCCCTTGGTTGTCTCAAACCCAATTGGGGGCTCCATATATCTGTCTATGATATGTTTGGGTTTGAAGATTTCTATACTTAGCGTTGAGTTTAGATGTGATGCTTTTGTATTGGGCTTCACGGGCTATGGGTTGATCTTGGGCATGGACTGGTTATCCAGTAATGGTGCCGTTCTTGATTGCGAAAGGAGAGTTGTCAGGCTCATGACCCGCTTGGGTAACACTCTCGAGATCTCTTGCAAACCCATGGAATCTGTTTTGCTAAGTTATCTTGAATCGCTCGATGCTTCGGTCGAGAGTTTGTGTTCTGTCAGAGTAGTCCGGGAATATCCGGATGTGTTTGAAGAAGTAAAGGGTTTGCCTCCGAAGCGGGAGATAGATTTCCGAATTTATTTGGTGGATAATGCCAAACCAGTGTCTTTGCCAGTACGCCACATGGCTCCTCGTGAGAGAAGAGAACTTCATAAGCAAGTAGGGGAGTTGCTTGAGAAGGGGTTCATAAGGCGAAGTATATCGGAGTGGGGAGCTCCAGTAGTGTTTGCCACGAAGGCGGATGGGTCCCTCAGACTTTGTGTGGATTATAGGGAACTTAATAAGCTCACGAAGAAGAATAGACACCCATTACCGAGGATAGATGATCTCTTTGATCAGTTGGTTGGCGCGTCAGTATTTTCGCAGATGGACTTAGCTACAGGGTTTCATCAGTTAAGAGTGGCGGAGGACAGTATAGAGAAGACTGCTTTCCGGACTCCGGATGGTTTTTATGAGTGGCTAGTGATGCCATTTGGGTTGACAAACGCCCCCGCATACTTTGTTGATCTCATGAGTAGAGTGTTCAGAGAGTATCTGAATAAGTTTGTAGTAGTTTTTGTGGATGACATCTTGGTCTTTTCCAAGAATGAAGAAGAGCATGCCTTACATCTCAAGGAAGTGTTGGAGACTCTTCGAGCGCATAGTCTTAAAGCTAAATTCTCTAAATGCCATTTTTGGAGAAGAGAAGTGCGATTCTTAGGGCATGTGGTCTCTAAGGAAGGGATAGCTGTGGATCCCGCAAAGATAGTATCTATCCAGGATTGGAAAGTTCCTAGAAATGCTACCGAGGTAAGAAGTTTCTTGGGGTTGGCAGGATATTATAGGAAGTTCATCAAAGACTTCGCGAAGATATCAGCCCCATTAACCCGCTTGACGAAGAAGAATCTGGTTTTCTCATGGGATGTAGATTGTGATGATGCTTTCCGACGGTTAAAGAGAGCTTTGACCACCGCTCCAGTTTTAGTGCTTCCAGATGGGAGTAAGCCGTTTGTTGTTTATACCGATGCTTGTGGAACAGGATTAGGCGCAGTCTTGATGCAGGAGGGAAGGGTAATAGCCTATGGAGGGAGACAATTGAGAGTGCATGAGAAGAATTACCCTACCCATGATCTAGAGTTGGCCGCGATTGTTTTCGCACTTAAGTCTTGGCGCCATTATCTTCTTGGTGAGAGATTCGAGTTGTTCACCGACCATAAATCATTGAAGTACTTATTCTCTCAGAAGGATTTAAACTTAAGACAGCAAAGGTGGATGGAGTTCTTAGCATCCTATGATTTCGAGATAGCGTATACCCCTGGTAAGGGTAACGTGGTGGCAGACGCCTTAAGTAGAAAAAGGCTATCTTTGAGTCCATTGTTCGTGGAACGACGAAGCTTGGAGTTTCTTTCTTTGTTTGACTTCAGACCTTCTGTTGATTTTGTACCTGGTTTGTTGGCATCCTTGGAGGTTAGACCTACTCTTTTGAGACGGATTGGCGAGGCTCAGCGAGACGACCCACAGTTGGTTGTGTTGGTAGAGAAGCTTATAAGAGGGGAGTCGTCCAGCCATTTGGGTAGATACACCATAGATGATAAGGGATGGTTGCATAGAGACGGTAGACTTTGTGTACCGCAAGATGAGGGTTTGAAGAAGGCTATTTTGGATGATGCACATCGTTCAAGAATGACTATTCATCCCGGTGGAGACAAAATGTACCAAGACATGAAGAGAGTTTTCTTCTGGGCCGGTATGAAGAAAGATGTGGCCGAGTATGTGGCTAGATGCTTAGTGTGCCAACAAGTTAAAGTGGAGCAAAGGAAACCCGGTGGGTTGCTACACCCATTGGAAGTTCCACAGTGGAAGTGGGATAGTGTCTCGATGGATTTCATCGACGGGTTACCGAGATCGAGGAAGGGCAATACGGGAATTTGGGTTGTGGTAGACAGACTTACCAAGAGTGCCCATTTTATACCCGTAAAGAGTAAGAGGACCGCTCCATGGCTTGCTTCAGTCTATGTTAGAGAGATTGTTAGATTGCATGGCGTACCATCCAGCATTGTGAGTGATCGAGATCCTATTTTCACTAGTGAGTTTTGGAGAAGTTTGCAAGAGGCGGTAGGGACTCAGTTGTGTTTGAGCACCGCATATCATCCTCAGACGGACGGTCAAACCGAGAGGGTGAACCGTATCTTAGAAGATCTTTTGAGGCTTTGTATCTTGGATTTTGGAGGTACATGGGAAGAACATCTTCCTTTGGTGGAGTTCGCATATAATAACAGCTTTCAGTCCAGTATTGGTATGGCTCCTTTCGAAGCTCTTTATGGAAGGCCTTGTCGATCTCCTACATGTTGGTGGGAATCTACGGATAAGATCTTGCTTGGGCCGGATATGGTTAGAGAGACTTCAGAGAAGATTGATTTAATTCGAAAAAGGATGAAAGCAGCGCAAGATAGACAGAAATCTTATGCGGATCGGAGAAGGACGGATCTTGAGTTTGAGGTTGGGGACATGGTTTTTGTCAAAGTATCTCCATTGAGAAATGTTGTTCGCTTTGGGTCCGTAGGGAAGTTAGCACCGAGATTTGTTGGGCCGTTTCCTATTAAGGAAAGGATTGGACGGATGGCATATAGGGTGGAGTTGCCCGACAGACTTAGTGGTGTTCATGATGTATTCCATGTATCACATTTGAGGAAGTGCTTACATGAGACCGCGGAGGTGGTAGAGCCGAGCTTGCTTAGAGATGTAGAGGTAGAGCGTGATGCGACGATTCGACGAGCTCCTACTCGCATCCTTGGGTCAGAAACTAGGAAGTTGAGGAACAGAGAAGTTCAGCTAGTTAAAGTGCAATGGGGAGATGACGAAAGCAATGCTACTTGGGAGACGGAAGCAAAGATGCGTTCTTTGTATCCATTTCTTTTTGAGAGTATGTCTTTTAACTTCTCCTTTATTGCTTGTCTAGTACTTATCTTATCTTTAGTATATCCTCTCGCTAATACCTATGACCTTTAGATAGGGTAAAACCTATGGTTGAAACATGTGTTTGAAACATGTTATGGTTGATGGATGCATATGGATGCAATTGTTTGCTAGTGGTTGCTCGTGGATGCATATACACACACATTAGGCACTAGATCGGCTCAGTCACTTCATGTTGCATATTGCATAAATGGATGTGGTAGTTAGATTGATGGATGTATCATGGCTGTGTTATCATATGGATGATGCATTTTTGTGTATGGTTGTGCACGCATGTAGAAATTTGTATGTGTCAATAGGGTTTCGCATACATATTGGATGCATGGCACTATCATGGTTTGCATTAAGGAGGTTTACTGTATCAGTAACCGCCTGATTTTCGCATTAGGTAAGTACATATACACACACTTTTGCATATATCCATCCAGCATTTAGAATCTTGTAAGGACAATGATTGCTCGTGGATGATGCTTTGAGTAGATGGATGATTGGATGGTAGGATACGTTCTTCCTAACTTGAAGATTTCGGGGACGAAATCCTTTAAGGAGGGGAGAATGTAACAACCCGTATTTTCAATAACCTGTAATAACATAAATCGAGGCAGAATTTAATTCTAAAATGGGAATCAAGGGAAACGGGCTATGCCATTGTGTTCGTCTCGGAAAAATACGCGAAATAGAGTCCGAGTTTTCGAAAATCGGAGTCCGTATGACCAAGATATGGCCTCGCGAAGTTTCACGAAAATTCCCAAATTAAAGTATACTTAATTAAGTGAAATGGGTTGTGTAGATATATATATATATATTGATATATATATATATATAATTGAAAATTTAATAAATAAATATGCAAAAATGCTCAAAACAGCGAATTGGGAGAGGGGAATAACCGAACCGGCCGATTTTTGAAGTCGACCCGAGCCCGCTGGGTCGACTAGGGGTTAATCCAGGGTGTTTGGCTGTCAACCCGTGGGCCGATTCGCTCAAGTGCAGATTTTGCATTTGAATGGTTCTCATGGTCCATCTTTAATCTAAAGGCCCTAGATGGTTCCTACACTTGACTTCTTCCCCAAGACATGCTTGATGGCTTGGATTGAATCTAGGGTTAATCCTATGGCCTAAAACACTTGCCTAATCTATAAATAAGACCCTAACCTACCCTAATTCATTCATAATTAAACCTAGTGACTAAACTATGGCAAAATGCTAGCTCTCATGGCCTCCACTAATTTTATGAAGAGGGTTGCATACTAATCACTCTCTAATCAACTTCTAATCCCTTCTTAGCATCTTAATCTTCTTCATTTGGTGTTCAAAGTTGCTAGTTGTGAGTTTCTATCACTTTGATGATCTTTTGGTAAACTAATTAGATGAGATGTGATGAGATTTATGGTTTTGTATGTGGGTTAATGAGCTTTGAATCATATGATATGATGTTAGCATTAATCTTATGTTTATGCATGTTGAGTATGTAAGCTTATGCAAGTTTAATATGATGTATGTTATGTTTGCATGATGCTAAATATGCAAGTTGTGGGCTATGTAATCATATGCATGTTATGCAAGTTCATGGTAATATGCTATGCAAGTTACATGTATGTAAATATGCAAGTTACATGTTTGTTAATATGCAAGTTACATGTATGTAAATATGCAAGTTACATGTTTGTTAATATGCAAGTTACATGTTTGTTAATATGCAAGTTACATGTATGTAAATATGCAAGTTACATGTTTGTTAATATGCAAGTTACATGTATGTAAATATGCAAGTTACATGTTTGTTAATATGCAAGTTACATGTTTGTTAATATGCAAGTTACATGTATGTAAATATGCAAGTTACATGTTTCTTTATATGCAAGTTACATGTTTGTTAATATGCGAGTTACATGTATGTAAATATGCAAGTTACATGTTTATTAATATGCAAGTTCATGATGACACATTATGCAAGTCTATAAGCTAATATGCAAGTTTGTTATGCAAAATGAATATGTAAGTTATGTGACATATTATATGCAAGTTATGTGACATGTTATGCAAGTTCATATGCAAGTTATGTGTTTGTTAATATGCAAGATGGCACCTTTGAAACATGTTCATTCATATGCAAGTTGACACCTTTTATATGTGTTATATCATGAACGAAATTACGTGGGAACGATGGGGTAATTAAATGCATAAGTTAATAAGATTGTGTGAAATTAATATAATTATGCATAACACAAAATAAATAAACATAGTATGGGAATTTGCCTATTTGGTTAGGTGTACCCATACTATGTGTTGGGAATTTACCTATTGAGTTAGGTCTACCCCATGGGAATTTACCTATTAAGTTAGGTCTACCCATGTTAAGAAAACTTGATTAATTAGGGATAATTAATATAAAATTATGAGGGTGATTAATTAGGTGTAATTAATTGACTAAGACACGAGGTTGGACTCAGTTGTAGCGTAAAACTGCCCGGACCCAACCGGCTTAACCAGTTGCTACAAATGTTAGCCCAATGTGAGAGGTCTTAGGCACAAACTAAATACGTAATTAATGTAAAGACACGAGGTTAGACTCTGTTATGACATAAGGCTGCCCGGACCCAACCGGCTTAACCAGCGGTCATAAAAGACAGTCTAATGTGAGAGGTCTTTACAAAGGTTACGTTCTTAATTAATTAATTAAGAAACACTTAACCATATTAGCATGTAGAGGGACATGAGGGGTTAAGTGGGTGCCTCGGGTGGCATGAGAAAATCTAGTGGTTGCCTTGGGTGGCAATAGAAAATACGATTAGAATACTTAACCAAAATGGAACATGTAATTAAAACATGATTAAAGGGTTAAGTGGGATATACTAGAAAAAGGGACAAGCTTAGGTGGGTAGCTTGTGGAGGCCCATTTCAACCAGTAACCCATACGTATCTTTGTGGGCTCGACCCATGTCGAGGACGGGACACGCATACTGGGCTTGACTGTAAGAGGCAAACGGGTTAGCGGTGGCAACGCAAGTCCAACGGGCTTCATATGCGTGAGTGGGCCCGGGCTGGTAGGTAAGCCGTTGTTGCATCGAGTAGATATAAGCCGTGCACCTTTAGTTCCATCAGGTTGCCACATTGGGGAATGATACATCCCACGGTGGGGCCAGCACGGGTATCTACGTTAGGGAGCTGATCGAATGGGAAGTAGTGTGTACACCTAGTGGATTGTAGGGCCCCGTGGCGCCTACTTGGTCACCTAGGGGTACGCAGGTACTAATTAGTAAATTTTATAAGTCCTTAGGAGGGATCAACCTTTAAGTTAAGAACGACTGGTGTGGTGCAGTTTAGTAATTTACCTTAGGAAGGGTAGATGCGTCTTTATCCTTTATCTTAGTTTAGTTGATTGCTTAGGATAGCTATTCATCCCTATATGTTACCGTATATCAATTCATGTCTTCTCTGGTTACTTTAACGATTGTATTGTTAAAGTTATAGGACTCGCTCAGACTTATGTCAGACCCCGTTGTTTTTATCTTTTTCCCAACCCTCAGGTCCTGTGGTGGATCCTAGCAGTAGTGGAGCTTGATCGGATCGCTGTTCCAGTCTTTAGGAGCTTGGGTAGATGTAAAGCTCCAGTTATCCAGTTATCTTTTCTTCTGTTTTGGCTATTGTATGAGAGTGGGATTATGTATTCCTTTATTTTGATGGATATTGTACTTGACCTTTATTATGGTTTTATGATGTAACCAGACATGTTTTACTTCCGCTGTTATGAGATGATTTTTCAAGTACTATTTATATCTGTCTTGTTGTAATTTTTCTGTTCTATATTCACTAAAATACTCCACCGATGTTATGGCATTCCCTTAGTGAGTGACCATAGCGGGAGTGGGGTGTTACAAAATCGGACCTAGATTGGGCTGGGCGGGAATTTTCCCGCCCAAGACCCAAGTCGACTGGGTAGTCGACCTGGGTGTCGACTGGGTAGTCGACCTGGCCCCTGAGCCAGGTCGAACCCAGCCCCTCCTGGCTGGCCTGGTCTTTGCTTGGCCGAATTTCTGGGCTTTGTCTTGTCACTAGGGCTTATGTGTCAACTCTTGATTGGTTTCTCTTTAAAACGAACGGCTTATATTAATCTAAGCTCCATCGACGGCTCTAATCAATTCACAAACTCTATAAAAAGGACCTAAGACTCCACCTAATTCACACAAATAAAAATGAGTATGGAGCCGTCATGCTGCTGAAGAAAGACTAGGAGTAGCCGTCAAATCAAGAGACAATTAGGAGTTGATTCAAAAGCTTAAAGCCACGACAATTAAATCAAAACCACGCCTACAACAAAGGATAGCATCTCCAAATTTAGAATTCAGAATCTTGAATACAAGACTTGTCATACGTTGTAAGTAGAGTGCTATTCCGATGTGAATGAATAATTGAGACTTGATTGTGTAGAATAAGAAATGGGATTGTACTTTAATTATAATTATGTTAATTCATAATTGTATGTTGCTATGATTTGCTATGAATGGATTTGGGGATGTGGTAGTGTAATTAACATGATATTGGATCTATTGAATAGTTGCGATACAAGTATATAACTTATGTTGGAAATTTGATACTTATACGTTCTGGTTAATGAGAAGTTATATATATTTCGTTACAACCAAGTTAAGACTTATTCAAGTATATGATTCACTATTATGCCAACATGATTTTAGATCCTTCTATGTATATTTTTATAATCACTTTTAGTGTAGTTGGATCCAATTGGGTATTATGATTCATATGAAGTTATGTTGGAATAGGCATCATTGATTTAAGTGAAAAACATACTTTTGTATTATTGACAAAAGTAAGCATCTTTGTGAACTTGTGTTGACTTTATGAACATGGATAGTTCATGTTTAACTTTATGCCCAAATAAAATATGTTTTAGGCTTAGGTTGTTGTTAGAAAACATATGATAATATATGTGGAACATAATTAAGTTAGATTCATACTTTAAATAAAAGTTTACATGATTAGATTAAAACCATGATTCATGTTTAGGTATGTTTTATGTCAAGATTTTATTCTATTACAAGGCAAGTTCACAAGTGCCTAATTTATGTTAATTATACCGTTATGTTGCAAGTTCATGCGTTTACACACCCCTTATTGATTTTACTTAGAATATATATGCATCATGTTCTAAGCCTCCCCTTTTTATGTGGCTAAGTTGGGCTAAAATGTTGAAGCCCAACGTATGTTATATTATTACGTACAAAACGGGGAAATACGTTGGGATTAATTAAAATATATGTGTTGGCATGTTTGGCACATGCCAACGATTCATGACATTTTAAATGGTATAAATTATTATACCCAAGAATAATGAGTTTGAATAATGGGCCGCAAATATTTACATATAAAAGAAAAGAGACAAAATATGTAAACTTAGAAAATATGACATGCTTAACCCGAGGTTGGATTGTGTTGTAACATAAACCTTCCCGGACCCGCCCGGCTGTCCAGTAGTCACAACAATACCTATCCAATGTGGGTGGTTAAGCATTGAGCCCCATAAAGACCCGAGGTTAGACTGAGTTGTGATGTAAGACTGCCCGGACCCAACCGGCAACAGGCAGTCACAACAATACCTGTCTAATGTGAGTGGTTGGAGCTTTAATAAGACAATTAAGGCTAAGTCAGGATTGATAGGATTACGTAAATTGAATTAATACTTAATCAAATACAACATGCTAAACTATACAAACTGATTGGGGGTTAGGTTTACAGAACACTTAACCAACTTAGCATGTTGGCTAGAAATAGAAAACCTAGTAGCGGGGGACCCTTTTCTGCAGTAACCCTACAAGGTGTATCAGGATACCCTGAACTAGCCAGGGTGGGGCACGATTACTGGGCTGACTGTAAGAGGTCAAATCGTCGGCGGTGGTGCAGCAGTGTAGGTTCTAACGGGGTGCGGGCGCGCACACACTCCGACGTGGAAAAATTAGGCACCGGGCACCAGTAGTATACCTGTGCATTCTAGAACTGTGTCGGGCCACCACCATGGGACTTGATACACCCCATGGTGGGACCAGCATAGGTAGCTACAACATCGGGGGCCGTAAGACACATGTAACTATGCGAGTAGGAACCGATCAATAAAAAGGATCACTTCACCCTGATTGTGGGGTGCCAGTTGGGAACTAGTTTATAGGGGGTGCAGAGATTAATATGGGGTACGATAGTGTATTCGACGCTAGACAACTTAACTTAGTTTACGGTGCTTTCCCATATCCAGTTTATACTTATCATGTCCTTTTTCTTATTCATAGACTGAATAGTCCTAGACTTACTCAGGCTTTATGTCTGACTCTACTTTTCTTTCATCTTCTTTTCTTTCGTTTCTCCCCCCAGGTCCACAGGGAGGGAATACCACAGCATGACCAGTTTCACATCCAGCTTGAAGAGAGAGAATGTATTGGTTGGATCTCTTTCGTTTTGGACTATGGCTTTGGATAGCAATTATGGGGACTTATGCAGTTTACTTATGTTTTTATGCTCTTTAAGTTATGAAATCAAGACAGTTATGGAAATGTAATGCTTTTTTTGAAGTATTGTAAGACAATTATGGTATGGTTTGTGTAACACGTATTTTTATGAAATAAAAGTTGCTGTTGTTTCCACTGTTCAAAATATGTGTATTTATATCTGTCTTGTGTATCTGTGACCTATACTTATAAACCTCCACCAAAATTAGGGCATTCCCTTTGTGAGTGACCCTAACGGAGGTGGGGTGTTTCACTTGGTATCAGAGCATAGGTTAACCAGATCAGATAAAAAGTTTTGAAAATTTATTTTCAAAATAAAATTTAAAGAAGCATTTTTAAAGATAAAATGTTATTTTATTTTAAAAAGGCATAGTCCCCCAAAGCCATAGGTAGTATCTTTTATCCTTCGTTTTGAATATGTCCTTTTTGTTTCAGCATGTCCGAAGAACTTAACTTGCCAGAGGGTGTACGAATACCTGGTTGGTTCAGACGATTCTTAGAAGCAAGGGCCAATCAGCTAGGTCCCACTATTCCTCCTCCCCCAGCTGCAGCAACACCTCCTCCTCCACCTCCTCCACGTGGTAATGTTTTTGCTAAGACATGTAAAGATTTCAAAGCTATGGGAGGGAAGGACTTTCATGGAACCGAGTCCTTCGTGGCAGCCAGGAACTGGCTGAAGGAAACCGAGGACTTATTCGTCATCTTTGAGGTAGAAGATAAGCAGAAGTTACAACTGGCAGTATGGCTACTTAAAGGCGAGGCTTCCTACTGGTGGGAAGTTACCAATGCAGAAAGACCAGAGGAAACATGGGAGGACTTTAGGGCGAGGTTTGAGGCTAAATTTCTCTCAGAAGCTGAAAGGAGTCTTCAATTGGAAAAATTCTTATTTCTTAAGCAAGGGAATATGACAGTCAAAGAGTACGTTAATCAGTTCGATTAGCTGGCTAGGTTCGGACTGGACCTAGTCAACACTCCGCACAAGAAGGCTCTCCACTTTGTCAAAGGATTGAATGAGCCATTACACATCTTGGCCATGACCCATATACCTATGGGAGCTACGTATGAAAGTTTAGTGCAGATGGCATTGCTGAACGAAGAGGATAAGGGCAAGAAGGAGACAAAGGCAGAAAGCTCTCAAGGGAAGAAAGAGGGTTTACAGCCTAAGAAGACAGACTTTAAGAAGGGAGGGAAAGACAACAAGTCCCAAGAGAAGAGGAAGTGTAATTTCTGTGGCAAAGTGGGGCACTTAGTGAAAGACTGCCGGAAGAAGAAGGCCAAGTTGAATGGTGGGTGCTTTTCTTGTCGTGAGATAGGACACATGGCTAAGGATTGCCCAAAGAAGTGAGGGCAGGGGCAGAAGGCTGGATCCACCTCAGGGGCACAGATTCATGCCCTAGAAGCACTGCCTCTGCAACAGCGAGGTATAAATACTTCAGTAGAAAGTGTAGTTTATCTTTATGATCACCCAGTTCGCACTTTATTTGATTCTGAACCATCACACTCCTTTATTTCATCTGCTTTAGTAGAATCTCTGCACCTAGAAACTAGTATGGTAGAGGACCCCTTAATTGTTTCAAATCCAATCGGGGGCCCAGCTCATTTGTCTATGATCTGTGTGGGATTGAAAATTTCTATTCTAAGCGTAGAATTTAGATGTAGTGCCTTTGTTTTGGGCTTCTCGGGATATGGTTTGATTTTGGGCATGGATTGGCTATCTAGTAATGGTGCCATCCTTGATTGTGAGAAAAGGGTGGTTAGGCTTCTGACCCAACTCGGTAACAATCTGGAAATTACTTGTAATCCCTCGTATGCGGTTATGCTTAGTTATCTTGAATCGCTAAATGCTTCTGTTGAGAGTTTGCAATCGGTTAGAGTGGTTCGTGAATATCCGGATGTCTTCGAAGAGGTGAAGGGCTTACCTCCGAAGCGAGAGATAGACTTCCGCATATATCTTGTAGATAATGCAAAGCCCGTTGCGTTGCCCGTTAGACACATGGCTCCACGGGAAAGGAAAGAGCTCAGTAAACAGGTTAAAGAGCTTCTAGAGAAGGGGTTCATTAGAAGGAGCATTTCAGAATTGGGCGCTCCAGTGGTGTTCGCCACAAAGGCGGATGGTTCACTCCATCTATGTGTTGACTATAGGGTACTCAACAAACTAACGAAAAAGAATAGGCACCCTCTCCCTAGAATTGACGATCGGTTTGATCAGCTTGTAAGAGCGTCAGTTTTCTTCCAACTCCATTCGGCGACCGGATTTCATCAGCTAAGGGTGGCTGAAGATAGCTTCGATAAGACAGCATTCAGAACCCCAGACGGCTTCTTTGAATGGCTTGTCATGCCTTTCATCTTGACAAACGCACCCGCTTACTTCGTGGACCTAATGAGTAGGGTGTTCTGAGAATTCCTCAACAAGTTCGTGGTAGTCTTCGTAGACGATATCTTGATCTTCTCAAAGAGTGAAGAAGAACATGCTCAGCACCTAAGGGCAATCATGGAAACTCTGCGAGTCCATCAGCTAAAAGCCAAATTCTCCAAGTGCCACTTTTGTAAAGAGGAAGTAAGGTTTCTTGGGCATGTAGTATCCAAAGAAGGGTTAGCTGTGGACCCTGCTAAGGTAGTAGCGGTACAGGATTGGAAGACACCAAGGAATGCAACTGAGGTCCGATGTTTTCTAGGACTAGCAGGTTTCTACCGAAAATTCATAAGCGATTTTGCGAAAATCTAAGCTCCACTCACAAGGCTGACAAAGAAGAATCTAGTGTTCAATTGGGACTTGGATTGCGAGTTTGCTTTCCAACGACCAAAAAGGGCTCTTACAACAGCCCTAGTTCTGACTTTGCCGGATGGAAGCAAAATGTTTACAGTATACACGGATGCATGCGTGACAGGACTAGGCGCTGCTTAATGCAAGAAGGAAGGGTAGTAGCTTATGGCGGGAGACAGTTGAAAGTGCACGAAAAGAACTACCCAACCCATGATCTCGAGTTGGCCGCAATCGTCTTTGCGCTTAAGTCTTGGCGCCACTATCTCCTAGGTGAGAAATTCGAACTGTATACTGACCATAAATCTATGAAGTATCTCTTCTCGCAGAAGGACCTTAACTTGAGGCAACAAAGGTGGATGGAGTTTCTTGCCTCATACATTTTCGAGATCTCCAACACTCCAGCCAAAGGCAACGTAGTGGCAGACGCGTTGAGCCGAAAGAAACTGACCCTAAGCCCGCTCTTTAAAGAAAGGCAAAGCTTGGAGTATATAGCCAGTTTTAACTTTAGGCCCTCCTCCGATTTTGTACCGGGCTTGCTAGCATCTCTTGAAGTACGCCCGACTCTTTTGGACTCAATAGGGACAGCACAACGCGAAGACCCTCAGCTTGTGGAGACGATTGATAGGCTAATTAGGGGTGAGACTTCAAGTCACCTCAACAGATACTCCATCGACGATAAGGGTTGGCTAAGGCGAGATGGAAGGCTAAGCGTCCCACGGACAAGGGATTTAGTAAAGACGGTTCTCGAAGAAGCACATCACTCCAAGATAACGATACATCCAGGCGGAGATAAAATGTCCAAGGACAGAAAGAGAACCTTCTTTTGGAGCGGATGAAGAAGGATGTGGCAGATTTCGTTTCTAAGTGTATGATTTGCCAACAGGTTTAGGCGGAACAGAAGAAACCTGGCGGTCTGCTCCGTCCTCTAGAGGTTCCACAGTGGAAGTGGGATAGCATTTCAATGGACATCATTGATGGGTTGCCTAGGTCTAGAAGAGGCAACACTAGCATTTGGGTAATAGTGGATAGGCTTACTAAAAGCGCCCACTTTTTACCTGTCAAAAGTAGAAGGACTGCCTCATCCCTAGCACCTCTTTATCTCAAGGAAATTGTTCGACTCCATGGAATACCCTCCAGCATTGTTAGTGACCGAGACCCTATCTTCACAAGTGAGTTTTGGAGTAGTCTGCAAGAAGCGGTAGGCACACAGTTATGCTTGAGTACAGCCTATCACCCCCAAACCGACGGCCAGACAGAAAGAGTGAACAGAGTTTTGGAGGACCTTTTAAGACTGTGCATCCTTGACTTCGGAAGGACATGGGAAGACCATCTTCCTTTGGTGGAATTCGCCTACAACAACAGCTACCAAGCCACCATCGGAATGGCGTCCTTCGAAGCTTTATATGGAAGACCGTGCCGATTGCCCACTTGTTGGTGGGAGTCTACTGACAAGCTCATACTTGGACCATATATGATCCGAGAGACTTCAGAAAAAGTGGACTTAATACGGAGAAGAATGAAGACAGCCCAAGATAGACAGAAATCCTACGCCGACAAGAGAAGGACCGACCTTGAGTTTGAGGTTGGGGACAGAGTTTTTCTTAAGGTATCTCCTCTAAGGAACGTTGTTCGTTTTGGATCCACTGGAAAGCTAGCACCGAGATTTGTAGGACCATTTCCTATCATCAAGAAGGTTGGGAAGATGGCCTATAGATTAGAGCTACCCGAAAAACTGGCCGGAATTCACAACGTCTTTGATGTTTCTCACCTCCGGAAGTGTTTACACGAGTCTGCTGAAATAGTAGAGCCTAGCATTCTAGAAGAAGCCGAGGTGGAACATGAAGCAACTATGAGAAGAGTTCCAATACACATCTTAGGAACTGAAGTGAAAAAGTTACGCAACCGCGAAGTCAAGCTCGTCAAAGTTCAGTGGAGCGACTCCGAGGAAGACGCGACTTGGGAAACTGAGGCTAGAATACGGGCAGCCTACCCTTTTCTTTTTGAGGGTACATCTTTGATCTTTTTTTTTCTCCTTAAGTTGTGCTTTTATCTATCTTTTGGGGTATATCTCCTCGACCTTATCTTTTAGGTAGAAGCCCTTTGGATGAAAACATGTAATTGAAACATGTTATGGATGATGGTTGCAAGTGGTTGCTAGTGGTTGCACGTGGTTGCATATACACATACAATCTAGGTTTTAGATCGGCTCAGTCACCTCATATTGGATATGCTTATATGTATTTACATTATTATGTGGTTGAAGTTTAAGGTGTTGTCATATGGATGTTGCATTTATATGAATGATTGTGCACTCATGTAGAATCATGAATAGGAAGGTTTGCATACATAATGGACTCATGACACTTACATAATTTGCATTAAGGAGGTCAACTGAATCAGTAGACCGACTGATTTTGCATTAGATAAGTACATATACACACACTTCACATATGATCATGAAGCATTAGAAGTCTTTTAAGGACAATGGACGCTCGTGTTTGATGGATGAGTAGATGGACGTTTGGATGTTAGGATATACATTCTTCTTAAGCTTGAAGATTTCGGGGACGAAATCCTTTTAAGTGGGGGAGAATGTAACACCCCGTATATTCTACAATAGTGAAATTCATAAATTAAAGTATAATTAATTTCAAATCAAAGAATTAACGGAAATGGGATACGCCATTTCGTTCGTCTCGGAATTCTTCTTGAGATAGAGTTCGAGTTTACGTAAAACGGACTCCGTTTGAGAGAGATATGACCTCCGGAAGTTTCAGAATTCAGTTTAAAATTCAAATAGGCAGAAACAGTTTAGAAAAACAAATTCAAATTCAAAATCGGACCCAGATTGGGCTGGGCGGTAATTTTCCCGCCCAAGACCCAGGTCGACCGGGTAGTCGACCTGGGGTACCCAGGTCGACTGGGCAGTCGACCTGGGTGTCGACTGGGTAGTCGACCTGGCCCCTGAGCCAGGTCGAACACAGCCCCTCCTGGCTGGCCTGGTCTGTACTTGGCCGAATTTCTGGGCTTTGTCTTGTCACTAGGGCTTATGTGTCAAATTTTGATTGGTTTCTCTTTAAAACGAACGACTTATATTAATCTAAGCTCCATCGACGGCTCTAATCAATTCACAAACTATATAAAAAGGACCTAAGACTCCACCTAATTCACACAAATAAAAATGAGTATGGAGCCGTCATGCTGCTGAAGAAAGACAAGAAGTAGCCGTCAAATCAAGAGACAATTAGGAGTTGATTCAAAAGCTTAAAGCCATGACAATTAAATGAAAACAACGCCTACAACAAAGGATAGCATCTCCAAATTCAGAATCCTGAATACAAGACTCGTCATACGTTGTAAGTAGAGTGCTATTCCGATGTGAATGAATAATTGAGACTTGATTGTGTAGAATAAGAAATGGGATTGTACTTTAATTATAATGATGTTAATTCATAATTGTATGTTGCTATGAATGGATTTGGGGATGTGGTAGTGTAATTAACATGATATTGGATCTATTGAATAGTTGCGATACAAGTATATAACTTATGTTGGAAATTTGATACTTATACGTTGTGGTTAATGAGAAGTTATATATATTTCGTTACAACCAAGTTAAGACTTATGCAAGTATATGATTCACTATTATGCCAACATGATTTTAGATCCTTCTATGTATATTTTTATAATCACTTTTAGTGTAGTTGGATCCAATTGGGTATTATGATACATATGAAGTTATGTTGGAACAGGCATTATTGATTTAAGAGAAAACCATACTTTTGTATTAGTGACAAAAGTAAGCATCTTTGTGAACTTGTGTTGACTTTATGAACATGGCTAGTTCATGTTTAACTTTATGCCCAAATAAAATATGTTTTAGGCTTAGGTTGTTGTTAGAAAACATATGATAATATATGTGGCACATAATTAAGTTAGAGTCATACTTTAAATAAAATTTTACATGATTAGATTAAAACCATGATTCATGTTTAGGTATGTTTTATGTCAAGATTTTATGCTATTACAAGGCAAGTTCGCAAGTGCCTAATTTATGTTAATTAGACCGCTATGTTACAAGTTCATGCGTTTACACACCCCTTATTGATGTTACTTAGAATATATATGCATCATGTTCTATGCCTCCCCTTTTTATGTGGCTAAGTTGGGCTAAAATGTTGAAGCCCAACGTATGTTATATTATTACGTACAAAACGGGGAAATACGTTGGGATTAATTAAAATATATGTGTTGGCATGTTTGGCACATGCCAACGATTCATGACATTTTAAATGGTATAAATTATTATACCCAAGAATAATGAATTTGAATAATGGGCCGCAAATATTTACATATAAAAGAAAAGAGACAAAATATGTAAACTTAGAAAATACGACATGCTTAACCCGAGGTTGGATTGCGTTGTAACATAAACCTGCCCGGACCCGCCCGGCTGTCCAGTAGTCACAACAATACCTATCCAATGTGGGTGGTTAAGCATTGAGCCCCATAAAGACCCGAGGTTAGACTGAGTTGTGACGTAAGACTTCCCGCACCCAACCAACAAAAGGCAGTCACAACAATACTTGTCTAATGTGAGTGGTTGGAGCTTTAATAAGACAATTAAGGCTAAGTCGGGATTGATAGGATTAAGTAAATTGAATTAATACTTAATCAAATACAACATGCTAAACTATACAAACTGATTGGGGGTTAGGTTTACAGAACACTTAACCAACTTAGCATGTTGGCTAGAAATAGAAAACCTAGTAGCGGGGGACCCTTTTCAGCAGTAACCCTACAAGGTGTATCAGGATACCCTGAACTAGGCATGGTGGGGCACGATTACTGGGCTGACTGTAAGAGGTCAAATCGACGGCGGTGGTGCAGCAGTGTAGATTCTAACGGGGTGCGGGTGTGCACACACTCCGGCGTAGAAAAATTAGGCACTGGGCACCAGTAGTATACCTGTGCATTCTAGAACTATGTCGGGCCACCACCATGGGACTTGATACACCCCATGGTGGGACCAGCATAGGTAGCTACAACATCGGGGGCCGTAAGACACATGTAACTATGCGAGTAGGAGCCGATCAATAAAAAGGATCACTTCACCCTGATTGTGGGGTGCCAGTTGGGAACTAGTTTATAGGGGGTGCAAAGATTAATATGGGGTACGATAGTGTATTCGACTCTAGATAACTTAACTTAGTTTACGGTGCTTTCCCATTTCCAGATTATACTTATCATGCCCTTTTTCTTATTTATAGACTTAATAGTCCTAGACTTACTCGGGCTTTATGTCTGACTCTACTTTTCTTTCGTCTTCTTTTCTTTCGTTTCTCCCCCCAAGTCCACAGGGAGGGAATACCACAGCTTGACCAGTTTCACATCCAACTTGAAGAGAGAGAGTGTATTGCTTGGATCTCTTTCGTTATGGACTATGGCTTTAGATAGCAATTATGGGGACTTATGCAGTTTAATTATGTTTTTATGCTTCTTTAAGTTATGAAATCAAGACAGTTATGGAAATGTAATGTTTTTTTTGAAGTATTGTAAGACAATTATGGTATGGTTTGGGTAACACGTATTTTGATGAAATAAAAGTTGCTGTTGTTTCCGCTGTTCAAAAATATGTGTATTTATATATGTCTTGTGTATCTATGACCTATACTTATAAACCTCAACCAAAATTAGGGCATTCCCTTTGTGAGTGACCCTAACGGAGGTGGGGTGTTTCAAGCGTCGTTATTCGATTTAATTTAATTATATATATATATATATAAATATAATCGATTCTGGCGCTGTTTTTATTCAGATTTGAATTAAACATTCCAAACAATCCAACCGTTGGATCTTCACAAAGTGGGTGTCGTTGGAAAAATGTTTCCAAGGCGAACCCAACGGTTTTGGTTTAGGGAAAATCCGATGGTCAGATCTCCCGCACTAATCGTTGGAAATCACGGTTTCAAAACACGAACTGCAGCTTAGTTATTCGATTTATTTTATTTATTTATATATATATATATAATAAATTCATTCGTCGATTTCAAAATCATATCCACTTCATACATTTGATAAAAATGACATTTTTATCATCAAAAATATTTATTCAATACATGAATATTTTTAGCACTTCATATTCACAATAAAAATGTAGATTTTATAGTTCAATCTATATATTCAACACATGAATGTTATCGACTTCACACATGCGATTATCATTCTAGTTCTTTACTCAACACATTTATTGTTCTAGTTCTTTAATCAACACATGAATTTTATTTCAACATTCAATACATGAATTTTATTTCAACATTCAACACATGAATTTTATTTCAACATTCAACACATAAATTTTATTCAAACATAGAAATATTTTCTATAGTTTATATTTATAATAAAAATGTGATTTTTATCGTAAAACAATTTATTTCAAAACACGATTATTTTATATAGTTTATATATATAAGGTAAAAAATTTATTTTTGGTGTTAAAATGATTTATTTAAAACACTAGTATTTTATACAATCTATATATATGATAAAAATGTTATTTTTATCTTTCAAAGAATTTATTCAATACACGAACTCCATTCAGCACATGAATTTATTTCAACATTCAACACATGAATTTTATTTCAACATTTAACACATGAATTTTATTCAAACACAGAAATATTTCAGAAAATTTCGGCAGCATAACGGCAGGGTAGTTCAAACCGAGACCGTCCCTAGTACAACTCCTCGCTCTACCTTAAAGCCTCGCAGCTTTTGACAATGGGGATTTTTAATATCTAGTTCGTACGCAGACGAATTTTCCCATATACTAATCCTATTGGGATTTCAACCACAATCAATCATTTCAAATCAACCATTCATGATATTCACCAAATTTTCACATCAACCAATAATCCAGACAATTTCACAACCAATATATATCATCCATGGTCTGTGGACGAGGGGAGTACATATGTATATATATAGATATACATATATAACTATATTTCGGTTTCATTTCAATATCACTTCAATTCATTTCAATGCATATATTATTTTTACAACGCATATATAACTTATACATCGAACATACAACGCTTATACATGTTGTGTGCAATGGTTATATAACTCATACTTCGACTATATAATTTATACATCGTTGTTTTCCATATCGTTTATAATTCAGAAATCTCACATTGGGTTCCACTCCACCAAAAATAGCAGAAGGCTCAGAAAAATATCCGGTTTCTTCTAGAATGTAGAAGACGTCCACACGAGTCCACTTTCTCTTGTTTCACTGAATTTCGTCAACAAACGAGAAAGAAATGATTTTTACGGTGAAATCATAAACAGTAGTGCTTGAAAGTGCTATCAAATAGTTTAATATAATTTAAATCATACCTTTCTGATTTCGTTTAGAACTAGGTTTTGATTTTAATCCCAAACCGTAGCACTAGGTGGAAATCGAGTTGTACCACGCCGTAGGGGGTCGAAGGGCGCACGGATCGAGTGCGGTGCGGTTCTGATCGACGGCGGATCCTGGACGTGGCGGCGCTCCAAACAGTGGGACTTCCTGGGCCTCAATCGATCTCAATCCGCCACGATAAATACCAAATCAGTTAAGGATTTGAAGGTCTTGAGGAGCTCTTCAAAATACTCCAAAGGAGCGTTGGGTTTTATTGAGTGGATGATGAAGAATCGAGGAGAGAAGGGCTCAGCAAATTTCCGCCGTCGAGATCAGGTGTATCGGGGAGAGAGGAAGATAAAGTGGTCAATCAGATTTTTCCTTTTATTTATATATTTTTAAAAATTTGAAAATACCCCTTATCTCCTACGAACTCCAATCCAAACCCAACGACTGTCGTCCCTAGCTAAATACCCCCATTCCGAACACAATGGGATATGTTTCATAGGTCCGTTCGATTGTTTGAGTTAGTTTCTCTTCAAATTAAAATATTAAACATTCAATAATTATTTTGAATGTACATTTTAATTTGCCGGGGCCGCATACTGATTCTACAAATTCCTAAAAAATAAATCTAGCTATGTTTTGACAATACGATTACAACTAAACTAGTTTCGTCCAATTCTGAGACCGTTTGAAAAATGGCCATTTTCCGGTCGATCCAATTTAACACAAATCAACCAAACACATTTTCCTTTGCCACACTCACATACTAGCTTCAAAAATTATGAAATTTGAAACATAGAAATAATTTGACATCCCGGATCCAACAAAAGTCTTTTCGTCGAATTTTGATGTCGTTTGCAAAATGGCCATTTTCATGGGCTACATAAATTCTATATGGACCTTTTTGAAAATTCATTTGGCCATAAATTTTGACTCCCGCTATGAAACTTCGATTTTTCAGATTCTTTAGAAAGATATTCACTAACATATTTAAATATTTTTGGTTTTACTAAAATCCGTTGTATTTTGCACCTGGTACAATCATTCAAAGAATGAATTCAAATTTCGAAACTGCCACGCCATTTCAGGCCTTGTTTATAATTTAAAATAATTATATTTATTTTCAAACGTCGATTCAAACATACTTTTCGTCGTTATTATTTAAAATATTTTATTTTAAATATCTAAATTCCACTAAAATAGCCAAGTTTGAAAATTTTAAATTGGCTCAGATTTTCTAGGTTGTTACAATCTCCCCCACTTAAAACTTTTCGTCCTCAAAAAGGAACGAAGTCGAAAGTGGTTTAATTTACCAACTCTACTTTCAATCTGGCTTCCATTCTTCAACTTTTCAGTTTCTAAGAATTTTCAAATTCTTCAAAAATTTGGCTAGCACCAAAAATTTTGGAAAAATTTCGCCACGACCTTCTTTGTACGGGGGACTTCGGGATATTTCAAATAGCCTCCCATGGCCCTCACCAATCCAAAAGAAAAATCCAAGCGGCTAGACAATCGGCTCATAAAATCATCAAATCCCAAGAAATACAATAAACGTGAACCTATTTGTCGGGCGAACAATTTCATTCCTTTGCTTTGCTGTTTATCCATAACCTGTTCACACATATATAATGCACATGTATATATTTCTATCCGTTTCTAAATTAGTTCAATACTTGATCAATTGCACATATTTAACTTTATTCTCTTATTAATTAAATTAACTATCATTCTAATAATTCAATTAATCCAATCCACAATCACACAACACAAACATCAATCAGTTTGTTTATTAACTTTTCAAATACATATCTTTTAAATATTCAAAAATCATATTTCTAAAGCCAGACTATATATATAATCACAAATACGTTATTTATAAACATATAACTCTCAACTCATTCTGGGGCATTTCTGACCCCATCTCTAATGAGTTATTCTGACTCTGCCATACTCATACTAGGACATTACTGATCCTAACTATAATGAGTTATTCGTCCTAGAACTCTACTGGTTCTATCTCTGACGAGTTCGTTAATATGTTATATTCCAGAACTAAGCTTAACCAAAGCTCTGATACCACGTTGTGACGATCCCAAAACCCCGTACGACGATGTTAATGGTAATCTTTGGAATATAACACATAAACAGAAATAACAGAACAGAAATAAATAAATACATCAGATAATGTACAATATAATACACTGGATAAACATAATCATCAGAGTTACACAGTATACAAGATCATACTTAGTACAAAATACAGTTCAGCTATACATAAATGTCTACAGCGGAAAACAAACATAATATGTGCAATAGGAGCTGAACAACATAAAAAGAGCTAAATGATAGAATCCATCTTCAGCTCCAGCTATCCAGAAAGAGCCTGCTAAAACCTGAATACAAGGCTGCCCGTGTAGAAAGAGGGGCAACCGAGTTTGCAAGTGAAACAAACTACGAGTCAGTCATGGGATTGGTATGAGAAATATACTTAACACATTTTATAATATGGCTAATCACAGGACCACGCCACTTTCATGGAACGATTTTACTCCATTGGATTGCCAGTGCTTCAAAATAAGTAAACCCTTTAAACATCGCAATGCTTTTTATAAAAATGAAGCCATTATAAGACTCAGTTCCCATCACACAATGCAACGCAAACAGGAGGATAGAGTTTTACCTTATAAAGGCCAAAATATGCTTGATACGAGCAAAACAAATCATTTGATATTATTATTTTTATTTATATGTTTCAAAAACAACTTTAATAATAAATATCAATCATAGACGACATGGGTACCATATATCAAGTCACCATATACAGGTATACAATCAAAACTGCAAAGTTACGTATTTGGAAATTGGATTTCCGTCATGAACCGAGGACAGGGATCGTCCTCGCTGCTTTGAGACAATTTAGCCTACCATGTCTTAGGATCAGATCTCGAGTGACCCTTGGATCGTCAGGGCCGGTCCACTCGATGTGGATTAAACTTAAACCTTGGACACTGCGTTCCCCCGCCCTTTGGGGCGAAAATGAGCCCAATGACTCCATATCTAAAGCGCCTCGCAACAGCAACAATGACATAGGTGAAGGTAATATAAATGTCAGGGCTGGTAGGTCACTGACTCCACCCTAGCTAGAAGGAAACACATGCCCTCCCTGAGGTCCTCTCCTATTTCTGGTTCATACCGGGGTGTGAGGCTCGCGAATTCACGTTATACACAAAGCTATGCCACACAGGCCGTGCTTTGATCATCAACCACAAGACTTTGCTTTTCAAAAGAAGCCTTGATCATTTGCCACTTAGGCATGCCACACAGGCAATTCACTCTATGCGACTGATTTCTATCGATATATAACCTCTGAGCTCGTACGTCTCAGAGAAGGGCGTTAAGCAAGAGAATAAATTCTCCATCGCAGAACAGATATATATTTAATAAAGATCAATCAACACAGAACAAAATCCAATGTCAGACACACAGTCCATTTACTCATTCGTTCTGGGTCTGAACGAAACCGGAGGCACTATATACCTCGCATACCCATCGATCTCCAAGCACGTATGGACGATCACCACTTATTATCTATATTTCGGGATGTCTCCCAATCAAGACATCAGTTATCATCCAACCGAGGTGAAGATCTCCGGTCTTCAACCACCGTCATCATCATCGAATTCTTATCGCAAATCAATTATTTGAAATGAGATTTAACTCGGTCTTTTCAAATAATTCACGTATATTTAGAATTTTAAATCAATTCATTTCAATGATTAAATTATTCGACAACAATTCATGCCAAACACATTAAACCATCAAATATCCACTAAACCGAGTAAATTCGGTTTATTTCCATTCCTTATCGTTTATAATATTTTATAATGATTTATCGCTATTTTTATTTATTTAAAAAAACAGCCATTTCATTCAAACGACGCTTTAGGCCATAACGCGGCCGTGGCGCTGTTTTTCTTCAGATTTGATTTACACATATCTGAAAATCTAACTGTTGGATCTTCGCAAATTTTAGTTCATTAGAAAGATCTTTTCGAAACGAATCCAAGGTTTCAGTTTTGGGAAAATCCGATGGTCGGATCTCCCGGTACACTCGTTTGAAGTTTCGATTTCAAAATATGAACTGTAGCGTCATTATTCGATTTAATTTAATTATATTTATATATATATATAAATATAATCGATTCTGGCGCTATTTTTCTTCATATTTGAATTAAACATTCTAGACAATCCAACCGTTGGATCTTCACAAAGTGGGTGTTTCTGGAAAGATGTTTCCAAGGCGAACCCAACCGTTTCGGTTTCGGGAAAATCCGATGGTCAGATCTCCCGCACTAATCGTTTGAAATCACGTTTTCAAAACACGAACTACGGCTTCGTTATTCGATTTATTATATATATATATATAATAAATTCATTCGTCGATTTCAAAATCATATCCACTTCATACATTTGATAAAAACGATATTTTTATCATCAAAAATAATTATTCACACATGAATATTTTTAGCACTTCATATTCACAGTAAAAATGTAGATTTTATAGTTCAATCTATATTTTCAACACATGAATGTTTTCGACTTCACACATGCTATAAAAATTTGATTTTTATCATTCTAGTTCTTTATTCAACACATGAATTTTTTTTCAACATTCAACACATGAATTTTATTTCGACACAGAAATATTTTCTATAGTTTATATTTTTAATAAAAATGTGATTTTTATTGTAAAACAATTTATTTCAAAACACGATTATTTTATATAGTTTATATATATAAGGTAAAAATGTTATTTTTGGTGTTAAAACGATTTATTAAAACACTAGTATTTTATATAATCTATATATATGATAAAAATGTTATTTTTATCTTTCAAAGAATTTATTCAATACACGAACTCCATTCAACAAATGAATTTATTTCAACATTCAACACATGAATTTTATTTCAACATTCAACACGTGAATTTTAATCAAACACAGAAATATTTCAGAAAATTTCTGCAGCATAACGGCAGGGTAGTTAAAACCGGGACCGTCCCTAGTACAGCTCCTCGCTCTACCTTAAAGCCTCACAACTTTTGACAAAGGAGATTTTTAATATCTAGTTTGTACGCAAATGAATTTTCCCATATACTAATCCTATTGGGATTTCAACCACAATCAATCATTTCAAATCAACCATTCATGATATTCACCAAATTTTCATATCAACCAATAATCCAAACAATTTCACAACCAATATATATCGTCCATGGTCTGTGGACGAGGGGAGTGTGTGTGTGTGTATATATATATATATATATATATACACACACATATATAACTATATTTCGATTTCATTTCAATATCACTTCAATTCATTTCAACGCATATATTATTTTTACAACGCATATATAACTTATACATCGAACATACAACTTATACAACGCTTATACATGTGGTGTACAACGCTTATATAACTCATACTTCGACTATATAATTTATACATCGTTGTTTTCCATATCATTTATAATTCATAAATATCACATTGGGTTCCACTCCACCAAAAATAGGAGAAGGCTCAGAAAAATATTCGGTCTCTTCTAGAATGTAGAAGTTCCACATGAGTCCACTGTCTCTTGTTTCTCTGAATTTCATCAACAAACGAGAAAGATATGATTTTTACAGTGAAGTCATAAACCGTAGCGCTTGAAAGTGCCATCAAATAGTTTAATATAATTTAAACTGTACCTTTCTGATTTCATTTAGAACTAGGTTTTGATTTTAATTCCAATCCATAGCACTAGGTGGAAATCGAGTTGTACCACGCCGTAGGGGTTCGAAGGGCGCACGGATCGAGGGTAGTGCGGTTCTGATTGACGGCGGATCCTGGACGTGGCGGCGCTCCAAACAGCGGGAATTCCCGGGCCTCAATCGATCTCAATCCACCACGATAAATACCAAATCAGGTATGGATTTGAAGGCCTTGAGAAGCTCTTCAAAATACACCAAAGGAGCGTTGGGTTTTATTGAGTGGATGATGAAGAATCGAGGATAGAAGGGCTCAGCAAATTTCTGCCGTCGAGATCAGGTGTATTGGGGAGAGAGGAAGATAAAGTGGCCAATCAGATTTTTCCTTTTTTTTATATATTTTTAAAATTTTGAAAATACCCCTTATCACCTACGAACTCCAATCCAAACCCAACGATTGTCGTCCCCAGATAAATACCCGCATTCCGAACACAATAGGATATGTTTCGTAGGTCCATTCGGCTGTTTGAGTCAGTTTGTTTTCAAATTAAAATATAAGACATTCAATAATTATTTTGAACATACATTTTAATTTGCCGGGGCCACATACTGATTCTAAAAATTCCCGAAAAATAAATCTAGCTATGTTTCGACGATACGGTTCCAACAAAACTAGTTTCATCGAATTCTGAGACCGTTTGAAAAATGGCCCTTTTCTGGTCGATCCAATTTAACAGAAATTGACCAAACACATTTTCCTTTTCCACGCTCACATACTAGCTTCAAAAATTATGAAATTTGAAACCTAGCAATAATTTGACATCCCAGGTCCAACAAAAGTGGTTTCGTCGAATTCTGAGGTCTTTTACTAAAATCCGTTTTATTTTGCACCCGGTACAGTCATTCAAAGTTTGAATTCAAATTTCGAAACTACCGCGCGATTTTAGGCCTTGTTTATAATTTAAAATAATTATATTTATTTTCAAATGTCGATTCAAGCATACTTTTCATCGTTATTATTTAAATATTTTATTTTAAATATGTAAATTCCACTAAAATAGCCAAGTTTGAAAATTTTAAATTGGCTAAGATTTTCCGAGTTGTTACAATATATTTGAAAAGTTAATAAACTAATAAAATTATTGAAACCAATAAAAGATTGAAAATTAAATTAGTTAATTAAACAACTTTTATCTCCGTTCCTTTTCGAGGACGAAAATATTTTAAGTGGTGGAGATTGTAACAACCTGGAAATTCTGAACCAATTTAAAATTTCTATTTTAGAAATTTTAATGAATTTTGAATATTTAAAGTGATTTATTTTAAATAATAATGACAAAAATTTTATTTTAATCGACGTTAAAAACAAATAAATTTAATATAATTATAAAAGGAGTTTGATATGATGTGACAGTTCGAAAATTCGATTTTAAATTTCAAATGAATATACAGGATTCAATATAAATCAAAATTCGACGAAAACAGAAATATTTAAATATGTTTAATTATATCTTTCTAACGAATCCAAAAAATTGAAATTTCATTTTAAAAATTGTAAGTTATATTCAGTTTAAAATCTAGAAAAATCGCTGTAGAATTTATATATATTTTAATATTATATATGGCCCTAAAAAATTGCCATTTTTCAAACGACCTCCGTTTTCGACGAAACCACTTTTGTTGGATCCGGAATATTAAATTATTACTACATTCCAATTTTCATAATTATTTGGAATTTATATGTGAGCGTGGCTAATGAAAATGTGTTTTTTCAGTTTCAGTCAAATCAAATCGACTAGAAAATGACCATTTTTCAAACGGTTTCAGAATTCGATGAGATTAGTTTTGTTAGGACCGTATCGTCAAAACATATCTAGAAATATATTTTCTAGAATTTTTAGAGGCCATATGTGGCCCCGATGAATTTAAATGTGTGATCAAATTAAATAAATAAAAGATTTAAATTATAAATTAAAGTAATCAGGATGAAAACAGTTGTTTGGGCTGACAGGAACTAGCCCATTAGATCCGGAATGTGGGCTATTGGGCGGGATCAACTCTTGTTGGGATGAGATTGGAACTATTAAGCATTTACGGGTTTATTTGTAGTTATTAGAAAATTAAATATCATTTTATTATAAATATACATTAACCAAAACCTTCATTCCTCTATCTCCAGTAACCCGCCGCCATTACCATCGAACGACCACAGCTGCTCCAATCGTCCTCCTCACATACCTCTTCATCCCAACAATGAAATCGAGTGCTTCTTAAGGGAAATTTATAGATCTTCATTCCCTCTACATATTCATATTTTCTATAATTTTATCGTTTTGTATTTTCTTCGAATCACGCCCGAGAAGTCCCACCGTTCAAAGCTCCGCCGCGTCCTCCTAAGCCATCGAGATGGGGCCCTCCATCGCTGCTGGGTGCTCCACTCTGTCCTCTATAGCGTGGTATATTCTGATCGTCAGCATGCGGCACGGTTGGGGCACAAAACTAAACCCTAGAATTGAACAAACTGTATAAACATCGGTTGTGTTATCAGATAGGAGGAAGAAGGTAAACTCTAATTAATTTAAAATATTAGTTACACAAATTCAGTCATACCTTACTAGTATGAATTCAGAATCAGATGATTTTTGAAGCGTTGAAACCGTCTTGTCCTGATCTACACGACGAAACAGACCAGACATGAAACAGAGGTTGGTGAAAATTCAGATAAATAGCAATGTGAGATTTCTATTTTAAAATTTAAAATTAATTATTTATTGCAATGTGAGATGTATATTTATTTCATGTTGATGTTGTATATATATTTCTTGCAATGTTGATTTGTTTTGTGATTGCGATGAACCATTGAATTGAATTATGTATTCATGTTTGTCAGAATTTTATGTATACAATAAAAACCATATTTTTATTGAATATATAAAATATATTATATTCATGTGTGTTAAAATTTGTGTATAAAATAAAAATCATATTTTTATTTTATAAATATAAAAATAAAGGTGTCCCAGTTTGATTTGATAAAAAGAAATAAAAATAACATTTGTGTTAAAAAATGTTAGGGAAATAAAAATAACATTTATGTTAAAACATGTTAGTGAAATAAAAATAACATTTGTGTTAAAAAATGTTAGTGAAATAAAATAACATTTGTGTTAAAACATGTTAGTGAAATAAAAATAACATTTGTGTTAGAACATGTTATGTGACGACCCCAAACCCCATATCGTTGGTGGCAAGGGTAATCTTTGGAATATAACACATAAACAGATAATAGCAGAACATAATTAAATAAATACGCAAGATAATGTACAATAGAATACACTGGATAAACGTAATCATCAGAGTTACACAGTATACAGGTTCATAATTAGTACAAATATAGTTCAGCTATACATAAATGTCTACAGCGGAAAACAAACATAATATGTACAATAGGAGATGAACAGCATAAAATGAGATAAATGATAGAATCCATCTTCAGCTCCAGCTATCCAGAAAGAGCCTGCTAAAACCTGGATATAAGGTTGCCCGTGTAGAAAGAGGGGCACCCGAGTTTGCAAGTGAAACAAACTACGAGTCAGTCATCGGACTGGTATGAGAAATCTACTTAACACATTTATAATATGGCTAATCAAAGGACCACGCCACTTTTGTGGAACGGGTTTTCTCCATTGGATTGCCAATGCTTTACAACAGGTAAATCTTTTAAACATCGCAATACTTTTTATAAAAATGAAGCCATTATAAGACTCAGTTCCCATCACACGATGCAACTCAAACAGGAGGATAGAGTTTTTACCTTATAATGGCCAAAATATGCTTGATACGAATAAAAAAAGAAATTGCTATTATTACTAGTGTTTATATATTTCAAAAACTATTTCAAATCATAAGTATCAATCATAGACGACATTAATGCCCCATACCACTATGTCGCCATATATAGGTATACAATCAAAACCGCATAGTCACGTATTTGGAAATTGGATTTCCGCCATGAACCAAGGCAAAAGATAGTCCTTACCGACTTCGAGACTCTCTAGGCCGAGCCTCAGGGTCAGAGCGCAGTGACCCTTGGATTGTTAGGGCCGGTCCACCGATGTGGATTAAAATGCCTGAACACTGCGTTTCCCTGCCCTTTAGGGCGTAAATGAGCCAAGAATGGCTCCATCGGCTTCACGTAGTCACCGATATATCTGAGGCGCCTCGCAACAGAAACAACCAAACAAGTGAGAATAATATATATGTCAGCCAGTTTAAGCACCGACACCACCTCTAGCTAGAAGGAAACGCATGCCCTTCTTGATGTCCTCTCCCGTTTCTAGTTCATACCAGGGTGTGAGGCTCCCGAGTTCACGTTATACACAAAGCTACGCCACCCAGTTTGTGCTTTGATCATCAACCACAAGACTTTGCTTTTCAACAGAAGCCTTGATCACTGCATCTTAGCATGCCACATAGGCAATTAACGCCATGCAATTGAACGCTATCAATCACATAGAATGAATTCCAATGTCAGACACACAGTCCATTTGCAAGTCCGTTCTAGGAATGAACGAAACCTGAGGTACTATATACCTCGCATACCCATCGATCTCCACGTACGTATGGACGATCACAACTCATTATCCATATTTCAGGATGCCTCCCAATCAGGACATTAGTTACCATCCAAACGAGGTGAAGATCTCCGGTCTTCAACTACCGTCTTCATCTTCGATTTCTTATCGTCGTTTCAGTTATTCAGAATGGGATAAACCCGGTCTTTCTGAGCAACTCGCGTATATAATAAACAAGTGCTACAAAAACACACATACGCCTCATTTCAATTCATCAGTCACTAACCGTAAATTGGTAAGAGAATGATTTCCCAAATATTAACCCCGAAGGCCGAAACCGACATCAGATCAAAACCCAGGAAACCATTCGACTTAGCTAACCTTCAGTTAGTTTCTAAATTTCGCATTCCATATCGTTTATAATATTTTATAACAATTTATCGCTATTTTTATTTATTTAAAAATAGCCAATTTATTCAAATGATGCTTCAGTCCCCAATGCGGCCGTGGTGCTGTTTTTCTTCAGATTTGATTTACACATATCTGGAAATCTAACCGTTGGATCTTCACAAAAGTTATATCATTAGAAAGATCTTTTCAAAACAAATCCAACGGTTCCAGTTTTGGGAAAATCCGACGGTCGGATCTCCTGGTACACTCGTTTGAAGTTTCATTTCAAAATACGAACTGTAGCGTCGTTATTCGATTTAATTTAATTATATATATATATAATCGATTCTGGTGTTGTTTTTCTTCAGATTTGAATTAAACATTCCAGACAATCCAACCGTTGGATTTTAACAAAGTAGGTATCGTTGGAAAGATATTTCCAAAAAGAACCCAACGGTTTCGGTTTCGGGAAAATCCGATGGTCGGATCTCCCGCACTAATCGTTTGAAATCACGGTTTCAAAACATGAACTACAGCTTCGTTATTCGATTTATTTTAATTATATATATATATATATATATATATATATACAAATATAATCTATTCTTCGATTTCAAAACCATATGCTTTTAATACATTCGATAAAAATCATATTTTTATCCAACCGACATTTATTCCAACACTTCACTATTTTTAACGATTCATGTATATAGTAAAAATTTGATTTTTATTGCAAAACAATATATTTCAAAACACGACTATTTTATATAGTTCATATAGATGATAAAAATATGATTTTTGTTATAGAAAAATTTATTTCAAAACATGACTATTTTATATAGTTCATATAGATGATAAAAATACGATTTTTATTATCAAATAATTTATTTCAAACACGAATATCATTCAACACATGAATTTCTTTTCAACGAATGAATTTTTATTCAACACATGAAGGTTTTCTATAGTTCGTATATATTAAATAAAAATGTGATTTTTATTACTAAAAAATTTTATTTAAAACACGAATACCATTCAACACATGAATTTCTATTAAACAAATGAATTTCTATTTAACACATGAAGGTTTTCTATAGTTCATATATATAAAATAAAAATGTGATTTTTATTGTTAAAACAATTTATTTAAAACACGAATACCATTCAACACATGAATTTCTATTTAACGAATGAATTTCTATTCAACACATGAAGGTTTTCTATAGTTCGTATATATAAAAAAAATGTGATTTTTATTGTTAAAACAATTTATTTAAAACACTAATACCTTTCAACACATGAATTTCTATTCAACGAATGAATTTTTATTCAACACATGAAGGTTTTCTATTCAACACACGAATATAGTTTCAACCCATGAAAATAATTCTAACACAGGAATATTATTCAAAATTTCAGCAGCATAACGGCGGGGTAGTTAAAACCGGGGCCGTCCCTAGTACGGCTCCTCGCTCTACCTTAAAGCCTCGCAGCTTTTGACAATAGGGATTTCATGCATCTAGTTCGCACGCAGGCGGCATGTATGTTTTTTTCCATTTCCACAAACTAATCCTATGTGGTTTCAACCAAATAATTCTCAACCACAAACAGGTATTTTTCAACCATAATCAATCAGTTTCAACCACAAACATTTCCAATCAACCATTCGCTATCAACCAGTTTTCACAACAATTACAACCAATAAATATCGTCCATGGTTTGCGAACGAGGGTCGTGTATATATATATATATATATATATATATATATATATATATGTATGTATGTATGTATTTCACTTCTATTCAACACATATATAATTTTTACAATGCATATATAACTTATACATCGATTGTACAACTTATACAATGCTTACACATGGGGTGTACAGTGCTTATATAACTCATACATCGACTATATAATTTATACATCATCATTTTCCATATCGTTTATAATTCAGAAATCTCACACTGGGTTCCACTCCACCAAAAATAGCAGAAGGCTCAAAAAAATATGCGGTCTCTTCTAGAATGTAGAAGACGTCCACATGAGTCCACTGTCTCTTGTTTTCACTTAATTTCGTCAACAAACGAAAAAGATATGATTTTTACAGTGAAATCAAAAACCGTAGCGCATTAAAGTGCTATTAAATAATTTATATAATTTTCATCCATTACCTCACTGAAGGGTTCAAAACTAGGTCTTCATTTTTCTCGAAATCTGCGCCAATTCAGGACGATCGGCCAACGCCATGACGAAGAAGGAGGAGGGGCGCCTCCGCGCGTGGTGGTGGGTGCCCACTCGGTGGTCCCTGCTGATGGCGGCGGCGGCTGGAAGTTCGAAACTTTCTGACGTCGATTCGAGTGATTCAGGCGACGAAAAAAATCCAAACCTGCCATGAATTTGAAGATCTTGACGAGCTCTACAAAATCCCCAACAGGATGGAGGCCTAATTTTAAGTGGATTGAGTGGAATCGAGGAGGGAAGGGAAGAACGTATTTCCGCCGTGCGCGATATAGATTATCGGGGGGAGAGAAAGTGTTTTGACCAATAGGATTTTTTATTTATTTATATATTTTTAAATTTCGAAAATGCCCTCTTTCACACACAAACCCCAATTCAAACCCAATGACTGTCATCCCTAGCTAAATACCCCCATTCCGAACACAATGGGATATGTTTTGTAGGCCCATTTGACTGTTTCAGTTAGTTTTTCTCAAATTAAAATATAAAACATTCAATATTCGATTTGAACGTACATTTCAATTTGCTAGGGCCACAAACTGATCCGAAAATTCTAAAAAAATAAATCTAGCTATGTTTTGATGATATGGTCCCAACAAAACTAGTTTCGTCGAATTCTGAGATAGTTTGAAAAATGGCCCTTTTCTGGTTGATCCAATTTAACAGAAATCGACCAAACACATTTTCCTTGGCCACGCTCACATACTAGCTTCAAAAATTATGAAATTTAAAACCTAGCAATAATTTGACATCCCGGATCCAACAAAAGTGGTTTCGTCGAATTCAGAGGTCGTTTGCAAAATGGCCATTTTCACGGGCTATATAAACTCTATAGCGACCTTCCTGAAAATTAGTTTGGCCATAACTTTTGCTTCCCGCTACGAAACTTCGATTTTTCAGATTCGTTAGAAATATATTCACTAACAGATTTAAATATTTTTGGTTTCACTAAAATATGATTTATTTTGCACCCGTTACAGTCAGTCAAAGTTTGAATTCAAATTTTGAAACTACCGCGCCATTTCAGGCCTTATTTATAATTAGAATTAATTATATTTATTTTCAAATGTCGATTCAAACTTACTTTTCGTCGTTATTATTTAAAATATTTAAAATCCATTAAAATGGCCAATTTAAAATTTTTAAATTGGTTCAGATTTTCCGGGTCGTTACAATCTCCCCTACTTAAAACTTTTTTTCCTTGGAAAGGAACAAAGTCGTAAGTGGTTTGACTAGTCAACTCTACTTCTAATCTGGCTTCCATTCTCCCACTTTTCAGTTTCTGAGATTTTTCAAATTCTTCAAAAATTTGGCTAACAACCGGAATTTTCGAAAAATTTCGCCATAACCTCCATTGCACGGGGAGGGGTTTGGAAATTTATTGGGCCATAATAGGTACCCAATAAATCCTATAAAGCATACACATATTTATAGTGATATATTCTAGTGTTTACAGGGGAGCGTGTATATATAATAACTCCAGAGAATAAATTCTCATCACCCTGTCTAACCTTGAGGGAGTGTGTATTTTTAATAACTCCAGAGAATGAATTCTCGTCACCTCATCCCGTGTGGGAAATAAATATTCCATGTGTCGTATCTAATAACTAGAGAGATGTGATTATTGTCAATTCCAGACCCGTGTGGTTTTTTTTATTAATCTGGCAATTTACCGTTATATTTTATATGGTCCATATCAGTCATCAGTTCAACCTGTAATATATAGTCATTGCCATATAAGCCTCTCGCTCGTATGGTAAATCTTCAACCTCGTCACACAAGCTCCAAATGCTTATGTGGTATATGATGAAGTATGCCTATCTTCAAGAAGTATGTCATGTAGTGTAGTTCAAAATTAATTGTTATTATCCTATGGCGACGTTTATTATTACACACAGAACGACCAGCACTCCGCAACCAAGGACATTCACAGGAGTTGATATAATAATATTTCGCATCCAACACATTAAGGTTTACCTATTTGTCGGGCATGAAAATAATTTCTTTACTCAACAGCTAATCCTTTACCTGTTCAAACATATATAATGCACATGTATATATTTTTATCTATTTTTATCTCAGTTCAATGTGTGATTTAATCGAATAAATTCTACCGTTCATCCTCTTATTGATTAAATTAACTTTCATTCTAATAATTTAATTAATCAAATCCATTATCACACAGCACAATCAACAATCAATTTTATTTTTAACTTTTCAAAAATATACTAATCGATTCATACATTCTTTTTAAATTAATCAGACTATAGAATTAAAAGTTCACATCCATGAAAAGAAAATAACAACTAAGTAGAGAACAAAATGGTAATGCAAAGTATGGTAAATGTACCTTGCATCGGAGTCAATCAGAGATATCCACCCTGCACTTAGGATAGGCTTTCTCAATGCTTTCCTCTGTTTCTCAAGTACAATCTCGCGGATCTCCACTCCATTGCACTTTGACTAAGTGAACCTTCTTGTTCCTCAGTTCTTTGGTTTCTTTGCAGGCCATGAATAAATCTCAGATTCTTTCTCTTTGTATTTTGAATTAGATGAGGAGCAAAGTGAGAAAGTTCGTTGAATTTCTTATGATATTCTGGGATGGTCATATCTCCTTGTATCAGATAAGAAAATTCATCACATAGCCGCTCAGTTGCTTCAGGAGGGGTAAATCTTTCACTGAAAACCTCTTTGAATCTGTCCCAAGTGATATCACCTTCTGGATTATCCTTGATGATTGTTTCCCACCAGATTAAAGCTTTTTCTTTGAGCGCCCAAGATGCTACGAATCTTTTCTGATCATCTCTCAGCTGGAAACGCTCAAAAAATATATTCAACAGAACTCATCCATGCTTGGGTTTGAATAATCGATTCATTGCCCAAGAATTGTGCTCCACCCAGATTTCGATATCTCTTAAATTGAGCCTCTAGATCTGGTTCTGTATTTCTTCTGTTTCTGATACTCATTTTCTAGTACTTCTGCAAATGGCAGATCAAGTGTTAGGTCATAGAAAAGATACTTCAAAACATAGAAACATATACTTGAATGTAAATTTGTCTATCGGGGTTTATTTCATTCTTTTTTACTCATACTACGATATTACCGATCCTATCTGTAATGAGTTACCCGTCCTAGAACACTACTGGTTCTATTTCTGACGAGTACGTTAATATGTTATATTCCAGAACTAAGCTTAACCAAAGCTCTGATACCACGTTGTGATGACCCCAAACCCCGTATCGACGGTGGTAAGGGTAATCTTTGGAATATAAATTAAATAAATACACAAGATAATGTACAATAGAATATACTGGATAAACGTAATCATCAGAGTTACACAGTATATAGGATCATACTTAGTACAAATACAGTTCAGTTATACATAAATGTCTACATCGGAAAACAAACATAATATGTACAATAGGAGTTGAACAGCATAAAAAGAGATAAATGATAGAATCCATCTTTGGCTCCAGCTATCCAGAAAGAGCCTGCTAAAACCTGGATACAAGGCTGCCCGTGTAGAAAGAGGGGCACCCGAGTTTGCAAGTGAAACAAACTATGAGTCAGTCATGGGACTGGTATGAGAAATCTACTTAACACATTTATAATATGGCTAATCAAAGGACCACGCCACTTTCGTGGAACGGGTTTTCTCCATTGGATTGCCAGTGCTTTACAACAGGTAAATCTTTTAAACCTCGCAATGCTTTTTATAAAAATGAAGCCATTATAAGACTCAGTTCCCATTACACAATGCAACGCAAACCAGAGGATAGAGTTTTTACCTTATAATGGCCAAAATATGCTTGATACTAATAAAACAAAAGAATTTGCAATTATTACTAGATTTTATATATTTCAAAAACAATTTCGAATCATAAGTATCAATCATAGACGGCATTAATGCCCCATACCACTATGTCGCCATATATAGGTATACAATCAAAACCGCACAGTCACGTATTTGGAAATTGGATTTCCGCCATGAACCAAGGAAAAAGATAGTCCTTACCGACTTCGAGACTCTCTAGCCCAAGCCTTAAGGTCAGAGCACATTGACCCTTGGATCGTCAGGGCCGGTCCACCGATGTAGATTAAAATGCCTGAACACTGTTTCCCAGCCCTTTGGGGCGTAAATGAGCCAACGAATGGCTCCATCGGCTTCACATAGTCACCGATATATCTGAGGTGCCTCGCAACAGCAACAACCGCACAGGTGAAAATAATATATGTGTCAGCCAGTTTAAGCACCGACACCACCTATAGCTAGAAGGAAACGCATGCCCTCCCTGATGTCCTCTCCCGTTTCTGGTTCATACCAGGGTGTAAGGTTCGCGAATTCACGTTATACACAAAGCTACGCCACCCAGGCGGTGCTTTGATCATCGACCACAAGACTTTTCTTTTCAACAGAGGCCTTGATCAATGCAACTTAGCATGCCACACAGGCAATTCACACCATGCAACTGTTGGCTATCAATCACACATAATGAATTCCAATGTCAGACACACAGTCCATTTGCAAGTCCGTTCTGGGGCTGAAAGAAACCGGAGGCACTATGTACCTTGCATATCCATCGATCTCCACGTACGTCTGGACGATCACCACTCATTATCCATATTTCAGGATGACTCCCAATCAGGACATCAGTTACCATCCAAACGAGGTGAAGATCTCCGGTCTTCAACCACCGTCTTCATCTTCGATTTCTTATCGTCGTTTCAGTTATTCAGAATGGGATAAACCCGGTCTTTCTGAGTTACTCGTGTATATAATAAACAAGTGCTACACAAACGCACATACGCTTCATTTCAATTCATCAGTCACTAACCGTAAATCGGTAAGAGAACGATTTCCCAAATATTAACCCCGAAGGCCGAAACCAATATCAGATCAAAACCCAGGAAACCATTCGACTTAGCTAACCTTCAGTTAGTCTCTAAATTTCACATTCCATATCATTTATAATATTTTATAACGATTTATCGCTATTTTTATTTATTTAAAAACGGCCAATTTATTCAAACGACGCTTCAGGCCATAACGCGGTCGTGGCGCTGTTTTTCCTCAGATTTGATTTACACATATCTGAAAATCTAACCATTGGATCTTCAAAAAAAATTTGTCATTAGAAAGATATTTTCAAAACGAATCCAACGGTTCTAGTTTTGGGAAAATCCGACGGTCGGATCTCCCGGTACACTCGTTTGAAGTTTCGATTTAAAAATACGAACTGCAGCGTTGTTATTCGATTTAATTTAATTATATTTATATATATATATAAAAATAATAGATTTTGGCGCTATTTTTCTTCAGATTTGATTTAAACATTCTAGACAATCCAACCGTTGGATTTTCAGAAAATGGGTATCGTTGGAAAAATATTTCCAAGAAGAACCCAATGGTTTTGGTTTCGTGAAAATCCGATGGTTGGATCTCCCGCACTAATCATTTGAAATCACGGTTTCAAAACACGAACTACAGCTTCGTTATTCGATTTATTTTAATTATATTTATATATATATACATAAATATAATCTGTTCTTCGATTTCAAAACCGTATGCTTTTCATACATTCGATAAAAATGATATTTTTATCCAACCGACATTTTCCGACACTTCACTATTTTTAACGATTCATGTACATAGTAAAAATGTGATTTTTATTGCAAAACAATTTATTTCAAAACACGACTATTTTATATAGTTCATATAGATGATAAAAATATGATTTTTATTATAAAACAATTTATTTCAAAATATGACTATTTTATATAGTTCATATAGATGATAAAAATATGATTTTTATTGTAAAACAATTTATTTCTAACAGAATACCATTCAACACATGAATTTCTTTTCAACGAATGAATTTCTATTCAATACATGAAGGTTTTCTATAGTTCATATAATTAAAATAAAAATGTGATTTTTATTATTAAAACAATTTATTTAAAACACGAATACCATTCAACATATGAATTTCTATTCAACGAATGAACTTCTATTCAACACATGAAGGTTTTCTATAGTTCGTATATATAAAATAAAAATGTGATTTTTATTGTAAAATCAATTTATTTAAAACACGAATACCATTCAACAAATGAATTTCTATTTAACGAATGAATTTCTATTTAACACATGAAGGTTTTCTATAGTTCGTATATATAAAAAAAATGTGATTTTTATTGTTAAAACAATTTATTTAAAACACGAATACCTTTCAACACATGAATTTCTATTCAACGAATGAATTTCTATTCAACACATGAAGGTTTTCTATTCAACACACGAATATAGTTTCAATCCATGAAAATAATTCTAACACAGGAATATTATTCAAAATTTCGGCAGCATAATGGCAGGGTAGTTAAAACCGAGGTCGTCCCTAGTATGGCTCTTCGCTCTACCTTAATGCCTCGCAGCTTTTGACAATGGGGATTTCATGCATCTAGTTCGCACGCAGGCGACATGTATATTTTTTTCCATTTCCACAAACTAATCCTATGTGGTTTCAACCAAATAATTCTCAACCACAAACGGATATTTTTCAACCACAATCAATTTCAACCACAAACACTTCCAATCAACCATTCGCTATCAACCAGTTTTCACAACAATTACAACCAATAAATATCGTCCATGGTTTGCGCACAAAGGGCGTATATATATATATAAGTATTTCACTTCTATTCAACACATATATAATTTTTACAATGCATATATAACTGATACATCGACCATACAACTTTTACAACGCTTATACATGTGGTGCACAACGCTTATATAACTCATACATCGACTATATAATTTATACATCATCGTTTTCCATATCGTTTATAATTCAGAAATCATACATTGGGTTCCACTCCACCAAAAATAGCAGAAGGCTCAGAAAAATATGCGGTCTCTTCTAGAATGTAGAAGACGTCCACACGAGTCCACTGTCCCTTGTTTCTCTTAATTTCGTCAACAAACGAAAAAGATATGATTTTTATAGTGAAATCAAAAACCGTAGCACTTTAAAGTGCTATTAAATAGTTTATATAATTTTTAGTTGTTACCTCACTGAAGGGTTCAAAACTCGGTCTTCATTTTTCTCGAAATCCGCGCCACTTCAGGACGATCGGCCAGCGCCATGACGAAGAAGGAGTTGGGTGCCTCCGCGCGTGGTGGTGGGGGCGCATTCGGTGGTCCTTGTTGATGGCGGCGGCAGCTGGAAGTTCAAAACTTCTTGACGTCGATGCAAATGATTCAGGTGACGAAAAAATTCAAACCTTCCATGGATTTGAAGATCTTGACGAGCTCTACAAAATACCCAACAGGATGGAGGCCTAGTTTTGAGTGGATTGAGTGGAATCGAGGAGGGAAGGGAAGAACGTATTTCCGCCATGCGCGATATGGATTATAGGGGAGAGAGAAAGTGTTTTGGCCAATAGAATTTTTTATTTATTTATATATTTTCAAATTTCGAAAATACCCTCTTTCACACACGAACCGCAATTCAAACCCAACGACTATCGTCCCTAGCTAAATACCCCCATTCCGAACACAATGGGATATGTTTCGTAGGCCCATTCGACTGTTTCAGTCAGTTTTTTCCTCAAATTAAAATATAAAACATTCAATGTACGATTTGAACGTACATTTCAATTTGCCAGGGCCACAAACTGATTCGAAAATTTCCAAAAAAATATATCTAGCTATGTTTTGACGATACGGTCCCAACAAAACTAGTTTCGTCGAATTCTGAGATCATTTAAAAAATGGCCCTTTTCTGGTCGATCCAATTTAACAGAAATCGACCAAACACATTTTCCTTTGCCACGCTCACATATCAGCTTCAGAAATTATGAAATTTGAAACCTAGAAATAATTTGACATCCCAGATCCATTAAAAGTGGTTTCGTCGAATTCCGAGGTCGTTTGCAAAATGGCCATTTTCATGGGCTATATAAACTCTATAACGACCTTCCTAAAAATTAGTTTGGCCATAACTTTTGCTTCCTACTATGAAACTACGATTTTTCAGATTCATTAGAAAGATATTCACTAATAAATTTAAGTATTTTTGGTTTCACTAAAATCTGATTTATTTTGCACCTGGTACAGTCAATCAAAGTTTGAATTCAAATTTTGAAACTACCGCGCCATTTTAGGCCTTGTTTATAATTAGAATTAATTATATTTATTTTCAAACGTCAATTCAAACTTACTTTTCATCATTTTTATTTTAAATATTTAAAATCCATTAAAATAGCCAATTTAAAAAATTTAAATTGGTTCAGATTTTCCGGGTCGTTCCATGTTAAGTCGAAATAAGATTAACATTTGTGTTAAAACATGTTAGTAGGAATAAAAGATTTATTTTTATTGTCATAAAAGAGTAGATTTAAAAGATTACATTTTTAGGTAATATTGTTTTCATTAGAAAAAACAGAATTAAAAGACTTCACTTTTATGTAACATTGTTTACAATAAAAAAGAATTGAAATAGGAGATTTGATTTTTATTGTCGATTTGTTATAATAAAAAGTATAGTTACTAAAGTCTATATTTTTACGGTTATTTTTGTAAAATAAAAAAGTATTTTTATTAAAGTTTATATTTTTTAATGTCATTTTGTTATAATAAAAAGATTACATCTTTATTGTCACTTAGTTTTCAAATAAAAGATTATGATAAAAATATTATGATTAAAAGATTTCATCTTTGTTATCATTTTGTTAAATACAATAGAAAGAGTAGAATTGAAAATACGTTTTTATTGTCACTTTAGATTATAATAAAAAGCATAGAATGAAAGATATATTTTTATTGTTATTTTAGTTACAATAAAAAGAGTAAAATGGAAAGATATTTTTTTATTGTCAATTTTGTTGCAATGTAAAAAGAAGTATTAAAGATCATGTTGTTACTTTCATTTTTTTTAAATAAAAAGGATTAATATGAAAGATTATATTTTTATTTCTCATAGTTTCAATAAAAAGATTGAGCTTAACAAAAATTTCATTTTTGTCAAATAAGGTTAGATTTAAACAAACATTATCATTTTTATCACACTAGATTTGTCAAAACAAACATTTTCATTTTGTTGCATTAGAATTGTTAAACCAACATTAGCATCTTTATCAATATAGGATAACCATACAAAAATATTTATTTTTGTCAATAGAATAGTTAAACAGAAATATTCATTCTTGGTCATTATAGTTTAATTGGACAAAAACATTCATTTTTGTCAATTGGTATAGTTGGAATTAAAACATTCATTTTCATCAAATTAGAATTGTTGAACAAAATATACATTTTTGTCAAAACATATTAATTAAAACAAAATATCCATTTTTGTCAAAACACAATAGTTGAAACCGAATTTGTCACTTTCTCAAAATGTAACCGTTGAAACAAGATTGACCTTTTTGTCAAAATATAATTGTTAAAGTCAAAGATGAACATTTTTGTCAAATTAGAATAGTTGAATTAGAAATATACATTTCTACCAAAATACACATTTTTGTCAAATTATATTAGTTGAAACAAAAAGGTACATTTTGCCAAAATAAGATGGTTAATAACAAAAGTAACATTTTTAGGTAAATAAAAGAGTTAAACACAAAAAACATTTTTAGGTTTGTGTTACAACAAAAATATTCATTTTGATAAAATAGAATTGCCAATATAATGGATGTATCACTTTTTATACATTTTCTTGAAATATAATTTATATGCAAATATAAGAATCGTTTTTGTTTGCAAAACATACATTAGAATTTGTATTTTAAAAAAAGAATCATTTATTTGCCACAACATAGATTAGAATGTATAGGTAAGTTAAAGTGACATCTTTATATGTTAATACATTAGAATTGTATGCAATTTAAAATAAACATTTTTATGTTTTAGGTTATACATTGAAAACATATACAAATGAGATTATTTCTTTTATGTGTTAAAGTTAAGAATTATTACATACAAAAAGGGGTGCGTTTTCTACAGGTCCCTATTAAGTTTCAAAATTAGGCTCACATCCGGTCATAAACTTATTATAAATTTAGTCCCTGTTTTCATTTTTATGTGTTATTCATAATATTTGCATACATGTATGCAAATATTCTGAATGAATATTTGCATACATGTATGCTAATATTTTGAATTTTTGCATACATGTATGCAACTATTCTGATGCATATTTGCATACATGTATGCAAATATTTTGGATTTTCGCATGCATGTATGCAACTATTCTGATGAATATTTGCATGCATGTATGCAAATATTCTGAACGAATATTTGCATACATGTATGCAAATATTCAAATTTATTGCATACATGTATGCAAATATTCAGTAGAATATTTGCATACATGTATGCAAATATTCAAAAATTTTGCATAAATGTATGCAAATATTCTGTACGAATATTTGCATACATGTATGCAAATATTTTAAATTTTTGCATACATGTATGCAAATAAAGTTGAACAAACGCTCATGAATTATTGCAGAAATGTATGCAATTTTTCTAAATAAAAAATAGGAAATAAATTTACAATAAGTTTATGACCGGATGTGAGCCTAATTAAGTTTCAAAATAGGGACCTTAGCATAATTTCCACTACAAAAAGAGTATAATGAAAATTATCTTTTATTTGCCATCCGCAATAAGGTCGTATGAATAAATTACAGTTTATTTGACATTAAAAATGTACAGGGAAATTATACAAGTAAAATACATTTTTCGGCACTAGAAATAAATAACATGTTTGTTCATTATCATCAACATGTTAGCAGAATTAAAATTGGTTAAATTCATTAACCAATTATTTCTTTACATGAATTGTTGTTTGCTGAAAATCCCACACGGGTATTTGGATGATATTTGACATACACTAATCCCAATGTTTAGTTGAATGTCGATCGATAGATTGACATGCTGCAATGAGCATTATTATTTCATTTTTGTGCTCACACAGTTGTGAACTTCACTCAAGATGATGAATGGATGGTTTGACGATTATTTATCATTTGTTGTTATATACATGCAATGTATAAAATCTATATAACCAAAATCACATTGTAGCTGATTGAGTCGCATTCTGATTCAGGATTTCTTTTAAAATAAAGAATATTTTTAATAAAGAATAATTTTAAATAGAGAATATTTTAAAATAAAAGAACATTGTAATATAAAAATATTTTAAAGTAAAGAATATTATAATATAAAGAATATTTCTACATAAAGAATCCTTTTATATAAAAAAATATTTTTAAATAACTAATATTTTAAAATAATATTCAATGAAGAATAAAATGATGATTTCTATGTCCGTTTTTGGATGGACAGTAGACAAAAATATATTTTTATCAAAATGGACTAGTTATTTACTAGAATAAATCTTTTAAATTAAGATTTAATGAAGTCTTCGAATTAATTAATATTTCATTAGAATTAAATAAAAGAATTAGATTTTGGGTTGTTGTGGATGGTGTCTTAAATAACACTGTTCTTAAACCCCGTATGTAAGAATAAATATTTTAATTAAGATTATTAGGGTTTTCAAATTATATTTAGTAATTAGAATAAATTGATATGTGAACTGGATTTACCGTGAATGTGTTCTTAAGCGACATTTGTTCTTTAACCCAATTAGCAGTGAAAACATAATTTGGAATTTATAAATCTTTTTATTAAAATTTAAAAAGAAATTTTCTAAAGTTAAGTTTTTCAATTTAATATATTAAATTGGAATTGAGTGGAAATTCGCTTTGATAATAATCAAGATAGGAATCTATAAAAGAAGGCTGATACTATATATGGAATTTAAAAGGCCTTACTGTTATTCCATTTATATTATTGGTCTGATACAGAAATTTATATCGGTTATATATTGATTTGATTTCTGTGAAAATTCCATATTTAATGGAAAATGATTCGGGTTTATCGTGAACAATTTTTTAAATGACATTGATTATTTAACCCAGTTAAAGATAAGATTAATTTCTTAAAAATAAATAATCATAAAGTAATGATTTTGATATTGAAATCGGATTGGAGTTTTAATGAATCTTTAAAAAGAAGATTTTAGAATAAATTTAAAAGAATTTATCTTTGATAAATTGATGGGAACCTTTCCCTAATAATATGAATATTTTATTAAAAGAATATTCTGAATTGGAATGAGGTGTATGATGTGTCTTTATAGTACTTGATTTTTAATTATAAAATACGCGAGTTATTCAGAAAGACCTGGTTTAACCCATTCTGAATAATTATTATGACGATTAAAGTCAAAGGCATTGAAGGCGGTGGATGAAGACTGGCAATCTTCACATTGAATAGACGACTACTGATGCCTGGCATTAGGTAGCTCCCGATAAAGGGTTAAAGTGGTAGTTTATCCGGACGTACTTGTTGATTGTCCAAATATGCGAGCACCTCTGTAACACCCCGAATTTTCCGGTAACTGTAAGATGAAAAAATTAAAGATAATTAAATTCAAATCAAAGAATTAAGGGAAACGGGATACGCCATTGCGTTCGTCTCGGAATTCTGCTTGAGATAGAGTCCGAGTTTGCGTAAAACGGACTCTGTATGAGGGAGATATGACCTTCGGAAGTTTCATAATTCAGTTTAAAACTTAAACAGACAGAAACAGTTCAGAAACGAGTTCAAAATTCAAAATCGGACCCAGATTGGACTAGGCGGGAATTTTCCCGCCCAAGACCCAGGTCGACTGGGAAGTCGACCTGCGGCACCCAGGTCGACTGGGTAGTCGACCTGGCCCCTGAGCCAGGTCAAACCCAGCCCCTCCTGGCTGGCCTGGTGTGTGCTTGGCCGAATTTCTGGACTTTGTCTTGTCACTAGGGCTTATGTGTCAACTCCTGATTGGTTTCTCTTTAAAACGAACGGCTTATATTAATCTAAGCTCCATCGACAGCTCTAATCAATTCACAAACTCTATAAAAAGGACCTAAGACTCCACCTAATTCACACAAATAAAAATGAGTATGGAGCTGTCATGCTGCTGAAGAAAGACTGGGAATAGTCGTCAAGTCAGGAGTTGATTCAAAAGCTTAAAGCAACGACAATTAAATCAAAACAACGCCTACAATAAAGGATAGCATCTCCAAATTCAGAATTCAGAATCCTGAAATGAAGATTCGTCATACGTTGTAAGTAGAGTGCTATTCCGATGTGAATGAATAATTGAGATTTGATCTGTGTAAAATGAGAAATGGAATTGTACTTAATTTGTGGTGATGATAATTCATAATTGTATGTTGCTATGATTCTAATTATGAAAAGATTTGGGATGTTGTGGTATAATGATGTTAGATCTATTGGATATTTGCAAGTATATGATTCATGTTGAAAGTTAACAACTATATGTTTGTGGTAGTTTATTACAACCAAGTTGAGACTCTTGCCAGTATATGATTCACTATTATGCCAACATGATTTTAGATCCTTCTATGTATATTTTTATGATCATTTTTAGTGTAGTTGGATCCATTTGGGTATTATGATTCATATGAATTTATGTTGAAATAGGCATTATGATTCAAGTGAAAACCATACTTTTGTATTAGTGACAAAAGTAAGCATCTTTGTGAACTTGTGTTGACTCTGTGAACATGACTAGATTACGTTTGGTGTTATGCCTAATTGAAAATATGTTTTAGGCCTGTGTTGTTATCAAAATCATATGATAATATATGTGACACATAATTAAGTTTGATTCACATTTTAAATGCAAGTTTACATGACTAGATTAAAACCAAGATTCATGTTTAGGTATGTTTTTATGTCAAGATTATATGCTATTACAATGCAAGTTCACAAGTGCCTAATTTATGTTAATTAGATCGCTATGTTGCAAGTTCATGTGTTCACACACCCCTTTTGATGTTACTTAGCATATATAAACACCATGTTCTAAACCTCCCCTTTTTCATGTGGCTAAGTTGGGCTTAAATGTTAAGCCCAACATATGTTATAATATAGCGAACGTATAAAACGGGGGTAATGACGTTGGGTTAAAAATATAAAACATATGTGTTGGCATGTTTGACGCGTGCCAACGACCTTGACAACATTTAAGTGGTATAAATTAATTTTACCCAATAAAGATGAATTTGAATAATGGGCTGCAAATATTTACATATAAAAAGAAAAGAGACAAAATAGGTAAACTTAGAAAATACGATGTATTTAACCCGAGGTTGGATTGAGTTGTGACATAAACCTGCCCGGACCCGCCCGGCTGTCCAGTAGTCACAACAATACCTATCCAATGTGGGTGGTTAAACATTGAGCCCAATAAAGACCCGAGGTTAGACTGAGTTGTGACGTAAGACTGCCTAGACCCAACCGGCAACAGGCAGTCACAACAATAACTGTCTAATGTGAGTGGTTGAGGCTTTAATAAGACAATTAAGGCTGAGTCAGGGTTGATAGGATTAAGTAAATTGAATTAATACTTAATCAAATTGAACATGCTAAACTATACAGACCGATTGGGGGTTAGGTTTATACAGAACATTTAACCAACTTAGCATGTTGGCTAGAAATAGAAAACCTAGTAGCGGGGGACCCTTTTCAGCAGTAACCCTACAAGGTGTTTCAGGATACCCTGAACTAGGCAGGGTGGGGCACGATTACTGGGCTGACTGTAAGAGGTCAAATCGACGGCGGTGGTGCAGCAGTGTAGGTTTTAACGGGGTGCGGGCGTGCACACACACCGGCGCAGAAAAATTAGGCACTGGGCACCAGTAGTATACCTATGCATTCTACAATTGTGTCGGGCCGCCACCATGGGACTTGATACACCCCATGGTGGGAGCAACATAGGTAGCTACAACATCGGGGGCCGTAAGACACATGTAACTATGCGAGTAGGAGCCGATCATTAGAAATGGACCACTTCACCCTGATTATGGGGTGCATGTTGGGAACTAGTTTATAGGGGTGCAGAGATTAATATGGCGTACGATAGTATATTCGACTCTAGACAACTTAACTTAGTTTATGGTGCTTCCCCATTTCCAGTTTGTACTTATCTTGCTCATTTTCTTATTCATAGACTGAATAGTCCTAGACTTACTCAGGCTTTATGTCTGACTCTACTTTTCTTTCGTTCCCCCCCCCCCCCCAGGTCCACAGGGAGGGAATACCGCAGCTTGACCATTTTTCACATCCAGCCTGAAGAGAAAGAATGTATTGCTTGGATCTCTTTCGTTTTGGACTATGGCTTTGGATAGCAATTATGGGGACTTATGCAGTTTACTTATGTTTTTATGCTTCTTTAAGTTATGAAATCAAGATAGTTATGAAAATGTAATGTTTTTGGAAGTATTGTAAGACAATTATGGCATGGTTTGTGTAACACGTATTTTGATGAAATAAAAGTTGCTGTTGTTTTCCGCTGTTCAAAAATATGTGTATTTATATCTGTCTTGTGTATATGTGACTTATACTTATAAACCTCCACCAAAATTAGGGCATTCCCTTTGAGAGTGACCCTAACGGTGGTGGGGTGTTTCACTTGGTATCAGAGCATAGGTTTATCAGATAAGATAAAAAGTTTTGAAAATTTATTTTCAAAAGAAAATTTAAAGATAAAATGTTATTTTATTTTAAAAAGGCATAGTCCCCCAAAGCCATAGGTACTATCTTTTATCTTTCATTTTGAATCTATCCTTTTTGTTTCAGCATGTCCGAAGAACTTAACTTGCCAGAGAGTGTACCAATACCTTGTTGGTTCAGACGATTCTTAGAAGCAAGGGCCAATCAGCCAGGTCCCACTGTTCCTCCTCCTCCAGCTGCAGGAAATCATCCAGCTGCAGCCACACCTCCTCCCCCACCTCCTCCGCGTGGTAGTGCTTTTGCTAAGATATGTAAAGATTTCAAAGCTATGGGAGGGAAGGACTTCCATGGAACCGAGTCCTTCGTGGCAGCCAGGAACTGGCTGAAGGAAACCGAGGACTTATTTGTCATCTTTGAGGTAGAAGATAGGCAGAAGGTGCAACTGGCAGTATGGCTACTTAAAGGCGAGGCTTCCTACTGGTGGGAAGTTACCAATGCAGTAAGACCAGTGGAAACATGGGAGGACTTTAGGGCAAGGTTTGAGGCTAAATTTCTCTCAAAAGCTGAATGGAGCCTTCAATTGGAAAAATTCTTATTTCTGAAGCAAGGAAATATGACAGTCAAAGAGTACGTTAATCAGTTTGATCAGCTGGCTTGGTTCGGACTGGACCTAGTCAACACTCTGCACAAGAAGGCTCTCCGTTTTGTCAAAGGATTGAATGAGCCATTACACAGTTTGGTCATGACCCATATACCCATGGGAGCTACGTATGAAAGGTTGGTGCAGATGGCATTGCTGAACGAAGAGGATAAGGGCAAGAAGTAGACAAAGGCAGAAGGCTCTCAAGTGAAGAAAGAGGGTTTACATCCTAAGAAGACAGACTTTAAGAAGGGCAGGAAAGACAACAAGTCCCAAGAGAAGAGGAAGTGTAATTTTTGTGGCAAAGTGGGGCACTTAGTGAAAGATTGCCGGAAAAAGAAGGCCAAGTTGAATGGTGGGTGCTTTTCTTGTGGTGAGACAGGCCACATGGCTAAGGATTGCCCAAAGAAGCGAGGGCAGGGGCAGAAGGCTGGATCCACCTCAGGGGCACAGGTTCATGTGCTAGAAGCGCCACCTCTGCAACATCGAGGTATAAATACTCCTGTAGAAAGTGTAGTTTATCTTTATGATCTCCCAGTTCGCACTTTATTTGATTCTGGCGCATCACACTCCTTTATTTCATCTTCTTTAGTGGAATCTCTGCACCTAGAAACTAGTATGGTAGAGGACCCCTTAATTATTTCAAATCCAATCGGGGGCCCAGCTCATTTGTCTATGATCTATGTGGGATTCAAAATATCTGTTCTAAGCGTAGAATTTAGATGTAGTGCCTTTGTTTTGGGCTTCTCGGGATATGGTTTGATTTTTGGCATGGATTGGCTATCCAGTAATGGTGCCATCCTTGATTGTGAGAAAAGGGTGGTTAGGCTTCTGACCCAACTCGGTAACACTCTGGAAATTACTTGTAATCCCTCGTATGTGGTTATGCTTAGTTATCTTGAATCACTAGATGCTTCTGTTGAGAGTTTGCAATCGGTTAGGGTGGTTCGTGAATATCTGGATGTCTTCGAAGAGGTGAAGGGCTTACCTCCGAAGTGGGAGATAGACTTCCGCATATATCTTGTAGATAATGCAAAGCCCGTTGCGTTGCCCGTTAGACACATGGCTCCACGGGAAAGGAAAGAGCTCAGTAAATAGGTTAAAGAGCTTCTAGAGAAGGGGTACATTAGAAGGAGTATTTCAGAATGGGGCGCTCCAACGGTGTTCGCCACAAAGGAGGATGGTTCACTCCTTCTGTGTGTTGACTACAGGGAGCTCAACAAGCTAAAGAAAAAAAATAGGCACCCTCTCCCCAGAATTGACGATCTGTTTGATCAGCTTGTAGGAGCGTCAGTTTTCTTCCAACTTGATTTAGCGACCGGATTTCATCAGCTAAGGGTGGCTGAAGATAGCTTCGATAAGACGGCATTCAGAACCCCAGACGGCTTCTTTGAATGGCTTGTCATGCCTTTCGGCTTGACAAACGCACCCGCTTACTTCGTGGACCTGATGAGTTGGGTGTTCAAAGAATTCCTCAACAAGTTCATAGTGATCTTCGTAGACGATATCTTGATCTTCTCAAAGAGTGAAGAAGAACAAGCTCAGCACCTAAGGGCAATCATGGAAACTCTGCGAGTCCATCAGCTAAAAGCCAAATTCTCCAAATGCCACTTTTGGAGAGAGGAAGTATGGTTTCTTGGGCATGTAATATCCAAAGAAGGGTTAGCTGTGGACCCCGCTAAAGTGGTAGCGGTACAGGATTGGAAGACACCTAGAAACGCAACAGAAGTCCGAAGCTTCCTCGAGCTAGCAGGCTTCTATCGGAAATTCATCACGGACTTCGCAAAAATATCATCTCCACTTACTAGGTTAACAAAGAAGAACCTAGCGTTTGCTTGGGATTTGGATTGCGAGTTTGCTTTCCAACACTTAAAAAGGGCTCTTACAACAGCCCCAGTTCTAACCTTGCCGGATGGAAGCAAAATGTTTACAGTATACACGGATGCATGCGGGACAGGACTGGGCGCTGTCTTAATGCAAGAAGGAAGGGTAGTAGCTTATGGCGGGAGACAGTTGAAAGTGCACGAAAAGAACTACCCAACCCATGATCTCGAGTTGGCCACCATCGTCTCTGCGCTTAAGTCTTGGCGCCACTATCTCCTAGATGAGAAATTCGAACTGCATACTGACCATAAATCTTTGAAGTATCTCTTCTCACAGAAGGACCTTAACTTGAGGCAACAATGGTGGATGGAGTTTCTTGCCTCGTACGATTTTGAGATCTCCTACACTCCGGGCAAAGGCAACGTAGTGGCAAATGCGTTGAGCCGAAAGAAACTGACCTTAAGCCTGCTCTTTATAGAAAGGCAAAGCTTAGAGTATATAGCAAGTTTTAACTTTAGGCCCTCCTTCGATTTTGTAACGGGCTTGCTAGCATCTCTCGAAGTACGCCCGACTCTAGTGGACTCAGTAGGGACAGCACAACGCGAAGACCCTCAGCTTGTGGAGACGATTGATAGGCTAATTAGGGGTGAGACTTCAAGTCACCTCAACAGATACTCCATCGACGATAAGGGTTGGTTAAGGCGAGACGGAAGACTATGCGTCCCACAGACAAGGGATTTAGTAAAGACGGTTCTCGAAGAAGCACATCGTTCCAAGATGACAATACATCCAGGCGGAGACAAAATGTACAAGGACATGAAAAGAGTTTTCTTTTGGAACGACATGAAGAAGGACGTGGCAGATTTCTTTTCTAAGTGTATGACTTGCCAACAGGTTAAGTCAGAGCAGAAGAAGCCTGGCGGTCTGCTCCATCCTCTAGAGGTCCCACAGTGGAAGTGGGATAGCATTTCAATGGACTTCATTGATGGGCTGCCCAGGTCTAGAAGAGGCAACACTAACATTTGGGTAATAGTGGATAGGCTTACTAAAAGCACCCACTTTTTACCTGTCAAGAGTAGAAGGACTGCCTCATCCCTAGCATCTCTTTAACTCAAGGAAGTTTTTCGACTCCATGGAATACTCTCTAGCATTATTAGTGACCGAGACCCTATCTTCACAAGTGAGTTTTGGCGGAGTCTGCAAGAAGCGGTAGGCACACAGTTATGCTTGAGTACAGCCTATCACCCCCAAACCGACGGCAAGACAAAAAGAGTGAACAGAGTTTTGGAGGACCTTTTAAGACTGTGCATCCTTGACTTTGGAGGGACGTGGGAAGACCATCTTCCTTTGGTGGAATTTGCCTACAACAACAGCTACTAAGCCACCATCGGAATGGCGCCCTTCGAAGCTTTATATGGAAGACCTTGCTGATCGCCCACTTGTTGGTGGGAGGCTACTGACAAGCTCATACTTGGACCTGATATGATCCGAGAGACTTCAGAGAAAGTAGATTTAATAGAGAGAAGAATGAAGACAGCCCAAGACAAACAAAAATCCTACGCAGATAAGAGGAGGACCGACCTTGAATTTGAGGTTGGGAACAGGGTTTTTCTTAAGGTATCTCCTTTAAGGAATGTCGTTCGTTTTGGAACCACAGGGAAGCTAGCACCAAGGTTCGTAGGGCCGTTTCCTATTATCCAGAAAATTGGGAAAATGGCCTAAAGATTAGAGCTACCTAAAAAACTAGCTGGAGTTCACAACGTCTTTCATGTTTCATACCTCCGAAAATGTCTACATGAATCTGCTAAATTGGTAGAGCCAAACATCCTTGAAGAAGCTGAAGTGGAATGTGAAACAATTGTGAGAAGAGTTCCAACACGCATCTTAGGAACTGAAGTGAAAAAGCTACGCAACCACGAAGTCAAGCTCGTCAAAGTTCAATGGAGCGACGCTGAGGAAGATGCGACTTGGGAAACTAAGGCTAGAATACGGGCAGCCTAACCTTCTCTTTTCGAGGGTACATCTTTGATCTCTCTTTTTCCTTAAGTTATGCTTTATCTATCTTTTAGGGCATATCTCCTCGACCTTATCTTTTAGGTAGAAACCCTTTGGATGAAAACATGTAATCGAAACATGTTATGGATGATGGTTGCAAGTGGTTGCAAGTGATTGCTAGTGGTTGCTCGTGGTTGCATATACACACACAATCTAGGTTTTAGATCGGCTCAGTCACTTCATATTGCATATGCATATATGTATTTATATTCGTATATGGTTGATGTTTAATGTGTTTTCATATGGATGTTGCATTTATATGAATGATTGTGCACTCATATAGAATCATGAATAGGAAGGTTTGCATACATAATGGATTCATGACACTTACATAATTTGCATTAAGGAGGTCAACTGAATCAGTAGACCGACTGATTTTGCATTAGATAAGTACATGTACACACACTTTGCATATGATCATGAAACATTAGAAGTCTTTTAAGGACAATGGATGCTCGTGTTTGATGGATGAGTAGATGGACGTTTGGATGTTAGGATATACATTCCCCTAGACTTGAAGATTTCGGGGACGAAATCCTTTAAGGAGGGGGGAATGTAACACCCCGAATTTTCCGGTAACTGTAAGATGAAAAAATTAAAGATAACTAATTTCAAATCAAAGAATTAAGGGAAACGGGATACGCCATTGCGTTCGTCTCAGAATTCTGCTTGAGATAGAGTCCGAGTTTGCGTTAAACGGACTCCGTATGAGGGAGATATGACCTCCGGAAGTTTCAAAATTCAGTTTAAAATTTAAACAGACAGAAACAGTTCAGAAATGAGTTCAAAATTCAAAATCGGACCCAGATTGGGCTGGGCGGGAATTTTCCCGCCCAAGACCCAGGTCGACTGGGTAGTTGACCTGGGGCACCCAGGTCGACTGGGTAGTCGACCTGGGGGTCGACTGGGTAGTCGACCTGGCCCCTGAGCCAGGTCGAACCCAGCCCCACCTGGCTGACCTGGTCTGTGCTTAGCCGAATTTCTGGACTTTGTCTTATCACTAGGGCTTATGTGTCAACTCCTGATTGGTTTCTCTTTAAAACGAACAGCTTATATTAATCTAAGCTCCATTGACGGCTCTAATCAATTCACAAACTCTATAAAAAGGACCTAAGACTCCACCTAATTCACACAAATAAAAATGAGTATGGAGCTGTCATGCTGCTGAAGAAAGATTAGGAATAGCCGTCAAGTCTGGAGTTGATTCAAAAGCTTAAAGCAACGACAATTAAATCAAAACAACGCCAACAACGAAGGATAGCATCTCCAAATTCAGAATTCAGAATCCTGAATTGAAGATTCTTCATACGTTGTAAGTAGAGTGCTATTCCGATGTGAATGAATAATTGAGGTTTGATCTGTGTAAAATGAGAAATGGAATTGTATTTAATTAGTGGTGATGATAATTCATAATTGTATGTTGCTATGATTCTAATTATGAATAGATTTGGGATGTTGTGGTATAATGATGTTAGATCTATTGGATATTTGCAAGTATATGATTCATGTTGAAAGTTAACAACTATATGTTTGTGGTAGTTTATTACAACCAAGTTGAGACTCATGCAAGTATATGATTCACTATTATGCCAACATGATTTTAGATTTCTATGTATATTTTTATGATCATTTTTAGTGTAGTTGGATCCATTTGGGTATTATGATTCATATGAATTTATGTTGAAATAGTCATTATGATTCAAGTGAAAACCATACTTTTGTATTAGTGACAAAAGTAAGCATCTTTGTGAACTTGTTTTGACTCTATGAACATGAGTAGATTACGTTTGGTGTTATGCCTAACTGAAAATATGTTTTAGGCCTATGTTGTTATCAAAATCATATGATAATATATGTGACACATAATTAAGTTAGATTCACATTTTAAATGCAAGTTTACATGACTAGATTAAAACCAAGATTCATGTTTAGGTATGTTTTTATGTCAAGATTATATGTTATTACAATGCAAGTTCACAAGTGCCTAATTTGTGTTAATTAGATCGCTATGTTGCAAGTTCATGCGTTCACACACCCCTTTTGATGTTACTTAGGATATATAAAAACCATGTTCTAAGCCTCCCCTTTTTCATGTGGCTAAGTTGGGCTTAAATGTTAAGCCCAACATATGTTATAATATAGCGAACGTATAAAACGGGGGTAATAACGTTGGGTTAAAAATATAAAACATATGTGTTGGCATGTTTGACGCATGCCAACGACCTTGAGAACATTTAAGTGGTATAAATTAATTTTACCCAATTAAGATGAATTTGAAAAATGGGCTGCAAATATTTACATATAAAAAGAAAAGAGACAAAATAGGTAAACTTAGAAAATACGATGTGTTTAACCCGAGGTTGGATTGAGTTGTGACATAAACCTTCCCGGACCCGCCCGGTTGTCCAGTAGTCACAACAATACCTATCCAATGTGGGTGGTTAAACATTGAGCCCAATAAAGACCCGAGTTTAGACTGAGTTGTGACGTAAAACTGCCCGGACCCAACCGGCAACAAGCAGTCACAACAATACATGTCTAATGTGAGTGGTTGAGGCTTTAATAAGACAATTAAGGCTGAGTCAGGATTGATAGGATTAAGTAAATTGAATTAATACTTAATCAAATTGAACATGCTAAACTATAAAGACCGATTGGGGGTTAGGTTTATACAGAACACTTAACCAACTTAGCGTGTTGGCTAGAAATAGAAAACCTAGTAGCGGGGGACCCTTTTCAGCAGTAACCCTACAAGGTGTATCAGGATACCCTGAACTAGGCAGGGTGGGGCACGATTACTGGGCTGACTGTAAGAGGTCAAATAGACGGCGGTGGTGCAGCAGTGTAGGTTCTAACGGGGTGCGGGCGTGCATACACTTCGGCACAGAAAAATTAGGCACTGGGCACCAGTAGTATACCTGTGCATTCTAGAATTGTGTCAGGCCGCCACCATGGGACTTAATACACCCCATGGAGGGACCAGCATAGGTTGCTACAACATCGGGGGCCGTAAGACACATGTAACTATGCGAGTAGTAGCCGATCATTAGAAATGGATCACTTCACCCTGATTATGGGGTGCCTGTTGGGAACTAGTTTATAGGGGTGCAGAGATTAATATGAGGTACGATAGTATATTCGACTCTAGACAACTTAACTTAGTTTATGGTGCTTCCCCGTTTCCAGTTTGTACTTATCATGCTCATTTCCTTATTCATAGACTGAATAGTCCTAGACTTACTCAGGCTTTATGTCTGACTCTACTTTTCTTTCGCCTTCTTTTCTTTCGTTCCCCCCCACACAGGTCCACAGGGAGGGAATACCGAAGCTTGACAATTTTTCACATCCAGCCTGAAGAGAAAGAATGTATTGCTTGGATCTCATTCGTTTTGGACTATGGCTTTGGATAGCAATTATGGGGACTTATGCAGTTTACTTATGTTTTTATGCTTCTTTAAGTTATGAAATCAAGACAGTTATGAAAATGTAATGTTTTTGGAAGTATTGTAAGACAATTATGGCAAGGTTTGTGTAACACGTATTTTGATGAAATAAAAGTTGCTGTTGTTTTCTGCTGTTCAAAAATATGTGTATTTATACCTGTCTTGTGTATCTGTGACTTATACTTATAAACCTCCACCAATATTAGGGCATTCCCTTTGAGAGTGACCCTAACGGAGGTGGGGTGTTTCAACCTCTCTTATGTATTGGGCATACGGGGCGAGGAACAAGGTGTCTCCAGTTTCGTTCAGACCCAGAACCAACTTGTAAATGGATGTGTGTCTGACATTGGATTTCATTCCATGTAAATTAAATGAAACACCCCACCTCCGTTAGGGTCACTCTCAAAGGGAATGCCCTAATTTTGGTGGAGGTTTATAAGTATAAGTCACGGATATACAAGACGGATATAAGAACACATATTTTTGAACAGTGGAAAACAACAACTTTTATTTCAATAAAATACGTGTTACACCAACCATACCATAATTGTCTTACAATACTTCAAAAAAAAACATAACATCTTCATAACTGTCTTGATTACATTATTTAAAGAAGCATAAAAAAAACATAAATAAACTGCAAAAGTCCCATAGTTGTTGTCCAAAGCCATAGTCCAAAACGAAAAGATCCAAGCAATACATTCTTTCTCTTCAAGCTGGATATGAAGGCTGGTCAAGCTGCGGTATTCCCTCCCTGTGGACCTGGGGGGGGGGGGGGGGGGGACGGAAGAAAAGAAGATGAAAGAAAAGTAGAGTCAGACATAAAGCCTGAGTAAGTCTAGGACTATTCAGTCTATGAATAAAGAACTGGGTATGATAAGTATAAACTAGAAATGGGAAAGCACCATAAACTAAGTCAAGTTGTCTAGGGTTGAATATACTATCGTACCCCCTATTAATCTCTATACCCATATAAACTAGTTCCCAACAGGCACCCCATAATCAGGGTGAAGTGATCCATTTTATGATGATCGGCTCCTACTCGCATAGTTACATGTGTCTTACGGCCCCCGATGTTGTAGTTACCTATGCTGGTTCCACCATGGGGTGTATCAAGTCCCATGGTGGCGGCCCGACACAATCCTAGAATGCACAGGTATGCTACTGGTGCCCACTGCCTTATTTTTCTGCGCCGGAGTGTGTGCACGCCCGCACCCCGTTAGAACCTACACTGCTGCACCACCGCCGTCGATTTGACCTCTTACAATCAGCCCAGTAATCGTGCCCCACCCTGCCTAGTTTCAGGGTATCATGATACCTTATAGGGTTACTGCTGAAAAGGGTCCCCCGCTACTAGGTTTTTCTATTTCTAGCCAACATACTAAGTTGGTTAAGTGTGTTATAAACCTAACCCCCAATCAGTCTGTTTAGTTTAGCATGTTCCATCTTGATTAAGTATTAATATAATTTACTTAATCCTATCAATCCTGACTCAGCCTTAATTGTCTTATTAAAGCCTTGACCTCTCACATTAGACAGGTATTGTTGTGGCTGCCTGTTGCCGGTTGGGTCCGGGCAGTCTTACGCCATAACTCAGTCTAACCTCGAGTCCTTATTGGGCTCCGTGTTTAACCACCCACATTGGATAGGTATTGTTGTGACTACTGGACAGCCGGGCGGTTCCGGGCAGGTTTACATCACAACTCAATCCAACCTCGGGTTAAACACATCGTATTTTTCTACATTTACATATTTTGTCTCTTTTCATTTTATATGTAAATATTTGCGGCCCATTATTCAAATTCATCTTTATTGGTTAAATTTCATTTATGCCACTTAATTGTTCTTTCAAGGTTGTTGGCATGCGTTAAACATGCCAACACATATGTTCTATATTTTAGCCCAAACGTCATTACCCCCGTATTATACATTCGCTCCAACGTAAGGTGTGTTGGGTTTAATACTTAAACCCAATTTAGCCAAGTGAAAAGGGGAGACTTATAACATGATGTTTATAAGATAACATGAAAAAGGGGAGTGTGAACGCATGAACTTGCAACGAACGATTCAATTAACATAAAATAGGCACATGTGAACTTGCAATTTTAACATCATATAATCATGGCATAACATGAATCATTTTATCCATATAACATAGCATAAACAATACTTAAACATAAATCATTCTATTCATATGGTTAATGCATAGACAATACTTAATCATGAATTATTTTACTCATCTGATTATGGCATAAGCAGTACTTAAACATGGATTATTCTAGTCACATGATAATGGCATAAACTTAAACATGAATCATAGGTTCAACTAACCATGTAAACTTGAAATTAAGAATCTAACTAAATTAGATATCATTATTATTGGCACGGGGTCTTGACTAGAAATATAAGTCTATATTTTTATTTAGGCATAATATAAACTAATCATGTTCATAAAATCACTATAAGTTAACAAAAGGTACTTACTTTTGTAACTAATACAAAAGTATGGTTCAACTAGAATTATCCCAACCTAATTCTTATATGAATCATGGTTTTTAATCCATTTATAAAATTATAGCATAAACATATCTAAACTTACATCATGGTTTTCATTTTTATCTATGTAAACTTGCAAGAGGAATGTAATTCTAATGTAATTCTAATGTAACTTATGATAACAACCTGAGCCTAAAAACATGTTTTTCAATTGGGCATAATAACGAACATAGTTTAGTCATGTTCATAAAGGTGCTTACTTTTGTTTCTAACACAAAAGTATGATTTGCCAATTTTCAACATAGATTCATATAAATCATAGTACTTAGTCGGTTCAATTACACACTAAAAGTGGTCATAAAAGTATGTACATCATATTAGCATAATAACGAATCATATACTTGTATGAATTCCAATTAAAATATCATAACATATAGTTGTTAACATGAATCATATACTTGCGTGAATCTTAAATGAACTATTACAACATATAGTTGTTACTTTCAACATGAATCATATACTTGCAATGATCAAATGGGTGTTGTAAATAACTACCACAAACATGTAGTTTTCAATATGAATCATATGCTTGCATGAATCCCAATTAAAATTCCACAACATGTGGTTGTCAACATAAATCATATACTTGTATGAATCCAATCGTACACCATAGTATTGCCAAATCATTTAGAATCAAAATAACATACAAATATAAGTCATTATCGCCACAATTCCATTTCGTTTCCAACGCAAATCGCGTACTTGCAATTATCCAATCGTATACCATAATATTCCCAAATCGTTTTGCATTAAAGCAACATACAAATATAGATTAATATCGCCACAATTCCATTTCTTACATTACACAAATCAACACAATTATTTAATTCATATCGGAATAGCACTCTACTTACAGCGTATGACGAATCTTCAATTCAGAAATCTGAATTCTGAATTTGGAGATGCTATCCTTTGTTGTAGGCGTTGCTTTGATTTGATTAACGTTGCTTTAAGCTTTGAATTATCTCCTAGTTGCCTCTCAATTTCTGACGGCTATACTTAGTCCCTCCTCAGCAACATGACGGTCTCATCTCCATTTTAGTTTATGTGAATTAGAGTTAGTCTTAGGTCCTTTTTATAGAGTTTGTGAGTTGATTTAGACCGTCGATGAAGCTTGGTTTAATAATAGCCGTTCGTTCAAAGGAGGGACCAACCAGGAGCTGACACCTAGCCCTAGTGACAAGGCAAGGCTCAGATAATCGACCAAACACAGACTAGGCCAGCCAGGGTGGGCTGGGTTCGACCTGGCTCAGGGGCCAGGTGACACCCCAGTCGACACCGTGTCGACTTGGCAGTCGACACGGGTTACCCAGGTTGACTGCCCAGTCGACCTGGCTAGCCCCAGGTCGACTGCCAAGTCGACCTGGGTGCTTTGGGCGGGAATTTTCCCGCCTTGGCCAATTGGGCCCGATTTTGAATTTTGAATTAGTTTTTCTGAGCTGTTTTCGTCTGTTCGAATTTTAAACCTAATTCTGAAACTTCCGGAGGCCATATCTTGGTCATACGGACTCCGATTTTCGAAAACTCGGACTCTATTTCGCGTATTTTTCCGAGATGAACACAATGGCGTATCCCGTTTCCCTTAATTCTTTGATTTGAAATTAATTATACTTTAATTTATGAATTTCACGGTTATAGAATACACGGGGTGTTACATTCTCCCCCACTTAAAAGGATTTCGTCCCCGAAATCTTCAAGTTAGGAAGAATGTATATCCTAACATCCAAACATCCATCTACTCATCCATCAAACACGAGCATCCATTGTCCTTAAAAGACTTCTAATGCTTCATGATCATATGCGAAGTGTGTGTGTACATGTACTTATCTAATGCAAAATCAGGCGGTCTACTGATTCAGTTGACCTCCTTAATGCGAATTATGTAAGTGCTATGAATCCATTATGTATGCAAATTCTCCTATTCTTGATTCTACATGAGTGCACAATCATTCATATAAATGCAACATCCATATGACAACACATTAAACTTCAACCATACACGAATGCAAACATATATGCATATGCAATATGAAGTGACTGAGCCGATCTAAAACCTAGATTGTGTGTGTATATGCAACCACGAGCAACCACTAGCAATCACTTGCAACCACTTGCAACCATCATCCATAACATGTTTCAACTACATGTTTTCATCCAAAGAGTTTCTACCTAAAAGATAGGGTCGAGGAGATATACCTAAAAAAAAGATAGATAAAAGCGCAACTTAAGAAAGATCAAGGATGTACCCTCGAAAAGAAAAGGGTAGGCAGCGCGTATTCTAGCTTCAGTTTCCCAAGTTGCATCTCCTTCGGCGTCGCTCCACTGAACTTTGACGAGCTTGACTTCGCGGTTGCGTAGCTTCTTCACTTCTGTTCCTAATATGCGGGTTGGAACTTTCCTCACGGTTGCTTTGCGTTCCACTTCAGCTTCTTCTAGGATATTTGGCTCTACCACTTCAGCAGACTCATGTAGACATTTTCGGAGATGTGAAACGTGAAAGACGTTGTGAACTCCGGCCAATCTTTCGGGTAGCTCTAATCTATAGGCCATTTTCCCAATTGTTCCTATCTAAAGGTATAGTCGAATGATAGAAGCAAGTAAAAACTTTGTGCCCATTAGGCAATGTCAAAACTGGAAATCTATGCCACATATATATTGATTAGGAGAAGAACTCTCTAAGCGTCAGCCCGAAGACCGAAATCAACATCAGACTGACACCCAAAGAATTACTCAACCCAACCACTATATATGATTCTAGGAAACTAAGCATGATGGACTCCTTTTAGGTCACAAGGAAGTCCCTCCCTAAGACCAACCCGTATCCTATAAAACCCAAAAAGTTTAGTCAAACCAACGAACACCCTCCAGCCCCAACATGTGTTACTAATAGATGAGTCATACTCCCTATGGGGTTTGCAACAGAAAGTGGATTGAGAAGGGGACCGAGAGGATATACACGAAAGATAGCACGCAAGTAAGCTCTACAGGAAGAGAGGGATCAAAGATATACTCTTAAGAAGAGATATGATGCACGAATCTAGTCTTCAATCCTCTAAGTCGCATTTTCTTGAGCTTAACTCCATTATGCTTTGTCCGTCTTTAACTTCACAATTTCGTAGCTTCTTAATTCTTGTTTCCAAAATATGAGTTGGAACCTATTTCACTGTAGCCTCTCTTTCCACTTTCACTTATTTTACTTCTAGTATACTCAGCTCAAACATAACGGCGTACTCATGGTTCCATGCAAGCTTTCCAAAATTCACTAGTGAATCTTGGATCTTGTTCACTTACTAGAAGGTATTCCACATAGATGAATTATCTCTTGAAAATAAACAAATGTCAACTATTTTGCCAAATGTACTTACTAAGGTGATTCTTTACGACTTATGCATAAGCGAAATGAACCTTCTGCCTTAGTGGCGAACACTACTGGAGCGCCCCATTCTGAAATGCTCCTTCTAATGAACCCCTTCTCTAGAAGCTCTTTAATCTGTTTACTGAGCTCTTTCCTTTCCCGTGGAGCCATGTGTCTAACGGGCAACGCAACGGGCTTTGCATTATCTACAAGGTATATGCGGAAGTCTATCTCATGCTTCGGAGGCAAGCCCTTCACCTCTTCGAAGACATCCGGATATTCCCGGACCACTCTAACTGATTGCAAATTTTCAACAGAGGCATCTAGCGATTCAAGGTAACTAAGCATAACCGCATACGAGGGATTACAAGAAATTTCCAAAGTATTACCGAGCTGGGTTAGGAGCCTAACAACCCTTTTCTCACAATCAAGGATGGCCCCATTACTGGATAGCCAATCCATGCCCAAAATCAAACCATATCCCGAAAAGCCCAAAACAAAGGCACTACATTTAAATTCTACGCTTAGAATAGAAATTTTCAATCCCAAAAAGATCATAGACAAATGAGCTGGGCCCCCAATTGGATTTGAAACAATTAAGGGGTCCTCTACCATACTAGTTTTTTAGGTGCAGAGATTCTACTAAAGCAGACGAGATAAAGGAGTGTGATGCGCCAGAATCAAATAAAGTGCGAACGGGGTGATCATAAAGATAAACTACACTTTCTACAGAAGTATTTATACCTCGCTGTTGCAGAGGTGGCGCTTCTAGCACATGAACCTGTGCCCCTGTAGTGGATCCAGCCCTCTGCCCTTGTCCTCGTTTCTTTGGGTAGTCCTTAGCCCTGTGGCCTGTATCACCGCAAGAAAAGCACCCACCATTCTCCTTGGCCTTCTTTTTTCGGCAATCTTTCACTAAGTGCCCCACTTTGCCACAGAATTTACACTTCCTCTTCTCTCGGGACTTGTTGTCTTTCCCGCCCTTCTCAAAGTCTGTCTTCTCAGGGCAGTCTATGCTGATGTGTCCCGTCTCCCCACAATGAAAACATTCTCCTTGCTTTCTTTTCCTCTTTCTACAATCCTTGGCTATGTGCCCTTCCGTACCACAAAATTTTCATTTCCTTTTTTCCTTTTTCTTATTATTACTGTTACGATCCTTTCTTGTTCGACTATTATTTGTCTTCCTACTCTGGGACTCTTCCGCTTGCTGGTTCACGTGGAGGAGGAGGAGTGAAAGCGTCAGCAGCTGGGGAGTAAGGTCTCCAGACATGCTGAAACAGAAAGGATAGATTCAAAACGAAGGATAAGAGATAGTACCTATGGCTTTGGGGGGAATTTGCCTTTTAAAACAAAATAATATTTTATCTTTTAAAAATGCTTCTTTAAAATTCTTTTTTTTTAAATAAATTTTCAAAACTTTTTATCTTATCTGGTAAACCTATGCTCTGATACCAAGTGAAACACCCCACCTCCATTAGGGTCACTCTCAAAGGGAATGCCCTAATTTTGGTGGAGGTTTATAAGTATAAGTCACGGATATACAAGACAGATATAAGTACACATAAATAAACTGCAAAAGTCCCATAGTTGTTGTCCAAAGCCATAGTCCAAAATGAAAAGATCCAAGCAATTCATTCTTTCTCTTCAAGCTGGATATGAAGGCTGGTCAAGCTGCGGTATTCCCTCCCTGTGGACCTGTAGGGGGGGGAACGGAAGAAAAGAAGACGAAAGAAAAGTAGAGTCAGACATAAAGCCTGAGTAAGTCTAGGACTATTCAGTCTATGAATAAAGAACTGGGTATGATAAGTATAAAGTAGAAATGGGAAAGCACCATAAACTAAGTCAAGTTGTCTAGGGTTGAATATACTATCGTACCCCCTATTAATCTCTATACCCATATAAACTAGTTCCCAACAGGCACCCCATAATCAGGGTGAAGTGATCCATTTTATGATGATCGGCTCCTACTCGCATAGTTACATGTGTCTTACGGCCCCCGATGTTGTAGTTACCTATGCTGGTTCCACCATGGGGTGTATCAAGTCCCATGGTGGCGGCCCGACACAATCCTAGAATGCACAGGTATGCTACTGGTGCCCAATGCCTTATTTTTCTGCGCCGGAGTGTGTGCACGCCCACACCCCGTTAGAACCTACACTGCTGCACCACCGCCGTCGATTTGACCTCTTACAATCAGCCCAGTAATCGTGCCCCCACCCTGCCTAGTTTCAGGGTATCATGATACCTTATAGGGTTACTGCTGAAAAGGGTCCCCCGCTACTAGGTTTTTCTATTTCTAGCCAACATGCTAAGTTGGTTAAGTGTGTTATAAACCTAACCCCCAATCAGTCTGTTTAGTTTAGCATGTTCCATCTTGATTAAGTATTAATATAATTTACTTAATCCTATCAATCCTGACTCAGCCTTAATTGTCTTATTAAAGCCTTGACCTCTCACATTAGACAGGTATTGTTGTGGCTGCCTGTTGCCGGTTGGGTCCGGGCAGTCTTACGCCACAACTCAGTCTAACCTCGAGTCCTTATTGGGCTCCGTGTTTAACCACCCACATTGGATAGGTATTGTTGTGACTACTGGACAGCCGGGCGGTTCCGGGCAGGTTTACATCACAACTCAATCCAACCTCGGGTTAAACACATCGTATTTTTCTACATTTACATATTTTGTCTCTTTTCTTTTTATATGTAAATATTTGCGGCCCATTATTCAAATTCATCTTTATTGGTTAAATTTCATTTATGCCACTTAATTGTTCTTTCAAGGTTGTTGGCATGCGTTAAACATGCCAACACATATGTTCTATATTTTAGCCCAAACGTCATTACTCCCGTATTATACGTTCGCTCCAACGTAAGGTGTGTTGGGTTTAATACTTAAACCCAATTTAGCCAAGTGAAAAGGGGAGACTTATAACATGATGTTTATAAGATAACATGAAAAAGGGGAGTGTGAACGCATGAACTTGCAACGAACGATTCAATTAACATAAAATAGGCACATGTGAACTTGCAATTTTAACATCATATAATCATGGCATAACATGAATCATTTTATCCATATAATCATAGCATAAACAATACTTAAACATAAATCATTCTATTCATATGTTTAATGCATAGACAATACTTAATCATGAATTATTTTACTCATATGATTATGGCATATGCAGTACTTAAACATGGATTATTCTAGTCATATGATAATGGCATAAACTTAAACATGAATCATAGGTTCAACTAACCATGTAAACTTGAAATTAAGAATCTAACTAAATTAGATATCATTATTATTGGCACGGGGTCTTGACTAGAAATATAAGTCTATATTTTTATTTAGGCATAATATAAACTAATCATGTTCATAAAATGACTATATGTTAACAAAAGGTACTTACTTTTGTAACTAATACAAAAGTATGGTTCAACTAGAATTATCCCAACCTAATTCTTATATGAATCATGGTTTTTAATCCATTTATAAAATTATAGCATAAACATATCTAAACTTACATCATGGTTTTCATTTTTATCTATGTAAACTTGCAAGAGGAATGTAATTCTAATGTAACTTATGATAACAACCTGAGCCTAAAAACATGTTTTTCAATTGGGCATAATAACGAACATAGTTTAGTCATGTTCATAAAGTTGCTTACTTTTGTTTCTAACACAAAAGTATGATTTGCCAATTTTCAACATAGATTCATATAAATCATAGTACTTAGTCGGTTCAATTACACACTAAAAGTGGTCATAAAAGTATGTACATCATATTAGCATAATAACGAATCATATACTTGTATGAATTCCAATTAAAATATCATAACATATAGTTGTTAACATGAATCATATACTTGCATGAATCTTAAATAAACTATTACAACATATAGTTGTTACTTTCAACATGAATCATATACTTGCAATGATCAAATGGGTGTTGTAAATAACTACCACAAACATGTAGTTTTCAATATGAATCATATGCTTGCTTGAATCCCAATTAAAATTCCACAACATGTGGTTGTCAACATAAATCATATACTTGTATGAATCCAATCGTACACCATAGTATTGCCAAATCGTTTAGAATCAAAATAACATACAAATATAAGTCATTATCGCCACAATTCCATTTCGTTTCCAACGCAAATCGCGTACTTGCAAATATCCAATCGTATACCATAATATTCCCAAATCGTTTTGCATCAAAGCAACATACAAATATAGATTATTATCGCCACAATTCCATTTCTTACATTACACAAATCAACACAATTATTTAATTCATATCGGAATAGCACTCTACTTACAGCGTATGACGAATCTTCAATTCAGAAATCTGAATTCTGAATTTGGAGATGCTATCCTTTGTTGTAGGCGTTGCTTTGATTTGATTAACGTTGCTTTAAGCTTTGAATTATCTCCTAGTTGCCTCTCAATTTCTGACGGCTATACTTAGTCTCTCCTCGACAACATGACGGTCTCATCTACATTTTAGTTTATGTGAATTAGGGTTAGTCTTAGGTCCTTTTTATAGAGTTTGTGAGTTGACTTAGACTGTCGATGAAGCTTGGTTTAATAATAGCCGTTCGTTCAAAGGAGGGACCAACCAGGAGCTGACACCTAGCCCTAGTGACAAGGCAAGGCTCAGAAAATCGACCAAACACAGACTAGGCCAGCCAGGGTGGGCTGGGTTCGACCTGGCTCAGGGGCCAGGTCGACACCCCAGTCGACACCGTGTCGACTTGTCAGTCGACACGGGTTACCCAAGTCGACTGCCCAGTCGACCTGGCTAGCGCCAGGTCGACTGCCAAGTTGACCTGGGTGCTTTGGGCGGGAATTTTCCCGCCTTGGCCAATTGGGCCCGATTTTGAATTTTGAATTAGTTTTTCTGAGCTGTTTTCGTCTGTTCGAATTTTAAACCTAATTCTGAAACTTCCGGAGGCCATATCTTGGTCATACGGACTCCGATTTTCGAAAACTCGGACTATATTTCGCGTATTTTTTCAAGACGAATGCAATGGCGTATCCCGTTTCCCTTAATTCTTTGATTTGAAATTAATTATACTTTAATTTATGAATTTCACGGTTATAGAATACACGGGGTGTTACATTAAATTAATTTCTATCTAATATATATCTGTGGTGGCGGAGAATTTATTCTATTGCTTAACGCCCTTCTCTGAGACGCACGAGCTCAGAGGTTATATATTGGTAGTTATTGATCGCATGGCGTGAATTATCATTGTGGCATGCCAAGATGCAAATGATCGAGGCTTTTGTTGAAAAGCAGAGCTTTGTGGGATGATCAAAGCATAGCCTATTTTGGTATAGCTTTGTTTATAGCATGACCTCGCGAGCCTCACACCCCGTTATGAATCAGAAACGGAGCAAGGGAACGCAGGGAGTGCGCACGTTTCTTTCTAACTAGAAGAGGTGTCAGCGACTTACCAGCCCTGACATTTTACTTATGTGGATGATGGAATTTTCGAGGCCTCGGATTTTTTGGTCACCAATGGCTGTATTTTAGGTTCAATAGGACAGGGAAGCGCGTGTTCAAGAATTGCCAATCCACTAAAGTATTTGTGGACCGACCTTGCTTTATCCAAGGGTTCGCCAGCGTCTGAATCCTGAGACATTGCTAGAGTGTCTCGAATCGGTAAGGAGATCGTTCCTAGCCTTGATTCATGATGGAATCCAACTTCCAATACGACACCATGCGGTTTTGATTATAGAACTGGTATGGCGAAATAGTAGGATGGGGTACTATGTTGTCTATGATTGATACATTATGATTGAAATGTTTTTGAAACATATGTACACTAATAATAATATTAAATCCGTTTTTATCGTATCAAGCATTTTTGACCATTATAAGGTAAAACTATATCCTCCGGCTTGCATTGCATTGTGTGATGGGACCTGAGTCTTATAATGGTTTCATTTTTCTAAAAAGCATTGCGATGTTTAACGATTTACTTTATTTTATGCACTGGCAATCCAATGGAGTAAACTCATTCTGCGTTAGCAGCGTGGTCCTGGGATTAGCCTTATTATTAGATAAGTTATGAAAGATTTCTCATACCAGTCCAATGACTGATCCGTAGTTTGTTCCACTTTGCAAACTCGGGTGCCGTCTTTTCCATACGGGCAGTCGAGTAGCTTATTTTGCAGATATATTGAGCAGGATTCTGGATCAAAGCTTAGAGCTATGTCCAGAGCATTGGCAGTCTTCCGATGTGTTAATGTAATTGTTTCGCTGCAGTGTATTACATTTATTGTAATTTAATCTTCCGCTATATTCTTATATTCGATTACTCTGATATATTCTGTACTCTGATGTAACATTAATGTAATGTTTATAAAAGTCCTCAATTATTTGTTCTAATGTATTGTATTCCCAAAGTTAACGTATGCGGGTTTTTGAACGGTTTTACTCGATACGATCGATTAGGTCCGGGCGAAATCTGTATCGTTAAACATTCAACATCACAAATGACACACACTACAGTCCAAACAAACAATCATGATTTGTACAATAAATAATGACAGGTGCTGCTAAGAACCATCTGCATCCTAGTATATATTTAACTGTAAAATAAATTGTGTGAGAAAAAGTTCTCACCTTTGTTTTCACTACACCATTGTTCCCTGAATGGTTTGGATTTGAATTTGCTTCCAGTCGGTTCCATCACAAACAGTTTTCATGCAGTTTATATATTAAAAATCATATTATTATTTTTAATATGATGCTATATATAATTAGAAAGCACATTTTTAAATTGTTCTATATATTTTTAAAAATCATATTTTTATCACAAAGTCATTTATATAAAAAATATACATTTTTATATATTCTATTTCACTATAAAAATCACATTTTTATAACTATGTTATTATATTTAAAAATTATATACATATATATATATATTAAAACAATTATTTTTCTATTAAAAACCATATTTTAAATACAATGTTTTTTGTATTTAAAAAGCAGGAAATAAATCGATGTTATTTATATATGAAAATCATATTTTAAACAATAACGCTTTATTTCTATTTTAAAAACAATACCAATTCTATATTAAAAATAATGCTAATTTTATTTTAAAAACAATGCTAATTTTATTTCAAAAATAGTGCTCTATTTACTTTCTAAAACAATGTTATTTTTATTTTCTAAAACAACACTCTTTTCATTTTCTAAAACAATGCCATTTTTATTTTCTAAAACAATGCTCTTTTCATTTTCTAAAACAATGCTATTTTTAATTTCTAAAACAATGTATGTTTTTATATTCTAAAACAATGTATATTTTTATTTTCTAAAGCAATGTATATTTTTTATTTTTAAAACAATGTATATTTTTATTTTCAAACAATTTATATTTTTATTTTTAAAACAATATATAATTTTATTTTTAAAACAATGTATATTTTTTATTTTTAAAACAATGTATATTCTTACATTAACTAATTACCTAATTATATAATTAAATATAAAATTAGCCTTTAATTTCATTTTACCAGATGCTGCCTTTTCTCCTTTCTTCTTCCCCGATCCCTCTTTAGCCAATTCACGAAAAGACTCCACTTTCGTTTATTACGTCACACGCAACATTGGGTCTCCAGCCACCAATCTAACTACGCCACATCAAAGGCCTGACAACCCTCGACCATCGCCCGTGACCATGGCGACTCCGATCATCTCCTTGCACCGGAAAAGGACTGCGAACTTCACCACTTTGCAGTGTCGCCTCCGCCTCTACATCGATCAAAAACAGATCATCGCCGTACCAATCAAGAGAGCATGGAACGCTCTCTAATTTTTGTTTTAATTTCCTGAATTAATTCGATATAAGGAAGGAGAATTTAACGATTTAATTAGGGAACATTTTAATCGCTCATTTCCTTGAACTGGTGCGCCCCTATAGATATAGAACTAGGGTTTTAAAAATTCTCCCATTGGCCCATTATATAATAATTTTATTTAATATTCTTTAGATTTCCAAAAATATCTATTTATCGATACGAACTCCAAATCAAACCCAACGACTATCGCCCCTAGCCAAATACCCCCATTCTGGACCCAATGGGATATGTTTCGTAAGCTAATTCGACTGTTTCGATCAGTTTTCCTTAAACTTAAAGTATAAATCAATATATATTAAATTTAAGCGCACATTTTAATTTACCAAGGCCGCTTACAGACTCCAAAATTTCTCGAAAAATAAATTAAGCTATTTTTTGACGATACGGTCCTAACAAACTAATTTCATCGAATTTGGAGACCGTTTGAAAAATGGTCATTTTCTGGTCGATCCAATCCAACTGAAATTAACAAAACACGTTTTCTTTTGCCACGCTCACATATTAATTCCAAAAATTATGAAAATTGGAATCTAGCAATAATTTGGCATTCCTAATACAATAAAAGTGGTTTCGTCGAAAATGGAGGTTGTTTGCAAAATGGCTATTTTTAAGGGCTATATATTATATTAAAATATATATAAATTTCATAGCGACTCTTTTGAATTTTAAACTGGACATAACTCTTTATTTCCGTTATGAAATCTGGATTTTTCACATTCGTTAGAAAGATATTGTTAAGCAGATTCTAATATTTCTAGTTTTACTGAAATCCGATTTATTTTGAATGATGTACATTGAATTGAAATTTAAAATCAAATTTTCAAAGTGTCGCGCCATTTCAAGCTCCTTTTATAACTAAAATAAATTTCTTCACTCTAACTAAGATTTAAATAAATTTTTAGTGGTTATTATTTAAAATAAATCATTTAAATATTCAAAATCCATTAAAATAGCTAAAATAAAAATTTTAAATTTGTTCTGAAAATCCGGGTTGTTACAATCTCGCCCACTTAAAATCTTTTCGTCCATGAAAAGGAGCGGAGCTGAAAGTGGTTTAACTAACCAACTCAACTTTCATTCTGGCCTTCATTTGTCAACTTTTCAGTTTCTAAGAATTTTCCAATTCTTCAAAAATTTGGCTAACACCCTAAATTTTCGAAAATTTCGCCATAACCTCCTTTGTACGGTTTGATATTTAAAACAACAACTAGCCACGCAGGGCCCTCATCAATTCAAAAGAAAACTCATAAAATCATCAAACCCAAGTAATACAAAAAATATGTACCTATTTGTCGGGCATACAATTTTATTCCTCTTCTTATCTTCCTTGCTATGACCTGTTCACACATATATATGTACATGTATGCAATTGCAACAAACTTTCAATTCAGTTCAATATTTTATTCAATTTGGCTAAATATATCATTCATTCACCTATTGGTTAAATTAATTATCATTCCGATAATTTTATTAATCAAACTAATAATCAAACAACACAACCAACAATAAATTAGTTGATTAACTTTGCAAATATATAACTTTTAGATATAGTCAAAAATCATATTTATAGTGCAAATCACAGCAATAAACTCTAACTAAGTTTTGGTTCTCACACCAGTTAATTGGAAATATATACATATCCCACTTTCGAAACTCGAACATAAATACTGATGATGATCGACCAATCACCAGAATTATCCTCGAGCGACTAGAGTGTGATTCTACATCTACCCAGTATATTCGAGGCTTCGTATACACGTGGATCAGACGTATATGCAAAATCTTTATATACTTGATTGTCCAAATTCAATATAAAATAGAATAGTCAAATACGTATAATAAGGTTTAAATTTTCAAAACAAAATTTATTTTCATTTTTTTATTTTAAAGATAACACTCTTTGAAACTCATTCTAGGATACTACTGATCCCATCTCTAACGAGCCATTCTTATTGGATATTACTAATCCAATCTTTGATGAATTATTTCATTCGATCTAATATATCTTGTTCTCGAGCTCTGTAAACCAAAGCTCTGATACCAAGTTGTAACAACACAAACTTCCTCATACGGGAAAGCCCGAATTGAGTTGAGAACACGACAAATCAGAACACAAACAGAAGAACATTTCATTGTTATTACAATAATTTACATCAGAGTACAAGAATATAACAGAGTACTAATAAATAATATTGTAACGACCCGGAATTTTGGGGCCAATTTAAAAATTTTATTTTAGAAAATTTAATGGAATTTAATGTTTAAAATAATTTATTTTAAATAAGAATGACTAAAAAATTATTTTAAAACGAATAAATTCAATTTAACTATAAAAGGAGTTTAAAACAGTGCTGCAGTTTGAAATTTTGAATTTGAACTTTGACTGAGTATACAGGATTCATTTTAAATCAGAATTGAGCGAAACAAGAAATATTTAAATCTATTTAATTATATCTTTCAAATGAATCTGAAAAACTGAAATTTCACTTTATAAATAAGAAGTTATGTCTAGTTTAAAATTTAGAAAAGTCGTTGTAGAATTTATATATTTTTTAATATAATATATTGGCCTTAAAAATAGTCATTTTGCAAACGACCTCCGTTTTCGACGAAACAGCTTTTGTTGGAACCAGAATGTTGAATTATTGTTAAGTTTAATTTTCCAGAATTTTTCGAATTAATATGTGAGCGTGGCAAAAGAAAATGTGTTTTGTTCATTTCAATTAATTTTAATCGACTTGAAAATGACCATTTTTCAACGGTCTCAGAATTCGATGAAATTAGTTTTGTTAGGACCGTGTCGTTAAAACAAAGCCAGAAACTATTTTTCTGGATTTTTCTGAGTCCGTATGTGGCCCCGGTGAATTTAAATATATGATAGAATTATTTTAATAAAGGATATAAATATTAATTTAAATAATTCAGGCCATAGATAGCCGTTTGGGCTGATGGGACCTATTCCATTGCGTCCGGAACGTGGGTATTTGGCTATGGACAACATAAGTTGGGTTTGATTTGGAGTTAACAGGAGATAACGGGCTTTAACTAACAATTAAGAGATTTAATAATATTATATTATAAATATTAGAAAACTAATTCACCCTAAACCCTAATTCATCTCAGGCCGCCGCCAATTACAATTTCAAGGGCCGAAACTGTCCCAATCTTAATCGTTAAAATCTCCAAACACAAATCGAATTAGGAACCAATCAAAAGCAGAAATGGAATAACTTTGCAAGCCCTTCGAAATCATACGGAGATGATGCGTTTTAGGGTACCATGGCGATCTGAAATGGCCTCCAAACGGGCGTCGTTCGTGGTGAGTTCTGGTGAGGAGGGGGCCCGCGAGATTGACGTGGAGGGCCGGGGCAGGTGCGCGGCGGAGAGGGCTTGGACATGAGGGTGGTTGATCGATCTCTGGTGGAGCATATCAACGGCGGCAGGCGGATTTCAGAAACGACGATGATGGGTTCGGTTTTGTGCAATGAACGACAGGAAGAAGAAAGGGCTATCACAATTAACTAATGTAATTAAAAGTAATTATATGATTTAATTAATTAAATTATTCAAATAGTTAAATAGCAATATCTTATTCAATATTTATCAGAAACTGACGAAACGAATTGCGTTGTGATCATAATGAAGAATTCTACAACATGGAACTGACTAGGGCCATTTCTGAGCAGATCAAATTTTGGCCAACTTTCGAATCTGATTTATTCAGGATTGAACTGACGGTGAGAAACATTTTTTTTAATAATTAGAAATAATTCTGATTTCATTATCACCAATCTATAGTAAACTTCTGTTTGTTATGATTAATGTTTTGTTCTATGATGGATATTTTATGTAGATCTGTTAATTGGATGATATCGTGTTGTAATAAAAATTGTTGAAAACAAAATATAGATTTTTGCTGAATAAAATTGTTGAGACAAAAATTTGTTATTTTTGTCAAAATAAATTTGTAAAACAAATTTGTTATTTTTGTTAAGGTAAATTGGTTGAAACAAAATTGTCATTGTTGTCAAAATAAATTTGTTGAAAACAAAATTCACATTTTTGTCAAAATCAAACTTTTCAAACTGAAATATGACTTCTTTTCATTTTGTTGAATTAGAATTTTCAACAGAAATGAACAGAACTAATTTTTTTATCATTTTTATTGAACTAGATTTGTATGAAATAAGAATGACATTTTTATTGAAATAAAATTGATAAGATAAAGTTATCATTTTTATTGAATTAGATTTGTGATAAAATAAAATGGTCATTTTGTTGAATTAGAATGGTTAGAAATTATAATTGTCACCTTTGGTTAGAAAGTAAACTGACATCTTTTGTTAGAGAACATAAATATCATCTTTTATTAGAAAATAACAACATTTTAGTTTAAAATGTTGCATTAGAAAGTAACAATGTTTTTATTACAAAACGTTGCATGAGATTAAAATAACACATTTGTTAGAATAGTCATGTTAGATAAAAATAAACACATTTGTTAGAAAAGTCATACTAGTATAAATTGTCAATTTGTTAGATAATATTATGCAAGAATAAAATTGTCAATTTTGTTAAAAATGATATATTTAGAATAAACATGTCATTTTGTTAGGAATGTTTATTTAGAATAAACATGTCGTTTTGTTAGGAATTGTCATGTTAATTAAAACATCATTTTTGATAGGAATTGTCATGTAATTAAAATCATCATTTATGTTAAATTTGTCATATTTGAATAAAAACATCATTTATGATAAAATTGCCATTTTTGAATAAAAACAATATTTATGTTAGAAAAAAAAACATTTTGTTGTAGAATGTTGCATTAGTATAAAAACATTATTTTGTTAGCAAATGTTATATTAGAATAAAACACATCATTTTATTAGCATATGTTAGGTTAAATAAAACACAACATTTTATTAGCACCTGTTAGGTTAAATAAAACACATCGTTTTATTAGCATATGTTAGGTTAAATAAAACATGTCATTATAAATGTAAATCTGGTTTTGACAAATAAATTCTCTTTTATTTTGTCATTTGAAATGTGAACAAGGCTATGAAGATAAAAACCGTCTTTTTATTTGTCATATATGAAATCTGAAACTATTGAAAATAAATTTTCCTTTTTATTTGTCATATATGAGCATAGAAATTGTGGAAAATTGTTTATCAATAAAAACTTACATTTTTTTGTACATTAGAAATGGTTAAAAGCATGCATTGTTTTACATAGTAAAAATGTTTTCATTTGAATATTTATGTTTTAGTTAATTAAAAACATTATCATTCATATGCTAGTTACATAGAAAATGTTCATTTATGAAACATATGTTGATCCATTGAAAATAGTGTCACTTAACATTGTTAACATTACAAAGATGCCATTTAGTTAGGACATGTTTAGTCAAATAAAAATGTCATCTTGTCAAAATATATGTTTTTTTGGAATTAAATTATAAATATTTAATTATAATTTAAACCGTGGAAATTGGTTAAATTTATTAACCAATGATGTATGTATATAAGCTGTTGTGGTTTGAAAACCCCACACGGGTGTTGGGATGACGTACACTATTCCCATTCGTTATTTGTATGTCAATCGATGGATTGACAGTATGTGTTGAGCGTTATTTTTATATTTATTTTAACGCTCACACAATTATAAATTTCACTCTGGTTGTGAATGGTTGTGTATTGATTATTTATCACTACTGTTATATACATGCTATGTATGAAATCCATACAAATGAAATTGTAAGGTAATTGACTGAGTCACATTCTGATTCAATGTATCTTTTGATATAAAGAATATTTTAAATAAAGAACATTTTAATATAAAGTATGTTTTAAAGAAATCTTTTAAAAAAAAAGGATATTTTAAAATAACTAATATTTTAGAATAATATTCAGTGAAGGATAAATTATATAAATATGAAGCCGTGTTATGTAGAAACACTATTTTTAACCCGAATGGGTTATCGATCGATTTTTATTCATTTTATAATGAATATTAAAAAGAAGTGATTTCAAAAATATGATATCATGAAATATTATTATTTGAATATAATAAGATATAGAATATTCAACTTTGCTTTAAAATTGAAAATGAAGTTAAAATCATTTTTAACGAGTTTATAAATGTTTTATAAAATATGTTTTAAATAAAAATCGACGATATATATATTATATATTTATATAATGGCTTGAATAGAACGCGCCTTCGCGAATTTCGACCATTAACTTTAAATTGACGTAACGGGAGATCTGACCGTCGGATTCTCCTAAAACCGGAACCATTGAGTCCATATCGAAAAGAGCTTTCCAATGAATATAAGAGTTTTGAAATCTAACGGTTGGATTTGGAATTATGTCCAAATCAAATTTGAAAAAGGTCGCTATGGATGTACTTCGGTGGCCGTTATTGGAAACCGACTATACAGGGCTTAATAAAATTACTAAAAATATTAATAAATTATGTAAAATCATAATAAATGGTTAAGAAAGAATTGGGATGAAAATTTCCATATTTGAAAAGATAAAAATATATTTTTATCAAAATGAACTAGTAATGAACTAGAATAAATTTTTAAATTAAGATTTAATGAAGTTTTCCATTTAATTCATATTTAATTGGAATTAAATAAAATAAATTGGATTTGGGTTGTCGTGAGTGGTGTCTTCAATAACACTGTTCTTAAACCCAGTTGAGAAAAGAATAAATCTTTTAATTAAGATTATTAGAGTTTTCAATTATATTTAATAATTGAAATAAAAATAAATGTGAATTGGGTTTATCATGAACGGTGTTTTTAGCGACATTTGTTCCTTAACTCAATTTACAGTAAGAATAAAATTTGGAATTTGTAAATCTTTTATTAAGATTTAATAGCAAATTTTCCAAAGTAAAGATTTCCAATTTAATTTATTAAATTGGAATTGAATGGAATTTGATTAAATAATAATTGAGATAAGCTTCTGTGAAGGAAGACCGATACTATATATGTAATTTAAAAGGCCTTGCCATTATTCCATTTATATTATTGGTCGGATACAGAAATTTATAATGATTATATATTGATTGGATTTCTGTAAAGATTCCATATTTAATGAAAGTCAATTTTGGGTTTATCGTGAACGGTGTTTTTAAAATGACATTAGTTCTTTAACCCAGTTAAAGATAAGATTTATTTCTTAAATTTAAATAATCATTGAATAATGATTTTTGATATTTAAAACCAAATTGGGGTTTTAATAAATCTTTAAAAGTAAGATTTAAGAATAATTTAAAGATCTTATCTTTGGTAGAATAATTTGAATATTTTATTTAAAAGAATATTCTGAATTGGAAGGAGGCGTTGTATGTGTTTTTATAATACTTGATTTTTAATTATAAAATACGTGAGTTATTCGGAAAGACCGGGTTTAACCCATTCTGAATAATTTCTACGACGATGAAGAGTCGAAGATGAAGACGATGGTTGAAGACCGACGATCTTCACATCGAATGGATGTGTTGCTACAGAGACCCTGATGGGAGTAGCTACCTTGAAGGGGGCTTAAGTGGTGGCCGTCCGGACTATTGTTGATTGTTCGGATTTGGTTTTCGCTCAGACCCAGAGCATAAGCTAGTAAATGGATTCGTGTCTGACATTGGATTTCGTTCCATGTGAATTAAATCAATTTCTGTTAATGTATGTCTGTTTGGTGGTAAAGGATTTATCCTCTACTTAACACCCTGGTATATATTAATAGTGATTGATCGCATGGCGTGAATTGTGAACGTGGCACGCCAAGATGCAAATGATCAAGGCTTTTGTTAAAAAGCAGGGCCTTGTGGGATGATCAAAGCATAGCCTATTACGGCATAGCTTTGTGTATATCGTGACTTCGCGAGCCTCACACCCCGGTATGAGTCAAAAACGGGATATGGACCGTAGGGAGTGCACACGTTTCTTTCTAGCTAGTGGTAGTGTCGGTGCTTTAACACGGCCTGGCATTTTACTTATGTGGATGATGGATTTTGAGGCGCCTCAGATTTTTATAGGCCGATAGTGGTCATATTATAGGTTCAAAGGAACAGGGAAACGTGTGTTCAGGCATAACCAATCCACTGTCGATAGGCGGGGACCGGCCCTACCGCATCCAAGGGTTCACTGCGGGTGATCCTGAGGCATTTGCTAGTGTGTCTCGAATTGTAGAGGAGCTTGCCCCTATCCTCGACTCATGATGGATATCCAATTTCCAATACAACCTTGCGGTTTTGATTGTAGAACTAGTATGGCGACATAGTAGGATGGGGTACTCTGCCGTCTATGATTAATAAATTATGATTGGAATTGATTTTGAAATATATATACCCATAGATATACACAATAATATTAAATCCGTTTTATCGTATCAAGCATCTTTTGACCATTATAAGGTAAAACCCTATCCTCCAGTTTGCGTTGCATCGTGTGATGGGACTTGGGTCTTATAATGGTTTCATTTTTCTAAAAAGGCATTGGGTTGTTTAACGATTTACTTTAATTTAGGCAATTGCAATCCAATGGAGAAAACCCGTTCCGCGTTAGCGGCGTGGTCCTGTGATTTGCCTTATTATTAAATTAGATAAGTTAGATTTCTCATACCAGTCCCATGACTGACCTGTAGTTTGTTTCACTGGCAAACTCGGGTGCCCATATTTTCAACACGGGCAGTCGAGTAGCTTTTTGCAGATATATTTACAGGATCTTGGCTTACAGCTGAAGCGGTATTTGGAAAGCTCTGTATCCTTGTATTCCTTCTAGTTGTATATTTGTATTATTTTTCCGTTGCTATTTAAATGTAATTTAAAACTCTGATATTATTGTATTCCTATTATGTAATAAGTATTCATACTCTGTTATATTCTTGTACTCTGATGTAATTGTTGTAATCAACAATAAAACGTTCTTCAGTTTTTGTTCTAATGTGTGTTGTTCCCAAAGCAATCCGGGCTTTCCTTTACTGGGAAGTTTGGGTCGTTTCAGTTGGTATCAGAGCTTTGGTTTACAGTGCTCGAGAACAAGGCACATTAGAACCGAACGAAAGAAGGCATCAGAGATTGGATTAGCAATATACAATAAGAATAACTCGTTAGAGATGGGATCAGTAGTATCCTAGAACGAGTGTGAAGAGTAGTATTTTCTTTTAAATAAAAATGAAAACAAATTTAGTTTTGAAAATTTTATCTAAATATACGTATTTGAGTATATTATATTTTTATGTGGACAATCGAGTATATAAAGGTTTCGAATATACGAGTAATTAACAGATACTCGAAATTTTGATATATTAGATAGATATAGAATCACACTCTAGTCGCCCGGAGATAATTCTGATGATCGGTACACCATCACCAGTATTTATGTTCGAGTTTCGAAAGTGGAATTTCTATATATTTCCATTGACAGGTATGAGAAACCAAAACTTAGTTGGTACACATTGCTGTGATTTGCACTGAAAATATGATTTTTGGCTATATATAAAAGTTATATATATTTGAAAAGTTAATCACCTAATTGATTGCTGGTTGTGATGTTTGATAATTAGTTTCACTAATATAAATATTAGAATGATAATTAATTGAAACCAATGATAAGATTTAAGGTTGAGTTGGTTAAATTAAACAACTTTTAGCTTCGTTCCTTTTCGAGGACGAAAAGATTTTAAGTGGGGGCGATTGTAACGACCCGGAATTTTGGGGCCAATTTAAAATTTTTATTTTAGAAATTTTAATGGATTTTAATGTTTAAAATAATCTATTTTAAATAAGAACGACTAAAAATTTATTTTAAAATGAATAAATTCAATTTAATTATATAAGGAGTTTAAAACAGCGCTGTAGTTTGAAATTTTGAATTTGAACTTTGACGGAGTATACAGGATTCATTTTAAATCAGAATTGAGCGAAACAAGAAATATTTAAATCTGTTTAATTATATCTTTCTAATGAATCTGAAAAACTGAAATTTCACTTTATAAATAAGAAGTTATGTCCAGTTTAAAATTTAGAAAAGTCGCTGTAGAACTTATATATTTTTTAATATAATATATTGGCCTTAAAAATAGTCATTTTGCAAACGACCTCCATTTTCGATGAAACCACTTTTGTTGGAACCGGAATGTCGAATTATTGTTAAGTTTAATTTTCCAGAATTTTTCGAATTAATATGTGAGCGTGGCAAAAGAAAATGTGTTTTGTTCATTTCAATCAATTTTAATCGACTTGAAAATGACCATTTTTCAAACGGTCTCAGAATTCGACGTAATTAGTTTTGTTAGGACCGTATCGTTAAAACAAAACCAGAAACTATTTTTCTGGATTTTTCTGAGTCCGTATGTGGCTCCGGTGAATTTAAAATATGATAGAATTAATTTAATAAAGGATTTAAATATTAATTTAAATAATTCAGGCCACATAAAGCCGTTTGGGCGTCCGGAACGTGGGTATTTATCTAGGGACAACATAAGTTGGGTTGGGTTTGGAGCTAACAGGAGATAACGGGCTTTAACAAACAATTAAGAGATTTAATAATATTATATTATAAATGTTAGAAAACTAATTCACCCTAAACCCTAATTCATCTCAGGTCGCCGCCAATTACAATTTCAAGGGCCGAAACTGTCCCAATCTTAATCGTTAAAATCTCCAAACACAAATCGAATGAGAACCCAATCAAAAGCAGAAATGGAAGAACTTTGCAAGCCCTTTGAAATCATACGGAGATGATGCGTTTTAGGGTACCATGGCGATCTGAAATGGCCTCCAAACGGCTGTCGTTCGTGGTGAGTTCTGGTGAGGAGGGGGCCCGCGAGCTTGACGTGGAGGGTCGGGGCAGGTGCGCGGTGGAGAGGGCTTGGACATGAGGGTGGTTGATCGATCTCTAGTGGAGCATATCAACGGCGGAAGGCGGATTTCAGAAACGACGATGACGGGTTTGGTTTTGTGCAATGAACGACAGGAAGAAGAAAGGATTATCACCCTTAACTAATGTAATTAAAAGTAATTATATTATTTAATTAATTAAATTATTCAAATGGTTAAATGGCAATATCTTATTCAGTATTTATCAGAAACTAACGAAACGAATTGCGTTGTGATCATAATGAAGAATTCTACAACATGGAACTGACTAGGGCCATTTCCGAGCAGATCAAATTTTGGCCAACTTTCGAATCTGATTTATTCAGGATTGAACTGACGGTGAGAAACATTTTTTTTAATAATTAGAAATAATTCTGATTTCATTATCACCAATCTATAGTAAACTTCTGTTTGTTATGATTAATGTTTTGTTCTATGATGGATATTTTATGTAGATCTGTTAATTGGATGATATCGTGTTGTAATAAAAATTGTTGAAAACAAAATATAGATTTTTGCTGAATAAAATTGTTGAGACAAAAATTTGTTATTTTTGTCAAAATAAATTTGTAAAACAAATTTGTTATTTTTGTTAAGGTAAATTGGTTGAAACAAAATTGTCATTGTTGTCAAAATAAATTGGTTGAAAACAAAATTCACATTTTTATCAAAATCAAACTTGTCAAACAGAAATATGATTTCTTTTCATTTTGTTGAATTAGAATTTTCAACAGAAATGAACAGAACCATTTTTTTATCATTTTTATTGAACTAGATTTGTATGAAATAAGAATGACATTTTTATTGAAATAAAATTGATAAGATAAAGTTATCATTTTTATTGAATTATCTTTGTGATAAAATAAAATGGTCATTTTGTTGAATTAGAATGGTTAGAAATTATAATTGTCATCTTTGGTTAGAAAGTAAACTGACATCTTTTGTTAGAAAATAACAACATTTTAGTTCAAAATGTTGCATTAGAAAGTAACAACGTTTTTATTACAAAATGTTGCATGAGATTAAAATAACACATTTGTTAGAATAGTCATGTTAGATAAAAATAAACACATTTGTTAGAAAAGTCATGCTAGTATAAATTGTCAATTTGTTAGATAATATTATGCAAGAATAAAATTGTCAATTTTGTTAAAAATGATATATTTAGAATAAACATGTCATTTTGTTAGGAATGTTTATTTAGAATAAACATGTCGTTTGTTAGAAATTGTCATGTTAATTAAAATATCATTTTTGGATAGGAATTGTCATGTAATTAAAATCATCATTTATGTTAAATTTGTCATATTTGAATAAAAACATCATTTATGTTAAAATTGTCATATTTGAATAAATACAACATTTATGTTAGAAAAAAAACATTTTGTTGTAGAATGTTGCATTAGTATGAAAACATTATTTTGTTGGCAAATGTTATATTAGAATAAAACACATCATTTTATTAACATATGTTAGGTTAAATAAAACACATCATTTTATTAGCACCTGTTAGGTTAAATAAAACACATCGTTTTATTAGCATATGTTAGGTTAAATAAAACATGTCATTATAAATGTAAAACTGGTTATGAAAAATAAATTCTCTTTTATTTTGTCATTAGAAATGTGAACAAGGCTATCAAGATAAAAACCATCTTTTTATTTGTCATATATGAACACTGAAACTATTGAAAATAAATTTTCCTTTTTATTTGTCATATATGAGCGTAGAAATTGTGGAAAATTGTTTAACAATAAAAACTTACATTTTTCTTGTACATTAGAAATGGTTAAAAGCATGCATTGTTTTACATAGGAAAAATGTTTTCATTTGAATATTTATGTTTTAGTTAATTAAAAACATTATCATTCATATGCTAATTACATAGAAAATGTTCATTTATGAAACATATGTTGATCCATTGAAAATAGTGTCACTTAACATTGTTAGCATTACAAAGATGCCATTTAGTTAGGACATGTTTGGTCAAATAAAAATGTCATCTTGTCAAAATATATGTTTTTTTGGAATTAAATTAAAAATATTTAATTATAATTTAAACCGTGGAAATTGGTTAAATTTATTAACCAATGATGTATGTATATAAGCTGTTGTTGTTTGAAAACCCCACACGGGTGTTGGGATGACGTACACTATTCCCAATCTTTATATGTATGTCAATCGATGGATTGACAGTATGTGTTGAGCGTTATTTTTATATTTATTTTAACGCTCACATAAATATAAATTTCACTCTGGTTGTGAATGGTTGTGTATTGATTATTTATCACTACTGTTATATACATGCTATGTATGAAACCCATACAACTGAAATTGTAAGGTAATTGACTGAGTCACATTCCGATTCAATATATCTTTTGATATAAAGAATATTTTAAATAAAGAACATTTTAATATAAAGTATGTTTTAAAGAAATCTTTTAAAAATAAAGGATATTTTAAAATAACTAATATTTTAGAATAATATTCAATGAAGGATAAAATATATAAATATGAAGCCGTGTTATGTAGAAACGCTATTTTTAACCCGAATGGGTTATCGATCGATTTTTATTCATTTTATAATGAATATTAAAAAGAAGTGATTTCAAAAATATGATATCTTGAATTATTATTGTTTGAATATAATAAGATATAGAATATTCAACTTTGCTTTAAAATTGAAAATGAAGTTAAAATCATTTTTAATGAGTTTATAAATGTTTTATAAAATATGTTTTAAATATAAATCGACGTTTTACATATTATATATTTATATAATGGACTGAATAGAACACTCCGCGCAGCGACCGTTCGCGAATTTCGACCATTAACTTTAAATTGACGTAACGGAAGATCTGACCGTCGGATTCTCCTAAAACCGGAACCGTTGAGTCCGTATCAAAAAGAGCTTTCCAATGAATATAAGAGTTTTGAAATCTAATGGTTGGATTTGGAATTATGTCCAAATCAAATTTGAAAAAGGTCGCTATGGATGTAGTTCGGTGGCCGTTATTGGAAACCGACTGTACAGGCCTTAATAAAATTATTAAAAATATTAATAAACTATGTAAAATCATAATAAATGGTTTAGAAAGAATTAGGATGAAAATTTCCATATTTGAAAAGATAAAAATATATTTTTATCAAAATGAACTAGTAATGAACTAGAATAAATTTTTAAATTAAGATTTAATGAAGTTTTCCATTTAATTCATATTTAATTGGAATTAAATAAAATAAATTGGATTTGGGTTGTCGTTAATGGTGTCTTCAATAACACTGTTCTTAAACCCAGTTGAGAAAAGAATAAATCTTTTAATTAAGATTATTAGAGTTTTCAATTATATTTAACAATTGAAATAAAAATAAATGTGAATTGGGTTTATCGTGAACGGTGTTTTTAGCGACGTTTGTTCTTTAACTCAATTTACAGTGAGAATAAAATTTGGAATTTGTAAATCTTTTATTAAGATTTAATAGCAAATTTTCCAAAGTAAAGATTTCCAATTTAATTTATTAAATTGGAATTGAATGGAATTTGATTAAATAATAATTGAGATAAGCTTCTGTGAAGGAAGACTGATACTATATATGGAATTTAAAAGGCCTTGCCATTATTCCATTTATATTATTGGTCGGATACAGAAATTTATAACGATTATATATTGATTGGATTTCTGTAAAGATTCCATATTTAATGAAAGTCGATTTTGGGTTTATCGTGAACGGTGTTTTTAAAATGACATTAGTTCTTTAACCCAGTTAAAGATAAGATTTATTTCTTAAATGTAAATAATCATTGAGTAATGATTTTTGATATTTAAAACCAAATTAGGGTTTTAATAAATCTTTAAAAGTAAGATTTAAGAATAATTTAAAGAGTTTTCTTTGGTAGAATAATTTGAATATTTTATTTAAAAGAATATTTTGAACTGGAAGGAGGCGTTGGATGTGTTTTTATAATACTTGATTTTTAATTATAAAATACGTGAGTTATTCAGAAAGACTAGGTTTAACCCATTCCGAATAATTTCTATGACGATGAAGAGTCGAAGATGAAGACGGTGGTTGAAAACGGAAGATCTTCACATCGAATGGATGTGTTGCTACAGAGACCCTGATGGGAGTAGCTACCTTGAAGGGGGCTTCAGTGGTGGCCGTCCGAACTATTGTTGATTGTTTGGATTTGGTTTTCGCTCAGACCCAGAGCATAAGCTAGTAAATGGATGCGTGTCTGACATTGGATTTCGTTCCATGTGAATTAAATCGATTTCTGTTAATGTATGTCTGTTTGGTGGTAAAGGATTTATCCTCTACTTAACAACCTGGTATATATTAATAGTGATTGATCGCATGGCGTGAATTGTCAATGTGGCACACCAAGATGCAAATGATCAACGCTTTCGTTGAAAAGCAGGGCCTTGTGGGATGATCAAAGTATAGCCTATTACGGCATAGCTTTGTGTGTATCGTGACTTTGCGAGCCTCACACCCCGGTATGAGTCAAAAACGGGATATGGACCGTAGGGAGTGCACACGATTCTTTCTAGCTAGTGGTAGTATCAGTGCTTTAACACGGCCTGGCGTTTTGCTTATGTGGATGATTGATTTTGAGGCGCCTCGGATTTTTATATGCCGATAGTGGTCATATTATAGGTTCAAAGGAACCGGGAAACGTGTGTTCAGGCATAACCAATCCACTGCCGATAGGCGGGGACCGGCCCTACCGCATCCAAGGTTTCACTGCGAGGGATCCTGAGGCATTTGCTAGAGTGTCTCGAATCGGAGAGGAGCTTGCCCCTAGCCTCGACTCATGATGGAAATCCAATTTCCAATACGACCTTGCGGTTTTGATTGTAGAACTAGTATGACGACATAGTTGGATGGGGTACTATGCGGTCTATGATTAATACATTATGATTGGAATTGATTTTGAAATATATATTCCCATAGATATACACAATAATATTAAATCCGTTTTATCGTATCAAGCATCTTTTGACCATTATAAGGTAAAACCCTATCCTCCGGTTTGCGTTGCATTGTGTGATGGGACTTGGGTCTTATAATGGTTTCATTTTTCTAAAAAGGCATTGCGTTGTTTAACGATTTACTTTAATTTAGGCACTGGCAATCAAATGGAGAAAACCCGTTCCGCGTTAGCGGCATGGTCCTGTGATTTGCCTTATTATTAGATTAGATAAGTTAGATTTCTCATACCAGTCCCATGACTGACCTGTAGTTTGTTTCACTGGCAAACTCGGGTGCCCATATTTTCCACTCGGGCAGTCGAGTAGCTTTTTGCAGATATATTTATAGGATCCTGGCTTACAGCTGAAGCGGTATTCGTAGAGCTCTGTATCTGTGTATTCCTTCCAGTTGTATATTTGTATTATTTTTCCGCTGCTATTTAAATGTAATTTAAAACTCTGATATTATTGTATTCCTATTATGTAATAAGTATTCATACTCTGTTATATTCTTGTACTCTGATGTAATTGTTGTAATCAACAATAAAATGTTCTTCAGTTTGTGTTCTGATGTGTGTTGTTCTCAAAGCAATCCTGTGACGAAAAGGAATTTCGCTCGATCTGAATCAGTTGCTAAACCGATCTAGACCGTTCGAAACGCCTGATTGTTTTGAGAACACGACAAAATAGAACACAGACGGAAGAACATTTCATTGTATATTACAACAATGCATCAGAATACAAGAATATACAGAGTATAAATGAATAAATATTACACAGAAATATCAGAGATTAAATTACATTTAAATACATAGCAGCGGAAAATAATACAATACACAACTAGAAGAGGTATACGGATACAAAGCTTTCCGGATATCATTCCAGCTGTAAACTAGGATCCTGTGAATATAAATCTGCAAAACCAAAACTACTAGCTGCCCGTGTCGAAATAAGGGCACCCAGAGTTTAGGTTAAAACAATAAACTCCAGGTCAGTCATGGGACTGGTGTGAGAACTAAAACAGTTATTAATCTTTTTTTTTTAAAGTTAGGTAAATCAAGGGACCACGCCGTATAACACGGAACGGGTTTCCTCCCAAGAATACCAGTGCATAAAATAAACAACGCAATGCTAAATAAAGAAAATTGAAGCTGTTATAAGACCCAGGTCCTATCACGCAATGCAACGCAAGTCGGGGGATAGGGTTTTCCCTTATAACAGCCAAAGAATGCTTGATACGTTTAAAACAAATCTTTTGATACTATTATAAGTGTATAGTGTATAAAACAACTTCAAATCATAAGTATCAATCATAGACGGTGTAATAACCCGGAAAATACGAGCCAATTTAAATTTTTTAAAATGGTGATTTCAAAGGAATTTGAACCATTGAAATAGAATATTTCAATAAAATAGTGAATTAGGAATAGTGAGTCAGTTTGAAAATTTGAATTCAAACTTTGACTGACTGTGCAAGGTGGAAAATATAACGGATTTTAGCGAAACCAAAAATATTTAAATCTGTTAGTCAATACCTTTCTAACGAATCTAAAAAATCAAAGTTTCATAACGGGAATCAAAAGTTATGGCCGAATGAATTTTCAGAAGGGTCGGTATATAGAATATATAGCCCTGGAAAATTGATATTTTGCATACGACCTTGGAATTCGACGAAACCACTTTTGTTGGGTCCGGGATGTCAAACTATTGCTAGGTTTCAAATTTCATAATTTTTGAAGCTAGTATGTGAGCGTGGAAAAAGAAAATGTGTTTGGTCAATTTCTGTTAAATTGGATCGACCAGAAAATGGCCATTTTTCAAACGACCTCAGAATTCGACGAAACTAGTTTTGTTGGGACCGTAGCGTCAAAACATAGCTAGATTCTGGAATTTTTCGAATCAGTTTGTGGCCCTGGCAAATTGAAATGTACGTTGAAAGTTAAAAATTAAATGTTTTATACTTTAATTTGGAAAATAACTGACTGTAACAGTCGAATTGGCCTACGAAACATATCCCATTGTGTCCTGAATAGGGGTATTTAGCTAGGTTCGACAGTCGTTGGGTTTAAAAAGGAGTTCGTTTGAGAAAACACTATTTAAAAATTTATTGAAATTATGGGCCAATCAAAAATTTCCATTCATTATTTTAAAAAAATAAAAAAAGTCAGAAACCCTCGTTTTTCTCTCCCGATCGACGACTTAAATCATCCGCCACTTCTCCCCCAAATCGCCGCCGCCACAGGCGATTTCCGCCTGCGCCACCCCCTACCTCGATGCGCCTCCTCCTCCTCTTCAAATCCGACCTTACCCCGACCCCTATCGCCTCCACCTTCGCCAGAACCATCGACCCAAAGTCGAACACTTCCCGCCGTCGCCCTGATCGCCACTGACCACCGAACGCCACCAAACCACCACCGATAGGACCGCCACTCGAAGCTCTTCCACGTCCAACTCGCTGATCGTCCCCACGTGCCACGGATTTCGCGAAAACCTCAAACCTAGTTTCGAACCATCGCGAAAGGTGAGTCCTTTTTTATGTCTGCACTTTGAAAAATCATATCTTTTTGGTGTGTTGACGAAATTAGATGAAACAGGAAACATCGGGACCGCAAGGAAGCTCTCTACCCAATAGAAGAAGCCGCGGATTTTTCTGACATCGTATCGATTTTTAGCACTCCGAAAACCAATGTGAGAAATCTAAATTAACATGAATTTGAATGGAAAATGTCGTGTATAATTTATGTTAGTGAAATATAAATTACATACGTGTTGTATACCTCATGTACATGCGTAGTGTAAGCTATATAAGCGAAGTTTAAATTTTACATGCATAGAATAATTGATATATGTGTTGAAATGCAAGTGAAATATAGCAATTATATATATATATATACTCCCCTCGTCCACAAACCATGGACGATATTTATTGTTGTGAATTGGTGTGAAATATTGGATGAAAAATACGAATGGTTGAATAATTGTTTGTGGTTGATATTGTTTGGTTGTGGTTGAAAAATACCCATTGGTGATTGAAATGAATTGGAAATATTTGTGGAAATAAAAATAAACATGCCGCCTGCGTGCGAATTAGATGCATGAATCCCCATTGTCAAAAACCGCGAGGTTTTAAGGTAGAGCGAGGAGCCGTACTAGGGACGGTGCCGGTTTTAACTACCCTGCCGTTATGCTGCCGAAATTTTGAATAATCTTTGTGTGCTAGAATTATTTTCATATGTTGAAATTATTTTCATGCGTTGAAATTAAAGTCATATATTGAAACTATATCCATGTGTGGAAATGTTTGTGTGTTGAAAAGTGTTGTGTGAAAATTAGATTCATTTGTGAATGAATGAAGTGTTTAAACAATAAAAATTACATTTTTATATATATACGAAGTATGAAAAATATTCGCCTTATATAAATAGTTTCAACAATAAAAATTCCATCTTTCTAATATGAACAACATAAATAAAATGTCCATGTGTGGATATGCTCATTTGTTGAGAAGTGTGTGTAGTGGAAAGGTTCATGTGTTGAATAAAAAGATCGAACAATAAAAATTACATTTTTATTAAAACTATGAAGTGTTGAAAACATCCATTGGTCGAATAAATATTTTGAATGATAAAAATATCATTTTTATCATATTTGTGATATGCTAAAGATATGCGGACGTTGAAATAAATATTTGTGAAAGAAATATTCTTTTTAACATGCATAGGAACTAAGTAAAATAGTCATGTGTTGAAATCTAGGTTAGTTCGCCAAAATTATCATCTTTGAAATGTGAAGTGTTAAAAATAGCCAATTGTTCAAATAAACGTGCATGAGTTGAAATATACATTAACTAGCTAATGATATGATTTTAGCCTATGCATTCAACATTAGAATGAATGGTGTTTTTAAAACCGAAGTAAATCAAATATGAAATTGAATGGAAAATGATAAGTGATAGAAATTGTATATATGTATATGCATATCTTTTGAACAGGTTAAAGCAAAAGGGGCTAGAGAAGTGAAATAAAAATTTGTGCCCGAAAAATAGGTACACATTTACCGCTTTGTTTGGGTGATGATTTTATGAGCCTGTTGGCTAGCCACTTGGCTTTTTCTTTTTCTTTTTGATATTAGACGCCCGTGTGGCTATTTGGGAATTTTCCTAGACCCTCCCATACAAAGGAGGTTATGGCGAAATTTTCCGAAATTTAAAGGCGTTAGTGAAATAATTGAAGTGGAAACGATATAGGAATTTTTGAATGGACTATATTTATATAAATATATAAGTGTAAATAGAATTAAAACGAAACGTGGCCGTGCAGTTCGTGTTTTGAAACCGTGATTTCAAACGACTAGTGGGGGAAATCCGACCATTGGATTCTCCTGAAACCGCAACCGTTGGGTTCGCCTTGGAAATATCTTTCCAACGGCACCAACTTTGTGAAGATCCGACGGTTGGATTGTCTGGAATGTTTAATTCAAAACTGAAGAAAAACAGCGCCAGAAACGATTATATTTATATATATATATAAATATAATTAAATTAAATCGAATAACGACGCTGCGGTTCGTAAATTGAAATCGTAACTTCAAATGGCTAGTGTGGAAGATCCGACCGTCGGATTTTCCCAAAACTGAAACCGTTGGATTCGTTTTGAAATGACCTTCCTATTGATGTAAAATTTGGGAAGATCCAACGGTTAGATTTTCAGATATGTGTAAAACAAAATTAGTGAAAAGCAGCGCAAGTGAATCGATACGACCCGAAACGTCGTTTAATTAAATATGGCCGTTTTTAAATTAAATAAAAATGGCGATATATCGTTATAAAATACTATAGACGATATAGAGTGGAAATAAACCAATTTTGTTGTGTTTGCTTGATTTGTGATGGTTGAATGTATTTGACATGAAAATTATAACTAAATAACTGAAATGTGAATGTTGAATAGTCCAACCATGTGATTAATTGATTTGAAAATCTAAACATACGTGGGTTATTTGAAAAGGCCGAGTTTATCTCATTTCAAATAATCGATCGACGTTGAGAAGTCGAAGAGTCGAAGACGGCTGAAGACCGACGATCTCCACATTGGATGGATGGGCGCTACTGATGCTCGTGATTGGAGTAGCTACCATGAAGGAATTGAAGTAGTAGCCGTCCCAACATACTGTTGATTGTACGGATATGCGAGGAATTGGTGGCTCCGGTTTCGTTCAGACCCAGAACGGACTTGTAAATGGACTGTGTGTCTGACATTGGATTTTGTTCTGTGTTGATTGATCTCTATTAAATATATATCTGTTTGGCGGCGGAGAATTTATTCTCTTGCTTAACGCCCTTCTCTGAGACGTACGAGCTTAGAGGTTATGTATTGACAGAAATCAGTCGCATGGAGTGGATTGCCTGTGTGGCATGCCTAAGTGGCATATGATCAAGGCTTCTGTTGCAAAGCAAAGTCTTGTGGTTGATGATCAAAGCATGGTCTGTGTGACGTAGCTTTGTGTATAACGTGAATTCGCGAGCCTCACACCTCGGTATGAGTCAAAAACGGGAGACGGACCGCTGGGAGTGCACGACGTTTCTTTCTAGCTATGGTGGTGTCAGTGACCTACCAGCCTTGACATTATATATATTTTTCACCTGTGTGGTTGTTGGAATGCGAGGCGCCTCGATTATAGGTCTGTAAGGACCGGGAAACGTGTGTTCAGGAATAACTAATCCTCAAAAGTAAGAGAGGACCGGCCCAGCCGATTCCAAGGATCATAGTGGGGTCCTGGAACATTTGCTAGAGTGTCTCGAACGGAGAGGAGCTTGCCCCTTGCCTCGACTGATGAAGGAACCCAATTTCCAATACGAAATATGCGGACGTGATTGTATTACTAGTAGGGCGACATAGTAGATGGTAGCTATGCCGCCTAGGATTAATATTTATGATTGAATTTTCTGTTGAAACATATATGCACTATTAATAATATCAAGCACTTTTGTTTTATTCGTATGAAGCATTTTTGGCCATTATAAGGTAAAAACTCTATCCTCCGGATTGCGTTGCATTGTGTGATGGGACCTGAGTCTTATAATGGCTTCATTTTATAAAAAGCATTGCGTTGATTTAATCGTTTACTTTATCTCATGCACTAGCACTCATTGGAGTAAACCCGTTCCGCGGAAGTGGCGTGGTCCTTTGATTTGCCTTATTATTGTTGTTAATAAGTTGAGTGGATTTCTCATACCAGTCCCATGACTGACTCGTAGTTTGTTTCACCTTGCAAACTCGGGTGCCCTCATTTTCACACGGGCAGCCTAGTTACAGGTTTCTGACGCACCTTTTGGCTCATGGCGAGGCTTGACTACACCGTGCTGACTTGGATTTTCTCCGCCATTATTGTATCTATATTATGATTCCGCCATTGGCGATGTAGACTGATATTTATTTTGAGTACTCTTTATGTATGATTCTGCCTCTGGCGATGGTGACTGATTATGTATCATTATGCACTAAGTTGTATCCTGTACTGTGCTTCTTTGATGTGATGATATCTATATGATTCCGCTGTCATATGTGTGTAAATTATTCTATTTTCTGTTTATGCTATTATCTGTGATCTGCTAATGATGATTAATGTGTTATATTCCAATGATTATCCTTAACACTGTGTCACGGGGTTTTGAGATCGTCACAGACGGCATGGGTACCATATATCATGTCGCCATACTAGGCTCTACAATCAAAACCGCAAGTGTCACGTATTTGGAAATTGGATTTCCATCTATGAACCGAGGCAAAAGATAGTCCTCAACCGATTCGAGATGCTCTAGTCCGCCCCTCAGGATCAGAGCTCGAGTGACCCTTGGATCGTCAGGGCCAGTCCACCGATGTGGCTTAAAATGCCTGAACATGCGTTTCCCCACCCTTTGAGGCGTAGGTGAGCCAACTAAATGACTCCATCAGACCCGGATCGTCCGATCAAACCGAGGCGCCTCGCAACAGCAACAACCACATAAGTCAAACTCGTCAGAGCGTGTAAAACCACTGACACCACTTCTAACTAGAAAGAAACGCATGCCCTCCCTGATGTCCTCTCCCGTTTCTGGTTCATACCGGGTGTGAGACTCGCGAAGTAAACGTAACACAAATCTACGCCACAAAGGCCGTGCTTCGATCATCAACCACAAGACTTTGCTTTTCAACAGAAGCCTTGATCATTTGCCACTTAGGCATGCCACACAGGCAATTCACTCCATGCGTTTGATATCCATCAATATATAACCCCTGAGCTCGTACGTCTCAGAGAAGGGCGTTAAGCAAGAGAATAAATTCTCCACCGCCAAACAGATATATATTTAATAGAAATCAATCACACAGACTGAAATCCAATGTCAGACACACAGTCCATTTAGAAGTCCGTTCTGGGTCTGAATGAAACCGGAGGCACCTAGTACCCTGCATATCCATCGATCTCCAAATACGTCTGGACGATCACCAACTGTTTCCATCTTCTTTGGTGTACAGCCCAATGAAGATCATCAGTAATTACCCAAACGACGTGAAGACCTCCAGTCTTCGACAACCGTCTTCATCTTTGACTTATCGTCGTATCAGTTATTCAGAATGGGATAAACCTGGTCTTTCCGAATAACTCGCGTATATTATAAACAAGTGTTACACAAACACAACATACGCCTCATTCCAATTCATTAGCCACTAACCATAAATTAACAAGAGAATAACTCCCCAAATATTAACCCCGAAGGCCGAAACCAACATCAGATCAATATCCAGAAAACCATTCTGCTTAGCTAACCGACAGTTAGTTTCTAATTTCACAATCATAGGGAAAGGTTCCCATTAATTTTATCAAAGGTAAATTCCTTGAATTTATTCTTTAATCTTCTTTTGAATTTCGATTCAACTAGTCGGGATTAACGAACCTTACCGAAGTAATCATTTGTTTTAATTTCCCAATCCCAACCTATTCATCCTATGAAGTAAAACTGGTAATGCTTCATATCTAACACCACGGTGTTATCGACAAATTCAATTACCATTTCACGTTCAAATCTAATTAAAGATTTAACTATCGCCTAGAGCAAAAATGGTGATACTCCATTCTCGATTATTTCAATCTAATTAAAGATTCATTAAAACTCCACTTAGTTTTAATCTGTGACTGGGTAAAAGAATCAATGTCATTTAAAACCTGGTTCACGATAAACCCAAAATCACATTTCATTCAGTCCCTAACCGTGAATTAGCAAGTGAGCAGTTGCCTAAGTATTAACTCCAAAGGCCGAAACCAACATCAGATCAATACCCCAGAAATCATTCAACTCAACTAATCTCCAGTTAGTTTCTGAATTTTCTTAACTCCTTTGGGTCTAAGAACAGTATTATTGAAGATACCGTTCACGACAACCCAAAATCACATTTCATTAATTATCGGGTTAAAGAACAAGTGTTATTTAAAACACTGTTCACGATAAACCCAAAAATCAATATCAATTCAATTCCAATTAAATATCATTTAATTGGTACACTTCATTTAATCTAAATAAAAAGATTTAATCTTTTTCTCAACTGGGTTCAAGAACAGTGTTAATGAAGACACCATTCACGACAAACCCAAATCACATTTGATATTAAATACAAGGCTCTGAATAGAAAATATATCGGCTTATATTCAATATCAAATTCTACGACCAACATATATCGTATTGGAAATAGAGATGTAATGACCCGGATTTTCGGCGACTTTGGTTATCGACATAAGCACGATGTCGGTAACCAAAACTTCGAAAAATCCCGGTAATTAATGAAAGAAATTAGAAGGTGAGAATAGATAAGATAGAAACTTAGAATAGAAGAAGAAGAAGAACACAACATCAGAGTAACACGAACCTCACATCGGAACGAATAACATATAATAGATAACATAACTTTGAAATATAACAGTTATGTATACAATAGCACTTATCAGAGTATAGCACTTACAACACAGCGGAAATAACTATAGCTATATGATCTTGAAGCCACCTGCTCCACGCTCTTCCAGTATATCTGTAAATTCCTGACTACTTGACTGCCCGTACAAAATTAGGCACCCAAGAGTTTAGGGAAAACAAAACAAATAAACTCCGGGTCAGTCATGGGACTGGTATGAGTAAAACAGTTTAAACAGGTATATGAACAAGTAAACGATATCTCATAAGACCACGCCGCGGAACGGAACGGGTTTTTCCCTTATGAGAATCCAAAATATCTTTATATCAAAAACCTTTTGATATTATAATAATGTCTACGTACAAATAGATATCAACTAGCAGAAACGCTTTCATCTCACGTTCTACATATATAGTATACAATCAAAATCGCAAGCACGTATTGGATAATGGATTTCCAACTATGACAAGGTATGGAACCACCTTCCGATCAGTGCACTCTAGGAACGATACACTGGAGTTCAACAAGAACATCTTGCAACTCAGCCACACATGGCCGACCACTCATTTCGCTTGAGTGTATCGAATGTACATCACCAATGGTTGGGATCAGCAACCGTTCCCGTATATATATGGGACAGCATTGATAGATTTAAGAAGCAAATGAATATTCTCTAGATAGGTGATTATACACCCTACTTCGGTGCGACCGACTTAGCCATGCTGCCTGCCTGATTTCTGTCATTTACTGGTTGATGAGGCTAGAAGCTACGCTTTACCATTACCTCAGATTCATTTCGAATGCTACATTGTCAAATCCATCGAAATCACTAATTGACGTTTACAACAGTACATTACGTGTTAGCTAAAGAAGTTTCCTTCTTCGCTTCCACTCTTGGTATGGTTGAAGAAATCAATGTACGTGACCTTTCTGGAAATACTCTGTCATACATTCATCTTCATTCACTTAAAATGTCACATCGTCATACCCGCCAAATCACAAATTGATTTATCCAAAAATAACACGGGTATACAGCTTAGAGAAACGAATTCCTCCGCCACCAAACGTGAATACGTTTGAACAGATCAACTTACGCGATCCATTGGATATACTCTGTCAGACCTTCGTCCGTACAAGTTGTCCTGGGACTGGACAAACCGAAGGCACTATTCTGTAAACAGGATAGCCCTTGCATTTTACTCCGTCTTCAATTATCTTTGGCATATATGATTCGCGACGCTTATGCCAATACAGAGTGGTTCTTTGGATAATAATCCAACCGGTCTTTCCATATTAACAACGTTAAAATGGTCAAAACTTCGATAGTCTGTGAGTTAACTATCAAAGAAAAACAAGTGTGCAAACAACGATATTATTTCCAGATGGAAATTATATCGAACAAATATCATTTAACATTAATCTCTTTAGTTCATTTATCTACTTATCTCCTATTTCCCTATATTCTAAATTCTTATTTTCTTTTATCAGATAACATTTCTGATTCTCGTTTTGAAAAACATTTCCAAAACTCCTTTACGATCAAATCATACCATTTCTTAGTTAAGAAGGAAGTCACTCAAGTTGGGGTATAATTACCTCTCAGACCTTAACTGAACAACGTTATAACTTCGAAATGGCCAAAGTTTATCTTTTAATCTTTAACGACTTCTTTACACCTTTCTCGGATCCAATTTTACTAATCCACTTCTATATTTAAAACATTGGTTATAACGATAACGTTAAAATCCCTCCTTTCGAATTATCTAACTTTAATTATAACTTCTATTCTTATTAGTGAATAATTAACCTAACACTTATTTATTTATAAATAAATAAATCTCTATTTAAACACTGGAAAGTATAAGTACTTTCCCGAATTCGATATAATCGAATTTGCCGATTAACTCTCTTCGAGAAATCTCTATTTGATTAAATCTTCTTCGAATAACCTATATTCGATTAACTCCTTCTCGAATAAACGATATTCGATAATCTCTCTTCGAATAACTAATATTCGATAACTCTTCCTTTTCAAATATCTCATATCTGAAAATCTCACTTTCGAATAAACTATATTCGATAACTCCGTTCGATGAAACTAACATCGATAACTCCTTTCGATGAATCTAACATCGATAACTCCTTTCGATGAAACTAACATCGATAACTCCTTTCGATGAAACTAACATCGATAAATTTAACTTGACGAACTTAACTCGACTAACTTAACTTGACTCGACTAACTCGACTTACTTGGTTCGACCAATTCGATTCGATTAACTAGGCTCGACTAACTTGACTAACTTAACTCGACTTACTTGGTTCGACCAATTCGATTCGATTAACTAGGCTCGACTAACTTGACTACCTTAACTCGACTTACTTGGTTCGACCAATTCGATTCGATTAACTAGGCTCGACTAACTTGACTAACTTAACTCGACTTACTTGGTTCGACCAATTCGATTCGATTAACTAGGCTCGACTAACTTGACTAACTTAACTCGACTTACTTGGTTCGACCAATTCAATTCGATTAACTAGGCTCGACTAACTTGACTAATTTAACTCGACTTACTTGGTTTGACCAATTCGATTCGATTAACTAGGCTCGACTAACTTGACTAACTTAACTCGACTTACTTGGTTCGACCAATTCGATTCGATTAACTAGGCTCGACTAACTTGACTAACTTAACTCGACTTACTTGGTTCGACCAATTCGATTCAATTAACTAGGCCCGACTAACTTGACTAACTTAACTCGACTTACTTGGTTCGACCAATTCGATTAACTAGGCTCGACTAACTTGACTAACTTAACTCGACTTACTTGGTTCGACCAATTCGATTAGATTAACTAGGCTCGACTAACTTGGTCGAACCACCCGATCAACTCAACTTATTTAACTTATTTCTCAACTCGATCAACTCGATTAACTCCTATCGAATAACTAATATTCGATTAAACTCCATTCGCTTGACTCTAGATCGCAGCGATCACAATGGTTACGCCTGACTCCCTCAGGAAACATCCGATCGCCGTAGGCTATTTACAGCCCTGCGAATTACGCTAGCAGTCGTACAAGATGGCAACTTACCCTGAATACTATGTTTGACTAACTCTGTCTCAAATAACTATATTTGATTAACTCTAGTTCGTTTTAACTCTAATCGATTAACTCTAACTAATTAACTCCAACTGGTTAACTCTAACTGATTAACTCTAACTGGTTAACTCTATTTGACTAACTCGACTTGACTAACCCCTTTCGAATAACATATTCGATTAACTAACTTTCGAATACCATATTCGATTAACTAACTTTGAATACCATATTCGATTAACTAACTTCGAATACATATTCGATTAACTCCTTTCGAATGTTTATATTCGATTAACTAACTTCGACTACCATATTTGATTTCTCCTTTCGAATACCATATTCGATTAACTAACTTCGAATACCATATTCGATTAACTAACTTCAAATACCATATTCGATTTCTCTTTTCGAATACCATATTCGATTAACTAACTTCGAATACCATATTCGATTTCTCCTTTCTATAATGTTTATCCATTTTAAAAAAAGATCCCCTTTTTTAACACGTTTATTCATTTATAAAGATTTACTTTTAAATAACGGTTCTACACTTTAAAAATGATTTCCTTTTTATAATGTTCCCTTTCCAATTCTATTTGTAAATGGTTTACAAATATTTCCTTTTCAAATTTATTCTTGAAATATTCTAACTCCTTAAATTCCCGGGAAAATTTGCCATAACCTCCTTTGTATCGGAGCATCGGGAAAATCCCCAAACTCGCCACACAGGCCTTTCCATTCAAAAGGAAATGTTTTGAATTTATTTTCCTTTTTAAAATATCTCCTATTTATAAATATCCCAATTTATAAATATTCCTTATTTATAAATATTTAAATTTATAAATATCTCTTATTTATAAATATTCCAATTTATAAATATTCTGGTTTCAATATCACTTTGAAAATTCCCTTATCAATATCTCGTATGTTATTGTATTCAATCTTATCAAATCACGATGTTCAATATCGTCCATACACATATAATCGCAACAGATTATATATATCCCATCATATATTCAATACATGAAACAAAACAATATATAAATATTGAGGAACCCTGTTGGGTCCCTCCAACCTGTTTCCCTGCATCCACAGATGTTACACAATATAATCAACATCACTTTCAGTTCAATATAAATTATACTGATAGCAGAATCAATATATAAATATTTAACAGTTTATATATATATATATATATATTTATATATCTATATATATAATTTCCACTAACTGACTAGCAGTTCAATCAATCAACCAACACACAGAAATCAACAGATGATTAACAGTTCTAAAAATACATTATAAAAATATAACTGTTCAGAGTTGGTGAGATTTACTCACATTTGCAGTTCATCGTTAAAGAACGATAAACTGTTTTTGATTTGAATCAAACAATTTATTTCGCCATAAATTCAAACGAGCTTCAATCCACTTCTAGTCAGTTCCATGTTGTAGCCGCCGTCCATACGATCCCAACGGATCTTGTTTCGTCTGATTTCGATACCGTATGGATTAGATATTATATTTACAAGTTAACACACTTTTAATTGAAATAAAAACTTAGAATTAAAATCATTGGGCCTTACCATCTCCTTTGGCCCACTACCTCCCTATAAACCCATACCCGAACCGACCTCTCTATTTCTTCCCCGATCCCAAACGTAAGCTTCCAGTATCACTCCTCTACAGCCGCGTATTTAAACCCCCACCGAACCACCACCTCTCCACCGAAGTCCACATTGACGCCACCAAAGTCCTCCACTTCGTGATCTCTGCAAAATCATACCCAAGATATTCAGTTCGATACACCCCTGAATTTTTCCGTCGCACAACCCTTCCTCTCACAAACTGACACGGTGCGAAACCAACCACCACCGGCTACTCCAAATCCTCCACCCCAGATGCGGTTTTCATCGCTGAACCCGAATATAATCTCACAACTGCATCTCGACGCTTCTAGAGCTTGAAATCGACAACCCTAGCTCGCTATACCCAAAACCGGCCTCGACAAATCGCGATCGAACTACCCAGAACGGGTACCAATTTGAAGAGAATCGCTGCAGGAATTCATTCATACATATGAAATGATTTATCGAATTTTATTTTATTTCTTTTTGATTTTTCTCTTTGATTATTCTCTTGTTCGAAACCTTACTAGAGAGAAAAATGTGGTGGCTCAAAGAACTCTTTTATAAGGGACGGAAATGTGTTGTGTGGATGTAAAGGTGGGAAGTAGCCTTTGTTTTGGCCTCACACTTGGTTTAGATATTTTCTTCTTATTATATAATATTCGATTCAGTCTTCTAAAAATCACTGTGAACACATACGACGCCTAAAAATCATGAAAACTGACACGCTGATAGAATTTGACATTACGGTCCCAACGAAACTAGTTTCGTCGAATTCCGACTCCGTATGCTCACACAGCGTATTTTTAACCGTCAAAATACTGACTGTTTCTCACTCTAAAAATCCGTACGACCACACAGTGACTCTAAAAATCACGAAAATGGAAATCTAACAACTATTTGACATTGCGGATCCAACAAAACTAGTTTCGTCGAATTCCGACTTCGTTTGCAAAAGTGGCAATTTTTACAGCTCTGAATGACCCTTTTAAATATATAAATATATTTAAATATTATTAAATATAAATAAATTTATATTATCGTATATCTTCACATATGATATCGTACAGCTCCAGAATATCATATCAGAATTTACAGCTTGATATTTCAGATTTTAGATTTATCGATATTCAGTTTATATCGATAATCCTTTTATAACGTATATAAAGCGTCGCAAATTATAAAGGAATTCTACAGTGACTTTTCTGAAATTTGATTTGGACATATCTCAAAATCTACACGACGAAATCCCGATTTTTCTCTTCCACTAGAAAGATATACTCCACCAGCTCCACACGTTTCCTGTTTCACAGAAATCCGATTTAAAACGAATCCTGTACATTCAGTTGAAGTTCAAATCACCAAATAGCGAACTGCAACGCCATTTCAAGCTCTATTTTAATTATATTATAATTATACGTTCAAACTAACGTCGATTGAATATATTCATCAATATAATTCAACTCTAAGCTGAATTAAATATTAGGGATGACCCAGTTCACAGAATATTGTGATTTCCAATATTTCTGATTATTTCTGAATTAAATATATTATTTAATTTATTATTTTAATTAAATATTCCCAGTTATTTAATTCCACGACCATTAAATCCTTTAATTCACCATTCATATAATTAAATTAATTAATTATAACACCTCTGCCAATGCGGGTCATTACAAGAGATATATATATATATATATATCTTTCAAATTTCCATAACAACATCTGTATAATCACGAATTCCAACATCGAAATAATTCAGAGACAATTTCGATTCAAATCCATTCCAATTCAATTATTGGAAATTCTGGTTACTTTTAAAACCCTTTTCAAATTCAATTTATTTATTTAAAAATAAATAGAATTTTAATTCTAGTTCAAAACTAGTTCATTTCGATAAAAATCTATTTTTATCTTTTCAAATATGGAGTTTTTCATCCCAATTCTTCCCAAATCATTTCTTATGATTTTACACAAATTATTGATATTTTTAATAATTTTATCAAGGCCCGTACAGTCGATTTCCATCAACGGCCATCGAACTGCACTTACATCGACCTTTTCCAAATTTAATTTGGACATAATTCCAAGTCCAACCATTATATTTCAAATTTCTAATATTCGTTAGAAAGCACTTTTCGATACGAACCCAACGGTTTCGGTATTAGGAGAATCCGACGTTCGGATCTCCCGTAACGTCCGTTCGAAGTCAATGGTCGAAATTCGCGAACTACCGCGGCGCGGCGCGTTCTATTCAGGCCATTATATTATATATATAATATATATAATATATACTTCGTCAATTTTCTTTTAAAAACGATTTTTAATTCAATTTCCATTCGTTTTCAATTCATTCTGAATTTCAAATTAACTCAATTTCATTTCAAATTCATTTCTATTTAATTTCTATTCGAATTCATTTTCAAACGATTTCAATTCTATTTCAATTCTATTCGAATTTCAAACCATTTCAGTTTATTTCGAATTTCAAATCAATTCAATTAAATTCGAATTTCCATTCGCTTTAATATTCACTTCAATTTGAATAAAATCGATATAAATATCGTTCACGTCAAAATGGCGTCAATCTATCAACGCGGCTTCATATATTTCGATTTTCAAATATTCTACTTCAAATATTTCTATTTCAAATATTTCTATTTCGAATATGGAATGAGGCCCAATCAATTACCACATAATGTTAATTATATGGATTTTCTACAACACATGTATACCATAACAACGATGAATAATCAACCATCATTCAAAGTGCATTCTATACTGTATAAGCATCAAATATAAATATTCAACGCTTATAACAGCCTGTCAATCAATCGATCGTCATACAACTAAACAATCGGGATTAGTGTACGTCAAATATCATCCCAATACCCGTGTGGGGTTTCAGACAATCAAACACAAATTTTATTTGTGCAGTTGGGCGATGTGTAAAATTTATCGTCCCAATCAATATCAGTCAAATGTGTGTATATAAACAAATCGTCCGATTTGTTTATTTTTATTTCATTTTATATATACGTTAAAAATTCTATTTTTAACTATAAAATATTTTCAACTATATAAATATTTTATTTCATTTCATATCACATCACACAATCAACTACACATCAAAATCAAACAAACAAGCATACAAGCCGTCCATGGTCTGTGGACAACGGGTGTCGGGTGCTACTAAACACCGTCTGCATCTTAGTATATATATATAACTAGAAAAATTAAATTGAAAGGTGAGAAGTTCTCACCGAATTGCTAATCCAATCCCACGACTCTTCTTAGGTAGAAATCTTCGTCGTTCTTGCCTCTTGTCACTTTCTCTGCCCGTATTCACTACATATACAAAAATCACATTTTTACTTCGCTATTCAATATATAAAAATCGAATTTTTACTTCGCTATTCAATATATAAAAATCGAATTTTTACTTCACTATTCAATATATAAAAATCGAATTTTTACTTCGCTATTCAATATACAAAAATCGAATTTTTACTTCGCTATTCAATATATAATAATCGAATTTTTACTTCGCTATTCAATAATTAAAAATCATATTTTTACTATGCTATTCAATATAGAAAAATCGTATTTTTACTTCGCTATTCAATATAGAAAAATCGTATTTTTACTTCTCTATTCAATATAGCAAAATCGTATTTTTACTTTATAAAAATCAAAGCTTTATGTTGTGAAAAATCGAAGCTTTGCATACAATAAAATCTGAATTTAAATCCACTCTTATTGGCCATAAAAAAAATTAAGTAAAAAAAAAAGAAAATTCTAAAATAAAATAAAGAAAAACTTACAGGGTTCTTCCGAGCGAGGGGGGGGGGTCGATTTCAGGCGACGGATGGAAGAAGAGGGGGGGTTTGCGGCTTGGTCGGAGGGCGTTGGACCCAGTGCAGACTGGTGGGTTGGGTGCGTCGTTTTTGGGGTAGGTTCAATCGAAGAAGAGGGGATGAGGGCGGTGGAAACTGCTGGAGGCGGAGGGCGAGGTTGCGGTGGTCGGCTAGGCGAAGGGGGGGTCGGAGCAACGACGAGGGTGGCGGCTAGGGCTTCCGTCGCCCTTTCTTTTTTTGTTTTTTTTGTCTTAAAATGGTCGGGGAGAGAGAAAAGAGGAGTGGGGGTTTAATTTATTTTAATTTTATATTATATTTTAATTCCAAAAGTTGACATTCAACCCGAACACCAAACGAGACCCAACGACTGTCGTCCCTAGCTATTTACCCCCATTCCGAACACAATGAGATATGACACATAAGCTGATTCGACTGTTTCGATCAGTTTTCGTCAAAATCAACATATAACTCTGTATATTGAATTTGAACACGCATTTCAAATTACCGAGGTCACATAATAACTCTAAAAATTCCCCAAAAATATTTTCTAGCTTCGTATTAACGATACGGTCCTAACAAAACTAGTTTCGTCGAATTCTGAGACCGTTTGAAAAATGGCCATTCTCCAGTCGATTAAAATCAACTAAAACTGGTCAAACACGTTTTCCTTTGCCACGCTCACATATTAATTCGAAAAATTATGAAATTTGGAATCTAGCAATAACTTTACATCACGGACCCAAAAAAAGTGGTTTCGTCGAAATCCGATGTCGTTTGCAAAATTTACATTTTTAAGGGCCTGAATTCCATAGCGACTATTCAGAATTTTCAACTGGACATATCTTTTGATTCCCGCTATCAAATTTCGATTTTTTGGGTTCGTTGGAAAGATATTCTCTATTCGATCCTAATGTTTTTGGTTTCACTAAAATCCGGTTTATTTTGCACCCGATACATTCAATTGAAGTTTGAAATCGAATTATCGAACTACCGCGCCATTTTCAATTCCTTTTATATATATAAATAAATATTTATATTCTAACGACGATTCAAACGAATATGTACGTTCGAATTATATTCAAAATAAATTTCTCGCCGATATTATTTAAAATAATCCATTTTAAATATTCAAAATTCATTAAAATTGACAATTTAAAAATTTTAAACTGGCCCAGATTTTCGGGTTATTACAATCTCCCCCACTTAAAACTTTTCGTCCCCGAAAAGGAACGAAGCTGAAAGTTGTTTCATTAATCAACTCAACTTCCAGTGTTTTCACTACGGCTTAAGTTCGTCAACTTTTCAGTTTCTAAAAACTTTTCAAAAATTTGGCTAACACCCTAAATTTTCGAAAAATTTCGCCATAACCTCCCCTGCACCGGGAGCCACGGGAAAATCCCGAAATTGCCATACAGGCCTCCTGATCTCAAAAAGAAAAAGAAAAAGCCATGCGGCTAGCCAATAGGCTCATAAAATCATCATCACCCAAACAAAACTGTAAATTATAGTAAACATGTACCTATTTGTCGGGCAAACAAATTTTATTCTCTGCTCTAGCCTCCTTGCTATGACCTGTTCAATATAAGTACAAGTATATGCAAGCAAATGCGACCAAATTTCAATACAATTCACTTTTTGGTTCAATTTGACTAAATGGTTAAAATTATCAAACAAATAAACAAACAACACACACATCAATCAATTAGTGGATTAACGTTTCAAATTCATAATTTTGATACATATACATATACAGAAAATCATGTTTTTGATGCCAATTCACAACGATAAGCCCTATCTAGTTTGGGTTCTCACACCAGTCTAACGGAAATATATAGAAATCTCACTTTCGAAACTCGAAGATAAATACTGGCGACGGTGCCCCGTTACCAGAATTATCCCTGGGCACCAAAGTATGATTCTATAACTATTCAGTATATTAAAACTTCGAATACACGTTTGCAAGACATATATGCAAAATCTTTATATATTGGATTGTCCAAATTCATATAAATAAATAATCAAATACGAATAATTGATTTAAATTTTCAAAACAAATTTTTTTTTCAATTTAACATTTACTCTTCACACTCGTTCTAGGATACTACTGATCCCATCTCTAACGAGTCATTCTAATTGGATATTACTAATCCAATATCTGATGAATTCTTTCGTATGGTTCTAATGTGCCTTGTTCTCTAAGCTTTGTAAACCAAAGCCCTGATACCAACTGTGACGAAAAGGAATTTTGCTCGATCTGAATCAGTCGCTAAACCGATCTAGACCGTTCGAAACGCCTGATTGTTTTGAGAACACGACAAAATAGAACGCGGACGGAAGACCATTTCATTGTATATTACAACAATGCATCAGAATACAAGAATATATAGTGTATAAATGAATAAATATTACACAGAAATATCAGAGATTTAAATTACATTTAAATACATAGCAGCGGAAAATAATACAATACACAACTAGAAGAGATATACGGATACATAGCTTTCCGGATATCATTCCAGCTGTAAACCAGGATCCTGTGAATATAAATCTGCAAAATCAAAACTACTAGCTGCCCTTGTCGAAAATAAGGGCACCCAGAGTTTAGGTTAAAGCAATAAACTCCAGGTCAGTCATGGGACTGGTGTGAGAACTAAAACAGTTATTAATCTTTATTTTTAAAGTTAGGTAAATCAAGGGACCACGCCGTATAACATGGAACGGGTTTCCTCCCAAGAATACCAGTGCATAAAACAAACAGCGCAATGCTAAATAAAGAAAAATGAAGCTGTTATAAGACCCATGTCCTATCACACAATGCAACGCAAGCCGGGGGATATGGTTTTCCCTTATAACAGCCAAAGAATGCCTGATACGTTTAAAACAAATCTTTTGATACCATTATAAGTGTATAGTGTATAAAACAACTTCAAATCATAAGTATCAATCATAGACGGCATGGGCACCATATATCATGTTGCCATACTAGGCTCTACAATCAAAAACGCAAGTATCGCGTATTTGGAAATTGGATTTCCATCTATGAACCAAGGCAAAAGATAGTCCTCAACCGATTCGAGACGCTCTTGTCCGCCCCTCAGGATCAGAGCTCGAGTGACCCTTGGATCGTCAGGGCCGGTCCACCGATGTGGGGATTAAAATGCCTGAACATGCGTTTCCCCGCCCTATGGGGCTTAGGTGAGCCAAATAAATGACTCCATCGGACCCGGATCGTCCGATCAAAACGAGGCGCCTCGCAACAGCAACAACCACATAAGTCAAACTCGTCAGGGCATGTAAAACCACTGACGCCACTTCTAACTAGAAAGAAACGCATGCCCTCCCTGATGTCCTCTCCCGTTTCTGGTTCATACCGGGTGTGAGACTCGCGAAGTAAACGTTACACAAAGCTGCGCCACAAAGGCCGTGCTTCGATCATCAACCACAAGACTTTGCTTTTCAACAGAAGCCTTGATCATTTGCCACTTAGGCATGCCACACAGGCAATTCACTCCATGCGTTTGATATCCATCAATATATAACCCCTGAGTTGTACGTCTCAGAGAAGGGCGTGAAGCAAGAGAATAAATTCTCCACCGCCAAAAAGATATATATTTAATAGAAATCAATCACACAGACTGAAATCCAATGTCAGACACATAGTCCATTTACAAGTCCGTTCTGGGTCTGAATGAAACCGGAGGCACCTAGTACCCCGCATATCCATCGATCTCCAAATACGTCTGGACGATCACCAACTGTTTCCATCTTCTTGGGTGTACAGCCCAATCAAGATCATCAGTAATTACCCAAATGACGTGAAGACCTCCGGTCTTCGACCACCGTCTTCATCTTCGACTTATCATCGTATCAGTTATTCAGAATGGGATAAACCCGGTCTTTCCGAATAACTCGCGTATATTATAAACAAGTGTTACACAAACACAACATATGCCTCATTCCAATTCATTAGCCACTAACCATAAATTAACAAGAGAATAACTACCCAAATATTAACCTCGAAGGCCGAAACCAACATCATATCAATATCCAGAAAACCATTCTGCTTAGCTAACCGACAGTTAGTTTCTAATTTCACATTCATAGGGAAAGGTTCCCATTAATTTTATCAAAGGTAAATTCCTTGAATTTATTCTTTAATCTTCTTTTGAATTTCGATTCAACTAGTCGGGATTAACGAACCTTACCGAAGTAATCATTTGTTTTAATTTCCCAATCCCAACATATTCATCCCATGAAGTAAAACTGGTAATGCTTCATATCTAACACCACGGTGTTATCGGCAAATTCAATTACCATTTCACGTTCAAATCTAATTAAAGATTTAACTATCGCCTAGAGCAAAACTAGTGATACTCCATTCTTGATTATTTCAATCTAATTAAAGATTCATTAAAACTCCACTTAGTTTTAATCTGTGACTGGGTAAAAGAACCAATGTCATTTAAAACATGGTTCACGATAAACCCAAAATCACATTTCATTCAGTCCCTAACCGTGAATTAGCAAGTGAGCAGTTCCCTAAGTATTAACCCCGAAGGCCGAAACCAACATCAGATCAATACCCCAGAAATCATTCAACTCAACTAATCTCCAGTTAGTTTCTGAATTTTCTTAACTCCTTTGGGTCTAAGAACAGTATTATTGAAGATACCATTCACGGCAACCCAAAATCACATTTCATTAATTATCGGGTTAAAGAACAAGTGTTATTTAAAACACTGTTCACGATAAACCCAAAAATCAATATCAATTCAATTCCAATTAAATACCATTTAATTGGTACACTTCATTAAATCTAAATAAAAGATTTAATCTTTTTCTCAACTGGGTTCAAGAACAGTGTTAATGAAGACACCATTCACGACAAACCCAAATCACATTTGATATTAAGTACAAGGCTCTGAATAGAAAATATATCGGCTTATATTCAATATCAAATTCTACGACCAACAAATATCATATTGGAAATAGAGATATATATATATATCTTTCAAATTTCCATAACAACATCTGTATAATCACGAATTCCAACATCGAAATGATTCAGAGACAATTTCGATTCAAATCCATTCCAATTCAATTATTGGAAATTCTGGTTACTTTTAAAACCCTTTTCAAATTCAATTTATTTATTTAAAAATAAATAGAATTTTAATTCTAGTTCAAAACTAGTTCATTTCGATAAAAATCTATTTTTATCTTTTCAAATATGGAGTTTTTCATCCCAATTCTTCCCAAATCATTTCTTATGATTTTACACAAATTATTGATATTTTTAATAATTTTATCAAGGCCCGTACAGTCGATTTCCATTAACGGTCATCGAACTGCACTTACACCGACCTTTTCCAAATTTAATTTGGACATAATTCCAAATCCAACCGTTAGATTTCAAATTTCTAATATTCGTTAGAAAGCTCTTTTCGATACGAACCCAACGGTTCCGGTTTTAGGAGAATCCGACGGTCGGATGTCCCGTAACGTCTGTTCGAAGTCAATGGTCGAAATTCGCGAACTACCACGGCGCGGCGCGTTCTATTCAGGCCATTATATTATATATATAATATATATAATATATACTTCGTTGATTTTCTTTTCAAAACGATTTTTAATTCAATTTCCATTCATTTCCAATTCAATTTGAATTTCAAATTAACTCAATTTCATTTCAAATACATTTCTATTCGAATTCATTTTCAAACGATTTCAATTCTATTTTAATTCTATTTGAATTTCAAACCATTTCAGTTTATTTTGAATTTCAAATCAATTCAATTAAATTTGAATTTCCATTCACTTTAATATTCACTTCAATTTGAATAAAATCGATATAAATATCGTTCACGTCAAAGTGGCGTCAATCTATCAACGCGGCTTCATATATTTCGATTTTCAAATATTCTACTTCAAATATTTCTATTTCAAATATTTCTATTTCGAATATGGAATGAGGCCAAATCAATTACCACATAATGTTAATTATATGGATTTTCTACAACACATGTATACCATAACAACGATGAATAATCAACCATCATCCAAAGTGCATTCTATACTGTATAAGCATCAAATATAAATATTCAACACTTATAACAGCCTGTCAATCAATCGATCGACATACAACTAAACAATCGGGATTAGTGTACGTCAAATATCATCCCAATACCCGTGTGGGGTTTCAGACAATCAAACACAGATTTTATTTGTGCAGTTGGGCGATGTGTAAAATTTATCGTCCCAATCAATATTAGTCAAATGTGTGTATATAAACAAATCGTACGATTTGTTTATTTTTATTTCATTTCATATATACATTAAAAGTTCTATTTTTAACTATAAAATATTTTCAACTATATAAATATTTTATTTCATTTCATATCACATCACACAATCAACTACACATCAAAATCAAACAAACAAGCATACAAGCCGTCCATGGTCTATGGACAACGGGTGTCGGGTGCTACTAAACACCGTCTGCATCTTAGTATATATATATATAAGTAGAAAAATTAAATTGAAAGGTGAGAAGTTCTCACCGAATTGCTAATCCAATCCCACGACTCTTCTTAGGTAGAAATCTTCGTCGTTCTTGCCTCTTGTCACTTTCTCTGCCCGTATTCGCTACATATACAAAAATCACATTTTTACTTCGCTATTCAATATATAAAAATCGAATTTTTACTTTGTTATTAAATATATAAAAATCGAATTTTCACTTTGCTATTCAATATATAAAAATCGAATTTTCACTTTGCTATTCAATATATAAAAATTGAATTTTTACTTTGTTATTCAATATATAAAAATCGAATTTTTACTTCGCTATTGAATATATGAAAATCGAATTTTTACTTCGCTATTCAATATATAATAATCGAATTTTTACTTCGCTATTCAATAATTAAAAATCATATTTTTACTTTTCTATTCAATTTAGAAAATCGAATTTTTACTTCGCTATTCCATATATAAAAATCGAATTTTTACTTCGCTATTCAATATATAAAAATCGAATTTTTACTTCGCTATTCAATATATAAAAATCAAATTTTTACTTCGCTATTCAATATATAAAAATCGATTTTTTACTTCGCTATTCAATATATAATAATCGAATTTTTACTTCGCTATTCAATAATTAAAAATCATATTTTTACTATGCTATTCAATATAGAAAAATCATATTTTTACTTCACTATTGAATATAGAAAAATCGTATTTTTACTTCGCTATTCAATATAGAAAAATCGTATTTTTACTTTATAAAAATCAAAGCTTTATGTTGTGAAAAATCGAAGCGTTGCATACAATAAAATCTGAATTTAAATCCACTCCTATTGGCCACAAAAAAAATTAAGTAAAAAAAAAAGAAAATTCTAAAATAAAATAAATAAAAACTTACAGGGTTCTTCCTAGCGGGGGGGGGGGTGTCGATTTTAGGCGACGGATGGACGGAAGGGGGGGGGGGTTTGCGGCTTGGTCGGAGGGCGGTAGACCCAGCGCGAACTGGTGGGTTGGGTGCGTCGTTTTTAGGGTAGGTTCAATCGAAGAAGAGGGGATGAGGGTGGTGGAAACTGCTGGAGAAGGAGGGCGAGGTTGCAGTGGTCGGCTAGGCGAAGGGGGCGTCGGAGCAATGACGAGGGTGGCGGCTAGGGCTTCCGTCGCCCTTTCTTTTTTTGTTTTTTTTGTCTTGAAATGGTCGGGGAGAGAGAAAAGAGGAGTGGGGGTTTAATTTATTTTAATTTTATATTATATTTTAATTCCAAAAGTTGACATTCAACCCGAACACCAAACGAGACCCAACGACTGTCATCCCTAGCTATTTACCCCCATTCCGAACACAATGAGATATGACACATAAGCTGATTCGACTGTTTCGATCAGTTTTCGTCAAAATCAACATATAACTCTGTATATTGAATTTGAACGCGCATTTCAAATTACCGAGGTCACATAATAACTCTAAAAATTCCCCAAAAATATTTTCTAGCTTCGTATTAACGATACGGTCCTAACAAAACTAGTTTCGTCGAATTCTGAGACCGTTTGAAAAATGGCCATTCTCCAGTCGATTAAAATCAACTAAAACTGGTCAAACACGTTTTCCTTTGCCACGCTCACATATTAATTCGAAAAATTATGAAATTTGGAATCTAGCAATAACTTTACATCACGGACCCAACAAAAGTGGTTTCGTCGAAATCCGATGTCGTTTGCAAAATTTCCATTTCTAAGGGCCTGAATTCCATAGCGACTTTTCAGAATTTTCAACTGGACATATCTTTTGATTCCCGCTATCAAATTTCGATTTTTCGGGTTCATTGGAAAGATATTCTCTATTCGATCCTAATGTTTTTGGTTTCACTAAAATCCGGTATATTTTGCACCCGGTACATTCAATTGAAGTTTGAAATCGAATTATCGAACTACCGCGCCATTTTCAATTCCTTTTATATATATAAATAAATATTTAAATTCTAACTACAATTCAAAAGAATATATACATTCGAATTATATTCAAAATAAATTTCTCGTCGATATTATTTAAAATAATCCATTTTAAATATTCAAAATTCATTAAAATTGCCAATTTAAAAATTTTAAACTGGCCCAGATTTCCGGGTTATTACAAATCCGGGCTTTCCTTTACTGGGAAGTTTGGGTCATTTCAAATATACATCAGAAAAATATCAGAGATTTAAAGTACATTTAAATAGCAGTGGACAAATAATACAAAATACAACTGAAAGAAAAACACGGACACAGAGCCTTATGAATATCGCTTCAGTTGTAAACCAGAATCCTATGAAAATAAATCTGCAAAACCAAAACTACCAGCTTCCCGTGCGGGAACTATGGGCAGCCCAGAGTTTAGATTAAAACAATAAACTCCAGGTCAGTCATGGGACTGGTGTGAGAACTAAAACAGTTATTAATCTTTATTTTAAAAGTTGGAGAAATCATGGGACCACGCCGTATAACACGGAACGGGTTTCCTCCACATGAATCTTAGTTTAAAATAAAACAACGCAATACTTTTTGGAAAGATGAAGCTATTATAAGACTCAGGTCCCATCACACAATGCAACGCAAGCCGGAGGATAGAGTTTTCCCTCATAATAGCCAAACATGCTTGGTTCATTTAAAACAAATTATTTTGATATCACTATAAGTGTATAGTGTCAAAAACAGCTTCAAATATAAATGTATCAACCATAGACGGCATGGGTACCATATGTCATGTCACCATACTAGTTCTACAATCAAAACCGCACAATATCGTATTGGAAGTTGGATTTCCATCTATGAACCAAGGCAAGGGATCGTCCTTATCGAATTCGAGACAGTCTAGCCCATGTCTCAGGATCAGTCGCAACTGCACCTTGGAGCCACAGGGCCGGTCCACAACTTACGTTATTGGATTATATATAATTCCTAAACAATACGTTTCCCCGCCCTATGGGGCATAAATCAAAAGCCACCAAGGACTCAAATTCGAGGTACCTCGCTATCCATCATCCATATAAGTAAAAATGTCTAAGCTACATACCATGACACCACTCCTAGCTAGAAATAAATGCATGTTCTCCCTGGATCCTTCTCCCGTTTCTGGTTCATATTGGGGTATGAGGCTCGCGAATCAATGCTATACACAATGCTATGCTAATTAAAGCTTTGCTTTGATCATCATCCACAAGGCTCTGCTTTTCAACAAAAGCAGTGATCATTTTCATCCTGGCATGCCACACTGACAATTCACGCCATGCGACTGATGTCTATCGATATATTACCTCTGAGCTCATACGTCTTAGAAAAGGGTGTTAAGCAAGAGAATAAATTTTCCGCCACCAAGCAGATATATATTTAATAGAAATCAATCAACACAGAGTAAAATCCAATGTCAGACACACATCCATTTACAAGGCCATTCTGGGTCTGAACAAAATCGGATGTAACAACCAAGAATTTTTAAGTGTAATTTTATTTGATGATTTAATTTAAATTTAAATTTTTATATCATTTTATTCATTTAAAACTCAGTTTGTTTGTATTTTTATAACTATTTTGATTTTGAATTAAAAATTAAATTTATTTTGGTTTTTATATAACGAATTAATTTGATTTGATATGAATGTATTTTAATAATGTTTTCAATTTCGATCTTATTTAGTATATAAATTAAATCGAGATTACTTAGTTGGATTTGAATTTATTTAGGAAAATTAAAACATGAAATTGATTTATAATGAAACATTTATCTTTAATTTTTTTTCATTTAAAAGTGATTTAAATAATTTTATGTTGAAAACGTCAGATTTTAGTCACTTCGTTTGGATCAGTTTTTGATGATTATTTGCGGTAGCGGCAACCGATATATCTCAAATAAAAATGAATGCGTCTAACTAGACATAGCGTAGAAATTATTCGTCGGAAAATTTGAATGTTTGTCGATCGCGCAATTTTCAGTGCAAAGTTGCGCATATCAGTTCAAATTTTAACAATTTTGCAATCCCGCCGAAACCAGATCAGAAAAACATGAAAAATATTTTATTCGTTGTCATGAATCTGACAGTGAAATTTGTTTTGCGAAAAACGGATGTTTTGACTTCTGTTTAATTGTTTTCTCGTGCCATTTTTCTTTTAAAAGCGGTCTGTAATGCCCTTTTGAAAGGAGCATCCTGACACTGCAAATTGTATACTGTTGTAATTTTCTTATCGTGCTGATTAGCACAATATATTCATTTGTCAGTTTCGGTGCTCAGTTCGCATTGGAATTTCGAAAAAGTTTCTGCAGTTCATTTTTGAAACAAAGCCATTTGAGTTCGAAGTGTCCATATTCGGATCCCTCATATTTTTTGGGCCATTTTGGGTCTGCAAAACCCGTTCATTTATTTTATTAAACTTCCCATTTATTTTTTTGTTTCTTTGGTTGGACACTTTTAATGCATATGTGTCTTTGCTTTGTCAATTTAAAACACCACGTCCATTCCTAATTTTCCCAAAAGCTCCTTATTCTTTGATTTTTCCAAACGCTGGTATTTTTTTTCTTAGATTCCAACCTGATGATATCTTCACTATATTAACTCATTTTTTTTACAAACAATAAAAGTAACATATGGTTTCATGAAGGGGAAACATCATTTACTTCAAAAGCACTACGCCCTTCATTCAGTTGTTTATGTTCCCAAAACTAAACCATTCATAGACCGTGCATGCATCGTTACTTCCATTCCATGCGTATCCAAAGTCCCTTCATGTTCTGTAACAACCCTGAATTTTTTAACAAAAATAAAATATTAGTTTTGGTTAATTTAATGGATTGGGATATTGAAAAATATGTTATTTAAAAAAAATATAGCTCTAATATATTAGTGTAACGACCCGGAAAATCTGAACCAATTTAAAATTTTTAAATTGGCTAAAATAGTGGATTTTAAATATTTAAAATAAATATTTTAAATAATAAAGATGAAAACTGAGTTTAAATCGACAATGGAAAACGAATATAATTTATTCTAATTATAAACAAGGCCTGAAATGGCGCGGTAGTTTCAAAATTTGAATTCAAACTTTGACTGACTGTACCGGTAGCAAAACAAAACGAATTTGAGTAAAACCAAAAATATTTAAATCTATTAGTGAATAACTTTCTAACGAATCTGAAAAATCGAAGTTTCCTAGCGGAAAGCAAAAGTTATGGCCAAATGAATTTTCAGAAAGGTCGCTATAAATTTATATAGCCCGTGAAATTGGCCATTTTGCAAACGACCTCGAAATTCGACGAAACCACTTTTGTTGGATCCGGGATGTGAAGTTATTGCTAGGTTTCAAATTTCATAATTTTTGAAACTAGTATGAGAGCGTGGCAAAGGATAACGTGTTTTGGTCAATTACAGTTAAATTGGATCGACCAGAAATGGGCCTTTTTGCAAACGGTCTCAGAATTCGACGAAACTAGTTTTGTTGGGACCATATCATCAAAACATAGCTAGATTTATTTTTCTGGAATTTTTTGAATCATTTTGTGGCTCTGGAAAATTGAAATGTACGTTCGAATCAAATATTGAATGTTCTATATTTTAATTTGAAGGAAAACTGACTGAAACAGTCGAATGGGCCTACGAAACATATCCCATTGTGTTCGGAATGGGGGTAAAACGCTAGGGACGATAGTCGTTGGGTTTGAATTGGTGTTCGTGTGTGACAAGTGGTATTTTCAGATTTTTAAAATATATAAATATAAAAAAAATCATTGGTCAACGTTAAATTCTCTCTCCCCGATAATTATAAATCGCAAATGACGGAAATTGTTCCAACCTTTCCCCCTCGTTTTCTCCTCCTACACGCAAGGATAGCCTTCGACCCAGTTGGGGTTTTTGAAGAGCTCCCCTCAAGCTTCAAGTCCATACCAACCTCGCCCCTTATCGTTGAGTGTAGTGGGCGAATCACCTCTCCAAAGTTGGAGACTTCCCGCCGCCGTCGTGGGTGACTGGAGCCACTGAAGTGGGCCCCGCTTCAGGCGCCAGCGCGCCTCTCCAAGCGCTCCGAGGTGGTGCCGTCTGATCGGGACATCGTGCTACGGTTTGAGTGAAAATCTGAAACCTAGTTTTGAAGATTCAAATAAGGTATACGGCTGAGTTAATTTTCAACTGTTTTAACACCTTTAAACCGTTGCAAACTTTGAGAAATCATATCTTTCTCATGTGTTGACGAAAATCGATGAAATAGGAAACATCGTGACCGTGTGGACGTCTTCTACATTCTAGAAGAGACCACATATTTTTCTGAGCCTTCTGCTATTTTTGGTGGAGTGGATCCCAATGTGAGATTTCTAATTTATAAACAATATGGAAAACGACGATGTATAAATTATATAGTCGATGTATGGGTTATATAATCGTTGTACACCTCTTGTATAAGCATTGTATAAGTTGTACGTTCGATGTATAAGTTGTATATGCGTTGTAAAAATTATATATGTGTTGAAATAGAAGTGAAATGCTATATATAAATATATATATGCCCCTCGTCCACAAACCATGGATGATATTTATTGGTTATGATTGGTGTGAAAATTGATTGATAGCGAATGGTTGATTGGAATTGTTTGTGGTTGATATTGATTGGTCATGGTTGAAAAATACCCGTTTGTGGATGAGAAATGTTTGGTTGAAACCACATAGGATTAGTTTGTGGAAATGAAAAAAATATACATGCCGCCTGCGTGCGAACTAGATGCATGATTCCCCATTGTCAAAAGCTGCGAGGCTTTAAGGTAGAGCGAGGAGCCGTACTAGGGACGGTCCCGGTTTTAACTACCCTGCCGTTATGCTGCCGAAATTTTGAATAATATTCATGTGTTAGAATTATTTTCCTGTGTTGAAACTAAATTCGTCTGTTGAATAGAAAACCTTCATGTGTTGAATAGAATTTCATTCGTTGAATCATATTCATGTGTTGAGTGGTATTCGTGTTTTAAATATAAAAATCACCTTTTTACTCTATATATACAAACTATAGAAAACCTTCATGTGTTGAATTGAAATTCATTCGTGGAATAGAAATTCATGTGTTGAATGGTATTCGTGATTTAAATATAAAAATCACCTTTTTATCTATACATACAAACTATAGAAAACCTTCATGTGTTGAATTGAAATTCATTCGTTGAATAGAAATTCATGTGTTGAATGGTATTCATGTTTTAAATATAAAAATCACCTTTTTATCTATACATACAAACTATGGAAAACCTTCATGTGTTGAATTGAAATTCATTCGTTGAATAGAAATTCATGTGTCGAATGGTATTCATGTTTTAAATATAAAAATCACCTTTTTATCTATATATACAAACTATAGAAAACCTTCATGTGTTGAATCGAAATTCATTCGTTGAATTAAAATTCATGTGTTGAATGGTATTCGTATTTTGAAAGAAATTGTTTTATATTAAAAATCCTATTTTTATTATCTATATGAACTATATAAAATAATCGTGTTTTGAAATGAATTGTTTTACAATAAAAATAACATTTTTATTATATACATGAATTGTAAAAAAATAGTGAAGTTTTGAAATAGAAGACAGTAAGATAAAAATATCATTTTTATCAAATGTATGAAAATCATATAGTTTTGAAATCGAAGAATCGATATATATATATATAAATAGAATTGAAATATATCGAATAAAGAAGCTGCAGTTCGTATTTTGAAACCGTGATTTCAAACGATTAGTGCGGGAGATCCGACCATCGGATTTTCCCGAAATCGCAACCATTGGGTTCGCTTTGGAAATATCTTTCCAACGGCACCAACTTTGTAAAAATCAACCGGTTGGATTGTCTGGAATGTTTAATTCAAATCTGAAGAAAAACAGCGCCAGAATCGATTATATTTATATGTATATAAATATAATTATATTAAATCAAATAACGACGCTGTAGTTCGTATTTTGAAATCGAAACTTCAAACGATTATACTGGGAGATCCGACCGTCGGATTTTTCCGAAACTGGAACCGTTGGATTCGTTTTGAAAAGTTCTTTCTAATGATATGAATTTTGTGTAGATCCAACAGTTAGATTTTCAGATATATGTAAATCAAATCTGAAGAAAAACAGCGCCACGACCGCGTTATGGCCCGAAGCGTCATTTGTATAAATTGGCTATTTCAAAATAATTAAAAATGGCGATAAATAGTTAAAATATTATAAACGATATGGATGTGAAATTTAGAAACTAACTGAAGGTTGGCTAAGTCGAATGGTTTCCTGTCTGTTGATCTGATGTTGGTTTCGGCCTTCGGGGTTAATATTTGGGAAATCGTTCTGTTACTGATTTACGGTTAGCGACTAATGAATTGAAATGATGCGTAGTAGTGTTTGTGTAGCACTTGTTTATTACATACGCGAGTTGCTCAGAAAGACCAGGTTTATCCCATTCTGAATAACTGAATCGACGATAAGAAATCATAGATGAAGACGGTGGTCGAAGACCGGAGATCTTCACCTCGTTTGGATGGTAACCGAGGTCTTGATTGGAAGGCATCCCGAAATATGGATAATGAGTGGTGATCGTCCAGACGTACGTGGTGATCAATGGGTTTGCGAGGTATATAGTGCCTTCGGTTTCGTTCAGACCCAGAATGGACTTGCAAATGGACGGTGTGTCTGACATTGGAATTTATTCTGTGTGATTGACAGCCATCAGTTGCATGGTGTGAATTGCCTGTGTGGCATGCTAAGATGCAGTGATCAGGGCTTCTGTTGAAAAGCAAAGTCTTGTGGTGATGATCAAAGCCTCACCTGTGTGGCGTAGCTTTGTGTACAACGTGAATTCACGAACCTCACACCTGGTATGAACCAGAAACGGGAGAAAGGACCTCAAGGAGGACATGCGTTTCTTTCTAGCTAGAAGTGGCGTCAGTGGTTTTACATGCCCTGACGAGTTTGATTTATGTGGTTGTTACTGTTGCGAGGCGCCTCAGTTAGATCGGACGATCCGGGTCCAATGGAGTCATTTGTTGGCTCACTTACGCCCCAAAGGGCGGGGAAACGCATTGGTCAGGAATTTCAATCCACATCGGTGGACCGGCCCTGACGATCCAAGGGCCCACCTGTGTCTGGATCCTGAGACACGGGCTAGAGCGTCTCGAATTCGGTAAGGACTATCTTTTGCCTTGGTTCATGATGGAAATCCAATTTCCAAATATGTGACTGTGCGGCTTTGATTATATATATATATGGTGACATGATATATGGTACCCATGTCGTCTATGATTGATAGTTATGATTGAAATTGTTTTTGAAACATATAAACACTAGTAATAATATCAAATGCTTTTGTTTTATTCGTATCAAGCATATTTTGGCCATTATAAGGTAAAAATCTATCCTCTGGTTTGCGTTGCATTGTGTGATGGGAACTGAGTCTTATAATGGCTTCAATTTTATAAAAAGCATTGCGATGTTTAAAAGAATGATTTGTTTTAAAGCACTGGCAATCCAATGGAGTAAACCCGTTCCACGAAAGTGGCATGGTCCTGTGATTAGCCATATTTTAAATGTGTTGAGTAGATTTCTCATACCAGTCCCATGACTGACTCGTAGTTTGTTTCACTTTCAAACTCGGGTGCCCCTTTTTCTACACGGGCAGCCTTGTATTCCGGTTCAGCTGGCTCTTTCTGGATAGCTGGAGCTGAAGATGGATTCTATTATTTATCTCTTTTTATGCTGTTCAGCTTCTATTGTACATTATGTTTGTTTCCGCTGTAGACATTTATGTATAGCTGAACTGTATTTGTACTAAGTATGATCTTATATACTGTGTTACTCTGATGATTACGTTTATCCAGTATATTCTATTGTGCATTATCTGGTGTATTTATTAATTCCTATTCTGCTATTATCTGTTTATGTGTTATATTACAAGGATTACCCTTGCCTCCGTCAGTACGGGGTTCAGGGTCATCTCATTTGGTATCAGAGCTTTGGTTTACAAAGCTCAGAGAACAAGACACGTTAGAACCATACGAAAGAATTCATCAGAAATTGGATTAGTAATATCCAAAGAGAATGACTCGTTAGAGATAGGATCAGTAGTATCCTAGAACGAGTGTGAAGAGTATATTTTTTTTAAAGATGAAAACAAATTTTGTTTTGAAATTTAAATCAATTATTCGTATTTGATTATTTATTTTATACTGAATTGGGACAATCCAATATATAAAGATTTTGCATATATGTCTTGCAAACGTGTATTCGAAGTTTTAATGTATTGGATAGTTATAGAATCACACTCTAGTGCCCGAGGATAATTCTGGTGATGGGGCACCATCGCCAGTATTTATTTTCGAGTTTCGAAAGTGAGATTTCTATATATTTCCAATTGACTGGTGTGAGAAACAAAATTGGATAAGGCATATTGTAGTGATTTGGCATCAAAAATGTGATTTTTTGGACTATATATCAAAGTTATGAATTTGAAAAGCTAATCAACTAATTGATTGATGGTTGTGTTGTTGATTATTGTTTGATTAATTAAAATTTGTACCCTATAGCCAAATTGATCAAAAAGTGAATTGTAATGAAAATTTATCGCATTTGCATGCATATACATGTACTTACACTGAATAGGTCATAGCAAAGAGGCTAGAGCAGAAGAATAAAATTGTTTGCCCGACAAATAGGTACATGTTAACCATAATTTACTGTTTTGTTTGGGTGAAGATGATATTATGAGCCGATTGGCTAGCCGTTTGGCTTTTTCTTTTTCTTTTTGAGATCAGAAGGCCTGTATGGCAATTTCGGGATTTTCCCCGTGCTCCCGGTGCAGGGGAGGTTTTGGCGAAATTTTTCGAAAATTTAGGGTGTTAGCCAAATTTTTGAAAAATTTGAAAAGTTCTAAGAAACTGAAAAGTTAAAGAACTTAAGCCATAATAAAAATAATGAAAGTTGAGTTGGTTTGTAAAAAAACTTACGGCATCCTTCCTTTTCAGGGACGAAAAGTTTTAAGTGGGGGAGATTGTAATAACCCGGAAATCCGAGCCAATTTAAAATTTTTATTTTGGCAATTTTAGTGGATTTTTATTATTTAAAATGAATTATTTTAAATAATAATGACGAGAAATTTATTTTGAATAGAATTCGAACGTATATATTATATAGATCGTCGTTAGAATATAATTATTTATTTTAAATTATAAAAGGAATTGAAAATGGCGTGGTAGTTCGATAATTCGATTTCAAATTTCAAATGAATGTACCGGGTGCAAAATAAACTGGATTGTTGTGAAACCAAAAATATTTGAATCTAATTGGGAATATCTTTCTAACGAATCCGAAAATTGAAATTTCATAGCGGGGATCAAAAGATATGTCCAGTTGAAAGTTCTGAATAGTCGCTATGGAATTCTGGCCCTTAAAATTAGCCATTTTGCAAACGACCGCGGATTTCGACGAAACCACTTTTGTTGGGTCCACGATATCAAATTATTGCTAGGTTTCAAATTTCATAATTTTTCAAATCAATATGTGAGCATGGCGAAGGAAAACGCGTTTGACCAGTTTTAGTTGATTTTAATCGACTGGAAAATGGCCATTTTTCAAACAGTCTCAGAATTTGACGAAATTAGTTTTGTTAGGACCGTATCGTCAATACAAAGCCAGAAAATATTTTTCGGGAATTTTTCTAGTTAGTATGTGACCCCGGTAAATTGAAATGCGCGTTCAAATTCAATATATAGAGTTATATGTTGATTTTGACAAAAACGGATCGGAATGATCGAATCGCTTGCGGTACATATCCCATTGTGTTCGTAATGGGGGTATTACGCTATGGGCGACAGTCGTTGGGTCATGATTGGAGTAGGAAATAAAAATCAACTTTTTGTGAATTAAAAAGGAATTAAAAAAATATTTCTTTTTAAAAACCCCTCCCCCGTCCTCTTTCTCCCCAATTCAGTTTTTAAAGAAAAAAATATAAAAAAAACCGCCGCCCTCCTTTATCACCTACGCGCCTCCTCCTACTGCTGCAGCCTCTGCTGCTTCTTCTTCCACCTCGTACGCCGCCCTCCTCTTCTTCTACTTCTCCTCCGTTCATCTCTGGACCGCACCCCACTCCAAACCGCACCCCCCAAACCACCGCCTCCCTACTGTAACGACCCAGAAAATCTGAACCAATTTAAAATGTTTAAATTGGCCAAAATAATGGATTTTAAATATTTAAAATAAATATTTTAAATAATAGCAATGAAAACTGAGTTTGAATCGAAGTTTGAAAACGAATATAATTAATTCTAATTATAAACAAGGCCTGAAATGGCCGTGCAGTTCGTGTTTTGAAACCGTGATTTCAAACGACTAGTGCGGGAAATCCGACCATTGGATTTTCCCGAAACCGCAACCGTTGGGTTCGCCTTGGAAATATCTTTCAAACGGCACCAACTTTGTGAAGATCCGACAGTTGGATTGTCTGGAATGTTTAATTCAAATCTGAAGAAAAACAGCGCCAGAAACGATTATATTTATATATATAATTAAATTAAATTGAATAATGACGCTGTAGTTCGTATTTTGATATCATAATTTCAAACGATTAGTGCGGGAGATCCGACCGTCGGATTTTCCCAAAACTAAAACCGTTGGATTCGTTTTGACAGGATCTTTTTAATGATATAAATTTTGTGGTGATCCAACGGTTAGATTTTTAGATATGTGTAAATCAAATCTGAAGAAAAACAGCGCCACGACCGCGTTATGGCCTGAAGCATTGTTGGAATGAATTGGCTATTTTTAAATAAATAAAAATAGCGATAAATCGTGATAACATATTATAAATGATATGGAATGGAAATAAACTGAATTTGCTCGATTTATTTGATATTTGATGGTTGAATGTGTTTGGTGTGAAAATTACATTAAAGAACAGAATCGGCGTTGTCGAATAATTTAACCACTGAAATGAATTGATTTGAAATTCGAGATATACGTGAATTATTTGAAAAGGCCGAGTTAATTCTCATTTCAAATAATTGATCGACGAGTGAAAGTCGAAGATATGAAGAAGGTGCAAGACCGATGATCTTCACGTCGAATGGAGGGGTGCTACTGATGCTCGTGATAGGAGTAGCTACCTTGACGGGGTTGAAGTAATAGCCACCCGGACGTACTTGTTGATTGTACGGATATGCGAGGTATTGAGTGCCTCCGGTTTCGTTCAGACCCAGAACGAACGTGTAAATGGACTGGGTGTTTGACATTGGATTTTGTTCTATGTTGATTGATCTCTATTAAATATATATCTGTTTGGCGACGGAGAATTTATTCTCTTGCTTAACGCCCTTCTCTGAGACGTACGAGCCCAGAGGTTATATAACGATAGAAATCAGTCGCACGGAGTGAATTTCCTGTGTGGCACGCCTAAGTGATAGATGATCAAGGCTTCTGTTGAAAAGCAAAGTCTTGTGCTTGATGATCAAAGCACAGCCTGTGTGGCATAGCTTTGTGTATAACGTGAATTCGCGAGCCTCACACCCCGGGATGGACCAGAAACGGGAGAAGGATCCAGGGAGGACATGCGTTTCTTTCTAGCTAGGGTGGTGTCAGTGACCTACCAGCCCTGACATTTATATACTTTTCACCTGTGTGGTTGTTGCTGTTGCGAGGCGCCTCGGATATATCGGTCAATCCGGGACCGATGGAGTCATTGGGCTCATTTACGCCCCAAAGAGCAGGGAAATGCAGTGTTCAGGCATTTTAATCCACTTCGGTGGACAGACCCTGTGGCTCCTAGGTGCAGTTACGGCTGTAGCCTGAGGCTCGGGCTAAAGAGTCTCGAATTCGGTGAGGACTATCTTTTGCCTCGGTTCATGACGGAAATCCAATTTCCAAATACGACATCGTGCGGGTTTGATTGTATACCTATATATGGCGACATAGTGGTATGGGGCATTAATGCCGCCTATGATTGATAGTTATGATCGAAGTTGTTTTTGAAACGTATATACACTAGCAATAATATCAAATGATTTGTTTTGCTCGTATGAAGCATATTTTGGCCATTATAAGGTAAAACTCTATCCTCTGGTGTGTGTTGCATTGTGTGATGGGAACTGAGTCTTATAATGGCTTCATTTTTATAAAAAGAATTGCGATGTTTAAAAGATCTATTTGTTTTAAAAGCACTAGCAATCTAATGGAGTAAACCCGTTCCGTGAAAGTGGCGTGGTCCTGTGATTTGCCATATTTAATAATGTGTCGAGTAGATTTCTCATACCAGTCCAATGACTGACTCGTAGTTTGTTTCACTTTCAAACTCGGGTGCCCCTTTTTCTACACGGGCAGCCTTGTATTCAGGTTTTATTAGGCTCTTTCTGGATAGTTGGAGCTGAAGATGGATTCTATCATTTATCCCTTTTTATGTTGTTCAGCTCCTGTTGTACATATTATGTTTTCATTTCCGTAGTAGACATTTATGTATAGCCGAACTGTACTTTGTACTAAGTATGATCCTATATATTGTGTAACTCTGATGATGATATTTATCCAGTGTATTCTATTGTACATTATCTGGTGTATTTATCTATTTATTTATTTTTGTTCTGCTGTTATCTGTTTATGTGTTATATTCCAAAGATTACCCTTGCCACCGTCTTATCGGGAACGGGGTCGTCACACCTACAGCGCCGCCAGCCCCTCCCATCATCGCTCAGTCGATCGGAGCCCCCCTCTTCCTCCAACCTCCCCCTTCTTCGTACGAACCGCCTCCCTCTCCTTTCCCTCCTTCGTGAATCGAGACCGACCCCCTCTCCGGCCCCACCTCTGGTCAGCGAGCATCCCCTTCCCCTTGTCGAGCTGCTGTGCCACCTACCCGTCCTCTTCCATCATAAAGAAGTGAGTTTTTAATTTATTCAATACATTATTTATAAAATTCGATTTTTAATCTATATACAATATTGTTTTAAATCAGATTTTCATAGTAAGGTATTGTGTACGTAAAGGTTTGATTTTTATAAATTAAAGGTTTGATTTTTATAAATTAAAAGGTTTGATTTTTAATTAGAAACAGGTAGGATTTTTAATCGAATAAAGATTAGATTTTTATTCATTTGAAAACCATATAAAGAAGGCGATTTTTGAAAAGGAAAAAAAAATATGATCTTTATATTATAGAAAGAAGTAAAAATATAATTTTTATATAAATGGAAGCGTTGTAAAAATATATGAAGTAAAATAAAAATAAGATTTTTATTTTATTGAAATAAAGCAATAAAAAAATAATTTTATTTGAACAGCGTGGAAAAGAACTGCAGTGGAATTTCAAGCAAATCCAGATGTTCGGCAGTTCAAAAGCAACGCACGGCGGAGTGGAACCCTCTGTGAGAACACCTCACCTTTAATTTTTATTTCTAGTTTGAAATATATACTAGGATGCAAACGGTGTTTAGTAGCACCCGACACCCGTCGTCCACAGACCATGGACGGCTTGTATGCTTGCTTGTTTGATTTTGATGTGTAGTTGATTGTGTGATGTGATGTGAAATGAAATAAAATATTTTATATTGGAAAATATTTTATAGTTAAAAATAGAATTTTTAACGTGTATTTAAAATGAAATAAAAATAAACAAATCGAACGATTTGTTTATATACACGCATTTGATTGATACTGATTCGGACGATAAATTTTACACATCGCCCAACTGCACAAATAAAATCTATGTTTGATGGTTTGAAACCCCACACGGGTATTGGGATGATATATGATATACGCTAATCCCAATAATTAGTTGTATGTCGATCGATAGATTGACAGACTGTTATAAGCATTAAATATTTATATTTGATGCTTATGCAGTTTAGAACGCACTTTGGATGATGGTTGATGATTTATCTTTGCTGTTATATACGTGTGGTAGAAAATCCGTATAAGAAACATTATATGGTAATTGATTGGGCCTCATTCCAGTTTTGAAATAGAATATTTTAAAATTGAAATATACGAAGCCGTGTTGATTAGATTGACGCCATTTCAACGTGAACGATATTTATATCGATTTTATTCATTTTATAATGAATATCGAAAGTGATTTCAAAAATCTGATATTTTGAAAAGAATTGAAATTCGAATTAAACTGAATAGAAATAAATTCGAATTGAAATTGAATAGAAATGAATTCGAATTGAAATTCAAATAAAAATGAATTTGAATTGAAATTGAATTGAATTGAAAACGAACTGAAATTGAATTAAATATCGATTTGAAATGAATATAAAACGAATTTATATTGGAAAATTCAATTTTGATTTGAATTTGAAAAGGAAGTTGAAATTGTTTTGAAAACGAATTTAAAACGATTTATAAAATACATTTTAAAAGGAAATCGATGAAGCATATATTATATATTATATATATATATAATATAATGGCCTGAATAGAACGCGCTGCACTGCGGTAGTTCGTGAATTTCGACCATTGACTTCAAATGGATATTGCGGGAGATCCGACCGTCGGATTCTCCTAAAACTGGAACCATTGGGTTCGTATCGAAAAGAGATTTCTAAAGAATATTAGAAATTAGAAATCTAACGGTTGGATTTGGAATTATGTCCAAATCAAATTTGGAAAAGGTCGCTATAAGTGCAGTTCGATGGCCGTTGATGGAAATCGACTGTACGGGCCTTGATAAAATTATTAAAAATAGTAATAATTTGTGTAAAATCATAAGAAATGATTTGGGAAGAATGGGCATGAAAATTTCCATATTTGAAAGGATAAAAATAGATTTTTATTGAAATGAACTAGTTTTGAACTAGAATAATAATTTATTTATTTTTAAAATAAATAAATTGGATTTGAAATGGTTTTCAAAATAACCAGAATTTCCAATAATTACATTGGAATGGATTTGAATCGAAATTGTCTTCGAAATATTTTGATGTTGGATTTCATGATGATATAGATGTTGTTATGGAAATTTGAAAGATATAGATATATATATCGTTATTTCCAATACGATATTTGTTGGTCGTAGAATTTGATATTGAATATAAGCCGATATATTTTCTATTCAGAGCCATGTATTTAGTATCAAATGTGATTTGGGTTTGTCGTGAATGGTGTCTTCATTAACACTGTTCTTGAACCCAGATGAGAAAAAGATTAAATCTTTTTATTTAGATTTAATGAAGTGTACTAATTAAATAATATTTAATTGGAATTGAATTGGTATTGATTTTTGGGTTTATCGTGAACAGTGTTTTAAATAATACTTGTTCTTTAACCCGATAATTAATGGAATGTGATTTTGGGCTGCCGTGAACGATATCTTCAATAATACTGTTCTTAGACCCAAAGGAGTTAAGAAAATCAGAAACTAACTGAAGATTAGTTAAGTTGAATGGTTTCTGGGGTATTAATCTGATGTTGGTTTCGGCCTACGGGGTTAATACTTAGGGAATTGCTCACTTGCTAATTTATGGTTAGGGTCTGATTGAAATGTGATATGATTTTGGGGTTTATCGTGAACCATGTTTTAAATGACACTGATTCTTTAACCCATTCACAGATTAAAACTAAGTGGAGTTTTAATGAATCTTTTATTAGATTGAAAAGATCGAGAATGGAGTATCACCAGTTTTACTCCAGGCGATAGTAAAATCTTTAATTAGATTTGAACGTGAAATGGTAATTGAATTTACCGATAACACCGTGGTGTTAGATATGAAGTATTACCAGTTTTATTTCATGGGATGAATAGGTTGGGATTGGGAAATTAAAACAAATGACTACTTCGGTAAGGTTCGCTAATCCCGACTAGTTTGAATTGATATTCAAAAGTAGATTAAAGAATAAATTTAAAGGATTTATCTTTGATAAAATTAATGGAAACCTTTCCCTATGAATGTGAAATTTAGAAATTAACTGTTGGTTAGCTAAGCAGAATGGTTTTCTGGATATTGATCAGATGTTGGTTTCGGCCTTCGGGGTTAATATTTGGGGAATTATTCTCTTGTTAATTTACGGTTACTGACTGATGAATTGGAATGAGGCGTATGTTGTGTTTGTGTAACACTTGTTTATAATATACGCGAGTTATTCGGAAAGACCGGGTTTATCCCATTCTGAATAACTAATACGACGATAAGTCGAAGATGAAGACGGTGGTCGAAGACCGGAGGTCTTCACGTCGTTTGGGTAATTACTTGTAATAACCCGGAAATTCTGAGCCAGTTTAAAATTTTTATTTTGGCAATTTTAGCGAATTTTGAAGATTTAAAATAGATTATTTTAAATAATATCAACGAAAAATTTATTTTGAATTGAAATTCGATGTATATATTATATACGCCGTCGTTAGAATATAAATAATTATTTATAATTATAAATAGAATTGAAAATGGCGCGGTAGTTCGATAATTCGATTTCAAACTTCAATTGAATGTACCGGGTGCAAAACAATCCGGATTTTAGTGAAACCAAAAACATTAGGATCTAATTGATAATATCTTTCCAACGAATCCGAAAAATCAAAATTTCATAACAGGAATCAAAAGATATGTCCAGTTGAAAATTCTGAATAGTCGCTATGGAATTCAGGCCCTTAAAATGGGAATTTTGCAAACGACCTCGGATTTCGACGAAACCACTTTTGTTGGGTCCGTGATGTCAAGTTATTGCTAGATTCCAAATTTCATAATTTTTTAAATCAATATGTGAGCGTGGCAAAGGAAAACGCGTTTGACCAGTTTTAGTTGACTTTAATCGACTGGAAATTGGCCATTTTTCTAACGGTCTCAGAATTCGACGAAATTAGTTTTGTTAGGACCGTATCGTCAATACGAAGCTAGAAAATATTTTTTAGGAATTTTTAGAGTTAGTATGTGACCCCGGTAAATTGAAATGCGCGTTTAAATTCAATATATAGAGTTATATGTTGATTTTAACGGAAACTAATCGAAACGATCAAATCAGCTTGCGAGACATATCCCATTGTGTTCGGAATGGGGGTAAAACGCTATAGGCGACAAGCGGTGGACCTCGTTTAGAGGTCGTATGTAAAAGTCAACTTTTTGAAAATAAAATAATAAAAAAATTAATTAATTAAATCTCCCTCCTCCCCTTATCTTCTTCAGGTTGCCCCCCCCTTTCATATTCGATTTAATCGAATGATAGAAAAAAAAAGAGAAAGAAGGGCGACCGGGGGGGGGGGAGGGGGGTGAGCCGCCACCGCATCACCCCCCCCCCCCCCCCTCCCCAGCGATGCTGCCGCCGCTTCACCTTCTACCTCCTCTTCTCTCCCTTTGACCTGCGAGCCATTCTCCCCCTTCCCCTCCTCCTCGCCAGCAAGGCCACCGCATCGCGCCCCCCCTTTCGCCCTCCAGTTCGAGGAAGCCGCCCCCCTAAAACCCTGAGCCACCAAAACCACCACCTGCTGGAGGAGCCACCACCACCAGCGAACAAGAAAGCCCCCCTCCGCTCCTCCTTAAAGCAATGTAAGCCCTTCCATTTATTTTGTTTTGTTTAATTAATTTTAGCAATTAAAAATCTGAAATTTTATATTGAAGGAGGATAAAAATATAATCTTTTATATTGTAAAAAGATAAAAATATGATTTTTACACGGTAGGAACTATAAAAATATAATCTTTATGAAATATAGAATATAAAAATATCATCTTTGTATATGTAGCAAAATAAAAATGTGATTTTTATTATATATTCATAGAAATAAAGAGGTGATTTTTATAGTGAGGAAATAAAAGCGAAATCTATATTTTTGAAAGGTGAAGTCTTTATATTTGAAAAGGCGAGATTTTTATATATTGAATAGCAAAGTAAAAATTCGATTTTTATATATTGAATAGCAAAGTAAAAATTCGATTTTTATATATTGAATAGCAAAGTAAAAATTCGATTTTTATATAGTGAATAGCATAGTAAAAATTCGATTTTTAAATATATGAAGTGATTATCAAAATATGATTTTTAAATTGAAAGTGAACAAATAAAAATGTGATTTTTATATATGTAGTGGCTACGGGCAACAAAGATGACAAAGATGCGATAACGATGAAGATTTCTATAAAAGAAGTGTCATGAAGTTGGATAGCTATCGGTGAGAACTTCTCACTCAAATTTCTTTTTCTAGTTATATATATATACTAGGATGCAGATGGTGCTTAGTAGCACCCGACACCCGTCATCCAAAGACCATGGATGGCCTGTTTGTTTGATTGATGTGTTGTGAAAATTGTTTGTGTTGTGGAATGGTCGAATAATAAAATATTTTTGTGTTGAAAGGAAATAAAATATTTATATAATTAAAAATATTGTATCGTTAAAAATATAATTTTAACGTGAATGTGAATAAATAAATATTTATAAACAAATCGGCCGATTTGTTTATATACACTGATTTGACTGATATTGATTGGGATGATAAATTTTACACATCGCCTAACTGCACAAATAAAAATCTGTGTTTGTTGATTTGAAACCCCACACGGGTGTTGGGATGAAATTTGAGTACACTAATCCCAATTATTTAATTGTATGTCGATCGATTGGTCGACAGGCTGGTAAGCGTTAATTATTTATATTTGATGCTTATGCAGTTGTGTGGTGCACTTTGGATGATGGTTGATTGTTTATCATTGCTATTATATGCATGTGTTGTATGGAATCCATATGATTAACATTATATGGTGATTGATTGGGCCTCATTCCAATCGGGAAAATAATGAATACTATAAAAAGGGAATTCATGTGTTGAATATAAAAATAGTCATGTGTTGACGATGTTCATGTGTTGAAACTATTCATGTGTTGAGTGAAATATTTTAATAATAAAATTCACATCTTTATCATATTTACAATTAGAATATACTTTACGATGGAGTCGAATTAAAATCAAAAGATAGATACCATAGTTTTATAAAATATTTTACATAACAAAAATAGTGATGTGTTGACAGTACTCATGTGTTGAGATTAGTCGTGTGTTGAAAGAAATATAGATTCATGTGTTGAATAGAATATATATTCATTTGTTGAATAGGATAACGAATTTATTGAAATATATAAAGCCGTGTTGATTAGAGTTGCGCCATTTTGACGTGAACGATATTTATATCGAGTATATTCGTTTTTATAATGAATATAGAAAAGGTAGTGATTTAAAAATATAACGTTTTGAAAATATTATCATTTATATAGTAATGATATGAAATATTCAATTTTGATTTGAAATGGAATATAGAGTTGAAAAGGTTTTGAAAACGAATTTAAAATGATTTATAAAATACGTTTCAAAAAGGAAATTGACGAAATATATATTATATATATAATGGCCTGAAAAGAACGCGCCGCGCCGCGGCAGTTCGTGAATTTCGACCATTGACTTCGAATTGACGTTGCGGGAGATCCGACCGTCGGATTCTCCTAAAACCGGAACCGTTGGGTTCGTATCGAAAAGAGCTTTCCAATGAATATTAGAAATTTGAAATCTAACGGTTGGATTTGGAATCATGTCCAAATCAAATTTGTAAAAGGTCGATGTAAGTGCAGTTCGATGGCCGTAGATGGAAATCGACTGTACGGGCCTTGATAAAATTATTAAAAATATCTATAATTTGTGTAAAATCATAATATTTGGATTGGAAAGAATTGAGCTGGAGAATTCCACATTTGAAAAGATAAAGATAGATTTTTATCGTAATAAACTAGTTTTGAACTAGAATTAAAATCAATTTATTTGATAAATAAATAAATTGAATTTGAAAGTGATTTTAAAAGTAATCAATATTCCCAATACGTGGATTGGACTGGAGTTGAATCGAAATTATCTTCGAGATATTTCGATGTTGGATTTCGTGACTATACAGATATTGCTATGGGGATTTGAATGATATATTTTATATCGTTATTTCCAATACGATATTTGTTGGTTTCAGAATTTGATATTGAATATAAGCCGATATATTTTCTATTCAGAGCCTTGTATTTAATGTCAAATGTGATTTGGGTTTATCGTGAATCGTGTTTTAGATGACATTGGTTCTTTAACCCAGTTAAAGGCAAGATATTGATTTTTGAAAGAATTAAGACTAAGTGTAGTTTTAATGAATCTTTAATTAGATTAAAATGTGAATTGATAATTTAAATTATCAAATCTGAAAAGTGATCGAGAGTGGAGTATCACTGTAACGACCCGGATTTTTCGAACAGTATTTTAAATATTTAGTATCGTTTAAATATTGGATTAACCATATAAAAGAATTTTTATAGTGAATTATCGATCAAATAATCGAAATACGAGAACAAAATATAACTGAACACGAAGTTAAAAGAATCAAAACAATTCAAATGATCAGTGTCAGTTCTGTCTGAACATGTACGATAAAAATAATCTATTATCGATGAATTTAAATTATTTGAAATCAATTTAAATTTGAAACTATTTAATATAACATATAAAAATGCTTGGAAATAATTGGATTTAATTTAATTTAGTTGTCAGTTAAATTTGTTATCTTTTCCATACGATCAAATAAAATCTCAGAACCTTTTCCATTGAGCCTAGAATTGTATTATAATCTAGTAACGTCGTTCGTTCGTTATGTTTCATAGCGGTCCGGGGACCGTGAGATATTTTAAGTTATTTAAATAAAATCAAAAATTAATTTATATTTTTCATGTTGGTACTTAAGCCAACAAGCCGACCTACCTTCTTTGAAAAACTCAAACACTACTTCCCTCGAGCCAAAAAAAATCTGTCGGTGATCTTCAATAGCAAGGAAACACAATATTAATGCCTTCGTACTCATGTCCCCTTCGTTGGCTTTTAAATAGATTGCAACTCCTTTACTCCGTTCATTTTCATTTCCTTAACAAAGAAAATCAAAACCCGCCAGTTCCTCTTCTAAATATTCTTCAACAAATCGAATTAAAAATGGTTGCGCATCTATTCACAATCGAACCAAATGGAAAGGGAATTTTGAACATCGTAGTGGTTTGTGGAGCTCGACAGTTCGAGCGCAACTTAGGGTTAGGCGTTGTTCATCGAGGCAGTGAAATCAGGAAGCGGTTTCGATTTTGGGGGTTCGGGCTTCTGGAGGCTTGCGAGCTGGAAGGGAGTTAGGCTCTTGATTTTGAGGTGAACTCGAGCCCGATTTGGAGTCGCGATTTGGGGTTCTGGGATGGGGCGATTCAGGAACAGCGAAAGGGGAAGTCGCGGTGGCTTATGGGACGAGCAGTGGAAGGAATCAAGAGGATAAAAAGGTGAATAATAGATTTAGTTCTTAATTAAATTAGCTAGTAACATTTTTAATTCATTTAAAATTTATAAACTGTAGTACAAGGATTTAAGTTTAGTTAAAGTAAGAAAAATTATTTATTTAATTTAAGTAATTAGTGATGATTTAGGGTATGAGTTTATTTCAAGAGAAAAATTTACTTATGTATTTTTATTTGTGTGGAAACAAATTTAAATTAAATAAGGTATGGAAATTAGTTTATATAATTGGAAATCTAAATTTTTGTAAAAGGAAGTGGAAAAGGTAATTGAAGTCGTTGTTTATTTATTTAGGTAAGCATTGAAAATATATATGGTTAAGTGTTTGAAAATACATAGGATAAATTAATCTATAGGATAGGGTAGTTTAAATTAAAAATCATTTAACCGTTGAATTAAATTAATGGTAGGTACTAAATTAATTTATTCAAGAAGACGGAAAGGCGAGACGATGGAGAATGTTAAATAAGTATGCGACAAAGGAAAATCCCTGGTGAGTAAATCTCACTCACCTTTAGAATTATTTTTATTTCAAAAAAAATAATTGTCTGTTGCTTGTGTGAATATTTTCTGGTTGTTTTATATATATTAGTTATTTAGGTTATATATATATATTGGGTTGAATTATTGGTTGGATTCCCGCAGTCTCATTAGCGGATGCCCGCAGTTTCATAGCGGATGATTACCCTATACGCCCCACGCTATGATTAGTGGATGACCTTCTATACCGCGATATTCTGCCACGAAGCAGAATTGGTATTATTTATGTGCTAACATCTGTGGATGCAGGAAAACAGGTTGGAGGAATCCAACTGGATTCCTCAAAAATATATTATCTGTTGTTTATTTGTTTGCATATATATTGTTATATATGACGTGTTAGAAAAATAAATAATTCGTTGCTTTGTGTGTTTAAATATCACTGGGCCAATTAAAAGGACATTTGAGATTTTAAAAGGAAAAATTCTATTTTTAAATAGAATTTGAATTTTAAATGGAAATAAAATATAAACTTGTTTTGAAAAAAAATAAAACAAGTAGTTCCTTTATAAACGAGTTTATAAATAGTTCTTTTATAACGAAGTTATAAATGAAGTGAAAAGAATTATCATTTGAAAATTCAGAAATAGAAATACAAGTGTGAAATTGGAATGGGAAATCTATCTTCAAAAGGAAAATAGAGATATTGATTTCAAAAAGGAATCGAAGTCGAGACTTGTTTAAAGAAATTGAATAAAGAGAATTCAATGAAGTTAACTATAGAGATTTGAAAATATGATTCAAAAGGAAATTTAAATATAGAATTTGAATTCAAATAGAAAAGGAAATGAAAATTTGAATTTAGAAGTCAAATAGAAAATCCAAAGTGGATTTGAATATAGAACTTTCAAATGGTATTTGAATATAGAGAATTTGAAATAAAATTTTCAAATAGAATTTCAAGACAGAATTTTCAAAAGAGAATTTGAAATAGACTTTGAAAATAGAATTTCAAAAATAGGATTGCAATGAAATTTGAATTCAAATATAATTGAAAGAGAATTTGACTATAGAAATTCAAAAGGGATTCAAATATAGAACTTGAATTCAAAGGAATTTAAATATGGGATTTGAATTCAAGGGAATTGAAATAGGATTTGAATTCAAAGGAATTCAAATGGGATTGGAATAAAGGAAATTCAAAAATGGAATTTCAAATAAAAGAAATGTAATTTGAAATATTGAGAATTTCAAAGAAGAGAAAGTGGAATTTGAAACATTTAGAATTTCAAATAGAATTTAAAGGCAGTTTGAATATTTGAATTTCAAATAGAATTCAAATATGGGGTCTGAATATAGCAATTCAAATAGAATTTGAATAAATGAATTTGAATATAGAATTGCAAGGTAGAATTGTAATGAAATTTGAAATATCGAATTCAAGAGAATTGAATATGGATTTGAATTTAGAATTCAAAGAAGAATTGAATATAAACTTCAAATGTAATCGAAATAGAATTTGAATATATAACTCAAATAGAATTGAATATGAAGTTCGAATAAAGATTTGAAATAGAAATTCAATTACGGAATTTGAATATCAAAGAAATTGGGATTTGAAAATAGAATTCAAAGAAATTGGAATTTGAATCAAGAAATTCAAATAAAGGAAATTGGAGTTTGAATATTAGAAACTCGAATAGAGTTAAAATGGAATTGAATTCATTTTAAGAAGTTTAAAGGTTTATATATATAAAATATAATTAAAACGAACTCGCCGCAGCGCTGCAGTTCGTAAATTGGCGATTCAAACTTCAATTGAATATATAGAACTCGATTGAAGTCGGAATTCTTTGAAACAAGAAACGTCAGGACCGGTTTGATAATAGTTTTCTAATGAAAGAGAAAAATCTGAATTTCGTCGTATAGATTTTGAGTTATGTCAAAATCAAATTTTCAGAAAAGCAGCGCCAGAATCGTTTTAAAACCATAATGGTTTATTTAATATTATAAAAGGATTTTAAGCAAATAAAATCCGAAGTTCTATTTAGAAAATTTCAGAGTTGAGTTGTAAAATATATGCGAATTCAAGTTGTGTAAATGAATATGATTTTTGAAACAGAAATCAGATTTTTGATTTATCGAATGGAATTAACTAATTCGAATAGAAATTAGTTAATGAGATTTCGAATGAATATTGAGCTTTAAATAAGTGAATTCGATTTGGGAATTTATATTCGAAATAGAAAAGAGAACTAGAATTGAAATTGAAATTCAATTTGGTTATGAACGAGTTAAATATTTTGTTTGAACATGTTATGTTCAACAAAGAAGTGAAATAGGCAAAAGTGCTAATTAAAGAATAATTAAGCGAAACCGAATTCAAACGATTCAAATTTGAATTCAAACGAATGGATTGAGTTGAATTGAATTGAAACAGGTGAACATGTGTAAGCAGGTTTGTTATGGAGTATATGAAGATTTAAATTTATGTGCTCGACAAAAAGGTACATGTTTAAATTCATATATGGGTTTTATGCGCCGTGTCGGCAAGCCGCTTGGCTTCTTCTTTTTCTTTTTGAGATTAGAAGGACCGGGAAAGCTATTTGAAATTTCCCGATGCTCCCGATACAGGGGAGGTTATGGCGAAATTTTCCGGAAATTTAAGGAGTTAGAATATTTTAAAGATATTTTGATAATTTGAAATCATTGTATCGACGTATTGAATTCGATAGTAAAGTAAATATAAAAATCGAATGTTGTAAACAAAAAGGGATAGGAATAAGTGATTGGAATTGTTTCCAATTGCAAATAGAGATATTTTCTAATATATAGACAATAAAAGAAGTTAATATCTGGAAACGTTTTCCAAATGGCATAAGAGCCAAGATTGATTATTGAAATATTTGGTTAACAAATATTGATAGAGAAAATAGAGAAGTGGTTTAATTAATGAAATATTAATTAAAGAGCCCAGTGATTTGTTTGATATGTTGATTGAACACTTGTTTTTATTCGATAGTTAAATCACAGACTATCGAAGTTTTGACCATCGTTGTCAATATGGAGAGACCGGTTGGATTATTATCCGAAGAACCACTCCGTATCGGCATAAGCGTTGCGAACCAAGTATGCTGAATATATTGAAGACGGAGTAAAGTGCAAGGGCTTTTCTATTTATAGAAATAGTGCCTTCGGTTTCGTTCAATCCCAGAACGAACGTAAATGGACGAATGTCTGACAGAGTATTTCCAATGATCAAATGGATTGGTCTGTATGAATATATATATGGTTGCAACGGATTTATCCCTTAGCATAATATCCAGAATATTTGTGCAAACTCAACTAGTGATTAACGGATCTGACAATGTGGCATTCAAAGTGATTCTGCTATCAATGAATGGTAAGTATTCGTAGCCTCAGGCCTCAACAACCGGAAAAGGACAAAAATCGGGCAGGCAGCATGGCTATGTGGGTCGCACCCATTAGGGTGTATAATCACCTATCTAGAGAAATCCCTTTTGTTTCTAAATCTATCGATTCTGCCCATTCGGGAAACGGTGGTTTGAGTCCAACCGTTGGTGATATACATTCGATACACTCAAGCGAAATGAGTGGTCGGTCATGTGTGGGCCGGGTTGCAAGACGTTCTTGTTGAACCCAGGTGTATTCGCCTCTAGAGATACACAGTCGGAAGGTGGTCCCATACCTTGTCATGTTGGAAATCCAATCTCCAATAAGCGACATGCGGTTTTTTTGATTTTATCATACATATGTGGAGCGTGAGATGCAAGCGTTCTGCTATTTGGTTATTTACTTGATGTAGACATTATTATGATATCACTGGATTTTCGTATCAAAGTGATTTGGGTTATAGTAAGGTAAAAGCCGTCCATGTTTATGTGTGGGCTGGTCTTACTATTATCTTTTCTTTAGAAAAGAGTTTTTTGAAAGTTAAACAAGTGGTTGGAGTTTACTCACACCAGTCCCATGACTGACCCAGAGTTTATTTTGTTTTGTTTTCCCTAAACTCTTGGGTGCCCAAATTTGTACGGGCAGTCAAGTGTTTCAGGCTTTTACAGATACACTTGGAGGAGCTTGAAGCAGGAGGCTTCAACTTGAGTTATTTAGAGTTACTTCCGCTGGATCAAATTTTATGTGTACTCTGATGATGGTATGTATATATGTACCAAACAGAAATTGTATTTCAAAGCTTATGTTATATAATATATTTTATTCGTTCCGCTGTGAGTTTGTGATCTTCGTTTCCTTCTATTCTAAGTTTTCTATCTTATCTATTCTCACCCTCTAACTTCTTTCTAATAATGAGTCGTATTTCTGTGCAATTTGAGTTGGACGTGTGGTGTATTTAGTCAACTTAGATAGCACGGATTTGCGGGCCTTTACAGTTGGTATCAGAGCTTAGGTTGAGGGAATACCTAGGATTGTGTGGCATGTGCTCATTAGAGATAGGGTCAGTAGTGCCCTAGAATGAGTTGAGTGTATATATATATGAGAGAGCGTATTTGTTAGTTGATATAAAAATTGTTTTATATTGTGTTGGCTAGTCTGTTGAGTGGTTTATGAATTCTGGTCGAATCGTGGGACGCCACGAAGTCGATAGGAATTTATAAGCACTTGAACAGAGAATTCGACACGATATTGTTTTAAAGTGGGTAAATGAAATAACTTTATCCAAAACTATATTTTGATGTAGAAAGAATAATTTTCTGAGATTATTATATTTTGGATGTGTTGATTGTTGTTTTTATAATCAAATGAGATTATAAAATTTAAAATGATTATTTATAACCAAACTGAATTTGTATAGGAATTAAATATACAAATGAGATGAATTAGAATTTAATTCAAACCAGAATTAAGAATTCAAAATCCTGGGAAGTCGAAAAATATTTTTCAAAGTGTATTAAAATATTATAGATTTGTTTTTAAAGGATTTGAAAGAAAATCATTTAAATGGATTTTGAAATAATACAGCACTGAACTCACTTCAGTCGCTGGGAAATAATTCTGATGATGATTGCAACATCATCAGTGTTCATTTCCGAGTTTCTAAGTGATAGGTTGCTACCTTAGAAAGTTTTGATGGAAATTTGTTGGAAAGAAAACAAATTGGATTGAAAATTCAAATGTTTTGAATTGAGATGGAAATAAATATATGTATATATTTATGTGATTTCAGAAGAATTTGAAAAGAAAAACCCAGGGATTTGAATTCTGGAATTGAAATTTAACTTAAACAAGTTAAATGGGTCGAAGTGAGTGAATTGATTAGAATCAATTTGAATAGGTTTATTGGAATATAGATTGGATATAAATGAATTGATCGTAGATCATTCAAATGTGTAAAGACTAAAGGTTTTGGTGGAATTAAATTTGTTGAAATATGAGGAGTTGAGTTTCAACATAAGTGGATTGTTGAAAGGAAATGGATTTGTATCATTTTTCCTAACTTAGCAATTTCGAGGACGAAATTATTTTAAGGGGGGAAGAATGTAACGACCCGGATTTTTCGAACAGTATTTTAAATATTTAGTATCGTTTACATATTGGATTAACCATATAAAAGAATTTTTATAGTGAATTATCGATCAAATAATCGAAATACGAGAACAAAATATAACTGAACACGAAGTTAAAAGAATCAAAACAATTCAAATGATCAGTGTCAGTTCTGTCTGAACATGTACGATAAAAATAATCTATTATCGATGAATTTAAATTATTTGAAATCAATTTAAATTTGAAACTATTTAATATAACATATAAAAATGCTTGGAAATAATTGGATTTAATTTAATTTAGTTGTCAGTTAAATTTGTTATCTTTTCCATACGATCAAATAAAATCTCAGAACCTTTTCCATTGAGCCTAGAATTGTATTATAATCTAGTAACGTCGTTCGTTCGTTATGTTTCATAGCGGTCCGGGGACCGTGAGATATTTTAAGTTATTTAAATAAAATCAAAAATTAATTTATATTTTTCATGTTGGTACTTAAGCCAACAAGCCGACCTACCTTCTTTGAAAAACTCAAACACTACTTCCCTCGAGCCAAAAAAAATCTGTCGGTGATCTTCAATAGCAAGGAAACACAATATTAATGCCTTCGTACTCATGTCCCCTTCGTTGGCTTTTAAATAGATCGCAACTCCTTTACTCCGTTCATTTTCATTTCCTTAACAAAGAAAATCAAAACCCGCCAGTTCCTCTTCTAAATATTCTTCAACAAATCGAATTAAAAATGGTTGCACATCTATTCACAATCGAACCAAATGGAAAGGGATTTTTGAACATCGTGGTGGTTTGTGGAGCTCGACAGTTCGAGCGCAACTTAGGGTTAGGCGTTGTTCATCGAGGCAGTGAAATCAGGAAGCGGTTTCGATTTTGGGGGTTCGGGCTTCTGGAGGCTTGCGAGCTGGAAGGGAGTTAGGCTCTTGATTTTGAGGTGAACTCGAGCCCGATTTGGAGTCGCGATTTGGGGTTCTGGGATGGGGCGATTCAGGAACAGCGAAAGGGGAAGTCGCGGTGGCTTATGGGACGAGCAGTGGAAGGAATCAAGAGGATAAAAAGGTGAATAATAGATTTAGTTCTTAATTAAATTAGCTAGTAACATTTTTAATTCATTTAAAATTTATAAACTGTAGTACAAGGATTTAAGTTTAGTTAAAGTAAGAAAAATTATTTATTTAATTTAAGTAATTAGTGATGATTTAGGGTATGAGTTTATTTCAAGAGAAAAATTTACTTATGTATTTTTATTTGTGTGGAAACAAATTTAAATTAAATAAGGTATGGAAATTAGTTTATATAATTGGAAATCTAAATTTTTGTAAAAGGAAGTGGAAAAGGTAATTGAAGTCGTTGTTTATTTATTTAGGTAAGCATTGAAAATATATATGGTTAAGTGTTTGAAAATACATAGGATAAATTAATCTATAGGATAGGGTAGTTTAAATTAAAAATCATTTAACCGTTGAATTAAATTAATGGTAGGTACTAAATTAATTTATTCAAGAAGACGGAAAGGCGAGACGATGGAGAATGTTAAATAAGTATGCGACAAAGGAAAATCCCTGGTGAGTACATCTCACTCACCTTTAGAATTATTTTTATTTCAAAAAAAATAATTGTCTGTTGCTTGTGTGAATATTTTCTGGTTGTTTTATATATATTAGTTATTTAGGTTATATATATATATTGGGTTGATTGATTGGTTGGATTCCCGCAGTCTCATTAGCGGATGCCCGCAGTTTCATAGCGGATGATTACCCTATACGCCCCACGCTATGATTAGTGGATGACCTTCTATACAGCGATATTCTGCCACGAAGCAGAATTGGTATTATTTATGTGCTAACATCTGTGGATGCAGGAAAACAGGTTGGAGGAATCCAACTGGATTCCTCAAAAATATATTATCTGTTGTTTATTTATTTGCATATATATTGTTATATATGACGTGTTAGAAAAATAAATAATTCGTTGCTTTGTGTGTTTAAATATCACTGGGCCAATTAAAAGGACATTTGAGATTTTAAAAGGAAAAATTCTATTTTTAAATAGAATTTGAATTTTAAATGGAAATAAAATATAAACTTGTTTTGAAAAAAAAATAAAACAAGTAGTTCCTTTATAAACGAGTTTATAAATAGTTCTTTTATAACGAAGTTATAAATGAAGTGAAAAGAATTATCATTTGAAAATTCAGAAATAGAAATACAAGTGTGAAATTGGAATGGGAAATCTATCTTCAAAAGGTAAATAGAGATATTGATTTCAAAAAGGAATCGAAGTCGAGACTTGTTTAAAGAAATTGAATAAAGAGAATTCAATGAAGTTAACTATAGAGATTTGAAAATATGATTCAAAAGGAAATTTAAATATAGAATTTGAATTCAAATAGAAAAGGAAATGAAAATTTGAATTTAGAAGTCAAATAGAAAATCCAAAGTGGATTTGAATATAGAACTTTCAAATGGTATTTGAATATAGAGAATTTGAAATAGAATTTTCAAATAGAATTTGAAATAGAATTTCAAGACAGAATTTTCAAAAGAGAATTTGAAATAGACTTTGAAAATAGAATTTCAAAAATAGGATTGCAATGAAATTTGAATTCAAATATAATTGAAAGAGAATTTGACTATAGAAATTCAAAAGGGATTCAAATATAGAACTTGAATTCAAAGGAATTTAAATATGGGATTTGAATTCAAGGGAATTGAAATAGGATTTGAATTCAAAGGAATTCAAATGGGATTGGAATAAAGGAAATTCAAAAATGGAATTTCAAATAAAAGAAATGTAATTTGAAATATTGAGAATTTCAAAGAAGAGAAAGTGGAATTTGAAACATTTAGAATTTCAAATAGAATTTAAAGGAAGTTTGAATATTTGAATTTCAAATAGAATTCAAATATGGGGTCTGAATATAGCAATTCAAATAGAATTTGAATAAATGAATTTCAATATAGAATTGCAAGGTAGAATTGTAATGAAATTTGAAATATCGAATTCAAGAGAATTGAATATGGATTTGAATTTAGAATTCAAAGAAGAATTGAATATAAACTTCAAATGTAATCGAAATAGAATTTGAATATATAACTCAAATAGAATTGAATATGAAGTTCGAATAAAGATTTGAAATAGAAATTCAATTACGGAATTTGAATATCAAAGAAATTGGGATTTGAAAATAGAATTCAAAGAAATTGGAATTTGAATCAAGAAATTCAAATAAAGGAAATTGGAGTTTGAATATTAGAAACTCGAATAGAGTTAAAATGGAATTGAATTCATTTTAAGAAGTTTAAAGGTTTATATATATAAAATATAATTAAAACGAATTCGCCGCAGCGCTGCAGTTCGTAAATTGGCGATTCGAACTTCAATTGAATATATAGAACTCGATTGAAGTCGGAATTCTTTGAAACAAGAAACGTCAGGACCGGTTTGATAATAGTTTTCTAATGAAAGAGAAAAATCTGAATTTCGTCGTATAGATTTTGAGTTATGTCAAAATCAAATTTTCAGAAAAGCAGCGCCAGAATCGTTTTAAAACCATAATGGTTTATTTAATATTATAAAAGGATTTTAAGCAAATAAAATCCGAAGTTCTATTTAGAAAATTTCAGAGTTGAGTTGTAAAATATATGCGAATTCAAGTTGTGTAAATGAATATGATTTTTGAAACAGAAATCAGATTTTTGATTTATCGAATGGAATTAACTAATTCGAATAGAAATTAGTTAATGAGATTTCGAATGAATATTGAGCTTTAAATAAGTGAATTCGATTTGGGAATTTATATTCGAAATAGAAAAGAGAACTAGAATTGAAATTGAAATTCAATTTGGTTATGAACGAGTTAAATATTTTGTTTGAACATGTTTTGTTCAACAAAGAAGTGAAATAGGCAAAAGTGCTAATTAAAGAATAATTAAGCGAAACCGAATTCAAACGATTCAAATTTGAATTCAAACGAATGGATTGAGTTGAATTGAATTGAAACAGGTGAACATGTGTAAGCAGGTTTGTTATGGAGTATATGAAGATTTAAATTTATGTGCTCGACAAAAAGGTACATGTTTAAATTCATATATGGGTTTTATGCGCCGTGTCGGCAAGCCGCTTGGCTTCTTCTTTTTCTTTTTGAGATTAGAAGGACCGAGAAAGCTATTTGAAATTTCCCGATGCTCCCGATACAGGGGAGGTTATGGCGAAATTTTCCGGAAATTTAAGGAGTTAGAATATTTTAAAGATATTTTGATAATTTGAAATCATTGTATCGACGTATTGAATTCGATAGTAAAGTAAATATAAAAATCGAATGTTGTAAACAAAAAGGGATAGGAATAAGTGATTGGAATTGTTTCCAATTGCAAATAGAGATATTTTCTAATATATAGACAATAAAAGAAGTTAATATTTGGAAACGTTTTCCAAATGGCATAAGAGCCAAGATTGATTATTGAAATATTTGGTTAACAAATATTGATAGAGAAAATAGAGAAGTGGTTTAATTAATGAAATATTAATTAAAGAGCCCAGTGATTTGTTTGATATGTTGATTGAACACTTGTTTTTATTCGATAGTTAAATCACAGACTATCGAAGTTTTGACCATCGTTGTCAATATGGAGAGACCGGTTGGATTATTATCCGAAGAACCACTCCGTATCGGCATAAGCGTTGCGAACCAAGTATGCTGAATATATTGAAGACGGAGTAAAGTGCAAGGGCTTTTCTATTTATATAAATAGTGCCTTCGGTTTCGTTCAATCCCAGAACGAACGTAAATGGACGAATGTCTGACAGAGTATTTCCAATGATCAAATGGATTGGTCTGTATGAATATATATATGGTTGCAACGGATTTATCCCTTAGCATAATATCCAGAATATTTGTGCAAACTCAACTAGTGATTAACGGATCTGACAATGTGGCATTCAAAGTGATTCTGCTATCAATGAATGGTAAGTATTCGTAGCCTCAGGCCTCAACAACCGGAAAAGGACAAAAATCGGGCAGGCAGCATGGCTATGTGGGTCGCACCCATTAGGGTGTATAATCACCTATTTAGAGAAATCCCTTTTGTTTCTAAATCTATCGATTCTGCCCATTCGGGAAACGGTGGTTTGAGTCCAACCGTTGGTGATATACATTCGATACACTCAAGCGAAATGAGTGGTCGGTCATGTGTGGGCCGGGTTGCAAGACGTTCTTGTTGAACCCAGGTGTATTCGCCTCTAGAGATACACAGTCGGAAGGTGGTCCCATACCTTGTCATGTTGGAAATCCAATCTCCAATAAGCGACATGCGGTTTTTTTGATTTTATCATACATATGTGGAGCGTGAGATGCAAGCGTTCTGCTATTTGGTTATTTACTTGATGTAGACATTATTATGATATCACTGGATTTTCATATCAAAGTGTTTTGGGTTATAGTAAGGTAAAAGCCGTCCATGTTTATGTGTGGGCTGGTCTTACTATTATCTTTTCTTTCGAAAAGAGTTTTTTGAAAGTTAAACAAGTGGTTGGAGTTTACTCACACCAGTCCCATGACTGACCCAGAGTTTATTTTGTTTTGTTTTCCCTAAACTCTTGGGTGCCCAAATTTGTACGGGCAGTCAAGTGTTTCAGGCTTTTACAGATACACTTGGAGGAGCTTGAAGCAGGAGGCTTCAACTTGAGTTATTTAGAGTTACTTCCGCTGGATCAAATTTTATGTGTACTCTGATGATGGTATGTATATATGTACCAAACAGAAATTGTATTTCAAAGCTTATGTTATATAATATATTTTATTCGTTCCACTGTGAGTTTGTGATCTTCGTTTCCTTCTATTCTAAGTTTTCTATCTTATCTATTCTCACCCTCTAACTTATTTCTAATAATGAGTCGTATTTCTGTGCAATTTGAGTTGGACGTGTGGTGTATTTAGTCAACTCAGATAGCACGGATTTGCGGGCCTTTACAATCACCAGTTTTGCTCCAAAGCGATAGTTAAATCTTTAATTAGATTTGAACGTGAAATGGTAATTAATTTTACCGATAACACCGTGGTGTTAGGAATGGAGTATCACCAGTTTTGCTCCATGGGATATATAGGTTGGGATTGGGAAATAAAATAAATAATTACTTCGGTGTGGTTCGCTAATCCCGACTAGTTTGGAAAACCATAAAATGGTTTGAAATGATATCCAAAGGAAGATTATAGGATAAATTTAGAAGAATTTATCTTGGATAAAATTAATGGGAACATTTCCCTAAGAATGTGATTTTGTGAATAAAAGAATATTCTGAATTGGAATGAGGCGTTTGTTGTGTTTGTGTAACATTCGTTTATTATATACGTGGGTTATTCAGAAAGGCCGGGTTTATACCCATTCTGAATAATCGATTCGACGAGATGTCGAAGATGAAGACGGTGGTTGAAGACCGGAAGTCTTCACATCGTGTAACACCCCGCCTCCGCTAGGATCACTCGCAAAGGAATGCACTAGTTTTAGAGGGGCATTATTGGTAAACCTGCACAGAAATATCACAAGACAACATATAAAATAGCGGAAGTAAAATCGAACTTTCATAAACATCAATAATTAAGGTCTAAAGCCTTTTACATCAGAGTACATCAAAACCTGTCTTGCAATAGTAAAGAAGCATAAAGACTTTTTCTAAAATTATTCCCCGAGTAAAAACAGTAAAGTAGCGATAGCCAAGAAAAGTCCAAGCCATCCATGATGACCTTCAAGCAGAAGAAGTCCGAACTAAACAACAGTATTTCCTCCCTGTAACCTGGGGGGAAACAGAAGAAAAGAGGCGAAACAAAACGGGTCAGTCAAAAAGACTGAGTAAGCCCTATCTACTATCAGCATAAAAACTAGTAAAGTTAACTGACATGAGAAACTGAGATGAACATAAGCATGATGACAAGATAGATAAGCTAAATCAAAATAACAGGGTGAACTACTGAACTCAGATAAACTAAGGTGTCATGGTAAATTACGATGTCAAGATAAAACAAGGTATCCCATCGTCAGGTTCCTATCAAGTATAATATCCCCAAGATATCTATCACGTATAACGTCCCATGGTATATATCCTGTATTTTAGCTCTGCACCTACCGTACTAGCATCCCCACCGCATCATGTGTTAGCCATGAATGACCCTTACTCAAAAGTCGTGTAATGGTCCATGTCAACCTAGTATATCGCATATATAGGTTACTCAACTCGTATGTTTTATTCCAAGTAAATGTTCAGTCCCTTGCCGTAGACCCTTTCCCATGAGATTCTATACTACTTTAACATAGTTCCATGATCCTTAAGATTGTTTTGGACTGTCACCCTATATCTAACTAGGGTCTTTCAACATAAATCATCGTTTGTACAACTAGGACTTATGCTACCTAGGACTACTAGGGATTATGCTTACCTATTGCACGTTTTCGTATCTCGGTTTTGGTTTAACCACCCAGGGCCACTAGGATTTACGCTAACCGTCAACCGCGCCCTTTTTCTCACGCATTCATCGTGAATCGTTTTTCCATGACTGTATGCACATGTATCACATCGTTCCATCCGAGTCCTGTCACAGGGCATACCAGGAAATATAGGACTCGGTCGGGAGCTTTCGATTTATCTGCCGATGCAGATGCTAAGGTCTGTTTTTTCTATACGTGGCTATGGTCCCACGAGACCACTCCCTCAACTAGTGAAAGACAAGACAGGATAAATCCTGTATGAGAACACAACACTGGCCAACCCACATCCAAGCCTTACCGCAACCATAATTAGATAGCAATTATGGTCTTTTGGGTGTTCTCTGCCTTTCCGTACGTACACGCTTGACCAAAGATGGTAGGTAGCCTGACGAAATGCTATCTAGGGTACGACCGTGTATCGTCGACTATCCCCTATCCATCCCCGTCTTTAGGTCGCTCGTATAGCAACCAAGGCATACTCTTGGTTCTTCTAAAGCAGACCTTAACCTCTCATGAGCCTGGTATAATCACCTGGCAGCTCACAGAGGGATACCAAGAATATCCTCACGTTCCCCCAAGTCGCTGCTTCGTTACCCAGTTCGCTGGAGCCTTTATCTCAATCAGATACTTGCTCCTACTCGTATACTTAAACGATGACCTACCGTATCAGGTTACTCATCTATCTATGAACTGGTCTAAATTTCCTTGACTAAGAATCATTACTTAGTTATTCTTCAACTAAGGTTTACCACTTAGCCTTATTCCCGTTATCCTTGTTAACTACGGTTATCCACCTAATTCTCAGAACTAGGGTTTTCATAATGGATTAAGTGTCACTTAAGTTCATGACTTAACCCGTCTACAAATCATGTCAAAATTGGCTAAGTATCCAAGTTCAAGACTTAACCCTACAAACCATGCTTAAGTTGGTTAAGCATATATTAACTTGACCCTATCAAATTACTGAGTCAAATCGGTCAAGCGCATTTAAGCGATTCGTGACTTAGCCTTATCATGTTTTCACGTTAGATTGGTTAAGTATAGGCTAACTTAACCTCAATAAATTAGCGAGTTAGATTGGTTAAGTATAGGTCACTTAACCACATCAATTCATCATGTTAGATTAGTTAAGTGTTTAACTTAACCCCATTAAACTGCCAAGTGGGATTAATTAAGTCTAGGCTAACTTAACCCCATCCGATTACCATGTTTAGATTAGTTGAGTCTAATCTTAACCCCATCCATTAACTGTATTTTTCGGTTAAGTGTCATTAAGAAAACTTACTTAACCTTACCAAATTATCGTGTTGGATTGATTAAGTGTTTGTTAACTTAACCCCGTCCACTAGTCGTATAAAAATGGTTAAGTGTCATTAGGCAAATCAAGTTACTTAACCTACCCAACCTTGTCATGTTTTGTTTAGTATCATTAGCCTAATCAATTTACTTAACCCATTTGTCCATGTCATATTTGGTTAAGCGTTATTAGTCAAATTAACTTAACCCTATTATGTGGCATTAATTATTTAATGCACCTCAAACTCTCACATTAGACTTTGTTGTGGTCACTAGTTAAGCCGGTCGGTTCCGGGTAGCTTTACACCACAACTTGGTCTAACCTCGGGTTCAAGCACAACATGACCAACTTCTCACATTGGGTCCTATTGTTTGCAACTACTAGTTAGGCCGGTCGGTTCCGGGTAGTTTTACGTTGCAAACTCAACCCAACCTCGAGTTGGCCACACTTATATTATCTAAGTGTCATGTCCATTATGTTTCCAACACATATTACAAGTTTTCAAGCAATTGGGTAGACCTAACTTAATAGGTAAATTCCCAATGGGTAGACCTAACTTAATAGGTAAATTCCCAAGCTTATGTTTTCAAGCATACTTACATGTCAACTTCCATGTTATATTTCAAGTCATGTTTTCAAGTATAAACACATGTCATATTTAACGTTACATGTTGTCATGTTTATACCCATTTACCCAAATCATGTTCATGTCATTATGTTTTCCCATAATGTGACCCCAACGCTTTTAAACTCGCATAATGGATTCAAAGAAGGAACCTGTCAAAGGCATGACAAAAGGGGGTATAAAGCCACTAGTTGAACATGGTGGCAAATGAGACATAATGTGTTCATTAACTTGCATGTTACATTCTTAAGCCTCAAAAACATGCATAACATTCAAACTTGGCAAATAAGCGAATCATGATGATAAATTACATAGAAAGATGGCTAGAAGTTCGCTTATGACATTACATGCAAGCTATCATAAGGGGTATGATAGTCCTCATGTTGCCAAAATGCAACATTTAACATAAAGGCCAAAGCTTTATGACCACAAGATCAAGATGAAGACTTCATAAACTTGCATGACATGATAGCATGTATTATACTCAATGATCAAACCCAAACTTGCACATGAACATTTAACTTCATAGTTAATATCTAAGAGTAGGGAAAGGGCTTACATTGCTATGAAGGCACAAAAGACATGACAAAGCCCTTATGCAATCAAATAGACCCAAAATGCAAGCTCTAACATAAAAACCCTTGAGCCAAAATGATCAAAACCCTTGCTTTATGATGCAAATGTAGAAACTTAACTTGAATGCAAGCTAATGACACTCATACAAGCTTGAAAACACTTGTATGCATGGAAAATCTCTCATAGAAACAATTTAGAAATTTTATGAAGAGAGTGGAGGCCATGAGAGGTAAAATTTTGCCATAGTTTAGTTGCATGAATGAATAATGATGATTTAGGGTTAGGTTAGGGTCTTATTTATAGATTAGGCAAGTGTTTTAGGCCATAGGATTAAACCCTAGTTGCAATCTCAGCCCTTAAAACCGAATCTGGCCCCCAAACTCAACACAAACCCAAAATGGTGCACCAGGCAGAACTGCCCGGCTGGACCAAGTCGACAGCCAAGTCGACAGGGCTGTCGACTTGGGTCCAACCAAGTCAACTCCCAAGTCGACAGGGCTGTCGACTTGGGTGCTCTGGCGGGAATTTTCCTGCCTGGCCCAAACTGGCCCAAATTTTCAAATTCAAACTTGAATTTGAAATCTGTTTTTACTTTGAAATTTTCTGAAAACTTCGTTGGGCCTTAATTGGGTTATACGGACTTCGATTTTCGAAAACTCGGACTCTATTTCGCGTATTTTTCCGAGACGAACGCAATGGCATAGCCCGTTTTACTTGATTCAGAATTTAAAAATGAAATTCTGCCTTGATTCTCGTTTTAACATGTTATCGAAATACGGGTTGTTACATTCTCCCCACCTTTTAGGATTTCGTCCCCGAAATCTCCAAGTTAGGAAGAACATATCCTACCATCCATCATTCATCTACACAAAACATCATCCACGAGCAACCATTGTCCTTAGATGATTTTTAATGCTGTATGAATATATGCAAAACGTGTGTGTACATGTTCCTTAGCTAATGCTAATGATCAGGCCTGAATAATCTTTCTAATGCAAAATATGTATAGTGCCATGAATCCAACATGTATGCAAATAATCCTAGTCATATAGATACTATATGCGTGCACAATCATTCATTCATATGCAACAACCGCATGATAATACATTCGATTTCATCCATAAACAAGTATAAATACTCGTGCATATGCAATATGAAATGTGACCGAGTCGAGCTAGTATCTAATGTGTATTCGCGCATCCACGAGCAACCACTTGCAACCATATCAATCATAACATGTTTCAAATACATGTTTACATCCATAGGGTTCTACCTAGGATTCCCTGAAACAGGGTCGAGAAGATAAACAAGACAAACTCCTTACGGGGTTTGTAACAGAAAATAGGACCGAGAGGATGTCCACAAAAGATAGCCTACAAGTAAGCTCTACAGAAAACAGAGGTCAAGGATATACTCCCAAAAAGAGATATCATGCGCGTATCTAGTCTTTGACCATCAAAGTCATATTTCCTTGAGCTTAATTCCATTGTGCCTTGACCGTCTTTTAACTTCACGATTTCGTAGCTTCTTATTTCCTGTTTTCATAACATGAGCTGGAACTCATTTCTTCGTCGCCTCTCGTTCCACTTGCACTTATCCTTTTTCTAGAATACTTGGCGCAAACATGACTGCGTACTCATGATCTCATGCAAGCTTTCCAAAATTCACTAGTGAATCTTGGATCTCGTTTATATACTATAAGGTATTCCATGTAGAAGAACTTTCTCTTGAAAGTAAACAGATGTCAACCAGGTTATCAAGCGCACTTACTAGGGTGATCTCTATAACCCATGCATAAATGAAGTAAACCATTCGTCTTATTGGCGAACACCACTCGATCGGGCTTCAAATTTCCAATAAAGGCATCAAGGGATTCTAAGTAACTAGTCATGACAGAACCTCAAAAAGGTTACACGATACTTCAAGGGCATTACCAAGGCTAGTCAAAAGGTCTAACTACCCTCCTATCAAAACCGAGAGTGGCACCCCCTACTGGATAACCACTTCATCCCTAGAATCCATCAATAGCTTATAAACATAAGCATTATTTCCAAACTCAACACTTGGCATAGACATTCTCAAATCCAAACAAGTCATGTATAAATGGACTGATTCTCCAATAGGACTTTGAGAAAAAAAATGGGATTCTCTATTACTCTAGTACTTAAGGTGCAGAGACTCAACTATCGAAGCAAACTTAAATGATACGAAAAACGAAGTCCTAACGGGATGATAGAGAAGAAAAGCTAAACCTTTAACAAGATCGTTACCCTCCTTCCGAGGTACCCTAGAAATGAGAGCATACTACTGCCCTCCCGATGATCTTGTCCTTGTCCCATAATACTTAACTATCCGCCCCGTTTTACCATGCCAAAGGTACTCTCCCGTCATGGGTTTCATTGTTCATCTTTCTCCCTCCTTTGAGGACTAAGCCATACCAACAAGTTGCTCATCCTTAAGCTCGTATCCTTTATCCTCTTTCTCACTATTCTTTCTTATAACGCGGCCACTGGTCTCTCGAGAACCACCTCCATCGCATGGAAAGCACTTTCGTAGATAGAAAAGACTAGTCTCAGTTAAAACTACTGTGACTACAGATGGAGGAAAGAAAGGAAAAGAGATTCAATTAAGGAAACAAGGATAGTGCTAATGGCCTTTGGGGAATAGCCTTTTTCTTTTAAAAGAAAATTTTCTTGAAAAATGCTTCTTTGTAAACGGTTTTCAAATAGTTTTCAGAAGGTCTTTAAAAACTTTTGCCCAGTCTCGTAACCTTCTGCTCTGATACCACGTGTAACACCCCGCCTCCGCTAGGGTCACTCGCAAAGGAATGCACTAGTTTTAGAGGGGCATTATTGGTAAACCTGCACAGAAATATCACAAGACAGAACATATAAAATAGCGGAAGTAAAATCGAACTTTCATAAACATCAATAATTAAGGTCTAAAGCCTTTTACATCAGAGTACATCAAAACCTGTCTTGCAATAGTAAAGAAGCATAAAGACTTTTTCTAAAATTATTCCCCGAGTAAAAACAGTAAAGTAGCCATAGCCAAGAAAAGTCCAAGCCAGCCATGATGACCTTCAAGCAGAAGAAGTCCGAACTAAACAACAGTATTTCCTCCCTGTAACCTGGGGGGGAAACGGAAGAAAAGAGGCGAAACAAAACAGGTCAGTCAAAAAGACTGAGTAAGCCCTATCTACTATCAGCATAAAAACTAGTAAAGTTAACTGACATGAGAAACTGAGATGAACATAAGAATGATGACAAGATAGATAAGCTAAATCAAAATAACAGGGTGAACTACTGAACTCAGATAAACTAAGGTGTCATGGTAAATTACGATGTCAAGATAAAACAAGGTATCCCATCATCAGGTTCCTATCAAGTATAATATCCCCAAGATATCTATCACGTATAACGTCCCATGGTATCTATCCTGTATTTTAGCTCTGCACCTACCGTACTAGCATCCCCACCGCATCATGTGTTAGCCATGAATGACCCTTACTCAAAAGTCGTGTAATGGTCCATGTCAACCTAGTATATCGCATATATAGGTTACTCAACTCGTATGTTTTATTCCATGTAAATGTTCAGTCCCTTGCCGTAGACCCTTTCCCATGAGATTCTATACTACTTTAACATAGTTCCGTGATCCTTAAGATCGTTTTGGACTGTCACCCTATATCTAACTAGGGTCTTTCAACATAAATCATCGTTTGTACAGCTAGGACTTATGCTACCTAGGACTACTAGGGATTATGCTTACCTATTGCACGTTTTCGTATCTCGGTTTTGGTTCAACCACCCAGGGCCACTAGGATTTACGCTAACCGTCAACCGCGCCCTTTTTACCATGCATTCATCGTGAATCGTTTTTCCATGACTGTATGCACATGTATCACATCGTGCCATCCGAGTCCTGTCACAGGGTATACCAGGAAATATAGGACTCGGTCGGGAGCTTTCGATTTATCTGCCAATGCAGATGCTAAGGTCTGTTTTTCCTATACGTGGCTATGGTCCCACGAGACCACTCCCTCAACTAGTGAAAGACAAGACAGGATAAATCCTATATGAGAACACAACACTGGCTAACCCACATCCAAGCCTTACCGCAACCATAATTAGATAGCAATTATGGTCTTTTGGGTGTTCTCTGCCTTTTCGTACGTACACGCTTGACCAAAGATGGTAGGTAGCCTGACGAAATGCTATCTAGGGTACGACCGTGTATCGTCGACTAACCCCTATCCATCCCCGTCTTTAGGTCGCTCGTATAGAAACCAAGGCATACTCTTGGTTCTTCTAACGCAGACCTTAACCTCTCATGAGCCTAGTATAATCACCTAGAAGCTCACAGAGGGATACCAAGAATATCCTCACGTTCCCCGAAGCCGCTGCTTCGTTACCCAGTTCGCTGGAGCCTTTATCTCAATCAGATACTTGCTCCTACTCGTTTTCATAAACGATGACCTACTGTATCAGGTTACTCATCTATCTATGAACTGGTCTAAATTTCCTTGACTAAGAATCATTACTTAGTTATTCTTCAACTAAGGTTTACCACTTAGCCTTATTCCCGTTATCCTTGTTAATTACGGTTATCCACCTAATTCTCAGAACTAGGGTTTTCATAATGGATTAAGTGTCACTTAAGTTCATGACTTAACCCGTCTACAAATCATGTAAAAATTGGCTAAGTATCCAAGTTCAATATTTAACCCTACAAACCATGCTCAAGTTGGTTAAGCATATATTAACTTGACCCTATCAAATTACTGAGTCAACTCGGTCAAGCGCATTTAAGCGATTCGTGACTTAGCCTTATCATGTTTTCACGTTAGATTGGTTAAGTATAGGCTAACTTAACCTCAATAAATTAACGAGTTAGATTGGTTAAGTATAGGTCACTTAACCACATCAATTCATCATGTTAGATTAGTTAAGTGTTTAACTTAACCCCATTAAACTGCCAAGTGGGATTAATTAAGTCTAGGCTAACTTAACCCCATCCGATTACCATGTTTAGATTAGTTGAGTCTAATCTTAACCCCATCCATTAACTGTATTTTTCGGTTAAGTGTCATTAAGAAAACTTACTTAACCTTACCAAATTATCGTGTTGGATTGATTAACTGTTGGTTAACTTAACTCCGTCCACTAGTCGTATAAAAATGGTTAAGCGTCATTAGGCAAATCAAGTTACTTAACCTACACAATCTTGTCATGTTTTGTTAAGTATCATTAGCCTAATCAATTTACTTAACCCATTTGTCCATGTCATATTTGGTTAAGCGTTATTAGTCAAATTAACTTAACCCTATTATGTGGCATTAATTATTTAATGCACCTCAACCTCTCACATTAGACTTTGTTGTGGTCACTAGTTAAGCCGGTCGGTTCCGGGTAGCTTTACACCACAACTTGGTCTAACCTCGGGTTCAAGCACAACATGACCAACTTCTCACATTGGGTCCTATTGTTTGCAACTACTAGTTAGGCCGGTCGGTTCCGGGTAGTTTTACGTTGCAAACTCAACCCAACCTCGAGTTGGCCACACTTATATTATCTAAGTGTCATGTCCATTATGTTTCCAACACATATTACAAGTTTTCAAGCAATTGGGTAGACCTAACTTAATAGGTAAATTCCCAATGGGTAGACCTAACTTAATAGATAAATTCCCAAGCTTATGTTTTCAAGCTTACTTACATGTCAACTTCCATGTTATATTTCAAGTCATGTTTTCAAGTATAAATACATGTCATATTTAACGTTACATGGTGTCATGTTTATACCCATTTACCCAAATCATGTTCATGTCATTATGTTTTCCCATAATGTGACCCCAACGCTTTTAAATTCGCATAATGGATTCAAAGAAGGAACTTGTCAAAGGCATGACAAAAGGGGGTATAAAGCCACTAGTTGAACATGGTGGCAAATGAGACATAATGTGTTCATTAACTTGCATGTTACATTCTTAAGCCTCAAAAACATGCATAACATTCAAACTTGGCAAATAAGCGAATCATGATGATAAATGACATAGAAAGATGGCTAGAAGTTCGCTTATGACATTACATGCAAGCTATCATAAGGGGTATGATAGTCCTCATGTTGCCAAAATGCAACATTTAACATAAAGGCCAAAGCTTTATGACCACAAGATCAAGATGAAGACTTCATAAACTTGCATGACATGATAGCATGTATTATACTCAATGATCAAACCCAAACTTGCACAAGAACATTTAACTTCATAGTTAATATCTAAGAGTAGGGAAAGGGCTTACATTGCTATGAAGGCACAAAAGACATGACAAAGCCCTTATGCAATCAAATAGACCCAAAATGCAAGCTCTAACATAAAAACCCTTGAGCCAAAATGATCAAAACCCTTGCTTTATGATGCAAATGTAGAAACTTGACTTGAATGCAAGCTAATGACACTCATACAAGCTTGAAAACACTTGTATGCATGGAAAATCTCTCATAGAAACAATTTAGAAATTTTATGAAGAGAGTGGAGGCCATGAGAGGTAAAATTTTGCCATAGTTTAGTTGCATGAATGAATAATGATGATTTAGGGTTAGGTTAGGGTCTTATTTATAGATTAGGCAAGTGTTTTAGGCCATAGGATTAAACCCTAGTTGCAATCTCAGCCCTTAAAACCGAATCTGGCCCCCAAACTCAACACAAACCCAAAATGGTGCACCAGGCAGAACTGCCCGGCTGGACCAAGTCGACAGCCAAGTCGACAGGGCTGTCGACTTGGGTCCAACCAAGTCGACTCCCAAGTCGACAGGGCTGTCGACTTGGGTGCTCTGGCGGGAATTTTCCCGCCTGGCCCAAACTGGCCCAAATTTTCAAATTCAACCTTGAATTTGAAATCTGTTTTTACTTTGAAATTTTCTGAAAACTTCGTTGGGCCTTAATCGGGTCATACGGACTCCGATTTTCGAAAACTCGGACTCTATTTCGCGTATTTTTCCGAGATGAACGTAATGGAATAGCCCATTTTACTTGATTCATAATTTAAAAATGAAATTCTGCCTTGATTCTTGTTTTAACATGTTATCGAAATACGGGTTGTTACACATCGTTTGGGAGATTACTGATGATCTTGATTGGGCGGTACACCCAGGATGAGGGAATCAGTTGGTGATCATCCAGACGTACCTGGAGATGGATGGATATGCGAGGAAAGTGCCTCCGGTTTCGTTCAGACCCAGAACGAACTTGTAAATGGATTGTGTGTCTGACATTGGATTTTATTCTATGTTGATTGATCTCTATTAAATATGCATCTGTTTGGCGACGGAGAATTTATTCTCTTGCTTAACGCCCTTCTCTGAGATGTACGAGCTCAGAGGTTGTATATCGATGGACATCAGTCGCATGGAGTGAATTGCTAGTGTGGCACGCGTAAGTGGCAATTGATCAAGGCTTCTGTTGAAAAGCAAAGTCTTGTGGTTGATGATCAAAGCATGGCCTGTGTGGCGTAGCTTTGTGTATAACGCGGATTCGCAAGCCTCACACCTCGGCATGAGTCAAAAACGGGATACGGACCAAAGGAGTGCACGACGTTTCTTTCTAGCTATGGTGGTGTCAGCGACCTACCAGCCCTGACATTTATATACTTTTCATCTGTGTGGTTGTTGGATACGAGGCGCCTCGGATATAGGTCTGTAAGGACCGGGAAACGTGTGTTCAGGAAATGCCAATCCTCAAAAGTAAGAGAGGACCGGCCTTGGAGGTTCCAAAGGATCATAGTGGGGTCCTGAGGCATTTGCTAGAGTGTCTCGAACGCGGAGAGGAGCTTTCCCCTTGCCTCGACTCATGATGGAATCCAATTTCCAATACGTGTGTTTCGGTTTTATTTGTAGAACCTAGTATGGCGACATAGTGGTATGGGTCATTCATGCCGCCTATGATTGATATTTATGATTGAAATTGTTTTGACACTATACACTTATAATAGTATCAAATAATGTGTTTTAAACGTATCAAGAATGCTTTGGCTGTTATAAGGTAAAAACCCTATCCTCCGGCTTGCGTTGCATTGTGTGATGGGACCTGGGTCTTATAACAGCTTCATTTTTCTTTATTTAGCATTGCGTTGTTTGTTCTATGCACTGGTATCCTTGGGAGGAAACCCGTTCCGTGTTATACGGCGTGGTCCCTTGATTTACCGAACTTTAAAATAAAGAATTATAACTGTTTTAGTTCTCACACCAGTCCCATGACTGACCTGGATTTTATTGTTTTAACCAAAACTCTGGGTGCCCCTATTTTCCACACGGGCAGCTAGTAGTTTTGGTTTTGCAGATTTATATTCACAGGGTCCTGATTTACAGCTGGAACGATGCTCGGAAAGCTCTGTATCCGTGTATCACTTCTAGTTGTGTTTTGTATATTTTTCCGCTGCTATGTAATTTATTGTAATCTCCGATATTTGTCAAATGTAATTTAATCATTTATACTCTGTATATTCTTGTATCTGATGGAATTGTTGTAATAACAATGAAATGTTCTTCTATTTACGTTCTATTTTGTCTTGTCCTCAATTCTATCCGTGCTTTCCTTCATGGGGAAGTTCGGGTCGTCTCAGTTTGGTATCAGAGCTTTGGTTTACGGAGCTCGAGAACAAGACACATTAGAACCATACGAAAGAATTCATCAGATATTGGATTAGTAATATCCAATTAGAATGACTCGTTAGAGATAGGATCAGTAGTATCCTAGAACGAGTGTGAAGAGTATAAATTTCAAATGAAAACAATTTTGTTTTGAAATTTAAATCGCTTTATACGTATTTGATTATTTATTTATTTTGAATATGGACAATCCAATATATAAAGATTTCGCGTATACGCATCATGAACGTATATTCGATGTTTTAATATACTGGGTAGATATAGAATCACATTCTAGATATCCGGGGATGATTCTGATGTTGGTGCATCATCATCAATATTCATATTCGAATTTCGAAGGTGTGATTTCTCTATATTTCCATCAGACTGGTGTGAGAACCAAAACTTATATAGATAGATTTATTTGTTGTGAATTGGCATCGAAAACAAGATTTTCTGTATATGTATCAAAATTATGAATTTGAAACTCTAATTCACTAATTGATTGATGTTTGTGTTGGTTGTTTATTTGTTTTACAATTTTTAATCATTTATGCCTAATTGAACCAAATATTGAATTGTATTGAAAATTGGTCGCATTTGCTTGCATATACATATACTTACATTGAACAGGTCATAGCAAGGAGGCTAGAGCAGAGAATAAAATTTGTTTGCCCGACAAATAGGTACATATTTACTATAATTTACTGTTTTGTTTAGGTGATGATGATTTTATGAGCCTATTGGCTAGCCGCTTGGCTTTTTCTTTTTCTTTTTGAGATCAGAAGGCCTATATGGCAATTTCGGGATTTTCCCGTGGCTCCCGGTGCAGGGGAGGTTATGGCGAAATTTTTCGAAAATTTAGGGTGTTAGCCAAATTTTTGAAAATTTGAAAATTCTCAGAAACTGAAAAGTTGGAGAATGGAAGCCAGATCGAATGTAGAGTTAATTAATCAAACCACTTTCGAATTTGTTCCTTTTCGGGGACGAAAAGTTTTAAGTGGGGGAGATTGTAATAACCCGGAAATTCTGAGCCAGTTTAAAATTTTTATTTTGGCAATTTTAGCGAATTTTGAAGATTTAAAATAGATTATTTTAAATAATATCAACGAAAAAATTATTTTGAATTGAAATTCAACGTATATATTATATAAGCCGTCGTTAGAATATAAATAATTATTTATAATTATAAATAGAATTGAAAATGGCGCGGCAGTTCGATAATTCGATTTCAAACTTCAATTGAATGTACCGGGTGCAAAACAATCCGGATTTTAGTGAAACCAAAAACATTAGGATCTAATTGATAATATCTTTCCAACGAATCCAAAAAATCAAAATTTCATAACGGGAATCAAAAGATATGTCCAGTTGAAAATTCTGAATAGTCGCTATGGAATTTAGGCCCTTAAAATGGGAATTTTGCAAACGACCTCGGATTTCGACGAAACCACTTTTGTTGGGTCCGTGATGTCAAGTTATTGCTAGATTCCAAATTTCGTAATTTTTCGAATCAATATGTGAGCGTGGCAAAGGAAAACGCGTTTGACCAGTTTTAGTTGATTTTAATCGACTGGAAATTGGCCATTTTTCTAACGGTCTCAGAATTCGACGAAATTAGTTTTGTTAGGACCGTATCGTCAATACGAAGCTAGAAAATATTTTTCAGGAATTTTTAGAGTTAGTATGTGACCCCGGTAAATTGAAATGCGCGTTTAAATTCAATATATAGAGTTATATGTTGATTTTAATGGAAACTGATCGAAACGATCAAATCAGCTTGCGAGACATATCCCATTGTGTTCGGAATGAGGGTAAAACGCTATAGGCGACAGGCGGTGGACCTCGTTTAGAGGTCGTATGTAAAAGTCAACTTTTTGAAAATAAAATAATAAAAAAATTAATTAATTAAATCTCCCTCCTCCCCTTATATTCTTCAGGTTGCCCCCCTTTCATATTTGATTCAATCGAACGATAGAAAAAAAAAGAGAGAAAGAAGGGCGACGGGGGGGGGGGGGGGTGAGCCGCCGCCGCCACCGCATCGCCCCCCCCCCCCACCCCAGCGATGCTGCCGCCGTGTAATGACCCGGGATTTTGACACTAACACAGATTATACTTGATCGTGAGTACGTATTCTCAGATACGATTTTTAATTCAAGACTTTAAAATATCTAAACATGTCAAAGGTATATTTACATTTTTGTTCTTATATATGATAGCATATTTTAAAGTGTTGTTTAAATGTATATTTAACATGTATATGAGATATAACACTTTTACATAGCAATTTTAAAAAATGCTATGATTTTGCAAATATTTTGTTCATGTTTTCATTGTGTTTTAAAATATTGTTTTAGCAAACTTTTTGCTTTTAAACCCATTGCTTAAGACATGCTAAATCACTCTTCTTATATTTAAAATGAAATGCAAGTAAATCTTTGAATTCATATGCATTTAAAAATATAAAACATGTAGGGTCTCACCTCTTTCAAAGTACATGATCTCATAGAATACAAAATCCCTTGCATATACATTGAAACATGAGAACTTGAATTGTCAAAATCATTTCCTTTCATGACCTCATTCATGTACGCCTACATGATAGCTCATACTAGCTAGTAAGACCTTTAGGGAAATGCTAGGCACAAAGCATGATCATTTTAGAGCAAAAGTATTTTTAGTTTTTGTATTTTCTTTTCTTTCTTTTCAATTGATTTCTGAAATTTTCTTTCTTGTTTCATTTTCCAAGACTTAAGCTAATTTTTCAAATGAATATACACATCAAAAGAGTTATAAAATCATATCTATGAATTGTCATCTTTTCTACACTAGTAGATTTCTTATCATAGGGTATGGCTAAGTATTTTTCTAAGCATTTCCTTGTGTGTCATCACCTCACAACATAGATTTTCATTGTACAACATTTCAGATTTTGACATACCTTGCAAGGCAAGGTTGTATATAAAATAAATCTTTGTAAAATCAAAAAGGATGTGAGGGAAGTATGGTTTGACAACTCAAGGAAAACTGAACATGTTTGGTACAAAATGATCACATTATTTTGCTTAAAAAAAACTAAGGAAGAGCATTGGTAGAAGGGGATGGTACATAGCACATTTAATGTGTGTTTTTTTTGTCAAGGCTAAAGGGGAGACATTGGTACAATGCTTAGGGTTTTAGGGGGTGTCTAGGCTGAAATATGCCATGTGAAAACTGATGAGAGTTGGCAAGGACGTTGAGAGAGAAAGAGGTGTTTGTCTGGTTTTTCAGTGACAAGAAAATAAAAAGCTGCTGTGTTGGTTCATATCAAACATTAAATGCACCCAATATTCTATTCATTTTCTCACCTATATAAAGGCCAGCACATACACCACTTTCATACACACACAAACACAGCAGTTCTAAGAGTTTAGCAAAGAAGAAGTAAGAGTTTGGAAGCTTGAAAGTGAGTAAAACTGCACCTTATTTTCTGTGTTCATTTTCTGCAGTTTTTGGTTGTTTAAAATATGAAGTGATCTTGCATTGTTTGTAAAATCTTGCTCCTGTCGTGTTTGTTGTGTTTGTTAATGATGGTTAAGTGATCATCATTTTAAATGTAGAAGCCTTAAGTTCTTGTGATTAAAAGCAATACTGCCTGTACTGTTAGCTATGGTCATCAGGAAATGTTTTAATAGTAAATCCCTATAGTTAGGTAGCTAACTGGATTTGGGTTAGTAGCCCGATGTGATGATACCAGACCCTTTGTAAACCTTTTACATGAGTATACAAAGTTCAAAGTGAAATCTACTAGGCAAAACTTCACTGTTATTTTGAAAACAGAACATCAGTATTGCTCTCTGCCTCAAGATTTCATAATGGAAATTCAAACTGAATAAAAACAAATTTTTATTACATAATCATAACAAGGGGATCAAATGATGATTTTAGGAAGTAATTTGGTGATTTTTAGTAACATGGATAATCGGGAATTCTAAGATGATCAGAAATTACAAATTGACTAAATTCCGGCGCATCAATTGATGGGAGGAGATGGCACTTGGTCGGGAGGAACATGGGGAAGTGTAGATTATGGGAAAAATGCGGATTAAATTTTTAGTTTCATAGATTTTGCAAAATCAAAGAAATTAGGTTTTTAAACTGTGTTGGGTTCATGAGGTTTGCGTCGGAACTGCTCGGCCTAGGGAACGGTAGGGTGGTGCGGTATAGGGGGAAAAGGGGCGTCGGGGTCGGGTGTTGGCGTAGCCAAGCAGGAGCGACGTCCGGTGGTCGGTGGGCGGAGGTAGGATGGGTTTTCCGTGATGATGCTTTTACTGGAAGAAGAGGGGCCAGGGCAAATTCCGTTCAGTGCAAAGGGAGGTGGTTCTGGTGGTTGTGATGTGATCCGGTGTCGGAGGGTGGTGTGTGGCGAGGGTCGTCGGAGACTGGAGGGGACCCACGTGCGTGTGCACGTGCACAGCTATGGCGTGAAGGGGAGAAGTGAAAAGCAAGGGTGGACGATGGGTTTGGAGAGGATCCACCGTGATTTTTGTGTGTGGCACTACCAGGTGGTACTACCACCTGGTACTAAGGATTGTGTGTGTTTTCGTGGTGATCAGGGCAGAAAACATCGGTGTCTGGCCCTGGTACTTTGTTGACCCTGGTACTTTGCTAATGTTAGTTCAAAAACAAAGGGTTTAAATTATAATTTTTTTTTATTATTTAAAGTAGTTTTTTTTTAAATTTACTATTGGTTTAAATAAAATAGTAAAATAAATATTTAAATTGTAAAAATATATTTTTATTTTATTCTGCAAGAGCAAGAGTAGATAAAGTGAATCAGGATTTCTGAATACTGTTTTCGTCAAGAGCCTGAAATTTAAAACAGAAATTTTAGTTTAAATTAAATCATAATTTAATTTGAAATGGAAGTTAGAAATAATTTTCTAACGAGATATGTCAACGGTAAAGTTGACAAAAGAGTCGTTCAAGAATCGCTGAACGGATATGGGGTTTTGTCGGACGTCGAAAGGTTCAAACAGAAACTGTAATTATAAATTTTAATTTATAATTTTAAATTTTGAGTTCATTTTCAAATAAATTATTTTAATGGTAGAGTCAAACCAAGAAAAGTCGTTCTAGAGTAACAGATTGAGTATGATCTTAACGGACGACGGGAAGACAGTACCGGAGCGGTTATTTCAAATAAAGTATAAGTTTATTTTATAATTAAAATTAGAATCTATTTTCGGATAGAATATTTGATGTATTCAAATTTAAACAAGGTAAAGAAATCGTATGTGACACATACGCTAGAAACGGTCGGTTTTATCTGAAATCTAAATACCGGGTATAAGAATCTGATCATGAACAGTTCTGTATTTTAAACAAGAACTGTGAATAAATAATTTGATCATGTTTAAACTGATAAAATAAAAGAGGAGAATTTTTATCAGTATGGAGAGAAGGAAAGGAAGATCGAGAATAAGTGTCGATGGAGAAGTTTGACAAAACGACGCAAAGTGTAAAGTTCGTAGAATCGATTATAAATCATCGAATCTGTTCGTTCATGAATAACCAAATATCGATGAGATATATTGTTCTGAAGATAAATAAAGTAAGAATTTATTTTTGGAAGTGACGAGCAAAACGAAAAGAGAAAACCCGTGCGTCGCACATGCTAAAATTGACTGTTTTGAAAGTATGATCAATATATCAGATATTGATAAGATAATCATGAACTGTTTGGTTTGACTGTAACCATATATACAGATTAGATTATAATCCTGTTAGAATTATAATTTGAAGTGAAATTTGTTCGTTAATCATTTCAAAGAGACCGGAATCTATATTCCACTTTGAATTGATTCTATGATGCGCGTCAGAAATTATCGAAGATAATTGAAGACGGAGTTGTGCAAGGGCTGTTCTGTTTTCAGAATAGTGCCTTCGGTTTGTTCAAACCCAGAACAACTTGCATGGACGAGCGTCCGACAAAGTAATTCTGACTGGTCACGTACGTTGATCTTTTCAAACGTAATTATATGGTGGCAGAGGAATTCGTTTCTCTCGTCGTATACCTATAATGTATTTTTGAGGAAGTCAATTAGTGATCGGGAAGTCTGGACGATGTGGCACTCAAAGTAATGAACCAGTGATGATGAAGCGAGTCTAACCTCAAGCCTCACACCCAGGAAATGACAAAAATCGGGCAGGCAGCATGGCTATGTGGGTCGCTCCCATTAGGGTGTGGTATCACCTATCTAGAGAAATTCCTTTTGTTTCTAAATCTATCGATTCTGCCCATTCGGGGATGGTTGCAGCGCACAACCATCGGTGATATACATTCGATACACTCAAGAGAAATGAGTGGTCGGTCATGTGAGGGCCGGGTTGCAAGATGTTCTTGTTAAACCCAGGTGTACTTGCCTCTAGAGGTACATCAGCGGTAGGTGGTCCCATACCTTGTCATAGTTGGAAATCCAATTTCCATAAGTGCCAAACGGCTTTATTTGTATACTATATCGGAGAATGTGAGATGCAAGCATTCTCCTAGATTCTAAATTATTTGTGGAAACACCTAGACATTATGATAATATCTGTTTTTCAAGTATACAAAGTGATTTTGATCTCATAAGGTAAAAACCCGTTCCGTCCTTACGGCGTGGTCTTATGGGATATTTTCTTTAACTGTTTAAACTGTTTACTCATACCAGTCCCCTGACTGACCCGGAGTTTATTTTTCTGTGTTTTCCCTTAAACTCTTGGGTATTCATAACGCTTGTTATGAATAGACAAGTGAATCAGGATTCGATGGAACTTGTGAAGCTGGAATGAAGGTTTTTGCTGTGTGATGGTCCACCTATCTACTGTTTAATTAAGTCTATCAATTGATCACCTATGATTTGTATAATTACTGATGTACTATGAAGGAGTTGTATCACTAGACCTATGTGGCTCTGATGTATTATGTACTGTTGCGTAACATTATAAAGTATTATCTTTGTGAAATTTCCGCTGTGAGATTCTGATGTTCTGTGATTTATCTTCTATCTATTCTTATTTCTTATTAATGGCACAACTTGAGATGTGTTCGAAAGTTGGGTCGTTACAGTTGGTATCAGAGCTTAGGTTACTGATTACCTAGGCTTTGGGTGAGTGTGAGAGAGCGTATTTTTATATAAAATTTAAAATGAATTTAACACAACTTGGATGATATACCTAAGGTAGTTATATCCTATCAAGACTAGATTGATAACCTGTTATAGTCAGGTGATCAAAATGAGCACCCGTGCACGAAGAGGTCGAGCTAGAGGGTCGTCCACTACTAATGGTCGTATTGTTGGATCCCAAGACCACGGGGGAACAGTAGAGGAAGTTGCACCAGTTCAACAGGATAAGACCTTTGCGACCATTTGTAAGGAGTATACGACTCTGGGAGGAAAAGTTTTCAAGGGAACTGAGTCGTTTACTGAAGTTCAACCTTGGATGAGGTCTTGTGAAAGGATTTTCAAAGGGTTGAAGTTGAATAACGATCAGAAACGTCTTTTGGCATCATGGCAACTTCAAGGAACTGCAGTGATTTGGTGGGACGCTCAAACTGCAAATGTTCTTGAGGAAGATTTCACTTGGGAAAAGTTCAAAGAAGCTTTCGAAGCACAGTTTCTACCTGCTGCAGGGAAGACGAGGATGTATCGTGATTTTATTGATCTCAAACAAGGGAACATGAAAGTATCTGAATATGAGAACAAATTCAACTCACTTTCTTGTTTCGGGCCAGAACTGATCAATACCCCACTCAAGAAGAACGAAATGTTCATAGCAGGATTAAAGGATAGCCTGCAAGTTCAGATGATTGGACATCTCAAGATTCCATTCGTTGATCTTGTTGATATGGCAGTTCGTTATGAGGCACTGGAGGGTAAGAAGCCAGTTGCAAAAGCAGCACAAACAGGAGGATCTAGTGGGGAAAATCCAAACAAGAGGAAATTCAATCCGAACTGGAACAACAACAACAACGGAGTACCTAAGATGGGAGAAAAAGCCAAAGAACGATTCAAAGATACCATATGCCACAACTGTTTGGAGAAAGGACATATTGCCAGGTTCTGCACCAAGCCAGCAGCAGAAAAGCCACAACAGACTCAGCAACCGGAGCAACCTCAACCAAAGGGAACAAGTGACGTTATTCCCCAAAAATTTTCATGCTACCATTGTCATCAGCCGGGACACTTGGTTAGAGACTGTCCACTGAAGATGGCACAACAACCAAAGGTCTACGCTTTGATGGATAAGTCGTCAACTTCTGAGGATGTGAAAATGGAAGGAGCTTCAGAAGGTACTTTACTCTTTTCTTATAAAAGGGAGTTAATTTACTAGGGTCAGCCACGAGATAATTTAATATGGTTGGATTAAAATAGAAGAATATCCATTCATATTGATACCGGAAATCAAGTTAGAATTTTAAATTGAGTTAAAATTTGGATTTCCTGGGATCGAGGCTGGACTTGAAAATTTATTGGATATGAACTCGGGCAAAAGTGAATTGGTCGATTTGTGAAGTCAAATCAGATTGGAAATTCCAAAATAAAGATCGTTAAGTACGTGAATAAAGATTTTGGATAATACTTAACGGAGTTAAGCAAATTGACCGATGAGTTAGAAAGGGGATTTGGACGGATATTTTTGGTTTTGAATAGGATATTGCTGATGTGTGTTTTATTTTTGATGTGTGTTTATTTGTATAAGTCGATAACTCAAATCTACTACTTACAAATTTCGGGGACGAAATTTTTATAAGGGGGGTAGAATGTAATGACCCGGGATTTTGACACTAACACAGATTATACTTGATCGTGAGTACGTATTCTCAGATACGATTTTTAATTCAAGACTTTAAAATATCTAAACATGTCAAAGGTATATTTACATTTTTGTTCTTATATATGATAGCATATTTTAAAGTGTTGTTTAAATGTATATTTAACAAGTATATGAGATATAACACTTTTACATAGCAATTTTAAAAAATGCTATGATTTTGCAAATATTTTGTTCATGTTTTCATTGTGTTTTAAAATATTGTTTTAGCAAACTTTTTGCTTTTAAACCCATTGCTTAAGACATGCTAAATCACTCTTCTTATATTTAAAATGAAATGCAAGTAAATCTTTGAATTCATATGCATTTAAAAATATAAAACATGTAGGGTCTCACCTCTTTCAAAGTACATGATCTCATAGAATACAAAATCCCTTGCATATACATTGAAACATGAGAACTTGAATTGTCAAAATCATTTCCTTTCATGACCTCATTCATGTACACCTACATGATAGCTCATACTAGCTAGTAAGACCTTTAGGGAAATGCTAGGCACATAGCATGATCATTTTAGAGCAAAAGTATTTTTAGTTTTTGTATTTTCTTTTCTTTCTTTTCAATTGATTTCTGAAATTTTCTTTCTTGTTTCATTTTCCAAGACTTAAGCTAATTTGTCAAATGAATATACACATCAAAAGAGTTATAAAATCATATCTATGAATTGTCATCTTTTCTACACTAGTAGATTTCTTATCATAGGGTATGGCTAAGTATTTTTCTAAGCATTTCCTTGTGTGTCATCACCTCACAACATAGATTTTCATTGTACAACATTTCAGATTTTGACATACCTTGCAAGGCAAGGTTGTATATAAAATAAATCTTTGTAAAATCAAAAAGGATGTGAGGGAAGTATGGTTTGACAACTCAAGGAAAACTGAACATGTTTGGTACAAAATGATCACATTATTTTGCTTAAAAAAAACTAAGGAAGAGCATTGGTAGAAGGGGATGGTACATAGCACATTTAATGTGTGTTTTTTTTTGTCAAGGCTAAAGGGGAGACATTGGTACAATGCTTAGGGTTTTAGGGGGTGTCTAGGCTGAAATATGCCATGTGAAAACTGATGAGAGTTGGCAAGGACGTTGAGAGAGAAAGAGGTGTTTGTCTGGTTTTTCAGTGACAAGAAAATAAAAAGCTGCTGTGTTGGTTCATATCAAACATTAAATGCACCCAATATTCTATTCATTTTCTCACCTATATAAAGGCCAGCACATACACCACTTTCATACACACACAAACACAGCAGTTCTAAGAGTTTAGCAAAGAAGAAGTAAGAGTTTGGAAGCTTGAAAGTGAGTAAAACTGCACCTTATTTTCTGTGTTCATTTTCTGCAGTTTTTGGTTGTTTAAAATATGAAGTGATCTTGCATTGTTTGTAAAATCTTGCTCCTGTCATGTTTGTTGTGTTTGTTAATGATGGTTAATTGATCATCATTTTAAATGTAGAAGCCTTAAGTTCTTGTGATTAAAAGCAATACTGCCTGTACTGTTAGCTATGGTCATCAGGAAATGTTTTAATAGTAAATCCCTATAGTTAGGTAGCTAACTGGATTTGGGTTAGTAGCCCGATGTGATGATACCAGACCCTTTGTAAACCTTTTACATGAGTATACAAAGTTCAAAGTGAAATCTACTAGGCAAAACTTCACTGTTATTTTGAAAACAGAACATCAGTATTGCTCTCTGCCTCAAGATTTCATAATGGAAATTCAAACTGAATAAAAACAAATTTTTATTACATAATCATAACAAGGGGATCAAATGATGATTTTAGGAAGTAATTTGGTGATTTTTAGTAACATGGATAATCGGGAATTCTAAGATGATCAGAAATTACAAATTGACTAAATTCCGGCGCATCAATTGATGGGAGGAGATGGCACTTGGTCGGGAGGAACATGGGGAAGTGTAGATTATGGGAAAATTGCGGATTAAATTTTTAGTTTCATAGATTTTTCAAAATCAAAGAAATTAGGTTTTTAAACTGTGTTGGGTTCATGAGGTTTGCGTCGGAACTGCTCGGCCTAGGGAACGGTAGGGTGGTGCGGTATAGGGGGAAAAGGGGCGTCGGGGTCGGGTGTTGGCGTGGCCAAGCAGGAGCGACGTCCGGTGGTCGGTGGGCGGAGGTAGGATAGGTTTTCCGTGATGATGCTTCTACTGGAAGAAGAGGGGCCAGGGCAAATTCCGTTCAGTGCAAAGGGAGGTGGTTCTGGTGGTTGTGATGTGATCCGGTGTCGGAGGGTGGTGTGTGGCGAGGGTCGTCGGAGACTGGAGGGGACCCACGTGCGTGTGCACGTGCACAGCTATGGCGTGAAGGGGAGAAGTGAAAAGAAAGGGTGGACGATGGGTTTGGAGAGGATCCACCGTGATTTTTGTGTGTGGCACTACCAGGTGGTACTACCACCTGGTACTAAGGATTGTGTGTGTTTTCGTGGTGATCAGGGCAGAAAACATCGGTGTCTGGCCCTGGTACTTTGTTGACCCTGGTACTTTGCTAATGTTAGTTCAAAAACAAAGGGTTTAAATTATATTTTTTTTTATTATTTAAAGTAGTTTTTTTAAATTTACTATTGGTTTAAATAAAATAGTAAAATAAATATTTAAATTGTAAAAATATATTTTTATTTTATTCTGCAAGAGCAAGAGTAGATAAAGTGAATCAGGATTTCCGAATACTGTTTTCATCAAGAGCCTGAAATTTAAAACAGAAATTTTAGTTTAAATTAAATCATAATTTAATTTGAAATGGAAGTTAGAAATAATTTTCTAACGAGATATGTCAACGGTAAAGTTGACAAAAGAGTCGTTCAAGAATCGCTGAACGGATATGGGGTTTTGTCGGACGTCGAAAGGTTCAAACAGAAACTGTAATTATAAATTTTAATTTAAAATTTTAAATTTTGAGTTCATTTTCAAATAAATTATTTTAATGGTAGAGTCAAACCAAGAAAAGTCGTTCTAGAGTAACAGATCGAGTATGATCTTAACGGACGACGGGAAGACAGTACCGGAGCGGTTATTTCAAATAAAGTATAAGTTTATTTTATAATTAAAATTAGAATCTATTTTCGGATAGAATATTTGATGTATTCAAATTTAAACAAGGTAAAGAAATCGTATGTGACACATACGCTAGAAACGGTCGGTTTTATCTGAAATCTTAATACCAGGTATAAGAATCTGATCATGAACAGTTCTGTATTTTTAAACAAGAACTGTGAATAAATAATTTGATCATGTTTAAACTGATAAAATAAAAGAGGAGAATTTTTATCAGTATGGAGAGAAGGAAAGGAAGATCGAGAATAAGTGTCGATGGAGAAGTTTGACAAAACGACGCAAAGTGTAAAGTTCGTAGAATCGATTATAAATCATCGAATATGTTCGTTCATGAATAACCAAATATCGATGAGATATATTGTTCTGAAGATAAATAAAGTAAGAATTTATTTTTGGAAGTGACGAGCAAAACGAAAAGAGAAAACCCGTGCGTCGCACATGCTAAAATTGATTGTTTTGAAAGTATGATCAATATATCAGATATTGATAAGATAATCATGAACTGTTTGGTTTGACTGTAACCATATATACAGATTAGATTATAATCCTGTTAGAATTATAATTTGAAGTGAAATTTGTTCGTTAATCATTTCAAAGAGACCGGAATCTATATTCCACTTTGAATTGATTCTACGATGCGCGTCAGAAATTATCGAAGATAATTGAAGACGGAGTTGTGCAAGGGCTGTTCTGTTTTCAGAATAGTGCCTTCGGTTTGTTCAAACCCAGAACAACTTGCATGGACGAGTGTCCGACAAAGTAATTCTGACTGGTCACGTACGTTGATCTTTTCAAACGTAATTATATGGTGGCAGAGGAATTCGTTTCTCTCGCCGTATACCTATAATGTATTTTTGAGGAAGTCAATTAGTGATCGGGAAGTCTGGACGATGTGGCACTCAAAGTAATGAACCAGTGATGATGAAGCGAGTCTAACCTCAAGCCTCACACCCAGGAAATGACAAAAATCGGGCAGGCAGCATGGCTATGTGGGTCGCTCCCATTAGGGTGTGGTATCACCTATCTAGAGAAATTCCTTTTGTTTCTAAATCTATCGATTCTGCCCATTCGGGGATGGTTGCAGCGCACAACCATCGGTGATATACATTCGATACACTCAAGAGAAATGAGTGGTCGGTCATGTGAGGGCCGGGTTGCAAGATGTTCTTGTTAAACCCAGGTGTACTTGCCTCTAGAGGTACATCAGCGGGAGGTGGTCCCATACCTTGTCATAGTTGGAAATCCAATTCCCATAAGTGCCAAACAGTTTTATTTGTATACTATATCGGAGAATGTGAGATGCAAGCATTCTCCTAGATTCTAAATTATTTGTGGAAACACCTAGACATTATGATAATATCTGTTTTTCAAGTATACAAAGTGATTTTGATCTCATAAGGTAAAAACCCGTTCCGTCCTTACGGCGTGGTCTTATGGGATATTTTCTTTAACTGTTTAAACTGTTTACTCATACCAGTCCCCTGACTGACCCAGAGTTTATTTTTCTGTGTTTTCCCTTAAACTCTTGGGTATTCATAACGCTTGTTATGAATAGACAAGTGAATCAGGATTCGATGGAACTTGTGAAGCTGGAATGAAGGTTTTTGCTGTGTGATGGTCCACCTATCTACTATTTAATTAAGTCTATCAATTGATCACCTATGATTTGTATAATTACTGATGTACTATGAAGGAGTTGTATCACTAGACCTATGTGGCTCTGGTGTATTATGTACTGTTGCGTAACATTATAAAGTATTATCTTTGTGAAATTTCCGCTGTGAGATTCTGATGTTCTGTGATTTATCTTCTATCTATTCTTATTTCTTATTAATGGCACAACTTGAGATGTGTTCGAAAGTTGGGTCGTTACACGCCGCCGCTGCTTCACCTTCTACCTCCTCTTCTCTCCCTCTGACCTGCGAGCCATTCTCCCCCTTCCCCTCCTCCTCGCCAGCAAGGCCACCGCATCGCGCCCCCCCTTTCTCGCTCCAGTTCGAGGAAGCCGCCCCCCTAAAACCCTGAGCCACCAAAACCACCGCTTGCTGGAGGAGCCACCACCACCAGCGAACAAGAAAGCCCCCCTCCGCTCCTCCTTAAAGCAATGTAAGCCCTTCCATTTATTTTGTTTTGTTTAATTAATTTTAGCAATTAAAAATATGAAATTTTATATTGAAGGAGGATAAAAATATAATCTTTTATATTGTAAAAAGATAAAAATATGATTTTTACATGGTAGGAACTATAAAAATATAATCTTTATGAAATATAGAATATAAAAATATCATCTTTGTATATGTAGCAAAATAAAAATCTGATTTTTATTATATATTCATAGAAATAAAGAGGTGATTTTTATAGTGAGGAAATAAAATCGAAATCTATATTTTTGAAAGGTGACGTCTTTATATTTGAAAAGGCGAGATTTTTATATATTGAATAGCAAAGTAAAAATTCGATTTTTATATATTGAATAGCAAAGTAAAAATTCGATTTTTATATATTGAATAGCAAAGTAAAAATTCGATTTTTATATAGTGAATAGCATAGTAGAAATTCGATTTTTAAATATATGAAGTGATTATCAAAATATGATTTTTAAATTGAAAGTGAACAAATAAAAATGTGATTTTTATATATGTAGTGGCTACGGGCAACGAAGATGACAAAGATGCGATAACGATGAAGATTTCTATAAAAGAAGTGTCATGAAGTTGGATAGCTATCGGTGAAAACTTCTCACTCAAATTTCTTTTTCTAGTTATATATATATATATATACTAGGATGCAGACGGTGCTTAGTAGCACCCGACACCCGTCATTCACAGACCATGGATGGCTTGTTTGTTTGATTGATGTGTTGTGAAAATTGTTTGTGTTGTGGAATGGTCGAATAATAAAATATTTTTGTGTTGAACGGAAATAAAATATTTATATAATTAAAAATATTGTATCGTTAAAATATAATTTTAACGTGAATGTGAATAAATAAATATTTATAAACAAATCGGCCGATTTGTTTATATACACTGATTTGACTGATATTGATTGGGATGATAAATTTTACACATCGCCCAACAGCACAAATAAAAATCTGTGTTTGTTGATTTGAAACCCCACACGGGTGTTGGGATGAAATTTGAGTACACTAATCCCAATTATTTAATTGTATGTCGATCGATTGGTCGACAGGCTGGGTAAGCGTTAATTATTTATATTTGATGCTATGCAGTTGTGTGGTGCACTTTGGATGATGGTTGATTGTTTATCATTGCTATTATATGCATGTGTTGTATGGAATCCATATGATTAACATTATATGGTGATTGATTGGGCCTCATTCCAATCGGGAAAATAATGAATACTATAAAAAGGGAATTCATGTGTTGAATATAAAAATAGTCATGTGTTGACGATGTTCATGTGTTGAAACTATTCATGTGTTGAGTGAAATATTTTAATAATAAAATTCACATCTTTATCATATTTACAATTAGAATCTACTTTACGATGGAGTCGAATTAAAATCAAACGATAGATACCATAGTTTTATAAAATATTTTACATAACAAAAATAGTGATGTGTTGACAGTACTCATGTGTTGAGATTAGTCGTGTGTTGAAAGAAATATAGATTCATGTGTTGAATAGAATATATATTCATTTGTTGAATAGGATAACGAATTTATTGAAATATATAAAGCCGTGTTGATTAGAGTTGCGCCATTTTGACGTGAACGATATTTATATCGAGTATATTCGTTTTTATAATGAATATAGAAAAGGTAGTGATTTCAAAATATAACGTTTTGAAAATATTATCATTTATATAGTAATGATATGAAATATTCAATTTTGGTTTGAAATGGAATATAGAGTTGAAAAGGTTTTGAAAACGAATTTAAAACGATTTATAAAATATGTTTTAAAAAGGAAATTGACGAAATATATAATATATATATATATATTATATATAATGGCCTGAATAGAACGCGCCACGCCGCGGCAGTTCGTGAATTTCGACCATTGACTTCGAATTGACGTTGCGGGAGATCCGACCGTCGGATTCTCCTAAAACCAGAACCGTTGGGTTCGTATCGAAAAGAGCTTTCCAATGAATATTAGAAATTTGAAATCTAACGGTTGGATTTGGAATTATGTCCAAATCAAATTTGGAAAAGGTCGATGTAAGTGCAGTTCAATGGCCGTAGATGGAAATCGACTGTACGTGCCTTGATAAAATTATTAAAAATATCTATAATTTGTGTAAAATCATAACATATGGATTGGAAAGAATTGAGCTGGAGAATTCCACATTTGTAAAGATAAAGATAGATTTTTATCGAAATAAACTAGTTTTGAACTAGAATTAAAATCAATTTATTTGTGAAATAAATAAATTGAATTTGAAAGTGATTTTAAAAGTAATCAATATTCCCAATACGTGGATTGGACTGGAGTTGAATCGAAATTATCTTCGGGATATTTCGATGTTGGATTTCGTGACTATACAGATATTGCTATGGGGATTTGATAGATATATTTTATATCGTTATTTCCAATACGATATTTGTTGGTTTCAAAATTTGATATTGAATATAAGCCGATATATTTTCTATTCAGAGCCTTGTATTTAATATCAAATGTGATTTGGGTTTATCGTGAATCGTGTTTTAGATGACATTGGTTCTTTAACCCAGTTAAAGGCAAGATGTTGATTTTTGAAAGAATTAAGACTAAGTGTAGTTTTAATGAATCTTTAATTAGATTAAAATGTGAATTGATAATTTAAATTATCAAATCTGAAAAGTGATCGAGAGTGGAGTATCACCAGTTTTGCTCCTAAGCGATAGTTAAATATTTAATTAGATTTGAACGTGAAATGGTAATTAATTTTACCGATAACACCGTGGTGTTAGGAATGGAGTATCACCAGTTTTGCTCCATGGGATATATAGGTTGGGATTGGGAAATAAAATAAATAATTACTTCGGTGTGGTTCGCTAATCCCGACTAGTTTGGAAAACCATAAAATGGTTTGAAATGATATCCAAAGGAAGATTATAGGATAAATTTAGAAGAATTTATCTTGGATAAAATTAATGGGAACATTTCCCTAAGAATGTGATTTTGTGAATAAAAGAATATTCTGAATTGGAATGAGGCGTTTGTTGTGTTTGTGTAACATTCGTTTATTATATACGTGGGTTATTCAGAAAGGCCGGGTTTATACCCATTCTGAATAACCGATTCGACGAGATGTCGAAGATGAAGACGGTGGTTGAAGACCGGAAGTCTTCACATCGTTTGGGTGATTACTGATGATCTTGATTGGGCTGTACACCCAGGATGAGGGAATCAGTTGGTGATCGTCCAGACGTACCTGGAGATGGATGGATATGCGAGGAAAGTGCCTCCGGTTTCGTTCAGACCAAGAACGAACTTGTAAATGGATTGTGTGTCTGACATTGGATTTTATTCTATGTTGATTGATCTCTATTAAATATACATCTATTTGGCGGCGGAGAATTTATTCTCTTGCTTAACGCCCTTCTCTGAGATGTACGAGCTCAGAGGTTGTATATCGATGGACATCAGTCGCATGGAGTGAATTGCTAGTGTGGCACGCGTAAGTGGCAATTGATCAAGGCTTCTGTTGAAAAGCAAAGTCTTGTGGTTGATGATCAAAGCACGGCCTGTGTGGCGTAGCTTTTTGTATAACGTGGATTCGTGAGCCTCACACCTCGGTATGAGTCAAAAACGGGATACGGACCCAAGGAGTGCACTACGTTTCTTTCTAGCTATGGTGGTGTCAGTGACCTACCAGCCCTGACATTTATATACTTTTCAGCTGTGTGGTTGTTGGATACGAGGTGCCTCGGATATAGGTCTGTAAGGACCGGGAAACGTGTGTTCAGGAATTGCCAATCCTCAAAAGTAAGAGAGGACCGGCCTTGGAGGTTCCAAAGGATCATAGTGGGGTCCTGAGGCATTTGCTAGAGTGTCTCGAACGCGGAGAGGAGCTTGCCCCTTGCCTCGACTCATGATGGAATCCAATTTCCAATACGTGTGTTTCGGTTTTATTTGTAGAACCTAGTATGGCGACATAGTGGTGTGGGTCATTCATGCCGCCTATGATTGATATTTATGATTGAAATTGTTTTGACACTATACACTTATAATAGTATCAAATAATGTGTTTTAAACGTATCAAGCATGCTTTGGCTGTTATAAGATAAAAACCCTATCCTCCGGCTTGCGTTGCATTGTGTGATGGGACCTGGGTCTTATAACAGCTTCATTTTTCTTTATTAGCATTGCGTTGTTTGTTCTATGCACTGGTATCCTTGGGAGGAAACCCGTTCCGTGTTATACGGCGTGGTCCCTTGATTTACCGAACTTTAAAATAAAGAATTATAATTGTTTTAGTTCTCACACCAGTCCCATGACTGACCTGGAGTTTATTGTTTTAACCTAAACTCTGGGCGCCCCTATTTTCCACACGGGCAGCTAGTAGTTTTGGTTTTGCAGATTTATATTCACAGGGTCCTGATTTACAGCTGGAACGATGCTCGGAAAGCTCTGTATCCGTGTATCACTTCTAGTTGTGTGAAACGACCCAAACTTCCCCGTAAAGAAAGCCGGATTGCTTTGAGAACAACACACATCATAACACAAAACAGAAGAAAATTTTATTGCTGTTACAACAATTACATCAGAGTACAAGAATTTTCCAGAGTATGAATAATAATATACATTGGAAATACAATAATATCAGAGTTTAAATTACATTTAAATAGCAGCGGAAAAATAATACAAAACACAACTGAAAGAAATACACGGATACAGAGCCTTCCGAATATCGCTCCAGCTGTAGACCAGGATCCTGTGAATATAATATCTGCAAACCAAAACTACTAGCTGCCCGTGTGGAAAATATGGGCATCCAGAGTTTAGGTTAAAACAATAAACTCCAGGTCAGTCATGGGACTGGTATGAGAACTCAAAACAGTTATTAACTTTAATTTTTAAAGTTAGGTAAATCAAGGGACCACGCCACTTCCGCGGAACGGGTTTCCTCCCAAGAACACCAGTGCATAAAACAATGAAATGCTTTTTAGAAAAATGAAACCGTTATAAGACTCAATCCCTTGCACGTACGCCGAAGGATAGAGTTTTTCCTTATAATGGTCAAAAATGCTTAATACGCGAAATTCATCTTTTATACTATGAGTGCACAGTGTAGAAAACAATTTCGAATATAAAAGTATCAAAATTAGGTGGCATAATATGTTATGTAAGCGGCATAATATGTTATGTCACCATATAAGTATACAACTAAAAACCGTAAGATCGTATTGGAAAATTGGATTCCATCATGATGGCTACTGATTCGAAAGATCAATCGCGAATGTATCTCCACGGCTTTCGTCTCGGCAAGAGAAAACACCGAAATACATATACTACGCACTTTGGATGAGCAGTAATCTGATCTATCCTCATGAGATTCGGCTGAAATGACCTATCCCACTTCTAGGGTGGAGCGACCACCCTAGCCCATCGGCTGACCCCAAATCCGTATAAAGTATATTGGTCAAACCGAACATTATCAAACAAATCGTTCACCATCATACCGTGGTGTGTGAGGCCCGCGAAGTCACGTTGTATCCAAAGCGGCGCTATACAAAAGCTATGCTTTGGTCTTCATCCACAAGGCTCTGCTTTTCAATAAAAGCCTTGATCATATGCATCTTAGCATGCCACATTATCAGACCATACCATATCATGGATTCATCTATCGATATATAACAGGGTGTTAAGCAAGAGAATAAATTCTCCGCCATAAAACAGCAATATATTAAATAGAGATCAACGAATACAATATAAAGGAATACAATGTCAGACACACAATCTATTTATCAGTCCGTTCTGGGTCTGAACGAAACCATATCCGGTATATCTCCAAATACGTCTAAATGATCACCAATTTTCCCCTCATTTTGGGTGTACGGTCCAATCAAGATATCAATAATCATCCATTTGATATGGAAATTTCCCGGTCTTCAATAACCGTCTTCATCATCGATCTTCAATCGTCGTATGAATTATTCAGAATGGGTTAAACCCGGTTTTTCTGAATAATTTGCGTAATTTAAAATCATGTGCTTTAAAACACAACCAACGCCTCATTCCAATCAAGAGTATTCTTTGATTTTAATTTAAACCAAATTAAGGTTTATTCAACTAGTCGGGATTAACGCCTTACCGAAATAATCATTAATTAATATCCTATTCCCAACCTACACAACCCATGGAGTAAACTGGTGGTACTCCATATCTAACACCCAATGTGTTACGGTAAACTTAATTACTGTTTTATCGATCAAATCTAATTAAAGATTTAACTACCGCTTGGAGTAAAACTAGTGGTACTCCATTATCGTTTATTTCTTGAATTAAGTAAATTTGATTACTTTTATCCTCATTCAATCCAATTAAAGATTTATTAAAACTATATTTAGTTTTAATCTTCAAGAATCATTATTTAATGATTATTTAACTTTCAAGAAACAATCTTGCCTTTAACTAGGTTAAAGAACAAATGTTGCCTAAAACATCGTTCACAATAAACCCAAAATCGTATTTCAATTTAATATGTTAAATTGAAACTTCTCTTTAGAATATTTCACTAAATCTTAGTTAAAATATTTATGAATTATCAATCTAAATTTCACTGTCAATCGGGTTTAAAGAACTAATGTCATTTAAAAACATTGTTCGCAATTAACCCAAAAGTCAGTTTCACTTAATTTCAATTATGTTTAATAATTGGAAATCTTATTTAAATCTTAATTAAAATATTTATTCTTTCCCAAATGGGTTTAAGAACAGTGTTATCTAAGACACTATTCACGACAAACCCAAATTTTAATCTGATATTAAATATCATGCTTCGAATAGAAATTATATCGATTTATGTTCAATATCAAATTCTGAAAATTAACGTATATCAAATTGGGAATAACGATATTAATATCTTCCAAATTCCCACAATAATATCTGTATAATCACAAAATCCAATACTGAAATAATCCGAAGATTATTTCCATTCAAATCCATTCCAATATATGTACTGGAAAATCTTGGTTTTATTAAAACCACTTTAATCCTTTAATTTATTTTAATTAATTTATTAAAATAAACAAATCACTCATTCTTTTACAATGAAACGTATATTTACATTAAAATGAATCTTTTTCATTCTTTTGAAACAAATTAACAAAAAAAGTATTCTTTCCAATGTAATCAATCTTAAATAAAAATGAAATCTTTTTAGTTCAACCTTTATTACATTGAAAAATGTAATATTTTCATTTCAATCTTTATTACATTGGAAAATGTAATGTTTTCATTTCAACTTTATTACATTGAAAAATGTAATACTTTCATTTCAACTTTATTTTCAGTTCAGTCTTTATTACATTGAAAAATGTAATATTTTCATTTCAACTTTATGACATTGAAAAATGTAATATTTTCCTTTCAAACTTTATTCTAAAATGTTTATAAATTCGTTTATAAAGCGATTCCAACTTTTATTTCAATTTTAAATCCAAATTGAATATTCTATCTATTATCATATTAAAATAATATTATTTCCAAAATATTTATTTTGGAATTAGCTCTTTAAAACATGCATTATAAAATGTATAAAATAAATCGATAAACACGTTCGGGTTAAAATGGTGTTGCTATTTAAAACAGATTAAATAGCTCAATCCATTATCTTATTCATTTATATTTTACACTGGGCCAGACCTCCCACATTAAGCCTACGACTTGTGGATGCTGGATATTCCGGTTGGTTTCGGGCATACTTATCCCACAAGTTGGGCTTAACCTCGTGTCATGGCCTAATTCGTATTTGTGCACTTGGACTTCTCACATTAGGCCCAACATTTGTGGCTGCTGGATAAGCCGGTTGGTTCCGGGCAAACTTCCACCACAAATGTGATCTAACCTCGTGCCCAAGTACAATTATAATTTTATAATAATAATTAACTTTTCTAAAACGCACTCTTTGAAAATATCCTTTCAATTAAAGAATCTAAAATTTAAATATTCTTTAATTCTAAAATGACGTGATTTCAAATGTCTTAACTTACCTTTCAAATCTTTATAAATGTCTGAACTTTCCATATTATTATAACAATTAATAATAATCTTCCCAAAATGTCTTATTTTGAAATCAAATCTATTTATTTCCACATAATGACGAATAAATGTAATCTTTCCAAAACGTTCAAATTTCGAAATCAAACTTTCTTATCTTAACATGTGGACAGTAAATATGTAATCTTTATAATTAAATCTCCTTTATTATAACTTTTAAATAATAAAGATATAATCTATTTAAATCAACGCCAATTAATTCCATTAATTGAGTATAAATTAAAATATTCATTAATTCAAAATTGATAACAATAATATTAATCTTTTCAAAATGTTCAGTTTTGCAACAAATCTTCTTAATTTAACATGTTGACAATTAAAAAGGGTATCTTTTTAATTCTAATCTTTTATTGTAATTTTTTTTTACTAATAAAAATGTTATCTTTCCAATTCACTCTTTTTATTGTAACTTTGACAATACGTACCTTCCCATTTGAAAACATGGAAACCATCCTTTGGTTCTTTTAATTGAATACTGGATTATAATATTCTTTAACCCAAAATTGGAATGAGACTCACACAATTTCCATGTAATTTAATTACACGGATTTCAAACATTGCACTTATTCCATAATAATGTCAACCATTCACATAACAGCCAAAGTGCAATTTACACTAAACACAAGGGTGATGTGTAGTCAAATATCAACCCAAGACCCGTGTGGGGTTTCAGCCAACACATAATTTTGTGCACTTGGGCGAGGTGTAAAATAATCGTCCCAATCAACATCAACAAGTCAAGTAACTTGTCAATGGCAGTGTAACATCATTTTAAATTATCATAAATAATAAATCATTAGTTTAACCTGTTGAATATTTTCAATTTCAAACATAACATGACATGACATCCAAATCCACAATCCGTTCAAAAAACAATTACTTCCATCACCAATAATTTATTTACATTTAATTATAAAAATAAATAACTATTCGAAAATTGAGTGAGCAAAAGAGTTCTCACCTTTGCCGGCTTTAAATGACGGTTCGGGCCCAATTTTAGCCCAAAATTCAACATGCTCCAAATTTGATGACATTAGTGTCTACGCGTAGCTCTTGACTCACTGATCGCAGCAAATCCTGTTTCGTGCGATTTCGAGTTCGTCTCAAAAAGATTTGAATTTTCGAAGTTTGTAATAATTAAATAATTAATTTAAATTATGAAAATTACCCAAATTTTCAACTTGCTCCAAATTGGACAAAATTACTGCTCGCTCGAAGCTCGTGACATAACGATCTCAACAGATTCAGTTTCATGCAATTTCGATAAATTGACAAAAAGTTATGCACTTACGAAGTTAACAAATCGATTAAAATAATATTTAAATTTGTAAAAATTACCCAAAATTTTAATTTTCTCCAAATTGGACAAATTTGGTGTCCACGCGAAGCTCTCATCGCCACGATCACAGCAGACCTGAAATCGTCAAATTTCGATCTCGTATGTAAAAGATATTGCATTACGAACATAGAACATAAATGTTTCGTGTTTAAGCCCCTAACCTTTTTTTTTCAAATAGCACCCTGAACTTAAAATGCTCGCCACGGCCAAACCGTAAGTCGGAATTGCACGAAACCAGCGCCATTCTCTCCGGCTTCTCCCCCTCTTTCCACGGCTGGTGGTCCCCCCCCCCCCAATTCGCCACGTGGGGCCCACGATCTGCAGATGAACGGAAAAGTACAGTTTCCGTTCATCTTGGTGCTGCGGCCGCCTCGTTGCTCTAAATGTCCCCAAATTTTTACAGTAGTTTTGTCTCGACCTCCCGAACAACTTCTCTGTTTGTCACTTCGCCTGAAAATGCACCGATTGGCGGGAAATTGCTCATCTTTGCGACTGTCCTGTTTTCAGCACCCCTCCAATAAAATTGACATTCCGGCCAACTCCGACCACCTGAGACCATGCCACCACCGCCAAAAGAACCGTATGGTTCCCCTCTACCTCTGCCTGAAGTCGCTCGACCTAACTCTATTCGTGCGGCCCGCAATAGCCAAAAAACGAAAATATGGTTGTTGCCTTTGGATTGAGATTCCGGCGAATCCGTGCGACGATAGGTCTTGAATTTTTCGTGGTAGATAGAGGATAAGAAGATGAACAAAACCAGAAAGGGTTTGGTCTGATTTGGTTTGGATTGAGAGTTATAAATTGTTTTGTTTTCAGGGGCTTATTTGCAAAGAATTATTTAGAGTGGAGGCCATGAAAATGAAGAAGGAGAAGGTGGCTGGTAGGTTTAGGGTTATGATTCAGCTAATGGCTGAGGAAAAGATATTTTATATGGGGTTAAGAATGTCATTAGGCCCAATTACCCTTTTATGTATTTATTTATACAATTTGCACCCATTTTCATATTCTAAAAATTCGTGTTAACACCTACGAATTCCAATTTTTATGAAAATTGAAACATAAATATTTCTTGACATTACGGATTCAAAGAAACTGGTTTCGTTAAATTCCGAGTCCGTATGAATAAATTATGAATTTTTAAAGTCTGAAAATTGACCGTTTTTCACTGTAAAATTAATAACGACCACATACTGACTCCAAAAATTACGAATTTTGGAATCTAGTAATAATTTAATATTCCGGATCCAACAAAAGTGGTCTCGTTAAAAACGGAAGTGGTTTGCAAAATTTCCATTTTTAGGGCGTATATATTTAATATTAAAAATACATTTTTAAATCAATAATTTCTGAAACTCGAAATATATAAGTGTTTATACTTTTTCAATGCAGAAAAATCATTTTGAACTCAATGGAAGTGGTTTCAAGTCTAAATTCATTCGTATGTAAAAATTAGCGTTTTGGGCCATATATATTATATATATCCATAGCGTTTTCCTGAAAATTTAATTTTATCATAACTTACAAATTATAAACTGGAATCTTGATTTCTAAAATTCATTAGAAAGATATTGTCAATACGGTCCTAGCATTTCTTGTTTCGTCCAATTTCGATTTATAATTAATTTTATATAATTTCTTCAAAGTTTAAAATCGAATTCTGAAATTACCGCGCCATTTCAGGCTCGAAATATAATTAATATAATTTTTAACTTTAATAAAATAAATTTTTAATCATTATTATTTAAAATAAATTATTTTAAATATCCAAAATCCATTAAATTAACCAAAAATAATATTTTATTTCTGTTCCAAAATTCCAGGTTGTTACATTTTGTTTTGTATATTTTTCCGCTGCTATGTAATTTATTGTAATCTTTGATATTTGTCGAATGTAATTTAATCATTTATACTCTGTATATTCTTGTATCTGATGGAATTGTTGTAATAACAATGAAATGTTCTTCTGTTTGCGTTCTATTTTGTCTTGTCCTCAATTCTATCCGTGCTTTCCTTCACGGGGAAGTTCGGGTCGTCTCATTACTGATGATCTTGATTGGGTTGTACACCCAAGAAGATGGAAACAGTTGGTGATCGTCCAGACGTACTTGGAGATCGATGGATATGCGGGGTATTAGGTGCCTCCGGTTTCGTTCAAACCCAGAACGAACTTGTAAATGGACTGTATGTCTGACATTGGATTTTAGTCTATGTGATTGATTTCTATTAAATATATATCTGTTTGGCGGTGGAGAATTTATTCTCTTGCTTAACGCCCTTCTCTGAGACGTACGAGCTCAGGGGTTATATACTGATGGATATCAAATGCATAGAGTGAATTGCCTGTGTGGCATGCCTAAGTGGCAAATGATCAAGACTTCTATTGAAAAGCAATGTCTTGAGGTTGATTATTGAAGCACGGCCTTTGTGGCGTAGCTTTGTGTAACGTTTACTTCGCGAGTTTCACACCCGGTATGAACCAAAAACGGGAGACGGACCTCAGGGAGGACATGCGTTTCTTTCTAGCTAGAAGTGGCGTCAGTGGTTTTACACGCCCTAACGAGTTTGACTTATGTGGATGTTGTTGTTGCGAGGCGCCTCGGTTTGATCGAACGATCCGGGTCCGATGGAGTCATTCGTTGGCTCACTGACACCCCATAGGGTGGGGAAACGCATTGTTCAGGCATTTTAATCCACATCGGTGGACCGGCCCTGACGATCCAAGGGCCCACCTGTGTCTGGGTCCTAAGACACGGGCTAGAGCGTCTCGAATCGGTAGAGGACGATCCCTGGCCTCGGTTCATAGATGGAAATCCAATTTCCAAATACGTGACATTTGCGGTTTTTATTGTAGAGCCTTGTATGGCGACATGATATATGGTACCCATGTCGTCTATGATTGATACTTATGATTTGAAGTTGTTTTTTACACTATGCACTTATAATAGTATCAAATGATTTGTTTTAAAACGTACTAAGCATGTTTGGCTATTATAAGGGAAAACCCTATCCTCCGGCTTGCGTTGCATTGTGTGATGGGACCTGGGTCTTATAATAGCTTCATTTTTCTTTATTTAGCATTACGTTGTTGTTTTATGCATTGGCGTTCTTGGGAGGAAACCCGTTCCGTGTTATACGGCGTGGTCCCTTGATTTACCTAACTTTAAAAATGAAGATTAATAATTGTTTTAGTTCTCACACCAGTCCCATGACTGACCTGGAGTTTATGGTTTTGACCTAAACTCTGGATGCCCTTATTTTCGACACGGACAGCTAGTAGTTTTGGGTTTTGCAGATTTATATTCACAGGATCCTGGTTTACAGCTGGAACGATATCCGGAAAGCTTTGTATCTGTATATCTCCTTCAGTTGTGTATTGTATTATTTTCCGCTGCTATGTAATGTATTGTAATCTCTGATATTTATCGAATGTGTAATATTGATTTATACTCTATATATTCTTGTAATCTGATGAGTTGTTGTAATATACAATGAAATGTTCTTCCATCTGCGTTCTGATGTGGCTTGTCCTCTACTCAATCCGCGATTTCCCGCAAGGGGGATTTCGGGTCGTTTCAATTAGGATAGCATTGAATGTTTCCCATCTTCTCAACATACCATATTTTGGAAGTTCTTTAATTTTTGTTCTCATGTGATTTGTTTAACTACGGGGAGAGTTTTGAATACCAAGATATAAATTAAATATTAGTTGATGCATTTGTTTACCTACTGTTTTTATATAGTGCAATCTTATTACATGGACTCTCATATTTATGCTGAGAAATCCTGCCTTTTAGAGTAATTTGTAATTGACTTGACATAGAATAATTCCGTGTTTTTTTAACAGCCTATGCAAAATCATTTCCTATTTGGTATTGAACCAACCTTGTATTAAGTAAAATCATGGAAAATAAATATCAAATATTAAAGCATGCCTGATTTCAATTTGTTAGGGTTGCTATACATTAATTAAAAAATGTATCATGTGAACATTCAGGGAAAAATACATACTTCCTGCTATTATATATTATATATATATGTATGTATGTATATAAATATATATGTAAAGATTATTGGGAATTAGGATAGCTTAATTGACAATGTAGTAGAGATTAGGAAATTTCATAAACGACCTTGATTGGATGAAATAATTAATTGAATCAAGGATATTAATCTTCTAGTATTGAAAGACTTAATTCCATTTATAACGAGCATTTATTTTGATATTCAAACATGTGTTATTTCTGGAATTTCTATGTATTTATATTTATCTAAAATAAATAAATACATACATACATACATAAAAATATGTGTGTGTGTATAAACCCACTAACATGCACATTTTTTTTACATTGTTATGTTAATTAATTCTTATTAAACACCATAATGTTTATGACACCAGTTATCATGTTTATTATTGTGTAAAGTTTATGGTGAAAAATTAAAACATCAGTTAATTTGTGTAACATAATATTTATTAATAAGCTAACGTTAATAAATTTCTGCCAAATCCTGATATAATTCTATTTATGACACACGTTAACTTTCAAATTTTAAGCCCGTTGCCTTTGAAATTTTTACCTATATATATGCATGAAATAAATAAATATATACATGCACAATGATACCTCAAGCTTAGAAAAAGGGGAAATTTCAAAATTCAATACTAGAAACAATACAAAGAATTCATAATTCATGGAAAATTGATGACTGTGTTAAGAAAGATCAATTAGCAAATATGTTTCTAGTTTTTAAATAAACATACATGGCATATGTTTAATAAATGTTTACAAGAATTCACAAGATCTTTTCGGCACAATCATTCATCATTGTAAGGCAATACAAACATACGAGGACTAAAAATTAAAGAAAATAATAACTTAAAGGTTATTATTTAATAGGTTAAAAATAGACAAGGGCATAAAAAAAATTATAATCCCTATATAATATCTCTAACCCACCCCTAATCCTTTTCTTCTCTTCTTTCATGGCGGCTCTCCTCTTCTTCTCCTTCCTCCACTCTTTTCCTCCTCTTCTCCTTTTCCTCTCCTCCCTTCTCTATTTTCCGTCCTCATTCCTTTTCTTTTTCTATAATTTGTCTTCTATAAATTTTACAACTTCTTCCACCTCTCCATATAAAAATAAAATAGAACTAAACATCAATTCCTTTATACCTTCATCAGCCTTCTCTTCCATAATAAAAAAAGGGGGATCTTTAATTTACAAATTTGCTGCTTAAGTTTGGTCACTTGTTTTTTGTCTTCACGCAAGGTGAGAACTCTTTCTCACTCAACCTTTCAATTCAGTTATTTATTTATTTATTTATTATTTTTGTAAATAAATGTATGTAAATTATCTGTGTTAGGAATATCTGCGGTTGATTATATTTGTTGATTGTACGACTTGTCGTTATGTATGTTGTGTTCTAAAATGATTGAGATTTATAATGCTTGATTTATTTATGTGACAAAAATCTCATCTTTATAAAGATTTATAATGTTTGATTTGTTTAAGCAAGAAAAATCTCATCTTCATTGATATTTATAATGTTTGATCTGTTTATGCGATAAAAATTGCATTTTTATTCAGATCGGTAGTATTTGATTTGTTTTTGGGTTAAAACTTTTATTTTTCTTTAGATCCATAAACATGGAAATATTTTTGGAATAAAGATTGTATTTTTTTGTCACCTTATTTCAATAAAGGAACTAGAGAATAAAGATCATATTTTTATTGTCATGTAAGAACATGAAAATGACATATTTGGTTTTTACAATAAAAAATTATTCTTTTTGTCACATTAAGAATATGGAAATGTCAATATTTGATTTTAAAATAAAAAATTAATCTTTTTATTACATTGGGAACATGAAAATGACATATTTGGTTTTTACAATAAAAAGTTATTCTTTTTGTCACATTAAGAATATGGAAATGTCAATATTTGTTTTAAAATAAAATGTTAATCTTTTTATTACATTGGGAACATGAAAATGACATATTTGGTTTTTACAATAAAAATTTATTCTTTTTGTCACATTAAGAATATGGAAATGTCAATATATGGTTTTAAAATAAAAAGTTAATCTTTTTATTACATTCGGAACATGAAAATGACATATTTGTTTTTTACAATAAAAAGTTATTCTTTTTGTCACACTAAGAATATGGAAATGTCAATATTTGGTTTTAAAATAAAAGGTTGATCTATTTATTACATTGGGAACATGAAAATGACATGTTTGGTTTTTATAATAAAAAGTTATTCTTTTTGTCACATTAAGAATATGGAAATGTCAATATTTGGTTTTATAATAAAAAATTAATCTTTTTTCTACATTGGGAACATGAAAACGACATATTTGGTTTTTACAATAAAAAGTTATTCTTTTTGTCACATTATGAATATGGAAATGTCAATATTTAGTTTTAAAATAAAAAGTTAATCTTTTTATTATATTGGGAACATGAAAATGACATATTTAATTTTTACAATAAAAAGTTATTCTTTTTCTCACATTAAGAATATGGAATGTCAATATTTGATTTTATAATAAAAAGTTATTCTTTTTGTTACAACAAGAACATGGATTGACATATTGATTGCAATAAAAAGTATAAACTTAGAAATTACATTTTTATTGCCATTTTTGATACAATGAATAGAATGGAATTTAAAGTAGCATTTTTATTGTCATTTTAGATGCAGTAAAAAGACTAGATTTGAAAGACACAATTTTTTGTTAGTTCTGTTACAATAAAAAGAGTAGAATTTAAAATCATGTTTTCATGGTCGTTTGGTTTCAAATAAGAGAGTGAACATTAAAAGGCACATTTTTAATGTAAATTAGTTTCCATTGAAAAGAATTAGACATTAAAATATGATCTACAACGAATTGTCACTTTTGTCAATTAAAAAGGAACATTTTGGTGTTATTTTATTTGTCAATTAAAAAGGAACATTTTGTTGTTATTTTCTTTTGCAATAAAAGAAACATGATTACACTGCCATTTACAAGTTACCTGACTTGTTTATGTTGATTGGGACGTTATTTTCTCACATCGCCCAAGTGCACAAATAATAATATATTATTTGGATGTTGTTGGTTGAAACCCCACATGGGTCTTGGGACGATATTCACACATCTCCCTTGTGATTAGTTATAAGATTTATTTTTCTATTTAATGCTTATACAGTTGTAGGATGCACTTTGAATGTTTTAATGATATGTGTCATTAGTATAGAATACATGCGATGTCTGAAATCCATATAATCAAATTATATGGTAATTGTTTGGGTCTCATTCCAATCTTGATATAATTGAATGTTTTTAAAAATAGGGGAATTTATGTTAAATCATAATAAATGATTTAAAGAGGTTTTTGATGATAAATTCCAATTTTTGAAGATAAAAGATGTTTTTATCAAAATGAGTGATTTATTTATTTTTATAAATAAATTAAAGAATTTAAATTGGTTTAATATAACCAAGGATTTCTAATGAATATTTCGGAATGGATTTAAATGGAAACTATCTTCGGATTATTTCGATAATGGATTCCGTGATTACATGGGTATTATTTTGGGAATTTGGAAGATATTTAATATCGTTATTTCCGATATGATATTCGTTGGTTTTAGATTTTGATATCGAATATAAGTCGACATAATTTCTATTTAAAGCCTTATATTTAATATTGAATAAGATTTTGGGTTTGTCATGAATGAAGTCTTAAATGACATTGTTCTTGAACCTAATTTAGAAAGAATAAATCTTTTAATTAAAATTTAAAAGGAAATTTTCCAATTAATAAAAATTAAATGGAAATTGAATTTGGGTTGATTGTGAACAATGTTTTAAATGACTTTGATTCTTAAAAGCCGATTAACGATGAAATTAGGATTAGAAATTTATAAATCTTTTAATTAAGATTTAATGAAACTTTCTAAAAAGATTTTTTTTCTAATATAATATATATTATTGGAATTAAGTGGAATCTGATTTTGAGTTTATCGTTAAAGATGTTTTAAGTGACATTTGTTCTTTAACCCAATTAAAGACAAGATTGACTGCTTGAAATAGAATAATCATTAAATAATGATTTTTGGAAGATTAAAACTGTGACGACCCCTAATCCCGTACTGACGGTGACAAGGGTAATCTTTGGAATACAACACAGAAACAGATAATAGCAGAACAGAATTAAATTGTAATGTCCCGCAGTTTTCTCAGTTTATATTTGAATATTTAAACCAGTTTAAATATTGAATTCGTGTTATAAGTGGATTTTTATATTAATTAAAACGAAGTTGAACGTATAAAAATATATATGAAATATAATCGAAGTCATAACGACGCTGCAGTTCGTAATTTAACGTTCTGAACTTCAACTGAGTGTACATGACTCGTTTTAAATCGGATTTCTGCGAAACAAGAAACGTTGGAATCTGTTAAACTGTATCTTTCTAACAGAAGTGAAAAATCACGGTTTCGCATTGTAGATTGTGAATTATGTCCAAATCAAATTTTCAAATAGTCGCTGTAGAATCGTTTATCGACTGTAACTGTTTATTCGATATAACTAGATATCGGTTTCGAATTTTGACAAGGTTCTTTTGAGACATAGTGATAATTTAATTTTTAGAATTTTACTGTAATTTTTAATTAATTTAATACGCAACTTTTATTTGGAGTATTTTGCACCCTATATCAATATTTTGAGGTTTCAAAATATGAGTCAACCTACCGATATTATTATATTTTTAGGATCATGGCACATCGTTCGTCACGATCATATTTTTATTTCTGTCTATAGCAGGCCTAAAACAAATGGAATTTTTGTGTAACAGGAACCGTAAAACTTCACTTTGAAAACAAAATATATATAAGCAACAGTAGAACATTTTGATCATAATCACTACCAAAACGCCGGTGTTACTATTATTTTGTGACACGATGGAGTTGCATTGATGGTATTTTAGCACATCTGTTGCTGCCTACATATGATACATTACTTTTAAAAATAGGCAACGTAGGCATTAGAGCGTTGGTCCTAGCTAAACTCATTTCCTTTCATATCTGATACCCCAACAAGAAGCAAACGTACATGTGTATGGAGGTGGGCAGACTAAGACATTGCATTGCAGACATCTTCACATGGGAATTTAATAAACACTGCAAATCTACCCTGAGTTTTCCAATCAAATTCAATACTCACATTGTATTTTCAATTCAAAGTACCATGCTCCAGGACCTACGTACGTGCCTACCCTAACAATTTGCCATGTATTTTCACATCACCCCAGCTATTTCTTTCCCCAGCTAAGCTACTCCTCAACACCGTGCGTGCCAAGCTTCCATCGCCTATATAAACTCACAAAAATCACTCTGTTCTCTTCAGGAAATATTAAAACCACAAGTTTTTTTTACGGCATTAAAAAGAATACTATCTTCCACTTAAAAACTTAATAACAACAAATAGTCAGACCTACCAATTATCGCTTCAAGCTCATTTCTTTTCCAAAGTACTCGACAATTGTGTGAAGGGTAGCGGTCAGCACAAAGAGAGTGCGTTGCAAATATATGCAGTAGGAGGTGAATCACATATTTTTGGAAGAGAGGAAGTACTGTGTACACGTGAGAAGAAGAAAGATCCATGCGTTTCAAGGGGAAGATGATACGCGGTTATAGGTTGGTGAAGTAAGGGTTGTGCTTTTATGAAGAGGAGAATCTATGTGGGATCGAAGACTATAGTGTGGAAAGCTTGGATGGCCAAAACGTGACAAAGACGAAGGGGAGCAGGCGCATGGAATAACGTGAAGTAGGGGAAGGCTTCTCCTTTTTGTTTGCATGAAAATAATACTGGACGGGAGCATGTTTTCCTTATACAGGACATGCATGTGGGAGGAGCCGACGTTGAAGCAAAAATGGGTTCCATACAATAGGAGTTCGCACACTGTTCAACATATTAGAAGAAGGAGTTTACGGTTCATGAAGTGGCGGTGGAGTGTCCTTGCTTGGAGTGTACTGTAAAGCAAAAAGAAAAGGGAAAGGTGGTGAGATGGGGTAGGACAGTAAATGGAGTTGAAAGGATCAAAACAGTAGGACAGCGGTTTGTGTATGGTCTTGGAAACCTTCATACTGTTGGGTCATGCGGTGTACAGGGGACACATGTATGCGCATGGATGGGATGAACAAATGGGGAGTTGGTGCTGTTGTCAAAAGGTTGGACGGTGGACTGCGAATAGAGGAAATTCGATGGAAGGGGCACGGTCTGAAGAGCATCAGTGTGCAGCGTGTTCAATACTAAAGGGAAGCAAAGCAACAAGTGATCATGCGAGAAAAAGAAAAGGAAAGAAAATATGAAACAAAAAGGGGACGTACGTTAGGGGTATAGTTTTTATGTTGCGTTCTGGGTTAAGAGATGATCGGGTGGCTGTTGTGTGCGGGGACTGACCGGAGTCCGATCATCGAAGTGATTAGGTGGCAAAGTGCGGCGGCAAGGCTGTGCGGAAATGAACCATATGGCGAAGGAACAGTATTGCGGACTGAAATCATAACGGTCGATTATATAGTGTGGAACATATATTTCAGGGACAATAGAGTCACTGGAATTTCGTGATAAAATCAATTGCCGCAAATCGTTATTTAATAGTTAACGCGCCAAGGTGAGTAAATTCACTAACTCTGTTTTATTAAAAATAGCTTAATTATATTTTAAATAAATGGTTGAATGTTGTGTGATGGGTGTTTTAGTAGATTACATCTAAATTGATTGAGTATTATATATCGTTGCATATATACACATCATTGGTAGGATTGATTCCATCGATTTTAATATTCCCTGGTATGGAATCAGTGTAAATTGTTGACTAACATCGGTGGATGCGGGAAACCGGTTGGAGGAACCCAATCGGGTTCCTCAATATTTATATGTACCGTTTGTTTTATATGCACTGTTTGAACACAGTTGACATTCAAACCCTGTGTGATATTGATATTGAATGAAAATTCAACAATGGTTTTGATTTAATTAATAGACGGTATCGATTAAGAAATGGCAGCAGACGACCGTAATTTCATCTTTTTGTTAAGATTTTGAATTGTATCAGACGAATCAACGAGGTTAAATTTATAAAAATTATATTTTCATAATTGAGGTGAAGTTTTAAATTTATAATAGAGATTCTATTATAAATTAATACTTTGTAGTTACTTTTACAAAGCGAATATGAACAATTGCTTTAGACGTTCTATATAAAGTTATAAAGAGATAAAAGTTATAAATTATCCTATGAGTAAAATCTTTTTTGATAATAAAGAAATAAATTGTTTTACTTCATCAATAAATGATTATTATTTAATTGTTAAAGTAATTGTTTCTTAAATTGATTTCATTTAAGATGGCATGGAGTTGTAATGGTATGTTACTTGAATTAAGTATAACAATTCAAGTAAAAGTAAACCGACTAAAGTCGGAACTTAAGTGTGTTTTGGTAAAGAAGTTATAAATGGAATTGCATAAAGATGATGAAACGGAAAGTTAATGTTTAAGATAAATAATTATAAACAACCGAGTTTTCAAAATAAGAATATGGCGTTATAAAACCATATTTAAAATAAAGTAGAAGTACGATTTGACGGATTATAAAGTATAAGAGGTTAGAGTTACGAATTTATATCTATTCTAAGATAAGAACGTTGTCGATCAAGGTCTGAGAGGTAATTAAAATACCCCAACTTGAAAGACTTCATTATTATCGAGGGATGGTATTTGTTTGTAACGGAAGAAGATATTAAGATTTTTGTAACGGAAGAAGATATCAAGATTTTTGTAATGGAAGAAGATATCAAGATTTTTGTAACGGAAAGAGATGTTAGGATTTTTGTAACGAAAATAGATGTCAAGATTTTTGTAACGAAAAGAGATGTCAAGATTTGTATAAAAGGGAATATTACATCGTATGACAAGTTTTGAACTATAACGATAAATTAGCGCTGTTAACCAAGCTGAAGTGTGATTTTTATTTATAGCACTACTCCCTAGGGAATGAAAACAATTTGGTTTGAAATCCACTTATTCTAAAGTAATAAGTAACGACGTCTGTCCAAAGAAATATAAGAACAAATTTTAAATAAATGTGCTTGTGATTGTGTGATGTTAGTTATGAATATTTGTTTTTACTTCGATAGTTAAATAACCGACTATCGAAGTGTTTTGACCATCGTTGTCAATACAGAGAGACCGGTTGGATATATTATCCGAAAACCACTCCGTATAGGCATAAGCTTTGCGAATTTAATTATGCTGAAGAAAATTTAAGACGGAGTGAAATGCAAGGGTCGTCCTGTTTCAGAATGGTGCTTTCCGTTTGTCCAGTCCCAGGACAACTTGTTTGGACGAATGTCTGACAAAGTATTCCTAACGGTCACATAAGACGATCCTTTCAAGGTATTACGTCTGGTGGCGGATAAATTCGTTTCTCTTAGCTTTTATACCCGTAATATTTTTGGGAAGATCAACTAGAGATTTGACGGGTTTGACGATGTGACATTCAAAGTGTAAGGTGGCCAGATGTTCTTAAAGATAGACGTAGCCTCAAGCTTCACAACCGGGAAATGACAAAAATCGGGCAGGCAGCATGGCTATGTGGGTCGCTCCCATTAGGGTGTATAATCACCTATATAGAGAAATTTCTTTTTGTTCTTAATCTATCGATTCTGCCCATTCGGGAAACGGTGGTTTGAGCCCAACCGTTGGTGATATACATTCGATACACTCAAGCGAAATGAGTGGTCGGTCATGTGTGGGCCGGGTTGCAAGACGTTCTTGTTGAACCCAGTGTATTCGCCTCTAGAGATACACTATCGGCAGGTGGTCCCATACCTTTTCATAGTTGGAATCCAATCTCCAATAAGCGCCCTGCGGTTTTTGATTTTTATACTATTTATGTAGAGCGTGAGATGCAAGCGTTCTGCTATTTGGTTATTTACTTGATTAGACATTATTATAATATCACTGGATTTTGATATCAAAGTGTTTTGGGTTATAGTAAGGTAAAAACCGTCCATGTTTATGTGTGGGATGGTCTTACTATTATCTTTTCTTTTAAAGGATTTCAAAGTTAAACCGTATGGTTGGAATTTACTCACACCAGTTCCATGACTGACCCAGAGTTTATTTTGTTTGTTTTCCCTAAACTCTGGGGTCCCAAATTTGTACGGGCAGTCAAGTGTTTCAGGCTTTTACAGATACACTTGGAGGAGTTGGAAGCAGAAAGCTTCATCGTTAGTATTTAGAGATTATTTCCGCTGTGATATGATGTACTATACTCTGATAATGGTATGGATATACAAACAGATTTGTATTTCAAAGTTATGTTATATAATATATTTTATTCATTCCGTTGTGAGATTCGTGTTTACTTTGATTTTGTTCAGCTGAGTTCTTCTTCATTTTCTATTCTATTAGTTTTATCTTTTCTATCTCATCCTCTAATTTCTTTCTATTAATGACCTGGTATTTTTGATGTCTGAATAGTCGACGCTGGGTTTTGTGTCTATTTTCGGAGTCGAAAATCCCAGTTCGTTAGAGTTGGTATCAGAGCATAAGGTTAAGTGATTACCTTGGCTTTGTGGCGTGACTGAATAGAGATGGAGTTAGTAATACTCTAGATTGAGTTTAAGTGTATAGATATGAGCGCGTATTTGTAAATTGATATAAAAACTGTTTTATATTGTGTTGATTGGTTTAGCGAGTGGTTTATGAATTCTGGTCGATACTGGATTGCAAACTGTATCGATAGGTGTTTCTAAACTCTTGAACAGAGTAATTCGACATGGTATTGTTTTGAAAGCTGGGTAAATAAAATAATTTTACCCAAATTATATTTTGATATAAAAGAAGTATATATCTTGAGATTATTATGGTATATTAGATGTGTTGATCATTATTATGATCGAATAAGATTTATAATGGAGTTGGTTATATAAGTAACCAATCAAAATATTATATAAGTATAATATGCGAACTCTGATGAACTAAATCTATATTTGAAAACCAGGATTGAAATAAAACTTGGAAAAAGTGTCGGAAATAATATTTTAATTAACTATATGGAATTTTATGATCCTGGGTGAATTCAGAAATATTTTCCAAAGCATTTGAAAGAATATTTTGATGAAATAAAGTGTTTGATAATGATATATTATTAACCTCACTTGGATGGCTGGGAAATAATTCCGATGATGAACCACGGCATTATCGGTGTTCATTTTCGAGTTGCTAAGTGACGGATTGCTACCAAAGATTTTTTTTTGAATTATTTGAGAAAACTAGTTGTTAGAAATTCAAATGTTTTGAAAAATATGATTTCAAATTGATTTGAAATGAAAACCTTAGGAATTTGAATTCTGAAATTTAAAACTTACTTATGAAGTAAATAAATAGAGAATTTAATAAGTCAAATAAGAGTGGAGTTGAATTGAAGCCAAGTAAGTGGAAATCGTATTGGAATAAGGATTTGACTTGGCAAAGTACTTGAGTTGTGAATTGAGTCTGGGAATGGAACCGAACCTGGGGGTGAAATTCGATTATTGAGTAAAATTTGGAAATTGAAGTTTGAATTGGAGTTGGCTTGTGTGTAAGAGAATTATTGGTCAAGGATAAACTGACTAGAGATTAGTTGGAAATGCATTTGTGTATGCTGAATGGATTTAAATTTTCAAGTGGAAGAGATAAAGTTAAATACCCGACAAAAAGTTACATGAGCATGAGATTTCTGAGTCCTATTGGCAAGACGTTTGGCTATTTAATTTTTGGATTGGAGAAGGCCCAGAGTGGCAAGTTGTTGTAGTACCGAATAAGCCGTGTAAAGGAGATGCTGGCAAAAAAATTCTCCGAGAATTTGAACTGTTAGGGAATTTTCAGAATTTTGAAAATATTCGAAATAAGAAGGAACTAATTTTTAATTGGAATAAATCAGTTCAGTTGAAACTGAAATTATGAAGTAAACCAAAAAGATTTTTAACCTGTTTACAACAGAGATTGTAGCATTTTTCCTATCTTAGCAAATTTCGAGGACGAAATTATTTTAAGGGGGAAGGAATGCAATGTCCCGCAGTTTTCTTAGTTTATATTTGAATATTTAAATCAATTTAAATATTGAATTCGTGTTATAAGTGGATTTTTATATTAATTAAAACGAAGTTGAACGTATAAAAATATATATGAAATATAATCGAACTCATAACGATGCTGAAGTTCGTAATTTAACATTCTGAACTTCAACTGAGTGTACAAGACTCGTTTTAAATCGGATTTCTGCGAAACAAGAAATGTTGGAATCTTTTAAACAGTATCTTTCTAACAGAAGTGAAAAATAATGGTTTCGCGTTGTAGATTATGAATTATATCCAAATCAAATTTTCAAATAGTCGTTGTAGAATCGTTTATCGACCGTAACGGTTTATTCGATATAACTAGATATCGGTTTCGAATTTTGACAAGGTTCTTTTGAGACGTAGTGATAATTTAATTTTTAAAATTTTACTGCAATTTTTAATTAATTTAATACGAAACTTTTATTTGGAGTATTTTGCACCCTATATCAATATTTTGAGGTTTCAAAATATCAGTCAACCTACCGATATTATTATATTTTCAGGATCGTGGCACATCGTTCGTCATGGTCATATTTTTATTTCTGTCTATAGCGGGCCTAAAACAAATGGAATTTTTGTGTAACAGGAACCGTAAAACTTCACTTTGAAAACAAAATATATATAAGCAACAATATAACATTTTGATCATAATCACTATCAAAACGCCGGTGTTACTATTATTTTATGACACGATGGAGTTGCATTGATGGTATTTTAGCACATCTGTTGCTGCATACATATGATACATTAGTTTTAAAAATAGGCAACGTACGCATTAGAGCGTTGGCACTAGCTAAACTCATTTCCTTTCATATCTGATACCCCAACAAGAAGCAAACGTACATGTGTATGGAGCTGGGCAGACTAAGACATTGCTTTGCAGACATCTTCACATGGGAATTTAATAAACTCTGCAAATCTACCATGAGTTTTCCAATCAAATTCAATACTCACATTGTATTTTCAGTTCAATGTACCGTGCTCTAGGACCTACGTACGTGCCTACCCTAACAATCCGCCATGTATTTTCACATCACCCCAGCTATTTCTTTCCCCAGCTATGCTACTCCTCTACACCGTGCGTGCCAACCTTCCATCGCCTATATAAACTCACAAAAATCACTCTGTTCTCTTCAGGAAATATTAAAACCACAAGTTTTTTTTACGGCATTAAAAAGAATACTATCTTCCACTTAAAAACTTAATAACAGCATATATTCACACCTACCAATAATCGCTTCAAGCTCATTTCTTTTCCAAAGTACTCGAAAATTGTGTGAAGGGTAGCGATCAACACAAAGAGAGTGCGTTGCAAATATATGCAGTAGGAGGTGAATCACATATTTTTGGAAGAGAGGAAGTACTGTGTACACGTGACAAGAAGAATGATCCATGTGTTTCAAGGGGAAGATGATATACGGTTATAGGTTGGTGAAGTAAGTGTTGTGCTTTAATGAAGAGGAGAATTTGTCTGGGATGGAAGACTATAGTGTGGAAAGCTTGGATGGCCAAAACGTGACAAAGGACGAAGGGGAGCAGGCGCATGGAATAACGTGAAGTAGGGGAAGGCTACTCCTTTTTGTTTGCATGAAAAAAATACTGGACGGGAGCATGTTTTCCTTATACAGGACATGCATGTAAGAGGTGCCGACGTTGAAGCAAAAATAGGTTCCGTACAACAGGAGCTCGCACACTGTTCAACATATTAGAAGAAGGAGTTTACGGTTCATGAAGTGGCGGTGGAGTGTCCTTGCGTGGAGTGTACTGTAAAGCAAAAAGAAAAGGGAAAGGTGGTGAGAAGGGGTAGGACAGGAAATGGAGTTGAAAGGATCAAAACAATAGGACGGCGGTTTTTGTATGGTCTTGGAAACCTTCATACTGTTGGGTCATGCGGTGTACAGGGGACACATGTATGCGCATGGATGGGATGAACAAATGGGGAGTTGGTGCTACTGTCAAAAGGTCGGACGGTGGACTGCGAATAGAGGAAATTCGATGGAAGGGTCATGGTCTGAAGAGCATCAGTATGCAGCGTGTTTAATACTAAAGGGAAGCAAAGCAACAAGTGATCATGCGAGAAAAAGAAAAAAAGAAAAGGAAAGAAAATATGAAACAAAAAGGGGACATACGTTAGGGGTATAGTTTTTATGTGGCGTTCTGGGTTAAGAGATGATTGGGTGGCTGTTGTGTGTGGGGACTGACCGGAGTCCGATCATCGAAGTGATTAGGTGGCAAAGTGCGGCGGTAAGGCTGTGCGGAAATGAACCATATGGCGAAGGAACAGTGTGGCGGACTGAAATCATAACGGTCGATTCTACAGTGTGGAACATATATTTCGGGGGCAACAGAGTCACTGGAATTTCGTGATAAAATCAATTGACGCAAATTGTTATTTAACGGTTAACGCGCCAAGGTGAGTAAATTCACTAACTCTATTTTATTTAAAATATCTTAATTATATTTTTAATAAATGGTTGAATGTTGTGTGATGGGTGTTTTAGTAGATTACATCTAAATTGATTGAGTATTATATATCGTTGCATATATACACATCATTGGTTGGACTGATTCCATCGATTTTAATATTCCTTGATATGGAATCAGTGTAAATTGTTGATTAACATCGGTGGATGCGGGAAACCGGTTGGAGGAACCCAACCGGGTTCCTCAATATTTATATGTACCGTTTGTTTTATATGCACTGTTTGAACACAATTGACATTCAAACCCTGTGTGATATTGATATTGAATGAAAATTCAACAATGGTTTTGATTTAATCAATAGGCGATATCGATTAAGAAGTGGCAGCATACGACCGTAATTTCATCTTTTTGTTAAGATGTTGAATTGTATCAGATGAATCAACGAGGTTAAATTTATAAAAATTATATTTTCATAATTGAGGTGAAGTTTTAAATTTATAATAGAAATTCTATTTTAAATTAATACTTTGTAGTTACTTTTACAAAGTGAATATGAACAATTGCTTTAGACATTCTATATAAAGTTATAAAGAGATAAAAGTTATAAATTATCCTATGAGTAAAATCTTTTTGAATAATAAAGAAATAAATTGTTTTACTTCAGCAATAAATGATTATTATTTAATTGTTAAAGTAATTGTTTCTTAATGGATTTCATTTAACATGGCATGGAGTTCTAATGGTATGTTACTTGAATTAAGTATAACAATTCAAGTAAAAGTAAACCGACTAAAGACAGAACTTAAGTGTGTTTTGGTAAAGAAGTTATAAATGGAATTGCATAAAGATGATGAAATGGAAAGTTAATGTTTAAGATAAATAATTATAAACAACCGAGTTTTCAAAATAAGAATATGGCGTTATAAAACCATATTTAAAATAAAGTAGAAGTACGATTTGACGGATTATAAAGTATAAGAGGTTAGAGTTACGAATTTATATCTATTCTAAGATAAGAACGTTGTCGATCAAGGTCTGAGAGGTAATTAAAATACCCCAACTTGAAAGACTTCATTATTATCGAGGGATGGTATTTGTTTGTAACGGAAGAAGATATTAAGATTTTTGTAACGGAAGAAGATATCAAGATTTTTGTAATGGAAGAAGATATCAAGATTTTTGTAACGGAAAGAGATGTTAGGATTTTTGTAACGAAAATAGATGTCAAGATTTTTGTAACGAAAAGAGATGTCAAGATTTGTATAAAAGGGAATATTACATCGTATGACAAGTTTTGAACTATAACGATAAATTAGCGCTGTTAACCAAGCTGAAGTGTGATTTTTATTTATAGCACTACTCCCTAGGGAATGAAAACAATTTGGTTTGAAATCCACTTATTCTAAAGTAATAAGTAACGACGTCTGTCCAAAGAAATATAAGAACAAATTTTAAATAAATGTGCTTGTGATTGTGTGATGTTAGTTATGAATATTTGTTTTTACTTCGATAGTTAAATAACCGACTATCGAAGTGTTTTGACCATCGTTGTCAATACAGAGAGACCGGTTGGATATATTATCCGAAAACCACTCCGTATAGGCATAAGCTTTGCGAATTTAATTATGCTGAAGAAAATTTAAGACGGAGTGAAATGCAAGGGTCGTCCTGTTTCAGAATGGTGCTTTCCGTTTGTCCAGTCCCAGGACAACTTGTTTGGACGAATGTCTGACAAAGTATTCCTAACGGTCACATAAGACGATCCTTTCAAGGTATTACGTCTGGTGGCGGATAAATTCGTTTCTCTTAGCTTTTATACCCGTAATATTTTTGGGAAGATCAACTAGAGATTTGACGGGTTTGACGATGTGACATTCAAAGTGTAAGGTGGCCAGATGTTCTTAAAGATAGACGTAGCCACAAGCTTCACAACCGGGAAATGACAAAAATCGGGCAGGCAGCATGGCTATGTGGGTCGCTCCCATTAGGGTGTATAATCACCTATATAGAGAAATTTCTTTTTGTTCTTAATCTATCGATTCTGCCCATTCGGGAAACGGTGGTTTGAGCCCAACCGTTGGTGATATACATTCGATACACTCAAGCGAAATGAGTGGTCGGTCATGTGTGGGCCGGGTTGCAAGACGTTCTTGTTGAACCCAGTGTATTCGCCTCTAGAGATACACTATCGGCAGGTGGTCCCATACCTTTTCATAGTTGGAATCCAATCTCCAATAAGCGCCCTGCGGTTTTTGATTTTTATACTATTTATGTAGAGCGTGAGATGCAAGCGTTCTGCTATTTGGTTATTTACTTGATTAGACATTATTATAATATCACTGGATTTTGATATCAAAGTGTTTTGGGTTATAGTAAGGTAAAAACCGTCCATGTTTATGTGTGGGATGGTCTTACTATTATCTTTTCTTTTAAAGGATTTCAAAGTTAAACCGTATGGTTGGAATTTACTCACACCAGTCCCATGACTGACCCAGAGTTTATTTTGTTTGTTTTCCCTAAACTCTTGGGTGCCCAAATTTGTACGGGCAGTCAAGTGTTTCAGGCTTTTACAGATACACTTGGAGAAGCTGGAAGCAGAAAGCTTCACCGTTAGTATTTAGAGATTATTTCCGCTGTGATATGATGTACTGTGATAATGGTATGGATATACAAACAGATTTGTATTTCAAAGTTATGTTATATAATATATTTTATTCGTTCCGTTGTGAGATTCGTGTTTACTTTGATTTTGTTCAGCTGTGTTCTTCTTCTTTTTCTATTCTATTAGTTCTATCTTTTCTATCTCATCCTCTAATTTCTTTCTATTAATGACCTGGTATTTTCGATGTCTGAATAGTCGACGATGGGTTTTGTGTCTATTTTCGGAGTCGAAAATCCCAGTTCGCTACATAAATAAATACACCAGATATTGAACAATAGAATATACTGGATAAACGTAATCATCAGAGTTACACAGTATACAGGATCATACTTAGTACAAATATAGTTCAGCTACACATATATGTCTACAGCGGAAAACAAACATAATGAACAATAGGAGCTGAACAGCATAAAAAGAGATAAATAATAGAATCCATCTTCAGCTCCAGCTATCCAGAAAGAGCCAGCTAAACCTGAATACAAGGCTGCCCGTGTAGAAAAAAGGGCATCCGAGTCTGAAAGTGAAACAAACTACGAGTCAGTCATGGGACTGGTATGAGAAATCTACTCAACACATTAATAATATGGCTAATCACAGGACCATGTCACTTTCGTGGAACGGGTTTACTCCATTGGATTTCCAGTGCTTTAAAAACAAATCTTTCTTTTAAACACCACAATGCTTTTTATAAAAATGAAACCATTATAAGACTCAGTTCCCATCACACAATGCAACGCAAACCGGAGGATAGAGTTTTACCTTATAATGGCCAAAATATGCTTGATACGAACAAAACGAAAGCATTTGATATTACTACTAGTGTTCATATGTTACAAAAACAATTTCAAATCATAACTATCAATCATAAACGGCATGGGTACCATATATCATGTCGCCATATATATATATATATATATATATATATATACACACACAATCAAAACCGCACAGTCACATATTTGGAAATTGGATTTCCGTCATGAACCAAGGCAAAGGATAGTCCTTACCGACTTCGAGACGCTCTAGCCCGCCCCTCAAGAATAGCCGCAACTGCCCCTTGGATCATCAGGGCCGGTCCACTGATGTGGATTATTGTGCCTGAGCACTGCGTTTCCCCGCCCTATAGGGCGTAAACGAGTGAACGAATGGCTCCTTCGGCTTCACATAGTCACCGGTATATCCGAGGCGCCTCGCAACAGCAACAACAACATAAGTAAAATGACAGGCCGTGTAAAAACACCGACACAACTCCTAGCTAGAAAGAAACGCAGGCCCTCCCTGATGTCCTCTCCCGTTTCTGGTTCATACCGGGGTGTGAGGCTCGCGATTTCACGTTATACACAAAGCTACGCCACACAGGCGGTGCTTTGATCATCACCACAAGACTTTGCTTTTCAACAGAAGCCTTGATCACTGCATCTAGCATGCCACACAGGCAATTCACACTGTGCGACTGATGGCTATCAATCACACATAATAAATTCCAATGTCAGACACACTGTCCATTTGCAAGTCCGTTCTGGGTCTGAACGAAACCGGAGGCACTATATACCTCGCAAACCCATCGATCACCACGTACGTCTGGACGATCACGACTCATTATCCATATTTTGGATGCCTCCCAATCAGGACCTCGGTTACCATCCAAACGAGGTGAAGATCTCCGGTCTTCGACCACCGTCTTCATCTTCGATTTCTTATCGTCGATTCAGTTATTCAGAATGGGATAAACCCGGTCTTTCTGAGCAACTCGCGTATATAATAAACAAGTGCAACACCAACATACATACGCATCATTTCAATTTATTAGTCACTAACCGTCAATCAGTAAGAGAACGATTTCCCAAATATTAACCCCGAAGGCCGAAACCAACATCAGATCAATACCCAAGAAACCATTCGACTTAGCCAACCTTCAGTTAGTTTCTAAATTTCACATCCATATCGTTTATAATATTTTATAACAATTTTTCGCTATTTTTATTTATTTTAAAATAGCTAATTTATTCAAAACGACGCTTCGGGCCATAACGCGGCCGGGGCGCTGTTTTTCTTCAGATTTGATTTACACATATCTGAAAATCTAACCATTGGATCTTCATAAAATTTACATCATTAGAAAGATCTTTTCAAAACGAATCACGGTTCCAGTTTCGGGAAAATCCGACGGTCGGATCTCCCGGTATAATCGTTTGAAATTTCGATTTCAAAATACGAACTGCAGCGTCGTTATTCGATTAAATATAATTATATATATATATATAATCGATTCTGGCGCTGTTTTTCTTCGGATTTGAATTAAACATTCTAGACAATCCAACCGTTGGATTTTTACAAAGTTGGTGTCGTTGGAAAGATTTTTCAAAAGCGAACCCAACGGTTGCAGTTTCGGGAAAATCCGATGGTCGGATCTCTCGGTATAATCGTTTGAAATCACGGTTTCAAAATACGAACTACAGCTTCGTTATTCGATATATTTCAATTATATATATATATATATATATATCGATTCTTCGATTTCAAAAACTATATTCTTTTCTTACATTTGATAAAAATGATATTTTTATCTAACTGTCTTCTATTTCAACACTTCAATATATTTAACAATTCATGTATATAATAAAAATGTGATTTTTATTGTAAAACAATTCATTTCAAAACACTATTATTTTATATAGTTCATAAAGGTAATTAATATTGGATTTTTATTATAAAACAATTTCTTTCAAAATAAGATTATTTTATATAGTTCATATAGATGATAAAAATGTGATTTTTATTATAAAACAATTTATTTCAAAATATGAATACCATTCAACACATGAATTTCAATTCAACGAATGAATATCGATTCAACACATGAAGGTTTTCTATAGTTTATATATATCGATAAAAATGTGATTTTTATATTTAAAACACGAAAGCCATTCAACACATGAATTTCAATTCAACGAATGAATATCTATTCAACACATGAAGGTTTTCTATAGTTTATATATATAGATAAAAATGTGATTTTTATATTTAAAACACGAACACCATTTAACACATGAATTTCAATTCAACGAATGAATATCGATTCAACACATGAAGGTTTTCTATAGTTTATATATATAGATAAAAATGTGATTTTTATATTTAAAACACGAATACCATTCAACATATGAATTTCTATCCAACGAATGAATATCGAATCAACACATGAAGGCTTTCTATTCAACGAATAAATATAGTTTCAACAAATGAAAATAATTCAAACACATGAATATTATTCAAAATTTCGGCAGCATAACGGCAGGGTAGTTAAAACCGGGACCTTCCCTTGTACGGCTCCTCGCTCTACCTTAAAACCTCGCGGTTTTTGACAATGGGGAATCATGCATCTAGTTCGCACGCAGGAGGCACGTATATTTTTTTATTTCCACAAACTAGTCCTATGTGGTTTCAACCAAATATTTCCCAACCACAAACGGGTATTTTTCAACCACAATCAATCAATATCAACCACAAACAATTCCAATCAACCATTCGCTATCAATCAATTTTCACACCAATCACAACCAATAAATATCGTCCATGGTTTGTGGACGAGGGGGCGTATATATATATATATATATATATATATATATATATATATATAGCATTTCACTTCTATTTCAACATATATATAATTTTTACAACGCATATATAACTTATACATCGAACATACAACTTATACAATGCTTATACAAGAGGTGTACAACACTTATAAAACTCATACATCGGCTATATACTTTATACATTGTCGTTTTCCATATCGTTTATAAATTAGAAATCTCACATTGGGTTCCACTCCACCAAAAATAGCAGAAGGCTCAGAAAAATATGCGGTCTCTTCTAGAATGTAGAAGACGTCCACACAAGTCCACTGTCTCTTGTTTCACTGAATTTCGTGAATATACGAAAAAATATGATTTTTAAACGATTAATCAATTTTGCAACGGTTTTAAACTGTGGAAATTAGTTCAGAAGTTCAAACCCGTTACCTGCCTTAAATCTTCGAAACTAGGTTTTAACTTTTCGCTCGATCCGTGAAGTGTTGCGTCAATCAGCCATTGCCACGCTGTAGAGGGGATAGAGGCGCAACCAACGATGGTGGCGCGATGGACTCCGGTGGTCGGAATCGGGTGTGGCGGCGGTGGGAACGACGCGACTTCCTGGCCCTGGATCTCGACGTACACGAAGCGAGGAGGGGCGAAGGTGGTATAGATTTGAAGAGGGGAGGGAGGCGAACAAAAAACCCAACTGGAGGCGGGGCTGAATATCAACATGCCGGCGGCAAAATGCTCAGGAAGTTTCGAGCCACTTCCATCGTTTATCGGGGGGGAGCAGAGAGAATTTCCTTTTTTTTATATAAAAAATATTATTGGCCGGTGTACATATATTTCAAAAAATTTGGGTTTTCACAAATGAACTCCTTTTTAAACCCAACGACTGTCGTCCCTAGCGTTTTACTCCCATTCCAAACACAATGGGGTATGTTTTGTAGGCCCATTCGACTCTTTCAGTCAGTTTCCACTCAAATTAAAATATAAAACAATCAATATTCGATTTGAACGTACATTTCAATTTGCCAGGGCTACATATTAATTCTAAAAATTCCAAAAAAATAAATCTAGCTATGTTTTAACGATACGGTCCCAACAAAACTAGTTTCGTCGAATTCTGAGACCGTTTGCAAAAAGGCCCATTTTTGGTCGATCCAATTTAACTGTAATTGGCCAAAACACGTTTTCCTTTGCCACTCTCACATACTAGCTTCAAAAATTATGAAATTTGAAACCTAGCAATAACTTCACATCCTGGATCCAACAAAAGTGGTTTCGTCGAATTCCGAGGTCATTTGCAAAATGGCTAATTTCACGGCTTATATAAATTCCATAGCGACCTTTCTGAAAATTCATTTGGACATAACTTTTGCTTTCCGCTATGAAACTTCGATTTTTCAGATTCGTTAGAAAGGTATCCACTAACAGATTTAAATATTTTTGGTTTCACTCAAATCCGTTTTGTTTTGCACCCGGTACAGTCCGACAAAGTTTGAATTCAAATTTTGAAACTGCAGCGCCTTTTCAAGCCTTGTTTATAATTAGAATTAATTATATTCGTTTTCAAACGTCGATTCAAACTCACTTTTCATTGCTATTATTTAAAATATTTAATTTAAATATTAAAAATCCACTATTTTAGCCAATTTAAAAAAAAAATTGGTTTAGATTTTCTGGGTCGTTACAATCTCCCCCACTTAAAACTTTTCGTCCCCGAAAAGGAACAAAGTAGAAAGTGGTTTGATTAATCAACTCTACGTTCAATCTGGCTTCCATTCTCCAACTTTTCAGTTTCTGAGAATTTTCAAATTCTTCAAAAATTTGGCTAACACCCAGAATTTTCGAAAAATTTCACCATAACCTCCTTTGTATGGGGAGAGGTTTGGAAATTTATTGGGCCGTATTAGGTACCTAATAAATCCTAATAAGCATACACATATTTATAGTGATATATTCTGGTGTTTACGGGGGAGCGTGTATAGATAATAACTCCAGAGAATAAATTCTCAACACCCTGTCAAAGCCTGAGGGAGTGTGTATTTTAAATGCTCCAGAGGATAAATCCTCGTCACCTCGTCCCGTGTGGGAAATAAATAGTCCTTGTGCCGTATCTAATAACTAGAGAGACGTGATTATTGTCAACTCCAGACCCGTGTGGGGTTTTTATTAATCTGGCAATTTTATCATTATAATTTAAATAGTCCATATTAGTCATCAGTTCAACCTGTAAAATATAGTCATCGCCATACAAGCCTCTCGCTCGTATGGTAAATCTTCCACCTCGTCACACAAGCTCCAAATGCTTATGTGGTATATGATGAAGTATGCCTATCTTCAGAAGTATGCCATGTAATGTAGTTCAAAATTAATTGTTACTATCCTATGGCGACGTTTTTTTTAACACAGAATAACCAGCATTCCGCATCCAATGGCATTCACAGGAGTTGATATAATAATATTTCACATCTAACTCATTAAGGTTTACCTATTTGTCGGGCACGCAAATAAATTCTTTACTCAACAGCTATCCAATTACCTATTCAAACATATATAATGCACATGTATATATTTCTAACTATTTTTAAATCAGTTCAATGTGTGAGTTAATTGAATAAATCCTACCATTCATTCTCTTATTAATTAAATTAACTATCACATAACACAAACAACAATCAAATTGTTTTTAACTTTTCAAAAATATACTAATCAATTTCTATACTCTTTTAAAATCATTCAGACTATAGAATTAACAATGCACATCCATGGAAAGAAAATAACAATAGAGTGGAGAATTAATTGGTAATGCAAAGTATGGTAAATGTACCTTGCACCGGAGTCAATCAGAGATATCCACTCGGCATCTAGGATAGGCTTTCTGAATGATCTCCTCAGTTTCCCAAGTACATTCTCGCGGATCTCCACTCCATTGCACTTTGACTAAGTGAACCTTCTTGTTCCTCAGTTCTTTGGTCTCTTTGTCGATGATCTTTAGCGGCTTTCTTATCACAGCTAATTCTGGAGTAATTTCAATATCCTGTTGAGCTGCTTATTCCACGATCAAGTCTGGATCATGAACGTGCTTTCGAAGTTGAGATATGTGAAATACATCATGAACTCCAGGCAACCAATCCGGCAGTTTAACTCTATAAGCGAGCGTTCCGATCCGTTCCAGAATAGGAAACGGACAAATGAATTTGGGCGCCAACTTCCCAGTTTTACCGAACCGGATAACTCCTCTCATCGGCGATACTTTCATATATACATAGTCACCAACTGCAAACGATATATCTCTTCTTCTTCTATCGGCATAGTTCTTCTGTCAGCTTTGAGCGGCGAGTAATCGTTTCTTAATGAAGTCGACTTTGTCGGCAGCTTCTCGGATCATATCAGGCCCTAACACAAGTTTATTACCGGGTTCGACCCAACAAGTAGGAGATCGGCACAGTCTACCATACAAAGCTTCGAATGGTGACATTGTCAAGCTCGCCTGGTAGCTGTTATTATATGAGAATTCACCCAAATGCAGATGATCTTCCCATGATCCACCGAAATCTAGAACACAAGCCCGTAATAGATCTTCTAAAATACGATTCACCCTCTCAGTCTGACCATCTGTCTGAGGATGATAAGCGGTGCTCAAGTTCAGTTTTGTTCCCAGCTCTACTTGAAATGCCTCCCAGAATTTGCTAGTAAATATTGTATTTCTATCACTGACTATATTGAGCGGCACTCCATGTAGCCTAACAATTTCCTTGAAGTATATTTGTGCTAGACTCTGAGCAGTTCTGTTTGATCTAACAGGTATGAAATGGGCGGTCTTCGTGAAGCGATCTACGATCACCCAAATACTGTCATTCCCTTTTCTGGTTCTGGGCAAACCATCAATGAAGTCCATGGAAATATGTTCCCACTTCCAGCCTGGGACGTCTAGCGGTTGTAACAATCCAGCCAGTTCATGTTGGTCGCTTTTGACTAGCTGGCAAGTAGGGCATCGGCTAACATATAAAGAAATGTCCCTCTTCATCGACTTCCACCAGAAAGTGCATTTGATGTCGTTATACATTTTGCTTACTCCAGGATGGATACTTAGTTTTGACTTGTGGCATTCATCCAGTACTTCCTTTCGGAGCTCAGGAATTTTAGGAACACAAATTCGACCTTTCATCCTTAGAATCCCATCATTATCAACTTGAAAACTTGAGGGTTCGCCTTGTTGAATTATCTCTCTAATCTTCTGAATGAAGTGATCATCCTTCTGAAGAGCAGATATTTTATCTATCAATGAAGTCGTGATAATTAAACTGGCGATCATTTCATTCTTTCGGCTTAACGCATCGGCCACGACACTGGCTTTCCCTGGAGTGTATATAATTTCAAAGTCATATGCTGCAAGAAACTCCAGCCAATGTTGCTACCTCAGATTCAAGTCCTTCTGGGTGAATAGATACTTTAGCGACTGATGATCTGTAAACAGTTCGAATCTCTCACCCAGAAGATAATGCCTCCAGATTTTCAAAGCGAATACTATAGCCAATAACTCAAGATCATGAGTTACGTTGTTCTTTTCATGCGGCTTCAGTTGACGGCTAGCATAAGCAATCACTTGGCCCCTTTTGCATTAACACTGTGCCAAGGCCTTCTCTAGAAGCATCAGTCCAGACTTTCAAATCCTGATTGCCATCGATGATGGTTAACACTGGAGCTGTTGTTAATCTTAAAGCCTCTTCACTTTCTGGAGTCCATTTGAATTTTGAGTGCTTCTTTGTAAGCTTCGTTAAGTGACCAGATATCTTCGAAAAGTTTTTAATGAACTTCCGGTAATAACTAGCCAATCCGAGAAAACTGCGGACTTCTGTAGGAGTACTGGATTGTTTCCAATTCTGGATAGCTGTGATTTTGCTTGGATCCACAGCAATTCCTTCTTTCGATACGACGTGGCCCAGAAATTTCACTTCATCTTGCCAGAATATACATTTGGATAGCTTGGCTTTTAATATATTCCTTCTGAGGATTTCCAGAACCTGTTCCATATGCTTTTCATGTTCGGTCTTTGATTTAGAGAAGATTAGAATATCGTCAATGAAAACCAGAACAAATTTATTCAAAACCCCTCTAAACACTCTATTCACCAGATCGACGAAGTAAGCTGGTGTGTTACATAAGCCGAACGACATTACTAACCACTCGTAGAATAAGTCTGGACCACTGAATGCTGTCATTGGAACACACTCTTCGGAAATTCGTAGTTGATGGAAGCCTGTAGCTAGGTCCATTCTTGAGAATACTTGTGCTCCATTCAGACGATCCAATAAATCATCAATTCGCGGCAATGGATAATTGTTCTTTATTGTCTTCTTGTTTAAATCACGATAATCCACACATAGCCGTAGAGTACCGTCAGATTTTGGGACAAACACCGCTGTTGCTCCCCAATCAGAGAAACTAGGCCTGATCAGACACTTCCATACTAGCTGTCTTGTTTGATTGTCTAATTCCTCTTTCTCTTTCAAGGACATTCTTCGAATAGCGTGAACTACCGGCCTTGCATTCGGAATTAAAGCAATTTTGAAATCAATTTCTCTTTGCGGAGGTAAGCGAACAATTTCTTCAAACACATCCGCATAGTTCTGGATGACAGGAATATCTTTTATGAGGCCGGGAATATTCTCTGTGACTTCAGCGATATCTTCTATTTGGGATGGAGAAACATCGAGAGCTGCCCAGAAGTCTTTCTATTAGATTTCTGACCTTCACACGGTATGGTTATATAATTTCCTGATTTAATCCTAGCCCTAAAATCTCTCTCCTGATTTAATCCTAGCCCTAAAAACTCTCTCGGCGCATCTAACCTCTGCCTCATATTTGGTTAGCCAATCCAATCCCCGAATAAGATCGAATTTATTAAAATTCATGACAATAGAGAGAGTAGGGAATTTATAGCAGGAAAAAGATACAGGTACTGCACAAACCCAACTGAGATCGATGGAACCCCCAACCGGATTTTGGACAGTCATTGGTTCTTTGAGCTTCTTCACATTCAAATTCAACTTCTTAACTGCATTCTTGGCGATGAAACTTCGTGATGCGCCTGTATCAAATAGCACTTTAACCGGAATGTTTTTGACATTAAGCGTGCCTTCTAGGACATCAGCCCTTTCCTGACTTGCTGAGGGTGCTGAAGTTTCAGCCACTTCATTTACTTGAACCACATTGGTCTTTTTCAACATCCAGCAGTCTTGCTTTACGTGACCAGCCCAATGACAAAGATTACATTCTCAGGCTGAATGAAACTTGTTCTTGGATTTAGATTCATCTTTTCTTCGTTTATTCGAAGACTTGCAACTTATCGCCAAATGTCCCTGCTTATTGCAGCTTGAGCATGTGGCAGTCATTATCGGTTCTTTCTCAGATCTAGTCCTCTTCCTCATGGCTCTGGGCTTCTTACTGACCTCTGACATTGTACTGGCTTCAGGACGATCAGTTTCAGACTCAATTTTATTACTAGAGCTGACTTCTTCTTCGTACTGTAACATACCTTTCTTGTCTAGATCTTCGTACTGGTAAGCCATGTATATCATTTCAGAAAAGGGGAGCTTCACGTTCCTTATTACACTGTTCTGATATTTTCTTTGAAGCCCGTTGATAAATCTCAAATTCTTCCTCTTCGGATTTTCAATTAGATGAGGGGCAAAGTGAGAAAGTTCATTGAATTTCTTATGATATTCGGGAATGGTCATATCTCCTTGTATCAGATAAGAAAATTCATCACATAGTCGCTCAATCACTTCAGGAGGAGTACTAGGAAAATCACTTTGAATCTATCCCAGGTGATATCACCTTCTGGATTATCCTTAAGAATTGAATCTCACCAGAACAAAGCTTCGTCTTTGAGTGCCCAGGAGGCCAGTAATCTTTTCTGGTCATCCCTCAGCTTTAATCCTTCAAAGATTTTCTCAGCCGAATGAATCCAGGCTTGTGTTTTCATAATTGATTCTTCACCCGAGAAGGGTTTTCCATCCAGATTTCTATACTTCATAAATAGAGCTTCTATATCCGGGTCAGTATTACTTCTTCTATTTCTGGCACTTATTTTCTAGTACTTCTGCAAATAGCAGATCAAGTGTCAGGTCAACAGAAAAGATATTTCAAAATATAGAGACAAATACTTGAATGTAAATGTGTCTATCTAGGTGTTATTTCATTCTGCTACTCATACTAGGATATTACTGATCCTATCTGTATTGAGTTGCCCATCCTAGAACACTACTGGTTCTATTTCTGACGAGTTCGTTAATATGTTATATTTCAGAACTAAGCTTAACCAAAGCTCTGATACCATGTTGTGACGATCCCAAACCCCGTACAGACGGTGACAAGGGTAATCTTTGGAATATAACACAGAAACAGATAATAGCAGAACAGAACTAAATAAATACACCAGATAATGAACAATAGAATATACTGGATAAACGTAATCATCAGAGTTACACAGTATACAGGATCATACTTAGTACAAATACAGTTCAGCTATACATATATGTCTACAGCGGAACACAAACATAATGTACAATAGGAGCTGAACAGCATAAAAAGAGATAAATAATAGAATCCATCTTCAGCTCCAGCTATCCAGAAAGAGCCAGCTAAACCTGAATACAAGGCTGCCCATGTAGAAAAAGGGGCACCCGGGTTTGAAAGTGAAACAAACTACGAGTCAGTCATGGGAATGGTATGAGAAATCTACTCAACACATTAATAATATGGCTAATCACAGGACCACGCCACTTTCGTGGAATGGGTTTACTCCATTGGATTTCCAGTGCTTTAAAAACAAATATTTCTTTTAAACACCGCAATGCTTTTTATAAAAATGAAACCATTATAAGACTCAGTTCCCATCACACAATGCAACGCAAACCGGAGGATAGAGTTTTACCTTATAATGGCCAAAATATGCTTGATACGAATAAAACGAAAGCATTTGTTATTACTACTAGTGTTTATATGTTTCAAAAACAATTTCAAATCACAACTATCAATCATAGACGGCATGGGTACCATATATCATGTCGCGATATATATACAATCAAAACCGCACAGTCACGTATTTGGAAATTGGATTTCCGTCATGAACCAAGGCAAAGGATAGTCCTTACCGACTTCGAGACGCTTTAGCCCGCCCCTCAAGAACAGCCGAACTGCCCCTTGGATCGTCAGGGCAGGTGCATCGATGTGGATTATTATGCCTGAACACTGCGTACACTGCGTAAACGAGCCAACGAATGGTTACTTCGGCTTAACATAGTCACCGGTATATCTGAGGCACCTCGCAACAGCAACAACCACATAAGTAAAATGCCAGGCCGTGTAAAAACACCGATACAACTCCAAGCTAGAAAGAAACGCAGGCCCTCCCTGATGTCCTCTCCCGTTTCTGGTTCATACCGGGGTGTGAGGCTCGCGATTTCACGTTATACAAAAAGTAACGCCACACAGGCGGTGCTTTGATCATCACCACAAGACTTCGCTTTTCAACAGAAGCCTTGATCACTGCATCTTAGCATGCCACATAGGCAATTCACACCGTGCGACTGATGGCTATCAATCACACAGAATAAATTCCAATGTCAGACACACTGTCCATTCGCAAGTCCGTTCTAGGTCTGTATGAAACCGGAGGCACTATATACCTCGCAAACCCATCGATCACCACGTACGTCTGGAAGATCACCACTCATTATCCATATTTCGGGATGCCTTCCAATCAGGACCTCAGTTACCATCCAAACGAGGTGAAGATCTCCGGTCTTCGACCACCGTCTTCATCTTCGATTTCTTATCGTCTATTCAGTTATTCAGAATGGGATAAACTCGGTCTTTCTGAGCAACTCGCGTATATAATAAACAAGTGCAACACCAACATACATACGCATCATTTTAATTTATTAGTCACTAACCGTCAATCAGTAAGAGAAAGATTTCCCAAATATTAACCCCGAAGGCCGAAACCAAAATCAGATCAATACCCAAGAAACCATTCGACTTAGCCAACCTTCAGTTAGTTTCTAAATTTCACATCCATATCATTTATAATATTTTATAACGATTTTTCTCTATTTTTATTTATTTCAAAATAGCTAATTTATTCAAAATGACGCTTCGGGCCATAACGCGGCCGTGGCGCTGTTTTTTCTTTAGATTTGATTTACACATATCTGAAAATCTAACCATTGGATCTTCATAAAATTTAAATCATTAGAAAGATCTTTTCAAAACGAATCCAATGGTTCCAGTTTCGGGAAAATCCGACGGTCGGATCTCCCGGTATAATCGTTTGAAATTTCGATTTCAATATACGAACTCCAGCGTCGTTATTCGATTAAATATAATTATATATATATATATATAATCGATTCTGGCGCAGTTTTTCTTCAGATTTGAATTAAACATTCCAGACAATCCAATCGTTGGATTTTAACAAAGTTGGTGCCGTTGGAAAGATTTTTCCAAAGCAAACCCAACGGTTGCGGTTTCGGGAAAATCCGATAGTCGGATCTCTCGGTATAATCGTTTGAAATCACGGTTTCAAAATACGAACTGCAGCTTCGTTAATCGATATATTTCAATTCTATTATATATATATATATAAATATATATATCGATTCTTCGATTTCAAAAACTAAATTCTTTTCATACATTTGATAAAAATGATATTTTTATCTAACTGTCTTCTATTTCAACACTTCACTATATTTAACAATTCATGTATATAATAAAAATGTGATTTTTATTATAAAACAATTCATTTCAAAACATTATTATTTTATATAGTTCATATAGGTAATAAAAATAGGATTTTCATTATAAAACAATTTCTTTCAAGACAAGATTATTTTATATAGTTCATATAGATGATAAAAATGTGATTTTTATTATAAAACAATTTATTTCAAAATATGAATACCATTCAACACATGAATTTCAATTCAACGAATGAATATCGATTCAACACATGAAGGTTTTCTATAGTTTATATATATATATATAGATAAAAATCTGATTTTTATATTTAAAACACGAACACCATTTAACACATGAATTTCAATTCAACGAATGAATATCGATTCAACACATGAAGGTTTTCTATAGTTTATATATATATAGATAAAAATGTGATTTTTATATTTAAAACACGAACACCATTCAACACATGAATTTCAATTCAACGAATGAATATCGATTCAACACATGAAAGTTTTCTATAGTTTATATATATAGATAAAAATGTGATTTTTATATTTAAAACACGAATACCATTCAACACATGAATTTCTATCCAACGAATGAATATCGAATCAACACATGAAGGCTTTCTATTCAACGAATAAATATAGTTTCAACAAATGAAAATTATTCAAATACATGAATATTATTCAAAATTTCGGTAGCATAACGGCAGGGTAGTTAAAACCGGGACCGTCCCTAGTACGGCTCCTCGCACTACCTTAAAACCACGCGGTTTTTGACAATGGGGAATCATGCATCTAGTTCGCACGCAGGCGGCATGTATATTTTTTTATTTCCACAAACTAATCCTATGTGGTTTCAACCAAATATTTCTCAACCAGAAACGGGTATTTTTCAAACACAATCAATCAATATCAACCACAAACAGTTCCAATCAACCATTCGCTATCAATCAATTTTCACACCAATCACAACCAATAAATATCGTCCATGGTTTGTGGACGAGAGGCGTATATATATATATATATATATATAGCAATTCACTTCTATTTCAACATATATATAATTTTTACAACGCATATATAACTTATACATCGAACGTACAACTTATACAATGCTTATACAAGAGGTGTACAACGCATATATATGTCATACATCGACTATATAATTTATACATCATCGTTTTCCATGTCGTTTATAAATTAGAAATCTTACATTGGGTTCCACTCCACCAAAAATAGCAGAAGGCTCAGAAAAATATGCGGCCTCTTCTAGAATGTAGAAGACGTCCACACGAGTCCACTGTCTCTTGTTTCACTGAATTTCGTCAATACACGAAAAAGATATGATTTTTAAATGATTAATCAATTTTACAACGATTTTAAACTGTGGAAATTAGTTCAGAAGTTCAAACCCGTTACCTGCCTTAAATCTTCGAAACTAGGTTTTAACTTTTCGCTCGATCTGTGAAGTGTTGCGTCAATCAGCCACTGCCACGCTGTAGAGGGGAGAGAGGCGCAACCAACAATGGTGGCGCGGTTGACTCCGGTGGTCGGAATCGGGTGCGGCGGCGGTGGGAACGACGCGACTTCCTGGCCTTGGATCTCGACGTACACGAAGCGAGGAGGGGCGAAGGTGGTATAGATTTGAAGAGGGGAGAGAAGCGAACAAAAAACCCAACTGGAGGCACGGCTGAAAATCGACGTGGCGGCGGCAAAATGCTCGGGAAGTTTCGAGCTACTTCCGGCATTTATCGGGGGGGAGGAGAGAGAATTTCCTTTTTTTTATAAAAAATATGATTGGCCGGTGTATATATATTTCAAAAAATTTGGGTTTTCACAAATGAACTCCTTTTTAAACCCAACGACTATCGTCCCTAGCGTTTTACCCCCATTCCAAACACAATGGAATATGTTTCGTAGGCCCATTCGACTGTTTCAGTCAGTTTCCATTCAAATTAAAATATAAAACATTCAATATTCGATTTGAACATACATTTCAATTTCCCAGGGCTACATATTAATTCTAAAAATTCCCGAAAAATAAATCTGGCTATGTTTTGACGATACGGTCCTAACAAAACTAGTTTCGTTTAATTCTGAGACCGTTTGCAAAAAGGCCCATTTCTGGTCGATCCAATTTAACTGTAATTGACCAAAACACGTTTTCCTTTGCCACGCTCACATACTAGCTTCAAAATTATGAAATTTGAAACCTAGCTATAACTTCACATCCAGGATCCAACAAAAGTTGTTTCGTCGAATTCCGAGGTCGCTTGCAAAATGGCCAATTTCATGGCCTATATAAATTCCATAACGACCTTTCTGAAAATTCATTTGGCCATAACTTTTGCTTTCCGCTGTGAAACTTTGATTTTTCAGATTCGTTAGAAAGGTGTCCACTAACAGATTTAAATATTTATGGTTTCACTCAAATCCGTTTTGTTTTGCACCCGGTACAGTCCGACAAAGTTTGAATTCAAATTTTGAAACTACAGCGCCTTTTCAGGCCTTGTTTATAGTTAGAATTAATTATATTCGTTTTCAAACATCGATTTAAACTCACTTTTCATTGCTATTATTTAAAAAATTTATTTTAAATATTTAAAATCCACTATTTTAGCCAATTTAAAAAAAAATTAATTGGTTCAGATTTTCCGGGTCGTTACAAAAACAAAATAGAGTTTTAATGAATCTTTAATTAGATTAAAGAAGGATTGAAGTAATTGAATTTACTAAATTCAATAAGTGATCAAAAATGAAGTGCCACCAGTTTTTAACTCCATGCGATAGTTAAATCTTTAATTATATTTAATTAGATTTAAACGATAAACGGTAATTAAATTTACCAGAAACACATTTTGGTTTAGATATGGAGTACCCCCAGTTTTACTCCTTGTGTTGTATAGGTTGGGAATGGGATATTAATAAATGATTACTTCGGTATGACGTTAATCCCGACTAGTAGAATAAACCTTAATTTGGTTTAAATTATAATCAAAGAATATTCTTCATTGGAATGAGGCGTAGGTTGTGTTTTTACAGCACATGATTTTAAGATGTGCGATTTATTCGGAAAGACCGGGTTTAACCCATTCTGAATAATTCATACGACGATTAAAAGTCAAAGTTGAAGATTGTGGCTGAAGACCGGAGGTTTTCACATCATATGGATGATTTCTGATATCTTGATTGGACCGTACACCCAAGGTAAGGGAATAATTAGTGATCATCTAGACGTATTTAGAGATCTATTGGATATGGTTTCGTTCAGACCCAGAACGGACTTGTAAATGGATTGTGTGTCTGACATTGCATTCCTTTATATTGTATGTTGATCTCTGTTTCATATATAGCTATTTGGTGGCGGAGAATTTATTCTCTTGCTTAACACCCTGTTATATATTGGTAGATGATTAATGATATAGTATGGTCTGACAATGTGGCATGCTAAGATGCATATGATCAAGGCTTTTGTTGAAAAGCAGAGCCTTGAGGATGAAGATCAAAGCATGGCGTCAATTAGCATAGCTTTGAGTATATCGTTACTTCGTGAGCCTCACACCTCGGTATGATGGTGAATGGTTTGTTTGATTAGTAGGTTGACCAATATACTTTATATATACATGGATTGGGTCAACTGAACGTTGCTGGGTGTGGTCACTCCACATCTGGAGATTGGGAAAAAATACGAATTCAACTTCGATCAGCTTCCTCCTCCCATCGCAAGCAATCCCACCCCAAAGTCATCGCCTTTGTGCTGAGAATTCTCCCCGTTCGTATTGCTAGGTTCGATCATGGCCTTATAGAATCGAAGCTCAAAATTAGCTCTTCAATTTGGTTTAGAAATCATGAATTAATTTATGAAGATTTGTGAGAGTTTAGAGGATTAATAAGAGGCGGTTCTAGCCATTGAAAAAGTAGGTGGCGGCTACAACACTTAGGGGATTAGGGTTTTGCAAAAAGAATGTGTTTTTATAATATTTAATGTTAAATTTACAAATAAACCCATAACTTCTTTTAGAATAGTAAAGCAGGCAAGGATGGAAAATGATGTTGCATAATATATGATTAGTTTATTATATTAGGAAAAACTTTTGACATGGCGGCAAACTCATAACTCTACATTTACATATACTTTTAATAGCGGAATGATTGATTAGTATTAATGTTTTATGGCTAATAAATGTTTTCCTTTTCCTTTCACATTGATAAAAAATAAAAAGATTGTTCTAAATGACATGAGTTCATCCTATAATTATTTCCTCTATTTTTAGGTGTCATAATTTTTACTAGGAAAGATGTTCTAACAAAAGTCGGTTCGTGCTATTTCAGCGTCATTAATTTTTATTTTATAGTGCAACATAGGCAATGTACTATTTTCAAAATTTTTTTATAGTATCATGGATTAAATGGATTTAAGAAAGGGAAGCTGTTTTTTTTTTAAAAAAAAAAAAACTACATTAAAGGGAGAGAGCAATGTGACTATATATAGGATTCAATTTAATGTAGATTAATTATAATTTCCAGTCAATTTGTTAATTTATGCAAAAATGATGCTAGGATCACTATGATGGTCTTTACCATATTACACTGGGTTTTAAGGATTAAATTACCCCACCAAGAATTTATTTTGGCAAAATTAGATGCTTACATTAAGAATTTATGGTAGCCACAATTTCTATGACAATTTTTTCTTCTAAAGAATTCCAATTGAGATTCTAACATTAAATTTAAGAAATAGATTACAGTTACTAGGAAGATAATCAAAAGTTGTATTCTAATTATACAAATTCAAAATTAAAGTTTTTAAGTGTAACGTCAAGACAGTTTCTATATCGTTTACAACTATTATTCAGTGACTATAAAATATTGTTTTCATAATAAAGTTATCCTCAACTTTAAAAGGGAACAAGAAAAAAAACTTTTTTTCATAAAAATAACCAATTTTATACTCCATATTCCTCAAAATAGCTTAAATTAAAAATAAGAATTGGTTCTGAAATTCCGGGTTGTCACAATCCCCCACTTAAAATCTTTTCGTCCTCGAAAAGGAATGGAGCTAAAAGTTGTTTAATTAACCAACTTCACTTTAAATTTTTATTTATTGGTTTCAATAATTTTATTAGTTGATCTAATAATCATACATCACAACCAGCAATCAATTAGGTGATTAACTTTTCAAATATCTATAGCTTTTATATATAGTCAAAAAAACATATTTTTAGTGCAAATCACAACGATAAATTCTCTCTAGTTTTGGTTCTCATTCCAGTCAAATGGAAATATATAGAAATCCCACTTTTAAAACTCAAACATAAATAATGATGATGTAGCCGCATCACCAGAATTATGCCCGGGCGACTAGAGTGTGATTCTTTATCTATCTAGTATCTGAGGCTTCGAATATACATCTCGTCAGGCATATACTCAAAATCTCCCTATACTAGATTGCCCAAATTCAATATAAATTAAAATATTAAAATAAGTATAATAGGATTTAAATTTCCAAAATAAATTTTGTTTTCAATTTTTTTAAATATAACACTCTTCGGACTCATTCTAGGATACTACTGATCCTGTCTCTAACGAGCCATTCTTATTGGATATTACTAATCTAATCTCTGGTAAATTCTTCCATTTGGTTCTAATGTGTCTTATTCTCGAGCTCTGTAAACCAAAGCTCTGATACCATTCACGATAACCCAAAAATCTAATTCTTTTATTTAATTCCAAGGAAATATTATTTGATTGGAAGACTTTATTAAATCTTAATTTAAAAGATTTATCCTAGTAACTAACTTGTTAATTTTGATAAAAATATATTTTTATCTTTGTGTCCTTCTAAAGAGGACATAGAAACCATCAGTTTATCCTTCGTTGAATATTATTTTAGAATGTTCGTTATTTAAAAATGTTCCTTATATAAAAAGATTCTTTATATAAAAGTATTCTTTATATTACAATATTAAAATAATCCTTATATTACGATGTTCTTATTTTAAAAGATATTCTCTATTTAAAATTATTCTTTATTTTAAAGGATTCTTTATATAAAAGAAGTCCTGAATTGGAATGCGACTCAACCAGTTACCATATAATTTCAATTATATGGATTTCATACATTGCATATATTCAACGATAAATAATCATTAAATATCCAAATATTAACCAGAGTGCATTTTACAACTAGATATTGGGATTAGTGTATGTCAATTTTCATCGCAATCCCCGTGTGGTGTTTTCAAACAACAAACAAATAAATTATTTGTGCACTTGGGCGATGTGTGAAAATTATCGTCCCAATCACATAAACAAGTCGATAACTTGTAAATGGAAGTGTAATATACAATATATAGCACTACGATAAAATGTCTCTTTTATATTGTATATAATTCCATTACAACGAACGAATGAAAATAATAACTCTGTCTTTGTTGACAATTTTTATTTTGTCAATTCTAATTCAACAAAGTGTTTATTTCGTTTTGGCAATTCAAAGGCGACAAAATGTCAATTTTTGTTTTGACTAATCTAACGCGATAAAAATGATACTTTTTGTTTAATTCTATTCAAATGTCAAAAATGACTATTTTGGTTACATTCTATTCAAATTACAAAAATGAAGACATAACTTATTTTCATGACACGTTCTACACTTCTAATGTCGAATAAAAAGATCATTTTGTTTGCGTATAAATTTCCTATATTTAACATAACAAATAAAAATGAATATTTATTTGTACACATATTCTAAACCAATCTTAACAAATAAAGATGATAATTTATTGGTTTACTCTTTCTATTTAACAAAGTGACAAATTTATATGTCAATTTTGAATTTGACATAAGTGACAAATTTATATGTCAATTCTAAATTTGGCATAAGTGACAAATTTATATGTCAATTCTAAATTTGGCTTAAGTGACAAATTTATATGTCAATTCATATTTTAACAAAGTAACAACTTTATTTGCTAATCTTTTCATTGTAACAGAATGAAAATAAAGATATAATCTTTTTATTCTAATCTTTCATTGAAATCTAAACTACATTGGAAATGTAAATTTTCATGTATAATCTTTTTATTGAAGACAATGAACAATAAAAATATAATCTTTTATGTTACTTCTTTTTATTAAAAACAATGCTACATTAAAAATGTGACGGCATCGGGAAACAAATACGAACCCAAATTGGGGTTAATGATATAGATGATTAATGATATAGTATGGTCTGACAATGTGGCATGCTAAGATGCATATGATCAAGGCCTTTGTTGAAAAGCAGAGCCTTGAGGATGAAGATCAAAGCATGGCGTCAATTAGCATAGCTTTGAGTATATCGTTACTTCGCGAACCTCACACCCCGGTATGATGGTGAACGGTTTGTTTGATTAGTAGGTTGACCAATATAATTTATATATACATAGATTGGGTCAACTGAGCGTTGCTGGGTGTGGTCGCTCCACATCTGGAGATTGGGCAATTGTTTCAGCCGAAGCCCATAGGGATAGAACACTAGATTTGTAACGACCCGCATTTTTGGTCGATTTATTTTAAATATTTAGTATGATTTTAAATATTGAATTTATAATATAAATGGTATTTTATGGGGTTATCGATTAAATAATCGAAATACGATTTATTTTGATTTTATATAATCATTGTAATATGAGAATCTAAAATAATTCAATTTGAAGTTAGAATTAAATCAAAACAATTCAGATGATCAGTATTAGTTGTATTTGAATATAGGTGATAATAAAAATATCTTATTATCAGAGAATTTACTTGCTTTTGAATTTAAATTATATTGTATTAATTTATTTAGGTTATTTATATTTACGTTCTAATTAAATATCAAATATATTCAGAATAGTGTTACACTGTTGAAACAACAGTGGTTACGTTAAAATAGAGGTTCATAGTTTAAATTAATGGACCCCGAGATATTTGATTATGGATAGGTTTGAAATCAAATCGATATCGTTTTAAAAAGAATAAAAATCTCTTTAAGTCAAATCAAATTAAATTAAATTATATTTAATATCAGAATCAAATCTTTTTAAATATATTTGCTATGTACTTAACCCAACCACTATTTAATACTGTGTACTTCCTGTTTCCTTTGTTCTTCTATAAAATCACAACATCCTTTGTAAATTTCCATTTCCATTCTTCTGATATAAAAACCGCACCTTTCATTTTAGATTTCCTTTTCTAGTATAAAATTGATCAGAGGAAATCAAGAGCAACCTGTGCCTTTTTCATTCCAATTCCTAAAGTTCGAAAACCGCTCAGCGAAAAAAAGAAGAAGAAGATGGAGATCGCGATTCCAACAGAAGGATTGAAGCTCGACTTTTCAATCGAGGTAGTTGCGAGACCTGGGAAGACGTTCGAAGCAGTAAGGGAAATCGAAGTCGTGAGTGAGGATTGGCCTTGGTTCATCGTCGCCGGAGGAGGGTGATTTTGGTGTGTGATTTAGGGTAGCGAAGGGTAAATTGTGAATCGTGATGAGGACTGTTTGAGCTAGGTATCTTGATGTCTAGTGGAAAGTGGAAGGGATGGGGGTGACGCAGGTATATAGGGACTGGGGTTCGATTGTCTGGTGATAAACTGGGGGTGGTAACGGAGTTCGAACGTACTTGGTGGAATAGAAGGGGATGAACGAGAGTGGTTCAAGCATCTCAGTCATGAACAAGGTGAGTAATATCTCTGGATTTTTGGCTTTACTTCCTGAAGTAGGCTGTGTGTTTCGAATTCAAGAAAGATGAAAAAGGATGACAAAGAAAATGGTGAAGTGCGGTTCGTAGTGTTTAGAAAGGGTCTGTTATTTTTGAAATGGTGAACTAGGGATCGACTGTTGGGTTTGGTAGAGAAGCAACAACCTGGAACGAGTCTCATGTTTTGAAGTAGATGCTGAGTACATGATTAAGGAAGAAATAGTTAGAATTAAGATAATTTAAATAAAAAAAATTAGTTTGTTTAATTTATATTCATACTCATAATTTTTTTATATAATCATGTTAATTTATAATGCAATATAAAATGTAGACGGGGTCAAAGAAAATCATAAACAAGTTGAGTGGATTTCGTAGCTGCGAGAACTACGAACTAGAGTTGGTTTTAGAGTCCCTTTGGAATTTTTTTTAGAATAAGTCGATCAACAAATGAAATCACAGTGAGTAAATCTCACACACCTTTTATTTAGAATTATTTTTATGTTGTTGAAAATAATTGTTGTTGCTTGTTTGAATGCTTTCTGGTTGATTTAAATATATTAGTTATTTAGGGTTGACTATTATATATATATTTATTGGGTTGATGATTGGATTGATTCCCACGGTCTCATTAGCGGATGCCCGCAATTTCATAGCGGATGATTTCCCTATGCGCCCCCACAAATATATATTAGTGGATGACCTTCATACCGCGATATCCTGCCTCAAAGCAAGATGGGTATTATTTATGTTGACTAACGTCTATGAATGCAGGGAAACAGGTTGGAGGAATCCAACTGGATTCCTCAAAAATATATTATCTGTTTGTTTATTTGTTTGCATATATACTGTCATATATGATGAGTTAGAAAAATAAATAATTGGTTGTTTGGTGTTTAAATATCACTGCGCCTAAATCTTGATATTTAAAAATATCATAAAAAGGAATTTTTCAAATTTAAAAGGGAGATTCTATTTTGCTAGAATAGAATTTGAAATTTCGAATAGAATAGAATTTGAAATTTCGAATAAAATAGAAATATGAACTTGTTTTTAAATAATAAAACAAGTTGTTCATTTATAAACGAAGTTTATAAAGGAAGTGGAAGGAATTATCATTGAATAAATTCAAGAAATATCTACATAGGTGAAAAGGGAAATTTATTCTTCCAAAGTAGAAATTTTATTTCAAATGAATTGAATTGGACTTGTTTTAAATATATAAACAAGTAAAAGAAATGATGCTTGTAAATGGTAATGAAAAATTATCATTTGGATAATTCGTATATTTAAATTCAAATGTGAATTTAAAAATAGAAATAGGAAAATTGTTTTAAAGAAATAAACAATGGAATTTATTCTGATGTTCAGAATATAAATTGAATAAAAATAAGTCGATAAGGATTTATGATTTGAATTCGATTAATTCAAATTTATTTAAGTAGAAGTTAAATTGAATATGAAAATAAATCGGGTATTATATTTATAAGTTATTATAAATAGAATTTCCAAAATGAGATTTTGGTTTTAAAAAGAAATTTGAAAGGGGAACTTGTTTAAACATTAAACAAGGAAATTTGTAAAATGGTGTTTATAAATAAAATGAATAAATTATCAAGAGATAGTTTGAATATTAAAATTCAAAGAGAATTGGAATGGAATTCGAATAAAGAATTCAAATATAGAATTTGAATATAGAAATTCAACTGTGATTTAAATATAGAATTTGAATATAGAATTCAAATAGAATTGAAATAGATTTGAATATAGAAATTCAAATGGAGTTTGAAAATAGATTTCAATATAGAAATCCAAATGAAGTTTGAAAATAAATTGAAATTCAAGTGAAGATTGAAAATGGAATTTGAATATAGGAAATTCAATTTGAAATAGAATTAGAATATAGAAGATCGAAGTATAAATGAATATATTTCTGAGCTAAAGAAAATCAACAATTTTAGAAGATCGAAAATATTATGTTGGAAAATTGGATTTGATATATATTAAAAATATATCAAAATGAAGTTGAACTTATTATAAATGAAGTTAAAATGTTTATATTTATAAATATAATTAGAACGAACTCGCCGCAACGCGGCAGTTCGTAAATTGGCGTTTCGAACTTCAATTGAGTACACAGAACTCAATTGAAGTCGGAATTCTTTGAAACGAGAAACGTCAGGACAGATTGATAATAGTTTTCTAATGAAGGAGAAAAATATGGATTTCGTCGAATAGATTTTGAGTTATATCAAAATCAAATTTTCAGAAAAACAGTGCCATAACCATTTAAAAAACATCACGGTTTATTTAATTTTATAAAAGGATTTTAAGCGAATAAAATCCGGATTTCTATTTAGAAAAATTTCAGATTTGAGTTGTAGATTATATGTGAACTCAGGTGGAGTAATGAATTGATCTTTGAAATAGAAATCAGATTTTTGATTATTGAATAGAATTAACTAATTTGAATAGTAATTAGTTAATGAGATTTTGGATTGATATTGGGCTTTGAATAAGTGAATTTGATTTGGAAATTTGTATTCGAAATCGAAAAGGAAACAAGAATTGAAATTGAAAATTCAATTTGGTTATGAGCAAGTTAAATAATTTGTTTGAACATGTTATGTTCAAACAAAGGAGTGAAATAGGCAAAATAGCTAATTAAAGAATAAATGAGCGAAACTGAATTCAAACGATTGGATTGAGTTGAATTGAATTGGAAACAGGTGAACATGTGTTAGACAGGTATGGGATGAAGTATATGAAGTTTATAAATTTATGTGCCCGACAAAAAGGTACATGTTTAAATTCATATATGAGATTTTATGCGCCGTATCGGCAAGCCGCTTGGCTTTTTCCTTTTCCTTTTGGATAGGTGAGGGCCATGGGAGGCTATTTGAAATATCCGATGCTCCCGGGACAAGGGAGGTTATGGCGAATTTTTCCGAGAATTTAAGGAGTTAGAATATTTTTAAGAAAAATTCGATAGTTAGAAATAAATGTATCGATATATACATAATTTGATAAGGAAACGAATTTAAGAATATTATAACAAAAAGTAAATCGATAGGCTGGTAATAGAAAGAGAAACATATATACATTTAAAAATGAATAATTGGTTTTTATATAATGTTGATTATTCGAGGTAAGTGATTTTGTTTGTTTTGAAGTTAATGATATTTTCAGCTAAGGTCTGAGAGGTAATTTTACCCCAACTTGATTGATTTCATTTTTTTTGATAAATAGCAAGACCCAGCCTCAAAGAGAAGTGTTTGAATAATATTTAGTTGAATAAAATATTTTGGGTTGTTGTAACGATGTTTACACAGCATTCTTTTTAATCCAAGTGATGGAATTTTGGAAATATAACAGTAAATATTTCTTGAGTATAATTAAAGTAGTCGGGAAAGAGATAAGTGATTGAAATTGTTTTTTTTTTCAGTACAATTATAATATATTTTCTAACTATATAAAATAATAGAAGGCGATATATGGAAATGTTTTCCAAATAGCGTAAGAGGCCAAGATGATTATCAAAACTATTTGGTTAACAAATATTGATAGAGAAATAGAGAAGTGAATTAATTAATGAAATATTAACTAACAGGCCCAGTGATTGATTGATGTTATGGATGAATGGATGCTTGTTTATTTTTCTTCGATAGTTAGAGAACCGACTATCGAAATGTTTGCCAATATCGTTGTCAATATGGAGAGACCGGTTGGATTATTATCCGTGAACCACTCTGTATTGGCAGTAGCGTTGCGAATCAGATTATACGAAGGTAATCGAAGACGGTGTAAAGTGCAAGGTGTAACAACCCGCAAAATCTGGGCAAATTTAAAATTTTTATTTTTAATAATTTAATGAATTTTAAGGTTTGGAATAATTTAGTTTAAGTAATAACGACGAAAATTTTATTTAAAAATGAAGTTTAAATTAATAAATTTATTTTAATTATATTCGAGCCTGAAACGGCGCGGTAATTTCAAATTTCAATTTCCAACTTTGAAAAATTATATAAAATTAATTATAAGTCGAAATTGAACGAAACAAGAAACGTTAGGACTGTATAGAAAATATCTTTCTAATGAATTTTAGAAATTTAGATTTTAGTTTATAATTTGTAAGTTACAGTAAAATCAAAATTTAGAAAGGTCGCTATGAAATTTATATAAATAATATATATGGCCCAAACCGCTACTTTTTGTAGACGAAGGAATTTGGACTTGAAACCACTTCCATTGAGTCCAGAATGTCGTTTCTGCATTGAAAAACAGTAAACACTCATATATTTCGGGTTTCGGAAATTTTTGGTATAAAAAATTATTTTTAATATTAAATATAGGGTGCGTTTTTTAGAGGTCCCTATTAAGTTTCAAAATATAAAAAAAACCCGGTCATAAACTTATTGTAAATTAGGTCCCTATTTTTTGAAAAGTCATAAAAAAATATAGAAAAATATAAAAAAATCACGTAAATTCGTATTTAAATAGAACATGTAAACACTAAAAAATTCAGAACAAAAAACCATCAAATAAGGCGTCAAAAATCAAAAAAACAGAAGAAAAAAAAAAACGAAATTTCCAGTTAAATGCATAATAGTATGCACATATATCATTTTCCTGCATACATCCGTACATATTTTTCACTACATACATCTTCGTTGATTTTTATTTATACAAAAATATGCTTACATGTGTGCAAATATACCCAATATTTGCACACATTTGTGCAGGTTTAGTTTCAAATTTTCAAACCGAACACAGCTTACGGAAAAGTTGCATACATATATGCAATTATCAGTAATAATTGCATAAATGTATGCAACTATTTTTTTTAATTTCCGTAGAATCCTGAAATTATTTTCATATTTTAGAATTTTTTTTTTTTTATGAAGGAACGTACTTTTAAAAAAAAAAAGGCGGAAGTAATAAAATAAGGGGCGGGTTTAAATTTTTCAAATATTTTTTTTTATATATAAATAAATTAGGTCCCTACTTTTATCCTATAAAAATGTTGCACACATGTGTGCACTTTTTTGAGAAATTTGCACATTTGGATGCAAATAAAAATGAACTGAAATATTAAGTTAAATCTATCCGCTGGAAGAACTGCAGTTAATTGCATATATGCATGCAAAAAAGTCAAAAAGGTGCATAATATTATGCATTTAACTGCAGTTTTTTCTGTTTTTTTGCTGTTTTCTTCTTTCTGACATTATTTTTGTTGTTTTTTGAACTGAATTTTTTGTATAATGCATAATTTATTTTATTACTAATTTACGATTTTTTTTATTTTTTTAATTATTATTTTATAAGTTTTGAAAACAGGGACCTAATTTATATTAAGTTTATGACCGGATGTGAGCCTAATTAAGTTTCAAAATAGGGACGTGAGCCTAATATTCACTTAAATATATACACGTTGAAAAATGAGATTTTGCAAACGGACTCCAAATTGAACGAAATTATTTTTGTTGGATTCGTATCGTCAAAACAAAGCTAAAAATGATTTTTCTGTAATTTTTAGAATTAATATATAACTATTATTGATTTTACAGCAAAAAATGACTTTAAAAATTCATTGAAAATACATACTAACTCGAAAAATTACGAAACCAGTTTCTATAGGTTCGTATTGATTAGTATTATTTGTGTTCCAAATTTCATCGAATTTGGAATCAGTATGTGATCGTACGGTCTTAAAAACTGTGAAATGTACGTTAATAATAGCATGAAGGTTATAATTAAAAATGGGTTTAAACACATAAAGGCCCAATTAAAATGTAAAGACCCGAAACTTCCCCGTAAAGGAAAGCGTCGGATAGTTCGAGAACAAACCACAACAGAAAACTTACAGAAGAACGTTTCATTGCATATTACAACAACGCATCAGATTACATGAATATACAGAGTATAAATGAATATTACACAGAAATATCAGAGATTTAAATTACATTTAAATACCTAGCAGCGGAAAATAATACAATACACAACTAGAAGGAGATATACGGATACAAAGCTTTCCGGATATCGTTCCAGCTGTAAACCAGGATCTTGTGAATATAAATCTGCAAAACCAAAACTACTAGCTGCCCGTGTCAAAATAGGGGCACCCAGAGTTTAGGTTAAAACAATAAACTCCAGGTCAGTCATGGGACTGGTGTGAGAACTAAAACAGTTATTAATCTTTATTTTAAATCATTAGGTAAATCAAGGGACCACGCCGTATAACACGGAACGGGTTTCCTCCCAAGAATACCAGTGCATAAAACAAACAGCGCAATGCTAAATAAAGAAAAATGAAGCTGTTATAAGACCTAGGTCCCATCACACAATGCAACGCAGCCGAGGATAGGGTTTTTCCTTATAACAGCTAAAGAATGCTTGATACGTTTAAAACAAATCATTTGATACTATTATAAGTGTATAGTGTATAAAACAACTTCAAATCATAAGTATCAATCATAGGCGGCATGGGTACCATATATCATGTCGCCATACTAGGTTCTACAATTAAAACCGCAAATGTCACGTATTTGGAAATTGGATTTCCGTCTATGAACCGAGGCAAAAGATAGTCCTCAACCGATTCGAGACGCTCTAGCCCGTGTCTCAGGATCAGAGCTCGAGTGACCCTTGGATCGTCAGGGCCAGTCCACCGATGTGGATTAAACTTAAACCCTGAACATGCGCTTCCCCACCCTTTGGGGTGTCAATGAGCCAACAAATGACTCCATCGGTTCGAGAACGACCGATATATCCGAGGCGCCTCGCAACAGCAACAACCACATAAGTCAAACTCGTCAGGGCGTGTAAAACCACTGACGCCACTTTTTAGCTAGAAGGAAACGCATGCCCTCCCTGAGGTCCGTCTCCCGTTTTTGGTTCATACCAGGTGTGAAACTCGCGAATTCACGTTACACAAAGCTGTGCCACACAGGCTGTGCTTTGATCATCACCACAAGACTTTGCTTTTCAACAGAAGCCTCGATCTACTGCCACTTAGGCATGCCACACAGGCAATTCACTCTATGTGTTTGATATCCATCAGTATATAACCCCTGAGCTCGTATGTCTCAGAGAAGGGCGTTAAGCAAGAGAATAAATTCTCCGCCGCCAAACAGATATATATTTAATAGAAATCAATCACACAGACTAAAATCCAATGTCAGACACACAGTCCATTTACAAGTCCGTTCTGGGTCTGAACGAAACCGGAGGCACCTAGTACCCCGCATATCCATCGATCTCCAAGTACGTCTGGACGATCACCAACTGTTTCCATCTTCTTGGGTGTACAGCCCAATCATGATCATCAGTAATCACCCAAACGACGTGAAGACTTCCGGTCTTCGACCATCGTCTTCATCTTCGACACCACGTCGAATCAGTTATTCAGAATGGGATAAACCCGGTCTTTCTGAATAACTCGCGTATATATTATAAAAGTGTTACACAAACACAACATACGCCTCATTCCAATTCAGAATATTCTTTTATTCAAATATTCCTATACTTTGGGAAAAGTTCCCATTAATTTTATCCAAGATAAATTCTTTAAATTTATTCTTTAATCACTTTTGAATATCAATTCAAACTAGTCGGGATTAGCGAACCACACCGAAGTAATCATTTATTTTATTTCCCAATCCCAACCTATTCATCCCATGAAGTAAAACTGGTAGTACTTCATATCTAACACCACAGTGTTATCGGTAATTCAATTACCATTTCACGTTCAAATCTAATTAAAGATTTAACTATCGCCTGGAGTAAAACTGGTGATACTCCATTCTCGATCTTTTCAATCTATTTAAAGATTCATTAAAACTCCACTTAGTTTTAATCGTTAACTGGGTTAAAGAATCAGTGTCTTTTAAAACACAGTTCACGATAAACCCAAAATCACATTCATTAATTATTGGGTTAAAGAACGAGTGTTATTTAAAACACTGTTCACGATAAACCCAAAAATCAATATCAATTCAATTCCAATGAAATCTCATTTAATTGGTACACTTCATTAAATCTAGATAAAAAGATTTAATCTTTTCTCAACTGGGTTCAAGAACAGTGTTAGTGAAGACACCATTCACGACAAACCCAAATCACATTTGATATTCAATACAAGGCTCTGAATAGAAAATATATCGGCTTATATTCAATATCAAATCCTACGACAAACGAATGTCGTATTGGAAATAACGATATAAATATATATCTTTCAAATTTCCATAACAACATCTGTATAATCACGAATTCCAACATCGAAATATTCCGACGACAATTTCGATTCAAATCCACTCCAATGCAATCATTGGAAATTTTGGTTATTTTTAAAACCCTTTTCAAATTCAATTTATTTATTTAAAAATAAATAGAATTATAATCCTAGTTCAAAACAAGTTCATTTCGATAAAAATCTATTTTTATCTTTTCAAATATGGAGTTTTTCATCCCAATTCTTCACAAATCATTTCTTATGATTTTACACAAATTATTACTATTTTTAATAATTTTATCAAGGCCCGTACAGTCGATTTCCATCAATGGCCATCGAACTGCACTTACACCGACCTTTTTCGTATTTGATTTGGACGTATCTCCCAATCCAACCGTTAGATTTCAAATTTCTAACATTCGTTCGAAAGCTCATTTCGATACGAACCCAACGGTTCCGGTTTTAGGAGAATCCGACGGTCGGATCTCCCGTAATGTCTGTTTGAAATAAATGGTCGAAATTCGCGAACTGCCGCGGCGCGGCGCGTTCTATTCAGGCCATTATATTATATGTATAATATATATAATATATATTTCGTCGATTTTCTATTCAAAACGAATTATATAAATAGTTTTAAAATTCGTTTCAAAATCTATTTCAACTTCCATTTCAATTCAAAGCAAAATTGAATTCTTCTTTATAAATCCGTTTCAAAATTCATTTCTATTCAATTCAAATTTCAATTCAATTTGAATTCATTTCAATTCGCTTTCAATTCAATTTGAATTCGTTTTCAATTCAATTCGTTTCGAAATCGTTTTCAATTCAATTCGTTTCGAAATCGTTTTCAATTCAATTCATTTCGAAATCGTTTTCAATTCAATTCATTTCGAAATCGTTTTCAATTAAATTCATTTCGAAATCGTTTTCAATTCAATTCATTTCGAAATCGTTTTCAATTCAATTCATTTCGAAATCGTTTTCAATTCAATTCATTTCGAAATCACTTTCAATTCAATTCATTTCGAAATCACTTTCAATTCAATTCATTTCGAAATCACTTTCAATTCATTTCGAAATCATTTTCAATTCAATTCATTTCGAAATCATTTTCAATTCAATTCATTTCGAAATCATTTTCAATTCAATTCATTTCGAAATCGTTTTCAATTCAATTCATTTCGAAATCGTTTTCAATTCAATTCATTTCAAAATGAATAAAACCGATATAAATATCGTTCACGTCAAAATGGCGTCAAACTAATCAACACGGCTTCATAAATTTCTATTTTCAAATATTCTATTTCAAATATTTCTATCTCAAATAGTTCTTTTCAAATATTTCCTTTTTCAAATATTTTATTTTCAAATATTTCTTTTTCAAATATTTCTTTTCGAAACTGGAATGAGGCCCAATCAATTACCATATGATGTTAATTATATGGATTTTCTACAACACATGTATATATCAACAACGATGAATAGTCAACCATCATCCAAAGTGCATTCTACACTGTATAAGCATCAAATATAAATATTCAACGCTTATAACAGCCTGTCAATCGATCGATCGACATATTTAATCAATCAGGATGAGTGAACTTCAAATTTCATCCTAACACCCGTGTGGGGTTTCAAACAATCAAACACATATTTTATTTGTGCAGTTGGGCGATGTGTAAAATTTATCGTCCCAATCAATGTCCTTCAAATAGGTGTACATAAACAAACCGTCCGGTTTGTAAATGAATATTTATTTATTCACATTCACGTTAAAAATTATATTTTTAACGATAAAACATTTTATTTCAACATATGAATTTCTATTCGATTCATTTCTTCGATAAAATGATATTTTTATTTTTCTAACTTATTTTAGAAAATTTCGGCGGCATAACGGCACGATACTAGAAACGGGACGAGGCCTAGCCTTATCCTCGGTCTAGTGAAGGCCCACGCCATTCACACATCAATCAAATTCACCAAACAACCAAATTCAAATCAAATCATATAACTAAGCTATGCAACCAAACAAACAAGTCCATGGTCTGTGGACGATTGTGTCGGGTGCTACTAAGCACCGTCTGCATCCTAGTATATATATAAACAGAAAATGAAATTGAAAGGTGAGAAATTCTCAATTATAGCTATCCTAGCTCCACGGCACTTCTAATGCAGGAAATCTTCGCCAACTCGCTTTTTGTCGCTTTCGTTGTCCGCTTTCACTACATATGTAAAAATCGAATTTTTACTTCGCTATTCAATATATAAAAATCGAATTTTTACTTCGCTATTCAATATATAAAAATCGAATTTTTACTTTGCTATTCAATATATAAAAATCGAATTTTTACTTCGCTATTCAATATATAAAAATCGAATTTTTACTTCGCTATTCAATATATAAAAATCGAATTTTTACTTCGAAATTCAATATATAAAATCGAATTTTTACTTCGAAGTTCAATATATAAAAATCATATTTTTAATTCGAAGTTCAATATATAAAAATCATATTTTTAATTCGAAGTTCAATATATAAAAATCATATTTTTAAAACATTCCCATATATTTTCAAAACCTTGTGATATATACATATTCAAAACTTTGTGATATAGATATATTTTCAACAATGCTAATTTTTATATTTAAAAATCATTTCAAATTTATATTTTCTATTTAAAGTTTTAACCTTTTTCTATTTAAAGTTTTAACCTTTTTAAAATCAGTTTTTAAAATTAACATAAAATCAGTTTTAAAAATTAACATAAAATCAGTTTTTAACATTAACATAAAATCAGTTTTTTTAATCCTTTATAAAATTCAGTTTTAAATAATGTTTTTATAAAATAAAAATAAAATAATAAAAATAAAAAGAAATACTTACAGAGGGGGGGGTTTCTGCAGTTCCTGGGGGCGTCGGCGGCTTCAGCGTCGCGGTTGGGGGAGAGACAGGCGGAGGCGGGTGGCTCGACGTCGGAGGTGCTAGGTTAGGGCGTCGATACTTCGGGGGCTGCTCGATTCGATTCGAAGGGGGGGGGTTGGGCTCGTCACTGGTTCGACAAACGAGGGGAGCGGCGGTCGTGTCTTCGTCGGAGGCGTTCTCTTGGGGGGGGCGGCCGACAGTTTCCTAGGTTTTTTTTTTCTTTATTTCTGATCGATTTGGGAATAACAGAAGGGGGGGCCAGAGCGGTTAAAGGGGGGAAAAGAAAATTAAATTAATTTTTAATTAATTTAATTGCAAAAAGTTGACTTTTTCATACGACCTTTAAACGAGGTCCACCGCCTGTCGTCCATAGCGTTTTACCCCTATTCCGAACCCAATGGGATATGTATCACAAGCTGATTTGATCGTTTCGATAAGTTTCCTTTGAATTTACATTTAAATCACTAAATTGAATTTTAAACGTACATTTCAAATTACCGGGGTCACATACTAACTCTAAAAATTCTCGAAAAATATTTTCTAGCTTCGTATTGACGATACGGTCCTAACAAAACTAGTTTCGTCGAATTCTGAGACCGTTGGAAAAATGGCCAATTTCCAGTCGATTAAAATCAACTGAAACTGGTCAAACGCGTTTTCCTTTGCCACGCTCACATATTGATTCGAAAAATTATGAAATTTGAAACCTAGCAATAACTTTACATCCCGGACCCAACAAAACTGGTTTCATCGAAATCCGAGGTCGTTTGCAAAATGTCCATTTTTAAGGGCCTGAATTCCATAGCGACTATTCAGAATTTTCAACTGGACATATCTTTTGATTCCCGCTACGAACTTTTGATTTTTCGGATTCGTTGGAAAGATATTCACTATTAGATTCCATTATTTCTGGTTTCACTAAAATCCGGATTGTTTTGCACCCGGTACATTCAACTGAAGTTTGAAATCGAATTATCGAACTACCGCGCCATTTTCAATTCTATTTATAATTATATATAATTATTTATATTCTAACGACGACGCGTATATAATATATACGTTCTATTATATTCAAAATAAATTTCTCGTCGATATTATTTAAAATAATCTATTTTAAATATTCAAAATTCGCTAAAATTGCCAAAATAAAAATTTTAAACTGGCCCAGATTTTCGGGTTGTTACAATCTCCCCCACTTAAAACTTTTCGTCCCCGAAAAGGAACAAAGTCGAAAGTGGTTTGATTAATCAACTCTACGCTCGATCTGGCTTCCATCCTCCAACTTTTCAGTTTCTGAGAATTTTCAAATTTTCAAAAAATTTGGCTAACACCCTAAATTTTTGAAAAATTTCGCCATAACCTCCCCTGCACCGGGAGCATCGGGGAATTTCAAATATCTTCCCCGGTCCTTCAGATCTCAAAAAGAAAAAGCCAAGCGGCTAGCCAATAGGCTCACAAAATCATCATCACCCAAACAAAACAGGAAATTATGTAGTAAACATGTACCTATTTGTCGGGCAAACAAATTTTATTCTCTGCTCTAACCTCCTTGCTATGACCTGTTCAATGTAATATATGCATATGCAAGCAAATGTGACCAATTTCAATACAATTCAATATTTGGTTCAATTTAGGCATAATGGTTCAAAATTAGGAAACAAATAAACAAACAACACAAACATCAATCAATTAGTGAATTAGAGTTTCAAATTGATAAATTTGATATATAGTCAAAAATCATGTTTTTGATGCCAAATCACAACAATAGGCCCTATCTAATTTTGGTTCTCACACCAATCTAATGGAAATATATAGAAAATCACACCTTCGAAACACGAACATCAATATTGATGATGCGATCGCTATCATCAATATCATCTCCGGGCGACTAGAGTGTAATTCTATATCTATCCAGTATATTAAAATTTCAAATATACGTTCATGACGCGTATATACAAAACCTTTATATATTGGATTGTCCATATTCAAAATAAATAAATAATCAAATACGTTTTAAAATGGTCTAAATTTCAAAACAAAATTGTTTTCTCTTTAAAAATTATACTCTTCACACTCGTTCTAGGATACTACTGATCATATCTCTAACGAGTCATTCTAATTGGATATTACTAATCCAATATCTGATGAATTCTTTCGTACGGTTCTAATGTGTCTTGTTCTCTAGCTTTGTAAACCAAAGCTCTGATACCACGTGTAAAGACCTGAAACTTCCCCGTAAAGGAAAGCGTCGGATAGTTCGAGAACAAACCACAACAGAAAACATACAGAAGAACGTTTCATTGCATATTACAACAACGCATCAGATTACATGAATATACAGAGTATAAATGAATATTACACAGAAATATCAGAGATTTAAATTACATTTAAATACCTAGCAGCGGAAAATAATACAATACACAACTAGAAGGAGATATACGGATACAAAGCTTTCCGGATATCGTTCCAGCTGTAAACCAGGATCCTGTGAATATAAATCTGCAAAACCAAAACTACTAGCTGCCCGTGTCAAAATAGGGGCACCCAGAGTTTAGGTTAAAACAATAAACTCCAGGTCAGTCATGGGACTGGTGTGAGAACTAAAACAGTTATTATTCTTTATTTTAAATCATTAGGTAAATCAAGGGACCACGCCGTATAACACGGAACGGGTTTCCTCCCAAGAATACCAGTGCATAAAACAAACAGCGCAATGCTAAATAAAGAAAAATGAAGCTGTTATAAGACCCAGGTCCCATCACACAATGCAACGCAGCCGAGGATAGGGTTTTTCCTTATAACAGCTAAAGAATGCTTGATACGTTTAAAACAAATCATTTGATACTATTATAAGTGTATAGTGTATAAAACAACTTCAAATCATAAGTATCAATCATAGGCGGCATGGGTACCATATATCATGTCGCCATACTAGGTTCTACAATTAAAACCGCAAATGTCACGTATTTGGAAATTGGATTTCCGTCTATGAACCAAGGCAAAATATAGTCCTCAACCGATTCGAGACGCTCTAGCCCGTGTCTCAGGATCAGAGCTCGAGTGACCCTTGGATCGTCAGGGCCAGTCCACCGATGTGGATTAAACTTAAACCCTGAACATGCGCTTCCCCACCCTTTGGGGTGTCAATGAGCCAACAAATGACTCCATCGGTTCGAGAACGACCGATATATCCGAGGCGCCTCGCAACAGCAACAACCACATAAGTCAAACTCGTCAGGGCGTGTAAAACCACTGACGCCACTTTTTAGCTAGATGGAAACGCATGCCCTCCCTGAGGTCCGTCTCCCGTTTTTGGTTCATACCGGGTGTGAAACTCGCGAATTCACGTTACACAAAGCTGTGCCACACAGGCTGTGCTTTGATCATCACCACAAGACTTTGCTTTTCAACAGAAGCCTCGATCTACTGCCACTTAGGCATGCCACACAGGCAATTCACTCTATGTGTTTGATATCCATCAGTATATAACCCCTGAGCTCGTATGTCTCAGAGAAGGGCGTTAAGCAAGAGAATAAATTCTCCGCCGCCAAACAGATATATATTTAATAGAAATCAATCACACAGACTAAAATCCAATGTCAGACACACAGTCCATTTACAAGTCCGTTCTGGGTCTGAACGAAACCGGAGGCACCTAGTACCCCGCATATCCATCGATCTCCAAGTACGTCTGGACGATCACCAACTGTTTCCATCTTCTTGGGTGTACAGCCCAATCAAGATCATCAGTAATCACCCAAACGACGTGAAGACTTCCGGTCTTCGACCATCGTCTTCATCTTCGACACCACGTCGAATCAGTTATTCAGAATGGGATAAACCCGGTCTTTCTGAATAACTCGCGTATATATTATAAAAGTGTTACACAAACACAACATACGCCTCATTCCAATTCAGAATATTCTTTTATTCAAATATTCCTATACTTTGGGAAAAGTTCCCATTAATTTTATCCAAGATAAATTCTTTAAATTTATTCTTTAATCACTTTTGAATATCAATTCAAACTAGTCGGGATTAGCGAACCACACCGAAGTAATCATTTATTTTATTTCCCAATCCCAACCTATTCATCCCATGAAGTAAAACTGGTAGTACTTCATATCTAACACCACAGTGTTATCGGTAATTCAATTACCATTTCACGTTCAAATCTAATTAAAGATTTAACTATCGCCTGGAGTAAAACTGGTGATACTCCATTCTCGATCTTTTCAATCTATTTAAAGATTCATTAAAACTCCACTTAGTTTTAATCGTTAATTGGGTTAAAGAATCAGTGTCTTTTAAAACACAGTTCACGATAAACCCAAAATCACATTCATTAATTATCGGGTTAAAGAACGAGTGTTATTTAAAACACTGTTCACGATAAACCCAAAAATCAATATCAATTCAATTCCAATGAAATCTCATTTAATTGGTACACTTCATTAAATCTAGATAAAAAGATTTAATCTTTTCTCAACTGGGTTCAAGAACAGTGTTAGTGAAGACACCATTCACGACAAACCCAAATCACATTTGATATTCAATACAAGGCTCTGAATAGAAAATATATCGGCTTATATTCAATATCAAATCCTACGACAAACGAATGTCGTATTGGAAATAACGATATAAATATATATCTTTCAAATTTCCATAACAACATCTGTATAATCACGAATTCCAACATCGAAATATTCCGACGACAATTTCGATTCAAATCCACTCCAATGCAATCATTGGAAATTTTGGTTATTTTTAAAACCCTTTTCAAATTCAATTTATTTATTTAAAAATAAATAGAATTATAATCCTAGTTCAAAACAAGTTCATTTCGATAAAAATCTATTTTTATCTTTTCAAATATGGAGTTTTTCATCCCAATTCTTCACAAATCATTTCTTATGATTTTACACAAATTATTACTATTTTTAATAATTTTATCAAGGCCCGTACAGTCGATTTCCATCAATGGCCATCGAACTGCACTTACACCGACCTTTTTCGTATTTGATTTGGACGTATCTCCCAATCCAACCGTTAGATTTCAAATTTCTAACATTCGTTAGAAAGCTCTTTTCGATACGAACCCAACGGTTCCGGTTTTAGGAGAATCCGACGGTCGGATCTCCCGTAATGTCCGTTTGAAATAAATGGTCGAAATTCGCGAACTGCCGCGGCGCGGCGCGTTCTATTCAGGCCATTATATTATATATATAATATATATAATATATATTTCGTCGATTTTCTATTCAAAACGAATTATATAAATAGTTTTAAAATTCGTTTCAAAATCTATTTCAACTTCCATTTCAATTCAAAGCAAAATTGAATTCTTCTTTATAAATCCGTTTCAAAATTCATTTCTATTCAATTCAAATTTCAATTCAATTTGAATTCATTTCAATTCGCTTTCAATTCAATTTGAATTCGTTTTCAATTCAATTCGTTTCGAAATCGTTTTCAATTCAATTCGTTTCGAAATCGTTTTCAATTCAATTCATTTCGAAATCGTTTTCAATTCAATTCATTTCGAAATCGTTTTCAATTCAATTCATTTCGAAATCGTTTTCAATTCAATTCATTTCGAAATCGTTTTCAATTCAATTCATTTCGAAATCGATTTCAATTCAATTCATTTCGAAATCGTTTTCAATTCAATTCATTTCGAAATCATTTTCAATTCAATTCATTTCGAAATCACTTTCAATTCAATTCATTTCGAAATCACTTTCAATTCAATTCATTTCGAAATCACTTTCAATTCAATTCATTTCGAAATCATTTTCAATTCAATTCATTTCGAAATCATTTTCAATTCAATTCATTTCGAAATCACTTTCAATTCAATTCATTTCGAAATCATTTTCAATTCAATTCATTTCGAAATCGTTTTCAATTCAATTCATTTCGAAATCGTTTTCAATTCAATTCATTTCAAAATGAATAAAACCGATATAAATATCGTTCACGTCAAAATGGCGTCAAACTAATCAACACGGCTTCATAAATTTCTATTTTCAAATATTCTATTTCAAATATTTCTATCTCAAATATTTCTTTTCAAATATTTCCTTTTTCAAATATTCTATTTTCAAATATTTCTTTTCAAAACTGGAATGAGGCCCAATCAATTACCATATGATGTTAATTATATGGATTTTCTACAACACATGTATATATCAACAACGATGAATAGTCAACCATCATCCAAAGTGCATTCTACACTGTATAAGCATCAAATATAAATATTCAACGCTTATAACAGCCTGTCAATCGATCGATCGACATATTTAATCAATCAGGATGAGTGAACTTCAAATTTCATCCTAACACCCGTGTGGGGTTTAAAACAATCAAACACATATTTTATTTGTGCAGTTGGGCGATGTGTAAAATTTATCGTCCCAATCAATGTCCTTCAAATAGGTGTACATAAACAAACCGTCCGGTTTGTAAATGAATATTTATTTATTCACATTCACGTTAAAAATTATATTTTTAACGATAAAACATTTTATTTCAACATATGAATTTCTATTCGATTCATTTCTTCGATAAAATGATATTTTTATTTTTCTAACTTATTTTAGAAAATTTCGGCGGCATAACGGCACGATACTAGAAACGGGACGAGGCCTAGCCTTATCCCCGGTCTAGTGAAGGCCCACACCATTCACACATCAATCAAATTCACCAAACAACCAAATTCAAATCAAATCATATAACTAAGCTATGCAACCAAACAAACAAGTCCATGGTCTGTGGACGATTGTGTCGGGTGCTACTAAGCACCGTCTGCATCCTAGTATATATATAAACAGAAAATGAAATTGAAAGGTGAGAAATTCTCACTTATAGCTATCCTAGCTCTACGGCACTTCTAATGCAGGAAATCTTCGCCAACTCGCTTTTTGTCGCTTTCGTTGTCCGCTTTCACTACATATGTAAAAATCGAATTTTTACTTCGCTATTCAATATATAAAAATCGAATTTTTACTTCGCTATTCAATATATAAAAATCGAATTTTTACTTCACTATTCAATATATAAAAATCGAATTTTTTCTTCGCTATTCAATATATAAAAATCGAATTTTTACTTCGCTATTCAATATATAAAAATCGAATTTTTACTTCGCTATTCAATATATAAAAATCGAATTTTTACTTCGAAGTTCAATATATAAAAATCATATTTTTAATTCGAAGTTCAATATATAAAAATCATATTTTTAAAACATTCCCATATATTTTCAAAACCTTGTGATATATACATATTCAAAACTTTGTGATATAGATATATTTTCAACAATGCTAATTTTTATATTTAAAAATCATTTCAAATTTATATTTTCTATTTAAAGTTTTAACCTTTTTCTATTTAAAATTTTAACCTTTTTAAAATCAGTTTTTAAAATTAACATAAAATCAGTTTTAAAAATTAACATAAAATCAGTTTTTAACATTAACATAAAATCAGTTTTTTTTAATCCTTTATAAAATTCAGTTTTAAATTATGTTTTTATAAAATAAAAATAAAATAATAAAAATAAAAAGAAATACTTACAGAGGGGGGGTTTCTGCAGTTCCTGGGGGCGTCGGCGGCTTCAGCGTCGCGGTTGGGGGAGAGACAGGCGGAGGCGGGTGGCTCGACGTCGGAGGTGCTAGGTTAGGGCGTCGATACTTCGGGGGCTGCTCGATTCGATTCGAAGGGGGGGGGTTTGGGCTCGTCACTGGTTCGACGAACGAGGGGAGCGGCGGTCGTGTCTTCGTCGGAGGCGTTCTCTTGGGGGGGGCGGCCGACAGTTTCCTAGGTTTTTTTTTTTTTTTCTTTATTTCTGATCGATTTGGGAATGACAGAAGGGGGGGGCCAGAGCGGTTAAAGGGGGGGAAAAGAAAATTAAATTAATTTTTAATTAATTTAATTGCAAAAAGTTGACTTTTTCATACGACCTTTAAACGAGGTCCACCGCCTGTCGTCCATAGCGTTTTACCCCTATTCCGAACCCAATGGGATATGTATCACAAGCTGATTTGATCGTTTCGATCAGTTTCCTTTGAATTTACATTTAAATCACTAAATTGAATTTTAAACGTACATTTCAAATTACCGGGGTCACATACTAACTCTAAAAATTCTCGAAAAATATTTTCTAGCTTCGTATTGACGATACGGTCCTAACAAAACTAGTTTCGTCGAATTCTGAGACCGTCGGAAAAATGGCCAATTTCCAGTCGATTAAAATCAACTGAAACTGGTCAAACGCGTTTTCCTTTGCCACGCTCACATATTGATTCAAAAAATTATGAAATTTGAAACCTAGCAATAATTTTACATCCCGGACCCAACAAAACTGGTTTCATCGAAATCCGAGGTCGTTTGCAAAATGTCCATTTTTAAGGGCCTGAATTCCATAGCGACTATTCAGAATTTTCAACTGGACATATCTTTTGATTCCCGCTACGAACTTTTGATTTTTCGGATTCGTTGGAAAGATATTCACTATTAGATTCCATTATTTTTGGTTTCACTAAAATCCGGATTGTTTTGCACCCGGTACATTCAACTGAAGTTTGAAATCGAATTATCGAACTACCGCACCATTTTCAATTCTATTTATAATTATTTAAATTCTAACGATGACGCGTATATAATATATACGTTCTATTATATTGAAAATAAATTTCTCGTCGATATTATTTAAAATAATCTATTTTAAATATTCAAAATTCGCTAAAATTGCCAAAATAAAAATTTTAAACTGGCCCAGATTTTCGGGTTGTGACATAAAATTGAACACATCTATATATTATCCCATAGCAGCCATAACCTAGAACTAATTCAATTTTCTAAACCTAATGCTAGCCTCCACCTTCATCTCTCTAATGGCGGCTCCTCTCTTCACAAAATACAAGCTGAAAATCAAATCTCTCCAAACCCTAACAAATTATATATCAAAACGAAGGCCTCAACGATACGAAGCTATGGATACCATCGGTTTTGTCATAAAGCGCTCGGATTCGCCGGAATTTCGGATCAAACTTTCTGATTTTCGAAATTAAAAAGTAGCACATGTAAATGATTTTTTATCCCGCTAATCTAGGAAGAACTGGAAAAGGTGGTCAACGTCAAAGTTCTTCGTCTTCGCGAGATACAGGTGCTGGAATTCTTTTCAGAATTTTTGGAGCATCGAGGCGGCCTGTGTAGCCCGCAAAGCGAATTTCACTTTCTGGCCAGATTCCGGCGGCAGGAGCATCATCGCCGGCGGCGCTTTCGAGTGGTGGTGCGTCTTGCCAAGACGAAGAGATGGGCGGTGGTTTCAGGTCAATCGGAGGTCGGAGGAGGAAGTTATGGGCAGTCAAAGTTGGCAAGAGGAGGGTTGACCAGATTTTGGGTATTCCTATTTTTAATTATTTAATCAATGTATTCAAACTTCAATCTTGTATAACTCTCTCATACGAAGTCAAAATTTAATGATTTCAGATGCGTTGTGATCGTGGCATCGAGACCTTCGCGAGGACACTAATTTTGTCCAATTTGGAGACTATAATTTTTTTTAGGTATTTTCACGAATTTTAAATAATTATTTAAATTGTCCAAACTTCAGTAAAGCATAACTTTTTGTAACGAACTCGAAATGACTCGAAACAGGGTTTGCCATAGTCAGTGTATTTTTAGCGACGCATAGACACCAATTTGGCTCAATTCTGAGGATGTTGAATTTTGGCCAAAACTGGGCCCGAAACCGCCCATTTGGACCCGATAAAGTCAAATCTCGGTGAGAACTCTTTTCTCACTCAATCTTTGTTTTCAATAATTATTTATTTTCGTAAATAAATATATTTAAATGCCTAGGATGATTTGTTTGTAAGTTAATTCTATGTTATGCATGATTTGTGGTGTACTAATGTTTAGTTGAAATGCAATGTTTGAAGTCTGAAAATTTGTAACATGTTAATTAATGTGAATTTATGATTATGCATGATAATTCAAAATTGTTACACTGCCATATACAAGTTGACTGACTTGCATATGTTGATTGGGCATATATTTTCACACATCGCCCAAGTGCACATATAATCTATTGTTATTTGGATTTTGTTGTAAAATCTATTGTACGTTGTTTGAATGTCAATTTGATGTATTTTTTTTGAATGTCTATTACATGAATGAATGAATGTCATTTGATGTTGTGATTGGAAGGTAATTTGGGTAATGAAAAGATGTTATTCATCATTTTGCAAATGAGTTGTTTTGAAATCCATTAATTAATGGTTTTGATCTGGGTCTCATTCCAATGAAGGATTTTCACAATATTTCAAAATAATTTTCTGTTAGAGAATTAATTGTGAATTTAATGTTTTTAAATATTATTTAATGTGCATGAAGCCGATTAAGTAGTCTTGCGCTATTTACACGGGAATAAATATTTCCATGAATTCTATTTATTATACAATAATTGATAAAAGTTTGAAATTTGAAAATTAACATTTCAAATTCATTTTTAATGGTATTAACATATAAAATAAACATGCTTAACCCGAGGTTAGATTGAGTTGTGGTATAAGACTGCCCGGACCCACCCGACATATCCAGCAACCGCAACAATAAATCTAATGTGAGAGGTTAATGCTGTAATTAATAATTAGTTAATTCAAAATTTTACATTTTTGAAAATATAATATTGAAAGAATAAGCGTAGTATTAAATGATTAATTAATACAGAGTTTGAATTTCAAAAGTTGCTTTTTGAAACATTATTATTATTATAATATTAATGTAATATTAAAGGAATATGGAAAGACAAAGTTTTATTTAATATTCAAATTTAAGATTAAGGTATGAATTTACACTGCATATAAATTACATTTATTTTTAATGTAATTAAGATATGATTTTGTACGGTAATATAAATTCCATTTTTAAGTGTAATTAAAGATGAGATTTTGTACGTGAAATAAAAAATTACATTTTTTATTAAGTTAAGATTTTACCATGTTATGAAATTACATTTTTAAATGTAATTATAATATAAGATTTTACACCGTAATGTAAATTACATTTTAATGTAAATAAAAAAAAGATTTTGTCATTATGAAAAAATTACCTTTTTAATGTAATTAAGAATATAAGATTTGATTTAATAATTTACATTTTTTTATGTAATTATGTAAGACATTAAAATAATTTACATTTTCGATGTAATTGAGAAGGAATTGAAATAATTTACATTTTTCAAGTGTAAAAAGAATGGATTGAAAATTTTACATTTTTTTTATGTAATATGAAATGAATGCTTACTTTTAACCGAGTTCTACAATGAAATAATACATTTTAATGTAATAATGAAATGATATCTTTTAATGTATGAAAGTATTGCATTTTCTTATGTAATAGAAAAGAATGAAAGTATTACATTTTCTCATGTAATAGAAATGAATGGATGTATTTTACATTTATAATGTAAATAAGTTAAAGTATGGAATTTTACATTTTTAATTTAATTAGGAAATGATACGTTTCTAATGTAATTAAGTAGGATTTGAATAACTTACATTTTCTAATGTAATTAAAGTATAATTTGAATTCATTACAATTACAATGTATAAGATATGAAATGAATTATATACATTTTACCATGTATAAGATATGAAATGAATTATTTACATTTTACAATGTATAAGATATGAAATGAATTATATACATTTTACCATGTATAAGATATGAAATGAATTATATACATTTTACCATGTATAAGATATGAAATGAATTATTTACATTTTACAATGTATAAGATATGAAATGAATTATATACATTTTACCATGCATAAGATATGAAATGAATTATATACATTTTACAATGTACAAGATATGAAATGAATTATATACATTTTACCATGTATAAGATATCAAATGAATTATATACATTTTACCATGTATAAGATATGAAATGAATTATTACAATTACAATGTGTAAGATATGAAATAAATTATATACATTTTACAATGTATAAGATATGGAATGAAATATACACATTTTACCATGTAAAAGAAATGAAATGAAATTTTACATTATTTTTAATATAATTAATGAATGTTATGAAATTTTACATTATTATTAATGTAATTGAAATGTTTTAATGTAATTATGAGGGAAAGGAATTATTCACATTTTTAAATGTAATAAGTTATGAAATGAATTTACCTTTTAAATGTAATAAATTAAGAAAGAATGAAATTATTACACATCTCTTTGTAAAAAAAATGAATGAAATTAAGAATGCGGATATTTTATTAAAAGGATATTCTGAATTGGAATAAGGCATTGATGTGGTTTATGTATAGCACCTAATTTTAAATCACGCGAGTTATTCGGAAAGACCGGGTTTAACCCATTCCAAATAATGATACGACGTTCGAAGAATTGAAGACAGTGATTGAAGACCGACAATCTTCACATCGAATGGGTAACTAGTGTTGAGGCCCTTGATTGATTTGCTCCCAAGACGGGGCTAAGATGGTAGTTATCCGGACGTAGTGTTGATTTGTATGGATTTGGCTTTCGCTCAGACCAAGAGCATAAGCTTATAAATGGATGTGTGTCTGACGTTGAATTTTGTTCTATGTAAATTGATTTCTATTAATATATGACCGTTGGTGGCGGAGAATTTATTCTCTTGCTCAACACCCTTAGAGGTTGTGTATTTATAGTTATCAATCGCATCGCATGAATTGCCAACATGGCACGCTAAGATGAAGATGATCAAGGCTTTTGTTGGAAAGCAGGGCCTTGTGGTATGATGTGACTTCGCGAACCTCACAACCCGGTATGAACCTAAAACTGGAGAAAGGAAACCAAGGAAATGGACATATGTTAGTTTCTAGCTAAAAGTTGTGTCAGGTTTTTACATGGTCTGGCATTTTACTTATGTGGATGATGGATAATGAGGCCTCGGATATGACATGGAGTCCTTAGTGGCTCATATTTATGCCCAAAAGGGCAGGCTAACATTTAGTTTACGGTATTGCCAATCATCGACGGATAACCGACCCTGCTGATCCAAGGTGCAGTTGCGACTGTATCCTGTGGCTGAGGCTAGACCGTCTCAAACTCAGTAAGGACTATCTTTTGCCTTGATTCATGATGAAAGCCCAACTTCCAATCCAAAACTTTACGGTTTTAGTTGTAGAACCTAGTATGGCGACATGATATTATGCTACCCATGTCGTCTAGGATTGATACATTTATATTCGAAATTTATTTCTACACTATGCACTTATATAGTATGAAAGAGAACTTTCGCGTACCAAGCATGTTTAATCATCATAAGGTAAAACTCTATCCTCTGGTTTGTGTTGCATTGTGTGATGGGACCGGAGTCTTATGATGATTTCATTTTTCTAAAAAGCATTGTGTTGTTTTATGCACTGAAATATCCAACTTTAAAATAAAAGTTTATAACTGTTTCTGAGTTCTCATACCAGTCCCATGACTGACCTGGAGTTTATTGTTTTAACCTAAACTCTGGGTGCCCATATTTTTCCGCATGGGCAGCTAGTAGTTTCGATTTTGCAGATATATATTCACAGGATCCTGGTTTACAGCTGAAGCAATATTCGGAAAGCTTTGTATTCGAGTATTTATTTCAGTTGTATTTTGTATTATTATTTTTCTGCTGCTATTGTAAAATGTAAATATGTAATCTCTGATATTGTATTTCCAATGTATATTTATTATCCGTACTCTGATATATTCTTGTACTCTGATGTAATTGTTGTAAAAAGCAATAAAATGTTCTTCAGTTTGTGTTCTGATGCGTCGTGTTCTCAAAACAATCCGGGCTTTCCTTTATTGGGAACTTCGGGTCGTCACACAAGGGCTTTTTTTATTAATAGAAATTATGCCTCCAGTTTCGTTCAGTCCCAAAACAAACGTATATGGACGGATGTCTGACAAAGTATTTCCAATGATCGAATATGTTGATCTGTACAAATATATATGGTGGCAACGGATTTATTCCCTTAGCATAACATCCAGAATATTTGTGCAAATCAATTAGTGATTAACGGATCTGACAATGTGGCATTCAAAGTGATTGTGCTATCAATGAATAGAAAGTAATCGTAGCCTCAGGCCTCAACAACCGGGAAATGACAAAAATCGGGCAGGCAGCATGGCTATGTGGGTCGCCCCATTAGGGTGTATAATCACATATCTAGAGATTCATTTAATTCCTTATTCTAATTGATGATGTCCCATTCGGGAAACGGTTGCTGATCCCAACCGTTGGTGATATACACTCGATACACTCAAGAGAAATGAGTGGTCGGTCATATGTGGGCCGAGTTGCAAGATGTTCTTGTTGAACCCATTGTATTCCTCTCTAGAGATGCACTAGCGGAAGGTGGATCCATACTTTGTCATGGTTGGAAATCCAATTTCCAATAAGCACCCTGCAGTTTTTGATTTTATACTATGTATGTGGAGCGTGAGATGCAAGCGTTCCACTGGATTCTATTTATTTGATTTAGACACTATTATAATATCATTGGATTTCTGTATCAAAGTGTTTGGGTTATAGTAAGGTAAAAACCGTCCATGTTTATGTGTGGGCTGGTCTTACTATTATCTTCTCTTTTGAAAGGATTTTTAAGTTAGACAATTGGTTGGAGTTTACTCACACCAGTCCCATGACTGACCTAGAGTTTATTTTGTTTTGTTTTCCCTAAACTCTTGGGTGCCCAAATTTGTACAGCCAGTCAAGTAGTCGGGTTTTTTCAGATTCGCTTGGAAGAGCTGGAAGCAGGAGGCTTCACCAATTAGCTATAGACTATCATATATTCCGTTGTGTACCATGTTTTTATCTGGAAACAGGTGTTTATAACTGTTCCAGGATTAACTGTTGTGCTCTGATGATTGTATGTATATAAAATTACTAATTTGTATTTCAAAAGTTATGTTATATAATATATTTTATTCGTTCCACTGTGAGATTTGTCTTCTTTGTTTTCTTATATTCTAATATTTCCTTCTTTCTATTTCTCATCCTCTAACTACTTTCAAAATAATGATTCGTATTTCTGTGCAATTTAGGTTGGACTTGTGGTGTTATTAATCGACTCAGATAGTACAGATTTGCGGGTCGTTACAGTTGGTATCAGAGCTTAGGTTGAGCAAATACCTAGGCTGTGGTGAAATTGTGCTCATTAGAGATAGGGTCAGTATTACCCTAGAATGAGTTGAGTGTATATATTAGAGCGCATATTTGTAAATTGATATAAAAACTGTTTTATATTGTGTTGGCTAGTCTGTTGAGCTATTTATGAATTCTGATTGAACTGTGGGATGCCATGACGTCGATAAGAGTTTGTAAATACTAGAACAGAAGATTGAACACGATATTGTTTTAAAGTGGGTGAATGAAATTATTTTACCCAAAATTCTATTTTGATATAGAAAGAATATGTAATAACCCAAAAATCTGGGCCAGTTTAAAATTTTTATTTTGGCAATTTTAGCGAATTTCGAATATTTAAAATAGATTATTTTAAATAATAACAACGAGAAATTTATTTTGAATATAATAGAACGTATATATTATATACGTCGTCGTTAGAATATAAATATTTATATATAATTATAAATAGAATTGAAAATGGCGCGGTAGTTCGATAATTCGATTTCAAACTTCAATTGAACATACCGGGTGCAAAACAATAAGGATTTTAGTGAAACCAAAAACATTAGGATCTAATTGATAATATCTTTCCAACGAATCCGAAAAATTGAAATTTCATAGCGGGAATCAAAAGTTATGCCCAGTTGAAAATTCAGAATAGTCGCTATGTAAATTATACATGGCCCAAAAAGTCATATTTTGCATACGGATGAATTTGGACTCGAAACCACTTCCATTGAGTTCAAAATGCCGTTTAGAACTCCGAAAAGTATAAGCTTCGATATATTCCGATATCCGGAATAGTGGCTATGGGCTGGAGTTGTTCGGTTAACAAAACATAGCCCTTAAAAAGTGAAATTTTGCATACGAGCTCAGAATTCGACGAGATAAATTTTTATGGATTCACAATGATAAATCATTGTTGAGTTCCAAATGGCGCGTCGAACGGAGTTAGTATGTGGCCGTGCGAGCTAAAACAGTTCAGGGCAAAGCGAGCAGTCATTTTACAAAGGAACATTACTGATACGACCTCGGAATTCGATTCTACTTTTTTTTCTAGATTCGTATCATCTAATAATGGTTAAATCCAAGAGGGCTTGATTTTTTGAGTTAGCATGTGAGCGTGCGAGAAGAAAAGGTGCGCCAAAATCGCATTTTTTGAGCTTATCTGAGCATTTTTGTGATTTTTGTTGAACGGTCAAACGAACTCGGAATTCGACGAAACTTGTTTCGTTGGACTCGTCTTCACGTCTACTATCTCGTGTCCGAAATCCGCGGCCATCGGAGATAGCTAGCGTTCAGGCGATACGCGAGAAACTAGCATATAATCACTTTTCCTCCTTTTCTATTTCATAAATTCACTTTTCCTCCTTCCTCCACAAAAACTCAAAAATGGCCTCCTCCACCACCACCGCCGCTGCCCCCTCCTCCACCGCTGCCACCACTGGCCGTCGGCCTCCTCCACCCCCCTCCGGCCACCTCCTCCTCCTCCTCTCTCTCTCCTCTTCTCTCTCTCTTCAATTAGCAAACCCTACACCCAAACACCACCACCGCGGCCACCACGGGCCCCACCACCGCCACCCACACCCTCCCCCACGTCCATCAGGTCGGCGCCCCCCCTCCAGCCCCCTCAATTCCGGCCGTGGGCCCCGCTACACCCAAAAACCCATTTTCACCAAAATCGCCCGTTTTGCAAATAAGTCCCTAACCGTATTTCGCGAATAACTCACAAACCGTGCGTTTTTAGCCAAAGTTTCTCAAGACCAAAGTTGTAGAGCACGAAATTCTCTTCGATTTGGTATATGATAAGTCCTATTTTGCATTGCGGAGTTATCGGGAAAACGCGTCCGAAATCTGCTGATCAAACACTGTCAAAATGCTGTCTTTTCGCGATTTCCGGCGAAATGGCACATTTTCGGCAAGAAGACCACTAGGCAAAAGTTGTTCAGAATGGCGTGCTTGTGCTAAAAAAAAGATGGTGTAAAGATTGAAGCTCGTTTGCAAATTCTAGGACCCAAACAGCGAATCCGGGCGTTAGAAAAAAAAGTGAGTTTTCTCCGTTTTAAAGCTTCTACAGTTTTGACATATGAAATAAATAAAAATATGATCTTTATATTATAGAGAGGATAAAAATCCGATTTTTAGCTTATAGAAGATATAAAGATGAGATTTTTATATAATGTAGATAATAAAAATGTGATTTTTATACATGTAGCGGCTACAGGCAACGAAAGTGACAAAAGGCGAGAACGACAAGATTTTCTACATAAAGAAGAGTCGAGATGATTGGATTAGCTAGTTGGTGAGAACTTCTCACTCAAAATCTCTTTTTCTAGTTATATATATATATATATATATATATATATACTAGGATGTAGACGGTGTTTAGTAGCACCCGACACCCGTCATCCACAGACCATGGATGGCTTATTTGTTTAATTGTTTGGTTGTGTAGTTGGTTAGATTATTTGGTTTGAATTGAATTGTTTGGTGAATTAAATGGAATTGATTGATGTGTGAATGGCGTGGGCCTTCACTAGACCGGGGATAAGGCTGTGCCTCGTCCCGTTTCTAGTATCGTGCCGTTATGCCGCCGAAATTTTGAAAAATAAAAAGTGCTAGTTAAAAATAGTAAAGTGTTGAAATAAATATTTTTGACGTTAAAAATATAATTTTTAACGTGTTAAGAAACGGCGTAAAACTCTTCTGAAAAGAAATAAATATTTATAAACAAATCGACCGATTTGTTTATATACACTGATTTGACTGATATTGATTGGGTCGATAAATTTTACACATCGCCCAACTGCACAAACAAAAATATGTGTTTGTTGATTTGAAACCCCACACGGGTGTTGGGATGATATTTGGCGTACACTAATCCCAATTATTTAATTATTGTCGATCGATTGGTCGACAGACTGTGTAAGCGTCGATTATTTATATTTGATGCTTATGCAGTTGTGTGGTGCACTTTGGATGATGGTTGATTGTTTATCATTGCTATTATATACATGTGTTGTATGGAATACATATAATTAACATTATATGGTGATTGATTGGGCCTCATTCCAATCGGGAAAATAATGAATATTATAAAGGAAAATTCATGTGTTGAATATAAAAATAGTCATGTGTTGACGATGATCATATGTTGAAACTATTCATGTGTTGAGTGAAATATTTTATACAATGAAATTTACATCTTTATCATATTTAAAATTAGAACTACTTCCCAGTAGAAGTCTAATTGAAAATCAAACGATAGATACCATAGTTTTATAAAATATTTTACATAACAAAAATAGTGATGTGTTAACAGTACTCATGTGTTGAGATTAGTTAGGTATTGGAAGAAATATATATTCATGTGTTGAATGGAATAAATATTCATTTGTTGAATAGAATAACGGATTTATTGAAATATATAAAGCCGTGTTGATTAGAGTTGCGCTATTTTGACATGAACGATATTTATATCGATTATATTCGTTTTTATAATGAATATAGAAAAGAAGTGATTTCAAAATATAACATTTTGAAAGTATTATCATTTATATAGTAATGATGTGAAATATCCAATTTTGATTTGAAATTGAATATAGAGTTGAAGTGGTTTTGAAAACGAAGTTAAAACGATTTATAAAATACGTTTTAAAAGGAAATCGACGAAATATATATAATATATATATATATTATATATATAATGGCTTGAATAGAACGCGCCGCTCCGCGGCAGTTCGTGAATTTCGACCAGTGACTTCGAATTGACGTTGCGGGAGATCCGACCGTCAGATTCTCCTAAAACCGGAACCGTTGGGTTCGTATCGAAAAGAGCTTTCCAATGAATATTAGAAATTTGAAATCTAACAGTTGGATTTGGAATTATGTCCAAATCAAATTTGAAAAAGGTCGATGTAAGTGCAGTCCGATGGCCGTTGTTGGAAATCGATTGTACGAGCCTTGATAAAATTATTAAAAATATTGATAATTTGTGTAAAATCATAATATGTGGATCGGAAAGAACTGGGATGAAGAATTCCACATTTGAAATGATAAAAATAGATTTTTATCGAAATGAACCAGTTGTGAACTAGAATTAAAATCAATTTATTTTTGAAATAAATAAATTGAATTTGAAAGTGATTTTAAAAATAATCAATATTCCCAATACGTGGATTGGACTGGAGTTGAATCGAAATTATCTTCGGGATATTTCGATGTTGGATTTCGTGACTATACAGATATTGTTATGGGAATTTGAAAGATATATTTTATATCGTTATTTCCAATACGATATATGTTGGTTTCAGAATTTGATACTGAATATAAGCCGATATATTTTCTATTCAAAGCCTTGTATTTAATATCAAATGTGATTTGGGTTTATCGTGGATCGTGTTTTAGATGACATTGGTGCTGTAACCCAGTTAAAGGCAAGATATTGATTTTTGAGAAGATTAAAACTAAGTGAAGTTCTAATGAATCTTTAATTAGACTAAAATGTGAATTGATAATTTAAATTATCAAATCTGAAAAGTGATCGAGAGTGGAGTATCACCAGTTTTGCTCCAAAGCGATAGTTAAATCTTTAATTAGATTTGAACGTGAAATGGTAATTAATTTTACCGATAACACCGTGGTGTTAGATATGGAGTATCACCAGTTTTCCTCCATGGGATATATAGGTTGGGATTGGGAAATAAAACAAATAATTACTTCGGTGTGGTTCGCTAATCCCGACTAGTTTGAAATGATATCCAAAGGAAGATTATAGGATAAATTTAGAAGAATTTATCTTGGATAAAATTAATGGGAACATTTCCCTAAGAATGTGATTTTGTGAATAAAAGAATATTCTGAATTGGAATGAGGCGTTTGTTGTGTTTGTGTAACATTTGTTTATCATATACGTGGGTTATTCAGAAAGGCCAGGTTTATACCCATTCTGAATAACCGATTCGACGAGATGTCGAAGATGAAGACGGTGGTTGAAGACCGGAAGTCTTCACATCGTTTGGGTGATTACTGATGATCTTGATTGGGCTGTACACCCAAGATGAGGGAAACAGTTGGTGATCGTCCAGACGTACTTGGAGATCGATGGATATGCGAGGAAAGTGCCTCCGGTTTCGTTCAGACCCAGAACGAACTTGTAAATGGATTGTGTGTCTGACATTGGATTTTATTCTTCTGTTGATTGATCTCTATTAAATATACATCTGTTTGGCGGCGGAGAATTTATTCTCTTGCTTAACGCCCTTCTCTGAGACATATGAGCTCAGAGGTTGTATATCGATGGACATCAGTCGCATGGAGTGAATTTCCAATGTGGCATGCGTAAGTGGCAATTGATCAGGGCTTCTGTTGAAAAGCAAAGTCTTGTGGTTGATGATCAAAGCACGGCCTGTGTGGCGTAGCTTTGTGTATAGCGTGAATTCGGGAGCCTCACACCTCGGTATGAGTCAAAAACGGGAGATGGACCGCTGGGAGAGCACGACGTTTCTTTCTAGCTAGGGTGGTGTCAGTGACCTACCAGCCCTGACATTTATATACTTTTCACCTGTGTGGTTGTTGGATACGAGGCGCCTCGGATATAGGTCTGTAAGGACTGGGAAACGTGTGTTCAGGAATAACTAATCCTCAAAAGTAAGAGAGGACCGGCCCAGCCGATTCCAAGGATCATAGTGGGGTCCTGGGACATTTGCTAGAGTGTCTCGAACGCGGAGAGGAGCTTGCCCCTTGCCTCGGCTCATGATGGAATCCAATTTCCAATACGTGTATTGCGGTTTTAATTGTAGAACTAGTATGGCGACATGATAGATGGTACCCATGCCGCCTATGATTGATATTTATGATTTGAATTGTTTTGACACTATACACTTATTATAGTATCAAATAATGTGTTTTAAACGTATCAAGCATGCTTTGGCTGTTATAAGGTAAAAACCCTATCCTCCGGCTTGCGTTGCATTGTGTGATGGGACCTGGGTCTTATAACAGCTTCATTTTTCTTTATTTAGCATTGCGCTGTTTGTTCTATGCACTGTATTCTTGGGAGGAAACCTGTTCCGTGTTATACGGCGTGGTCCCTTGATTACCTAACTTTAAAACCAATATTAATAACTGTTTTAGTTCTCACACCAGTCACATGACTGACCTGGAGTTTATTGTTTTAACCTAAACTCTGGGTGCCCCTATTTTCCACACGGGCAGCTAGTAGTTTTGGGTTTGCAGATTTATATTCACAGGTTCCTAATTTACAGCTGGAACGATGCTCGGAAAGCTCTGTATCCGTGTATCACTTCTAGTTGTGATTTTGTATTATTTTCCGCTGCTTTGTAATTTATTGTAATATCTGATATTTGTCGAATGTAATTTATTCATTTATACTCTGTATATTCTTGTATCTGATGGAATTGTTGTAATAACAATGAAATGTTCTTCCGTATGCGTTCAGTTGTGTGTTGTTCTCAAAGTATCCGCGCTTTCCTCCACGGGGAAGTTACGGGTCCTTACAGTTGGTATCAGAGCTTTGGTTTACAGAGCTCGAGAACAAGACACATTAGAACCATACGAAAGAATTCATCAGATATTGGGTTAGTAATATCCAATTAGAATGACTCGTTAGAGATAGGATCAGTAGTATCCTAGAACGGGTGTGAAGAGTATATTTTTCAAATGAAAACAATTTTGTTTAGAAATTTAAATCATTTTATACGTATTTGATTATTTATTTATTTTGAATATGGACAATCTAGTATATAAAGGTTTTGCATATACGCGTCATGAACGTATATTCGAAGTTTTAATATATTAGATAGATATAGAATCACATTCTAGTTGCCCGGGAATGATTCTGATAATGCTGCAGCGTTACCAGTATTTATTTTCGAGTGACGAAGGTGTGATATCTATATATTTCCATTAGACTGGTGTGAGGACCAAAACTTATATAGTTAGAACACATTGTTGTGAATTGGCATCAAAAACATGATTTTCTGTATATATATATATCAAAATTATGAATTTGAAACTCTAATCCACTAATTGATTGCTGTTTGTTTATTTGTTTGATAATTTTTAACCATTTTGCCTAATTGTATCAAATATTGAATTGTATTGAAAATTGGTCGCATTTGCTTGCATATACATATACTTACATTGAACAGGTCATAGCAAGGAGGCTAGAGCCGAAGAATAAAATTTGTTTGCCCGACAAATAGGTACATGTTTACTATAATTTACTGTTTTGTTTGGGTGATGATGATTTTATGAGCCTATTGGCTAGCCGCTTGGCTTTTTCTTTTTCTTTTTGAGATTAGAAGGACCGGGGAAGCTATTTGAAATTCCCCGATGCTCCCGGTGTAGGGGAGGTTATGGCGAAATTTTTCGAAAATTTAGGGTGTTAGCCAAATTTTTGAAAATTTGAAAATTTTCAGAAACTGAAAAGTTGGAAAATGGAAGCCAGATCGAACGTAGAGTTGATTAATCAAACCACTTTCGACTTTGTTCCTTTTCGGGGACGAAAAGTTTTAAGTGGGGGAGATTGTAATAACCCGAAAATCTGGGCCAGTTTAAAATTTTTATTTTGGCAATTTTAGCGAATTTCGAATATTTAAAATAGATTATTTTAAATAATAACAACGAGAAATTTATTTTGAATATAATAGAACGTATATATTATATACGTCGTCGTTAGAATATAAATATTTATATATAATTATAAATAGAATTGAAAATGGCGCGGTAGTTCGATAATTCGATTTCAAACTTCAATTGAACATACCGGGTGCAAAACAATACGGATTTTAGTGAAACCAAAAACATTAGGATCTAATTGATAAAATCTTTCCAACGAATCCGAAAAATTGAAATTTCATAGCGGGAATCAAAAGTTATGCCCAGTTGAAAATTCAGAATAGTCGCTATATAAATTATACATGGCCCAAAAAGTCATATTATGCATACGGATGAATTTGGACTCGAAACCACTTCCATTGAGTTCAAAATGCCGTTTAGAACTCCGAAAAGTATAAGCTTCGATATATTCCGATATCCGGAATAGTGGCTATGGGCTGGAGTTGTTCGGTTAACAAAACATAGCCCTTAAAAAGTGAAATTTTGCATACGAGCTCAGAATTCGACGAGATAAATTTTTATGGATTCACAATGATAAATGATTGTTGAGTTCCAAATGGCGCGTCGAACGGAGTTAGTATGTGGCCGTGCGAGCTAAAACAGTTCAGGGCAAAGCGAGCAGTCATTTTACAAAGGAACATTACTGATACGACCTCGGAATTCGATTCTACATTTTTTTCTAGATTCGTATCATCTAATAATGGTTAAATCCAAGAGGGCTTGATTTTTTGAGTTAGCATGTGAGCGTGCGAGAAGAAAAGGTGCGCCAAAATCGCATTTTTTGAGCTTATCTGAGCATTTTTGTGATTTTTGTTGAACGGTCAAACGAACTCGGAATTCGACGAAACTTGTTTCGTTGGACTCGCCTTCACGTCTACTATCTCGTGTCCGAAATCCGCGGCCATCGGAGATCGCTAGCGTTCAGGCGATACGCGAGAAACTAGCATATAATCACTTTTCCTCCTTTTCTATTTCATAAATTCACTTTTCCTCCTTCCTCCACAAAAACTCAAAAATGGCCTCCTCCACCACCACCGCCGCTGCCCCCTCCTCCACCGCTGCCACCACTGGCCGTCGGCCTCCTCCACCCCCCTCCGGCCACCTCCTCCTCCTCCTCTCTCTCTCCTCTTCTCTCTCTCTTCAATTAGCAAACCCTACACTCAAACACCACCACCGCGGCCACCACGGGCCCCACCACCGCCACCCACACCCTCCCCCACGTCCATCAGGTCGGCGCCCCCCCTCCAGCCCCCTCAATTCCGGCCGTGGGCCCCGCTACACCCAAAAACTCATTTTCACCAAAATCGCCCGTTTTGCAAATAAGTCCCTAACCGTATTTCGCGAATAACTCACAAACCGTGCGTTTCTAGCCAAAGTTTCTCAAGACCAAAGTTGTAGAGCACGAAATTCTCTTCGATTTGGTATATAATAAGTCTTATTTTGCATTGCGGAGTTGTCGGGAAAACGCGTCCGAAGTCTGCTGATCAAACACTGTCAAAATGCTGTCTTTTCGCGATTTCCGGCGAAATGACACATTTTCGGCAAGAAGACCACTAGGCAAAAGTTGTTCAGAATGGCGTGCTTGTGCTAGGAAAAAAAATGGTGTGAAGATTGAAGCTCGTTTGCAAATTCTAGGACCCAAACAGCGAATTCGGGCGTTAGAAAAAAAAGTGAGTTTTCTCCGTTTTAAAGCTTCTACAGTTTTGACATATGAAATAAATAAAAATATGATCTTTATATTATAGAGAGGATAAAAATCCGATTTTTAGCTTAAAGAAGATATAAAGATGAGATTTTTATATAATGTAGATAATAAAAATGTGATTTTTATACATGTAGCGGCTACAGGCAACGAAAGTGACAAAAGGCGAGAACGACAAGATTTTCTACATAAAGAAGAGTCGAGATGATTGGATTAGCTAGTTGGTGAGAACTTCTCACTCAAAATCTCTTTTTCTAGTTATATATATATATATATATATATATATACTAGGATGTAGACGGTGTTTAGTAGCACCCGACACCCGTCATCCACAGACCATGGATGGCTTGTTTGTTTAATTGTTTGGTTGTGTAGTTGGTTAGATTATTTGGTTTGAATTGAATTGTTTGGTGAATTGAATGGACTTGATTGATGTGTGAATGGCGTGGGCCTTCACTAGACCGGGGATAAGGCTAGGCCTCGTCCCGTTTCTAGTATCGTGCCGTTATGCCGCCGAAATTTTGAAAAATAAAAAGTGTTAGTTAAGAATAGTAAAGTGTTGAAATAAATATTTTTGACGTTAAAAATATAATTTTTAACGTGTTAAGAAACGGCATAAAACTCTTCTGAAAAGAAATAAATATTTATAAACAAATCGACCGATTTGTTTATATACACTGATTTGACTGATATTGATTGGGTCGATAAATTTTACACATCGCCCAACTGCACAAACAAAAATATGTGTTTGTTGATTTGAAACCCCACACGGGTGTTGGGATGATATTTGGCGTACACTAATCCCAATTATTTAATTATTGTCGATCGATTGGTCAACAGACTGTGTAAGCGTCGATTATTTATATTTGATGCTTATGCAGTTGTGTGGTGCACTTTGGATGATGGTTGATTGTTTATCATTGCTATTATATACATGTGTTGTATGGAATCCATATAATTAACATTATATGGTGATTGATTGGGCCTAATTCCAATCGGGAAAATAATGAATATTATAAAGGAAAATTCATGTGTTGAATATAAAAATAGTCATGTGTTGACGATGATCATGTGTTGAAACTATTCATGTGTTGAGTGAAATATTTTATACGATGAAATTTACATCTTTATCATATTTAAAATTAGAACTACTTCCCAGTAGAAGTCTAATTGAAAATCAAACGATAGATACCATAGTTTTATAAAATATTTTACATAACAAAAATAGTGATGTGTTGACAGTACTCATGTGTTGAGATTAGTCAGGTATTGGAAGAAATATAGATTCATGTGTTGAATGGAATAAATATTCATTTGTTGAATAGAATAACGGATTTATTGAAATATATAAAGCCGTGTTGATTAGAGTTGCGCTATTTTGACGTGAACGATATTTATATCGATTATATTCGTTTTTATAATGAATATAGAAAAGAAGTGATTTCAAAATATAACATTTTGAAAGTATTATCATTTATATAGTAATGATGTGAAATATCCAATTTTGATTTGAAATTGAATATAGAGTTGAAGTGGTTTTGAAAACGAAGTTAAAACGATTTATAAAATACGTTTTAAAAGGAAATCGACGAAATATATATAATATATATATATATATATATTATATATATAATGGCTTGAATAGAACGCGCCGCTCCGCGGCAGTTCGTGAATTTCGACCAGTGACTTCGAATTGACGTTGCGGGAGATCCGACCGTCGGATTCTCCTAAAACCGGAACCGTTGGGTTCGTATCGAAAAGAGTTTTCCAATGAATATTAGAAATTTGAAATCTAACGGTTGGATTTGGAATTATGTCCAAATCAAATTTGAAAAAGGTCGATGTCAGTGCAGTCCGATGGCCGTTGTTGGAAATCGATTGTACGAGCCTTGATAAAATTATTAAAAATATTGATAATTTGTGTAAAATCATAATATGTGGATCGGAAAGAACTGGGATGAAGAATTCCACATTTGAAATGATAAAAATAGATTTTTATCGAAATGAACCAGTTGTGAACTAGAATTAAAATCAATTTATTTTTGAAATAAATAAATTGAATTTGAAAGTGATTTTAAAAATAATCAATATTCCCAATACGTGGATTGGATTGGAGTTGAATCGAAATTATCTTCGGGATATTTCGATGTTGGATTTCGTGACTATACAGATATTGTTATGGGAATTTGAAAGATATATTTTATATCGTTATTTCCAATACGATATATGTTGGTTTCAGAATTTGATATTGAATATAAGCCGATATATTTTCTATTCAAAGCCTTGTATTTAATATCAAATGTGATTTGGGTTTATCGTGGATCGTGTTTTAGATGACATTGGTGCTGTAACCCAGTTAAAGGCAAGATATTGATTTTTGAGAAGATTAAAACTAAGTGAAGTTCTAATGAATCTTTAATTAGACTAAAATGTGAATTGATAATTTAAATTATCAAATCTGAAAAGTGATCGAGAGTGGAGTATCACCAGTTTTGCTCCAAAGCGATAGTTAAATCTTTAATTAGATTTGAACGTGAAATGGTAATTAATTTTACCGATAACACCGTGGTGTTAGATATGGAGTATCACCAGTTTTCCTCCATGGGATATATAGGTTGGGATTGGGAAATAAAACAAATAATTACTTCGGTGTGGTTCGCTAATCCCGACTAGTTTGAAATGATATCCAAAGGAAGATTATAGGATAAATTTAGAAGAATTTATCTTGGATAAAATTAATGGGAACATTTCCCTAAGAATGTGATTTTGTGAATAAAAGAATATTCTGAATTGGAATGAGGCGTTTGTTGTGTTTGTGTAACATTTGTTTATCATAAACGTGGGTTATTCAGAAAGGCCGGGTTTATACCCATTCTGAATAACCGATTCGACGAGATGTCGAAGATGAAGACGGTGGTTGAAGACCGGAAGTCTTCACATCGTTTGGGTGATTACTGATGATCTTGATTGGGCTGTACACCCAAGATGAGGGAAACAGTTGGTGATCATCCAGACGTACTTGGAGATCGATGGATATGCGAGGAAAGTGCCTCCGGTTTCGTTCAGACCCAGAACGAACTTGTAAATGGATTGTGTGTCTGACATTGGATTTTATTCTGTGTTGATTGATCTCTATTAAATATACATCTGTTTGGCGGCGGAGAATTTATTCTCTTGCTTAACGCCCTTCTCTGAGACATATGAGCTCAGAGGTTGTATATCGATGGACATCAGTCGCATGGAGTGAATTGCCAATGTGGCATGCGTAAGTGGCAATTGATCAGGGCTTCTGTTGAAAAGCAAAGTCTTGTGGTTGATGATCAAAGCACGGCCTGTGTGGCGTAGCTTTGTGTATAGCGTGAATTCGGGAGCCTCACACCTCGGTATGAGTCAAAAACGGGAGATGGACTGCTGGGAGAGCACGACGTTTCTTTCTAGCTAGGGTGGTGTCAGTGACCTACCAGCCCTGACATTTATATACTTTTCACCTGTGTGGTTGTTGGATACGAGGCGCCTCGGATATAGGTCTGTAAGGACCGGGAAACGTGTGTTCAGGAATAACTAATCCTCAAAAGTAAGAGAGGACCGGCCCAGCCGATTCCAAGGATCATAGTGGGGTCCTGGGACATTTGCTAGAGTGTCTCGAACGTGGAGAGGAGCTTGCCCCTTGCCTCGGCTCATGACGGAATCCAATTTCCAATACGTGTATTGCGGTTTTAATTGTAGAACTAGTATGGCGACATGATAGATGGTACCCATGCCGCCTATGATTGATATTTATGATTTGAATTGTTTTGACACTATACACTTATTATAGTATCAAATAATGTGTTTTAAACGTATCAAGCATGCTTTGGCTGTTATAAGGTAAAAACCCTATCCTCCGGCTTGCGTTGCATTGTGTGATGGGACCTGGGTCTTATAACAGCTTCATTTTTCTTTATTTAGCATTGCGCTGTTTGTTCTATGCACTGTATTCTTGGGAGGAAACCCGTTCCGTGTTATACGGCGTGGTCCCTTGATTACCTAACTTTAAAACCAATATTAATAACTGTTTTAGTTCTCACACCAGTCACATGACTGACCTGGAGTTTATTGTTTTAACCTAAACTCTGGGTGCCCCTATTTTCCACACGGGCAGCTAGTAGTTTTGGGTTTGCAGATTTATATTCACAGGTTCCTGATTTACAGCTGGAACGATGCTCGGAAAGTTCTGTATCCGTGTATCACTTCTAGTTGTGATTTTGTATTATTTTCCGCTGCTTTGTAATTTATTGTAATCTCTAATATTTGTCGAATGTAATTTATTCATTTATACTCTGTATATTCTTGCATCTGATGGAATTGTTGTAATAACAATGAAATGTTCTTCCGTATGCGTTCATTTGTGTGTTGTTCTCAAAGTATCCGCGCTTTCCTCCACGGGGAAGTTACGGGTCCTTACAGAATATTTTTTTGAAATTATTATATATGGATGTATTTGTTGTTATTATTATAATTAAATGAGATTATAAGAAATGAAATGGTTATATAGAACCAAATAGAACTTGTATATGAATAAGATATACAATTGAGATGAATTAAAATTGAATTCAAACCAGATTTGGATTTTAAATCCTGGGAAGTTGAAAAATATTTTTCTGAAGTATATTAAAATAATATTGCTTTGTTTTTAAAGGGATTTTTGAATAAAAATCATTTTGAATGGGTTTAGAAATTGTTTAAGCACTGAACTCACTTTAGTGGCTGGAAGATAATTCTAATGAGGACTGCAGCTTTGTTAGTGTTCATTTTCAAGTTTCTAAGTGATGGATTGCTACCTTAGAAAATTTTCTGATGGAAATTTGTTTGAAAGAAAACAAGCTGGTATGGAAATTCAAATGTTTTGGATTTGATATGGTAATAAATGTATTTATATATGGGATTTCAAAAAGATTTCAAATGAAAACCTCAGGGATTTGAATCCTGGAATTAAAATTTAACTCAAAGCAAGTTAAAAGGATTGAAGAAATAAATTGATTTAAATTAATGTGAATGAAAATGAATTGGATATGAATGAACGGGTTGAAAATCATTCAAGGTAAATAAATGGAAACCAAAAGTTTGGTAGAACTAAAATTACAGAAGTATAAAATGTTGAGTTAAAATTTAGTGAGTTTTGAAAAGTAATGGGTTTGAAACACTTTTCCTACCTTAGCAATTTCGAGGACGAAATTATTTTAAGGGCTGAAGAATGTAACGACCCGCATTTTTGGTCGATTTATTTTAAATATTTAGTATGATTTTAAATATTGAATTTATAATATAAATGGTATTTTATGGGGTTATCGATTAAATAATCGAAATAAGATTTATTTTGATTTTATATAATCATTGTAATGCAAGAATCTAAAATAATTCAATTCGAAGTTAGAAATAAATCAAAATAATTCAGATGATCAGTATTAGTTGTATTTGAATATAGGTGATAATAAAAATATTTTATTATCAGAGAATTTACTTGCTTTTGAATTTAGATTATATTATATTAATTTATTTTGGTTATTTATATTTACGTTCAAATTAAATATCAAAATATATTCAGAATAGTGTTACACTGTTGAAACAACAGTGGTTACAGTTAAATAGTGGTTCATGGTTTAAATTAATGGATCCCGAGATATTTGATAGTGGATAGGTTTGAAATCAAATCGATATCGTTTTAAAAAAAATAAAAATCTCTTTAAGTCAAATCAAATTAAATTAAATTATATTTAATATCAGAATCAAATCTTTTTAAATATATTTGCTATGTACTTAACCCAACCACTATTTAATACCGTGTACTTCCTGTTTCCTTTCTTCTTCCATAAAATCGCAACATCCTCTGTAAATTTCCATTTCCATTCTTCTGAAATCAAAACCGCACCTTTCATTTTAGATTTCCTTTTCTAGTATAAAATTGATCGGAGGAAATCAAGAGAAACCCGTGCCTTTTTCATTCCATTTCCTAAAATTCAAAAACCGATCAGCGAAAAAAAGAAGAAGAAGATGGAAATCGCGATTCCAACAAAAGGATTGATGCTCGACTTTTCAATCAAGGTAGTTGCGAGATATGGGAAGACGTTCGAAGCAGTAAGGGAAATCGAAGTCATGAGTGAGGATTGGCATTGGTTCATCGTCGCCGGAGGAGGGGGATGTTGGTGCACGATTTAAGGTAGCGAAGGGTAAATCGCGAATCGCAATGAGGACTGTTTGAGCTGGGTATCGTGATGTCCAGTGGAAAGTGGAAGCAATGGAGGCGACGCTGGTATATAGGGACTGGGGTTCGATTGTCTGGTGATAAACTGGGGTGGTAACGGAGTTCGAACGTACTTGGTGGAATAGAAGGGGATGAACGAGAGTGGTTCAACATCTCAGTCATGAACAAGGTGAGTAATGTCTCTGGATTTTTAGATTTACTTCCTGAAGCAGTCTGTGTGTTTCGAATTCAAGAAAGATGAAAAAGGATGACAAAGAAAATGGTGAAGTGCAGTCAGTAGTGTTTAGAAAGGGTCAGTTATTTTGGAAATGGTGAACTAGGGATCGACTGTTGGGTTTGGTAGAGAAGCAACAACCTGGAACGAGTCTCATGTTTGGAAGCAGAATGCTGAGTACATGATTAAGGAAGAATGTAACGTCCTGCCTTTTTGACAACTTCAAATTTGTGATTAAACTAACCTAAAATGTTCAAATTGACGGTTCGTTATTTAGCTTACCGAGTTCAAAATAAAATCAACACTGAAAATCACAGAATGTAATAAATAACACAGTATTGAACAACAAAATAACCTTTAATATATTAATAAAAATTTTTGATACAAAGATTTTTCTTTACAGCAGAATGTAAAAAAATACAGTAGAAAAATATTTACTGTTTTAAAAATCTTCAGAGTGCACGTCTCCTGAACCCCCAGTTTTGCCGATCTTCGAATCCGCCGCAGTAATTTCTAAATCTGAAATGCTCGGGTCTGACTCGAGCATTCCATGCAAAACATAAAAATACTCGAGTCAGGATTAATCATATTTCAAGTAAATTAACTTCAATAGAAACTAAAATATAACAGTTAATCCTATCATCGGTGTAGCATATATAAAATAAACAGTCATGGTATCTGTTCAATATCAGTTCTGTCTATTCCCATGGACGAACGGTATCAGGTGTTTGCAAGTACACGCGTGTATATAGCATACACGTATACACCGCCTCAACGACCGAACCGAGTATAATAATAGCATAAGTGAACCTGGGAGCTTGCATATACGCACGTGTATTGGTACACGTGTGCATTGCCTCAGCATCCCGCTACCGCAAATGACAAGTATACTGGAGTTCAGAGAACTAAATACAAGTGGGTCGTGGTAATTATACACAAGCTACAGGAAACTGAAATGCAAAGGGAACACGACAAATATACAAGTTGCAGAAAATTGAAATACAAAGGGGACACGGCAAATATTTATTTTGGCACATATTGAGAGAACACGGTCCAAAATAAAGGGGCAGGTTTAACGAAAGGCTATTATATATACAGCAGGTTTCAATGAGATCAAAATGGCAATTGACAAAGTGTTTCATATGTTCGAGTTTTCACACACAAACCATATTCATGTAACAAGCAATGCATATACATGTAGCAGCAAATGCAAACCGTATGAGAACAATTTAGAACAAGTGGTCAAGCTAAAGGCCAATATAAATAAGAGGGTACGGATTTTGTGACTAGCATAAAATAATAATCTAATGAAGTTCATACATGTATTAAAATAATATACATGTTAAAATCTAAAGATCTGGAAACTATAAATGAACTCATGGCATATATGTATTAAGTGTATCAAAATACAAGTGTGTGTGTGTGTACAATATCGCTACCACCTAGGTACATACAAGAGCAGTTTACCGGTGACACTACGGTTCAATATGGATGAGGCATCAGGTAAGATGGTATCATAGCCGTATACAAGTGCAAGTGGTGAAGACAATATGACTTTTCCAAGATAGAAAAACAATAGATAATCAAACAATGAAGCATTGTTCGAAAAATAAAGTCAGAGAAGACTGCTAACTTGATTAAGCTCTCACTGTCCAGTCAGTATCTAAATCATCAAGATTTTCATTCAAAGATTTGTAGAAAGGCTTTGATTTCTATAAGTACCCTGACAGTAAATACCATTCGGTTTCATTTTGTATTGAGATGTTATCAAGGCAAAATAGCTATGTTTTATTTCTATGTATTGCACTAATTATTATATCAGTATGTTATATAGTGGTTCACTCATTCTACATTTTCACTTGTTCTACAGGTTCAACAAATAAATGTTCAATCACATGAATAACTCATGACATGCCAAATAACATTACCCTCACTGTGCATAACCATTAAGTGCAACAATAAAAATGTAGTTTTTCTTTTCTTTTCTTTTCTTACAGACTGATTAGATAACACATTTGCAACAAACTAGTAGATATGCTAGTTAAAATTCCTTATAAAGAATAAATAGAGGTGGAATATTTATATCTGAAAGCAACTTGGGTGTTGGGTTTTGTTATTTGCCCAAGTACTGACAAATGTGAATGGTAAATTCACTGATTGCGGAAGAAAAAATACATTCAGCGATCAAAGAAAAAAACATCAACAGTGTAGAACTTGTTCTTGATGAATTGAATGAGAAAACCCCAAGTGATGGTTATTTTGAGCATGAAACAAAAGTGTACCGGATCCAGGAGTATTTTGTGAGTGTATGTTGGGGGCTACTGACAACAAGTGTAGAAACATGCACAAAATGTCTAGATAAGGTGATGAAGGCTATCAAGAAAGAATATAGAAATAGCATTCTTGCAAGCAGTGGATTTGCATCTTCTAATGCAACATTCATTATAACGATGTTAAACATAAATCACTTTACACATTTTTGGAACTCCGGGAATAATGTTATACTGTGTTTGCTTGGGTCTCAGATGTTAAGACTAACCCAGATTATTGTTTCTACGTCACATTGTATTTGTTCCCACTATTCAGACAAGCATCATTTGAAATTTCTTGATTATATTATAAGCAGCAACAAACTATGAGATATATTGCATAAGCATGTAAGGGCAATTGTAACAAAAATAACATGGTCAAAATTCTAAAATGTTCTGTTAACCGCTATTCGATGGTGTGTTATAACATATAACCAAGTACCCTTTCTACCAATATTAGTGGACATAAATCCACTTTTCATACATCACACGCTTCCACCTTAGTAACAATTATTTATACTACTCCAAGGAAACCTAAATACCTAATGTAGTCACTGAAGAAACAAAAAAACTCCTCAGAAGAGCATGAGTACCTACAGAAATTACAGGCCATTTTTCCAAAAGCATAACTAGGTTTATAAACGAGGCAAACAAGATTTATTTAGTTTTCTAATGACAAGTTTCAGTGCATGTATTTTCATATTTATGAGCTTAGGTCGACGAATCTTGCTTGCTCAATGGATAGACTTCTTTATTAAATTCTCAGGTGGATGAAACAAAAAAATATCAACACAACAGTGATTCTGGCTAATTAATTATAGTTACTAAAGAGAGCAACCAACAATACATCATGCAACAGCATGTTCACAAGACTTCAAACCAATACTAAGGAGCATTGCAAAGATAATCACCAAACAACAAGCACCAACAAGTCCAGTTTTCAAATCATAAAACGCACCAGTTTAATATTTCAACAGCAGAAATCAACAAGGCAACCAGGATGAATATGGCATATGAGGATTAGTAATCAAAGATTAACTATTCTATTCGGATTTTTGAGGTTAATAAACTTGAATTCATGATCAATTGTGATTGAATGCTCACCTTAAAAGCAACGATGAAAGCGGCGATGCTTCAAGGTAATCGTGGCCTGGAGGGTTGAAGCAGGAGGTGGATCGAGTTGCGGAGACGCCGGTGAACGTCACCGGTGGTGGTGCGATGGTGCTGGTCTAAGGAATAGATCGATTTCGGTGGAGAACAGCGGTTTGACTGGAGGCAGGGTGGTGGACTTCTTCAATTTGCTTGCGGTAAGAGGTCGAAGTGGCGATTTCGATTGAAGGAGTTTTGATTTATGGTGGATTGGGAAAAACTGATTTCGGATGAAGGAATTGGGGAAAGAGGTGCAATTTATAAAAGCAGAACCATGGGAAGCAAAGCAGGAACAGTAGCATACGTATTTAACTAGGAACGGTGATATATGGGTAGGCAACATACAGGGATATATTCATTTGGGGAAAGATTTATTTACGGTTAACTTAATATTAAAACCACACCGTAAACTGACGTTGAACACTCAGTATTTGTACCGTAAACATAGTTTCAAATACGATAAAAATCATACGTACCCTTTCATTTCCTCATCCAGAATTCAACAAAATTAATTTATTGATATACGACTCCGTTTGTACATAATGATATTTTAATTTTAAACTATTTCATTGTCTGTTCACAAAATTATCCCGTTCAATTCTAATCCTTGCAAATGTTAAAATTTAATTCCTTTCCGAATAAACATATATATCACAACAAATAAAATTCTCCTATTTATTTAATCTCTAATTATTTATTTTAACTGGCGAAATTTCTGGGACGTTACATTCTTTCTCCCTTTAAAACTTTTCATCCTCGAAAAGGAAAGATCGCTAGAGTTACATCAACGTATACTCCAAATTTCCATCTTTAGGTGAACTTTCCACCACTAATCCAAATATCCATATTTAAGTCATCGATCCTCCTTATCGGTCCATCATATGCAATTAACTCGAAAAATCAAATTCCCTTTTTTGTTTCAATCAATCTTGATCAAATACGATTTTTCGTTATCTTCCCTATCAGGTTTTATTCAATTTCCTTAGATTAATTTTTATCTCAAATTGTTTTTGACATCGCCCAATTTCTCATTCTATATCATCATATAATTCCTTTTCAAAACCCCTCTTTTTATGTTTTGATTTCCGCATAGGTTGGATTTATACATCTCAAATTACCCCCAATTCTTCATAAATTTCATCTGTCGGTATTCACTTATCTGTCGTTGCACTTACCCCATCACCTTACATTCCAATCATTTAGTCTTTTCCAATACTCATTGAACAGTGTAAATAATATCTCTTCTTCAAGTCACAAATTGTCAACTTGAAAATTTCCAAGTTCCAAAATCGTTTATCATTTTTATACAAAAATATTTGTATTATTATCTCAAAGCTATGGACTTGAAAATACTTCGAAAATCTCTTTCTTAGATATATTTTTATTTCAAAATATCAATTTGAAAATATTTGACAACTCGAAGTTTGACAAGTCTATTGTCGTTCTCACAGATGTTAGGCATACGCTGGCCAGGCGCACGACCAAAATCTCCAAGTACTAAATATCCTTGTTTCAACTTCCTGCAAAATATTTTGAAACTCTTTTAAAACAGATACGGAAAGTACCAATGTGATATTGATATGTTGATTGTTCATGAATCGCAGATACACAATGGTTTCGTATGGATCCCCCAGAAAACATCTGTATTCGTAGGAAATCGCTTCCCTGCAAAAATCAACAGAAGATATTCAAGAATGAAAAGACATTCTGAGGTCATTGAGCGTTGGTTGCTCTATCTCAGGATCACTAAATCAAATTAACTCAAGTCATGAGGATCAATCAAGTTACGAAGACAAACTGCTGCATTAAACAGGTGGCTCACTATCACTTAGATTTCTCAGTGGACCGCAGGTACACCATGGTTACGCCTGGGTCCCCCAGGAAACATCCATACCCGTAAGCTTTCACAGCTCTGCGGATTACGCCCTTACATTTCGACTGTAGATCACAGCAGTCACAATGGTTACGCTTGGTTCCCCCAATAAACATCTATCCGCCGTAGGCTATCTGCAGCCCTACGAATTTCACTACACGGTCAAAATTCAATGACTCCGGATCGCAGCGATCACAATGGTTACGCCTGATTCCCTCAGGAAACATCCGATCGCCGTGAGCTATCTGCAGCCTTACGAATTACGCTAGCAGTCGTGCTCAATGGCAACTCATGAGTTTTATGTACGGACAACCTACTACTACCAGCAGCATATCTCAACTAAGCTTGAAATTCACAGAGAAGGAAGGTACTTTCCTTATCTTTAACATATTATACTATATACATATAGTACTTTATTTCATACTCCTCATAATCATACGTATGATTTTTATTTCTGAATCATATTTCCAGATATCTTATTTTTATTTAAATCCTTTGTATCTGATTTTATCTCAAATCGATACTTTCCAAATCACTAGTTTTCTAATTCACTGCATTCTTATATATTTTTCCATATACATTTCGGAAACTTCTGGATCCAATATTCTCAAATTTTCATTCAAATCTCAAAATTTAAATTTTGATCTCATAATCAATTCAACTATTTGATAACTTTCCAAACTTTTATATATATATTTAAATTTAATTATAAACTCATCACATCAATATTAACTTATTTACCAACTAGGTTTATCTAACAAACAATGGTCTTCCTTATTCAAGATCCTCGAATAACTTCATATAATGTTATTAAAACACTGATCAAAATTTTACATACCCATTTTTCTTTTGTTAAATAATTACACAGTCTCAACTTGTTCAAAACCCGTACATAAGAGGTTATAAAAGAAAGTACAACGTTAATTTAATTAGGATCCACAATCATCGATGATTGTCTGCCTTTTGATCCATAATCGACTGCTTCGCTTATTTTTCATTCTGGAGTCTCCACACACAGATTAGCGCATTCCTCATCCACATGACCCCAGTCCTTGCAGCTTTCACAATAATACGAGATGGAGCCATCTTTATCAACGTACTTCACTGTTTTCTCCTTAACGGGATGCAACACTGCATGTCTTCCTTGTTGTCTCTCAGAACAGTTCCGGGCTATGTGTCCAACTTGTTTACAATGATAACAAATAATTGGTTCACCAGATGTCTCAGAAATGGCAGGCTTCTTCTTCCGCACTTTAAGACAAGACTCGGAAAATATCCCTTCTCTCTACATTTAAAACAGAAAATATTGGATCGGTAAATTTTCCCTTCTTTCTTCTTTCCCTTGTCTCTCTCTCCGCACGTAGCCGCATAATGTTCCTTTTTCTGACATCTGTAACAAACGATATTGTCATAGGGGTCGGCTGTCTGTTTTTCCTTAATTCTATTCTCGTATTCCAACATTACTTCTTCCCTTCTTTTACGTTCTGCCGCTCTTCGTTCTCGACGTGCGACTTTTTGCTCTTCAGTTCTTACCATTCCGATTTATCAAAACTCGTTAGTCTCTCATGGTCTTTTGGAAAACATTTCTAATTATCATATTCATATTTTTACAATTTTACGAAATCTCATATTATTATTGGGAAAACATTTCAATATATTCACAAATATTCATTTTCTGACGAAAATATACTTTATTCTCATGAAAACATTTCTAAATTCTTTATTTGGATTCAACAGATGTTAAATACAACATTGTTATTCCCACTTAATTGTTGACACTTATTAGCTCTCTTCACTTAACCCGTTTTTATTTTATTTTCATCAACATATATTCTAAATTTCAAAACAAAATTCATCGTTTCTTCTTTGAAACGATTTCAAATTTTCCTTTTTCTATTCAATTTGAATTCTTATTTACAAGCAACTTCAGTTATCTTTGATTTCTAAGACTCACGCTTAACGAAGTTAATTAGTTATTTCTCTCCTACTTATCTACCTTAGATACCATCCGATGATGGATTCGAGATTCAAATCCTAAGGGAACTTATTGAAGAATAGCTCTGGCAAATCCGGATTCGAAAACTTCTGAAGACTGGGGATTCCTTTAAATCTCAAAAATAATTTTTTCTTCCGCCGTATTAGTTCAAAATATATATATAATATTTTATTTTTTTCTAAAATTATTTTCTGTAACGACCCAACGGTTTTCGGCCTCGAAAATCGACATAAATACCCTTACCGTAACTTATGCCGACCATCCAAACACCGAAAACTCTGGAACGTTTATAGAAAGAATTTAGAGGGTGAGATAAGAAAGAAAGAAAGTTAGAATAGAAGAAGAAGAAGAATCATCACATCACAGAGTCTCACATCGCAGCGGAACAAAAATATAATACAGAAATAAATCTTTATTGAGAGCTTCAAAATACTTACAATATCATAGTGCATCACAAACGGGGCAGTTATAATAACCTGTTCCCATATACAACACCCAGCGGAATAGTATCATATGTCTGGACTCTTCCATCTCGTCTCTTCACAGCTTTCGATAACCTGAACCTGTATACTCCGGGCTAACCCGAGCATTTACAAAACACCGGGTCAGTCTGGTGAACCAGAGTGAGAAAAAAACTCGCACAGTATTTAGGGTATCACACAACCTGGTTTTTAGTTCAAAAATCTTTTGAAAGAAAAAGATAATCGTAAGACCAAATCCACACATAAATACGGACGGCTTTTACCTTACGATGACCCAAAACAGTTTTGAAATCAATATCTTGTCTGATATTATGATAATGTCTAAATACAAGTAATATCAAATCTAGTAGAACGCTTGCATCTCACGCTCTACATATATGGTATACAAACAAAACCGCGAGCGCATATTGGAGATTGGATTTCCAACTATGACAAGGTATGGGACCACCTGCCGATCGTGTATCTCTAGAGGCAAATACACTGGGTTCAACAAGAACGTCTTGTAACCCGGCCCTCACATGACCGACCACTCATTTCGCTTGAGTGTATCGAATGTATATCACCAACGGTTGGGTGCGACCCACCGTCTTCCCGACAAGGGACAGCATCGATAGATTAAAGAAGCAAAAGGAATTTCTCTAGATAGGTAATCATACATCCTAATGGGAGCGACCCACATAGCCATGCTGCCTGCCCGATTTCTGTCATTCTCCGGTTGTGAGGCTTGAGGCCAGAATTTACTTTGAAACATCTGATCGCCATTTACTTTGAATACCACATCATCAGATCCGCCAGATATCACTAATTGACATCCACAAAAATACTCTGAAAGTTTAGCTAAGAGAAGTGCCCCTCTCCGCCACTAACAGAAATACGTTTGTAAAAATCAACGTACGCAATCCCTTTGGAAATACTCTGTCAGACATTCGTCCATGCGAGTCATCCAGGGACAGGATGAACCGAAGGTACTCTCCTACTGCATCCAATAAAGGAATCACCCCACGGATCAGTAGCGAGAAGTCCTTGTAACCCGCAGATTCCAACCACGATAGAATCACAGTGTATCTCGGGCCGCTAAGCAAGAGATTTTAAGTAATCCTTCCGCTTATGAAGATCCACGGTCTTCAATGCTCCATCTCGACCGTCTTCTGACATCTTCACGTATTTGTTGGTCGGAATGGTTTTCGAATATAAATTCGATCCCGGCCTTTCCGTACCAACAGCGCATTGGACATGCTTTTGATAGTCGATTATTTAACTATCAAAATAAACAAACATCAAATAAATAAATTCATTTGTTGCTATGCAGCATCACCTGGCCATTTGAAATAACCTCTTTATCTTAATATATTTATCCTCAAATCATTTTATAGCATATCTTAAACCATATCAAATCCTTCCTTTAACCATCCTTAAAAACCTTTGGTACTCATTATTTATCAATTGTAAATCGATTAAATTCATCCTACATAAAATCATCATTTCGATCCCTCTTTTTCATTTTCGTTTGGGAAACCATAATTACCATTTCTATCTCAAAATCTTGACTCCTTACTTCTGGAAATATCGTTATTTTCCATCGATCCCCTTTTCTATTCTTTTTGCCATGGAAATACCATTTAAATTCTCAAGCTCCCTTTTTAAAATCCCCTTCTTATTTTGAAATTCCAAAGTATATATATATATTCCCGAAATCCTCAAATAACGCTACATTATTTATTTCCAAAGTAATTTGTTTTATCACCTCCACTATTACGACCAATATCATCCTTCGGTAATCTTGAGGTCGTTCAAGTTGGGGTATTTAAATTACCTCTCAGACCTTGATCAACATCGTTCTTACCTTAAGATAATATCGGTTGTAAATAAACCCGATATTCATTCTCAATATCTAACCAAATCCTCTTTTACTTATCTCTTGACGGAAACACCATTTCTTTTTATATACGTCAAATCTATTGCATCTTTATAACTCCGTCTATTTTGGAAATAAGACCTCAGCGAGGATAAAATTTTAAACTTCAAATTAAACTTAACTTATCATCGTTTACATAACTTGTTTAAATCCTTACTATAAACAATGGTTTTAAACTTTATAACCCTTTTGTCTATAACTTTTAAATCCCAAGATGTCACTTTTATTATTGTTCAACAAATACCAATATTTAAAATGGTTATCCATTCTATTTCAATTTCGAATGACACAGTTAACTCTACATGATTAACCCATTAATCAAATCCCAGCTCGTCTTTCCATTTTAAATTAATTTCAAATTAATTTAAATAATTCCATTGATTTTGAGTATAAATCCCCTCTTAAATTGCTCTTTAAAATCAATCATCCTTGGTTATTAAATATCCACTCACTTCCTTACAAATTTCATAAGGTCAAAACACGTGCTTTATATACAGATATACTTTGTACCAAAAATGATTAAAATATCGATATCGGTATGGTTGGTCTATTTTTCTTTTTATAAACCCAATTTAAATAATATATTTTAAATAAATTCACATCTTCATTACGGTAATCTTCTTTTATAAGAAACGTATATTCAGGCCATCCACTGCCAGCTTCTTAACCAATATAGTCTAATGGTTAATAACAACAACAGTTGAATTTAAATTCAACAATCGACAAGCAACTCAATAACCCAATCATTTTGATTCAACAGCTCATATAACAATCATTTGAAAATAAACAACAATCAATACCACTCATAGTGGTCAACCAATAACGCTTCAAGCGTCCAGTCTAATTTAAATTCGTTCATTCAACCAACAAGGTAAATTACCTTTATTGGAAATCATCGTTAAAAATAACGATATTATTTTATTTAAATTAAACCATATTTAATTTAAATAAATGATATAACAATATATCGACGTCCAATCAATCATCAAATCAGCCAACTTAACAAAACATGGCATACAATTAACAAACCCAATTTATAAAAATTATAAATGGGATTACTGAGTGAGTAAAACTCACCTGGACTGGTCTGGTCGTTAAACACTGGCATTTTAATTAAATTAAACATCGTTTAATTTAATTAGAATTTCTTCTTGCCTCCAGCCCTGCCCGATCCGGTTCCATCGCGATATTCTTGTCTCAAGGGTTTCAACGAAACTGACCATTTTCAAATCTGTTAATGTGTGTACGAAATATCGCTTAACAAACTATTTTAATTATTTAAATTCAAATAAAAAAAAACAAAGGGGCCCACTACCTTTCATGTTCTGCCCAATAAACCCCCCAGCCCATTTCCCATATCAAAACCCTTCCATCCTATTCTCGTTTCATTTATCCACCGCCTCCACCAAAATTCCAACCATGGCCGAAACCCTATTCGGTTCCCCCTTTATCTCCTTCCCCTTCTTCCTAGCTTCAGTTCAACTGAACGTTACTGCATCACAACCCATCTTCTTTAACCGTTCCTTCATCCTCCTTCCCCTCATCGGTCTGCTAAACACGCCCGTCAACCCTCTCGACATCCAACGTCCTCGCAGCCTCGTCGTTCAAGCCTGAGCCTTCCAGATCTGCTACAGGCGGTCAACGATCTACTCGAAGTAGCAATTTAAAGATGGATCGAACCCTAACCTTCCACGTCGAACCGAACATCAGGCGATCCAGCGCGAGCTAAGTATTTTGAATTAATTTCTATACTGCTGTACGATTTTTGTTTTGATTTTAGAAGTGGTTCAAACCATTTCCGTTTACAGTATTGGTTTGTGTCGTTCTCAAATGAAGAAACACAACGTATTTATAGCGTTTAGATTATCAGATAAGATCAACGTCTATCACAACTTTGTCATAGGTACATTTGGCTACCATATCTTTAGGCCGACCGCTTCTCAGATTTATTGATAGGAAATATAATGGTTGCAAAATAGTTTGTCATAGATTTGTTGAATTAAGTTAGATTTCCAATGCATATCTTGTTCAAAAAGACTTGAGTAGATTTTGTGGAATTGAGTCACAGATTTGCAATCGTACCATGGATTTTGTGTTCACATTTTTAAATATAAATTTCAGTCTTGTATGAGTTGTATACAATTTTCTGTATAGACTTTATGGTCTAAATATATCCATAGATTTTGATGTACAAGTAGATGCATACGGTTAGCTGTTACCCTAGCTGTTTGCTACTGTTTTCCCTATTTGTTCACTGTTCAATAAAATTGAAAAAAATATTTTCATATCTTTAGTTGTTCAAAATTTATTATCTTAGCTGTTTGGCTATTATTTTCTAGCTGAACCTAGTTGATTTCCTCCCTGTTCATGATTTGTTGGTGAATAAATATGTCCAGCTCTTTAGCTGCTCATGATCTGTTTTGGGGAAATTTCAATTTTACTGTTTCATGAATTTAACAATTCATGCAACAATATTTAGAATATACTGTCTTCTCCCTTTAATTTCTCTTCTTTTTAGATCATCACTAGACTTAGCTGTTCAAATGATCTGTATGGATTTTATGATATATGTATTAATATTGTCTTCCTACAAATACTCTTTGATTAGGGTTGTTTGCAATCATATATCAGAACCCAATTCAGTTTTCTTATATCAGAAACAAATCTGTAAATCGATTGTCAATGATAGGGGTGTACCACACAATATGGTCATTGTTAAATCAACAATCTATGTACTTCATTACATCTATCATACTGTCTTTATCCCTTATTTTCTTTCAGAAATTATGGTTACAAGCATTTCTGCGATTTTAATTAAAAGTATTCAAACTGTGTTATTTAATTTCCCCTGCTTTTAATTCATAGTCTAGTTAGATTACAGGTTTCCGTAAGGATTCATTATTCAACATATGTACCATGTTCAATATATAGTATCATATTTGCGACTTTCTTTGGTTATTGCTTGGTGAAACTCGCCTTTTTTTTTCTTTTTCTTTCTTCTACTTAATGCCAACAACTTTATAACTTTCCAAATTATCATTCTTAAAAGAAATTATCTTAAAGAGCATCTTAAACCTTTCTATGCATTAATTCTTAAATATTCATTTCTTTGCTACCTTATTTTATTAAATTCATAGTTTTATTTTTTTCCTTTTCTACAGTTTCCAAATGCAAAGACAGTGCTTTCAAGGAGCCGGCACCAATGTTTGTCTCAGTCATGAATTTTGAAGGGCCGAGCAGCTACCCAAAAGGGGCAGATGAAATAACCTTGTGTACTTAACAACATGATGGATCAAAATCCCATTACCAATGGCGCAGCTACAGAGATTTATTTCCTTTTTAACAATTTTCATCCATGTAAAAAAATGTATTGTTTTCTGTAACTATTTGTTTTGAGAAACCAATGTTGTTTTTGTATGAAAAACTGAAAATTAAAGATCTGACTTCTGAGCAGTGATGAGAGAAAAGTATGTGGGCTGCCCTTTCTTCGGCAACTTTTGCAAATCATTTGTTACAGAGAAATCATTCTTTATTTGATTGGGATGATGAATTGGATAAAAAGCTATGAACATGTGATTATACCAAATGAATAAAGCATGTTGACATTGTAAATAACAAATGAAATGTTTTAAATGATCTTTGTAATGAACACTTTCAGTTTCATACAATTCTCGCATGAATATATGTAGTGTTTGGTGCCTTTAACACTTCAAGTTTTATTGCACTTTCATTTTCATATGTTTATTTGTGTTGCCGAACTAAGCCATATCGATAAGTATGTGTATATATATACACACACACACACATGCGTATGTGCATGTACACACAATGATTTGTATTTACAGGCATAACTGTGCATGTTGTTTCAAATCTTAAGGTTAGTTTTCTTCCTTCTCATATAATTCCAATTAAATCTTAAGCAGCTAAATTAACTATAATACCATCGTATTAAATCAAACAACTTAAATTTTAGCCAAGGTAGAATTCAAACTCAACAGTCAAAGTTTTGGTTTTAAATGATATTCCATTTTTGTAAAACCCCTTTTTATATATAAAATTAACGTTCAAACTTTGTTTTAAATTACGAATAAAATATTAATATACCAAATATAATATTTAAAATAATAAATTAAATATTTGACTGCTACAAGTACGGGTCGTTACATTATTTTCCTTTCCAAAAATTATTTTCAAAACCCTTTAAATTTCAAAATCCGCTTTTTCTTTTAGTGTCGATCCTATTCATTTAAACCCGATAAGCTAGGATTTGAATAAACCAAAGCTCTGATACCACTGTAACGTCCCGCCTTTTTGACCACTTCAAATTGGTGATTAAACCAACCAAAAATGTTCAAATTGACAGTTCGTTATTTAGCATACCGAGTTCAAAATAAAATCAACATAGAAAATCACAGAATATAATAAATAACACAGTATTGAACAACAAAATAACCTTTCATATATTAATCAAAAATTTTGATACAAAGATTTTTCTGTACAGCGGAATGTAAAAAAATACATTAGAAAAATATTTACAATTTTAAAAATCTTCAGAGTGCACGTCTCCTGAACCCCCAGTTTTTCCGATCTTCGAATCCACCGCTGTAATATCTAAATCTGAAATGCTCCGGTCTGACTCGAGCATTCCATGCAAAACATAAAAATACTCGAGTCAGGATTAATCATAGTCCAAGTAAATTAACTTCAATAAAAACTAAAATATAACAGTTAATCCTATCATCGGTGTCACATATATAAAATAAACTGTAACGACCCATGGATTTCCAGTCCCGAAAATCGACATAAATACCTTTACCGTACTCATGTCGACCTTCCAACACTGAAAACACTGGAACATTTATAGAAAGAAATTAGAGGATGAGATAAGAAAGAAAGAAATATTAGAATTGAAGAAGAAGAAGAAGATACACCCCAACTCAGAATTAGAGTCTCACATCGCAGCGGAACAAAATATAATATAAAATAAATCTTTTACTGAGAGCTTTAAAACACTTACAATCATCAGAGTACATCACACATCTGGACTGTTATAGTAACTTGTCCTCAGATACAACACACAGTGGAATAGTAGCTATATAATATCCCACGTCTGGGCTCTTCCAGATCGTCTCTTCACATCACTTGATAACCTGAACCTGTACACTCCGAGCTAACCCGAGTATTTACAAAACAACGGGTCAGTCTGGTAAACCAGAGTGAAATAAACTCGCACAGTATTAGGGGTATCACACAACCTGATTTTAAAGTTAAAATGTTTCAAAGAAAAGGATAATCGTAAGACCAAATCCACGCATAAACACAGACGGTTTTAACCTTACGATAACCCAAACCATTTTTGAAATCCATATCTTTTCTGATATTATAATAATGTCTAAATACAAGTAAATATCAATCTAGTAGAACGCTTGCGTCTCACGCTCTACATATATAGTATACAATCAAAACCGCGGGCGCTTATTGGAGATTGGATTCCGACCTTGACAAGGTATGGGACTACCTGCCGATTATGTATCTTTAGAGACGAATACAATGGGTTCAACAAGAACGTCTTGCAACCCGGCCCTCACGTGACCGACCACTCATTTCGCTTGAGTGTATCGAATGTATATCACCAACAGTTGGACACAAACCACCGTTTCCCGAAAAGGGACAGAATCGAAATAGATTCAAGAAGCAAAAGGAATTTCTCTAGATAGGTGATTATACACCCTAATGGGAGCGACCCACATAGTCATGTTGCCTGCCCGATTTTTGTCATTTCCCGGTTGGTGAGGCTTGAGGTTAAAATCTTTTGAATATCTAGTTATCATTCACTTTGAATGCCACATTGTCAGATCCGTCAAATCACTAATTGACGTCCACAAATATACTTCGGGTTTTATAGAAGGGCCATTCTTCGCTACCAACTTGGTATATTTGTAAAAATCAATGTACGTAGTTTTAAGGAAATACTCCGTCAGACATTCGTCCATACAAGTCATCCAGGAGCAGGATGAACCGAAGGCACTCTCCTACCGCATCCAATATAGGAATAACCCATGGATTAGTAGCGAGAAGTCCTTGCAACCCGTAGATTCCAACCACGACAGAACCAAAGTTTATCTCTAGTTGCAATCCCAGAGATTTTTAGTACTTCTTCCGCTTATGAAAATCCACGGTCTTCAATGCTCCATCTCGACCGTCTTCTGATATCTTCACGTATTTGTTGGTCGGAATGATTTTCGAATATAAATTCGATCCCGGTCTTTCCGTACCAATAATCAAACTGGACAGATTTGATAGTTGGTGGTTTAACTATCAAAATAATCAGTGTTTCAATCATGTCAATCAAATGGGTTCACTGGTTCAGTATTCAACATCACTTGGCCTTTTAAACAAAACTGTAAATTTAAAACTCTCGGTATTATAAATATAATTTCTCGCTTCTTTATTTATCATAATATTACACTTTAACCAAATTCATTTTAATACTTAGTAAAATCATATCCAATTCTCGATATTTTTCCTTCGAAACAACTCGTAAACAACATTACAAAATATTTTTTATTTATTACTTGACAGTAACCAGTGCTTATTCATGTTGAGTAAAACCTAACCTTCACATTATTATTTCACTAAATGGAAATAATTTATCACTGATCCCTTTCACTATTACAACTAATATTATCCTCAGATAGTCCTGATGTCGTTCAAGTTGGGGTATTTTAATTACCTCTCAAACCTTGATCAACAACGTTCATACCCAAAGATAAATACGAGTTGTAATATAAAACCAATATCTCATCTAATCTCAATGCAAACTCCATTCAACTATTTTATTCAAAAGTATGGTTTCATACCCCTTCTTTCCTTTTTGAAAATCTCTTTCTCTACAATAAGATAAATAATTAATTCACTAATTGAGTAACATCACCTTTAAACTCTACCTCTTTTCCTTTGCTTAAATTACCTTTTCATCACTTGTTATAACGATTCTGGTTTTAAATATAAAACCCGTTCGTAATTCCCTTTCACCATTCAATTGGATTTCACTTCAATTTCGAGTACCTTTTAAATGAATCTCAATTAAAAATTGTTTCTCTAAATTATTAAAATAATAGCTTCCTTTGGTCGTAAACTAATTTCGTAGTTAATCCCTTTATTTACCAAAATAAATATTAAATTCCCTTTTAAAATCTTAATAAAATAAAAACGGTATCATTAAACTATTTTATTCAAAACACATAATTTAATAATCACTTCAAAAAAATGGTCGATTTAATTAACTCAAACTTGGTTATTCCATTAACCGATTCCACTTAGCTCTCACTTAATAAAATAACTAATTTAAATAATTCTATTAAATTGTCTCTTAACAAGACCATTATCCAGGCTTAACCATTCAATTTATTTCTCATTCTCGTACTTATAAATCTGATTTAACATCAGAGTTGACTTTATAAAATTAATTAATAGTAAATCAAATCTTAAATAAAACATTTATTTATTTTCCCTTTTATAAACCTTTATTTAGACTCATATGTTTCAAATCAATCACCAGTTGTAAAAATATATTTTATAGGCCATATGTTGCCAGACACTCAACCAATACCGCCCATTGGTTTAAACCGCACAGATGTTGAACTTTTAGTCAACAACCAAATCAATCATTCAGTTTCACTTAGCTGATAACAATAAATAACGACCGTTTAACCTCAACCACAAGCAATTCAAATAATTCAACCCATTAAAACACGTTTATTTTATAAACGTGACCAATAAGGTAAGTTACCTTTATTGGAACCAATCGTTAACAATAACGATTCAGTGTTTTACTAAAATTAAACGACGGTTTAATTTCATCAGTAAATCAACAAACAAACAGTCAACCATTGGCAAGCAGAGCAAACAAAATAAAAAATCAATTTATATAAAATATAAATGGGAAAAACTGAGTGAGTTTAACTCACCATGATATGATCGCATTTATTTCTGGACTGGTTTGGTTACAGTTAAATTAAACAGTTGTTTTAATTTAACTGTAATCCTTGCTGTCTCCAGCTCCGTCTAAATTTGTTCCATAAGTTCTGCTTGTTGCCATGATCATAACGCAAGTTGATTTGCCCGATTCTGCCCATATATGAATTGGATCATAATGTTTGAACATTAATGATTTAAATTAAATTCACTTGACCCTTTACCATAGATTAAATAAAGTGAAAATTAGTGTCACATCCCTATTATGTTTCAAAATTAGGCTCACATCCGATCATGAAATTACTGTAAATTTGGTCCCTGTTTTCATTTTTATGTGTTATTCATAATATTTGCATACATGTATGCAAATATTCTGAACGAATATTTGCATATATGTATGCAAATATTCAAAATATTTGCATACATGTATGCAACTATTTTGATAAATATTTGCATGTATGTATGCAAATATTCTAAATTTTTGCATACATTTATGCAAATATTCTGAACGGATATTTGCATACATGTATGCAAATATTCAAAATATTTGCATACATGTATGCAAATAAAGTTGAACTAATGCTCATGAATTGTTGCAGAAATGTATGCAATTTTTCTAAATAGGAAAACATGGACTAAATTTACAATAAGTTTATGACCGGATGTGAGCCTAATTTTGAAACTTAATAGGGACCTATGCCAAACGGACCCTTAAATAAACTAATTCCATTACACATATCCTAACCAAAACTTAACTCAATATTTTTTAAATAATTAATTTCATTTAGGGTTTAAAATTTTTAATTAAAATAATAAACCTTAATCTCTTTAATTAACAACTTAATTATTTCAACAAATGACTAATAATGTTTCAAAGTTTGATTAACGTAAGTAACACGACTAACTAAATGATAGTGTGAAAGGGTTTTAAATTTCATTAATTAAATTCAACTTTCGTTAATCAAAAACCTTAAGTAAATTAATTAATAACTTCATTATGTCTTAATTTCAATTTAAACCAAACTAATGCATTAAAATAATTGGGCCATACCCCTCTTTCTGTCCAGCCCGCTTGAAAACATACCAGGCCCGCACCCTTTCTCCACTTTAACTATCGGATCCCCCTTTCATCCTTCATTCGTCCGCTGCCTCAATTATTTGGGAAAAAGAAAACCCTAATCTCAGATGCTTCATTCCATCGTCTGTCTCCACCCACAAATTTGACATGGCCGACATCAATTCGCTTTCCCTCTTCCGATCTCCATCCTCTCCTTGCCCTAAATCGCAACTCGACCTCTTTCCTGTCAAATCCATGAACTTCAATCGAGCCCTACTTCCTCCGAATACTTCAAGGCTTCACTGATTTACCCAAACTTTCCATAAATTCAGGAGTCCCATGACTACACCATTACATCTTCCGAAGAAAATCCAGATCGAGGCTTTGCCATGAAGGTGTGCCGAACCATTTTCCTCGGGTTTGACCACGTCTGTCACCAGGCGCTTCGAACTGATGCCGAGATGAAAAAGCAGGCGCTTACAAACTCAGATAAGTGTTTTTACAAAATTTCGATTACAGTATATTTTGGGTTTTGATTTTTAGGTGGTTCCAATGGGGTTTCTTTACTGTGTTCGTTCATATGGTTGTGGAAAACATGATTTCATACGCACGTATAGTATGTATATATAGCGGTGGTTTATTTAGATAAGATCAATGTCTAGATCATAGATTTTGACTTTAGCTATGTTGTGTTTTTCCTTAGGGGTGATAGTTTCTTCCTTGACAGCTATATTTCTGGTACAAGATCGAGCTGTAATATATTGGAAAAGAAAGTTTGGTGACTGAGTGATATTTTGCATAGAATTTTTGAATATCTTGTATAGAGATTTCAAGTACTATTCTTTTGTTGTGATGTATACAAATACTCGAACTGTTTATATATAGGTTAGGTTAAGTTTTGTAGCTATTGAATTTTTTATTCCTTTTGAAGATTTGATTGGTAACCTACATATCCTATAGGTACGGCAGAACAATCCTACTGTGGATTTGTTCAGGAAATTTCGACCATATATATATAAATATATGCAGTTGTTCATTGTGCTGTTAATTTAGCTGTTTATAACCTATCCTTTAGCTGTTCGAGATCTAGAGATTTTGATGTATGAATAGATATACATACATCTGTTTCAAATTTTAGCTACGCATTGTATCCTTTTAGCTGTTCTTTAGCTATTTTATGTATATCTTAGTTGTTCATATAAATGTATATTTATTCATTTATTCATTTCATTTAGATACTCATGATCTTTTCTGTTTTTCTTTTTCTGTTTTTCAGATCTTATATGACAAATTCGATTTCCTGTTTCTTGAATTGAAACAGGGCTTGCAACATTGATCGAGACAGATAGCGTAGCAACTTTTTGGCATAAATTTGTTTATGTAGCCTACTATATTTTATGTCCAATTCATTATAGTTGTATATGATGTGTATATGTTGGAAAATTTGTGTTCTATCACTTCAGAACATGATGAATTGAATGAATTCTTGTTTTTAAATGAATTATAATTATATATATATTTTTTATTTTTTTAGTTGTTCTTACTGTACATATATGGTAGCTGTTATTGTACTCTCTTTTATTGTTCATACCTTGTTTACTTCGGGTTACATAGGTTGGGTTTTATGTAACGACCCAGCGGTTTCCGGCCCTAGAAATCGATAAAAATACCTTTACTGTAACTCATGCCGATCCTCCAAGCACCAAAAACACTAAACAGTTTTAGAAAGAAATTAGAGGGTGAGATAAGAAAGAAAGAAATATTAGAATAAAAGAAGAAGAAAACAACACAACACAAAGTCTCACATCGCAGCGGAACAAAATATAATACAGAGATAAATCTTTATTGAGAACTTTTAAAAATACTTGCAGTATCAGAGTACATCACACAATGGGACAGTTATAATAACCTATTCCTATATACAACACACAGAGGAATAGTAGCTATATAATATCATACGTCTGAACATCTCCAGCTCGTCTCTGGACTTCATAGCATTCGATAACCTAAACTTGTACAACCCGAGGCTAACCCAAGCATTTACAAAACACTGGGTTAGTCTGGTGAACTAGAGTGAGATAAACTCGCACAGTATTAAGGGTAAATCATCCAATCATGATTTTAAAGTTCAAAATCTTTTCAAAAGAAAAGGATAATCCTAAGACCAAATCCACACATAAACACGGATGGTTTTTACCTTACGATAACCCAAAATATTTTTGAAACCAACATCTTGTCTGATATTATAATAATGTCTAAATAAAAGTAAATAGAAATCTAGTAGAACGCTTGCATCTCATGCTCTACATATGTAGTATACAAACAAAACCGAGGGCGCTTATTGGAGATTGGATTCGGACCATGACAAGGTATGGGACCACCTGCCTATAGTGTATCTCTAGAGGCGAATACACTGGGTTCAACAAGATCTTCTTGCAACCCGGCCCACACATGACCGACCACTCATTTCGCCTGAGTGTATCGAATGTATATCACCGACGGTTTGGATCAGCAACCGTCTCCCGATAAGGGACAGCATCGAATATAGATTTTAGAAGCAATTAGGATTTTCTCTAGATAGGTGATTATACATCCTAATGGGAGCGACCCACATAGCCATGCTGCCTGCCTGATTTTTGTCATTTCCCGGTTGAGGAGGCTTGAGGTTTAGATTAACTTTTAACACATGGTCACATTCACTTTGAATGCCACATCGTTAGATCCGCCAGATATCACTAATTGACGTCCAAAAAAATACTCTAGTCAGAAGCCAAGAGAACGGCAATTCTCCGCCAACAACTATAGCATGTTTGAAGAAATCAACGAGCGTGACCCTTTGGAAATACTCTGTCAGACATCCATCCATACAAGTCCTCCAGGAACAGGAAGAACCGAAGGCACTCTCCTACTGCACACAATATAGGAATCACCCCATAGATCAGTAGCGAGAAGTCCTTGCTACCCGTAGATTCCAACCATGACAGAATCACAGTTTATCTGTACTTGCTAGGCAGAGAATATTAGTGGTTCTTCCGTTTATGAAAATCGACAGTCTTCAATGCTCCATCTCGATCATATTCTACTATCTTCACGTATTCGTTGGTCGAAATGGTTTTCGAAAATAAATTTGATCCCGGTCTTTCCATACCAACAATCGTATTAGATAGCTTTGATAGTCAGTGATTTAACTATCAAAATATACAGTGTTTCAATCATGACAATCCAATGAGTTAACTGGTTCAGTATTCAACATCACTTGGCCTTTTAATTAATTTCCTTTACTTTGGACCTCTTGTTATATATATTTTCCAAATTTACCCCAAACGTTACCCTATTATTTCGCTAATGGAAATAATCAATCATCACTAACCTCTCTTACGACTACCAGCTAATACCATCTTCAGATAATCCGATGTTATTCAAGTTGGGGTATTTTAATTTCCTCTAAGACCTTGATCAACAACGTTCTTATCCTCAGATAAATATAAGTTGTAATCAAAAACCAATATTCCATTCAAATCTTAAACAAGTTCCATTATAAACTGGATTTTGTTATACAACACTATGACCCACTCCTTTTTCCCAAATTTACTTTTACCAATCTTCTTTCAGATCTATTCAACCATTTCTCCCTTTGGAAATCTTATTTAAATTCCCTTTTCTTACTTAATCCCATTCTTGAGTAATCGTTAAGTTAAAATTAACGCTTTTCCCTTTTTAACCTCATTTAAAAACTCTGGTTTATCACAAAACCTTCTTGATCTAAATTTCCTCTAACTTAATTCATATAATTAAGTAATGTTTATTTCAAGCTATTATATTTGCTTGAAATTCCTTTATAACTTCGTTATAAAAAGTCCGGGTTTTATATTTAAAACCCGTGCATAACTCCTTACACCATCCCATTAGATTTCATTTCACTTCGATTACTTTAGAAAAGCAATTTTCTAAATTATTATTAATTAAGATAATAATTTATTTCGATTAGCAACTACTTCAGTAGTTAAGTCTTTATTAACCAAAGTAAATGGTAAATCTCTTTAAAAACCTTATTTAAACAATATTCATTAAAATACTCTAATAAAAAAACATCAATTTGATAATCAAATCCTAATCAAACTGGTCAATTTAATTAACTCGAAACTCGATTATCTTATTAACCGTTTCTAATTAATCCTTACTTTAAATTAATTAAAAATATAATTAATTTAAATAATCCCATTAATTGTTTCTTTACAAAACAATCATCAAAGTCTTACCACTCGATTTATTCTCATACTTGTAAATCTGATTAACATTAGATTTTATTTTATAAAATAAATTATTAACAAATCAAAATCTAAAATAATTTAAATATTTATTTATTTCCCTTTTATAACTTTTATTCAAAATAATATATTTCAAAATACATCTCTGGTTATAAAATAAATTTTATAACTTCATCTTTATCGATTCACCTGACGGTGAATCAATAATTGTAAAACGATTTATCTTATAGGCCATACGCTACCAAATACTCTACCAATACCGGCCATTGGTTTAAACAACACACAGATTGAATTTCCAGTAAATGATCACAAAAAAATTCAATCACCAATCATGACAGTTCATATATGATAATATGAAAATAAATAATGCATTTGAGAAATCCGGTTGGATCCCTCCAACTTGTTCTTCCCTGTATACAAATTGGTTATCCCAAATCAGACCATTCAATTTCATTTAGCTAATAACAATAAACAACAGTCATTTAACATCAACCAATCCACAAGCAATTCAAACAATTCAAATAGTTTAAAACATGTCTATTTGGTAAACATGACCAACCAAGGTGAGTTACCTTTATTGGAACCAATCGTTAAAAATAACGATTTGGTATTTCACTGAAATTAAACACAGTAACTTCATCAGTTAGATCAACAACAAATGTGTAACTAGCAAACAGGAAACCATCAGCAAGTAGAGCACACAAAATAAAAACCCAATTTATATAAAATATAAATAGGAAAAATACTGAGTGAGTTTAAATCACCTTGATTTGATTATTCTGAAACAGTTGGTTACAGTTAAATTAAACAGTCGTTTAATTTTAACTGTAAATTCTAGTTATCTCCGCTTCTATCCAATCTCGTTCCATAGCGTGGTGCTGGTCACCACCATTCCAACGGTGTACGGTTTGTCCGATTCTGATCTGATATGGATAAGATATTAACAATTTAATTTATCAATATATAATCTAATCGTTAATTCCTAAATTACGGTTTGATAAACTAATAACATTTTAGTTACAGAATAATATAGTCGACTTTTGTATTCCTCCATGGACGTTCGCTCGGCATTTCCAAACTAGAAACTGCATCAAATTTACGGAATAAATTATTAACGTTATAAACTATACGATTTTTAATTTCTAATTGCTATTAATATATACTAATTAGATTGGTAAATTTTATGGTTGAATTTCTTGGATTACAATGAATCGGCTGCCAATTTTCCTGAGACGACCCCAAATCCCGTACTGACGGCGGCAAGGGTAATCTTTGGAATATAACACATAAACAGATAATAGCAGGACAGCATTAAATAAACACACCAGATAATGCACAATAGAATATATTGGATAAACGTAATCATCAGAGTTACATAGTATACAGGATCATACTTAGTATAAATACAGTTCAGTTATACATAAATGTCTACAGCGGAAAACAAACAAAATATGTACAATAGGAGCTGAACAGCATAAAATAGATAAATGATAGAATCCATCTTCAGCTCCAGCTATCCAGAGAAACACAGCTAAAACATGAATACACGGCTGCCCGTATAGAAAAAGGGGCACCCGAGTTTGAAAGTAAAACAAACTACGAGTCAGTCATGGGACTGGTATGAGAAATCTACTCAATGAATTTAAAATAAGGCTAATCACAGGACCACGCCACTTTCGTGGAACGGGTTTACTCCATTGGATTGCCAGTGCTTTTAAAACAAATAATTCTTTTAAACATCGCAATGCTTTTTATAAAAATGAAGCCATTATAAGACTCAGTTCCCATCACACAATGCAACGCAAACCGGAGGATAGAGTTTTACCTTATAATGGCCAAAATATGCTTGATACGAATAAAACAAAAGCATTTGATATTATTACTAGTGTTTATATGTTTTAACAACAATTTCAAATCATAACTATCAATCATAGACGGCATTAATGCCCCATACCACTATGTCGCCATATATAAGTATACAATCAAAACCGCACAGTCACGTATTTGGAAATTGGATTTCCGTCATGAACCAATGCAAAAGATAGTCCTTACTGAATTCGAGACGCTCTAGTCCGCCCCTCAGGCAAGTACTCAGTCAAGCCTTTGGATCGTCAGGGCCGGTCCACCGATGTGGATTAAAATTCCTGAACACTGCGTTTCCCCGAGCTTTGGGGCGTGAGTAAGCCAACGAATGACTACTCCATCGGTCCCGGATCGACCGATATCTCCGAGGCGCCTCACAACAGTAACAACCACATAAGTCAAACTCGTTAGGGCATGTAAAACCACTGACGCCACTTCTAACTAAAAGGAAACGCATGCCCTCCCTGACGTCCTCTCCCGTTTCTGGTTCATACCGGGGTGTGAGGCTCGCGATTTCACGTTATACACAAAGCTATGCCACACAGGAGGTGCTTTGATCATCACTACAAGACTTTGCTTTTGAACAGAAGCCCTGATCACTGCATCTTAGCATGCCACACAGGCAATTCACACCATGTAACTGATGGATATCAATCACACAGAATAAATTCCAATGTCAGACACACTGTCCATCTGCAAGTCCGTTCTGGATCTGAATGAAACCGGAGGCACTATATACCTCGCAAACCATTCGATCACCATGTACGTCTGGACGATCACCACTCATTATCCATATTTCGGGATGCCTCCCAATCAGGACATCAGTTACCATCCAAACGAGGTGAAGATCTCCGGTCCTCGACTACTTTCTTCATCTTCGATTTCTTATCGTCGATTCAGTTATTCAGAATGGGATAAACCCAATCTTCCTGAGCAACTTGCGTATATAATAAACAAGTGCTACACAAACACTACTACGCATCATTTCAATTCATTAGTCACTAACCGTCAATCAGTAAAAGAACGATTTCCCAAATATTAACCCCGAAGGCCGAAACCAACATCAGATCAATACCCAAGAAACCATTCGACTTAGCCAACCTTCAGTTAGTTTCTAAATTTCACATCCATATCGTTTATAATATTTTATAATGATTTATCGCTATTTTTGTTTATTTTAAAATAGCCAATTTATTCAAAACGACGCTTCGGGCCATAACGCGGCTATGGCGCTGTTTTTCTTCAGATTTGATTTATACATATCTGAAAATCTAACCGTTGGATCTTCACAAATTTTACATTATTAGAAAGATCTTTTCAAAATGAATCCAACGGTTCTAGTTTCAGGAAAATCCGACGGTCGGATCTCCCGGTATAATCGTTTGAAGTTTCGATTTCAAAATACGAACTACAGCGTCGTTATTCGATTTAATATAATTATATATATATAATCGATTCTGGCGTTGTTTTTCTTCATATTTGAATTAAGCATTCCAGACAATCCAATCGTTGGATTTTTACAAAGTTGGTGCCGTTGGAAAGATATTTCCAAAGCGAACCCAACGATTGCGATTTCAGGAAAATCCGATGGTCAGATCTCCCGCACTAATCGTTTGAAATCACGGTTTCAAAATACGAACTTCAGCTTCGTTATTTGATATATTTCAATTCTATATATATATATATATATATATATATATATCGATTCTTCGATTTCAAAACTATATGGTTTTCATACATTTGATAAAAATGATATTTTTATCTAACTGTCTTCTATTTCAACACTTCACTATTTTTAGCAATTCATGTATATAATAAAAATGTGATTTTTATTGTAAAACAATTCATTTCAAAACACGATTATTTTATATAGTTCATATAGGTAAATAAAATAGGATTTTTATTATAAAACAATTTCTTTCAAAATACGAATACCATTCGACACATGAATTTCAATTCAACGAATGAATTTCGATTCAACACAAGAAGGTTTTCTATAATTTATATATATAGATAAAAAGGTGATTTTTATATTCAAAACACGAATACCATTCAACACATGAATTTCAATTCAACGAATAAATTTCAATTCAACGAATGAATTTCGATTCAACACATGAAGGTTTTCAATAGTTTATATATATAGATAAAAAGGTGATTTTTATTGCAAAACAATTTATTTCAAAATATGAATACCATTCAACACATGAATTTCAATTCAGCGAATGAATTTCAATTCAACACATGAAGGGTTTCTATAGTTTATATATATAGATAAAAAGGTGATTTTTATATTCAAAACACGAATACCATTCAACACATGAATTTCTATTCAACGAAGGTTTTCTATACAATAGACGAATATAGTTTCAACACAGGAAAATAATTCTAACACATGAATATTATTCAAAATTTTGGCAGCATAACGGCAGGGTAGTTAAAACCGGGACCGTCCCTAGTACGGCTCCTCGCTCTACCTTAAAGCCTCGCAGCTTTTGACAATGCGGAATCATGCATCTAGTTCGCACACAGGCGGCATGTATATTTTTTTCATTTCCACAAACTAATCCTATGTGGTTTCAACCAAATATTTCTCAACCAAAAACGGGTATTTTTCAACCACAATCAATCAATTTCAACCACAAACAATTCTAATCAAGAATTCGTATCAATCAATTTTCACACCAATCACAACCAATAAATATCATCCATGGTTTGTGGACGAGGGGCGTATATATATATATATAGCACTTAACTTCTATTTCAACACATATATAATTTTCACAACGCATATACAACTTATATATCGAACGTACAACTTATACAACGCTTGCGCAAGAGGTGTACAATGCTTATATAACTCATACATCGACTATATAATTTATACATCGTCGTTTTCCATATCGTTTATAAATTAGAAATCTCACATTGGGTTCCACTCCACCAAAAATGGCAGAAGGCTCAGAAAAATATGCGGTCTCTTCTAAAATGTAGAAGGCGTCCACACGAGTCCACTATCTCTTGTTTCACTGAATTTCGTCAACACACGAAAAAGATATGATTTTTCAAAGTTTTCAACGGTTTAAAGGTGTTAAAACAGTTGAAAATAAACAAGGCCGTATACCTTATTTGAATCTTCAAAACTAGGTTTTGGGTTTTCCTCAAATCCGTGCGGCTTGAGACCGAACCACCTACGCCACGTCGAAGAGCTTGGAGTGGCGCGTCGTCGCCTGGGAGGGGGTTGAACTCGGCGGTCTGAGCTGTCCACGGCGGCGGTTGAAAGTCGAGATCTTCCTGGTGTCGATTCTCCCTATCCACACAACGAAAAAATCCCAACCACGTATGGATTTGAAGAGCTCGGGAAGATCTTCAAAATGTTCAACTGTGGCAGGAGCTAATTCGGCATGGATTGTGAGAAAAAGAAGAGAGAAGGATTGAAGAGTGTTCCGCCTATAATCGACTGTCGCGGAGAGAGAAAAGGAATTTTCTGACCAATGAGATTTTTTTATTAATTTATATATTTTTAAATTTCTAAAATACCCCTTGTCACACACGAACACCAATTCAAACCCAACGACTGTCGTCCCTAGCGTTTTACCCCCATTCCGAACACAATGGGATAAGTTTTGTAGGCCCATTCAACTGTTTCAGTCAGTTTTTCTTCAAATTAAAATATAAAACATTCAATATTTGATTTGAACATACATTTCAATTTGTCAGGGCCACAAACTGATTCGAAAAATTCAAGAAAAATGGATCTAGCTATGTTTTGATGATACGGTCCCAACAAAATTAGTTTCATCGAATTCTGAGATCGTTTGCAAAATGACCCTTTTCTGGTCGATCCAATTTAACTGTAATTGACCAAAACACGTTTTCCTTTGCCACGCCCACATACTAGCTTCAAAAATTATGAAATTTGAAACCTAGCAATAACTTCACATCCCGGATCCAACAAAAGTGGTTTCGTCGAATTCCGAGGTCGTTTGCAAAATGGCCAATTTCACGGGCTATATAAATTCCATAGCGACCTTTCTGAAAATTCATTTGGCCATAACTTTTGCTTTCCGCTATGAAACTTCGATTTTTCATATTCTTTAGAAAGGTATTCACTAACAGATTTAAATATTTTTGGTTTCACCCAAATCCATTTTGTTTTGCACCCGGTACAGTCAGTCGAATTTTGAATTCAAATTTTGAAACTACCGCGCCATTTCAGGCCTTGTTTATAATTCAAAGTAATTATATTTATTTTCAACTTCGATTCAAACTTACCTTTCATCATTATTATTTAAAATATTTATTTTAAATATTTAAAATCCACTATTTTAGCCAATTTAAAAAATTTTAATTGGTTCATATTTTCCGGGTCGTTACAATCTCCCTCACTTAAAACTTTTCATCCCCGAAAAGGAACAAAGTCGAAAGTGGTTTGATTAATCAACTCTACGTTAACTCTGGCTTCCATTCTCCAACTTTTCAGTTTCTGAGAATTTTCAAATTCTTCAAAAATTAGGCTAACACCCAAAATTTTCAAAAAAATTCGCCATAACCTCCTTTGTACGGGGAGGGGTTTGGAAATTTATTGGGTCGTATTAGGTACCCAATAAATCCTAATAAGCAAACACATATTTATAGTGATATATTCTGGTGTTTACAGGGGAGCGTGTATTGATAATAACTCCAGAGAATAAATTCTCGTCAACCTGTCAAAGCCTGAGGGAGTGTGTATTTTGATTGCTCCAGAGGATAAATCCTCGTCACCTCGTCCCATGTGGGAAATAAATAGTCCATGTTCCGTATCTAATGACTAGAGAGACGTGATTATTGTCAACTCCAGACTCGTGTGGGGTTTTTATTAATCTGGCAATTTTATCGTTACAATTTAAATAGTCCATATCAGTCATTAGTTCAACCTGTAAAATATAGTCATCGCCATACAAGCCTCTCGCTCGTATGGTAAATCTTCCACCTCGTCACACAAGCTCCAAATGCTTATGTGGTATATGATGAAGTATGCCTATCTTCAGAAGTATGCCATGTAATGTAGTTCAAAATTAATTGTTACTATCCTATGGCGACGTTTATTATTTCACACAGAACAACCAGCACTCCGCATCCAATGGCATTCACAGGAGTTGATATAATAATATTTCGCATCCAACTCATTAAGGTTTACCTATTTGTCGGGCACGCAAACAAAATCTTTACTCAACAGCTAATCCATTTACCTGTTCAAACATATATGTGCCCATGTATATATTTCTATCTATTTTTAAATCAGTTCAATGTGTGATTTAATCAAATAAATTCTACCATTCATTCAATTATTGATTAAATTAACCATCGTTTTAATAATTAATCAATCTAATTTACTATCACACAACACAAACAACAATCAAATTGTTTTTAACTTTTCAAAAATATATTAATCAATTTCTATTTTCTTTTAAAATCATTCAGACAATATAATTAACAATGCACATCCATGGAAAGAAAATAACAATAGAGTGGAGAATTAATTGGTAATGCAAAGTATGGTAAATGTACCTTCCACCGGAGTCAATCAGAGATATCCACTCGGCATCTAGTATAGGCTTTCTGAATGCTCTCCTCAGTTTCCCAAGTACATTCTTGCGGATCTCCACTCCATTGCACATTGACTAAGTGAACCTTCTTGTTCCTCAGTTCTTTGGTCTCTTTGCCGATGATCTTTAGCGGCTCTCTTCTCACAGCTAATTCTGGAGTAATTTCAATATCGTGTTGAGCTGCTTCTTCCACAATCATGTCTGGATCATGAACGTGCTTTCGAAGTTGAGATATGTGAAATACATCATGAACTCCAGGCAACGAATCCGGCAGTTTAACTCTATAAGCGAGCGTTCCGATCCGTTCCAGAATAGGAAACGGACCAATGAATTTGGGCACCAACTTCCCAGTTTTACCGAACCGGATAACTCCTCTCATCGGCGATACTTTCAGATATACATAGTCGCCAACAGCAAATGATATATCTCTTCCTCTCTTGTCAGCATAGCTCTTCTGGTGGCTTTGAGCGGCGAGTAATCGTTTCTTAACGAAATCTACTTTGTCGGCAGCTTCTCGGATCATATCAGGCCCTAACACAAGTCTATTACCGAGTTCGACCCAACAAGAAGGAGATCGGCACGGTCTACCATACAATGCTTCGAATGGTGACATTGTCAGGCTCGCCTGGTAGTTGTTGTTATAGGAGAATTCAGCCAAATGCAGATGGTCTTCCCATGATCCACCGAAATCTAGAACACAAACCAACAATAGATCTTCTATTATACGATTCACCCTCTCAGTCTGACCATCTGTCTGAGGATGATAAGCGGTGCTTAAATTTAGCTTTGTTCCCAGTTCTACGTGAAACGCCTCCCAGAATTTACTAGTAAATATCGGGTCACTATCACTGACTATACTGAGCGGCACTCCATGTAGTCTAACAATTTCCCTGAAGTATATCTACACTAGACTCTGAGCAGTTCTGTTTGATCTGACAGGTATGAAATGGGTGGTCTTCGTGAAGCGATCTATGTTCACCCAAATATTGTCATTTCCTTTTCTGGTTCTGGGCAAACCATCAATGAAGTCCATGGAAATATGTTCCCACTTCCAGCCTGGAACGTTCAGCGGTTGCAACAATCCAACCAGTTTCTGTTGGTCGCTTTTGACTAGCTGGCAAGTAGGGCATCGACAAACATATATTAAAACGTCTCTTTTCATAGCCTTCCACCAGAATGTTCGCTTGAGATCGTTGTACATTTTGGCCACACCAGGATGGATACTCAGCTTGGACTTGTAACACTCGCCTAACACTTCCCTTTTTAGCTCGGGGATGCCAGGAACACAAATCCTTCCTTTCAATCTCAGGATTCCGTCGTTATCTATTTGAAAACACAAGGGTTCGCCTTTCTGAATCCTTTTGATCATATCCTTAATAAAGTTATCCTCCTTCCGAAGAATAGATATTTTGTCAATCAAGGAAGTCGTAATAATAAAACTGGCGATCATTACATTCTTTCGGCTTAACGCATTGGCCACGACATTGGCTTTCCCTGGAGTGTATAGAATTTCAAAATCATATGCTGCAAGAAACTCTAGCCAACGTTGCTACCTCAGATTCAGGTCTTTCTGGGTGAACAGATACTTTAACGACTGATGATCTGTATACAGTTCGAATTTCTCAACCAGAAGATAGTGTCTCTAGATTTTCAAAGAGAATACGGTAGCTAACAACTCAAGATCATGAGTTACGTAGTTCTTCTCTATGGTTTCAACTGATGGCTAGCATAAGCAATCACTTGACCTCTTTGCATTAACACTGCGCCAAGGCCTTCTCCAGAAGCGTCAGTCCAGACTTTCAAGTCCTCATTGCCATCTATTATTGTTAACACTGGAGCAGTTGTCAGTTTTAATTTCAGCTCCTGGAAAGCTTCCTCACATACCGGAGTCCAATTGAATCTCGAACGTTTCTTAGTCAGTTTTGTTAAGGAACTTGATGTCTTCGCGAAATCCTTAATGAATTTCTGATAATAACTGGCTAACCCGAGAAAACTTCTAACTTCTGTTGGCGTACGAGGCTGTTTCCAATTCTGAATAGCAGTGATCTTACTTGGATCCACAGCAATTCCTTCCTTTGACACTACATGGCCAAGAAATTTGACTTCTTCTTGCCAGAATATATATTTGGAAAACTTTGCTTTTAATACATTCCTTCTGAGGATTTCCAGAACTTGTTCCAAATGTTTTTCATGTTCGGACTTTGATTTAGAGAAGATTAGAATATCGTCAATAAAAACTAGAATAAATTTATTCAGGACTCCTCTGAACACTCTATTCATCAAATCGACGTAGTAAGATGGAGCGTTACATAAGCCGAACAACATTACTAACCACTCATAGAATAGGTCTGGACCCCTGAATGCTATCATAGGAACACATTCTTCGGCAATACGAAGCTGATGGAAGCCTGTAGCTAGGTCCATCCTTGAAAATACCTATGCTCCCTTCAAACGATCCAATAAATCATCGATTCGCGGCAATGGATATTTATTCTATATTGTCTGCTTGTTCAAATCACAGTAATCCACACATAGACGTAGAATACCATCAGATTCTAGGACAAATACCACTGCTACTCCCCAATCAGAGAAACTAGGCCTGATCAGACCCTTCCATACTAGCTGTCGTGTTTGATTGTCAAGTTCTTCTTTCTCTTTCAAGGACGTTCTTCGAATAGCGTGAACTACCGGCCTTGCATTGGGAATCAAAGCGATCTTGAAATCAATTTCCCTCTGCGGAGGTAAGCGAACAACCTCTTCGAAAGCATCCGCATAATTCTTGATGACAGAAATATCTTTCACGAGGTCGGGAATATTCTCTCTAACTACTGGGGTATTTTCTATTTGAGTAGGAGAAATATCGAGAGCTGCCCAAAAGTCTTTTCTATTAGGATTCTGACCTTCACGCGGTATGGTTATATAATTCCCTGATTTAATCTTAGCCCTAACAACTCTCTCGGCGCATCTAACCTCTGCTTCATATTTGGTTAGCCAATCCAATCCCAGAATAAGATCGAATTCATTAAAGTTCATGACGATAGAGATAGTAGGGAATTTATAACAGGAAAAAGAGACAGGTACTGCACAAACCCAACTGAGATCAATTGAACCCCCAACCGGATTTTGGACAGTCATTGGTTCTTTGAGCTTCTTTAAATTCAAATCCAGTTTCTTAACTACATTCTTGGAAATGAAGCTTCGTGACGCACCTGTATCAAACAGCACTTTGACTGGAATGTTTTTGACATTAAGCGTGCCTTCCAAAACATCAGCCCTTCCTTGACAAGCTGAGGGCTCGGAAGTTTCCGCTATTTCATTTATACGTACTGCTTCGGGTTCCTTTGAGAGTTGGCACTCCCATGCAATATGACATGCTTGATTACACTTATGGCATTTCCTTTCACCATGTGAGTTCCTTTGTTTCTTAGTGGGTTTAGACCCCTTCTTCCTTCGTTCGTTCCAAGATTTGCAATTTATCGCCGAATGTCCTTGCTTATTGTAGCTTAAGCATGTGGCAGTCGTTACAGGTCCCTTCCCAGATCTGGCCCTTTTTCGATTTACTTTGGGCTTCTTACTGACCTCAGACATCGTACTGGCCTCCGGATTATCAGTTTCTGGCTCACTTTTCTTACTAGAACTGACCTCTTCTTCGTAAGGCAACATACCTTTCTTGTCGAGATCCTCATACTGGTAAGCCATGTATATCATATCAGAGAAAGGAAGTTTCACATTCCTCAACACACTATTCTGATATTTTCTTTGCAGGCCATGAATAAACCTCGAATTCTTCCTCTTTGGATCTTGAATCAGATGAGGAGCAAAGTGAGAAAGTTCGTTGAATTTCTTATGATATTCTTGGATGGTCATATCCCCTTGTACCAGATAAGAAAATTCATCACATAATCGCTCGGTTGCTTCGGGAGGAGTAAATCTTTCTAGGAAAATCACTTTGAATCTATCCCAGGTGATGTCACCTTCTAGATTATCTTTAATAACTGGATCCCACCAAAACAAAGCTTCTTCCTTGAGTGCCCAAGACGCCAGTAATCTTTTCTGATCGTTCTCAGCTTTAAACCTTCAAAGATTTTCTCTGTAGAACGGATCCAAGCTTGTGTTTCCATAATGGACTCTTTGCCTAAGAATGGCGATCCACCCAGATTTCAAAATCTCTTGAATAGAACTTCTATATCCGATTCTGGCTGTGGGAGCACAACTGGCTCATTAGCTGGTTGAGCAATACGATTATTTCTTCTGTTCATGTCACTCATTTTCTAGTGCGTCTGCAATTAGCAGACAAAGTGTCAGGTCAACAGAAAAGATATTTCAAAATATAGAGATAAATACTTCAATGTAAATGTGTCTACTGGAGTGTATTTCATTCTGGTTTACTTATACTAGGATATTACTGATCCTATCTGTATAGAATTACCCGTACTGGAAAACTACTGGTTCTATTTCTGACGAGTTCGTTCATATGTTATATTCCAGAACAAAGCTTAACCAAAGCTCTGATACCAAATGAGACGACCCCAAACCCCATACTAACGGCGGCAAGGGTAATCTTGGGAATATAACACATAAACAGATAATAGCAGGACAGAATTAAATAAATACACCAGATAATGCACAATAGAATATACTGAAAAAACGTAATCATCAGAGTTACACAGTATACAGGATCATACTTAGTACAAATACAGTTGAGATATACATAAATGTCTACAACGGAAAACAAACAAAATATGTACAATAGGAGCTGAACAGCATAAAATAGATAAATGATAGAATCCATCTTCAGCTCCATCTATCCAGAGAAAGCCAGCAAAAACCTGAATACAAGGCTGCCCGTGTAGAAAAAGGGCACCCGAGTTTGAAAGTGAAACAAACTACGAGTCAGTCATGGGACTGGTATGAGAAATCTACTCAACACATTTAAAATAAGGCTAATCACAGGACTACGCCACTTTCGTGGAATGGGTTTATTCCATTGGATAGCCAGTGCTTTTAAAACAAATAATTCTTTTAAACATCGCAATGCTTTTTATAAAAATGAAGCCATTATAAGACTCAGTTCCCATCACAAAATGCAACGCAAACCGGAGGATAGAGTTTTACCTTATAATGGCCAAAATATGCTTGATACGAATAAAACAAAAGCATTTGACATTATTACTAGTGTTTATATGTTTCAAAAACAATTTCAAATCATAACTATCAATCATAGATGGCATAAATGCCCCATACCACTATGTCGCCATATATAGGTATACAATCAAAACCGCACAGTCACGTATTTGGAAATTGGATTTCCGTCATGAACCAAGGCAAAAGATAGTCCTTACCGAATTCGAGACGCTCTAGTCCGCCCCTCAGGCAAGTACTCAGTCAAGCTTTTGGATCGTCAGGGCCGGTCCACCGATGTGGATTAAAATTCCTGAACACTGCGTTTCCCTGCCCTATGGGGCGTAAGTAAGCCAACGAATGACTACTCCATCGGTCCCGGATCGACCGATATCTCCGAGGTGCCTCACAACAGTAACACCCACATAAGTCAAACTCATCACGGCGTGTAAAACCACTGACGCCACTTCTAACTAGAAGGAAACGCATGCCCTCCCTGATGTCCTCTCCCGTTTCTTGTTCATACCGGGGTGTGAGGCTCGCGATTTCACGTTATACACAAAGCTATGCCACACAGGCGTTGCTTTGATCATCACCATAAGACTTTGCTTTTCAACAGAAGCCCTGATCACTACATCTTATCATGCCATACAGGCAATTCACACCGTGCAACTGATGGCTATCAATCACACAGAATTAATTCCAATGTCAGACACACTGTCCATCTGCAAGTCCGTTCTGGGTCTGAACGAAACCAGAGGCACTATATACCTCGCAAACCCTTCGATCACCACGTACGTCTGGACGATCACCACTCATTATCCATATTTCGGGATGCCTCCCAATCAGGACATCGGTTACCATCCAAACGAGGTGAAGATCTCCGATCTTCGACCACCGTCTTCATCTTCGATTTCTTATCGTCGATTCAGTTATTCAGAATGGGATAAACCCGGTCTTTCTGAGAAACTCGAGTATATAATAAACAAGTGCTACACAAACACTACTACGCATCATTTCAATTCATTAGTCACTAACCATCAATCAGTAAGAGAACGATTTCCCAAATATTAACCCTGAAGGCCGAAAACAACATCAGATCAATACCCAAGAAACCATTTGACTTAACCAACCTTCAGTTAGTTTCTAAATTTCACATCCATATCGTTTATAATATTTTATAACGATTTATCACTATTTTTATTTATTTTAAAATAGCTAATTTATTCAAAACAACGCTTCGGGCCATAACGCGGCCGTGGTGCTGTTTTTCTTCAGATTTGATTTACTCATATCTGAAAATCTAACCGTTGGATCTTCAAAAAATTTATATTATTAGAAAGATCTTTTCAAAACGAATCCAACGGTTCCAGTTTCAGGAAAATCCGACGGTCGGATCTCCCGGTATAATCGTTTGAAGTTTCGATTTCAAAATACGAACTGCAGCGTCGTTATTCGATTTAATATGATTATATATATATATATATATATATTCGATTCTTGCGCTGTTTTTCTTCAGATTTGAATTAAACATTCCAGACAATCCAACCGTTGGATTTTTACAGAGTTGGTGTGTAACACCCCGAAAATTCTATAACTGTGAAAGTAACAAATTAAAGTATAATTAATCTGAAATTAAAGAACCAAGGGAAACGGGATACGCCATTGCGTTCGTCTCGGAAAAATACGCGAAATAGAGTCCGAGTTTTCGAAAAACGGGGTCCGTATGAAGAAGATATGGCCTTCGGAAGTTTTGAATTAAATTTAAAATTCAAACAGAATTAAACAATTAAATATTCCGAAGTGGGGCCCATTGGGCCAGAAGAACGCCCGCCTGGGCCACCCAGGTCGACTGGGCTGTCGACCTGGGCTACCCATGTCGACAGGGCTGTCGACAGCCCTGTCGACAGGGGTATCGACCTGGTCGAGCCCAGTCAACCTGGCTGGCCAGGTCGGTGTGTGGTCGAATTTCTGTGGTCTGCTTTGTCATTAGGGCTAGGTGGCGGGTTTTTATTGGTCTCTCTTCCTAATGAATGGCTACGATCTAACCTAGCAACATCAATGGTCCTAATCAATTCCTAACCTCTATATAAACAACCCTAGACTAAACCCTAATCTATTCATTCAAATTGAGAACATAGCCGCCATGTTGCTGAGGAACGACTAAGAGTAGCCGCCAACTAGAGAGAGGATTAGGAAGAAAGTTCTAAAGCCTAAAGCAATTCAAGCAACCTAAAGCCAATCAATTCAACAAAGGAATCATATCTCTTAATTAGAGAATTCGCCGCAACCATTGTAAGTAGAGTATTACTTTGGTATAAATAAACAACTGTGTTGATGTGTATGCTTGAATTGTGGCAATGGAAGTAATTCATATTTGTGCGTTCTTATCAATTTATATAAGTTTGGATTATGTTATTCATATTATAAAGGACTACATGCGGTAGTTCTATGCAAGTAAACGTTTGGAATATTTCGCAAATTATGTAATCTATGTTGAAGCTACATGTATGTAGTTGATTGAAATTCATGCAAGTTTGGGCTTTGTGATTTTGCCATCATGATGTATATTTTTGTGCATAAATCATTTTGCAAGTAACAAGTTTGGTTGTTATAGTTCATATGAAACTATGTTGGAATTTTGATACCATAATCCATGTATTAAGTCATGCTTTTGCAAATTTATGAATATGGCAAGGTCTTGAATGATATTTGGCATAATTGGAATCCATGATTAAGTCTATCTTGTTTATATGATGACATATATGAGACATGGCTAGGTTAGACTCAAAAATCCCTTTTTGCAAGTTTTAAAGCAAACACCATGTTTAGGAATATTTATGCATAAGTATGTTTATACCATCGTTATGTGATTAGACTTAAACCATGATTAAGTTGAATTATGCTTTTGTATTGGTAACAAAGTATCCCCTTTGTAAACATGTAGAAACCTTATGAACATGACATGTTTATGTTTATGCCATGCTTATGTTTGACATTATGCCATGTTTATGCCAAAAGTATTTATGCCATGCTTATGTTTGACATTATGCCATGTTTATGCCAAAAGTATTTATGCCATGCTTATGTTTGACATTATGCCTAAATAAAAATATAGATTCATGGGGTAGTTAAACCAATGCAAGTTCACATGCTTTGATTCATGTTACCTATGTTACCACTATGCAAGTACATCAATTTCTATTTTGTATTCCCAACGTCGTATTGCAAGTTCATGCGCTCACCTTCCCTTCTTTGTGTATACGCCATAAGCCTCCCCTTTTCGCATGGCTAAATTGGGCTTTAAAAGGCTAAGCCCAATATATATATAAACGGACGTGTAAAACGGGGGAAAATAACGTTGGGTTAAAAATTAATTAATGAATGAAAATATAAAATAGAAGGGCCCAAATTCAAGTATGGGTTGGGCCCGTGATTGGTGTGATCTTTACACCATTAACTTAATAATGGGCCGCAAATATTTACATATAAATAAAGCAGGATGACAAGATATGTAAATGTAGAAAATACGATGTGTTTAACCCGAGGTTGGATTGAGTTGTGATGTAAACCTGCCCGGAACCGCCCGGCTGTCCAGTAGTCACAACAATACCTATCCAATGTGGGAGGTTAAACATGGAGCCCAGCAAGGACCCGAGGTTAGACTGAGTTGGGGTGTAAGACTGCCCGGAACCAACCGGCAACAGGCAGCCACAACAATACCTGTCTAATGTGAGAGGTCAGGGCCTTAATAAGACAATTAAGGCTGAGTCAGGATTGTTAGGATTAAGTGAACTAAAGACTTAATCAAAATGGAACATGCTAAACTAAACGGACTGGTGGGGTTAGGTAGGAAACACTTAACCAACTTAGCATGTTGGCTAGAGATAGAAAACCTAGTAACGGGGGACCCTTTTCAGCAGTAACCCTAAAAGGTGTATCAGGATACCCTGAAACTAGGCAGGGTGGGGCACGATTACTGGGCTGATTGTAAGAGGTCAAAGCGACGGCGGTGGTGTAGCAGTGTAGGTTCTAACGGAGTGCGGGCGTGCACACACTCCGGCGCAGAAAAATAAGGCACTGGACACCAGTAGCATACCTGTGCACTCTAAGGTTGTGTCGGGTTGCCACTATGGGACTTGATACACCCCATGGTGGGACCAGCATAGGTAACTACAGACATCGGGGGCCGTAAGACACATGTAACTATGCGAGTAGGAGCCGATCATCATTGAATGGATCACATCACCCTGATTATGGGGTGCAAATTGGAAACTAGTTTATATGGGTTCAGAGATTAACATGGGGTACGATAGTATATTCGACCCTAGGTAACTTAACCAAGTTCATAGTGTTTGCCCACTTCCTGTTTTACTTATCATACCCAGTTCTTTATTCATAGACAAAGTAGTACTAGACTTACTCAGGCTTTATGTCTGACTCTATTTTTCTTTCGTCTTCTTTCTTCCGTTCCCCCCCCCCCCCAGGTCCTCAGGGAGGGAACGCAGCAGCTTGACCAACCTCAACATCCAGCTTGAAGAAGAGAAATGTATTGCTTGGACTTTCCTGTTTTGAACTATGGCTTTGGACAATCCACTATGGGGCTTTTGCAGTTTATCTATGTTTTATTTATGCTTCTTTAAATCATGTACTCAAGACAGATTATGAAAGTGTTATGTTATGTTTTTGGAAAGGATGTTGTTGTAACACGTATTTGACTTTATGAAATAAAAGTTTGTTGTTCTTCCGCTGTTTACAAATATGTGTTCTTATATCTGTCTTGTATATCTGCGACTTGTACTTATAAACCTCCACCAAAATTAGGGCATTCCCTTTGAGAGTGACCCTAACGGAGGTGGGGTGTTTCACGGTGTCGTTGGAAAGATATTTCCAAAGGAAACCCAACGGTTGCGATTTCAGGAAAATCCGATGGTCGGATCTCCTGCACTAATCGTTTGAAATCGCGATTTCAAAATATGAACTGCAGCTTCATTATTCGATATATTTCAATTCTATTTATATATATATATATCGATTCTTCGATTTCAAAACTATATGGTTTTCATACATTTGATAAAAATGATATTTTTATCTAACTGTCTTCTATTTTAACACTTCACTATACTTAGCAATTCATGTATATAATAAAAATGTGATTTTTATTGTAAAACAATTCATTTCAAAACACGATTACTTTATATAGTTCATATAGGTAAATAAAATAGGATTTTTATTATAAAACAATTTCTTTCAAAATACGAATACCATTCAACACATGAATTTCAATTCAACGAATGAATTTCGATTCAACACATGAAGGTTTTCTATAATTTATATATATAGATAAAAAGGTGATTTTTATATTCAAAACACGAATACCATTCAACACATGAATTTCAATTCAACGAATGAATTTCGATTCAACACATGAAAGTTTTCTATTGTTTATATATATAGATAAAAAGGTGATTTTTATTGCAAAACAATTTATTTCAAAATATGAATACCATTCAACACCTGAATTTCAATTCAACGAATGAATTTCAATTCAACACATGAAGGTTTTCTATAGTTTATATATATAGATAAAAAGGTGATTTTTATATTCAAAACACGAATACCATTCAACACACGAATTTCTATTCAACGAATTAATTTCAATTCAACACATGAAGGTTTTCTATACGACAGACGAATATAGTTTTAACACAGGAAAATAATTCTAACACATGAATATTATTCAAAATTTCGGAAGCATAACGGCAGGGTAGTTAAAACCGGGACCGTCCCTAGTACGGCTCCTCGCTCTACCTTAAAGCCTCGCAGCTTTTGACAATGGGGAATCATGCATCTAGTTCGCACGCAGGCGGCATGTATATTTTTTTCATTTACACAAACTAATCCTATGTGGTTTCAACCAAATATTTCTCAACCACAAACTGGTATTTTTCAACCACAATCAATCAATTTCAACCACAAACAATTCTAATCAACCATTCGTATCAATCAATTTTCACACCAATCACAACCAATAAATATCGTCCATGGTTTGTGGACGAGGGGCGTGTATATATATATATATATATATATATATATATATATATATATATATAGCATTTCACTTCTATTTCAACACATATATAATTTTCACAACGCATATACGACTTATATATCGAACGTACAACTTATACAACACTTATACAAGAGGTGTACAACGCTTATATAACTCATACATTGACAATATAATTTATACATCGTCGTTTTCCATATCGTTTATAAATTAGAAATCTCACATTGGGTTCCACTCCACCAAAAATAGCACAAGGCTCAGAAAAATATGTTGTCTGTTCTAAAATGTAGAAGACGTCCACACGAGTCCACTGTCTCCTGTTTCACTGAATTTCGTCAACACACGAAAAAGATATGATTTTTCAAAGTTTGCAACGGTTTAAAGGTGTTAAAACAGTTGAAAATAAACAAGGCCGTATACCTTATTTGAATCTTCAAAACTAGGTTTTGGGTTTTCGTCAAATCCGTGCGGCTTGAGACCGAACCACCAACGCCACGTTGAAGAGCTTGGAGTGGCGCATCGTCGCCTGGGAGGGGGTTGAACTCGATGGTTGGAGCTGTCCCCGGCGGCGGTTGAAAGTCGAAATCTTCCTGGCGCCGATTCTCCCAATCCACACAACGAAAAAATCCCAACCAGGTATGGATTTGAAGAGCTCGGGAAGATCTTCAAAAAGTTCAACTGTGGCACGAGCTAATTCGGCGTGGATTGTGAGAAAAAGAAGAGAGAAGGATTGAAGAGGGTTCCGCCTATAATCGACTGTCGGGGAGAGAGAAAAGGAATTTTCTGACCAATGAGATTTTTTTATTAATTTATATATTTTTAAATTTCTAAAATAACCCTTGTCACACACGAACACCAATTCAAACCCAACGACTGTCGTCCTTAGCGTTTTACCCCCATTCCGAACACTATGGGATATGTTTCGTAGGCCCATTCGACTGTTTCAGTCAGTTTTCCTTCAAATTAAAATATAAAACATTCAATATTTGATTTTAACGTACATTTCAATTTGCCAGGGCCACAAACTGATTCGAAAAATTCCAGAAAAATAGATCTAGCTATGTTTTAATGATACGGTCCCATCAAAACTAGTTTCGTCGAATTCTTAGACCGTTTGCAAAATAGCCCTTTTCTGGTCGATCCAATTTTACTGTAATTGACCAAAACACGTTTTCCTTTGCCACGCTCACATACTAGCTTCAAAAATTATGAAATTTGAAACCTAGCAATAACTTCACATCCCGGATCCAACAAAAGTGGTTTCATCGAATTTCGAGGTTGTTTGCAAAATGGCCAATTTCACGGGCTATATAAATTCCATAGCGACCTTTCTAAAAATTCATTTGGCCATAACTTTTGCTTTCCGCTATGAAACGTCGATTTTTCAGATTCGTTAGAAAGGTATTCACTAACAGATTTAAATATTTTTGATTTCACTCAAATCCGTTTTGTTTTGCACCCGGTACAGTCAGTCGAAGTTTGAATTTAAATTTAGAAACTACCGCACCATTTCAGGCCTTGTTTATAATTCAAAGTAATTATATTTATTTTCAACTTAGATTCAAACTTACCTTTCATCATTATTATTTAAAATATTTATTTTAAATATTTATAATCCACTATTTTAGCCAATTTAAAAAAATTAAATTGGTTCAGATTTTCTGAGTCGTTACATTTCCCTTATGTATGTACATTCGTTCTGGCTTCAAACACCTTCCAAATACCTGTACAAGATTCGCGATTTTGTTAATATAATTATTTTTATCTAATATTCCTTAATTAAAAACTTGTACTTTAAATAAAAATAAGGTTTATTATGTACAGGTTGATTTCGTTCAAAGGATATGGGGCCAAAATGTATTACTTTTTCCTTTTGGTTTGATTCCTCTTTTGTTTACTCAACCGACTGTTGAATGATGAAGACAACAAGACCAGCTTCCTTCCCTTCGTTTGGAACCATCCAAACCCGCACGTTCTTTGACCCACTCCTGCATATTTAAATATATATGTTTAAGTTAATAATTTAACTCCTTAATCACTTATTGATTACTTTGCAATTTATGTTTCTAAAGGAAATCTGGCCAACCCTTTCTATTCTTCGTATTTCTCGTTTCTGAAAACTGACTTCTTCAACTCTCGATGGCTCCTTCGAATTGAAACCACCGTCGCCGCGCTTAGCTTAGGTCACCGGACCTTCATCAGAGACCGTCATCTTGAGCGCCTCTGCCCTATCTACCACCACGCTGAACCCCGAAGAACTCGGGTGCATCTCCTCCCTTGAAAACCTCTACGAACTCGCTGCCTTTTCCTCTAGATTCTGGCCATCCCGTTGATCAATAATTGATCACAACCGATCAACCTGACGAGCTCGCGGAGCTTGATAACTTCCCAATTGAGTGATTTCAAATTAAGGAACGGTGTTAGGAATTTAGGAGAAAGAAGTTTCGGAGGATGAGGCTCGTTCAATCATGGGGTGGCGGCGCAAATGAAATGTTGACCGAGAATTAGGTTTCCAAGAGTTGAGCTGTATATATACTGGACAGTTTAGACTAAAATATTATATATAAATAAAAAAATGAAACTTCGCGGTGAAGTAGTTGATAAAAACTACCACTAACAATTTCGGTTTACTGATAAAAAGGCTATTCTTAGTGTAAAAAGGTGTTCCGGATCCAATGGGACAAGTTTCGTCGAATTCCGACATCGTTTGAAAAAAAATTCCCTTATAAAACCAGAAATAAACACGCATTTTATTTTTCCACGATCACCAGATAAATCGAATCAACTTGAAACTTTCAAATCCTACAATAATTTGTTGATACGAACCCAACGGCACCAGTTTCGTCACATTTTGAGACTGTTTCTCCGGTAGGCTATTTTTACCGCGCACCGCAATACCCTTCTGAACACCAAATTACCCGGTCTCTAAAAATAACAAACTATATATCTATCCTGACTCTAATCGACGATACGAACTCAACGGGACTGGTTTCGTGGCCTAATTCGATCGTCTGCTCGAGTTACACCCAAATATCCCTTTATTTATTTAAATACGCGCTATAGAAAATTACTGGGTGTTTACGTCAACCGTGGCCACATACGACATCGGTTTGCCACGCCATTTAACACCATGCAATAATTTAACGCTGCGGTCCCAATGAAACTGATTTCGTCAAAATCCGAGATCGTTGGCAAAATGGTCATTTTAAAAGACGATATTTAAATAACGATTTCCACAGCGACTATTTCAAAATTTGATTTGGCCATAAATTACAAACTATAACACGAAATCTGAATTTTTCTCTTTCATATGAAAATTATCGTCAATAAGGTTCCAACGTTTCTTGTTTCACAGAAATTCGACTTATATTGGATCCTGTATTCTCAGTTGAAGTTCAAAACTCCAATTTACGAATTGCACGCCATTTTCAAGCTCGATTTATAATTATATAAATATATAACGTTCGAACTTCGTTTAGATAACGAATTAAATATTAAATTCCATCGATATTCCCAATAAAATATTTAAAATTAATTTAAATATTCAGATTCAAGTGGTCGAGAAGCATGGATCGTTACATTCTTTCCCCTTAAAATAATTTCGTCCTCGAAATTGCTAAGGTAAGAAAAAACATTATAAATCCACTAACTTTCAAATCCTATTTAGTTTAAATCAAAATCAATTCAATATTGTAAATAAATATTTTCAAAAATATTGAAAATTTTCTAACACCTTAAATTTCTGAAAAATTTCGCCAGCACCTCCTCTGTACGGCTCAATTGGTATAACTACAACTCGCCTTTCTAGACCTTCTCCAATCCAAAAGAAAATAAAACAACCAAGCGGCTTGCCAGATAGGCTCATAAATCACCAAAACCATATAAAATAAACGTGTTCCTTTTTGTCGGGCATATCAATATATTCTTTCCATCTGCCACCCTGTCAGCATATATGATTGCATCCCCAAACAAAATTCCAATTTTAACCTCACAACCAAATCCTTCACGCGTCCATGCCAAATTCCGTTCTTAACTCAATTTCCATCCATTATCAATTTCAACTCTTACCTTACCAGTCCAACACCATTTCAGATTCCTGTCTCACAATTCGAAATCTGATCCTACTTGGTACATTATATCTCGATTCAATTTCCAGTTAATTGGTTTCAATTCAATTCTTATTCGCTTTCCCAATTTCTATTTAATTTTCCCTTTGTTCAAATAATTTCCCTGGGAGTTTTTAAACAGTTCAGCTCTTTCACAAATCAAATATTCCTTTTTAGGATTGAAGCAACTTGTTTTTCTCAAAGCAATTCAAAACAAGATCTTTGGTAGTAATCCGTCACTTAGAACTCAGAAATGAACACTGATGATGTGGCCAACATCGTCAGAGTTATTTCCCAGCTATCGAAGTGAGTTCAATACTATATCACTTATCCAAACCATATTTAAATATTTTCATTTTGAAATAATTTTAAAATATCCACCTCAATGTTTGTAAAACAATTCAAAATCTGCCAAGATTTTAAAATTCTCATATATTCAATCCAAGCTCATTTGCAAACACCTTTCCCACTTTTAGGAATTTTAATTCAACTTATGATTTTAATCTCAGATTTAATAAATTTTCTTTTATATTATACAAATTCTAATTGGTTCCTTATATAACCATTTCAATTAAAATCAACCAACACATACAATATACTATAATACTTCCAATATATATATTTTCTATATATCAAAATATAATTTGGGTAAATTATTTCATTTACCCTCTTTCAAAACATACTGCGTTGGTTTATCGTACTTGAGTGTTTAGAAACTCCTATTGATACAGTGGATCAAACTGATCGACCAGAACTCATAAACAACTCAACCAATAAATTTCCACAGTATAAAACAATTTTTATAAAATCTACAAATATGTTCACTCGTATATATACACTCGAACACAATCTAGGTTATTGCTAACCCATCTCACTGAGTCACACCACAGAACCAAGGTAATTGCTTAACCTTTAGCTCTGATACCACTGTAACGACCCAGCGGTTTCCGGCCCCGGAAATCGACAAAAATACCTTTATCGTAACTCATGCCGATCCTCCAAGCACACACTGAATAGTTTTAGAAAGAAATTAGAGGGTGAGATAAGAAAGAAAGAAATATTAGAATAGAAGAAGAAGAAAACAACACAACACAGAGTCTCACATCGCAACGGAAAAAAATATAATATAGAGATAAATCTTTATTGAGAACTTTTAAAAATACTCATAGTATCATAGTACATCACACAATGGGATAGTTATAATAACCTGTTCCCATATACAACACACAGCGGAATAGTAGCTATCTAATATCATACATCTGTACATCTCCAGCTCGTCTCTGGACTTCATAGCATTCGATAACCTGAACCTGTACACCCCGGGCTAACCCGAGCATTTACAAAACACCAGGTCAGTCTGGTGAACCAGAGTGAGATAAACTCGCACAATATTAAGGGTAAATCATCCAATCATGATTTTAAAGTTCAAAATCTTTTCAAAAGAAAATGATAATTGTAAGACCAAATCCACACATAAACACGGACGGTTTTTACCTTACGATAACCCAAAACATTTTTGAAACCAATATCTTGTCAGATATTATAATAATGTCTAAATACAGGTAAATAGAAATCAAGTAGAACGCTTGCATCTCATGCTCTACATATATAGTATACAAACAAAACCGAGGGTGCTTATTGGAGATTGGATTCCGACCATGACAAGGTATGGGACCACCTGCCGATAGTGTATCTCTAGAGGAGAATACACTAGGTTCAACAAGAATTTCTTGCAACCCGGCCCACACATGGCTGACCACTCATTTCGCCTGAGTGTATCGAATGTATATCACCGACGGTTGGGATCAGCAACCGTCTCCCGACAGGGACATCATCGAATATAGATTTTAGAAGCAATTAGGATTTTCTCTAGATAGGTGATTATACATCCTAATGGGAGCGAACCACATAGCCATGCTGACTGCACGATTTTTGTCATTTCCCGGTTGATGAGGCTTGAGGTTTAGATTAACTTTTAACACATGGTCACCATTCACTTTGAATTCCACAACGTCAAATCCGCCAGATATCACTAATTGACGTCCACAAAAATACTCTAGTCAGAAGCTAAGAGAACGGCAATTCTCCGCCAACAACTATATCACGTTTGAAGAAATCAACGTACGTGACTCTTTGGAAATACTCTGTAAGACATCCTTCCATACAAGTCATCCATAAACAGGATGAACCGAAGGCACTCTCCTACTGCACCCAATATAGGAATCACCACATGGATCAGTAGCGAGAAGTCCTTGCAACCCATAGATTCCAACCACAACAGAATCACACTTTATCTCTACTTGCTAGGCAGAGAATATTAGTGGTTCTTCTGTTTATGAAAATCCACGGTCTTCAATGCTCCATCTTGATCATCTTCTGATATCATCACGTATTTGTTGGTCGGAATGCTTTTCGAATATAAATTCGATCCCGGTCTTTCCATACCGACAATCGTATTGGACAACTTTGATAGTCAGTGATTTAACTATCAAAATATACAGTGTTTCAATCATGACAATCCAATGAGTTCACTGGTTCAGTATTCAACATCACTTGGCCTTTTAATTAATTTCCTTTACTTTGGACCTCTTGTTATATATATTCTCCAAATTTACCCCAAACGTTACCCTATTATTTCGCTAATGGAAATAATCAATCATCACTAACCTCCCTTATGACTACCAACTAATACCATCTTCAGATAATCCTGATGTTATTCAAGTTGTGGTATTTTAATTACCTCTCAGACCTTGATAACAACGTTCTTATCCTCAGATAAATATAAGTTGTAATCAAAAACCAATATTCCATTCAAATCTTAAACAAGTTCCATTATAAACTGGATTTTGTTATACAACACTATGATCCACTCCTTTATCCTAAATTTACTTTTACCAATCTTCTTTCAGATCTATTCAACCATTTCCCCATTCGGAAATCTTATTTAAATTTCCTTTTCTTACTTAATCCCATTCTTGAGTAATCATTAAGTTAAAATTAACGCTTTTCCCTTTTTAACCTCATTTAAAAGCTCTGGTTTATAACAAACCCTTCTTGATCTAAATTTCCTCTAACTTAATTCATATAATTAAGTAATATTTATTTCAAGCTATTATATTTGCTTGAAATTCCTTTATAACTTCGTTATAAAAAGTTTGAGTTTTAAATATAAAACCCGTTCATAACTCCTTACACCATCCCATTAGATTTCATTTCACTTCGATTACTTTAGAAAAGTAATTTTCTAAATTATTATTAATTAAAATAATAATTTATTTCGATTAGCAACTACTTCAGTAGTTAAGTCTTTATTAACCAAAGTAAATGGTAAATCTCTTTAATAACCTTATTTAAATTTAAATAATATTCATAAACTACTCTAATAAAAAAACATCAATTTGATAATCGAATCCAAATCAAACTGGTCAATTTAATTAACTCAAAACTCGATTATCTTATTAACCGATTCTAATTAATCCTTACTTTAAATTAATTAAAAATATAATTAATTTAAATAATCCCATTAAGTGTTTCTTTACAAAACCATTATCAAAGTCTTTCCACTCGATTTATTCTCATACTTGTAAATCTGATTAACATCAGATTTTATTTTATAAAATAAATTATTAACAAATCAAAATCTTAAATAATTAAAATATTTATTTATTTCCCTTTTATAACTTTTATTCAAAATAATATATTTCAAAATCCATCTCTAGTTATAAAATAAATTTTATAACTTCATCTTTATCGATTCACCTGACGGTGAATCAATAATTGTAAAATGATTTATCTTATAGGCCATACGCTGCCAAATACTCAACCAATACCGCCCATTGGTTTAAACAACACACAGGTCGAATTTCCAGTAAATGATCACAAACCAAATCGATCACCATTCATGACAGTTCATATATGATAATATGAAAATAAATAATGTATTTGAGGAATTCGGTTGGATCCCTCCAACCTATTCTTCCCTGTATACAAATTGGTTATCCCAAATCAGACCATTCAGTTTCATTTAACAATAAACAACAGTCATTTAACATCAACCAATCCACAAGCAATTCAAACAGTTTAAAACATGTCTATTTGGTAAATTTGACCAACCAAGGTGAGTTACCTTTATTGGAACCGATCGTTAAAAATAACGATTTGGTATTTCATTGAAATTAAACACAGTTTAACTTCATCAGTTAAATCAACAACAAATGTATAACTAGCAAACATGCAACCATCAGCAAGTAGAGCACAAAAATAAAAACCAATTTATATAAAATATAAATGGGAAAAATACTACGTGAGTTTAACTCACCTTGATTTGATTATTCTGAAACAGTTGGTTACAGTTAAATTAAACAGTCGTTTAATTTTAACTGTAAATTCCAGTTATGTCCGCTTCTATCCAATCCCATTCCATGGCGTGGTGCTTGTCACCACCATTCCAACGGTGTATGGTTTGTCCGATTCTGATCAGATATGGATAAGATATTAACAATTTAATTTATCGATATATAATCTAATCGTTAATTCCTAAATTACAGTTTAATAAACTAACTACATTTTAGTTACAGAATAATATAGTCGACTTTTGTTTTCCTCCATGGACGTTCGCTCGGCATTTCCAAACTAGAACCTGCATCAAATTTACGGAATAAATTATCAACGTTATAAACTATACGATTTTTAATTTCTAATTGCTATTAATATATACTAATTAGATTGGTAAATTTTACGGTTGAATTACTCGGATTACAATGAATCGGCTGCCAATTTTCCCTTATGTATGTACATTCGTTCCGGCTTCAAACACCTTCCAAATACCTGTACATGATTCCCGATTTTGTTAATATAATTATTTTGATCTAATATTCCTTAATTAAAAACTTGTACATTAACTAAAAATAAGGTTTACTATGTACAGGTTGATTTCGTTCAAAGGATCTGGGGCCAATATGTATTACTTTTTCCTTTTGGTTTGATTCCTCTTTTGTTTACTCAACTGACTGTCGAATGATGAAGACAACAAGACCAGCTTCCTTCCCTTCGTTTGGAACCAACCAAACCCGCACGTTCTTTGACCCACTCCTGCATATCTAAATATATATGTTTAAGTTAATAATTTAACTCCTTAATCACTTATTAATTACTTTGCAATTTACGTTTCTAAAGGAAATCTGGCCAACCCTTTCTATTCTTCGTATTTCTCGTTTCTGAAAACTGACGTCTTCAACTCTCGATGGCTCCTTCGAATTGAGACCACATCGTCTCGCTTAGCTCAGGTCACCGGACCTTCATCAGAGACCGTCATCTTGAGCGCCTCTGCCCTATCTGCCACCACGCTGAACCCCGAAGAACTCGGGTGCATCTCCTCCCCTGAAAACCTCTACGAACTCGCCGCCTTTTCCTCTGGATTTTGGCCATCCCGTTGATCAATAATTGATCACAACCGATCAACCTGACGAGCTCGCGGAGCTTGATAACTTCCCACTTGAGTGATTTCAAATTAAGGAACGGTGTTAGGGATTTAGGAGAAAGAAGTTTCGGAGGATGAGGCTCGTTCAATCATGGGGTGGCGGCGCAAATGAAATGTTGACCGAGAATTAGGTTTCCAAGAGTTGAGCTGTATATATACTGGACAGTTTAGACTAAAATATTATATATAAATAAAAAAATGAAACTTCGCGGTGAAGTAGTTGATAAAAAATACCACTAACTATTTCTGTTTACTGATAAAAAGGCTATTCTTAGTGTAAAAAGGTGTTCCGGATCCAATGGGACAAGTTTCGTCGAATTCCGACATCGTTTGAAAAAAAATTCCCATATAAAACCAGAAATAAACACGCATTTTATTTTTCCATGATCACCAGATAAATCGAATCAACTTGAAACTTTCAAATCCTACAATAATTTGTTGATACGAACCCAACGGCACCAGTTTCATCGCATTCTGAGACTGTTTCTCCGGTAGGCTATTTTTACCGTGCACCGCAATACCCTTCTGAACACCAAATTACCCGGTCTCTAAAAATAACAAACTACATATCTATCCTGACTCTAATCGATGATACGAACTCAACGGGACTGGTTTTGTGGCCTAATTCGATCGTCTGCTCGAGTTTTGCCTAAATATCCCTTTATTTAAATACGCGCTATAGAAAATAACTAGGCGTTTACGGCTACCGTGACCACATACGACATCGGTTTGCCACGCCATTTAACACCGTGCAATATTTTAACGCTACGGTCCCAATGAAACTGATTTCGTCAAAATACGAGATCGTTAGCAAAATGGTCATTTTAAAGGTCGATATTTAAATAACGATTTCCACAATGACTATTTCAAAATTTGATTTGGCCATAAATAAAAAACTACGAAACGAAATCTGAAATTTTCTCTTTCATTGAAAATTATCGTCAATACGGTTCCAATGTTTCTTGTTTCACAGAAATCCGACTTATATTGGATCCTGTATTCTCAGTTGAAGTTCAGAACTCCAATTTACAAACTGGACGCCATTTTCAAGCTCGATTTATAATTATATAAATATATAACGTTTGAACTTCGTTTAGATAATGAATTAAATATTAAATTCCATCGATATTCCAAATAAAATATTTAAAACTAATTTAAATATTCAGATTCAAATGGTCGAGAAACATGGATCGTTACATTTTATATGTGGAGAATTTGGTTTTGCAAAAAAGGATGAAGGAGAACAAAGTGTTGGGGTATAAATAGTGGAGATAATTAAGGGATACGAATGGCATCCTATTAGCTACACGGTAGCATGTGTACGGATTTACGTAGAAGAAAGGGGTTTGCAGACATATAGCTAGAATAGGATAGGTTTCAGTGTTTAGGACTCATCAAATTTTCACACCCATTGTCTGTGTGATAGAGGAAATATTGTACCTGATTGATAGTAGGTTAGGGTACTATGAAACTTCATAATGAAGAAATGGGTTTGCAGCGTTTTATCATTTTAAAACTTAGGCCGATGAGATACTAGACTGTAAGTTTGATCGGGTAAGAGCGAAATAGGGTGTACATGTGTAGAAATAGGATGGCTGCAAACTTTGGGTACACTTGATTTCTTAGAACTTAAAGAATAAGTCTTCATTAAATTGTTATTTTACACGGCAAATAATTTATATCGTTATTCATGGCAAACCAATAAATAAACCTACCGTCGCACACAAACTCCAAACGAAATAAAGATGGACATACCGCCATGTTTTAATAAACTAATTAAATATAAAAATCTATTAGTATTTCAAATATAATATAATAAACTAAATAAAATATTTGACTACAAAAAAATACGGGGCATTACATTCTTCCCCTCTTAAATTAATTTCATCCCCGAAATTGCTAAGGCAAGAAAGAACGTTACGAACCCATTAATTTCCAAATCTAATTTATTATAAATCAAAAATCAATTCACAATCAATAACCAATACACAAACAAATCAACCAAATCAACTGAATTCATATTCAATATTAATATTTTATTCTGGTTTCACAGATTTGATTATTATTTATGCATTTAATTTCAAATTTCCAAATCTGTTTTATTAATTTCGGTACTATTTTAATTTAACTTCACTTATGTAACAACCCGCAAATTCTTAACCAATTTCAAATTTTTATTTTAGAAAATTTTAATGAATTTTGAAAATATAAAGTGATTTATTTTAAATAATAATGGCTAGAATTCGTTTTAATCGAAGCTAAAACGAATAAATTTAATTTAAATAAAAAAAGGAATTAGAAATGGCGCGGTAGTTTGAAAATTTAATTTTGAACTTTAACTGAATGTACAGGATTCAAAATAAATCAGAATTGAGTGAAACCAGAAATATTTAAATCTGTTTAATCATATCTTTCTAACGAATTTGAAAAATTGAAATTTCATAGCGGGAATCAAAAGTTATGGCCAATACAATTTTTAGAAAGGTCATTGTAGAATTTATATATATAATATATATGGCCTGAAAGGCTACTTTTCACATATGAAGGAATTTCGACTCGAAACCACTTCCATCGAGTCTGGAATGATGTTTCTGCATTTAAAAAGTATAAACACTTATATATTTTGAGTTTCGGAATTTATTTGTTTAAAAATGTATTTTTAATATTAAATATATTGGCCTTGAAAATAGTCATTTTTCAAATGACCTCTGTTTTCGACGAAACCACTTTTGTTGGAACCGGAATGTCAAATTATTGCTAGATTTCAATTTTCAGAATTTTTCGAATTAATATGTGAGCGTCGCAAGAGAAAATGTGTTTTGACTATTTAAGTTAAATTTAAACGCCTTAAAAATAGCCATTTTTCAAACAGTCTCAGAATTTGACGAAAATAATTTTGTTGGATTCGTATCGTCATAAGAAAGCTAAAAATATTTTTTTAGAATTTTCTGAGGTCGTATGTGGCCCCGGCATATTTGAATGTACGGTCAATATTTAATTAATTAATTTTTAATGGGATTTTAAATAAAAATTTCTACAGATTTCGGAATTGGACCCCGAGACCCATACCATTGCGTTCAGAAGGCCTCAAAACGTTAGGATCGACAGTAAGCAAGCCCAATTCGGAGATAGCCCGCATTTTCACCTTTATAACACATTTTTAATAATAAAAAAATAAAAACCTAACCCTAAATAGTGCAGCCACCGTCATGCCTGTTCAATGGCCAGAAATCCCCAACTTCAAACATCAATTTCTCTCAATTCGTTCAGTGAAAATCTACAAATAATATATCAAATCGAAGAGGACGGAGAGCTCAACAAATCCATACGGTTAAGATCAGTTTTCAGTTCACGGATTTCGCGAATTTCGAGGTCAAAGGTTGCGGGTTTGGAGGCGATTTGGGGGTCCATGGAGCTGCCAAGTTCGGAGCTATTAGGGGCGGTGGTGGCTCGCAGGCGGGGCTTCGGAGTGGTGGTCTCTGATTGGTCGATGGTGGACCGTAGGGGGGCGCGCGCAGAAGGTTCGGAAGTGAAGATATGGGTTCGGCCGATTCGCGTAAAGTGGAAGAAGGTCTTTTTTTATTTATTTAAATATTTAATTTATCCGATCTTTAAAAATCAATATCTCTTTCACACGAGGGCCAATTGACAAACCGTAAGTTGCGTTGGACTCGTCTTTCCGAGATCTTCGCGATGGCGCAGACCAGAGCTGAATCCGAGACAGTCGAATTTTCAGCCTTATCAAGGTGAGAATTCTGAATTTTATTATTTAATTAATTACAAAATACTTTTCTTGCGTTAAAAATAATTGTATTGTGATGTAATTCAGATTTCAAATGTTCTGTGATTGATGAATGGTTGATTGTTGTTGGTGGCTTGTTTTATTGCTCATGTTATGCTAGATCCGCATTGAAATCTCATATATAGTTGAATTTTATTTGCGATTAGAAAATAAATCTAAATTTGGATTCAAATCATATTTTATTCAGATCTAGTTATTCTAATTTATTTTAAAAATATTATTTTGATTATTCTGAGATGAACAATAGAATTTGATCGACAAATAAAAACTTATTTTTATTTGGTTATATTACATTAGAAGTTGATCGACAAATTAAAAACTTTATTTTTGTTTATTTGTTTACTTTGCAACAGAAAATGAACAACAAATAAAACCTTACTTTTATTTGTTTACTTTGCAATAAGATTTGAACGACAAATAAAATATTCTTTTTATTTGTTTATTTACAATAAAATATGAACAACAAATAGAATATATTTTTATTACGACAGAATTTGGCTAACTATTGAAAATCCTATTTTTGTTGTTTACATTTAGAACACGGTTTATGAATTACAGTAAAAACATAAAATGGTCATTTGTTTGAATTGAAACCATGTTAACGATATAATTTACATTTTTACCGTATATATAGAATAGATTAAAAATGTTAATCTATTCGAAATGAAAACATGAAACATTAAAAATCTTATTTTTAATGAAAAGAATTATTCATATGAAAATTGTTCATGTTAAAATAAAAGTGTTGCAAACATAAAAAAATCAAATTTTTAATGTAAAGAATGATTCATATGAAAATTGTTTATGTTAGAATTGTCGGAAAAAAACAAAGTTATCCTTTTATTTGTTTTTGTTGAAATGTTAGAAATAAATCAAAAAGATTACATTTTTAATGTAATTAGAAATAAATTAAAAGATTGCATTTTTTAATGTAATTAAATTGAAATAAATTGATTATATTTTTCAATGTATTTAAAATTGAAGTAGAATTATTATATTTTCAATATGATTAATATTGAAATAAAAATAACATTTTCGTTAAAGCATAAGTATTGAAAGAAGAGATCATATTTTTGGCTAAACTTTATTAGTGAACATTTTTGGCCAAAATTTTATTAGTGAAATGAAAATATCACTTTTGTCAAAACTTGATTATTGAATTGAAATTTTCATTTTTGTCAAAACCTGATTATTGAATTGGAAGTATCATTTTTGTCAAAACTTGATTACTGAAATAAAAGTAACAATTTTGTTTACATTTTATATGTAAATAAGAAATTATTTTCAGAAGTTACATAGAAATTGGGTAGATATTTTATTCATATTTTTCAACGCAAATAAACATAGAAATTTAAAAGGTTGCTTTTCATTTGCACTTTTCAATGCAAATATAGCATGAAATGAAAATTCATTTTTCTCATTTGCATCTCTCAAATTAAACATAACTTGAAAATAAAAAGTACATTTTTATTTGTGTTCGACAACACCAATAAAACTAGAAAATAAAACACATATTGAAAATAAAGTTTTGTTTTTTATTTTGTGATCAAAAATGTAAACATATTTTGAAAATAAAGTTTGTTGTTCTGTTTACATTCAGCCATGCAAATATATATATATATATATATATATATATATATATATATATATATATAGTAAATAGAAATTGTTCTCTTATTTGCATTTACCAATGCAAATATATAATGAAACAAATCATTCATTTGCACTCACCAATGCAAATACATACATATATTGAAAATAAAGTTTATTTCTTTGTTTGCTTTTATCAATACATATATGCATTGAAATTAAAGTTTGTTCTTTTATTTGCATTCATCAATGCAAATATTCAATGAAACTATAGTCTATTTTCTTTATCTTTAATTACCAATACAAAGGTACACACTTTTATACATTTAATAGAATTTGTTTAAATTATATTTTAAAAATAAATTTTGTTCTCTTATTTACATTCACTAATGTAAATATAATTTATAAACAAAACTATTCTTTGTTTGTATTCATAAATGCAAATATTCATTTAAATAAAATATATTTCTTTTATGTAAATACACTTTAGAAATGAGGTTCCTTTTTACATTCACTCAAACATACTTTTAAGTAAAAATAAAAGTTACATTTGTTATTTGAATTCGTTGTTGCAAACAAAACCTTAAAATAAAGTTCATCTTTGTTTGCAATTCATTAATCCAAACAAACCATCAGATTGAATATTATATTTTTGATTTATAATTTTGATATGAATAAGGATTGTTTGAAATAAAAGATAGAATTTAAAAGTTACATTTTAATAACTAAACATTCACATTTTTATCATTAAAGTAAAATAGACAAAAACACTCATTTTGTCTGAATTAAAAGAATGAAACAAAATATAGCATTGGCATATTTTATTAGAATTGAAACACAAATTATTCATTTTTGTAAATTTATATTAGTTAAAACCAATTATTCATTTTAGTCAATTTATACTAGTTAAACCAAATTATTCATTTTGTCAGAAATATTCATTTTTGTCAAAATTAATTAGTTGAAGCAATTTTTATATATGTTTGGCAAGATATATACTTGTCAAGATAGGTTAGTTAAATCAACATATTTATCATTTTGTCTCATTAGAATTGCCAAAACAAAATAACCATCTTTGTTTAGAGTTTAAATTAGCAAAATAGAATTTGTCAATAGAGACAAAGTTATTATGCTTATTCATTCATTGCAATAGGGATATTTTCTTGTCATCATTATATGTATTGTGTATTACACTTCCATTCACAAGTTACCGGACTTGTGTATGTGATTGGGACGATAATTTTTCACACATCGCCCAAGTGCACAAATTAGCTTATTATTTGTTTGTTGGTTGAAACCCCACACGGGTGTTGGGATGAAGTTTATATATACTAATCCCAATATTTAGTTGTATGTTGATCGTTAGATCGACAGGCTGCGATGAGCGTTATTATTTAATTTTAACAATTACACAATGGAATTTACAGTTTGGATGTAGATGGATGATTTGATTGGTTTTACAGTTATTATCATATATATGATGTGTGTGAAATCCATGTAACCCAAATTATATGGTAAATGTTTGAGTCGCATTTCGATTCAGGTATTCTTTTAAATGAGAATATTTTTACATTAGAAATCCTTTTTATATAAAGTATATACATATATATTTTTTTCAAAATATATATTGTTAATCAAGTATATGTTAAAACAAAGAATATTTGTAAAAGATAAAAATCTGTAATATAAAGAATTCTCCCATTTAGAGTCTTTTATATAAAGAATATTTTCAATGTTTACTTTAAATTATGTTTTTAATTGATATTTAAAGGGAGATCTTTTATTAAGATTTCTAGAATTCATAATTATAAATAAATTGAGATGTGAAGTGGATTTATCGTGGATGATGTTTTAAAACGACATTTGTCCTTTAATCCAATTTACATTGAAATTATTATTTGGAATTTATAAATCTATTTTATAGATTTAAAAATGCATTTTCTAAAAATCAAGTTTTCAATTTAATGTATTAAATAGGAATTAAGTGGAAATTCGATTGGTAATAATCGAAATTGGCTTCTGTAAAAGAAGACCGATATTATATGTGGAATTTAAGAGGCTTTGCCGTTATTCCATTTATATTATTAGTCCGATACAGAAATCTATATCGATTATGTATTGATTTGATTTATGTGGAATTCCATATTTTGGAAATTGAATTATAGATTTTATTTTCAGAGTTTATCTTTGATAAAATTAATGAGAATCTTCTAATACGAATATCTTATTAAAAGAATATTCTGAGTTGGAACGGACGAAATGTGTGATTTTCCAATATTTGTTTTTTTTTAAATCCCAAAATACGCGAGTTATTCAGAAAGACCAGGTTTAACCCATTCTGAATAATCATCAAGACGATCAAGAGTCAAAGACGAAGACGGTGATTGAAGACCGAAGGTTTTCACATCGTTGGGATAATGATGACTGGTATCTTGAATTGGGATTGGCCTTCCAAGGCAAGGTATTTGGTGATGGTCGTCCAAACACATTTGGAGATCGACGGACACGTTGTTTCTCTCAGACCCAGAGTCCGGACTTTTAAATGGATTGTGTATCTGACATTGCATTCCTTCCCGCTATATTTGTTGAACGCTACAGATTATATATTTATGTTTGGTGGTGAAGAATTTATTCTTTATTTATCACCCTTCTCTAAGACGTATGAGCTTAGACGTTATAGGTATATTGGTAGATGATCAATAATATGGTAGGGTCTGATAATGTGACATGCTAAGATGCAACGATCAAGGCTTTGTTGAAAAGCAGGCCTTGTGGCTAATGATCAAATCACAGTCTGTTTAGGCATAGCTTTGTGTATAGCGTGACTTCGCGAGCCTCACACCCCGGTATGAGTCAAAAACTGGATTAGGACTGCAGGGAGTGCACTCGTTTCTTTCTAGCTAGGGGTAGTACCGGTGCTTTAACACGGCCCGACATTTTACTTATGTGGATTATGGATTGAGGTACCTCGGGTTTTATAGGCCGGAAGTGGTCATACTATAGGTTCATAGGAACCGGGAAACGTTTGTTCAGGCATAATTAATCCACTACCGTTAGGTGGGGACCGGCCCTGAAGATCCAAGGGTTGCCCATAGGTGTGATCCTGAGGCATTTGCTAGAGTATCTCGAATCGGAAGAGGACGATCCCTAGCCTCGATTTCATGACAGAAAACCAATTTCCAATACGACATCACGGTTCTGGTTGTAAACTTATATATGGCGACATAGTAGGATGGGGTACTATGCCGTCTAAGATTAATACATTTATATTGAAATGTTTAAAATATATATATACACACTAATAATAATATCGTTTTTACGTATCAAGCATATTTTGACCATTATAAGGTAAAACCCTATCCTCTGGTGTGCGTTGCATTGTGTGATGGGACCTGGGTCTTATAATGGTTTCATTTTTCCAAAATGCATTACGTTATTTGACGATTTACTTTAATTATGCACTGGCAATTCAATGGAGTAAACCCGTTCCGCATTAGCGGCGTGGTCCTGTGATTAGCCTTATTAGGTGAGTTAAGTATAGAATTCTCACACCAGTCCCACGACTGACTTGTAGTTTGTTTCACTTTGCAAACTCGGGTGCCCTCTTTCCACACGGGCAGTCGAGTAGCTTTTTGCAGATATAGTTATGCAGGATCCTGGATTGAAGTCTGAAGCTGGGTCCAGAATATTGATGGCCTTCCGCTGAGATTAGTTCCGCTGCAATGTATTTAATTTATTGTAAATGTATCTTCCGCTGTATTATTTATTGATGTACTCTGTTATATTCTGTACTCTGATGTAACATTTATTATTGATGTTATAAAAGTCTGTGTTGTCGTTCTGATGTGTTGTATGCCCAAAGTTAACGTACGCGGGTTTTGTACGGTCTTGATCGATCTTGCGATCCATTGGTTCGGGCGAAATCTGGTTCGTTACAGCTGGTATCAGAGCTCAGGTTAGCTCAAATCTTTGGGGTACAACTCGTTAGAACTGAACAGAAAACTCATCAGAGGTTGGATTATTAATATCAAATAAGAATACTCATTAGAGATAGGATCAGCAGTATCCTAGAATGAGAATACTCATTAGAAATGGGGTTAGCAACACCCTAGAATGAGTCAGAGTGGAAAATTCCTAATTAACGTACTTGTTATTATATATAATTCGATTTTAGAAAATATGACTTTGAATATATAAAAATATATATATTTTGAAAATTTAATCAACTAATTGATTGATGATTGTGTTGTGTGAATATGTATTCAACTAATAAAATGATTAAACAATTAAAGAATGAAAATTAATTAAATTAGTTAAATAAGCAACTTTAGCTTCATTTCCTTTTCGAGGACGAAAAGATTTTAAGTGGGGGAGATTGTAACAACCCGCAAATTATGAACCAATTTAAAAAAATTTATTTTAGAAAATTTTAATGAATTTTGAAAATATAAAGTGATTTATTTTAAATAATAATGTCTAGAATTCATTTTAATCGAAGCTAAAATGAATAAATTTAATTTAAATAAAAAAAGGAGTTAGAAATGGCGCGGTAGTTTGAAAATTTGATTTTGAACTTCAACTGAATGTACAGAATTCAAAATAAATCAGAATTGAGTGAAACTAGAAATATTTTAATCTGTTTAATCATATCTTTCTAACAAATCTGAAAAATTAAAATTTCATAGCGGGAATCAAAAGTTATGGCCAATTCAATTTTTAGAAAGGTCGCTGTAGAATTTATATATATAATATATATGGCCCGAAAGGCTACTTTTCACATATGAAGGAATTTCGACTCAAAACCACTTCCATCAAGTCTGGAATGATGTTTCTGCATTTAAAAAGTATAAACACTTATATATTTTGAGTTTCAGAATTTATGAGACGACCCCAAACCCCGTACTGACGGCGGTAAGGGTAATCCTTGGAATATAACACATAAACAAATAATAGCAGAACAGAATTAAATAAATACACCAGATAATGAACAACAGAATATACTGGATAAACGTAAACATCAGAGTTACACAGTATACAGGATCATACTTAGCACAAATACAGTTCAGCTATACATAAATGTCTACAACGGAAAACAAACATAATGTACAATAGGAGCTGAACAGCATAAAAAGAGATAAATGATAGAATCCATCTTCAGCTCCAGCTATCCAGAAAGAACCAGCTAAACCTAAATACAGTGCTGCCCGTGTAGAACAAGGGGCACCCGAGTTTGAAAGTGAAACAAACTACGAGTCAGTCATGGGACTAGTATGAGAAATCTACTTAACACATTTATAATATGGCTAATCACAGGACCATGCCACTTTCGTGGAACGGGTTTACTCCATTGGATTGCCAGTGCTTTAAAACAAATCATTCTTTTAAACATCGCAATGCTTTTTATAAAAATGAAGCCATCATAAGACTCAGTTCCCATCACACAATGCAACGCAAACCGATGGATAGAGTTTTACCTTATAATCGCCAAAATATGCTTGATACGAATAAAACAAAAGCATTCGGTATTATTACTAGTGTTTATATGTTTCAAAAACAATTTCAAATCATAACTATCAATCATAGACGGCATTAATGCCCCATACCACTATGTCTCCATATATAGGTATACAATCAAAAACGCACGGTCACGTATTTGGAAGTTTGATTTCCGTCATGAACCAAGGCAAAAGATAGTCCTTACCGAATTCGAGTCTGCCTAGCCCGAGCCACAGGCAAGTACTCTGTCAAGCCTTGGGATCGTCAGGGCCGGTCCACCGATGTGGATTAACATTCCTGAACACTATGTTTCCCCGCCCTTTGGGGCATAAGTGAGCCAACAAATGACTCCATCGGTCCCGGATCGACCGATATAACCGAGGCGCCTCGCAACAGCAACAACCACATAAGTCAAACTCGTCAGGGCGTGTAAAACCACTGACGCCACTTCTAGATAGGAAGAAACGCAGGCCCTCCCTGAGGTCCTTTCTCCCGTTTCTGGTTCATACCGGGGTGTAAGGCTCGCGATTTCACGTTATATACAAAGCTACGCCACACAGGCGGTGCTTTGATCATCACCACAAGACTTTGTTTTTCAACAGAAGCCCTGATCACTGCATCTTAGCATGCCACATAGGCAATTCACACCGTGCAACTGATAGCTATCAATCACATAGAATAAATTCCAATGTCAGACACACTGTCCATTTGCAAGTCCGTTCTGGGTCTGAACGAAACCGGAGGTACTATATACCTCGCAAACCCACCGATCACCACGTACGTGTGGACAATCACCACTCATTATCCATATTTCGGGATGCCTCCCAATCAGGACCTCGGTTACCAACCAAACGAGGTGAAGATCTCCGGTCTTCAACCACCGTCTTCATCTTCGATTTCTTATCGTCGATTCAGTTATTCAGAATGGGATAAACCCGGTCTTTCTGAGCAAATCACGTATATATTAACAAGTGCTATACAAACACAACACACGTGTCATTTCAATTCATTAGTCACTAACCGTCAATCTGTAAGAGAACGATTTCCCAAATATTAACCCTGAAGGTCGAAACCAACATCAGTTCAATACCCAATAAACCATTCGACTTAGCCAACCGTCAGTTAGTTTCTAAATTTCACATCCATATCGTTTATAATATTTTATAATGATTTATCGCTATTTTTATTTATTTTTAAATAGCCAATTTATTCAAAACGACGCTTCGGGCCATAACGCGGTCGTGGCGCTGTTTTTCTTTAGATTTGATTTACACATATCTGAAAACCTAACCGTTGGATCTTCACAAAATTTACATCATTAGAAAGATCTTTTCAAAACGAATCCAATGGTTCCAGTTTCGGGAAAATCCGACGGTCGGATCTCCTGGTATAATCATTTGAAGTTTCGATTTCAAAATACGAACTGCAGCGTCGTTATTCGATTAAATATAATTATATTTATATATGTATATATATATATATAAATATAATCGATTCTGGCGCTGTTTTTCTTCATATTTGAATTAAACATTCCAGACAATCCAACCGTTGGATTTTTACAAAATTGGTGTCGTTGGAAAGATATTACCAAAGCGAACCAAACGGTTGCGATTTCAGGAAAATCCGATGGTCGGATCTCCCGGTATAATCGTTTGAAATCACGGTTTCAAAATACAAACTGCAGCTTCGTTATTTGATATATTTCAATTCTATTTATATATGTATATATATCGATTCTTCGATTTCAAAACTATTTGATTTTCATACATTTGATAAAAATGATATTTTTATCCAACTGTTTTCTATTTCAACACTTCACTATTTTTAAGAATTCATGTATATACTAAAAATGTGATTTTTAATGTAAAACAATTTATTTCAAAACTCGACTATTTTATATAGTTAATATAGGTGATAAAAATTGCATTTTTACTATAAAACAATTTACTTCAAAAACAGATTATTTTATATAGTTCATATTGATGATAAAAATAGGATTTTTATTACAAAACAATTTCTTTCAAAATATGAATACCATTCAACACATGAAGGTTTTTTGTAGTTTGTATATATAGATAAAAATGTGATTTTTATATTCAAAACACGAATACCATTCAACACATGAAATTCAATTCAACGAACGAATTTCGATTCAACACATGAAGGTTTTCTATAGTTTATATAAAGAGATAAAAATGTGATTTTTATATTTAAAACACGAATACCATTCAACACATGAATTTCAATTCAACGAATGAATTTCAATTCAACACATGAAGGTTTGAAGGTTTTCTATAGTTTATATAAATAGATAAAAATGTGATTTTTATATTTAAAACAAGAATACCATTCAACACATGAATTTCAATTCAATGAATGAATTTCGATTCAACACACGAAGGTTTTCTATAGTTTATATAAATAGATAAAAATGTGATTTTTATATTTAAAACACGAATACCATTCAATACATGAATTCTATTCAATGAATGAATTTCAATTCAACACATGAAGGTTTTCTATTCAACAGACGAATATAGTTTCAATACATGAAAATAATTCTAACACATGAATATTATTCAAAATTTCGGCAGCATAACGGCAGGGTTGTTAAAACTGGGACCGTCCCTAGTACGGCTCCTCGCTCTACCTTAAAGCCTCGCGGCTTTTGACAATAGGGAATCATGCATCTAGTTCGCACGCAGGCGGCAAGTATATTTTTTTCATTTCCACAAACTAATCCTATGTGGTTTCAACCAAATATTTCTTAACCACAAACGGGTATTTTTCAACCACAATGAATCAATTTCAACCACAAACAATTTCAATCAACCATTCGCTATCAATCCATTTTCACACCAATCACAACCAATAAATATCGTCCATGGTTTGTGGACGAGGGGCGTATATATATATAGCATTTCACTTCTATTTCAACACATATATAATTTTTACAACGCATATATAACCTATACATCGAACGTACAACTTGTACAACACTTATACATGAGGTGTACAACGCTTATATAACCCATACATCGACTATATAATTTATACATCGTCGTTTTCCATATCGTTTATAAATTAGAACTCTCACATTGGGTTCCACTCCACCAAAAATGGCAGAAGGCTCAGAAAAATATGCGGTCTCTTCTAAAATGTAGAAGACGTCCACATGAGTCCACTGTCTCTCGTTTCACTGAATTTCAACACATGAAAAAGATATGATTTTTCAAAGTTTGCAACACTTTAAAGTGTTAAAAAAGTTTAAATATAGCCAAGCTGTACCTTTCATGTTGAACGTTCAAAGCTAGGTTTTGATCTTTCGATCAAACTGTTGCGCGATAGGAGAATCAGGTTATATGGTGTCGAAGAGGGTCGGAAGGCGCCTAAACGGCGGGTGGAGGCGGCCAGTTCGGTGGGACCCAGCTGGCGTGGCGACGGCCCAAAGTTCCGACCTTCTCGAGCTTGATTCGAGCTCAATGATCCACAAAAAAATCTCCAACTGGTATTGATTTGAAGCCCTCGAGGAGATCTTCAAAATGGATCTGAGATTGTGTGATTTCATTTAGAAACGAACAAGAAACCAAGGAGAGAAGTTGGAACCCCCTTTTCGTCGTTCGCACTTGATAATCGGGGAGAGAGAGAGCTTGGGTGTCGATTTATGATTGGCCAGGATTTTTTTTATTTATAAATTTTTAAAATTTCAAAAATACCCCTCTTCGCATACTAACTCCAATCCGAACCCAACGAATGTCGTCCCTAGCGTTTTACCCTCATTCCGAACACAATGGGATATGTTACGTAGGTGCATTCGACTGTTTCAGTCAGTTTTCCTTCAAATTAAAATATAAAACATTCAATATTCGATTTGAACATACATTTCAATTTGCTGGGGCCACAAACTGATTCGAAAAAATCCAGAAAAATAAATCTAGCTATTTTTTGACGATACGGTCCCAACAAAACTAGTTTCTTCGAATTCTGAAACCGTTTGCAAAAAGGCCCATTTCTGGTCTATCCAATTTAACTATAATTGACCAAAGCACGTTTTCCTTTGCCACGCTCACATACTAGCTTCAAAAATTATGAAATTTGAAACTTAGCAATAACTTCACATCCCGGATCCAACAAAAGTGGTTTCGTCGAATTCCGAGGTCGTTTTCAAAATGACCAATTTCACGGGCTATATAAATTCCATAGCGACCTTTCTGAAAATTCGTTTGGCCATAACTTTTGCTTTCCGCTATGAAACTTCGATTTTTCAGATTCGTTAGAAAGGTATTCACTAACAGATTTAAATATTTTTGGTTTCACTCAAATCCATTTTGTTCTGCACCCGGTACAGTCAGTCAAAGTTTGAATTCAAATTTTGAAACTGCCGTGCCATTTCAAGCCTTGTTTATAATTAGAATTAATTATATTCGTTTTCACACATTGATTCAAACTCACTTTTCATTACTATTATTTAAAATATTTGTTTTAAATATTTAAAATCCACTATTTTAGTCAATTTAAAAAATTTAAATTGGTTCAGATTTTCCGGGTCGTTACAGTTTATTTGTTTAAAAATGTATTTTTAATATTAAATATATTGGCCTTGAAAATAGTCATTTTTCAAACGACCTCTTTTTTCGAAGAAACCACTTTTGTTGGAACCGGAATGTCAAATTATTGCTAGATTTCAATTTTCAGAATTTTTCGAATTAATATGTGAGCGTGGCAAAAGAAAATGTGTTTTGATTATTTCAGTTAAATTTAAACGCCTTAAAAATAGCCATTTTTCAAATAGTCTCAGAATTCGATGAAAATAATTTTGTTGGATTCGTATCGTCATAAGAAAGCTAAATTTTTTTTATTTGAATTTTCTGAGGTCGTATGTGGGCCCGGCATATTTAAATGTACGGTCAATATTTAATTAATTAATTTTTAATGGGATTATAAATAAAACTTTATACATATTTCGGAATTGGACCCCGAGACCCATCCCATTGCATTCAGAAGGCCTCAAAACGTTAAGATCGACAGTAAGCAAGCCCAATTCGGAGACAGCCCGCATTTTCACCTTTATAACACATTTTTAATAATAAAAAAAAAAAACCCTAACCCTAAACAGTGCAGCCGCCGCCATGCCTGTTCAATGGCCAGAAATCCCCCAACTTCAAACATCAATTTCTCTCAATCCGTTCAGTGAAAATCTACAAATAATATATCAAATCGAAGAGGACGGAGAGCTCTACAAATCCGTATGGTTAAGATCATTTTTCAGTTCATGGATTTCGCGAATTTCGAGGTCAAAGGTTGCGGGTTTGGAGGCGATTTGGGGGTCCATGGAGCTGTCGAGTTCGGAGCTATTGGGGGCGGTGGTGGCTCGCAGGCGGGGCTTCGGAGTGGTGGTCTCTGATTGGTCGACGATGGACCGTAGGGTGGCGTGTGTAGAAGGTTCGGAGGTGAAGATATCGGTCCGGCCGATTCGCGTAACGTGGAAGAAGAAGGTCTTTTTTTATTATTTCATTTATTTAAATATTTAATTTATCTGATCTTTAAAAATTAATATCTCTTTCATACGAGGGCCAACTGACGAACCGTAAGTTGCGTTGGACTCGTCTTTCCGAGATCTTCGCGATGGCGTAGACCAGAGCTGATTCCGAGATAGTCGAATTTTCAGCCCTATCAAGGTGGGAATTCTTAATTTTATTATTTAATTAATTATAAATTATTTTTCTTGTGTTAAAAATAATTGTATTGTGATGTAATTCAGATTTGAAATGTTCTGTGATTGATGAATGGTTGATTGTTGTTGGTGGTTTGTTTTATTGCTCATGTTATGCTAGATCCGCATTGAAATCTCATATATAGTTGAATTTTATTTGCGATTAGAAAATAAATCTAAATTTAGATTTAAATCATATTTTATTCAGATCTAGTTATTCTAATTTATTTTAAAAATATTATTTTTATTATTCTGAGATGAACAATAGAATTTGATCAACAAATAAAAACTTATTTTTATTTGGTTATATTACATTAGAAGTTGATCGACAAATTAAAAACTTTATTTTTGTTTATTTGTTTACTTTGCAACAGAAAATGAACAACAAATAAAACCTTATTTTTATTTGTTTACTTTGCAATAAGATTTGAACGACAAATAAAATATTCTTTTTATTTGTTTATTTACAATAGAATATGAACAACAAATAGAATATATTTTTATTACGACAGAATTTGGTTAACTATTGAAAATCCTATTTTTGTTGTTTACATTTAGAACACGGTTTATGAATAACAGTAAAAACATAAAACGTTCATTTGTTTGAATTGAAACCATGTTAACGATAAAATTTACATTTTTACTGTATATATAGAATAGATTAAAAATGTTAATCTATTTGAAATGAAAACATGAAACAATAAAAATCTTATTTTTAATGAAAAGAATTATTCATATGAAAATTGTTCATGTTAAAATAAAAGTGTTGAAAACATAAAAAAATCACATTTTTAATGTAAAGAATGATTCATATGAAAATTGTTTATGTTAGAATTGTCAAAAAAAAAAACAGAGTTATCCTTTTATTTGTTTTTGTTGAAATGTTAGAAATAAATCAAAAAGATTATATTTTTAATGTAATTAGAAATAAATTAAAAGATTACATTTTTTCAATGTAATTAAATTGAAATAAATTGATTACATTTTTCAATGTCATTAAAATTGAAGTAAATTGATTATATTTTCAATATAATTAATATTGAAATAAAAATAACATTTTAGTTAAAGCATAAGTTGTAACACCCCACGTCCATTAATGTCACTCACGAAGGGAATGCATTAACTTCCATGGAGGTTATAAGTGAATATAGAACAGAAAAATTACAACAAGACAGATAGTAATTAATACTTGGAAATCTAAAACTTCATTTTATTGCAACGGAAATTAAACATGTTTGTTACATCATAAAACCATAGATCATAACCAAGTACAATATCCATCTTCATAAAAACAAAACACATAATCCCATTACATAAATAGCCATTAAAAAGATAACAAGCTGGACTTTACTTCAACGGTCCAAGCTTTCCAAAGAGAGATGAAGCAATTCAATCAAACTCCACTAGAGCTGGGCCCAACCTGAGGACCTGGAGGGGGAAAAAGGATAGAAATAGAGGGGGTCAGACATAAAGTCTGGCGAGTATGATAATTCAAACAATACTATTGTCAAAATAACTAGACTAAGGCATAAGCTGGAAGACAAGTAAATGTCTATGAACTCTTAGGAAGATAAAGATAGAGTTTAAGATAATGTTAAAGATAACGGTAAAGGCACACCTAATTACTAACGAATGATTACTACACTGCACCGCACTTTACTACACTGCACCACACCAGTCACCCTATTGTTTGATCCCACTTGCTTCACACAGAAACTTTATAAATAGCCTTACGTACCCCTAGCTGACTACATAGGTGCCGTCTGCCCCTATCTCCACTAGGTGTACCCCCACTACCCACTTTCGATCGGCTCCCTACTCATAGATACCCGTGCTGGCCCCACAGTGGGGTGTATCACTCCCCTAAAGTGGCAACCCGATACAACTTGATAATGCACGGCTTATACATACACGATGCAACAACGTCTTACCTACCAGCCCGGGTCCACACACGCATATGAAACCCGTTGGACTTGCGTTGCCACCACTCCCCGTTTCGGCCTCTTACAGTCAAACCCAGCATGCGTGTCCCGTCCTCGACTTGGGTCAAGCCCACAAAGATACGTTTGGGATACTGGTCTAAATGGGCCCCACAAGCTACCCACCTAAGCTTGTCACTAGTATATCCCACTTAACCCTCTTAGTCATGTTCATTTATATGTGTGTTTGGTTAAGTCTTACTAATCGTATTTCATAGGGGTGAGCATTATTTGGTTAAACCAAATAATCCAACCAAACCAATTAATTTTGGTCGGTTTGGTTTGGTTTTGAAATTAGATTGGTTTGTAATCGGTTTGGAAAAATATTTAGTTTGGTTATCGGTTAAACCAGATTAATCGAACTTTTATTATATTTTCAAAATTATCGATATTATAGTAAATGTTTTAAGTTAATTTAGTTATTTAAGTAAATTTTAATCATCACATATGTATCAGAATTACTTTTGGGAAGCATAAAAATCATAAATAATAATATTTTAACCATATATTTATAATTTATTTCAAATTATGGTTAATATTATGAACATAAAGTCTAAACTATTTTTACTTCGGTTAAATCGGATATCCAACCAAACCAACCAATCTTAATTTGGTTGGATTGGTTTGGTTTTCATTTTTATCGGTTTTAGTTTGGTTTGACAATTTTCATAATTGGATAAACCAAACCAACCAAACGCTCACCCCTAGTATTTCACATGCCACTAAGGGCACCCCCTAGATTCCTCGTGCCACCCAAGGCACCTACTTAACCCCCATGTCCCACTTTTCATGTTTATCTGGTTAAGTATTTCTTAATTCATTCAGGCCATAACCTCATAAAGACCCCTCACATTAGACTGGCATTTATGGCAGCTGGATTTGCCGGGCGGGTCCGGGCAGTCTTACACCATAAAAGAGTCTAACCTCGTGTCTTTACAACTGTTATGCTTTAGTTTAGGCCTAGGACCTCTCACATTGGGCTGACATTTGTGACCACTGGATTTGCCGGGCGGGTCCGGGCAGGTTTACGTCACAAACGAGTCCAACCTCGTGTCCTAAGCATTGATTAACACTTAAAATCTTTTACCCCAGTTTTAATAATTCCCTATTCAAATTATTAATTAAGTCAACTTTTTATGATGTCCATAATTGACTCAATTATGGTCATCCACTTATGGCATGCAAAATCATATCAATTGCACCCTAACTTTTTAATATTAAATCCTTAATATTACCCCTACCCCACGTTTATACGTTCGCTTATTCAACGCATAATATAGGCTAGACTTGTATAGTCTAACACCTAGCACAAAGATAAATTATCACAACATATAGACAATTAAAATAAATCTAATCATAATAGGGGTGAAACTTGCATAAACTACACATGTTAAGGATCAAAGGGTGTCAACTTGTTAAATGTCTCAATTTACATGATATGATCATAGCCCAAATCTATACATAAACTTGCATATGGGGTTTTTAGGCAACATAATGATGGTGTGAACTAGCATAGGATAGCACATATGTCATAGCATAATTCTAGATGTCATAATAGATGTCTTGGCATATGTTCATAGCTTTTCTAATCAATCTAACTTGCATATGTGACTTGTCATATAGACCAACAAAACCCAAACATTATGATTTAATTAATATAAACTAACTAGCATAGATGGTAACATCATGGCCTTTTTAACATGTATGATTCATCACAACTTAGCATAGAAACTTTCAACATACATAGCATCATCATAGCATGATTTACAACATACAAGATATCATCATCACATAACATTGGATTTACAATATACATGATAGCAAAAGGGGTTTACAACAACATATATGATAATTCACATCATCTACTCATAATCCATTCATAACTCAACCTAATTAAAATGATAATAATCTTGTTAAGATCATCATACTCACAATTAAGAGAAGAAAAGAGAGAGTTTTGCTTTGCTTTGGGGTTGAGAGAATTAGAATTGAATTTGCTTTTCTTCTTTCTTAGTTGGCGGCGGCTCCATTGATTTCCATGGCGACGGTAACTATTCTATTTTAATTAGGTTTAGGGTTAGCATTAGGATGTATTTATAGGTGCAGGAAGTTATTTAGGACCATTAGATTAACCCTGAACCATGAGAACCAATCAAATGCAAAATCTGCATTTGAGCGAATCGGGCCACAGGTTGACAGCCAAACACCCTGGGTTAACCCCCAGTCGACCCAGCGAGGCTCGGGTCGACCTCAAAAATGGGCCAGTTCAGTTATTTCCCCTCCCAATTCGCTGTTTTGAACTTTTTCGCATATTTATTTATTTAATTTTTAATTTTTATATATATATTGTGAAAACCCGTAACTTCCCCGTAAAGGAAAGCGCGGATAGTTCGAGAACAAGCCACAAAATAGAACGCAGACGGGAGAACATTTCATTGTATATTACAACAATGCATCAGATTACAAGAATATACAGAGTATAAATCAATATTACACAGAAATATCAGAGATTTAAATTACGTTTAAATACATAGCAGCGGAAAATAATACAATACACAACTAGAAGAGATATACGGATACAAAGCTTTCCGGATATCATTCCAGCTGTAAACCAGTATCCTGTGAATATAAATCTGCAAAACCAAAACTACTAGCTGCCCGTGTCAAAATAAGGGCACCCAGAGTTTAGGTTAAAACAATAAACTCTTGGTCAGTCATGGGACTGGTGTGAGAACTAAAACAGTTATTAGTCTTTGTTTTTAAAGTTAGGTAAATCAAGGGACCACGCCGTATAATACGGAACGGGTTTCCTCCCAAGAATACCAGTGCATAAAACAAACAACGAAATGCTAAATAAAGAAAAATGAAGCTGTTATAAGACCCAGGTCCTATCACACAATGCAACGCAAGCCGGGGGATAGGGTTTTCCCTTATAACAGCCAAAGAATGCTTGATACGTTTTAAAACAAATCATTTGATACTATTATAAGTGCATAGTGTATCAAACAACTTCAAATCATAAGTATCAATCATAGGCGGCATGGGTACCATATATCATGTAGTCATACTAGTTCTACAATTAAAACCGCAATGTCACGTATTTGGAAATTAGATTTCCGTCTGTGAACCGAGGCAAAAGATAGTCCTCAACCGATTCGAGACTCTCTAGCCCGAGCCTCAGGCAAGTACTCAGTCAAGCCATTGGATCGTCAGGGCCGGTCCACCGATGTGGATTAAAATGCCTGAACACTGCATTTCCCCGCCCTTTGGGGCGTAAATGAGCCAACGAATGGCTCCATCGGACCCGGATCGTCCGATCAAACCGAGGCGCCTCGCAACAGCAACAACCACACAGGTGAAAAGTTTATAAATGTCAGGGCTGGTAGGTCACTGACACCACCCTAGCTAGAAAGAAATGCATGCCCTCCCTGAGGTCCATCTTCCGTTTTTGGTTCACAACCGGGGTGTGAGGCTCGCGAATTCACGTTACACAAAGCTGTGCCACACAGGCTGTGCTTTGATCATCACCACAAGACTTTGCCTTTCAACAGAAGCCTCGATCAATTGCATCTTAGCATGCCACACAGGAAAACCACTCTATGCAACCGATATCAGTCACACAGAATGAAATCCAATGTCAGACACACAGTCCATTTACAAGTCTGTTCTGGGTTTGAACGAAACCGGAGGCACCTAGTACCCCGCATATCCATCGATCTCCAAGCACGTCTGGACGATCACCAACTGTTTCCATCTTCTTGGGTGTACAGCCTAATCAAGATCATCAGTTATCACCCAAATGACGTGAAGACTTCCGATCTTCGACCATCGTCTTCATCTTTGACTTATCGTCGTATCGGTTATTCAGAATGGGATAAACCCGGTCTTTCCGAATAACTCGCGTATATTTTAAATAAGTGTTACACAAACACAACATATGCCTCATTCCAGTTCATCAGTCACTAACCGTAAATTAATCAAGAGAATAATTCCCCAAATATTAATCCCGAAGGCCGAAACCAACATCAGATCAATATCCAGAAAACCATTCTGCTTGGCTAACCGACAGTTAGTTTCTAAATTTCACATTCATAGGGAAAGGTTCCCATTAATTTTATCCTAGATAAATTCCTTGAATTTATTCTCTAATCTCCTTTTGAATTTTGATTCAACTAGTCGAGATTAACGAAACTTTCCGAAGTAATCATTGGTTTTAATTTCCCAATCCCAACCTATTCATCCCATAAAGTAAAACGGATCTTACTTCATATCTAACACCACGGTGTTATCGGTAAATTCAATTACCATTTCACATTAAATCTAATTAAAGTTTTAACTAACGCTTGGAGCAAAACTGTTGATACTCCATTCTCGATCATTTCAATCTAATTAAAGATTCATTAAAACTCCACTTAGTTTTAATCTGTGACTGGGTTAAAGAATCAGTGTCATTTTAAAACACGGTTCACGATAAACCCAAAATCACATTCATTAATTATCGGGTTAAATAACAAGTGTTATTTAAAACACTGTTCACGATAAACCCAAAAATCAATATCAATTCAATTAAATATTATTTGATTGGCACACTTCAGTGAAAATGTGATTTTTATATATTGAATAGCGAAGTAAAAATGTGATTTTTATATATTGAATAGCGAAGTAAAAATGTGATTTTTATATATCGAATAACGAAGTAAAAAATGTGATTTTTTACATATGTAGAGAATACGGGCAAAGAAAGTGACAAGAGGCAAGAACGGCGAAGATTTCGACCTAAGAAGAGTCGTGGCATTGGATTAGCAATTCTGTGAGAATTTCTCACTCTTTAATTTAATTTTCTAGTTATATAAATATATACTAGGATGCAGACGGTGTTTAGTAGCACCCGACACCAGTCGTCCACAGACCATGGACGGCTTGTATGCTTGTTTGTTTGATTTTGCTGTGTAGTTGATTGTGTGATGTGATGTGAAATGAAATAAAATATTTATATAGTTAAAAATATTTTATAGTTAAAAATAGAATTTTTAATGTGGATATGAAATGAAATAAAAATAAACAAATCGGACGATTTGTTTATATACACAAATTTGACTGATATTCTCAAATAGATTCTATTATTTTTTTGTTTCGCTAAAATCTGGCTTATTTTGTACCCAGTACATCCAATTGAAGTTTGAAATCGAATTATCGAACTACCGCGCCATTTTCCATTCCTTTTAAAAATATAAATAAATATTTATATTCTAACGACGACGAATATAAATATATACGTTCTAATCTATTCAAAATAAATTTCTCGTCGTTTTTATTTAAAATAATTCATTTTAAATAATCAAAATTCGCTAAAATTGCCAAAATAAAATTTTTAAACTGGCCCAGATTTTCGGGTTGTTACATATATATATATATATCAATATATATATATTTCTCTGCGTAACCCATTTCACTTAATTCTTTTCTAAAAATTAAGTATACTTTAATTTGTGAATTTTAATGTTATAAAATTACGGGGTGTTACATAAGTATTCAAATAAGAGATCATATTTTTGGCCAAACTTTATTAGTGAACATTTTTGGCCAAAACTTTATTAGTGAAATGAAAATATCACTTTTGTCAAAACTTGATTATTGAATTGAAATTTTCATTTTTGTCAAAACCTGATTATTGAATTGGAAGTATATTTTTTGTCAAAATTTGATTACTGAAATAAAAGTAACAATTTTGTTTACATTTTATATGTAAATAAGAATTTATTTTCAGAAGTTACATAGAAATTGGGTAGATATTTTATTCATATTTTTCAACGCAAATAAACATAGAAATTTAAAAGGTTGCTTTTCATTTGCACTTTTCAATGCAAATATAGCATGAAATGAAAATTCAGTTTTCTCATTTGCATCTCACAAGGCAAACATAACTTGAAAATAAAAAGTACATTTTTATTTGTGTTCGACAACACCAATAAAACTAGAAAATAAAACACATATTGAAAATAAAGTTTTGTTCTTTATTTTGTGATAAAAAATGTAAATATATTTTGAAAATAAAGTTTGTACTTCTATTTACATTCAGCCATGCAAATATATGTATAGTAAATAGAAATTGTTCTTTTATTTGCATTTACCAATGCAAATATATAATGAAACAAATCATTCATTTGCACTCACCAATGCAAATACATACATATATTGAAAATAAAGTTTATTTCTTTGTTTGCTTTTATCAATACATATATGCATTGAAAATAAAGTTTATTCTTTTATTTGCATTCATCAATGCAAATATTCAATGAAACTATAGTCTATTTTCTTTATCTATAATTACCAATACAAAGGTACACACTTTTATACATTTAATAGAATTTGTTTAAATTATATTTTAAAAATAAATTTTGTTCTCTTATTCTGTAACGACCCAGATTTCGCCCGACACCAATCGATCGCAAGATCGATCAAGACCGTACAAAACCCGCGTACGTTAACTTTGGGCATACAACACATCAGAACGACAACACATACTTTTATAACATCAATAATAAATGTTACATCAGAGTGCAGAATATATCAGAGTACATCAATAAATAATACAACGGACGATACATTTACAATAAATTAAATACATTGCAGCGGAACTAGTCTCAGCGGAAGGCCATCAATATTCTGGACCCAGCTTCAGACTTCAATCCAGGATCCTGCTTAACTATATCTGCAAAAAGCTACTCGACTGCCCGTGTGGAAAGAGGGCACCCGAGTTTGCAAAGTGAAACAGACTACAGGTCAGTCGTGCGACTGGTGTGAGAATTCTATACTTAACTCACCTAATAAGTAGGCTAATCACAGGACCATGCCGCTAATGCGGAACGGGTTTACTCCATTGGATTGCCAGTGCATAATTAAAGTAAATCGTCAAATAACGTAATGCTTTTTAAAAAAATGAAACCATTATAAGACCCAGGTCCCATCACACAATGCAACGCACACCAGAGGATAGGGTTTACCTTATAATGGTCAAAAGATGCTTGATACGTAAAAACGATAGTATTATTAGTGTGTGTATATATATATATATATTTAAAACATTTCAATATAAATGTATTAATCTTAGACGGCATAGTACCCCATCCTACTTTGTCGCCATATATAAGTTTACAATCAGAACCGTGATGTCATATTGGAAATTGGTTTTCTGTCATGAAATCGAGGCTAGGGATCGTCCTCTTCCGATTCGAGACACTCTAGCAAATGCCTCAGGATCACACCTATGGGCAACCCTTGGATCTTCAGGGCCGGTCCCCGCCTAACAGTAGTGGATTAATTATGCCTGAACACACGTTTCCCGGTTCCTATGAACCTATAGTATGACCACTTCCGGCCTATAAAACTCGAGGTACCTCAATCCATAATCCACATAAGTAAAATGCCGGGCCGTGTTAAAGCACCGGCACTACCCCTAGCTAGAAAGAACCGTGTGCACTCTCTGCAGTCCTACTCCCGTTTTTGACTCATACCGGGGTGTGAGGCTCGCGAAGTCACGCTATACACAAAGCTATGCCTAAACAGACTGTGCTTTAATCATCAGCCACAAGGCCTGCTTTTCAACAAAGCCTTGATCGTTGCATCTTAGCATGTCACATTGTCAGACTGTAACGTCCCGCCTTTTTGACCGTTTCAAATTAGCGATTAAACCAACTTAAAACGTTCAAATTGACATATCGTTATTAGCTTATAGAGTTTAAAACACAAAATCAACACAGAAAAACAAAGCAATAACATAGTAATTAAAACAACGAAATAAACATTCATATATTAATCTGAAATTTTGATACAAGAACTTTTCCTATACAGCGGAATTAAAACATAGTTTAAATACAAGAAAAATATTTATGGTTCAAAAATCTTCTGAGTGTGCATGTCTTCGGAATCCCCAGCTTCGTAAATCTTCGAATCCTGAGCTGTAATCTTTGAATCTGAAATGCTCAGATCTGACCCGAGCGTTCCATGCAAAAACATAAAACACTCGAGTCAGACTTAAACATAGTTCAAGCAAATTAATTTCAATATAACTGAATAAATAGTTAATCCTATAATTCACCAAATTTCGAGTACATCGATCCCATGAGAAACTATCTGAAAAAATCATAGCAACTTGGGACAAAACAAATCAGAACAACATATGGATTTATATATATATACGTATACCGATGACATATATATACACATACAGTGGTATATATATACATATGTGTACATCGGGGTACGTAAATATTTGTGAATATCAGTTTCTTTATTTCTGGGACAAGCGTTTACGGAAGCTTGCACGTACACACATGTACAGGTACACGTGTGCACTACCTCAGCAGACCATAACCAATAAATAAACAAGTTCCACGATGATCATAAGGTGTGTGCAATTTGCAGCAGCACATGGCGGCATACAGGTAACTACTACACTAATTTAGGAGTACTTTCAGGTTTACCAATGGTTTAAACAAAGGTAACAAGTGTTCAATACGTATACTTCATTTATGCAGGATTTCAGCATGCATCAAACACTACACGACATGGTTAAACAACCCAGTCCATGTGGTATCAAACTGATAAAGAGATCATGAACTCTATTCAAAATAGTGCATACATGAAGGCACAAAATATATGTATTCCATGCGCATATATATACACATTTCTAATATGCATGCTTAATTAAACAACTAACAAAAATAACTGGCAACTTTATGGGGTTGATTTATGATATGCCAAGTACACACTCAAAGAGCAAGGTATGGTTTCAACTTTTAGGAAAAATACCACTTGTTTATTTGGTGCTTGCTTCTCTAGGTTTTATAATGCAACATAGTTTATTCATAAAATGATGCTCCTAACCATCTCATGAAAGTGTACATATAAAGAAATAAGAAAGAACACAAGGATTTTATGAAAGGATTAATGCCAGAGGTTCCTAAATTCAAAGGTTTTCATGCGAATATAAGGCAACCAGCAAACTACTTCACTTGCCACCACATCATATTCATATTCATGTCTAGACATTAGAGCCCCCACTTAAAGAATACACGTTAAAAGTTGATATATACTTGCAGGTTAATTCAACAAATTCATAATGTAACAACTCATTCATCTAATGAAACCAGGGTGGAAAAGAGAACTGTGACCACTGTGTCTTACTAAACATGAATTACAATATACTTAGCCTCATAAACTAATCATGTTTTTAATTATTCTCTTATTTTATTTTATTATAACCATATACTGTTTTAATAATTTATTATCGCTTTCTACTAGAAATAGTACAAGTACAAGAATACTCTAAACTAAAACAAATCCATGTCAAACCATCCATCTTGGTGCTAGACGATTGTAATAACCCGAAAAATATGGGCCAAATTAAAAAATTTAAATTGGTGATTTCAAAGGAATTTGAACAATTGAAATAGAATATTTCAATAAAATAGTGAATTAGAATTAGTGAGCCAGTTTGAAAGTTTGAATTCAAACTTTGACTGACTGTGCAGGGTGGAAAATATAACGGATTTTAGCGAAACCAAAAATATTTAAATCTGTTTATCAATACCTTTCTAACGAATCTGAAAAATCGAAGTTTCATAACGGGAATCAAAAGTTATGGCCGAATGAATTTTTAGAATGGTCGCTATATAGAATATATAGCCCAGGAAAATTGATATTTTGCAAACGACCTCGTAATTCGACGAAACCACTTTTGTTGGGTCCAGGATGTCAAATTATTGCTAGGTTTCAAATTTCATAATTTTTGAAGTTAGTATGTGAGTGTGGCAAAAGAAAATGCGTTTGGTCAATTTCTGTTAAATTGGATCGACCAGAAAATGGCCATTTTTCAAACGATCTCAGAATTCGACGAAACTAGTTTTGTTGGGACCGTAGCGTCAAAACATAGCTAGATTTATTTTTCTGGAATTATTCGAATCGATTTGTGGCCCTGGCAAATTGAAATGTACGTTCAAAATTAAAAATTAAATGTTTTATACTTTAATTTGAAAAATAACTGACTGTAATAGTCGAATTGGCCAACGAAACATATCCCATTGTGTTCGGAATGGGGATATTTAGCTAGGGGCGACAGTCGTCGGACTTGAAAAGGAGTTCGTTGGAGAAAACACTATTTAAAAATTTAATAAAACCCTAGGCCAATCAGAAATTTTCTTTCATTATTTTTAAAATAAAAAAAACTAAAAAAAACCCTCGTCCCCATCTTCTCTCGACGATCATCGTTGTTCGCCGCTTCCCTCCCCTTTTCCGGCCGACTCCGCCACTTCCAGACACCTCCGTCACCACCCCTCGACGCAGCTCCGCCTCCTCTTCAAATCCGACCCCAGCACCTCCTCCCTCGACGCCTCCTCCTCCAGAATCGAGCCCGCCAACTTCACCACTTCCCAGTGCCGCCGTGACCATATCCGGCCTCCGTTCAACTTCAAACCACCGGCGACCGACTCCCCTCACCTCCATCTTGCACGCCACAGCCTCCGATCGTCCCAATTCTTCTCAGAAATCGCGAAAATCCCAACCCTAAGTTTGAACAACAATAAAGGTTCGACCTTTATTAATTTTGAACTGATTTAAACACTTTATAGTGTTGCAAACTTTGAAAAAACATATCCTTTTGGTGTGTTGACGAAATTCGATTAAACAGGAAACATCGGGACCGCAAGGAAGCTCTCTACCACATAGAAGAAGCCGCGGATTTTTCTGAGTCATCTACGATTTTTAGCACTCCGCAAACCAATGTGAGAAATCTAAATTAAATGAATTTGAATGGAAAATGTCGTGTATAAATTATATAAGCGAAATATAAATTACACACGTGTTGTATACCTCATGTACATGCGTGGTGTAAGCTATATAAGCGAAGTATGAATTATACATGCATAGAATAATTGATATATGTGTTGAAATGCAAGTGAAATATAGCAATTATAATAAATATATATATACATATATATATACTCCCCTCGTCCACAAACCATGGACGATATTTATTGTTGTGAATTGGTGTGAAATATTGGATGAAAAATACGAATGATTGAATAATTGTTTGTGGTTGATATTGTTTGGTTGTGGTTGAAAAATACCCATTGGTGATTGAAATGAATTGGAAATATTTGTGGAAATATAAATAAAACATGTCGCCTGCGTGCGAATTAGATGCATGACTCCCCATTGTCAAAAACCGCGAGGTTTTAAGGTAGAGCGAGGAGACGTACAAGGGACGGTGCCGGTTTTAACTACCCTGCCGTTATGCTGTCGAAATTTTGAATAATATTCATGTGTTAGAATTATTTTCATATGTTGAAATTATCTTCATGCATTGAAATTATAGTCGTGTGTTGAAACTATATTTATGTGTGGAAATATTCATGTGTTGAAAAGTGATGTGTGAAAATTAAATTCATGTGTGAATAAATGAAGTGTTTAAACAATAAAAATCACATTTTTATAATATATATAAAGTAAGTAAAATATTCGCCTTATATATAAATAGTTTCAACAATAAAAATTCCGTCTTTCTTATATGAACAACATAAATAAAATATCCATGTGTGGAAATGCTCATGTGTTGAGAAGTGTGTGTAGTGGAAAAGTTCATGTGTTGAATAAAAAGATCGAACAATAAAAAATTACATTTTTATTGAAACTATGAAGTGTTGAAAACATCCATTTGTCGAATAAATATTTTAAATGATAAAAATATCATTTTTATCATATATGTGATATGCTAAAGATATGCGGACGTTGAAATAAATATTTGTGAACGAAATATTATTTTTAACATGCATAGGAACTAAATAAAATAGTCATTTGTTGAAATATACTTTAGTTCGCCAAAATTATCATCTTCGAAATGTGAAGTGTTAAAAATAGCCACTTGTTCAAATAAATATGCATGAGTTGAAATATACATTAATTAGCTAATGATATGATTTTAGCCTATGCATGCAACATTAGAATGAATGGTGTTTTTAAACCAAAGTAAATCAAATATGAAGTTGAATGGAAAATGATAAGTGATAAAATCTCTATATATGTACATGCATAATTATTGAACAGGTTATAGCAAAGGGACTAGAGAAGAGGAATAAAATTTTGTGCCCGACAAATAGGTACACATTTACTGTTTTGTTTGGGTGATGATTTTATGAGCCTGTTGGCTAGTCGCTTGGCTTTTTCTTTTTCTTTTTGACATGAGACGCCCGTGTGGCTATTTGGGAATTTTCCCAGCCCCTCCCGTACAAAGGAGGTTATGGCGAAATTTTCCAAAATTTAAAGGCGTTAGTGAAATAATTGAAGTGAAAATGATACAAGAATTTTTGAATGAACTATATTTATATAAATATATAAATATAAATAAAATTAAAACGAAACGTGGCCATGCCGTTCGTGTTTTGAAACCATGATTTCAAACGACTAGTGCGGGAAATCCGACCATTGGATTTTCTCGAAACCGCAACCGTTGGGTTTGCCTTGGAAATATCTCTCCAACGACACCAACTTTGTGAAGATCCGACGGTTGGATTGTCTGGAATGTTTAATTCAAATCTAAAGAAAAACAGCGCCAGAAATGATTATATATATATATATATATATATATATATATAATTAAATTAAATCGAATAACGACGCTGCAGTTCGTAAATTGAAATCGTAACTTCAAATGACTAGTGTGGAAAATCCGACCGTCGGATTTTCCCAAAACTGAAACCGTTGGATTCATTTTGAAATGACCTTCCTTATGATACCAAATTTGTGAAGATCCAACAGTTAGATTTTCATATATGTGTAAAAAAATTAGTGAAAAACAGCGCCAGTGCATCGACACGACCTGAAACGTCGTTTAATTAAATATGGCCGTTTTAAATTAAATAAAAATGGCGATATATCGTTATAAAATACTATAGACGATATAGAGTGGAAATAAACCAATCTCGTTGTGTTTGCTTGATATGTGATGGTTGAATGTATTTAACGTGAGAATTATAACTAAAGAACTGAAACGTGAATGTTGAATAGTCCAACCATGTGATAAATTGATTTGAAAATCTAAATATATGTGGATTATTTGAAAAGGCTGAGTTCGTCTCATTTCAAATAATCGATCGACGTTGAGAAGTCGAAGAGTCGAAGACGGTTGAAGACCGACGATCTTCACATTGGATGGATGGGCGCTACTGATGCTCGTGATTGGAGTAGCTACCATGAAGGAACTGAAGTAGTAGCCGTCCAAACATACTGTTGATTGTACGGATATGCGAGGAATTGGTGCCTCCGGCTTCGTTCAGACCCAGAAAGGACTTGTAAATGGACTATGTGTCTGACATTGGATTTTGTTCTGTGCTGATTGATCTCTGTTAAATATATATCTGTTTGGCGGCGGAGAATTTATTCTCTTGCTTAACGCCCTTCTCTGAGACGTACGAGCTCAGAGGTTATGTATTGATAGAAATCGGTAGCATGGAGTGGATTGCTATGTGGCACGCCGAAGTGGCATAAGATCAAGGCTTCTGTTGCAAAGCAAAGTCTTGTGGTTGATGATCAAAGCATGGTCTGTGTGACGTAGCTTTGTGTATAACGTGAATTCGCAAGCCTCACACCTCGGTATGAGTCAAAAATGGGAGAGTGACTGCAGGGAGAGCACGACGTTTCTTTCTAGCTAAGGTGGTGTCAGTGACCTACCAGCCCGGACATTATATATACTTTTCACCTGTGTGGTTGTTGGAATGCGAGGCGCCTCGATATAGGTCTGTAAGGACCGGGAAACGTGTGTTCAGGAATAACTAATCCTCAAAAGTAAGAGAGGACCGGCCCTGAAGATCCAAGGATCATAGTGGGGTCCTGGGACATTTGCTAGAGTGTCTCGAATCGGAGAGGATCTTGCCCCTTGCCTCGACTCATGAAGGAATCCAATTTCCATTACGAAATATGTGGACGTGATTGTATTACTAGTATGGCGACATAGTAGATGGTAGCTATGCCGCCTAGGATTGATATTTATGATTGAATTTGCTTTTGAAACATATATGCACTAGTAATAATATCAAACTCTTTTGTTTTATACGTATGAAGCATTTTTGGCCATTATAAGGTAAAACTCTATCCTCCGGCTTGCGTTGCATTGTGTGATGGGACCTGAGTCGTATAATGGCTTCATTTTATAAAAAGCATTGCGATGATTTAATCATTTACTTTATTTCATGCACTAGCACTCATTGGAGTAAACCCGTTCCGCGAAAGTGGCGTGGTCCTTTGATTTGCCTTGTTATTGTTGTTAATAAGTTAAGTAGATTTCTCATACCAGTCCCATGACTGACTCGTAGTTTATTTCACCTTGCAAACTCAGGTGCCCTCATTTTCACACAGGCAGCCTAGTTACAGGTTTCTGACGCACTTTTGGCTCATGGCGAGGCTTGACTACACCGTGCTGACTTGGATTTTCTCCGCCATTATTGTATCTATATTATGATTCCGCCATTGGTGATGTAGACTGATATTTATTTTGCGTACTCTTTATGTATGATTCCGCCTCAGGAGATGATGACTGATTATGTATCATTATGCACTAAGTTGTATCCTGTACTGTGCTTCTCTGATGTGATGATATCTATATGATTCCGCTGTCATATGTGTGTAAATTATTCTATTTTCTGTTTATGCTATTATCTGTGATCTGCTAATGATGATTAATGTGTTATATTCCAATGATTATCCTTAACACCATGTCACGGGGTTTTGGGATCGTCACAACGATGCTTACTTCTATGCTATGTACCATAGATTTAGTCGACCGTAAAATTAAGATAATGCATTTGTATTAGCAGAAGTTATGTACTGATACCAGACTAAAAAAATTTGAAAATGAGGAGTAAGGATCAACTAGAGTAGATGATGACACATGATATAAAGTGATTCAGCAAAACTTTACCAATGTTCAGGTCTCATACTGTATATATTTAACACTTATAACTACAAAGAATTTCAAGAGAACGATAGAAATAAGGCCACTTAAGATTATAATAGCAGGCTCAATAACTCATGGTATGAAAGGTGTATTTCGTGACTGCATGCATCATAAAGTCTGTCCATTTTAATAAAAATAGCGTGATGATAATGGCGTGAGTTGGATGGACAGATAAATATTACTTGAATTGACAGAACCGACTCATGATATGCATCCAAAAAGTTTAAGAATTTTTAAAGATCTCATCTTTTCAACTTGTAACTAATAGGAAGGACAGGGAGAGCAATTTAATAAATGCTTGATCAAGTTGAGGATTCAGATCCAACAATAGGTGGTCAGAAAACAAGGAAAAACAATTGGACCAAAAGTAATTTATTCTCATCAAACTTGGTATACATTTACTATGTAATAGGAGGAATATTGGTGCATCATAGAAAACATGGCACTTGTGTAAATGGAAAGATTCCACACTTTGCATAGTCAGCTAAATTATATGAACAAAATTTTACAGTCACTATCCATGAACATTTTTACACAAATTTCACTTCTCTTGACTGAAACCAGTGGTCCCAAACCATGTAAAACGCCCAATACGATTAGCTTATATTATTTCTAGGTAATAAATAAAAGCCCAATATTCATAAGCATACTCAAGCCAAGTATTATGGAGGTTCAGTTAACTTAAAACCGTTGCTCAAAACAGCACTTCATATTGTATAGCATGCATTGGTTATATTTGGTCGCGAACAGTAAACACAAATACATAGGCTCATTTTAGGCGAACTGGGTATTATACAAACAACTACTTGGATTTTAAATGTAAGGCAATGTGACACAGGGTTCTAAACAGGTCATATGTAATTTTCATCAAGCCGCACTTGTTGTACAGGCAATACAAGGCCGGTCCCAGTTTGCAAATTACATAAAAAAAAGTTGCTCCAGTTAGATATGGTTATGGTGTATAACCTAACATGGTATGCATGAGTCTTATATTCTCAAAAAAATGAAATATACAAAATCAGTGTTAAAACTACTTTCAACAGATAAGTCAGTATGGCAATAGTTTGGTATAAGTTCTTTCTCAATCCATAACAGTAAAGCATCATAGACGAGCAAACTCAAAGTCAATGAACAATTTGAATGGTCATTAAAAGCGTGGAAACAGAGGTGAAAATCACGCACAAATCTGACCAGACAATACGAGAACAATCGCTAGTGACCCATAGCACAACAACAACAACAAGAGTTCAAACAAATCATCCCCAAAAAGTATACTATTTATACCTAATTCAATTGAAACTAAATTACTTGAAAATAGGCTTAAACGTGAGTGAATTACTCACCTTAAAACGCGTTGCTATCGAAGACTGTTGCTTCGAGGTGGAGGCAACGCGGTGCTGTTGGGATTACTCGTGTTGAGGGCGGACTTGTAATGACCCGCACTGTCAGGGGTATTATAATTAATTTATTTAATTATATATATCGTGATGTAAGGAATTTAATTGTCGTTTAATTAAATAAAGTGAATATTTAATTAATTTAAATAATTTAAATAATATATATTATTCAGAAATAATCAAAAATATTGGAAATCACAATATTCTGTGAACGAGGTCGTCCCTTAGATTTAATTCAGCTTAGAGTTGAATTATATTGACGAATATATTCAATCGACGATAGTTTGAACGTATAATTATATTATAATTAAAATCGAGCTTGAAATGGCGCTGCAGTTCGTAATTTGGCGATTTGAACTTCAACTGGATGTACAGGGTTCGTTTTAAATCGGATTTCTGTGAAACAAGAAACGTGCGGAACTGGTGGAGTATATCTTTCTAGTAGAAGAGAAAAATCGGGATTTCGTCGTGTAGATTTTGAATTATGTCCAAATCAAATTTCAGAAAAGTCGCTGTGGAATTCCTTTAAAATTTATAAAGGAATTATTTATATTTTAAAAAGGGATTTCAATTTAAATCGAATATCGGGTTGACCCAGAAGTGAATATCAAGTTACAAATTCATATAGGGATATTCTGAAGTTGTACGGTATTCCATGTGAATATAGACAAAAATATTTAATTTTAAATATTTAATTTAATTATATTTAAATATATTTATATATTTAAATAGGCTATTTAGAGCGTTAAAAATAGCCACTTTTGCAAACGAAGTCGGAATTTGACGAAACTAGTTTTGTTGGATCCACAATGTCAAATAGTTGCTAGATTCCAAGTTTGGTGATTTTTAGAGTCAGTGTGTGACCGTAGGGATTTTTAGAGTGTAAAATAGTCAGTATTTCGACAGTTAAAAATACGCTTTGTGAGCATACGAAGTCGGAATTCGACGAAACCAGTTTCGTTGGGACCGTAATGTCGAACTCTAGCTACATGTACAGTTTCGTGATTTTTGGGTATCGTATGTAACTGTGGTGATTTTTAGAAAGCCAATGATCAACTAAAAATTTATAAAAATAAATGTATGTGAACATAAGGAAGGCCACATCCTTCTCCTTCTCAGCCACAAACATCACCTACCACATTACAACTATAAAGTCGAATTTTCCAAGCCACCAGCGAACTGAAACATTTCCAACAGCAAAATCTACCATAAAGAAAATCAAAAGAAAAATCAAAACAATTACAATATATTTCTATAAATTATAAAACATCTGTATTTGCATTCACAGATGAATCCTCTTCGATCTGGTATGCTGTTTGAATGGTGCGATGCTATTTTTGTCGCTGCGGTTGAAAACCAGCGTGAGTGCTGGGCGACTAGGGTTGGGATTCGAGTTTAAATCAATGGGTTTTAGTTCGAATTGGTTATAGATTTGGTTTGGTTGTCGAAAACCGCATATACTTGAGAAGATTTGTGGGATTCGGTTTCAATTTTGTTCGATGGTTTACTGTGTTGGTGGTTTAAGGCCGACGGACGGAGCCAAAAAGGGTGGTTCGAGCTGAGAAAAGATGGTATGAGGAGGAAGGTGTGGGGAGGAGGAGAATGTCGGTGAAGTGATTTTTAAATTTCATTAAGTGATGGGAGAACGATGGAGTGAAAAGGAATTGGGGGAGGCTGGAAAATGTCGGGTTCGAGATACAGGAGTTTACGTTGAGTAGAGGAAGAAGGTCAGCATACTTGAGCGGGTAAGGGTAGAAGTTGGGCCGGTAGTGGAAAATTGGGTAAAGCCCAATAACGAAGTATTTAATTTAAAAATCATTTAAATATTTGTATAATCTTGTAAGTTAAATATCTCGACCATACCTTATCAGAATTGGGCGAAACAAGATCCGATAGGATCGTGTGGACGGGAGCAACACAATGGGACTGACCGCGAGTCAATCCGAGCTCGTTACAATTTATGGCGAAATAAATTGTTCGACTGAATCAATGAACGCAAACCGATATTTATCGGCTAACGCGCAAAAGTGAGTAAATCTCACCAATTCTAAACAGTTTATAATTTCATGTTTTATCTTTAGAACTGTTAGAAATTGTCTGATTTACTGTGTGTTGATTGTTTGATTGAACTGCTAGTCAGTTAGTTAAATTTCTATATTGATTCTGTTTAACAGAATATATCATATGGAACTGAAAGTGATGTTATCTATATTGTCTAACATCTGTGATGCAGGGAAAACAGGTTGGAGGAATCCGACTAGATTCCTCAATAGTTATTTTATTGTTTTTCATATATTTTAATATATGATGTGAATTATAACCTGTTGTTGATTGTGTGTGTATGGACGATATTGAACATCGTGATTTGATATGATTGAATACCATAACATACCGAAATGTTGATAAGGGGATTTTCAAAGTGATATTGAAAATAGAATATTTATAAAATGGGATATTTATAAATAAGAGATATTTATAAATTTAAATATTTATAAATAAGGAATATTTATAAATTGGGATATTTATAAATAGGAGATATTTAAAAAAAAAAAAAAAATTCAAAACATTTCTTTTTGAATGGAAAGGCCTGTATGGCGAGTTTGGGGATTTTCCCGATGCTCCCGATACAAAGGAGGTTATGGCGAATTTTCCCGGGAATTTAAGGAGTTAGAATATTTCAAGAATAAATTTGAAAAGGAAATATTTTTAAACCATTTACAGATAGAATTGGAAAGGGAACATTATAAAAAGGAAATCATTTTTAAAGTGTAGAACCGTTATTTAAAAGTAAATCTTTTCAAATGAATAAAACGTTGTTAAAAAGGAAATCTTTATAAAGTGAATAAAGTTAATCGAATATAGACATTCGAAAGGAGTTAATCGAATATGGTATTCGAAGTTAGTTAATCGAATATGGTATTCGAAAGGAGAAATCGAATATGGTATTCGAAGTTAGTTAATCGAATATGGTATTCGAAGTTAGTTAATCGAATATGGTATTCGAAGTTAGTTAATCGAATATGGTATTCGAAAGGAGAAATCGAATATGGTATTCGAAGTTAGTTAATCGAATATGGTATTCGAAACTTAGTAATCGAATATGTTATTCGAAAGGGGTTAGTCAAGTCGAGTTAGTCAAATAGAGTTAACCAGTTAGAGTTAATCAGTTAGAGTTAACCAGTTGGAGTTAATTAGTTAGAGTTAATCAGTTAGAGTTAACCAGTTGGAGTTAATTAGTTAGAGTTAATTGATTAGAGTTAAAACGAACTAGAGTTAATCAAATATAGTTATTTGAGACAGAGTTAGTCAAACATAGTATTCAGGGTAAGTTTCCATCTTGCACGATTGCTAGCGTAATTCGCAGGGCTGTAAATAGCCTACGGCGGTCGGATGTTTCCTGAGGGAGTCAAGCGTAACCATTGTGATCGCTGCGATCTAGAGTCAAGCGAATGGAGTTTAATCGAATATTAGTTATTCGATAGGAGTTGATCGAGTTGAGAAATAAGTTAAGTAAAATAAGTTTAGTTGATCGGGTGGTTCGACCAAGTTAGTCAAGCCTAGTTAATCGAATCGAATTGGTCGAATCAAGTAAGTCGAGTTAAGTTAGTCAAGTTTGTCGAGCCTAGTTAATCGAATCGAATTGGTCGAACCAAGTAAGTCGAGTTAAGTTAGTCAAGTTAGTCGAGCCTAGTTAATTGAATCGAATTGGTCGAACCAAGTAAGTCGAGTTAAGTTCGTCGAGTTAAATAAATCGATGTTAGTTTCATCGAAAGGAGTTATTGATGTTAGTTTCATCGAAAGGAGTTATCGATGATAGTTTCATCGAAGGGAGTTATCGATTATAGTTTAATCGAAGTGAGATTTTCAAATATGAGATATTTGAAAAGGAAGAGTTATCGAATATTAGTTATTCGAAGAGAGATTTTCGAATATCGTTTATTCGAGAAGGAGTTAATCGAATATAGGTTATTCGAAGAAAAGTTAATCAAATAGAGACTTCTCGAAGAGAGCTAATCGGCGAATTCGATTATATCGAATTCGGGAAAGTACTTATACTTTCCGGTGTTTAAATAGAGATATATTTAATTATAAATAAATAAGTGTTAGGTTAATTATTCACTAATAAGAATAGAAGTTATAATTAAAGTTAGATAATTCGAAAGGAGGGATTGTAACGTTATCGTTATAACCAATGTTTTAAATATAGAAGTGGATTAGTAAAAGTGGATACGAGAAAGGCGTAAAGAAGTTGTTAAAGATTAAAAGATAAACTTTGACCATTTCGAAGTTATAACGTTGTTCAGTTAAGGTCTGGGAGGTAATTATACCCCAACTTGAGTGACTTCCTTCTTAACTAAGAAATGGTAAGGTTTGATCGTAAAGGAGTTTTGGAAATGTTTTCCAAACGAGAATCAGAAATGTTTTCTGATAAAAGAAAATAAGAATTTAGAATATTGGGAAACAGGAGATAAGTAAATAAATGAATTAAAGAGATCAATGTTAAATGATGTTTGATCGATATAATTTCCATCTGGAAATAATATCATTGTTTGCACACTTGTTTTTCTTTGATAGTTAACTCACAGACTATCGAAGTTTTGACCATTTTAACGTTGTTAATATGGAGAGACCGGTTGGATTATTATCCATAGAACCACTATGTATTGGAATAAGCGTTGCGAATCATATATGCCAAAGACAATTAAAGACGGAGTAAAATGCAAGGGCTGTTGTATAAGTCTTTGATAACAGTGACTAAGATAGATATACTGAATAGTGCCTTCGGTTTGTCCAGTCCCAGGACAACTTGTATGGACGAAGGTCTGACAGAGAATATCCAATGGATCGCGTAAGTTGATCTGTTCAAACGTATTCACGTTTGGTGGCGGAGGAATTCGTTTCTTTTAGCTGTATACCCGTGTTATTTTTGGATAAGTCAATGTGTGATTTGGCGGGTATGATGATGTGACATTCTAAGTGAATGAGGATGACTTGTATGAATGAATGTCTGACAGAGTATTTCCAGAAAGGTCACGTACATTGATTTCTTCAACCGTACCAAGAGTGGAAGCGGAGAAGGAAACTTCTTTTAGCTGACACGTAATGTATGGTTGTAGACGTCAATTAGTGATTTTCGATGGACCTAACAATGTGGCATTCGAAGTGAATCTGATGTGATGATAAAGCGTAGCTTCTAGCCTCATCAACCAGTAAATGACAGAAATCGGGCAGGCATCATGGCTAAGTCGGTCGCACCGAAGTAGGGTGTATAATCACCTATCTAGAGAATATTCATTTTCTTCTTAAATCTATCAATGTTGTCCCATATATATACGGGAACGGTTGCTGATCCCAACCGTTGGTGATGTACATTCGATACACTCAAGCAAAATGAGTGGTCGGTCATGTGTGGCTGAGTTACAAGATGTTCTTTTTGAACTCCAGCGTATCGTTCCTAGAGTACACTGATCGGAAGGTGGTTCCATACCTTGTCATAGTTGGAAATCCATTATCCAATACGTGCTTGCGATTTTGATTGTATACTATATATGTAGAACGTGAGATGAAAGCGTTTCTGCTAGTTGATATCTATTTGTACATAGACATTATTATAATATCAAAAGGTTTTTGATATAAAGATATTTTAGATTCTCATAAGGGAAAAAACCCGTTCCGTTCTGCGGCGTGGTCTTATGAGATATTGTTTACTTGTTCATATACCTGTGTTAAACTATTTTACTCACACAAGTCCCATGACTGACCTGGAGTTTACTTTGTTGTTTTCCCTAAACTCTTGGGTGCCTAAATTTGTACGGGCAGTCAAGTAGTCGGGATTTGCAGATACATTGAAGAGCTGGAGCGGGGGCTTCAGAATCATATAGCTATAGTTTATTTCCGCTGTGTTGTAAGTGCTGTACTCTGATAAGTGCTATTGTATACACAACTATTATATTTCAAAGTTATGTTATCTATTATATGTTATTCCTTCCGCTGTGAGGTTCGTGTTACTCTGATGTTGTATTCTTCTTCTTCTTCTATTCTAAGTTTCTATCTTATCTATTCTCACCTTCTAATTTCTTTCATTAATTACCGGGATTTTTCGATGTTTTGGTTATCGACATCGAGCTTATGTCGATAACCAAAGTCTTCTCAAAATCCGGGTCGTCACAGGACTGGTGCAAAAAAATTAGATGGCGGGGACCGGTTTGGTGACAGGAGAGGCGGAGTTGACGGCTTCCGTTGTGGTGGCGTTGATTCAGCGATGGAGAGAGGAGAATAATTTTGGAAAAGCTGATTTTGGCCATTATATTAAAAGAGAAAGAAAGGGATGATTTTTATTCCTGAAAATGAAATGGGAACGGTGGTTTTTACTGAAGGAATTTGGACAAGAAGAGATTTTTAAGCTGAAGAAAATGGAAGAGATCATGTCATTTTATAGTGGCGAAATTTAGCGATAAGAACAAAGTATTTTCAATAGGTTTTAGGGTTGTCGGCTTCACAGAGGTAGGTCTGCGAAATGTTATACTGGGGAAGGTTATATTTCATTATAATTTAATATTAATTTCGCCCGCAAAACATTCTGTAATGCCCTGACTTTGTACCGCTAACGCGACTTCTAAATGCAATAAAAATTATACGCACCCTTTCGTCTTTGCATTCTGAACCCAATAAATTTATCATGGCCATAATCCAACTCCGGTTTTATACAATGATATTTTAAATTTAAATTATTAATCGGTTCACTAATTTGATTATGTTTGTCTATAAAAGAACTTTGTTCGATTCGAAATTTGAAACGTTAAATTTCAATTTCTTTATATAAACAAATACACGCATATCCCGACCATTTCCTATATATTTTCAACAAATAACATTGCTAATTTATTTAACGTGAGTAACATTTATTTTATAAATTCAACCGTTTATATTTTCAAATCGAATTCCAATCCAATTCGAATATTCAACCAAATTCAATTCAAATCTTCACAAATAATTATTCGATTTCAGAACTACCCATTCTGCATTGAATATCAATTTTAAACCACATATTCGACTTTTAAATTTTTAAATCCCAGTATCAATATAAAATTAATTATCAACACTCAAATCTTTAATTCCATAATTTAGCTATCAAAATTTTTGGGATGTTACAATCTTCCCCCCTTTAAAACTTTTCGTCCTCGAAAAGGAGAGATTGTTAGAGTTGTATCAATGTATACTTAAAATTTCATAGTTGCGTGGAATTTTTTTTTCCATAACTATTTTAAATGTCATTTTTTTAAGTCATCGATCCTCTTTGTTTATCTATCACATTAACTTAACTCGAAAAAATTAAATTTCCTTTCTTATAGCTGGAGATCAATTTTTATCAAACACGATTTCCTTTATCTTCCGAATCAGGTTTTACTTATGTTCAGGCCTTTTAAAACTATATTCAGTTTTTATTTCAAACTTCCTTGAGATACCTCCCAAATTTTCATTCTATCTGATCCTGTAAGAGATTCAAAACCAATCTTGTTTTAAATTTCCATTTTAATCAACCACAATCTTTTGAATCGGATTTTGTTTATGCTCTTTATACTATATATATTCATCTTTCTTATACCCATTCCTATTTCAAATTATTTCTCAATTTCTCATTCCATTTAATTGTCTAAGAGATTAGAAATCATATAATTTCTTTATAATCTCTTCTGTTCAATATTGGCTTATCCATCGTTTCACAAGTTCATGCACATCACCATGTATTCAATCCATTTAATCTTCCCCAACATTCATTGAAGAGTAATTATCATTTTCTTTTCAAGTCACAAATTGTCGGCTTGAAAATTTTCCAAAATTTGAAATTTTTATTACTTCTATACATAACACAAAATTCACGCAAAAATATTTATATTATTATCTCAAAGCTATGGAATTGAAAATACTCCGAAATTCTCTTTCTTAACTCATTAAATTAGGTATATATTAATTTCAAAATAATTATTTGATAATACTTTATAACTCGAAACTTGACAAGTCTATTGTCGTTCCATAGATGTCAGGCACACGCTGGCCAGACGCACGACTAAAATCTCCAAGTACTAAATATCCTTGTTTCAACTTCCAATGAAAATATTTCAAAAATTCCTTTAAAAACAAATACGGAAAGTACCAATGTGATATTGATATGTTGATTGTTCATGAATCGCAGATACACACTGGTTTTGTCTGGATCACCCAGAAAACATCTGTATCCGTAGGAATTTACTTCCCTGCGAATTTCGTCATGAACGGATCAACGGAAAATATTTACAAATCAAAAGAGAAAACTGAGTTCACTGAGCGTTAACTGCTATCTCAGAGTAACAAAACAATCATGGAATTATGAGGATACTTCATGTCATAAGGACAAATCAAGTCATAAAGACAAATCAGGTCACAAAGACCAATTAAGTCATGAAGACACAATGCTGCATCAGACAGGTGGCTCAACATCACTAAAATATCTCAACATCGCATGGCTTCATTCTACCTTTAGTAACTCTAGTGGTTACATCTCTTTCACTTGTAGATATGCCATAGGGACCGCAAGTACACAATGGTTACTCCTAATTCCCTCTGGAAACATCCATACCCGTAAGCTTTTACAGCTCTGCGGATTACGCCCTTATTACAACTGTAGATCGCAGCAGACGCAATGGTTACTATAACAACCCGGAAATGCGAGCCAGTTTAAAATTTTTATTTTGGCAATTTTAGCGAATTTTGAACATTTAAAATGAATTATTTTAAATAATATCGACGAAAATTTATTTTGAATAGAAATAGAATGTATATATTTATATACGTCGTCGTTAGAATATAAATAATTATATATAATTATAAATAGAATTGAAAATGGCATGGTAGTTCGATAATTCGATTTCAAACTTCAATTGAATGTAACGGGTGCAAAATAAACTGGATTTTATTGAAACCAAAAACATTAGGATCTAATTGTGAATATCTTTCCAACGAATCCGAAAAATTGAAATTTCATAGCGGGAATCAAAAGATACGTCCAGTTGAAAATTCTGAATAGTCGCTATGGAATTTCGGCCCTTAAAAATGGAAATTTTGCAAACGACCTCGGATTTCGACGAAACCACTTTTGTTGGGTCCGTGATGTCGAATTATTGCTAGGTTTCAAATTTCATAATTTTTCGAATCAATATGTAAGCGTGGAAAAGGAAAACGCGTTTGACCAGTTTAAGTTGATTTTAATCGACTAGAAAATGGCCATTTTTCCAATGATCTCAGAATTCAACGAAACTAGTTTTGTTAGGACCGTATCGTCAATACGAAGCTAGAAAATATTTTTCAGTAATTTTTAGAGTTCGTATGTGACCCCGGTAAATTGAAATGCGCGTTCAAATTCAATATATAGAGTTATATGTTGATTTTGATGGAAACTGATCGAAACGATCGAATCAGCTTATGATACATATCCCATTGTGTTCGGAATGGGGGTAATTAGCTATGGACGACAGGCGGTAGGCCTCGTTTCGAGGTTGAAATAAAAAGTCAACTTTTTGACAAAAAAATATATTAAATTCCCCCTTTCTCTCTTCCTTTTAACTTTAGGCCCCCCTCGATTTCGATTCGATCAAAGAAAAAAAAAAAAAAAAAGAAGACGACGGAGGGGCGGAGCGGCCTCCTCCATCGCCGCCGCCACCGCCCAGGGTGGCGCAGCCCACCGCGACCCCTCCCCCTTCTCCACCTCGCGCCCCTCCTCTTCTTCCTCCTTCTCCTCCTCTTCTCCTCGATTGACGCGACCCCCAGCCTCCTCCTCCACCTGGAACGCAACCGTCGCTGCCACCTCTGGTCCGATCACCGAATCTCCACCCCTCCTCCTCTTCTATTTCGCTATAAGTTTTAATTCACCATATTATTTCATTTTTTTCTATATAATTGATTTCATAGATTAAAATCAGTTTTAAATATATTAGGTATAGAAGTGATGATTCTTACCTTATAGGAGTAATGATTTTTATCATCTGAAAGTGGTAATTTTTAATCAATAAAAGGTATGATTTTTAAATTGTAAAAGAATCGATTTTTATGTTGGAAAAGAAGTGATTTTCATATGAACGATACTGATTTGAAAATACGATTTTTATATTATAAAGAGATTAAAAATATAATTTTTATATGATGTGAAGGATAAAAATATAATTTTTATAATATAGAAAGGTTGAAGATATAATTTTTATATTTTATAGATAGTAAAAATATCATCTTTATATATGTAGCAAAATAAAAATGTGATTTTTATAGTGTTGTAATAGAAAAGGCAAAATCTTTATATAAAGAATAGTGTGATAAAAATATAATCTTTATTATATGAACACCGATGTAAAATTTTGATTTTTATATATTGAATAGCGAAGTAAAAAATCGATTTTTATGTATTGAATAGCGAAGTAAAAATTCGATTTTTATATATTGAATAGCGAAGTAAAAATTCGATTTTTATATATTGAATAGCGAAGTAAAAATTCGATTTTTATATATTGAATAGCGAAGTAAAAATTCGATTTTTATATATTGAATAGCGAAGTAAAAATTCGATTTTTATATATTGAATAGTGAAGTAAAAATTCGATTTTTATATATTGAATAGTGAAGTAAAAATTTGATTTTTATATATTGAATAGCAAAGTAAAATTTTGATTTTTATATATGTAGTGAATACGAAAGTGACGAAAGAAGAAATGGCGGAGATTTTCTACATAAGAAGAGTCGTGGTATTGGATTAGCTACCGGTGAGAATTTCTCACTCTTCAATTTCTTTTTCTAGTTATATATATATATATACTAGGATGCAGACGGTGCTTAGCAGCACCCGACACCCGTCATCCACAGACCATGGATGGCCTGTTTGTTTGATTGATGTGTTGTGAAAATTGTTTGTGAAGTTGATGTGAAATAGATAATGAAATATATTCATGTGTTGAAATAAATTAATTATCGTTAAAAATATAATTTTTAACGTGAATATGAATATAGTGAATGTTAGTAAATAAATATTTATAAACAAATCGGCCGATTTGTTTATATACACTGATTTGACTGATATTGATTGGGATGATATATTTTACACATCGCCCAACTGCACAAATAAAAATTTGTGTTTGTTGATTTGAAACCCCACACGGGTATTGGGATGATATTTGGCATACACTAATCCCAATTATTTAGTGGTATGTCGATCGATTGGTCGACAGGCTGTGTAAGCGTTAATTATTTATATTTGATGCTTATGCAGTTGTGTGGTGCACGTTGGATGATGGTTGATTGTTATCGTTGCTATTATATACATGTGTTGTATGGAATCCATATAATTAACGTTATATGGTAATTGATTGGGCCTCATTCCAATCGGGAAAATAATGAATATTATAAAAGAAAACTCATGTTTTGAGATTAGTCATGTGTTGAAATAAATATAGATTCATGTGTTGAATAGAATAAATATTCATTTGTTGAATAGAATAATGAATTTATTGAAATATATAAAGCCGTGTTGACTAGAGTTGCGCTATTTTGACGTGAGCGATATTTATATCGATTTTATTCGAATATCGAAAAAGAAGTGATTTCAAAATATAACGTTTTGAAAATATTATCATTTATATAGTAATGATATGAAATATTCAATTTTGATTAGAAATTGAATATAGTGTTGAAATGGTTTTGAAAACGAATTTAAAACGATTTATAAAATACGTTTTAAAAGGAAATCGACGAAATATATATAATATATATATTATATATATAACGGCCCGAATAGAATGCGCCGCGTCGCGACAGTTTATGAATTTCTACCATTGACTTCGAATTGACGTTGCGGGAGATCCGACCGTCGGATTCTCCTAAAACCGGAACCGTTGGGTTCGTATCGAAAAGAGCTTTCCAATGAATATTAGAAATTTGAAATCTAACGGTTGGATTTGGAATTATGTCCAAATCAAAATTGGAAAAGGTCGTTGTAAGTGCAGTTCGATGGCCGTTGATGGAAATCGACTGTACGGGCCTTGATAAAATTATTAAAAATATCTATAATTTGTGCAAAATCATAAGAAATGATTTAGGAAAAATTGGGCTGAAAAACTCCATATTTGAAAAGATAAAAATAGATTTTTATCGAAATGAACTAGTTTTGAACTAGAATTAAAATCAATTTATTTTTGAAATAAATAAATTGAATTTGAAAGTGATTTTAAAAATAATCAATATTCCCAATACGTGAATTGGACTGGAGTTGAATCGAAATTATCTTCGGAATATTTCGATATCGGATTTCGTGACTATAAAGATATTGTTATGGGAATTTGAAAGATATATTTTATATCGTTATTTCCAATACGATATTTGTTGGTTTCAGGATTTGATATTGAATATAAGCCGGTATATTTTCTATTCAGAGCCTTGTATTTAATATCAAATGTGATTTGGGTTTGTCGTAAATGGCGTCTTCATTAACACTGTTCTTAAGCCCAATAGAGAAAAAGATTAAATCTTTCTATTTAGATTTAATGAAGTGTATCAATTAAATAATATTTAATTGGAATTGAATTTGAATTGGCTTTTGGGTTTATCGTGAACGGTGTTTTGAACAACACCTGTTCTTTAACCCGATTAACAATAGAGTGTGATTTTGGGTTTATCGTGAATCGTGTTTTAGATGACATTGCTTCTTTAACCCAGTTAAAGACAGAATATTGATTTTTGGAAGGATTAAAACTAAGTCGAGTTTTAATGAATCTTTAATTAGATTGAAAGTGAATTGATAATTTAAATTATCAAATCTGAAAGGTGATCGAGAATGGAGTACCACCAGTTTTGCTCCAAAGCGATAGTTAAATCTTTAATTAGATTTGAACGTGAAATGGTAATTAATTTTACCGATAACACCGCGGTGTTAGATATGGAGTATTACCAGTTTTACTCCATGGGATATATAGGTTGGGATTGGGAAATAAAATAAATAATTACTTCAGTGTGGTTCGCTAATCCCGACTAGTTTGAAAGGATATCTAAAGGAATATTAAAGAATAAATTTAGAAGAATTTATCTTGGATAAAATTAATGGGAACCTTTCCCTAAGAATGTGATTTTGTGAATAAAAGAATATTCTAAATTGGATTGAGGCATTCGTTGTGTTTGTGTAACATTTGTTTATCATACACGTGGGTTATTCAGAAAGGCCGGGTTTATACCCATTATGAATAACCGATTCGACGAGATGTCGAAGATGAAGACGGTGGTTGAAGACCGGAAGTCTTCACATCGTTTGGGTGATAACTGATGATCTTGATTGGGCTGTACACCCAAGATGAGGGAATCAGTTGGTGATCATCCAGACGTACTTGGAGATGGATGGATATGCGAGGAAAGTGCCTCCGGTTTTGTTCAGACCCAGAACGAACTTGTAAATGGATTGTGTATCTGACATTGGAATTTATTCTGTGTTGATTGATCTCTATTAAATATACATCTGTTTGGCGGCGGAGAATTTATTCTCTTGCTTAACGCCCTTCTCTAAGACATACGAGCTTAGAGGTTGTATATCGATGGACATTAGTCGCATGGAGTGAATTTCCAGTGTGGCACGCGTAAGTGGCAATTGATTAGGGCTTCTGTTGAAAAGCAAAGTCTTGTGGTTGATGATCAAAGCACGGCCTGTGTGGCGTAGCTTTGTGTATAACGTGAATTCGCGAGCCTCACACCTCGGTATGAGTCAAAAACGGGATACGGACCCAAGGAGTGCACGACGTTTCTTTCTAGCTATGGTGGTGTCAGTGACCTACCAGCCCTGCCATTTATATACTTTTCACCTGTGTGGTTGTTGGATACGAGGCGCCTCGGATATAGGTCTGTAAGGACCGGGAAACGTGTGTTCCGGAATTGCCAATCCTCAAAAGTAAGAGAGGACCGACCTTGGAGGTTCCAAAGTATCATAGTAGGGTCCTGAGACATTTGCTAGAGTGTCTCGAATCGGAGAGGAGCTTGCCCCTTGCCACGACTCATGACGGAAATCCAATTTCCAATACGTGTATTTCTGTTTTATTTGTAGAGCCTAGTATGGCGACATAGTGGGATGGGGCACTCATGCCGTCTATGATTTATATTTATGATTGAACTGTTTTGACACTATACACTTATAATAGTATCAAATAATGTGTTTTTAACGTATCAAGCATGCTTTGGCTGTTATAAGGTAAAAACCCTATCCTTCGGCTTGCGTTGCATTGTGTGATAGGACCTAGGTCTTATAACAGCTTCATTTTTCTATATTTAGCATTGCGCTATTTGTTTTATGCACTGGTATTCTTGGGAGGAAACCTGTTCTGTGTTATACGGCGTGGTCCCTTGATTTACCTAACTTTAAAAATAAAGAATAATAAATGTTTTAGTTCTCACACCAGTCACATGACTGACCTAGAGTTTATTGTTTTAACCTAAACTCTGGGTGCCCCTATTTTCCACACGGGCAGCTAGTAGTTTTGGTTTTGCAGATTTATATTCACAGGGTCCTGATTTACAGCTGGAACGATGCTCGGAAAGCTCTGTATCCGTGTATCACTTTCAGTTGTGCTTTGTATATTTTTCCGCTGCTATGTAATTTATTGTAATCTCTGGTATTCATTGAATGTATTTTATTCATTTATACTCTGTATATTCTTGTATTCTGATGGAATTGTTGTAATAACAATGAAATGTTCTTCCGCTTGCGTTCTATTTTGTCCTGTTCTCAAAGTATCCGCGCTTTCCTTCACGGGGAAGTTACGGGTTCTTACAGTTGGTATCAGAGCTTTGGTTTATAGAGCTCGAGAACAAGACACATTAGAACCATACGAAAGAATTCATCAGATATTGGATTAGTAATACACAGTTAGAATGACTCGTTAGAGATAGGATCAGTAGTATCCTAGAACGAGTGTGAAAAGTATATTTTTCAAATGAAAATAATTTTGTTTTGAAAATTTAAATCGCTTTATACGTATTTGAATATTTATTTATTTTGAATATGGACAATCGAGTATATAAAGATTTCGCATATACGCGTCATGAACGTATATTCGAAGTTTTAATATACTAGATAGATATAGGATCACACTCTAGTTGCCCGGGGATGGTTCTGATAATGCTGCAGCGTTACCAGTATTTACTTTCGAGTGACGAAGGTGTGATTTCTATATATTTCCATTAGACTGGTGTGAGAACCAAAAACAAAAAATATAGCTAGAATTCATTGTTGTGATTTGGCATCAAAAACATGATTTTTGCATATATATCATAATTATGAATTTGAAACTCTAATTCACTAATTGATTGATGTTTGTGTTGTTTATTTATTTGTTTGATATTTTTAACCATTTATCCTAATTGTATTAAATATTGAATTGTATTGAAATTTGGTTGCATTTGCTCGCATATACAAGTACTTACATTGAACAGGTCATAGCAAGGAGGCTAGAGCAGAGAACAAAATTTGTTTGCCCGACAAATAGGTACATATTTACTATAATTTACTGTTTTGTATGGGTGATGATGATTTTATGAGCCGATTGGCTTTTTCTTTTTCTTTTTGAGATCAGAAGGCCTGTATGGCAATTTCGGGATTTTCCCGTTGCTCCCGGTGCAGGGGAGGTTATGGCGAAATTTTTCGAAAATTCCGGGTGTTAGCCAAATTTTTGAAAAATTGGAAAAGTTCTTAGAAACCGAAAACTTGAAGAACTTAAGCCGTAGTCAAAATAATGGAAGTTGAGTTGATTTGTTAAACAACTTTCGGCTTCGTTCCTTTTCGACTTCCATTGTTATGTTCCTTTTTGGCCTTTGATTTAGGGAAGATTAGAATATCATCAATAAAAACCAGAACAAATTTATTCAATAAAATCACACATTGAACTGATTTGAAAGTAGTTAGAAATATATACTTGTGCATTATATATGTTTGAACAGGAAATTGGATAGCTGTTGAGTAAAGATTTTATTTGTGTGCCCGACAAATAGGTAAACCTTAATGTGTTGGATGCGAAATATTATTATATCAACTCCTGTGAATGCCATTGGATGCGGAGTGCTGGTTATTCTGTGTGAAATAATAAACATCGCCATAGGATAGCAACAATTAATTTTGAACTACATTACATGGCATACTTCTGGAAGAAAGGCATACTTCATCATATACCACATAAGCATTTGGAGCTTGTGTGACGAAGTGAAAGATTTACCATACAAGCGAGAGGCTTGTATGGCGATGACAATATTTTACAAGTTGAACTGATGACTGATATGGATAATATAAAATTGTAATGATAAAATTGCCAGATTAATAAAAACCCCACGTGGGTCTAGAGTTGACAATAATCACGTCTCTCTAGTTATTAGATACGGCACATGGACTATTTATTTCCCACACGGGACGTGAAACACCCCACCTCCGTTAGGGTCACTCTTAAAGGGAATGCCTTAATTTTGGTGGAGGTTTATAAGTATAAGTCACAGATACACAAGACAGATATAAGAACACATATTTTTGAATAGCGGAAAACAACAGCAACTTTTATTTCATCAAAATACGTGTTACACAAACCATGTCATAATTGTCTTACAATACTTCCAAAAACATTACATTTTCATAACTGTCTTGATTTCATTATTTAAAGAAGCATAAAAACATAAGTAAACTACATAAGTCCCATAATTGCTGTCCAAAGCCATAGTTCAAAACGAAAGAGATCCAAGCAATACATTCTTTCTCTTCAAGCTGGATGTAAACTGGTCAAGTTGCGGTATTCCCTCCGTGTGGACCTGAGGGGGGGAATGAAAGAAAAGAAGACGAAATAAAAGTAGAGTCATACATAAAGCCTGAGTAAGTCTAGGACTATTCGGTCTATGAATAAAGAATTGGGCATGATAAGTATAAACTGGAAATGGGAAAGCACCATAAACTAAGTTAAGTTGTCTAGAGTCGAATATACTATCGTACCCCAAATTAATTTCTTCATCCATATAAACTAATTCCCAACAGGCACCCCATAATCAGGGTGAAGTGATCCATTTCTAATGATCGGCTCCTACTCGCATAGTTACATGTGTCTTACGGCCCCCGATGTTGTAGCTACCTATGCTGGTCCCACCATGGGGTGTATCAAGTCCCATGGTGGCGGCCCGACACACTTCTAGAATGCACAGGTATACTACTGGTGCCCAGTGCCTTATTTTTCTACGTCGGAGTGTGTGCACGCCCGCACCCCGTTAGAACCTACACTGTTGCACCACCGCTGTCGATTTGACCTCTTACAGTTAGCCCAGTAATCGTGCCCCACCCTGCCTAGTTCAGGGTATCCTGATACACCTTGTAGGGTTACTGTAGAAAAGGGTCCCCCGCTACTAGGTTTTCTATTTCTAGCCAACATGCTAAGTTGGTTAAGTGTTTTGTAAACCTAACCCCCAATCAGTCTGTATAGTTTAGCATGTTCCGTTTTGATTAAGTATTAATTCAATTTACTTAATCCTATCAATCCTGACTCAGCCTTAATTGTCTTATTAAAGCCTCGACCACTCACATTAGACAGGTATTGTGGTGGCTGCCTGTTGCCGGTTGGGTCCGGGCAGTCTTACGCCACAACTCAGTCTAACCTCGGGTCTTTATTGGGCTCAATGTTTAACCACCCACATTGGATAGGTATTGTTGTGACTACTGGACAGCCAGGCGGTTCCGGGCAGGTTTACATCACACCTCAATCCAACCTCGGGTTAAACACATCGTATTTTCTAAATTTACATATTTTGTCTCTTTTCTTTTTATATGTAAATATTTGCGGCCCATTATTCACATTCATCTTTATTGGGTAAAATTAATTTATACCGCTTAACTGTTTTCAAGGTCGTTGGCATGTGTCAAACATGTCAACTCATATGTTTTATATTTTAACCCAAACGTCATTACCCCCGTTTTATACGTTCGCTACAATATAACATATGTTGGGTTTAACATTTAAACCCAAATTAGCCACATGAAAAAGGGGAGGCTTAGAACATGGTGTTTATATATTCTAAGTAACATCAAAAAGGGGAGTGTGAACGCATGAACTTGCAACATAACGATCTAATTAACATAAATTAGACACTTGTGAACTTGCATTTAAATAGCATATAATCATGGCATAAACATACCTAAACATGAATCATGGTTTTTAATCTATTCATATAATCATGACATAAACATACCTAAACATGAATCATGGTTTTTAATCTATTCATATAATCATGGCATAAACATACCTAAACATGAATCATGGTTTTTAATCTATTCATGTAAACTTGCAATTGGAATGTAAATCTAACTTAATTATGTGTCACATATATTATCATATGATTTTGATAACAACATAGGCCTAAAACATGTTTCCAATTAGGAATAACATGAAACATAGTTTAGTCATGTTCATAGAGTCAACACAAGTTCACAAAGATGCTTACTTTTGTCTCTAATACAAATGTATGGTTTTACACTTGAATCATGATGCCAATTCCAACATAAATTCATATGAGTCATAGTACCCAAATGGATCCAACTACACTAAAAGTGATTATATAAAAAAATATACATCATGTTGGCATAATAGTGAACCATATACTTGCATTAATCTCAAATAAACTACCACAAACATATAGTCGTTAACTTTCAACATGAGTCGTATACTTGCAAATATCCAATAGGTCTAACATCATTATACCACAACATCCCAAATCTATTCATAATTAGAATCATAGCAACATACAATTATGAATTATCATCACCACAAACTAAGTACAATTCCATTTCTCACTTACACAAATCAAAACACAATTATTCATTCATATCGGAATAGCACTCTACTTACAACGTATGACGAATCTTCAATTCAGGTTTCTGAGTTTTGAATTTGGAGATGCCATCCTTTGTTGTAGGCGTTGTTTTGATTTAGTTTTCATTGATTTAAGCTTTTGAATTGCCTCCTAATCATCTCTCAATTTTGACGGCTACTTCTAGTCTTTCCTCAGCAGCATGACGGTCTCATTCTAATTTTTATTTGTATGAATTAGGTGGAGTCTTAGGTCCTTTTTATAAAGTTTGTGGATTGATTAGGACCGTCGATGGAGCTTGGATTAATATTAGCCGTTCATTTGAAGGAGAGACCAATCAGGAGCTGACACCTAGCCCTAGTGACAAGGCAAGGCTCAGAGATTCGGCCAAGCACAGACCAGGCCAGCCAGGGGGGGCTGGGTTCGACCTGGCTCAGGGGCCAGGTCGACTCCCCAGTCAACCCCCGTGTCGACTTGGCAGTCGACCTGGGTAGCCCAGGTCGACTACCCAGTCGACCTGGGTAGCCCAGGTCGACTACCCAGTCGACCTGGGTTCCTTGGGCGGGAAAATTCCCGCCCTGGCCAATCTGGCCCGATTTTTGAAATTTGAATTTGTTTTCTAAGCTGTTTTTGTCTGTTTGAATTTTAAACTGAATTCTGAAACTTCCGGAGGCCATATCTCCCTCATACGGAGTCCGTTTTACGCAAACTTGGACTCTATCTCAAGCAGAATTCCGAGACGAACGCAATGGCATATCCCGTTTCCCTTAATTCTTTGATTTGAAATTAGTTATACTTTAATTTGTGAATCTCACTATTATAGAATACACGGGGTGTTACATTCTCCCCCACTTAAAAGGATTTCGTCCCCGAAATCTTCAAGTTTAGGAAGAATGTATATCCTAACATCCAAACGTCCATCTACTCATCCCTCAAACATGAGCATCCATTGTCCTTAAAAGACTTCAAATGCTTCATGATCATATGCGAAGTGTGTGTACATGTACTTATCTAATGTAAAATCAGTCGGTCTACTGATTCAATTGACCTCCTTAATGCAAATTATGTAAGTGTCATGAGTCCATTATGTATGCAAATTTTCCTATTTATGATTCTACATGAGTGCACAATCATTCATATAAATGCAACATCCATATGACAACACATTAAACTTCAACCATATACGAATATAAATACATATATGCATATGCAATATGAAGTGACTGAGCCGATCTAAAACCTAAATTGTGTGTGTATATGCAACCACGAGCAACCACTAGCAATCACATGCAACCACTTGCAACCATCATCCATAACATGTTTCAATTACATGTTTTCATCCAAAGAGTTTCTACCTAAAAGATAAGGTCGAGGAGATATACCTAAAAAGATAGATTAAAGCAAAACTTAAGGAAAAAGAAAGATCACAGATGTAGCCTCGAAAAGAAAAGGGTAGGTTGCGCGTATTCTAGCTTCAGTTTCCCAAGTTGCGTCTCCCTCGGTGTCGCTCCATTGAACTTTGACGAGCTTGACTTTGCGGTTGCGTAGCTTTTTCACTTCCGTTCCTAATATGCGGGTTGGAACTTTCCTCACTGTTGCTTCGCGTTCCACTTCAGCTTCTTCTAGGATGTTTGGCTCTACCACTTCAGCAGATTCATGTAGACATTTTCGGAGGTGCGAAACATGAAAAACGTTGTGAACTCCGGCCATCTTTTCGGGTAGCTCTAATCTATAGGCCATTTTCCCAATTTTCTCGATGATAGGAAATGGCCCTACGAACCTTGGTGCTAGCTTTCATGTGGTTCCAAAACGAACAAAGTTCCTTAGCGGAGATACCTTAAGAAAAACTCTGTCCCCAACCTCAAATTCAAGGTCAGTCCTCCTCTTATCGGCGTAGGATTTTTGTCTGTCTTGGGCTGTCTTCATCCTTCTTCGCATCAAGTCTACTTTCTCTGAAGTCTCTCGGATCATATCTGGCCCAAGTATGAGCTTATCAGTAGACTCCCACCAACAAGTGGGCGATCGGCACGGTCTTCCATATAAAGCTTCAAAGGGCGCCATTCCGATGGTGGCTTGGTAGCTGTTGTTGTAGGCAAATTCCACCAAAGGAAGATGGTCTTCCCACGTTCCTCCGAAGTCAAGGACGCACAGTCTTAAAAGGTCGTCCAAAACTCTGTTCACTCTTTCTGTCTGGCCGTCGGTTTGGGGATGATAGGCTGTGCTCAAGCATAACTGTGTGCCTACCGCTTCTTGCAGACTCCGCCAAAACTGACTTGTGAAGATAGGGTCTCGGTCACTAACAATGCTGGATGGTATTCCATGGAGTCAAACAATTTCCTTGAGGTAAAGAGATGCTAGGGATGAGGCGGTTCTTCTACTCTTGACGGGTAAAAAGTGGGCGCTTTTAGTAAGCCTATCCACTATTACCCAAATGCTAGTGTTGCCTCTTCTAGACCTAGGCAGCCCATCAATGAAGTCCATTGAGATGATATCCCACATCCACTGTGGGACCTCTAGAGGATGGAGCATACCGCCAGGCTTCTTCTGCTCCGCCTTAACCTGTTGGCAAATCACACACTTAGAAACGAAATCTGCCACGTCCTTCTTCATGCCGCTCCAAAAGAAAGTTCTCTTTATGTCCTTGTACATTTTATCTCCGCCTGGATGTATCGTCATCTTGGAGTGATGTGCTTCCTCGAGAACCTTCTTTACTAAATCCCTTGTCTGTGGGACGCATAGTCTTCCGTCTCGCCTTAACCAACCCTTATCGTCGATGGAGTATCTGCTGAGGTGACTTGAAGTCTCACCCCTAATTATCCTATCAATCATTTCCACAAGCTGAGGGTCTTCGCGTTGTGCTGTCCCTATTGAGTCCACTAAAGTCGGGCGTACTTCGAGAGATGCTAGCAAGCCCAGTACAAAATCGGAGGAGGGCCTAAAGCCAAAGCTGGCTACAAACTCTAGGCTTTGTCTTTCAACAAACAGCGGGCTTAGGGTCAGTTTCTTTCGGCTCAACGCATCTGCCACTACGTTGCCTTTGCCCGGAGTGTAGGAGATTTCGAAATCGTACGAGGCAAGAAACTCCATCCACCTCTGTTGCCTCAAGTTAAGATCTTTCTGCGAGAAAAGATATTTCAACGATTTATGGTCAGTGTAAAGTTCGAACTTATCATCTAGGAGATAGTGTCACCAAGACTTGAGTGCAAAGACGATGGCAGCTAACTCAAGATCGTGAGTCGGGTAGTTCTTTTCATGCACTTTCAACTGCCTTCCACCGTAAGCTACTACCCTCCCTTCTTGCATTAAGACAGCGCCTAGCCCTGTCCCACATGCATCTATATAAACTGTGAACATCTTGTTTCCATTTGGCAATGTTAGAACTGGGGCTGTTGTAAGAGCCTTTTTTGCCGTTGGAAAGCAAACTCGCAATCAAAGTCCCAATTGAACACTAGATTCTTCTTTGTCAGCCTTGTGAGTGGAGCTGATATTTTCGCAAAATCCCTTATGAATTTTCGGTAGAAACCTGCTAGTCCTAGAAAACTTCGGACTTCTGTTGCATTCCTTGGCGTCTTTCAATCCTGTACCACTACTACCTTGGCAGGGTCCACAGCTAACCCTTCTTTGGATACTATGTGCCCAAGGAACCTCACTTCCTCTCTCCAAAAGTGGCATTTGGAGAATTTGGCTGTTAGCTGATGGACTCGCGAAGTTTCCATGATTGCCCTTAAGTGCTGAGCATGCTCTTCTTCATTCTTCGAGAAGATCAAGATATCGTCTACGAAGACCACTACAAACTTGTTGAGGAATTCTCTGAACACCATACTCATTAGGTCCACGAAGTAAGCGGGTGCGTTTGTCAAGCCAAAAGGCATGACAAGCCATTCAAAGAAGCCGTCTGGGGTTCTGAATGCCGTCTTATCGATACTATCTTCAGCCACCCTTAGCTGATGAAATCCAGTCGCTAAATCGAGTTGGGAGAAAACAGACGCTCCTACAAGCTGATCAAACAGATCGTCAATTCTGGGGAGAGGGTGCCTATTCTTTTTCGTTAGCTTGTTGAGCTCCCTATAGTCAACACATAGACGGAGCGAACTATCCGCCTTTGTGGCGAACACCACTTGAGCGCCCCATTCTGAAATGCTCCTTCTAATGAACCCCTTCTCTAAAGCTCTTTAATCTGTTTACTGAGCTCTTTCCTTTCCCATGGATCCATGTGTCTAACGGGAAACGCAACGGGCTTTGCATTATTTACAAGATATATGCAGAAGTTGATCTCCCGCTTCGGAGGTAAGCCCTTCACCTCTTCGAAGACATCCGGATATTCCCGGACCACTCTAACCGATTGTAAACTTTCAACAGAAACATCTAGCGATTCCAGATAACTAAGCATAACCGCATACGAGGGATTACAAGTAATTTCCAGAGTGTTAACGAGTTGGGTCAGAAGCCTAACCACCCTTTTCTCACAATCAAGGATGGCACCATTACTGGTTAGCCAATCCATGCCCAAAATCAAACCATATCCCGAGAAGCCCAAAACAAAGGCACTACATCTAAATTCTACGCTTAGAATAGAAATTTTTAATCCCACACAGATCATAGACAGATGAGTTGGGCCCCCAATTGGATTTGAAACAATTAAGGGGTCCTCTACCATACTAGTTTTTAGGTGCAGAGATTCTACTAAAGCAGATGAGATAAAGGAGTGTGATGCGCCAGAATCAAATAAAGTACGAACTGGGTGATCATAAAGATAAACTACACTTTCTACAGAAGTATTTATACCTCGCTATTGCAGAGGTGGCGCTTCTAGCACATGAACCTGTGCCCCTGAGGTGGATCCAGCCCTCTGCCCCTGCCCTCGTTTCTTTGGGCAATCCTTAGCCATGTGGCCTGTCTCACCGCAAGAAAAGCACCCACCATTCATCTTGGCCTTCTTTTTCCGGCAATCTTTCACTAAGTGCCCCCACTTTGCCACAGAAATTACACTTCCTCTTCTCTTTGTTGTCTTTCCCGCCCTTCTTAAAGTCTGTCTTCTTAGGCTGTAAACCCTCTTTCTTCCCTTGAGAGCTTTCTGCCTTTGTCTCCTTCTTGCCCTTATCCTCTTCGTTCAGCAATGCCATCTGCACCAACCTTTCATACGTAGCTCCCATGGGTATATGGATCATGGCCAAACTGTGTAATGGCTCATTCAATCCCTTGACAAAGCGGAGAGCCTTCTTGTGCGGAGTGTTGACTAGGTCCAGTCCGAACCTAGTCAGCTGATCGAACTGATTAACATACCCTTTGACTGTCATATTCCCTTGCTTAGGAAATAAGATTTTTTCCAACTGAAGACTCCGTTCAGCTTCTGAGAGAAATTTAGCCTCAAACCTTGCCCTAAAGTCCTCCCATTATTCCACTGGTCTTTCTGCATTGGTGACTTCCCACCAGTAGGAAGCCTCGCCTTTAAGTAGCCATACTGCCAGTTGTACCTTCTGCATATCTTCTACCTCAAAGATGAAAAATAAGTCCTCGGTTTCCTTCAGCCAATTCCTGGCTGCCACGAAGGACTCGGTTCCATGAAAGTCCTTTCCTCCCATATCTTTAAAATCTTTACATATCTTAGCAAAAGTATTACCCCGCGGAGGAGGTGGAGGAAGAGGGGCTGCTGCAGCCGGATGATTTCCTGCAGCTGGGGGAGGAGGAACGGTAGGACCTGGCTGAGTGGCCCTTGCTTCTAAGAATCGTTTTGTGACGGCCTGCCCCGTACCAGCCTGCATTTCCTCCATAAGTGCGTTGTACACATGCCCGACTAGCACGGGACGGTCGTCAGGAGAAAGGAAAGAAGAGAATGGACTAATCGAGGAACCTGTAGAATGTCTCACAGCGCATGGGATAAAATATAATAATGATAACATACTTGACATAAAACAGGTGAGACAGTGCATAAGCTGATAACTAAAATCAACATCAACATCAGAGCAGCGGAAATCCAAATACAGCTTATTACAACTTTTCAAAATCTACTGTCTCTAAACAAAAGAAAGTCAAAGTAGAAGATACACCACCAATGCCCAAGCAGTGATCTTCAACAACACAGGGAGAATACTATGTATATGTATTACGTGGAAGCCTCCTGCTCGTCTCCGGATCATCTACCCGTGCATCACCAGCTAACATGTCTCTAGTCTGCTCGTGTGAGCACCCAGAGTAATAAGAGGAGACATAAAACTCTGGGTCAGACATAAAGCCTGGTATGAGCGATAAGCATCTAAAAATAACAATAACAGGTATACTAAACGATACCTGAACCTGGACCTGCAACCAAAGAGTTAGTACCACATACCGTACAGTACTCTAAGGTGCCATAATAAGTAGTGTAAAGAATACGGGGGTGGGGTGTGCATGTCATAATGATAGCAAACAAATCATCCATAGCAACCATCCTCATATTTCTCACTCAGTGCATAAAGCATACGATATCTACCACTTTGGAACACTAGACAAATTGAGGTAACGACGGATCCCGACTTGTAGAAACCCTGCTGTGACCAAGCCAAACACTTAGAGTCATGACCAAACATTTCAATGACCCACTTCATTGGTCGTAGCCCTTAGTTCTACCGATGCCATAATGGCCCTGAATCCGTCTTCGTACCTCCTACCATAGTGGTCCAAAGCTATAGACGTCGATAACCCCTTGGCATGCGTCCCGCAGCAAAGCCCAACCATGAAGCGAACTCGTTGATTCCCATCTAAATCTTGAGCTCTAACTTCTCATTTAGACTTCCTTTGCATCTCGTGTTTTGATCGAATTGGAGTGGGTCTTCAGAAGAGTTGTCGCGCAATAACAGTCCTAGAATTCGGTTCGGTTCGGTAGTCATCACCCTCATCGGTTCGGTTCGGTGGTCATCTCTTCATTCGGTTCGGGTCGGATACTCCACTTCGGGTCGGGTCGGTGTCCTCCTCCGAGTCGGGTCGGGTTGTTGTCTTCCTTCCAGTTCATGCTCCTTCTCCGATCAGTTCCCTCGTTTTCCATCTACTTCGATCCGATCTGATCCCTTCGCCTTACTCCAGTCCGATCCGCTCCGCTCCCTAGCTTACTCCGATCCGGTCCGCTCCCAATGTTCTTCCGATCCGATCTGGCCCCCATTATTCTTCCGATCCGATCCCCTTATCCACTCCAACTCTAAGTAAACGGCCTTCCTTTTCACCAAGTCTCTTATGTGCCAAACTCCAGTTCGGGTCGGGTTTTCTTGCCCAGTTCACATATCCGATCCGATCCGAAGCCCTGCACAACTTTCTGCAACTTTTTCCAGCAACTTGTTTACGTCGTTCGACGACGTTTTTGACAAATCTAACTATTCTAATCAATCACAATTCATGTCAAATAGTCATAACAACATAGCAAACTAACCACAAACACCAAAACAATGAATTTATATGTCAAAATGGATCAAATGTGCCCAAAACCCCTTATTTTCCCTTAAGCATGTTTAAGCAAATCTAATCATAGGTTTAACAAAACTTAATCAAATCGAACCAAATTTCAACCAGAGGCATAAAACATTATTTAAGAATTTCTAAACATTTTTCCAGAATTTATCAGTGTACAAATTCGCTAATCTTCACTAATCACCCTTAATTAACTGTAATTAGTGTCAAAACGATACTATCACTCACCTTTGCCACAACTAAAACCGCAAAACTGAAATATTCTCTGATTTGGCGTTGTTCCCAATCTTACACAATAGCTCTACCTTGGTTCTCGTGCTAATACTCCTTGATTTGATGTTTGCCAAGCCTAATCTTCAATTAGAAAGTGATTAAGAGGTGTTTTGAAGAGGTTTAGAGGGTGGAGGCCATGGCTAGGTTAAGAGGAATGAATAGTGACGGCTGAAAAATGAGAAAAAGGTATTCTCCAAACCCTAACAGCCCTTTTAAACTCCTAATCCCAAAATTCCCCTTTGGGCCTAGCTGTTAATCACCCGGTTAAGCCCAACTAAGCTGTTTTTCACCATCTGAAACTTGTTTCAGCCATATCTCCCAAATGGTGAGTCCGTTTGGCTAATGTGACCACTCTACGGAAAGAGAAACAATCATCCGGAGCCAATGGAAGTGGTTTCAGGTCAAAATTCCTTTCTAGTCAAAAGTTATGGCCAAAAAAGTGATAACTAGGGGTAAAATGGTCATTTAAAAATTGGGAAAAATCGTGAACATGGAAAATGACCCCAATAGTCGTCTCCCAAAGTTACATGACCATACGACTTCGTATGTGAATGAAATAAATATTCTACGATCCTATGACGCGTAGAATGCGGGTCGTTACACGTTTGAACCAACCAGGTATTGGTATACCCTCTGGCAAGTTAAGTTCTACGGACATGCTGAAACAAAAAGGATAGATTCAAAACGAAGGATAAAAGATAATACCTATGGCTTTGGGGGACTATGCCTTTTTTAAAATAAAATAATATTTTATCTTTAAAAATGCTTCTTTAAATTTTCTTTTTGGAAATGAATTTTCAAAACTTTTTATCTTATCAGGTAAACCTATGCTCTGATACCAAGTGAAACACCCCACCTCCGTTAGGGTCACTCTCAAAGGGAATGCCCTAATTTTGGTGAAGGTTTATAAGTATAAGTCACAGATACACAAGACAGATATAAGAACACGTATTTTTGAACAGTGGAAAACAACAGCAACTTTTATTTCATCAAAATACGTGTTACACAAACCATGTCATAAATGTCTTACAATACTTCCAAAAACATTACATTTTCATAACTGTCTTGATTTCATTATTTAAAGAAGCATAAAAACATAAGTAAACTGCATAAGTCCCATAATTGTTGTCCAAAGCCATAGTTCAAAACGAAAGAGATCCAAGCAATACATTCTTTCTCTTCAAGCTGGATGTAAATTGGTCAAGCTGCGGTATTCCCTCCTTGTGGACCTGGGGGAGGGAAACGAAAGAAAAGTAGAGTCAGACATAAAGCATGAGTAAGTCTAGGACTATTCAGTCTATGAATAAAGAATTGGGCACGATAAGTATAAACTGGAAATGGGAAAGCACCATAAACTAAGTTAAGTTGTCTAGAGTCGAATATACTATCGTACCCCAAATTAATTTCTGCATCCATATAAACTAGTTCCCAACAGGCACCCCATAATCAGGGTGAAGTGATCCATTTCTAATGATCGGCTCCTACTCGCATAGTTACATGTGTCTTACGGCCCCCGATGTTGTAGCTACCTATGCTGGTCCCACCATGGGGTGTATCAAGTCCCATGGTGGCGGCCCGACACACTTCTAGAATGCACAGGTATACTACTGGTGCCCAGTGCCTTATTTTTCTGTGCCGGAGTGTGTACACGCCCGCACCCCATTAGAACCTACACTGCTGCACCACCGCCGTCGATTTGACCTCTTACAGACAGCCCAGTAATCGCGCCCCACCCTGACTAGTTCAGGGTATCTTGATACACCTTGTACGGTTACTGCTGAAAAGGGTCCCCCGCTACTAGGTTTTCTATTTCTAGCCAACATGTTAAGTTTGTTAAGTGTTTTGTAAACCTAACCCCCAGTCAGTCTGTATAGTTTAGCATGTTCCATTTTGATTAAGTATTAATTTAATTTACTTAATCCTATCAATCCTGACTCAGCCTTAATTGTCTTATTAAAGCCTCGACCACTCACATTAGACAGGTATTGTTGTGGCTGCCTGTTGCCGGTTGGGTCCGGGCAGTCTTACGCCACAACTCAGTCTAACCTCGGGTCTTTATTGGGCTCAATGTTTAACCACCCACATTGGATAGGTATTGTTGTGACTACTGGACAGCCAGGCGGTTCCGGGCAGGTTTACATCACAACTCAATCCAACCTCGGGTTAAACACATCGTATTTTCTAAATTTACATATTTTTTCTCTTTTCTTTTTATATGTAAATATTTGCGGCCCATTATTCACATTCATCTTTATTGGGTAAAATTAATTTATATCACTTAATTGTTTTCAAGGTCGTTGGCATGTGTCAAACATGCCAACTCATATGTTTTATATTTTAACCCAAACGTCATTACCCCCATTTTATACGTTCGCTACAATATAACATATGTTGGGTTTAACATTTAAACCCAACTTAGCCACATGAAAAAGGGGAGGCTTAGAACATGGTGTTTATATATTCTAAGTAACATCAAAAAGGGGAGTGTGAACGCATGAACTTGCAACATAACGATCTAATTAACATAAATTAGACACTTGTGAACTTGCATTGTAATAGCATATAATCATGGCATAAACATACCTAAACATGAATCATGGTTTTTAATATATTCATATAATCATGACATAAACATACCTAAACTTGAATCATGGTTTTTAATCTATTCATATAATCATGGCATAAACATACCTAAACATGAATCATGGTTTTTAATCTATTCATGTAAACTTGCAATTGGAATGTAAATCTAACTTAATTATGTGTCACATATATTATCATATGATTTTGATAACAACATAGGCCTAAAACATGTTTCCAATTAGGCATAACACCAAACATAGTTTTGTCATGTTCATAGAATCAACACAAGTTCACAAAGATGCTTACTTTTGTCTCTAATACAAAAGTATGGTTTTACACTTGAATCATGATGCTAATTCCAACATAAATTCATATGAGTCATAATACCCAAATGGATCCAACTACACTAAAAGTGATTATATAAAAAAAATATACATCATGTTGGCATAATAGTGAACCATATACTTGCATTAATCTCAAATAAACTACCACAAACATATAGTCGTTAATTTTCAACATGAGTCATATACTTGCAAATATCCAATAGGTCTAACATCATTATACCACAACATCCCAAATCTATTCATAATTAGAATCATAGCAACATACAATTATGAATTATCATCACCACAAACTAAGTACAATTCCATTTCTCATTTACACAAATCAAAACACAATTATTCATTCATATCGGAATAGCACTCTACTTACAACGTATGACGAATCTTCAATTCCGGTTTCTGAATTCTGTATTTGGAGATGCTATCCTTTGTTTTAGGCATTGTTTTGATTTAGTTGTCGTTGCTTTAAGCTTTTGAATTGCCTCCTAATCGTCTCTCAATTTTGACGGCTACTTCTAGTCTTTCCTCAGCAGCATGACGGTCTCATTCTAATTTTTATTTGTAATAATTAGGTGGAGTCTTAGGTCCTTTTTATAGAGTTTGTGGATTGATTAGGACCGTCGATGGAGCTTGGATAAATATTAGCCGTTTGTTTGAAGGAGAGACCAATCAGGAGCTGACACCTAGCCCTAGTGACAAGGCAAGGCTCATAAATTCGGCCAAGCACAGACCAGGCCAGCCGGGGGTGCTGGGTTCGACCTGGCTCAGGGGCCAGGTCGACTCCCCAGTCGACCCCCGTGTCGACTTGGCAGTCGTCCTGGGTAGCCCAGGTCGACTACCCAGTCGACCTGGGTACCTTGGGCGGGAAAATTCCCGCCCTGGCCAATTTGGCCCGATTTTTGAAATTTGAATTTGTTTCTGAGCTGTTTTTGTCTGTTTGAATTTTAAACTGAATTCTGAAACTTCCAGAGGCCATATCTCCCTCATACGGAGTCCGTTTTACGCAAACTTGGACTCTATCTCAAGCAGAATTCCGAGACGAACGCAATGGCGTATCCCGTTTCCCTTAATTCTTTGATTTGTAATTAGTTATACTTTAATTTGTGAATCTCACTGTTATAGAATACACGGGGTGTTACAGGACGAGGTGACGAGGATTTATCCTCTGGAGCATTTAAAATACACACTTCCTTAGGCTTTGACAGGGTGATGAGAATTTATTCTCTGGAGTTATTATCAATACACGCTCCCCTGTAAACACCAGAATATATCACTATAAATATGTGTATGCTTATTAGGATTTATTGGGTACCTAATACGGCCCAATAAATTTCCAAACCTCTCCCCGTACAAAGGAGGTTATGGCGAAAATTTTCGAAAATTCCGGGTGTTAGCCAAATTTTTGAAGAATTTGAAAATTCTCAAAAACTGAAAAGTTGGAGAATGGAAGCCAGATCGAACATAGAATAGATTAATCAAACCACTTTCGACTTCGTTCCGGAAATGCGAGCCAGTTTAAAATTTTTATTTTGGCAATTTTAGCGAATTTTGAACATTTAAAATGAATTATTTTAAATAATATCGATGAAAATTTATTTTGAATAGAAATAGAACGTATATATTTATATACATCGTCGTTATAATATAAATAATTATATATAATTATAAATAGAATTGAAAATGGCGCGGTAGTTCGATAATTCGATTTCAAACTTCAATTGAATGTACCGGGTGCAAAATAAACCGGATTTTAGTGAAACCAAAAACATTAGGATCTAATTGTGATCATCTTTCCAACGAATCTGAAAATTTGAAATTTCATAGCGGGAATCAAAAGATATGTCCAGTTGAAAATTCTGAATAGTCGCTATGGAATTTCGGCCCTTAAAAATGGAAATTTTGCAAACGACCTCGGATTTCGACGAAACCACTTTTGTTGGGTCCGTGATGTCAAATTATTTCTAGGTTTCAAATTTCATAATTTTTCGAATCAATATGTGAGCGAGGAAAAGGAAAACGCGTTTGACCGGTTTAAGTTGATTTTAATCGACTGGAAAATGGCCATTTTTCCAACGGTCTCAGAATTCAACGAAACTAGTTTTGTTAGGACCGTATCGTCAATACGAAGCTAGAAAATATTTTTCGGGAATTTTTAGAGTTCGTATGTGACCCAGGTAAATTGAAATGCGCGTTCAAATTCAATATATAGAGTTATATGTTGATTTTGACGAAAACTGATCGAAACGATCGAATCAGCTTACGATACATATCCCATTGTGTTCGGAATGGGGGTAATTAGCTATGGACGACAGGCGATGGGCCTCGTTTCGAGGTCGAAATAAAAAGTCAACTTTTTGACAAAATATATATATATATATATAATTCCCACTTTCTCTCTTCCTTTTAACTTCAGGCCCGCCCCCCTCGATTTCGATTCGATCAAAGAAAAAAAACAAAAAAAAAGAAGACGACGGAGGGGCAGAGCGGCCTCCTCCATCGCCGCCGCCACCGCCTAGGGTGGCGCAGCCCACCGCGACCCCTCCCCTTTCTCCACCTCGCGCCCCTCCTCTTCTTCCGCCTTCTCCTCCTCTTCTCCTCGACTGACGCGACCCGCAGTCCCCTCCTCCGCCTAGAAAGCAACCGCCGCCGCCACCGCCGCCGCCACCTCTGGTCCGACCATCGAATCTCCATCCCTCCTCCTCTTCTATTTCGCTATAAGTTTTAATTCACCATATTATTTCATTTTTTTTTCTATATAATTGATTTCATAGATTTAAAATCAGTTTTAAATATATTAGGTATAGAAGTGATGATTCTTACCATATAGGAGTAATGATTTTTATCATATGAAAGTTGTAATTTTTAATCAATAAAAGGTATGATTTTTAAATTGTAAAAGAATCGATTTTTATGTTGGAAAAGAAGCGATTTTCATATGAACGATATTGATTTGAAAATACGATTTTTATATTATAAAGAGATTAAATATATAATTTATATATGATGTGAAGGATAAAATTGTAATTTTTATAATATAGAAAGGTTGAAGATATAATTTTTATATTGTATAGATAGTAAAAATATCATCTTTATATATGTAGCAAAATAAAAATGTGATTTTTATAGTGTTGTAATAGAAAAGGTGAAATCTTTATATGAAGAATAGTGTGATAAAAATATAATCTTTATTATATGAACACCGATGTAAAAATTCGATTTTTATAAATTGAATAGCGAAGTAAAAATTCGATTTTTATATACTGAATAGTGAAGTAAAAATTCGATTTTTATATATTGAATAGCGAAGTAAAAATTCGATTTTTATATATTGAATAGCGAAGTAAAAATTCGATTTTCATATATTGAATAGCGAAGTAAAAATTCAATTTTTATATATTGAATAGCGAAGTAAAAATTTGATTTTTATATATTGAATAGCAAAGTAAAAATTCGATTTTTATTTATTGAATAGCGAAGTAAAAATTCGATTTTTATATATTGAATAGCGAAGTAAAAATTCGATGTTTATATATTGAATAGCGAAGTAAAAATTCGATTTTTATATATGTAGTGAATACGAAAGTGACGAAAGAATAAACGGCGGAGATTTTCTACATAAGAAGAGTCGTGGTATTGGATTAGCTATCGGTGAGAATTTCTCACTCTTCAATTTCTTTTTCTATTTATATATATATATATATACTAGGATGCAGACGGTGCTTAGCAGCACCCGACACCCGTCATCCATAGACCATGGATGGCTTGTCTGTTTGATTGATATGTTGTGAAAATTGTTTGTGAAGTTGATGTGAAATAGATAATGAAATATATTCATGTGTTGAAATAAATTAATTATCGTTAAAAATATAATTTTTAACGTGAATATGAATATAGTGAATGTTAATAAATAAATATTTATAAACAAATCGGCCGATTTGTTTATATACACTGATTTGACTGATATTGATTGGGATGATAAATTTTACACATCGCCCAGCTGCACAAATAAAAATCTGTGTTTGTTGATTTGAAACCCCACACGGGTGTTGGGATGATATTTGGCGTACACTAATCCCAATTATTTAGTGGTATGTCGATCGATTGGTCGACAGGCTGTGTAAGCGTTAATTATTTATCTTTGATGCTTATGCAGTTGTGTGGTGCACGTTGGATGATGGTTGATTGTTATCGTTGCTATTATATACATGTGTTGTATGGAATCCATATAATTAACGTTATATGGTAATTGATTGGGCCTCATTCCAATCGGGAAAATAACGAATAATATAAAAGAAAACTCATGTGTCGAGATTAGTCATGTGTTGAAAAAAATATAAATTCATGTGTTGAATAGAATAAATATTCATTTGTTGAATAGAATAACGAATTTATTGAAATATATAAAGCCGTGTTGACTAGAGTTCCGCTATTTTGATGTGAGCGATATTTATATCGATTTTATTCGAATATCGAAAAAGAAGTGATTTCAAAATATAACATTTTGAAAATATTATCATTTATATAGTAATGATATGAAATATTCAATTTTGATTAGAAATTGAATATAGTATTGAAATGGTTTTGAAAACGAATTTAAAACGATTTATAAAATACGTTTTAAAAGGAAATCGACGAAATATATATAATATATATATTATATATATAATGGCTCGAATAGAACGCGCCGCGCCGCGGCAGTTCGTGAATTTCAACCATTGACTTCGAATTGACGTTGCGGGAGATCCGACCGTCGGATTCTCCTAAAACCAGAACCGTTGGGTTCGTATCAAAAAGAGCTTTCCAATGAATATTAGAAATTTGAAATCTAATGGTTGGATTTGGAATTATGTCCAAATCAAATTTGGAAATGGTCACTGTAAGTGCAGTTCGATGGCCGTTGATGGAAATCGACTATACGGGCCTTGATAAAATTATTAAAAATATCTATAATTTGTGTAAAATCATAAGAAATGATTTGGGAAAAATTGGGCTGAAAAACTCCATATTTGAAAACATAAAAATAGATTTTTATCGAAATGAACTAGTTTTGAACTAGAATTAAAATCAATTTATTTTTGAAATAAATAAATTGAATTTGAAAGTGATTTTAAAAATAATCAATATTCCCAATACGTGAATTGGACTGGAGTTGAATCAAAATTATCTTCGGAATATTTCGGTGTTGGATTTCATGACTAAACAGATATTGTTATGGGAATTTGAAAGATATATTTTATATCGTTATTTCCAATAAGATATTTGTTGGTTTCAGGATTTGATATTGAATATAAGCCGGAATATTTTCTATTCAGAGCCTTGTATTTAATATCAAATGTGATTTGGGTTTGTCGTAAATGGCGTCTTCATTAACACTGTCCTTAAGCCCAATAGAGAAAAAGATTAAATCTTTCTATTTAGATTTAATGAAGTGTATCAATTAAATAATATTTAATTGGAATTGAATTTGAATTGGTTTTTGGGTTTATCATGAACGGTGTTTTGAACAACACCTGTTCTTTAACCCGATTAACAATAGAGTGTGATTTTGGGTTTATCGTGAATCGTGTTTTAGATGACATTGGTTCTTTAACCCAGTTAAAGACAGAATATTGATTTTTGAAAGGATTAAAACTAAGTGGAGTTTTAATGAATCTTTAATTAGATTGAAAGTGAATTGATAATTTAAATTATCTAATCCGAAATGTGATCGAGAATGGAGTACCACCAGTTTTGCTCCAAAGCGATAGTTAAATCTTTAATTAGATTTGAATGTGAAACGGTAATTAATTTTGCCGATAACACCGCGGTGTTAGATATGGAGAATTACCAGTTTTTCTCCATGGGAAGGTTGGGATTGGGAAATAAAATAAATAATTACTTCGGTGTGGTTCGCTAATCCCGACTAGTTTGAAATGATATCCAAAGGAAGATTAAAGAATAAATTTAGAAGAATTTATCTTGGATAAAATTAGTGGGAACCTTTCCCTAAAAATGTGATTTTGTGAATAAAAGAATATTCTGAATTGGAATGAGGCGTTCGTTGTGTTTGTGTAACATTTGTTTATCATATACGTGGGTTATTCAGAAAGGCCGGGTTTATACCCATTCTGAATAACTGATTCGACAAGATGTCGAAGATGAAGACGGTGGTTGAAGACCGGAAGTCTTCACATCGTTTTGGTGATTACTGATGATCTTGATTGGGCTGTACACCCAAGATGAGGGAATCAATTGGTGATCGTCCAGACGTACTTGGAGATGGATGGATATGCGAGGAAAGTGCCTCCGGTTTCGTTCAGACCCAGAACGAATTTGTAAATGGATTGTGTGTCTGACATTGGATTTTATTCTGTGTTGATTGATCTCTATTAAATATACATTATTTTGGCGGCGAAGAATTTATTCTCTTGCTTAACGCCCTTCTCTGAGACATACGAGCTTAGGGGTTGTATATCGATGGACATCAGTCGCATGGAGTGAATTGCCAGTGTGGCACGCGTAAGTGGCAATTGATCAGGGCATCTGTTGAAAAGCAAAGTCTTGTGGTTGATGATCAAAGCACGGCCTGTGTGGCATAGCTTTGTGTATAACGTGAATTTGCGAGCCTCACACCTCGGTATGAGTCAAAAACGGGATACGGACCCAAGGAGTGCACGACATTTCTTTCTAGCTATGGTGGTGTCAGTGACCTACCAGCCCTGACATTTATATACTTTTCACCTGCGTGGTTGTTGGATACGAGGCGCCTCAGATATAGGTCTGTAAGGACCGGGAAACGTGTGTTCAGGAATTGCCAATCCTCAAAAGTAAGAGAGGACCGGCCTTGGAGGTTCCAAAGGATCATAGTGGGGTCCTGAGACATTTGCTAGAGTGTCTCGAATCGGAGAGGAGCTTGCCCCTTGCCTCGACTCATGATGGAAATCCAATTTCCAATACGTGTATTTCGGTTTTATTTGTAGAGCCTAGTATGGCGACATAGTGGGATGGGGCACTCATGTCGTCTATGATTTATATTTATGATTGAACTGTTTTGACACTATACACTTATAATAGTATCAAATAATGTGTTTTTAACGTATCAAGCATGCTTTGGCTGTTATAAGGTAAAAACCCTATCCTCCGGCTTGCGTTGCATTGTGTGATGGGACCTGGGTCTTATAACAGCTTCATTTTTCTTTATTTACCATTGCGCTGTTTGTTTTATGCACTGGTATTCTTGGGAGGAAACCCGTTCCGTGTTATACGGCGTGGTCCCTTGATTTACCTAACTTTAAAAATAAAGATTAATAACTGTTTTAGTTCTCACACCAGTCACATGACTGACCTAGAGTTTATTGTTTTAACCTTAGCTCTGGGTGCCCCTATTTTCCACACAGGCAGCTAGTAGTTTTGGTTTTGCAGATTTATATTCACAGGGTCTTGATTTACAGCTGGAACGATGCTCGGAAAGCTCTGTATCCGTGTATCACTTTCAGTTGTGCTTTGTATATTTTTCCGCTGCTATGTAATTTATTGTAGTCTCTGGTATTCATCGAATGTATTTTATTCATTTATACTTGTTATATTCTTGTATTCTGATGGAATTATTGTAATAACAATGAAATGTTCTTCCGCTTGCGTTCTATTTTGTCCTGTTCTCAAAGTATCCGCGCTTTCCTTCACGGGGAAGTTGCGGGTTCTTATAGTTACGCTTGGTTCCCCTGAGAAACATCCGTCGGCCGTACGCTATCTGTAGCCCTGCGAATTTCGCTACACTGTCGAATTCCAATGACTCTGGATCACTGCGATAACAATGGTTACGCCTGATTCCCTCTGGAAGCATCTGACCGCCGTAGGCTATCTACAGCCCTGCGAATTACGCTAGCAGTCGTGCTCAATGGCAACTCATGAGTTTTATGTCCGGACAACCTACTACCACCAGCAGCATATCTAAGCTCGAATTTCAAAGAGAAGGAAGGTACTTTCCTTATTTTTCTTTGAAAATATATAATAATATATACATATAGTACTTCAATTCATACTCTTCATACATATTTACGTTTTTTTTTTCATTTCCAATTTATCTCCTTTTATAAATTCTGTTATATCAGATTCCATTTAAACTCGATTACCTTCCAAATCAATGGTTTCTAAATTCGCTGTATTCTTATATATATATATATATATATATATATATATATTATAAGTTCCGGAAACTTCTATATTCAATACTCGAAATCAGATATCCTCAAATTCCAATTTCAAAATTTTAGTTTTGATTTCTTAATCAATTCAGATGTTTGATATCCTTTCAAACTCAAATTTATGAATTCGTTTCTACAAATCAATTTCCTTCCATTTCTTTAATTATTAAATTTATCGCTTAAATCTCTACGCCCCAAAATTCCAAAAAAAAAAAAAAATCATTTCAAACAAAATTCTCATTTACGTATTATCACTCTTCCATATTCACATCCATCGACCGTGAATTAGTAAGCAAACAACTCCCTAAGTATCAACCTCGAAGGCCGAAACCAACATTAGATCAATACTCAGAAAGTCATTTAACTTTACTAACCTCCAGTCAGTTACTAAATTTCCTTAACTCCACTTCTTAATTTCTTACCAAATCATTGTTTATGCAATTCTAGAATTCAATTTACAAATTCATTACTCTTATGTTTTCGTCTTGTGGCTTTGTTCTTCTGTTCTCGCCATTCTGATTTATTCTAGCCTCTTGTTATCCTTTGAAAACATTTTCGATTCTTATATTCATTAATTAATTAATTTTTTATTAACAGAAAGTAAACAGTATTTTCCAAAAATTCGATACAGTTGTCTTGCATAAATAACTTCCTTTCGAATAATCTCTTATTCGATAATATATTCCGAACTTCAGAATGTCTCATTTGATTTATATTCTAAACTTCAGAATAATTTTCCCGTACTGGTTAACTTCACTTCCTTTATTCCCAATCTCGTTTGCATCATTTCTGCTTCTAATGATACTTACTTCCAATAAAATAACATTATTCCCTTTATAGGGATCTAGACTCGTCACCCCAAATCATCTTTGATTTCATTTAAATACAGTTTCAAATCTTTACAAAATCTTCATTCACATTTCACTTCACTTATAACTCTCGTTTACGCTTCACTGGTTGTTAATTAATTAACAAGTTTACACTCACAATCGAATTCATATATTTGATTATACCTTATTGGTTTGAAATCAATTACAGTTTATCTTGCCAAGTTCAGCTAATCTAAATGAATTAGTTATGTAATTTGACACCATCGAATAACCTTCTTGATTTTATTTTCCTTAATTTATATTTCGAACATCGAAATAAAATTTCATCATCTCATTTTGAAATGATGATTTCAAATTTCCACTTTCCTTCAAATTCTCATCTAAATTATTATTTCCAATCAATTTCAGTTATCTTTGATTTTTTAATCACACGATCAGCGAAGTTAATTCATTGATTCTTTTCTACTCATCTTCCATATATACAATTCGATGATGGATTCGAGATCCAAACCTAAGAGATCCTTATCGAAGAACAGCTCTGAAGACTGGGAATTCCGAACAAAGTTTAAATCTCAAAATAAATTTTTGTTTCCGCTGAATTTGTTTCAAAATACTAGTTTTCAAAATAATTTTCTTTTCAAAATTTATATTTTAAAACCCTTATTTCCAAAATCCATTTTCTCTTGTGTCAATCCTATTCATTTAAACCCGATAAGCTAAGCTTTGAATAAACCAAAGCTCTAATACCAACTGTAACGTCCTGCCTTTTTGACCGTTTCAAATTAGCGATTAATACAACTTAAAATGTTCAAATTGACGGATCGTTATTAGCTTATAGAGTTTAAAACATAAAATCAACACAGAAAAACAAACCAATAACACAGTAATTAAAAAAAAAATAAACTTTCATATATTAATCTGAAATTTTGATACAAGAACTTTTCCTATACAACGGAATTAAAACATAGTTTAAATACAAGAAAAATATTTATGGTTCAAAAATCTTCAGAGTGCGCATGTCTTTGGAATCCCCAGCTTCGTAAATCTTCGAATCCTGAGCTGTAATCTTTGAATCTGAAATGCTCAGATCTGACCCGAGCCTTCCATGCAAAAACATAAAACACTCGAGTCGGGCTTAAACATAGTTCAAGTAAATTAATTTCAATATTACTGAATAAATAGTTAATCCTATAATTCACCAAATTTCGAGTACATCGATCCCATGAGAAACTGTCTGAAAAAAATCATAGCAACTTGGGACAAAAAATATCGGAACAACATATGGATTTATATATATATATATATATATATATATACGTATACTGGTGACATATATACACACATACGGTGGTATATATATACATATGTGTACATCGGGGTACGTAAATATTTGTGAATATCAGTTTCTTTATTTCTAGGACAAGCGTTTACGGAAGCTTGCACGTACACACATGTACAGGAACACGTGTGCACTGCCTCAGCATCCCATAACCGATAAATAAACAAGTTCCACGTTGATCATAAGGTGTGCGCAATTTGCAGCAACACATGGCGGCATACAGGTAACTACTACACTAATTTAGGAGTATTTCAGGTTTACCAATGGTTTAAACAAAGGTAACAAGGGTTCAATACGTATACTTCATTTATGCAGGATTTCAGCATGCATCAAACACTACACAACATGGTTAAACAACCCAGTCTACGTGGTATCAAACTGATAAAGAGATCATGACTCTATTCAAAATAGTGCATACATGAAGGCATAAAATATATGTATTCCATGCGCATATATATACACATTTCTAATATGCATGCCTAAGTAAAAAACTAACAAAAATAACTAGCAACTTTATGGGGTTGATTTATGATATGCCAAGTACACACTCAAAGAGCAAGGTATGGTTCCAGCTTTTAGGAAAAATACCACTTGTTTCTTTAGTGCTTGCTTCTCCAGGTTTTATAATGCAACATAGTTTATTCATAAAATGATGCTCCTGACCATCTCATGAAAGTGTACATATAAAGAAATAAGAAAGAACATAAGGATTTTAGGAAAGGATTAATGCCAAAGGTTCCTAAATTCAAAGGTTTTCATGCGCATATAAGGCAACCAGCAAACTACTTCACTTGCCACCACATCATATTCATATTCATGTCTAGACATTAGAACTCCCACTTAAATAATACACGTTAAAAGTTGATATATACTTGCAGGTTAATTCAACAAATTCATAATGTAACAAGTCATTCATCTAATGAAACCAGGGTGGAAAAGAGAACTGTGACCACTGTGTCTTACTGAACATGAATTACAATATACTTAGTCTCATAAACTAATCATGTTTTTAATTATTCTCTTATTTTATTTTATTATAACCATATACTGTCTTAATAATTTATTATCGCTTTCTACTTGAAATAGTACAAGTACAAGAATACTCTAAACTAAAACAAATCCATGTCAAACCATCCATCTTGGTGCTAGACGATGCTTACTTCTAAGCTATGTACCATAGATTTAGTCGACCGTAAAATTAAGATAATGCATTTGTATTAGCAGAAGTTATGTACTGATACCAGACTAAAAAAATTGAAAATGAGGAGTAAGGATCAACTAGAGCAGATGATGACACATGATATAAAGTGATTCAGCAAAACTTTACCAATGTTCAGGTCTCATACTGTATATATATTTAACACTTATAAATACAAAGATTTTCAAGAGAATATTAGAAATCAGGCCACTTAAGATTATAATAGTAGGCTCAATAACTCATGGTATGAAAGGTGTATTTCGAGACTGCATGCATCATAAAGTCTGTCCATTTTAATAAACATAGCGTGATGATAATGGCGTGAGTTGGATGGACAGATAAATATAACTTGAATTGACAGAACCGACTCATGATATGCATCCAAAAAGTTTAACACATTTTAAAGATCTCATCTTTTCAACTTGTAACTAATAGCAAGGACAGGGAGAGCAAATTAATAAATGCTTGATCAAGTTGAGGATTCAGATCCAACAATAGGTGGTCAGAAAACAAGGAAAAACAATTGGACCAAAAGTAATTTATTCTCATCAAACTTGGTATGCATTTACTATGTAATAGGAGAAATATTGGTGCATCATAGAAAACATGGCACTTGTGTAAATGGAAAGATTCCACACTTTGCATAGTCAGCTAAATTATATGAACAAAATTTTACAGTCACTATCCATGAACATTTTTACGCAAATTTCACTTCTCTTGACTGAAACCAGTGGTCCCAAACCATGTAAAACGCCCAATACGATACAACTAGCTTATATTATTTCTTGGTAACAAATAAAAGCCCAATATTCATAAGCATACTCAAGCCAAGTATTATGGAGGTTCAGTTAACTTAAAAACCATTGCTCAAAACAACACTTCACATTGTATAGCATGCATTGGTTATATTTGGTCGCGAACTGTAAACACAAATACATAGGCTCATTTTAGGCGAACTGGGTATTATACAAACAACTACTTGGATTTTAAATGTAAGGCAATGTGACTCAGGGTTCTAAACATGTCATATGTAATTTTTATCAAGCCGCACTTGTTGTACAGGCAATACAAGGCCGGTCTCAGTTTGCAAATTACATAAAAAAAATTGATCCAGTTAGATATGGTTATGGTGTATATCCTAACATGGTATGCATGAGTCTTATATTCTCAAAAAAATGAAATATACAAAATCAGTGTTAAAACTACTTTCAACAGATAAGTCAGTATGGCAATAGTTTGGTATAAGTTCTTTCTCAGTCCGTAACAGTAAAGCATCATAGACGAGCAAACTCAAAGTCAATGAACAATTTGAATGGTCATTAAAATCGTGGAAACAGAGGTGAAAATCACGCACAAATCTGACCAGACAATACGAGAACAATCACTAGTGACCATAGCACAGCAACAACAGCAAGAGTTCAAACAAATCATCCCCAAAAAGTATACTATTTATACCTAATTCAATTGAAACTAAATTACTTGAAAATAGGCTTAAATGTGAGTGAATTACTCACCTTAAAATGCATTGCTATCGAAGACTGTTGCTTCGAGGTGGAGGCAACGTGGTGCTGTTGGGATTACTCGTGTTGAGGGTGGACTGGTGCAAAAAAATTAGGTGGTGGCGACCGGTTTGGTGACAGGCGAGGCGGAGTTGACGGCTTCCGTTGTGGTGGCGTTGATTCAGCGATGGAGAGAGAAGAATAATTTTGGAAAAGCTGATTTTGGCCATTAGATTAAAAAGGAAAGAAAGAGATGATTTTATTCCTGAAAATTAAATGGGAACGTTGGTTTTTATTAAAGGAATTTGGACAAGAAGAGATTTTTAAGCTGAAGAAAATGGAAGAGATCATGTGATTTTATAGTGGAAAAATTTAGCGATAAGAACAAAGTATTTTCAATAGGTTTTAGGGTTGCCGGCTTCACAGAGGTAGGTCTGCGAAATGTTATACTGGGGAAGGTTATATTTCATTATAATTTAATATTAATTTCGCCTGCAAAACATTCTGTAATGCCCTGACTTTGTACTGCTAACGCGACTTCTAAACGCAATAAAAATTATACGCACCCTTTCGTCTTCGCATTCTGAACCCAATAAATTTATCATGGCTGTAATCCGACTCCGGTTTTATACAACGATATTTTAAATTTAAATTATTAATCGGTTCACTGATTTGATTATATTTGTTTATAAAAGAACTTTGTTCGATTCGAAATTTGAAACGTTAAATTTCAATTTCTTTATACAAACAAATACAGGCATATCCTGACCATTTCCTATATATTTTAAACAAATAACGTCGCTAATTTATTTAACGTGAATAACATTTATTTTATAAATTCAACCATTTACGTTTTCAAATCGAATTCCAATCCAATTCGAATATTCAACCAAATTCAATTCAAATCTTCACAAATAATTATTCGAATTCAGAACTACCCATTCTGCATTGAATATCAGTTTTAAACCACATATTCGACTTTTAAATTTTTAAATCCCAGTATCAATATAAAATTAATTATCAACAGTTAAATCTTTAATTCCATAATTTAGCTATCGAAATTTTTGGGACGTTACACAGACCCTACCATATTATTGATCGTCTACCAATATACATATAACCTCTAAGCTCATACGTCTTAGAGAAGGGTGATAAGTAAAGAATAAATTCTTCACCACCAAACAGAAATATATAATTAGTAGCGTTCAACAAATATAGCAGGAAGGAATACAATGTCAGACACACAATCCATTTACAAGTCCGCTCTGGGTCTGAGCGAAACAACATGTCCGTCGATCTCCAAATGCGTTTGGACGACCATCACCAAATACCTTGCCTTGGAAGGCCAATCCCAATTCAAGATACCAGTCATCATCATCCCAACGATGTGAAAACCTTCGGTCTTCAATCACCGTCTTCGACTCTTGATCGTCGTGATGATTATTCAGAATGGTTTAAACTCGGTCTTTCTGAAGAACTCGCGTATTTTGGGATTAAAAAAAACAAATATTGGAAAATCACACATTTCGTCCATTCCAACTTAGAATATTCTTTTAATAAGATATTCGTATTAGAAGATTCTCATTAATTTTATCAAAGATAAACTCTGAAAATAAAATCTATAAATCAATTTCCAAAATATGGAATTCCACTGAAATCAAATCAATACATAATCGATATAGATTTTTGTATCGGACTAATAATATAAATGGAATAACGGCAAAGCCTCTTAAATTCTACATATAATATCGGTTTTCTTTTACAGAAGTCCATTTCGATTATTACCAATCGAATTTCCACTTAATTCCTATTTAATACATTAAATTGAAAAGTTGATTTTTAGAAAATGCCTTTTTAAATCTATAAAATAGATTTATAAATTCCAAATAATAATTTCAATGTAAATTGGATTAAAGGACAAATGTCGTTTTAAAACATCATCCACGATAAATCCACTTCACATCTCAATTTATTTATAATTACGAATTCTAGAAATCTTAATAAAAGATCTCCCTTTAAATATCAATTTAAATCATAATTTAAAGTAAACATTGAAAATATTCTTTATACAAAAGACTCTAAATGGGAGAATTCTTTATATTATAGATTTTTATCTTTTACAAATATTCTTTGTTTTAACATATACTTGATTAACAATATATATTGTTAATCAAGTATATGTAAAAGTATATATATTTTTAATATATATATATACACTTTATATTTTCAAAATATGTATTGTTAATCAAGTATATGTTAAAACAAAGAATATTTGTAAAAGACAAAAATCTGTAATATAAAGAATTCTCCCATTTAGAGTCTTTTATATAAAGAATATTTTCAATGTTTACTTTAAATTATGTTTTTAATTGATATTTAAAGGGAGATCTTTTATTAAGATTTCTAGAATTCGTAATTATAAATAAATCGAGATGTGAAGTGGATTTATCGTGGATGATGTTTTAAAACGACATTTGTCCTTTAATCCAATTTACATTGAAATTATTATTTGGAATTTATAAATCTATTTTATAGATTTAAAAAGGCATTTTCTAAAAATAAACTTTTCAATTTAATGTATTAAATAGGAATTAAGTGGAAATTCGATTGGTAATAATCGAAATGGACTTCTGTAAAAGAAAACCGATATTATATGTAGAATTTAAGAGGCTTTGCCGTTATTCCATTTATATTATTAGTCCGATACAAAAATCTATATCGATTATGTATTGATTTGATTTCTGTGGAATTCCATATTTTGGAAATTGATTTATAGATTTTATTTTCAGAGTTTATCTTTGATAAAATTAATGAGAATCTTCTAATACGAATATCTTATTAAAAGAATATTCTGAGTTGGAATGGACGAAATGTGTGATTTTCCAATATTTGTTTTTTTTTAATCCCAGAATACGCGAGTTATTCAGAAAGACCAGGTTTAACCCATTCTGAATAATCATCACGACGATCAAGAGTCGAAGACGAAGACGGTGATTGAAGACCGAAGGTTTTCACATCGTTGGGATGATGATGACTGGTATCCTGAATTGGGATTGGCCTACCAAGGCAAGTTATTTGGTGATGGTCGTCCAAACGCATTTGGAGATCGACGGACACGTTGTTTCGCTTAGACCCAGAGAGGACTTGTAAATGGATTGTGTGTCTGACATTGTATTCCTTCATGCTGTATTTGTTGAATGCTACTGATTATATATTTCTATTTGGTGGTGAAGAATTTATTCTTTACTTATCACCCTTCTCTAAGACGTATGAGCTTAGAGGTTATATGTATATTGGTAGATGATCAATATTATGGTAGGGTCTAACAATAAGACATGCTAAGATGCAACGATCAAGGCTTTGTTGAAAAAAACAGGCCTTGTGGCTGATGATCAAAGCATAGTCTGTTTAGGCATAGCTTTGTGTATAGCGTGACTTCGTGAGCCTCACACCCTGGTATGAGTCAAAAACGGGATTAGGACTGCAGGGATTGCACACGTTTCTTTCTAGCTAGGGGGTAGTGTCGGTGCTTTAACACGGCCCGACATTTTACTTATGTGGATTATGGATTGAGGTACCTCGGGTTTTATAGGCCGGAAGTGGTCATACTATAGGTTCATAGGAACCGGGAAACGTGTGTTCAGGCATAATTAATCTACTACCGTTAGGTGGGGACCGGCCCTGAAGATCCAAGGGTTGCCCATAGGTGTGATCCTGAGGAATTTGCTAGAGTGTCTCGAATCGGAAGAGGACGATCCCTAGCCTCGATTTCATGATAGAAAACCAATTTCCAATACGACATCACGGTTCTGATTATAAACTTATATATGGCGACATAGTAGGATAGGGTACTATGTCGTCTAAGATTAATACATTTATATTGAAATGTTTTAAATATATATATACACACTAATAATAATATCGTTTTTACGTATCAAACATCTTTTGACCATTATAAGGTAAAACCCTATCCTCTGGTGTGTGTTGCATTGTGTGATGGGACCTGGGTCTTATAATGGTTTCATTTTTCTGAAAAGCATTATGTTATTTGATGATTTACTTTAATTATGCACTGGCAATCCAATGGAGTAAACCCGTTCCGCGTTAGCGGCGTGGTCCTGTGATTAGCCTACTTATTAGGTGAGTTAAGTATAGAATTCTCACACCAGTCCCACGACTGGCCTGTAGTTTGTTTCACTTTGCAAACTCGGGTGCCCTCTTTCCACACGGGCAGTCGAGTAGCTTTTTGCAGATATAGTTAAGCAGGATCCTGGATTGAAGTCTGAAGCTGGGTCCAGAATGCTGATGACCTTCCGCTGAGATTAGTTCCGCTGCAATGTATTTAATTTATTGTAAATGTATCTTACGTTGTATTATTTATTGATGTACTCTGATATATTCTGTACTCTGATGTAACATTTATTATTGATGTTATAAAAGTCTGTGTTGTCGTTCTGATGTGTTGTATGCCCAAAGTTAACGTACGTGGTTTTTGTACGGTCTTGGTCGATCTTGCGATCGATTGGGGTCGGGCGAAATCTGGGTCGTTAAAACTTAACAAAGTTAAGTCTCAATTCAAATTTTCAATCCGATTTGAATTCCTTTCAAATAAATCAAACACACTAGTATCTCCAAAATTTGGTAAAATTATTTCTTTTCCATACAAAAATATAGTTTGGGTAAAATTATTTCATTTACCCATTTTTTTTCAAAACACTACCGTATCCATTGCCAGTTCTATGCTTCTCAACATTTGAACCGATCAACAAACACAATACAAACCATTTGTATATAAAAATTTACAAATACGATCTCATATATATACACTCAATCTCGATCTAGGGTATTACTAACCCAATCTCTATCGAGTTACACCACAGAGCCAAGGTTATTACTAAACCAATAGCTCAGATACCACTGTAATGACGTAGGGATTTCCGGTCCCGAAAATCAACATAAGTACCTTCACCGTACTCATGTCGACCTCCCAACACCGAAAACACTGGAACGTTTATAGAAAGAAATTAGAGGATGAGATAAGAAAGAAATATTAGAATTAAAGAAGAAGAAACACCCCAACTCAGAATCGGAGTCTCACATCGCAGCGGAACAAAATATAATATAAAATAAATCTTTTACTGAGAGCTTTAAAATACTTACAATCATTAGAGTACATCACACATCTGGACCGTTATAATAACCTGTCCTCAGATACAACACACAGTGGAATAGTAGCTATATAATATCACACGTCTGGACTCTTCCAGCTCGTCTCTTGATAACCTGAACCTATACACCCCGAGCTGACCCGAGTATTTACAAAACACCAGGTCAGTCTGGTGAACCAGAGTGAGATAAACTCGCACAGTATTAGGGGTATCACACAACCTAATTTTAAAGTTAAAATCTTTCAAAGAAAAGGATAATCGTAAGACCAAATCCACACAAAAACATGGACGGTTTTTACCTTACGCTAACCCAAACCATTTTTGAAATCCATATCTTTTCTGATATTATAATAATGTCTAAATACAAATATCAATCTAGTAGAACACTTGCATCTCACGCTCTACATATATAGTATACAATCAAAACCGCGGGCGCATATTGGATATTGGATTCCGACCTTGACAAGGTATGGGACTACCTTCCGATTATGTATCTCTAGAGATGAATACACTTGCTTCAACAAGAACGTCTTGCAACCCAGCCCTCACATGACTGACCACTCATTTTGCTTGAGTGTATCAAATGTATATCACCAACGGTTGGACTCAAACCACCGTTTCTCGGAAAGGGACAGCATCGAAATAGATTCAAGAAGCAAAAGGAATTTCTCTAGATAGGTGATTATACACCCTAATGGGAGCGACCCACATAGCCATGCTACCTGCCCGATTTTTGTCATTTCCCGGTTGGTGAGGCTTGCGGTTAAAATCTTTTGAACATCTGGTTATCATTCACTTTGAATGCCACATTGTCAGATCCTTCAAATCACTAATTGACGTCCACAAATATACTTCAGGTTTTAAAGAAGGGCCATTCTTCGCTACCAACTCGGTATATTTGTAAAAATCAATGTGTGTGGTTTTAAGGAATTACTCCGTCAGACATTCGTCCATACAAGTCATCCAGGAGCAGGATTAACCGAAGGCACTCTCCTACCGCATCCAATATAGGAATCACCCATGGATTAGTAGCGAGAAGTCCTTGCAACCCGTAGATTCCAACCACAACAGAACCGCAGTTTATCTCTGGTTGCAATCCCAGAGATTTTTAGTACTTCTTCCGCTTATGAAAATCCATGTTCTTCAATGCTCCATCTCGACCGTCTTCTGATATCTTCACATATTTGTTGGTCGGAATGGTTTTCGAATATAAATTCGATCCCGGTCTTTCCGTACCAACAATCGTATTGGACAGATTTGATAGTCAGTGATTTAACTATCAAAATAATCAGTGTTTCAATCATGTCAATCAAATGGGTTCACTGGTTCAGTATTCAACATCACCTGGCCTGTTAAACAAAACTGTAAATTTAAAACTCTCGATATTATAAATATAATTTCTCGCTTCTTTATTTATCATAAGATTACACTTTAACCAAATTCATTTTAATACTTAGTAAAATCATATCCAGTTCTCGATATTTTTCCTTCGAAACAACTCGTAAACAACATTACGAAATATTTTTTATTTATTACTTGACAGTAACCAGTGCTTATTCCTCTTGAGTAAAACCCAACCTTCACATTATTATTTCACTAATGGAAATAATTTATCACTGATCCCTTTCACTATTACAACTAATATTATCCTCAGATAGTCCTGATGTCGTTCAAGTTGGGGTATTTTAATTATCTCTCAGACCTTGATCAACAACGTTCATACCCATAGATAAATACGAGTTGTAATAAAAAACCAATATCTCATCTAATCTCAACGCAAACTCCATTCAACTATTTTATTCAAAAGTAAACCATACCCCCTTCTTTCTTTTTTGAAAATCTCTTTCTCCACAATACAATAAATTCTTAATTCACTAATTGAGTAACATCACCTTTAAACTGTGCCTCTTTTCCTTTGCTTAAATTTCCTTTTCATCACTTGTTATAACGATCCGGGTTTTAAATATAAAACCCATTTGTAATTCCCTTTCACCATTCAACTGGATTTCACCTCAATTTCGATTAACTTTTAAATGAATCTCAATTAAAAAGTGTTTCTCTAAATTATTAAAATAATAACTTTCTTTGGTCGTTAACTACTTTCGTAGTTGATCCCTTTATTTACCAAAATAAATATTAAATTCCCTTTTAAAATCTTATTAAAATTAAAATGGTATCATTAAACTATTTTAATCAAAACACACTAATTTAATAATCACTTCTAAAAAATGGTCGATTTAATTAACTCAAACTTGGTTATTCCATTAACTGATTCCACTTAGCTCTCACTTAATAAAATAACTAATTTAAATAATTCTGTTAAATTGTTTCTTAACAAGACCATTATCCAGGCTTAACCATTCAATTTATTTCTCCTTCTCGCACTTATAAATCTGATTTAACATCAGAATTAACTTTATAAAATTAATTAATAGTAAATCAAATCTTAAATAAAACATTTATTTATTTTCCCTTTTATAAACTTTTATTTAGAATCATATGTTTCAAATCTATCACCAGTTGTAAAAATATATTTTATAGGCCATATGTTGCCAGACACTCAACCAATACCGCCCATTGGTTTAAACTGCACAGATGTTGAACTTTCAGTCAACAACCAAATCAATCATTCAGTGTCACTTAGCTGATAACAATAAATAACGACCGTTTAACCTCAACCATAAGCAATTCAAACAATTCAACCAATTAAAACACATTTATTTTATAAACGTGACCAATAAGGTAAGTTACCTTTATTGGAACCGATCGTTAAAAATAACGATTCGGTATTTTACTGAAATTAAACGATGGTTTAATTTCATCAGTAAATCAGCAAACAAACAGTCAACCATTGGCAAGCAGAGCACACAAAATAAAAACCCAATTTATATAAAATATAAATGAGAAAAACTGTGTGAGTTTAACTCACCTTGATATGATCCCATTTATATCTGGACTGGTTTGGTTACAGTTAAATTAAACAGTTGTTTTAATTTAAATGTAATCCTTGCTGTCTCCAGCTCCGTCTATATTTGTTCCATAAAGTTCTTCTTGTTGCCATGATCGTAACCCAAGTTGATTTGCCCGATTCTGCCCATATATGAATTGGATCATAATGTTTGAACATTAATGATTTAAATTAAATTCACTTGACCCTTCACCATACATTAAATAAACTAATTCCATTTCACATATCCTAACCAATACTTAACTCCATAAGTTTTAAATAATTAATTTCGTTTAAGGTTTAAAAAATTTAATTAAAATAATAAACCTTAATCACTTTAATTAACAACTTAATTATATCAACAAATGACTAATAAAGTTTCAAAGTTTGATTAACGTAAGTAACACGACTAACTAAATAACAATGTGAAAGGATTTTAAATTTCATTAATTAAATTCAACTTTCGTTAATCAAAAACCATTAAGTAAATTAATTAATAACTTCATTATGTCTTAATTTCAATTTAAACCAAACTAATGCATTAAAATAATTGGGCCATACCCCTCTTTCTGTCCAGCCCGCTTGAAAACATACCAGGCCCGCACCCTTTCTTCACTTTAACTATCGGATCCCCCTTTCATCCTTCATTCGTCCGCCGCCACAATTATTTGGGAAAAAGAAAACCCTAATCTCAGATGCTTCATTTCATCGTCCGCCTCCACCCACAAATTTGCCATGGCCGACATCAATTCGCTTTCCCTCTTCTGATCTCCATCCTCTCCTTGCCCTAAATCGCAACTCGAGCTCTTTCCTGTCAAATCCATGAACTTCAATCGAGCCCTACTTCCTCTGAATACTTCAATGCTTCACTGATTTACCCAAACTTTCCAGAAATTCAAGATTCCCATGACTACACCATCACATCTTCCAAAGAAAATCCAGATCGAGGCTTTGCCATGAAGGTTGGCCGAACCATTGGGTTTGACCACGTCTGTCACCAGGTGCTTCGAACTGATGCCGAGATGAAAAAGCGTGCGCTTACAAACTCAGATAAGTGTTTTTACAAAATTTCGATTATAGTATATTTTGGGTTTTAATTTTTAAGTTTCCAATGGGGTTTCTTTACTGTGTTTGTTCATATGGTTGTGGAAAACATGATTTGATACGCACGTATAGTATGTATATATAGCGATGGCTGATTTAGATAAGATCAATGTCTAGATCATAGATTTTGACTTTAGCTATGTTGTGTTTTTCCTTAAGGGTGATAGTTTCTTCCTTGATAGCTATATTTCTGGTACAAGATCGAGCTATAATATATTAGAAAAGAAAGTTTGGTGACTGAGTGATATTTTGCACAAAATTTTTGAATGTCTTGTATAGAGATTTCAAGTACTATTCTTTTTTTGTGATGTATACAAATGCCCGAACTGTTTATATGTAGGTTAGGTTAAGTTTTGTAGCTTTTGAATTTTTATTCCATTTGAAGATTTGATTGATAACCTACATATCCTATAGGTATGGCAGAACAATCCTACTGTGGATTTGTTTAGGAAGTTTCGACCATATATATATAAATATATGCAGCTGTTCATTGTGTTGTCATTTAGCTGTTTATAACCTATCCTTTAGCTGTTCGAGATCTAGAGATTTTGATGTATGAATAGATATACATACATCTGTTTCAAATTTTAGCTACACATTGTATCCTTTTAGTTGTTCTTTAGCTATTTTATGTATATCTTAGTTGTTCATATAAATGTATATTTATTCATTTCATTTTAGATACTCATGATCTTTTCTGTTTTTCTTTTTCTGTTTTTCAGATCTTATGTGACAAATTCGATTTCCTGTTTCCTGAATTGAAACAGGGCATGCAACATTGATCGAGATGGATAGCACAGCAACTTTTTGGCATATATTTGTTTATGAAGCCTACTATATTTGAATTGAAATTTTCTGGATTTGATGTCCAATTCATTATAGCTGTACATGATGTGTATATGTTGGAAAAATTGTGTTATATCACTTCAGAACGTGATGAATTGAATGATTTTTTGTTTTTAAATGAATTCTAATTATATATTTTTTTTATTTTTTTTAGTTGTTCTTACTGTACATATATGGTAGCTGTTATTGTACTCTCTTTTGTTGTTCATACCTTGTTTACTTAGGGTTATGTAGATTGGGTTTTATATGTGGAGAAGTTGGTTTTGAAGAAAAGGATAAAGGAGAACAAAGTGCTGGGGTATAAATAGTGGAGATAATTAAGGGGATATGAATGGCGTCCTATCAGCTACCCGGTAGCATGTGTATGGACTTACGCAGAAGAAAGAGGTTTGCAGACATATAGCTAGAATAGGATAGGTTTCAGTGTTTGGGACTCATCAAATTTTCACATCCATTGTCTATGTGATAGAGGAAATATTGTACCTGATTGATAGTAGGTTAGGGTACTGTGAAACTTCATAATGAAGAAATGGGTTTGCAGCGTTTTATGATTTCAAAACTTAGGCCGGTGAGATACTAGACTGTAAGTTTGGCCGAGTAAGAGCGAAATAGGGTGTACATGTGTAGAAATAGGATGGCTACAAACTTTGGGTACACTTGACTTCCTAGAACTTAAAGAATAAGTCTTCATTAAATTGTTATTTTATATGGCAAATAATTTATATCGTTATTCATGGCAAACCAGTAAATAAACCTACCGTCGCACACAAACTCCAAACGAAATAAAGATGGACTTACCGCCATGTTTTAATAAACTAATTAAATATAAAAATCTATTAGTATTTCAAATATAATATAATAAACTAAATAAAATATTTGACTACAAAAAAAATATGGGACATTACATAAACAGTCATGGTATATGTTCAATATCATTTCTATCTATTCCCAACGACGAACGGTATCGGGCGTTTGCAAGTACACGCGTGTATATAGCATACACGTGTACATTGCCTCAATGTCCGAACCGATATAGTAATAGCATAAGTGATCTTGGGAGCTTGCATAGTGATCCTGGGAGCTTGCATATACACACGTGTACTGGTACACGTGTGCACTGCCTCAGCATCCCGCTACCGCAAATGACAAGTATACTGGAGTTCAGAGAACTAAATACAAGTGGGTCGTGGTGATTATGCACAAGCTACAGGAAACTGAAATGTAAAGGAAACACGACAAATATACAAGTTGCAGGAAACTGAAATGCAAAGGGGACATGGCAGTAAGAAAGACATATTTATTTCGGCACATATTGAGAGAACACAGCCCAAAATAAAGGGGCAGGTTTAACGAAAGGCTATTATATATACAGCAGGTTTCAATGAGATCAAAATGGCAATTGACAAAGGGTTTCATATGTTCAAGTTTTCACACACAAACCATATTCATGTAACATGCAATGCATATACATGTAGCAGCAAATACAAACCGTATCAGAACAATTTAGAGCAAGTGGTCAAGCTAAAGGCCAATATAAATAAGAGGGTACGGATTTAGTGACTAGCATAAAATAATAATCTAATGAAGTTCGTACAAAATACATGATATAATATACATGTTAAGATCTAAATATCTGGAAACTATACATGAACTCATGGCATATATGTATTAAGTGTATCAAAATACAAGTTTGTGTGTGTACAATATCGCCACCACCTAGGTACATACAAGAGCATTTTACCGGTGACGCTACGGTTCAATATGGATGAGGCATCAAGTAAGATGGTATCATAGCCATATACAAGTGCAAGTGGTGAAGACAATATGACTTTGCCAAGATATAAAAACAATAGACAATCAAACAATGAAGCATTGTTCGAAAAATAAAGTCAGAGAAGACTGCTAACTTGATTAAGCTCTCACTGTCCAGTCAATATCTAAATCATCAATATTTTCATTCAAAGATTTGTAGAAAGGCTTTGATTTCTATAAGTACCCTGACAGTAAATACCATTCGGTTTCATTTTGTATTGAGATATTATCATGCCAAAATAGCTATGTTTTATTTCTATATATTGCACTAATTATTATATTTGTATGTTATATAGTGGTTCACTCGTTCTACATGTTCACTTGTTCTACAGGTTCAACAAATAAATGTTCAATCACATGAATAAGTCATGACATGCCAAACAACATTACCCTCCCTGTACATAACCATTAACTACAACAATAAAAATGTAGTTTTTCTTTTCTTTTCTTTTGTTACAGACTGATTAGATAACACATTCGCAATAAACTAGTAGATATGCTAGTTAAAATTCCTTATAAAGAATAAACAGAGATGGAATATTTATATCTAAAAGCAACATGGGTGTTGGGTTTTGTTATTTGCCCAAGTACTGACAAATGTGAATGGTAAATTCATTGATTGCCGAAGAAGAAATACATTCAGCGATCAAAGAAAAAAACATTAACAGTGTAGAACTTGTTCTTGATGAATTGAATGAGAAATCCCCAAGTGATGGTTATTTTGAGCATGAAACAAAAGTGTACCAGATCCAGGAGTATTTTGTGAGTGTGTGTCGGGGGCTACTGACAACAAGTGTAGAAACACGCACAAAATGTCTAGATAAGGTGATGAAGGCTATCAAGAAAGAATATAGAAATAGCATTCTTGCAAGCAGTGGATTTGCAGCTTCTGATGCAGCATTCATTATAACGATGTTAAACATAAATCACTTTACACATTTGTGGAACTCCGGGAACAATGTTATACTGTGTTTGCTTGGGTCTCAGATGTTAAGACTAACCCAGATTATTGTTTCTACGTCACATTGTATTTGTTCCCACTATTCAGACAAGCATCATTTGAAATTTTTTGATTATATTATAAGCAGCAACAAACTATGAGAAATATTGCATAAGCATGCAAAGGCAATTGTAACAAAAATAACATGGTCAAAATTCTAAAATGTTCTGTTAATCGCTATTCGGTGGTGTGTTATAACATATAACCAATTACCCTTCCTACCAATATTAGTGGACATAAATCCACTTTTCATACAGCACACACTGCCATCTTAGTACCTATTATTTATATTACTCCGAGGAAACCTTAATACCGAATGTAGTCACTGAAGAAACAAAAAAATTCCTCAGAAGAGCATGAGTACCTACAGAAATTACAGGATATTTTTCCAAAAGCATAACTAGGTTTATAAACGAGGCAAACAAGATCTATTTAGTTTTCTAATGACAAGTTTCAGTGCATGTATTTTCATATTTCTGAGCTCAGGTCGACGAATCTTGCTTTCTCAATGGATAGACTTCTTTATTAAATTCTTAGGTGGATGAAACAAAAAAAAAATATCAACACAACATTGATTCTGGGTAATTAATTATAGTTACTAAAGAGAGCAACCAACAATACATCATGCAACAGCATGTTCACAAGACTTCAAACCAATATTAAGGAGCATCGCTGTAACAACCCTGAATTTTGGGATAAATTTAAAAATTTATATTAAGTAATTTTAATGGGTTTTAAATAATTTATTTAAAATAATAATGATTAAAAATTGAAATTAGAACAAATAATTTAATTCTAATTATAAAAAGTGTTAGAAATAACGCGGTAGTTTGAAAAGTCAAACTTGAACTTTGACTGACCGTACAGGATGCAAAATTTAACGGATTTTAGTGAAACTAAAAATATTAGAATCTATTTAAAAATATCTTTCTAACCAATCTGAAAAATCAAAATTTCATAGCAGGAATCAAAATTTATGTCAAAATTGAAATTTAGAAAGCTCGCTATGAAATTTATAAAGGTCAAAAATGCCACTTTTTGGGTACGAAGAAATTTGGACTCGAAACCACTTCCATTGAGTTCAGAATGACATTTCTGCATTGAAAAACAGTAAACACTTATATATTTCGAGTTTCGTAAATTTTCGGTATACAAAATTTATTTTTAATATTAAATATATACGCCTTGAAAAATGAGATTTTGCAAACGGACTCCAAATTGATCGAAATTAATTTTCTTGGATTCGTATCGTCAAAACAAAGCTAAAAATGATTTTTCTGTAATTTTTAGAATTAATATGTAATTATTATTGATTTTACAGTGAAAAAATGACTTTAAAAATTCATTAAAAATACATACGGACACGAAAAATTACGAAACTAGTTTCTATAGGTTCGTATTGATTATAATTGGTTGTGTTCCGAATTTCATCGAATTTGGAATCAAAATGTGATCATACGGTCTTAAAAACTGTGAAATGTACGTTAATAATAGCATGAAGGTTATAATTAAAAATGGGTTTACACACATAAAGATCCAATTAAAATTGAACACATCTATATATTATCTCATAGCAGCCATAACCTAGACCTAATTCATTTTTCTAAACATAATGCTAGCCTCCACCTTCATCTCTCTAATGGCGGCTCCTCTCTTCACAAAATAAATGATGAAAATCAAATCTCTCCAAACAATAGCAAATTATATATCAAAACGAAGGTCTCAACGATACGAAGCTACTGATACCATTAGTTTTGTCATACAGCGCTCGAATTCACCGAAATTATGGATCAAACTTTCTGATTTTCGAAATTAAAAAGCAGCAGACGTAAATGATTTTTTTCCCGCTAATCTAGGAAGAACTGGAAAAAGTTGTCAACATGAAAGTTCTTCGTCTTCACGTTATCTAGATGCTGGAAATTTTCAGATTTTTTGGAGTTGGGGAGCGGCCTGTGGGGCCCGTGAGGCGAAATTCACTCTCAGGCCAAATTCCGGCGGCCGGAGCATGAACGGCGGCTGCGATTTGGTGGGATGATGCAGCTTGCCAAGACGAAGAGAAGAGCGGTGGTTTCAGGTCAATCGGAGGTCGGAGGTGGAAGTTATGGACGGTCAAAGTTGGGAAGAGGAGGGTTGACATAAAATTTGGGGTAGAATTTGAATTTTAATCTATTTAATTTTATTCCAATCTTTGTAATTGTATATCTCTCTCATACGAAGTTGTAATTTGACGATTTCAGATCCGCCGTGATCGTGGCGACGAGACGTTCGCCCGGACACTAATTTCGTCCAATTTGGAGACAGTCAAAATTTTAGGTATTTTTCGAATTTTAAATAATTAACTAAATTGTCTGAAATTCATAAATTCATAACTTGTTGTAACGAACTCGAAATCTCTCGAAACATGTTTTGCCATGATCAGTGAATTTTTAGCTTCGCATAGACATCAATTTTGCCCAATTCTGAGCATGTTGGATTTCGGACCAAAATTGGGCCCAAATCGCCCATTTGGACCCGATAAAGTCAAAATTCGGTGAGAACTCTTTTCTCACTAAATCTTTGTTTTCAATAATTATTTATTTTCATAAATAAATATATTTAAATGCCTAGGATGATTTGTTTGTAAGTTAATTCTATGTTATGCATGATTTGTGGTGTATTAATGTTTGGTTGAAATGCAATGTTTGAAGTCTGAAAATTTGTAACATGTTAATTAATGTGAATTTATGATTATGCATGATAATTCAAAATTGTTACACTGCCATATACAAGTTGACTGACTTGCATATGTTGATTGGGCAGATATTTTCACACATCGCCCAAGTGCACCTATAATCTATTGTTATTTGGATTTTGTTGTAAAAACTATTGTATGTTGTTTGAATGTCAATTTGATGTATTTTGTTTGAATGTCTATTACATGAATGAATAAATGTCATTTGATGTTGTGATTGGAAGGTAATTTGGGTAATGAAAAGATGTTAGTCATCATTTTGCAAATGAGTTGTTTTGAAATCCATCAATTAATGGTTTTGATGTGGGTCTCATTCCAATGAAGGATTTTCACAAGATTTTAAAAAAAAACCGTTAGAGAATTAATTGTGAATTTAATGTTATTTAATATTATTTAATGTGCATGAAGCCGATTAAGTAGTCTTGCGCTATTTACACGAGAATAAATATTTCCATGAATTCTATTTATTATACAACGAGCGTCACGGCACGCGCTTTGCGCGTGGTAACGGCACGCGCTTCGCACGTTATCGTGGCACACGGTTCGCATGTAATCGTGGCACACACTTCGCGTATCGCATGTGGATTATTGTCCCTTAAGTACTGCGTATTTTACATATGCAAAAAAATATTTGTAGTAATGTTTGATTTATTATTCCCATTAAACGTGCTTTATCTGCTGAGGACAAAGCATATTCATATTTCCTTTACCTTCCTAACTTCTTGCAGATAACATTCACTTTTATTTACATATATACTGAGACATTCACTTTAATTTAACATATATTGAGACACTCACTTCTCACGTTCATGGTCTCGCGCAAGCAACATGGGACAATGCTCCCTTAATTACTTTACTATTTAAAAGGAAAACAATTCATTATTTTTCATACAACTCACGAAGAAAAATCGTAGAAATGAAGTACAGAGGTTGAGGGAAAGAAAATCACGTTTTGAATGAGGCGAAGCTTCGAAAATTTAAACCCACTAAATAAAAAAGTAAATTTGTTGTGCGGTGTATTCAATTTTATGAGGCAGTGAGTATTGAGAAGATGGGCATGAAAGAGGAGCGAATTACCTTGAAGATCAAAGCGTAGAGGAAATATAGAAAGAAGCGTGAAAATTAATTGGATGGTGTGTCATATTTAAAGAGGTGAATGGTTGTTTCTAGAATAGCGCATTTACAGGGGAGGCTGACTTTTCAAATGCACGTACGCTGATGTCAGATTTGAATAAAAATCGATAAGATTTTAATTGGTTTGACCTACTATGTGGATGCCAATTTTCAAATGCACGTACGCTGATGTCCCAGTAGCATGTTCTACTATTTATTAATTGCTAATTTGTATCGTAATGCGCAATAATAAATGTCGTTATTCAAATTTGAATGCCTATTCAAATTGTCGTTGAATATGGAAAGGCAATCTAATTATATTAATTGTCTATTTATTAATTGCCTATTTATAAACGTTACAACACTTATTCATAAACACATATTTTTTAAAATAATTTTAATTAGAGGGTAATAGGTGACATTGAATAATATTAGTAATGTTAATATAAAAACTCATGGACCCACCATAGAAAAGATGAAAGAGTTTGATTGAATTAGTGAGTGAATCTTAAAGCGTAATACTTTATTTTCTTCGTAAATTAACTGATAAAAATGAATAGTATCAATCGTCAAGATTTTATATTTATGGCTAATAGAATAAGCGTATAGGCACGCGCTTGGTGATGGCACGCTCTTCGCGCGTGACTATGGCACGATGTGAACTTTGCAGAGAGTAAAGATATGCTTAAAACACAACTTTGCAAAGAGTAAAGAATAAACTTATAATTTATAGATGTGCTAGAGGTGGTATAGATATGAAATTGTATAAACTGGTAAATATGTCTGGAAAGGTCGAAGTGGAGAAGAACTTGGTTTATGTGAAAGGGATAAAATATGGCATCCTATTTATAGATAGGAGGAAGATGTTTGAGGGTATTTGGGGCATGGTATACATATGTGAAATTAATTATAGAAATGAATGATATTATATATATATATATATATATATATATACGAACAGAAGAGGTCAAAGAATTAATGATAACTAATATATGTTACAATTATAATTGATGCACGCAGATTTCAAGGGGTTGACTGCTTTTAGATAAAGTGATTATAATATATACGCATAAAAATAGAAATGGTTAAAGAATTAATGACAATTAATGTATATTACAATTATAATTAAAGTAAGCAAATTTCAAGGGATTGACTGTTCTAAATAAAGTAATTAAAAATGGCATGTACATATTATATAAAGTAAAGTAGGAAATAAAGTTTAAAAAAAGCCACATAAAGTAGAAAATAAGTAAACGTATAAACATTTGGATTTCAAATATGAAAATATGATTAAGTAGAAACAAATTTGAGGAATTGATATATGTATAAGAGATTAATTATAAAATGAATGATATTAAAAATATATACACATAATAAGAGAAATGGTCAAAGAATTAATGATAATTAAAGTATGTCAATTTCAAGGGATTGACTACTTCTAAATAAAGTGATTAAAAAATGGCTTATACGTATTTTATAAAGTCAAGTAGGAAATAAAGTTTTAAAAAAAGCTATATAAAGCAGAAAATATGTAAACATATAAATGATATTAGAAATAAATTTGCGGAATTGATATATGTATCAGGAATTAATTATATAAATTAATGATATTAAAAATATATACATATAAGATGAGAAATGTTCAAAGAATTAATGATAATTAACGTATGCGAATTTCAAGGGATTGACTGCTTCTAAATAAAGTGATTAAAAAAAAGGGTGTACACGTAATATATAAAGTAAAGTAGGAAATAAAATTTTTAAAAAAGCTATACTAACCAGAAAATAAGTAAAAATATAAACATTTGGATTTCAAATTTTAAAATATAATTAAGTAGAAACAAATTTGCAGAATTGATATATATATATATATATATGTATCAGAATTTAATTATAGAAACGAATGATATTAAAAATGTATACATAGAAAAAGAGAAACGGTCAAAGAATTAATGATAATTAATATACATTACAATTATAATTGATGTATGTGGATTATAATTAATAACGTTTGAATACTTATCTACATGTGAGTTAAATGTATGATATAAATTAAATAAAGGGCATTTTCGTCAGTTCAAGCATACACCAAAAAAGTGTGACACCAAACCTATTCCGATTATTAGCAAAGATAATTAAGTAGAAACAAATTTGCAGAATTTATATATATATATATATATGTATGTATCAGAATTTAATTATAGAAACGAATGATATTAAAAATGTATACATAGAAAAAGAGAAACGATCAAAGAATTAATGATAATTAATATACATTACAATTATAATTGATGTATGTGGATTATAACTAATAACGTTTGAATACTTATCTACATGTGAGTTGAATGTATGATACAAATTAAATAAAGGGCATTTTCGTCAGTTCAAGTGTACACCAAAAAAGTGTGACACCAAACCTATTCCGATTATTAGTAAAGATAATTGATAAAGGTTTGAAATTTGAAAATTAACATTTCGAATTCATTTTTAATGGTATTAAAATAAAATAAACATGCTTAACCCGTTAGATTGAGTTGTGGTATAAGACTGCCCGGACCCGCCCGGCATATCCAGCAACCGCAACAATAAATCTAATGCGAGAGGTTAATGTTGTAATTAATAATTAGTTAATTCAAAGTTTTACATTTTTGAAAATATAATATTGTAAGAATAAGCATAGTATCAAATGATTAATTAATACTGAGAGTTTGAATTTCAAAAGTTGACTTTTTGAAACATTATTAGTATTATAATATTAATGTAATATTAATGGAATATGGAAAGGCAAAGTTTTATTTAATATTCAAAATTAAGATTAAGGCATCAATTTACACCGCATATAAATTACATTTATTTTTAATGTAACTAAGATATGATTTTGTACGGTAATATAAATTACATTTTTAAGTGTAATTAAAGATGAGATTTTGTACGTGAAATAAAAATTACATTTTTATTAAGTTAAGATTTTACCATGTTATGAAATTACATTTTTAAATGTAATTATAATATAAGATTTTACACCATAATGTAAATTACATTTTAATGTAAAAAAAAAAGAGATTTTGTTATTATGATAAAATTACCTTTTTAATGTAATTAAGAATGTAAGATTTGATTTAGTAATTTACATATTTTTTTATGTAATTATGTAAGACATGAAAATAATTTACATTTTCAATGTAATTAAGAAGGAATTGAAATAATTTACATTTTTCAAGTGTAAAAAGAATATATTGAAATATTTACATTTTTTTTATGTAATATGAAATGAATGCTTACTTTTAATTGAGTTACACAATGAAATAATACATTTTAATGTAATAATGAAATGATATCTTTTAATGTGAGAAAGTATTGCATTTTCTTATGTAACAAAAAAGAATGAAAGTATTACATTTTCTTATGTAATAAAAATGAATGGATGTATTTTACATTTAGAATGTAAATAAGTTAAAGTATGGAATTTTACATTTTTAATTTAATTAGGAAATGATACATTGCAAATGCAATATACATTTTTATTATGTAAACAAAAGTATGAACTTGCATTGTAAATGAAATATACATTTTTATTATGTAAACAAAAGTAGGAACTTGCATTGCAAATGAAATATACGTTTTTATTATGTAAACAAAAGTATGAACTTGCATTGTAAATGAAATATACATTTTTATTATGTAAACAAAAGTATGAACTTGCATTGTTAATAAAATTTACAATTTTATATGTAAACAAAAGTAGGAATGTGCATTGATAATAAAGATCACATTTTTATTATGTAACTTAGAATGAGAACTTGCATTGCAAATAAAAATTTCATTTTTATTTGAACTAAAGATATAATATTTGCTATGCAAATAAAAATTACAATTTTATTTGAAATTATGTTATGCAATTGGCGATGAAAATGAAAATTATATTTTTATTTGTAACCATGATATGAAATTCTATTATAACATTTTTGAAAAAAATAAAATGTTATTTACATTTCCCGATGTAGCTATGATATGAAATTTGGCAAGCGAACAAAATTTACATTTTCCTATGTAACTATGATATGAAATTTACATTGTAAATTAAAATTACATTTTTATGATGTAACTTAAGATTGGAATTTACATTGCCATTCTAAATAGTCAAGATCATTTTGGTTTTGCATTGAAAGAGATAAGAAAAATAATTATTTTTGCTTGGCATTAAAAGAATAGCAAAGTTAATATTTTTGTTACATGAAAATTAAACAAACAAAAATATATTCATTTGTATAGAAATGAAGTTGACACCAAAATATATGGCATTTTTGGTTAAGTGTTGAATGACACAAAAATACTCATTTTTGTTAGATTATAAGTGACGTACAAAAATATTCATTTTTGTTGTAATTGGAATAACACACAAAATATACATTTTGTGTATATGATATGTATAAAAAGAATAATAAAAAAAATCTTTTTTGTCAAATGTGAAAGAATGATAAAATATACATTTTTATCGAATGTAAAAGAATGACAAAAATATTCATTTTTTCAAATGTGAAAGAATGATAAAAATATACATTGTTATCAAATGTAAATGGAGGACAAAAATATTTATTTTGTCAAATGCAAAGAATGAAATAAAACACATTCATTTTTGTTCGTAAAAAAAAACATTCATTTTGTTTGTGTTTTGAAAGTTAACACACAATTTTCATTTTTGGTGAAAGTTAAAAAGAATATTTTTAATATTCTTTTGTTAAAAATGAAAGGTCATATTGGTTATCACCGTTTTTGTCAAATTAAAAAAAAAATTAACTTCTGTTTATACTTAAAAAGATGAAAGTTACATTTTTGATGTAAAAAGAAAAGTATACATTTTAATATGAACAAAATAAGAAAAATTACATTTTCATGTTAATAGAACTTAAAGTAAAAGATTTACATTTTAATCAATTAAATTTTTTATTAAAAAGGATAACGGTATAAATTTACATACCCATGTAAAAGAATTTCAGTAAAGATTATAACGATGAAATTTATATTTTAATGAATTAGAATTTCATTAAAAAGATTTAACATATGGAAATTTCATTTTCATGTAAATAGATTAGTACACAAAATTATCGTTTTGTTTGTAATGTAAAATTATTTTTTTGTGTTTTGCATTGAAAAGATAATAAAATTATCAATTTTGTTACCTTGAAATAAACAAACAAAAATACTCATTTTTGTAGAAGTAAAAGTGGATGAACAAAAATATCCGTTTGTTGAAATTGAAATGAAACACAAGAATGCCTATTTTTGTTGGAATTGGTATGATACACAAAATATACATTTTGTGTAATTCGAAGTATGAAACAAGAAAATGTACATTGTTATGTATAAGATGGTGTATGTGTATGAAAATTAAGATAAACATTATGGTGTGTACATTGTACATTAATATTGTATATACGAATAGGAATGTTTTCGTTAGTAAAATGTAATGAAATAAATTAAATTTCATTACACATTATAAACATTTCGATAGGTTGTAAAGCAAAACATTCACAACTTGTTATGTAATTACGTTAATGAAATGGAATTTAATTATTTATATATATATAAAAATAAAGATAAATCGTTACAAATTACTAATAACGATATGAAATGATTTCCAACTTATATATATATACGAGAATTATTTGGAAAGTCCGAGTCTATCTCATTCCAAATAATTTGAACGACGTTTAAAATTCAAGAGTTGAAGACGGCGATTGAAGATCGACGATCTTCATATCGAATGGACGACGACTGCTGATGCCCGTGATTGGAGTAGCTACCTTGAAGGGGCTACAGTGGTGGCCGTCCGGACGTAGTGTTGATTAGTACGGATTTGGCTTTCGCTCAGACCCAGAGCATAAGCTTATAAATGGATTGTGTGTCTGACATCGTACTCCATTAAATATCATGTTATTAATCTTATGTCGAATGTATGGATGTTTGGTGGTGGAGAATTTATTCTCTTGCTTAACACCCGTTCATATATTTCGGCAAAGGATTGGTAGTGTGATATGGAGTGACGATGTGGCATGCTAAGATGCATATGATCAAGGCTTTGTTGAAAAGCAGGCCTTGTGGGATGATCAAAGCAAAGCCTGTTTAGGCATAGCTTTGTGTATAGCGTGACTTCGCGAGCCTCACACACCGGCGGAGTCTAAAACGGGAGAAGGGAACGCAGGGAGAGCAGCACGTTTCTTTCTAGCTAGAAGTGGTATTTGGGCTTTAACACGACCCGACATTTTACTTATGTGGATGATGGAATGAGGCGCCTCGGATGATAGGTTCTATAGGACCGGGAAACGTGTGTTCAGGAATAACTAATCCGCACCTCGTATGGTGGACCGGCCCTGCAGCTTTCCAAGGGTTCACTGCGGGGGATCCCGAGACATTAGCTAGAGTGTCTCGAATCGGTAGGAGCTCCTCCCTAGCCTTGACTCATGATGGAAACCAAAATCCAAATACGACCCTACGAATTTGATTGTATTACTAGTATGGAGGCATAGTAGTATGGGATACTATTCTTTCTAGGATTGATACATTTACTTTGAAACGTTTTCATCTATACTAATAATAATATTAAACTCGTATTTGCCGTATTTAGCATGTTTAATCACTATACGGTAAAACCCTATCCTCTGGTTTGTGTTGCATTGTGTGATGGTGTAACGACCCGCATTCTACGCATCGTAGGATCGTAGAATATTTATTTCTGTCACATACAAAGTCGTATGGTCATGTAACTTTGGGAGACGACTATTGGGGTCATTTCCCATGTTCATGATTTTTCCCGATTTTTAAATGACCATTTTACCCCTAGTTGGTACTGTTTTGGCCATAACTTTTGACTGGAAAAGAATTTTGACCTGAAACCACTTCCATTGGCTCCGGATGATTATTTCTCTTTCCGTACAGTGGTCACATTAGCCAAACGGACTCACCGTTTGAGAGATATGGCTGAAACAAGTTTCAGATGGTGAAAAACAGCTTAATTGGGCTTAACCGGGTGATTAACAGCTAGGCCCAAAGGGGACTTTCGGGATTAGGAGTTTAAAAGGGCTGTTAGGGTTTGGAGAATACCTTTTTCTCATTTTTCAGCCGTTACTATTCATTCCTCTTAACCTAACCATGGCCTCCACCCTCTAAATCTCTTCAAAACACCTCCTAATCACTTTCTAATTGAAGATTAGGCTTAGCAAACATCAAATCAAGGAGTATTAGCACGAGAACCGAGGTAGAGCTGCTGTGTAAGATTGGGAACAACGCCAAATCAGAGAATATTTCAGTTTTGGGGTTTTAGTTGTGGCAAAGGTGAGTGATTTGCATAGTTTTTGCACTAATTACGGTAATTAAGGATAATTAGTGAGGATTAGTGGATTTATACACTAATAAATTCTGGAAAAATGTTTAGAAATTCTTAAATAATATTTTATGCCTCTGGTAGAAATTTGGTTTAGTTTGATTAAGTTTTGTTAAACCTATGATTAGATTTGCTTAAACATGCTTAAGGGAAAATAAGGGGTTTTGGGCACATTTGATCCATTTTGACATATAAATTCATTGTTTTGGTGTTTGTGGTTAGTTTGCTATGTTGTTATGACTATTTGACATGAATTGTGATTGATTAGAATAGTTAGATTTGTCAAAAACGTCATCGAACGGCGTAAACAAGTTGCTGGAAAAAGTTGCAGAAAGTTGTGCAGGGCTTCGGATCGGATCGGATGAGGGCTCGGATCGGATATGTGAACTGGGCAAGAAAACCCGACCCGAACTGGAGTTTGGCACATAAGAGACTTGGTGAAAAGGAAAGCTGTTTTCTTAGAGTTGGAGTGGACAAGGGGATCGGATCGGAAGAATAATGGGGGCCAGATCGGATCGGAAGAACATTGGGAGCGGACCGGATCGGAGTAAGCTAGGGAGCGGAGCAGATCGGACTGGAGTAAGGCGAAGGGATCGGATCGGATCGGAGTAGATGGAAAACGAGGGGACTGATCGGAAAAGGAGCCTGAACTGGAAGGAAGACAACAACCCGACCCGACCCGGAGGAGGACACCGACCCGACCCGAAGTGGAGTACCCGACCCGAACCGAACGAAGAGATGACCACCGAACCGAACCGACGAGGATGATGACTACCGAACCGAACCGAATTCTAGGACTGTTATTGCGCGACAACTCTTCTGAAGACCCACTCCAACTCGATCAAAACCAGAGAAGCAAAGGAAGTCCAAATGAGAAGTTAGAGCTCAAGATTTAGATGGGAATCAACGAGTTCGCTTCATGGTTGGGCTTTGCTGCGGGACGCGTGTTAAGGGGTTATCGATGCCTATAGCTTTGGACCACTATGGTAGGAGGTACGAAGGCAGATTCAGGGCCATTATGGCATCGGTAGAACCAAGGGCTACGACCAATGATGTGGGTCATTGAAATGTTTGGTCATGACTCCTAGTGTTTGGCTTGGTCACAGCAGGGTTTCTACAAGTCGGGATTCGTCGTTACCTCAATTTGTCTAGTGTTCCAAAGTGGTAGATATCGTATGCTTTACGCACTGAGTGAGAGATGTGAGGATGGTTGCTATGGATGATTTGTTTGCTATCATTAGGACATGCACACCCCACCCCCGTATTATTTACACTATTCATTATAGCACTTTGTAGTACTGTACGGTATGTGGTACTAACTCTTTGGTTGCAGGTCGAGGTTCAGGTATGGTTTAGTATACCTGTTATTGTTACGTTTAGATGCTTATCGCTCATACCAGGCTTTATGTCTGACCCAGAGTTTTATGTCTCCTCTTATTACTCTGGGTGCTCACACGAGCAGACTAGAGACAGGTTAGCTGGTGATGCACGAGTAGATGATCCATAGACGAGCAGGAGGCTTCCACGTAATACATATATATAGTATTCTCCCTGTGTTGTTGAAGATCACTGCTTGGGCATTGGTGGTGTATCTTCTACTTTGGCTTTCTTGTTTAAAGACAGTAGATTTTGAAAAGTTGTAATAAGCTGTATTTGGATTTCCGCTGCTTTGATATTGATGTTGGTTTTAGTTGTCAGCTTATGCACTGTCTCGCCTGTTTTATGTCAAGTACATTATTATTATTATATTTTATCCCACGCGCTGTGAGACATTCTACAGGTTCCTTGATTAGTTCATTCTCTTCTTTTCTTTCTCCTGACGACCGTCCCGTGCTAGTCGGGCATGTGTACAGCGCACTTTTGGAGGAAATGCAGGCTGGTGCGGGGCGGGCCGTCACACTTGGTATCAGAGCTCTAGGTTGCGTAGTTAACCTAGGGAAGTTATCAGGGAGAGATAATATACGTATACGAGAGAGCGTATTTGTGATTATTTTGGTTTTTCAAAAGCTATATATATATACTATTAGTGGTATAAGGATGAAGTCGTACTGCACTAGCACCACTATGGAGTCGTTAATCGATTCCTTTTTCAGATTGACGAGGAGCCGATATACTAGAGGTACTGGTAGGGGAGCCAATAATTGGAATGCTGCTGACATGAGGACAATGTTTACTGACCTCATGAGAGAGATGCTTAGAGATGTACAGAGGGCAGCTCCCAATAGTGGAAATGGTGGTGGTCCAATATTGTAGGCGCGGAGGGTCGACTTCGCCAAGCTGAATAAGGATTATACTAGCCTTGGTGGGAAGCCGTTCCACGGAACGGAGTCGGCCATGGATGTTCAAGATTGGTTGGATAGTTGCGAACGTATCTTCGAGGATTTGGGTATCGAGGATGCGATGAAGAGAAAGCTAGCGTCCCGTCAGCTGCAAGGGCGGGCAATGAATTGGTGGAATGCTATAAAGGCAGCTACTCCCGAAGATCAGATTACTTGGGAGCAATTTAAGGCTCGCTTTAGCAAGAAGTTCATTCCAGCTGCTCAGAAGTCAGTGCTATTTAAGAAATTCTTGGAGCTCAAGCAGAATGGCAGAGCTGTCTCGGAGTATATTGCTGAATTTGACACTTTATCAAAGTATGGGTTATCTCTTATTGATACTGCAGAGAAGAAGAATGAGAAATTCATAACTGGGTTAGATCAGTACTTAGGGGAAAGGCTTATTAACCACATCGATGAGACGTTTGAGTCGATTATGGGGAAAACATTAAGATCAGAAAGTCTCTACCCTAAGCCGAAGACTGAGGTTGCATCTGCAGAAGAGCCAAAACCACAAGCAAGTGGTGGGGGTAAGGGTGGTTCCCAGAATAAGAGAAAGCAGAATCAGACTAAGGATGGCCAGAAGAAAAAGAATAAGCAAGATGTTGAGTGCTTCAGCTGTGGTAAGAAGGGCCATTATGCTAGTAATTGTCGGGCCAAGCCAGCGGATAGGAAGTGCTACAATTGTGGCCAAATGGGACATCACAAGGACAAGTGTCCGCAACCCCCTAAAGAAAAGCAAATGGTGAAAGCATACGCCCTTAATGCTATTCCTTCTTCGTCGAATGCCCCAACTGCGGCGAAGAAGGGAAAGAATGTCGTCATTCAAGGTATGCTTTCTGTTTACGATGTTCCTGTTAGAGTTTTGTTTGATACCGGAGCTTCCAGTTCTTTCATATCTAGTGACCTGGTAGATAGGTTGGGATTGGAGCCCGAGATTGTCGATAGACCTTTAGTAGTGACGAACCCGATTGGTGGTTCAACTAGCCTTAGCATGATTTGTCGTAATGTGGTCTTATCGAGTCATGGACGCATGTTTGTTTGTGATTGCTTTGTTTTGGGCTTTACTGGGTTTGGCATTATTTTGGGAGTAGATTGGCTCCGAAGATACGGTGTGGTGGTAGACTGTAAGGGCTTTTTGGTGACAGCTAGAGCGGATGATGGGCGGAGGATAGTGTTTGGTGGTCTACCCAGTGAGGGGGTATTGGCTAGTTTTCTAAACTCCCTTGACATTCCGCATAGTGAGTTGTCAGGTTTGCCCGTGGTTGGCCAGTATCCGGATGTTTTCGAAGAAGTGACCAGACTTCCACCACACCGAGAGATTGAGTTCCGTATTGATTTGGTAAAGGATGCCAGGCCTATAGTGATGCCACTTCGTCGTATGGCACCAAGGGAGCAGCGAGAGCTCGAGGTGCAAGTCAGCGATCTTTTGAGGAAGGGATTTATCAGAAGGAGTGTTTCTGAATAGGGAGCACCAGTTGTGTTTGCTACCAAGGCGGATGGTTCCCTTCGTTTGGGTGTAGATTACCGCGAGTTGAATAAAGTGACGAGGAAGAACAAGTATCCTCTACCGCGGATAGATGATTTGTTTGATCAGTTGAGTGGCGCGAGAGTATTTTCTCAGCTGGATCTCGCAACAGGTTTTCATCAGCTTAGAGTGGAAGCTGAGAGTATAGCTAAAACGGCATTTCGGACGCCGTCTGGATTTTATGAGTGGTTGGTCATGCCATTCGGGCTGACCAATGCCCCAGCATATTTTGTGGATCTTATGAATAGGGTATTCAGGGATCAGTTGAATGAGTTTGTCCTTGTGTTCGTTGATGATATTTTGGTCTATTCGAGGACAGAGGAAGAACACAAGGAACATTTGAGAGTGGTGATGGAGGTGTTGAGAAAACACCAATTGAAAGCAAAGTTTTCTAAGTGTCACTTCTGGAAGAGGGAAGTGAGATTCTTGGGCCATGTTGTATCAGAAAATGGGATTGCCGTGGACCCGGCAAAGGTGGCTACGGTACAGGATTGGCCTACACCCAAGAATGCAACAGATGTAAGAAGTTTCTTGGGGTTAGCTGGATATTATCGTAAGTTTATCCAAGGTTTCTCCAAGATAGCAGCACCATTGACCCAGTTGACCAAGAAGAATCAAGCTTTTGTCTGGGATGGGAGGTGCGAGAATGCATTCAAGAGTCTAAAGGACAAGTTGACAAGCGCACCAGTGTTATTCATTCCTAAGGGGAATGAAGAGATGACGGTATACACGGATGCCTGTGGTACCGGACTGGGTGCTGTATTGATGCAAGGCGGTAGGGTAAAAGCTTATGCAAGACGGCAGTTGAAACCGCACGAGAGAAGATACCCTACCCATGATTTAGAATTGGCAGCGATCGTGTTCGCATTAAAGATGTGGAGACACTATCTCTTGGGAGAAAGATTTGAGCTGTTTACAGATCATAAGTCGTTGAAGTATCTCTTCTCCCAGAAGGATTTAAATCTCCGTCAGCAGAGATGGTTAGAATTCTTGGCTTCCTATGACTTTGACATCGCATATACACCGGGAAGGTAATGCGGCGGCTGATGCATTGAGTAGGAAACATGCCATCTTGGGCGCTATGTTTCTAGAATGGAAGCAACTGGAGTATATCGCGGGGTTTGATTTCAGACCAAAGTGCGAACTGAATCCAGAAATGTTAGCAAGTTTGACGGTTAGACCCACTTTGATTGAGCGGATCGGATCTAGTCAGAGGAACGATCCTAACCTATTGGAAATCATCTCCAAGTTAGAGATGAGTATCGATGAGGAGATGAACAAGTATGGGCTTGATCAAGATGGATGGCTTAGAAAGGATGGAAGACTAGTCGTAACCAATGTCAATGGATTGAGAGATGAAGTGCTTAGAGAATGTCATCACTCAAAACTAACTATACACCCCGGTGGTAACAAGATGTATCGAGACATGAAGCAGACCTACTACTGGGAAGGGATGAAAAGAGACATTGGGAGGTTTATATCCAAATGCATGAATTGCCAGCTAGTTAAAGCCGAGCAAAAGAAGCCTAGTGGATTGTTACAGCCCTTGGAAATTCCCGAATGGAAATGGGAGCAAGTCTCGATGGATTTCATCGATGGTTTACCAAGGACTAGATCGGGACATGATAGCATTTGGGTGATTGTAGACCGATTGACTAAGAGTGCAAGATTTATACCAGTCAGATCGACCAGAACGGCAGCCAAGTTGGCAGAATTGTATATGAAGTGGGTAGTGAGATTCCATGGAGTACCTAAAAGCATTGTGAGTGACCGAGACCCGTTGTTCACTAGTGGGTTTTGGAAGAGCTTACAAGAGGCTCTAGGGTCAGAGTTACATCTCAGTACCGCATATCATCCTCAGACCGACGGTTAGACGGAGAGGGTGAATCGTATTTTGGAAGATCTATTGAGAGCATGTATATTGGATTTTGGTGGATCATGGGATGACCATTTGCACCTAATAGAGTTTGCATATAATAATAGCTACCAATCCAGTATCGGTATGGCTCCGTTTGAAGCTTTGTACGGAAGGTCGTGCAACTCACCATCATGTTGGATAGAGACTGGCGAGAAGTTTATGCTTGGACCAGATGTGGTGAGGGAAACTTCAGAGAAAATCAAGACCATTCGACAACGAATGAAGGCTGCCCAAGATAGGCAGAAGAGTTATGCTGATAAGAGGAGAAGAGACTTAAAATTCTCCGTTGGCGACTTGGTATTTGTCAAGATTTCTCCGTTGAAGAGCGTAATACGGTTTGGCAGGAGAGGCAAGTTGGCACCAAGATTTGTTGGCCCATTCCCTATTCTCGAACTAGTCGGGAACTCGGCATATAGAATTGACTTAACAGAGAAAATGGCGGGAGTCCACAATGTATTTCATGTTTCCCAACTAAGGAAGTTCGTTCGCGACCCGGATATGACTATTTCACCTGATCAGTTAGAGGACTTCGAAGTAGAACCCGAGGCGGTTGGGAACCGCAAGCCGGCCCGTATTGTCGAGCACGACATGAAGCAACTTCGAAGGAAGGTGGTGAAGCTAGTCAAGGTTCAGTGGGGCGAGGACGAGAATGATTGTACTTGGGAGACAGAGGAGGACATTAGGAAGACTTACCCAGAACTCTTTACCTGGTAAGATTTTGACTTCGATTTAGTTTTCCGCATGCTAGGGTAAGCTTGTTTGTTTGTTTTGCATGTTTGATTGTTGTATGTGGTTGTTAGGCATGCGGGATCTTTTGTATGTTTTGGGTTAAGGAATTTCGGGGACGAAATTTCTTAAGGGGGGAGAGTGTAACGACCCGCATTCTACGCATCGTAGGATCGTAGAATATTTATTTCTGTCACATACAAAGTCGTATGGTCATGTAACTTTGGGAGACGACTATTGGGGTCATTTCCCATGTTCATGATTTTTCCCGATTTTTAAATGACCATTTTACCCCTAGTTGGTACTGTTTTGGCCATAACTTTTGACTGGAAAAGAATTTTGACCTGAAACCACATCCGTTGGCTCCGGATGATGGTTTCTCTTTCCGTAGAGTGGTCACATTAGCCAAACGGACTCACCGTTTGGGAGATATGGCTGAAACAAGTTTCAGATGGTGAAAAACAGCTTAATTGGGCTTAACCGGGTGATTAACAGCTAGGCCCAAAGGGGAATTTCGGGATTAGGAGTTTAAAAGGGCTGTTAGGGTTTGCACAATACCTTTTTCTCATTTTTCAGCCGTCACTATTCATTCCTCTTAACCTAGCCATGGCCTCCACCCTCTAAATCTCTTCAAAACACCTCCTAATCACTTTCTAATTGAAGATTAGGCTTAGCAAACATCAAATCAAGGAGTATTAGCATGAGAACCGAGGTAGAGCTGCTGTGTAAGATTGGGAACAACGCCAAATCAGAGAATAATTCAGTTTTAGGGTTTTAGTTGTGGCAAAGGCGAGTGATTTGCATAGTTTTTGCACTAATTACGGTAATTAAGGGTAATTAGTGAGGATTAGTGGATTTATACACTAATAAATTCTGGAAAAATGTTTAGAAATTCTTAAATAATATTTTATGCCTCTGGTAGAAATTTGGTTTAGTTTGATTAAGTTTTGTTAAACCTATGATTAGATTTGCTTAAACATGCTTAAGGGAAAATAAGGGGTTTTGGGCATATTTGATCCATTTTGACATATAAATTCATTGTTTTGGTGTTTGTGGTTAGTTTTCTATGTTGTTATGACTATTTGACATGAATTGTGATTGATTAGAATAGTTAGATTTGTCAAAAACGTCGTCGAACGGCGTAAACAAGTTGCTGGAAAAAGTTGCAGAAAGTTGTGCAGGGCTTCGGATCGGATCGGATGAGGGCTCGGATCGGATATGTGAACTGGGCAAGAAAACCCGACCCAAACTGGAGTTTGGCACATAAGAGACTTGGTGAAAAGGAAGTCCGTTTACTTAGAGTTGGAGTGGAAAAGGGGATCGGATCGGAAGAATAATGGGGGCCAGATCGGATCAGAAGAACATTGGGAGCGGACCGGATCGGAGTAAGCTAGGGAGCGGAGCAGATCGGACTGGAGTAAGGCGAAGGGATCGGATCGGATCGGAGTAGATGGAAAACGAGGGGACTGATCGGAGAAGGAGCATGAACTGGAAGGAAGACAACAACCGGACCCGACCCGGAGGAGGACACCGACCCGACCCGAAGTGGAGTACCCGACCCGAACCGAACGAAGAGATGACCACCGAACCGAACCGACGAGGATGATGACTACCGAACCGAACCAAATTCTAGGACTGTTATTGCGCGACAACTCTTCTGAAGACCCACTCCAACTTGATCAAAACCCGAGAAGCAAAGGAAGTCCAAATGAGAAGTTAGAGCTCAAGATTTAGATGGGAATCAACGAGTTCGCTTCATGGTTGGGCTTTGCTGCGGGACGCGTGTTAAGGGGTTATCGATGCTTATAGCTTTGGACCAATATGGTAGGAGGTACGAAGGCAGATTCAGGGCCATTATGGCATCGGTAGAACCAAGGGCTACGACCAATGAAGTGGGTCATTGAAATGTTTGGTCATGACTCCAAGTGTTTAGCTTGGTCACAGCAGGGTTTCTACAAGTCGGGATTCGTCGTTACCTCAATTTGTCTAGTGTTCCAAAGTGGTAGATATCGTATGCTTTACGCACTGAGTGAGAGATGTGAGGATGGTTTCTATGGATGATTTGTTTGCTATCATTAGGACATGCACACCCCACCCCCGTATTCTTTACACTATTCATTATAGCACCTTGGAGTACTGTACGGTATGTGGTACTAACTCTTTGGTTGCAGGTCCAGGTTCAGGTATGGTTTAGTATACCTGTTATTGTTACGTTTAGATGCTTATCGCTCATACCAGGCTTTATGTCTGACCCAGAGTTTTATGTCTCCTCTTATTACTCTGGGTGCTCACACGAGCAGACTAGAGACAGGTTAGCTGGTGATGCACGAGTAGATGATCCGGAGACGAGCAGGAGGCTTCCACGTAATACATATATATAGTATTCTCCCTGTGTTGTTGAAGATCACTGCTTGGGCATTGGTGGTGTATCTTCTACTTTGGCTTTCTTTTGTTTAGAGACAGTAGATTTTGAAAAGTTGTAATAAGCTGTATTTGGATTTCCGCTGCTTTGATATTGATGTTGGTTTTAGTTGTCAGCTTATGCACTGTCTCGCCTGTTTTATGTCAAGTACATTATTATTATTATGTTTTATCCCATGCGCTGTGAGACATTCTACAGGTTCCTTGATTAGTTCATTCTCTTCTTTCCTTTCTCCTGACGACCGTCCCGTGCTAGTCGGGCATGTGTACAACGCACTTTTGGAGGAAATGCAGGCTGGTGAGGGGAGGGCCGTCACAGATGGGACCTGGGTCTTGTGGTGATTCCATTTTTCTTAAAAGCATAACATTGTTGTACGATTCACTTATTATTTGTTTTAACACCTTTATGCACGGCAATCCATTGGAATAAACCCGTTCCACGTTAGCGGCGTGGTCTTTGGATTTGTCCTATTAATAGTGATTAATTAGTTAAGATTTCTCACACCAGTCCCATGACTGACCCGTTGTTTGTTTCCACCTTTACAAACTCGGGTGCCCTCTTTCCACATGGGCAGTCGAACAGTTTGTCTACAGGATTATCTCTTTAGCAGGATCCTGGATTGAAGCTTAAAGCTGTGTCCAGAACATTGGAAGTCTTCCGCTGCCTTAGTTATTTTATTTCTGCTGCAATGTATTATAATATTGTAATATATCTTCCACTGTAATTTTATTCAATGTACTCTGATATTCCGTACTCAGATGTAACATTTATTATTGATGTTATAAAAGTCTGCTGTTATTCTTCTGATGTGTTGTATTCCCAAAGTTAATGCAGGCGGGATTTGAATGGTCTTGGTCGATTTTGCGTTGGATTAAGGCCGGGCAAAATCCGGCTCGTTACAATCGCAAAGATAATCACCAAACAACAAGCACCAACAAGTCCAGATCTCAAATCATAAAACGTACTAGTTTAATATTTCAACAGCAGAAATCAACAAGGCAACCAGGATGAATATGGTATATGAGGATTAATAATCAAAGAATTACTATTCTATTCGGATTTTTGAGGTTAATAAACATGTATTCATGATCAATCGTGAGTGAATGCTCACCCTAAAAGCAATGATGAAAGCGGCGACGCTTCAAGGTAATCATGGCCTGGAGGGTTGAAGCAGGAGGCGGATCGAATTGCAGAGACGCTGGTGAACGTCACCGGTGGTGGTGCGATGGTGCTGGGCTAAGGCACAGATCGATTTCGGTGGCGAACAACGGTTTGACTGGAGGCAGGGTGGTGGACTTTTTCAATTTTCTTGCGGTAAGAGGTAGAAGTGGCGATTTCGATCGGAGGAGTTTTGATTTATGGTGGATTGGGAAAAACTAATTTCGGATGAAGGAAATGGGGAAAGAGGTGCGATTTATAAAAGCAGAACCGTGGGAAGCAAGGTCGGAATAGTTGCGTACGTATTTAACTAGGGACGGTGATATACGGGAGGCAACGTACAGGGATGTATTCATTTGGGGAAAGATTTATTTTCGGTTAACTTAATATTAAAACCGCACCGTAAACTGACGTTGAACACTCAGTATTTGTACCGTAAACATAGTTTCAAATACGACAAAAATCATACGTACCCTTTCATTTCCTCATCCTGAATTCAATAAAATGAATTTAATTGTAATACTACTCCATTGATACACAATGATATTTTAATTTTAAATTGTTTCATTGTTTGTTCACAAAATATTCCCTTTAATTCTAATCCTTGCAAATGTTAAATTTTAATTCCTTTCTGAATAAACATATATATCTCAACAAATAAAATTCTCCTATTTATTAAATCTCTAATTATTTATTAACTAGCAAAATTTCTGGGACGTTACCAAGAACGAGTTGGAATTAAGGTAATTTAAATAAAAAAATTAGTTAGTTTAATTTATATTCATACTCATAATTTTTTTATATAATCATATTAATTTATAATGCAATATAAAATGTAGACGGGGTCAAAGAAAATCATGAACAAGTTGAGTGGATTTCGTAGCTGCGAGAACTACGAACTAGAGTTGATTTTAGAGTCCCTTTGGAAATTTTTTCAGAATAAGTCGATCAGCAAATGAAATCACAGTGAGTAAATCTCAATCACCTTTTATTTAGAATTATTTTTATATTGTTAAAAATAATTATTGTTGCTTGTTTGAATGCTTTCCGGTTGATTTAAATATATTAGTTATTTAGGGTTGAATATTATATATATATTGGGTTGATGATTGGATTGATTCCCGCAGTCTCATTAGCGGATGCCCGCAGTTTCATAGCGGATGATTTCCCTATGCGCCCCACAAATATATATTAGTGGATGACCTTCATACCGCGATATCCTGCCTCGAAGCAGGATGGGTATTATTTAAGTTGACTAAGGTCTGTGAATGCAGGAAACAGGTTGGAGGAATCCAACTGGATTCCTCAAAAATATATTATCTGTTTGTTTATTTGTTTGCATATATACTCTCATATGTGATGAGTTAGAAAAATAAATAATTGGTTATTTGGTGTTTAAATGTCACTGGGCCTAAATGTTGATATTTAAAAATATCATAAAAAGGAATTTTTCAAATTTAAAAGGGAGATTCTATTTTGCTAGAATAGAATTTGAAATTTCAAATAGAATAGAATTTGAAATTTCGAATAGAATAGAAATATGAACTTGTTTTTAAATAATAAAACAAGTAGTTCATTTATAAACGAAGTTTATAAAGGAAGTGAAAGGAATTATCATTGAATAAATTCAGAAAATATCTACATAGGTGAAAAGGGAAATTTATTCTTCCAAAGTAGAAATTTTATTTCAAATGAATTGAATTGGACTTGTTTTAAATATATAAACAAGTAAAAGAAATGATGCTTGTAAATGATAATGAAAAAGTATCATTTGGATAATTCATATGTTTAAATTCAAATGTGAATTTAAAAATAGAAATGGGAAAATTGTTTTAAAGATATAAATGATGGAATTTATTTTGATGTTCAGAATATAAATTGAACGAAAATAAATCGATAAGGATTTATGATTTGAATTCAATTAATTCGAATTTATTTAGGTAGAAGTTAAATTGAATATGAAAATAAATTGGGTATTATATTTATAAGTTATTATAAATAGAATTTCCAAAATGAGATTTTGGTTTTAAAAAGAAATTTGAAAGGGGAACTTGTTTAAATATTAAACAAGGAAATTTGTAAAATGGTGTTTATAAATAAAATGAATAATTTATCAAGAGACAGTTTGAATATTAAAATTCAAAGAGAATTGGAATGGAATTCGAATAATGAAAATTCAAATATAGAATTTGAATATAGAAATTCAAATATGATTTAAATATATAATTCGAATATAGAATTCAAATAGAATTGAAATAGATTTGAATATAGAAATTCAAATGGAGTTTGAAAATAGATATGAATATAGAAATCCAAATGAAGTTTGAAAATAAATTGAAATTCAAATGAAGATTGAAAATGGAATTTGAATATAGGAAATTCAATTTGAAATAGAAGTAGAATATAGAAGATCGAAGTATAAATAAATTTATTTCTGAGCTAAAGAAAATCGACAATTTAGAAGATCGAAAATATTATGTTGGAAAATTCGATTTGATATATATTAAAAACATATCAGAATGAAGTTGAACTTATTATAAATGAAGTTAAAACGTTTATATTTATAAATATAATTAGAACGAACTCGCCGCAGCACGGCAGTTCGTAAATTGGCGTTTCGAACTTCAATTGAGTGTACAGAACTCAATTGAAGTTGGAATTCTTTGAAACGAGAAACGTCAGGACCGATTTGATAATAGTTTTCTAATAGAGGAGAAAAATCTGGATTTCGTTGAATAGATTTTGAGTTATATCAAAATCAAATTTTCAGAAAAACAGCGCCATAACCATTTAAAAACCATAACGGTTTATTTAATTTTATAAAAGTATTTTAAGTGAATAAAATCCAGATTTCTATTTAGAAAATTTCAGATTTGAGTTGTAGATTATATGTGAACTCAGGTGGAGTAATGAATTGATCTTTGAAACAGAAATCAGATTTTTTGATTATTGAATAGAATTAACTAATTTGAATATTAATTAGTTAATGAGATTTTGAATTGATATTGGGCTTTGAATAAGTGAATTCGATTTGGAAATTTATATTCGAAATCGAAAAGGAAACTAGAATTGAAATCGAAAATTCAATTTGGTTATGAGCAAGTTAAATATTTTGTTTGAGCATGTTATGTTCAAACAAAGGAGTGAAATAGGTAAAATAGCTAATTAAAGAATAAATAAGTGAAATTGAATTCAAATGATTGGATTGAGTTGAACTGAATTGGAAACAGGTGAGCATGTGTTAGACAGGTATGGGAAGAAGTATATGAAGTTTATAAATTTATGTGCCCGACAAAAAGGTACATGTTCAAATTCATATATGAGATTTTGTGCGCCGTATGGGCAAGCCGCTTGGCTTTTTCCTTTTTCTTTTGGATTGGTGAGGGCCATGGGAGGCTATTTGAAATATCCCGATGCTCCCGGTATAAGGGAGGTTATGGCGAATTTTTCCAGGAATTTAAGGAGTTAGAATATTTTTAAGAAAATTTGATAGTTAGAAATAAATGTATCGATATATACAGAATTTGATAAGGAAACGAATTTAAGAATAAAGTATTATAAACAAAAAGGAAATCGATAGGCTGGTAATAGAAAGAGAAACATATATACGTTTAAAAATGAATAATTGGTTTTTATATAATGTTGATTATTCGAGGTAACTGGTTTTGTCTGTTTTGAAATTAATGATGTTTTCAGTCAAGGTCTGAGAGGTAATTTTACCCCAACTTTATTGATTTCATTTTTTTTGATAAATAGCAAGACCCAGCCTCAAAGAGAAGTGTTTGAATAATATTTAGTTGAATAAAATATTTTGGGTTGTTGTAACGATGTTTACACAGCATTCGTTTTAATCCAAGTAATGGAATTTTGGAAATATAACAGTAAATATTTCCTGAGTATAATTAAAGTAGTCGGGAAAGAGATAAGTGATTGAAATTGTTTTTTTTTTCAAATACAAATAGAATATATTTTCTAACTATAATAATAGAAGGTGACATATGGAAATGTTTTCCAAATAGCGTAAGAGGCCAAGATGATTATCGAAATTATTTGGTTAACAAATATTGATAGAGAAGTGAATTAATTAATAAAATATTAATTAACAGGTCCAGTGATTGATTGATGTTATGGATGAATGTATGTTTATTTATTTTTCTTTGATAGTTAGAGAACCGACTATCGAAATGTTTGCCAATATCGTTGTCAATATGGAGAGACCGGTTGAATTATTATCCGTGAAGAACACTGTATTGGCAGTAGCATTGCGAATCAGATTATACGAAGGTAATCGAAGACGGTGTAAAGTGCAAGGGATTTTTCTATTAATAGAAATTGTTCCTTCGGTTTCGTTCAGTCCCAGAACAAACGTATATGGACGGATGTCTGACAAAGTATTTCCAATGATCGAATATGTTGATCTGTACAAATATATATGGTGGCAACGGATTTATTCCCTTAGCATAACATCCAGAATATTTGTGCAAATCAATTAGTGATTAACGGATCTGATAATGTGGCATTCAAAGTGATTGTGCTATCAATGAATAGAAAGTAATCGTAGCCTCAGGCCTCAACAACCCGAAAATGACAAAAATCGGGCAGGCGGCATGGCTATGTGGGTCTCTCCCATTATGGTGTATAATCACCTATCTAGAGATTCATTTAATTCCTTATTCTAATCGATGCTGTCCCATTCGGGAAACGGTTGCTGATCCCAACCGTTGGTGATATACATTCGATACACTCAAGCAAAATGAGTGGTCATTCATGCGTTGGCCGGGTTGCAAGATGTTCTTGTTGAACCCAGTGTATTCCTCTCTAGAGATACACTAGCGGAAGGTGGTTCCATACCTTGTCATAGTTCGAAATCCAATCTCCAATAAGCTCCCTGCGGTTTTTGATTTTATACTATGTATATGGAGCGTGAGATGCAAGCGTTCCGCTAGATTCTATTTATTTGATTTAGACACTATTATAATATCATTGGATTTTTGTATCAAAGTGTTTGGGTTATAGTAAGGTAAAAACCGTCCATGTTTATGTGTGGGCGGATCTTACTATTATCTTCTCTTTTGAAAGGATTTTTAAGTTAAACAATTGGTTGGAGTTTACTCACACCAGTCCCAAGACTGACCCAGAGTTTATTTTGTTTTGTTTTCCCTAAACTCTTGGGTGCCCAAATTTGTATGGGCAGTCAAGTAGTCGGGATATTTCAGATTCACTTGGAAGAGCTGGAAGTAGGAGGCTTCACCAGTTACCTATAGACTATCATATATTCCGCTGTGAACCATGTTTGTATCTGGAAACAGGTGTTTATAACTGTTCCAGGATTAACTGTTGCGCTCTGATGATGGTATGTATATAAAGTTACTGATTTCTATTTCAAAAGTTATGTTATATAATATATTTTATTCGTTCCGCTGTGAGATTTGTCTTGTTTGTTTTCTTTTATTCTAATATTTCCTTCTTTCTATTTCTCATCCTCTAACTTCTTTCTAAATAATAATTCGTATTTCTATGCAATTTGGGTTGGACTTGTGGTGTTATTAGTCGACTCAGATAGTACAGATTTGCAGGTTGTTACAAGATTGTTCTTCCCAAGTGCGGTTAGAATGTATTACGGTGTTTTCTCTTGTCGAGACGTAAGCCGTGGAGATACATGACGCGATTTGTCTTTCGAATCAGGAGCCATCATGATGGAAACCCAACTTTCCAATACGAGCTTTATAGTTTCAGTTGTATGCTTATATGGTGACGTAATATACTATGCCGCTTGCATAGTATATTATGCCACCTAAGATTGATACATTTATTTTCAAAAATTGATTTCTACACTGTGCAGTTAGAGTAAAAGATGAATTTCGCGTATTAAGCATTTTTGACCATTATAAGGTAAACTTTACCCTTCGACTTTCGTTGCAAGGAACTTGAGTCTTATAACGGTTTCATTTTCTAGAAGCATTGCGTTGTTTTTATGCACTGTTATTCTTGGGAGGAAGCCCATTCCACGATAGCGGCGTGGTCCCTTGACTTACCCAACTTTAAAATAAAGTTAATAACTGTTTTAGTTCACATACCAGTCCCATAACTGATCTGGAGTTTATTGTTTTAACCTAATCTTTAGGTGCCCATATTTTCCACATGGGCAGTTAGTAGTTTTGGTTTTGCAGATGTTATATTCACAGGATCCTGGTTTACAGCTGAAGCGATATTCGGAAAGCTCTGTATCTGTGTATTCCTTTCGGTTGTATTTTGTATTATTTTTCAGCTGCTATTTAAATGTAATTTAAACTCTGATATTGTATTTCCAATGTATATTATTCATTCATACTCTGGGATATTCTTGTACTCTGGTGTAATTGTTGTAATAGCAAAAAAAAATGTTCTTCTGTTTGTGTCATGATGTGTGTTATTCTCAAAGCAATCCGGGCTTTCCTTTACTGGGAAGTTTGGATCATTTTACGTTCCAATTTGTTTTCACGCCATGTACATTTTTTCTTTTTTTTTTAAAAAAAGAAACTAGACAGCCTTATGTTCCCTTTTCCAAAAGCATGCACATTACATTTCTAAACATACCTTCCTATTTTGTATTCATTGCGCATGCACGTTACTTTCATTTTTCAATGTGTTTATGTCCCAAAATTAATGCACACCATTTTATTTTTAAGGGTATCCATTCATTTGCCTTTTGGATTTCCAAACATTTATCCTACCCTTCCCAACCATCGTTCTCTTTCCATAGTTTTAAGGAAATTAAATGCTGCAGCCTTATATTTCTCTTACTTCGTTGAACACAATAGTTTTCTTCATCATAAACGAAAAGTCGACGTCCATCCCATCCGTTTCTTCCGAAAAGCAGCACCTTCCTCCCTTGTTTCTTTTGCCTCAGTGAAATACAAAGTTGACACTTTTATTGATTTCATGGAGAAAAAAGTTGATGTAGAAGCTCCCTTTCACCCATCGCGAGTTCTATCGCCTTATCCATACGCAGGTACACTGGCGAGCTTCCCCTCGCTCCACTCTTCCAACTCGCCTTCCGCCTTGACCAGCTGACGAACCCCACTTCTTGCTCCGAAACCCACGCCCTAGTTCACCACCCATGTTTCCTCTTTCACTTGCAAGTCGTACGCCAAAGCCTCCGACAGCGAACCTGAATCCGACCCACTTCTGCGCCCAAAAACAACTTTGCCGGGCCTACAACCAACAACCCAAAAATCACTATCCCGGCAGGCGCGAACCACCCGGCTTCTTCTGCCTACGAACCCGACTGTCTGCCCTTTATCAATGCCTTTCTTTTTCCTAGATAGAACTCGCTTGACATGAAGAGCCTCCTTCATATATCTTGTATGCTGCTTGACCTTGCTATTTGATGAATCGATGCTTTGGTTTTCGTCTGAAAGGAAGGAGATGATTGGTATGTATTGTGCCGAAGCTTACTAAATCGGTAGGCTTGGATTTCTGTTGTTCTAATGTCGGTGCTTATCAAAAAGAAAAGAGAGAAAAAAGGAAATATAAAAGTTCTTGCATACTGTGCTTTTGCCAACTTGTAGTAAAGTTGTTGCTGCGTCCTATTTCCATGTCCATTCATTTTTCCGTTGTTCTAATGTCGGTGCTGATTTGATCTCGAGTCACACACGTGTTGATTGGTCTTGGAGTCGTGCTTGTCTGTCGTATTCATGCTTGGATTCGTCGTTTTATTTCCGTGTCCATTCATTTTTCTGTCTCCATTCATTGCCACGAAATGTGAGTTTATCTCACACCTGGCTTACTTTTTCATGGATGTTTGATCAATAATGAATTGTTATATGAAATGTGTAGGATTGCTGGTAGAAATTATTGATTTGATATGTATGCACATTTCATATGGTACACGATATATTCATATGACACGTAGATGCACTGATGATATATATATGGTGATTGATGTTATCTGATTGCTGATTGTCATATTGTAGGAAATCACTATGGGTTGAAATGATACGTACCCGAACGGACATTAGAATAGAGAAAAATTGTTATGGGTTGAAATGATAGAACTGAACGATTTCTATTGAATTTGGGATTGCATACTAAAAAGATAAATGTCTGTATCACTTGACTATATGGTAGGAAAGTATATAAGGACACCGTTGGTCATGTTTCGACGAAAAATGATTTGGAACCTAATTTTTAAATAGTAACTTAAGATTTTATATTTTATATTTTATATTTCAAAGATTTTAAACTTTTCTATAATAAATTATCTTTAAAACTTATTTCTATATTATTTTAATCTTATATATGTCTATAATCTATTTTTCTAATTTATTTTAGAATTTTATAAACTTATATATTTATTTTCAAAGTTAAATTTTAGTTTATATACAATGACTTTTAATTATATGTTTGGAACTATAAAGCATGACATGATGTTTTTGACTTGAAATTTAAATATGATATAATTTGTTGAATTTGAAATATAAGATTTATTATGAAATATACCAACGGTGTGTAAGTATTGTAATTCCGCCTACGCTATTTTGATATTTACTTAACTGATAGACAATGTTGCATATAGTGTATTAGTTTGACAGATCCTTAAAGGATGATGATCCCTAACATCTTTAAGTTATTGAGTGCATTTCATCGAACATTTCATTTGAATTGATTTACTTCTATGAGAATGTTAGTCCTGATCCGAATTATTTTATTTTGCGTTATCGTTCGGGTCAGATCGATTGTTACTGCTTTCGAGATTCACTTTGGAGTCTAAAGTTGTATTGGATTTTGCTCATCCTATATTACCTATTGATCTGTTGTTCCAGTCATCCAGTTAATTATTTCATTTCTGTTTAAACAATTACATTTATTCATTGTATTCGAAATTTATTGTTTTAAACTTCCACTGTATTATTTATGCAAACTCCGATGTAAAATTTTTATTTAGTTGCTTCATGAACTACTATTGTATTATTTATTTTCCGCTGCAAGATATCATATTGCTCGTATCTGTGTTTGTTTTTCTGTGATTTATTTTATTTACCTTAGAAGCTAATAATAATCTCTCATTTTGGGCGGTTCGAGTTTGACATGTTTTTTCAATTCGGCACGGTCAAAATGGCAAGTCTTTACAGTTGGTATCAGAGCTTTGGTTTATCAAAGCTTTAGCTTATGAGGTAAAAGCTCATTAGAGATAGGGCTTCTTATGAGAGAGCATATTTCGAAAATATAAATTATTTTAAAACGTAAAGTATTTTGAAATTGAAATCCTTTCGGAATTCCCACTCTTCGAATCAGTTCTCTTCGATAGCCTTCTTTGTTAAGGTCTCCTTAGATTTGATTTTTAATCCCGTTCTATTTGAATCGCTCACTTTTTCGACTATTTGAATGATCCTACCGTTTGTGAAGAAGATTTGGAATGATATTGAATATTCAAATTTATTATAAAATCAAAACTGAATTGGTATTGAAATGAAATTTCGAAAATCTTTGATTTTGAATATATGATATGAAGTTTTCAAACCTTATATATAGAAGATGTATAGTAGAATTATGATTAATTCAAAAGCTATTTATTTGGAAGTTAATTAATTGAAAATGAAACGTTATATAATGAATTTATATAAGAATGATATATTTGAAACACGATGTTGAAACGGAAATCTTATGTGAATTAATATTTATGTAAGTGTGATATGCATGAAACATGAAATGAAGTACTATATATATAGTATATATGTTTTCGAAATAAAGATATGGGAAGTACCTTCCATCCAAACCACAATTCCTGAGAGAGGGATTGTGTTGGCACTCATCAAGAGTGTCCATCGGAAATCGAAAATCGTAGCTACGTTGGTGCTCCTTCGATTGGAGTATTCATCGATATTGGAGTCTCACTCGGTGAGATCACATTTATAATTATTATTACTTATCGGTTCTAGCGTAATTCGGGGGCGAGATGCCTACAGTTACAAGCAATCCCATTAGGATAGTGGCGTAACCGCCACGTAACTGCGATCTAGATGCCATAGCGTAATCCAGGGGCGCGATGCCTATAGTTACAAGCGATTTCACTGGGATAGTGTAACCGCCGTGTAACTGCGATCTATGGCAACAACCATGGCAAAATTCGAGGGATGTGATACCTATGGTTACAAGCGATTCTACTGGGATAGTAGTGCAACCGCCGAGTAACCGCGATCCCCGGGGGAAACCATTTTCCATATCTGTTTTAAATGTTTTAAGTATTTTCACTGGCAGTTGAAACAAGGATATTTAGTACTTAGAGATTTTAGTCATGCGTCCGGCCAGCGTATGCCTAACGTCTGTAAGAACGACAGTAGACTTGTTAAACTTCGAGTTATCAAGTATTTTCAAACGTTAAATAACAAACCAATAACCTGAAATTAAATTTATATAACCCTAACATAATAAATTAAGAAATAGATTTTAAAGGTTTTTAAAACAAATATTTTTTAATACAAAATTTTGTGTAATTTTAAATGTTCTCTTGGAATTTTCCTTTCCATTTGAATCCGTCTTCCTTTGTCGATCCTCTTTGATTTGGTTCTTTCGTTCGTTCAGCTTTTAACTAGAATTCTGTAACTATTCCCTACCCGTAACAAGTTTTATAAGTATGAATATAGTCAACATTGATTTGAAAATATCTAAATATAGTACAAAATAACATTGTTATATATTTGATTTGATAATAATGTTGTTTGTATATTTATTTAGAATTGAAGTTGAATTTTAATAAATAAACGAGTGGGGGAGAAATATATTTTCCCTATTTGAAATTTTAATGATTTGAAATATATTATTTTGAAAATTTTGATATATATTCTTTTAAATATAGAAAGATATTTTGAGTATTTACCTGACGTTAAAATTAGCCTATCGAATACCTAGTGATTTAGGTATACATCTGATCAACTATATGTTAAATCCTATAAGTATTTGATAGATATAGAGTCACACTCTAGTCGCTTGAAAATGATTCTAATGATGACTGCGCAGCATCATCGATATCTACTTTTGGGTTTCGAAAGTGGGATAGATAGATATCGCCAATTGAGACGTTGAGTGAATACTTAGAATTGTTTTGAAATGTTAGAAAATATTTTTACATTGGTTTATATATATATATATATATATATATATATATATATATATATAATTTTCAAAGTATATATGAATATGAAGATATATTTGAACTATAGTTTTAAAAAAATTTATTTAAATATTATTTCCCTGTCTCGTTCCTTTTCAGGGACGAAAAGGTTTGAGTGGAGGAGAATGTAACAACCCTGAATTTTAAGTGTATTTTTATTTGATGATTTAATTTAATTTTTTATTTTTATATCATTTTATTCATTTAAAACTCAGTTTTTTTGTATTTTTGTAACTATTTTGATTTTGAATTAAAAACTAAATTAATTTTGGTTTTTATATAACGAATTAATTTGATTTGATATGAATGTATTTTAATAATGTTTTCCCTTTCGATCTTATTTAGTATATAAATTAAATCGAGTTTACTTAGTTGGATTTGAATTTATTTAAGAAAATTAAAAAGTGAAATTGATTTATAATGAAACGTTTTTCTTTAATATTTTTGTTATTTTCATTTAGAAGTGATTTAAATAATTTTATATTGAAAACATCATATTTTTGTCACTTCGTTTGAATCAGTTTTTGATGATTATTTGCGGTATCGGCAACCGATATATCTCAAATAAAAATGAAAATGTAATATAAAAATAAAAATCCGAAAAAATTATATTTTAGATGCGTCTAACTAGACATAGCATAGAAATTAGTTGTTGGAAAATTTGAATGTTTGTCGATCGCGCAATTTTCAGTGCAAAGCTGTGCATATCAATTCAAATTTTAACGATTTCTTAATCTCTCCAAAACCAGCTCGGAAAAACATGAAAAATATTTTATTCATTGTCACGAATCTGATGGCGAAATTCGTTTTGCAAAAAATGGACGTTTTGACTTCTGTTTAATTGTTTTCTCGTGCCATTTTTCCTTGTAAAAGCGGTCTGTAACGTCTTTTTAATGGAGCATCCTGGCACTGCAAATTGTATGCTGTTATGTTCGTCTTGTCGCGCTGATTAGCGCAATATATTCATTTTTCAGTTTAGGTGCTCGGTTTGCATTGGAATTTCGAAAAATCTTGTGTAGTTCATTTTTGAAACAAAGTAATTTGAGTTCGAAGTGTCCATATTCGGATCCCTCATATTTTTCCGGCCATTTTGGGTCTGCAAAACCCGTTCTTTTATTTCATTAAACTACCCATTTATTTTTTTGTTTCTTTGGTTGGACACTTTTAATGCATAAGTGTCTTTTCTTTGTTAATTTAAAACACCACGTCCATTCCAATTTTTCCCAAAAGCTCTTCATTCTTTGGTTTTTCCAAGCGCTGGTATTTTTTCTCTTAGATTCCAACTTGATGATATCTTCACTTTATTAATTCATTTTTTTTACAAACAATAAAAGTAACGTATGATTTCATGAAAGGGCATCATCATTTACTTCATAAGCACTACACCCTTTATTCAGTTATTTATGTTTCCAAAACTAAACCATTCATAGACCATGCATGCATCGTTACTTCCATTCCATGCATATCCAAAGTCCCTTCACGTTCGAAATTGTTTTCACGCCATGTTCAATTTTCCTTTTTTTTCAAAAAAGAAACCAGATATCCATATGTTCCCTTTTCCAAAAGCATGCACGTTACATTTCTAAACATACATTCTTATTTGGTATTCATTGCGCATGCACATTACTTTCATTTTTCAATGTGTTTATGTCCCAAAAGTAATGCATGCCACTTTGTTTTTAAGGGTATCCATTCATTTGCCTTTTGGATTTCCAAACGTTTATCCTACCCTTCCCAACCACCGTTCTCTTTCCATAGTTTTAAGGAGATTAAATGATGCAGCCTTATATTTCTCTTACTTCGTTGAACACAATAGTTTTCCTCATCATAAAAGAAAAGTCAAAGTTCATCCCTTCCGTTTCTGCCAAAAAGAAGCACCTTCCTCCCTTGTTTCTTTTGCCAAAGTGAAATACAAAGTTGACACTTTTATTGACTTTATGGAGACAAAAAGATGATGTAGCAGCTCCCTTTCACCGATCGTGAGTTCTATCGCCTTGTCCCTACGCAAGTACACTGCCGACCTTCCCCTCGCTCCACTCTTCCAAATCGGCCTCCGCCTCGACTAGCCAACGATCCCCACTTCTTGCTTCGAAACCGGTGCTCGAGTTCACCACCCCTGTTTCCTCTTTCACCTGCAAACCCTATGCCAAAGGCTCCGATAGCGAACCTGAATCTGATCCCCTTCTGCGCCCAAAAACAGCTTTGCCGGGCCTATAACCAACAACCCAAAAATCACCATCCCGGCAGGCGCGAACCACCCGGCTTCTTCTGCTTTCGAAACAACTGTCCGCCCTTTGTCAATGCCTTTCTTTTTCCTAGATATAACTCGCTTGACATGAAGAGCTTCCTTCATACATCTTGTATGTTGCTTGACCTTGCTATTTGATGAATCGATGCTTTGGTTTTCGTCTGAAAGGAAGGAGATGATTGGTATGTATTGTGCTGAAGCTTACTGAATTGGTAGGCTTGGATTTCTGCTGTTTTAATGTCGATGCTTATCACAAAGAAAAGAGAGAAAAAAAGGAAATATAAAAGTTCTTGCGTACTGTGCTTTTGCCAACTTGTAGCAAAGTTGTTGCCGTGTCTTATTTCTATGTCCATTCATTTTTTCGTTGTTCTAATGTCGATGCAGATTTGATCTTGAGTCACAGGGGTGTCGATTGATCTTGGAGTCGTGCTTGTCTATTGTATTCATGCTTGGATTCATCGTTTTGTTTCCATGTCCATTCATTTTTCCGTCTCCATTCAATGCCACAAAAGGTGAGTTTATCTCACACCTGGCTTACATTTTCATGGATGTTAGATCAACAACGAACTGTTATATGAAATGTATAGGATTGCTGGTAGAAATTGTTGATTTTATATGTATGCACATTTCATATGTGACGATATATTCATATGACACGTAGATGCACGAATGATATATATATTATGATTGATGTTATCTGATTATTGTTTATGATTGTTGATTGTCACAGTTGAAGGAAATCACTATGGGTTGAAATGATACATACCCGAACGGACATTAGAGTAGGGAAAAATTGTTATGGGTTGAAATGATAGACCTGAACGATTTGTATTGAATTTGGGATTGCAGACTGAAACGATAAATATCTGTATCACTTGATTATAGGGTAGGAAAGTATGTACGGACACCGTTGGTCATGTTTCGACGAAAAATGATTTGGAACCTAATTTTTAAATAGTAACATAAGATTTTATATTTTATATTTTATATTTTAAAGATTTGAACATTTATATAATATATAATTCTTTAAAACTTATTTCTATATTATTTTAATCTTATATATGTTTATAATCTATTTTTCAAATTTGTTTTAAAATTTAAAAACTTATATATTTATTTTCAAAGTTAAATTTTAGTTTATATACAATAACTTTGAATTATATGTTTGGAACTATAAAGCACGACATGATGTTTTCGACTTGATATTTAAATATGATATGATTTGTTGAATTTGAAATATAAGATTTATTATGAAATATATCAACGGTGTGTAAGTATGGTAATTCCGCCTACGCTATTTTGATATTTACTTAACTGATAGACAATGTTGCGTATAGTGTATTAGTTTGACAAATCCTTAAAGGATGATGATCCCAAACATCCTTTAAGTTATTGAGTGCATTTCATCGAACATTTCATTTGAATTGATTTACTTCCATGAGAATGTTAGTCCTGATCAGAATTATTTTGTCTTGCATTATGGTTCGGGTCAGATCGATTATTACTGCTTTTGAGATTCGCTTTGAAGTCTGAAATTATATTTGGTTTTGCTCGTCCTATATCCACCTGTTGATTTGTTGTACCAGTCATCTAGTTAATTCTATCATTTCTGTTCAGACAATTACATTTGTTCATTGTATTAGAAATTTGTTGTCTTAAACTTCCGCTGTATTATTTATGAAAACTCTGATGTAAAATTTTATTTAGTTGCTTAATGAACTATTATTGTATTATTTATTTTCCGCTGCGAGATATCATATTGCTCTGTATCTGTGTCTATGATTCTGTGATTTATTTTATTTACCTCAGAAGCTAATAACAATCTGTCGTTTTGGACGGTTCGAGCTTGACATGGTTTTTCGATTCGGCACGGTCAAAATGGCAGGTCGTTACACCGGAGGCACCTGATTCCTCGTCCTATATGTCCAATATAGGAGAGAGGTCCTCGCATATCCGTCGATCTCCAAGTACGTCTAGACGATCACAACTTATTACCATGTCTGGGGTGTACATCCCAATCAAGGCATCAGTAATCATCCAAACGATGTGAATATCTCTGTAATAACCCGAAAATCTGGGCCAGATTAAAATTTTTATTTTGGCAATTTTAGCGAATTTAGTATATTTAAAATAGATTATTTTAAATAATATCGACGAGAAATTTATTTTGAATATAATTCGAACGTATATATAATATACGCGTCGTCGTTAGAATATAAATATTTATATATAATTATAAATAGAATTGAAAATGGCGCGGTAGTTCGATAATTCGATTTCAAACTTCGATTGAATGTACCGGGTGCAAAACAATCCGGATTTTAGTGAAACCAAAAACATTAGGATCTAATTGATAATATCTTCCCAACGAATCCGAAAAATCAAAATTTCATAACGGGAATCAAAAGATATGTCCAGTTGAAAATTCAGAATAGTCGCTATGGAATTCAGGCCCTTAAAAGTGGGAATTTTGCAAATGACCTCGGATTTTGACGAAACCAGTTTTGTTGGGTCTGTGATGTCAAGTTATTGCTAGGTTTCAGATTTCATAATTTTTCGATTCAATATGTGAGCGTGGCAAAGGAAAACGCGTTTGACCAGTTTCAGTTGATTTTAATCGACTGGAAATTGGCCAATTTTTCCAACGGTCTCAGAATTCGATGAAACTAGTTTTGTTAGGACCGTATCGTCAATACGAAGCTAGAAAATATTTTCTGCAATTTATAGAGTTCGTATGTGACCCCGGTAAATTGAAATGCGCGTTCAAATTCAATATATAGAGTTATATGTTGATTTTGACGAAAACTGATCAAAACGTTAGAATCAACTTGCGATACATATCCCATTGGGTTCGGAATGGGGGTAAAATGCTATGGACGACAGGCGGTGGACCTCGTTTAGAGGTCGTATGTAAAAGTCAATTTTTTTTTGAAATTAAAATAATTAAAAATAAAAAAATAAAACCCTTTCTCCCTTTATCTTTCTGCCCCCCCCCCCCCCCGTTCGATTTCATTTCTCAGAATTAAAAAAAAAAAAAAAATCCCGCGTCGATCGTGGGAACCGCCGCCTCCACCCTTCGCCATCGCCACCCACGACCACTCTCCCCCCCTGATGTCGACCGCAACGCCCAGGCCCCCTCCTCTTCGATGCGTCGCAGACCCCCCCCCCCCCCAGAAAAAAAGCCGCCGCCTTGGATGGCGCACAACCCACCTCCGGCGCTAACTCCAGCGAAACCCCCCCCCCCCCCCCCCGATCCCCCTTCTAGCTCACCTCCTCCTCCTCTAAACCGAACCCCGACTAACCACGAAGACCCCGAACCCTAGAAACCCGTCCACTGATCGACTTCACACCAGAAGCAACCCCTCCCTCTTCCAAAATCCGTAAGTATTTTAGTTTGTTTACTGATTTTCTTTTATAGCATAAAGAACTGAAAAAAGTTTGATTTTTAAATTAGAGAAAAGTTTGATTTTTAAATTAGAAAAGTTTGATTTTTAAATTAGAAAAGTTTGATTTTTAAATTAGAAAAGATTTGATTTTTAAATTAGAAAAGATTTGATTTTTACATTAGTAAAAATTCGATTTTTATATATTGAACTTTGAAGTAAAAATTCGATTTTTATATATTGAACTTTGAAGTAAAAATTCGATTTTTATATATTGAAATTTGAAGTAAAAATTCGATTTTTATATATTGAACTTTGAAGTAAAAATTCGATTTTTATATATTGAACTTTGAAGTAAAAATTCGATTTTTATATATTGAACTTTGAAGTAAAAATTCGATTTTTATATATTGAACTTTGAAGTAAAAATTCGATTTTTATATATTGAACTTTGAAGTAAAATTTCGATTTTTATATATTGAACTTTGAAGTAAAAATTCCATTTTTATATATTGAACTTTGAAGTAAAAATTCCATTTTTATATATTGAACTTTGAAGTAAAAACTCGATTTTTATATATTGAACTTTGAAGTAAAAATTCGATTTTTATATATTGAACTTTGAAGTAAAAAATATTGAACTTTGAAGTAAAAATTCGATTTTTATATATTGAACTTTGAAGTAAAAATTCGATTTTTATATATTGAACTTTGAAGTAAAAATTCGATTTTTATATATTGAACTTTGAAGTAAAAATTCGATTTTTATATATTGAACTTTGAAGTAAAAATTCGATTTTTATATATTGAACTTTGAAGTAAAAATGTGATTTTTATATATTGAACATCGAAGTAAAAATATGATTTGTATATATTGAATAGCGAAGTAAAAATTCGATTTTTACATATGTAGTGAAAGCGGACAACGAAGATGACAAAAGGGCGAGAACGAAGAAGATTTATATCAAAGAAGATTCAAAATGTTTGGATAGCTATCGGTGAGAATTTCTCACCTTTCAATTTCATTTCTATTTATATATATATACTAGGATGCAGACGGTGCTTAGTAGCACCCGACACAATCGTCCACAGACCATGGACTTGTTTGTTTGATTGCAAAAATAAGTTAGATTATTTGATTGAAATTGAATTGTTTGGTGAGATGAATGGATTTGATTGATGTGTGAATGGCGTGGGCCTTCACTAGACCAGGGATAAGGCTAGGCCTCGTCCCGTTTCTAGTATCGTGCCGTTATGCCGCCGAAATTTTCCAAAATATGTTAGAAAAATAAAAATATCATTTTATTTAAAGAATGAACTGAATAGAAATTCATATGTTGAAATAAAATGTTTTATCGTTAAAAATATAATTTTTAACGTGAAGTGAATAAAATAAAATATTCATTTACAAACCGGACGGTTTGTTTATGTACACCTATTTGAATGACATTGATTGGGACGATAAATTTTACACATCGCCCAACTGCACAAATAAAATCTGTGTTTGATTGTTTGAAACCCTACACGGGTGTTGGGATGAAATTTGAAGTTCACTCATCCTGATTGATTAAATATGTCGATCGATTGATTGACAGGCTGTTATAAGCGTTAGATATCTATATTTGATGCTTATACAGTGTAGTGCACTTTGGTTGATGGTTGATTATTTTTCAATGCTATTATACATGTGTTGTATGAAAATCCATATAATTAACTTTATATGGTAATTGATTGGGCCTCATTCCAATTTGAAAAATAAAGAACAATATAAAATAAAGGTTCATGTGTTGACAGTACTCATCCATTGAGATTAGTCATGTGTTGAACGAAATATTTTAGTAATAAAATTTACATCTTTATCAATATAAAATAAAGGTTCATGTGTTGACAGTACTCATCCATTGAGATTGGTCATGTGTTGAACGAAATATTTTGATAATAACAACTATTTTGAAAAAGAAATATTTGAAATAGAATATTTGAAAATAGAAATTTATGAAGCCGTGTTGATTAGATTGACGCCATTTTGACGTAAACGATTTATATCGATTCTATTCATTTCGAAATGAATTGAATCTAAAACGATTTCGAAATGAATTGAATTGAAAACGATTTCGAAATGAATTGAATTGAAAACAATTTCGAAATGAATTGAATATAAAACGATTTCAAAATGAATTGAATTGAAAACGATTTCGAAATGAATTGAATTGAAAACGATTTCGAAATGAATTGAATTGAAAACGATTTCGAAATGAATTGAATATAAAACGATTTCGAAATGAATTGAATATAAAACGATTTCGAAATGAATTGAATTGAAAATGATTTCGAAATGAATTGAATTGAAAACGATTTCGAAATGAATTGAATATAAAACGATTTCGAAATGAATTGAATTGAAAACGATTTCGAAATGAATTGAATTGAAAACGATTTCGAAATGAATTGAAAACGAATTCAAATTAAATTGAAAGCGAATTGAAATGAATTCAAATTGAATTGAAAACGAATTCAAATTAAATTGAAAGCGAATTTATAAAGAAGAATTCAATTTTGATTTGAATTGAAATGAAAGTTGAAATTGCTTTTGAAACGAATTTTAAAACTATTTATATAATTCGTTTTAAATAGAAATCGACGAAGTATATATTATATATATTATATATATAATATAATGGCCTGAATAGAACGCGCCGCGCCGCGGCAGTTCGTGAATTTCGACCATTTATTTCAAACGGACATTACGGGAGATCCGACCATCGGATTCTCCTAAAACCGGAACTGTTGGGTTCATATCGAAAAGAGCTTTCTAAAGAATATTAGAAATTAGAAATCTAACGGTTGGATTTGGAATTATGTCCAAATCAAATTCGAAAAAGGTCGTTGTAAGTGCAGTTCGATGGCCATTGATGGAAATCGACTGTACGGGCCTTGATAAAATTATTAAAAATAGTAATAATTTATGTAAAATCATAAGAAATGATTTAGAAAGAATTGGGATGAAAAACTCCATATTTGAAAAGATAAAAATAGATTTTTATCGAAATGAACTAGTTTTGAACTAGAAATATAATTCTATTTATTTTTAAATAAATAAATTGGATTTGAAATGGTTTTGAAAATAACCAGAATTTCCAATGATTGCATTGGAGTGGATTTGAATCGAAATTGTCTTCAGAATATTTCGATGTTGGAATTCGGGATTATACAGATGTTGTTATGGAAATTTGAAAGATATATATATTTATATTGTTATTTCCAATACGACATTTGTTAATCGTAGAATTTGATATTGAATATAAGCCGGGATATTTTCTATTCAGAGCCTTGTATTTAATATCAAATGTGATTTGGGTTTGTCGTGAATGGTGTCTTCATTAACACTGTTCTTGAACCCAGTTGAGAAAAGATTAAATCTTTTTATTTAGATTTAATGAAGTGTACCAATTAAATAATATTTTATTGGAATTGAATTGATATTGATCTTTGGGTTTATCGTGAACAGTGTTTTAAATAACACTCGTTCTTTAACCCGATAATTAATGGAATGTGACTTTGGGTTTATCGTGAACCGTGTTTTAAATGACACGGATTCTTTAACCCAGTTAACGATTAAAACTAAGTGGAGTTTTAATGAATCTTTAATTAGACTGAGATGATCGAGAATGGAGTATCACCAGTTTTGCTCCAGGCGATAGTTAAATCTTTAATTAGATTTGAACGTGAAATGGTAATTGAATTTACCGATAACACTGTGGTGTTAGATATGAAGTACTACCAGTTTTACTTCATGGGATAAATAGGTTGGGATTGGGAAGTTAAAACAAATGATTACATCGGTAAGGTTCGTTAATCCCGACTAGTTGAATCGAAATTCAAAAGAAGATTAAAGAATAAATTCAAGGAATTTATCTTGGATAAAATTAATGGGAACCTTTCCCTATGAATGTGAAATTTAGAAACTAACTGTCGGTTAGCTAAGCAGAATGGTTTTCTGGATATTGATCTGATGTTGGTTTCGGCCTTCGGGGTTAATATTTGGGAAATTATTCTCTTGATTAATTTACGGTTAGTGACTAATGAATTGGAATGAGGCGTATGTTGTGTTTGTGTAACACTTATTTAAAATATACGCGAGTTATTCGAAAAGACCGGGTTTATCCCATTCTGAATAACTGATACGACGATAAGTCGAAGATGAAGACGATGGTCGAAGACCGGAGGTCTTCACGTCGTTTGGGTAATTACTGATGATATTGATTGGGCTGTACACCCAAGAAGATGGGAACAGTTAGTGATCGTCCAGACGTGCTTGGAGATCGATGGATATGTGGGGTACTAGGTGCCTCCGGTTTCGTTCAGACCCAGAACGGACTTGTAAATGGACTGTGTGCCTGACATTGGATTTTAGTCCGTGTGATTGATCTCTATTAAATATATATCTGTTTGGCGGCGGAGAATTTATTCTCTTGCTTAACGCCCTTCTCTGAGACGTACGAGCTCAGGGGTTATATATTGATGGATATCAAATGCATGGAGTGAATTGCCTGTGTGGCATGCCTAAGTGGCAATTGATCGAGGCTTCTGTTGAAAAGCAAAGTCTTGTGGTGATGATCAAAGCACGGCCTTTGTGGCGTAGCTTTGTGTAACGTTGATTCGCGAGCTTCACACCCGGTATGAACCAAAAACGGGAGAGGACGTCAGGGAGGGCATGCGTTTCTTTCTAGCTAGAAGTGGCGTCAGTGGTTTTACACGCCCTGACGAGTTTGACTTATGTGGTTGTTGCTGTTGCGAGGCGCCTCGGATTGATCGGTCGTGCTCGAACCGATGGAGTCATTTAGTTGGTTCGTTTACGCCCCATAGGGCGGGGAAACGCATGTTCAGGGTTTAAGTTTAATCCACATCGGTGGACTGGCCCTGAGGATCCAAGGGTCACTCGAGCTCTGATCCTGAGACACGGGCTAGAGCATCTCGAATCGGTTGAGGACTATCTTTTGCCTCGGTTCATAGATGGAAATCCAATTTCCAAATACGTGACATTTGCGGTTTTATTTGTAAACCTATATATGGCGACATAGTGGCATGGGACGCTCATGTCGCCTATGATTGATACTTATGATTTGAAGTTGTTTTATACACACTATGCACTTATAATAGTATCAAACGATTTGTTTTAAACGTATCAAGCATTCTTTGGCTGTTATAAGGGAAAACCCTATCCTCGGCTGCGTTGCATTGTGTGATGGTACCTGGGTCTTATAACAGCTTCATTTTTCTTTATTTAGCATTGCGCTGTTTGTTTTATGCACTGGTATTCTTGGGAGGAAACCCGTTCCGTGTTATACGGCGTGGTCCTTTGATTTACCTAAATTTAAAATAAAGATTAATAACTGTTTTAGTTCTCACACCAGTCCCATGACTGACCTGGAGTTTATTGTTTTAACCAAAACTTTGGGTGCCCTTATTTTGACACGGGCAGCTAGTAGTTTTGGTTTTGCAGATTTATATTCACAGGATCCTGGTTTACAGCTGGAACGATATCCGAAAAGCTTTGTATCCGTATATCTCTTTCTAGTTGTGTATTGTATTATTTTCCGCTGCTATGTATTTAAATGTAATTTAAATCTCTGATATTTCTGTGTAATATTCATTCTCACTCTGTATATTCTTGTAATCTGGTGCATTGTTGTAATATACAATGAAATGTTCTTCTGTATGCGTTCTGTTGTGGATTGTTCTCAAACTATCCGACGCTTTCCTCTACGGGGAAGTTACGGGTTTTCACAGTTGGTATCAGAGCTTTGGTTTACAAAGCAGAGAACAAGACACATTAGAACCGTACGAAAGAATTCATCAGATATTGGATTAGTAATATCCAATTAGAATGACTCGTTAGAGATGGGATCAGTAGTATCCTAGAACGAGTGTGAGGAGTAAATTTTCAAAGTGAAAACAAGTTTGGGTTTGAAAATTTAAATCAACTATTCGTATTTGATTATTTATTTGTATTGATTTTGGACAATTCAGTATATAAAGAATTTGCATATACGCCTTGCAAACGTATATTCAAAGTTTTAATATACTGGATAGATATGGAATCACATTCTAGTCGCCCGGAGATGATATTGATGATAGCGATCGCATCATCAACATTTATGTTCGAGTTTCGAAGGTGTGATTTTCTATATATTTCCATTAGACTGGTGTGAGAACCAAAACTTATATATACTTAGAACACTTTGTTGTGAATTGGCATCAAAAACAAGATTTTCTGTATATGTATCAAAATTATCAATTTGAAACGTTAATCCACTAATTGATTGATGTTTGTGTTGTTTGTTTATTCGTTTGATAATTTTTGAACCATTATGCCTAATTGAACCAAATATTGAACTGTATTGAAAATTAGTTGCAATTGCTTGCATATTTGTACTTACATTGAACAGGTCATAGCAAGGAGGCTAGAGCCGAAGAATAAAATTTGTTTGCCCGACAAATAGGTACATGTTTACTACATAATTTACTGTTTTGTTTGGGTGATGATGATTTTATGAGCCTATTGGCTAGCCGCTTGGCTTTTTCTTTTTCTTTTTGAGATCTGAAGGACCGGGGAAGCTATTTGAAATTCCCCGATGCTCCCATTGCAGGGGAGGTTATGGCGAAATTTTTCGAAAATTTAGGGTGTTAGCCAAATTTTTGAAATTTTTGAAAATTCTCAGAAACTGAAAAGTTGGAGAATGGAAGCCAGATCGAACGTAGAGTTGATTAATCAAACCACTTTCGACTTTGTTCCTTTTCGGGGACGAAAAGTTTTAAGTGGGGGAGATTGTAATAACCCGAAAATCTAGGCCAGTTTAAAATTTTTATTTTGGCAATTTTAGCGAATTTAGTATATTTAAAATAGATTATTTTAAATAATATCGACGAGAAATTTATTTTGAATATAATTCGAACGTATATATAATATACGCGTCGTCGTTAGAATATAAATATTTATATATAATTATAAATAGAATTGAAAATGGCGCGGTAGTTCGATAATTCGATTTCAAACTTCGATTGAATGTACCGGGTGCAAAACAATCCGGATTTTAGTGAAACCAAAAACATTAGGATCTAATTGATAATATCTTCCCAACGAATCCGAAAAATCAAAATTTCATAACGGGAATCAAAAGACATGTCCAGTTGAAAATTCTGAATAGTCGCTATGGAATTCAGGCCCTTAAAAATGGGAATTTTGCAAATGACCTCGGATTTCGACGAAACCAGTTTTGTTGGGTCCGTGATGTCAAGTTATTGTTAGGTTTCAGATTTCATAATTTTTCGATTCAATATGTGAGCGTGGCAAAGGAAAACGCGTTTGACCAGTTTCAGTTGATTTTAATCGACTGGAAATTGGACAATTTTTCCAACGGTCTCAAAATTCGATGAAACTAGTTTTGTTAGGACCGTATCGTCAATACGAAGCTAGAAAATATTTTCTGCAATTTATAGAGTTCGTATGTGACCCCGGTAAATTGAAATGCGCGTTCAAATTCAATATATAGAGTTATATGTTGATTTTGACGAAAACTGATCAAAACGTTAGAATCAACTTGCGATACATATCCCATTGTGTTCGGAATGGGGGTAAAATGCTATGGATGACAGGCGGTGGACCTCGTTTAGAGGTCGTATGTAAAAGTCAATTTTTTTTTGAAATTAAAATAATTAAAAATAAAAAAATAAAACCCTTTCTCTCTTTATCTTTCTGCCCCCCCCCCCCCCCCCCGTTCGATTTCATTTCTCAGAATTAAAAAAAAAAAAAAAGAAAATCCCGCGTCGATCGTGGGAACCGCCGCCTCCACCCTTCGCCACCCACGAACGCTCCCCCTCCCCCCCCCCCCGATGTCGACCGCAACGCCCAGGCCCCCTCCTCTTCGATGCGTCGCAGACCCCCCCCCCCCCCCCAGAAAAAAAGCCGCCGCCTTGGATGGCACGCAACCCACCTCCGGCGCTAACTCCAGCGAACCCCCCCCCCCCCCCCCCGATCCCCCTTCTAGCTCACCTCCTCCTCCTCTAAACCGAACCCCGACTAACCACGAAGACCCCGAACCCTAGAAACCCGTCCACTGATCGACTTCACACCAGAAGCAGCCCCTCCCTCATCCAAAATCCATAAGTATTTTAGTTTGTTTACTGATTTTCTTTTATAGCATAAAGAACTGAAAAAAGTTTGATTTTTAAATTAGAGAAAAGTTTGATTTTTAAATTAGAAAAGTTTGATTTTTAAATTAGAAAAGTTCGATTTTTAAATTAGAAAAGATTTGATTTTTAAATTAGAAAAGATTTGATTTTTAAATTAGAAAAGATTTGATTTTTACATTAGTAAAAATTCGATTTTTATATATTGAACTTTGAAGTAAAAATTCGATTTTTATATATTGAACTTTGAAGTAAAAATTCGATTTTTATATATTGAACTTTGAAGTAAAAATTCGATTTTTATATATTGAACTTTGAAGTAAAAATTCGATTTTTATATATTGAACTTTGAAGTAAAAATTCGATTTTTATATATTGAACTTTGAAGTAAATATTCGATTTTTATATATTGAACTTTGAAGTAAAAATTCGATTTTTATATATTGAACTTTGAAGTAAAAATTCGATTTTTATATATTGAACTTTGAAGTAAAAATTCGATTTTTATATATTGAACATCGAAGTAAAAATATGATTTGTATATATTGAATAGCGAAGTAAAAATTCGATTTTTACATATGTAGTGAAAGCGAACAACGAAGATGACAAAAGGGCGAGAACGAAGAAGATTTATATCAAAGAAGAGTCAAAATGTTTGGATAGCTATCGGTGAGAATTTCTCACCTTTCAATTTCATTTCTATTTATATATATATACTAGGATGCAGACGGTGCTTAGTAGCACCCGACACAATCGTCCACAGACCATGGACTTGTTTGTTTGATTGCAAAAATAAGATAGATTATTTGATTGAAATTGAATTGTTTGGTGAGATGAATGGATTTGATTGATGTGTGAATGGCGTGGGCCTTCACTAGACCGGGGATAAGGCTAGGCCTCGTCCCGTTTCTAGTATTGTGCCGTTATGCCGCCGAAATTTTCCAAAATATGTTAGAAAAATAAAAATATCATTTTATTTAAAGAATGAACTGAATAGAAATTCATATGTTGAAATAAAATGTTTTATCGTTAAAAATATAATTTTTAACTTGAAGTGAATAAAATAAAATATTCATTTACAAACCGGACGGTTTGTTTATGTACACCTATTTGAATGACATTGATTGGGACGATAAATTTTACACATCGCCCAACTGCACAAATAAAATCTGTGTTTGATTGTTTGAAACCCTACACGGGTGTTGGGATGAAATTTGAAGTTCACTCATCCTGATTGATGAAATATGTCGATCGATTGATTGACAGGCTGTTATAAGCGTTAGATATCTATATTTGATGCTTATACAGTGTAGTGCACTTTGGTTGATGGTTGATTATTTTTCAATGCTATTATACATGTGTTGTATGAAAATCCATATAATTAACTTTATATGGTAATTGATTGGGCCTCATTCCAATTTGAAAAATAAAGAACAATATAAAATAAAGGTTCATGTGTTGACAGTACTCATCCATTGAGATTGGTCATGTGTTGAACGAAATATTTTAGTAATAAAATTTACATCTTTATCAATATAAAATAAAGGTTCATGTGTTGACAGTACTCATCCATTGAGATTGGTCATGTGTTGAACGAAATATTTTGATAATAACAACTATTTTGAAAAAGAAATATTTGAAATAGAATATTTGAAAATAGAAATTTATGAAGCCGTGTTGATTAGATTGACGCCATTTTGACGTAAACGATTTATATTGATTCTATTCATTTCGAAATGAATTGAATCTAAAACGATTTCGAAATGAATTGAATTGAAAACGATTTCGAAATGAATTGAATTGAAAACGATTTCGAAATGAATTGAATATAAAATGATTTCGAAATGAATTGAACTGAAAACGATTTCGAAATGAATTGAATTGAAAATGATTTCGAAATGAATTGAATTGAAAACGATTTCGAAATGAATTGAATTGAAAACGATTTCAAAATGAATTGAATATAAAACGATTTCGAAATGAATTGAATATAAAACGATTTCGAAATGAATTGAATTGAAAACGATTTCGAAATGAATTGAATTGAAAACGATTTCGAAATGAATTGAATATAAAACGATTTCGAAATGAATTGAATTGAAAACGATTTCGAAATGAATTGAATTGAAAACGATTTCGAAATGAATTGAAAACGAATTCAAATTGAATTGAAAGCGAATTGAAATGAATTCAAATTGAATTGAAATTTGAATTGAATAGAAATGAATTTTAAAACGAATTTATAAAGAAGAATTCAATTTTGATTTGAATTGAAATGAAAGTTGAAATTGCTTTTGAAACGAATTTTAAAACTATTTATATAATTCGTTTTAAATAGAAATCGACGAAGTATATATTATATATATTATATATATAATATAATGGCCTGAATAGAACGCGCCGCGCCGCGGCAGTTCGTGAATTTCGACCATTTATTTCAAACGAACATTACGGGAGATCCGATCGTCGGATTCTCCTAAAACCGGAACCGTTGGGTTCACATCGAAAAGTGCTTTCTAAAGAATATTAGAAATTAGAAATCTAACGGTTGGATTTGGAATTATGTCCAAATCAAATTCGAAAAAGGTCGCTGTAAGTGCAGTTCGATGGCCATTGATGGAAATCGACTGTACGGGCCTTGATAAAATTATTAAAAATAGTAATAATTTATGTAAAATCATAAGAAATGATTTAGAAAGAATTGGGATGAAAAACTCCATATTTGAAAAGATAAAAATAGATTTTTATCGAAATGAACTAGTTTTGAACTAGAAATATAATTCTATTTATTTTTAAATAAATAAATTGGATTTGAATTTTTTTTGAAAATAACCAGAATTTCCAATGATTGCATTGGAGTGGATTTGAATCGAAATTGCCTTCGGAATATTTCGATGTTGGAATTCGGGATTATACAGATGTTGTTATGGAAATTTGAAAGATATATATATTTATATCGTTATTTCCAATACGACATTTGTTAATCGTAGAATTTGATATTGAATATAAGCCGGGATATTTTCTATTCAGAGCCTTGTATTTAATATCAAATGTGATTTGGGTTTGTCGTGAATGGTGTCTTCATTAACACTGTTCTTGAACCCAGTTGAGAAAAGATTAAATCTTTTTATTTAGATTTAATGAATTGTACCAATTAAATAATATTTAATTGGAATTGAATTGATATTGATCTTTGGGTTTATCGTGAACAGTGTTTTAAATAACACTCGTTCTTTAACCCGATAATTAATGGAATGTGACTTTGGGTTTATCGTGAACCGTGTTTTAAATGACACGGATTATTTAACCCAGTTAACGATTAAAACTAAGTGGAGTTTTAATGAATCTTTAATTAGACTGAGATGATCGAGAATGGAGTATCATCAGTTTTGCTCCAGGCGATAGTTAAATCTTTAATTAGATTTGAACGTGAAATGGTAATTGAATTTACCGATAACACCGTGGTGTTAGATATGAAGTACTACCAGTTTTACTTCATGGGATAAATAGGTTGGGATTGGGAAGTTAAAACAAATGATTACATCGGTAATGTTCGTTAATCCCGACTAGTTGAATCGAAATTCAAAAGAAGATTAAAGAATAAATTCAAGGAATTTATCTTGGATAAAATTAATGGGAACCTTTCCCTATGAATGTGAAATTTAGAAACTAAATGTCGGTTAGCTAAGCAGAATGGTTTTCTGGATATTGATCTGATGTTGGTTTCGGCCTTCGGGGTTAATATTTGGGAAATTATTCTCTTGATTAATTTACGGTTAGTGACTAATGAATTGGAATGAGGCGTATGTTGTGTTTGTGTAACACTTATTTAAAATATACGCGAGTTATTCGGAAAGACCGGGTTTATCCCATTCTGAATAACTGATACGACGATAAGTCGAAGATGAAGACGATGGTCGAAGACCGGAGGTCTTCACGTCGTTTGGGTAATTACTGATGATCTTGATTGGGCTGTACACCGAAGAAGATGGGAACAGTTAGTGATCGTCCAGACGTGCTTGGAGATCGATGGATATGCGGGGTACTAGGTGCCTCCGGTTTCGTTCAGACCCAGAACGGACTTGTAAATGGACTGTGTGCCTGACATTGGATTTTAGTCCGTGTGATTGATCTCTATTAAATATATATCTGTTTGGCGGCGGAGAATTTATTCTCTTGCTTAACGCCCTTCTCTGAGACGTACGAGCTCAGGGGTTATATATTGATGGATATCAAACGCATGGAGTGAATTGCCTGTGTGGCATGCCTAAGTGGCAATTGATCGAGGCTTCTGTTGAAAAGCAAAGTCTTGTGGTGATGATCAAAGCACGGCCTTTGTGGCGTAGCTTTGTGTAACGTTGATTCGCAAGCTTCACACCCGGTATGAACCAAAAACGGGAGAGGACGTCAGGGAGGGCATGCGTTTCTTTCTAGCTAGAAGTGGCGTCAGTGGTTTTACACGCCCTGACGAGTTTGACTTATGTGGTTGTTGCTGTTGCGAGGCGCCTCGGATTGATCGGTCGTTCTCGAACCGATGGAGTCATTTAGTTGGCTCGTTTACGCCCCATAGGGCGAGGAAACGCATGTTCAGGGTTTAAGTTTAATCCACATCGGTGGACTGGCCCTGAGGATCCAAGGGTCACTCGAGCTCTGATCCTGAGACACGGGCTAGAGCGTCTCGAATCGGTTGAGGACTATCTTTTGCCTCGGTTCATAGATGGAAATCCAATTTCCAAATACGTGACATTTGCGGTTTTATTTGTAAACCTATATATGGCGACATAGTGGCATGGGACGCTCATGTCGCCTATGATTGATACTTATGATTTGAAGTTGTTTTATACACACTATGCACTTATAATAGTATCAAACGATTTGTTTTAAACGTATCAAGCATTCTTTGGCTGTTATAAGGGAAAACCCTATCCTCGGCTGCGTTGCATTATGTGACGGGACCTGGGTCTTATAACAGCTTCATTTTTCTTTATTTAGCATTGAGCTGTTTGTTTTATGCACTGGTATTCTTGGGAGGAAACCCGTTCCGTATTATACGGCGTGGTCCTTTGATTTACCTAAATTTAAAATAAAGATTAATAACTGTTTTAGTTCTCACACCAGTCCCATGACTGACCTGGAGTTTATTGTTTTAACCTAAACTCTGGGTGCCCTTATTTTGACATGGGCAGCTAGTAGTTTTGGTTTTGCAGATTTATATTCACAGGATCCTGGTTTACAGCTGGAACGATATCCGGAAAGCTTTGTATCCGTATATCTCTTTCTAGTTGTGTATTGTATTATTTTCCGCTGCTATGTATTTAAATGTAATTTAAATCTCTGATATTTCTGTGTAATATTCATTCTCACTCTGTATATTCTTGTAATCTGGTCTATTGTTGTAATATACAATGAAATGTTCTTCTGTATGCGTTCTGTTGTGGCTTGTTCTCAAACTATCCGACGCTTTCCTCTACGGGGAAGTTACGGGTTTTCACAATCTCCGGTCTTCAACCACCTTCTTCATCGTTGACTTTTAATCGTCGCAGTAATTATTCAGAATGGGTTAAACTCGATCTTTCCAAATAACTCGAGTATTTTATAATCAATAATCACGTGCTATAAAAACACATAATACGCCTTATTCCAAACAAGGATATTCTTTTAATAAAATATTCACATTATTATGGAAAGGTTCCCATTAATTTTATCAAAGATAAATTATTTTAAATTATTCTTTTAAATCTTCCTTTGGATCTCAATTTCAAAAGATTTTATTTTATCTTTTAACAATTCCACCAAATTAAGATTTATTCACTAGTCGGGATTAACGAACCTTACCGAGGTAATCATTTATTATTTATTATCCCAATCCTAAATTATTCATCCCATGGAGAAAAACTGGTAATACTCCATGTCTAACACCACGGTGTTATCGGTAAAATTAATTACCATTTCATATTCACATCTAATTAAAGATTTAACTATCGCCTAGAGCAAAACTGGTGGTATTCCATTCTCGATCATTTCAAGAATTCGATACATTAATTATCTCATTTCCATTTCAATCTAATTAAAAAATTATTAAAACTTCAATATGGTTTTAATATCAAAAATCATTACTTAATGATTATTCAACTTTAGGAAAATAAATCCTATCTTTAACTGGGTTAAAGAACAAATGTCATTTAAAACATAGTTCACGATAAACCCAAATCATCTTCCATCAAAATGGAATCTTCACGGAAATTATAACAGTATGTAATCGATATAAATTTCCATATCAGACTATTAATATAAATGGAATAACGGCAAAGCCTTTTAAATTCCATATAAAGTAACGGTCTTCCTTCACAGAAGCTCATCTCGGTTATTAAATCGAATTCCATTCAATTCCAATTTAATATATTAAATTGGAAAACTTTACTTTGGAAAATTTCCATCTAAATCTTAAAAAAAGATTTATAAATTCCAAATTATATTTTCACTGTTAATCGGGTTAAAGAACAAATGTCGTTAAAAACACAGTTCGTAATAAATCCAATTCACATTTCCTTTCAGTTCCAATTAAATATTAGTTAATTGGAAAATTTATCTAAATCTTAAATGAAAGATTTAACCTTTTCTCAACTGGGTTTAAGAACAGTGTTATTTAAGACATCATCCATGGCAAATCCAAAAATCCAATTTATTTATATTTAATTCCAATTAAATATTAATTAATTCGAAAACTTCATTAAATCTTAATTTAAAGATTTATTCTTTTCTCATTGGGGTTTTAAGAACAGTGTTATTGAAGACACCATCCACGACAAACCCAAAAATCCAGTTTATTTATATTTAATCCCAATTAAATATTAATTAATTGGAAAACTTCATTAAATCTTAATTTAAATATTTATTCTTTTCTCATCGGGGTTTTAAGAACAGTGTTATTGAAGACACCATCCACGACAAACCCAAAAATCTAATTTATTTATATTTAAAAACATTGGATTATTATTCTAGTTATTAACTAGTTCATTTCGATAAAAATATTATTTTAACTTTTCAAATATGGAATTTTTCATCCAAAATCTTTCGAAATTGTTAGTTATGATTTTACATAAATTTTCCATATTTTTAATAATTTTATCAGGGCCTGTACGGTCGGTTTCCAATAACGGCCACCGAACTGCATTCATAGCGACCTTTTTCAAATATGATTTGGTTATAATTCCAAATACAACCATAAGATTTCAAAACTCTTATATTCATTGGAAAGCTCTTTTCGATACGAACCCAACGATTCCTGTTTTAGGAGAATCCGACGGTCGGATCTCCCGTTACATCAATTTGAAGTTAATGGTCAAAATTCGGAAACGATCGCTGCGCGGCACGTTCGATTCAGGCCATTAAATATATATAATATATATATTTCATCGATTTCCTTTAAAACGAATTTTATAAATCGTTTATATATTCGTTTTAAAACGATTCCAACTTCCTTTTCAATTTTAAATCAAAATTGAATATTCTATATCTTTATCATATTAAAATGATAATATTTTCAAAATATTAGATTTTGAAGTCACTTCTTTTCGATATTCATTATAAAATGAATAAAATCAATCGATAAACCCGTTCGGGTAAAAATGGCATTTCTATACTTAACCCGGCTTCATATTTTTATATTTTTGTGTCCATTCAAAATCGGACATCAAATGTAACAACCCGGAAAATTAGAACCAATTTAAAATTTTTATTTTGGCAATTTTATTGAATTTTTAATATTTAAAACAATTTATTTTAAATAATAAAGGCAAGAAATTTATTTTAAATAGAATTAGAACATATTATTTATTTGAATCAAAGTTGGAATATAAATACTTATTTTAATTTAAAAGAAGTTAGAAATAGCGCGGCAGTCTGAAAATTCAACTTTGAACTTTGATTGAATCTACATGATTCAAAATAAACCAGATTTTAGTGAAACCAAAAATATTTATGTAACAACCCTGAATTTTGGGGGCCAATTTAAAATTTATTTTAAGTGATTTTAATGAGTTTTTATATTTAGAATAATCTATTTTAAATAATAATGATCACAAATTTGATTCAAATCGAAGTTAGAATGAATAATTTAATTTTAATTATAAAAAGAGTTAGAAATAGCGCGGTAGTTTGAAAAGTCAAACTTGAACTTTGACTGATCGTACAAGGCGCAAAATTTAACGGATTTTAGTGAAACCAAAAATATTAGAATCTATTTAAAAATGTCTTTCCAACGAATCCGAAAAATCGAAATTTCATAGCGGAAATCAAAAGTTATGGCCAATTCAATTTTTAGAAAGGTCGCTATGAAATTTGTAAAGGTCAAAAATGCTACTTTTTGCATATAAAAGAATTTCGACTTGAAACCACTTCCATTGAGTTCGAAATGACGTTTCTACATTGAAAATTAGTAAACACATATATATTGCGAGTTTCGGAAATTATTGATTTAAAAATGTATTTTTAATATTAAATATATACGCCTTAAAAATGGAAATTTTGCAAACGACCTCTGTTTTTGACGAGACCACTTTTGTTGGATCCGGAATATTAAATTATTACTAGATTCCAAAATTCGTAATTTTTGGAGTCAGTATATGGTCGTTATTAATTTTACAGTGAAAAAGGGTCAATTTTCAGACTTTAAAAATTCATAATTTATTCATACGGACTCGGAATTTAACGAAACCAGTTTCTTTGAATCCGTAATGTCAAGAAATATTTATGTTTCAATTTTCATAAAAATTGGAATTCGTAAGTGTTAACACGAATTTTTAGAATATGAAAATGGGTGCAAATTGTATAAATAAATACATAAAAGGGTAATTGGGCCTAATAACATTCTTAACCCCATATAAAATATCTTTTCCTCAGCCATTAGCTGAATCATAACCGTAAACCTACCAGCCACCTTCTCCTTCTTCATTTTCATGTCCTCCACTCTAAATAATTCTTTGCAAATAAGCCCCTGAAAACAAAACACTTTATAACTCTCAATCCAAACCAAATCAGACTTAACCCTTTCTGCGTTTGTTCATCTTCTTATCCCCTATCTACCACGAAAAATTCAAGACCTATCGTCGCACGGATTCGCCGGAATCTCAATCTGAAGGCAGCGGCCATATTTTCGTTTTTTGGCTATTGCGGGCCCCACGAAGAGAGTTAGGTCGAGCGACATCAGGCAGAGGTAGAGGGGAACCATACGGTTCTTTTGGCGGTGGTGGCATGGTCTCAGGTGGTCGGAGTTGGCCGGAATGTCAATTTTATTGGAGGGGTGCTGAAAACAGGACAGTCGCAAAGATGAGCAATTTCCCGCCAATCCATGCATTTTCACGCGAAGTGACAAACAGAGAAGTTGTTCGGGAGGTCGAGGCCAAGCTACTGTAAAATTTTGGGGGCATTTAGAGCACCGAGGCGGCCGAAGCACCAAGATGAACGGAAACTGTACTTTTCCGTTCATCTGCAGATCGTGGGCCCCACGTGGCGAATTGGAGGGTGGACCACCAGCTGTGGAAAGAGGGGGAGAAGCCGGAGAGAATGGCGCTGATTTCGTGCAATTCCGACGTACGGTTTGGCCGTGGCGAGCATTTTAAGTTCAGGGTGCTGTTTGAAAAAAAAAAGGTTAGGGGCTTAAACGCGAAACATTTATGTTCTATGTTCGTAATGCAATATCTTTTACATACGAGATCGAAATTTGACGATTTCAAGTCTGCTGTGATCGTGGCGATGAGAGCTTCGCGTGGACACCAAATTTGTCCAATTTGGAGAAAATTGAAATTTTGGGTAATTTTTACAAATTTAAATATTATTTTAATCGATTTGTTAACTTCGCAAGTGCATAACTTTTTGTCACGTTATCGAAATTGCATGAAACTGAATCCGTTGAGATCGTTATGTCAAGAGCTTTGAGCGAGCAGTAATTTTGTCCAATTTGGAGCAAGTTGGAAATTTGGGTAATTTTCATAATTTAAATTAATTATTTAATTATTACAAACTTCGAAAATTCATATCTTTTTGATACGAACTCGAAATCGCACGAAACAGGATTTACTGTGATCAGTGAGTAGAGAGCTACGCGTAGACACTAATTTCATAAAATTTGAAGCATGTTGAATTTTGGGCTAAAATTGGGCCCGAACCGTCATTTAAAGCCGGCAAAGGTGAGAATTCTATTTTAAAAATAAAATTATTCATTTATTTGATTCACTGAAAAATTTATATTCATATTATTTATAATTCATGTTGATGTGGTGTATATATTTATTTCAGTGTTGATTGTTGCGATGAATCATTGAATTGACTGTTGTGTTCATGTTTGTATAGTTATAAACAATATCTCCTGTTTGTTCTATTGAAAACCAAATTACCATTTTATTTATTTAGGGATTGACAGAACCAAACTGTCATAGTTTAAAAATAGAAAAGCAAAATAACCATTTTGTTTGGATGAGATCATTCGTAGAGATTTGTTAATATATAGAATTCACATCCTTTTTATGTGTCATTAGAAATTATTAACATATTAAATTCACTTTTATATGGCATGAGAGGTTGAAATAAATTTGTTTACATATTAGAATTCACTTTTTTTTATCATTAGAAAAAGAGAAATTTCATTTTTCTTAAATGTAATCGAAAGAACAAGGATTACATTTTTGTTTAAATGGAACGAAAACAACAATTCACCTTTTTGTTAAATGAACGGGAAGAGAAGAAAAATTCACATTTTTTCTTATTAAAAAGTATGGAACAAAAATTCTCATATTTATGTGTTAATTTTTGTCTAATTTAGAACTTACATAAAATCGTGTTAGGAAAACATGTGTAACATAAAAAGTCATTTTTTTATGTTAATCTAGAAAAACAAAAATAGGTTATGTTATTTAGAAATGAATAACTTCACCGTCGTGTTATGTTATTTAGAAATGAACATTTTTACCGTCATTTGTGTTAATTAGAAAAAAACAATATTATCACCGTCATGTTATGTTATGTAGAAAATGAACATTTTTGCCGGTATAAAATTGCTGTGACAAAGATCATATTTGTGTCAATGTAAAGAAGAAGCGATAAGAACGATGGATTATAACTTACATTTTAATGTAAATATAAGATTAAAAGAATGAATTGAACGATGGATTATAACCTATATTTTAATGTAAATATAAGATTAAAAGAATGAATTGAACGATGGATTATAACTTACATTTTAATGTAAAAGAATGATAAAATATTCATTTTGTAAAATATAAAAGAAAAGATGAAATATATTATAGTTTTAATGTTGCATAGTACTGCATATGAATAAAATACATTTATTTGTTGATGTCAAATACTGCATATGAATAAAATACATTTATTCATTGAGATCATATACCGCATATGAAAATACATTTATTTGTTGAGGTCAAATACTGCATATGAAATAAAACATATATTTATTTGTAATGTCATATATTGCATATGAAATAAAATTATATTTATTTGTTAACGCCATTAACTGTATAGGAAAATATATTCATTTGTTAATGTCCTTTATTGCATATGAAAATATATTTATTTATTAATGTTATTTACTGCATATGAAATGAAATATATATTTATTTGTTAATGTCATATGCTGCATATGAAATATATTTGTAAGGTCATTAAATGTAGTGCATGTTAAAATCATACTTTTTGCATATGGAGCGTAGTAGTTTAAAAGTCATTCAAAAAAAAAAAATCAAAAAGGTTATTTTATTTGCATTCCCTTATGCAAATGTATTTAGGAAAAAAAATTCTTTTATTTGCATTCTTATATGCAAATGCATGTAGAAATATAAATTGTTCTTTTATTTGCATTCCTCGATGCAAATGTACATAGGAAATAGAATGAACTTTTATTTACATTTTTATGAAATTGAATTAAAGTGAAAGTTACATTTTTCATGTGAATTATATTAGAAGATGAAAATTTTCATTTGCATTGTAATTAAAAATTATATTTTTATAATGTAAATTAGATGTAGTGTTTGCATTGTAATTAAAAATCATATTTTTACAATGTAAATAGGGAGTAGAGTTTGCATTGTAAAGTAAACTTGCAATTTGATATGTAAATTTAAAATAGGATTCACTGCAAAAATAAGTTACATTTTTATAATGTAACTAAGATGAGAATGTACATTGAAGTTGAAATCTACGTTTAAAAGTAGGATTTTGAATGTATCAAATTTTACATTTGTTTTACATGTAAATAAAGAATATAGGAATTTGCATAGGAATTAAATTTACATTTTTATGTAAATAAAAAGGATGGAATTTACATTTTCAATGTAAGGAAAGAATGAATTTAGGATGCGGTAATATTATCTTCAGTTTCAAATGAATTAAAATTTAGTAAGTATCGGTAATTGTGTAGAGCGTTGTTTTAATCAAACGACGTTATTACGATTCAATTATTATATATATAAAATCAAAATTGGTTGAATGTAGCGCCATAGTCGTCATGGACTTAAGGCGTCGTTATATAAAAATTTAATTATTTTAAATAATTAAAATAGGAATGAAGCGTTAATAAAAATAATTATTAATGTGTAAGAAGGATTTTAAATATATATATATATATATGTATATATACGAGGATTATTTGGAAAGTCCGAGTTTATCTCATTCCAAATAATTAAACGACGTTTAATAATCCAAGATTGGAAGACGGCGATTGAAGACCGTCAAATCTCCACATCGAATGGACGATGATGACTGTTGCCTTAGAATGGTTCGCTACCATGATAAGGTAATAGTAGGAGTTGCCCAGACGTAGTGTTGATTTGTACGGGTTTGGCTTTCGCTCAGACCCAGAGCATAAGCTTATAAATGGATTGTGTGTCTAACATCGTACTCCATTATATATCATGTTATTAATCATCTGTCGAATGTATGGATGTTTGGTGGTGGAGAATTTATTCTCTTGCTTAACACCCGTTTATATATTTCGGCAAAGGATTGGTAGTGTGATATGGGGTGATGATGTGGCATGCCAAGATGCAATGATCAAGGCTTTGTTGAAAAGCAGGCCTTGTGGATGATGATCAAAGCATAACCTGCTTAGGCATATCTTTGTGTATAACGTGACTTCGCGAGCCTCACACCCCGGTATGAGTAAAAAACGGGATTAGGACTGCAGGGAGTGCACACGTTTCTTTCTAGCTAGAGTGGTGTCAGTGACCTACCAGCCCTGACATTTTACTCATGTGGATGATGGATTTTGAGGCGCCTCGGATTTTTATAGGCCGATAGTGGTCATATTATAGGTTCAAAGGAACTGGGAAGCGTGTGTTCAGGCATAACTAATCCATACACATATGTGTGGACCGGCCCTGAAGATCTAAGGGTTCACTGCGGGGGATCCTGAGGCATTTGCTAGAGTGTCTCGAATCGGAGAGGAGCTTGCCCCTAGCCTCGACTCATGATTGAAACCCAATTCCCAATACGCCCTTGCGGTTTTGATTGTAGAACTAGTACGGCGACATAGTATATGGTACCTATGCCGTCTAGGATTGATATTATATTTGAATGTTTTAAATAAATATATACACACTAATAATAATAATATCGTTTTTACGTATCAAGCATCTTTTGACCATTATAAGGTAAAACCCTATCCTCTGGTGTGCGTTGCATTGTGTGATGGGACCTGGGTCTTATAATGGTTTCATTTTTCTAAAAAGCATTACGTTATTTGACGATTTACTTTATTTATGCACTGGCAAATCCAATGGAGTCAACCCGTTCCGCGTTAGCGTCGATGTCCTGTGATTAGCCTACTTATTAGATAAGTTAAGTATAGAATTCTCACACCAGTCCCATGACTGAGCTGTAGTTTGTTTCACTTCGCAAACTCAGGTGCCCTCTTTCCACACGGGTAGTCGAGTAGCTTTTTGCAGATATGGTTAAGCAGGATTCTGGATTAAAGTCTGAAGTTGGGCCCCGAATATTGATGGCCTTCCGCTGGGATTAGTTCCGCTGCAATGTATTTAATTTAAATGTATCTTCCGCTGTATTATTTATTGATGTACTCTGATATATTCTGTACTCTGATGTAACATTTATTATTGATGTTATAAAAGTCTGTGTTTTTGTTCTGATGTGTTGTATGCCCAAAGTTAACGTACGCGGGTTTTGAACGGTCTTGGTCGATTTTGCGATCGATTAAGGTCGGGCGAAATTCGGGTCGTTACAGCTGGTATCAGAGCTTTGGTTAGCTCAAATCTTTGGCGTACAACTCATTAGAACTGAACAAAAGACTCATCAGAGAATGGATTATTAATATCCAATAAGAATACTCTTTAGAGATAGGATCAGCAGTATCCTAGAATGAAAAAACTCATTAGAGATGGGGTTAGTAATGCCCTATAATGAGTTGAGAGTAGCAAGCCTATAATATACGTATTTGTGATTAATTATACTCTATTTTGGAAAATACGATTTTGAATATATAAAAAGTTATATATTTGAAAGTTAGTCAACTAATGCAATTATTTAAACCAATGGAGAAAATATATATATAAATTAGTTAGTTAATTAATCAACTTTTAGCTTCATTCCTTTTCGAGGACGAAAAGTTTTTAAGTGGGGGAGACTGTAACAACCCTGAATTTTAGGGGCCAATTTAAAATTTATTTTAAGTGATTTTAATGAGTTTTTATATTTAGAATAATCTATTTTAAATAATAATGATCACAAATTTGATTCAAATCGAAGTTAGAATGAATAATTTAATTTTAATTATAAAAAGAGTTAGAAATAGCGCGGTAGTTTGAAAAGCCAAACTTGAACTTTGACTGACCGTACAGGACGCAAAATTTAACGGATTTTAGTGAAACCAAAAATATTAGAATCTATTTAAAAATATCTTTCCAACGAATCCGAAAAATCAAAATTTCATAGCGGAAATCAAAAGTTATGGCCAATTCAATTTTTAGAAAGGTCGCTATGAAATTTGTAGGGTTGTTACGGTAACGGTAAATTTACCATTACCAGTCGATCGGTAACCATTTTTGATTGAAATCGGTATACCAGTTAAAACAGTATGGTAACGGTAAATTTACCATTTTTAACGGTAAATTATCGGTAACGTTTCTTCAATACCAGCGGTAACGGTAATTTTACCAGTTAATTCAAAACATAAGTATACTCATCTGATATGCTTTATTACATGCACGTAGAACCAAATAAATGATTATATTTAGTTTAATAATTAGATAAAATAATTCCAGATACACTTATTTTCTTTTTCATTTATGTTTTTTATAAACTAACACCACATATAGTATAATAAAAATGCACGGTGTACAAAAAATATGTTGAGATATAAATTTTGATCGACAAACAGTAATTTACCATTACCAGTGTAACGGTTACCAGATTATCGATATACCAGTCAGCGGTATACCAGTCGATCGGTAACGGTAACGGTAAGCAATTCTGGCTTACCAGTAAAAACGGTACGGTAACGGTATTTGCCAAACGGTAACGGTAACCATTACCATAACAGCCCTAGAAATTTGTAAAGGTCAAAAATGCTACTTTTTGCATATAAAGGAATTTCGACTTGAAACCACTTCCATTGAGTTCAAAATGACGTTTCTGCATTGAAAAACAATAAACATTTATATATTTCGAGTTTCGGAAATTATTGATTTAAAAATGTATTTTTAATATTAAATATATACGCCTTAAAAATGGAAATTTTGTAAACGACCTCCGTTTTTGACAAGACTACTTTTGTTGGATCCGGAATATTAAATTATTACTAGATTCCAAAATTTGTAATTTTTGGAATCAGTATGTGGTCGTTATTAATTTTACAGTGAAAAAGGGTCAATTTTCAGACTTTAAAAATTCAAAATTTATTCATACGGACTCGGAATTTAACGAAACAAGTTTCTTTGAATCCGTAATGTCAAGAAATATTTATGTTTCAATTTTCATAAAAATTGGAATTCGTAGGTGTTAACACGAATTTTTAGAATATGAAAATGGGTGCAAATTGTATAAATAAATACATAAAAGGGTAATTGGGCCTAATAACATTCTTAACCCCATATAAAATATCTTTTCTTCAGCCATTAGCTGAATCATAACCCTAAACCTACCAGCCACCATCTCCTTCTTCATTTTCATGTCCTCCACTCTAAATAATTCTTTGCAAATAAGCCCCTAAAAACAAAACAATTTATAACTCTCAATCCAAACCAAATCAGACCAAACCCTTTCTGGGTTTTGTTCATCTTCTTATCCTCTATCTACCACGAAAAATTCAAGACCTATCGTCGCACGGATTCGCCGGAATCTCAATCTAAAGGCAGCAGCCATATTTTCGTTTTTTGGCTATTGCGGGCCCCACGAAAAGAGTTAGGTCGAGCGACTTCAGGCAGAGGTAGAGGGGAACCATACGGTTCTTTAGGCGGTGGAGGCATGGTCTCAGGTGGTCGGAGTTGGCCGGAATGTCAATTTTATTGGAGGGGTGCTGAAAACAGGACAGTCGCAAAGATGAGCAATTTCCCGCCATTCCGTGCATTTTCAGGCGAAGTGACAAACAGAGATGTTGTTCGGGAGGTCGAGGCCAAGCTACTATAAAAATTTGGAGACATTTAGAGCACCGAGGCGGCCGAAGCACCAAGATGAACGGAAATTGTACTTTGCCGTTCATCTGCAGATCGTGGGCCCCACGTGGCGAATTGGAGGGGGGACCACCAGCCGTGGAAAGAGGGGGAGAAGCTGGAGAGAATGGCGCTGATTTCGTGCAATTCCGACGTACGGTTTGGCCGTGGCGAGCATTTTAAGTTCAGGGTGCTGTTTGAAAAAAAAAGGTTAGGGGCTTAAACGCGAAACCTTTATGTTCTATGTTCGTAATGCAATATCTTTTACATACGAGATCGAAATTTGACGATTTCAGGTCTGCTGTGATCGTGGCGATGAGAGCTTCGCGTGGACACCAAATTTGTCCAATTTGGAGAAAATTGAAATTTTGGGTAATTTTTACAAATTTAAATATTATTTTAGTCGATTTGTTAACTTCGCAAGTGCATAACTTTTTGTCACGTTATCGAAATTGCATGAAACTGAATCCGTTGAGATCGTTATGTCAAGAGCTTCGAGAGAGCAGTAATTTTGTCCAATTTGGAGCAAGTTGGAAATTTGGATAATTTTCATAATTTAAATTAATTATTTAATTATTACAAACTTCGAAAATTCATATCTTTTTGATACGAACTCGAAATCGCATAAAACAGGATTTGCTGCGATCAGTGAGTCGAGAGCTACGCGTAGACACTAATTTTGTAACGACCCGGGAAAAAGCGACCTTGGTTATCCGATATATAACACCTATCGAACAATCAAAAGTCGAAATTACCGGATAGTCCAAGAAAGAAATTAGAGGGTGAGGATAGATAAGATAGAAAATTAGAACAGAAGAAGAAGAAGAACACAACAACATCAGAGTAACATGAATCTCACAGCGGAACGAATAAAATATAATAGACAACATATCTTGAAATCAAAGTAGTATATGTATATCATACCATTATCAGAGTACAACACTTTCATCACAGCGGAATAATCAATAGCTAGAAAAATCTTGAAGCCTTCTGCTCCAAGCTCTTCCAGTATACCTGTAAATCCTGACTACTTGACTGCCCGTACAAATTTGGGCACCCAAGAGTTTAGGGAAAACAAAACAAAATAAAACTCTGGGTCAGTCATGGGACTGGTGTGAGTAAACTCCAATCATTTGGTTTAACTTTTCAAAATCCTTTTCAAAAGAAAAGATAATCGTAAGACCAATCCACTCATAAATACGGATGGCTTTTACCTCACGATAACCCAAAACACTTTGGAAATCATATATTATCTGATATTATAATAATGTCTAATCACAAGTAATTAAAATCTAGTAGGACGCTTGCATCTCACGCTCTACATATATAATATACAATCAAACTCGCAGGCACTTATTGGAGATTGGATACCAACTTGACAAGGTATGGGACCACCTTCCGAATGTGTATCTCTAGAGGCAAATACACTGGGTTCAACAAGAACATCTTGCAACCCGGCCCACACATGACCGACCACTCATTTCTTTTGAGTGTATCGAATGTATTTCACCAACGGTTGGGATCAGCAACCGTCTCCCGATAAGGGACAGCATCGATAGATTTAAGAACAAAAGGAATTTCTCTAGATAGGTGATCATACATCCTAATGGGTGCGACCCACATAGCCATGCTGCCTGCCCGATTTTTGTCATTTCCCGGTGGATGAGGCTTGAGGTCATAACGTATCTTTTGACAGATCCCACCTCCATTACTTTGAATGCCACATCGTCATACCCGCCAAATCACAAATTGATTTCACCAAAAATACCACGGGTATACGGCTAAGAGAAACGAATTCCTCCGCCACCAAACGTAAGTACGTTTGAAGAGATCAACTTACGCGATCCTTTGAATATACTCTGTCAGACATTCGTCCATTCACGTTTGTCCTGGGACTGGACAAACCGAAGGCACTATTCTGTAAATAGGATAGCCCTTGCATAACTCCGTCTTCAATATATTCAGCATACTTGATTCGCAACGCTTATGCCAATACGGAGTGGTTCTCTGGATAATAATCCGACCGGTCTCTCCATAGTAACAACGTTAAAATGGTCAAAACTTTGATAGTCGGTGATTTTACTATCAAATAAAAACATGTCGGTGTGCAAACAACGATATTATTTCCAGATGGAAATTCTATCGATCAATCATCATTCATCATCAAATTATCATAAATTTACCCTTTTCCTTATTCTTGTTTTCCTATATTTCTTATTTACTATATTTAGAAAATATACGTTATTAACAATGGAAAACAATTCCATTTCTCATTTTCTATATTCAGAAAACATTTCTGATTTTCATTTGGAAGACATTTCCAAATCTCCTTCATTGGGTTTAAACCGATGTTTGAATAAACATCGCTATGCCAACACCAACCATTTCGCTCATTAACTAAATTCACTTAACCCCTTTCACTCTCGAACCTTATCCACTTCTTAGTTAAAAACGAAGTCAATCAAGTTGGGGTATAATTACCTCTCAGACCTTAACTGAACAACATTTCTAACTTCGAAATAGACAAAGTTCAAACTTTACTCTTTAAGAAACTTCCTTGCGAACTCTCGGATTCTATTTATGAATCCTCTTCCTTTACTGAATCATTTGATTATAACTATAAATGTTATAATTCCACGCTTTCAAAATATGTTAACTTAAATATATTTCCATATCTTAATTTGGATAAATAAACAACCAACTACTTTATTAACAGATAATTAAAACTTGATTTGAAATGGAAAGTAAACATTACTTCCCTTGATTCGATATAATCGAATTTCCATGTATGATTCACTCTCGAATAATCACTATCCGATAATTCTCTTTCGAATAAACTATATTCGATTCCCCTGTTCGAATAACTAATATTCGATAATCCTTTTCTTCGAATAACTAATATTCGAAAAATCTCACTTTGAATAAACCATATTCGATAATTCTCTCCTTCGAATAACTATATTCGATTTAACACACTTCGAACGAACTATATTCGATTACTCTTCTCGAATAAACTATATTCGATAACTCTACTTCGAATAGGTGATATTCGATTAATTCCCTTTTTGACTAACCCTACTTAATTTACTAATACTCGACTCACTCGACTTAATTAACTTCTATTGATTAATTACTATTTGATTTAACACCATTTGCTTGACTCTAGATCGCAGCGATCACAATGGTTACGCCTGATTCCCCTAGGAAACATCCGACCACCGTAGGCTATCTGCAGCCCTGCGAATTACGCTAGCAGTCGTGCTAAATGGAAATTCATCCTTTAATAACTTTGTCTATTTTTAACTCTATCTCGAATAATTAGATTCGATCAATTCTAATTGAATAACTAATATTCAATTAACCCTTATTCGATTACTATATTTGAATAACTCTAGTTCGATTTGACTCAAAACGATTAACTCTAACTGATTAACTCTAACTGGTTAATTCTAACTGAATGACTCTAACTGGATAACTCTAACTGAATAACTCTATCTGGTTAACTCTAACTAACTAACTCTAACTGTTTAACTTTACGGTTTAACTCTGACAGTTTAACTTCAACGGTTTAACTCTAACAGTTTAACTCCAACTGTTTAACTCTAACAGTTTAACTCCAACTGTTTAACTCTAACAATTTAACTCCAACGGTTTAACTCTAGTTGATTAACTCTTTTGAATTAATCCCTTTGACTTTTCTCTTTTGAATAATTCCTTTGGAATAATTCCTTTGAATTACTTCCCTTGAATAGATTCTTTTTCTATTCGTTTACTCAACAAATAACTATTCTCTTTTCGCTTCTATTTATTTAACAAATAAGTATTCCCTTTAACTTTTCTATTTATTCAACAAATAAATATTTCTTTTAACTTTTCTATTTATTTAACAAATAAGTACTTCTGTCAACTTTTCTTTATTCCCTACATGAATATTCCCTTTTCAATTCCATTTGTAAATACTTTTACGAATGTTTCCCTTTTTATTTCTATTTGTAATCGTTTCACAAATATTTCCCTTCTATTTGATTTCACCAATATTTTCCCTTCTATTTGATTTCACCAATATTTTCCCTTCTATTTGATTTCACCAATATTTGTTTTTTTTACAAATGCTTTGATTCTATAATCATTTTCTCTCATGAAATTCTCTTCCTTTTATATATAAAATCTATTGATTTTATATAAATAATTTATTTTCAAAATAAACTTTGAAAATCCCTTTTCACTTTCTAGTATCACTTATGGTATAAAATACCAAATCAAAAGGTTCAATCATCATCCAAATACACAGGTTCAACAACAAATGATATAACACATCATATATCAGAATATATGAAAAACGGTAAATAAATGTTGAGGAATCCAGTTGGATTCCTCCGACCTATTTCCCTGCATCCACAGATGTTACACAATATAATTCACATCAATTTCATTTCAATATGAGGTATTCTGATAAACAAAATCAACATCGGTTAACGATATATATAACTATATCGGTATTTTCAATCAATTGACTAGCAGTTCAACCAAATAATCAACACTCAGCAATTCAACCAATAATTATCAGTTCTAAAAATACTTTATAAAAATATAAAGTGCTCAGAGTTAGTGAGATTTACTCACCTTGGACGGTTTATCGTTGAATAACGATAATCGGTCATTGATTTGGTTCAGACGTTAAATTTCACCATAAATCCAAACGAGCTCCAATCCACTTGCGGTCAGTTCTCTTGCGTAGTTCTCGTCCATACGATCCCAATGGATCCTGTTTCGTTAAATTTCGTTAATGTATGCAAAAGTTATGCTATTTACAATATTTACCTAATTTAAATGAATATATATTTAATTAAATTAATTAAATTATTTTTATCTTAATTAATTTCTAATTGCGTTATTAGCCAAATTACCTTCCCTGCCCTTCTAAAAAATCCTACTTTCCCATCTCTAGCCATATCCAATTTTTTTTAAAATTGAAAAACCATTTTAATTTTAATTAAATTTAATTTTCAAATAAAATATTTAAAAATATTCATTTAATTATAACTTAAAATTTTTAACCCGGATCAAAAATCTGCTTCCACTCATTTTAAAGTAATTTTCGATAAGAATCCAACGGTCCTTGTTTCGAGGAAATCCGACTTGTTTTGAAAAAGTTATAAGCTTTTAAAGTTTATGGTTATTCAAATTAAATTCAAATTAAATTTTAAATTTAAATTTAAATTAATCATCCCATCCGTCAGATCAGTTAGGGATAGCCAGGGAGAGCAGGAAACTATATTTTCCAAACTCAAGCCTTAGACACTATCCTCTCTGTCACCCTTAGAATGTTCTGATATTTATTTTTACAAATTCTATTTTAATTATAATATATATATATATATTACACAAATAAATAAATAAATAAATATTATTTAAAAACTTACTCCGCGAAGCCCAAGCCTCTGCCTAAGAGTCCCTAGCTCCCCGTCTTGCCCTCCTTTCTCCCTTCCTTCCCTTTTCCCTATTTCCTAATATTTTATTATTATTTCTGCCATTGCCAAAGCTTGAAAGAGGAGGAGGAGGAGTGAGTTTAAAATGAAGGGGGGGGGGCTATTTATAGCCGAAGGAGTCACATGGATTGCTGAGGTGGCGCGAATCCAACGGTCGAAAATGGATGGTTAGGATTAATCCCTAAATTTATTAAATTATAAATAAATTTAATAATTTATGAATAGTAAAGTGTGTTTTCTCAACCCTATTCGTACGTTAATTTGACTTACTTATTGATACCTTATCCAAAATCTTTTTCAACCATGTTGTTCAATTTTTCTTGCTCTTCAATACTATATAAAAATATATCAATTTTGAATTTGTTTGAACTTTCAAATAATTTAAATTCAAATTCAAAATAGTGTTTTGTGTTAGTTTCAACACCTTCCGATCTCATGTTGGAGTATCAAACGATAACGGTTTTCAGAAATTCTTCCACCATCTGGTCCGGTTTTTAACGTACTTCAATCCTATGTATTCAAATCAAAAATCGGAGTTTGTTTAGATTTTCAAATAATTTATTTAAATTTTGTTTCCTTAATAACTTTCTATATCCGTTATAGGATTTTCCCAGATTTCATATATGGCTAATATCCTATGTTTAGAATTTTCCTAGATAGGTCTCAGGTTCCAGTTTTGCCGTTAGCATTAGCAAATTCCAATTACCGTCAAAATTTAGTTCAAATTTTGGCCTTTTATTTTTTCTTTTCCACATACGGATGCCATTTTTGACGTAACTTGGTTGGTTACCTAATTTCATCATTTCGGATTTAATGAAACTGATTTCATCGAAATCCGAGTTCGTTAGCTACTACTTCCTTTGTAAACGTACTATTTTTAATTAAAAATTTACCCTTTTATACTGCCAGTTCACATTATATTGCAGATCCACTAAATTTCTACCATTTCGGAATAAAATAAAATATTCAAAATTATTGAAATTAAACCATTTAAAATTCCAAAACAATAAAACATTTTTAAATATTAAACTAAATGGTCAAAAAATCTGGGCCGTTACATTCTTTCCCCCTTAAAATAATTTCGCCCTCGAAATTGCTAAGGTACAAAAATGAACTTTATAACTAGGTTAAAATTATTTGGTTACTCTGATTTCACTAAACCAATCTATTCTAATTAATTTATTAATTTGTTTCTATAAACGAAAATTTTCAAAAATTCTGAAAATTTTCTAACACTCGAAATTTCTGAAAAATTTCGCCAGCACCTCCTTTGTACTGGTCAATAGCTCAAACTCCAACTCGCCTCTCTAGGCCTTCTTCAACCCAAAAGAAAATCAAACAGCCAAGTGGCTTGCCATACAGGCTCATAAATCTCATCAAACTCATATGAATATGAATGTGTACCTTTTTTGTTGGGCATCCAACTCTGCTATCAATTTTGCATATACCACTATCATCCCAATCAAACTCCCAATCACTTTTATCTTCAACACGACCATCCGCTTATAACCAAGCCAAATTTCAATCAAACTGCAATTCCAATCTCAATTCAAATTTCTTGCTCGACCATCCATTTCTATCCTAGATAATCTCTAATTCAGTCCAATTCTACTTGATACCATTTTATTTCAATTCTACTCAATTTCCACTGAACTGGCTTCAACTCAATTTCAAATTTGCTTTCACAAATTTCTATTTAATTTGTGTTTATTTCAAACAATCTTACCTGGGAGTTTCAAATAGCTTTGCCTTTTCCAAAAACCAAATATCCCTTTGGAATATCAAAACAACTTGGTTTCTCAAAACAATTCAAAAACAAAATATTTGGTAGTAATCTGTCACTTACAAACTCGAAAATGAACACCGATGATGTCCGGATTAACATCGGAATTTATTTTCCAGCTATCGAAGTGAGTTCAATACTATGTCACTTTCAAAACCATTTCTAAACACTTTCAATTGGAAATCCATTTCAAAATATCCCTTTTTAATGCTTGTAACAAATTTAAAATCTCCCAGGATTTTAAAATTCACATATATTCAATTTAATTCCATTTACAACTCTTATTCAAATTTTAGAAATTTTAATTCCAATTCTGAACTTAAATTCAGATTTAATTCATCTGATTTCATATATTTCACTTATATGAATTTTGATTTGTTATTTACATAACCATTTCACATTTTATAATCTTATTCGATTATAATCACAACCAACACATTCAATATACTATAATAATTTCAAATATCTATACTTTGCTTATATTAATTTGGGTAAAATTATTTCATTCACCCTTTTTCAAAACATACTGTGTCGGTTCATCGTATTCAAGCGTTTAGAAACCCCTATCGATACAGTGGATCAAACTGATCGACCAGAATTCATAAACAACTCAACCAATAAATCTCCACAATATAAAATCATTTTATATCAAATAACAAATACGTTCACTCGTATATATACACTCAAACTCAGTCTAGGGTATTACTAACCCCATCTCTACTGAATCACGCCACAGAGCCAAGGTAATACTTAACCTTCAGCTCTGATACCAACTGTAACGACCCGGGAAAAAGCGACCTTGGTTATCCGATGTATAACACCTATCAAACAATCAAAAGTCGAAATTACCGGATAGTCCAAGAAAGAAATTAGAGGGTGAGGATAGATAAGATAGAAAATTAGAACAGAAGAAGAAGAAGAACACAACAACATCAGAGTAACACGAATCTCACAGCGGAACGAATAAAATATAATAGACAACATATCTTGAAATCAAAGTAGTATATGTATATCATACCATTATCAGAGTACAACACTTTCATCACAGCGGAATAATCAATAGCTAGAAAAATCTTGAAGCCTCCTGCTCCAAGCTCTTCCAGCATACCTGTAAATCCTGACTACTTGACTGCCCGTACAAATTTGGGCACCCAAGAGTTTAGGGAAAACAAAACAAAATAAAACTCTGGGTCAGTCATGGGACTGGTGTGAGTAAACTCCAATCATTTGGTTTAACTTTTCAAAATCCTTTTCAAAAGAAAAGATAATCGTAAGACCAATCCACTCATAAATACGGATGGCTTTTACCTCACGATAACCCAAAACACTTTGGAAATCATATATTATCTGATATTATAATAATGTCTAATCACAAGTAATTAAAATCTAGTAGGACGCTTGCATCTCACGCTCTACATATATAATATACAATCAAACTCGCAGGCACTTATTGGAGATTGGATACCAACTTGACAAGGTATGGGACCACCTTCCGAACGTGTATCTCTAGAGGCAAATACACTGGGTTCAACAAGAACATCTTGCAACCCGGCCCACACATGACCGACCACTCATTTCGCTTGAGTGTATCGAATGTATTTCACCAACGGTTGGGATCAGCAACCGTCTCCCGATAAGGGACAGCATCGATAGATTTAAGAACAAAAGGAATTTCTCTAGATAGGTGATCATACATCCTAATGGGTGCGACCCACATAGCCATGCTGCCTGCCCGATTTTTGTCATTTCCCGGTGGACGAGGCTTGAGGTCATAACGTATCTTTTGACAGATCCCACCTCCATTACTTTGAATGCCACATCGTCATACCCGCCATATCACAAATTGATTTCACCAAAAATACCACGGGTATACGGCTAAGAGAAACGAATTCCTCCGCCACCAAACGTAAGTACGTTTGAAGAGATCAACTTACGCGATCCTTTGAATATACTCTGTCAGACATTCGTCCATTCACGTTTGTCCTGGGACTGGACAAACCGAAGGCACTATTCTGTAAATAGGATAGCCCTTGCATAACTCCGTCTTCAATATATTCAACATACTTGATTCGCAACGCTTATGCCAATACGGAGTGGTTCTCTGGATAATAATCCGACCGGTCTCTCCATAGTAACAACGTTAAAATGGTCAAAACTTTGATAGTCGGTGATTTTACTATCAAATAAAAACATGTCGGTGTGCAAACAACGATATTATTTCCAGATGGAAATTCTATCGATCAATCATCATTCATCATCAAATTATCATAAATTTACCCTTTTCCTTATTCTTGTTTTCCTATATTTCTTATTTACTATATTTAGAAAATATACGTTATTAACAATGGAAAACAATTCCATTTCTCATTTTCTATATTCAGAAAACATTTCTGATTTTCATTTGGAAGACATTTCCAAATCTCCTTCATTGGGTTTAAACCGATGTTTGAATAAACATCGCTATGCCAACACCAACCATTTCGCTCATTAACTAAATTCACTTAACCCCTTTCACTCTCGAACCTTATCCACTTCTTAGTTAAAAACGAAGTCAATCAAGTTGGGGTATAATTACCTCTCAGACCTTAACTGAACAACATTTCTAACTTCGAAATAGACAAAGTTCAAACTTTACTCTTTAAGAAACTTCCTTGCAAACTCTCGGATTCTATTTATGAATCCTCTTCCTTTACTGAATCATTTGATTATAACTATAAATGTTATAATTCCTAATTCCACGCTTTCAAAATATGTTAACTTAAATATATTTCCATATCTTAATTTGGATAAATAAACAACCAACTACTTTATTAACAGATAATTAAAACTTGATTTGAAATGGAAAGTAAACATTACTTCCCTTGATTCGATATAATCGAATTTCCATGTATGATTCACTCTCGAATAATCACTATCCGATAATTCTCTTTCGAATAAACTATATTCGATTCCCCTGTTCGAATAACTAATATTCGATAATCCTTTTCTTCGAATAACTAATATTCGAAAAATCTCACTTTGAATAAACCATATTCGATAATTCTCTCCTTCGAATAACTATATTCGATTTAACACACTTCGAACGAACTATATTCGATTACTCTTCTCGAATAAACTATATTCGATAACTCTACTTCGAATAGGTGATATTCGATTAATTCCCTTTTTGACTAACCCTACTTAATTTACTAATACTCGACTCACTCGACTTAATTAACTTCTATTGATTAATTACTATTTGATTTAACACCATTTGCTTGACTCTAGATCGCAGCGATCACAATGGTTACGCCTGATTCCCCTAGGAAACATCCGACCGCCGTAGGCTATCTGCAGCCCTGCGAATTACGCTAGCAGTCGTGCTAAATGGAAATTCATCCTTTAATAACTTTGTCTATTTTTAACTCTATCTCGAATAATTAGATTCGATCAATTCTAATTGAATAACTAATATTCAATTAACCCTTATTCGATTACTATATTTGAATAACTCTAGTTTGATTTGAATCAAAACGATTAACTCTAACTGATTAACTCTAACTGGTTAATTCTAACTGAATAACTCTAACTGGATAACTCTAACTGAATAACTCTAACTGGTTAACTCTAACTAACTAACTCTAACTGTTTAACTTTACGGTTTAACTCTGACAGTTTAACTTCAACGGTTTAACTATCACAGTTTAACTCCAACTGTTTAACTCTAACAGTTTAACTCCAACTGTTTAACTCTAACAGTTTAACTCCAACTGTTTAACTCTAACAATTTAACTCCAACGGTTTAACTCTAGTTGATTAACTCTTTTGAATTAATCCCTTTGACTTTTCTCTTTTGAATAATTCCTTTGGAATAATTCCTTTGAATTACTTCCCTTGAATAGATTATTTTTCTATTCGTTTACTCAACAAATAACTATTCTCTTTTCTCTTCTATTTATTTAACAAATAAATATTCCCTTTAACTTTTCTATTTATTCAACAAATAAATATTTCTTTTAACTTTTCTATTTATTTAACAAATAAGTACTTCTGTCAACTTTTCTTTATTCCCTACATGAATATTCCCTTTTCAATTCCATTTGTAAATACTTTTACGAATGTTTCCCTTTTTATTTCTATTTGTAATCGTTTCACAAATATTTCCCTTCTATTTGATTTCACCAATATTTTCCCTTCTATTTGATTTCACCAATATTTTCCCTTCTATTTGATTTCACCAATATTTTCCCTTCTATTTGATTTCACCAATATTTGTTTTTTTTTACAAATGCTTTGATTCTATAATCATTTTCTCTCATGAAATTCTCTTCCTTTTATATATAAAATCTATTGATTTTATATAAATAATTTATTTTCAAAATAAACTTTGAAAATCCCTTTTCACTTTCTAGTATCACTTATGGTATAAAATACCAAATCAAAAGGTTCAATCATCATCCAAACACACAGGTTCAACAACAGATGATATAACACATCATATATCAGAATATATGAAAAACGGTAAATAAATGTTGAGGAATCCAGTTGGATTCCTCCGACCTGTTTCCCTGCATCCACAGATGTTACACAATATAATTCACATCAATTTCATTTCAATATGAGGTATTCTGATAAACAAAATCAACATCGGTTAACGATATATATAACTATATCGGTATTTTCAATCAATTGACTAGCAGTTCAACCAAATAATCAACACTCAGCAATTCAACCAATAATTATCAGTTCTAAAAATACTTTATAAAAATATAAAGTGCTCAGAGTTAGTGAGATTTACTCACCTTGGACGGTTTATCGTTGAATAACGATAATCGATCATTGATTTGGTTCAGACGTTAAATTTCACCATAAATCCAAACGAGCTCCAATCCACTTGCGGTCAGTTCTCTTGCGTAGTGCTCGTCCATACGATCCCAATGGATCCTGTTTCGTTAAATTTCGTTAATGTATGCAAAAGTTATGCTATTTACAATATTTACCTAATTTAAATGAATATATATTTAATTAAATTAATTAAATTATTTTTATCTTAATTAATTTCTAATTGCGTTATTAGCCAAATTACCTTCCCTGCCCTTCTAAAAAATCCTACTTTCCCATCTCTAGCCATATCCAATTTTTTTTAAAATTGAAAAACCATTTTAATATTAATTAAATTTAATTTTCAAATAAAATATTTAAAAATATTCATTTAATTATAACTTAAAATTTTTAACCCGGATCAAAAATCTGCTTCCACTCATTTTAAAGTATTTTTCGATAAGAATCCAACGGTCCTTGTTTCGTGGAAATCCGACTTGTTTTGAAAAAGTTATAAGCTTTTAAAGTTTATGGTTAAAAATTACGAAAATGCCCCTGGTCTGTTTTAAATTCAAATTAAATTCAAATTAAATTTTAAATTTAAATTTAAATTAATCATCCCATCCGTCGGATCAGTTAGGGATAGCCAGGGAGAGCAGGAAACTATATTTTCCAAACTCAAGCCTTAGACACTATCCTCTCTGTCACCCTTAGAATGTTCTGATATTTATTTTTACAAATTCTATTTTAATTATAATATATATATATATATTACACAAATAAATAAATAAATAAATAAATATTATTTAAAAACTTACCCCGCGAAGCCCAAGCCTCTGCCTAAGAGTCCCTAGCTCCCCGTCTTGCCCTCCTTTCTCCCTTCCTTCCCTTTTCCCTATTTCCTAATATTTTATTATTATTTCTGCCATTGCCAAAGCTTGAAAGAGGAGGAGGAGGAGTGAAACACCCCACCTCCGTTAGGGTCACTCTCAAAGGGAATGCCCTAATTTTGGTGGAGGTTTATAAGTATAAGTTCACAGATATACAAGACAGATATAAGAACACATATTTGTAAACAGCGGAAAAACAACAAACTTTTATTTCATAAAAGCAAATACGTGTTACAAAACATCACCATGATTGTCTTACATCTTTTCCCAAAAACATAACATAACTCCTTCATAATCTGTCTTGAGTACATTATTTAAAGAAGCATAAATAAAACATAGATAAACTGCAAAAGTCCCCATAGTGGATTGTCCAAAGCCATAGTTCAAAACAGGAAAGTCCAAGCAATACATTTCTCCTCTTCAAGCTGGATGTTAAGGTTGGTCAAGCTGCTGTGTTCCCTCCCTGTGGGGGGGGGGGGGGGAAACGGAAGAAAAGAAGATGAAAGAAAAGTAGAGTCAGACATAAAGCCTGAGTAAGTCCAGTACTATTTTGTCTATGAATAAAGAACTGGGTATGATAAGTATAAGCAAGAAGTGGGCAAGCACTATAAACTTGGTTAAGTTGTCTAGGGTCGAATATACTATCGTACCCCATGCTAATCTCTGAACCCATACAAACTAGTTTCCAACTGGCACCCCATAATCAGGGTGATGTGATCCATTCTATGACGATCGGCTCCTACTCGCATAGTTACATGTGTCTTACGGCCCCCGATGTTGTAGTTACCTATGCTGGTCCCACCATGGGGTGTATCAAGTCCCATAGTGGCGGCCCGACACAACCTTAGAGTGCACAGGTATGCTACTGGTGTCCAGTGCCTTATTTTTCTGCGCCGGAGTGTGTGCACGCCCGCACCCCGTTAGAACCTACACTGCTACACCACCGCCGTCGATTTGACCTCTTACAATCAGCCCAGTAATCGTGCCCCACCCTGCCTAGTTTCAGGGTATCCTGATACACCTTCTGGGGTTACTGCTGAAAAGGGTCCCCCGTTACTAGGTTTTCTGTCTCTAGCCAACATGCTAAGTTGGTTAAGTGTTTTCTAACCTAATCCCCACCAGTCCGTTTAGTTTAGCATGTTCCATTTTGATTAAGTCTTTAGTTCACTTAATCCTAGCAATCCTGACTCAGCCTTAATTGTCTTATTAAGGCCCTGACCTCTCACATTAGACAGGTATTGTTGTGGCTGCCTGTTGCCGGTTGGTTCCGGGCAGTCTTACGCCACAACTCAGTCTAACCTCGGGTCCTTGTTGGGCTCCATGTTTAACCTCCCTCATTGGATAGGTATTGTTGTGACTACTGGACAGCCGGGCGGTTCCGGGCAGGTTTACATCACAACTCAATCCAACCTCGGGTTAAACACATCGTATGTTCTACATTTACATATTTTGTCTTTCTTCTTTATTTTCTTATATGTAAATATTTGCGGCCAATTATTAAGTTAATGGTGCAAAGGTTACACCAATCATGGGCCCAACCCATACTTGAATTTGGGCCCTTCTATTTTATATTTTTATTCATTAGTAATTTTAACCCAACGTTATTTTCCCCCGTTTTACACGTCCGTTTATTATATATATATTGGTCTTAGCCTTTTAAAGCCCAATTTAGCCATGCGAAAAGGGGAGGCTTAAAGCGTGATTACATACACCAAAAAGGGGAATGTGAGCGCATGAACTTGCAATATGACGTTGGAAATACAAAATAGAAACTGGTGTACTTGCATAGTGGTAACATATACTTTGGTCATAAAACATAGGTGACATGAATCAAAGCATGTAAAATCACATAGTCATAACTACAACATGAACCTATATTTTTATTTAGGCATAATGTCAAACATAAGCAAATCATGTTCATAAGACTACTACATGCTTACAAAGGTGTCTACTTTTGTGACTAATACTAAAGTATAATTAAATTTGTTCACATAACCATGGCATAAATGTTTCTAACATGAAATCATGATTTTTACTTTAGTCATGTAAACTTGCAAAAAGGGATTTTTGAATCTAACCTAGCTATGTACCACATATGTCATCATATAATTCTTGTAAACAAGATAGACTTAATCATGGATTTCAATTATGCCAAATATCATTCATAGCCTAGCCATATTCATAAGTTTGCAAATAGGTTTTCTAGTACAAAAGCATGGCTTAATACATGATGCCCAATTTTCAACATAATTTCATATGGATTATGATAACCCAAACCTATTCCAATTACTTCATAAAAATGACGTTTGTATAAAAATACACATTATGATGGCATAGTAGCAAAGTCCCAAACTTGCATGAATTTAAATCAACTACATACATGTAGCTTCAACATGGATTACATAATTTGCGAAATATTCCAAACGTATACTTGCATAGAACTACCGCATGTAGTTCTTTATAACATGAATAACATAATTCAAGAATATCCAAACGTATACAATATTCCAACGCACAAATATGAATTACTTTATCGCCACAAATCAAGTATACATATCTACACAATCATTTGTTCATACCAAAGTAATACTCTACTTACAATCGTTGCGGCGAATTCTCTAATTTAGGAATTTAGAGATGCGACTCCTTTTGACGTGGGCGTTGATTTGCTTTGTTTGAATTGCTTTAGGCTTTAGAATTTTCCTCCTAATCTTCTCTCCAATTTGGTGGCTACCCCTAGTCGTTCCTCAGCAACATGGCGGCTTTGTTCTTATTTTTGAATGAATAGATTAGGGTTTAGTCTAGGGTTGTTTATATAGAGGTTATGAACTGATTAGGACCATTGATGTTGCTTGGATTGATCGTAGCCATTCATCCTAAGGAGAGACCAATTAGAGCCTGCCACCTAGCCCTAATGACAAAGCAGACCACAGAAAATCGACCAACAGAGAATAGGCCAGCCGGGTTAGACTGGGCTCGACCTGGCTCTGGACCAGGTCGACACCCCTATCGACAGCCCTGTCGACAGACCTGTCGACCTGGTTAGACCAGGTCGACAGCCCAGTCGACCTGGGTGCGTGAGGCGGGTGTTCTTCCGCCCTGGCCCATTGGGCCCCACTTTTAATTTTTTAAACTGTTTTATTCTGTTTGAATTTTAAATTTAATTCAGAAACTTCCGAAGGCCATATCTTCTTCATACGGACTCCGTTTTTCGAAAACTCGGACTCTATTTCGCGTATTTTTCCGAGACGAACGCAATGGCGTATCCCGTTTCCCTTAGTTCTTTGATTTGAAATTAATTATACTTTAATTTGTTAATTTCATAGTTATAGAATTTGCGGGGTGTTACATTCTCCCCCACTTAAAAGGATTTCGTCCCCGAAATCTTCAAGTTAGGAGGAATGCATATCCTAACATCCAATCATCCATCTACTCATCCATCAAGCACGAGCATCCATTGTCCTTAAAAGACTTCTAATGCTTCATGATCATATGCGGAGTGTGTGTGTACATGAACTTATCTAATGCAAAATCAGGCGGTCTACTGATTCAGTTGACCTCCTTAATGCGAATTATGTAAGTGCCATGAATCCATTATGTATGCAAATTTTCCTATTTTGATTCTACATGAGTGCACAATCATTCAATACAAATGCAACATCCACATGACAACACATTAATGTTCAACCATATACGAATGCAAACATATATGCATATGCAATATGAAGAGACTGAGCCGATCTAAAACCTAGATTGTGTGTGTATATGCAACCACGAGCAACCACTAGCAATCACTTGCAACCACTTGCAACCATCATCCATAACATGTTTCAATTACATGTTTCCATCCAAAAGGTTTCTACCTAAAAGATACGGTCGAGGAAATATACCTAAAAAGATAGATAAAAGCGCAACTTAAGGAAAATGAAAGATCAAGGATGTACCCTCGAACAGAAAAGGGTAGGCAGTGCGTATTTTAGCTTCAGTTTCCCAAGTCGCGTCTCCCTCAGCGTCGCTCCACTGAACTTTGACGAGCCTGACTTCGCGGTTGCGTAGCTTCTTCACTTCCGTTCCTAAGATGCGGGTTGGAACTTTCCTTATGGTTGCTTCGCGTTCCACTTCGGCCTCTTCGAGGATATTTGGCTCTACCACTTCAGCAGACTCATGTAGACATTTTCGGAGATGTGAAACGTGAAAAACGTTGTGGACTCCAGCCAACTTCTCGGGTAGCTCTAATCTATAGGCCATTTTCCCAATTTTCTATCTAAAGGTATAGTCGAATGATAGAAGTAAGTAAAAACTTTGTGCCCATTAGGCAATGTCAAAACTGAAAACCTATGCCACATATATATTGATTAGGAGAAGAACTCTCTAAGCATCAGCCCCGAAGACCGAAATCAACATCAGACTGACACCCAAAGAGTTACTCAACCCAACCACCATATATGATTCTAGGAAACTAAGCATGATGGACTCCTTTTAGGTCGCAAGGGAGTCCCTTCCTAAGACCAATCTGTATCCTATAAAACCCAAAAACTTTAGTCAAACCAATGAACACCCTCGAGCCCCAACATGTGTCACTAACAGATGAGTCATATTCCCTATGTGGTTTGCAACAGAAATTGGATTGAGAATGGGACCGAGAGGATATACGGAAAAGATACCATGCAAGTAAGCTCTACAGGAAGAGAGGGATCAAGGATATACTCTTAAGAAGAGATATTATGCACGAATCTAGTCTTCAATCTTCTAAGTCGCATTTCTTGAGCTTAACTCCATTATGCTTTGTCCATCTTTAACTTCACAATTTCGTAGCTTCTTAATTCTTGTTTCCAAAATATGAGTTGGAACCTATTTCTCGTTCCTCTTTCACTTATTCTCCTTCTAGTATACTTGGCTCAAGCCTAACTGCGTACTCATGGTTCCATGCAAGCTCTCCAAAATTCACTAGTGAATCTTGGATCTTGTTCACTTACTAGAAGATATCCCACATAGATGAATTATCTCTTGAGAATAAACAAATGTCAACTTCGTGAGCGGAGCTGATATTTTCGCAAAATCCCTTATAAATTTTCGATAGAAACGCGCTAGTCCTAGAAAGCTTCGAACCTCAGTTGCATTCCTTGGTGTCTTCCAATCCTGTACCGCCACTACCTTAGCAGGGTCCACTGCTAACCCTTGTTTGGATACTATGTGCCCAAGGAACCTCACCTCTTCTCTCCAAAAGTGACATTTGGAGAATTTGGCTTTTAGTTGATGGACTCGCAAAGTTTCCATGATTGCCCTTAAGTGCTGAGCATGTTCCTCATCACTTTTTGAGAAGATAAGGATATCATCTACGAAGACCACTACGAATTTGTTGAGGAAATATCTAAATACCCTACACATCAAGTCCACGAAGTAAGCAGGTGCATTTGTCAAGCCGAAAGGCATGACAAGCCATTCAAAGAAACCGTCTGGGGTTCTGAACGCCGTTTTATCGATGCTATCTTCAGCCACCCTTAGCTGATGAAAACCGGTTGCTAAATCGAGTTGGGAGAAAACAGACGCTCCTACAAGCTGGTCAAATAAATCGTCAATTCTAGGGAGAGGGTGCCTATTCTTTTTCGTTAGCTTGTTGAGCTCCCTATAGTCAACACATAGACGGAGTGAACCATCCGCCTTTGTAGCGAACACCACTGGAGCGCCCCATTCTGAAATGCTCCTCCTAATGAACCCCTTTTCTAGAAGCTCTTTAATCTGTTTACTGAGCTCTTTCCTTTCTCGTGGAGCCATATGTCTAACGGGCAACGCAACGGGCTTTGCATTATCTACAAGATATATGCGGAAGTCTATTTCCCGCTTCGGAGGCATGCCCTTCACCTCTTCGAAGACATCTGGATATTCCCGGACCACTCTAACTGATTGTAAATTTTCAACAGAGGCATCTAGCGATTCAAGATAACTAAGCATAACCGCGGATGAGGGATTACAAGAAATTTCCAAAGTATTACCGAGCTGGGTTAGGAGCCTAACAACCCTTTTCTCACAATCAAGGATGGCCCCATTACTGGATAGCCAATCCATACCCAAAATCAAACCGTACCCCGAAAAGCCCAAAACAAAGGCACTACATTGAAATTCTACGCTTAGAATGGAAATTTTCAATCCCAGACAGATCATAGACAAATGAGCTGGGCCCCCAGTTGGGCTTGAAACAATTAAGGGGTCCTCTACCATACTAGTTTTTAGGTGCAGAGATTCTACTAAAGCAGACGAGATAAAGGAGTGTGATGCGCCAGAATCAAATAAAGTGCGAACGGGGTGATCATAAAGATAAACTACACTTTCTACAGAAGTATTTATACCTCGCTGTTGCAGAGGTGGCGCTTCCAGCACATGAACTTGTGCACCTGGGGTGGATCCAGCCCTCTGCCCCTGTCCTCGTTTCTTTGGGCAGTCCTTAGCCCTGTGGCCTGTCTCACCGCAAGAAAAGCACCCACCATTCTCCTTGGCCTTCTTTTTCCGGCAGTCATTTACTAAGTGCCCCACTTTGCCACAGAAATTACACTTCCTCTTCTCTTTGTTGCCTTTCCCGCCTTTCTTAAAGTCTGTCTTCTTAGGCTGCAAACCCTCTTTCTTCTTGCCCTTATCCTCTTCATTCAGCAATGCCATTTGCACCAATCTTTCATACGTGGCTCCCATGGGTATATGGGTCATGGCCAAACTGTGTAATGGCTCATTTAACCCTTTGACGAAACGGAGAGCCTTCTTGTGCGGGGTATTGACTAGGTCAAGCCCAAACCTAGCCAGCTCATCGAACTGATTCACATACTCTCTGACTGTCTTGTCCCCTTGCTTAAGAAATAAGAATTTTTCCAACTGCAAACTTCTTTCCGCATCTGAGAGAAATTTAGTCTCAAACCTTGCCCTAAAGTCCTCCCATGTCTCCACTGGTCTTTCAGCATTAGTGACTTCCCACCAGTAGGAAGCCTCGCCCTTCAATAGCCATACTGCCAATTGTACTTTTTGTCTATCCTCTACCTCAAAGATGATGAATAGGTCCTCCGTTTCTTTCAGACAATTTCTAGCTGCCACGAGGGACTCAGTTCCATGGAAATCCCTTCCTCCCATAGCTTTAAAATCTTTACATATCTTAGCAAACGTGTTTCCCCGAGGAGGAGGTGGAGGAAAAGGTGCCGCTGCAGCTGGATGATTTCCTGCAGCTGGGGGAGGAGGAACGGTAGGACCTGGCTGAGTGGCCCTTGCTTCTAAGAACCGTCTAAACCAACCAGGTATTGGTACCCCTTCCGGCAAGTTAAGGTCTTCAGACATGCTGAAACAAAAAGGATAGATTCAAAACGAAGGATAAGAGATAGTACCTATGGCTTTGGGGAGTGGACTTTGCCTTTTAGAATAAAATAATATTTTTCTTTTAAAAATGCTTCTTTAAATTTCCTTTTTGAAAATAATTTTCAAAACTTTTTATCTTATCTGGTAAACCTATGCTCTGATACCAAGTGAAACACCCCACCTCCGTTAGGGTCACTCTCAAAGGGAATGCCCTAATTTTGGTGGAGGTTTATAAGTATAAGTTCACAGATATACAAGACAGATATAAGAACACATATTTGTACACAGCGGAAAAACAACAAACTTTTATTTCATAAAAGCAAATACGTGTTACAAAACATCACCATGATTGTCTTACATCTTTTCCCAAAAACATAACATAACTCCTTCATAATCTGTCTTGAGTACATTATTTAAAGAAGCATAAATAAAACATAGATAAACTGCAAAAGTCCCCATAGTGGATTGTCCAAAGCCATAGTTCAAAACAGGAAAGTCCAAGCAATACATTTCTCCTCTTCAAGCTGGATGTTAAGGTTGGTCAAGCTGCTGTGTTCCCTCCCTGTGGACCTGGGGGGGGGGGGAACGGAAGAAAAGAAGACGAAAGAAAAGTAGAGTCAGACATAAAGCCTGAGTAAGTCTAGTACTATTTTGTCTATGAATAAAGAACTGGGTATGATAAGTATAAGCAAGAAGTGGGCAAGCACTATAAACTTGGTTAAGTTGTCTAGGGTCGAATATACTATCGTACCCCATGCTAATCTCTGAACCCATACAAACTAGTTTCCAACTGGCACCCCATAATCAGGGTGATGTGATCCATTCTATGATGATCGGCTCCTACTCGCATAGTTACATGTGTCTTACGGCCCCCGATGTTGTAGTTACCTATGCTGGTCCCACCATGGGGTGTATCAAGTCCCATAGTGGCGGCCCGACACAACCTTAGAGTGCACAGGTATGCTACTGGTGTCCAGTGCCTTATTTTTCTACGCCGGAGTGTGTGCACGCCCGCACCCCGTTAGAACCTACACTGCTACACCACCGCCGTCGATTTGACCTCTTACAATCAGCCCAGTAATCGTGCCCCACCCTGCCTAGTTTCAGGGTATCCTGATACACCTTCTAGGGTTACTGCTGAAAAGGGTCCCCCGTTACTAGGTTTTCTATCTCTAGCCAACATGCTAAGTTGGTTAAGTGTTTTCTAACCTAACCCCCACCAGTCCGTTTAGTTTAGCATGTTCCATTTTGATTAAGTCTTTAGTTCACTTAATCCTAGCAATCCTGACTCAGCCTTAATTGTCTTGTTAAGGCCCTGACCTCTCACATTAGACAGTTATTGTTGTGGCTGCCTGTTGCCGGTTGGTTCCGGGCAGTCTTACGCCACAACTCAGTCTAACCTCGGGTCCTTGTTGGGCTCCATGTTTAACCTCCCACATTGGATAGGTATTGTTGTGACTACTGGACAGCCGGGCGGTTCCGGGCAGGTTTACATCACAACTCAATCCAACCTCGGGTTAAACACATCGTATGTTCTACATTTACATATTTTGTCTTTCTTCTTTATTTTCTTATATGTAAATATTTGCGGCCAATTATTAAGTTAATGGTGCAAAGGTTACACCAATCATGGGCCCAACCCATACTTGAATTTGGGCCCTTCTATTTTATATTTTTATTCATTAGTAATTTTAACCCAACGTTATTTTCCCCCGTTTTACACGTCCGTTTATTATATATATATTGGGCTTAGTCTTTTAAAGCCCAATTTAGCCATGCGAAAAGGGGAGGCTTAAAGCGTGATTACATACACCAAAAAGGGGAATGTGAGCGCATGAACTTGCAATATGACGTTGGAAATACAAAATAGAAACTGGTGTACTTGCATAGTGGTAACATATACTTTGGTCATAAAACATAGGTGACATGAATCAAAGCATGTAAAATCACATAGTCATAACTACAACATGAACCTATATTTTTATTTAGGCATAATGTCAAACATAAGCAAATCATGTTCATAAGACTACTACATGCTTACAAAGGTGTCTACTTTTGTGACTAATACTAAAGTATAATTAAATTTGTTCACATAACCATGGCATAAATGTTTCTAACATGAAATCATGATTTTTACTTTAGTCATGTAAAATTGCAAAAAGGGATTTTTGAATCTAACCTAGCTATGTACCACATATGTCATCATATAATTCTTGTAAACAAGATAGACTTAATCATGGATTTCAATTATGCCAAATATCATTCATAGCTTAGCCATATTCATAAGTTTGCAAATAGGTTTTCTAGTACAAAAGCATGGCTTAATACATGATGCCCAATTTTCAACATAATTTCATATGGATTATGATAACCCAAACCTATTCCAATTACTTCATAAAAATGACGTTTGTATAAAAATACACATTATGATGGCATAGTAGCAAAGTCCCAAACTTGCATGAATTTAAATCAACTACATACATGTAGCTTCAACATGGATTACATAATTTGCGAAATATTCCAAACGTATACTTGCATAGAACTACCACATGTAGTTCTTTATAACATGAATAACATAATTCAAGAATATCCAAACGTATACAATATTCCAACGCAAAAATATGAATTACTTTATCGCCACAAATCAAGTATACATATCTACACAATCATTTGTTCATACCAAAGTAATACTCTACTTACAATCGTTGCGGCGAATTCTCTAATTTAGGAATTTAGAGATGCGACTCCTTTTGACGTGGGCGTTGATTTGCTTTGTTTGAATTGCTTTAGGCTTTAGAATTTTCCTCCTAATCTTCTCTCCAATTTGGTGGCTACCCCTAGTCGTTCCTTAGCAACATGGCGGCTTTGTTCTTATTTTTGAATGAATAGATTAGGGTTTAGTCTAGGGTCGTTTATATAGAGGTTATGAACTGATTAGGACCATTGATTTTGCTTGGATTGATCGTAGCCATTCATCCTAAGGAGAGACCAATTAGAGCCTGCCACCTAGCCCTAATGACAAAGCAGACCACAGAAAATCGACCAACAGAGAATAGGCCAGCCGGGTTAGACTGGGCTCGACCTGGCTCTGGACCAGGTCGACACCCCTGTCGACAGCCCTGTCGACCTGGTTAGACCAGGTCGACAGCCCAGTCGACCTGGGTGCGTGAGGCGGGTGTTCTTCCACCCTGGCCCATTGGGCCCCACTTTTAATTTTTTAAACTGTTTTATTCTGTTTGAATTTTAAATTTAATTCAGAAACTTCCGAAGGCCATATCTTCTTCATACGGACTCCGTTTTTCGAAAACTCGGACTCTATTTCGCGTATTTTTCCAAGACGAACGCAATGGCGTATCCCGTTTCCCTTTGTTCTTTGATTTGAAATTAATTATACTTTAATTTGTTAATTTCACAGTTATAGAATTTGCGGGGTGTTACAAGGAGTGAGTTTAAAATGAAGGGGGGGGGCTATTTATAGCCGAAGGAGTCACATGGATTGCTGAGGTGGCGCGAATCCAACGGTCGAAAATGGATGGCTAGGATTAATCCTTAAATTTATTAAATTATAAATAAATTTAATAATTTATGAATAGTAAAGTGTGTTTTCTCAACCCTATTCGTACGTTAATTTGACTTACTTATTGATACCTTATCCAAAATCTTTTTCAACCATGTTGTTCAATTTTTCTTGCTCTTCAATACTATATAAAAATATATTAATTTTGAATTTGTTTGAACTTTCAAATAATTTAAATTCAAATTCAAAATAGTGTTTTGTGTTAGTTTCAACACCTTCCGATCTCATGTTGGAGTATCAAACGATAACGGTTTTCAGAAATTCTTCCACCATCTGGTCCGGTTTTTAACGTACTTCAATCCTATGTATTCAAATCAAAAATCAGAGTTTGTTTAGATTTTCAAATAATTTATTTAAATTTTGTTTCCTTAATAACTTTCTATATCCGTTATAGGATTTTCCCAGATTTCATATATGGCTAATATCCTATGTTTAGAATTTTCCTAGATAGGTCTCAGGTTCCAGTTTTGCCGTTAGCATTAGCAAATTCCAATTATCGTCAAAATTTAGTTCAAATTTTGGCCTTTTATTTTTTCTTTTCCACATACGGATGCCATTTTTGACGTAACTTGGTTGGTTACCTAATTTCATTATTTCGGATTTAATGAAACTGATTTCATCGAAATCCGAGTTCGTTAGCTACTACTTCCTTTGTAAACGTACTATTTTTAATTAAAAATTTACCCTTTTATACTGCCAGTTCACATTATATTGCAGATCCACTAAATTTCTACCATTTCGGAATAAAATAAAATATTCAAAATTATTGAAATTAAACCATTTAAAATTCCAAAACAATAAAACATTTTTAAATATTAAACTAAATGGTCAAAAAATCTGGGCCGTTACAAATTTCATCAAATTGGAAGCATGTTGAATTTTGGGCTAAAATTGAGCCCGAACCGTCATTTAAAGCCAGCAAAGGTGAGAATTCTATTTTAAAAATAAAATTATTCATTTATTTGATTCACTGAAAAATTTATATTCATATTATTTATAATTCATGTTGATGTGGTGTATATATTTATTTCAGTATTGATTGTTGCGATGAATCATTGAATTGACTGTGGTGTTCATGTTCGTATAGTTATAAACAATATCTCCTGTTTGTTCTATTGAAAACCAAATTACCATTTTATTTATTTAGGGATTGACAGAACCAAACTGTCATAGTTTAAAAATAGAAAAGCAAAATAACCATTTTGTTTGGATTAGATCATTCGTAGAGATTTGTTAATATATAGAATTCACATCCTTTTTATGTGTCATTAGAAATTATTAACATATTAAATTAATTTTTATATGGCATGAGAGGTTGAAATAAATTTGTTTACATATTAGAATTCACTTTTTTTTATCGTTAGAAAAAGAGAAATTTCATTTTTCTTAAATGTAATCGAAAGAACAAGGATTACACTTTTGTTTAAATAGATCGAAAACAAAAATTCACCTTTTTGTTAAATGAACGGGAAGAGAAGAAAAATTCACATTTTTTCTTATCAAAAAGTATGGAACAAAAATTCTCATATTTATGTGTTAATTTTTGTCTAATTTAGAACTTACATAAAATCGTGTTAGGAAAACATGTGTAACATAAAAAGTCATTTTTTTTATGTTAATCTAGAAAAAGAAAAATAGGTTATGTTATTTAGAAATGAATAACTTCACCGTCGTGTTATGTTATTTAGAAATGAACATTTTTACCGTCATTTGTGTTAATTAGAAAAAAACAATATTATCACCGTCATGTTATGTTATGTAGAAAATGAACATTTTTGCCGGTATAAAATTGCAGTGACAAAGATCATATTTGTGTCAATGTAAAGAAGAAGCGATAAGAATGATGGATTATAACTTACATTTTAATGTAAATATAAGATTAAAAGAATGTATTGAACGATGGATTATAACTTACGTTTTAATGTAAATATAAGATTAAAAGAATGAATTGAACGATGGATTATAACTTACATTTTAATGTAAAAGAATGATAAAATATTCATTTTGTCAAATATAAAAAAAAAGATGAAATATATTATAGTTTTAATGTTGCATAGTACTGCATATGAATAAAATACATTTATTTGTTGATGTCAAATACTGCATATGAATAAAATACATTTATTCGTTGAGATCATATACCGCATATGAAAATACATTTATTTGTTGAGGTCAAATACTGCATATGAAATAAAACATATATTTATTTGTAATGTCATATATTGCATATGAAATAAAATTATATTTATTTGTTAACGCCATTAACTGTATAGGAAAATATATTCATTTGTTAATGTCCTTTATTGCATATGAAAATTTATTTATTTATTAATGTTATTTACTGCATATGAAATGAAATATATATTTATTTGTTAATGTCATATGCTGCATATGAAATATATTTGTAAGGTCATTAAATGTAGTGCATGTTAAAATCATACTTTTTGCATATGGAGCGTAGTAGTTTAAAAGTCATTCAAACAAAAAAAATAAAAAAAATCAAAAGGTTATTTTATTTGCATTCCCTTATGCAAATGTATTTAGGAAAAAAAATTCTTTTATTTGCATTCTTATATGCAAATGCATGTAGAAATATAAATTGTTCTTTTATTTGCATTCCTCGATGCAAATGTACATAGGAAATAGAATGAACTTTTATTTACATTTTTATGAAATTGAATTAAAGTGAAAGTTACATTTTTCATGTGAATTATATTAGGAGATGAAAATTTTCATTTGCATTGTAATTAAAAATTATATTTTTATAATGTAAATTAGATGTAGTGTTTGCATTGTAATTAAAAATCATATTTTTACAATGTAAATAGGGAGTAGAGTTTGTATTGTAAAGTAAACTTGCAATTTGATATGTAAATTTAAAATAGGATTCACTGCAAAAATAAGTTACATTTTTATAATGTAACTAAGATGAGAATGTACATTGAAGTTGAAATCTACGTTTAAAAGTAGGATTTTGAATGTATCAAATTTTACATTTGTTTTACATGTAAATAAAGAATACAGGAATTTGCATAGGAATTAAATTTACATTTTTATGTAAATAAAAAGGATGGAATTTACATTTTCAATGTAAGGAAAGAATGAATTTAGGATGCGGTAATATTATCTTCAGTTTCAAATGAATTAAAATTTAGTAAGTATCGGTAATTGTGTAGAGCGTTGTTTTAATCAAACGACGTTATTACGATTCAATGATTATATATATAAAATCAAAATTGGTTGAATGTAGCGCCATAGTCGTCATGGACTTAAGGCGTCGTTATATAAAAATTTAATTATTTTAAATAATTAAAATAGGAATGAAGCGTTAATAAAATAATTATTAATGTGTAAGAAGGATTTTAAATATATATATATGTATATATACGAGGATTATTTGGAAAGTCCGAGTTTTTCTCATTCCAAATAATTAAACGACGTTTAATAATCCATGATTGGAAGACGGCGATTGAAGACCGTCAAATCTCCACATTGAATGGACGATGATGACTGTTGCCTTAGAATGGTTCGCTACCATGATAAGGTAATAGTAGGAGTTGCCCGGACGTAGTGTTGATTTGTACGGGTTTGGCTTTTGCTCAGACCCAGAGCATAAGCTTATAAATGGATTGTGTGTCTGACATCGTACTCCATTATATATCATGTTATTAATCATCTGTCGAATGTATGGATGTTTGGTGGTGGAGAATTTATTCTCTTGCTTAACACCCGTTTATATATTTCGGCAAAGGATTGGTAGTGTGATATGGGGTGATGATGTGGCATGCCAAGATGCAATGATCAAGGCTTTATTGAAAAGCAGGCCTTGTGGATGATGATCAAAGCATAACCTGCTTAGGCATAGCTTTGTGTATAACGTGACTTCGCGAGCCTCACACCCCGGTATGAGTAAAAAACGGGATTAGGACTGCAGGGAGTGCACACATTTCTTTCTAGCTAGAGTGGTGTCAATGACCTACCAGCCCTGACATTTTACTCATGTGGATGATGGATTTTGAGGCGCCTCGGATTTTTATAGGCCGATAGTGGTCATATTAAAGGTTCAAAGGAACCGGGAAGCGTGTGTTCAGACATAACTAATCCATATACATATGTGTGGACCGGCCCTGAAGATCTAAGGGTTCACTGCGGGGGATCCTGAGGTATTTGCTAGAGTGTCTCGAATCGGAGAGGAGCTTGCCCCTAGCCTCGACTCATGATGGAAACCCAATTCCCAATACGCCCTTGCGGTTTTGATTGTAGAACTAGTACGGCGACATAGTATATGGTACCTATGCCGTCTAGGATTGATATTATATTTGAATGTTTTAAATATATATATACACACTAATAATAATAATATCGTTTTTACGTATCAAGCATCTTTTGACCATTATAAGGTAAAACCCTATCCTCTGGTGTGCGTTGCATTGTGTGATGGGACCTGGGTCTTATAATGGTTTCATTTTTCTAAAAAGCATTATGTTATTTGACGATTTACTTTATTTATGCACTGGGAAATCCAATGGAGTAAACCCGTTCCGCGTTAGCAGCGTGGTCCTGTGATTAGCCTACTTATTAGATAAGTTAAGTATAGAATTCTCACACCAGTCCCACGACTAACCTGTAGTTTGTTTCACTTCCCAAACTCGGGTGCCCTCTTTCCACACGGGCAGTCGAGTAGCTTTTTGCAGATATGGTTAAGCAGGATTCTGGATTGAAGTATGAAGTTGGGCCCCGAATATTGATGGCCTTCCGCTGGGATTAGTTCCGCTGCAATGTATTTAATTTAAATGTATCTTCCGCTGTATTATTTATTGATGTACTCTGATATATTCTGTACTCTGATGTAACATTTACTATTGATGTTATAAAAGTCTGTGTTTTTGTTCTGATGTGTTGTATGCCCAAAGTTAACATACGCGGGTTATGAACGGTCTTGGTCGATTTTGCGATCGATTAAGGTCGGGCGAAATTCGGGTCGTTACAATTTAAATCTGTTTTAAAATATCTTTCTAATGAATCTGAAAAATCAAAATTTCATAGCGGGAATCAAAAGTTATGGCCAGTTGGATATTCAGAATGGTCGCTATGGAATAAATATAGCCCGTAAAAATTGACATTTCGTAAACAACCTCCGTTTTTGACGAAACCACTTTGGTTAGATCTGGAATATCAAATTATTGCTAGATTTCAAATTCCATAATTTTTGGAATTAATATGTTAGCGCGGCAAAGGAAAACGCGTTTGGTAATTTCAGTTTGAACTGGATCGACCCTAAAAAGCCCATTTTTCAAACGTTCTCCAAATTCGATGAAATTAATTTTGTTGGGACCGTATCATCCAAACATAGCCAGATTTATTTTTCTAAAATTTTTGATATCAATATGTGGCCCTATCAAATTAAAATGTACGTTCAGATCTAAAATTGAATGCTTTATATTTTAGTTTGAAGAATAACTGACTGAAATAGTCGAATGGGCTTATGAAACATATTCCATTATGTCCAGAATAGGGATATTTAGCTAGGGACGACAGTCTTTGGGTTAGATTTGGAGTTCGCATGGAGTATTTTTGAATTTTAAGAGAATATATATATAAAGTAATAAATGTGGGCCAATCAGACCATTGCGTTGACTTTTCATTATCGTTCCAGACTCGATAACCCCAATCACGAATGATGGATTTGCTTCATTCCTTCCTTCCTCTTTAACTCTACAATCATTCAATGAAATCCTTTGCTCCAGTTAGGGTTTTTGCAGAACGCTATTCTAGCAACAAATCCATACAAGTTTCGGAATTTTTTATTTCGTATTCGTGAAGAATCACCTCGTCAAAGTCCCACAGTTCGCCGGCCGATTTCTCCTCCTCCAGGCCACCGAGCTCACCGCCGTCAGAGGTGCAAGTGCACCCTTCCTGGCTCCACCTCGTGGCATGCTCCGATCGTCGCAACGTTGAGCTGTTAGATCACAAATTGATACCCTAGTTTTGAACGACGAACTAAGAGGGTACGATAGTGTTTTAATTTAAATGATTATAATGTTTAAAAGCATTGCTAATTCGTTTAATATATAAAAATCTTATTTTTTTTTGTATGTTGTCGAAATCCAGTGAAACAAGAGACATTGGACTCGTGGCGACTTCCTCTACGTTCTAGAAGAGACCGGAGAATTTTTGGAGCCACCTACAATTTTAGAAGGAGTGGAACCCAATGTGAGATTTCTAAATTCAAATTGGGAATGGAATAGCGATGTATAATTTATATAAGTGAAGTATAAATTATATACGCGTTGTATACCTTATATATGGGCGTTGTATAAATTATATAAGCGATGTATAAATTGTACATGCATTGTATATACCATATATAGTGATATGGAATTGAAATGGAAATATATACGTTTATACATATACATACATACATACATATATATATATATATATATATATATATACCCCTCGTCCACAAACCATGGACGATATATATATTGGTTGTGATTGTTTGGATTGTGGTTTGGAATTGATTGATTGTGGTTGCAACAACATTAGTTGTGTTTATGGTATATTCACATTGTTGTGAAAAGAAATTGGGGTGCATCACACATGGTATTAGAGCTCTAGTTAACCTTAGTTCTGGAATATAACATATAAACGAACTCATCAGAAATAGAACCAGTAGTGTTATAAGAAGAATTACTCATTATAGAAAGGATCGGTAATATCCTTGAATGAGTAAAGAAGAATAAAATACACCCCAATAGACACATATACATTCAAATATATGTCTCTATGTTGTACAATACCTTTTATGTTGGCCTGACACTTTGTCTGCTATTTGCAGACATAGAAAAATGAGTGGCAGAAACAGAAGAAGTAATTCTATGGTTCAACAATCTAATGAGCCAGTTGTGCTCCCACAGCCAGGATCAGATATAGAAGCTCTATTAAATAAGTATCGAAATCTGGGTGGAGTACCATTCTTGGGCAATGAATCTATTATTCAAACTCAAGCTTGGACGTGTTTTGCTGAGAGAATTTTTGAAGGTTTCAAGCTGAGGGATGACCAGAAAAGATTACTGGCAACTTGGGCACTCAAAGACGAAGCTTTAATTTGGTGGGAAATAGTTATTAAGGATAATCCAGAGGGTAATATTAGATGTGATAGATTTAAATTAATTTTCAATGAAAGATTTATTCCTCTAGAAGCAACTGATCGGCTATACGATGAGTTCTACTATCTGATACAAGGAGATATAACCATTCCAGAATATCATAAGAAATTCAATGAACTTTCTCGTTTTTCTCCGCATCTAATTCAAAATCCAAATAGGAAGAATCTGAGGTTTATTAATGGGCTTCAAAGGAAGTACCAAAGTAGTGTAACTGCACATGTGAAGCTTCCTTTTTCTAAAATGATATACATGGCTTATCAGTATGAAGATCTTGATAAGCAAGGTCTTTTGGACGACGAAGAGGAAGGCAGTTCTAGCAACAAAAGGAAGTTTGAAACTAATAGCCCAGACACAAGCACGCATCCTGAGGCAAGTACGAAGTCTGAGGTCAGTAAGAAGCCTAAAGTCAATCGAAAAAGAGATAAATCTGAGAAAGAACCAGTAATGATTGTCATATGCAATAACTGCCACAGGCAAGGGCATTTGCAATGAAATTGCATATCTTTAAAGAAACGAAGAAATAATGGATATAAACCCACTAAGAAGCAAAACAACCCACAAGATGAATGGAAATGCCATAAGTGCCACCAAGCAGGTCATGTTGCAAGGGAGTGCCATCTATCAAAGAAATCTGAAGCAGTACGTGTAAATGAAGTGGCAGAAACTCCAGCACCCTCAGCTAGTCAGAGAAGCCCAGATGTTTTGGAAGGAACGCTTACTGTCAAAAACATTCCAGTTAAAGTACTATTTGATACCGGCGTGTCACGAAGCTTTATTGCAAGTAATGCGGTTAAGAAATTGGATTTGAAATTGAAAAAGCTCAAAGAACCCATCATTAACCATGATCCGGTTGGGGGTTCCCTCAATCTTAGTTGGATTTGTGGGGTGCCTGTTTCTTTTTCCTGTTATCGGTTCCCTATCATCTCAATCGTTATGAATTTTTACAGAATTTGATCTTATTTTGGGATTGGATTGGTTAGCCAAATACGAAGCTGAGGTTAAATGCGCCGAGAGAGTTGTTAAGGCAAAGATTAAATCAGGGAATTATATAACCGTACCATGCGAAGGTCCGAATTTGGATAGAAAAGACTTTTGGTCAGCTCTTGATGTTTCTCCTGCTCAAATAGAAAATATTACTGTCATTACAGAGAATACTCGGGTCGTTATAGAAAATATTACTGTCATCAAGAATAATGCGGATGTGTTTGAAGAAGTTGTTAGCTTACCTCCGCGTAGAGAAATTGATTTCAAAATCTCTTTAATTTTGAATGCAAGGCCAATAGTGCACGCTATTCGAAGAATGACCTTGAAGGAAAAATAAGAATTAGACAATCAAACTCGGCAGCTTGTATGGAAGGGTCTGATCAGGCCTAGTTTCTCTGACTGGGGAGCAGCCGTGGTGTTTGTCCCAAAGTCAGACGGTACTCTCAGACTATGTGTGGATTATCGTGACTTGAACAAGCAGACATTAAAGAATAAATACCCATTACCGCGAATTGATGATTTGTTGGATCGACTGAATGGCGCGCAAGTATTTTCAAGGATGGACCTAGCTACAGGTTTCCATCAACTTCATATTGCCGAGGAATGTGTTCCTCTGACAGCATTCAGAGGTCCAGATTTATTCTATGAGTGGTTAGTAATGTCGTTCGGCTTATGTAACGCTCCAGCTTATTTTGTCGATCTAATGAACAAAGTATTGAGAGAAGTACTGAATAAATTCGTACTGGTTTTCATTGATGACATATTGATCTTCTGTAAGTCAGAGAACGAGCTTGCAAAACATTTGGAACAAGTGTTGGAAATTCTCAGAAAGAATGTTTTAAAATACAAATTTTCCAAATTTATATTCTGGCAAGAAGAAGTGAAGTTCCTTTGTCATGTTGTATCAAAGGAAGGAATTTCAGTTGATCCAAGCAAGATTACAGCTATTCAGGATTGGAAACAGCCTAGTACGCCCACAGAAGTCAGAAGTTTTCTTGGATTGGCTAGTTATTATCGGAAAGTCATTCAGGATTTTTCTAAGCTATCTAGTCCATTAACGCAGCTTACTAAGAAGCACGTAAGATTTAAGTGGACCCCAGAATATGAGGCAGCTTTCCAAGAGCTGAAATTAAGATTGACAAATGCTCCAGTATTAACGATTATCTATGTAAATTAGGATTTGATGGTCTGGGCGGATGCTTCTATTGGAGGACTTGGTGCGGTATTAATGAAAAGAGGCTAAGTAGTCGCTTATGCTAGCCGTCAATTGAAGCCACATGAAAATAGATATGCTACTCATGATCTTGAGTTGTTAGCCGTCGTGTTTTCTATGAAAATATGGAGACATTATCTATTGGGTGAGAAGTTCAAACTATATACCGATCATCAATTATTGAAATATTTATTCACCCAGAAAGATATGAATCTGAGGCAGCAGCGTTGGCTATAATTTCTCGTGGCATATGATCTTGATATTTTGTATACTCCGGGGAAAGCCAATGTTGTGGCTGATGCGCTCAGCAGGAAGGATGTGATCATAGCCAATCTTATCATTACGCCTTCGATGATTGATAAAATATCTTCTCTTTAGAAGGATGATCACTTCATTCAGAGGATCAGAGAGAGAATTTAGAAAGGCGAACCCTCAAGTTTTCAGATAGATAACAATGGGGTTTTGAGGTTAAAAGGTCGAATTTGTGTTCCAAACATTTCTGAGCATCGGAGAGAAGTACTTGATGAATGTCACAAATCTAAACTTAGTATCCATCCAGGAGTGAGTAAAATGTATAATGATATAAAACGCACCTTCTGGTAGAGATCTATGAAAAGAGACATTTCTTTATATGTTAGCAGGTGTTTTACTTGTCAACAAGTTAAAAGTGATCAATAGAAACTCGCCGGATTGTTGCAACCATTGGAAATTCCAAATTAGAAGTGGGAACAAATTTCTATGGATTTCATAGATGGCTTACCCAGAATCAAGAGAGGGAATGACAGTATATGGGTGATCGTAGATCGTTTCATGAAGACTGCCCATTTTATACCTGTCAGATCAAATAGAACCGCTTAGAGTCTGCACAGATTTATTTCAAAGAAATTGTTAAACTGCATGGAGTCCCCATCAGCATAGTCAGTGATAGAGACCCGATTTTTGCTAGTAAATTCTGGGAAGCATTCCAAGAAGAATTGGGAACAAAACTGAACTTGAGCACCGCTTATCATCCTCAAATAGATGGTCAAACTGATAGGTGAACCGCATACTAGAAGATTTATTGCGGGCTTGTATTATTGAATTTGGCAGATCATGGTAAGACTACTTGCATTTAGTTGAGTTCTCATACAACAACAGTTATCAAGCGAGCTTGAAAATGTCACCATTTGAAGCATTGTATGGTAGACCATGCAGATCTCCCGCATGTTGGGTAGAACCTGGCAATAGGCTTGTATTGTGACCTGATATGATTCGCGAAGCTTCAGATAAAGTTGATTTCATTAAGAAACGATTACAAATGGCTCAAAGCCGACAGAATAGCTATGCAGACTCAAGAAGAAGAGATTTAGCATTTGTTGTTGGTGACTATGTGTACTTGAGTGTTTCTCCGATGACGGGAGTAGTCTGATTTGGCAAAACAGGGAAGCTGGCACCTAGATTTATTGGTCTATTTCCTATACTTGAACGAATTGGAACTCTCGCTTATACAGTTCAATTACCTGACTGGTTGCCTGGTGTACATGATGTATTCCACGTGTCTCAACTTAGAAAGCATGTACATGATCCGGACTTCGTTGTAGATGAAGCCGCACAACAAAACTTGGAAATTACTCCAGAATTGGCAGTGAGAAGAATGCCGATAAAGATTATTAGCAAAGAAACTAAAGAGCTGAGGAACAAGAAGGTTCACTTATTCAATGTGCAGTGGAGTGGTGATCCTAGAGACTGTACTTGGGAAACTGAAGAGAGCATCAAGCAAGCTTATCCCAATTGCAGAGTGGATATCTCTGATTAACTATGGTGCAAGGTACATTTACCATATTTTGCATTTTTGTATTGTTTCCTATTTTACTATTGTTTTCGTTTTGGGACGAGTAGTTTTAACTATATATAATCCGACCTTAGCAAATATGATTTTTAAGTATATATATTTAAAGAATTATATATTTGAAAAGTTAATCAATAAATTGATTGTTGGTTGTGTTGTGTGATTGTTACTTTAAATAATTAATGACATTGGAATAATGAAACCAACATGTGAATGAAAGGTAAATTTAGCCAACTTGATCAAGTATTAAACAAGATTGAATTTTTTTTAGAGTTTCCTATATATACATGCATATACATTGAACAGGTAACTGGATTTGCTGTTGAGTAAAGAATTTATTTGCGTGCCTGACAAATAGGTAAACCTTAATGAGTTGGATCCACAATTTTATTTATTATACAAACTACTGTGAATGCCATTGGATGCGGAGTGTTGGCTGTTCTGTATGAGATTATAAATTTTGCCATAGGATAGTAACAATTAATTTTGAACTACACTACATGGCATATTGCGTGAAGATAGCACACTCTATCATATACCACATAAGCACTTGGAGCTTGTGTGACGAGGTTGAAGATTTACTATACAAGCGAGAGGCTTGTATGGCGATGACTATATTTCAGGTTATGCCGAAGACTGATATGGACTATATAAAATGTAATGGTAAACTACCAGATTAATAAAAACCCCACACAGGTCTGGAGTTGACAATAAACACGTCTCTCTAGTCATTAAGGCACAAAAACTATTTATAGGGTGACGAGAATTTATTCTCTGGAGTCATGATCTATACACACCCCCCTATGGACACAAAGTTATATCACTACAAATATGTGTAGGCTTTTTAGGATTTATTGGGTGCCTAATATGGCCTAACAAATTTCCAAACCCCTCCCCGTACAAAGGAGATTATGGCGAAATTTTTCAAAAAATTAGAGTGTTAGCCAAATTTTTGAAAAATTAGAAATTTTTAGAAACTAAAAAGTTAAAGAATGAAAGCCAGAAAGAAAGTTGAGTTGGTTGGTTAAACAACTTTTAGCTCCGTTCCTTTTCGAGGACGAAAAGATTTAAAGTGGGGAGATTGTAACAACCCGGAAAATCAGAACTAATTTAAAATTTTTATTTTGGCAATTTTAATGAATTTTTAATATTTAAAATGAATTATTTTAAATACTAACGACAAGAAATTTATTTTGAGTAGAATTAGAACGTATATATTTATTTGAATCGAAGTTGGAATATAACAATATTTATTTTAATTTTAAAAGGAGTTAGAAATAGCACGACAGTTTGAAAATTCAACTTTGAACTTTGACTGAATGTACAGGATTCAAAATAAACCGGATTTTAGTGGAACCAAAAATATTTAAATCTGTTTAAAAATATCTTTCTAATGAATTTGAAAAATCAAAATTTCATAGCGGGAATCAAAAGTTATGGCAAGATGGATATTCAGAATGGTCGCTATGGAATAAATATAGCCCATAAAAATAGAAATTTTGCAAACAACCTCTATTTCCGATGAAACCACTTTGATTGGATCAGGGATGTCAAATTATTGCTAGGTTTCAAATTCCATAATTTTTGGAATTAATATGTGAGCGTAGCAAAGGAAAACGCCTTTGGTAATTTCAGTTTGAATTGGATCGACCGGAAAAGTCCATTTTTCAAACGGTCTCCAAATTCGACGAAATTTGTTTTGTTGGGACAGTATCGTCCAAACATAGCTTGATTTATTTTTTTGGAATTTTTGAAATCAGTATGTGGCCTCGACAAATTAAAATGTGCGTTCAAATCTAAAATTGAATGCTTTATATTTTAATTTGAAGAATAACCGACTGAAACAGTCGAATGGGCTTACGAAACATATTCCGTTGTATCCAGAATAGGGATATTTAGCTATGAGCGACAGTCGTTGGGTTTGATTTGGAGTTCGTATCAGGTAAGGGGTATTTTTGGATTTAAAGAGAATATATATATATATATATAATAAAAAAATTTGGGCCAATCAGAACATAGCGTTGACTTTTCATTATCGTTCCAGACCCGATAGCCCCAGTCGCGATTGGCGGATTTGCTTCATTCCTTCCCTCCTCTTTAACTCTCTAATCGTTCAATGAAATCCTTTGCCCCAGTTAGGGTTTTTGTAGATCCCTGCTCCAGTTAGGTTTTTTGTAGATCTATACTCCAAAGTTTGTATTCGTGAAGAATCACCTCGCCAAAGTCCCACAGTTCGCCGGCTGATTCCTCCTCCTCCTGGCCACCAAGCTCACCTCCGTGAGAGGCGCAGGTGCGCCCTTCCTGGCTCCACCTTGTGGCATGCTCCGATCATTGCAATGTTGAGCGGTTAGATCGCAAATCCTTACCCTAGTTATGAACGACGAATTGAGGGGGTACGACAGTGTTTTAATTTAAATGATTATAACATTTAAAAGCGTTGCTAATTCGTTTACTGTATAAAATCATATCTTTTTCGTATGTTGTCGAAATCCAGTGAAACAAGAGACATTGGACTCATGGCGACGTCGTCTACATTTTAGAAGAGACCGGAGAATTTTTGGATCCTCCTACAATTTTAGAAGGAGTGGAACCCAATGTGAGATTTCTAAATTCAAATTGGGAATGGAATAGCGATGTATAATTTATATAAACAAAGTATAAATTATATACGCGTTGTATACCTCATATATGGGCATTGTATAAATTATTTAAGCGATGTATAAATTGTACATGCGTTGTATATACCATATATAGTGATATGGTATTGTAATGGAAATATATACATTTATATATACATATATATATACACACTCCCCTCGTCCACAAACCATGGACGATATGTATATTGGTTGTGATTGTTTGGATTGTGGTTTGGAATTGATTGATCGTGGTTGCAACAACATTAGTTGTGTTTGTGGTATATTTACATTGTTGTGAAAAGAAATTGGGGTGCATCACATCAAAATCATAATTTTATTCTTCGCTGAATATTGTTTTAAAATATATGTTATTTAAAATATCCTTTACTTTAAAAGATTCTTTAATTTAGAATATACTTTATTTTAAAATGTCCTTAATTTATGAATCGGAATGCGATTCAATCAATTACCATATAATCTCAGTTATATGGATTTCATGCATCGCATGTATGCAACAATAATGATAAATAATCATCAAATAGTCCATTACATACAGAGTGATATTTACAACTGTGTGAGCGTTAAGATAAATAAATAACGCTCATCACAACTTGTCAATCAATTGATTGACATACAACTAAATATTGGGACCCGTGTATGTCAAATATCATCCCAATACCCATGTAGGGTTTTCAAACGACAATAGTGAATTTAAATAAATTATTGGTTGAAAAATTTAACCAATTCTAATTCAGTTTGAATTATTTTTCTAATTAGCCAATTTTCAAGGTAAATTATAAATAAATATTTATAATTTAATTTTAACTACTACATTAATGTTAACATTATTTTTAATACGTTAAACATTCAACATCACAAACAACACACACTACAATCCAAACAAACAATCATGGTTTGTACAATAAATAGTGTCGGGTGCTACTAAGCACCATCCACATCCTAGTATATATTTAACTATAAAATAAATTGTGTGAGAAAGAGTTCTAACCTTTGGTTTCCACTACGTCATTGTTCTTTAAATGGTCTGGATTTGAATTTGCTTCCAGTCGGTTCCATCGCAATCTGTTTCATGCGGTTTATATATTAAAAATCATATTTTTTTAATACGATGCTACATATAATTAGAAATCACATTTTTAAACAGTTCTATATATTTTTTTAAATCATATTTTTATCACAAGTCATTTATATAAAAAATAGATTTTTATATATTCTATTTCACTATGAAAATCACGTTTTTATAACTATGTTATTATGTATAAAAATTATATATATATATATATATATATTAAAACAATGTTTTTTCTATTAAAAATCATATTTTAAATACAATGCTTTTCATATTTAAAAAGCAGGAAATAAATCAATGTTATTTATATTTAAAAATCATATTTTAAATAATAACGCTTTATTTCTATTTAAAAAAATACCAATTCTATATTAAAAATAATAGTAATTTTATTTTAAAACAATGCTAATTTCATTCCAAAAGCAGTGCTCTTTTTATTTTTTAAAGCAATGCTATTTTTATTTTCTAAAAGAATGCTCTTTTCATTTTATAAAACAATGCTATTTTTATTTTCTAAAACAATGCTCTTTTCATTTTCTAAAATAATGCTATTTTTAATTTCTAAAACAATGTATATTTTTATATTCTTAAATAATGTATATTTTTATTTTCTAAAACAATGTATATTTTTATTTTTAAAAAATGTATACTTTTATTTTAAAACAATGTATATTTTTATTTTTAAAACAATGTATATTTTTTATTTTTGAAACAATGTATATTTTTACATTAACTAATTACCTAAATTATATAACTAAATATAAAATTAACCTTTAATTTCGTTTTACCAAACGCTGCCTTTTCTCCTTTCTTCTTCCCCGCTCCCTCTTCCGCCAATTCACGAAAAGACTCCACTTCCGTTCATCACGTCACACGCTACCTATGACCTCCAACCACCAATCTAACTACGCCACATCAAAGGCCTGACATCCCTCGACCATCGCCCGTGACCATGGCGACTCCGATCTTCTCCTTGTGCCGAAAAAGGACTGTGAACTTCATCACTTTGTAGCCCCCCCGCCTCTACATCGATCAAAAACAGATCATCCCCGTACCAATCTAGAGAGTATGGAACGCTCTCCAATTTTTGTTTTAATTTCATGAATTAATTCGTTATAAGGAAGAAGAATTTAACGATTTAATTTGGGAGCGTTTTAATCGCCCATTTCCTTGAACTGGCGACTCCCGTATAGAGATGGAACTAGGGTTTTAAAAATTCTCCTATTGGCCCATTATATAATTATTTTATTTAATACTCTTTAGATTTCCGAAAATATCTGTTTATTGATACGAACTCCAAATCCAACCCAACGACTATTGCCCCTAGCCAAATACCCCCATTTCAGACCCAACGGGACCTGTTTCGTTAGCTAATTCGACTGTTTCGATCAGTTTTCCTTAAAATTAAAATAAAAATTAGTATTTATTGAATTTAAGAACACATTTTAATTTACCAAGGCCGGATACTGACTCCAAGAATTCCTAAAAATAAATTTAGCTATATTTTTATGATACGTTCCTAACGAAACTAATTTCGTTGGATTTGGAAACCGTTTGAAAAATGGTCATTTTCTGGTCGATCCAATCCAACTAAAATTGACAAAATACATTTTCTTTTGCCATGCTCACATATTAATTCCAAAAAGTATGACAATTGGAATCTAGAAAAAAATTGACATTCCGGATCCAATAAAAGAGGTTTCGTCGAAAATAGAGGTCATTTGCAAAATGGCTATTTTTAAGGGCTATATATTATCTTATAATATATATAAATTCCATAACGACTATTTTGAATTTTAAACTGGACATAACTCTTTATTCCCATTATGAAATATGGATTTTTCACATTCGTTAGAAAGATATTGTTAAACAGATTCTAATATTTATGTTTTTACCAAAATCCGACTTATTTTGAATCATGTACATTCAATTGAAATTTAAAATCAAAATTTCAAACTGTTGCGCCATTTCAAGCTCCTTTTATAATTAAAATAAATTTATTTGTTATAACTTTGATTTAAATAAATTTTTAGTTGTTATTATTTAAATAAATAATTTTAAATATTCAAAATCCATTAAAATTGCTAAAATAATTTTTTTAATTTTGTTCTGAAAATCCCGGTTGTTACAGTCTCCCCCACTTAAAATCTTTTCGTCCTCATAAAGGAACGGAGCTGAAAGTGGTTTAACTAACCACCAACTCAACTTTCATTCTGGCGTTCATCCTTTAACTTTTTAGTTTCTAAGAATTTTCTAATTCTTAAAAAATTTGGCTAATACCCTAAATTTTCGAAAAATTTCGCCATAACCTCCTTTGTACGGTTTGATATTTAAAATCGCAACTAGCCACGTAGGGCCCTCATCAATCCAAAAGAAAACTCATAAAATCATCAAACTCAAGAAATACAATAAATATGTACCTACTTGTCGGGCATACAATTTTATTCCTTTTCTTAGCTTCATTGCCATGACCTATTCACACACACACACACACACACACACACACACACACACACACACACATATATATATATATATATATATATGTACATGTATGCAATTGCAACAAATTGTCAATTGAGTTCAATATTTTATTCAATTTGGCAAAATTTATCATTCATTCACCTTTTGGCTAAATTAATTATCATTCCAATAATTTTATTAATCAAACTAATCATCAAATAACACAGCCAGCAATCAATTAGTTGATTAACTTTTTCATAAATAACTTTACATATAGTCAAAAATCATATTTTTAGTGCAAATCACAACAATAAACTCTAACTAAGTTTTGGTTCTCACACCAGTCAATTGGAAATATATAGATATCCCACTTTCGAAACTCAAACATAAATACTGATGATGACCGATTAATCACTAGAATTATCCCCAGGCGACTAGAGTGTGATTCTATATCTACCTAGTATATTTGAGACTTCATATACATGTGGATTAGACGTATATGCAAAATCTTTATATACTTGATTATCCAAATTCAATATAAAATAGAATAGTCGAATACGTATAATAAGGTTTAAATTTTCAAAACAATATTTATTTTCAATTTTTTATTTTAAAGATAACACTCTTTGAAACTCATTCAAGCATACTACTGATCCCATCTCTAACAAGTCATTCATATTGCATATTACTAATCCAATCTCTGAAGAATTCTTTCATACGATTCTAATATATCTTGTTCTTGAGCTCTGTAAACCAAAGCTCTGATACCACGCTGAAACAACCCTAACTTCCGCTTACGGGAAAGCCGGGATTGAGTAGAGAACACGACAAATTAGAACACAAACAGAAGAACATTTCATTGATATTACAACAACTTACATTAGAGTATAAGAATATAACAGAGTATGAATAAATAATATGCATCAGAAAAATATCATAGATTTAAATTACATTTATATAGCAGTGGAAAAATAATACAAAATACAACTGAAAGAAAAACACAGATACAGAGCTTTCCGAATATCGCTTCAGCTGTAAACCAGAATCCTGTGAAAATAAATCTACAAAACCAAAACTACTTGCTTCCCGTGTAGGAAATATGGGCACCTAGAGTTTAGGTTAAAACAATAAACTCTAGGTCAGTCAAGGGGCTGGTGTGAGAACTACAACAGTTATTAATCTTTATTTTAAAAGTTGGGGAAATCATGGGACCACGCCGTATATCACGGAACTGGTTTCCTCCACATGAATCTTAGTTTAAAATAAAACAATGCAATGCTTTTTGGAAAGATGAAGCTATTATAAGACTCAGGTCCCATCATACAATGCAACGCAAGCCGGAGGGTAAAGTTTTCTCTTACAATAGCCAAACATGCTTGGTATGTTTAAAACAAATTATTTTTGATATTACTATAAGTGTATAGTGTCAAAAACAACTTCAAATATAAATGTATCAATCATACACGGCATGGGTACCATATATCATGTCGCTATACTAGTTCTATAATCAAAACCGAACAATGTCGTATTGGAAGTTGGATTTCCATCTATGAACCAAGGCAAGGGATCATCCTTATTGAATTCGAGACAATCTAGCCCATATCTCAGGATCAGTCGCAACTGCACCTTGGAGCCATAGGGGCGGTCCACAACTTACGTTAATGGATTATATATAATTCCTGAACAATACGTTTCCCCGCCCTATGGGGCATAAATCAAAAGCCACTAGGGACTCAAATCCGAGGTACCTCGCTATCCATCATCCACATAAGTAAAAATGTCTGAGCTCCATACCATGACACCACTCCTAGCTAGAAAGAAACGCATGTTCTCCCCGGATCCTTCTCCCGTTTTTGGTTCATACCAAGGTGTGAGGCTCGCGAATCAACGTTATACACAAAGCTATGCTAATTAAAGTCATGCTTTGATCATCATCTACAAGGCTCTGATTTTCAATAAAAGCCTTGATAATTTGCATCTTGGCATGCCGCACTGAAAATTCACGCCATGTGACTGATGTCTATCGGTATATAACCTCTAAGCTCGTATGTCTCAGAGAAGGGTGTTAAGCAAGAGAATAAATTCTCCGCCACCAAGCAGATATATATTTAATAGAAATCAATCAACACAGAGTAAAATCCAATGTCAGAAACACATCCATTTACAAGTCCATTCTGGGTGTGAACGAAACCAGAGGCACCTTATTCCTCGTCCCATATGTCCAATACAGGAGAGAGGTCCTTGAATATCCATCGATCTCCAAGTACGTCTGGACGATCAACACTTATTACCTTGTCTGGGTGTACAGCCCAATCAAGGCATCAGTAATCATACAAACGATGTGAAGAACTCCGATCTTCAACCACTGTCTTCATCGTTGACTTTAAATCGTCGTAGTAATTATTCGGAATGGGTTAAACTCGGTCTTTCCGAATAATTCGCGTATTTTATAATCAATAATCAAGTGCTATATAAACACATAATATGCCTCATTCCAATCCAAAATATTCTTTTAATAAAATGCTCACATTATTAGGGAAAAAGTTCCTATTAATTTTATCAAAGATAAATTCTGTAATAACCCGGAAAATCTGGGCCAGTTTAAAATTTTTATTTTGGCAATTTTCATGAATTTTGAATATTTAAAATATATTATTTTAAATAATATCAACGAGAAATTTATTTTGAATAGAATTCGAACGTATATATTTATACGCTGTCGTTATAATATAAATATTTATATATAATTATAAATAGAATTGAAAATGGCGCGGTAGTTCGATAATTTGATTTCAAAATTCAATTGAATGTACCAGGTGCAAAACAATCCGGATTTTAGTGAAACCAAAAACAATAGGATATAATTGATAAAATCTTTCCAACGAATCCGAAAAATCGAAATTTCATAGCGGGAATCAAAAGATATGTCCAGTTGAAAATTCTGAATAGTCGCTATGGAATTCAGGCCCTTAAAAATAGACGTTTTGCAAACGACCTCGGATTTCGATGAAACCACTTTTGTTGGGTCCGTGATGTCAAATTATTGCTAGATTCCAAATTTCATAATTTTTCGAATCAATATGTGAGCATGGCAAAGGAAAACGCGTTTGACCAGTTTTAGTTGATTTTAATTGACTGGAAATTGGCCACTTTTCAAACGGTCTCAGAATTCGACGAAACTAGTTTTGCTAGGACCGTATCGTCAATACGAAGCTAGAAAATATTTTTCTGGAATTTTTCGGGTTATTATGTGGCCCCGGTAAATTGAAATGCGCGTTCAAATTCAATATATAGAGTTATATGTTGATTTTAACGGAAACTGATCGAAACGATCGAATCAACCTACGATACATATCCCATTGTGTTCGGAATGGGGGTAAAATGCTATGGACGACAGGCGGTGGGCCTCGTTTCGAGGTCGAAATAAAAAGTCAACATTTTAGAAATATAAAAAAGAACCCAGGAATTAATCGCGACGCCGTCTATACCTCTGGCCACCGCACCCGCCGTCTACCCCACGCCAACGTCGGCCTTGCCCTGCTCCCCTCCTCACCGTCGCCCGTTCACTGCTCCACCCTCCAACGTTCGCGACCTCGAACCCCAGTCGCCGCCTCCGCCACCGCGAGAAAAACCCTAGCCGAGCCGTCGTCGATCAAACCATGCACCAGTCACCCTCACAATCACCCACCACCGAAGAATTTAATCCCCTACACCTCCGCCGTTCAAGCCTTCAACGTCGGTTCGCTCTCCGCCCTGACCTAAGCTGGCTCCGACGCTGCCAGAGGTGAGCACGACTTCAACACCGACGAACTGACTACATCCATTGACCCTAGACCGCCCTTCCTGATGCTGCTCTGGTCTTTCGCCGAACTCGATGTAAGTTTTCATGTTTGTTTCTTTTTAGCTAAAGAAAGCTAGGATTTTTAAAACTGAAAATATAGATTTTTAATTAGAGAAAGACTGGATTTTTAATTACATAAGAATACAATTTTTATATATTGAATAGCAAGGTAAAAATTCGATTTTTATATATTGAATAGCATAGTAAAAATTCAATTTTTATATATTGAATAGCATTGTAAAAATTCGATTTTTATATATTGAATAACATAGTAAAAATTTGATTTTTATATATTGAATAGCATAGTAAAAATTCGATTTTTATATATTGAATAGCATAGTAAAAATTCGATTTTTATATATTGAATAGCATAGTAAAATTTCGATTTTTATATATTGAATAGCATAGTAAAAATTCGATTTTTATATATTGAATAGCAAGGTAAAAATTCGATTTTTATATATTGAATAGCATAGTAAAAATTTGATTTTTATATATTGAATAGCGAAGTGAAAATGTGATTTTTATATATATAGTGGCTACGGGCAACGAAAGCGACAAAAGGCGAAAATGACGAAGACTTCTACATTTGAAGTGTCGTGAAGTTGGGATAGCTATCGATGAGAATTTCTCACTCTTAAATTTCTTTTCTAGTTATATATATATACTAGGATGCAGACGGTGTTTAGTAGCACCCGACACAATCGTCCACAGACCATGGACTTGTTTGTTTGGTTGCATAGATTAGTTGGATGATTTGATTTGAATTTGGTTGTTTGGTAAATTTGATCGATGTGTGAATGGCGTGGGCCTTCACTAGACCGGGGATAAGGCTAGGCCTCGTCCCGTTTCTAGTATCGTGCCGTTATGCCGCCGAAATTTCCTAAAATAAATTAGAAAAATAAAAATATCATTTTATTTAAAGAATGAACTGAATAGAAATTCATGTGTTGAAATAAAATATTTTATCATTAAAAATACAATTTTTAACGTAGAAGTGAATAAAATAAAATATTCATTTACAAACCGGACGGTTTGTTTATGTACACCTATTTGAAGGACATTGATTGGGTCGATAAATTTTACACATCGCCCAACTGCACAAATAAAATCTGCATTTGATTGTTTGAAAACCCCACACGGGTGTTGGGATGAAATTTGAAGTTCACTCATCCTGATTGATTAAATATGTCGATCGATTGATTGACAGGCTGTTATAAGCGTTAGATATCTATATTTGATGCTTATACAGTGTAATGCACTTTGGTTGATGGTTGATTATTTTTCAATGCTATTATATACGTGTGATGTATGAAAATCCATATAATTAACATTATATGGTGATTGATTGGGCCTCATTCCAATTTAGAAAATAAAGAGTATTATAATATAAAGGTTCATGTGTTGACTGTACTCATCCGTTGAGATTAGTCATGTGTTGAACGAAATATTTTAATAATAAAATTTACATCTTTATCAATATAATATAAAGGTTCATGTGTTGACTGTACTCATCCGTTGAGATTAGTCATGTGTTGAACGAAATATTTTAATAATAAAATTTACATCTTTATCAATATAATATAAAGGTTCATGTGTTGACTGTACTCATCCGTTGAGATTAGTCATGTGTTGAACGAAATATTTTAATAATAGAAATATTTGAAATAGAATATTTGAAATAGAAATATTTGAAAAGGAAATATTTGAAAAAGAAATATTTGAAATAGAATATTTGAAAATAGAAATATATGAAGCCGTGTTGATTAGATTGACGCCATTTTGACGTGAACGATATTTATATCGATTTTATTCATTTTAAAATGAATATTGAAAAGTGATTTCGAAATCGAATATTTTGAAATGAAAATGAATTGAATATAAAACGATTTCGAAATGAATTAAATATAAAACGATTTCGAAATGAATTGAATATAAAACGAATTCGAAATGAATTGAATATAAAACGATTTCGAAATGAATTGAATATAAAATGATTTCGAAATGAATTGTATATAAAACAAATTTGAAATGAATTGAATATAAAACGATTTCAAAACGAATTGAATATAAAACGATTTCGAATTGAATTGAATAGAAAACAAATTTGATTTCAATTGAATATATAACGAATTTGATTTCGAATTGAATAGAAAACCAATTTGAATTCGAATTGAATAGAAAACGAATTGAATTCAAATTAAATAGAAAACAAATTTTATTTCAATTGAATATATAACGAATTTGATTTCGAATTGAATAGAAAACCAATTTGAATTGAATCGAATAGAAAACCAATTTGAATTCGAATTAAATAGAAAACGAAATGAATTTGATTCAAATAGAAAACAAAATGAATTTGATTTGAATAGAATTTGAATTGAATCGAATAGAAAACCAATTTGAATTGAATCGAATAGAAAACCAATTTGATTTCGAATTGAAAAGAAAACGAATTGAATTCAAATTAAATAGAAAACGAAATGAATTTGATTCAAATAGAAAACGAAATGAATTTGATTTGAATAGAATTTGAATTGAATTGAATAGAAAACGAACTTGAATTGAATCGAATAGAAAACCAATTTGAATTGAATCGAATATAAAACCAATTTGAATTGAATCGAATAGAAAATGAATTTGAATTGAATTAAAATTTGAATTGAATAGAAATGAATTTTAAAACGAATTTATAAGGAAAAATTCAATTTTGATTTGAATTGGAAGTTGAAATTGTTTTTGAAACGAATTTGAAATGAATTATAAAATTCGTTTTAAAAAGGTAATCGACGAAATATATATAATATATATATATGATATATATAATGGCCTGAATAGAACGCGCCGCGCTGCGGTAGTTCGTGAATTTCAACCCTTGACTTCGAACGGACATTACGGGAGATCCGACCGTCAGATTCTCCTAAAACCGGAACCATTGGGTTCGTATCGAGAAGATCTTTCTAACGAATATTAGAAATTCAAAATCTAACGGTTGGATTTGGAGATACGTCCAAATCAAATTTGGAAAAGGTCGCTGTAAGTGCAGTTCGATGGCCGTTGATGGAAATCGACTGTACGGGCCTTGATAAAATTATTAAACATATCAATAATTTGTGTAAAATAATAAGAAATGATTTGGGAAAAATTGGGATGAAAAACTCCATATTTGAAAAGATAAAAATAGATTTTTATCGAATTGAACTAGTTTTGAACTAAAATTAAACCCGTTATTTTTAAATAAATAAATTGGATTCGAAACGGGTTTTAAATAGAATTGATTGTTGGTTTATCATGAACAGTGTTTTAAATAACACTTGTTCTTTAACCCGATAATAAATAGAATGTAGTTTGGGTTTGTCGTGAACTGTGTTTTAAATGACACTAGTTCTTTAACCCAATAAAAGGAGTTTTTAATGAATCTGCAATTAGATTGATATGTGAATTTGTAATCTAAATTATCAAATTTAGAAAATGAGCGAGAATGGAGTATTACCAGTTTTGCTCCAAAGCGATAGTTAAATCTTTAATTAGATTTGAACGTGAAATGGTAATTAATTTTACCGACATCACCGTGGTGTTAGATATGGAGTATTACCAGTTTTGCTTCATGGGACGAATAGGTTGGGATTGGGAAATAAAATAAATAATTACTTCGGTGTTGTTCGCTAATCTCGACTAGTTTGGAAAACCATGATTTGGTTTGAAATGACATCCAAAGGAAGATTAAAGGATAAATTTTAAAGAATTTATCTTGGATAAAATTAATGGGAACCTTTCCCAAAAGATGTGAATATTTAAATAACAGAATATTCAGAATTGGAATGAGGCGTATGTTGTTTTGTGTAACATTTGTTTTTAATATACGCGGGTTGTTCAGAAAGGTCGGGTTTATACCCATTCTGAATAACCGATTCGACGATATGTCGAAGATGAAGACGGTGGTTGAAGACCGGAAGTCTTCACATCGTTTGGGTGATTACTGATGATCTTGATTGGGCTGTACACCAAAGATGAGGGAATCAGTTAGTGGTCGTCCAGACGTACTTGGAGATCGATGGATATGCGAGGAAAGTGCCTCCGGTTTTGTTCAGACCCAAAACGAACTTGTAAATGGATTGTGTGTCTGACATTGGATTTTATTCTGTGGTGATTGATTTCTGTTAATTATATATATGTTTGGCGGCGGAGAATTTATTCTCTTGCTTAACGCCCTTCTCTGAGACGTACGAGCTTAGAGGTTATATATCGATAGATATCAATCGCATGGCATGAATTGCCTGTGTGGCACACTGAGTTGCATAGATCGAGGCTTCTGTTGAAAAGCAAAGTCTTGTGGTTGATGATCAACGTTTCTTTCTAGCTTTGGTGGTGTCAGTGACTTACCAGCCCTGACATTTATATACTTTTCACCTATATGGTTGTTGGATGAGGCGCCTCGATTTTAGGTCTGTAAGGACCGGGAAACGTGTGTTCAGGAATAACTAATCCTCTAACGTAAGTGAGGACCGGCCCTGAAGATCCAGGATTGCCCAGAGTGTGTAGTCCTGAGACATTTGCTAGAGTGTCTCGAAAGCGGAGAGGAGCTTTCCCCTTGCCTCGACTCATGACGGAAATCCAATTTCCAATACGTGTATTGCTGTTTTAATTGTAGAACTAGTATGGCGACATGATATATGGTACCCATGCCGTCTATGATTGATATTTATGATTGAAATTGTTTTGACACTATACACTTATTATAGTATCAAATGTTTTGTTTTTAAAACGTATCAAGCATGTTTGGCTATTATAAGGGAAAACCCTATCCTCCGGCTTGCGTTGCATTGTGTGATGGGACCTGGGTCTTATAATAGCTTCATTTTTCGAAAAAGCATTGCGTTGTTTTCTCTATGCACTGGTATTCTTGGGAGGAAACCCGTTCCGTGTTATACGGCGTGGTCCCTTGAATTGCTCTCTTTTAAAATAAAGTTTTAAATAACTGTTTTAGTTCTCACACCAGTCACATGACTGACCTGGAGTTTATTGTTTTACCCTAAACTCTGGGTGCCCCTATTTTCCGCTCGGGCAGCTAGTAGTTTTGGTTTTGCAGATTTATAATCACAGGATCCTGGTTTACAGCTGGAATGATATCCGGAAAGCTCTGTATCCGTGTATTACTTTCAGTTGTGTTTTATATTATTTTCCGCTGCTATGTAATTTATTGTAATCTCTGATATTTGTTGAATGTAATTTATTCATTATACTCTGTATATTCTTGTATCTGATGGAATTGTTGTAATAGCAATGAAATGTTCTTCTGTTTGTGTTCTGATTTGTCTTGTCCTCACAGTCATTCGTTCTTTCTCATCTCTTCGGAGATCGGGGAAGTTACGGGTCACCACAAATTCTTTTAAATTTATTCTTTTAAATCTGGATCTCAATTTCAAAAGATTTTATTTTATCTTTTAACAATTCCACCAAATTAAGGTTTATTCACTAGTTGGGATTAACGAACCTTACCCAGGTAATCATTTGTTGTTTATTGTCCCAATCCCAACCTATTCATCCCATGGAGCAAAACTGGTAATAATCCATATCTAACACCACAGTGTTATCGGTAAAATTAATTACCATTTCACATTCAAATCTAATTAAAGATTTAACTATCGCCTGGAGTAAAACTGGTGGTACTTCATTCCCGATCATTTCAAGAATTCGATACATTTAATAATCTCATTCCCATTTCAATCTAAATAAAAATTTATTAAAACTACAATTTGGTTTTAATATCAAAAATCATTACTTAATGATTATTCAACTTTAGGAAAATAAATCCTAGCTTTAACTGGATTAAAGAACCGATATCATTTAAAATACAGTTCACGATAAACCAAAATCATCTTCCACCAAAATGGTATCTTCACGGAAATCATAACAGTATATAATCGATATAAATTTCCATATCAGATATTAATACAAATAGAATAACAACAAAGCCTTTTAAATTCCATATATAGTAACGGTCTTCCTTCAAAGAAGCTCATCTCGATTATTAAATCGAATTCCATTCAATTCCAATTTAATATATTAAATTGGAAAACTTTACTTTGGAAAATTTCCATTTAAATCTTAATAAAAGATTTATAAATTCCAAATTATATTTTCACTGTTAATCAGGTAAAAGAACGAATGTCGTTAAAATCACAGTTCATAATGAACCCAATTCACATTTCATTTCAGTTCCAATTAAATATTAGTTAATTGGTAAATTTATCTAAATTTTAATTAAAAGATTTAACCTTTTCTCAATTGGGTTTAAGAGCAGTGTTATTTAAGACACCATCTACGGCAAACCCAAAAATCCAATTTATTTATATTTAAATCCAATTAAATATTAATTAATTGGAAAACTTCATTAAATATTAATTTAAAGATTTATTCTTTTCTCATCGGGGTTTTAAGAACAGTGTAATTGAAGACGCCATCCACGACAAACCCAAAAATCCAGTTTATTTATATTTAATCCTAATTAAATATTAATTAATTGGAAAACTTCGTTAAATTTTAATTTAAAGATTTATTCTTTTCTCATCGGGGTTTTAAGAACAGTGTTATTGAAGACACCATCCACGACAAACCCAAAATCCAATTTATTTATATTTAAAAACATTGGATTATTATTCTAGTTAATAACTAGTTCATTTCAATAAAAAAATATTTATCTTTTAATATATGGAATTTTTCACCCAAAATGTTTCCAAATTATTAATAATAATTTTACACAATTCTTCCATATTTTTAATAATTTTATCAAGGCCCGTACGGTCGGTTTCCAATAACGGCCACCGAACTGCATCTATAGCGACCTTTTTCAAATTTGATTTGGACATAATTCCAAATCCAACCGTTAGTTTTCAAATCTCCTATATTCATTGGAAAGCTCTTTTCGATACAAACACAACGGTTCTAGTTTTAGGAGAATCCAACTGTCGGGTCTCCCGTTACATCAATTTAAAGTTAATGGTCGAAATTCGCGAACGGTCACTGCGCGGCGCGTTCTGTTCAGGCCATTAAATATATATAATATATATATATATTATATGTATTTCGTTGATTTCCGTTAAAACGTATTTTATAAATCGTTTATATATTCGTTTTAAAACGTTTCCAACTTCTTTTTCAATTTTAAATCAAAATTGAATATTCTATATCTTTATCATATTAAAATGATAATATTTTCAAAATATTAGATTTTAAAGTCACTTCTTTTCGATATTCACTATAAAGTGAATAAAATCAATCGATAAACCCGTTTGGGTTAAAATGGCATTTCTATACTTAACCCGGCTTCATATTTTTATATTTTTGTGTCCATTCAAAATCGGACATCAAAATCATAATTTTATTCTTCACGGAATATTGTATTAAAATATTTGTTATTTATAATATCCTTTATTTTAAAAGATTCTTTAATTAAAAATATACTTTATTTTAAAATATTCTTTATTTTGAAATATCCTTTATTTCTGAATCGGAATGCGACTCAATCAATTACCATATAATCTCAGTTATATGGATTTCATACATAGCATGTGTGCAACAATAATGATAAATAATCATCAAACAGTCCATTCACATCCAGAGTGATATTTACAACTGTGTGAGCATTAAGATAAATAAATAAAGCTCATCACAGCCTGTCAATCAATCAATTGACATACAACTAAATATTGGGACCCGTGTGTGTCAAATATCATCCCAATACCTATGTGGGATTTTCAAACAACAACCGTGAATTTAAATAAATTATTGGTTAACAAATTTAACGAATTCTAATTCGGTTTGAATTATTTATCTAATTATCCAATTTTCACTATTTAAATTATAAATAAATAATTATAATTTAATTTCAACTACTACATTAATGTTAACATTATTTTTAATTCGTTAAACATTCAACATCATAAACAACACACACTACAGTCCAAACAAACAATCATGGTTTGTACAATAAATAGTGTCGGGTGCTGCTAAGCACCGTTTGCATCCTAGTATATATTTAACTGTAAAATAAATTGTGTGAGAAAGAGTTCTCACCTTTGGTTTCCACTGCGCTATTGTTCTCTGAATGGTTTGGATTTGAATTTGTTTCCAGTCGGTTCCGTCTCAATCTGTTTCATGCGGTTTATATATTAAAAATCATATTTTTTTAATACGATGCTATATATAATTAGAAATCACATTTTCAAACTGTTATATATATTTATAAAAATCATATTTTTATCACAAAGTCATTTATATAAAAAAAGATACATTTATATATATTATATTTCACTTTAAAAATCACGTTTTTATAACTATGTTATTGTATATAAAAATTATATATATATACACATACATTAAAACAATGCTTTTTCTTTTAAAAATCATATTTTGAATATAATGTTTTTCATATTTAAAAAGCAGGAAATAAATCAATCTTATTTATATTTAAAACTCATATTTTAAACAATAACACTTTATTTCTATTTTAAAAACAATACCAATTCTATATTAAAAATAATGCTAATTTTATTTTAAAAAAAATGCTAATTTTATTTCAAAAACATTGCACTTTTTATTTTCTAAAACAATGTTAATTTTATTTTCTAAAACAATGCTCTTTTCATTTTCTAAAACAATGCTATTTTTATTTTCTAAAACAATGCTCTTTTCATTTTCTAAAACAATGCTATTTTTATTTTCTAAAATAATGTATATTTTTATTTTTAAAACAATGTATATTTTTATTTTTAAAACAGTGTATATTTTTATTTTTAAAACAATGTATATTTTTTATTTTCAAAACAATGTATATTTTTACATTAACTAATTACCTAAATTATATAATTTAATATAAAATTAACCTGTAATTTCGTTTTACCAAACGCTGCATTTTCTCCTTTCTTCTTCCCCAATCACTCTTCAGCCAACTCACGAAAAGACTCCACTTCCGTTCATCACGTCGCGCGTTACCTTGGACCTCCAGCCACCAATCTAACTACGCCACATCAAAGGACTGATAGCCCTCAACCATATCCCGTGACCATAGTGACTCCGGTCATCGGAAAAGGTCTGCGAACTTCACCACTTTGCAGCGGCTCCCCCACCTCTACTTCAATCGAAAAAAGATCATCGCCATACCAATCTGGAGAGCTTGGAACGCTCTCCAATTTTTGTTTTAATTTCATGAATTAATTGGATATAAGGAAGGAGAATTTAACGATTTAATTTGGGAGCGTTTCAATCGCCCATTTCCTTGAACTGGCGGCGCCCATATAGAGATAAAACTAGGGTTTTAAAAATTCTAATTATTTTATTTAATATTCTTTATATTTCCAAAAATAACTATTTATTGATATGAACTCCAAATCAAACACAATGACTGTTGCCCCTAGCCAAATAACCCCATTCTAGACTCAACGGGATATGTTTCGTAAGCCGATTCGATTGTTTCTGTAAGGACCCGTAACTTCCCTGTGAAGGAAAGCGCGGATACTTTGAGAACAACACACAAATGAACGCAGACGGAAGAACATTTCATTGTTATTACAACAATTCCATCAGATACAAGAATATACAGAGTATGAATGAATAAATTACATTCGATAAATATCAGAGATTACAATAAATTACATAGCAGCGGAAAATAATACAAAATACAACTGAAAGTGATACACGGATACAGAGCTTTCCGAGCATCGTTCCAGCTGTTAATCAGGACCCTGTGAACATAAATCTGCAAAACCGAAACTACTAGCTGCCCGTGTGGAAAATAGGGGCACCCAGAGTTTAGGTTAAAACAATAAACTCCAGGTCAGTCATGGGACTGGTGTGAGAACTAAAACAGTTATTTAAAACTTTACTTTAAAAGAGAGTAATTCAAGGGACCACGCCGTATAACACGGAACGGGTTTCCTCCCAAGAATACTAGTGCATATAACAAAACAACGCAATTCTTTTTGGAAAAAATGAAGCTATTATAAGACCCAGGTCCCATTACACAATGCAACGCAAGCCGGAGGATAGGGTTTTCCCTTATAATAGCCAAACATGCTTGGTACGTTTAAAACAAATCATTTGATACTATTATAAGTGTATAGTGTCAAAACAATTTCAATCATAAATATCAATCATAGGCGGCATGGGTACCATCTTTCATGTCGCCATACTAGTTCTACAATTAAAACCGCAATATCACGTATTGGAAATTGGATTCCGTCATGAGCCGAGGCAAGGGGCAAGCTCCTCTCCGCGTTCGAGACACTCTAGCAAATGTCCCAGGACCCCACTATGATCCTTGGATCTTCAGGGCCGGTCCTCTCTTACTTTTGAGGATTAGTTATTCCTGAACACACGTTTCCCGGTCCTTACAGACCTATATCCGAGGTGCCTCATATCCAACAACAACACATGTGAAAAGTATATAAATGTCAGGGCTGGTAGGTCACTGACACCACCTTAGCTAGAAAGAAACGTCGTGCTCTCCCTGCAGTCACTATCCCGTTTTTGACTCATACCGAGGTGTGAGGCTCGCGAATTCACGTTATACACAAAGCTACGCCACACAGGCCGTGCTTTGATCATCAACCACAAGACTTTGCTTTTCAACAGAAGCCTTGATCAATTGCCACTTACGCATGCCACATTGGCAATTCACTCCATGCGACTGATGTCCATCGATATACAACCTCTGAGCTCGTACGTCTCAGAGAAGGGCGTTAAGCAAGAGAATAAATTATCCGCCGCCAAACAGGTGTATATTTAATAGAGATCAATCAACACAGAATAAAATCCAATGTCAGACACACAATCCATTTACAAGTTCGTTCTGGGTCTGAACTAAACCGGAGGCACTTTCCTCGCATATCCATCCATCTCCAAGTACGTCTGAACGATCACCAACTGATTCCCTCATTCTGGGTGTACAGCCCAATCAAGATCATCAGTAATCACCCAAACGATGTGAAGACTTCCGGTCTTCAACCACCGTCTTCACCTTCGACATCTCGTCGAATCGATTATTCAGAATGGGTATAAACCCGGTCTTTCTGAATAACCCACGTATATAATAAACGAATGTTACACAAACACAACAAACGCCTCATTCCAATTCAGAATATTCTTTTATTCACAAAATCACATTCCTAGGGAAAGGTTCCCATTAATTTTATCCAAGATAAATTCTTCTAAATTTATTCTATAATCTTCCTTTGGATATCATTTCAAACTAGTCGGGATTAGTGAACCACACCGAAGTAATTATTTATTTTATTTCCCAATCCCAACCTATATATCCCATGGAGAAAACTGGCAACACTCCACATCTAACACCACGGTGTTATCGGTAAAATTAATTACCATTTCACGTTCAAATCTAATTAAAGATTTAACTATCGCTTTGGAGCAAAACTGGTGGTACTCCATTCTCGATCACCTTTCAGATTTGATAATTAAAATTATCAATTCACATTTTTAATCTAATTAAAGATTCATTAAAACTCCACTTAGTTTTAATCTTTTCAAAAATCAACATCTTGCCTTTAACTGGGTTAAAGAACCAATGTCATCTAAAACACGATTCACGATAAACCCAAATCACATTTGATATTAAATACAAGGCTCTGAATAGAAAATATACCGGCTTATATTCAATATCAAATTCTGAAACCAACGAATATCGTATTGGAAATAACGATATAAAATATATCTTTCAAATTCCCATAACAATATCTGTATAGTCATGAAATCCAACATCGAAATATTCCGAAGATAATTTCGATTCAACTCCAGTCCGATCCACGTATTGGGAATATTGATTACTTTTAAAATCACTTTCAAATTCAATTTATTTATTTCAAAAATAAATTGATTTTAATTCTAGTTCTAAACTAGTTCATTTCGATAAAAATCTATTTTTATCATTTCAAATGTGGAATTCTTCATCCCAGTTCTTTCCAATTCACATATTATGATTTTACACAAATTATCAATATTTTTAATAATTTTATCAAGGCCCGTACAGTCGATTTCCATCAATGGCTATCGAACTGCACTTACAGCGACCTTATTCAAATTTGATTTGGACATAATTCCAAATCCAACCATTAGATTTCAAATTTCTAATATTCATTGGAAAGTTCTTTTCGATACGAACCCAACGGTTCCGGTTTTAGGAGAATCCGACGGTCGGATCTCCCGCAACGTCAATTCGAAGTCAATGGTCGAAATTCACGAACTGCCGCGGAGCGGCGCGTTCTATTTAGGCCATTTTATATATATTATATATATATTATATATATTTCGTCAATTTCCTTTTAAAACGTATTTTATAAATTGTTTTAACTTCGTTTCAAAACCATTTCAACACTATTTCAATTTCTAATCAAAACTGAATATTTTATATCATTACTATATAAATGATAATATTTTCAAAACGTTATATTTTGAAATCACTTCTTTTCTATATTCATTATAAAAACGAATATAATCGATATAAATATCGTTCACGTCAAAATAGCGCAACTCTAATCAACACGGCTTTATATTTCAATAATTCGTTATTCTATTCAACAAATGAATATTTATTCTATTCAACACATGAATATATATATTTCTTTGAACACACGACTAATCTCAACACATGAGTACTGTCAACACATCACTATTTTCGTTATGTAAAATATTTTATAAAACTATTGTATCTATCGTTTGATTTTCAATTAGACTTCAACCGTAAAGTAGTTCTAATTTTAAATATGATAAAGATGTGAATTTCATTGTATAAAATATTTCACTCAACACATGAACATCGTCAACACATGACTATTTTTATATTAATCACATGAATTTTGTTTTATAAAATTCCTTATTTTCCCGATTGGAATGAGGCCCAATCAATCACCATATAATGTTAATTATATGGATTCCATACAACACATGTATATAATAGCATTGAAAAATAATCAACCATCAACCAAAGTGCACTACACTGTATAAGCATCAAATATAGATATCTTACGCTTATAACAGCCTGTCAATCAATCGATCGACATATTTAACCAATCAGGATGAGTGAACTTCAAATTTCATCCCAACACCCGTGTGGGGTTTCAAACAATCAAACACAGATTTTATTTGTGCAGTTGGGCGATGTGTAAAATTTATCGACCCAATCAATGTCCTTCAAATAGGTGTACATAAACAAACGTCTGGTTTGTAAATGAATATTTATTTATTCACTTTCTCGTTAAAATTTTTATTTTTAACGACAAAACATTTTATTCCAACATATGAATTTCTATTCAATTCATTCTTTAAATAAAATGATATTCTTATTTTTCTAACTTATTTTAGAAAATTTCGGCGGCATAATGGCACGATACTAGAAACGGGACGAGGCCTAGCCTTATCCCCGGTCTAGTGAAGGCCCACGCCATTCACACATCAATCAAATCAATTTCAATTCACCCAACAATTCAATTCAACCCAAATCATCTAACTACTTTATGCAACCAAACAAACAAGTCCATGTTCTGTGGACGATTGTGTCGGGTGCTACTAAGCACCGTATGCATCCTAGTATATATATAACTAGAAAAAGAATTTAGAGTGAGAAGTTCTCACCGAAAGCTATCCAATACCACGACTCTTCATTTATAGGAATCTTCTTCATTCTCGCCTTTTTATCATCTTCGTTGCTCGTAGTCACTACATATATAAAAATCACATATTTTTATATTTGATGTCTTTAACATAAAAATCACATTTTTATTTGTTCACTTTCAATTTAAAAATCATATTTTTATAATCACTTCATACAATTAAAAATCGAATTTTCACTTCGCTATTCAATAAATAAAAATCAAATTTTTATTATGCTATTCAATATATAAAAATCGAATTTTTACTTTCACGCTATATGGATAAAAATGCTATTTTTACACCGCTACTATATAGATAAAAATTCTATTTTTACATCGTTATTCTATATATAAAGATCTCGCCTTTTCAACTATAACGATTTCATCTTTATAAAAATCACCACTTTATTTCAACGTATATATAATAAAAATCCGATTTTTATTTCGCTACATATATAAAGATGATATTTTTATATTTCCTATCTCATAAAAATTACATTTTTATAGTTCCTACTATGTAAAAGTCATATTTTTAGTCCATTACATATGTAAAAATCTCACCTTTCTCCATTTAAAAATATCGTCTTTCTTCCTTAAAAAATCTAATCTTTTCATTTATAAAAATCTCGTCTTTTCATATTTAAAAATATCGTCTTTTTAAAAATCAATCTTTATTTCGCTACATATATAAAGATGCTATTTTTAATATTCCTATCATGTAAAAATTATATTTTAAATTCTCTATCTAAACAAAAATCATATTTTTACATCCTTTATATAGTAAAGATTATATTTTTAATACTTTAAAAATATAAAAATCATATTTTTAATTCTTTTAAAAATACAAAAATGATATTTTTAACTCTTTAAAATCTTTTCTTCAGCAACATCAAAGGTAAAAACCGATTTTTAACAATGCTTTTTAAATCAAACTAAATGAATTTTATAAAACAAATTAAATAATATAAATATAAACTTACAGCGAGTGAGGGTGAAGAGGAACAGGAGGGGGCTCGATTCAGGCGGGGCTTGAGGCAGAGGAGGGGGGGCTCGGCGGCTTAGGGTTTAGGAAAAAAAGGGGGCGGCGGCTTTTATGCAGAAGGAGGAGCTGGAGGCGGGAGATGGAGGAAGAAGAAGAGAGGGAGGCGGCGGCAGAGGTGGGTGGCGACTCGGCTGAGGCTGCGGTGGAGGATTTGGGGGGGGGGAAGGGCTCGCGCGTTTCAGGAGGGGGAAGAGGAGGAAGGGAAGAAGGAAGGAGGAAGAAGAGGAGGGGGTGCGCCTGCCTCCGGCGCGGCGGTGGCTCATCGGGGGGGGGGGGGGGGGGGGGGGTGGGGGGGGGGGAGGGGGGCGATGCGGCGGCGGCTCCCCCCCGTCGCTCTCGTCTCTCTCTCTTTTTTTTTCGATCTGAATAGAAACGGGGGAGGGAGAGGGTTTTATAAAATTTATATTATTTAATTTATTATTTAATTCAAAAAGTTGACTTTTACATACGACCTCTAAACGAGGCCCACCGCCTGTCGTCCATAGCTAATTACCCCCATTCCGAACACAATGGGATATGTATCGTAGGCTGATTCGATTGTTACAATCAGTTTCCGTTGAATTTACATTTAAATCGCTATATTGAATTTTAAACGTACATTCCAAATTACCGGGGTCACATATTAACTCTAAAAATTCCCGAAAAATATTTTCTAGCTTCCTATTGACGATACGGTCCTAACAAAACTAGTTTCGTCGAATTCTGAGACCGTTGGAAAAATGGCCATTTTCCAGTCGATTAAAATCAACTAAAACTGGTCAAACGCGTTTTCCTTTGCCACGCTCACATATTGATTCGAAAAATTATGAAATTTGGAACCTAGCAATAATTTGACATCCCGGACCCAACAAAAGTGGTTTCGTCGAAATCTGAGGTCGTTTGCAAAATGTCCATTTTTAAGGGCCTGAATTCCATAGCGACTATTCAGAATTTTCAACTGGACATATCTTTTGATTCCCGCTATGAAATCTTGATTTGTCGGATTCGTTGGAAAGATATCTTCAATTAGATCCTAATGTTTTTGGTTTCACTAAAATCCGGATTGTTTTGCACCCGGTATGTTCAATTGAAGTTTGAAATCGAATTATCGAACTACCGCGCCATTTTCAATTTATTTATAATTAAATATAATTATTTATATTCTAACGACGACGTATATAAAATATACGTTGAATTCCATTCAAAATAAATTTCTCGTCGATTTTATTTAAAATAATTCATTTTAAATATTCAAAATTCACTAAATTGCCGAAATAAAAATTTTAAACTGGCCCAGATTTTCGGGTTATTACAATCTCTCCCACTTAAAACTTTTCGTCCCCGAAAAGGAACAAAGTCGAAAGTGGTTTGATCATTCAACACTATGTTCGATCTGGCTTCCATTCTCCAACTTTTCAGTTTCTGAGAATTTTCAAAATTCTTCAAAAATTTGGCTAACACCCTAAATTTTCGAAAAATTTCGCCATAACCTCCCCTGCACCGAGAGCATCGGGGAATTTCAAATAGCTTCCCCGGTCCTTCAGATCTCAAAGAGAAAAAGAAAAAGCCAAGCGGCTAGCCAATAGGCTCATAAAATCATCATCACCCCAACAAAACAGTAAATTATGTAGTAAACATGTACGTATTTATCGGGCAAAAAATTTTTATTCTCTGCTCTAGCCTCCTTGCCATGACCTGTTCAATGTAAGTATATGTATATGCAAGCAAATGCGACCAATTTTCAATACAATTCAATATTCGGTTCAATTAGGCATAAATGGTTAAAAATTAGCAAACAAATGAACAAACAACACAAACATCAATCAATTAGTGAATTAGAATTTCAAATTCATAATTTTAATATATATACAAAAAAAAATCATGTTTTTGATGCCAATTCACAACAATGTGTTCTAGCTATATAAGTTTTGGTTCTCACACCAGCCTAATGGAAATATATAGAAAATCCCACCTTCGAAACACGAATATAAATATTGATGATGTGGCCACATCATCAGAATTATCCCCGGGTGTCTAGAATGTGATTCTATATCTATCTAGTATATTAAAACTTCGACTATACGTTCATGACGCGTATACGCGAAATCTTTATATACTCGATTGTCCATATTCAAAATAAATAAATAATCAAATACGTATAAAATGGTTTAAATTTTAAAACAAAATTGTTTTCATTTGAAAAATATGCTCTTCACACTCGTTCTAGGATACTACTGATCCTATCTCTAACGAGTAATTCTAATTGGATATTGCTAATCCAATATCTGATGAATTCTTTCATATGGTTCTAATGTGCCTTGTTCTCGAGCTCTGTAACCAAAGCTCTGATACCAACTGTAAGGACCCGTAACTTCCCCGTGAAGGAAAGCGCGGATACTTTGAGAACAACACACAAATGAACGCAGACGGAAGAACATTTCATTGTTATTACAACAATTCCATCAGATACAAGAATATACAGAGTATGAATGAATAAATTACATTCGATAAATATCAGAGATTACAATAAATTACATAGCAGCGGAAAATAATACAAAATACAATTGAAAGTGATACACGGATACAGAGCTTTCCGAGCATCGTTCCAGCTGTTAATCAGGACCCTGTGAATATAAATCTGCAAAACCGAAACTACTAGCTGCCCGTGTGGAAAATAGGGGCACCCAGAGTTTAGGTTAAAACAATAAACTCCAAGTCAGTCATGGGACTGGTGTGAGAACTAAAACAGTTATTTAAAACTTTACTTTGAAAGAGAGTAATTCAAGGGACCACGCCGTATAACACGGAACGGGTTTCCTCCCAAGAATACTAGTGCATATAACAAAACAACGCAATGCTTTTTTGGAAAAAATGAAGCTATTATAAGACCCAGGTCCCATCACACAATGCAACGCAAGCCGGAGGATAGGGTTTTCCCTTATAATAGCCAAACATGCTTGGTACGTTTAAAACAAATCATTTGATACTATTATAAGTGTATAGTGTCAAAACAATTTCAATCATAAATATCAATCATAGGCGGCATGGGTACCATCTATCATGTCGCCATACTAGTTCTACAATTAAAACCGCAATATCACGTATTGGAAATTGGATTCCGTCATGAGCCGAGGCAAGGGGCAAGCTCCTCTCCGCGTTCGAGACACTCTAGCAAATGTCCGAGGACCCCACTATGATCCTTGGATCTTCAGGGCCGGTCCTCTCTTACTTTTGAGGATTAGTTATTCCTGAACACACGTTTCCCGGTCCTTACAGACCTATATCCGAGGCGCCTCATATCCAACAACCACACAGGTGAAAAGTATATAAATGTCAGGGCTGGTAGGTTACTGACACCACCTTAGCTAGAAAGAAACGTCGTGCTCTCCCTGCAGTCACTATCCCGTTTTTGACTCATACCGAGGTGTGAGGCTCGCGAATTCACGTTATACACAAAGCTACGCCACACAGGCCGTGCTTTGATCATCAACCACAAGATTTTGCTTTTCAACAGAAGCCTTGATCAATTGCCACTTACGCATGCCACATTGGCAATTCACTCCATGCGACTGATGTCCATCGATATACAACCTCTGAGCTCGTACGTCTCAGAGAAGGGCGTTAAGCAAGAGAATAAATTCTCCGTCGCCAAACAGGTGTATATTTAATAGAGATCAATCAACACATAATAAAATCCAATGTCAGACACACAATCCATTTACAAGTTCGTTCTGGGTCTGAACGAAACCGGAGGCACTTTCCTCGCATATCCATCCATCTCCAAGTACGTCTGAATGATCACCAACTGATTCCCTCATTCTGGGTGTACAGCCCAATCAAGATCATCAGTAATCACCCAAACGATGTGAAGACTTCCGGTCTTCAACCACCGTCTTCACCTTCGACATCTCGTCGAATCGATTATTCAGAATGGGTATAAACCCGGTCTTTCTGAATAACCCACGTATATAATAAACGAATGTTACACAAACACAACAAACGCCTCATTCCAATTCAGAATATTCTTTTATTCACAAAATCACATTCCTAGGGAAAGGTTCCCATTAATTTTATCCAAGATAAATTCTTCTAAATTTATTCTATAATCTTCCTTTGGATATCATTTCAAACTAGTCGGGATTAGCGAACCACACCGAAGTAATTATTTATTTTATTTCCCAATCCCAACCTATATATCCCATGGAGAAAACTGGCAACACTCCACATCTAACACCACGGTGTTATCGGTAAAATTAATTACCATTTCACGTTCAAATCTAATTAAAGATTTAACTATCGCTTTGGAGCAAAACTGGTGGTACTCCATTCTCGATCACCTTTCAGATTTGATAATTTAAATTATCAATTCACATTTTTAATCTAATTAAAGATTCATTAAAACTCCACTTAGTTTTAATCTTTTCAAAATCAACATCTTGCCTTTAACTGGGTTAAAGAACCAATGTCATCTAAAACACGATTCACGATAAACCCAAATCACATTTGATATTAAATACAAGGCTCTGAATAGAAAATATACCGGCTTATATTCAATATCAAATTCTGAAACCAACGAATATCGTATTGGAAATAACGATATAAAATATCTTTCAAATTCCCATAACAATATCTGTATATTCACGAAATCCAACATCGAAATATTCCGAAGATAATTTCGATTCAACTCCAGTCCAATCCACGTATTGGGAATATTGATTACTTTTAAAATCACTTTCAAATTCAATTTATTTATTTCAAAAATAAATTGATTTTAATTCTAGTTCAAAACTAGTTCATTTCGATAAAAATCTATTTTTATCATTTCAAATGTGGAATTCTTCATCCCAGTTCTTTCCAATTCACATATTATGATTTTACACAAATTATCAATATTTTTAATAATTTTATCAAGGCCCGTACAGTCGATTTCCATCAACGGCTATCGAACTGCACTTACAACGACCTTATTCAAATTTGATTTGGACATAATTCCAAATCCAACCGTTAAAGTTCTTTTCGATACGAACCCAACGGTTCCGGTTTTAGGAGAATCCAACGGTCGGATCTCCCGCAACGTCAATTCGAAGTCAATGGTCGAAATTCACGAACTGCCGCGGAGCGGCGCGTTCTATCCAGGCCATTTTATATATATTATATATATTTCGTCAATTTCCTTTTAAAACGTATTTTATAAATCGTTTTAACTTCGTTTCAAAACCATTTCAACACTATTTCAATTTCTAATCAAAACTGAATATTTTATATCATTACTATATAAATGATAATATTTTCAAAACGTTATATTTTGAAATCACTTCTTTTCTATATTCATTATAAAAACGAATATAATCGATATAAATATCGTTCACGTCAAAATAGCGCAACTCTAATCAACACGACTTTATATTTCAATAATTCGTTATTCTATTCAACAAATGAATATTTATTCTATTCAACACATGAATATATATATTTCTTTCAACACACGACTAATCTCAACACATGAGTACTGTCAACACATCACTATTTTCGTTATGTAAAATATTTTATAAAACTATGGTATCTATCATTTGATTTTCAATTAGACTTCAACCGTAAAGTAGTTCTAATTTTAAATATGATAAAGATGTGAATTTCATTGTATAAAATATTTCACTCAACACATGAACATCGTCAACACATGACTATTTTTATATTCAACACATGAATTTTCTTTTATAAAATTCCTTATTTTCCCGATTGGAATGAGGCCCAATCAATCACCATATAATGTTAATTATATGGATTCCATACAACACATGTATATAATAGCATTGAAAAATAATCAACCATCAACCAAAGTGCACTACACTGTATAAGCATCAAATATAGATATCTTACGCTTATAACAGCTTGTCAATCAATCGATCGACATATTTAACCAATCAGGATGAGTGAACTTCAAATTTCATCCCAACACCCGTGTGGGGTTTCAAACAATCAAACACAGATTTTATTTGTGCAGTTGGGCGATGTGTAAAATTTATCGACCCAATCAATGTCCTTCAAATAGGTGTACATAAACAAACGTCTGGTTTGTAAATGAATATTTATTTATTCACTTTCTCGTTAAAAATTATATTTTTAACGACAAAACATTTTATTCCAACATATGAATTTCTATTCAATTCATTCTTTAAATAAAATGATATTTTTATTTTTCGAACTTATTTTAGAAAATTTCGGCGGCATAACGACACGATACTAGAAACGGGACGAGGCCTAGCCTTATCCCCGGTCTAGTGAAGGCCCACGCCATTCACACATCAATCAAATTAATTTCAATTCATCCAACAATTCAATTCAACCCAAATCATCTAACTACTTTATGCAACCAAACAAACAAGTCCATGGTCTGTGGACGATTGTGTCGGGTGCTACTAAGCACCGTCTGCATCCTAGTATATATATAACTAGAAAAAGAATTTAGAGTGAGAAGTTCTCACCGAAAGCTATCCAATACCACGACTCTTCATTTATAGGAATCTTCTTCATTCTCACCTTTTTATCATCTTCGTTGCCCGTAGTCACTACATATATAAAAATCACATATTTTTATATTTGATGTCTTTAACATAAAAATCACATTTTTATTTGTTCACTTTCAATTTAAAAATCATATTTTTATAATCAATTCATACAATTAAAAATCGAATTTTCACTTCGCTATTCAATAAATAAAAATCAAATTTTTATTATGCTATTCAATATATAAAAATCGAATTTTTACTTTCACGCTATATGGATAAAAATGCTATTTTTACACCGCTACTATATAGATAAAAATTCTATTTTTACATCGTTATTCTATATATAAAGATCTCGCCTTTTCAACTATAACGATTTCATCTTTATAAAAATCACCACTTTATTTCAACGTATATATAATAAAAATCCGATTTTATTTCGCTACATATATAAAGATGATATTTTTATATTTCCTATCTCATAAAAATTACATTTTTATAGTTCCTACTATGTAAAAGTCATATTTTTAGTCCATTACATATGTAAAAATCTCACCTTTCTCCATTTAAAAATATCGTCTTTCTTCCTTAAAAAATCTAATCTTTTCATTTATAAAAATCTCGTTTTTTCATATTTAAAAATATCGTCTTTTTAAAAATCAATCTTTATTTCGCTACACATATAAAGATGCTATTTTTAATATTCCTATCATGTAAAAATTATATTTTAAATTCTCTATCTAAACAAAATCATATTTTTACATCCTTTATATAGTAAAGATTATATTTTTAATACTTTAAAAATATAAAAATCATATTTTTAATTCTTTTAAAAATACAAAAATGATATTTTTAACTCTTTAAAATCTTTTCTTCAGCAACATCAAAGGTAAAAACCGATTTTTAACAATGCTTTTTAAATCAAACTAAATGAATTTTATAAAACAAATTAAATAATATAAATATAAACTTACAGCGAGTGAGGGTGAAGAGGAACAGGAGGGGGCTCGATTCAGGCGGGGCTTGAGGCAGAGGGGGGGGGCTCGGCGGCTTAGGGTTTAGGAAAAAAGGGGGCGGCGGCTTTTATGCAGAAGGAGGAGCTGGAGGCGGGAGATGGAGGAAGAAGAAGAGAGGGAGGCGGCGGCAGAGGTGGGTGGCGACTCGGCTGAGGCTGCGGTGGAGGATTTGGGGGGGGGGGGGGGGGGGGAAGGGCTCGCGCGTTTCAGGAGGGGGAAGAGGACGAAGGGAAGAAGGAAGGAGGAAGAAGAGGAGGGGGTGCGCCTGCCTCCGGCGCGGCGGTGGCTCATCGGGGGGGGGGGGGGGGCGATGCGGCGTCGGCTCCCCCCCGTCGCTCTCGTCTCTCTGTTTTTATTTTTTTTTCGATCTGAATAGAAACGGGGGAGGGAGAGGGTTTTATAAAATTTATATTATTAATTTATTATTTAATTAAAAAAGTTGACTTTTACATACGACCTCTAAACGAGGCCCACCGCCTATCGTCCATAGCTAATTACCCCCATTCCGAACACAATGGGATATGTATCGTAGGCTGATTCGATTGTTACAATCAGTTTCCGTTGAATTTACATTTAAATCGCTATATTGAATTTTAAACGTACATTCCAAATTACCGGGGTCACATATTAACTCTAAAAATTCCCGAAAAATATTTTCTAGCTTCCTATTGACGATACGGTCCTAACAAAACTAGTTTCGTCGAATTCTGAGAACGTTGGAAAAATGGCCATTTTCCAGTCGATTAAAATCAACTGAAACTGGTCAAACGCGTTTTCCTTTTCCACGCTCACATATTGATTCGAAAAATTATGAAATTTGGAACCTAGCAATAATTTGACATCCCGGACCCAACAAAAGTGGTTTCATCGAAATCTGAGGTCGTTTGCAAAATGTCCATTTTTAAGGGCCTGAATTCCATAGCGACTATTCAGAATTTTCAACTGGACATATCTTTTGATTCCCGCTATGAAATCTTGATTTGTCGGATTCGTTGGAAAGATATCTTCAATTAGATCCTAATGTTTTTGGTTTCACTAAAATCCGGATTGTTTTGCACCCGGTATGTTCAATTGAAGTTTGAAATCGAATTATCGAACTACCGCGCCATTTTCAATTCTATTTATAATTAAATATAATTATTTATATTCTAACGACGACGTATATAAAATATACGTTGAATTCCATTCAAAATAAATTTCTCGTCGTTTTTATTTAAAATAATTCATTTTAAATATTCAAAATTCACTAAAATTGCCGAAATAAAAATTTTAAACTGGCCCAGATTTTCGGGTTATTACAGTTTCAATCAGTTTTCCTTAAAACTAAAATATAAATCAATATATATTGAATTTAAGCACACATTTTAATTTACCAGGGTCGCATACTGACTCCAAAAATTCCTAAAAAATAAATCAAGCTATGTTTTGACGATACGATCCTAATAAAACTAATTTCGTCGAATTTGGAGTTCGTTTGAAAAATGGTCATTTTTTGGTCGATCCAATCCAACTAAAATTGAAAAAACATGTTTTCTTTTGCCACGCTCGCATATTAATTCCAAAAATTATGAAAATTGGAATCTAGCAATAATTTGACATTCTGGATCCAATAAATGTGGTTTCATCGAAATCGGAGGTTGTTCGCAAAATGGGTTTTTTAAGGGCTACATATTATACTAAAATATATACAAATTCCATAGCGACTTTTTTGAATTTTAAACTGGACATAACTTTTTATTCCAATTATGAAATCTGGATTTTTCACATTTATTAGAAAGATATTATTAAACAGATTCTAATGTTTTTGGTTTTACTGAAATCCAATTTATTTTGAATCATGTACATTCAATTGAAATTTAAAATCGGATTTTCAAAATGCCACGCCATTTCAAGCTCCTTTTATAATTAAAATAAAATTATTCGTTCTAACTTCGATTTAATTAAATTTTTAGTCATTATTATTTAAAATAAATCATTTTAATTATTCAAAATCCATTAAAATAGCTAAAATAAAAAATTTAAATTTGTTCTGAAAATCCAGGTTGTTACAATTATATTACTAGGTTTATCATAAGTGAATTTTAATTTGATAACAAACTATCATGTTCGATACTTTCAACAAACGATGACGTTATTGATTTGGTTAACACTATTGTTAATATATTGTCACTACCAAAATACATTGAATTAAAGACTTAAAATACTAGTTTATAATTGGACGATTCATTCTCTAAACAACATTTAAAGGTTGAATAAATTTGATAGTAAACTATTTTGTTGACTACTTTAAATAAATGATGAAATTATTGATTAGGTTATTAATACCTGGATCACTACCAAAACCTATATAGTTAAAGACTTAAAATACTAGTCTTTATAATTTGACAATTCAATTTCTAAATAACATTTAAAGACTAAATAAAGACCCAATATTTCAGTCGTTACTATCCTTTAGCAAAAACAATTTGTGACTGAATAAAGACCAACATTTGAAGAGTGAACACCAGTCTTAGAAAATTTAAAAACTGGAATATAGTTACAAATCAGTCTCAAACCACATTATATATACACACATACACACAGATATACATATATACATATATACAAACATGCATATATACATACATATATAATCATTTTTTCTCCATAAGATTAGTGGAAACGTCTAGGCTAATGACTTGATTTATCTAAAAATAAAATAAACATGAACATATAAAGCAAAAAAAATTATCATAGCCATTAATATCATTATATCAAATCTTAGCCAATGAGCCTATAAGTTGTGTTATCAATCTCCTTATGTAACGACCCGGAAAATCTGAACCAATTTAAAATTTTTAAATTGGCTAAAATAGTGGATTTTAAATATTTAAAATAAATATTTTAAATAATAGCAATGAAAAGTGAGTTTGAATCGACGTTTGAAAACGAATATAATTAATTCTAATTATAAACAAGGCCTGAAGTGGCGTGGCAGTTTCCAAATTTGAATTCAAACTTTGATTGACTGTACCGGGTGCAAAACAAAATGGATTTGAGTGAAACCAAAAATATTTAAATCTGTTGGTGAATACCTTTCTAACGAATCTGAAAAATCGAAGTTTCATAGCGAAAGCAAAAGTTATGGCCAAATGAATTTTCAGAAAGGTTGCTATGGAATTTATATAGCCCGTGAAAATGGCCATTTTGCAAACGACCTCGGAATTCGACGAAACCACTTTGGTTGGATCCGGGATGAGAAGTTGTTGCTAGGTTTTAAATTTCATAAATTTTGAAGCTAGTATGTGAGCATGGCAAAGGAAAACGTGTTTTGGTCAATTACAGTTAAATTGGATCGACCAGAAATGGGCCATTTTTCAAACGGTCTCAGAATTCGACGAAACTAGTTTTGTTGGGACTGTATCGTCAAAACATAGCTAGATTTATTTTTCTGGAATTTTTCGAATCAGTTTGTGGCACTGGCAAATTGAAATGTACGTTCAAATCAAATATTGAATGTTATATATTTTAAATTCAATGAAAACTGACTAAAACAGTCAAATGAGCCTAGGAAACATATCCCATTTTGTTCGGAATGGGGGTAAAAGGCTAGGGATGACAGTTGTTGGGTTTGGATTGGTGGTCACGTCAGAAAACCCCTTTTTAAAATCTCCTGGCCAATCAGATTTTTTATAAAAAAAAATAGAAAAACCCTCGTTTCTCTCTCCCCGATTAAAGCGATATACGGCGGAAACCCCTTCAAACTTTCCCCCTCATTTTCTGATCAATCCATGCCGAATTAGCTCATGCCACAGTTGAACTTTTTGAAGATCTTCCCGAGCTCTTCAAATCCATACCTGGTTTCGATTTTTTCATTGTGTATTTTGGGAGAACGGACGCCGAGAAGTCGACGCCTTCATCTCGCCGCCGCCGTCAACCAGGGCCACCGAAGTGGGCCCCGATCCAGGCGCCAGCGCGCCTCTCCTCCCCCTTCGACGCTGCGAAGGCTGATCGACGAATAGCTACACGGATTCGAAGAAAAATCCAGACCTAGTTTTGAACGAAACAGCCGAGGTACGGCCATATTTATTTTCAACAGTTTTAACACCTTTAAACCGTTGCAAACTTCGAAAAATCATATCTTTTTCGTGTATTGACGAAATTCAGTGAAACAAGAGATAGTGGACTCGTGTGGACGTCTTCTACATTCTAGAAGAGACCGCATATTGTTCTGAGCCTTCTGCTATTTTTGGTGGAGTGGAACCCAATGTGAGATTTCTAATTTATTAACGATATGGAAAACGACGATGTATAAATTATATAGTCGATGTACGAGTTATATAAGCGTTGTACACCTCTTGTATAAGCATTGTATAAGTTGTACGTTCGATGTATAAGTTGTATATGCGTTGTAAAAATTATATATGTGTTGAAATAGAAGTGAAATGCTATATATATATATATATATATATATATACACATATATACGCCCCTCGTCCACAAACCATGAACGATATTCATTGGTTGTCATTGGTGTGAAAATTGATTGATAGCGAATGGTTGATTGGAATTGTTTGTGGTTGATATTGATTGATTGTGGTTGAAAAATACCCGTTTGTGGTTGAGAAATATTTGGTTGAAAACACATAGGATTAGTTTGTGGAAATGAAAAAATATACATGCCGCCTGCGTGCGAACTAGATGCATGATTCCCCATTGTCAAAAACCGCGAGGTTTTAAGGTAGAGCAAGGAGCCGTACTAGGGACGGTCCCGGTTTTAACTACCCTGCCGTTATGCTGCCGAAATTTTGAATAATATTCATGTGTTAGAATTATTTTCATTTGTTGAATCTATATTTATTCGTTGAATAGAAAACCTTCATGTATTGAATTAAAATTCATTCGTTGAATAGAATTCATGTGTTGAATGGCATTCGTGTTTTTAAATATAAAAATCACCTTTATATATATATAAACTATAGAAAACCTTCATGTGTTGAATCGAAATTCATTCGTTGAATTGAAATTCATGTGTTGAATGGTATTCATATTTTGAAAGAAATTGTTTTATAATAAAAATCCAATTTTTATCATCGATATGAACAATATAAAATAATCTTGTTTTGAAATAAATTGTTTTATAATAAAAATCCTATTTTATCACCTATATTAACTATATAAAATAGGCGAGTTTTGAAATAAACTGTTTTACATTAAAAATCACATTTTTATTATATACATGAATTGTTAAAAATAGTGAAGTGTTGAAATAGAAGACAGTTTGATAAAAATATCATTTTTATGAAAAGTATGAAAATATATAGCTTTGAAATCGAGGAATCGATATATATATATATATATATATATATATATATATATATATATATATATATAATTAAAATATATCGAATAACGAAGCTGCAGTTCGTATTTTGAAACCGTGATTTCAAACGATTAGTGCGGGAGATCCGACCATCGGATTTTCCTGAAATCGCAACCGTTGGGTTCGCTTTGGAAATATCTTTCCAACGGCACCAAATTTTTAATGATCCAACGGTTGGATTGTCTGGAATGTTTAATTCAAATCTGAAGAAAAACAGCGCCAGAATTGATTATATTTATATATATATATATAAATATAATTATAATATATCGAAAAACGACGCTGTAGTTCGTATTTTGAAATCGAAACTTCAAACGATTGTACCGGGAGATCCGACCGTCGGATTTTCCCGAAACTGGAACCGTTGGATTCATTTTGAAAAGATCTTTCTAATGATGTAAATTTTGTGAAGATCCAACGGTTAGATTTTCTGATATGTGTAAATCAAATCTGAAGAAAAACAGTGCCACGGCCGCGTTATGGCCCGAAGCATCGTTTTGAATAAATTGGCTATTTTAAAATAAATAAAAAAGCGATAAATCGTTATAAAATATTATAAACGATATGGATGTGAAATTTAGAAACTAACTGAAGGTTGGTTAGGTCGAATGGTTTCTTGGGTATTGATCTGATGTTGTTTTCGGCCTTCGGGGTTAATATTTGGGAAATCGTTCTCTTACTGATTGAGGGTTAGTGACTAATGAATTGAAATGATGCGTAGTAGTGTTTGTGTGACAGCCCGCCTCGCACCAGCCTGCATTTCCTCCAAAAGTGCGCTGTACACATGCCCGACTAGCACAAGACGGTCGTCAGAAGAAAGGAAAGAAGGGAACGAACTAATCAAAGAACCTGTAGAATGTCTCACAGCGCATGGAATAAAATATAATAATAACATACTTGACATAAACAGGCGAGACAGTGCATAAGCTGATAACTAAAACCAACATTAATCTCAAAGCAGCGGAAATCCAAATACAGCTTATTACAATTTTCCAAATTTACTGTCTCTAAACAAAAGAATGCTAAAGTAGAAGATACACCAACAATGCCCAAGCAGTGATCTTCAACAACACAGGGAGAATATTATGTATATAGTACGTGGAAGCCTCCTGCTCGTCTCCGGATCATCTACCCGTGCATCACCAGCTAACCTGTCTCTAGTCTGCTCGTGTGAGCACCCAGAGTAATAAGAAGAGACATAAAACTCTGGGTCAGACATAAAGCCTGGTATGAGCGATAGGCATCTAAACAGAATAATAACAGGTATACTAAGCCATACCTGAACCTGGACCTGCAACCAAAGAGTTAGTACCACATACCGTACAGTACTCCAAGGTGCCATAATAAATAGTGTAAAAATACGGGGGTGGGGTGTGCATGTCACAATGATAGCAAACAAATCATCCATAGCAACCATCCTCGTATCTCTCACTCAGTGCGTAAAGCATACGATATCCACCACTTTGGAACACTAGACAAAACTGAGGCAACGACGAATCCCGACTTGTAGAAACCCTGCTATGACCAAGCCAAACACTTGGAGTCATGACCAAACATTTCAATGACCCACTTCATTGGTCGTAGCCCTTGGTTCTACCGATGCCATAATGGCCCTGAATCCGCCTTCGTACCTCCTACCATAGTGGTCCAAAGCTATAGATGTCGATAACTCCTTGGCACGCGTCCCGCAGCAAAGTCCAACCATGAAGCGAACTCGTTGATTCCCATCTGAATCCTGAGCTCTAACTTCTCATTTGGACTTCCTTTGCATCTCGGGTTTGGTCGAATTGGAGTGGGTCTTCAGAAGAGTCATCACGAAGTAGTAAAAGTACACGTCCGATTCCCCATGCTCGGTTCGGTTCGGATACGTTCCCCGGTTCGGTTCGGAGTGCCTCCTTCTTCTGGGTTCGGGTCCTTCTTCCTCATGCGGTTCGGTTCGGTGCTCTCCCTCATGCGGTTCGGTTCGGAGCTCTCCCTCATGCGGTTCGGTTCGGAATGTGGTATTCATGCTCCTCTTTCTTCCACTTCAGTCCTCCTTGTTCCTTCCGATCCCACGCTACGCCCCTCCGATCCGACCAGGCCTTCCTTGTTGCCTCTTCACGTCATGCTCCAGAAAGTACCACGCCCCGGTCCGGTTCGGATATGTCCGATCCGATCCCCTACCCGATCCGATCCGGTTAGATACTCTGCAGTTTTCTGCAACTTTCCAGCAACTGTTTATACGCCTCTCGACGGCGTTTTCGACAAATCTAACTATTTTAATCAATCACAATTCATGTCAAATAGTCATAACAACATAGCAAACTAACCACAAACACCAAAACAATGAATTCATATGTCAAAAATGGATCAAAAGTGGCCAAAACCTCACATTTTCCTATAATCCCTCTTAATCATGTTTAAGCATACGATTAGCAAAACACATCGAAATTAACCCAAATTTCTAACAGAGCCTTAAAACATTATTTTAGAATTTTAAGAATTTTTCCAGAATTTATTTACGTATAAATTCGCTAATCTTCACTAATTACCCTTAATCACCGTAATTAGTGCAAAAACTATGCAAATCACTCACCTTGGCCACAAATGAAACACCAAATCTGAATTATCCTCTGTTTGGGTCGAATTCCTATGTATAGTAGCAGCTTCAAGCTTGCTTTGATGCTATTTGGCCTTGCTTTAATGTAGTTTAGGCTTAATCTTCACTAAAAATGTGTTTTGGAGTGGTTTTAGAGGATGGAGGCCATTACTAAGGTCTCAAGAAGGTTTGTGGCGGCTCAAAACTGAAATGAAAGTGATAACCTAACCCTAATCAGTCCTCCTATACCTCTAAACCCGAAATTCCCCTTGGGCCTAGCTGCTAATCACCCGGTTAAGCCCAATTAAGCTGTTTTTCACCATCTGAAACTTGTTTCAGCCATATCTCCCAAACGGTAAGTCCGTTTGGCTAATGTGACCACTCTACGGAAAGAGAAACCATCATCCGAAGCTAATGGAAGTGGTTTCAGGTCAAAATTCCTTTCCAGTCAAAAGTTATGGCCAAAACAGTGCCAACTAGGGGCAAAATGGTCATATAAAAATCGAGAAAAATCTTGAACATGGGAAATGACCCCAATAGTCGTCTCCCAAAGTTACACGACCATACGACTTCGTATGTGAAAGAAATAAATATTCTACGATCCTATGATGCGTAGAATGCGGGTCGTTACACTCCCCCCCCCCCCCCCTTAAGAAATTTCGTCCCCGAAATTCCTTAACCCAAAACATACAAAAGATTCCGTATGCCTAACAGCCAAATACAACAATCAAACATGCAAAACAAACAAACAAGCCTACCCTAGCATGCAGAAAACTGAATCTAAGTCAAAATCTTACCAGACAAAGAGTTCTGGATAAGTCTTCCTAATGTTCTCCTCTGTCTCCCAAGTACAATCATTCTCGTCCTCGCCCCACTGAACCTTGACTAGCTTCACCGCCTTCCTTCGAAGTTGTTTCATGTCGTACTCGACAATACGGGCCGGCTTGCGGTTCCCAACCGCCTCGGGTTCTACTTCGAAGTCCTCTAACTGATCAGGTGAAATAGTCATATCTGAGTCGTGAACGAACTTCCTTAGTTGGGAAACATGAAATACGTTATGAACTCCCGTCATCTTCTCTGGTAAGTCAATTCTATATGCCAAATTCCCGACTAATTCAAGAACAGGAAATGGACCAACAAATCTTGGTGCTAACTTGCCTCTCCTGCCAAATCGTATTACGCTCTTCAACGGAGAAATCTTGACAAACACCAAGTCGCCAACGGAGAATTTTAAGTCTCTTCTTCTCTTATCAGCATAACTCTTCTGCCTATCTTGGGCTGCCTTCATTCGTTGTTGAATGGTCTTGATTTTATCTGAAGTTTCCCTCACCACATCTGGTCCAAGCATAAACTTCTCGCCAGTCTCTATCCAACATGATGGTGAGTTGCACGGTCTTCCATATAAAGCTTCAAATGGAGCCATACCGATACTGGATTGGTAGCTATTATTATATGCAAACTCTACTAGATGCAAATGGTCATCCCATGATCCACCAAAATCCAATATACATGCTCTCAAGAGATCTTCCAAAATACGGTTCACCCTCTCCGTCTGACCGTCGGTCTGAGGATGATATGCGGTACTGAGATGTAACTCTGACCCTAGGGCCTCTTGTAAGCTCTTCCAAAACCCACTAGTGAACAACGGGTCTCGGTCGCTCACAATGCTTTTAGGTACTCCATGAAATCTCACTACCCACTTCATATACAATTCTGCTAACTTAGCTGCCGTTCTGGTCGATTTGACTGGTATAAACCTTGCACTTTTAGTCAGTCGATCTACAATTACCCAAATGCTGTCATATCCCGATCTAGTTCTTGGTAAACCATCGATGAAATCCATCGAGACTTGTTCCCATTTCCATTCGCGAATTTCTAAGGGCTGTAACAACCCACTAGGCTTCTTTTGCTCTGCTTTAACTAGCTGGCAATTTATGCACTTGGATATAAACTTCCCAACGTCTCTTTTCATCCCTTCCCAGTAGTAAGTCGGCTTCATATTTCGATACATCTTGTTACCACCGGGGTGTATAGTCAGCTTTGAGTGATGACATTCTCTAAGCACTTCATCTCTCAATCCATTGACATTGGGTACAACAAGCTTCCCATTCTTCCTAAGCCATCCATCTCGATCAACCCCATACTTGTTCACCTCCTCATCGATACCCATCTCTAACTTGGAGATGATTTCCAATAGGTTAGGATCGTCCCTCTGACTAGAGCCGATCCGCTCAATCAAAGTGGGTCTCATCGTCAAACTTGCTAACATTTCTGGATCCAATTCGCACTTTGGTCTGAAATCAAACCCCGCGATAAACACCAGTTGCTTCCATTCAAGGAACATAGCCCCTAAGCTGGCATGTCTTCTGCTCAATGTGTCAGCCACCGCATTGCCCTTTCCTGGTGTGTATGCGATGTCAAAATCATAGGAAGCTAAGAATTCTAACCATCTCTGCTGACGGAGATTTAAATCCTTCTGGGAGAATAGATACTTTAACAACTTATGATCTGTAAATAGCTCAAATCTTTCTCCCAAGAGATAGTGCCTCCACATCTTTAACGCGAACACGATCGCTGCCAATTCTAAATCATGGGTAGGGTATTTCCTCTCGTGCGGTTTCAATTGCCGACTTGCATAAGCTACAACCCTACCGCCTTGCATCAATACAGCACCCAGTCCGGTACCACAGGCATCCGTGTATACCGTCATCTCTTCATCCCCCTTAGGAATGACTAACACTGGTGCGCTTGTCAACTTGTCCTTTAGGCTTTTAAATGCATTCTCGCACCTTTCATCCCAAAAAAAAGCTTGATTCTTCTTGGTCAACTGGGTCAATGGTGCTGCTATCTTGGAGAAACCTTGGATAAACTTACGATAATATCCAGCTAATCCCAAGAAACTTCTTACATCTGTTGCATTCTTGGGCGTAGGCCAATCTTGTACCGTAGCCACCTTTGCTGGGTCCACGGCAATACCACTCTCTGATACAACATGGCCCAAGAACCTCACTTCCCTCTTCCAGAAGTGACACTTAGAAAACTTTGCTTTCAATTGGTGTTTTCTCAACACCTCCATCACTATTCTTAAATGTCCCTTGTGTTCTTCCTCTGTCCTCGAGTAGACCAAAATATCATCAACGAACACAAGGACAAACTTATTCAACTGATCTCTGAATACCCTATTCATAAGATCCACAAAATATGCTGGGGCATTGGTCAGCCCGAATGGCATGACCAACCACTCATAAAACCCAGACGGCGTCCGAAATGCCGTTTTAGCTATACTCTCAGCTTCCACTCTAAGCTGATGAAAACCTGTCGCGAGATCCAACTGAGAAAATACTCTCGCATCACTCAACTGATCAAACAAATCATCTATCCGCGGTAGAGGATACTTGTTCTTCCTCGTCACTTTATTCAACTCGCGGTAGTCTACACACAAACGAAGGGAACCATCCGCCTTGGTAGCAAACACAACTGGTGCTCCCCATTCAGAAACACTCCTTCTGATAAATCCCTTCTTCAAAAGATCGCTGACTTGCACCTCGAGCTCTCGCTGCTCCCTTGGTGCCATACGACGAAGTGGCATCACTATAGGTCTGGCATCCTTTACCAAATCAATACGAAACTCAATCTCTCGGTGTGGTGGAAGTCCGGTCACTTCTTCGAAAACATCCGGATACTGGCCAACCACGGGCAAACTTGACAACTCACTATGCGGAATGTCGAGGGAGTTTAGAAAACTAGCCAATACCCCCTTACTGGGTAGACCACCAAACACTATCCTCCGCCCATCATCCGCTCTAGCTGTCACCAACAAGCCCTCACAGTCTACCACCACCCCGTATCTTTGGAGCCAATCTACTCCCAAAATAATGCCAAACCCAGTAAAGCCCAAAACAAAGCAATCAAAAACAAACATGCATCCATGACTCGATAGAACCACATTACGACAAATCATGCTAAGACTAGTCGAACCACCAATCGGGTTCGTCACTACTAAAGGCCTATCGACAATCTCGGGCTCCAATCCCAACCTATCTACCAGGTCACTAGATATAAAAGAACTGGAAGCTCCGGTATCAAACAAAACTCTAACAGGAACATCATAAATAGAAAGCATACCTTGAATGACGACACTCTTTCCCTTCTCCGCCGCAGTTGGGGCATTCGACGAAGAAGGAATAGCATTAAGAGCATATGCTTTCACCATTTGCTTTTCCTTAGGGGGTTGTGGACACTTGTCCTTGTGATGTCCCAATTGGCCACAATTGAAGCACTTCCTATCCGCTGGCTTGTCCCGACAATTACTAGCATAATGGTCCTTCTTACCACAGCTGAAGCACTCCACATCTTGCTTATTCTTTTTCTTCTGGCCATCCTTAACCTGACTCTGCTTTCTCTTATTCTGGGAACCACCTTTGCCTCCACCACTAGCTTGTGGCTTTGGCTCATCTGCGGATGCAACCTCAGTCTTCGACTTGGGGTAGAGACTTTCTGATCTTAACGCTTTCCCCACAATCGATTCAAACGTCTCATCGATGTGGTTAATAAGTTTTTCCCCCAAGTACTGATCCAAACCAGTTATGAATTTCTCATTCTTTTTCTCGGCAGTGTCAATAAGAGATAACCCGTACTTCGACAAAGTGTCAAATTCAGCAATATACTCCGAGACAGCTCTGCCATTCTGCCTGAGCTCCAAGAACTTCTTAAACAACATTGACTTCTGAGAAGCTGGAATGAACTTCTCACTAAAGCGACCCTTAAACTGCTCCCAAGTAATCTGATCTTCGGGAGTAGCTGCCTTTATAGCATTCCACCAATTCATTGCCCGCCCTTGCAGCTGACGGGACGCTAGCTTTCTCTTCATCGCATCCTCGATACCCAAATCCTCGAAGATACGTTCGCAACTATCCAACCAATCTTGAACATCCGTAGCCGACTCCGTTCCGTGGAACGGCTTCCCACCAAGACTAGTATAGTCCTTATTCAGCTTGGCGAAGTCGACTCTTGGCGCCTGCACTATTGGACCACCACCATTTCCACCATTGGGAGCTGCCCTCTGAACATCTCTAAGCATCTCTCTCATGAGGTCAGTAAACATCGTCCTCATGTCAGCAGCATTCCCATTATTGGCTCCCCTACCAGCACCTCTAGTATCTCGGCTCATCGTCAATCTGAAAAAGGAAACGATTAACGATTCCATAGTGGTGCTAGTGCAGTACGACTTCATCCTTATACTACTAATAGTATATATATATAGCTTTTAAAAACCAAAGTAATCACAAATACGCTCTCTCGTATACGTATCTTATCTCTCCCTGATAACTTCCCTAGGTTAACTACGCAACCTAGAGCTCTGATACCAAGTGTGACAGCCCGCCTCGCACCAGCCTGCATTTCCTCCAAAAGTGCGCTGTACACATGCCCGACTAGCACAAGACGGTCGTCAGAAGAAAGGAAAGAAGGGAACGAACTAATCAAAGAACCTGTAGAATGTCTCACAGCGCATGGAATAAAATATAATAATAACATACTTGACATAAACAGGCGAGACAGTGCATAAGCTGATAACTAAAACCAACATTAATCTCAAAGCAGCGGAAATCCAAATACAGCTTATTACAATTTTCCAAATTTACTGTCTCTAAACAAAAGAATGCTAAAGTAGAAGATACACCAACAATGCCCAAGCAGTGATCTTCAACAACACAGGGAGAATATTATGTATATAGTACGTGGAAGCCTCCTGCTCGTCTCTGGATCATCTACCCGTGCATCACCAGTTAACCTGTCTCTAGTCTGCTCGTGTGAGCACCCAGAGTAATAAGAAGAGACATAAAACTCTGGGTCAGACATAAAGCCTGGTATGAGCGATAGGCATCTAAACAGAATAATAACAGGTATACTAAGCCATACCTGAACCTGGACCTGCAACCAAAGAGTTAGTACCACATACCGTACAGTACTCCAAGGTGCCATAATAAATAGTGTAAAAATACGGGGGTGGGGTGTGCATGTCACAATGATAGCAAACAAATCATCCATAGCAACCATCCTCGTATCTCTCACTCAGTGCGTAAAGCATACGATATCTACCACTTTGGAACACTAGACAAAACTGAGGCAACGACGAATCCCAACTTGTAGAAACCCTGCTATGACCAAGCCAAACACTTGGAGTCATGACCAAACATTTCAATGACCCACTTCATTGGTCGTAGCCCTTGGTTCTACCGATGCCATAATGGCCCTGAATCCGCCTTCGTACCTCCTACCATAGTGGTCCAAAGCTATAGATGTCGATAACTCCTTGGCACGCGTCCCGCAGCAAAGTCCAACCATGAAGCAAACTCGTTGATTCCCATCTGAATCCTGAGCTCTAACTTCTCATTTGGACTTCCTTTGCATCTCGGGTTTGGTCGAATTGGAGTGGGTCTTCAGAAGAGTCATCACGAAGTAGTAAAAGTACACGTCCGATTCCCCATGCTCGGTTCGGTTCGGATACGTTCCCCGGTTCGGTTCGGAGTGCCTCCTTCTTCTGGGTTCGGGTCCTTCTTCCTCATGCGGTTCGGTTCGGTGCTCTCCCTCATGCGGTTCGGTTCGGAGCTCTCCCTCATGCGGTTCGGTTCGGAGCTCTCCCTCATGCGGTTCGGTTCGGAATGTGGTATTCATGCTCCTCTTTCTTCCACTTCAGTCCTCCTTGTTCCTTCCGATCCCACGCTACGCCCCTCCGATCCGACCAGGCCTTCCTTGTTGCCTCTTCACGTCATGCTCCAGAAAGTACCACGCCCCGGTCCGGTTCGGATATGTCCGATCCGATCCCCTACCCGATCTGATCCCCTACCCGATCCGATCCGGTTAGATACTCTGCAGTTTTCTGCAACTTTCCAGCAACTGTTTATACGCCTCTCGACGGCGTTTTCGACAAATCTAACTATTTTAATCAATCACAATTCATGTCAAATAGTCATAACAACATAGCAAACTAACCACAAACACCAAAACAATGAATTCATATGTCAAAAATGGATCAAAAGTGGCCAAAACCTCACATTTTCCTATAATCCCTCTTAATCATGTTTAAGCATACGATTAGCAAAACACATCGAAATTAACCCAAATTTCTAACAGAGCCTTAAAACATTATTTTAGAATTTTAAGAATTTTTCCAGAATTTATTTACGTATAAATTCGCTAATCTTCACTAATTACCCTTAATCACCGTAATTAGTGCAAAAACTATGCAAATCACTCACCTTGGCCACAAATGAAACACCAATTCTGAATTATCCTCTGTTTGGGTCGAATTCCTATGTATAGCAGCAGCTTCAAGCTTGCTTTGATGCTATTTGGCCTTGCTTTAATGTAGTTTAGGCTTAATCTTCACTAAAAATGTGTTTTGGAGTGGTTTTAGAGGATGGAGGCCATTACTAAGGTCTCAAGAAGGTTTGTGGCGGCTCAAAACTGAAATGAAAGTGATAACCTAACCCTAATCAGTCCTCCTATACCTCTAAACCCGAAATTCCCCTTGGGCCTAGCTGCTAATCACCCGGTTAAGCCCAATTAAGCTGTTTTTCACCATCTGAAACTTGTTTCAGCCATATCTCCCAAACGGTAAGTCCGTTTGGCTAATGTGACCACTCTACGGAAAGAGAAACCATCATCCGAAGCTAATGGAAGTGGTTTCAGGTCAAAATTCCTTTCCAGTCAAAAGTTATGGCCAAAACAGTGCCAACTAGGGGCAAAATGGTCATATAAAAATCGAGAAAAATCATGAACATGGGAAATGACCCCAATAGTCGTCTCCCAAAGTTACACGACCATACGACTTCGTATGTGAAAGAAATAAATATTCTACGATCCTATGATGCGTAGAATGCGGGTCGTTACAGTTTGTGTAGCACTTGTTTATTATATACGCGAGTTGCTCAGAAAACCGGGTTAATCCCATTCTGAATAACTGAATCGACGATAAGAAATCGAAGATGAAGACGGTGGTCGAAGACCGGAGATCTTCACCTCGTTTGGATGGTAACCGAGGTCCTGATTGGGAGGCATCCCGAAATATGGATAATGCGTGGTGATCGTCAAGACGTACGTGGTGATCGATGGGTTTGCGAGGTATATAGTGCCTCCGGTTTCGTTCAGACCCAGGACGGACTTGCAAATGGATAGTGTGTCTGACATTGGAATTTATTCTGTGTGATTGATAGCCATCAATTGCACGGTGTGAATTGCCTGTGTGGCATGCTAAGATGCAGTGATCAGGGCTTTTGTTGAAAAGCAAAGTCTTGTGGTGATGATTAAAGCCCCGCCTGTGTGGCGTAGCTTTGTGTATAACGTGAATTCGCGAGCCTCACACCCCAGTATGAACTAGAAACATGAGAAGGACCTCAGGGAGGACATGCGTTTCTTTCTAGTTAGAAGTGGCGTCAGTGGTTTTACATGCCCTGACGAGTTTGACTTATGTGGTTGTTGCTGTTGCGAGGCGCCTTGGTTTGATCGGATGATCCGGGCCCGATGGAGTCATTCGTTGGCTCATTTACGCCCCAAAGGGCGGGGAAACGTATTGTTCAAGAATTTTAATCCACATCGGTGGACCGGCCCTGACGATCCTAGGGTCAATCGAGCTCTAATCCTGTGGCTCGGGCTAGAGAGTCGCGAAGTCGATAATGACTATGTTTTGCCTTGGTTCATGACGGAAATCCAATTTCCAAATACGTGACTGTGCGGTCTCGATTGTATATATATTTGGCGACATAGTGGCATGGGACGCTCATGTCGTCTATGATTGATAGTTATGATTTTAAATTGTTTTTGAAACATATAAACACTACTAGTAATATCAAATGCTTTTGTTTTATTCGTATCAAGCAAATTTTGGTCATTATAAGGTAAAACTCTATCCTCCTGTTTGCGTTGCATTGTGTGATGGGAACTGAGTCTTATAATGGCTTCATTTTTATAAAAAGCATTGCGATGTTTAAAAGAAAGATTTCTTTTCAAAGCACTGGCAATCCAATGGAGTAAACCCGTTCCACGAAAGTGGCGTAGTCCTGTGATTGGCTATATTATAAATGTGTTGAGTAGATTTCTCATACCAGTCCCATGACTGACTCGTAGTTTGTTTCACTTTCAAACTCGAGTGCCCCTTTTTCTACACGGGCAGCCTTGTATTCAGGTTTAGCTGGTTCTTTCTGGATGGTTGGAGCTGAAGATGGATTCTATTAGTTATCTCTTTTTATGCCGTTTAGCTTCTATTGTACATTATGTTTATTTTCCGCTGTTGACATATATGTATAGCTGAACTGTATTTGTACTAAGTATGATCCTGTATACTGTGTAACTCTGATGATTACATTTATCCAGTATATTCTATTGTGCATTATCTAATTCTGTGTTATGTTCCAAGGATTACCCTTGCCATCGTCAGTACGGGGTTTGGGGTCATCTCATTTGGTATCAGAGCTTTGGTTAAGCTTAGTTCTAGAATATAACATATTAACGAACTTGTCAAAAATTGAACCAGTAGTGTTCTAGGACGAGTAACTCATTACAGATAGGATCAATAATATCCTAGTATGAGTAGTAGAATGAAATAACACCTAGATGGACACATTTACATTCAGGTATTTGTCTCTATATTTTGAAATATCTTTTCTGTGACCTGACACTTGATCTGCTATTTGCAGAAGTACTAGATAATGAGTGCCAGAAACAGAAGAAGTAATACTGACCCGGATATAGAAGCTCTATTTATGAAATATAGAAATCTGGGTGGAAAACCCTTCTCGGGTGAAGAATCTATTATGAGAACACAAGCATGGATTTGTTCGGCTAAGAAACTCTTTGAAGGATTAAAGCTGGGGGATGACCAGAAAAGAATACTGGCCTCGTGGGCACTCAAAGACGAAGCTTTATTCTGGTGGGATTCAGTTATTAAGGATCATCCAGAAGGTGATATAACCTGGGATAGATTCAAAGTAATTTTCCTGGAAAGATTTACTCCTCCTGAAGCAATTGAACGGCTATGTGATGAATTTTCTTATCTGATACAAGGAGATATGACCATTCCCGAATATCATAAGAAATTCAATGAACTTTCTCACTTTGCTCCTCATCTAATTGAAAATCCGAAGAGGAAGAATTTGTGATTTATCAACGGGCTTCAAAGAAAATATCAGAACAGTGTAATGAGGAATGTGAAGCTTCCTTTCTCTGAAATGATATACATGGCTTACCAGTACGAAGATCTAGACAAGAAAGGTATGTTATAGTACGAAGAGGAAGTCAACTCTAGTAATAAAATTGAGTTTGAAACTGATCGTCCTGAGGCCAGTACAATGACTGAGGTCAGTAAGGAGCCCAAAGTCAATCGAAAAAGGGCCGGATCCGAAAAAGAACTAGTAACGACAGCTGTATGCAGTAACTGCAATAGGCAAGGGCATCTCTCGGTAAGTTGCAGATCTCTAAAGAAACGATTAAAGGATTGGTCTAAATCCGGTAAGAAGTTCCAAGAGAATAGAAAGTGCAGTCAATGCCATCAGACCGGTCATCTTTCAAAGGCCTGCCCGCTATTCAGAAAACCTGAAGCAGTACATGTGAACGAAGTGGCAGAAGTGCCTGCATCTTCGTCTATTCAGGAAAGGCCAGATGTTTTAGAAGGCACGCTAACTGTCAAAGATATCCCAGTTAAAGTACTGTTTGACACCGACGCGTCGCGAAGCTTTCTTGCAAAGAATGCAGCTAAGAAGCTCGATTTGAATTTGAAGAAGCTCAAGGAACCAATGACTGTCCAGAATCCGGTTGGGGGTTCCATTGATCTCAGTTGGGTTTGTGGAGTGTCGGTTTCTTTTTCTCGTTATCGGTTTCCTACCATCGCGGTCATCATGAATTTTACAGAGTTTGATCTTATCTTGGGGTTAGACTGGTTAACCAAGTATGAAGCTGAGGTTAAATGCACCGACAGAGTCATTAAGGCGAAGATTAAATCAGGTGATTATATAACCATTCCGTGTTAAGGTCAGAATGCTAATAGAAAAGACTTCTGGGCAGCTTTGGATGTTTCTCCTGTTCAAATAGAAAATATCCCTGAAGTCGCAGAGAATATTCCTGACCTCATCAAAGACATTCCTGTCGTCGAGAATTATGCGGATGTGTTTGAAGAAGTTGTTCGCTTACCTCCGCAGAGAGAAATAGATTTCAAGATTGCTTTGATTCCGAATGCAAGGCCGGTAGTTCACGCTATTCGAAGAATATCCTTGAAAGAGAAAGAAGAACTTGACAATCAAACACGATAGCTAGTATGGAAGGGTTCGATCAGGCCTAGTTTCTCTGATTGGGGAGCAACAGTGGTATTTGTCCCAAAATCTGACGATACTCTATGGCTATGTGTGGATTATCGGGATTTGAACAAACAGACAATAAAGAACAAATATCCATTGCCGCGAATCGATGATTTATTGGATCGTCTGAATGGAGCACGAGTATTCTCAAGGATGGACCTAGCTACAGGCTTCCATCAACTTCGAATTGCCGAAGAGTGTGTTCCAATGACAACATTCAGAGGTCCCGACTTATCTACGAGTGGTTAGTAATGCCGTTCGGCTTACGTAACGCTCCAGCTTACTTCGCGATCTGATGAATAGAGTGTTCAGAGGGGTTTTGAATAAATTTGTTCTGGTTTTCATTGACAATATTCTAATCTTCTCTAAATCAAAGGCCGAACATGAAAAGCTTTTGGAACAGGTTCTGGAAATCCTCAGAAGGAATGTATTAAAAGCCAAACTATCCAAATGTATATTCTGGCAAAATGAAGTAAAATTTCTGGGCCATGTCGTATCAAAAGAAGGAATTGTTGTGGATCCAAGTAAAATCACAACTATTCAGAATTGGAAACAGCCCAGTACTCCTACAGAAGTCCGCAATTTTCTCGGATTGGCTAGTTATTACCGGAAGTTCGTTAAAAACTTTTCGAAGATATCTGGTCACTTAACGAAGCTTACAGAGAAGCACTCTAAATTCAAATGGACTCCAGAAAGTGAGGAGGCTTTTGAAGAGCTAAAGTTAAGATTAACGACAACTCTAGTGTTAACCATCATCGATGGCAATCAGGATTTGAAAGTCTGGACTGATGCTTCTAGAGAAGGCCTTGGCGCAGTGTTAATGCAAAGGGGCGAAGTGATTGCTTATGCTAGCCGTCAACTGAAGCCGCACGAGAAAAACTATGTAACTCATGATCTTGAGATATTGGCTATAGTATTCGCCTTGAAAATCTGGAGACACTACTTCTGGGTGAGAGATTTGAACTATTTATAGATCACCAGTCGTTAAAGTATCTGTTCACCCAAAAAGACTTGAATCTGAGGCTGCAACGTTGGCTAGAGTTCCTTGTAGCATACGATTTTGAAATTATATACACTCCAGGGAAAGCCAATGTCGTGGCCGATGCGTTAAGCCAAAAGAAAGAAATGATCACTAGTTTTATGATTGCGACTTCGTTGATTGACAAGATATCAGCTCTCCAAAAAGACGACCAATTTATTAAAGGAATGAGTCAGCGAATTCGTGAAGGCAATGCTTTGGATTTCCAGCTCGACAGCGAAGGGATTCTGATGTTAGAAGGACGAATTTGTGTTTCAGAAATTCCTGAACTCAGAAGAGATGTGCTTGATGAATGCCACAAATCTAAGCTCAGTATCCATCCGGGTGTGAGTAAAATGTACAACGATATCAAGCGAACATTCTGGTGGAAGTCGTTAAAAAGAGACATCTCGATATATGTTAGTCGATGCCCTACTTGCCAGCTAGTCAAAAGCGACCAACAGAAACTGGATGGATTTTTACAACTGCTAGGAGTTCCAGGTTGGAAGTGGGAACATATTTCCATGGACTTCATTGATGGTTTGCCCAGAACCAGGAAAGGGAATGACAGTATTTGGGTGATCGTAGATCGCTTTACGAAGACCGCCCATTTCATACCTGTCAGATCAAACAGAACTGCTCAGAGTCCGACGTAGATATATTTCAAGGAAATAGTTAGACTACATGGAGTGCCGCTCAGTATAGTCAGTGATAGAGATACAATATTTACTAGTAAATTCTGGGAGGCATTTCAAGTAGAACTGGGAACAAAGCTGAATCTAAGCACCGCCTATCATCCTCAGACAGATGGTCAAACTGAGAGGGTGAATCGTATTTTAGAAGATCTATTACGGGCTTGTGTTCTAGATTTTGGTGGATCATGGGAAGACCATCTGCATTTGGCTGAATTCTCTTATAACAACAGCTACCAGGCGAGCCTGACAATGTCACCATTCGAAGCGTTATATGGTAGACCGTGCCGATCTCCTGCTTGTTGGGTTGAACCAGGTAATAGACTTGTATTGGGGCCAGACATGATCCGAGAAGCTGCCGACAAAGTCGATTTTAATAAGAAACGATTACTGGCCGCTCAAAGCCGACAAAAGAGCTATGCCGATAGAAGAAGAGATATATCGTTTGCTGTTGGTGACTACATATATTTGAAAGTATCGCCGATGAGAGGAGTTATCCGGTTCGGTAAAACTGGAAAGTTGGCGCCCAAATTCATTGGTCCGTTCGTTTCCTATTCTGGAACGGATCGGAACTCTCGCTTATAGGGTTAAATTGCTAGATTGGTTACCTGGGGTGCATGATGTATTTCATATATCTCAACTTAGAAAGCACGTTCATGATCCAGACTTGATCGTAGAGGAAGCAGCTCAACAGGATATTGAAATTACTCTAGAACTAGCTGTGAGAAGAGAGCCGCTCAAGATCATCGGCAAAGAAACCAAAGAGCTTGGGAACAAGAAGGTTCACTTAGTCAAAGTGCAATGGAGTGGAGATCCGCGAGATTGTACTTGGGAAACTGAGGGGAGCATTCAGAAAGCCTATCCTAAGTGTCGAGTAGATATCTCAGATTTACTCCGGTGCAAGGTACATTTACCGTACTTTGCATTACCAATTAGTTCTCTATTCTGTTGTTATTTTCTTTTCATGGATGTGCACTTTTAATTCTATAGTCTGAATGATTTTAAAAGAGTATAGGAATTGATTAGTATATTTTTGAAAAGTTAAAAACAATTTGATTGTTGTTTGTGTTATGTGATTGTAGAGTTGATTAATTGAATTATTAAAACGATAGTTAATTTAATCAATAAGGGAAAAATGGTAGAATTTACTCATTTATATTACACATTGAACTGATTAGAAAATTGATAGAAATATATACATGTGCATTATATATGTTTGAACAGGTAAATGGGTAGCTGTTGAGTAAAGATTTTATTTGCGTGCCCGACAAATAGGTAAACCTTAATGAGTTGGATGCGAAATATTATTATATCAACTCATGTGAATGCCATTGGATGCGGAGTGCTGGTTATTCTGTGTGTAATAATAAACGTCGCCAAAGGATAGTAACAATTAATTTTGAACTACATTACATGGCATACTTCTGAAGATAGGCATACTTCATCATATACCACATAAGCATTTGGAGCTTGTGTGATGAGGTGGAAGATTTACCATACGAGCGAGAGGCTTGTATGGCAATGACAATATTTTACAGGTTGAACTGATGACTGATATAGACTATTTAAATTGTAACGATAAAATTGCCAGATTAATAAAAACCCCACACGGGTCTGGAGTTGACAATAATCATGTCTCTCTAGTTATTAGATACGACACATGGACTATTTATTTTCTTAAACGGGACGAGGTGACGACGATTTATCCTCTGGAGCATTTATCCTCTGGAGCATTTAAAATACACACTCCCTCTGGCTTTGACAGGGGTGACGAGAATTTATTCTCTGGAGTTATTATCAATACATGCTCCCCTGTAAACACCAGAATATATCACTATAAATATGTGTATGCTTATTAGGATTTATTGGGTACCTAATACGGCCCAATAAATTTCCAAACCTCTCCCCGTACAAAGGAGGTTATGGCGAAATTTTTCGAAAATTCCGGGTGTTAGCCAAATTTTTGAAGAATTTGAAAATTCTCAAAAACTGAAAAGTTGGAGAATGGAAGCCAGATTGAACGTAGAATAGATTAATCAAACCACTTTCGACTTTGTTCCTTTTCGAGGACGAAAATTTTTAAGTGGGGGAGATTGTAACGACCCAGAAAATCTGAACCAATTTAAATTTTTTTAATTGGCTAAAATAGTTGATTTTAAATATTTAAAATAAATATTTTAAATAATAGCAATGAAAAGTGAGTTTGAATCGACGTTTGAAAACGAATATAATTAATTCTAATTATAAACAAGGCCAGAAATGGCGCGGTAGTTTCAAAATTTGAATTCAAACTTTGACTGACTGTATCGGGTGCAAAACAAAACGGATTTGAGTGAAACCAAAAATATTTAAATCTGTTGGTGAATACCTTTCTAACGAATCTGAAAAATCGAAGTTTTATAGCGGAAAGCAAAAGTTATGGACAAATGAATTTTCATAAAGGTCGCTATGGAATTTATATAGCCTGTGAAAATGGCCATTTTGCAAACGACCTCGGAATTCGACGAAACCACTTTGGTTGGATCCGGGATGAGAAGTTATTGCTAGGTTTCAAATTTCATAATTTTTGAAGCTAGTATGTGAGCATGGCAAAGGAAAACGTGTTTTGGTGAATTATAGTTAAATTGGATCGACCAGAAATGGGCCATTTTTCAAACGGTGTCAGAAATCGACGAAACTAGTTTTGTTGGGACCGTATCATCAAAACATAGCTAGATTTATTTTTCTGGAATTTTTCAAATCAGTTTGTGGCCCTGGCAAATTGAAATGTACGTTCAAATCAAATATTGAATGTTATATATTTTAAATTGAATGAAAACTGACTGAAACAGTCAAATGGGCCTCGGGAACATATCCCATTGTGTTCGAAATGGGGGTAAAACGCTAGGCACGACAGTCGTTGGGTTTGGATTGGAGGTCGCGTCAGAAAACCCTTTTTAAAACCTCCCGGCCAATCAGATTTTTTATAAAAAAATAAATAGAAAAACCCTCGTTTCTCTCTCCCCGATTAAAGTGATATACGGCGGAAACCCCTTCAAACTTTCCCCCTCATTTTCCGATCAATCGACGCCGAATTAGCTCGTGCCACAGTTGAACTTCTTGAAGATCTTCCCGAGCTCTTCAAATCCATACCTGGTTTCGATTTTTTCATTGTGTATTTTGGGAGAACGGACGCCGAGAAGTCGACGCCTTCATCTCGTCGCCGCCGTCAACCAGGGCCACCGAAGTGGGCCCCGCTCAAGGCACCAGCGCGCCTCTCCTCCCCCTTCGACACTGCGAAGGCTGATCGACGAATAGCTACACGGATTCGAAGAAAAATTCAAACCTAGTTTTGAAAGAAACAGCTTCGGTACGGCCATACTTATTTTCAACAGTTTTAACACCTTTAAACCATTGCAAACTTTGAAAAATCATATCTTTTTCGTGTATTGACGAAATTCAGTGAAACAAGAGACAGTGGACTCGTATGGATGTCTTCTACATTCTAGAAGAGACCGCATATTTTTCTGAGCCTTCTGCTATTTTTGGTGGAGTGGAACCCAATGTGAGATTTCTAATTTATTAACGATATGGAAAACGACGATGTATAAATTATATAGTCAATGTATGAGTTATATAAGCGTTGTACACCTCTTGTATAAGCGTTGTATAAGTTGTATATGCATTGTAAAAATTATATGTGTGTTGAAATAGAAGTGAAATGCTATATATATATATATATTTATATATACGCCCCTCGTCCATAAACCATGGACGATATTTATTGGTTGTGATTGGTGTGAAAATTGATTGATAGCGAATGGTTGATTGGAATTGTTTGTGGTTGATATTGATTGATTGTGGTTGAAAAATACCCGTTTGTGGTTGAGAAATATTTGGTTGAAACCACATAGGATTAGTTTGTGGAAATGAAAAAATATACATGCTGCCTGCGTGCGAACTAGATGCATGATTCCCCATTATCAAAAACCGCAAGGTTTTAAGGTAGAGCGAGGAGCCGTACTAGGGACGGTCCCGGTTTTAACTACCCTGCCGTTATGCTGCCGAAATTTTGAATAATATTCATGTGTTAGAATTATTTTCATTTGTTGAAACTATATTTATTCGATGAATAGAAAACCTTCATGTGTTGAATTAAAATTCATTCATTGAATAGAATTCATGTGTTGAATGGAATTCGTGTTTTTAAATATAAAAATCACCTTTTTATCTATATATATAAACTATAGAAAACCTTCATGTGTTGAATCGAAATTCATTCGTTGAATTGAAATTCATGTGTTGAATGGTATTCATATTTTGAAAGAAATTGTTTTATAATAAAAATCCAATTTTTATCATCGATATGAACTATATAAAATAATCTTGTTTTGAAATAAATTGTTTTATAATAAAAATCCTATTTTTATCACCTATATTAACTATATAAAATAGGCGAGTTTTGAAATAAACTGTTTTACATTAAAAAATCACATTTTTATTATATACATGAATTGTTAAAAATAGTGAAGTGTTGAAATAGAAGACAGTTTGATAAAAATATCATTTTTATCAAAAGTATGAAAATCATATAGCTTTGAAATCGAAGAATCAATATATATATATATGTATACATACATATATATATATATATATATTTAATTAAAATATATCGAATAATGAAGCTGCAGTTCGTATTTTGAAACCGTGATTTCAAACGATTAGTGAGAGAGATCCGACCATTGGATTTTCCCGAAATCGCAACCGTTGGGTTCACTTTGGAAATATCTTTCCAACGGCACCAACTTTGTAAAGATCCAACGGTTGGATTGTCTGGAATGTTTAATTCAAATCTGAAGAAAAACAGCACCAGAATCGATTATATTTATATATATATATATATATATATATTTTTAAATATAATTATAATTTATCGAATAATGACGCTGTAGTTCGTATTTTGAAATCGAAACTTCAAACGATTGTACCGGGAGATCCGACCGTCGGATTTTCCCGAAACTGGAACTGTTGGATTCGTTTTGAAAAGATCTTTCTAATGATATAAATTTTGTGAAGATCCAATGGTTATATTTTCAGATATGTGTAAATCATATCTGAGGAAAAACAGCGCCACGGCCGCATTATGGCCCGAAGCGTCGTTTTGAATAAATTGGCTATTTTAAAATAAATAAAAATAACGATAAATCGTTATAACATATTATAAACGATATGGATGTGAAATTTAGAAACTAACTGAAGGTTGGTTAAGTCGAATGGTTTCTTGGGTATTGATCTGATGATGGTTTCGTCCTTCGGGGTTAATATTTGGGAAATCGTTCTCTTACTGATTGACGGTTAGTGACTAATGAATTGAAATGATGCGTAGTAGTGTTTGTGTAGCACTTGTTTATTATATACATGAGTTTCTCAGAAAGACCGGGTTAATCCCATTCTGAATAACTGAAGCGACGATAAGAAATCGAAGATGAAGAAGGTGGTCCAAGACCGGAGACCTTCACCTCATTTGGATGGTAACCGAGGTCCGAATTGGTAGGCATCCAGAAATATGGATAATGAGTGGTGATCGTCCAGACGTACGTGGTGATCGATGGGTTTGCGAGGTATATAGTGCCTCCGGTTTCGTTCAGACCCAGGACGGACTTGCAAATGGACAGTGTGTCTGACATTGGAATTTATTCTGTGTGATTGATAGCCATCAATTGCACGGTGTGAATTTCCTGTGTGGCATGCTAAGATGCAGTGATCAGGGCTTTTTTTGAAAAGCAAAGTCTTGTGGTGATGATCAAAGCCCCGCCTGTGTGGCGTAGCTTTGTGTATAACGTGAATTCGCGAGCCTCATACCCCGGTATGAACTAGAAACGGGAGAAGGACCTCAAGGAGGACATTCGTTTCTTTCTAGTTAGAAGTGGCGTCAGTGGTTTTACACGCCCTGACGAGTTTGACTTATGTGGTTGTTGCTGTTGCGAGGCGCCTCGGTTTGATCGGACGATCCGTGTCCGATGGAGTCATTCGTTGGCTCATTTACGCCCCCAAAGGGCGGGGAAACGTATTGTTCAGGAATTTTAATCCATATCGGTGGACCGGCCCTGACGATCCTAGGGTCACTCGAGCTCTGATCCTGTGGCTCGGGCTAGAGAGTCGCGAAGTCGGTAAGGACTATCTTTTGCCTTGGTTCATGACGGAAATCCAATTTCCAAATACGTGACTGTGCGGTTTCGATTGTATATATATATTTGGCGACATAGTGGCATGGGACGCTCATGTCGTCTATGATTGATAGTTATGATTTGAAATTGTTTTTGAAACATATAAACACTAGTAGTAATATCAAATGCTTTTGTTTTATTCGTATCAAGCATACCTCCGGTTTGCATTGCATTGTGTGATGGGAACTGAGTCTTATAATGGCTTCATTTTTATAAAAAGCATTGCGATGTTTAAAAGAAAGATTTGTTTTTAAAGCACTGGCAATCCAATGGAGTAAACCCGTTCCACGAAAGTGGCGTGGTCCTGTGATTGGCCATATTATAAATGTGTTGAGTAGATTTCTCATACCAGTCACATGACTGACTCGTAGTTTGTTTCACTTTCAAACTCGGGTGCCCCCTTTTCTACACGGGCAGCCTTGTATTCAGGTTTAGCTGGTTCTTTCTGGATAGCTGGAGCTGAAGATGGATTCTATTATTTATCTCTTTTTATGCTGGCCAGCTCCTATTGTACATTATGTTTGTTTTCGGCTGTTGACATATATGTATAGCTGAACTGTATTTGTACTAAGTATGATCCTGTATACTGTGTAACTCTGATGATTACGTTTATCCAGTATATTCTATTGTGCATTATCTGTTTCTGTGTTATATTCCAAGGATTACCCTTGCCACTGTCAGTACGGGGTTTGGGGTCGTCTCACCTTATTAAAAAAGCATAAGATACAGCATGTCATAATGATAGATACGTTGGTTTATTGTTATTAATGTATGAAATGAAGAATTGAAAATTTATGTAACCACTTGTAACAACCCGGAAATTCTGGGCCAGTTTAAAAATTTTATTTTGGCAATTATAGCGAATTTTGATTATTTAAAATAGATTATTTTAAATAGTATCGACGAGAAATTTATTTTGAATAGAATTCGAACGTATATATTTATACGCGTCGTCGTTAGAATGTAAATATTTATATATATTTATAAATAGAATTGAAAATGGCGCGGTAGTTCGAAAATTCGATTTCTAATTTCAAATGAATATACAGAATTCAATATAAGTCAGAATTGAACGAAACAAGAAATATTTGAATCTGTATAACTATATCTTTTGAACGAAGTTAACAAACTGAGATTTCACTTTAAATGATGAGATATGTCCAGTTGAAAATTAGAAATAGTCGCTGTGGAATTTATATATATTTTAATATAATATATAGCCCTTAAAAATAGCCACTTTGCAAACGACCTCGGATTTCGACGAAACCAGTTTTGTTGGGTCCGGGATGTAAAGTTATTGCTAGGTTTCAAATTTCATAATTTTTCGAATCAATATGTGAGCGTGGCAAAGGAAAACGCGTTTGACCAGTTTTAGTTGATTTTAATCGACTGGAAATTGACCATTTTTCCAACGGCCTCAGAATTCGACGAAACTAGTTTTGTTAGGACCGTATCGTTAATACGAAGCTAGAAAATATTTTTCGAGAATTTTTAGAGTTAGTATGTGACCCCGGTAATTTGAAATGTACGTTTAAAATTCAATTTAGTGATTTAAATGTAAATTCAAAGGAAACTGATTGTAACGATCAAATCAGCTTGCGATACATATCCCATTGTGTTCGGAATAGGGGTGAAACCCTATGGGCGACAGGCGGTGGACCTCGTTTAGAGGTCGTATGTGAAAGTCAACTTTTTAATAATTAAATAATAAATAAAAAAAAATAAAGAAGGAGACGAGCGCCCTCGCGCTCGAACCCAGGCGGCGGCGATGCTTCGCCGAACCCCCCTCCTCCGAACCCTCGACGAACCAGAACCCCCCCTCCTCCGAACCCTCGACGAAACCGCCGCCTCCCTGAAAGGACCCAAACCCCCACAGCCACGCACCCCCACAGCCACCGAGACCAAACCCTAGCCTCCTCTGCCAGGAGCCCCACCGCGACGACAGAAACCCCCCCCCCCCTCCCTGTAAGTGCCCTGATCTTGTTTTTTTATTTTATTTTCTTTAAAACTGTTTTTTTTATTTTCTTTAAAACTGATCTTTAAAATGATTTTAAAAAAAAAACTGATTTTAAAAACTGTTTTTAAAAATAAAAACAACTTTGTTTTTGTAAAGATATCAACTTTGTTTTTTTTTAAAAAGATATGAACTTTGAAAATAAAAAGGCGAGTACTTTAAAAATAAAAAGGCGAGTTCTTTGAAAGTAAAAAGGCGAAATCTTTATTTTAGAAAAGGCAAAATCTTTAGGTGGAAAATAGCGTGATAAAAATATAATTTTTATCTATATAATATAGATGTGAAAATATGATTTTTATATGTTGAACTTCGAACTAAAAATTCGATTTTTATATATGGAATAGCGAAGTAAAATTCGATTTTTACATATGTAGTGAAAGCGGACAACGAAAGCGACAAAAGGCGAGTTGGCGAAGGTTTCCTGCATTAGAAGTGCCGTGGAGCTTGGATAGCTATCGGTGAGAATTTCTCACCTTTCAATTTCTTGTTCTAGTTATATATATATACTAGGATGCAGACGGTGCTTAGTAGCACCCGACACAATCGTCCACAGACCATGGACTTGTTTGTTTGACTGTTTGGTGATTGATTGCGATATTGGTTTGAATGTGGTTTGTGATGTGAAAAATCGAATCGATAAATTGGTTAGGATTAGACGTGCGCCGTTATAAGGCGAAGGAGTAAGGCTAGGTTAGACCCTTACTCCAAATTTTGTGGTTTGTATAACGAAAGTGAATTCGATTGATGTGTGAATGGCGTGGGCCTTCACTAGACCGGGGATTAGGCTAGGCCTTGTCCCGTTTCTAGTATCGTGCCGTTATGCCGCCGAAATTTTCTAAAACATATTAGAAAAATAAAAATATCATTTTATTTAAAGAATGAACTGAATAGAAATTCATATGTTGGAATAAAATGTTTTATCGTTAAAAATATAATTTTTAACGTGAATATGAATCTAGTGAATGTGAATAAATAAAATATTCATTTACAAACCAGACGGTTTGTTTATGTACACTGATTTGACTGATATTGATTGGGTCGATAAATTTTACACATCGCCCAACAACACAAATAAAATAGGTGTTTGATTGTTTGAAACCCCACACGGGTGTTGGGATGAAATTTGAAGTTCACTCATCCTGATTGATTAAATATGTCGATCGATTGATTGACAGGCTGTTATAAGCGTTGAATATCTATATTTGATGCTTATACAGTGTAATGCACTTTGGATGATGGTTGATTATTCATCGTTGTTGATATATACATGTGTTGTAGAAAATCCATATAATTAACATTATATGGTAATTGATTGGGCCTCATTCCAGTTTCGAAAAAAGAAATATTTGAAGTGAAAATATTTGAAATAGAAATATTTGAAATAGAATATTTGAAAATAGAAATTTATGAAGCCGTGTTGATTAGTTTGACGCCATTTTGACGTGAACGATATTTATATCGATTTTAAACGATTTCGAAATGAATTGAATTGAAAACGATTTCGAAATGAATTGAATTGAAAACGATTTCGAAATGAATTGAATTGAAAACGATTTCGAAGTGAATTGAATTGAAAGTGATTTCGAAGTGAATTGAATTGAAAGTGATTTCGAAATGAATTGAATTGAAAACGAATTCAAAATGAATTGAATTGAAAACGAATTCAAAATGAATTGAATTGAAAACGAATTCAAATTGAATTGAATAGAAATGAATTTTGAAACGAATTTATAAAGAAGAATTCAATTTTGATTTGAATTGAAATGGAAGTTGAAAAATGTTTTTGAAACGAATTCAAAACTATTTATATAATTCGTTTTAAATAGAAATCGACGAAGTATATATTATATATATTATATATATAATATAATGGCCTGAATAGAACGCGCCGCGCCGCGGCAGTTCGTGAATTTCGACCATTTATTTCAAACGGACATTGCGGGAGATCCGACCGTCGGATTCTCCTAAAACCGGAACCGTTGGGTTCGTATCGAAAAGAGCTTTCTAATGAATGTTAGAAATTTGAAATCTAACGGTTGGATTTGGAGATACGTCCAAATCAAATTCGAAAAAGGTCGCTGTAAGTGCAGTTCGATGGCCGTTGTTGGAAATCGACTGTACGGGCCTTGATAAAATTATTAAAAATAGTAATAATTTGTGTAAAATCATAAGAAATGATTTGTGAAAGTTTGGGATGAAAAACTCCATATTTGAAAAGATAAAAATAGATTTTTATCGAAAGGAACTAGTTTTGAACTAGAATTATAATTCTATTTATTTTTAAATAAATAAATTGAATTTGAAATGGTTTTGAAAATAACCAAAATTTCCAATGATTGCATTGGAGTGGATTTGAATCGAAATTGTCTTCGGAATATTTCGATGTTGGAATTCGTGATATTACAGGTGTTGTTATGGAAATTTGAAAGATATATATTTGTATCGTTATTTCCAATACGACATTTGTTAGTCGTAGAATTCGATATTGAATATAAGCCGATATATTTTCTATTCAGAGCCTTGTATTGAATATCGAATGTGATTTGGGTTTGTCGTGAATGGTGTCTTCACTAACACTGTTCTTGAACCCAGTTGAGAAAAGATTAAATCTTTTTATTTAGATTTAATGAAGTGTACCAATTAAATGATATTTAATTGGAATTGAATTGGTATTGATTTTTGGGTTTATCGTGAACAGTGTTTTAAATAACACTGATTCTTTAACCCGATAATTAATGGAATGTGATTTGGGTTTGTCGTGAATGGTGTCTTCACTAACACTGTTCTTGAACCCAGTTGAGAAAAGATTAAATCTTTTTATTTAGATTTAATGAAGTGTACCAATTAAATGATATTTAATTGGAATTGAATTGGTATTGATTTTTGGGTTTATCGTGAACAGTGTTTTAAATAACACTTGTTCTTTAACCCGATAATTAATGGAATGTGATTTTGGGTTTATCGTGAATCGTGTTTTAAATGACACTGATTCTTTAACCCAGATAATGATTAAAACTAAGTGGAGTTTTAATGAATCTTTAATTAGATTGAAAAGATCGAGAATGGAGTATCACCAGTTTTGCTCCAGGCGATAGATAAATCTTTAATTAGATTTGAACGTGAAATTTAGAAACTAACTGTCGGTTAGCCAAGCAGGATGGTTTTCTGGATATTGATCTGATGTTGGTTTCGGCCTTCGGGGTTAATATTTGGGGAATTATTCTCTTGATTAATTTACGGTTAGTGACTAATGAATTGGAATGAGGCGTATGTTGTGTTTGTGTAACACTTTTATAAAATATACGCGAGTTATTCGGGAAGACCGGGTTTATCCCATTCTGAATAACTGATACGACGATAAGTCGAAGATGAAGACGATGGTCGAAGACCGGAGGTCTTCACGTCGTTTGGGTGATAACTGATGATCTTGATTGGGCTGTACACCCAAGAAGATGGAAACAGTTAGTGATCGTCCAGACGTACTTGGAGATCGATGGATATGCGGGGTACTAGGTGCCTCCGGTTTCGTTCAGACCCAGAACGGACTTGTAAATGGACTGTGTGTCTGACATCGGATTTCATTCTGTGTGACTGATATCGGTTGCATAGGATGGTTTGCCTGTGTGGCATGCTAAGATGCAAATGATCAAGGCTTCTGTTGAAAAGCAAAGTCTTGTGGTTGGTGATCAAAGCACGGCCTTTGTGGCGTAGCTTTGTGTAACGTTTACTTCGCGAGTTTCACACCCGGTATGAACCAAAAACGGGAGACGGACCTCAGGGAGGACTTGCGTTTCTTTCTAGCTAGAAGTGGCGTCAGTGGTTTTACACGCCCTGACGAGTTTGACTTATGTGGTTGTTGCTGTTGCGAGGCGCCTCGGTTATATCGGTTTCGGCCGATGCATTCTGGTCGGCTGACGGACCAGACTTACACCCCATAGGGTGGGGAAACGTAGTTTTCAGGCATTTTAATCCACATCGGTGGACCGGCCCTGACGATCCAAAGGCTTGACAGAGTACTTGCCTGAGGGGCGGGCTAGAGCGTCTCGAATCGGTTGAGGACTATCTTTTGCCTCGGTTCATAGACGGAAATCCAATTTCCAAATACGTGATCTTGCGGTTTTAGTTGTAATCCTATATATGGCGACATAGTGGGATGGGGCGCTCATGCCGCCTATGATTGATACTTATGATTTGAAGTGTTTTATACACTATGCACTTATATTAGTACCAAATGATTTGTTTTAAACGTATCAAGCATTCTTTGGTTGTTATAAGGGAAAACCCTATCCTCGACTGCGTTGCATTGTGTGATGGGACCTGGGTCTTATAACAGCTTCATTTTTCTTTATTTAGCATTGCGCTGTTTGTTTTATGCACTGGTATTCTTGGGAGGAAACCCGTTCCGTGTTATACGGCGTGGTCCCTTGATTTACCTAATGATTTAAAATAAAGATTAATAACTGTTTTAGTTCTCACACCAGTCACATGACTGACCTGGAGTTTATTGTTTTAACCTAAACTCTGGGTGCCCTTATTTTGACACGGGCAGCTAGTAGTTTTGGTTTTGCAGATTTATATTCACAGGATCCTGGTTTACAGCTGGAACGATATCCGGAAAGCTTTGTATCCGTATATCTCATTCTAGTTGTGTATTGTATTATTTTCCGCTGCTATGTATCTAAATGTAATTTAAATCTCTGATATTTCTGTGTAATATTCATTTATACTCTGTATATTCTTGTAATCTGATGCATTGTTGTAGTATACAATGAAATGTTCTTCTGTATGCGTTCTGCTTTGTCGTGTTCTCAAACGATAGGGCGTTTCGAACGGTCTGGGTCGGTTTAGCGACTGGTTCGGACCGAGCGAAATTCCTTGTCGTCACAGTTGGTATCAGAGCTTTGGTTTACAAAGCTCAGAGAACAAGACACATTAGAACCATACGAAAGAATTCATCAGATGATTGGATTATTAATATCCAATGGGGATGACTCGTTAGAGATGGGGTCAGTAGTATCCTAGAACGAGTCTGAAGAGTATATTTTTAAAATGAAAACAAATTTTGTTTTGAAAATTTAAATCAACTATTCGTATTTGATTATTTATTTATATTGATTTTGGACAGTCCAGTATATAAAGAATTTGCATACACGCCTTGCAAACGTATATTCAAAATTTTAATATATTGGATAGATATAGAATCACACTCTAGTCGCCCGGACCTGATTCTGATGATTGACGCGTCATCATTAGTAATTAGTTTCGTGTTTCGAAGGTGTGATTTTCTATATATTTCCTATTGACTGGTGTGAGAACCAAAATTAGATAGGGCCTATTGTGGTGATTTGGCATCAAAAATCTGATTTTTGACTATATATCAAAATTATGAATTTGAAATGATAATTCACTAATTGATTGATGTTTGTGTTGTTTGTTTATTTGTTTGCTAATTTTTAGCCATTTAGCCTAATTGAATCACATACTGAATTTTATTGAAAATTGGTTGCATTTGCTTGCATATACATATACTTACATTGAACAGGTCATAGCAAGGAGGCTAGAGCCAGAGAATAAAATTTGTTTGCCCGACAAATAGGTACATGTTTACTACATAATTTCCTGTTTTGTTTGGGTGATGATGATTTTGTGAGCCTATTGGCTAGCCGCTTGGCTTTTTCTTTTTCTTTTTGAGATCTGAAGGACCGGGGAAGCTATTTGAAATTCCCCGATGCTCCCGGTGCAGGGGAGGTTATGGCGAAATTTTTCGAAAATTTAGGGTGTTAGCCAAATTTTTGAAATTTTAGAAAATTCTCAGAAACTGAAAGGTTAGAGAATGAAAGCCAGATCGAACGTAGTGTTGATTAATCAAACCACTTTCGACTTTGTTCCTTTTCGGGGACGAAAAGTTTTAAGTGGGGGAGATTGTAACAACCCGGAAATTCTGGGCCAGTTTAAATTTTTTATTTTGGCAATTATAGCGAATTTTGATTATTTAAAATAGATTATTTTAAATAGTATCGACGAGAAATTTATTTTGAATAGAATTCGAACGTATATATTTATACGCGTCGTCGTTAGAATGTAAATATTTATATATATTTATAAATAGAATTGAAAATGGCGCGGTAGTTCGAAAATTCGATTTCTAATTTCAAATGAATATACAGAATTCAATATAAGTCAGAATTGAACGAAACAAGAAATATTTGAATCTGTATAACTATATCTTTGGAACGAAGTTAACAAACTGAGATTTCACTTTATAAATGATGAGATATGTCCAGTTGAAAATTAGAAATAGTCGCTGTGGAATTTATATATATTTTAATATAATATATAGCCCTTAAAAATAGCCATTTTGCAAACGACCTCGGATTTCGACGAAACCAGTTTTGTTGGGTCCGGGATGTAAAGTTATTGCTAGGTTTCAAATTTCATAATTTTTCGAATCAATATGTGAGCGTGGCAAAGGAAAACGCGTTTGACCAGTTTCAGTTGATTTTAATCGACTGGAAATTGACCATTTTTCCAACGGCCTCAGAATTCGACGAAACTAGTTTTGTTAGGACCGTATCGTTAATACGAAGCTAGAAAATATTTTTCGAGAATTTTTAGAGTTAGTATGTGACCCCGGTAATTTGAAATGTACGTTTAAAATTCAATTTAGTGATTTAAATGTAAATTCAAAGGAAACTGATTGTAACAATCAAATCAGCTTGCGATACATATCCCATTGTGTTCGGAATAGGGGTGAAACCCTATGGGCGACAGGCGGTGGACCTCGTTTAGAGGTCGTATGTGAAAGTCAACTTTTTAATAATTAAATAATAAATAAAATAAAAATAAAGAAGGAGACGAGCGCCCTCGCGCTCGAACCCAGGCGGCGGCGATGCTTCGCCGAACCCCCCTCCTCCGAACCCTCGACGAACCAGAACCCCCCCTCCTCCGAACCCTCGACGAAACCGCCGCCTCCCTGAAAGGACCCAAACCCCCACAGCCACGCACCCCCACAGCCACCGAGACCAAACCCTAGCCTCCTCTGCCAGGAGCCCCACCGCGACGACAGAAACCCCCCCTCCTTGTAAGTGCCCTGATCTTGTTTTTTTATTTTATTTTCTTTAAAACTGTTTTTTTTATTTTCTTTAAAACTGATCTTTAAAATGATTTTAAAAAAAAAAACTGATTTTAAAAACTGTTTTTAAAAATAAAAACAACTTTGTTTTTGTAAAGATATCAACTTTGTTTTTTTTTAAAAAGATATGAACTTTGAAAATAAAAAGGCGAGTACTTTAAAAATAAAAAGGCGAGTTCTTTGAAAGTAAAAAGGCGAAATCTTTATTTTAGAAAAGGCAAAATCTTTAGGTGGAAAATAGCGTGATAAAAATATAATTTTTATCTATATAACATAGATGTGAAAATATGATTTTTATATGTTGAACTTCGAACTAAAAATTCGATTTTTATATATGGAATAGCGAAGTAAAATTCGATTTTTACATATGTAGTGAAAGCGGACAACGAAAGCGACAAAAGGCGAGTTGGCGAAGGTTTCCTGCATTAGAAGTGCCGTGGAGCTTGGATAGCTATCGGTGAGAATTTCTCACCTTTCAATTTCTTGTTCTAGTTATATATATATACTAGGATGCAGACGGTGCTTAGTAGCACCCGACACAATCGTCCACAGACCATGGACTTGTTTGTTTGACTGTTTGGTGATTGATTGCGATATTGGTTTGAATGTGGTTTGTGATGTGAAAAATCGAATCGATAAATTGGTTAGGATTAGACGTGCGCCGTTATAAGGCGAAGGAGTAAGGCTAGGTTAGACCCTTACTCCAAATTTTGTGGTTTGCATAACGAAAGTGAATTCGATTGATGTGTGAATGGCGTGGGCCTTCACTAGACCGGGGATTAGGCTAGGCCTTGTCCCGTTTCTAGTATCGTGCCGTTATGCCGCCGAAATTTTCTAAAACATATTAGAAAAATAAAAATATCGTTTTATTTAAAGAATGAACTGAATAGAAATTCATATGTTGGAATAAAATTTTTTATCGTTAAAAATATAATTTTTAACGTGAATATGAATCTGGTGAATGTGAATAAATAAAATATTCATTTACAAACCAGACGGTTTGTTTATGTACACTGATTTGACTGATATTGATTGGGTCGATAAATTTTACACATCGCCCAACAGCACAAATAAAATAGGTGTTTGATTGTTTGAAACCCCACACGGGTGTTGGGATGAAATTTGAAGTTCGCTCATCCTGATTGATTAAATATGTCGATCGATTGATTGACAGGCTGTTATAAGCGTTGAATATCTATATTTGATGCTTATACAGTGTAATGCACTTTGGATGATGGTTGATTATTCATCGTTGTTGATATATACATGTGTTGTAGAAAATCCATATAATTAACATTATATGGTAATTGATTGGGCCTCATTCCAGTTTCGAAAAAAGAAATATTTGAAGTGAAAATATTTGAAATAGAAATATTTGAAATAGAATATTTGAAAATAGAAATTTATGAAGCCGTGTTGATTAGTTTGACGCCATTTTGACGTGAACGATATTTATATCGATTTTAAACGATTTCGAAATGAATTGAATTGAAAACGATTTCGAAATGAATTGAATTGAAAACGATTTCGAAATGAATTGAATTGAAAACGATTTCGAAGTGAATTGAATTGAAAGTGATTTCGAAGTGAATTGAATTGAAAGTGATTTCGAAATGAATTGAATTGAAAACGAATTCAAAATGAATTGAATTGAAAACGAATTCAAAATGAATTGAATTGAAAACGAATTCAAATTGAATTGAATAGAAATGAATTTTGAAACGAATTTATAAAGAAGAATTCAATTTTGATTTGAATTGAAATGGAAGTTGAAAAATGTTTTTCAAACGAATTCAAAACTATTTATATAATTCGTTTTAAATAGAAATCGACGAAGTATATATTATATATATTATATATATAATATAATGGCCTGAATAGAACGCGCCGCGCCGCGGCAGTTCGTGAATTTCGACCATTTATTTCAAACGGACATTGCGGGAGATCCGACCGTCGGATTCTCCTAAAACCGGAACCGTTGGGTTCGTATCGAAAAGAGCTTTCTAATGAATGTTAGAAATTTGAAATCTAACGGTTGGATTTGGAGATACGTCCAAATCAAATTCGAAAAAGGTCGCTGTAAGTGCAGTTCGATGGCCGTTGTTGGAAATCGACTGTACGGGCCTTGATAAAATTATTAAAAATAGTAATAATTTGTGTAAAATCATAAGAAATGATTTGTGAAAGTTTGGGATGAAAAACTCAATATTTGAAAAGATAAAAATAGATTTTTATCGAAAGGAACTAGTTTTGAACTAGAATTATAGTTCTATTTATTTTTAAATAAATAAATTGAATTTGAAATGGTTTTGAAAATAACCAAAATTTCCAATGATTGCATTGGAGTGGATTTGAATCGAAATTGTCTTCGGAATATTTCGATGTTGGAATTCGTGATATTACAGGTGTTGTTATGGAAATTTGAAAGATATATATTTGTATCGTTATTTCCAATACGACATTTGTTAGTCGTAGAATTCGATATTGAATATAAGCCGATATATTTTCTATTCAGAGCCTTGTATTGAATATCGAATGTGATTTGGGTTTGTCGTGAATGGTGTCTTCACTAACACTGTTCTTGAACCCAGTTGAGAAAAGATTAAATCTTTTTATTTAGATTTAATGAAGTGTACCAATTAAATGATATTTAATTGGAATTGAATTGGTATTGATTTTTGGGTTTATCGTGAACAGTGTTTTAAATAACACTGATTCTGTAACCCGATAATTAATGGAATGTGATTTGGGTTTGTCGTGAATGGTGTCTTCACTAACACTGTTCTTGAACCCAGTTGAGAAAAGATTAAATCTTTTTATTTAGATTTAATGAAGTGTACCAATTAAATGATATTTAATTGGAATTGAATTGGTATTGATTTTTGGGTTTATCGTGAACAGTGTTTTAAATAACACTTGTTCTTTAACCCGATAATTAATGGAATGTGATTTTGGGTTTATCGTGAATCGTGTTTTAAATGACACTGATTCTTTAACCCAGATAATGATTAAAACTAAGTGGAGTTTTAATGAATCTTTAATTAGATTGAAAAGATCGAGAATGGAGTATCACCAGTTTTGCTCCAGGCGATAGATAAATCTTTAATTAGATTTGAACGTGAAATTTAGAAACTAACTGTCGGTTAGCCAAGCAGGATGGTTTTCTGGATATTGATCTGATGTTGGTTTCGGCCTTCGGGGTTAATATTTGGGGAATTATTCTCTTGATTAATTTACGGTTAGTGACTAATGAATTGGAATGAGGCGTATGTTGTGTTTGTGTAACACTTTTATAAAATATACGCGAGTTATTCGGGAAGACCGGGTTTATCCCATTCTGAATAACTGATACGACGATAAGTCGAAGATGAAGACGATGGTCGAAGACCGGAGGTCTTCACGTCGTTTGGGTGATAACTGATGATCTTGATTGGGCTGTACACCCAAGAAGATGGAAACAGTTAGTGATCGTCCAGACGTACTTGGAGATCGATGGATATGCGGGGTACTAGGTGCCTCCGGTTTCGTTCAGACCCAGAACGGACTTGTAAATGGACTGTGTGTCTGACATCGGATTTCATTCTGTGTGACTGATATCGGTTGCATAGGATGGTTTGCCTGTGTGGCATGCTAAGATGCAAATGATCAAGGCTTCTGTTGAAAAGCAAAGTCTTGTGGTTGGTGATCAAAGCACGGCCTTTGTGGCGTAGCTTTGTGTAACGTTTACTTCGCGAGTTTCACACCCGGTATGAACCAAAAACGGGAGACGGACCTCAGGGAGGACTTGCGTTTCTTTCTAGCTAGAAGTGGCGTCAGTGGTTTTACACGCCCTGACGAGTTTGACTTATGTGGTTATTGCTGTTGCGAGGCGCCTCGGTTATATCGGTTTCGGCCGATGCATTCTGGTCGGCTGACGGACCAGACTTACACCCCATAGGGTGGGGAAACGTAGTGTTCAGGCATTTTAATCCACATCGGTGGACCGGCCCTGACGATCCAAAGGCTTGACAGAGTACTTGCCTGAGGGGCGGGCTAGAGCGTCTCGAATCGGTTGAGGACTATCATTTGCCTCGGTTCATAGACGGAAATCCAATTTCCAAATACGTGATCTTGCGGTTTTAGTTGTAATCCTATATATGGCGACATAGTGGGATGGGGCGCTCATGCCGCCTATGATTGATACTTATGATTTGAAGTGTTTTATACACTATGCACTTATATTAGTACCAAATGATTTGTTTTAAACGTATCAAGCATTCTTTGGTTGTTATAAGGGAAAACCCTATCCTCGACTGCGTTGCATTGTGTGATGGGACCTGGGTCTTATAACAGCTTCATTTTTCTTTATTTAGCATTGCGCTGTTTGTTTTATGCACTGGTATTCTTGGGAGGAAACCCGTTCCGTGTTATACGGCGTGGTCCCTTGATTTACCTAATGATTTAAAATAAAGATTAATAACTGTTTTAGTTCTCACACCAGTCACATGACTGACCTGGAGTTTATTGTTTTAACCTAAACTCTGGGTGCCCTTATTTTGACACGGGCAGCTAGTAGTTTTGGTTTTGCAGATTTATATTCACAGGATCCTGGTTTACAGCTGGAACGATATCCGGAAAGCTTTGTATCCGTATATCTCATTCTAGTTGTGTATTGTATTATTTTCCGCTGCTATGTATCTAAATGTAATTTAAATCTCTGATATTTCTGTGTAATATTCATTTATACTCTGTATATTCTTGTAATCTGATGCATTGTTGTAGTATACAATGAAATGTTCTTCTGTATGCGTTCTGCTTTGTCGTGTTCTCAAACGATAGGGCGTTTCGAACGGTCTGGGTCGGTTTAGCGACTGGTTCGGACCGAGCGAAATTCCTTGTCGTCACACCACTCTTCTCCACAAATTCAAAAGTATTCTTTGAACAAAACTTAAAATTTTTGAAAGTATATAAACATAAGATTGGTTAAACAACGATGATGAGTCTTCATCCATAAACCATTTTTTCATTATCGACCTTCAATATTGTCGTTTCTGTATCCGCCTTTCTTAGTAAACAAGATTGTTCAAAGTCACGTCTACCATGTAGAAGTTCATCTTCATCCGTAGGAATGAACCTTCTTGATATAGTCACAATGTTCATAACCATTTAGCTAGAACAATAGACTTGGCTTCACGTATTATGGTTGTGGGTGTGATTTCTAAGAGTAGGAGTTGAGTTGTTTGGTCTAAGAATCTACTCTACTCTGGCAATGAATCCATCTAAGATGATGAAGCAAAGCTCAGTGGCAACTACACATGGAGTTAAAGTAGAGAGGGCTACATGAGTCGTGTATGCTATTGTCCTTCTCGAAGACTATGAAGGTTGCTTTTCAACTTGTGTTGTAAAATGTAGTGATGAAACATAAATATGGAGATATATAGATCTATTTCGCAAAAGTAATTTATTCACAAACAACAATAACTCAAAACAAATAAACCATGCAAAATTCTATTATGTAACGACGGTTGGATCAAAACCCCCTATACCATCATAGGGTGCATGCATATAAGTTGGCACACACATTGTTGTACCAAAAGGAATCTTTGTAGTTACGTTGTGAAGTCCGACCACAACTCCTGCACTTAACAAGGGAAATAATGCGCTAAAAGGTGTACCCGGCAGCTATGGACGATCATCAAGGTAGAATAACACAAGCGGAACATGTCGTATAACTCACAGCGCAAGGATAAAATATAATAGAACGTATAAACAAGCAATAATAGTGAAGCAGAATTGAGCATAATCTTAAACTTTTCATGTCGCCATGAAATACCCATACAACCTTGGATTACACTATAAGAGTCTGCAGAATGAGCCTCGCTACAAGCACTCAGAGAATACATCAAACAACGGAATACAACAAGTACTAGATAGTAGAAAATAATACGCCAGCCTCCTGCTCGTCATCGCTCAGCAGCATCGACCTCATCAAGATCTATCACCAGTCACCTGCTACTTAGTCTGCCTATCCACAACCGAATGAACAACCATAGGTAATAAGAGGGAACGTAAAACCTTGAGTCAGACAATAGTCCTAATGAGCGATAAATAGCAATCTAACACCATCAATAAAGTATATGAGAATAGGCAGATTAATCAACTATTCTACCATCACCAATAGAGAAGAACTCAAACCCGTCTTCCCCACATCCGACAGTGATAACCTTTACAAACAATCAAGTAAAAATAATAGTACATTCATGGAAATCAGTTATCAAGAGTAGACCATCCTAATTGATATCGACATCTTCCAAGCACAAGCCCCAAAGCCCTAAACAACATCAAACAAGCACCAAGCGATATCTCCTTCGACGTCGAATGATCTGCACAAGGCGATACAAGCAAACAGTCATCATCCATGACTCTAGTTGTAACGACCCGTAATTTTTGTCAATTAATTTTAAATGTTTAATGTTTATTTTTAAATATTTAGTGAATAACAATAATGAAATTTTTATATTAAGTTTTCGATTTAATACAAAATATGTTAAATTATTATCATACGAAATCGAAGAATAGCTGAATTTGAAGTTTAAAACTAAATCAAGGATAATTCAGATGGTCACTGAACATTCTATGTAGGTATAAATACTTTATTATTGATAAATTTGATTTGTTTATATTTAAAATATATTTTTTCAATTGAATTGAATTTAAATGGTTAGTTTAAATTAATATTTTTTCCAGGTGATCTAATTCGACTTTGATATTCGTTCCAGTGTGTTTAGAATGGCGGTAAAACCCTAGAAATGTCAGTTGGTGTGTTTCGATTGGAATAATGGACCCCGAGTTATTAGATTAGTGGATAGGCTCGAAATCAAATCGGTATCTATTTAAAAAGAAACAAAATCCCTTTAAACTCAAATCATAATAATGTAATGTACTTTACGCAGACATGAATTCCTTAATGGTTAAGTTCTCTCCCTCTATAAATCGCGTGTATCCTCTCTCTTTTTCTTTCTTCTGAAGATCGAAATAAAACCTTCGGTAAAAATAAATTGAAAATCAAACGAGTAGCAAGACTCAAAACAAAAACTAAAATGGCCGCTATCCTCAATTCAAATAACTCTGTCACGTGAGTGGAAAGGACCCCTATCTTCATAAAAGGGGCGCAATTTTTGGGCAAGCTCGATTGAATCAACGAGCTGGGAAATCGAATTCGCAAACCAAAATCATTTCGATCTGAGAGGGGGATTTGCGATTCAAATCAAGACCACGAGGTCTTTAATGGGATGTCGGGGTGAGCACGAGAGGTTTATGGAGGTTAGGAGTCGCGAGCCTGGGTGATTGCGAGTTCAGATCCGAGACACAGGCGTGAAGTGATCTCAAAAGTTGTCAGTAGGTTCGGATTTAGTTGGCATCGAAGCTAGGGTTGATCATTTATGGATAGCGATAGTATTGGCAAACTCCAATCGTCAAAGTTGAATCGCGATAAGGGAAGAACGGTGGTCTTATTGATAGTGGTGGAAATCATTGGAGGTGTTGACCTTTGTTTGCAGTAGAATAGGAAATCGCTGCCTGTAATGATATTCAAAGACAAATGGTATGTGCTCAGTTGATGAATTCGGTGAAGACTGTAGGGTGATTGAGGTAGTTCGGGTATTGATGAATCAAGGAAGAAAGATGTTAATTGAATTAGGTAATTTAATTTGGTTAATTATTAATTCAACTGTTAATTTATTTGGTTCATGATATTTAGTTATATCACATATGTTTATCTTATAAAATAATAAAGGAAGTTTTAAATTATTACAAGGTTAAATTATGCAAGGGGAGTCGGTTTTTGGATTCATAAAGTAATGAAGGAGATTAGGATGGAATTTAATCGGTAATAGCACTGTTCGAATAGCTACAAGGAGAGGAAGATGGTATGAATATGATTTAGGTAAATTTATTTATTTATTTATTTATTTAATTTTTATTTAATAAGTTAATGTGTATATATAAATTATATCAAACTTTGCAATACGTTTATATATTCCATATGATAACAGTTCGATAAAATGGAGTATATGGGAAATCATAAGGGAAATTACTTCGAGGTGAGATTGGACAGAAGAAAATCAGAACCAACATTGATTTCAATTAAATTAAACATTGGGTTAATTTAATTGAAAACAAACCGATATTCCGACTTTAAAAATCAATGTGAGTAATTCTTACTCAAGAATTTTATTTAAATTGTTTTTACTATTAAAAATAATTTGTTGGTTGTTTGGTTGCATTTAAATGTTCCTATGCCTATTAAATACATATTAGTTATTTAGGATTGATGTTTGTGGTTATTATATATATATATATATATATATATATATTGGTTATTGGATTCCCGCGGTACCATTAGCGGATGCTCGCAGTATCATTAACGGATGACCCTATAAGCCCCATGCAATGATAGTGGATGACCTTCTATACCACGATATCCTGCCTCGAAGCAGGATGGGTATTATTTATGTTGGCTAACGTCTATGGATGCAGGAAAACAGGTTGGAGGAATCCAACTGGATTCCTCAATATTAATATTATTTGTTTATTTTCATATATATTATCACATATGATGTGTTAGAAAACATGTGGTTGATAATGGTGTGTTTTTAAATGTTTAAATGTCACCGGGCTAAAATGTTGATATATAGAAATATCATGAAAATGATATTTGAGATTTAAAGGGAGAAATCTATTTATCTAAAATAGAATTTGAATTTCAATTGGGCTATAAATATATTAACTTGTTTTGAATATATAAAACAAGTAGTGAATTTATAAATGTTGATTATAAATTATATAATACAGGAAATTGAAGTAAATTTATAAACGTTGTTTATAAATAAAATGAAATGATTTTCATTGGATAATCAGGGAATTGAAATGAATTTATGAACAATGTTTATAAATAAAATGTAAAAAATATCATTTGATAATTTGAATATTTAAATTCAAATGTAAATTTAAAAATAGAAGTGGGGAATCATTTTAAAGAAGTAAATGATGAAATTTATTCTGATGTTTAGAATGTAATTTAAACTGAAAATAAATCCATATGGATTTATGATTTGAATTCGATTAGATCGAATTTATTTAAATTGATATTTTATGAACAAATATTAGGATCGTATTAATTAGAAGTTTAAAATTTTAAATATGAAAATAGTTTCTATATTTATATAGATAGTTAAAATAAATAGAATATTCCAAAATAAGATTTTGGTTTTTAAAATAAATTTCGAATAGAGTTTTTTGAACATATATATATATATATCAAGTAAATTTATAAACGATGTTTATAAATATGATGATTTAATTATCAAGAGATAAATTTGAAATATTAAATTCAAGTATGAATTTAAAAGTGTAAATTGAAATCATTTCAAAAAAAGGAAATGATAGTTTTTATTTCGAAATTCAGAATATAAAAGGGGTTAGGTTTCAAATAGGTATTTCAAAGGAAAGCTTTTTTTAATTTTTAAACAAGAAAATTAATTTATAAGCAGTGTTTATAAAAATAGGGAAATAAATTATTGTTGGATAATTTAGGAGTTTATAATTCAACTATGAATTTAAAAGTGAATTAGAAAAACGGTTTAAAATAGAATGATAAATTTTATTCCGGGATTCATGATATAAATTAAAGTGAGAAAAATACAAAGGACTTATAACCAGAATTAGATTATATCGAACTTTATAAAACGAATAGAGTTGTAAATAAATTTACAACTGAGTTATGAAAATCGACGATTTAGAAAATGGAAATGTTTAACTTAGATTTGGGGGGCTGATCTTATATATATTAAAATATATAAGAATAGAGTTGAAATTTATAGGATTAATTGACAAGAATAATCCAAAGTTTAACCTGTCCTCCCATATTAATCCCAAGTTTCCGTTATTCAAGAATAATCCCATGTTTAGGGGGGTCTTCCCAAATTGACCCCGATGAATTTTGATGACTTTTTCACGTGTTATTTTGGAATCAATATGGGAAGACACCCCTAAACTTCGGATTAATATGAGAAGATACAAGTAAATGGGATTAATTTGGTAAGAGACCCCCTAAACTTGGGATTATTCTTGAATAACGCAAACTTGGGATTAATATGGGCGGACAGGTTAAACTTCGGATTATTCTTGTCAATTAATCCAAATTTATAAATCTAACGAAGTTTAACGTTTATATTCAATTATAATTAAAAAGAACTCGCCGCAGCGCGGCAGTTCATAAATTGGCGTTTCTAACTTCAATTGAGTATTTAGAACTCAATTTAATTCGGAATTCTTTGAAATAAGAATCGTCAAGACCGATTTGGTAATAGTTTTCTAATGGAAGAGAAAAATCTGGATTTCATCTTATAGATTTTGAGTTATGTCAAAATCAATTTTTCAGAAAAACAACGCCAGAACCATTATAAAACCATAACGGTTTATTTAAACAAATAAAAGGATTTTAAGTAAATAAAATCCGAATTTCCATTAGAAAAATCCAGACTGGAAATATAAAATAAATATGAACTCCAATGAAGTAAGTGAAATGATTTTTGAAATAAAAATCAGATTTTTAGTTATTGAATAGAACTAACTAATTTGAATAATACTTAGTTAATCGAAATTTGATATGAAACTAGACTTTGATTAAGTAAAGGTGATTTGAGAAATTATATTCGAAATCGAAATGGGAACTTTAATTGAAAATGGAATTCAGTTTGTCTATAACCAAGTTAATATTTTATTTGAAAATGTTGTGTTCAAACAAAAAGGTGAAATAGGCAAAACACCTATAAATTAGCGAATTGGGTTAAGACGAATGGATTGAGTTGGAACAAAGTAGGAATATTTGGATATGTGTTAAGAAGGTTTGGAATGAAATGTACGAAGATATACAAATTGAAATGCTCGACAAAAAGGTACACGTCTAATTCCATATGAGATTTTATGTGCCGAATTGGCAAACCGCTTGGCTTTTTGATTTTCTTTTTGAATGGAAAGGGCCTAGAGAGGCGAGTTGAGGTTTGAACTATTGACCAATACAAAGGAGGTGCTGGAAAAAATTTCCGAAAATTTAAGGAGTTAGAATATTTTTAAGAAGATTTGATAATTAGAAATCGATATATCGATATATATAGAATTCGATAATGAAACGAAATTAAAATAGAATATTATAAACAAAAAGGAAATCGATAATCTGGTAATAGAAAGAGAAATGTACATACGTTTAAAAAAAAGAATAATTGGATTTATATGATGTTGGTTATTCGAGAATAATGTTCTTTTTCGTTTTGAAGTTAAGGATGTTTTCAGTCAAGGTCTGAGAGGTAGTTATACCCTAACTTGATTAATTACATTTTTAACCAATAAATAATAAGATCCAGTCTCAAAGAGAAATATTTGAATAAGAATTAGTTGAATGCAATATTTTGGGTTATTTGTAACGATTTTTTACACAATAAGCAATTTAACCCAAATAAGTGGAATTTTGGAAATATAAAGATAAATATTTCCTAAGTATTGAAAGAAATGAATGGTCATGAAAGAAATAAGTAATTGGAATATTTTCCAATTATAAATAGAATATATTTTCTATGTATAGAAAATAAAAGAAGGAGATATATGGAAATATTTTCCAAATAGTGTAAGAGGCCAAGATGATTATCGAAAATATCGTGTTAACGAATATGGATAAGGAAATGGAGAAGTATTTTAATTAATGAAATATTTATTAAAAGGCCCAGTGATTTGTTTGATGCTTTGAATCAATGTTTGTTTTTCTTAGATAGTTAAATAACCGACTATCAAAGTGTTTGCCAATATCGTTGTTATATGGAGAGACCGGTTAGATTATTATCCAAGAACCACTCCGTATTGACAGTAGCGTTCCGAATCAGATTATATGAAAAAAATCAAAGACAAGGTAGAGTGCAAGGGCTATTTCTATTAATGGAAATTGTGCCTTCGGTTTCGTTCAGTCCCAGAACGAACTATATGGACAAATGTCTAACAGAGTATTTCTAATGATCACATATGTTGGTTTGTATAAATATATATGGTGGCAGAGAATTTATTCTCTTAGCGTAATATCCAGAATATATTTGTGAAATCAATTAGTGATTAACGGATCTGACAATGTGGCATTCAAAGTGATTTTGCTATTAATGAATGACAAGTAAGCGTAGCCTCAAGCCTCAACAACTGGGAAATGACAAAAATCGGGCAGGCGACATGGCTATATGGGTAGCTTCCATTTGGGTGTATTATCACCTATCTAGAGAAATTCATTTAATTCCTTATTCTACTCGATGTTGTCCTATTCGGGAAACAGTTGCAGATCCCAATCGTTGGTGATATATATATTCGATACACTCAAGCGAAATGAGCGGTCGGTCATGTGTGGTCGGGTTACAAGTTGTTCTTGTTGAACCCAGTGTATTCTCCTCTAGTGATACACTATCGGAAGGTGGTTCCATACCTTGTCTAGTTGAAAATTCATTACCCAATAAGTGCTCGTGATTTTGATAGTATATTATGTATGTGGAGCATGAGATGAAAGTGTTCCACTAGATTTCTATTTATTTGATTTAGACACTATTATATTATCAAAGAGTTTTGATATAAAGATTATCGTTTTCTTTCAAAAGGATTTGATAGTTAAATCAAGTGTTTTGAATTCTCATAAGGGAAAAAAACCGTTCCGTTTTATTTGGCGTGGTCTTATGAGATATCGCTTATTTTCTCAAACTGTTTTAAATTGTTTACTCATACCAATCCCATGACTGACCCGGAGTTTATTTTGATTTTTTTCACCTAAAATCTTAGATGCCCAAATTTGTACGGGCAGTCCAGTAGTTCAGGATTTTACAGATCTATCTAAAGGAGCTTGGAGCAGGAGGCTTCAGTGTTAGATATATTGTATTTTTATTTTCGTTGTGTTGTAAGTAGTGTACTCTGACAATTGTATGTTATACAGTCAAAATTTTGCATTTCAAAAGTTATGACATATTATATTTTGTTCCGCTGCGATGTGAGATTCTATGTTGTTATTTCTGTTCTTCTTCTACCTTTTTCTTCTTAAAAAAAATGATTCATATTTTTGTGATATTTGGGTTAGACGTGTGATGTATGTAGTCAACTCAGATAGTGTGGATTTGCAGTCCATTACGCTAGTTATCACAGCCAATCCTGCTTCGAAACCATCATTAATAGTATGATAGTCTCAACGCCTTGTTGTCCATTAAGGGCTAATGTCAAACCCCGGTTCTAGCGAAACCCCATATGCCATCGTGACTAGTATCTAGGCCCGTCGTGCTGCCCAAGGTACTCAACCAACCACCTCTAGTCTTTTGAGCATCCCTATTATACCTCTGCTTTGAGTCCGCTAGAACTTGCGACAATGATAATTCCTCGGCCTTCGATATCTTTAGCCATCTAACCTAATGACTGTTCATGAGCTCAAGCGACTTCTCGAGCAACCATTATCCACGAGCTCATAACCTTGAGTCGTTTTTACATTCATTGAATTTCATCGATCAACGAACACATCACAACACTTTGACATTCATGCTTGAATATAACTCGAAGCCACAACCATTCTCGAACCAAAAACCTACACCATTTGGCCGTTAATAGATAGGTTACACCTTCCCAAGTCGCAACTGAAGTCTAACGATCCAACCTAAGGAATAAATAACCCATCGAGACACAACGACTTAGGTCACAAACGACCCAATCATCCAACGACCTGATGTTTCAAAGCTCCATCGACTTGATGCTTCGAAGCTCCAGTAACCTGAATGTTCAATGACCTAGCTTAGTGAAGCTCCAATGACCCGATTTGGTGAACTCCCACGACCTGACCATCAATTCAGATTGATCCGCCTCCTTTCGTGCTCCCGAAGCCATGACCTAACGCCTCGACGACCTAAAGAAAACGACCCAACCAAGGATGACCTGACCTCATGCCAGTGACCTTACTCCAATGACCCGAAGCCCTTTAACGACATAACCTTCATTTCTTGGAGCACAAGCCAGCGACCTGAGCCTGCCATGTCATCAACGACCCATACAAAAACGACCCAACTCCATATCTGACCAATCTACCTCAAATCTTGAATAAATCATCACCAAAAGACAACATTGATGCACGCAACCCATCTAAATCATCCAATTTAACCATCAATACTTCATGAAATCATCAACAACACTTAAACGGTAATTATTCATCATATAACCATATGAAACTCACCAAATCTTGATAAATCAATGAATAAAAAAATAGTGGAACTACGCTTGCATAAACATATAAATTAACATAAGAATTTCCGATTTAAGTTGCTAGGTTAGATCCTATGGTGATTCAAATGAAAATATACTTACTATAATGTAGATCATGATGAAAACAACTTAATATGATGAAAATAAGATCAAACAACCCATATACTTGATTGAATCCATGTGAGAGATGCTTGTCACTCACCAGATCTTCAAACAAACTTGAAATCACTAAATCCCAATCCGGACAGCAAAGAATGATCTCCAAAGCTCTTAATTTGATGTGATCTCCCTTCATTTCATGTAGATCTAGCTTTGCTTGATGTAGATCTTCAATCTTCTTGTAACGTCCCGTGTTTTGGCCGATAATTTAAATTATTTTTATTTATTTAAATATGTTGATTTGAACTTAAATAATCGATTTAACCATTTATTTTGGATATTTAAATTATATTAATAATATAACAATATTTTATTTTCAGAATATTGGGAAAATGTTGAATTCGCAGTATAGAGTGAGTGGACAACTTAAAATGGTTAAATATGGTTTGTAGTGAAATTATATTGACGATTTCAACTCTAAAATGACGGTTAAGCGATATAATTATAATTTAATTTTAAAACGAGCTGAAGCGGCGCGGTAGTTCGTAATTTGGCGTTTTGAACTTCAATCGGCTGTACAGGGCCCAAAATAAGTCGGATTTTCTCGAAACAAGAAACGTCGGAATCTGTTGGATAATATCTTTCTAATGAAAGAGAAAAATCGAGTTTTCATGTTGTAGAATTTATTTTATGTCCAAATCAAATTTTAAAGTAGTCGCCGTGGAGTTCCTTTATATATTATATCGTTATTTATATTTAATAAAGGGGTTTTTAGATTTTTATAATATTGATTTGACTTCAAATTCAACCCGGGATATTTTATCTTGGTAATATACGATATTCTGGTCATATATGGCCAATTTCAATATTTTAATAATATTATATTGAGGTATTTTAAAATTGGTTTATTTTCTTTGAATTGGGCAGTTATAAAAGGGATTTATTCAAACGACCTCAGTTTTCGACGAAACAAATTTTATTGGGACCGCAACAGTAAATTATTGCTAGATTTCAAGTGGCGCGTCAATCGAGGTTTACTTGTGAGCATGGCAAAATAAAATACAAATAAAAACGACCATTTGAACGTAAACGAGGGCCATTTGAGCAAACAGACTCGGAATTCAACGAAACAAGCTTCATTAGGACCGTATCGTCAAAATTATACTATGTCGTCCATTCGCGTCTCGAACGGGTTTGTATGTGAGCGCAGGAGCGAATAAACGACGTTCGAAAACGCGATAGACAAGAAATAAAATATTGTTCGTCACATCGAGATAAATAAATATTATTTTTCCTTTATAAATATAAACTTCCATCAGCCCAAGATCAGTTCATCCCGTCCACAACATTTATCCAGCGACATTTTTGTAATAAATCCCCTAAACTTAAAACAATTTATTTCTCATGATCCGTTGAGAATTTGTTACGGCAACCTGAATGAAAAGTGTAGATCGGGTCGAGAGGAAGCTACTGATAAAAATTTGGGTTCATCGGGCGACTGTGGTGGCCGGAATCGGCTGAACAGTGGCGAAAATCAGTTTCGTTCTTCGCCAAATTGACGATGATTGGGTCGATTTCAGGGATACAGACATTGGGGTATTTGAAGAGGGGAGACAGGGCTTTGATTTGGCACTGGTCGGAGGTTCTAAAATGGAGTGTGATGGTCGGAATGTTGAGTTGAACTGAGGACAACGTTTTGTGTGACGCCCCTCCCCGCACCAACCGACATTTACTCCAAAAAGTGCGCTGTACACATGTCCAGTTAGCACGGAACGGGTCGCCAAAAGGAAAAGGAAGAAGGAAATGAACATACAAAGAACCTGTAGAATGTCTCACAGCGCATAGAACAAAATATAATAATAACATACTTGACATAAAACAGGAGAGACAGTGCATAAGCTGAAAATCAGAACTAAACATCATAGCAGCGGAAATCCAAAATACAGCTTATTACAACTTTCAAACTGTCTCAAAGCAAAAGTAAGATAAATGTGGGACACTACTAATGCCCAAGTAGCGACCACCAACGACACAGGGAGAATGTGTGTGTATATATATATATATATATATATATATATATATATATATATATATATATATATATATATTACGTGGAAGCCTTCCGCCCGCCTCCGAATCAGCTACTCGCGCATCACCAGCTAACCTGTCTCTAGTCTGCTCGTGTGAGCACCCAGAGTAATAAGAGGAGACATAAAACTCTGGGTCAGACATAAAGCTTGGTATGAGCGATAAGCATCTAAAGTGAACAATAACAGGTAGACTAAGACATACCTGAATCTGGACCTGCAACCAAAGAGTTAGCACTACATACTGTACAACACTCTAAGGTATCATATCAAACGGTATAAAGATACGGAGGTGGGGGAGGTGTGCATGTCATAATGATGGCAAACAATCAAGCATAGCATCCATCCTCACATCTCTCACTCAGTGCGTAAAGCATACGATATTCACCACTTCGATCACCCAACATTCCTTGCTACGATCACTTTGCCCCATGAAGTCATAAATGGCTTCACTGCACTGATAACGTAGCCACTAATTCCTCGCTATGTCCACTTGCCCCATGGAGTTATTCACCCCATCTGCGCTGGCTCATAGCCTTACTAATCCTTACTATGTTCACTTGCTCCATGGAGTTATTCACCCCATCTGCGCTGGCTCATAGTCTTACTACGCATCACCTTGCCCCTCAGGTCATAATGACCCTACTGCACTGATAACGTAGTCTTGCAACCATCACTTTGCCCCTCAGGTCATAATGACCCTACTGCACTGATAAGTAGCCCACCATTCCTTTTTAGTGGTGAATCAAAGTTATGAACATCGACAACTCCTTAGCACACGTTCCGCAGCAAAGTCCAACCATGAAGTGAACTCATTGGTTCCCAACTGGTTCCGGGATCCTGAGCTCTAACTTCCATTTGGACTACCTTTGCATCTCGGGTTATTGGTCATCACAATCGAATCGGATCGGATCAGCCTTCACATTCTTCATCGGATCGGGTCGCGCCTCCTACGTCGGATCAGGTCGTGGTCCTCCTTTCCTTTGCTTCGGATCGTGCTCCCCTTCTCGGTTCGGATCGGGACACCCCATACGGATCGGATCGTGGTTCTTCAAGCGGTTCGGATCGGACGCCCTTCTCCAGGTCGACGGATCGTGCTCACCCTTCTTGGACGGATCGGGTCGTAATGCTTATTCGCGATCCGGATCGGAGTACTTCAGTTTGGCACGACGCTGCATCGATTCGCTTCGTGGGCATTGCACAGACGGTTCGGCTCGGAGGAGGTGACTCGACTCGTGGGGATACCCCCACGATCCCATAGGGCGATCCGATCGTCCCTCAACCCCCTATGCGATCCGAACCCCTGCACCTTGTCCAGCGAGCTGTTTACGCCCCTCGACGGCGTTTTCGACCATTCTAACCATTCTAAACAGTCACAAAGCATTTCATACAGTCATAGCAACATTCATAATCAACCACAAACATCAAAACATCAATATGATAGTTAAAAATGGATCAAACATACCCAAAATCCCATATTTTCCCTTAAGCATATTTAGGTGAAACTGATGATAGGATTAGCAAATCTTAACCAAATTAACCCAAATTCGTATTAGAGGTCTAAAACATCATTCCGAATTTTATAAATATTTTTCCAGAATTTTATCATGTTTAAATTCGCTAATTAACACTAATCACCCCTAATTAGCCATAATTAGTGCAAAACTAAGCAAATCACTCACCTTAGCCACAAAATAAACTAAGATCTGAAATGATTCTTTGATTTGATGCGAATTTCAATACCAAACAGCAGCTCTTTTGTTGATTTGGTAAAGATCCTTCTTGATTAGGGGTTGCTAAGCCAAATCCTTAACCTAAAGGTGATTTGGAGGTGATTTAGAGGTTGGAGGCCATTTTTAGGGTTCCTTGGTGATAAGTGGAGGCTAGAAAACTGAAATGGAATGATTCTCCATCTCATTTCAGCCCTCCCATAACCCTAATCCCGAAATGGGTTACGGGCCTACTCACTAATCACCCGATTTGGCCCGGTTAAGCAGTTTTTCACCCTCCAAATCTTGTTTCAGCCATATCTCCCAAACGGTAAGTCCGTTTGGCTAATGTGACCACTCTACGGAAAGAGAAACCATCAAACGAATCAAATGGAAGTGGTTTTAGGTCAAAATTCCCTTCCAATCAAAAGTTATGGCCAAACCAGTACCAACTAGGGGCAAAATGGTCGTTTAAAAATCGACAAAAATCATAAACATGGGAAATGACTCTAATAAATGTTTCCCAAAGTTACATGACCATACGACTTCACATGGGAAAGAAATAAATATTCTACGATCCTATGATGTGTAGAATACGGGTCATTACATTTTGGGTTCGCTTCTATAAGTGACGGTCGGATTTATTGGTTTTCCGATCAAAGGAGGAGGAATTAGTGGAGGGGCTCTAATGGTCGGTGAAAGAGGGCAGCGAGATGGTTCGACCTGAGGTGGTCCGGCACCATACGGTGGCCTGTGGCGTTTGTTACGGCAGCTCAAAGCTGCTCCGTTCTCGAGCAATTTCCGGCGACTTCAGGAGGAGGCGACTTCAGGAGGAGGCGAGGGTCAGCGTCTCCGGCGGTGGATGTTGGAGGTAGGTCGAAGCCAATGGAAGGGTCGACGGTCGGTACAGTTCATCAAAGGAGGTGGCGGTAAGCTATTTTTGTTTTGGGTTCTTCCGCATTGAACATTAAGGAAGAAGAAGTCGGGGTCGATTTTGGCCAGAACAACAAAACGCGTTTGTTAATTGCTGACGTGGACCAGCGTTGATTAAGTCATGATTAATTTGAAGGTAATTAAAAGGTAATTAAAATATTTTATTTTATAATTGATTTAGTTAATTTTCGTATAATCTATACAAACTTTAAACGAACGTATCTTCTTCATATGTTAACGAAATTTAACGAAACTAGATCTGTTGGGATCGCAGGGACGAGACCTAGACGATGGCAATGACTAGGCACTGATCTGACGCAATCAAAATTTCAGCAAATTTTGAATGTCCGTTCAAGTTTTAAAGGAACAGACGCGCCAACCGCCAACCGAAATGATCTGGTGAGTTAATTCTCACACCTTCTGGAATCCTGTGATGTGGTAAATTCATATTAAAATATAATTTACCGTTAAAAATAGAAATTGGTTGCTTGGTTGTTATGGGTTGTTTACAGTTTGATTGGATGCTGTTATTTAGATTTAATCTTTTTAAATTAGCAGATCATATGAAATTTATTTCATATATTATTATGAAATGTATAACGAGCTATGATGCAGGGAAGAACAGGTTGGAGGGATCCGACCAGATTCCTCAAATATTATATATGTTGTTTGTTTGTTTTATATCGCTGATATTTGAACAGTTTGAACCCCATATGGTAGAAAAACCTATTTGAGCGTGATGGTTGAATAAATATTCAAACTTGGGTTGTGCTTAAAATCAACTGACAGTGTTGATTTGGTAATTGGCAGTGAATGACCTGAAATGTGTTGTTTTAGACGTCGTTCGACCGTTCGATGAAACGACGCAGTTTTAAAGTTATAAATTATTTATAATTGAGGTTTTTCAGTTATTTTAATTAATTAATTAAATAAGAAGTTTATAAATAAAAAAATTTAATCGAGTTTATAAAAGAAATTATATAAGTGGTTTATACAGGTCTTAAAAGCTTGAAAGCCAAAGAAAATTACCTATGTGTTGGTAAAGATGGGATACTTGTTTTTTTAAATTAAACGGTGTTTTTAAATTAATTAAGATATTTAATTAATTTAGAAGGGGAAATGACAAACGAAAAGCAGTTAATAGTTAACTGATATGTACGGTTGGTAAAATCCACCGTTTTCGAGTATTGGTTAAGGAATGTTTAAGTGGCGATTAGTTTTGATTAAAAAGGAGCGATAAGGGTTATAAGGAGATTATAAATCCAAAGTTGTCAAATGAGATTTGCAAATAAGATTTTCAAGCGAATGTGAAGATTTAAATAAAATTTTACTTAATTGTTAAATTAAGATAAATTCAATTGAAATGACCCTTTTAAGGGAAATGATTAATACATTGTAATAGAGTGTGTTGTGAATATTATAAAGGGATTAAACCAAAATGATGTGTTAAATGTTAAAGGAATGAACTGAACGAAGTAAGGTAATTGAAGCAAGGATCTCAAACACAAAGTAAATTACATACAAGGGCTTTGGTATTAAATATTGGTAAATGAATTTTTGAAAAAAATCCAAATTAACAATTTTTATTTAAAGAAGGTGTTATGAGGATTTAAATTTTAAAATCCAAGAAAACGGTTGAGTATAGGAATGCTCGTATAAATGGGAATAGGTTATCCGACGAGTGATAAAAATAAGTGTTATAAGCGAAGTATGATTTAAGTTAAAAATGGTGTTTTGTGGACATTTACTTAATCAAACAATTAAGTAAATGGATTATATTTCAAATGTAAGAAAGAGTTTGTAAAACCAAAGTTGAAATCGAGATAGTAAATAAGATTTTGATGAAACGGTTAAGTGACGAACTGGTATTATTCTGAGATAAGAACATTGTCGATCAAGGTCTGAGAGGTAAATAAAATACACCAACTTAAATGGCTTCACGAGTATCGAGGAATGATATTTGTTAGTGGTGAGTGAAATGTGTTGGAATTGGTCAATCATTCCATACAAGAAAAATTGAAAAGAATACGTGGTTTTTTAATATAAATGTTGGTTACAACATAAAATTGATTTTAAATTTATATAATTTGACATTTGATTTGTATTGTCAGAATTGGTAAATTGGTTTGTATACCATTAAGTATATACATATATGTATATTGTGAGATGCCTGAAAATAGGGAAAAAAGGGAAAAGTTTTGAAGAATATAATGACATTTTCTATGGTAAAGGAAATGGAAAGTCAAGTGTGTGTGTGTGTATATATATATACATAGTCGGAACTTTATAAAATAGTTTGGTTAAATTAAATTTAGAATAAAAATTATGTTTTAGATATATTGGGAAGAATAAGAGGTTGATTAACCATGTTGTAAAATATATTTTAAATGGGCCAAATCATGCCATATACCGAATCAACAAACTCATTTTATTCACGCATTTGTTATTTGATAGTTAAAACACTGACTATCAAACCTGACTAACACGATTGTTGGTATGGAAAGACTGGGATCGAAATTATATTCGAAAACCATTCCGACCAGCAAATACGTGAAGATGATAGAAGATAGAGCAAGGGAAGACTGTGGATCTTCATAAGCGGAAGGACTACTTGTTGAATTCCTCTGGCTTGCAACCAGAGTTATTTGATTTGTGATTCTGTCGTGGTTGAAATCCACGTGTTGCAAGGACTTATCGCTACTGATCCATGGGGTGATTCCTATATGAGATGCAGTAGGAGAGTACCTTCTGTTCATCCTGTTCCTGGACGACTTGTATGGACGAGTGTTTGACAGAGTATTTCCAAAGGGGTCACGTATGTTGATTTCTTCAAATGTATTTCTGTTGATGGCGGAAAAGGCCGTACACCTTTTCTTAGCTAACAGCAGAGTATTTTTGTGGATATCAATTACTGGTATTTGGTGGATCTTACGATGTGGCATTCAAAGTGAATGATGACCAGATGTGTTCTAGCCTCAAGCCTCATCAATCGGGAAATGACAAAAAATCGGGCAGGCAGCATGGCTATGTGGGTCGCTCTCATTAGGGTGTATAATCACCTATCTAGAGAAATTCCATTTACATCTTTAATCTATATTTCGATGCTGTCCCTTTTCGGGAGGCGACTGCTGATCCCAACCGTCGGTGATATACATTCGATACACTCAAGTGAAATGAGTGGTCGGTCATGTGTGGGTCGGGTTGCAAGACGTTCTTGTTGAACCCAGTGGAATCCAATATCTAATAAGCGCCCGCGGTTTTTAATTGTATATTATATATGTGGAGCGTGAGATGCAAGCGTTCCCCTATATTGTTGATTATTTGTATTTATACATTATGATAATATCAGAGCAAGTTATGATTTCAAAAACGTTTTGGGTTATAGTAAGGTAAAAACCATCTGTGTTTGTGTGTGGGCTTGTCTTACTATTAACCTTTTGATTCCATAAAAGATTTTCCAAAGTTAAACAAGTTGTTTGTGCTGTGAATTTATCACTGAAAGTATTCCAGACCGGCCCAGTGTATTTTTCTTTACTTCAAATGTGCTCGGGTCAGACCGAGTATGTTCCAGGTTAGGTTTCGCTTGGAGTTCAGGAGCTGGAAGCAGGTGGCTTCACCGCTAGTTATATAAAGTTATTACTCCACTGTGTTTGATATATGTTGTACTCTGATGATTGGTATGTATATACAATTCATTTGTATAAACAAATTTGATATTTTATTTTATTCGTTCCGCTATGAGATTCTAATGTGGTGTTCTTCTTCTTTCTTCTATTCTACTATTCTTTCTTTCTTTTCTCACCCTCAAATTTCTTTCTATTGATAATCTGGGGTTCAATACTTGGGTTTTTTGCAAGTAATACGGGTTTATGTATTATTGTCGAAAATTTGAGTGTCGAGTTTTTCCCTGGGTCGTTACAGTGGTATCAGAGCTATTGGTTTAGAGATAACTTTGGCTCTATGGTGCGACTCAATAGAGATGGGGTTAGTAATACCCTAGATTGAGTTGAAAGTATATATATGAGAGCACGTATTTGTAATTTGTTATAAATTATTTTTGAAATTATTTTTTCCCAATATATTTTATAAAAATTGAAAGTAATGATTTTTCAAATTATTAGAGTATGGGCAAATTATTTGGATTTGTTAATGTTGATTGTATGATATGTTTGGATGGTGAGCTCGATCTCATGGATATAAACCTAAAGCTGAATCGATTTGGTTAAAACAAAAATGAAATAAATAATTCGAATAAATCAGTCCAGATAAATAAATTTAAATGGACAATTAAAGATATAAATGAATTGCTAAGACATAGTTATAATCTAGTGTGGATTGAATTGTATGTATGATACGGATGATATGGATGATGTGGATATTGTGAACATTATTGATATTGGTTGTGGACTAATGAAATCCATTTGAGTTGAGAAACAGGTGCAGAAGTGCCAATTCAGCTTTAAAATCCATTCAAGAGAAAATTCTGGTGTTAATCGAATCCAGTTTGAGTATAGAGCTGCATAATAATTAAGCAAGCTCGAGAAGAAATTATCGCTTATCGCATAATAGCGCTTGCAAAAAGGTACGCCTACGAAAATATGAAATTTTGATTTTGTTTGAATTTTGGGTTTGGATTTTGAATTTTTCCGACCATGTTGGTCGAGGTATATTTATTTCTTGAACCTGCAATATTGCAGATGTACTCCGTACAGGGGAGACTCTGCCAAAATTTTTTCCAAAATTTAAGGTGTTAGGAAATTTTTGAATGTTTTTGGAAATTCTTTTATTTGAATTAAATAGGTTTTAAAACCGATTAGATTTATTTTGGAAATAAAATCAAGTTTTAAGTTTATTATTTTTATAAAGATAATGGATTGTAACTTCCTTTCTACCTTAACAATTTCGAGAATGAAATTATTTTAAGGGGGAAGGAATGTAAAGTCCCGTGTTTTGGCCGATAATTTAAATTATTTTTATTTATTTAAATATGTTGATTTGAACTTAAATAATCGATTTAACCATTTATTTTGGATATTTAAATTATATTAATAATATAATAATATTTTATTTTCAGAATATTGGGAAAATGTTGAATTCGCAGTATAGAGTGAGCAGACAACTTAAAATGGTTAAATATGGTTTGTATTGAAATTATATTGACGATTTCAGCTCTAAACCGACGGTTGAACGATATAATTATAATTTAATTTTAAAACGAGCTGCAGTGGCGCGGCAGTTCGTAATTTGGCGTTTTGAACTTCAATCGGCTGTACAGGGCCCAAAATAAGTCGGATTTTCTCGAAACAAGAAACGTCAGAATCTGTTGGATAATATCTTTCTAACGAAAGAGAAAAATTGAGTTTTCGTGTTGAAGATTTTGTTTTATGTCCAAATCAAATTTTGAAGTAGTCGTTGTGGAATTCCTTTATATATTATATCGTTATTTATATTAAATAAAGGGGTTTTTAGATTTTTATAGTATCGATTTGACTTCAAATTCAACCCGGGATATTTTATCTTGGTAATATACGATATTCTGGTCATATATGGCCAATTTCAATATTTTAATAATATTATATTGAGGTATTTTAAAATTGGTTTATTTTCTTTGAATTGGGCAGCTATAAAAGGGGCTTTATTCAGACGACCTCAGTTTTCGACGAAACAAATTTTATTGAGACCGCAACAGAAAATTAATGCTAGTTTTCAAGTGGCGCATCAATCGAGGTTAATTTGTGAGCATGGCAAAACAAAATACAAACAAAAAGGACCATTTGAACATGAACGAGGGCCATTTGAGCAAACAGACTCGGAATTCGACGAAACAAGTTTCATTAGGACTGTATCGTCAAAATTATACTATGCCGTCCATTCGCTCTCGAACAGGGTTTGTATGTGAGCGCATGAGCGAATAAACGACATTCAAAAACGCGATAGACACGAAATAAAATATCGTTCGTCACATCAAGATAAATAAATATTATTTTTCCTTTATAAATATAAACTTCCATCAGCCCAAGATCAGTTCATCCCATCCACAACATTTCTCCAGCAACATTTTTGCAATAAAGCCCCTAAACATAAAACAATTTATTTCTCATGATCCATTGAGAATTTGTTATGGCAACCTGAACGAAAAGTGTAGATCGGGTCGAGAGGAAGCTACTGACAAAAATTTGGGGTCATCGGGCGATTGTGGTGGCCGGAATCGGCTGAACAGTGGTAAAAATTAGTTTCTTTCTTCGCCAAATTGACGATGATTGGGTCGATTTCAGGGATCCAGACCTTGGGGGAATTGAAGAGGGGAGACAGGGCTTTGATTTGGCACTGGTCGGAGGTTCTGAAACGGAGTGTGATGGTCGGAATGTGGAGTTAAACTGAGGTCAAAGTTTTGGGTTCGTTCCTGTAAGTGACTGTAACAACCCGGAAATCTGGGCCAGTTTAAAATTTTTATTTTGGCAATTTTGGCGAATTTTGATTATTTAAAATGAATTATTTTAAATAATAACGACGGGAAATTTATTTTGAATAGAATTCGAATGAATATATTTATATAGATCGTCGTTAGAATGTGAATATTTATTTTAAATTATAAAAGGAATTGAAAATGGCGCGGTAGTTCGATAATTCGATTTCAAACTTCAATTGAATGTACCGGGTGCAAAATAAACCGGATTTTAACGAAACCAAAAAAAATGGAATCTAATAGAGAATATCTTTCCAACGAATCCGAAAAATTAAAATTTCATAGCGGGAATCAAAAGATATGTCCAGTTGAAAATTCTGAATAGTCGCTATGGAATTCAGGCCCTTAAAAATGGAAATTTTGCAAACGACCTCGGATTTCGACGAAACCACTTTTGTTGGATCCGGGATGTAAAGTTATTGCTAGGTTTCAAATTTCATAATTTTTCGAATCAATATGTGAGCGTGGCAAAGGAAAACGCGTTTGACCAGTTTTAGTTGATTTTAATCGACTGGAAAATGGCCATTTTTCATATAGGCTCAGAATTCGACGAAACTAGTTTTGTTAGGACCGTGTCGTCAATACGAAGCTAGAAAATATTTTTCGGGAATTTTTCTAGTTAGTATGTGGCCCCGGTAATTTGAAAGGTACGTTTGAAATTCAATATAATGATTTAAATATAAATTCAACGAAAACCTATCGTAACGATAGAATTGGCCTACGATACATAACCCATTGTGTTCAAAATGGGGGTAATTAGCTAGGGGCGACAGTCGTTGGGTTTCGTTTGGAGTTCGAACAGAAAGTCAACTATAGTGGAAAGTTAAATAATATAATATATATAAACCCCCCTAAGCCCTTGACCCATTCTCAGAAAACCGATTACCCCCCTACATCAAATCGATTCCGCCGCTATCCTCCCCCGTCGCACTGGAGTCGCGCCCCCTTACGGCGGCGCCACCGCCTCTACATTCCCCATCTCCTCCCCCTCCTCTCTCCTCTTCCCTCTCTCCTCTTCTGTCGCGACGAAGACGCCCGAACCCAACCCCAGAAGCGACGAAACCGCCACGCCCTATAGCCGACGCCGCCTTGGCCTCTTCCGCGCCATCACTGTTCCGGCAAAACCCCCCCATCCACCAATTCCGACAGTAATGCCCCTTCCCCTCTCCCAGACTTCAGATGTAAGTTTTTTTCTGTATTTTATTTCTTTAATTTATTCCGAAAGATCTGATGTATATAGGTATGATTATAAAATTGTTTTTATAAAATATATATATAATTTGTTTCAAAAATATATATAGAGTTGTTTTCAAAATATAAACATACATTGTTTTAAAAAAATGAAAATATGGGTTTTATATATCTACACCTTTACAGTTTAAAAATATGATGTTTATATATATGTAGCAAATGAAAAATATGATTTTTATCAATAAAAATGTGATTTTTTATAGGCAGTGACAAGATAAAAATTCGATTTTTATATGTATAACATTATTCAAAAGATTTGATTTTTAATAGAAGAAAAAAATTAGATTTTTCATTGTAAAAAAATTATATATTTTAATTTTGAAGTTAGCTATAAAAATTTGATTTTTATATATAGGAAAGATCGTATTTTTAATATAGGAAAGACTGTATTTTCAGCAATGAAAAGATTCAATTTTTAGAAATGAAAAAGGCATGATTGTTAATGAAGTAAAGACGAGATTTTTAGCGTATTAAAAATGGGATTTTTATATAAGTATGATAATAAAAATTCGATCTTTATATAAGAAGTAGAAATATAAAAATATAATTTTTATATAGAATGAAGCGTCGAAAATATATAAAGAAGAAATAAAAATATGATTTTTATTTATTGAAATGAAACAATAAAAATATAATTTTTATTATAAACAGCGGGAAAAGAACTGTGTTGGAATTTAAAGCAGAGCGAGATGTTCAGCAGTTCAAAAGAAAAGAATGGCGGAGTGGAACCCTCTGCGAGAATTTCTCACTCTTTAATTTAATTTTCTAGTTATATATATATATATATATATATACATATATATACTAGGATGCAGACGGTGCTTAGAAGCACCCGACACCCGTCATCCACAGACCATGGATGGCTTGTTTGTTTAATTGTTTGGTTGTGTAGTTGGTTAGATTATTTGGTTTGAATTGAATTGTTTGGTGAAATGAAATTGATTTGATTGATGTGTGAATGGCGTGGGCCTTCACTAGACCGCGGATAACGCTAGGCCTTGTCCCGTTTCTAGTATCGTGCCGTTATACCATCGAAATTTTCTAAAAATAAGTTAGAAAAATAAAGATAACATTTTATTTAATAAATGAACCAAATAGAATATCCATAGGTTGAATAAAATAGTTTGATCGTTAAAAATATAATTTTTAACGTGAATGTGAATAAATAAATATTCATTTACAAACCGGACGGTTTGTTTATGTACACCTATTTGAGGGATATTGATTGGGACGATAAATTTTACACATCGCCCAACTGCACAATTAAAATCAGTGTTTGATTGTTTGAAACCCCACACGGGTATTGGGATGATATTTGAAGTACACTAATCCCGATTGTTTAGTTGTATGTCGATCGATTGATTGACAGACTGTTATAAGCGTTAAATATTTATATTTGATGCTTATACAGTGTAGAATGCACTTTGGATGATGGTTGATTATTCATCGTTGTTATTGTATACATGTATTGTAGAAAATCCATATAATTAACATTATATGGTAATTGATTGGGCCTCATTCCAGTTTCGAAATAGAAATATTTGAATAGAAATATTTGAAATAGAAATATTTGAAATAAAAATATTTTAAATAGAATAGTTGGAAATAAAATTATATGAAGCCGTGTTGATTAGATTGACGCCATTTTGACGTGAATGATATTCATATCGATTTTATTCATTTTATAATGAATATCGAAAGTGATATCAAAATATGATATTTTGAATAGAAATGAATTTGAATTGAATTTGAATTGAAATTGAACTGAATTGAAAACGAATTGAAATTGAATAGAAGTGAATTCAAATTGAAATTGAATAGAAGTGAATTCAAATTGAAATTGGAAAGAATTGAAATTCGAACTGAAACTGAATATAAATAAATTCGAATTGAAATTGAATTTAATTGAAAACGAACTGAAATTGAATTAGAAATCAATTTGAATTGAAATCGATTTGAAATGAATTTAAAACGAATTTATGTTGGAATATTCAATTTTGATTTGAAATTGAACATGAAGTTGAAACCGTTTTGAAAACGAATTTAAAACGATTTATAAAGCACGTTTTAAAAGGAAATCGACGAAGTATATATTATATATATATTATATATAATATAATGGCCTGAATAGAACGCGCCGCGCCGCGGCAGTTCGCGAATTTCGACCATTGAATTCGAACGGATATTACGGGAGATCCGACCGTCGGATTCTCCTAAAACCGGAACCGTTGGGTTCGTATCGAAAAGAGATTTCTAGCGAATATTAGAAAATTGAAATCTAACGGTTGGATTTGGAATTATGCCCAAATCAAATTTGAAAAAGGTCGCTGTAAGTGCAGTTCGATGGCCATTGATGCAAATCGACTGTACGGGCCTTGATAAAATTATTAAAAATAGTAATAATTTGTGTAAAATCATAAGAAATGATTTGTGAAGAATTGGGATGAAAAACTCCATATTTGAAAAGATAAAAATAGATTTTCATCGAAATGAACTAGTTTTGAACAAGAATTATAATTCTATTTATTTTTTTAAAATAAATAAACTGGATTAGAAATGGTTTTGAAAATAACCAGAATTTCCAATAATTGCATTGGAATGGATTTGAATCGAAATTGTCTTCGGAATATTTCGATGTTGGATTTCGGGATTATACATATGTTGTTATGGAAATTTGAAAGATATTTATATATCGTTATTTCCAATACGATATCTGTTGGTCATAAAATTTGATATTGAATATAAGCCGATATATTTTCTATTCAGAGCCTTATTGTAACGACCCAGATTTTTGAATAATTTATTTTAAATATTTAATATTATTTTAAATATTTAGTTGATAATATAAATGATATTTTTATTGAATTTTCAATTTAATATGGCCGTTTATATTTACATTCGAATTTAAATTTCAATATCAGTTCCGTTGAGTTCGGAATAGCGTTATAATCTGGTATCGTCGGTCGTCACGGTTGAATAATGGTTCGGGATTACTAGTTAAGGACCGCGAGATATTTTAATTATTTAATTAAAATAAAATCAATAAAAAAAAAAAAAAAATCTAATCAAGATCCTTTCAGTATAAACATCAGCCGACATGTTTTTCTTTCACCTACGCCGACCTAAGTTCTCGAGCACCAACTTCTGCTTCCCAACTTCTATACAAAGGAAAACATCCATTTAATGGCTCGTACTCAACTGTCTCCTCTTCATGTGTATAAAACCAGCTCATCGCATAACCTTTTTCCCATTCTAAAACTATCTCAACTCTCCCTCCTTCAGCTCAAACAAAAACCGAAGTCCACTTTTCATTTAAAATCAAATCTCGAATTGAAGCCATGTACTTGAACTCGATTTTTGTTCTCGTGTTCTAAATCTTGACGCGCGATTTCCTGAGACCCGATGCCAGTAACTAGGGCCACCGCGATTCAATTTGGGGTTCGCGATGTAGTCGGGTGGGGATTCAAACTTCGTTGATGCAGTGGGATGGAGGTTCGAGGGTTGCGAGGCCTTGAAGCTCGACTACCAGACATATGCGATGTGTTTTCTGGTGATAGTTTGGAGGGGAGTCAATACTGATGATGAACGTGAAACATTGGAAGGGGTTCGGACCTGTGCTTCAGGGAAGGAAGCCGATGATGTATTGAAGGGGGACGGGGCGGAGTTCAGACATGATGTAAATGGAGTGTGGGTTGCTGGCCCTTTTTCTGGCATGATCAACAGTGGGAAGGTAGCCGATTGTAGGTGATTAAAAAGGGAATTTAGATCGCCGATGAAATGTTCGTGGAAATGTCAAAATGGGATAAAGCTGTTTTGGGGCTGATTTCAATGGATCGGTGAATTGCTGCGCTGCTTAGTGGTTAGTCGAGTGATTTCAGTGGCAACAAGGTATATGTTTAATAAATTTGAATTCATAGGATAATTAATTAAATTGTGTTAAGTTAATTTAAATTAATAATGTTTAATCAATAAAACGAAATAAATCATCGTAGGTACGAAATGGATTTGGTTGAAACAAGCCGAGACGATATGGAAACTTAATCGGATAGTCGGCAAAGGAAAGTCACGGTGAGTAAATCTCACTCACCTTTAGAATTTATTTTTATTTCGTTAAAAATAATTGTGTTGCTTGTTTGGATTTTTCTGCTTGTTTTATATATATTAGTTATTTAGGCTATATATATATATATTGGGTTGATTGATTGATTGGATTCCCGCAGTCTCATTAGCGGATGCCCGCAGTTTCATAGCGGATGATTACCCTATACGCCCCACGCTATGATTAGTGGATGACCTTCTATACCGCGATATTCTGCCACGAAGCAGAATGGGTATTATTTATGTGCTAACATCTGTGGATGCAGGAAAACAGGTTGGAGGAATCCAACTGGATTCCTCAAAAATATATTATCTGTTTGTTTATTTGTTTGCATATATATTTCTATATATGATGTGTTAGAAAAATAAATAATTCGTTGCTTTGTGTGTTTAAATATCACGGGGCTTAAGTAATGATATTTAAAAATATCGTAAAAAGGATATTGGAAATTTAAAAAGGGAAATTCTATTTTTAAATAGAATTTGAATTTTAAATGGAAATAAAATATAAACTTGTTTTGAAAAAATAAAACAAGTAGTTCTTTTTAAACGAAGTTTATGAATAGTTCTTTTATAACGAAGTTATAAATGAAGTGAAAAGGAATTTTCATTTGATAAATTCAGAAATAGAAATAAAAGCGTGAAATTTGAATTTGAAATGAAATTTCAAAATAGGATGTGAAATGAAATTTTTAAATATATAACTCAAATGAAATTTGAGTATAACCTTTGAATTTTAAAAGGAGTTTAAACATTTAAATTTTAAAAGGGGATTGAATATTAGAAATTCAACTAGAAGTTCAAATAGGATTTGAATAGACGAAATTAGAATGAAAAATAGAATTTGAATTCAAGAAATTAAAATAAAATTTGAATTCAAAGGAATTTGAATATTAGCAATTCAAATAGAGATTTGAATGGAGAAGTGCAGAAATGTAATTTGAAATATAGAATTTCAAAGAAAAATTGAATAGAATTTGAAATATAGTATTTCAAAGAAGAATTAAAATGTGAAATTTGAATAGAGATTTGAATTGGAATTCAAATATGAAATTTGAATAGAGATTTGAAATAGAAATTCGAGTATTGAATTTTGAACATGGAATTTGAATAAAGAAATTCAAATAGAAATTTGAATATGAGATTTCAAAATAGAATTTGAAATAAACTTTGAAATAGGATTTTCAAAGTAGAACTGGAAATAGAATTTCAAATAGGATTTCAAAATAGGAAATCCAAATGATTTTGAAATGGAATTTGAATTCAAGGGAATTCAAATGGCTTTGAGTGAAGAAATTCAAATGGCATTGAAAATAAGTTTGAATATTAGAATTCAAATGGGATTGGAATAAAGGAAATTCAAAAATGGAATTTCAAATAAAAAGAAGAATGTAATTTGAAATTTTGGGAATTTCAAATAAGAAAAATGGAATCTGAAACATTTAGAATTTCAGAATAGAAATTTAAATGGTGTTTGGATATTTGAATTCAAGTATGAATTTCAAGTATGAATTTGAAATGGGATTTCAAGTATGAATTTCAAATATAGAAATTCAAAAAGGAATTGAATTAAAGTGAAAATTAAATAAAGGATTTGAAATAGCATTCGAATGAATGATTTGAAATGGAATTCGAATAAAGGATTTCAAATGGGATTTGAATACAGGATTTAAAACTATGGAATTTGAAATGTAAAGATTCAAATGGAATTTGAGATATATATGAATATATATATATTAGATGAAGTTGAATCCATTTTAAAGAAGTTTAAAAGTTTATATATATAAATATAATTAAAACGATCTCGCCACAGCGCTGCAGTTCGTAAAATAGCGATTTGAACTTCAATTGAATATATAGAACTCGATTGAAGTCGGAATTCTTTGAAACAAGAAACGTCAGGACCAATTTGATAATAGTTTTCTAATGAAGGAGAAAAATCTGAATTTCGTCGTATAGATTTTGAGATATGTCAAAATAAAATTTTCAGAAAAGCAGCGCCAGAATCGTTTTAAAACCATAATGGTTTATTTAATATTATAAAAGGTTTTTAAGCAAATAAAATCCGAAGTTCTATTTAGAGAATTTCAGAGTTGAGTTGTAAAGTATATGTGAATTCAAGTTGTGGAAATGGATATGATTTTGAAACAGAAACCAGATTTGGATTTATTGAATAGAATTAACTAAATTGAATAGAAATTAGTTAATGAGATTTCAAATGAAATATTGGGCTTTGAATAAGTGAATTCGATTTGAAAATTTATATTCGAAATAGAAAAGAGAACTAAAATTGAAATTTGAAATTCAATTTAGTCATGAACGAGTTAAATATTTTATTTGAACATGTTATGTTCAAACAAAGAAGTGAAATAGGCAAAAGGGCTAATTAAAGAATAATTAAGCGAAACCGAATTCAAACGATTCAAATTTGAATTCAAACGAATGGATTGAGTTGAATTGAATTGAAAACAGGTGAACATGTGTTAGACAGGTATGAGATGAAGTATATGAAGATTTAAATTTATGTGCTCGACAAAAAGGTACATGTTTAATTCATATATGAGATTTTATGCGCCGTATCGGCAAGCCGCTTGGCTTTTCCTTTTTCTTTTTGATTGAGGAAGATACCGGGATGCTATTTGAAATTTCCCGATGCTCCCGATACAGGGGAGGTTATGGCGAATTTTTCCGGGAATTTAAGGAGTTAGAATATTTTTAAGAAATTTGACAATTAGAAATCTATATATCGATATATAGAATTCGACAAGGAAACGAAATCAAAAATAGCGAAAAGGGCCAATATGATTATTGAAATATTTGGTTAACAAATATTGATAAGAGAATATAGAAGAGATTTAATTAATGAAATATTAATTAAAGAGCCCAGTGATTTGTTTGATATGTTGGATGAACACTTGTTTTTATTCGATAGTTAAATCACAGACTATCGAAGTTTTTGACCATCGTTGTCAATATGGAGAGACCGGTTGGATTATTATCCGAAGAACCACTCCGTATCGGCATAAGCGTTGCGAACCAAGTATGCTGAACATATTGAAGACGGAGTAAAGTGCAAGGGCTTTTCTATTAATAGAAATAGTGCCTTCGGTTTCGTTCAATCCCAGAACGAACGTAAATGGACGAATGTCTGACAAAGTATTTCCAATGATCAAATGGGTTGGTCTGTATGAATGTATATGGTGGCAACGGATTTATCCCTTAGCATAATATCCAGAATATTTGTGCAAACTCAACTAGTGATTAACGGATCTGACAATGTGGCATTCAAAGTGATTGTGCTATCAATGAATGTAAGTATGCGTAGCCTCAGGCCTCAACAACCGGGAAAGGACAAAAATCGGGCAGGCAGCATGGCTATGTGGGTCGCACCCATTAGGGTGTATAATCACCTATCTAGAGAAATTCCTTTTGTTTCTAAATCTATCGATTCTGCCCATTCGGGAAACGGTGGTTTGAGTCCAACCGTTGGTGATATACATTCGATACACTCAAGCGAAATGAGTGGTCGGTCATGTGTGGGCCGGGTTGCAAGACGTTCTTGTTGAACCCAGGTGTATTCGCCTCTAGAGATACATCATCGGAAGGTGGTCCCATACCTTGTCATGTTGGAAATCCAATCTCCAATAAGCGCCATGCGGTTTTTGATTTTATAATATATATGTGGAGCGTGAGATGCAAGCGTTCTGCTATTTGGTTATTTACTTGATGTAGACATTATTATAATATCACTGGATTTTCGTATCAAAGTGTTTTGGGTTATAGTAAGGTAAACACCGTCCGTGTTTATGTGTGGGCCGGTCTTACTATTATCTTTTCTTTGAAAGGATTTTTAAAGTTAAACAAGTGGTTGGAGTTTACTCACACCAGTCCCATGACTGACCCAGAGTTTGTTTTTGTTTTGTTTTTCCTAAACTCTTGGGTGCCCAAATTTGTACGGGCAGTCAAGTGTTTCAGGCTTTTACAGATACACTTGGAGGAGCTTGAAGCAGGAGGCTTCAACGTTAGTTATTTAGAGTTACTTCCGCTGGATCAAATGTTATGTGTACTATGATGATGGTATGTATATATGCACCAAACAGATTTGTATTTCAAAGCTTATGTTATATAATATATTTTATTCGTTTCCGCTGGGAGTTGTGATCTTCGTTTTTCTTCTATTCTAAGTTTTCTATCTTATCTATTCTCACCCTCTAACTTCTTTCTAATAATGAGTCGTATTTCTGTGTTATTTGGGTTGGACGTGTGGTGTATTTAGTCAACTCAGATAGCACGGATTTGCGGGTCGTTTCAGTTGGTATCAGAGCTTAGGTTGAGCGAACACCTAGGCTTTGTGGAGTTGTGCTCATTAGAGATAGGGTCAGTAGTACCCTAGAATGAGTTGAGTGTATAGATACGAGGGAGCGTATTTGTAAGTTGATATAAAAGTTGTTTTATATTGTGTTGACTAGTCTGTGAGTGGTTTATGAATTCTGGTCGAATCGTGGGACGCCACGAAGTCGATAGGAATTTCTAAACACTTGAACAGGAGATTGAACACGATATTGTTTTAAAGTGGGTAAATGGAATAATTTTACCCAAAAAGATATTTTGATATAAAAGATAAATAATTTTCCAGAATTATTTATATATGGATGAGTTGGTTGCTAATATTATAATCAAATACGATTATAGAAATGAAATGGTTATTTATAACCAAAATAAAATTTGCATATGAAAATATATACAAATGAGATGAATTAAAATTAAATTCAAACCAGAATTAAGAATTCAAAATCCTGGGAAGTTGAAAAATATTTTCTAAAGTATATTAAATAATATAGGTTTGTTTTAAAAGGATTTGAAAGAAAATCATTTTAATGGATTTTGAATGTGGTAAAGCACTGAACTCACTTCAGTGGCTGGGAAATTATTCTGATGATGATTGCAACATCATCAGTGTTCATTTCCGTGTTTCTAAGTGATGGATTGCTACCTTAGAAAGTTTTTGATGGAAATTTGTTTTGAAAGAAAACAAGTAAATTGAAAATTCAAATGTTTTGAATTGAGATGAAAATAAATATAAGTATACATTTATGGGATTTCAAAGAATTTGAAAAGAAAAACCCAGGGATTTGAATTCTGGAATTGAAATTTAACTTAAATAAGTTAAATGGGTCGAAGTGAATGAATTGATTAGAATCAATTTATTGAAATAAATATGAATTGAATGGGAAGGCATATGAAAGGAAGAAGACCAAAAGTTTTGGTTGAAAATAAAGTCGTAGAAATATGAGGAGTTGAGTTTCAACATGAGTGAGATTTTGAAACGAGGTGGATTTGTACCATTTTTCCTACCTTAGCAATTTCGAGGACGAAATTATTTTAAGGGGGGAAGAATGTAACGACCCAGATTTTTGAATAATTTATTTTAAATATTTAATATTATTTTAAATATTTAGTTGATAATATAAATGATATTTTTATTGAATTTTCAATTTAATATGGCCGTTTATATTTACATTCGAATTTAAATTTCAATATCAGTTCCGTTGAGTTCGGAATAGCGTTATAATCTGGTATCGTCGGTCGTCACGGTTGAATAATGGTTCGGGATTACTAGTTAAGGACCGCGAGATATTTTAATTATTTAATTAAAATAAAATCAATAAAAAAAAAAAAAAATCTAATCAAGATCCTTTCAGTATAAACATCAGCCGACATGTTTTTCTTTCACCTACGCCGACCTAAGTTCTCGAGCACCAACTTCTGCTTCCCAACTTCTATACAAAGGAAAACATCCATTTAATGGCTCGTACTCAACTGTCTCCTCTTCATGTGTATAAAACCAGCTCATCGCATAACCTTTTTCCCATTCTAAAACTATCTCAACTCTCCCTCCTTCAGCTCAAACAAAAACCGAAGTCCACTTTTCATTTAAAATCAAATCTCGAATTGAAGCCATGTACTTGAACTCGATTTTTGTTCTCGTGTTCTAAATCTTGACGCGCGATTTCCTGAGACCCGATGCCAGTAACTAGGGCCACCGCGATTCAATTTGGGGTTCGCGATGTAGTCGGGTGGGGATTCAAACTTCGTTGATGCAGTGGGATGGAGGTTCGAGGGTTGCGAGGCCTTGAAGCTCGACTACCAGACATATGCGATGTGTTTTCTGGTGATAGTTTGGAGGGGAGTCAATACTGATGATGAACGTGAAACATTGGAAGGGGTTCGGACCTGTGCTTCAGGGAAGGAAGCCGATGATGTATTGAAGGGGGACGGGGCGGAGTTCAGACATGATGTAAATGGAGTGTGGGTTGCTGGCCCTTTTTCTGGCATGATCAACAGTGGGAAGGTAGCCGATTGTAGGTGATTAAAAAGGGAATTTAGATCGCCGATGAAATGTTCGTGGAAATGTCAAAATGGGATAAAGCTGTTTTGGGGCTGATTTCAATGGATCGGTGAATTGCTGCGCTGCTTAGTGGTTAGTCGAGTGATTTCAGTGGCAACAAGGTATATGTTTAATAAATTTGAATTCATAGGATAATTAATTAAATTGTGTTAAGTTAATTTAAATTAATAATGTTTAATCAATAAAACGAAATAAATCATCGTAGGTACGAATTGGATTTGGTTGAAACAAGCCGAGACGATATGGAAACTTAATCGGATAGTCGGCAAAGGAAAGTCACGGTGAGTAAATCTCACTCACCTTTAGAATTTATTTTTATTTCGTTAAAAATAATTGTGTTGCTTGTTTGGATTTTTCTGCTTGTTTTATATATATTAGTTATTTAGGCTATATATATATATATATTGGGTTGATTGATTGATTGGATTCCCGCAGTCTCATTAGCGGATGCCCGCAGTTTCATAGCGGATGATTACCCTATACGCCCCACGCTATGATTAGTGGATGACCTTCTATACCGCGATATTCTGCCACGAAGCAGAATGGGTATTATTTATGTGCTAACATCTGTGGATGCAGGAAAACAGGTTGGAGGAATCCAACTGGATTCCTCAAAAATATATTATCTGTTTGTTTATTTGTTTGCATATATATTTCTATATATGATGTGTTAGAAAAATAAATAATTCGTTGCTTTGTGTGTTTAAATATCACGGGGCTTAAGTAATGATATTTAAAAATATCGTAAAAAGGATATTGGAAATTTAAAAAGGGAAATTCTATTTTTAAATAGAATTTGAATTTTAAATGGAAATAAAATATAAACTTGTTTTGAAAAAATAAAACAAGTAGTTCTTTTTAAACGAAGTTTATGAATAGTTCTTTTATAACGAAGTTATAAATGAAGTGAAAAGGAATTTTCATTGGATAAATTCAGAAATAGAAATAAAAGCGTGAAATTTGAATTTGAAATGAAATTTCAAAATAGGATGTGAAATGAAATTTTTAAATATATAACTCAAATGAAATTTGAGTATAACCTTTGAATTTTAAAAGGAGTTTAAACATTTAAATTTTAAAAGGGGATTGAATATTAGAAATTCAACTAGAAGTTCAAATAGGATTTGAATAGACGAAATTAGAATGAAAAATAGAATTTGAATTCAAGAAATTAAAATAAAATTTGAATTCAAAGGAATTTGAATATTAGCAATTCAAATAGAGATTTGAATGGAGAAGTGCAGAAATGTAATTTGAAATATAGAATTTCAAAGAAAAATTGAATAGAATTTGAAATATAGTATTTCAAAGAAGAATTAAAATGTGAAATTTGAATAGAGATTTGAATTGGAATTCAAATATGAAATTTGAATAGAGATTTGAAATAGAAATTCGAGTATTGAATTTTGAACATGGAATTTGAATAAAGAAATTCAAATAGAAATTTGAATATGAGATTTCAAAATAGAATTTGAAATAAACTTTGAAATAGGATTTTCAAAGTAGAACTGGAAATAGAATTTCAAATAGGATTTCAAAATAGGAAATCCAAATGATTTTGAAATGGAATTTGAATTCAAGGGAATTCAAATGGCTTTGAGTGAAGAAATTCAAATGGCATTGAAAATAAGTTTGAATATTAGAATTCAAATGGGATTGGAATAAAGGAAATTCAAAAATGGAATTTCAAATAAAAAGAAGAATGTAATTTGAAATTTTGGGAATTTCAAATAAGAAAAATGGAATCTGAAACATTTAGAATTTCAGAATAGAAATTTAAATGGTGTTTGGATATTTGAATTCAAGTATGAATTTCAAGTATGAATTTGAAATGGGATTTCAAGTATGAATTTCAAATATAGAAATTCAAAAAGGAATTGAATTAAAGTGAAAATTAAATAAAGGATTTGAAATAGCATTCGAATGAATGATTTGAAATGGAATTCGAATAAAGGATTTCAAATGGGATTTGAATACAGGATTTAAAACTATGGAATTTGAAATGTAAAGATTCAAATGGAATTTGAGATATATATGAATATATATATATTAGATGAAGTTGAATCCATTTTAAAGAAGTTTAAAAGTTTATATATATAAATATAATTAAAACGATCTCGCCACAGCGCTGCAGTTCGTAAAATAGCGATTTGAACTTCAATTGAATATATAGAACTCGATTGAAGTCGGAATTCTTTGAAACAAGAAACGTCAGGACCAATTTGATAATAGTTTTCTAATGAAGGAGAAAAATCTGAATTTCGTCGTATAGATTTTGAGATATGTCAAAATAAAATTTTCAGAAAAGCAGCGCCAGAATCGTTTTAAAACCATAATGGTTTATTTAATATTATAAAAGGTTTTTAAGCAAATAAAATCCGAAGTTCTATTTAGAGAATTTCAGAGTTGAGTTGTAAAGTATATGTGAATTCAAGTTGTGGAAATGGATATGATTTTGAAACAGAAACCAGATTTGGATTTATTGAATAGAATTAACTAAATTGAATAGAAATTAGTTAATGAGATTTCAAATGAAATATTGGGCTTTGAATAAGTGAATTCGATTTGAAAATTTATATTCGAAATAGAAAAGAGAACTAAAATTGAAATTTGAAATTCAATTTAGTCATGAACGAGTTAAATATTTTATTTGAACATGTTATGTTCAAACAAAGAAGTGAAATAGGCAAAAGGGCTAATTAAAGAATAATTAAGCGAAACCGAATTCAAACGATTCAAATTTGAATTCAAACGAATGGATTGAGTTGAATTGAATTGAAAACAGGTGAACATGTGTTAGACAGGTATGAGATGAAGTATATGAAGATTTAAATTTATGTGCTCGACAAAAAGGTACATGTTTAATTCATATATGAGATTTTATGCGCCGTATCGGCAAGCCGCTTGGCTTTTCCTTTTTCTTTTTGATTGAGGAAGATACCGGGATGCTATTTGAAATTTCCCGATGCTCCCGATACAGGGGAGGTTATGGCGAATTTTTCCGGGAATTTAAGGAGTTAGAATATTTTTAAGAAATTTGACAATTAGAAATCTATATATCGATATATAGAATTCGACAAGGAAACGAAATCAAAAATAGCGAAAAGGGCCAATATGATTATTGAAATATTTGGTTAACAAATATTGATAAGAGAATATAGAAGAGATTTAATTAATGAAATATTAATTAAAGAGCCCAGTGATTTGTTTGATATGTTGGATGAACACTTGTTTTTATTCGATAGTTAAATCACAGACTATCGAAGTTTTTGACCATCGTTGTCAATATGGAGAGACCGGTTGGATTATTATCCGAAGAACCACTCCGTATCGGCATAAGCGTTGCGAACCAAGTATGCTGAACATATTGAAGACGGAGTAAAGTGCAAGGGCTTTTCTATTAATAGAAATAGTGCCTTCGGTTTCGTTCAATCCCAGAACGAACGTAAATGGACGAATGTCTGACAAAGTATTTCCAATGATCAAATGGGTTGGTCTGTATGAATGTATATGGTGGCAACGGATTTATCCCTTAGCATAATATCCAGAATATTTGTGCAAACTCAACTAGTGATTAACGGATCTGACAATGTGGCATTCAAAGTGATTGTGCTATCAATGAATGTAAGTATGCGTAGCCTCAGGCCTCAACAACCGGGAAAGGACAAAAATCGGGCAGGCAGCATGGCTATGTGGGTCGCACCCATTAGGGTGTATAATCACCTATCTAGAGAAATTCCTTTTGTTTCTAAATCTATCGATTCTGCCCATTCGGGAAACGGTGGTTTGAGTCCAACCGTTGGTGATATACATTCGATACACTCAAGCGAAATGAGTGGTCGGTCATGTGTGGGCCGGGTTGCAAGACGTTCTTGTTGAACCCAGGTGTATTCGCCTCTAGAGATACATCATCGGAAGGTGGTCCCATACCTTGTCATGTTGGAAATCCAATCTCCAATAAGCGCCATGCGGTTTTTGATTTTATAATATATATGTGGAGCGTGAGATGCAAGCGTTCTGCTATTTGGTTATTTACTTGATGTAGACATTATTATAATATCACTGGATTTTCGTATCAAAGTGTTTTGGGTTATAGTAAGGTAAACACCGTCCGTGTTTATGTGTGGGCTGGTCTTACTATTATCTTTTCTTTGAAAGGATTTTTAAAGTTAAACAAGTGGTTGGAGTTTACTCACACCAGTCCCATGACTGACCCAGAGTTTGTTTTTGTTTTGTTTTTCCTAAACTCTTGGGTGCCCAAATTTGTACGGGCAGTCAAGTGTTTCAGGCTTTTACAGATACACTTGGAGGAGCTTGAAGCAGGAGGCTTCAACGTTAGTTATTTAGAGTTACTTCCGCTGGATCAAATGTTATGTGTACTATGATGATGGTATGTATATATGCACCAAACAGATTTGTATTTCAAAGCTTATGTTATATAATATATTTTATTCGTTTCCGCTGGGAGTTGTGATCTTCGTTTTTCTTCTATTCTAAGTTTTCTATCTTATCTATTCTCACCCTCTAACTTCTTTCTAATAATGAGTCGTATTTCTGTGTTATTTGGGTTGGACGTGTGGTGTATTTAGTCAACTCAGATAGCACGGATTTGCGGGTCGTTTCACTTATGTTTAATATCAAATGTGATTTGGGTTTGTCGTTAATGGTGTCTTCATTAACACTGTTCTTGAACCCAGTTGAGAAAAGATTAAATCTTTTTATTTAGATTTAATGAAGTGTACCATTTAAATAATATTTAATTGGAATTGAATTGATATTGATTTTGGGTTTATCGTGAACAGTGTCTTAAATAACACTTGTTCTTTAACCCGATAATTATTGTGATGTGATTTTGGGTTTATCATGAACCGTGTTTTAAATGACACTGATTCTTTAACCCAGTCACAGATTAAAACTATGTGGAGTTTTAATGAATCTTTAATTAGATTGAAATAATCGAGAATGGAGTATCACCAGTTTTGCTCCAGGCGTTAGTTAAATCTTTAATTAGATTTCAACGTGAAATGGTAATTGAATTTACCGATAACACCGTGGTGTTAGATATGAAGTAAGACCCGTTTTACTTCATGGGATGAATAGGTTGGGATTGGGAAATTAAAACCAATGATTACTTCGGTAAGGTTCGTTAATCTCGACTAGTTGAATCGAAATTCAAAAGGAGATTAGAGAATAAATTCAAGGAATTTATCTTGGATAAAATTAATGGGAACCTTTCCCTATGAATGTGAAATTTAGAAACTAACTGTCGGTTAGCTAAGCAGAATGGTTTTCTGGATATTGATCTGATGTTGGTTTCGGCCTTCGGGGTTAATATTTGGGAAATTATTCTCTTGATTAATTTACGGTTAGTGACCGATGAATTGGAATGAGGTGTATGTTGTGTTTGTGTAACACTTATTTAAAATATACGCGAGTTATTCGGAAAGACCGGGTTTATCCTATTCTGAATAACTGATACGACGATAAGTCGAAGATGAAGACGGTGGTCGAATACCGGAGGTCTTCACGTCGTTTGGGTGATTACTGATGATCTTGATTGGGATGTACACCCAAGAAGATGGAAACAGTTGGTGATCATCCAGACGTATTTGGAGATCGATGGATATGCGGGGTACTAGGTGCCTCCGGTTTCGTTCAGACCCAGAACGGACTTGTAAATGGACTGTGTGTCCGACATTGGATTTCATTCTGTGTGACTGATATCAGTTGCATAGAGTGGTTTGCCTGTGTGGCATGCTAAGATGCAAATGATCAAGGCTTCTATTGAAAAGCAAAGTCTTGTGGTTGATGATCGAAGCACGGCCTTTGTGGCGTAGCTTTGTGTAACGTTTACTTCGCTAGTTTCACACCCGGTATGAACCAGAAACGAGAGACGGACCTCAGGGGGGACATGCGTTTTCTTTCTAGTTAGAAGTGGCGTCAGTGGTTTTACACGCCCTGACGAGTTTGACTTATGTGGTTGTTGCTGTTACGAGGTGCCTCGGTTTGATCGGACGATCCGGGTCGGATGGAGTCATTTATTGGCTCATTTACACCCCATAGAGTGGAGAAACGTATTGTTCAGGCATTATAATCCACATCGGTGGACCGGCCCTGACGATCCAAAGGGCAGTTGCGGCTGTTCCTGAGGGGCGGACTAGAGCGTCTCGAATCGGTTGAGGACTGTCTTTTGCCTCGGTTCATAGATGGAAATCCAATTTCCAAGTACGTGACATTTGCGGTTTTATTCGTAGAACCTAGTATGGCGACATAGTGGGATGGGGCGCTTATGCCGTCTATGATTGATACTTATGATTTGAAGTTGTTTTATACACTATGCACTTATAATAGTATCAAATGATTTGTTTTAATCGTACCAAGCATTCTTGGCTATTATAAGGTAAAAACCCTATCCTCCGGCTTGCGTTGCATTGTGTGATGGGAACTGGGGTCTTATAATAGCTTCATTTTTCTTTATTTAGCATTGCGCTGTTGTCTTATGCACTGGTATTCTTGGGAGGAAACCCGTTCCGTGTTATACGGCGTGGTCCCTTGATTTACCTAACTTTAAAAATAAAGATTAATAACTGTTTTAGTTCTCACACCAGTCCCATCACTGACCTGGAGTTTGTTGTTTTAACCTAAACTCTGGGTGCCCTTATTTTGACACGGGCAGCTAGTAGTTTTGGTTTTGCAGATTTATATTCACAGGATGCTGGTTTACAGCTGGAATGATATCCGGAAAGCTTTGTATCCGTATATCTCTTCTAGTTGTGTATTGTATTATTTTCCGCTGCGATGTATTTAAATGTAATTTAAATCTCTGATATTTCTGTGTAATATTTATTTGTTTATACTCTGTATATTCTTGTAATCTGATGCATTGTTGTAATAGCAATGAAATGTTCTTCCGTCTGCGTTCTGTTTTGTGGCTTGTTCTCGAACTATCCTCTCTTTCCTTCACGGGGAAGTTACGGGTTCTCACAGTTGGTATCAGAGCTTTGGTTTACAAAGCTAGAGAACAAGGCACATTAGAACCATACGAAAGAACTCATCAGATATTGGATTAGTAATATCCAATGGGAATGACTCGTTAGAGATGGGATCAGTAGTGTCCTAAAACGAGTGTGAAGAGTATATTTAAAAAAAAAATGAAAACAAATTTTGTTTTGAAAATTTAAATCAATTATTCGTATTTGATTATTTATTTTAGATGAATTTGGGCAATCCAGTATATAAAGATTTTGTATATATGTCTTGCAAATGTGTGTTCGAAGTTTTAATATACTGGGTAGATATAGAATCACTCTAGTGCCCGGGGATAATTCTGGTGACGGGGCACCATCGCTAGTATTTATTTTCGAGCGACGAAAGTGAGATTTCTATATATTTCCAATTAACTGGTGTGAGAACCCAAACTAGATAGGGCTTATTGTTGTGATTTGGCATCAAAAATCAGATTTTTGACTACATATATCAAAGTTATGCATTTGAAAAGCTAATCAACTAATGGATTGATGGTTGTGTTGTTGATTATTGGTTGATTAATTAAAATTTGTATTATATAACCAAATTGATAAAATATTGAATTGTATTGAAAATTGGTCGCATTTGCTTGCATATACTTGTACTTACATTGAACAGGTCATAGCAAGGAGGCTAGAGAAGAGAATAAAATTTGTTTGCCCGACAAATAGGTACATGTTTACTATAATTTACTGTTTTTTTGGGTAATGATGATTTTATGAGCCGATTGGCTTTTTTCTTTTTCTTTTTGAGATCAGAAGGCCTATATGGCAATTTCGGGATTTTCCCGTGGCTCCCGGAGCAGGGGAAGTTAAGGCGAAATTTTTCGAAAATTTAGGGTGTTAGCCAAATTTTTGAAAATTTGAAAATTCTCAGAAACTGAAAAGTTGGAGAATGGAAGCCAGACCGAACGTAGAGTTGATTGATCAAACCACTTTCGACTTTGTTCCTTTTCGGGGACGAAAAGTTTTAAGTGGGGGAGATTGTAACAACCCGGAAATCTGGGCCAGTTTAAAATTTTTATTTTGGCAATTTTGGCGAATTTTGATTATTTAAAATGAATTATTTTAAATAACAATGACAGGAAATTTATTTTGAATAGAATTCGAATGAATATATTTATATAGATCGTCGTTAGAATGTGAATATTTATTTTAAATTATAAAACGAATTGAAAATGGCGCGGTAGTTCGATAATTCGATTTCAAACTTCAATTGAATGTACCGGGTGCAAAATAAACCGGATTTTAACGAAACCAAAAAAAATGGAATCTAATAGAGAATATCTTTCCAACGAATCCGAAAAATTAAAATTTCATAGCGGGAATCAAAAGATATGTTCAGTTGAAAATTCTGAATAGTCGCTATGGAATTCAGGCCCTTAAAAATGGAAATTTTGCAAACGACCTCGGATTTCGACGAAACCACTTTTGTTGGATCCGAGACGTAAAGTTATTGCTAGGTTTCAAATTTCATAATTTTTCGAATCAATATGTGAGCGCGACAAAGAAAAACCCGTTTGACCAATTTCAGTTGATTTTAATCGACTGGAAAATGGCCATTTTTCATATAGGCTCAGAATTCGACGAAACTAGTTTTTCTAGGTCCGTATCGTCAATACGAAGCTAGAAAATATTTTTCGGGAATTTTTTTAGTTAGTATGTGGCCCCGGTAATTTGAAAGGTACGTTTGAAATTCAATATAATGATTTAAATATAAATTCAACGAAAACCTATCGTAATGATAGAATTGGCCTACAATACATAACCCATTGTGTTCAGAATGGGGGTAATTAGCTAGGGGCGATAGTCGTTGGGTTTCGTTTGGAGTTCGAACAGAAAGTCAACTATAGTGGAAAGTTAAATAATATAATATATATAAAACCCCCCCTAAGCCCTTGAACCATTCTCAGAAAACTGATTACCCCCCCCTACATCAAATCGATTCCACCGCTATCCTCCCCCGTCGCACTGGAGTCGCGCCCCCCTACGGCGGCGCCACCGCCTCTACATCCCCCATCTCCTCCCCCTCCTCTCTGCTCTTCCCTCTCTCCTCTTTTGTCGCGACGGAGACGCCCGAACCCAACCCCAGAAGCGACGAAACCGCCACGCCCTATAGCCGACGTCGCCTTGGCCTCTACCGCGCCATCACTGTTCCGGCGACCCCCCCCCCCCCCCCCCGCATCCACCAATTCCGACAGTAAAGCCCCTTCCCCTCTCCTAGACTTCAGATGTAAGTTTTTTTTTCTGTATTTTATTTCTTTTAATTTATTCCGAAAGATCTGATGTATATAGGTATGATTATAAAATTGTTTTTATAAAATATATATATATAATTTGTTTCAAAAATATATATAGAGTTGTTTTCAAAATATAAACATACATTGTTTTTAAAAAATTAAAATATGGGTTTTATATGTCTACACCTTTACAGTTTAAAAATATGATGTTTATATATATGTAGCAAATGAAAAATATGATTTCTATATATAAAAATGTGATTTTTTATAGGCAGTGACAAGATAAAAATTCGATTTTTATATGTATAACATTATTAAAAAGATTTGATTTTTAATAGAAGAAAAAAATTAGATTTTTCATTGTAAAAAAAAAATATTTTCATTTTGAAGTTAGCTATAAAAATTCGATTTTTATATATAGGAAAGATCGTATTTTTAATATAGGAAAGACTGTATTTTCAGCAATGAAAAGATTCAATTTTTAGAAATGAAAAATACGTGATTGTTAATGAAGTAAAGACGAGATTTTTAGCGTATTAAAAATGGGATTTTTATATAAGTATGATAATAAAAATTCGATCTTTATATAAGAAGTAGAAATATAAAAATATAATTTTTATATAGAATGAAGCATCGAAAATATATAAAGAAGAAATAAAAATATGATTTTTATTTATTGAAATGAAGCAATAAAAATATAATTTTTATTATAAACAGCGGGAAAAGAACTGCGTTAGAATTTAAAGCAGAGCGAGATGTTCAGCAGTTCAAAAGAAAAGCACGGCGGAGTGGAACCCTCTATGAGAATTTCTCACTCTTTAATTTAATTTTCTAGTTAAATATATATATATATATATACTAGGATGCAGACGGTGCTTAGTAGCAACCGACACCCGTCATCCACAGACCATGGATGGCTTGTTTGTTTAATTGTTTGGTTGTGTAGTTGGTTAGATTATTTGGTTTGAATTGAATTGTTTGGTGAAATGAAATTGATTTAATTGATGTGTGAATGGCGTGGGCCTTCACTAGACCGGGGATAAGGCTAGGCCTTGTCCCGTTTCTAGTATCGTGCCGTTATGCCGCCGAAACTTTCTAAAAATAAGTTAGAAAAATAAAGATAACATTTTATTTAATAAATGAACCAAATACAATATCAATAGGTTGAATAAAATAGTTTGATCGTTAGAAATATAATTTTTAACGTGAATGTGAAAAAATAAATATTCATTTACAAACCGGACGGTTTGTTTATGTACACCTATTTGAGGGATATTGATTGGGACGATAAATTTTACACATCGCCCAACTGCACAAATAAAATCAGTGTTTGATTGTTTGAAACCCAACACGGGTATTGGGATGATATTTGAAGTACACTAATCCCGATTGTTTAGTTGTATGTCGATCGATTGACTGACAGACTGTTATAAGCGTTGAATATTTATATTTGATGCTTATACAGTGTAGAATGCACTTTGGATGATGGTTGATTATTCATCGTTGTTATTGTATACATGTATTGTAGAAAATCCATATAATTAACATTATATGGTAATTGATTGGGCCTCATTCCAGTTTCGAAATTGAAATATTTGAATAGAAATATTTGAAATAGAAATATTTGAAATAAAAATATTTTAAATAGAATAGTTGAAAATAAAATTATATGAAGCCGTGTTGATTAGATTGACGCCATTTTGACGTGAACGATATTCATATCGATTTTATTCATTTTATTATGAATATCGAAAGTGATATCAAAATCTGATATTTTGAATAGAAATGAATTTGAATTGAAATTGAACTGAATTGAAAACGAATTGAAATTGAATAGAAGTGAATTCAAATTGAAATTGAATAGAAGTGAATTCAAATTGAAATTGGAAAGAATTGAAATTCGAACTGAAACTGAATATAAATAAATTCGAATTGAAATTGAATTGAAAACGAACTGAAATTGAATTAGAAATCAATTTGAATTGAAATCGATTTGAAATGAATTTAAAACGAATTTATATTGGAATATTCAATTTTGATTTGAAATTGAACATGAAGTTGAAACCGTTTTGAAAATGAATTTAAAACGATTTATAAAGCACGTTTTAAAAGGAAATCGACGAAGTATATATTATATATGTTATATATATATAATATAATGGCCTGAATAGAACGCGCCGCGCCGCGGCAGTTCGCGAATTTCTACCATTGACTTCGAACGGATATTACGGGAGATCCGACCGTCGGATTCTCCTAAAACTGGAACTGTTGGGTTCGTATCAAAAAGAGCTTTCTAGCGAATATTAGAAATTTGAAATCTAACGGTTGGATTTGGAATTATGTCCAAATCAAATTTGAAAAAGGTCGCTGTAAGTGCAGTTCGATGGCCATTGATGGAAATCGACTGTACGGGCCTTGATAAAATTATTAAAAATAGTAATAATTTGTGTAAAATCATAAGAAATTATTTGTGAAGAATTGGGATGAAAAACTCCATATTTGAAAAGATAAAAATAGATTTTCATCGAAATGAACTAGTTTTGAACTAGAATTATAATTCTATTTATTTTTTTAAAATAAATAAACTGGATTAGAAATGGTTTTGAAAATAACCAGAATTTCCAATAATTGCATTGGAATGGATTTGAATCGAAATTGTCTTAGAAATATTTCGATGTTGGATTTCGTGATTATACAGATGTTGTTATGGAAATTTGAAAGATATTTATATATCGTTATTTCCAATACGATATCTGTTGGTCGTAGAATTTGATATTGAATATAAGCCGATATATTTTCTATTCAGAGCCTTGTGTTTAATATCAAATGTGATTTGGGTTTGTCGTGAATGGTGTCTTCATTAACACTGTTCTTGAACCCAGTTGAGAAAAGATTAAATCTTTTTATTTAGATTTAATGAAGTGTACCAATTAAATAATATTTAATTGCAATTGAATTGATATTGATTTTGGGTTTATCGTGAACAGTATCTTAAATAACACTTGTTCTTTAACCCGATAAAAAATGTGATGTGATTTTGGGTTTATTATGAACCGCGTTTTAAATGACACTGTTTCTTTAACCCAGTCACAGATTAAAACTATGTGGAGTTTTAATGAATCTTTAATTAGATTGAAATAATCGAGAATGGAGTATCACCAATTTTGCTCCTGGCGTTAGTTAAATCTTTAATTAGATTTGAACGTGAAATGGTAATTGAATTTACCGATAACACCGTGGTGTTAGATATGAAGTAAGACCCGTTTTACTTCATGGGATGAATAGGTTGGGATTGGGAAATTAAAACCAATGATTACTTCGGTAAGGTTCGTTAATCTCGACTAGTTGAATCGAAATTCAAAAGGAGATTAGAGAATAAATTCAAGGAATTTATCTTGGATAAAATTAATGGGAACCTTTCCCTATGAATGTGAAATTTAGAAACTAACTGTCGGTTAGCTAAGCAGAATGGTTTTCTGGATATTGATCTGATGTTGGTTTCGGCCTTCGGAGTTAATATTTGGGAAATTATTCTCTTGATTAATTTACGGTTAGTGACTGATGAATTGGAATGAGGCGTATGTTGTGTTTGTGTTACACTTAATTAAAATATACGCGAGTTATTCGGAAAGACCGGGTTTATCCCATTCTGAATAACTGATACGACGATAAGTCGAAGATGAAGACGGTGGTCGAAGACCGAAGGTCTTCACGTCGTTCGGGTGATTACTGATGATCTTGATTGGGATGTACACCCAAGAAGATGGAAACAGTTGGTGATCATCCAGACGTATTTGGAGATCGATGGATATGCGGGGTACTAGGTGCCTCCGGTTTCGTTCAGACCCAGAACGGACTTGTAAATGGACTGTGTGTCCGACATCGGATTTCATTCTGTGTGACTGATATCAGTTGCATAGAGTGGTTTTCCTGTGTGGCATGCTAAGATGCAAATGATCAAGGCTTCTGTTGAAAAGCAAAGTCTTGTGGTTGATGATCGAGGCACGGCCTTTGTGGCGTAGCTTTGTGTAACGTTTACTTCGCGAGTTTCACACCCGGTATGAACCAAAAACGGGAGACGGACCTCAGGGGGGACATGCGTTTTCTTTCTAGTTATAAGTGGCGTCAGTGGTTTTACACGCCCTGACGAGTTTGACTTATGTGGTTGTTGCTGTTACGAGGCGCCTCGGTTTGATCGGACGATCTGGGTCCGATGGAGTCATTTATTGTCTCATTTACACCCCATAGGGTGGAGAAACGTATTGTTCAGGCATTATAATCCACATCGGTGGACCGGCCCTGACGATCCAAGGGGCAGTTGCGGCTGTTCCTGAGGGGCGGACTAGAGCGTCTCGAATCGGTTGAGGACTATCTTTTGCCTCGGTTCATAGATGGAAATCCAATTTCCAAATACGTGACATTTGCGGTTTTATTCGTAGAACCTAGTATGGCGACATAGTGGGATGGGGCGCTTATGCCGTCTATGATTGATACTTATGATTTCAAGTTGTTTTATACACTATGCACTTATAATAGTATCAAATGATTTGTTTTAATCGTACCAAGCATTCTTGGCTATTATAAGGTAAAAACCCTATCCTCCGGCTTGCGTTGCATTGTGTGATGGGAACTGGGGTCTTATAATAGCTTCATTTTTCTTTATTTAGCATTGCGCCGTTGTCTTATGCACTGGTATTCTTGGGAGGAAACCCGTTCCGTGTTATACGGCGTGGTCCCTTGATTTACCTAACTTTAAAAATAAAGATTAATAACTGTTTTAGTTCTCACACCAGTCCCATCACTGACCTGGAGTTTGTTGTTTTAACCTAAACTCTGGGTGCCCTTATTTTGACACGGGCAGCTAGTAGTTTTGGTTTTGTAGATTTATATTCACAGGATCCTGGTTTACAGCTGGAATGATATCCGAAAAGCTTTGTATCCGTATATCTCTTCTAGTTGTGTATTGTATTATTTTCCGCTGCGATGTATTTAAATGTAATTTAAATCTCTGATATTTCTGTGTAATATTTATTTGTTTATACTCTGTATATTCTTGTAATCTGATGCATTGTTGTAATAGCAATGAAATGTTCTTCCGTCTGCTTTCTGTTTTGTGGCTTGTTCTTGAACTATCCTCTCTTTCCTTCATGGGGAAGTTACGGGTTCTCACAGTTGGTATCAGAGCTTTGGTTTACAAAGCTAGAGAACAAGGCACATTAGAACCATACGAAAGAACTCATCAGATATTGGATTAGTAATATCCAATGGGAATGACTCGTTAGAGATGGGATCAGTAGTGTCCTAAAACGAGTGTGAAGAGTATATTTTAAAAAAAAAATGAAAACAAATTTTGTTTTGAAAATTTAAATCAATTATTCGTATTTGATTATTTATTTTAGATGAATTTGGGCAATCCAGTATATAAAGATTTTGTATATATGTCTTGCAAATGTGTGTTCGAAGTTTTAATATACTGGGTAGATATAGAATCACTCTAGTGCCCGGGGATAATTCTGGTGACGGGGCACCATCGCTAGTATTTATTTTCGAGCGACGAAAGTGAGATTTCTATATATTTCCAATTGACTGGTGTGAGAACCCAAACTAGATAGGGCTTATTGTTGTGATTTGGCATCAAAAATCAGATTTTTGACTACATATATCAAAGTTATGCATTTGAAAAGCTAATCAACTAATGGATTGATGGTTGTGTTGTTGATTATTGGTTGATTAATTAAAATTTGTATTATATAACCAAATTGATAAAATATTGAATTGTATTGAAAATTGGTCGCATTTGCTTGCATATACTTGTACTTACATTGAACAGGTCATAGCAAGGAGGCTAGAGAAGAGAATAAAATTTGTTTGCCCGACAAATAGGTACATGTTTACTATAATTTACTGTTTTTTTTGGGTGATGATGATTTATGAGCCGATTGGCTAGCCGTTTGGCTTTTTTCTTTTTCTTTTTGAGATCAGAAGGCCTATATGGCAATTTCGGGATTTTCCCGTGGCTCCCGGAGCAGGGGAGGTTAAGGCGAAATTTTTCGAAAATTTAGGGTGTTAGCCTAATTTTTGAAAATTTGAAAATTCTCAGAAACTGAAAAGTTGGAGAATGGAAGCCAGACCGAACGTAGAGTTGATTGATCAAACCACTTTCGACTTTGTTCCTTTTCGGGGACGAAAAGTTTTAAGTGGGGGAGATTGTAACAACCCGGAAATCTAGGCCAGTTTAAAATTTTTATTTTGGCAATTTTGGTGAATTTTGATTATTTAAAATGAATTATTTTAAATAATAACGACAGGAAATTTATTTTGAATAGAATTCGAATGAATATATTTATATAGATCGTCGTTAGAATATGAATATTTATTTTAAATTATAAAACGAATTGAAAATGGTGCGGTAGTTCGATAATTCGATTTCAAACTTCAATTGAATGTACCGGGTGCAAAATAAACCGGATTTTAATGAAACCAAAAAAAATGGAATCTAATAGAGAATATCTTTCCAACGAATCCGAAAAATTAAAATTTCATAGCGGGAATCAAAAGATATGTCCAGTTGAAAATTCTGAATAGTCGCTATGGAATTCAGGCCCTTAAAAATGGAAATTTTGCAAACGACCTCGGATTTCGACGAAACCACTTTTGTTGGATCCGAGATGTAAAGTTATTGCTAGGTTTCAAATTTCATAATTTTTAGAATCAATATGTGAGCGCGACAAAGGAAAACGCGTTTGACCAATTTCAGTTGATTTTAATCGACTGGAAAATGGCCATTTTTCATATAGGCTCAGAATTCGATGAAACTAGTTTTGTTAGGACCGTATCGTCAATACAAAGCTAGAAAATATTTTTCGGGAATTTTTTTAGTTAGTATGTGGCCCCGGTAATTTGAAAGGTACGTTTGAAATTCAATATAATGATTTAAATATAAATTCAACGAAAACCTATCGTAATGATAGAATTGGCCTACAATACATAACCTATTGTGTTCAGAATGGGGGTAATTAGCTAGGGGCGACAGTCGTTGGGTTTCGTTTGGAGTTCGAACAGAAAGTCAACTATAGTGGAAAGTTAAATAATATAATATATATAAAACCCCCCCTAAGCCCTTGACCCATTCTCAGAAAACTGATTACCCCCCCCCCCACATCAAATCGATTCCACCGCTATCCTCCCCCATCGCACTAGAGTCGCGCCCCGCTACGGCGGCGCCACCGCCTCTACATCCCCCATCTCCTCCCCCTCCTCTCTCCTCTTCCCTCTCTCCTCTTTTGTCGCGACGGAGACGCCCGAACCCAACCCCAGAAGCGACGAAACCGCCACGCCCTATAGCCGACGTCGCCTTGGCCTCTACCGCGCCATCACTGTTCCGGCGAAACCCCCACCCCCCCATCGACCAATTCCGACAGTAAAGCCCCTTCCCCTCTCCTAGACTTCAGATGTAAGTTTTTTTTCTGTATTTTATTTCTTTTAATTTATTCCGAAAGATCTGATGTAAATAGGTATGATTATAAAATTGTTTTTATAAAATATATATATAATTTGTTTCAAAAATATATATAGAGTTGTTTTCAAAATATAAACATACATTGTTTTTAAAAAATTAAAATATGGGTTTTATATATCTACACCTTTACAGTTTAAAAATATGATGTTTATATATATGTAGCAAATGAAAAATATGATTTTTATATATAAAAATGTGATTTTTTATAGGTAGTGACAAGATAAAAATTCGATTTTTATATGTATAACATTATTCAAAAGATTTGATTTTTAATAGAAGAAAAAAATTAGATTTTTCATTGTAAAAAAAATATATTTTCATTTTGAAGTTAGCTATAAAAATTCGATTTTTATATATAGGAAAGATCGTATTTTTAATATAGGAAAGACTGTATTTTCAGCAATGAAAAGATTCAATTTTTAGAAATGAAAAAGACGTGATTGTTAATGAAGTAAAGACGAGATTTTTAGCGTATTAAAAATGGGATTTTTATATAAGTATGATAATAAAAATTCGATCTTTATATAAGAAGTAGAAATATAAAAATATAATTTTTATATAGAATGAAGCATCGAAAATATATAAAGAAGAAATAAAAATATGATTTTTATTTATTGAAATGAAGCAATAAAAATATAATTTTTATTATAAACAGCGGGAAAAGAACTGCGTTAGAATTTAAAGCAGAGCGAGATGTTCAGCAGTTCAAAAGAAAAGCACGGCGGAGTGGAACCCTCTGTGAGAATTTCTCACTCTTTAATTAAATTTTCTAGTTAAATATATATATATATATATATACTAGGATGCAGACGGTGCTTAGTAGCAACCGACACCCGTCATCCACAGACCATGGATGGCTTGTTTGTTTAATTGTTTGGTTGTGTAGTTGGTTAGATTATTTGGTTTGAATTGAATTGTTTGGTGAAATGAAATTGATTTGATTGATGTGTGAATGGCGTGGGCCTTCACTAGACCGGGGATAAGGCTAGGCCTTGTCCCGTTTCTAGTATCGTGCCGTTATGCCGCCGAAACTTTCTAAAAATAAGTTAGAAAAATAAAGATAACATTTTATTTAATAAATGAACCAAATAGAATATCCATAGGTTGAATAAAATAGTTTGATCGTTAAAAATATAATTTTTAATGTGAATGTGAATAAATAAATATTCATTTACAAACCGGACGGTTTGTTTATGTACACCTATTTGAGGGATATTGATTGGGATGATAAATTTTACACATCGCCCAACTGCACAAATAAAATCAGTGTTTGATTGTTTGAAACCCAACACAGGTATTGGGATGATATTTGAAGTACACTAATCCCGATTGTTTAGTTGTATGTCGATCGATCGATTGACAGACTGTTATAAGCGTTGAATATTTATATTTGATGCTTATACAGTGTAGAATGCACTTTGGATGATGGTTGATTATTCATCGTTGTTATTGTATACATGTATTGTAGAAAATCCATATAATTAACATTATATGGTAATTGATTGGGCCTCATTCCAGTTTCGAAATAGAAATATTTGAATAGAAATATTTGAAATAGAAATATTTGAAATAAAAATATTTTAAATAGAATAGTTGAAAATAAAATTATATGAAGCCGTGTTGATTAGATTGACGCCATTTTGACGTGAACGATATTCATATCGATTTTATTCATTTTATTATGAATATCGAAAGTGATATCAAAATCTGATATTTTGAATAGAAATGAATTTGAATTGAATTTGAATTGAAATTGAACTGAATTGAAAACGAATTGAAATTGAATAGACGTGAATTCAAATTGAAATTGAATAGAAGTGAATTCAAATTGAAATCGGAAAGAATTGAAATTCGAACTGAAACTGAATATAAATAAATTCGAATTGAAATTGAATTGAAAACGAACTGAAATTGAATTAGAAATCAATTTGAATTGAAATCGATTTGAAATGAATTTAAACCGAATTTATTTTGGAATATTCAATTTTGATTTGAAATTGAACATGAAGTTGAAACCGTTTTGAAAATGAATTTAAAACGATTTATAAAGCACGTTTTAAAAGGAAATCGATGAAGTATATATTATATATGTTATATATATATAACATAATGGCCTGAATAGAACGTGCCGCGCCGCGGCAGTTCGCGAATTTCGACCATTGACTTCGAACGGATATTACGGGAGATCCGACCGTCGGATTCTCCTAAAACTGGAACCGTTGGGTTCGTATCAAAAAGAGCTTTCTAGCGAATATTAGAAATTTGAAATCTAACGGTTGGATTTGGAATTATGTCCAAATCAAATTTGAAAAAGGTCGCTGTAAGTGCAGTTCGATGGCCATTGATGGAAATCGACTGTACGGGCCTTGATAAAATTATTAAAAATAGTAATAATTTGTGTAAAATCATAAGAAATGATTTGTGAAGAATTGGGATGAAAAACTCCATATTTGAAAAGATAAAAATAGATTTTCATCGAAATGAACTAGTTTTGAACTAGAATTATAATTCTATTTATTTTTTTAAAATAAATAAACTGGATTAGAAATGGTTTTGAAAATAACCAGAATTTCCAATAATTGCATTGGAATGGATTTGAATCGAAATTGTCTTCGAAATATTTCGATGTTGGATTTCGTGATTATACAGATGTTGTTATGGAAATTTGAAAGATATTTATATATCGTTATTTCCAATACGATATCTGTTGGTCGTAGAATTTGATATTGAATATAAGCCGATATATTTTCTATTCAGAGCCTTGTGTTTAATATCAAATGTGTTTTGGGTTTGTCGTGAATGGTGTCTTCATTAACACTGTTCTTGAACCCAGTTGAGAAAAGATTAAATCTTTTTATATAGATTTAATGAAGTGTACCAATTAAATAATATTTAATTGCAATTGAATTGATATTGATTTTGGGTTTATCGTAAACAGTGTCTTAAATAACACTTGTTCTTTAACCCGATAATAAATGTGATGTGATTTTGGGTTTATTATGAACCGTGTTTTAAATGACACTGATTCTTTAACCCAGTCACAGATTAAAACTATGTGGAGTTTTAATGAATCTTTAATTAGATTGAAATAATCGAGAATGGAGTATCACCAATTTTGCTCCAGGCGTTAGTTAAATCTTTAATTAGATTTGAACGTGAAATGGTAATTGAATTTACCGATAACACCGTGGTGTTAGATATGAAGTAAGACCCGTTTTACTTCATGGGATGAATAGGTTGGGATTGGGAAATTAAAACCAATGATTACTTCGGTAAGGTTCGTTAATCTCGACTAGTTGAATCGAAATTCAAAAGGAGATTAGAGAATAAATTCAAGGAATTTATCCTGGATAAAATTAATGGGAACCTTTCCCTATGAATGTGAAATTTAGAAACTAACTGTCGGTTAGCTAAGCAGAATGGTTTTCTGGATATTGATCTGATGTTGGTTTCGGCCTTCGGGGTTAATATTTGGGAAATTATTCTCTTGATTAATTTACGGTTAGTGACCGATGAATTGGAATGAGGCGTATGTTGTGTTTGTGTAACACTTATTTAAAATATACGCGAGTTATTCGGAAAGACCGGGTTTATCCCATTCTGAATAACTGATACGACGATAAGTCGAAGATGAAGACGGTGGTCGAAGACCGAAGGTCTTCACGTCGTTCTGGTGATTACTGATGATCTTGATTGGGATGTACACCCAAGAAGATGGAAACAGTTGGTGATCATCCAGACGTATTTGGAGATCGATGGATATGCGGGGTACTAGGTGCCTCCGGTTTCGTTCAGACCCAGAACGGACTTGTAAATGGACTGTGTGTTCGACATCGGATTTCATTCTGTGTGACTGATATCAGTTGCATAGAGTGGTTTTCCTGTGTGGCATGCTAAGATGCAAATGATCAACGCTTCTGTTGAAAAGCAAAGTCTTGTGGTTGATGATCGAGGCACGGCCTTTGTGGCGTAGCTTTGTGTAACGTTTACTTCGCGAGTTTCACACCCGGTATGAACCAAAAACGGGAGACGGACCTCAGGGGGGACATGCGTTTTCTTTCTAGTTAGAAGTGGCGTCAGTGGTTTTACACGCCCTGACGAGTTTGACTTATGTGGTTGTTGCTGTTACGAGGCGCCTCGGTTTGATCGGACGATCTGGGTCTGATGGAGTCATTTATTGTCTCATTTACACCCCATAGGGTGGAGAAACGTATTGTTCAGGCATTATAATCCACATCGGTGGACCGACCCTAACGATCCAAGGGGCAGTTGCGGCTATTCCTGAGAGGCGGACTAGAGCGTCTCGAATCGGTTGAGGACTATCTTTTGCCTCGGTTCATTGATGGAAATCCAATTTCCAAATATGTGACATTTGCGGTTTTATTCGTAGAACCTAGTATGGCGACATAGTGGGATGGGGCGCTTATGCCGTCTATGATTGATACTTATGATTTGAAGTTGTTTTATACACTATGCACTTATAATAGTATCAAATGATTTTTTTTAATCGTACCAAGCATTCTTGGCTATTATAAGGTAAAAACCCTATCCTCTGGCTTGCGTTGCATTGTGTGATGGGAACTGGGTCTTATAATAGCTTCATTTTTCTTTATTTAGCATTGTGCTGTTGTCTTATGCACTTGTATTCTTGGGAGGAAACCCGTTCCATGTTATACGGCGTGGTCCCTTGATTTACCTAACTTTAAAAATAAAGATTAATAACTGTTTTAGTTCTCACACCAGTCCCATGACTGACCTGGAGTTTATTGTTTTAACCTAAACTCTGGGTGCCCTTATTTTGACACAGGCAGCTAGTAGTTTTGGTTTTGCAGATTTATATTCACAGGATCCTGGTTTACAGCTGGAATGATATCCGGAAAGCTTTGTATCCGTATATCTCTTCTAGTTGTGTATTGTATTATTTTCCGCTGCGATGTATTTAAATGTAATTTAAATCTCTGATATTTCTGTGTAATATTTATTTGTTTATACTCTGTATATTCTTGTAATCTGATGCATTGTTGTAATAGCAATGAAATGTTCTTCCGTCTACGTTCTGTTTTGTGGCTTGTTCTCGAACTATCCTCTCTTTCCTTCACGGGGAAGTTACGTGTTCTCACAGTGATGGTCGGATTTGTTGGTTTTCTGATCAAAGGAGGAGGAATTAGTGGAGGGGCTCTGATGGTCGGTGAAAGAGGGCAGCGAGATGGTTCGACCTGAGGTGGTCCGGCACCATACGGTGGCCGTTGGCGTGTGTTATGGTAGCTCAAAGCTGCTCCGTTCCCGAGCTATTTCCAGCGACTTCTGGAGGAGGCGAGGGTCAGTGCCTCCGGCGGTGGATGCTAGAGGTGGGGCGAAGCCAATGGAAGGGTCGGCGGTCAGTACAGTTCATCAGAGGAGGTTAGGCTATTTTTGTTTTGGGTTCTTCCGCGTTGAACAATAAGGAAGAAGAAGTCGGGCCGATTTTGGCCAGAACAAGAAAATGAGTTTGTTAATTGCTGACGTGGACCAGCGTTGATTAAGTCATGATTAATTTGAAGGTAATTAAAAGGTAATTAAAATATTTTATTTAATAACTGATTTAGTTATTCTTCGTATAATCTATACAAAATTTAAACGAATGTATCTTCTTCATACATTAACGAAATTTAACGAAATTGGATCTGTTGGGATCGCAGGGACGAGACCTAGACGATGGCGCTGACTAGGCACTGATCTGACACAGTCAAAATTTCAGCAAATTTTGAATGTCCGTTCAAGTTTTAAAGGAACAGACGCATCAACCGTCAACCAAAATGATCTGGTGAGTTAATTCTCACAACTTCTGGAATCCTGTGATGTGGTAAATTCATATTAAAATATAATTTACAGTTAAAAATATAAATTGGTTGCTTGGTTGTTATAGGTTGTTTACAGTTTGATTGGATGCTGTTATTTAGATTTAATCATTTTAAATTAGTAGATCATATGAAATTTATTTCATATATTATTATGAAATGTATAACGAGCTGTGATGCAGGGAAGAATAGGTTGGAGGGATCCGACTGGATTCCTCAAATATTATATATGTTGTTTGTTTGTTTTATATTGCTGATATTTGAACTGTTTGAACCCCATATGGTAGAAAAACCTGTTTGAGCGTGATGGTTGAATAAATATTCACCTGGGTTGTGTTTAAAATCAACCGATAGTGTTGATTTGGTAATTGGCAGTGAATGGCCTAAAATGTGTTGTTTTAGACGTCTTTCGACCGTTTGGTGAAACGACACAGTTTTAAAGTTATAAATTATTTTATAATTTAGTTTTTTCAGTAATTTTATTTAAGTAATTAAATAAGAAGTTTATAAATAATTTTTTTTAATCGAGTTTATAAAAGAAATTATATAAGTGGTTTATACAGGTCTTAAAAGCTAGAAAGGCAAAGAAAATTACCTATGTGTTGGTAAAGATGGGATAGTTGTTTTTTTTTAAATTAAATGGTGTTTTTAAATTAATTAAGTTATTTAATTAATTTAAAAGGGGAAATGACAAACGAAAAGCAGTTAGTAGTTAACTGATATGTACGGTTGGTAAAATCCACCGTTTTCGAGTATTGGTTAAGGAATGTTCAAGTGGCGATTAGTTTTGATTAAAAAGGAGCGATAAGGGTTATAAGGAGATTATAAATCCAAAGTTGTCTAATGAGATTTGCAAATAAGATTTTCAAGCGAATGTGAAGATTTAAATAAAATTTTACTTAATTGTTAAATTAAGATAAATTCAATTGAAATGACCCTTTTAAGGGAAATGATTAATACATTGTAATAGAGTGTGGTGTGAATATTAAAAGGGGATTAAACCAAAATGATGTCTTAAATGTTAAAGGATTGAATTGAGCGAAATAAGGTAATTGAAGCAAGGATCTCAAACACAAAGTAAATTACATACAAGGGCTATGGTATTAAATATTGGTAAATGAATTTTTGAAAAAAACCCAAATTAATGAGTTTTATTTAAAGAAGGTGTTAAACGAATTTAAATTTTAAAATCCAAGATAAAGGTTGAGTATAGGAATGCTCGTATAAATGGGAATAGGTTATTCGACGAGTGATAAAAATAAATGTTATAAGCGAAGTATGATTTAAGTTAAAAATGGTGTATTGTGGACATTTACTTAATAAAACAATTAAGTAAATGGATTATATTTCAAATGTAAGAAAGGGTTTGTAAAACCAAAGTTGAAATCGAGTGAGTAAATAAGATTTTGATGAAATGGTTAAGTAACGAAATGATATTATTCTGAGATAAGAACGTTGTCGATCAAGTTCTGAGAGGTAAATAAAATACCCCAACTTGAATGGTTTCACGAGTATCGAGGATGATATTCTTTAGTGGTGAGTGCAAAGTGTTGGAATTGGTCAATCATTCCATACGAGAAAAATTGAAAAGACTACGAGGTTTTTGAATATAAATGTTGGTTACAAGATAAAGAAGAATAATTGATTTTAAATTTATATAATTTGACATTTGATTTGTAATGTAAGAATTGGTAAATTGGTTTATATACCATTAAGTATATACATATATGTATATCGTGAGATGCCTGAAAATAGGGAAAAGGGGGAAAAGGTTTGAAGAATATAATGACATTTTCTATGGTAAAGGAAATGGAAAGTCAAGTATATATATATATATATATATATATATATATATATACATAGTCGGAACTTTATAAAATAGTTTGGTTAAATTAAAATTAGAATAAAAATTATGTTTTAGATATATTGGGAAGAATAAGAGGTTGATTAACCATATTGTAAAATATATTTTAAAGGGGCCAAGTCACGGCATATACTGAATCAACAAACTCATTGTATTCACACATTTGTTATTTGATAGTTAAAACACCGACTACCAAACTTGACCAATACGATTGTTGGTATGGAAAGACCGGGATCAAAATTATATTCGAAAACCATTCCGACCAGCAAATACGTGAAGAAGCTGATCGAAGATGGAGCAAGTGAAGAACGTGGATCTTCATAAGCGGAAGGGCTAATTGTTGAATTTCTCTAGCTTGCAACCAGAGTTGTTTGATTTGTGATTCTATTGTGGTTGAAATCAACGGGTTGCAAGGACTTCTCGCTACTGATCCATGGGGTTATTCGTATATGAGATGCAGTAGGAGAGTACCTTCGGTTCATCCTATTCCTGGATCACTTGTATGGACGAGTGTCTGACCAAGTATTTCCAAAGGGGTCACGTACGTTGATTTCTTCAAACGTATTTCTGTTAATGGCGGAAAAGGCCGTACACCTTCTCTTAGCTAACCGCAGAGTATTTTTGTGGATATCAATTAGTGGTATCTGGCGGATCTGACGATGTGGCATTCAAAGTGAATGATCACCAGATGTGTTCTAGCCTCAAGCCTCATCAATCGGGAAATAACAAAGAATCGGGCAGGCAGCATGGCTTTGTGGGTCGCTCATATTAGGGTGTACATTCACTTATCTAGAGAAATTCCATTTGCTTCTTTAATCTATATTTCGATGCAGTCCCTTTTCGGGAGGCAGTTGCTGATCCCAACCGTCGGTGATATACATTCGATACACTCAAGCGAAATGAGTGGTCGGTCATGTGTGGGCCGGGTTGCAAGACGTTCTTGTTGAACCCAGTGTATTCGCTTCTAGAGAAACACGTTCGGAAGGTGGTCCCATACCTTGTCAAGGTTGGAACCCAATATCTAATGAGCGCCCGCGGTTTTTAATTGTATATTATATATGTGGAGCATGAGATGCAAGCGTTCCGCTAGATTGTTAATTATTTGTATCAGAGCAAGTTATGATTTCAAAAACGTTTTGGGTTATAGTAAGGTAAAAACCATCAGTGTTTATGTGTGGGCTGGTCTTACTATTATCCTTTTGATTTCATAAAAGATTTTCCAAAGTTAAACAAGTTGTGTAACGGCCGGGAATTTCGCTCAATCCGAATCAGTCGTTAAACCGATCTAGACCGTTCGAAACCCCTGATCATTTTGAGAACACGACAAAACAGAACGCAGACGGAAGAACATTTCATTGTATATTACAACAATTCCATCAGATACAAGAATATACAGAGTATAATGAATAAATTACATTCGATAAATATCAGAGATTACAATAAATCACATAGCAGCGGAAAATAATACAAAGCACAACTGAATGTGATATACGGATACAGAGCTTTCCGGATATCATTCCAGCTGTAAACCAGGATCCTGTGAATATAAATCTGCAAAACCAAAACTACTAGCTGCCCGTGCGGAAAATGAGGGCACCCAGAGTTTAGGTTAAAACAATAAACTCCAGGTCAGTCATGTGACTGGTGTGAGAACTAAAACAGTTATTTAAAACTTTACTTTAAAAGAGAGTAATTCAAGGGACCACGCCGTATAACACGGAACGGGTTTCCTCCCAAGAATACCAGTGCATAGAATAAACAACGCAATGCTTTTTCAAAAAATGAAGCTATTATAAGACCCAGGTCCCATCACACAATGCAACGCAAGCCGGAGGATAGGGTTTTCCCTTATAATATCCAAACTGCTTGGTACGTTTAAAACAAATCATTTGATACTATTATAAGTGAATAGTGTCAAAACAATTTCAATCATAAATATCAATCATAGACGGCATGGGTACCATATATCATGTCGCCATACTAGTTCTACAATTAAAACCGCAATACACGTATTGGAAATTGGATTTCCGTCATGAGTCGAGGCAAGGGGCAAGCTCCTCTCCGCGTTCGAGACACTCTAGCAAATGCCTCAGGACTACACACTTTGGGCAATCCTGGATGATTCAGGGCCGGTCCTCACTTACGTTAGAGGATTAATTATGCCTGAACACACGTTTCCCGGTCCTTACAGACCTAAAATCGAGGCGCCTCATCCAACAACCACATAGGTGAAAAGTATATAAATGTCAGGGCTGGTAAGTCACTGACACCACCAAAGCTAGAAAGAAACGTCATGCTCTCCCTGCAGTCCGTATCCCGTTTTTAAATCATACCGGGGTGTGAGGCTCGCGAATCCACGCTATACACAAAGCTGCCACGTAGGCCGTGCTTTGATCATCAACCACAAGACTTTGCTTTTCAACAGAAGCCTTGATCCATGCAACTCAGCATGCCACACAGGCAATTCATGCCATGCGATTGATATCTATCGATATATAACCTCTAAGCTCGTACGTCTCAGAGAAGGGCGTTAAGCAAGAGAATAAATTCTCCGCCGCCAAACAGATATATATTTAATAGAAATCAATCAACACAGAATAAAATCCAATGTCAGACAAACAATCCATTTACAAGTTCGTTCTAGGTCTAAACGAAACCAGAGGCACTTTCCTCGCATATCCATCGATCTCCAAGTACGTCTGGACGACCACTAACTGATTCCCTCATCTTGGGTGTACAGCCCAATCAAGATCATCAGCAATCACCCAAACGATGTGAAGACTTCGGTCTTCAACCACCGTCTTCATCTTCGACATATCGTCGTATCGGTTATTCAGAATGGGTATAAACCCGGTCTTTCCAAACAACCCGCATATATTAAAAACAAATGTTACACAAACACAACATATGCCTCATTCCAATTCATTAGTCATTAACCGTAAATCAGCAAGAGAACAATTTCCCAAATATTAACCCTGAAGGCCGAAACCAACATCAGATCAATACCCAGGAAAACATTCTTCTTAGCTAACCTACAGCTAGTTTCTAAATTTCAATTCTTAGGGGAAAGGTTCCCATTAATTTTATCCAAGATAAATTCTTTAAAATTTATCCTTTAATCTTCCTTTGGATGTCATTTCAAACCAAATTATGGTTTTCCAAACTAGTCGAGATTAGAGAACCACACCGAAGTAATTATTTATTTTATTTCCCAATCCCAACCTATTCATCCCATGGAGCAAAACTGGTAATACTCCATATTTGACACCACAGTGTTGTCGGTAAAATTTATTACCATTCCACATTCAAATCTAATTAAAGATTTAACTATCGCTTTGGAGCAAAACTGGTGATACTCCATTCTCGCTTATTTTCCAAATTTGATAATTTAGATTATCAATGCACATTTCAATCTAATTGCAGATTCATTAAAACTCCCTTTACTGGGTTAAAGAACTAATGTCATTTAAAACACAGTTCACGACAAACCCAACTCACATTCTATTTATTATCGGGTTAAAGAACAAATGTTATTTAAAACACCGTTCACGATAAACACACTAATCCATTCTATTTACAACCCATTTTAAATCCAATTTAGTTATTTAAAAATAAATGGGTTTTAATTTTAGTTCAAAACTAGTTCATTTCGATAAAAATCTATTTTTATCTTTTCAAATATGGAGTTTTTCATCCCAATTTTTCCCAAATCATTTCTTATGATTTTACACAAATTATTACTATTTTTAATAATTTTATCAAGGTCCGTACAGTCGATTTCCATCAACGGCCATCGAACTGCACTTACAGCGACCTTTTTCAAATTTGATTTGGACGTATCTCCAAATCCAAACGTTAGATTTCAAATTTCTAATATTCATTAGAAAGCTCTTTTCGATACAAACCCAACGGTTCCGGTTTTAGGAGAATCCGACGGTCGGATCTCCCGTAATGTCCGTTCGAAGTTAATGGTCGAAATTCGCGAAGTGCCACGGCGCGGCGCATTCTATTCAGGCCATTATATTATATATATATATAATATATATAATATATATTTCGTCGATTTCTATTTAAAACGAATTATATAAATAGTTTTGAATTCGTTTCAAAAAACATTTTCAACTTCCATTGCAATTCAAATCAAAATTGAATTTTTCCTTATAAATTCGTTTTAAAATTCATTTCTATTCAATTCAAATTTCAATTTAATTTGAATTCATTTCAATTCGTTTTCAATTCAATTCGAATTTGTTTTCTATTCAATTCATTTCGAAATCGTTTTATATTCAATTCATTTCGAAATCGTTTTATATTCAATTCATTTCGAAATCGTTTTATATTCAATTCCTTTCGAAATCATTTTATATTATTCATTTCGAAATCGTTTTTTATTCAATTCATTTCGAAATAGTTTTATATTCAATTCATTTTGAAATCGTTTATATTCAATTCATTTCGAAATCGTTTAATATTCAATTCATTTCGAAATCGTTTTATATTCAATTCATTTCGAAATCGTTTTATATTCAATTCATTTCGAAATCGTTTTATATTCAATTCATTTCGAAATCGTTTTATATTATTCATTTCGAAATCGTTTTATATTATTCATTTTAAAATGAATAAAATCGATATAAATATCGTTCACGTCAAAACGGCGTCAATCTAATCAACACGGCTTCATATATTTCTATTTTCAAATATTCTATTTCAAATATTTCTTTTTTCAAATATTTCTTTTTCAAATATTTCTATTATTAAAATATTTCGTTCAACACATGACTAATCTCAACGGATGAGTACAGTCAACACATGAACCTTTATATTATATTGATAAAGATGTAAATTTTATTATTAAAATATTTCGTTCAACACATGACTAATCTCAACGGATCAGTACTGTCAACTCATGAACCTTTATTTTATATTGATAAAGATGTAAATTTTATTATTAAAATATTTCATTCAACACATGACTAATCTCAACGGATGAGTACTGTTAACACATGAACCTTTATTTTATATAATCAATCAGGATGAGTGAACTTCAAATTTCATCCCAACACCCGTGTGGGGTTTCAAACAATCAACCACATATTTTATTTGTGCAGTTGGGCGATGTGTAAAATTTATCGACCCATTCAATGTCAGTCAAATCAGTGTATATAAACAAATCGGCCGATTTGTTTATAATTATTTATTTATTCACTTTCACGTTAAAAATTATATTTTTAACGATAAAACATTTTATTTTAACATATGAATTTCTATTCAGTTCATTCTTTAAATAAAATGATATTTTTATTTTTCTAACTTATTTTAGAAAATTTCGGCGGCATAACGGCACGATACTAGAAACGGGACAAGGCCTAGCCTTATCCCCGGTCTAGTGAAGGCCCACGCCATTCACACATCAATCAAATCCATTCAATTCACCAAACAATTCAAATTTCAATCAAATAATCTAACTAATTTTTGCAATCAAACAAACAAGTCCATGGTCTGTGGACGATTGTGTCGGGTGCTACTAAACACCGCCTACATCCTAGTATATATATAAAACTAGAAAATGAAATTGAAAGGTGAGAAATTCTCACCAAAAGCTATCCAATACCACGACTCCTCATTAATAGAAACCTTCATCGTTCTCGCCTTTTTGTCATCTTCGTTGCCCGTATCCTCTACATATGTAAAAATCGAATTTTTACTTCGTTATTCAATATATAAAAATTGAATTTTGCCTATGCTATACAATATATAAAAATCCTATTTTTACTTCGCTATTATCTCTACAAATATTTCTTCTTTTCCAACTTTAAAAATGTCGTCTTTCACTACATAAAAATATTGTCTTTCTATATCCTGCTATATAAAGATCACATTTTTATCATCTATATAATATGAAAATTATATTATCTACCTTGGCATACAATAAAAATTATATTTTGAACTCTCTACAATATAAAAGATCATATTTTTACTATGCCTCTAGTATAAAAATTATGTTTTTATTTAGCTACACATATATAAAAGTCATATATATTTTTGTTTTCGATATTTATAATTAAAAATCACATTTTTAAATTAGATAAACCACTAAAAATCACATTTTTTAATTGTTTAAACAAGCTAGAAAATAAAGTAAACGCTCACCGCGGTCGGAGGGAGCTCGGGGAAACCACGGATGGTCAACGGCGGCGTCCCATTGGTCGGAGCAGCGGATAAACGGGGTTTGGGGTTCCTCGGGTACGGTTTGAGAGGAGGAGGAGGTTGTTGGAGGCGCTAGAGGCCAGGGGAGTGCCAGGTGGTGGCGAAGTGGGGCCCTCAGGCGGCGGCGCGGCGTTGAGGGCGACTCGGTGGTGGTCTGAGGAGGAGAAGGGGGGGTTCGTCTTTCAGAAGGGGAGAGGGAGAGTGGAGCGAGCGAGGGGGGGTACGTCGAAGGGCCTCCGACGAAGGCGCGGCGGCGGCGGATTCGAGCGACTTCCTCGTTTTTTTTTATTATTTCGGGAAAAATCGATATGAAGCAGATAATTGGGGGAGGGAGAAAATATAGGGGGCTATATAAATATATATATATATATATATATTATTTTAATTAATTTTCAAAAAGGGTTGACTTTTTATTCGGACCCCAATCGAGACCCAACGACTGTTGCCCATAACACATTACCCCCATTCCGAACACAATGGGATATGTATCGTAGGCTGATTTGATCGTTACAATCTGTTGTCTTTGAATTTACATTTAAATCATTATATTGAATTTTAAACGTACATTTCAAATTACCGGGGTCACATACGGACTCGAAAAATTGCAGAGAAATATTTTCTAGCTTCGTATTGACGATACGGTCCTAACAAAACTAATTTCGTCGAATTCTGAGACCGTTAGAAAAATGTCCAGTTTCCAGTCGATTAAATTCAACTGAAACTGGTCAAACGCGTTTTCCTTTGACACGATCACATATTGATTCGAAAAATTATGAAATTTGAAATCTAGCAAAAATTTGACATCGCAGATCCAACAAAAGTGGTTTCGTCGAAATCCGAGGTCGTTTGCAAAATGTCTATTTTTAAGGGCCTGAATTCCATAGCGACTATTCAGAATTTTCAACTAGACATATCTTTTGATTCCCGCTATGAAATCTTGATTTTTCAGATTCGTTGGAAAGATATCATCAATTAGATCCTAGTGCTTTTGGTTTCACTAAAATCCGGATTGTTTTGCACCCGGTACATTCAATTGAAGTTTGAAATCGAATTATCGAACTACCGCGCCATTTTCAACTCTATTTATAATTATATATAATTATTTATATTCTAATGACGGCGTATATAATATATACATCGAATTCTATTCAAAATAAATTGTCGTCGATATTATTTAAAATAATCTATTTTAAATATTCAAAATTCGCTAGAATTGCCAAAATAAAAATTTTAAACTGGTTCAGAATTTCCGGGTTATTACAAGTTGTTTGTGCTGTGAATTTATCACTGAAAGTATTCCAGACTGACCCGGTGTATTTTGCTTTGCTTCAGTTGTGCTCGGTCAGACCGAGTATGTTCCAGGTTAGGTTTCGCTTGGAGTTCAGGAGCTGGAAGCAGGCGGCTTCACTGCCAGTTATATAAAGTTATTACTCCGCTGTGTCTGATATATGTTGTACTCTGATGATTGGTATGTATATACAATTCTTTTGTATACGGAAATTTGATATTTTATTTTATTCGTTCCGCTGTGAGATTCTGATGTGGTGTTCTTCTTCTTTCTTCTATTCTAATATTCTTTCTTTCTTTTCACACCTTCTAATTTCTTTCTATTGACAATCTGGGGTTCGATACTTGAGTTTTTGGCAAGTAATACGGATTTATGTATTGTTGTCGAAAATTCGAGTGTCGAGGTTTTCCCCGGGTTGTTACACTTCTTTCTTAGATCAAGATTTGAATGGAGGAAAGATGTATTTAATTTAGAAGGAGTATCATAAGCTCAACCAAATGAGAGAATGAAGAAAAGTAACCCACTCTCCATGCCTCTAACCCCCTATTTATAGCCTCAAACCAGCCCAATAATGGGCCAAACTAAAACAACCCATTAATGACTAGTCAAACCCGAACAAAAATTGTGCAGCACTAAAACAACGATTCCTCCGAAACCGCTAAATCAATGTAGCCATTCTACGGAATTTGCAACACCATTTCCTTTCCAATGAAATCAATCTCAGCACCTGATTCAAAACCAGTCTAAAGTTATGCCTTGTACAAAACTGACAGGGGAAAGTTGGTCACAAATAAAATTGGTAAAAATTATAGACATGTCTCACATCCCCATAAGCAACATATCAAAATATGAGAATGATCCAACCTTTAGGGAATTAAATAAAAATATTTTACGATCCTCCAATATGTAAAATGCGGGTTATTACATTATGGTACTACTAACTCATATTTATGCGCACCATCTCCAATTTATTTCACAATGAGGGACTCTACAAATCTAACTTGTCATTCTCCCTTAACAACATGCGAGACAATCCTAATAGTCTTCCCTTGACTCGCATCCCCTTCGAGTATTTTGAGAGCATTTCCTTGTCTGCATAGCCCAGTCTGTGGTCTTTGGCTCAGATGCTACTGTTTTATAACAACGATCGGAATAGAGCCTCACCTCCTCCTGCATAGGGCACACACATATGAGTTGGTACACACATTCTTATAACAAAAGGAATCTCTGATGTTACGTGCCTACCAACTCATATTTGTACTCCACTCCTTTAATTTATTTTGTGATGTGAGACTTTTTTACCAACCCATCATTCCTTCTTAACAACATCTAAGGAAATACAAACAGTGTCCCCCTTGACTCGCATCCCTATCGAGTATTTTACGAGCACTGCCATGCCTTCATGGACCATAACCTTCGGCTCTAATACCACTGTTATGTAACGACATTTGGATCAAAACCCTACTACATCAGCATAGGGTGCACGCATATGAGTTGGCACACACATTATTATAACAAAAGGAATATATTGTTGTTATGCGTCTACCAACTCATATTTATAGTGTAGTACTCTACAAATCCAACCCATCATTCACCTTTAATAACAAACAAGACAATCCTAATAGTCTCCTCCTTGACTCAAATCCCCTTCAAGTATTTTGAGAGCACTGCCTTGTCTACATAACCAAATCCACAACCTTCCGCTCTGATACCACTGTTATGTAATGACGATCGTAACAAACTCCTCCTCCTCTTGTATATAGTGCACGCATATGAGTTGGCACACACATTCTTGTAACAAAAGGAATCTCTGATGTTACGTGCGTGCCTACCAACTCATATTTGTACTCCATTCCTCTAATTTATTTCTTGATGTGGGACTTTTTTTATTCAAACCCGTCTTTTCTTCTTAACAACATGCTAGGAAATCCAAAAAAAATCCAAGAAAAATCAGTCATCTAGATCATAGATCGTTTAAAACACCCATAAAACTAGATTAGAACTCATAAACAAGGATCTTTCTATCCCCACTGGAAAGATGTTAAGAACTTACTGAATAAAATCACATTTGAATATTGTGGCTACAATGTAATGACAATCAGAGAGGAAACCAGAATCCACTTGGGTAGAGCTGGAAGTAAGAGCTGCCACGTAGAGTGCACTTCAACAAGATAACCTTTTTACAACTCGTAAAATCCGTTGTAATTGGGGTTTCACAATAGGGTTGAAACCGCTGAGTTAGCCCATGTTGTCAAAAAGAAGTTATTGCAACGTTCTAAGACAACGGTTGTAACCCGATGCAGTACTATATTTTACAACTGTTAATACTAGTTGTAGAATATATATCGTTTATATAAAAACACGATAACATACAAATGGCTTAAACCGTTGTAATGGATCCTTTTACAACGTCTATAGCCCGTTCTAGTTGGTCTCTTTTACAACATCCATAGCGTGTTGTCATTTTAGCTTTTACAACTATTTTGACCCCTTACAGAATAAATCAAAATTAAAAATATTAATTAGTTACATTTTCCATATTATATTTAATAACTGATAAATATTATCATAAAATAACCAAAATCACATACAGGAAGAACTATAAAGCTACACTCACAAAATTTCAACACATTTCAAAAGGAGCACATAAGTTTTTGCATTCATTTCTCTGTTTAAGCAACAATTTACATCATCAACCGCATTTCTATAGCATTGCATTTAAAACTATTTTACAACCAACCTCTTTCTCAAACTCAAACAACACTAACCTATCTTCCTCATACAATCTCCCATGACATTTTAACTTTATCTATAAATTTAGTCTTTGTTTCTAATTCATGTGTTATGAATATGCTTTTTAAAATCATGAAGATATTGAAGATGACCGGAACTAGAAACTTACTAGTTAAGTCCTAGTTAGCAGTTTGGAAAATAGGCACCCCAGCTGGATGATTTCTTTCTTATTGCCTTGTTGAAGTAAATGAAGGTATCACTTGAAATATGGAGTGTTAATAGGATTAGTGCTAGGCAAATCCTATTCAGACCCCCTTTTCTGCTGAGTTGCCCCCTATTTTTTTAAAAACCTTCGCATGACTATAATACCCTTTACCTGATAGAGTCACTACGAGGTTATGTTGCTTACCTCGTTGAGACTCTACGAGGTAATGTTGCTAACTTCGTAGGGCCCCTACGAGGTAATGATATCAACCTCGTAGGCCTACTGTGTGGATGAATCATAATCCCCACACCTGCACTGCGTGTTTGATGAAAAAGTATAAAAAATATATTCAGAGAAGGGTAGTTCTATCCAGCGAAATTTTAAAATAAAAAAGAGGGGAAACTCAGCAGTTTTGGTGGTCTAAACAGAATTTTCCTTAGTGCTATCATTTAGTTAAATCTAGCTCATGCTGATCTACTGAACAATAGTAATTATGATACATCCCAAATGTTTGGCCTGACAAACGCTCTTGGCTTGTTTCATAGTACTTAGGCTTCTCTAGCTCCAAGAGAGTTGCTCTTTCAATAGATCGAAGTGCATGACTTCATCCCAAGGAATGTACATAGACTGCTGATTTCCTGCATTTTGTCCCTTAGTAGTACGACAAAAATCCAAGCCAACTCAATCACTCAGAAGTCGACTAGCATAACCACCATAAGATGGATAATACCGACCCTTCTTGATGGATCAATATAGATCCATTGTGATTTGCCAAAATTCTTACTCGTTTCTTATTTCGAAGGTCCAGCATCTGCTTGCATCAATCTTTACTTCTTGTTCTTATATCATTTTTCCATCAACAAGTAACTATTAAATAGTTGAACCAAAAGATAATAAATTATTTCTTCTTTTCCTGCTGCTGTTAGTCAATTATTTCAATAAGTCCAAGTTTTTATTATTTCTGCTTTTCCTGCAGCTGTTAGTCAATTATTTCAATAAGTCCAAGTTTTTCTTCATTTTTCAGTTCAATTTATCATGACCCTTCATTGTTTCATTATTCAGTCTATTCCAACCTCGATAATCGCCTCAAACCAGTTATGGAACATCTTTGGTATGTTAAGGAACAACGTTCTTAACATCATCAATGAACACAAGAAGTGGTGGATCTATCTTTCCTCAGGGCCATAGTGATTAGCTTTTGTAGATTAATGAAAAATCCGAGTAACAAGGAAAACTAAACTAGAGAAACTGGATATGTCTCTCGGACTTGTATAGTCCAATAGTAAATGATAGATCCAAATAACTTGAAAATATTGTCTTTCAACGAAAGCACCAAATTTTAGTATATAGAAAAGACACCAACTCCCAAGAAATATGAGTAGAGAATGTTCATACTACAGGTATTGATTTTGATGACAACAACCATACAAACAATACTACTAACATATCTTTGAGTTGTGCGGTTATGTTAGATATATTATAGAGATATTTTTAGAGATAAACAAGAGTACAGAGGAAGAATTATTAATGAAGGTTAATCAGAGCAATGGACGAATAAGATAGGAAGGGTAATTAGAATAATTGAAGACCAAATCCTATTAGAGAAGAATACAAAAGGACATAGGTGTTTGAAGTGATGATGAGTTGGTTGAACCTTAGAATATCTTGTTAAAGATCCTATGGCAATTATAATTGAAACTCATCAATCATTGACCTCAATCGAATCACTAGAATCAACGTATATAGGAAAATTGATACCAAAAGTATGTTGACATACGAAAAAAAGTATGTTGACATATATAGAGATATGTTAACATCTGGAAAAAATGTGTTGACGTATATAGAGATATGTCGACATATAATTTTACATACGTCGACATATATACCGTTTTTTAGACTTTCGAATTTTAAATTCACCGCCATCCCTTTACATCCCTTCACTAAAAGACACATCTCTATAACCATTATTTAAAGGCTTATGCAAACGAATGTTAACATCAACTTTTCTCATTTTCTCCTACTCCTTCTCCATACATTCACAATTCAAATCCATTGAATACTATCCAGTTATCCTTGCAAATCCACTCTCTTTCACTCTAATTCTTCATTAATTTGCAAGCCACACAATATCAAAGAGTTGTACTTAAATTCACATCATTCTCGCTCTGACTTCATTTTGTTTCCTCAAAGAATTCAAAGACATATTTTCGTTGGAGGTCTATAGGATCATTGTAACAAATCTGCAGGAATCTGTATTGAAGATATGACTACTTGCCATTGTTTTTTATGTTGATAAGGGGAAGGTGTATCTTATAGCCTGTGAAATCATGATTGTAAAGACATTCTTGTTGCCCATGAAAAGCAAGAGATTATAGTGAAATTCTACATGGTAAAGTGCAGGATTGGATGTAGGAATGGTTAATCTGAACCAATATAAAAACACTGGTGTTATTTACTTTACTATTTTATTTTATCACTTATTTCATTCTCATTTCAATTTTAATAGACATAATGTCAAATTCTTAAATACACTTCGCCCCACTGGTGTTTGAATAGACTTAAGATCTATGAACATTGTTTTGTAGACACTCCACTTCCCAACAATTGGTATCAGTGTACCGGTTTTCAAAAATTAATCAACTGGTTTTTAAAACAGGGAAAGAGTGTGAAGGACAAAACTAACAAATTTTTTATCCATAAGAACAAGGAGGAAAAAAATTGTAACAACCCGAATTTTAACAACGTGTTAAGACAATAATTAAGCCAGAATTAAATGTTAAAATCTGAATCAGGGAAAATGGGTTGCGCCATTGCGTTCGTCTCGGAAAAATACGCGAAATAGAGTCCAAAATTTCTTAAATCGGAGTCCGTATGACCAAGATATGGCCTCGCAAAGTTTCACGAAAAATTCAAATTCGAAAACAGATTCAAATTTTCAGAATTCAGAGTACGCGGGGAAAATCCCGCCCAGGCAGGTCGACAGGGGGGTCGACACTAGGGTCGACCTCCCCCCCAACCAGGTCGACTCTAGAGTCGACCTGGGGGTCGACCTGGGTGTCGACCTCCCTGGTCGGCCAGGTCGGCCTGGTGCACCTGTTTTGGCTCCTTGGTCTTGTTTTGGAGGCTTGTGACGATTTTTGAGGGTTCAGATCTATCCTAGGGTTTATCCTACGGCCTAAACTACTCCTAATCTCTATAAAAAGACCCCTAGACCTAGTTTAAACCCTCACAAATCACTCATGCCACGAAGTGCTTCCCAAATGCCAAGTGATCATGGCCTCCATCTCCAACTCCAAGGGCTTATGCATTCAAATCGGATTCAAATCAAAAGGTGCAAGCTTTCTACACCAAATCGAGGAAGGATCAACGTTGCTACGCAAATTTCATGACGATTCTTCAACAAAGGAGCCACCTTTCTTCGTCAAGACGATTCATGATCTTTCCCTAAGCCTCGCTATGTAAGTTCTAGCTACTTCTAGATATAAACGGTAGTCTTAATGATGGCATGGAATAAAACGAGATCAAACTAAGTATGCTAGCCTATATGAACCTTGTCATGCCTCTTTTGCTTGAACCTATGACTTTTGGCTATGCTTAGTGACTAAATCATGTTGTTCATGTTATGATTAACCTAGTTTATCTTGCAAGTTTGAATCTTTATCTATGGATTGCTAGCATGAACCTTTGGGAACCATTTGACATGTGAAACATTGGCAAAGATTTGACTTTTGGGCTTATGCATGTAAATGAACCCAAACCCCTTAAGTTATCATGCATGTTTGTGGCCAAATTCCCTTATGATACTATGCATGTTTGTGGCCAAATTCTCTTATGATGCTATGCGTATTTTGAGGCCAAACCCTTTATGATACTATGCATGTTTGTAGCCAATCCCTTCTTGGCATCGTGCATGTTTTGAGGCCAATATGTAGCATAGTATCCTTACTATGTTGACTCGCTTTTACTTGGGTTGGAAACACGATTTGGGTAGGATAGACGAGCGTGATTATGACATGAAAATTTGATATGGGATTTCATGAAAATATGACACTCATGATATACCTAAATGGGGACATGACATGTGGGGGTAAACATGGGACTTGAAACTAGACACGGGGGTTGTAAGTGTAATATGACACTAAACCAACCATGAAAGTGGCCAACTCGAGGTTGGGTTGAGTTTGTAGCATAAATCTACCCGGACCCTCCCGGCTTAACTAGTGGCTACAAACAATAGGATCCAATGTGAGAAGTTTGTCATGTCGCGCTTAAGACCCGAGGTTAGACTAGGTTGTGGTGTAAAACTACCCGGACCCGGCCGGCTTAACTAGTAACCACAACAAGGTCTAATGTGAGAGGTTGAGAGTGCATTAATTAAATTAATGCCACGTGATAAGGTTAAGTAAATTTGACTAATGACACTTAACCGATATGACACGAATGGGTAGGTTAAGTGGGACCGGGCTTGATTTCTTAATGACACTTAACCATACAAGACAATTAGGGGATGGGGTTAAGTAATTTACGCTTAACTAATCCGACTTGGTAATTATATGGGGTTAAGTAATTTACACTTAACTAATCCGACTTGGTAATTAGATGGGGTTAAGTAATTTAGACTTAACTAATCTAAACACGGTAATTATATGGGGTTAAGTAACCTATACTTAACTAATCTAAACATGGTAATTCGATGGGGTTAAGTTAAACACTTAACCAATCTAAACTTGGTAATTCAATGAGGTTAAGCAACCAATACTTAACCAACTTAACATGATAATTTAATGGGGTTAAGTAACTTATAATTAACCCATTATACATGATGATTTGATGAGGTTAAGTAACCTATACTTAACCAATCTAACATGTGGACTTGATAGGGTTAAGTCATAAGACCTTTTGAATATACTTAACCCTTGTAGTATGATTAGTGGATGAGGTTAAGCTAACCCATACTTAACCAATCCGGCTCGATGATCTGATGCGATTTAGATAATTTATGCTTAATCAATCTAACACGATAATCTGATAGGGTTAAGACAAACCAATACTTAACCAATTTGACTTGATAGGGTTAAGTCATGCGCTTCTTGGTATACTTAACCAACTTGTAGGGCTAAGCCTTGAACATAAATACTTATCCAATCTTGACGTGATTCTTAGGTGGGCTAAGTCATGAATCTGAATAACAACACTTAACCCAATAGACAAAACCCTAGTGAGAGGAACTAGGTAGAAAATCGTGGTTAATCATGGGTAACGGGGAAAAGAAGCTAAGTGGTAAACCTTAGTTAAGTATAACTAAGTAATAATTCTTAGCCAAGGTCATGGGACTAGTTCATGAATGGATGAGTAACCCGATATGGTAGGTCATCGCTTAAACACACGAGGAGGAGCAAATTATCCGACTTGGATAAGGGCTCCAACGAACTGGGTGACGAAACGGTAGCTTCGGGGGACGTGAGGGTACTCTTGGTATCCCTCTATGAGGTGGTAGGTGGTCCATGAAACCCGGCCTCACAGAGGTTAAGGTTTGCGATAGAAGAGCCAAGAGTATGCCTTGGTTGCTATGCGAGCGACCTAAATACTGGGATGGATTAGCGTGGAGTCGATGATACTTGATTTTGTCCTTGATAGCACGTCGCCAACTACCTACCATCTTTAGTCAATCGTGCGCGAACGGAAAGGCATAGAACTCCCAACAGACCATGTTCTTGCTATCGAGTCATGGGTGAGGTTGGCCCATAGGAAAGTGGGGCTATAGTGGGGCCGGGATGTAGTTCTCATACATGATTTTTCTTGGATTGCCTTTCGGTAGTTGAGACAGGGGTCACGTGGGACTATAGCCACGGATACAAAAACAGACCTTGATATCTGCATCAGCAGACGACTTAAAGCTCCCGACCGAGTTCCATATTTCTTGATTTGCCCTGGCACGGAACTCGGATGGCACATTGAGATACATGTGCGTCTAGACATGGAAACGATTCACGATATATACGTGGGACAAAGGGCGTGGTTGACGGGTGGCATAATCCCTAGTGGCCCTAGGTGGCCTGAACCCAAACCGAGACACGAAAACGTTCATTAGGTAGCATAATCCTTAGTGGTCCTAGGTGGCATAAATCCTAAGTGAACACGCGATAGTTCATGGTAAGAAAACACAACCAGATCAAGGGTAGCAGTCCAAACAACTTCAAGGATAAAAGGGTACTACGTTGAGGTGGTATAGATTTACATGGGGGAAGCCCGTACGGCCTACGGCAAAGGACTGAACTTATACATGGAAAGAAACATACGAGTTGGGAAAACCTACATATGCTATATATTAGGTTGACATGGACCATTACATGACATTGGGCAAGGGGCATTCGTAGTTAACACATGACGCGGGTTGAGATACTAGTACGAGAGGTGCAGAGCAAATATACATGTTAGAACCATGAGAAATATACATGATAGATACCGTGGGATGTTATACATGATAGATACCTTGGGATAGTATACTTGGTAGAAACCTGATGATGTGATACCTTGATTTATCTTGACACCGTAGTTTATCATGATACCTTAGCTTATCTTGCTACAGTAGCCCATCCGGTTATCTTGGTTTAGCCTATTTATCTTGTCGTCATCCTTATGTTTACTTTCAGTGTATGCATGTCATGTTACCTTTACCTGTTTTTATACTGGAAGTAGATAGGACTTACCAGTCTTTATGACTGACCCCGTTTTGTTTCGCCTCTTTGTCTTCCGTTCCCCCACCCCCCAGGTTTTCAGGGAGGAAATGCTGTTGTTTAGTTCAGACCTCTTATGCTTGGAGGTCATCATGTGTAGCTTGGACTTCTCTTGGCTAGGGCTGCTTCACCGCTTTATTTTGGGGAATAAATTTATGAAAAGGTTTTATGCTTCTTTATTATTGCAAGACAGGTTTTGATGTATTCTGATGTAAAAGGCTTTAGACCTTATTTTATAAGGTAAATGAAATTTGTTTTACTTCCGCTGTTTTATATATGTTCTGTCTTGTAATATTTCTGTGCACGTTTACCTCGATAATGCTTCACCAAACCTAGTGCATTCCCTTTGTGAGTGACCCTAGCGAAGGTAGGGTGTTACATTTGGTATCAGAGCAGAAGGTTACCAGACTGGGCAAAAGATTTTAAAACCTTCTGAAAACTATTTGAAAAACCGTTTACAAAGAAGCATTTTTCAAGAAAAGTTTTTTTAAGGCTATTCCCCAAAAGCCATTAGCACTATCCTTTGTTTCCTTGATTGAACCTCTTTTCCTTTCTTTCCTCCATCTGTAGTCACAGTAGTTTTAACTGCGACTAATCCTTGTCTAGCTACGTAAGTGTTTTCCCATGTGATGGAGGAAGTTCACGAGAGACCTGTTACCGAAGTTATAAGAAGGGATAATAAGAGCATGGATAAAGGACACGAGCTTAAGAATAAGCAACGTGTTGGTATGGCTTAGGAAGATAAGGACAAGATCAGCGAGAGGGCAATTGTATGCTCTCATTTCTAGCGTACCTAAGAGGAATGGTACTGTTTCTGTTAAAGGCTTAGCCTTTCTTTTCTATCGTCCCGTCTAGACCTTGTTTTGATCATCGCATCATTTAAGTCTGCCTCGATAGTTAAGTCTCTGCACCTTAGTACTAGCATGGTAGAAGATCCTACTTTAGTCCCAAAATCTGGTTGGAGAGTCGGTCCATTTATTCATGACTTGTTGGACTTGAGAACGTCTATGCCAAGTGTTGAGATTAGAAGCAATGCTTCTATTGTTGAGCTATGGATGGATTCTAGGGGTAAAGTGGTTATCCAGTAAGGGATACCATTCTCGGTTTTGAAAAGAGGGTAGTCAGACTTTTGGCTTGCTTTGGTAATACCTTCGAAGTCTCGTGTAACCTTTTGGGTTCTGTCATGGTTAGTTACCTAGAATCTCTTGATGCATTTATCGGAAATCTCTGATCCAATCGAGTAACGTCCGCCAACAAGACGGATGGTTCATTCCGCTTGAGCATGGGTTATAGGAACCACCCTAGTAAAAGCATGTGGTAACATGGATTGGCATCGGTAAACGAGATCCAGAATTCACTAGTGAATTTTGGAGAGCTTGCATGAGTATGCAGATATGTTTGAACCGAGCATACTAGGGAAAGAATAAATGAAAGTGAAACGAGAAGCGACAGTGAAATGAGTTCCAACTCATACCTTGGAAATAGGAATCAAGGAGCTACGAAATCATGAAGTCAAAGGCGGTCAAGGCACAATGGAATTAAGCTCATGGAAATGCAGCTTAGACACACGCATCATGTCTCTTTTTAAGAGTATATCTTTGATACTTGGTTCACCTGTAGAGCTTACTTGCATGCTATCGCTTGGTGGATATCCTCTCGGTCCTGTTTCTGTTACAAACCCCGTAAGGAGTTTGTCTTGCTTATCTCCTCGATCTTATCTTGGGAACCTTAGATAGAACTCTATGGATGTAAACATGTATTTGAAACATGTTATGATTGATATGGTTGCAAATGGTTGCAAGTGGTTCCTCGTGGATGCGCGAATACACATTAGATACTAGATTGACGAGGTCACGTTTCATGTTGCATATGCACGAGTATTTATACTTGTTTATGGATGAAATTGAATGTGTTATCATGCGGATGTTGCATATGAATGAATGTTTGTGCACGCATATAGTACTTATATGACTAGGACTATTTTCATACATGTTGGACTTATGGCACTAAACATATTTTACATTAGAAAGATCATTCAGGCCTGATCATTAGCATTAGCTAAGGAGCATATACACACACGTTTTGCATATGTACATATGGCATTAGAAATCGTCTAAGGACATTGGTGGCTTTTGGATGATGTTTTGAGTAGATGGATGATGGATGGTAGGATGCGTTCTTCCTAACTTGGAGATTTCGGGGACGAAATCCTTAAAGGAGGGAAGAATGTAACAACCCGAATTTTAACAACGTGTTAAGACAAGAATCAAGGCAGAATTAAATGTTAAAATCTGAATCAGGGAAAACGGGTTGCACCATTGCGTTCGTCTCGGAAAAATACGCGAAATAGAGTCCGAAATTTCGTAAATCGGAGTCCGTATGACCAAGATATGGCCTGGCAAAGTTTCACGAAAAATTCAAATTCGAAAACAGATTCAAATTTTCAGAATTCAGAGTAGGCGGGAAAAATCCCGCCCAGGAAGGTCGACAGGGGGGTCGACACTAGGGTCGACCTCCCCCCCAACCAGGTCGACCCTAGAGTCGACCTAGGGGTCGACCTGGGTGTCGACCTCCCTGGTCGGCCAGGTCGGCCTAGTGCATCTATTTTGGCTCCTGGGTCTTGTTTTGGAGGCTTGTGACGATTTTTGAGGGTTCAGATCTATCCTAGGGTTTATCCTACGGCCTAAACTACTCCTAATCTCTATAAAATGACCTCTAGACCTAGCTTAAACCCTCACAAATCACTCATGCCATGAAGTGCTACCCAAAAGCCAAGTGATCATGGCCTCCATCTCCAACTCCAAGGGCTTATGCATTCAAATCGGATTCAAATCAAAAGGTGCAAGCTTTCTACACCAAATCGAGGAAGGATCAACGTTGCTACGAAAATTTCATGACGATTCTTAAACAAAGGAGCCACCTTTCTTCGTCAAGATGATTCATGATCTTTCCCTAAGCCTCGCTATGTAAGTTCTAGCTACTTCTAGATCTAAACTGTAGTCTTAATGATGGCATGGAATAAAACGAGATTAAATTAAGTATGCTAGCCTAAATGAACTTTGTCATGCCTCTTTTTCTTGAACCTATGACTTTTGGCTACGCTTAGTGACTAAATCATGCTGTTCATGTTATGATTAACCTAGTTTATCTTGCAAGTTTGAATCTTTATCTATGGAATGCTAGCATGAACCTTGGGAACCATTTGACTTGTGAAACATTGGCAAAGATTTGACTTTGGGGCTTATGCATGTAAATGAACCCAAACCCCTTAAGTTATCATGCATGTTTGGGGCCAAATTCCCTTATGATACTATGCATGTTTGTGGCCAAATTCTCTTATGATGCTATGCATATTTTGAGGCCAAACCCTTTACGATACTATGCATGTTTGTGGCCAATCCCTTCTTGGCATCGTGCATGTTTTGAGGCCAATATGTATCATAGTATCCTTACTATGTTGACTCGCTTTTACTTGGGTTGGAAACACGATTTGGGTAGGATAGACGAGCGTGATTATGACATGAAAATTTGATATGGAATTTCATGAAAATATGACACTCATGATACACCTAAATGGGGACATGACATGTGGGGTAAACATGGGACTTGAAACTAGACGGGGGTTGTAAGTGTAATATGACACTAGACCAAACATGAAAGTGGCCAACTCGAGGTTGGGTTGAGTTTGTAGCATAAATCTACCCGGACCCGCCCGGGTTAACTAGTGGCTACAAACAATAGGATCCAATGTGAGAAGTTGGTCATGTCGCGCTTAAGACCCGAGGTTAGACTAGGTTGTGGTGTAAAACTACCCGGACCCGGCCGGCTTAACTAGTAACCACAACAAGGTCTAATGTGAGAGGTTGAGAGTGCATTAATTAAATTAATGCCACATGATAAGGTTAAGTAAATTTGACTAATGACACTTAACCGATATGACACGAATGGGTAGGTTAAGTGGGACCGGGCTTGATTTCTTAATGACACTTAACCATACAAGACAATTAGGGGATGGGGTTAAGTAATTTACGCTTAACTAATCCGACTTGGTAATTAGATGGGGTTAAGTAATTTACACTTAACTAATCCGACTTGGTAATTAGATGGGGTTAAGTAATTTAGACTTAACTAATCTAAACACGGTAATTAGATGGGGTTAAGTAACCAATGCTTAACTAATCTAAACACGGTAATTTGATGGGGTTAAGTTAAACACTTAACCAATCTAAACTTGGTAATTCAATGAGGTTAAGCAACCAATACTTAACCAACTTAACATGATAATTTAATGGGGTTAATTAACTTATAATTAACCCACTATACATGATGATTTGATGAGGTTAAGTAACCTATACTTAACCAATCTAACATGTGGACTTGATAGGGTTAAGTCACTAACCTTTTGAATATACTTAACCCTTGTAGTATGATTAGTGGATGAGGTTAAGCTAACCCATACTTAACCAATCCGGCTCGATGATCTGATGCGATTTAGATAATTTATGCTTAATCAATCTAACACGATAATCTGATAGGGTTAAGACAAGCCAATACTTAACCAATTTGACTTGATAGGGTTAAGTCATGCGCTTCTTGGTATACTTAACCAACTTGTAGGGCTACGTCTTGAACTTAAATACTTAGCCAATCTTGATGTGATTCGTAGGTGGGCTAAGTCATGAACCTGAATAACAACACTTAACCCAATAGACAAAACCCTAGTGAGAGGAACTAGGTAGAAAATCATGGTTAATCTAGGGTAACGGGGAAAAGAAGCTAAGTGGTAAACCATAGTTAAGTATAACTAAGTAATAATTCTTAGCCAAGGTCATGGGACTAGTTCATGAATGGATGAGTAACCCGATATGGTAGGTCATTGCTTAAACACACGAGGAGGAGTAAATTATCCGACTTGGATAAGGGCTCCAACGAACTGGGTGACGAAGCGGTAGCTTCGGGGGACGTGAGGGTAGTCTTGGTATCCCTCTGTGAGGTGGCAGGTGGTCCATGAAACCCGGCCTCACAGAGGTTAAGGTTTGCGATATAAGAGCCAAGAGTATGCCTTGGTTGCTATGCGAGCGACCTAAAGACTGGGATGGATTAGCGTGGAGTCAACGATACTTGATTTTGCCCTGGATAGCACGTCGCCGACTACCTACCATCTTTAGTCAATCGTGCGCGAATGGAAAGGCAGAGAACTTCCAACAGACCATGTTCTTGCTATCGAGACATGGGTGAGGTTGGCCCATAGGAAAGTGGGGCTATAGTGGGGCCGAGATGTAGTTCTCATACATGATTTTTCTTGAATTGCCTTTTAGTAGTTGAGGGAGGGGTCACGTGGGACTATAGCCACGGATACAAAAACAGACCTTGATATCTGCATCAGCAGACGACTTAAAGCTCCCAACCGAGTTCCGTATTTCTTGATTTGCCCTGGCACAGAACTCGGATGGCACATTGAGATACATGTGCGTCTAGACATGGAAACGATTCACGATATATACGTGGGACAAAGGGCGCAGTTGACGGGTGGCATAATCCCTAGTGGCCCTAGGTGGCCTGAACCCAAACCTAGACACGAAAACGTTCATTAGGTAGCCTAATCCCTGGTGGTCCTAGGTGACATAAATCCTAAGTGAACACGCGATAGTTCATGGTAAGAAAACATAACCAGATCAAGGGTAGCAGTCCAAACAACTTCAAGGATAAAAGGGTACTACGTTGAGGTGGTATAGATTTACATGGGGGAAGCCCGTACGGCTTACGGCAAAGGACTGAACTTATACATGGAAAGAAACATACGAGTTGGGAAAACCTACATATGCTATATAATAGGTTGACATGGACGATTACATGACATTGGGCAAGGGGCATTCGTAGCTAACACATGACGCGGGTTGGGATACTAGTACGAGAGGTGCAGAGCAAATATACATGTTAGAACCATGAGAAATATACATGATAGATACCGTGGGATGTTATACATGATAGATACCTTGGGATAGTATACTTGGTAGAAACCTGATGATGTGATACCTTGATTTATCTTGACACCGTAGTTTATCATGATACCTTAGCTTATCTTGCTACAGTAGCCCATCCGGTTATCTTGGTTTAGCCTATCTATCTTGTCGTCATCCTTATGTTTACTTTCAGTTTATGCATGTCATGTAACCTTTACCTGTTTTTATACTGGAAGTAGATAGGACTTACCAGTCTTTATGACTGACCCCGTTTTGTTTCGCCTCTTTGTCTTCCGTTCCCCCCCCCCCCAGGTTTTCAGGGAGGAAATGCTGTTGTTTAGTTCGGACCTCTTATGCTTGGAGGTCATCATGTGTAGCTTGGACTTCTCTTGGCTAGGGCTACTTCACCGCTTTATTTTGGGTAATAAATTTATGAAAAGGTTTTATGCTTCTTTATTATTGCAAGACAGGTTTTGATGTATTCTGATGTAAAAGGCTTTAGACCTTATTTTATAAGGTAAATGAAATTTGTTTTACTTCTGCTGTTTTATATATGTTCTGTCTTGTAATATTTTTGTGCACGTTTACCTCGATAATGCGTCACCAAACCTAGTGCATTCCCTTTGTGAGTGACCCTAGCGGAGGTGTGGTGTTACAAAAATTAACCACAAGGACAAACTTTAGTGTAAAGTATAAAATGGTAGTGGACCCTTGAATTTCTCCCTTTACACTAAAAAGTGTCCTTGTGGGTAAAATTTTAGCCTCTTGTCTTTACGAATAATTTTTTTGTTTATTTTGTCCTTATGCCTAAAAACCCAATAAGTATAAATGGAAAACGACACTAGTAACACCTTTATTAATGATTTTATAGAAGGGAAATCTACGATTAGACCCCCTCTATTTGATGGCAGTAATTATGCTTATTGGCTTGTAGGTTGAAATATTATTTGCAGTCTAATGGTTTAGATATTTGTAACATTACCCAAGTAGAATACACAAAGTCTCAAACTAAATATGTATAATGGACACTGGACCAAAAGACACAATCACTTAATAATTCTAAGGTCATGAATATTTTATTTTGCTCTATGGATAGAAATGAATTTAATCGAGTGCTTATTTGTAATTATGCATATGAAATTTGGAGAATACTAAAATTCGCACGTGAAGGCACTAGTAAAGTATAACAGACAAAGATATCTATGCAAATTTTCCAGTTTCAACTCTTTCAAATGAAACCAAATGAGTCTATTTCTGATATGTATTCTCGATTTCAAAGTATAGTGTTAGGGATGAGAATGAAGGATCTTAAGGCAAAACTAACAACGGAGGGGGTTGAATAGTGTTTTAAAGAATTTATAGAAATCATAATCAATTACCAATTACTTAAACTACTATATGAATAACAGAATGAATAATACAATAGAAACAATCAAAGATGTAGATATAAAAAAAATGCAGAATAGGAAAAAACACACTAGATTTATACTGGTTCGAATTACTCCTACGTTCAGTCTCACACAGTACTGGATTACGCTGAGTTTTATTAATATCATTATCAAATTACAACACCCTTTGTTTCATGGCTACAAGTTTAACATGGATTCAACATCCTTGATTTAACGGCTACAAGGTTAACACCGCTCCTTTTCCTTTATTTATAGGCTACAAGGAACACACCCCTTTCTTATTGATTACAATTGCCCTATAACTCTTGAGTAACACTTCCAAATAAAGAATATTTGATATAGATTGAAAATAGAAGAAGAATGATATAATATGTATTGAAATTGGCAAAGTATAAGTGTAGAAACTTAGAACATTAAGAAGAATAACGGCAGTATATAAAGTAGGGAAGAAGGAGAAGATATATTTTGGAAAAGTTCAAAATCAAGCCCTTTATATAGTGTTTGAAGAGTCACAACCATTTCTGAAACGTTTTAAAATGAAAAGACACATCTTTTTAAATTTAAAAATTTATGACAGTATCATATCGATTTGTACAATTGTGTATGTCGACATATATAAATATTTTGAATTTTAAATCATTTTCAGAGCATTTTAAACCAATATATATATATATATATATATATATATATTGGAAATTTCTGAAATAAAACTAGTTGCTCAAAACATAATTTCTCAAGTATAACAACATAGTAAAATATAATTTAAACATATGATTTAAAAACTATTATATAAATGACATAAAACTATATAATTATAAAATTTTGTAATACATATATATATATATATATAAGAAATTTATAAAGTATATATATTTGAAATCATAAATCCTTAAAAAAAAATTGTTGAGAAGAGTTTGAAATCATTTTAAAAGAGATAACTTGAAAACAGAACTTGAGTGTTATTCAGTGTTTTACATACTAGCTAGACTTTATTACTCTGATAGTCTTGGTCTCTTGATATCTTGATACTCACGAGTCTCGATTCTCCTTTGTAATATTGAATCTCTTGAACTGTACGTCATCAATATTTATTACCTTAAATCCTACATATATATATATATATATATATATATATATATATATATATATTGGATAAAGATGTTAGTATATATTTTATTCTCAATAATGATAATAGTTTTGAACAAGGTTGTTATCATCAAAACAGCATTAACATTCCATCCTCCAACAATCTCCCTCTTTTTGATGATCACAACCTTGGTTTATAAAATAATCAAACCTGGTATTACCTATTAATCTAATTCTTTGATTACACCCCCTTCACCATGAACTCCTTCTAATTCCCGCTTAAACTATACCTATTCTACCTGTTATATTCCTATTTTATAATTTCTCCTCCTTTGTCATCAACAAAAAGTAAATATAAATATACTCCCCTTTAAACTATACCTATTCTACCTATTATATTCCTATTTTATAATTTCTCCTCCTTTGTCATCAACAAAAAGTATATATAACTATACTTCTAAATTTGTCTAATCTATCTATATAATAATTCCCACTAATCTTACCTTTGGTCCGACCTTGAAATACCGAAATTGCCCCTCACTTTTTAAATATCACCTAATACTCACTACTTTTGGCTGTGTATAATTATTTCACTAAAACTTTGCATGCAACCTTTCATAAATAATTTGACATTATAAATATTTAATTATCTGTTCCTTTCCACATTCCATTTCCTTTTACTATTGTGTTCTACCAACACGTTTTAACCTATGCTATTGACGCACCTTATTATGTTAACTTTTATTGTTTTCTGTGATGTTAGATAACATGTAAGATAGTATGAAATGTAAGGTTTGCCATTTTTAATTTTCCGAAATATTAAACTAAATATCAGATAGTTACCAGTAAAATCAATGATAGTTATATTTATCATGAACTAAATGTTGATTGCAGATTTCTCAAACTAATGAATAGGCATTACATTATGTTATAGAATTCTGTAACAATTGGTGACTAGGCGTTACCATAAATCATGTTCATTGATCTTCTAAATAATTTCAAATTATTAACAAAGACATCTTATCATATATATGAATTCAACTCATTGCCTTAGATATTGCAATGGATTTTTATTAGCTATATCTTAACATATATGTGGATTCAGTTCATTCGTAATGTACGCTGATAATTTACTTATTACTATTCTTTTCTTGCGCTTTCTATTTCCGTTTAGTGGTTTTATTTTATGTGTTTGGCTTATATAGTATATATGTTATTTTTTTAATTTTTTTATATAATAGGAAACTGCCTTTTAAATTTCTACAATACTAACATTTTTTATAGATATTCATACATATGGCAAGATTGAATTTCTTATAAAAGTTAATTAACTATGTATAATTTACATAATGATTGATTTATTCATAAGAACATTAAATATGTATTGCTTAGGCAATGATTTGGAATTCTTTTACAATTTTGTCTTACTCTGTTTATGTGTAATTTTTAATTTTATTTTCTTGTGTTGATATGGTAGGTGATAAATTTTTGGATTACAAATAGCAAGAGTTCCAAATTTAGAAATAAATGACCCTAATATAGCTAGTGATAAAAAATATTTATATGAAATTAGCACAAATAAGAGAAAATTATAGGTGACATAATCAATTTGCACTGGTATGTCATAGTTAACTACCATGAAATGACCATTACAGTTGATGTACCTTATATTGGAACAACTACCAAAATTTTGCACTGGCTTATCCAGTGTAATTAATTACCTACCATAATTTTGCACTAGTATGGTAGAAATTTATAACAGATGAAATTTCTATGTAAAATGGAAAATTTCCATGTTTAATTTTCACTGAAGAACGTATACCATAAATAATTAGTGTAACTTTTATTTCATTCATAGTTATAATTTTTAAGACATGTATATTTTTAATTTTTATTTCTTAGACCTGCTCATAATAACCATGCATAATTTTATTTCCTCCTTTTCTTTTCTTTCACTAAGAATATCCATTTATTTTCATTTCTGAGTATCCTAAAATTATTTTCCATACTAAAAGCATTTCTCTTTACAAGTTTTATTCATGAAATAGAGAAAGTTAGGGTGGTTTTTCAAATGTTTTAGTTTCCAGCCATGTTATACAATAGCCAATCCACTGAATTTCTATTATCATCATTGCCGTATTCCTTCATCCATTTAGGAGCACTAAAGAACTTAGTTATCAATTATGCTAATTCCAATTTTTTAAGCAGTAAGTTAGATTGTTGTGCTCTAGATTTATTCCTACAAGCTTCCCAATAAACTATAGGCATTTTTTACATGTAATATGATGATTTTTTGTTTAGGAAAATGGCTACTGTAACATTATTAATTTAGAGTGGTTGAAATAATTATGACTAAAGTAAAATGACATAAAGTAAACAACACAAAATGTAATGGTTGGATGAACGCAAACTTAACATTTCTTTTATGCTTTAGCTACTAAAATGATAGATATTATATTGCTTCGTATTCCATACTTCATTCTTTCATAATTTAATTTATCACCAAAATTAAGATCATGATTCATAACAATTTGTTTAGGTTTCAGAAATTCATCATCATTGCAAATTTGAGTGGAGATTACTTTTACAAAAAATAACCGTTTTATAGACATTTGGATGATTCATTTGGGTCTTCTTTAGACGTTATGCACTATGTTACTATTGTTGTATGCCAACAGGTTTTCCAGCAAGGCAAATAGATTTCAAGAGGGATTTTTTTTTAATTTATGTATTTCGGCGGTGATCTTAGATTCGTAATAAATTAGTATTCAATTTGCAAATATAAGAAAATTATTTGATTAGATGGATATATCTTATTTTATTATTAGACGGCAAGCTGTTAAGTTAGTTTTAGATGATGAATCAGCTGACCATTTAAGTTGTTTTATTTACATTTTGCATATAGCTCTAGAAGGAGTCATTGTCATTTACTCATTATCACTACATGTCTCATTCTTCATGTTCTTTCTTTTGTAAGTGTTTAATTTATTTTTCGATATGTAGGTAATTAAGGTTGGATTAAATGGGAATATGACAATTTATGTGATTTGATGGAACTGGTGTGAGAACCCTTAATTCTCCGGTAAGGAAAGAACGAATTGCTTTGAGAACAACACACATAGGAACGCAAACAGAAGAACATTTCATTGTTTATAACAACAATTCCATCAAAATACAAGAATATTATAGAGTATGAATAAATATTACACATTTGACAAATATCAGAGATTTAAATTACATTTAAACACATAGCAGCGGAAAAATAATACAACACACAACTGAAAGAAATACATGGATACAGAGCTTTCCGAGTATCGTTCCAGCTGTAAACTAGGATCCTGTGAATATAAATCTGGAAAACCAAAACTATTAGCTGCCCATGCAGAAAATAAGGGCACCCAGAGTTTAAGTTAAAACAATAAACTCCAGGTCAGTCATGTGACTGGTGTGAGAACTAAAACAGTTATTTAAAACTTTACTTTAAAAGAGAGTAATTCAAGGGACCACGCCGTATAACACGGAACGGGTTTCCTCCCAAGAATACCAGTGCATAAAACAAACAGCGTAATGCTAAATAAAGAAAAATGAAGCTATTATAAGGCCCAGGTCCCATCACACAATGCAACGCAAGCCGGAGGATAGGGTTTTACTGAAACACCCCACCCTCCATTAAGGTCACTCACAAGGGACTGCCTTAACTTTGGTGGAGGTTTGTAAGTAAAAGTCACAGATAAAACACAAGACAGATATAAACACATATATATAAGCAGCGGAAAACATCAGACTTTGATTTCATAAAATACTTGTTCATATAAAACATTTCCATAATTGTCTCATAACAACTTCCAAAACATTACAACATCATTTCTGTCTTGGTTATTAAATAAAGAAGCATAAAACATAATTAAAACTGCATAAATCCCCATAGAATGTGTCCAACAGCCATAGCCAAGGAAAGAGACTCCAAACTGTACATCTATTATCTTGAAGCTTTTAAAGAATCTGACTAAGCTGGGTTGTTTCCTCCCTGTGGACCTGGGGGGGGGGGGGGGGGGGGGACGGAAGAAAAGAAGACGAAAGAAAATAGGGTCAGACATAAAGCCTGGTAAGTCTAGTGACTCTTCAGTATGAGAATAAGAATATGTGTATGATAGGTATAAACTGGAAACAGGAAGGTATCATAAACTAAGATAAAGTAGTTTTGAAACGAATATACTATCGCACCCCACACTATATCTCTGCACCTACATGCATTAGTCCTAAACTGGCACCCCATGCTGAGGGTGTAGTGATCCCCTTATTCTAAAGATCGGCTCCTACTCGCATAATTACATGTGTCTTACAGCCCCCAAATATTGTAGATACCTATGCTTGCCCCACCATAGGGTGTATCAAGTCCCATGGTGGCGACCCGACACAATACTAGAATGCATAGGTTATACTACTGGTGCCCCCAATGCCCTGTTTGTCTGCTCTAAAGTGTGTGCACGCCCGCACTCCGTTAGAACCCACACTATTGCACCCACCGCCGTCGCTTTTGACCGCTTACAATCAGCCCAGTAATCGAGCCCCACCCTGCCTAGTTTCAGGGTACCATGATACCAAATTGGGTTACTGTTGAAATGGGTCCCCGCTACTTGGGTTTTCTAGTCAAACATGTTAAGCGGTTAAGTGTCTGTATTTACCTAACCCCGCCCATCAATTTCATTAACATGTTGAATTGGTTAAGTGTTTTAGTTAACTTAAATCCTACCATCCTGACTTGTCTGTCCTTAGCCTTTTAAAGCACCAACCACTCACATTAGACAGATATTGTTACGGTTACTGGATGTGCCGGTCGATTCCGGGCAGATTTACACCGTAACTTAGTCTAACCTCGGGTCCTTATTGGGCTCAATGCTTAACCACCCACATTGGATAGGTATTGTTGTGACTACTGGATAGCCGGGCGGGTCCGGGCAGATTTAAATCACAACTCAATCCAACCTCGTGTTAAGCATATTCGTATTTTCTAAATTTACATATTTGTCTTTATTACTGAATATATGTAAATTTATCAACAATTAAATGTTATGGCCCACATTCCAAGTTTAACATTTTTGGTGTAAGAATTTATACCGTTTAAATGCCACCAATTTTGGCATGTGACAAACATGCCAATTTCACATATTTTTATGTCAAGTTTTATTAATATCCCAACGTTACCCCATTTAAATATTAGGCTAACAGTCTTAGCCTAATTTTCGTTCGCATAGTTTTAACATATAATATTAGACTAAAAACTTAGCCTAATTTAGCGCACACAAATAGGCATAAGGGAATTCATAAACATAAACATGACATAGGTGTAAACATGGCATTTTTGGCATAGTCAATATGAACATCATAGGTGTGAACTTGCAAAATAGCCAACATGAATGTCATAGATGTGAACTTGCAAAATAGTCAATATACATATATGTGAATTTGCAACGTAGCCTAAATCAATTTACATATATGTGAATTTGCATTGAAAAAAGGGTATAAGCAAATTGGTGTCACATGAATTAGCATATGATTTAGACAACATAAGTCTAAACTTGTTTTTGGATCTAGGCATAACATCGAACATCACTAGCACATGAGAAGAATATGACATTTTCATAAATATGTATAACTTTATGACATGGGTGTGAACTAGATCCAATCGCATATCTAATTACAACATGAAGCATGTACTAAAGTGGATCTTGACATTGATCCAATTAGGAACTTGCAACTTTTGTATAAACATCGGGGCATGTATATGAACATAACCATTTAGGCATAAAGATTTCTAGCATAAAGTATATACATGAGGTTCTAATCACAAACGACCTATAAAATTACATAAACATGAACTATACAACTTGTTTGTGATGTTGTTGTCATTCTAAAAGTACAATAAGATCAACATCAATCTTAATTATACCACAACATCCCAATTTCATTTGCAACATAATCATTTCAATACATAGATATGAATTAACATCGTCGTTACATAATAGCACAATTCCACTTCCAATTTACATCGAATCAAGTCTTAGTTTTATTCTCATCGGAAAAATCACTATACTTACAACGAATGACGAACTTGGATTCTGGATTCTGAATTTGATATGCTATCCTTTGGGTAGACTAACATTGTTTTGATTCGTGTTTTACTTTAGTATTGGCTTGTCTCTAAGCTTTCTAACTGACGGCCACTCCTAGTTTCTTTCCAGCAGCATGACGGCTTTAGTGTTATATTATTTGTGTGAATTTAGGGTTAGACCCGAGTTGTATTTATAGAATTTTAATCTGATTAGAGCCGTCAATGAAGCTAGAGTGAATCCAGACCATCCATCTCAAGAGAAGCCAATCAGAAAGCGACATGTAAGCCCAAATGACTCAGCCAAGCCTCAGAAATTGACCAGAACCCGACCAGGCCAGCCAGGGCCTGACCAAGCAGGGTTTCTTGCCTGGGCACACTTGGCAGGTGCGCTAATGCAAATTTGTACTGGCGCACTTCCCAAGTGCGCCAGTGCAATTCTGTTCTGGCGCACTTCCCAAGTGCGCCAGTGCATTCTGACCCATTTTCTGGTTTTCCTGCCCAACTTCGTTCGTCCATATCTTCTTCATACGGTATCCGTTTTACGCAAACTCGGACTCTATCTCAAGAAGAATTCCAAGACGAACGCAATGGCGTAACCCATTTCCCTTAATTCCATCATTTAGATTTAATTATACTTTAATTTGTTAAGTTACAGTTAATAGAAAATTCGGGGTGTTACATTTACCTTATAATAGCCAAAGAATGCTTGATATGTTTAAAAACATATTATTTTGATATTACTATAAGTGTATAGTGTCAAAACAATTTCAATCATAAGGATCAATCATAGGCGGCATAACTACCATCTACTAGGTCGCCATACTAGGTTCTACAAATAAAACCAAATAATCATGTATTGGAAATTGTATTCCATCACGAGTCGAGGCAAGGGGTAAGCTCCTCTCCGTTCGAGACATTCTAGCAAATGTCTCAGGACCACACACAGCGATCCTTGGATCCTCCAAGGCCGGTCCTCTCTTACTTTTGAGGATTGGCAATTCCTGAACACACGTTTCCCGGTCCTATCAGGCCTATATCCGAGGCGCCTCGCATCCAACAACCACACAGGTAAAAAGTATATCAATGTCAGGGCTGGTAGGTCACATACATCACCCATAGCTAGAAAGAAACGTTGTGCATTCCTTGGGTCCTTATCCCGTTTTTGACTCATAATGAGGTGTGAGGCTCGCGAATTAACGTTATACACAAAGCTATGCCGCACAGGCCGTGCTTTGATCATCAACCACAAGACTTTGCTTTTCAATAAAAGCCTTGATCATTTGCCACTTAGTCATGCCACACAGGCAATTCATGCCATGCGATTGATATCTATCGATATACAACCTCTAAGCTCGTACGTCTCAGAGAAGGGCGTTAAGCAAGAGAATAAATTCTCCGCCGCCAAATAGATATATATTTAATAGAAATCAATCACACAGAATAAAATACAATGTCAGACACACAGTCCATTTACAAGTCCGTTCTGGGTCTGAACAAAACCGGAGGCACTTTCCTCGCATATTTGTCGATCTCCAAGTAAGTCTGGACGATCACCAACTGATTCCCTCCTCTTGGGTGTACAGCCCAATCAAGACCATCAATAATCATCCAAACGATGTGAAGACCTCCGGTCTTCAACCATCGTCTTCAACTTCGACTTATCGTCGAATCAGTTATTCAGAATGGGTATAAACCCGGTCTTTCCGAATAACCCGCGTATATAATAAAAAGTGTTATACAAACACAACATATGCCTCATTCCAATTAAGAATATTCTTTTATTCAAATATTCTCATTCTTAGGAAAAGGTTCCCATTAATTTTATCAAAGATAAATTCTTCTAAATTTATTATTTAATCTTCCTTTGGATATCATTTCAAACCATGTTAAGGTTTTCCAAACTAGTCGGGATTAGCGAACCACACCGAAGTAATTATTTATTTTATTTCCCAATCCCAACCTATTTATCCCATGGAGCAAAACAGGTAATACTCCATATCTAACACCACGGTGTTACTGGTAAAATTAATTACCATTTCATGTTCAAATCTAGTTAAAGATTTAACTATCGCTTGGAGAAAAACTGGTTATACTCCATTCTCGATCACTTTCCAAATTTGATAATTTAAATTATCAATTCACATTTCAATCTAACTACAGATTCATTAAAACTCCACTTAGTTTTAATCTTTCCAAAAATCAATATTAATGGTTATTTTACTTTGGAATATCAAACATGCCGCATCGACAATCTACACAGTACTATTGATTTCTGCTGATATATAACCTCTGAGCTCGTACGTCTCAGAGAAGGGCGTTAAGCAAGAGAATAAATTCTCCGCCGCCAAACAGATATATATTAAGCAGAGATCAACCATACAGTTCGAAATACAATGACAAACATGAAATCCTGCCTTTTACCGGGTTAAAGAACTAATGTCTTTTTAAAACACAGTTCACGATAAACCCAAATCACATCCTATTATTTATGGAATCTTCACGGAAAAACAAATAAATGTATAATCGATATCAATTTCCGTATCCGACCAATAATATAAATGGAATAACGGGAAAGCCTTCTTAACTTCCATATGTATTAACAGTCTTCCTCCATAGAATTTCATTTTGATTATTATCAAATCGAATTCCATTAAATTCCAATTCAATATATTAAACTAGAAAAATTTACTTTGGAAAATCCCATTAAATCTTTATAAGAAGATTTATAAATTCCAAATCATATTTCACTGTAAATCGGGTTAAAGAACGAATGTCATTAAAAACACGGTTCACAATAAACCCAAAAATCAATTCTAATTCAATTCCAATTAAATATATTAACAAATTGGTATTCTTCATTAAATTTATATAAAAAGATTTAATCTTTTCTCACCTGGGTTTAAGAACAGTGTTAATGAAGACACCATTCACGACAAACGCAAATCTCTTTTGATATTAAATACAAGGCTCTGAATAGAAAATATAATGGCTTATATTCAATATCAAATTTTAAAATCAACAAATATCATATTGGAAATAACGATATCAATTTATCTTTCAAATTTCCATAACCATATATGTATAATCACGAATCCAACATCGAAATATTTCGAAGATAATTTCGATTCATATCCATTCCAATACATATATTGGAAATTGTGATTATTTTAAAACCACTTCAAATCTAGTTCAAAACTAGTTCATTTTGATAAAAATATATTTTTATCCCTAAAAATGTGAAATTTTCCATCCTAATTCCTTCCAATACATATATTATGATTTTACACAAATTATTAATATTTTTAATAATTTTATCAAGGCCCGTATAGTCGATTTCCAATAACAGCCGTCAAACTGCACTTACAACGATCTTTTCCAAATTTGATTTGGACATAATTCCAAATCCAACCGTTAGATTTCAAATTTCTAATATTCATTGGAAAGCTCTTTTTGATATGAACCCAACGGTTCCAGTTTCAGGAGAATCCGACGGTCGGACCTCCCGTAATGTCAATTCGAAGTCAATGGTCGAAATTCGCGAATTGCCACGGCGCGGCGCGTTCTTTTCAGGCCGTTTAATATATATAATATATTATATATATTTCGTCGATTTCAATTCTAAATTTATTTTATAAATCATTTTAAATTCGTTTTCAAAACAGTTTCAACTTCATATTCAATTTCAAATCAAAATTAAATATTTCGTATCATTAATATATAAACGGTAATATTTTCAAAACGTTATATTTTGAAATCACTTCATTTTCTATATTCATTATAAAAACGAATATAATCGATATAAATATCGTTTGCGTCGAAATGGCACAACTCTAATCAACACGGCTTTATATTGTGAAAACCCGTAACTTCCACGGTGAGGAAAGCGCGGATAGTTCGAGAACAAACCACAACAGAACGCAGACGAAAGAACATTTCATTGTATATTACAACAATGCACCAGAATACAAGAATATACAGAGTATAAATGAATATTACACAGAAATATCAAAGATTTAAATTACATTTAAATACATCGCAGCAGAAAATAATACAATACACAACTAGAAGAGATATACGGATACAAAGCTTTTCGGATATCATTCCAGCTGTAAACCAGGATCCTGTGAATATAAATCTGCAAAAACCAAAACTACTAGCTGCCCGTGTCGAAAATAAGGGCACCCAGAGTTTAGGTTAAAACAATAAACTCCAGGTCAGTCATGTGACTGGTGCGAGAACTAAAACAGTTATTGATCTTTATTTTCAAGGTAAGGTAAATCAAGGGACCACGCCGTATAACACGGAACGGGTTTCTTCCCAAGAATACCAGTGCATATAAGTAAACAGCGCAATGCTTTTCTAAAAATGAAGCTATTATAAGACCCAGGTCCCATCACACAATGCAACGCAGTCGGAGGATAGGTTTTTCCCTTATAATAGCCAAACATGCTTGGTACGTTTAAAAAAATCAAATCATTTGATACTATTATAAGTGCATATTGTATAAAACATCTTCAATCATAAATATCAATCATAGACGGCATGGGTACCATATATCATGTCGACATACTAGTTCTACAATTAAAACCGCTATATTACGTATTGGAAATTGGATTTCCGTCATGGTGGCTCCTGATTCGAAAGATCGATCGCGTAATGCAATTCCCCACGGTTTACGTCCCAACAAGAGAAAACACCGTCTGCACATCCGCACTTTTGGGACCAGAGTATCACCACGGCTTACGTCCCAGCGAGAGAAAACACTGCTTATTCTATATATCCCTGAGCACTAAGCTCATCTCAGTCGACCGAATCCACGACACCACTAAGGTGCCCATCCACTAAAAAGCATACTTATCAAACCATCAGTTTACCACCATACCGGGGTGTGAGGCTCGCGAATCAACGCTAAACACAAAGCCATGCTATATTAAAGCTGCGCTTTGATCATCATCCACCAAACTTTGCTTTTCAACGAAAGTCTGGATCACTGCATCTCAGCATGCCACACTATCAATCCATATCGTACAACTGATTTCTGCCAATATATAACCTCTGAGCTCGTATGTCTCAGAGAAGGGCGTTAAGCAAGAGAATAAATTCCCCGCCGCCAAACAGATATATATTTAGCAGAGATCAACGAATACAATATAAAGGAATACAATGTCAGACACACCATCCATTTACAAGTCCGTTCTAGGTCTGAACGAAACCGGAGGCACTTTCCTCGCATATCCGTCGATCTCCAAGTACGTCCGGACGACCACCAACTGATTCCCTCATCTTGGGTGTACAGCCCAATCAAGATCATCAGTAATCACCCAAACGATGTGAAGACTTCCGGTCTTCTACCACCGTCATCATCTTCGACTTATCGTCGAATCGGTTATTCAGAATGGGTATAAACCCGGCCTTTCCGAATAACCCGCGTATATAGTAAACAAATGTTACCAAAACACAACATACGCCTCATCATAATTCAACAGTCACTAACCGTAAATTAGCAAGAGAACAATTCCCTAAATATTAACCCCGAAGGCCGAAACCAACATCAGATCAATACCCAGGAAACCATCCTTCTTAGCTAACCTACAGTTAGTTTCTAAATTTCACGTTCTTAGGGAAAGGTTCCCATTAATTTTATCAAAGATAAATTCTTTAAAATTTATTCTTTGATCTTCCTTTGGATGACATTTCAAAACAAATTATGGTTTTCCAAACTAGTCGGGATTAACGAACCACACCGAAGTAATTATTTATTTTATTTCCCAATCCCAACCTATTCATCCCATGAAGCAAAACTGGTAATACTTCATATCTAACACCACGGTGTTATCGGTAAATTCAATTACCATTTCACGTTCAAATCTAATTAAAGATTTAACTATCGCCTGGAGCAAAACTGGTGATACTCCATTCTCGATCTTTTCAATCTAATTAAAGATTCATTAAAACTCCACTTAGTTTTAATCTTTAACTGGGTTAAAGAATCAGTGTCATTTAAAACACGGTTCACTATAAACCCAAAATCACATTACATTTCAATCAGACCCTAACCATAAATTAGCAAGTGAGCAATTCCCTAAGTATTAACCCCGAAGGCCGAAACCAACATCAGATCAATACCCCAGAAACCATTCAACTTAAAATCTCCAGTTAGTTTCTGATTTTATTAACTCCTTTGGATCTAAGAACAATATTATTGAAGATACCGTTCACGACAACCTAAAATCACATTTTATTAATTGTCGGGTTAAAGAACAAGTGTTATTTAAAACACTCTTCATGATAAACCCAAAGATCAATACCCATTCAATTCCAATTAAATATTATTTAATTGGTGCACTTCATTAAATCTAAATAAAAAGATTTAATCTTTTCTCAACTGGGTTCAAGAACAGTGTTAATGAAGACACCATTCACGACAAACCCAAATCACATTTGATTATTAAATACAAGGCTCTGAATAGAAAATATATCAGCTTATATTCTATATCAAATTCTACGACCAATAAATATCGTATCGGAAATAACGATATAAATATATCTTTCAAATTTCCCATAACAATACCTGTATAATCACAAAATCCCACATCGAAATATTCCGAAGACAATTTCGATTCAAATCCATTTCCAATCAATATATTGGAAACCCTGGTTATTTTCAAAACCATTTCAAATCCACTTTATTTATTTTAAAAATAAATAAATTATTATTCTAGTTCAAAACTAGTTCATTTCGATAAAAATCTATTTTTATCTTTTCAAATATGGAGTTTTTCATCCCAGTTTTTCCCAAATCATTTCTTTTGATTTTACATAAATTATTGATATTTTTAATAATTTTATCAAAGCCCGTACAGTCGATTTCCATCAACGGCCATCGAACTGCACTTACAGCGACCTTTTCCAAATTTGATTTGGACATAATTCCAAATCCAACCGTTAGATTTAAAATTTCTAATATTCGTTAGAAATCTCCTTTCGATATGAACCCAACGATTCCGGTTTTAGGAGAATCCGACGGTCGGATCTCCCACAATATCCATTCGAAGTCAAAGGTCGAAATTCGCGAACTGCCGCGGCGCGGCGCGTTCTATTCGGGCCATTATATATATATATAATATATATATATATATATTATATATTATATATACTTCGTCGATTTCCTTTTTAAAACGAATTTTATAAATCATTTCAAATTTGTTTCAAAAACAATTTCAACCTTTATTTCAAATTCAAATCAAAATTGAATTTTGCCTTATAAATTCTTTTTACATTCACTTCTATTTGATTTCAATTCAAATCGATTTCAATTCTATTTCAATTCGTTTTCAATTGAATTCAATTCAATTCAGATTTGTTTTCTATTCGATTCAATCCAAATTCATTTTCAATTCAATTCAATTCGAATTCGTTTTCTATTCAATTCAATTCGAATTCGTTTTCAATTCAATTCAATTCGAATTCGTTTTCTATTTAGTTCAATTCGAATTCGTTTTCTATTCAACTCAATTCGAATTCGTTTTTAATTCAATTCAATTAGAATTCGTTTTCTATTCAATTCAATTCGAATTCATTTTCAATTCAATTCGAATTCGTGTTCTATTAAATTCAATTCAAATTCGTTTTCTATTAAATTCAATTCAAATTCGTTTGAATTTCAATTCTTTTCAAAATATCAGATTTTGTAATCACTTTCTATATTCATTATAAAATGAATTAAATCGATATTCATTATAAAATCAATATAAATATCGTTCACGTCAAAATGGCGTCAATCTAATCAACACGGCTTCATATATTTCTATTTTAAATATTTCTATTCAAATATTCTATTTCAAATATTTCTTTTTCAAATATTTCTTTTCAACTATTTCTTTTCAAATATTTCTATTTCAAATATTTCTTTTTCAAATATTTCTATTCAAATATTTCTATTCAAATATTTCTTTTTCAAATATTTCTATTTCAAATATTTCTTTTTCAAATATTTCTATTCAAATATTTCTATTCAAATATTTCTATTTCAAATATTGAATGAAGCCCAATCAATTACCATATAATGTTAATTATATGGATATTCTACAACACATGTTTACAATAACAACGATGAATAATCAACCATCATCCAAAGTGCACTCTACACTGTATAAGCATCGAATATCAATATTTAATGCTTATAACAGTCTGTCAATCAATCGATCGACATACAACTAAACAATCGGGATTAGTGTACGTCAAATATCATCCCAATACCCGTGCGGGGTTTCAAACAATCAAACACAGATTTTATTTGTGCAGTTGGGCGATGTGTAAAATTTATCGTCCCAATCAATATCAGTCAAATGTGTGTATATAAACAAATCGTTCGATTTGTTTATATTAATTTATTTCATTTCATATACACGTTAAAAATTCTATTTTTAACTATAAAATATTTTCCACTATAAAATATTTTATTTCAACTATATAAATGTTTTATTTCATTTCACATCACATCACACAATCAACTACACATCAAAATCAAACAAACAAGCATACAAGCCGTCCATGGTCTGTGGACGACGGGTGTCGGGTGCTACTAAACACCGTCTGCATCCTAGTATATATTTTTAACTAGAAAACAAAATTTAAAAGGTGAGAAGTTCTCACTGATTAGCTAATCCAATCCCTCGACTCTTCTTATGTAGAAATCTTCGCCGTTCTTGCCTCTTGTCACTTTCTTTGCCCGTATTCTCTACATATGGAAAAATCGAATTTTAACTTCGCTATTCAATATATAAAAATCGAATTTTTACTTTGCTATTCAATATAAAAAAATCGAAATTTTACTTCGCTACTCAATATATAAAAATCGAATTTTTACTTTGCTATTCAATATATAAAAATCGAATTTTTACTTCGCTATTCAGTATATAAAAATCGAATTTTTACTTCGCTATTCAATATATAAAAATCGAATTTTTACTTCGCTATTCAATATCTAAAATCGAATTTTTACTTCGCTATTCAATATATAAAAATCGAATTTTTACTTCGCTATTCAATATATAAAAATAGAATTTTTAATTCGCTATTCAATATATAAAAATCGAATTTTTACTTCGCTATTCAATATATAAAAATCGAATTTTTACTCCGCTATTATATAGATAAAAATTCTATCTTTATACTGCTACTTTCCATATAAAAATTATATTTTTATATCTCTACTTTCTATGTAAAAATCATATATTTTTCTATTTCTAAAAACAATATTTTCAAAATCTGATTTTTAACTTTGTTATTCACATTAAAGACAATGCTACTTCATTTTTATTTCAAAACCTATATGTTGTTTATTATTTTATAAAAACAAAAATCATAATTTGATAGAAACAAAATCATATATTTTTATAGATCATTATTCTTTTATAAAACGACACTAATTTTATTCATACAAAAACCTTAACTTTCCTTTATTAAATAAATAATAATAATAATAAAAAACCAATTCTTTTTATATTTAAAAAACCTACATAATGAATAAAGGGGAAAAGAAGCTCACCGTTTTTTTCTTCCTGTCTGGCCACACCAAGTTGCGTGGAGCAGCAGCTCCGGGACTGACGGCAGCGCCTCTAACGGGGTGGCACAGATGGCCCCACATGGTGCGCTTCCAGTCAAAGGAGCCACCTCCAATCTTCAACGTGATCGGATCCGAGCTCTGACAGGCGGAGGGCTCTGGCGGAACAAGGAGGAGCATCAAAGGGTTCGGGGTTGTCGCAGACTGAGGGAGGGTTCACGGGGGAAGCAGATGATCGATGGAGGGGGGAAGAGGGTGGCGCAGGCGAGGAGGCGCGGTGGTGGAAAGAAATAGGGCGTCGCGATTTTCTATTTTGGGGGAATCGAGAAATTTTCGTTTAAGGGAAATATATGAGGGGGGGGGGGGGGTTATAAGGAAAAGAGTGTTATATATATTATATTAATTAATTATTTATTTTATTCTTCATAAAGTTGACTTTCTATTTGAACTCTAAAACAAGTCCAACGACTGTCGCCCATAGCTAAATACCCCCATTCCGAACACAATGGGATATGTATCGTAGGCTGAATCGATCGTTTCGATCAGTTTTCATCAAAATCAAAATATAACTCTAAATATTTAGTTTGAACGCGCATTTCAATTTACCGGGGCCACATACTAACTAGAAAAATTGCAAAAAAATATTTTCTAGCTTCGTATTGACTATACAGTCCTAACAAAACTAGTTTCATCGAATTCTGAGAACGTTTGAAAAATGGCCATTTTCCAGTCGATTAAAATCAACTGAAACTGGTCAAACGCGTTTTCCTTTGCCACACTCACATATTAATTCGAAAATTTATGAAAATTGAAACCTAGCAATAACTTGACATCACGGATCCAACAAAAGTGGTTCCGTCGAAATCCGAGGTCGTTTGCAAAATGGCTATTTTCAAGGGCCTGAATTCCATAACGACTATTCAGAATTTTCAACTGGACATATCTTTTGATTCCCGCTATGAAATTTCGATTTTTCGGATTCGTTGGAAAGATAGTCACAATTAGATTCCATTATTTTTGGTTTCACAAAAATCCGGTTTATTTTGCACCCGGTACATTCATTTGAATTTTGAAATCGAATTATCGAACTATCGCACCATTTTCAATTCCTTTTATATATAAATAAATTATATATATTATAATGACGACGAATATAAATATATACGTTCGAATTCCATTCAAACTAAATTTTTCTCATCGTTTTTATTTAAAATATTCATTTTAAATATTCAAAACTCGTTAAAATTGCCAAAATAAAAATTTTAAACTGGCCCAGATTTTACGGGTTGTTACATATATATTTCGATAACTTTTTTATTCTATTCAACAAATGAATATTTTTTCAACACATGAAATATATATTTTATTCAACACATGAATATTTATTAATTCTTACTTACAATAAAAATGTGAATTTTATTGTATAAATATTTTACTCAACACATGAATAGTTTCAACACATGAATATTCTCAACACATGAGTATCGTCAACACATGACTATTTATTCTATTCAACACATGATTCTTTATTTTATAATATTCTTTATTTTCCAAATTGGATTGAGGCCCAATAAATTACCGTATAATGTTAATTATATGGATTCCATACAACACATGTATATAATAGCAACGATAAATAATCAACCATCATCCAGAGTGCACCACACAACTGCATAAGCATTAAACATAAATAATTAACGCTCATACAGTCTGTCAACCTATCGATTAACATTCAACTAAACAATTAGGATTAGTGTACACCAAATATCATCCCAATACCCGTGTGGGGTTTCAATCCACAAACACTTAATATTATTTGTGCAGTTGGGCGACGTGTAAAATTTATCGTCCCAATCAATATCAGTCAAATCAGTGTACATAAACAAATCGTCTGATTGTAAATGAATATTTATTTTACTCACAAACACGTTAAAAATTATATTTTTAATGATAAAATATTTATTCGGTTCATTTACACACTAAAAGTGATATTTTTATTTTTCTAATATATTTTAGAAAATTTTGGCGGCATAACGGCGCGATACTAGAAACGGAATAAGGCCTAGCCTTATCCCCAGTCTAATAATGGCCTGCGCCATTCACATATCCATCTAATAAATTCCATTTCACCCAAATAACCAAATTCAAACAAATAATCTAACCAACTACACAACCAAACAAACAAGTCGTACATGGTCTATGGACGACGGGTGTCGGGTGCTGCTAAGCACCGTCTGCATCCTAGTATATATTTTTAACTAGAAAAGAAAATTTAAAGCGAGAAGTTCTCACCCATAAACTAAACCAATTCGTCGCGATTCTTCTGATGTAGAAAATCTTTGTCGCCGCGCTCACTTTTGTCGCTCTCCACACTCAAATTCGCCTCTTTGGCTCTAGAACTTGCATACGGCCTCTAAACTTCACCAAACTTTATCACTAGGCGTGACTTTATCACTAGCCTAAACACGCCATTCCGGACAACTTTGGTCTAGGGGACTTTCTTCCAAAACTACACCAATTCACCGGAAATCGCCAAAAACAGCAGCAGGTCCGTCGACTTCGGACGCGTTTTTCGGACAGCTCCGCAATCCAAAATATGTGACTACCCCAAATCCCGTACAGACGGAGACAAGGGTAATCTTTGGAATATAACACAGAAACAGATAATGGCAGAACAGAATTAAATAAATACACCAGATAATGAACAATAGAATATACTGGATAAAAGTAATCATCAGAGGTACATAGTATACAGGATCTTACTTAGTACAATTACAGTTCAACTATACATATATGTCTACAGCGGAAAACAAACATAATGTACAATGGGAGCTGAACAACATAAAAAGAGATAAATGATAGAATCCATCTTCAGCTCCAGCTATCCAGAAAGAACCAGCTAAACCTGAAAACAAGGCTGCCCATGTAAAAAGGGGCACTCGAGTTTGAAAGTGAAACAAACTACGAGTCAGTCATGGGACTGGTATGAGAAATCAACTCAACACATTTAAAATATGGCTAATCACAGGACCACGCCCCTTTCATGGAACGGGTTTACTCCATCGGATCACCAGTGCTTTAAAACAAATCATTCTTTGAAACAACGCTATGCTTTTTATAAAAATGAAGCCATTATAAGACTCAGTTCCCATCACACAATGCAACGCAAACCGGAGGATAGAGTTTTTACCTTATAACGGCCAAAATATGCTTGATACGAATAAAACAAAGGCATTTGATATTATTGCTAGTGTTTATATGTTTTGAAAACAATTTCAAATCATAACTATCAATCATAGACGGCATTAATGCCCCATACCACTATGTCACCATATATAGTTATACCATCAAAACCGCACAGTCACGTATTTGGAAATTGGATTTCCGTCATGAACCAAGGCAAAAAATAGTCCTTACCGAATTCGAGACGCTCTAGCCCGTGTCTCAGGCAAGCGTGCAGGCAAACCTTGGATCATCAGGGCCGGTCCACCGATGTGGATTATTATGCCTGAACAATACGTCTCCCCGCCCTTTGGGGGCGTAAGTGAGCCAACGAATGACTCCATCGGACCCGGATCGTCCGATCTAACCGAGGCGCCACGCAACAGCAACAACCACACAGGTGAAAAGTATATAAATGTCAGGGCTGGTAGGTCACTGACACCACCCTAGCTAGAAAGAAACGCATGCCCTCCCTGGGGTCCTTCTCCCATTTTTAGTTCATACCGGGGTGTGAGGCTCGCGATTTTATGTTATACACAAAGCTACGCCACACCGGCGGTGCTTTGATCATCACCACAAGACTTTGCTTTTCAACAGAAGCCCTGATCACTGCATCTTAGCATGCCACACAGGCAATTCATGCTATGCGACTGATGTCCATCGATATACAACCTCTGAGCTCGTGCATTTCAGAGAAGGGCGTTAAGCAAAAGAATAAATTCTCCACCGCCAAACAGATGTATATTTAATAGAGATCAATCAACACAGAATAAAATCCAATGTCAGACACACAGTCCATTTACAAGTCCGTCTTGGGTCTGAACGAAACCAGAGGCACTAAATACCTCGCAACACCATCGATCACCACGTACGTCTGGACGATCACCACTCATTATCCATATTTCGGGATGTCTCCCAATCAGGACCTCGGTTACCATCCAAACGAGGTGAAGATCTCCGGTCTTCTACCACTGTCTTCATCTTCGACATTCAATGGTCGGTCAATTATTTGAAATGAGAATTAACTCGGCCTTTTCAAATAATTCACGTATATTTAGAATTTCAAATCAATTTATTTCAATGGTTAAATCATTCGACAACACCAAATTTGTTCTTTAATGTAATTTTCACACCAAACACATTCAACCATCAAATACCACATAAATCGAGCAAACCCAGTTTATTTCCATTCCATATCGTTTATGATATTTTATAATGATTTATCGCTATTTTTATTTATTTTAAAATGGCCAATTTATTCAAAACGACGCTTCGGGCCATAACGCGGCCGTGGCGCTGTTTTTCTTTAGATTTGATTTACACGTATCTGAAAATCTAACCATTGGATCTTCACAAAATTTACATCATTAGAAAGATCTTTTCAAAACGAATCCAACGGTCCCAGTTTCGGGAAAATCCGACGGTCGGATCTCCCGGTACAATCGTTTGAAGTTTCGATTTCAAAATACGAACTACAGCGTCATTATTCGATTAAATATAATAATAATATATATATATAAATATATATATATATAATCGTTTCTGGCGCTGTTTTTCTTCAGATTTGAATTAAACATTGCAGACAATCCAACCGTTGGATTTTTACAAAGTTGATGCTGTTGGAAAGATTTTTCCAAAGCGAACCCAACGGTTGTGATTTCTGGAAAATCCGATGGTCGAATCTCCCGCACTAATCGTTTGAAATCACGGTTTCAAAATACGAACTGCAGCGTCGTTATTCGATATTTTTTTTCTATTTATATATATATATATATATGTATATATATATATATATATATATATATATCGATCCTTCGATTCCAAAGCTACCTTTTTTCATTCATTTGAAAAAAAAAATGATATTTTCATCTAACTGTCTTCTATTTCAACACTTCACTATTTTTAACAATTCGTTTATATAATAAAAATGTGATTTTTATTGTAAAACAATTCATTTCAAAAACACTATTATTTCGTATAGTTAATATAGGGGATAAAATAGGATTTTTATTGTAAAACGATTTATTTCAAAACAGGACTATTTCATACGTTTCATATTGTTGATAAAAATGGGATTTTTATTATAAAACAATTTCTTTCAAAATATGAATAAAATTCAACACATGAATTTCAATTCAACGAATGAATATCGATTCAACACATGAAGATTTTCTATAGTTTATATATATAGGTAAAAATGTGATTTTTATATTTAAAACACGAATACCATTCAACACATGAATTTCTAATCAACGAATGAATATCAATTCAACACATGAATGTTTTCTATTCAACGAATAAATATAGTTTCAGCAAATGAAAATAATTCAAACACATGAATATTATTCAAAATTTCGGCAGCATAACGGCCGGGTAGTTAAAACCTGGACCGTCCCTAGTACGGCTCCTCGCTCTACCTTAAAACCTCGCGGTTTTTGACAATGGGAATCATGCATCTAGTTCGCACGCAGGCGGCATGTATATATTTATTTCATTTCCACAAACTAATCCTATATGGTTTCAACCAAATATTTCTCAGCCACAAATGGGTATTTTTCAACAACAATCAATCAATATCAACCACAAACAATCCCAATCAACCATTCGCTATCAATCAATTTTCACACCAATCACAACCAATAAATATCGTCCATGGTTTGTAGACGAGGGGCGTATATATATATATATATATATATATATATATATATATATATATAGCAATTCACTTCTATTTCAACACATATATAATTTTTACAACGCATATACAACTTATACAACGCTTATACATGAGGTGTACAACGCTTATATAACTCATACATCGACTATATAATTTATACATCGTCGTTTTCCATATCGTTTATAAATTAGAAATCTCACATTGGGTTCCACTCCACCAAAAATAGCAGAAGGCTCAGAAAAATATGCGGTCTCTTCTAGAATGTAGAAGACGTCCACACGGTCACGGTGTTTCCTGTTTCATCGAATTTCGTTAATGAATGAAAAAGATATGATTTTTCGAAGTTTGCAACGGTTTTAAACTGTTAAAATCAGTTTTAAATTAAACAGCCGATACCTTTTTAATTGATTCAAAACTAGGTTTGAATCTCTTTCACAATCCGCTGCACGAGGTCATGATCAGATGGTTTAGCGTCGAAGGGCTTGGAAAGAGCTTCCCGACGTCGTGCACCACTCCCAATTCGACGCCGATCCCGAGGTGCGGCGGCGACCTGAAGTGCTCGACTTCGAGCTGGCGGATCTCGCTGACGGCTGACTGAGGAGGGGCGAGACCAGGTCGAATGTGAAGAGGAGGGGAGGGGCTCTCGAATCCAAGTGGTGGCGCGACCTATAGTGGAGCGAGGCGGCGGCGATCTGGTCGGAAAGATTTGAAGAATTCTCGCCGTCGATATCGGCTGTTACAGGGGTTTACGGATTTTTTTAATTTTTTTGATTAATGGATGAAAATTTTCTATTGGCCGATATTTATATTTATTCGAAAATTAGGGTTTTCTCCCACTAACTCGAAATCAAACCCAACGACTGCTGTCCCTAGCATTTTACCCCAATTCCAAACACAATGGGATATGTTTCGAAGGCCCATTCGACTGTTTCAGTCAGTTTTCATTCAATTTAAAATATATAACATTCAATATTTAATTTGAATGTGCATTTCAAATTGCCAGGGCCACAAACTGATTCGAAAAATTCCAGAAAAATAAATCCAGCTATGTTTTGACGATACGGTCCCAACAAAACTAGTTTCGTCGAATTCTGAGACCTTTTGCAAAAAGGCCTATTTCTGGTCGATCCAATTTAACTGTAATTGACCAAAACACGTTTTCCTTTGCCACGCTCATATACTAGCTTCAAAAATTATGAAATTTGAAACCTAGCGATAACTTCACATCCTGGATCCAACAAAAGTGGTTTCGTCGAATTCCGATGTCGTATGCAAAATGGCCAATTTCACGGGCTATATAAATTCCATAGCGACCTTTCTGAAAATTCATTTGGCCATAACTTTTACTTTCCGCTATGAAAATTCGATTTTCCAGATTCATTAGAAAGTTATTCACTAACAGATTTAAACATTTTTGGTTTCACTAAAATCCGTTTTGTTTTGCACCCGGTATAGTCCGACAAAATTTGAATTCAAATTTTGAAACTACAGCGCCTTTTCAGGCCTTGTTTATAATTATAATTAATTATATTCGTTTTCAATTGTCGATTCAAACTCACTTTTCATTGCTATTATTTAAAATATTTATTTAAAATATTTAAAATCCATTATTTTAGCCAATTTCAAAATTTTAAATTGGTTCAGATTTTCTGGGTCGTTACAATCTCCCCCACTTAAAACTTTTCATCCCCGAAAAGGAACAAAGTCGAAAGTGGTTTGATTAATCAACTCTACATTCGATCTGGCTTCAATTCTCCAACTTATCAGTTTCTGAGAAATTTCAAATTCTTCAAAAATTTGGCTAACACCCGGAATTTTCAAAAAAATTCGCCATAACCTCCTTTGTACGGGGAGAGGTTTGGAAATTTATTGGGCCGTATTAGGTACCCAATAAATCCTAATAAGCATACAAATATTTATAGTGATATATTCTGGTGTTTACAGGGGAGCATGTATTGATAATAACTCCAGAGAATAAATTCTCGTCACCCTGCCCCGTGTGGGAAATAAATAGTCCATGTGCCGTATCTAATCACTAGAGAGACGTGGTTATTGTCAACTCCAGACCCGTGTGGGGTTTTTATTAATCAGGCAATTTAATCGTTACAATTTAAATAGTCCATAACAGTCATCAGTTCAACCTGTAAAATATAGTCATCGCCATACAAGCCTCTCGCTCGTATGGTAAATCTTCCATCTCGTCACACAAGCTCCAAATGCTTATGTGGTATATGATGAAGTATGCCTATCTTCAGAAGTATGCCATGTAATGTAGTTCAAAATTAATTGTTACTATCCTATGGCGACGTTTATTATTTCACACAGAAAAACCAGCACTCCGCATCCAATGGCATTCACAGGAGTCGATATAATAATATTTCGCATCCAACTCATTAAGGTTTACCTATTTGTCGGGCACGCAAATAAAATCTTTACTCAACAACTAATCCCTTTACCTGTTCAAACATATATAATACACATGTATATATATATATTTCTATTTATTTTCTAATCAGTTCAATCTGTGATATAATCGAATAAATTCTAAGATTATTCTATTGTTGATTAAATTAACCATCTTTCAATAATTTTAATTAATCTAATCTACAATCACACAACACAACCAACAAGCAATTGTCTTTAACTTTTCAAAATCATACAAATCAATTTCTATATTCTTTTAAAATCATTCAGACTATAGAGTTAAAAGTTAAATTATATAAATTATATAAAAGTTAAATTATATAAATTATATAACAATAGAATAGATAATTAAATGGTGATGTAAAGTATGGTAAATATACCTTGCACCGGAGTCAATCAGAGATATCCACTAGGCATCTAGGATAAGCTTTCTGAATGCTCTCCTCAGTTTCCCGAGTACAATCTCGCGGATCTCCACTCCATTGCACCTTGACTAAGTAAACCTTCTTGTTCCTTAGTTCTTTGGTCTCTTTGCCGATGATCTTTAGCGGCTCTCGCCTTACAGCTAATTCTGGAGTAATTTCAATATCCTGCTGAGCTGCTTCTTCGACGATCAAGTCTGGATCATGAACGTGCTTTCGAAGTTGAGATATATGAAATACATCATGGACTCCAGGCAACCAATCAGGCAATTTAACCCTATAAGCGAGAGTTCCGATCCGCTCTAGAATAGGAAACAGACCGATGAATTTGGGCGCCAACTTTCCAGTTTTACCGAACCGGATAACTCCTCTCATCGGCGATACTTTCAAATATACATAGTCGCCAACAGCAAAGGATATATCTCTTCTTCTCCTATCGGCATAGCTCTTTTGTCAGCTTTGAGCGGCCAGTAATCGTTTCTTAACAAAATCGACTTTGTCGGCAGCTTCTCGAATCATATCAGGCCCTAACACAAGTCTATTTCCAGGTTCGACCCAACAAGCAGGAGATCGGCACGGTCTACCATACAATGCTTCGAATGGCGACATTGTCAGACTCGCCTGGTAGCTGTTGTTATATGAGACTTCAGCCAAATGTAGATGGTCCTCCCATGATCCACCTAAATCTATAACACAAGCCCGCAATAGAACTTCTAAAATACGATTCACCCTCTCAGTCTGACCATCTATCTGAGGATGATAAGCGGTGCTTAAGTTCAACTTCGTTCCCAGCTCGACTTGAAATGCTTCCCAGAATTTGCTAGTGAATATTGTATCTCTATCACTGACTATACTGAGCGGCACTCCATGCAGTCTAACTATTTCCTTGAAGTATATCTGCGCCAAACTCTGAGCGGTTCGGTTTGATCTGACAGGTATGAAATGGGCGGTCTTCGTGAAGCGATCTACGATCACCCAAATACTGTCATTCCCTTTTCTGGTTCTGGGCAGACCATCAATGAAATCCATAGAAATATGTTCCCACTTCCAACCAGGAACTTCTAATGGTTCTAACAATCCAGCCAATTTCTGTTGGTCGCTCTTTACTAGTTGGTAAGTATGGCATCGGCTAACATATATTGAAACATCTCTTTTCATAGCCTTCCACCAGAATGTTCGTTTGAGATCGTTTTACATTTTGGCCACACTAGGATGGATACTCAGCTTGGACTTGTGACACTCGTCTAACACTTCCCTTTTTAACTCTGGGATGTCAGGAACACAAATCCTTCCTTTCAACCTCAAGGTCTCGTCGTTATCTATTTGAAAACACGAGGGTTTGCCTTTCTGAATCCTTTTGATCATATCCTTAATAAAGTTATCCTCCTTCTGAAGAATAGATATTTTGTCAATCAAGGAAGTCGTGATAATAAAGCTGGCGATCATTACATTCTTTCGACTCAGCGCATCGGCCACGACATTGGCTTTCCCTGGAGTGTATATAATCTCAAAGTCATATGCCGCAAGAAACTCCAGCCAACGTTGCTGCCTCAGATTTAGGTCTTTCTGAGTGAACATATACTTTAGGGACTGGTGATCTGTAAACAGTTCAAATCACTCACCCAAAAGATAGTGTCTCCAGATTTTCAAGGCGAATACTATAGCCAATAACTCAAGATCATGAGTTACGTAGTTCTTCTCGTGTGGCTTCAGTTGACGGCTAGCATAAGCGATCACTTGGCCTCTTTGCATTAACACTGCGCCAAGGCCCTCTCTAGAAGCATCAGTCCAGACTTTCAAATCCTGATTGCCATCAATGATGGTTAACACTGGAGCAGTCGTTAGTCTTAACTTTAGCTCTTCGAAAGCCTCCTCACTTTCAGGAGTCCATTTGAATTTAGAGTGTTTCTTTGTAAGCTTCGTTAAATGACTAGATATCTTTGAAAAGTTTTTAACGAACTTCCGGTAATAGCGAGCCAATCCGAGAAAACTGCGGACTTCAGTAGGGGTATTGGGCTGCTTCCAGTTCTGAATAGCTGTGATTTTACTTGGATCCACAGCGATTCCTTCTTTCGATACGACGTGGCCCAGAAATTTCACTTCATCTTGCCAGAATATACATTTGGAAAACTTTGCTTTCAATACATTCCTTCTGAGGATTTCTAACACCTGTTCCAAATGCTTTTCATGTTCAGCCTTTGATTTAGAGAAGATTCGAATATCATCAATAAAAACCAGAACAAATTTATTCAATACTCCTTGGAATACTCTGTTCATCAGATCGACGAAGTAAGCTGGAGCGTTACATAAGCCGAACGGCATTACTAACCACTCGTAGAATAAGTCGGGACCTTTGAATGCTGCCATTGGAACACACTCTTCGGCAATTCGAAGTTGATGGAAACCTGTAGCTAGGTCCATTCGTGAAAATACTTGTGCGCCATTTAATCGATCTAACAAATCATCAATCCGCGACAGTGGATATTTGTTCTTTATTGTTTGTTTTTCAGATCACGATAATCCACACATAGACGTAGAGTACCGTCAGATTTTGGGACAAACACCACTGCTGCACCCCAATCAGAGAAACTAGGCCTGATCAGACCCTTCCATACTAGCTGTCGTGTTTGATTGTCAAGTTCTTCTTTTTCTTTCAAGGACATTCTTCGAATAGTGTGAACTACCGGCCTTGCATTGGGAATCAAAGCAATCTTGAAATCTATTTCTCTTTCGGAGGTAAGCGAACAACTTCTTCGAACACATCCGCATAGTTCTTGACGACAGGAATGTCTTTAATGAGGTCAGGAATATTCTCTGTGACTTCTGGGATATTTTCTATTTGGGCTGGAGAAACATTCAAAGCTGCCCAAAACTCTTTTCTATTAGGATTCTGACCTTCACAGGGAATGGTTATATAATATCCTGATTTAATCTTCGCCTTTACGACTCTGTCGGCGCATTTAACTTCAGCTTCATATTTGGTCAACCAGTCTAACCCCAAGATAAGATCAAACTCTTTAAAATTCATGATGACTGCGATGGTAGGAAACCGATAACGAGAGAAAGAGACCGGCACTCCACAAACCCAACTGAGATCAATGGAACCCCCAACCGGATTCTGGACAGTCACTGGTTCCTTGAGCTTCTTCAAATTCAAATCTAGCTTCTTAGCTGCATCTTTGGCAATGAAGCTTCGTGACGCGCCTGTGTCAAACAGTACTTTGACTGGAATATTTTTGACAGTAAGCGTCCCTTCTAACACATCGGGCCTTTCCAGAACATCTGCGGGCCCAGAAGTTTCTGCTATTTCATTTACCAGAGCCTCTTTGGTCTTTTTTAACAGCCAGCAATCTCGCTTTATATGACCGGGCTGATGACAAAGATTGCACTTTCGAGTCACAGGAAGCTTGCCCTTAGATTTAGCTTCATGCTCTTTTCGCTTCTTTAAGGGTCCACAGTTTATCGACAAATGCCCTGTTTGATGGCAGTTATTGCATATGGTTGTCGTTACTAGCCCTTTCTCAGATTTAGCCCTTTTCCTCTTAGCACTAGGCTTCTTACTGACTTCGGACCTCGTACTGGCTTCAGGAATATTAGTTTCCGACTCTTCTTTGTCACTACAACAGACCTCTTCTTCGTCGCGCAACATTCCTTTCTTATGGAGATCTTCATACTGATAAGCCATGTATATCAATTCAGAAAAAGGAAGCTTCACATTCCTCAGTACACTATTCTGATATCTCCTTTGCAGGCCGTGAATAAATCTCAGATTTTTCCTCTTTGGATCTTGAATCAGATGAGGAGCAAAGTGAGCAAGTTTGTTGAATTTCTTATGATATTCTGGGATGGTCATATCACCTTGTATCAAATAAGAAAATTCATCACATAATCGCTCAGTTGCTTCGGGAGGAGTAAATCTTTCTAGGAAAATCACTTTGAATCTGTCCCAGGTGATATCACCTTCTGGATTATCTTTGATGATTGCTTCCCACCAGATTAAAGCTTCTTCTTTGAGCGCCCAAGAGGCTACTAATCTTTTCCGATCATCTCTCAACTGGATACGCTCAAAAATTCTTTCGACAGAGCTCACCCAAGCTTGAGTTTGAATTATAGATTAATTGCCCGAGAAGTGTGCTCCGTTCAGATTTCAATATCTCTTTAATAGAGCCTCCAGATCGGGTTCTGCATTTCTCCTGTTTCTGACACTCATTTTTCTAGTACTTCTGTAATTAGCAGATTAAGTGTCAGGTCACAAAAAAGATATTTCAAAATATAGAGACAAATACTTCAATGTAAATGTATCTACTGGGGTGTATTCCATTCTGCTTTACTCATACTAGGATATTACTGATCCTATCTGTAATGAGTTACTCGTCCTAGAACACTACTGGTTCTATTTCTGACGAGTTCGTTAATATGTTATATCCCCGAACTAAGCTTAACCAAAGCTCTGATACCACGTTGTGACGACCCCAAATCCCGTACAGACGGAGACAAGGGTAATCTTTGGAATATAACACAGAAACAGATAATGGCAGAACAAAATTAAATAAATACACCAGATAATGAACAATAGAATATACTGGATAAAAGTAATCATCAGAGGTACACAGTATACTGGATCTTACTTAGTACAATTATAGTTCAACTATACATATATGTCTACAGTGGAAAACAAACATAATGTACAATGGGAGCTGAACAGCATAAAAAGAGATAAATGATAGAATCCATCTTCAGCTCCAGCTATCCAGAAAGAACCAGCTAAACCTGAAAACAAGGCTGCCCGTGTAGAAAAAGGGGCACCCGAGTTTGAAAGTGAAACAAACTACGAGTCAGTCATGGGACTGGTATGAGAAATCAACTCAACACATTTAAAATATGGCTAATCACAGGACCACGCCACTTTCGTGGAACGGGTTTACTCCATCGGATCACCAGTGCTTTAAAACAAATCATTCTTTGAAACAGCGTTATGCTTTTTATAAAAATGAAGCCATTATAAGACTCAGTTCCCATCACACAATGCAACGCAAACCGGAGGATAGAGTTTTTACCTTATAACGGCCAAAATACGCTTGATACGAATAAAACAAAGGCATTTGATATTATTGCTAGTGTTTATATGTTTTGAAAACAATTTCAAATCATAACTATCAATCATAGACGGCATTAATGCCCCATACCACTATGTCGCCATATATAGGTATACCATCAAAACCGCACAGTCACATATTTAGAAATTGGTTTTCCGTCATGAACCAAGGCAAAAGATAGTCTTTACCGAATTCGAGACGCTCTACCCCGTGTCTCAGGCAAGCGCGCAGGCAAGCCTTGGATCGTCAGGGCCGGTCCACTGATGTGGATTATTATGCTTGAACAATACGTCTCCCCGCCCCTTGGGGCGTAAGTGAGCCAACGAATGACTCCATCGGACCCGGATCGTTCGATCTAACCGAGGCGCCTCGCAACAGCAACAACCACACAGGTGAAAAGTATATAAATGTTAGGGCTGGTAGGTCACTGACACCATCCTAGCTAGAAAGAAACGCATGCCCTCCCTGAGGTCCTTCTCCCATTTTTGGTTCATACCAGGGTGTGAGGCTCGCGATTTTACGTTATACACAAAGCTGCGCCACACCGGCAGTGCTTTGATCATCACCACATGACTTTGCTTTTCAACAGAAGCCCTGATCATTGCATCTTAGCATGCCACACAGGCAATTCATGCCATGCGACTGATGTCCATCGATATACAACCTCTGAGCTCGTGCAATTTAGAGAAGGGCGTTAAGCAAAAGAATAAATTCTCCGCCGCCAAACAGATGTATATTTAATAGAGATCAATCAACACAGAATAAAATCCAATGTCAGACACACAGTCCATTTACAAGTCCGTCTTGGGTCTGAACGAAACCGGAGGCACTAAATACCTCGCAACACCATCGATCACCACGTACGTCTGGACGATCACCACTCATTTCCATATTTCGGGATGCCTCCCAATCAGGACCTCGGTTACCATCCAAACGAGGTGAAGATCTCCGGTCTTCTACCACCGTCTTCATCTTCGACATTCAATGGTCGGTCAATTATTTGAAATGAGAATTAACTCGGCCTTTTCAAATAATTCACGTATATTTAGAATTTTAGATCAATTTATTTCAATGGATAAATCATTCGACAACACCAAATTTGTTCTTTAATGTAATTTTCACACCAAACACATTCAACCATCAAATACAACACAAATCGAGCAAACCTAGTTTATTTCCATTCCATATCTTTAATGATATTTTATAATGATTTATCACTATTTTTATTTATTTTAAAATAGCCAATTTATTCAAAACGACGCTTTGGGCCATAACGCGGCTGTGGCGCTGTTTTTCTTTAGATTTGATTTACATGTATCTGAAAATCTAACCGTTGGATCTTCACAAAATTTACATCATTAGAAAGATCTTTTCAAAACGAATCCAACGGTCCCAGTTTCGGGAAAATCCGACGGTCGGATCTCCCGGTACAATCGTTTGAAGTTTCGATTTTAAAATACGAACTACAGCGTCGTTATTCGATTAAATATAATTATATATATATATATATATATAAATATAATCGTTTCTGGCGCTGTTTTTCTTCAAATTGGAATTAAACATTCCAGACAATCCAACCGTTGGATTTTTACAAAGTTGGTGCTGTTGGAAAGATTTTTCCAAAGCGAACCTAACGGTTGTGATTTCAGGAAAATCCGATGGTCGGATCTCCCGCACTAATCGTTTGAAATCACGGTTTCAAATTACGAACTGCAGCGTCGTTATTCGATATATTTTAATTCTATATATATATATATATATATATATATATATATATATATATATATATATATTGATCCTTCGATTCCAAAGCTACCTTCTTTTCATTCATTTGATAAAAAGGATATTTTCATCTAACTGTCTTCTATTTCAACACTTCACTATTTTTAACAATTCGTTTATATAATAAAAATGTGATTTTTATTGTAAAACAATTCATTTCAAAAACACTATTATTTCGTATAGTTAATATAGGGGAGAAAATAGGATTTTTATTGTAAACCGATTTATTTCAAAACAGGACTATTTCATACTTTTCATATTGTTGCTAAAAATGGGATTTTTATTATAAAACAATTTCTTTCAAAATATGAATACAATTCAACACATGAATTTCAATTCAACGAATGAATATCGATTCAACACATGAAGATTTTCTATAGTTTATATATATAGGTAAAAATGTGATTTTTGTATTTAAAACACGAATACCATTCAACACATGAATTTCTAATCAACGAATGAATATCGATTCAACACATGAAGGTTTTCTATTCAACGAATAAATATAGTTTCATCAAATGAAAATAATTCAAACACATGAATATTATTCAAAATTTCGGCAGCATAACGGCAGGGTAGTTAAAACCGGGACTGTCCCTAGTACGGCTCCTCGCTCTACCTTAAAACCTCGCGGTTTTTGACAATGGGAATCATGCATCTAGTTCGCACGCAGGCGGCATGTATATATTTATTTCATTTCCACAAACTAATCCTATGTGGTTTCAACCAAATATTTCTCAACCACAAATGGGTATTTTTCAACCACAATCAATCAATATCAACCACAAACAATCCCAATCAACCATTCGCTATCAATCAATTTTCACACCAATCACAACCAATAAATATCGTCCATGGTTTGTGGACGAGGGGCGTGTATATATATATATATATATATATATATATATATATATATAGCAATTCACTTCTATTTCAACACATATATAATTTTTACAACGCATATACAACTTATACATCGAACGTACAACTTATACAACGCTTATACATGAGGTGTACAACGCTTATATAACTCATACATCGACTATATAATTTATACATTGTCGTTTTCCATATCGTTTATAAATTAGAAATCTCACATTGGGTTCCACTCCACCAAAAATAGCAGAAGGCTCAGAAAAATATGCGGTCTCTTCTAGAATGTAGAAGACGTCCACACGGTCACGGTGTTTCCTGTTTCATCGAATTTCTTTAACGAATGAAAAAGATATGGTTTTTCGAAGTTTGCAATGGTTTTAAACTGTTAAAATCAGTTTTAAATTAAACAGCCGATACCTTTTTAATTGATTCAAAACTAGGTTTGAATCTCTTTCACAATCCGCTGCACGAGGTCACGATCAGATGGTTTAGCGTCGAAGGGCTTGGAAAGAGCTTCCCGACGCCGTGCACCACTCCCAATTCGACGCCGATCCCGAGGTGCGGCGGCGACCTGAAGTGCTCGACTTCGAGCTGGCGGATCTCGCTGACGGCTGACTGAGGAGGGGCGAGACCAGGTCGGATGTGAAGAGGAGGGGATGGGCTCTCGAATCCAAGTGGTGGCGCAACCTATCGTGGAGCGAGGCGGCGGTGATCTGGTCGGAAAGATTTGAAGAATTCTCGCCGTCGATATCGGCTGTTACGGGGGTTTACGGATTTTTTCAATTTTTTTAATTAATGAATGAAAATTTTCTATTGGCCGATATTTATATTTATTCGAAAATTATGGTTTTCTCCCACCAACTCGAAATCAAAACCAACGACTGCCGTCCCTAGCGTTTACCCCCATTCCGAACACAATGGGATATGTTTCGAAGGCCCATTCGACTGTTTCAGTCAGTTTTCATTCAATTTAAAATATATAACATTCAACATTTAATTTGAACGTATATTTCAAATTGCCAGGGCCACAAACTGATTTGAAAAATTCCAGAAAAATAAATCTAGCTATGTTTTGACGATATGGTCCCAACAAAACTAGTTTCGTCGAATTCTGAGACCGTTTGCAAAAAGGCCCATTTCTGGTCGATGCAATTTAACTATAATTGACCAAAACAAATTTTCCTTTGCAACGCTCACATACTAGCTTCAAAAATTATGAAATTTGAAACCTAGCGATAACTTCACATCCTGGATCCAACAAAAGTGGTTTCGTCGAATTCCGAGGTCGTATGCAAAATGGCCAATTTCACGGGCTATATAAATTCCATAGTGACCTTTCTGAAAATTCATTTGGCCATAACTTTAGCTATCCGCTATGAAAATTTGATTTATCAGATTCGTTAGAAAGGTATTCACTAACAGATTTAAACATTTTTGGTTTCACTAAAATCCGTTTTGTTTTGAACCCGGTATAGTCCGACAAAGTTTGAATTCAAATTTTGAAACTGCAGCGCCTTTTCAGGCCTTGTTTATAATTATAATTAATTATATTCGTTTTCAATTGTCGATTCAAACTCACTTTTCATTGCTATTATTTAAAATATTTATTTTAAATATTTAAAATCCATTATTTTAGCCAATTTCAAAATTTTAAATTGGTTCAGATTTTCTGGGTCGTTACAAAATATGACTTCCATATAGCCAAATCGAAGAGAAGAGAGTGCTCTTCGACTTTGGTCTAGTGGAGTCTTGGCTTAAATTGCACGGTTTGTGAGTTATTAGCGAAATAGTGACAGGGTGTTATTTGCAAAACGGGAAATTTGTTGAAAATGTGATTTTTGAGGAGGGGCACACGGCCGGAGCTAGGTGGCTGGAGGGGGGCGTCGGACCTGATTGACGTGGGGGAGGCCGCTGATGGCGGTGGTGGGGCCCGAAGTGGTGGTTGTGGTGTTTGGGTATAGGATTTTGAAAGAGGGCAAATAGAGAGAAAGAGAAGAGGAGAGAGAAGGGGAAGAGGAGAGGGTGTGGCCGGAGGTAGGTGGCGACAGCCGGAGGTGGGGTACGGCCTGAGGGGTGTGCGGCAGCCAAGGGAAGGGAGGAGCTCTCCATTTTTGAGTTTTTAGAAGGTAGGAGGAAAAGAGAAATAATGAAGAGGAAAAAGGAAGTAAAGTGATTATATGTTCGTTTCTTGCATATCATCTGAATGCCGACGATATCCAATTGTTGCAGATTTCGGACACGACATAGTAGACGTGAAGCCGAGTCCAACGAAACAAGTTTCGTCGAATTCTGAGTTTGGTTGACCGTCCGTAAAAATTCTCAAAAATGCTCGGATAAGCTCTAAAAATGTGATTTTGGCGCACCATTTCTTCTTCCACGCTCACATACTAACTCCAAAAATCATGCCCTTTTGGATTTAACCATTATTAGAGGAAAAAAAAGGAATCGAATTCTGAGGTCGTATTAATAACATTTCTTTGTAAAATGACTGCCTGTTTTACCCTGAACTGTTTTAGCTTGCACGACCACATACTAACTCCGTTCGAAGCGTCCTTTGGAACTCAACAATGATTTGTCATTATGAATCCAGAAAAATTTATCTCGTCGAATTCTGAGCTCATATGCAAATTTCACTTTTTAAGAGCTATGTACTGCTAACCGAAAACCCCAGCCAATTGCCACTATTCCGGATCTCGGAATATATTGAAGCTTATACTTTTTAGAGTTGTAAACGGCATTTTGAACTCAATGGAAGTGGCTTCAAGTCCAAATTCATCCGTATGCAAAATGTAACTTTTTGGGCCATATAATATAATGGTAGAATATAATTAAATTCCATAGTGACTATTTTGAATTTTCAATTGGACGTAACTTTTGATTCCCACTATGAAATTTCAATTTTTCGGATTCGTTGAAAAGATATTTTCAAATAGATTCAAATATTTTTGGTTTCACTAAAATCCAGTTTATTTTGAATCCTGTATAGTCATTTGAAATTAGAAATCGAATTTTCAAACTACCGCGCCATTTTCAATTCCTTTTATATTTAAAATAAATATTTATATTCTAACGACGCTCTATATAAATATATACTTCTATTTCTTTTCAAATTAAATTTCTCGTCGTTATTATTTAAAATAATTCATTTTAAATATTCAAAATTCATTAAAATTGCCAAAATAAAAATTTTAAATTGCCTCAGATTTTTGGGTTATTACAATCTCCCCCACTTAAAACTTTTCGTCCTCGAAAAGGAACGAAGCTGAAAGTTGTTTAACAAACCAACTTAACTTTCATTATTTTCATTACAGCTTAAGTTCTTCAACTTTTCAGTTTCTAAGAACTTTTCAATTTTTTCAAAAATTTGGCTAACACCCTAAATTTTCGAAAAGTTTCGCCATAACCTCCCTTGCATCGGGAGCTTGGGGATATTTCAAATAGCCTCCCATGGCACTCACCAATCCAAAAGAAAAAGAAAAGGCCAAGCGGCTAGCCAATCGGCTTATAAAATCATCAAATCCCCAAGAAATACAATAAACATGTACTATTTGTCGGGAAAACAATATTATTCCTCTGCTCTAGCCTCCTTGCTATGACCTATTCAATAGATATACATGTATATGCATGCAATTGTAATCATTTTTTAATACAGTTCAATATTCGGTTCAATTTGGCATATTGGTTCAAAATATCAAATCAATAATCAAACCACACAACCAACAATCAATTAGTGGATTAGTTTTTCAAATTCATAATTTTGATATATATACAGAATTCATAATTTTGATATATATATATATATAGAAAATCATGTTTTTGATGACAAATCACAACAATAAACCTATCTAGTTTTGGTTCTAACACCAGTCTAATGGAAATATGTAGATACCACACTTTCGGCACTTGAACATCAACTCTGATAACGATGCATCAATCATCAGAATCATCTCCGGGCGACTAGAGTGTGATTCTATATCTATCCGGTATATTAAAACTTCGAACATACGTTCATGACGCGTATATGCAAAATCTTTATATACTCGATTGTCCAAATTCAATATAAATAAAATATTCAAATACGTATACTTGAATTTAATTTTCAAAACAAAATTTGTTTTCATTTTTATTTGAAAAATATACTCTTCACACTCACTCTAGGATACTACTGATCCTATCTCTAACGAGTAATTTTTATTGGATATTGCTAATCCAATCTCTGATGAATTCTTTCGTTCGGTTCTAATATGTCTTGTTCTCAAGCTCTGTAAACCAAAGCTCTGATACCACTGTAAGAAACCGTAACTTCGCTGGTATGGAAAGAACGAATTGCATGGAGAACAACACACATCGGAACACAAACAGAAGAACATTTCGTTGCTTATTACAACAATTCCATCAGAATACAAGAATATTACAAAGTATGAATAAATATTACACATTTGACAAATATCAGAGATTTAAATTACATTTAAATACATAGCAGCGGAAAAATAATACAACACACGACTGAAGGAAATACACGGATACAGAGCTTTTCGAGTATCGTTCCAGCTGTAAACCAGGATCCTGTGAATATAAATCTGCAAAACCAAAACTACTAGCTGCCCATGCGGAAAATAAGGGCACCAAGAGTTTAGGTTAAAACAATAAACTTCAGGTCAGTCATGTGACTGGTGTGAGAACTAAAACAGTTATTTAAAACTTTACTTTAAAAGAGAGTAATTCAAGGGACCACGCCGTATAACATGGAATAGGATTCCTCCCAAGAATACCAGTGCATAAAACAAACAGCGCAATGCTAAATAAAGAAAAATGAAACTATTATAAGACCCAGGTCCCATCACACAATGCAACGCAAGCAGAAGGATAGGGTTTTACCTTATAATAGCCAAAGAATGCTTGATACGTTTAAAAACAGATTATTTTGATATTACTATAAGTGTATAGTGTCAAAACAATTTCAATCATAAGTATCAATCATAGGCGGCATAGCTACCATCTACTATGTCGCCATACTAAGTTCTATAAATAAAACCGAATTATCATGTATTGGAAATTGGATTCCATCATGAGTCGAGGCAAGGGGCAAGCTCCTCTCCGTTCGAGACACTCTAGCAAATGTCTCAGGACCACACACAGCGATCCCCGGATCCTCCAAGGCCGGTCCTCTCTTACTTTTGAGGATTGACAATTCCTGAACACACGTTTCCCGGTCCTATCAGACCTATATCCGAGGCGCCTCGCATCCAACAACCACACAGGTAAAAAGTATATCAATGTCAGGGCTGGTAGGTCACAGACATCACCCATAGCTAGAAAGAAACGTCGTGCATTCCTTGGGTCCTTATCCCGTTTTTGACTCATATCGAGGTGTGAGGCTCGTGAATCAACACTATACACAAAGCTATGCCACACAGGCCGTGCTTTGATCATCAACCACAAGACTTTGTGTAACGACCCAAGGATTTTCGGTCTCGAAAATCGACATAAATACCCTACCATGACTTATGCCAACCTTCCAAACACCGAAAACACTGGAACATTTATAGAAAGAAATTAGAGGTTGAGATAAGAGAGAAAGAAATACTAGAATAGAAGAAGAAGAACCAATACAACACAGAGTCTCAAATCGCAGGGGAACAAAATATAATTCAGAAATAAATCTTTATTTGAGAGCTTTCAAAAATACTTACAATATCAGAGTACATCAACATCTCTGGACAGTTATAGTAATCTGTCCTCATATACACAGCGGAATAAATACTAGATATCATATGTTCGAACAATTCCAGCTCGTCTCTGGACATCTCAGTACCTGATAACCTGCACCTGTACATCCCGGGCTAACCCGAGCATTTACAAAACACCGAGTCAGTCTGGTGAACCAGAGTGAGAAAAACTCGCACAACATTAAGGGTATCACACAACTTGATGTTAAAGTTAGAATTCATTCGAAAGAAAAAGGATAATCGTAAGACCAAATCCACACATAAACACGGACGGTTTTTACCTTACGATAACCCAAACCAGTTTTGAAATCAATGTCTTTTTTGATATTATAATAGTGTCTAAATAAAAGTAAATATCAGTCTAGTGGAACGCTTGCATCTCATGCTCCACATATATAGTATACAAATCAAAACCGTGGGCACTTATTGGAGATTGGATTCCAACCGTGACAAGGTATGGGACCACTTGCCGATAGTGTATCTCTGGAGGCGAATACACTGGGTTCAACAAGAACGTCTTGCAACCTGGCACTCACATGTCCGACCACTCATTTCGCTTGAGTGTATCGAATGTATATCACCAACGGTTGGGCTCAAACCACCGTTTCCCAAAAAGGGACAGCATCGAAATAGATTAAAGAATGAAGTGGATTTTCTTTAGATAGGTGATTCAACATCCGAATGGGAGCGACCCACATAGCCATGCTTCCTTCCCGATTTCTGTCATGTCCCGGTTGGTGAGGCTTGAGGTTACAATCTTTTGAACACCTGGCCACCATTCACTTTGAATGCCACATCATCAGATCCATCAAGTCACTAATTGACGTCCAAAAATATACTCTAGGTATAAAAGAAGTGCCCCTCTTTGCCACCACTCAGTATATTTGTAAAATTCAACGTACGTGGTTTCAGGAAATACTCTATCAGACATTCGTCCATACAAGTAATCCAGGAACAGGATGAACCAAAGGTACTCTCCTACTGCATCCAATATAGGAATCACCCCATCGATCAGTAGCGATAGTCCTTGCAATCCACAGATTCCAACCACGACAGAACCCCAGTATATCTCCGGGTCGAATCAGAGATTGTAAGTGGTTCTTCGGCTTTATGAAAATCTATGGTCTTCACATGCTCCATCTCGATCGTCACCCGATATCTTCTATATATTTTGTGTTTGTTGGTTGGAATGGTTTTTGAATATACATTCGATCCCGATCTTTCCAACCAACAATCGTAAAGGTCAAATTTGATAGTCGGTTTGTTTAACTATCAAATAAACATCCATAAAATCACAAAAATAGATTCATTGGTCTAGTACTTAGCATCACTTGGCTTTTAAATTTATCGCCCAATCCTCTTTTAATTCCGTTACTAGGGAAAATATCATCTCATATTATTTCCATTTATTTTGGATATCTTATCACCCATTCTTGACATTACCAACTAGTATCATCCTTGGAAAATCCCGAAGTCGTTCAAGTTGGGGTATTTTAATTAACTCTCAGACCTTGATATACCACGTTCTTATCTTCAGATAAATACGAGTTGTAATTCAAGAATCAATATTTAATCTTACATCAAACACATCTTACCAGTTTAAAATATAGCTTTACAGTTCTACTTACCTTTTGGAAGTTTATCTTTTGAATATAATTAATATCGTTTAATTCGTTAATCAAATAAGTCCTTACTAAACATCACTTTATTCACTCTCGACCTATCAAAAGATTTGTTTCACAACTGAATTATTATTACATTCTTATTTCCAACCTTGTTTACCAAGCTCAAATCAAATTCCTTTTCAATCCCCTTTCTTTCAGGATTTTTTTTTGAATTCCATTGATTTTAACTTAATACCATTATTAAGTATTTCCAATTTAAAACGACGTTTTATCCTCACATTCCTTTTACAACTATGTTTATGAATCTAGGTTTAACATAAACCCTTTACATCTTTATCTCCTTCCACTAAATCTGTAACGACCCAGATTTTTGAATAGTTTATTTTAAATATTTAGTATGGTTTTAAATATTGATTCGAATATAAATTGATTTTTATTATGGAATTTATCGGGTTAATAATCGATATACGATTTAATATCGAATATATTGAATTGCCGTAATACTAGAACGATAAATAATTTGATGTTGAGTTAAAACTGAATTGAGACAATTCAATCGATTAATATAAATTCTATTGAATTAGAACGATAATATTAATTTATAAAATTAACTGCTTGGAATTGAATTATATTTTTAAATCGAATTTAGTTTAAACCATTAATTTAAATTAAATATCTCCTGCAGACAATAAAATAAAATTCTAGATACTACTCCATTTAGACCAGAATAGCGTTATAATCCGGTATCGTCGGTCGTCACGGTTGAATAGTGGTTCGGGATTACTAGTTAAGGACCGCGAGATATTTTAATTATTTAATTAAAATAAAATAAAAATAAAAATCAACCAGCCGACCTACTTTTAAATGCCACCCTATTGCCTCCCTCGAGCCAAAATTTTTGTCTTCCTCTGTTCAACATCAAGCAAACAGCGAATTTTGATGGATGTACTTCTGTTCCCTTTCAAATCTATATAAACGAACCGAGCTTTCATTCTGAAACCAACATACAGTTCAAGTCTTCCTTCTCGTTCCTTTTTCCAATCGGTGACCGCTCCTATCCACTTTAAAATCCGAACTCCTCAAAAGATCAAAAATCGAAATCGGCTTGTTCAAGAAACTGGAGCTCGTAGGCACTGAGGATGGGAATCGCGATGGAAGACCTCTAGTTCTCTGAACCTCGACGTCGAGACCGCACGCGTTAGGAGGAGATCGATTTCAAACCTAGAAGTCACGGGAGTGGTTCGCGATGATCATTGTTGGTATGAAATTGTACAGCAGCTTGGGGTGGACTACGATGGAGCAACAGTGAACGATTTGGTGCTGTAATTTGTTCGATGCCCTGATGTGGAATCAATGGTGATTTGGGGGTTCTACGGTTAAACGTGGAGGGAGTACGACTCTGTGGTGGAGTATTTGGGAGGTACATGGTGAGCGATGAGCTGGAAAAAAATGGTCGCGGTGATGTTAGAGGACCAAAGTGGTGGTGATGAGTATGTGCTAGAAAGGAAATGCTAACTGCCAGCAAGCTGTTCGATGAAATGTTTAAGAGGGAAATCGCATTGGAAAAAAAAGAGGAGTGCATGCAAGTAATTCTGTTTGGGGCTGATGGTTGATATAGTTCGTGGATTTGATCAAATGGTGGTAAAGGCAGTAAGGTATACGATTTTATGAATTTAAAATATATGGAATAATTACTTATTAATTTGTTAAGACAGGTTATTAAATAAATGTTTGATCGATAAATTGAATCAAATAACCGTAGGTCCAAGACAGATTCAACTCGAGTAGTTCATAGCAGAGGGTTGCATAATCTGGAATTTTAGAAATTAAAATCAGAATGGATCGAAAATATAAACCACGGTGAGTAAATCTCACTCACCTTTATAATTATTTTTATTTCGTTAAAAATAATTTGTTTGTTGCTTGTGTGAATGTTTTATGATTGTTTTATATATATTAGTTATTTAGGCTATATATATATATATATTGGGTTGATTGATTGGTTGGATTCCCGCAGTCTCATTAGCGGATGCCCGCAGTTTTATAGCGGATGATTACCCTATACGCCCCACGCTATGATTAGTGGATGACCTTCTATACCGCGATATTCTGCCACGAAGCAGAATGGGTATTATTTATGTGCTAACATCTGTGGATGCAGGAAAACAGGTTGGAGGAATCCAACTGGATTCCTCAAAAATATATTATCTGTTTGTTTATTTGTTTGCATATATATTGTTATATATGATGTGTTAGAAAAATAAACAATTGGTTGCTTTGTGTGTTTTACCACTGGGCTTAAGTAATGATATTTAAAAATATCGTAAAAAGAATATTGGAAATTTAAAAAGGGAAATTCTATTTTTAAATAGAATTTGAATTTTGAATGGGAATAAAAATATAAAACTTGTTTTTGAAAAAATAAAACAAGTAGTTTCTTTATAAACGAAGTTTATAAATAATTCTTTTATAACGAAGTTATGAATGAAGTGAAAAGAATTATCATTTGATAATTCAGAAATAGAAATACAAGTGTTTTGAAAATATGATTCAAAAGGAAATTTGAATATAGGATTTGAATAATAGAAAAGGAAATGGAAATTTGAATTCAAAAAGAAAAGGAAATAGAAAATTTGAATTTAGAATTCAAATAGAAAATCCAAGGTGGATTTGAATATAGAACTTTCAAATGGTGTTTGAATATAGAGAATTTGAAATAGAATTTTCAAATAGAATTTGAAATAGAAATTCGAAACAGAATTTTTAAAAGGGGAGAATTTGAAATAGACTTTGAAATTAGAATTTCAAAAATAGAATTGCAATGACATTTGAATTCAAATATAATTGAAAGAGAATTTGACTACATAAATTCAAAAGGAATTCAAATATAGAACTTGAATTCAAAGGAATTTAAATATGGGATTTGAATTCAAGGGAATGGAAATAGGATTCGAATTCAAAGGAATTCAAATGGGGTTGGGATAAAGGAAATTCAAAAATGGAATTTTAAATAAAAGAAATGTAAGTTGAAATATAGAATTTCAAAGAAGAATTGAACAGACTTTGAAATATAGAATTTCAAAGAAAAGTCGAATAGAATTTGAAATATAGAATTTCAAAAGAAGAATTGAAAATATGAAATTTGAATAGAGATTTAAATAGAAATTCAAGTATTGAATTTGAATATCCAATAGAAAAGGAATTGGGATTTGAAATATAGAATTCAAATAAAAGGGTGAGATTGGAATTTGAATCAATGGTACTCGAAAAAAGAATTTGAAATGGTATTCGAATAAAGAATTTGAAATGGAATTCGAATAAAGGGTTTCAAATGGGATTGGAATACAGGATTTAAAACTATGGAATTTGAAATGTAAAGATTCAAATGAATTTGAAATATATATGAATATATATATAAAAGTGGAGTTGAATTCATTTTAAAACGAAGTTTAAAGTTTATATTTATAAATATAATTAAAACGAACTCGCCGCAGCGCTGCAGTTCGTAAAATAGCGATTCGAACTTCAATCGAATATACAGAACGCAATTGAAGTCGAAATTCTTTGAAACAAGAAACGTCAGGACCAGTTTGATAATAGTTTTCTAATGAAGAAGAAAAATCTGAATTTCGTCGTATAGATTTTGAGTTATGTCAAAATCAAATTTTCAGAAAAGCAGCGCCAGAATCGTTTTAAAACCATAATGGTTTATTTAATTTTATAAAAGGTTTTTAAGCAAATAAAATCCGAAGCTTCTATTTAGAAAATTTCAGAGTTGAGGTGAAAAATATATGCGAATTCAAGTTGTGTAAATGAATATGATTTTTGAAATAGAAATCAGATTTTTGATTTATTGAATAGAGTTAACTAATTCGAATAGAAATTAGTTAACGAGATTTCGAATGGATATCGAGCTTTAAATAAGTGAATTCAATTTGAAAATTTATATTCGAAATCAAACAGAGAACTAGAATTGAAATTGAAATTCGATTTGGTTATGAACGAGTTAAATATTTTGTTCGAGCATGTTTTGTTCACAAAAAGTGAAATAGGCAAAAGGGCCAATTTAAAGAATAAATGGCGAAACTGAATTCAAGCAATTAGATGATATTGAATTGAATTGCAAACAGGTGAATATGTGTTAAGCAGGTTTGGGATGAAGTATATGAAGATTTTTAATGTATGTGCTCGACAAAAAGGTACATGTTTAAATTCATATATGGGTTTTATGCGCCGTATCGGCAAGCCGCTTGGCTTCTTCTTTTTCTTTTTGAGATTAGAAGATACCGGGAAGCTATTTGAAATTTCCCGATGCTCCCGATACAGGGGAGGTTATGGCGAATTTTTCCGGAAATTTAAGGAGTTAGAATATTTTAAGAAATTTGACAATTAGAAATCTATATATCGATATATATAGAATTCGATAAGGAACGAAATCAAAAATAGCGAAAAGAGCCAATATGATTTTTGAAAATATTTGGTTAACAAATATTGATAGAGGAAATGGAGAAGTGATTTAATTAATGAATATTAATTAAAGAGGCCAGTGATTTGGTTGATATGTTGATTGAACACTTGTTTTTATTCGATAGTTAAATCACAGACTATCGAAGTTTTTGACCAGCATTGTCAATATGGAGAGACCGGTTGGATTATTATCCGAAGAACCACTCCGTATTGGCACAAGCGTTGCGAACCAAGTATGCTGAATATATTGAAGACGGAGTGAAGTGCAAGGGCTTTTCTATAAATAGAAATGGTGCCTTCGGTTTCGTTCAACCCCAGAACGAACGTAAATGGACGAATGTCTGACAGAGTATTTCCAATGATCAAATGGGTTGGTCTGTATGAATATATATGGTTGCAACGGATTTATCCCTTAGCATAATATCCAGAATATTTGTGCAAACTCAACTAGTGATTAACGGATCTGACAATGTGGCATTCAAAGTGATTGTGTTATCAAGGAATGGTAAGTAATCGTAGCCTCAGGCCTCAACAACCAGGAAAGGACAAAAATCGGGCAGGCAACATGGCTATGTGGGTCGCACCCATTAGGGTGTATAATCACCTATCTAGAGAAATTCCTTTTGTTTCTAAATCTATCGATTCTGCCCATTCGGGAAACGGTGGTTTGAGTCCAACCGTTGGTGATATACATTCGATACACTCAAGCGAAATGAGTGGTCGGTCATGTGTGGGCCGGGTTGCAAGACGTTCTTGTTGAACCCAGGTGTATTCGTCTCTAGAGATACATCATCGGAAGGTGGTCCCATACCTTGTCATGTTGGAAATCCAATCTCCAATAAGCGCCATGCGATTTGTGATTTTATACTATTTATGTGGAGCGTGAGATGCAAGCGTTCTGCTATTGGGTTATTTACTTGATGTAGACATTACTATAATATCACTGGATTTGATATCAAAGTGTTTTGGGTTATAGTAAGGTAAAAACCGTCCGTGTTTATGTGTGGGCTGGTCTTACTATTATCTTTTCTTTTGAAAAGAGTTTTGGAAGTTAAACAAGTGGTTGGAGTTTACTCACACCAGTCCCATGACTGACCCAGAGTTTATTTTGTTTTGTTTTTCCTAAACTCTTGGGTGCCCAAATTTGTACGGGCAGTCAAGTGTTTCAGGCTTTTACAGATACACTTGGAGGAGCTTGAAGCAGGAGGCTTCAACGTTAGTTATTTCGAGTTACTTCCGCTGAATCAAATGTTATGTGTACTCTGATGATGGTATGTGTATATGTACAAAACAGATTTGTATTTCAAAGCTTATGTTATAGAATATATTTTATTCGTTCCGCTGTGAGTTGTGATCTTCGTTTTCTCCTATTCTGATATTTCTTTCTTTCTATTTCTCATCCTCTAACTTCTTTCTATTAATGGGTCGTATTTCTGGGTTATTTGGGTTGGACGTGTGGTGTTTTAGTCAACTCAGATAGCACGGATTTGCGGGCCTCTACAGTTGGTATCAGAGCTTAGGTTGAGCGAACACCTAGGCTTGTGTGGCATGTGCTCATTAGAGATAGGGTCAGTAGTACCCTAGAATGAGTTGAGTGTATATATGAGAGAGCGTATTTGTAAGTGGATATAAAAGTTGTTTTATATTGTGTTGGCTAGTCTGTGGAGTGGTTTATGAATTCTGGTCGAATCGTGGGACGCCACGACGTCGATAGGATTTTGTAAATACTTGGACAGAAGAATCGACATAATATTGTTTTTAAATGGGTGAATGAAATAATTTTACCCAAAAATTCTATTTTGATATAGGAAGAATAATTTTCTAGGATTATTATATGGATGTGTTGGATGTTGAATTTATAATCAAATGAGATTATAAAATTGGAATGGGTAATTATAACCAAATAAAATTTGTATATGAATGAAATACATACAAATGAGATGAATTAGAATTTAATTCAAACCAGAATTTGAAAATTTAATCTTGGGAAGTTTGAAATATTTTTGGAAGTATATTAAAATAATATAGGTTTGTTTTAAAAGGATTTGAAAGAAAATCATTTTAGATGGATTTTGAAATAATAAAGCACTGAACTCACTTCAGTGGCTGGGAAATAATTCTGATGATCATTGCAACATCATCAGTGTTCATTTTCGAGTTTCTAAGTGATGGATTGCTACCTTGGAAAAGTTTTGATGGAAAATTGGTTTGAAAGAAAACAAGTGGTTTGAAATTCAAATATTTTGAATTTGAGATAGTGACAAATATATATGTATGTATTTATGGGATTTCAATATTGATTTGAAATGAGAATCCTGGGATTTGAATTCTGGAATTTAAATTTAACTTAAACAAGTTAAATGGATCGAAGTGAATGAATTGATTAGAATCAATTTAAATAGATTTATTGAAATAAATATGAATTGAATGGGAAGGCATATGAAAGGAAGAAGACCAAAGTTTTGGTGAAATTAAATATGTTGAAATATAAGGAGGTGAGTTTCAACATAAAGGAGTTATGAAAAGTTAGTGAGTTTATAGTATTTTTCCTACTTTAGCAATTTCGAGGACGAAATTATTTTAAGGGGGAAAGAATGTAACGACCCAGATTTTTGAATAGTTTATTTTAAATATTTAGTATGGTTTTAAATATTGATTCGAATATAAATGGATTTTTATTATGGAATTTATCGGGTTAATAATCGATATACGATTTAATATCGAATATATTGAATTGCCGTAATACTAGAACGATAAATAATTTGATGTTGAGTTAAAACTGAATTGAGACAATTCAATCGATTAATATAAATTCTATTGAATTAGAACGATAATATTAATTTATAAAATTAACTGCTTGGAATTGAATTATATTTTTAAATCGAATTTAGTTTAAACCATTAATTTAAATTAAATATCTCCTGCAGACAATAAAATAAAATTCTAGATACTACTCCATTTAGACCAGAATAGCGTTATAATCCGGTATCGTCGGTCGTCACGGTTGAATAGTGGTTCGGGATTACTAGTTAAGGACCGCGAGATATTTTAATTATTTAATTAAAATAAAATAAAAATAAAAATCAACCAGCCGACCTACTTTTAAATGCCACCCTATTGCCTCCCTCGAGCCAAAATTTTTGTCTTCCTCTGTTCAACATCAAGCAAACAGCGAATTTTGATGGATGTACTTCTGTTCCCTTTCAAATCTATATAAACGAACCGAGCTTTCATTCTGAAACCAACATACAGTTCAAGTCTTCCTTCTCGTTCCTTTTTCCAATCGGTGACCGCTCCTATCCACTTTAAAATCCGAACTCCTCAAAAGATCAAAAATCGAAATCGGCTTGTTCAAGAAACTGGAGCTCGTAGGCACTGAGGATGGGAATCGCGATGGAAGACCTCTAGTTCTCTGAACCTCGACGTCGAGACCGCACGCGTTAGGAGGAGATCGATTTCAAACCTAGAAGTCACGGGAGTGGTTCGCGATGATCATTGTTGGTATGAAATTGTACAGCAGCTTGGGGTGGACTACGATGGAGCAACAGTGAACGATTTGGTGCTGTAATTTGTTCGATGCCCTGATGTGGAATCAATGGTGATTTGGGGGTTCTACGGTTAAACGTGGAGGGAGTACGACTCTGTGGTGGAGTATTTGGGAGGTACATGGTGAGCGATGAGCTGGAAAAAAATGGTCGCGGTGATGTTAGAGGACCAAAGTGGTGGTGATGAGTATGTGCTAGAAAGGAAATGCTAACTGCCAGCAAGCTGTTCGATGAAATGTTTAAGAGGGAAATCGCATTGGAAAAAAAAGAGGAGTGCATGCAAGTAATTCTGTTTGGGGCTGATGGTTGATATAGTTCGTGGATTTGATCAAATGGTGGTAAAGGCAGTAAGGTATACGATTTTATGAATTTAAAATATATGGAATAATTACTTATTAATTTGTTAAGACAGGTTATTAAATAAATGTTTGATCGATAAATTGAATCAAATAACCGTAGGTCCAAGACAGATTCAACTCGAGTAGTTCATAGCAGAGGGTTGCATAATCTGGAATTTTAGAAATTAAAATCAGAATGGATCGAAAATATAAACCACGGTGAGTAAATCTCACTCACCTTTATAATTATTTTTATTTCGTTAAAAATAATTTGTTTGTTGCTTGTGTGAATGTTTTATGATTGTTTTATATATATTAGTTATTTAGGCTATATATATATATATTGGGTTGATTGATTGGTTGGATTCCCGCAGTCTCATTAGCGGATGCCCGCAGTTTTATAGCGGATGATTACCCTATACGCCCCACGCTATGATTAGTGGATGACCTTCTATACCGCGATATTCTGCCACGAAGCAGAATGGGTATTATTTATGTGCTAACATCTGTGGATGCAGGAAAACAGGTTGGAGGAATCCAACTGGATTCCTCAAAAATATATTATCTGTTTGTTTATTTGTTTGCATATATATTGTTATATATGATGTGTTAGAAAAATAAACAATTGGTTGCTTTGTGTGTTTTACCACTGGGCTTAAGTAATGATATTTAAAAATATCGTAAAAAGAATATTGGAAATTTAAAAAGGGAAATTCTATTTTTAAATAGAATTTGAATTTTGAATGGGAATAAAAATATAAAACTTGTTTTTGAAAAAATAAAACAAGTAGTTTCTTTATAAACGAAGTTTATAAATAATTCTTTTATAACGAAGTTATGAATGAAGTGAAAAGAATTATCATTTGATAATTCAGAAATAGAAATACAAGTGTTTTGAAAATATGATTCAAAAGGAAATTTGAATATAGGATTTGAATAATAGAAAAGGAAATGGAAATTTGAATTCAAAAAGAAAAGGAAATAGAAAATTTGAATTTAGAATTCAAATAGAAAATCCAAGGTGGATTTGAATATAGAACTTTCAAATGGTGTTTGAATATAGAGAATTTGAAATAGAATTTTCAAATAGAATTTGAAATAGAAATTCGAAACAGAATTTTTAAAAGGGGAGAATTTGAAATAGACTTTGAAATTAGAATTTCAAAAATAGAATTGCAATGACATTTGAATTCAAATATAATTGAAAGAGAATTTGACTACATAAATTCAAAAGGAATTCAAATATAGAACTTGAATTCAAAGGAATTTAAATATGGGATTTGAATTCAAGGGAATGGAAATAGGATTCGAATTCAAAGGAATTCAAATGGGGTTGGGATAAAGGAAATTCAAATTTGGAATTTTAAATAAAAGAAATGTAAGTTGAAATATAGAATTTCAAAGAAGAATTGAACAGACTTTGAAATATAGAATTTCAAAGAAAAGTCGAATAGAATTTGAAATATAGAATTTCAAAAGAAGAATTGAAAATATGAAATTTGAATAGAGATTTAAATAGAAATTCAAGTATTGAATTTGAATATCCAATAGAAAAGGAATTGGGATTTGAAATATAGAATTCAAATAAAAGGGTGAGATTGGAATTTGAATCAATGGTACTCGAAAAAAGAATTTGAAATGGTATTCGAATAAAGAATTTGAAATGGAATTCGAATAAAGGGTTTCAAATGGGATTGGAATACAGGATTTAAAACTATGGAATTTGAAATGTAAAGATTCAAATGAATTTGAAATATATATGAATATATATATAAAAGTGGAGTTGAATTCATTTTAAAACGAAGTTTAAAGTTTATATTTATAAATATAATTAAAACGAACTCGCCGCAGCGCTGCAGTTCGTAAAATAGCGATTCGAACTTCAATCGAATATACAGAACGCAATTGAAGTCGAAATTCTTTGAAACAAGAAACGTCAGGACCAGTTTGATAATAGTTTTCTAATGAAGAAGAAAAATCTGAATTTCGTCGTATAGATTTTGAGTTATGTCAAAATCAAATTTTCAGAAAAGCAGCGCCAGAATCGTTTTAAAACCATAATGGTTTATTTAATTTTATAAAAGGTTTTTAAGCAAATAAAATCCGAAGCTTCTATTTAGAAAATTTCAGAGTTGAGGTGAAAAATATATGCGAATTCAAGTTGTGTAAATGAATATGATTTTTGAAATAGAAATCAGATTTTTGATTTATTGAATAGAGTTAACTAATTCGAATAGAAATTAGTTAACGAGATTTCGAATGAATATCGAGCTTTAAATAAGTGAATTCGATTTGAAAATTTATATTCGAAATCAAACAGAGAACTAGAATTGAAATTGAAATTCGATTTGGTTATGAACGAGTTAAATATTTTGTTCGAGCATGTTTTGTTCACAAAAAGTGAAATAGGCAAAAGGGCCAATTTAAAGAATAAATGGCGAAACTGAATTCAAGCAATTAGATGATATTGAATTGAATTGCAAACAGGTGAATATGTGTTAAGCAGGTTTGGGATGAAGTATATGAAGATTTTTAATGTATGTGCTCGACAAAAAGGTACATGTTTAAATTCATATATGGGTTTTATGCGCCGTATCGGCAAGCCGCTTGGCTTCTTCTTTTTCTTTTTGAGATTAGAAGATACCGGGAAGCTATTTGAAATTTCCCGATGCTCCCGATACAGGGGAGGTTATGGCGAATTTTTCCGGAAATTTAAGGAGTTAGAATATTTTAAGAAATTTGACAATTAGAAATCTATATATCGATATATATAGAATTCGATAAGGAACGAAATCAAAAATAGCGAAAAGAGCCAATATGATTTTTGAAAATATTTGGTTAACAAATATTGATAGAGGAAATGGAGAAGTGATTTAATTAATGAATATTAATTAAAGAGGCCAGTGATTTGGTTGATATGTTGATTGAACACTTGTTTTTATTCGATAGTTAAATCACAGACTATCGAAGTTTTTGACCAGCATTGTCAATATGGAGAGACCGGTTGGATTATTATCCGAAGAACCACTCCGTATTGGCATAAGCGTTGCGAACCAAGTATGCTGAATATATTGAAGACGGAGTGAAGTGCAAGGGCTTTTCTATAAATAGAAATGGTGCCTTCGGTTTCGTTCAACCCCAGAACGAACGTAAATGGACGAATGTCTGACAGAGTATTTCCAATGATCAAATGGGTTGGTCTGTATGAATATATATGGTTGCAACGGATTTATCCCTTAGCATAATATCCAGAATATTTGTGCAAACTCAACTAGTGATTAACGGATCTGACAATGTGGCATTCAAAGTGATTGTGTTATCAAGGAATGGTAAGTAATCGTAGCCTCAGGCCTCAACAACCAGGAAAGGACAAAAATCGGGCAGGCAGCATGGCTATGTGGGTCGCACCCATTAGGGTGTATAATCACCTATCTAGAGAAATTCCTTTTGTTTCTAAATCTATCGATTCTGCCCATTCGGGAAACGGTGGTTTGAGTCCAACCGTTGGTGATATACATTCGATACACTCAAGCGAAATGAGTGGTCGGTCATGTGTGGGCCGGGTTGCAAGACGTTCTTGTTGAACCCAGGTGTATTCGTCTCTAGAGATACATCATCGGAAGGTGGTCCCATACCTTGTCATGTTGGAAATCCAATCTCCAATAAGCGCCATGCGATTTGTGATTTTATACTATTTATGTGGAGCGTGAGATGCAAGCGTTCTGCTATTGGGTTATTTACTTGATGTAGACATTACTATAATATCACTGGATTTGATATCAAAGTGTTTTGGGTTATAGTAAGGTAAAAACCGTCCGTGTTTATGTGTGGGCTGGTCTTACTATTATCTTTTCTTTTGAAAAGAGTTTTGGAAGTTAAACAAGTGGTTGGAGTTTACTCACACCAGTCCCATGACTGACCCAGAGTTTATTTTGTTTTGTTTTTCCTAAACTCTTGGGTGCCCAAATTTGTACGGGCAGTCAAGTGTTTCAGGCTTTTACAGATACACTTGGAGGAGCTTGAAGCAGGAGGCTTCAACGTTAGTTATTTCGAGTTACTTCCGCTGAATCAAATGTTATGTGTACTCTGATGATGGTATGTGTATATGTACAAAACAGATTTGTATTTCAAAGCTTATGTTATAGAATATATTTTATTCGTTCCGCTGTGAGTTGTGATCTTCGTTTTCTCCTATTCTGATATTTCTTTCTTTCTATTTCTCATCCTCTAACTTCTTTCTATTAATGGGTCGTATTTCTGGGTTATTTGGGTTGGACGTGTGGTGTTTTAGTCAACTCAGATAGCACGGATTTGCGGGCCTCTACAAAATCCAACGTTAAGCAACGCTTCCATTTAAGTTATCGTATCTAGTCAGAACTCTTTAATTACTTCATTTTAAACTCGAGTTCAAATATGAACTTATTCACAATTTCTTCTCAAATCTCCATTATATTCCATTTCCAAAAAGTTAATTAATTAAATATATTTTATCAAAGGAGTAATTAATTAAACTAAAACAAACAATTTACTTTTACAATTATCATTGTAAAATCAGTTAAGTACTTTATTTACAAAGATCAATAATAAAATCTCTTTAAAATCTTCTTTAAATTTAAACACTATTCATTAAGTGATTTCACTTAGGTCACTAATGACAAACTAATTTAAAAGTTAATCTCAGTTAAAATGGTTAACTCGATCAATTTCAAACACGATTATTTTCTTAACCAATTTCCAAACAAATAATATAATTAATTTAAATAATTGTTTCTTAGACGCGATAAATTCAATACATAACCGCTAGGTTATTTCTTACTTATTCGCATATATTTCTTATCAACATAAGAAATAATTTCATAATTTCCTATAAACTTTAAATAAATAAATAACTAATATTTATTTCCTTTTTAAATAACTTTCATCTAAAGTAACAGCTTTCAAAATCATTTTCCATTATATCATATATTTATAATCTCAATACTGTCGATCCACGGTCGATGAAATCTTTATTTTATAAATCGATTGATTTATAGGCCATGTGATGCCAATTACCCGACCCATACCATCCATTGGCTAATATTAGAATAATTGTGAAAACAAGGTTCAACCATCAGCAATAATCAATCATTCCTTTTAATTTGACTGATCATTTCTCTAACGATCATCAATCAATCAACAGATCATTCAAATAATGCAATCAATTTCAAACACGTTTTATAAACGTGACTAATCAAGGAAATTTCTTTATTTGGGTCAAATTAAAATGATTTGTATTTTTCTGAAATTAAACGACTGTTTGAATTTCAGAATTTAAATCAACAATAATAAAACCAGCAAACAGTCAACCACCAACAACCAGAACACGTAAAATAAAAACCCAATTTATATAAAATATAAATGGAAAGAGCTGAGTGAGTTTTAACTCACCTTGATTTAAATCTGTCGAAAAATATTTGCCTTTCAGTCAAATTAAACTGACGTTTAATTCGAATAAAAATTTCTTTTACTTCAGATCCGGACTAGACCTGCTCCATCTCGAAGTTCTCGTCTCCACGGTCCCAACGCAACTGACCGTGCCTAAATCTGGTATCGTATGAGTGAGAAATCGTATTACGAATTCTATAAGCTAAATTAAATTTAAAAACATAAGTTTTTTTAAATTTAAAAGTTGTGCTTGCCTTCTGTTTTGGGCCGCAGCCCCAACCCGTTCCTCCTGTACAAAACCCTATATCTGATCCTTTTTCCCATTAGTTCAGCCGTCTCCACAAAAAATTCCCAAATCTGAAATTGAAAACCCTAATCCCCCTTTTAATTCTTCAGCCAAAACCAAAAATGATGGCGTTGCAACCCCCTTCGAGCTCCTCCAACGATCCGCCACCACACCGTCGAGCAACCCCGAGCTTTCCAGAACCACGACGAGTGAACCAGATCAAGCCTCCCTCGAATTAAGCTATTTTTTTCTCTTACTCGATTTTTAATTGCTGCACTACTTTGTTTTGATTTTTCCTGGTTTTCGAATGGGATTTTTCCTCTGGTTTACTGTGCTTGCGAATTGGTAGATGAACACTACTGCGTGCTATTATACCTGCAGTTTGATTAGGATAGGATCAAAGTCCATTCGTAGTTTAAGGTAGGTAATTTAGCTACCAATTCATAGGCCATTGGTTTTTCAGTACTGTTTTGATGGCAGTTTGATGGTGTATGATATCTATTCGAACGGATATTGATTTAACTGGTTAGGTGATAGTGATGTTATGTATTGTTAATTCAATTATAGACATTAGAATCCGCCTTTAGATCTTGTGCTCAGATTTTAAAATATACGAAAACAGTGATGAGCTTTACTGTTCATACATATGATTTTACTGTTCGATTTGGCCATACAAATTTGGTGTACTCGTATCAGTCCTTCCTTCTTAGCTGTTTATTTCATATATTTTTTCATTTGCTATTTTCTTTAGCTGTTAAGCTATGTATTGTCTATTCAATACAGATATCTGTATATAGATTTTGTGGTAAGATATAAAAAGAGGGCCTTGCATGAACTTTTTCTTAGCATCATGTATGGATTTATTGCTTGGATATTGAAGCCAGACTATGAGCTTAAGTAAGGATATGTAAAATTTGTGATAATGAAATGTCTAAACTAGAAATGCTTTTGCTGGTAATTTTAATGGAATATGAAAGTCATAAATAAATGATTTATAAGGTCGAGTTGATGGTATGTAAACATCCAGATTTATGCATTCATATAGACATATGTAGAAACTTAAGAAGATAGTATAATGGACCTAACAGGTGATGTAGTTAAAGAAAGTAATGATCATGTTGCCGGTGTAGCCTGGGTTATATATGCATACTGGGATTACTGAGTAAATGGGTTAACTGATATGACTAATACATTATAAAATGTTAGCAAAAATACATTGGTAACTGATGCTTATTGAAAAGTGGCTTTAATATTGATATGTGTACTTAAGTTTATATTCATTAAAGTTATGTATATCCATATTGTCTGGTTATTATGTATCCTACCTTCAAAACTGGACGATGACCTATGCTTGGATTAATGTTTCCCGCTGTTTTACCGTTTTTGCTGCATGTGTGCCCGTTTGTTTACTGAGACTGAATAGATTTTAAGTGCTAAAATATAGTGGTGCCTTTAAGTAATGGTCATGAATTTTACTATGTATATATATAATTGTTCCCTTTTTCTTAGCTGTATATATTTTTCTTTTTTTCTTTTTTGTTGTTTATTACTATCATGAAATCACCTTTTTAATGGGTTTTCTTCTTCTTTTTTGCAGATCAAAAGGGACGGGGATAGTTCGACAAAAAAGAGACATGAAGAATTTAATTTACCAATGTTGATTTCTTACTTTGTTTTTGCATTCAAGAACTTGTGATGTACAAGATAGAAATCTGAACTTGTATTGGTTTGTGTAAAATGTGATCAAACTTGTTTGCATGGTTAAAAAAACATGCTTATGCTTTCCAGGTGCTTTGTATAATAATATATATTGTTTGCCTTTGTATAATAATGTATATATTGTTTTTCTTCTTTCTTTGTATATGCATTTGTTTCAACATCAATGTATATGGTTTTATTTATATTTATATGGACTAATTTCCACTTCATATTAGGTGTATGTATATGTATATTTCCAGTTTTCATATGTGCATAGGTATATTTGTTCGTTCCATATGTATATGTGTATGAATACTTCTGGAAATTTGTACTGAGAATATGGTCGATATTTATGTTGAACACAAGCATTAGATTGGTTTATTATTTTAAAACTTATTTATTCTTAGTACAATTCAAATAGCTAAATTAACGAAATAAATTATCATCATCGTATTTATTAAACAACATCTTCGATTACCAACAATATCGAATTTAAAACTCGACTTTTAAAGTTCTTGGTTTTAAATAATATTTCATTTATATAGAAATCCTTTAATATTAATAAATAAATCATTATAAATTTAAAAACGATTCCATAGCGACTATTTAAAAATTTGAATTGGATGTAACTTAAAATTTATAAGCTGAAATCTCGATTTTTTCTCTTTCATTAGAAAAATATAATCGAACCAATCCAAACGTGTCTCGGTACACAGAAATCCGACTTATATTGGATCCTGTATATTCAGTTAAAGTTCAAATCGAAAATTTCGAACTTCCGCGACGTTTCGAGCTCGTTTTAATTAATATATATATATATATATATATATATATATTCGAACTCTATTTTAATTAAATAAATTCGATTAAAAATCCATTATACTTCAATATAATATATAAACTGATTTAAATATTTTATTTTAAATGGCCGAAAAATTTGGGACGTTACATTCTTCCCCCCTTAGAATAATTTCGTCCTCGAAATTGCAAAGTAAGAAGAATATTCCGGACCATATTATTTTAAAATCATTACTTTTGCATTAAATTCAAAATAAATTCGAACTCTAAAATTTTTTCTAAAATTTTGCCAGCACCTCCTCCGCGTTGCTCGATTGGTACCACTGTTACTCTGGGCCGCAATTTCTTCGAAAAGAAAATTCAAAATCCAAATGGCAGTCCACTTTATTTGAATCCCAATTTATTTATCCATTAAATTTTTAAATCCCAATTTATTTTAACTCATTCTCAAATTGATTTTACTTAACCAGGTTCAATTTTTCTTCCATGCTCGATTCAATTGATGAATTAATTTTCTAATCAGTTCAACTTTATTTCAAAAATTCAAATTTGATTTCATATCAAATCAACCAGAACAAACAAATAACCCACATTACTAGAATACAGAAAATAATTTCCTTTTCCATATAAAATGTACGTTAGGTAAAATTATTTCGTTTACCCTCTTTATAAAACAATATTGTATTTATTCGCTAGTCTAATGCTTGTCAACACTTGAACCTGTCAAATAATGCAATACTAAACATTTGTATATAAAATCTTACAAATACGCTCTCATATATATACACTCAACTCAATCTAGGGTGTTACTAACCCCATCTCTATTTAGTTACGCCACAGAACCAAGGTTTCTACTCAACCAATAGCTCTGATACCACTGTAACGACCCAAGGATTTTTGGTCTTGAAAATCGACATAAATACCCTTACCATGACTTATGCCGACCTTCCAAACACCGAAAACACTGGAACGTTTTTAGAAAGAAATTAGAGGGTGAGATAAGAGAGAAAGGAATACTAGAATAGAAGAAGAACCAATACAACACAAAGTCTCACATCGCGGCGGAACAAAATATAATTCATAAATAAATCTTTATTTGAGAGCTTTTGAAAATACTTACAATATCAGAGTACATCAACATCTCTGGACAGTTATAGTAAGCTGTCCTCATATACACAGCGGAATAAATACTAGATATCATATGTCTGAACATCTCAAGCTCGTCTATGGATATTTCAGTACCTGATAACCTACACCTGTACATCCCGGGCTAACCCAAGCATTTACAAAACACCGGGTCAGTCTGGTGAACCAGAGTGAGAAACACTCGCATAGCATTATGGGTATCACACAACTTGATGTTAAAGTTAGAATCCTTTCGAAAGAAAAAGGATAATCGTAAAACCAAATCGACACATAAACACGGACGGTTTTTATTTTACGATAACCCAAACCAGTTTTGAAATCAATATCATTTCTGATATAATAATATTGTCTAAATCCAAGTAAATATCAATCTAGTGGAACGCTTGCATCTCATGCTCCACGTATATAGTATACAAATCAAAACCGTGGGCACTTATTGGAGATTGGATTCCAACTGTGACAGGGTATGGGACCACCTACCGATAGTGTATCTCTAGAGGCGAATACACTGGGTTCAACAAGAACGTCTTGCAACCCGGCCCTCACATGACCGACCACTCATTTCGCTTGAGTGTATCGAATGTATATCACCAACAGTTGGGCTCAAACCACCGTTTCCCGAAAAGGGACAGCATCGAAATAGAAAAAAGAATGAAGTGGATTTTCTCTAGATAGGTGATTCTACATCCTAATGGGAGTGACCCACATAGCCATGCGGCCTGCCCGATTTCTGTCAAGTCTCGGTTGGTGAGTGTAACAACCCGGAAATCCGAGCCAATTTAAAATTTTTGTTTTGGAAAATTTAATGAATTTTGAATATTTAAAATGAATTATTTTAAATAATAACGACGAAAAATTTATTTTCAATAGAATTTGAACGTATATATTTATATAGATCGTCATTAGAATATAAATATTTATTTTAAATTATAAAAGGAATTAAAAATGGCGCGGTAGTTCGATAATTCGATTTCAAATTTCAAATGAATGTACCGGGTGCAAAATAGACCGGATTTTGGTGAAACCAAAAATATTTGAATCTAATTGACAATATCTTTCCAACGAATCCTGGAAATCAAAATTTCATAGCGGGAATCAAAAGATACGTCCAGTTGAAAATTCAGAATAGTCGCTATGGAATTCTGGCCCATAAAAGTGGAAATTTTGCAAACGACCTCGGTTTTCGACGAAACCACTTTTGTTGGATCCGCAGTGTCAAATTATTGCTAGGTTTCAAATTTCGTAATTTTCTGAATCAATATGCGAGCGTGGCAAAGGAAAACGTGTTTGACCAGTTTTAGTTGATTTTAATCGACTGGAAAATGGCCATTTTTCAAACGGTCTCAGAATTTGTTGAAATTAGTTTTGTTAGGACCGTATCATCAATACGAAGCCAGAAAATATTTTTTGGAATTTTTCTATTTAGTATGCAGCCCCGGTAAATTGTAATGCACGTTCTAATTCAATATATAGAGTTATATTTTGATTTTGACGGAAACTGATCGAAACAATCGAATCAGCTTACGATACATATCCCATTAGGACGACAGGCAGTGGGTCTCGTTTCGCGGTCGAAATTAAAAGTTGCTTTTTGAAAGTAAATAAATAAATAAATATATTTTTATATAAGGGCCCTTGGCCCCTTTATTCTCTCTAATCGAAGTCAACCAAAATTAAAAAAAAAACAAAAGGGGCGGAACCCTAAATCGCGCATCGTCTTCCACCGCACTGCCTCCCATCACCTCGCCGGAGACTCCCCTACAGCCGCCACCCCTCTCTACAGCCCCCCTCTTCGATTCTCTCCCCATCCTCTCCACAGCACCCAATCGAACTTCCAGACCCCAAACCCAAAGGAGAACCGCCGTGGACCCCCCATTTAAACCCGCCGCCACCTGATGGACCACAACCGCCGCTTGCACCTCGCCCTTCGGCGCGAGCATCCCCTCCCCCTCCTAAATCGCAGCGCCCCTCCTCCCCAATGGGCTGTAAGTTTTTTTTTGTGTTATTTTATTTTATTTGATCTTAGTTCTTACTTAATGTAAATCAGTTTTTATATGTATTAATTAGTGTTATATAAATTCAGTTTAAAATTAGTTTAAAAATTATTTTCAAATCAGTTTAAAATTGTTTTGAAAATATAGATGTCGTTGTTTTGAAAATATAGGATTGTTAGCGAATAAAAATACGATTTTTATATTATAGAAGTAATAAAAATATGATTTTAGCTTATAGTAAAGATTATATTTTTATCGTAGTAAAGACGATATTTTTAAATAGGAAAGTTCAATATTTTTATATAGGAAAGACGATGTTTTTATATATAGAAAGGCAGGATTTTTATATATGAAGCGAAATAAAAAATTCGATCTTTATATAAGTAGCGGATTGAAAATAGTATTTTTATATAATAGAGAATACAAAGATATAATTTATATATATATATAATAGCGAAGTAAAAATCCAATTTTTATTATATATATAGTGAAATAAAAATATAATTTTTATTGTGAACAGCGTGAAAGGAACTACATTAGAATTTCAAACCGATGAAGGCGGTTCAGCAGTTCAAAAAGCAAAGCACGGCGGAGTGGAACTCTCGGTGAGAACTCCTCACTTTTATTTTTAATTTTTAGTTAATATATATATATATATATATATATATATACTAGGATGCAGACGGTGCTAAGCAGCACCCGACACCCGTCGTCCACAGATCATGGACGGCTTGTATGCTTGTTTGTTTGATTTTGATGTGAAAAATTGAATGTGTGTTGTGGAATGAAATAAAATATTTTATAGTGGAAAATATTTTATAGTTAAAAATATAATTTTTAACGTGTATATAAAATAAATATTTATAAACAAATCGGACGATTTGTTTATATACACTGATTTGACTGATATTGATTGGGACGATAAATTTTACACATCGCCCAACTGCACAAATAAAATCTGTGTTTGATTATTTGAAACCCCGCACGGGTGTTGGGATGAAATTGGACATACACTAATCCCAATAATTAGTTGTATGTCGATCGATTGATTGACAGGCTGTTATAAGCATTGAATATTTATATTTTATGCTTATACAGTGTAGAATGCACTCTGAATGATGGTTTATTATATATCTTTGCTATTATATACATGTATTGTATGGAATCCATATAGTTAACGCTATATGGTAATTGATTGGGCCTCATTCCAATTTGTTGAATTGTAAAGGAAATTCATTTGTTAAATTGTAAAGGAAATTCATTTGTTGAATAGTAATAGAAATTCATGTGTTGAACGAAATATTTTAATCATATATAAATTTAGAAACTAACTGGAAAATAGATAAGATGAGGGGCCCCCCGGATATTGATCTGATGTTGGTTTCGCCTTCGGGGTTAATATTTAGGGAATCGTTCTCTGGCTAATTTACGGTTGGAGTTTGATTAAAAATTTAAAGATAGAAATCAAAATTTTATAAAATATATTAAATAACAAAAATAGTCACGTGTTGGCAGTACTCATTTGTTGAGATTAGCCATGTGGTGAAAGAAATATAGATTCATGTGTTGAATAGAATAAATATTCATTTGTTGAATAGAATAACAAAGTTATTGAAAAATATAAAGCCGTGTTGATTAGAGATGCGCTATTTTGACATGAACGATATTTATATCGATTATATTCGTTTTAAAATTGAATTCGAATTGAATTGAAATTGAATTGAAATCGAAATGAATTTGAATTAAATAGAATAGAAAATGAATTCGAATTGAATTGAAATTGAAACCAATTCGAATTAAATAGAATAGAAAATGAATTCGAATTGGATTGAAATCGAATTGAAATAGAAAAGGAATTCGAATTGCATATATTAGAAAATAAATTCGAGTTGATTCGAATTGAATAAAAATTGAATTGAAATCGAATTGAAATCGAATTGATTTGAAATTGAAATGGAAGTTGAAATTTTTTTTGAAACGAATTTAAAACGATTCATAAAATTCATTTTAAAAAGGAAATCGACGAAGTATATATTATATATATTATATATATAATATAATGGCCTGAATAGAACGTGCTACGCTGCGGCAGTTCGCGAATTACAACCATTGACTTCGAATTGACGTTGCGGGAGATCCGACCGCCGGATTCTCCTGAAACCAGAACCATTAGGTTCGCATTGAAAAGAGCTTTCCAATAAATAATAGAAATTTGAAATCTAACGGTTGGATTTGGAGATATGTCTAAATCAATTTCAGAAAAGGTCGCTGTAAGTGTAGTTCGATGGCCGCAGATGGAAATCAATTGTACGGGCCTTGATAAAATTATTAAAAATATCTATAATTTGTGCAAAATCAAAATAAATGATTTGAAAAGAACTGGGATGAAAAAATCCATATTTGAAAAGATAAAAATAGTTTTTTATCGAAATGAACTAGTTTTGAGCTAGAATTAAAATCAATTTATTTTTGAAATAAATAAATTGAATTTGAAATGGGTTTTAAATAACCAGAATTTCTATTATATTTAATTGGAATTGAAATAGAATGTGATTTGGGTTTATCATGGACTGTGTTTTAAATGACATTAGTTTTTAACCCAGTAAAAGAAGTTTTAATGAATCTCTAATTAGATTGAAATATGAATTGATAATTTAAATTATAAAAATTTGGAAATGATCGAAAGGGGAGTATCACCAGTTTTACTCCTAGCGATAGTTAAATCTTTAATTAGATTTGAACGTGAAATGGTAATTAAATTTACCGATAACACCGTGGTGTTAGTTATGGGGTAATAACAGTTTCGCTCCATGGGATGAATAGGTTGGGATTGGGAAATAAAATAAATATTTACTTCGGTGTGGTTCGCTAATCCCTACTAGTTTGGAAAACCATAATATGGTTTGAAATGATATCCAAAGGAAGATTGAAGAATAAATTTAAAAGAATTTAGCTTTGATAAAATTAATGGGAACCTTTCCCTAGGAGTGTGAATATCTGAATAAAAGAATATTCTAAATTGGAATGAGGCGTATATTGTGTTTTATAGCTCTTGTTGATTAAGATACGCGAGTTATTCAGAAAGTCCGGGTATAACCCATTCTGAATAACTGATTCGACGACGAGTCGAAGAGATTGAAGACGGTGCAAGACCGACGATCTTTACATCGAATGGATGGGTGCTACTGATGCTCACAATGGGAGTAGCTACCTTGAAGGGGGCTAAAGTGGTAGCCGTCCGGACGTACTTGGAGGTCGATGGATATGCGAGGAAAGTGCCTCCGGTTTCGTTCAGACCCAAAACGAACTTGTAAATGGACTGTGTGTCGGATATTGGAATTTATTTTGTGTGATTGATTTCTATTAAATATATATCTGTTTGGCGGCGGAGAATTTATTCTCTTGCTTAACGCCCTTCTCTGAGACGTACGAGCTCAGAGGTTATATATCGATGGATATCAATCGCATGGCATGAATTGCCCATGTGGCATGCCTAATTTGCAAATGATCAAGGCTTCTGTTGAAAAGCAAAGTCTTGTGGTTGATGATCAAAGTACAGCTTTAATATAGCGCTGCTTTGTGTATAGCTTTGATTCGTGAGCCTCACACCCCAGTATGGTGGTAAACTGATGGTTTGATCAGTATGCTTTTTAGTGGATGGGCACCTTAGTGGTGTCGTGGATTCGGTCGACCGAGATTGAGCTTAGTGCTCATAGGGATAGGGTAAGCGGTGTTTTCTCTCGCCGAGACGTAAGCCGCAGTGATACTCGATTTCCCAAAGGTGCGGATGTGCATTACGGTGTTTTCTCTCGTTGAGTCGTAAGCCGTTGTGGATGGCACTACGCGATCGATCTTTTGAATCAGGAGCCACCATGATGGAAATCCAATTTCCAAATATGACATTTTGTGGTTTTTATTGTATAGCCCAGTATTGGCGACATGATATATGGTACCCATGCCGTCTATGATTGATGCATTTATATTTGAAGTTGTTTTCTTCACTTATAGTAATAATATAAGATGAAATTTCACGTATCAAGCATATTTGGCTATTATAAGGGAAAACCCTATCCTCCGGCTTGCATTGAATTGTGTGATGGGACCTGGGTCTTATAATAGCTTCATTGTTCTTTATTTAGCATTGCGCTGTTTAATTTATGCACTGGTATTCTTGGGAGGAAACCCGTTCCGTGTTATACGGCGTGGTCCCTTGATTTACCTCACTTTAAAAACAAAGATTAATAACTGTTTTAGTTCTCACACCAGTCACATGACTGACCTGGAGTTTATTGTTTTAACCTAAACTCTGGGTGCCCTTATTTCCACATGGGCAGCTAGTAGTTTTGGTTTTGCAGATTTATATTCACAGGATCCTGATTTACAGCTGGAACGATATACAGAAAGCTCTGTATCCGTATATCTCTTCTAGTTGTGTTTTGTATTATTTCCGCTGCGATGTATTTAAATGTAATATAAATCTCTGATATTTTCTGTGTAATATTTATTCATACTCTGTATATTCTTATATTCTGATGGAATTGTTGTAATAAGCAATGAAATGTTCTTCTGTTTGTGTTCTGATTTGTCGTGTTCTCGAAGCAATCTGTACTTTCCTTCACGGGGAAGTTTGGATTTTCTCAGTGAGGCTTGAGGTTATAATATTTTGAACACCTGGCCACCGTTCACTTTGAATGCCACATCATCAGATCCGTCAAGTCACTAATTGACGTCCACAAATGTACTTTGGGTATAAAAGAAGTGCCCCTCTTTGCCACCACTCGGTATATTTGTAAAAATCATCGTACGTGGTTTCAGGAAATACTCCGTCAGACATTCGTCCATACAAGTCATCCAGGAATAGGATGAACCGAAGGTACTCTCCTATTGCATCCAATATAGGAATCACCCTATGGATCAGTAGTGTAACATCCCACCTCCGCTAGGGTCACTCACAAAGGGAATGCCCTAGTTTTGGAGGGGTATTATCTAGTAAACAGGCACAGAGATAACACAAGACAGAACATAAATAAAATAGAGTGTATAAAGCAGCGGATATAAACTTTAAAACCAAATCTCATTACTAAAAAATAGATTCAAAACCTCTTACATCAAAATGCAAAGTCATTATTTCATTACATCAAGTTCTAAAGAAGCAAAGTACTTAAAACAACATAAGTAAAATATTATTCCCCAAAAAGTGCATGAGTGCAGCCATAGCATAGCTCAAGACCAAACCGTACATGAGCTGTCAGAAAGCAAGCAAAGTCCAAGCTAAGAGCTAGAGTCTCCTCCCTGAGAACCTGGGAGGGGTGGGGGAACGAAAGACAAAGAGGCAAAAGAAAACTGGTCAGTCAAAAAGACTGGTAAGCCTTAGTGACTATCAGCATAGAAACTAGTAAAGTTAACAAGACATGAATAAACTGGAATTAAACATAAGAATGATGATAAGTCTGACATGATAACTAAGTTAACAAGATAACTCAAGTCTAACATTGCGTATTCAAGGTTCGCCATTCCAACTATACTGGTATACTAATCCCGTGTAAACTATAAATCAAGAAATAACCCCTTGGCCCAATATCATGAAGTGACCTAATTCGGGGTCCAACGACACGATCTAATCGATCGGCTCCCTACAAGTCTAGCTCGTCGTGTGTCTGTGTCATACAGCCCATCACGAATGTAGTCACATGTGCTAGGTCCACCATAGGGTGTATCAAGCCCTATGGTGCCAACCACTGACACGAATCAAGAATGCACAGATAATCCAAATGATGCAAAATGCCTGCTTTTTCAACTCCGGACTAAGTGCACGACCCTAGTCCGCCTAAACCTACAATGGCGCACCAACTCAGCCGTCGTTGTGGTCGCTTACAATCAGCCCAGCAATCGTGCCCCACCCTGCCTAGTCCCAGGGTACCGTGATACATCTAGTGGGTTACTGCTGAAAAGGACCGCGTAACTAGGGTTTCGTTCAGCTGGTTAAGTTGTCATTTAAAATCGAGACTTAACCCCATCTATGTGTCATGTCAAATTGACTAAGTGTGTCGTTCTAGTTCAAGACTTAGTCCTACGAATCATGTGTCAGGTTGGTTAAGTGTGTTCAAGCGGTTCATGACTTAACCCTATCCGATCAACGTGTCAAATTGGTTAAGTATATTCAAGTGGTCCATGACTTAACCCTATCCAGTGGCATTAATTTACTTAATGCACCCCTAACCTCTCACATTAGACTTGGTTATGGTTACTGGATGTGCCGGGCGGTTACGGGCAGATTTACACCATAACCTAGTCTAACCTCGGGTTTCGAGTGCGATATGACCAACTACTCTCATTGGGTCCTATTATTTGCAGTTACTGTATTCGCCGGGCCGTTCCGGGCAGATTTATACTGCAAACTCAATCCAACCTCGAGTTGGCCACGTTCAATTTATCTAAGCGTCACGTCCATGCTTAATTTTTCATGTCAAGTTCAAGTTCATGTTAACCCGGTTCATGATTCAAGTTTTCAAGTATAATTTCATGTCAAGTTTACATGTCATGTTTTCATGTCATATCATGTAAATTTTATAGCCAATTTCAAGTTTTCCTAATCTACCCAAAACGTATCCCCAACGTATGTGAATTCGCATCAACATAAGATATCAAGAAAGGGAATAACACAAAAAGGATAGTCATAGGATGGCAAAGGTGTTTACAAGTTAAGCATGACGATTATAACATTTCAGGCCTATGAATAAGGGTCTCAACATCAACTTGGCAGAATATGGTGATATACATGGTAATGGATTGACATAAGATAATATCCCCAATAATAGTTTCAACATCACATGTAATGTTTAGATAAAGGTCATGAGAGGTTTAGGTTAATAACATGAATATGTCCCAAATCAAGTTCATACAATAATCCACAAGTCAAAGTTTTACATGAATAGATCTAGGGTGTACAAAATTAGATCTAAAATAGTAGGTCAAAGAAGAATAGTCATAGATCAAGGATTTACAACGATAGATCCAACCTAGTTATCGTGTTTAGGCATAATTTCAGTTTACATCATGTTCATGTTAAATTTACAGTTTAGATCTAAGAGTAACTGGGGCTTACAGATCGTGGTTTTTGAGAACTAAGAACAGAAATTGTCGTAGGATCGTTGCAGAAGCTTTAATCTCTAGTTTGAATTGAGTTGCTAAGGTTGATGTTGATTAGCTTCTAGTTTTGATTCCAGCAGATTAGCGACGCCATTTTTATTTTTATTTAGAACAGAGGCAGAGTAGAAGCAGAATAGAATTGTGTGTAGAGAAGGCTAGGTTTGGGGCTGTTTAAACAGGTTTACGCAGATGAATCTGGACAGAAATCGGACTAGATACATCAGAACGAACACTGGCCCAAAAATGGGCTCGGGGACCAGGTCGACACCCAAGTCGACTGCGCAGTCGACCTGGTCCTGGGGGTGTCGACTGCCCAGTCGACTCCCCAGTCGACCTGGGTCTGGGCGGGAAATTTCCCGCCCAATCTGTTCTGCGTTTGAAATTCGAATTTTGAATTCGAATTCGAATTCGAGCTGTTTTTGATTCTGAAAATTCCTGAAACTTCGGAGGGTCATATCTCCCTCATACGGACTCCGATTCTTGCAAACTCGGACTCGTTTCCAAGCAGAATTCCGAGACGAACGCAATGGCTCAACCCGTTTCCCTTGGTTCTTATTTTAAAATCTAATTCTGCCTAGATTTATGGTTATAACACGTTATCAAAATACGGGTTGTTACATTCTCCCCTCCTTAAAGGATTTCGTCCCCAAATCTCTAAGTTATGAAGAACATATCCTACCATCCATCATCCATCTACTCAAAACATCATCCACAAGCAAACATTGTCCTTAAAAGATTTCTAATGCCGTATGAACATATGCATAAAGTGTGTGTATATGTTCATTATCTAATGCAAATGATCAGGCCATATTGATCTTTCTAATGCAAAATATGTTTAGTGTCATGAATCCAACATGTATGCAAATAATCCTAGTCACGTAAGCACTATATGTGTGCACAAACATTCATCCATATGCAACATTCATATGATGACACATTCAATTTCTTCCATAAATAAGTATAAACACTCATGCATATGCAATATGAAAATGTGTCTGAGCCGATCTAGTGCCTAATGTGTGTTATGCAACCATGAGCAATCACTTGCAACCACTTGCAACCATTCGCAAACATCAAGCATAACATGTTTCATATACATGTTTACATTCATAGGATTCTACCTAAGGTTCTCAAGACAGGATCGAAAGGATATACAAGATAAAACAGAGTATCTAGGGAAAAGAAGTTAAAGATGTACCCCTAGAAGGTCCTTCTTGTGGGGCTTGCCCTTGCTTCTTAGGGCATTTCTTGCTAATGTGTCCAGTTTCACCGCATTGAAAACATGCTCCTATCTTCATCTTCTTCTTCCTACAGTCCTGGACTATATGCCCATCAATACCATAGAAGTTGCATTTTCTTTTCTCACGTGACTTGTCATTCTTGTTGTTGCTGTTCTTTCCTCCTTTCTCGGAGTCTACCTTCTTGTCTTGAGACTCATTCGCCTTGACCTTCTTCTTGCCATTCTCGTCTTCTTCATGAAGTAGGGCCATATTCACCAAGCTTTCAAAGGTCGCCCCCATGGGTACATGAGTCATGGCCATAGTGTGGAGTGGCTCTCTCAATCCTCGAGCAAAAGCGTAGAGCCTTCTTCTCAGCCGTGTTGACTAAGTCCAAACCAAACTGAGCAAGCTGATTAAACTTATTCACGTATTCCCTAACTGACATGTCCCCTTGCTTGAGTGTCAGGAACCTCTCCATCTGAAGGCTCGCTTCTGCGGATGATAAAAACTTAAGCCTAAATCTCTCTCTAAAGTCTGCCCAAGTCTCAATTGGCATGGTAGCGTTGGTGACTTCCCACCAAAATGCAGCTTCCTCTTTCAACAACCATGCTGCCAACTGAACTTTCCTACGATCCTCCATATCGAAAACAACAAACAAGTCTTCAATCTCTTCTAGCCAGTTTCGCGCCTCAACGAAGGTTTCTGTTCCAACGAAGTTCTTGCCGCCCATTCCTATAAAGTCTTTGCATATTTTGGCGAAGGCGGTACCCGGAGGAGGAGGAGGAGGAACCGCGGCCACCGGGGGAGGAGGAGGGATATCTGTCGGGCCCGCGCCGTTAGCCCTAGCTTCCAAGTATCTTCGGAACCAGCCAGGTATGGGTACTCCCTCAGGAAGGTTAAGATCAGACATGCTGAAAAGCGAAAATGAAATAAGATTCAAATGAGGAAACAAAGGAAAGTGCTAATGGCTTTTGGGGAATAGCCTTTTATTAAAAATAAAACTTTTCTTAAAAAATGCTTCTTTATAAACGGTTTTGAAAACAGTTTCAGAAGGTTTTTAAAACTTTTGCCCAGTCTGGTAACCTTCTGCTCTGATACCAAATGTAACACCCCACCTCCGCTAGGGTCACTCACAAAGGGAATGCCCTAGTTTTGGAGGGGTATTATCTAGTAAACAGGCACAGAGATAACACAAGACAGAACATAAATAAAATAGAGTGTATAAAGCAGTGGATATAAACTTTAAAACCAAATCTCATTACTGAAAAATAGAGTCAAAACCTCTTATATCAAAATGCCAAGTCATTATTTCATTACATCAAGTTCTAAAGAAGCAAAGTACTTAAAACAACATAAGTAAAATATTATTCCCCAAAAAGTGCATGAGTGCAGCCACAGCATAGCTCAAGACCAAACCGTACATGAGCTATCAGAAAGCAAGCAAAGTCCAAGCTAAGAGCTAGAGTCTCCTCTGTAACAACCCGAAAATCTGGGCCAGTTTAAAATTTTTATTTTGGGCAATTTTAGCGAATTTTGTATATTTAAAATGAATTATTTTAAATAAAATCGATGTGAAATTTATTTTGAATAGAATTCGACGTATATATTATACGCGTCGTCGTTAGAATATAAATAATTATATATAATTATAAATAGAATTGAAAATGGCGCGGTAATTCGATAATTCGATTTCAAACTTCAATTGAATGTACCGGGTGCAAAACAATCCGGATTTTAGTGAAACCAAAATCATTAGGATCTAATTGATAATATCTTTCTAACGGAGGTAAGAAACTGAGATTTCACTTTAAAAATTGAGAGATATGTCCAGTTGAAAATTCTGAATAGTCGCTATGGAATTCAGGCCCTTAAAAATGGACATTTTGCAAATGACCTCGGATTTCGACGAAACCAGTTTTGTTGGATCCGTGAAGTCGAATTATTGCTAGGTTTCAAATTTCATAATTTTTCGAATCAATATGTGAGCGTGGCATAGGAAAACGCGTTTGACCAGTTTTAGTTGATTTTAAATCGACTGGAAATTGGCCATTTTTCATACGGTCTCAGAATTCGACGAAACTAGTTTTGTTAGGACCGTATCGTCAATACGAAGCTAGAAAATATTTTTCTAGAATTTTTCTAGTTAGTATGTGACCCCGGTAATTCGAAATGTACGTTTAAAATTCAATAAAGTGATTTAAATGTAAATTTAACGGAAACTGATTGTAACAGCCGAATCAACTTGCGGTACATATCCCATTGTGTTCGGAATGGGGGTAGAACGTTATGGACGACAGGCGGTGGGCCTCGTTTCGAGGTCGTATGTGAAAGTCAACTCTTTAGGATAAAATAAATTAATTAATTAATAAAGTAATAATAAAAAAAAATATCCCTCCTCCCTTTATCTCTCTGCCCCCCCCCCCCCCCCCCCCCCGTTCAAACAGAAATCGTTTTATAAAAAAAAAAAAAAGGGAAAATGGAATCAGAATCGGAGGGAGGGCGCGAGCGGCCTCCTCCATGCCGCCGCCGCCTCTGGCGAGCCCCCAACGTCGGACCACCTCACGCGAGCAACCCCCGATGGGTCGCGACGCCCACCCCCTCCCTGTAGCCGCCCTTCCCCTATCGCTCCTCCTCCCACGAGCCTCCAGAACCACCGCGACCCCCCTAACCCTAACCACCGCCACCATCCAAAACCCTAGCCCTCTGAAACCCGTGATCCACCCACAACCGCAACCGCCTACTCCTCCCTTCCTCCAGCCTCGCGCGAGCAGCAAATTCCCCCCTTTTTATCGAGCACTGTAAGTTTTTTTGATTTGATTTTATTTTTATTTATTTGTTTTTTTTATTATTTTATGCAATTAGAATATTAAAACTGTTTTTTTAATTAGAATATTAAAACTGATTTTATTTTTAGATTTTAAATAGCAAAAGATTTAAACTTTAAAGTAGAAAAGACGGTATTTTTAAAGGTGAAAAGATAGGATTTTTTGCTTGGTAAAAGGTATGATCTTTATATTTTTAAAGTGATAAAAATATGATTTTTATATTTTTAAAGTATTAAAAATATAATCTTTACTATATAGGAACATTAAAAATATGATTTTTATATTTTTAAAGTACTAAAAATATAATCTTTATAGGATAGAGAACATAAAAATATCATCTTTGTGTATGTAGCAAAATAAAAATCTGATTTTTATTTTCTATACGTCGAAATAAAATGCTGATTTTTATAAAGATGAAATCTTTATAGTTGAAAAGGCGAGATCTTTATATATAGAATAACGATGTAAAAATAGAATTTTTATCTATATAGTAGCGGTGTAAAAATAGCATTTTTATCCATATAGCGTCAAAGAAAAAAATGTGATTTTTATATATTGAACTTCGAAGTAAAAATATGATTTTTATATTTTGAATAGCAAAGTAAAAATTCGATTTTTAAATATATGAAGTGATTATAAAAATATGATTTTTAAATTGAAAGTGAACAAATAAAAATGTGAATTTTATTTTAAAAACATCGAAATATAAAAATGTGTGATTTTTATATATATAGTGACTACGGGCAACGAAGATGACGAAGATGGGATAACGAAGAAGAGTCAAGATGATTGGATAGCTTTCGGTGAGAACTTCTCACTCTAAATTTCCTTTCTAGTTATATATAGATATACTAGGATGCAGACGGTGTTTAGTAGCACCCGACACAATCGTCCACAGACCATGGACTTGTTTGTTTGGCTGTTTGGTGATTGATTGCGATATTGGTTTGAATGTGGTTTGTGGTGTGAAAAATCGAATCGATAAATTGGTTAGGATTAGACGTGCGCCGTTATAAGGCGAAGGAGTAAGGCTAGGTTAGACTCTTACTCCAAATTTTGTGGTTTTTATAACGAAAGTGATTTGATTGATGTGTGAATGGCGTGGGCCTTCACTAGACCGGGGATAAGGCTAGGCCTCGTCCCGTTTCTAGTATCGTGCCGTTATGCCGCCGAAATTTTCTAAAATATGTTAGAAAAATAAAAATATCATTTTTATTATGTAAATGAAATGAATAGAAATTCATGTGTTGAAATAGAATATTTTATCGTTAAAAATATAATTTTTAACGCGAAAGTGAATAAATAAATATTTATAAACAAATCGGCCGATTTGTTTATATACACTGATTTGACTGATATTGATTGGGTCGATAAATTTTACACATCGCCCAGCTGCACAAATAAAATCTGTGTTTGATTGTTTGAAACCCCACACGGGTGTTGGGATGAAATTTGATGTTCACTCATCCTGATTGATTAAGTATGTCGATCGATTGATTAACAGGCTGTTATAAGCGTCGGATATCTATATTTGATGCTTATACAGTGTAGTGCACTTTGGTTGATGGTTGATTATTTTTCAATGCTATTATATACATGTGTTGTATGGAATCCATATAATTAACACTATATGGTGATTGATTGGGCCTCATTCCAATCGGGAAAATAATGAATATTATAAAAGAAAATTCATGTGTTGAATATAAAAATAGTCATGTGTTGACGATGTTCATGTGTTGAAAATATTTGTGTGTTGAGTAAAATATTTTAAATAATAAAAATTACATCTTTATCATATTTACGATTAGAATCTACTTTACGGTGGAGTCTAATTAAAATCAAACGATAGATACCTTAGTTTTATAAAATATTTTACATAACAAAAATAGTGATGTGTTGACAGTACTCATGTGTTGAGATTAGTCGTGTGTTGAAAGAAATATAGATTCATGTGTTGAATGAGATAAATATTCATTTGTTGGATAGAATAAAGGAGTTTTGAAAAATATAAAGCCGTGTTGATTAGAGATGCGTGATTTCGACGTGAACGATATTTATATCGATTTTAAACGATTTCGAAATGAATTGAAAACGATTTCGAAATGAATTGAATTGAAAACGATTTCGAAATGAATTGAATTGAAAACGATTTCGAAATGAATTGAAAACGATTTCGAAATGAATTGAATTGAAAACGAATTCAAATTGAATTAAAATTTGAATTGAAATGAATTCAAATTGAATTAAAATTTGAATTGAAATGAATTTTAAAACGAATTTATAAAGAAGAATTCAATTTTGATTTGAATTGAAAAGAAAGTTGAAATTGCTTTTGAAACGATTTTAAAGCTATTTATATAATTCGTTTTAAATAGAAATCGACGAAATATATATTATATATATTATATATATAATATAATGGCCTGAATAGAACGCGCCGCGCCGCGGTAGTTCGTGAATTTCGACCATTTATTTCAAACGGACATTGCGGGAGACCCGACCGTCGGATTCTCCTAAAACCGGAACCGTTGGGTTCGTATCGAAAAGATCTTTCCAATGAATATTAGAAATTTGAAATCTAACGGTTGGATTTGGAATTATGTCCAAATCAATTTCAGAAAAGGTCGCTGTAAGTGCAGTTCGATGGCCGTTGTTGGAAATCGACTGTACGGGCCTTGATAAAATTATCAAAAATATCTATAATTTGTGTAAAATTATAATATGTGAATTGGAAAGATTTGGGGTGAAAAACTCCATATTTGAAAAGATAAAAATAGATTTCTATCGAAATAAACTAGTTTTGAACTAGAATTAGAATCAATTTATTTTTGAAATAAATAAATTGAATTTGAAAGTGATTTTGGAAATAATCGATAATTTCCAATACGTGGATTGGACTGGAGTTGAATCGAAATTATCTTCGGGATATTTCGATGTTGGATTTCGTGACTATACAAATATTGTTATGGGGATTTGAAAGATATTTTATATCGTTATTTCCAATACGATATTTGTCGGTTTCAGAATTTGATATTGAATATAAGCCGATATATTTTCTATTCAGAGCCTTGTACTTAATATCAAATGTGATTTGGGTTTATCGTGAATCGTGTTTTAGATGACATTGGTTCTTTAACCCAGTTAAAGACAGGATATTGATTTTTGAAAGGATTAAAGCTAAGTGGAGTTTTAATGAATCTTTAATTAGATTAAAATGTGAATGGATAATTTAAATTATCAAATCTGAAAGGTGATCGAGAATGGAGTACCACCAGTTTTGCTCCAAAGCGGTAGTTAAATCTTTAATTAGATTTGAACGTGAAATGGTAATTAATTTTACCGATAACACCGTGGTGTTAGATATGGAGTATCGCCAGTTTTGCTCCATGGGATATATAGGTTGGGATTGGGAAATAAAACAAATAATTACTTCGGTGTGGTTCGTTAATCCCGACTAGTTTGAAATGATATCCAAAGGAAGATTATAGGATAAATTTAGAAGAATTTATCTTGGATAAAATTAATGGGAACATTTCCCTAAGAATGTGTTTTTGTGAATAAAAGAATATTCTGAATTGGAATGAGGCGTTCGTTGTGTTTGTGTAACATTTTGTATGTATATATATAACATAACACTAATCCAGATATTTCTCAAAGCAAAGGGGCCAGTGTGAACGCGCTCCGTTTCTTTGGCAAAAAGTGAGCTTGACGGGGTTCGAACTCAGGTCTCTCAGCACCAATTCCTATGCCTTTACCAGTGTGCTACTACTTCTTTTGCAATTGAAATGAATTTGATGTGAGGAAGTAGCTCTTTCTTGTAGTTGGCCTTTGATTTGAATTGAAGGAGGCATTTTTTGACATCCTGTAACAACATACAAAAGTAACCAAAGTATCATTTATTTATTTACAAAAGATAAAGCATAAGAGTAATAAAATAAACACTTTTCAGTGTCAATCAAATACCCCCACACTTATCTTTTACTCGTCCTCGAGTAAAACAAAAAATGAAAAACTAGATAGGTCACACTTTCGTAGGAAACACGATTGCATTGAGCGTATGCAACAAGCCGTTAAACCTCTAGGTGTCCCTAGTAGGACGAGTGGTGTCTCGTGAGGGTTTTCAGCGGATACTACCCACAAAATCCAAATGCAGTATGTTATAATTCTAATGAAACTACATGAATGCAATGGACATATGCAAAAAAAAAAAAAAGTGAAAAATGACAACACGACTTATTTCAGGAAAGTGGTACAAGTTATGTTAATAATTTCTAACCAGTTGGTTTTATTTTAGATACCTCGACTTGTCACAAATTTTCAATATAAATCAAGTTTTCAAATGTTAAATTCCAGTTTGGCCAGTCAGTTCGGTCGATAACATAGTGCAGCCATGAAATAAATTCTTAGTTTGCTTGGCACAGTTTGTAAAGTGGTATTCTAATTTTCTCATGTATGGATAGTCAAATCAATAAGGTCAAGAAGTGTTTGGGTATCATCGCTTATTCTTTATTCTATAAAATTTTAAGATTTATGAATAAGTACATACACCTAAAAAGACCAAGGTTTACCACCCATGCACTGCCTCGCGGACTAACGGAGAGTGGGTAAAGAGCTTGGCGGATTGTGCAGGCCGACTTTGACTTTGTCAACAACGTGTCGGTAATCCTTAGGTGTCCAATCCCATTAAATGAGACCAAGATATTCCAACTTTGACTTTGTCAACAACGTGTCGGATAGAGCTTGGCGGGTTTGCACACCAACGCTCGATATACAAGCAATGTTGGATACCCTTGGAATACTATTATTATTATTATCGAAAATATAAGCACAAAAGAGAGTTATGCGAATTCAACTTAACACAACTTAGTTTTAAAGATTTGAAAAGCCAATATAAGTATTTTAAGTCCTCCACTTATTTAAACAAAGTCTACAATATAGAATAGATTTCATGGCCATCACCTAAGAATCTCCCTATGTACCGGTTACACTATTATCCCTCAAAATTAAACTTTTCATTATATTTCAAATTCGATCTAAGTTGAGAGAGAAAAATACTATCAACTGGCTAAAAATTGTAAACTTATTTTGTTGTATCAATTGAAAATGAGTCGTATTTTCCAAAAAAAAAATTATGGTATGTTACTACAATCTAAAATGCATGAAGGTCCTACTCAAATGGCTGAAAATAAAAAGAAATAAAAACAAAGAAAATGAAAATGGATGAAATGCAGACTCATCGGCGCTAGTCTATGAATTAGAAAAGCGCGACATTTGTAATAAATTCTGCAAGCATACAGGTGTGTAGCATACAAGTCGAACACAGGGAGGAAAGTTAAATTTTATTATTTATATGTTTCGTGGGCGTGTTAGACAGAACTTTGGGGGTTGTTTTCAATGTTGTTGAAATAATGTTATTGAAACTGCTACAAATCTGAATCTAATCAGACGTATATCAAATTCAACAACAGGAAAGAAAATAACAAGTACTAGCAAAAACGACAAAAGTAAATAATAACTGGAACAATAACAGAGAATTAAAAATAGAGTTGCTGTTGAAACTAATCAAACAGTCAACACTAGTATGCAGTAACAAAGACAATAACAATATGTGTTCTACCGAATCTAATCATGTAGATACACAAATTGTTTTAAAAGAAAAGTAAATAACTAGAACAAGAAAATTTTATTAAACTAATGGCAGTACAGAATTATGAGATGCCTTTTTTACAATGGTTACAATCACATATTTATAGATGAGAAGGGGAAAACCCTAACTAGGTCTATGAATAAATGGCCCTCCTTATTCATGAATATTTCTTGCCTTTCTTGACCACCTGATTGGAGAAAATCTGGGCATATCATGGAAAATATTTTCCATATCTTTCAATTTTCCCATGTGGCTTGATTGATAGAAGATTGCATCCAATTAACTCTTCCAAACAAGGACGCTTATCAGACTCCAAAGGCAATATAAGATAAAATCTTCAAAATTGGTTTTTCTTCTTGGCAGCAATTCAATCAGAAATTCTTCTAATTGCAATTGAATGATTTGAATTTACTTCCATGATGAGAATATGGCTATTGCTGAGATGTTAATTGGTGCACATCATAAATATATACACATGAATATGTGTATGTATATATATAACATAACACTAATCCAGATATTTCTCAAAGCAAAGGGGCCAGTGTGAACGCGCTCCGTTTCTTTGGCAAAAAGTGAGCTTGACGGGGTTCGAACTCAGGTCTCTCAGCACCAATTCCTATGCCTTTACCAGTGTGCTACTACTTCTTTTGCAATTGAAATGAATTTGATGTGAGGAAGTAGCTCTTTCTTGTAGTTGGCCTTTGATTTGAATTGAAGGAGGCATTTTTTGACATCCTGTAACAACATACAAAAGTAACCAAAGTATCATTTATTTATTTACAAAAGATAAAGCATAAGAGTAATAAAATAAACACTTTTCAGTGTCAATCACATTTGTTAATTATATACGTGGGTTATCCAGAAAGGCCGGGTTATACCCATTCTGAATAACCGATTCGACGAGATGTCGAAGATGAAGACGGTGGTTGAAGACCGGAAGTCTTCACATCGTTTGGGTGATTACTGATGATCTTGATTGGGCTGTACACCCAAGATGAGGGAAACAGTCGGTGATCGTCCAGACGTACTTGGAGATCGATGGATATGCGAGGAAAGTGCCTCCGGTTTCGTTCAGACCCAGAACGGACTTGTAAATGGATTGTGTGTCTGACATTGGATTTTATTCTGTGTTGATTGATCTCTATTAAATATACATCTGTTTGGCGGCGGAGAATTTATTCTCTTGCTTAACACCCTTCTCTGAGACATACGAGCTCAGAGGTTGTATATCGATGGACATCAGTCGCATGGAGTGAATTGCCAATGTGGCATGCGTAAGTGGCAATTGATCAAGGCTTCTGTTGAAAAGCAAAGTCTTGTGGTTGATGATCAAAGCACGGCCTGTGTGGCATAGCTTTGTGTATAACGCGAATTCGCGAGCCTCACACCTCGGTATGAGTTAAAAACGGGAGACGGACCGCTGGGAGAGCACGACGTTTCTTTCTAGCTAGGGTGGTGTCAGTGACCTACCAGCCCTGACATTTATATACTTTTCACCTGTGTGGTTGTTGGATACGAGGCGCCTCGGATATAGGTCTGTAAGGACCGGGAAACGTGTGTTCAGGAATTGCCAATCCTCAAAAGTAAGAGAGGACCGGCCCAGCCGATTCCAAGGATCATAGTGGGGTCCTGGGACATTTGCTAGAGTGTCTCGAACGCGGAGAGGAGCTTGCCCCTTGCCTCGACTCATGACGGAATCCAATTTCCAATACGTGATGTTTCGGTTTTATTTGTAGAGCCTAGTATGGCGACATAGTAGATGGTAGCTATGCCGCCTATGATTGATATTTATGATTGAAATTGTTTTGACACTATACACTTATAATAGTATCAAATAATGTGTTTTAAACGTATCAAGCATGCTTTGGCTGTTATAAGGTAAAAACCCTATCCTCCGGCTTGCGTTGCATTGTGTGATGGGACCTGGGTCTTATAACAGCTTCATTTTTCTTTATTTAGCATTGCGCTGTTTGTTCTATGCACTGGTATTCTTGGGAGGAAACCCGTTCCGTGTTATACGGCGTGGTCCCTTGATTTACCTTACTTTAAAAATAAAGATTAATAACTGTTTTAGTTCTCACACCAGTCACATGACTGACCTGGAGTTTATTGTTTTTAACCTAAACTCTGGGTGCCCCTATTTTCCACACGGGCAGCTAGTAGTTTTGGTTTTGCAGATTTATATTCACAGGGTCCTGATTTACAGCTGGAACGATGCTCGGAAAGCTCTGTATCCGTGTATCACTTCTAGTTGTGTTTTGTATATTTTTCCGCTGCTATGTAATTTATTGTAATCTCTGATATTTATCGAATGTAATTTATTCATTTATACTCTGTATATTCTTGTATCTGATGGAATTGTTGTAATAACAATGAAATGTTCTTCCGTATGCGCTCTGTTTTGTCTTGTCCTCAATTCTATCCGTGCTTTCCTTCACGGGGAAGTTCGGGTCGTCTCAATTTGGTATCAGAGCTTTGGTTTACAGAGCTCGAGAACAAGACACATTAGAACCATACGAAAGAATTCATCAGATATTGGATTAGTAATATCCAATTAGAATGACTCGTTAGAGATAGGATCAGTAGTATCCTAGAACGAGTGTGAAGAGTATATTTTTCAAATGGAAACAAATTTTGTTTTGAAAATTTAAATCGTTTTATACGTATTTGAATATTTATTTATGTTGTATATGGACAATCGAGTATATATAGATTTCGCGTATACGCGTCATGAACGTATATTCGAAGTTTTAATATACTGGATAGATATAGAATCACATTCTAGACACCCGGGGATAATTCTGGTGATGTGGCCACATCATCAGTATTTATGTTCGTATTTCGAAGGTGTGATATCTATATATTTCCATTAGGCTGGTGTGAGAACCAAAACTTATATAGCTAGAACACATTGTTGTGAATTGGCATCAAAAACAAGATTTTCTGTATATGTATCAAATTATAAATTTGAAACTCTAATCCACTAATTGATTGATGTTCGAGTTGCTTGTTTATTTATTTGCTAATTTTTATCCATTTAGCCTAACTGTATCAAATATTGAATTGTATTGAAAATTGGTCGCATTTGCTTGCATATACATATATATCATTGAACAGGTCATAGCAAGGAGGCTAGAGCCGAAGAATAAAATTTGTTTGCCCGACAAATAGGTACATGTTTACTACATAATTTCCTGTTTTGTTTGGGTGATGATGATTTTGTGAGCCTATTGGCTAGCCGCTTGGCTTTTTCTTTTTCTTTTTGAGATCTGAAGGGCCGGGGAAGCTATTTGAAATTCCCCGATGCTCCCGGTGCAGGGGAGGTTATGGCGAAATTTTTCAAAAATTTAGGGTGTTAGCCAAATTTTTGAAAATTTGGAAATTCTCAAAAACTTAAAAGTTAGAGAATGGAAGCCAGATCGAACATAGTGTTGAATAATCAAACCACTTTCGACTTTGTTCCTTTTCGGGGACGAAAAGTTTTAAGTGGGGGAGATTGTAATAACCCGAAAATCTGGGCCAGTTTAAAATTTTTATTTTGGGCAATTTTAGCGAATTTTGTATATTTAAAATGAATTATTTTAAATAAAATCGACGTGAAATTTATTTTGAATAGAATTCGACGTATATATTATACGCGTCGTCGTTAGAATATAAATAATTATATATAATTATAAATAGAATTGAAAATGGCGCGGTAGTTCGATAATTCGATTTCAAACTTCAATTGCATGTACCGGGTGCAAAACAATCCGGATTTTAGTGAAACCAAAATCATTAGGATCTAATTGATAATATCTTTCTAACGGAGGTAAGAAACTGAGATTTCACTTTAAAAATTGAGAGATATGTCCAGTTGAAAATTCTGAATAGTCGCTATGGAATTCAGGCCCTTAAAAATGGACATTTTGCAAATGACCTCGGATTTCGACGAAACCAGTTTTGTTGGATCCGTGAAGTCGAATTATTGCTAGGTTTCAAATTTCATAATTTTTCGAATCAATATGTGAGCGTGGCATAGGAAAACGCGTTTGACCAGTTTCAGTTGATTTTAAATCGACTGGAAATTGGCCATTTTTCATACGGTCTCAGAATTCGACGAAACTAGTTTTGTTAGGACCGTATCGTCAATACGAAGCTAGAAAATATTTTTCTAGAATTTTTCTAGTTAGTATGTGACCCCGGTAATTCGAAATGTACGTTTAAAATTCAATAAAGTGATTTAAATGTAAATTTAACGGAAACTGATTGTAACAGCCGAATCAACTTGCGGTACATATCCCATTGTGTTCGGAATGGGGGTAGAACGTTATGGACGACAGGCGGTGGGCCTCGTTTCGAGGTCGTATGTGAAAGTCAACTCTTTAGGATAAAATAAATTAATTAATTAATAAAGTAATAATAAAAAAAAATATCCCTCCTCCCTTTATCTCTCTGGCCCCCCCCCCCCCCGTTCAAACAGAAATCGTTTTATAAAAAAAAAAAAAGGGAAAATGGAATCGGAATCGGAGGGAGGGCGCGAGCGGCCTCCTCCATGCCGCCGCCGCCTCTGGCGAGCCCCCAACGTCGGACCACCTCACGCGAGCAACCCCCGATGGGTCGCGACGCCCACCCCCTCCCTGTAGCCGCCCTTCCCCTATCGCTCCTCCTCCCACGAGCCTCCAGAACCACCGCGACCCCCCTAACCCTAACCACCGCCACCATCCAAAACCCTAGCCCTCTGAAACCCGTGATCCACCCACAACCGCAACCGCCTGCTCCTCCCTTCCTCCAGCCTCGCGCGAGCAGCAAATTCCCCCCTTTTTATCGAGCACTGTAAGTTTTTTTGATTTGATTTTATTTTTATTTATTTGTTTTTTTTATTATTTTATGCAATTAGAATATTAAAACTGTTTTTTTAATTAGAATATTAAAACTGATTTTATTTTTAGATTTTAAATAGCAAAAGATTTAAACTTTAAAGTAGAAAAGACGGTATTTTTAAAGGTGAAAAGATAGGATTTTTGCTTGGTAAAAGGTATGATCTTTATATTTTTAAAGTGATAAAAATATGATTTTTATATTTTTAAAGTATTAAAAATATAATCTTTACTATATAGGAACATTAAAAATATGATTTTTATATTTTTAAAGTATTAAAAATATAATCTTTATAGGATAGAGAACATAAAAATATCATCTTTGTGTATGTAGCAAAATAAAAATCTGATTTTTATTTTCTATACGTCGAAATAAAATGCTGATTTTTATAAAGATGAAATGTTTATAGTTGAAAAGGCGAGATCTTTATATATAGAATAACGATGTAAAAATAGAATTTTTATCTATATAGTAGCGGTGTAAAAATAGCATTTTTATCCATATAGCGTCAAAGAAAAAAATGTGATTTTTATATATTGAACTTCGAAGTAAAAATATGATTTTTATATTTTGAATAGCAAAGTAAAAATTCGATTTTTAAATATATGAAGTGATTATAAAAATATGATTTTTAAATTGAAAGTGAACAAATAAAAATGTGAATTTTATTTTAAAAACATCGAAATATAAAAATGTGTGATTTTTATATATATAGTGACTACGGGCAACGAAGATGACGAAGATGGGATAACGAAGAAGAGTCAAGATGATTGGATAGCTTTCGGTGAGAACTTCTCACTCTAAATTTCCTTTCTAGTTATATATAGATATACTAGGATGCAGACGGTGTTTAGTAGCACCCGACACAATCGTCCACAGACCATGGACTTGTTTGTTTGGCTGTTTGGTGATTGATTGCGATATTGTTTTGAATGTGGTTTGTGGTGTGAAAAATCGAATCGATAAATTGGTTAGGATTAGACGTGCGCCGTTATAAGGCGAAGGAGTAAGGCTAGGTTAGACTCTTACTCCAAATTTTGTGGTTTTTATAACGAAAGTGATTTGATTGATGTGTGAATGGCGTGGGCCTTCACTAGACCGGGGATAAGGCTAGGCCTCGTCCCGTTTCTAGTATCGTGCCGTTATGCCGCCGAAATTTTCTAAAATATGTTAGAAAAATAAAAATATCATTTTTATTGTGTAAATGAAATGAATAGAAATTCATGTGTTGAAATAGAATATTTTATCGTTAAAAATATAATTTTTAACGCGAAAGTGAATAAATAAATATTTATAAACAAATCGGCCGATTTGTTTATATACACTGATTTGACTGATATTGATTGGGTCGATAAATTTTACACATCGCCCAACTGCACAAATAAAATCTGTGTTTGATTGTTTGAAACCCCACACGGGTGTTGGGATGAAATTTGATGTTCACTCATCCTGATTGATTAAGTATGTCGATCGATTGATTGACAGGCTGTTATAAGCGTCGGATATCTATATTTGATGCTTATACAGTGTAGTGCACTTTGGTTGATGGTTGATTATTTTTCAATGCTATTATATACATGTGTTGTATGGAATCCATATAATTAACACTATATGGTGATTGATTGGGCCTCATTCCAATCGGGAAAATAATGAATATTATAAAAGAAAATTCATGTGTTGAATATAAAAATAGTCATGTGTTGACGATGTTCATGTGTTGAAAATATTCGTGTGTTGAGTAAAATATTTTAAATAATAAAAATTACATCTTTATCATATTTACGATTAGAATCTACTTTACGGTGGAGTCTAATTAAAATCAAACGATAGATACCTTAGTTTTATAAAATATTTTACATAACAAAAATAGTGATGTGTTGACAGTACTCATGTGTTGAGATTAGTCGTGTGTTGAAAGAAATATAGATTCATGTGTTGAATGAGATAAATATTCATTTGTTGGATAGAATAAAGGAGTTTTGAAAAATATAAAGCCGTGTTGATTAGAGATGCGTGATTTCGACGTGAACGATATTTATATCGATTTTAAACGATTTCGAAATGAATTGAAAACGATTTCGAAATGAATTGAATTGAAAACGATTTCGAAATGAATTGAATTGAAAACGATTTCGAAATGAATTGAAAACGATTTCGAAATGAATTGAATTGAAAACGAATTCAAATTGAATTAAAATTTGAATTGAAATGAATTCAAATTGAATTAAAATTTGAATTGAAATGAATTTTAAAACGAATTTATAAAGAAGAATTCAATTTTGATTTGAATTGAAAAGAAAGTTGAAATTGCTTTTGAAACGATTTTAAAACTATTTATATAATTCGTTTTAAATAGAAATCGACGAAATATATATTATATATATTATATATATAATATAATGGCCTGAATAGAACGCGCCGCGCCGCGGTAGTTCGTGAATTTCGACCATTTATTTCAAACGGACATTGCGGGAGATCCGACCGTCGGATTCTCCTAAAACCGGAACCGTTGGGTTCGTATCAAAAAGAGCTTTCCAATGAATATTAGAAATTTGAAATCTAACGGTTGGATTTGGAATTATGTCCAAATCAATTTCAGAAAAGGTCGCTGTAAGTGCAGTTCGATGGCCGTTGTTGGAAATCGACTGTACGGGCCTTGATAAAATTATCAAAAATATCTATAATTTGTGTAAAATTATAATATGTGAATTGGAAAGATTTGGGGTGAAAAACTCCATATTTGAAAAGATAAAAATAGATTTCTATCGAAATAAACTAGTTTTGAACTAGAATTAGAATCAATTTATTTTTGAAATAAATAAATTGAATTTGAAAGTGATTTTGGAAATAATCGATAATTTCCAATACGTGGATTGGACTGGAGTTGAATCGAAATTATCTTCGGGATATTTCGATGTTGGATTTCGTGACTATACAAATATTGTTATGGGGATTTGAAAGATATTTTATATCGTTATTTCCAATACGATATTTGTCGGTTTCAGAATTTGATATTGAATATAAGCCGATATATTTTCTATTCAGAGCCTTGTACTTAATATCAAATGTGATTTGGGTTTATCGTGAATCGTGTTTTAGATGACATTGGTTCTTTAACCCAGTTAAAGACAGGATATTGATTTTTGAAAGGATTAAAGCTAAGTGGAGTTTTAATGAATCTTTAATTAGATTAAAATGTGAATGGATAATTTAAATTATCAAATCTGAAAGGTGATCGAGAATGGAGTACCACCAGTTTTGCTCCAAAGCGATAGTTAAATCTTTAATTAGATTTGAACGTGAAATGGTAATTAATTTTACCGATAACACCGTGGTGTTAGATATGGAGTATCGCCAGTTTTGCTCCATGGGATATATAGGTTGGGATTGGGAAATAAAACAAATAATTACTTCGGTGTGGTTCGTTAATCCCGACTAGTTTGAAATGATATCCAAAGGAAGATTATAGGATAAATTTAGAAGAATTTATCTTGGATAAAATTAATGGGAACATTTCCCTAAGAATGTGTTTTTGTGAATAAAAGAATATTCTGAATTGGAATGAGGCGTTCGTTGTGTTTGTGTAACATTTGTTAATTATATACGTGGGTTATCCAGAAAGGCCGGGTTATACCCATTCTGAATAACCAATTCGACGAGATGTCGAAGATGAAGACGGTGGTTGAAGACCGGAAGTCTTCACATCGTTTGGGTGATTACTGATGATCTTGATTGGGCTGTACACCCAAGATGAGGGAAACAGTCGGTGATCGTCCAGACGTACTTGGAGATCGATGGATATGCGAGGAAAGTGCCTCCGGTTTCGTTCAGACCCAGAACGGACTTGTAAATGGATTGTGTGTCTGACATTGGATTTTATTCTGTGTTGATTGATCTCTATTAAATATACATCTGTTTAGCGGCGGAGAATTTATTCTCTTGCTTAACGCCCTTCTCTGAGACATACGAGCTCAGAGGTTGTATATCGATGGACATCAGTCGCATGGAGTGAATTGCCAATGTGGCATGCGTAAGTGGCAATTGATCAAGGCTTCTGTTGAAAAGCAAAGTCTTGTGGTTGATGATCAAAGCACGGCCTGTGTGGCATAGCTTTGTGTATAACGTGAATTCGCGAGCGTCACACCTCGGTATGAGTTAAAAACGGGAGACGGACCGCTGGGAGAGCACGACGTTTCTTTCTAGCTAGGGTGGTGTCAGTGACCTACCAGCCCTGACATTTATATACTTTTCACCTGTGTGGTTGTTGGATACGAGGCGCCTCGGATATAGGTCTGTAAGGACCGGGAAACGTGTGTTCAGGAATTGCCAATCCTCAAAAGTAAGAGAGGACCGGCCCAGCCGATTCCAAGGATCATAGTGGGGTCCTGGGACATTTGCTAGAGTGTCTCGAACGCGGAGAGGAGCTTGCCCCTTGCCTCGACTCATGACGGAATCCAATTTCCAATACGTGATGTTTCAGTTTTATTTGTAGAGCCTAGTATGGCGACATAGTAGATGGTAGCTATGCCGCCTATGATTGATATTTATGATTGAAATTGTTTTGACACTATACACTTATAATAGTATCAAATAATGTGTTTTAAACGTATCAAGCATGCTTTGGCTGTTATAAGGTAAAAACCCTATCCTCCGGCTTGCGTTGCATTGTGTGATGGGACCTGGGTCTTATAACAGCTTCATTTTTCTTTATTTAGCATTGCGCTGTTTGTTCTATGCACTGGTATTCTTGGGAGGAAACCCGTTCCGTGTTATACGGCGTGGTCCCTTGATTTACCTTACTTTAAAAATAAAGATTAATAACTGTTTTAGTTCTCACACCAGTCACATGACTGACCTGGAGTTTATTGTTTTTAACCTAAACTCTGGGTGCCCCTATTTTCCACACGGGCAGCTAGTAGTTTTGGTTTTGCAGATTTATATTCACAGGGTCCTGATTTACAGCTGGAACGATGCTCGGAAAGCTCTGTATCCGTGTATCACTTCTAGTTGTGTTTTGTATATTTTTCCGCTGCTATGTAATTTATTGTAATCTCTGATATTTATCGAATGTAATTTATTCATTTATACTCTGTATATTCTTGTATCTGATGGAATTGTTGTAATAACAATGAAATGTTCTTCCGTATGCGCTCTGTTTTGTCTTGTCCTCAATTCTATCCGTGCTTTCCTTCACGGGGAAGTTCGGGTCGTCTCATCCTCCCTGAGAACCTTGGGGGGGGGGGAACGAAAGACAAAGAGGCGATAGAAAACGGGTCAGTCAAAAAGACTGGTAAGCCCTAGTGACTATCAGCATAGAAACTAGTAAAGTTAACAAGACATGAATAAACTGGAATTAAACAAAGGAATGATGATAAGTCTGACATGATAACTAAGTTAACAAGATAACTCAAGTCTAACATTGCGTATTCAAGGTTCGCCATACAAACTATACTGGTATACTAGTCCCGTGTCAACTATAAATCAAGAAATAATCCCTTGGCCCAATATCGTGAAACGACCCAATTCAGGGTCCAACGGCACGATCTAATCGATCGGCTCCCTACAAGTCTAGCTCGTCGTGTGTCTATGTCATACGGCCCTATCACGAATGTAGTCACCTGTGCTAGGTCCACCATAGGGTGTATCAAGCCCTATAGTGCCAACCACCGACACGAATCAAGAATGCATAGATAATCCTACTGATGTCCAATGCCTTCTTTTTCAACTCCGGACTAAGTGCACGACCCTAGTCCGCCTGAACCTACAATGGTGCACCAACTCAGCCGTCGTTGTGGTCGCTTACAATCAGCCCAGCAATCGTGCCCCACCCTGCCTAGTCCTAGGGTACCGTGATACATCTAGTGGGTTACTGCTGAAAAGGACCGCGTAACTAGGGTTTCGTTCAGCAGGTTAAGTTGTCATTTAAAATCGAGACTTAACCCCATCTACGTGTCATGTAAAATTGACTAAGTGTGTCGTTCTAGTTCAAGACTTAGTCCTACGAATCATGTGTCAGGTTGGTTAAGTGTGTTCAAGCGGTTCATGACTTAACCCTATCCAATCAACGTGTCAAATTGGTTAAGTATATTCAATTGGTCCATGACTTAACCCTGTCCAGTGGCATTAATTTACTTAATGCACCCCTAACCTCTCACATTAGACTTGGTTATCGTTACTGGATGTGCCGGGCGGTTCCGGGCAGATTTACACCATAACCTAGTCTAACCTCACGTTTCGAGTGCGATATGACCAACTACTCACATTGGGTCCTATTGTTTGCAGTTACTGGATTCGCCGGGCAGTTCCGGGCAGATTTATACTGCAAACTCAACCCAACCTCGAGTTGGCCACGTTCATGTTATCTAAGTGTCATGTCCATGCTTAATTTTTCATGTCAAGTTCAAGTTCTTGTTAACCAGGTTCATGATTCAAGTTTTCAAGTATAATTTCATGTCAAGTTTACATGTCATGTTTTCATGTCATATCATGTAAATTTTATAGCCAATTTCAAGTTTGCCTAATCTACCCAAAACGTATCCCCAACGTATGTGAAATCGCATCAACACAAGATATCAAGATAGGGAATAACACAAAAAGGATAGTCATAGGATGGCAAAGGTGTTTACAAGTTAAGCATGACGATTATAACATTTCAGGCCTATGAATAAGGGTCTCAACATCAACTTGGCAGAATATGGTGATAGACATGGTAATGGATTGACATAAGATAATATCCCCAATAATAGTTTCAACATCACAGGTAATGTTTAGATAAAGGTCATGAGAGGTTTTAGGATAATAACATGAATATGTCCCAAATCAAGTTCATACAATAATCCACAAGTCAAAGTTTCACATGAATAGATCTAGGGTGTACAAAATTAGATCTAAAATAGTAGATCTAAGAAGGATAGTCATAGATCAAGGATTTACAACGATTGATCCAACCTAGTTATCATGTTTAGGCATAATTTCAGTTTACATCATGTTCATGTTAAATTTATAGTTTAGATCTAAGAGTAACTGGGGCTTACAGATCGTGATTTTTGAGAACTAAGAACAGAAATTGTCGTAGGATCGTTGCAGAAGCTTTAATCTCAAGTTTGAATTGAGTTGCTTAGGTTGATGTTGATTAGCTTCTAGTTTTGATTCCAGCAGAGTAGCGACGCCATTTTAATTTTTATTTAGAACAGAGGCAGAGTAGAAGCAGAATAGAATTGTTTGTAGAGAAGGCTAGGTTTGGGGCTGTTTAAATAGGTTTAGGCAGATGAATCTGGACAGAAATTGGACTAGATACATCAGAACGAACACTGGCCCAAAAATGGGCTCGAGGACCAGGTCGACACCCAAGTCGACTGCGCAGTCGACCTGGTCCTGGGGGTGTCGACTGCCCAGTCGACTCCCCAGTCGACCAGGGTCTGGGCGGGAAATTTCCCGCCCAGTCTGTTCTGCGTTTGAAATTCGAATTTTGAATTCGAATTCGAGCTGTTTTCGATTCTGAAAATTCCTCAAACTTCGGAGGGTCATATCTCCTTCATACGAACTCCGATTCTTGCAAACTCAGACTCGTTTCCAAGCAGAATTTTGAGACGAACGCAATGGCGCAACCCGTTTCCCTTGATTCTTATTTTAAAATTTAATTCTGCCTAGATTTATGGTTATAACACGTTATCAAAATACGGGTTGTTACAAGTAGCGATAGTCCTTGCAATCCACAGATTCCAACCAAGACAGAACCCCAGTATATCTCTGGGTCGAATCAGAGATTGTAATTCGTTCTTTCGCTTTATGAACATCTATGGTCTTCACATGCTCCATCTCGATCGTCGCCCGATATCTTCTATATATTTCGTATTTGTTGGTCGGAATGGTTTTCGAATATACATTCGATCCCGGTCTTTCCAACCAACAATCGTAAAGGTCAAATTTGATAGTCGGTTTGTTTAACTATCAAATGAACATCCATAAAATCACAAAAATAGATTCATTGGTCTGGTACTTAGTATCACTTGGCTTTTAAATTTACCGCCCAATCCGCTTTTAATTCCGTTGCTAGGGAAAATATCATCTCATATTATTTCCATTTATTTTGGAAATCTTATCACCCATTCTTGACATTACCAACTAGTATCATCCTTGGATAATCCCGCAATCGTTCAAGTTGGGGTATTTTAATTACCTCTCAGACCTTGATCAACCACGTTCTTATCTTCAGATAAATACGAGTTGTAATTCAAGAATCAATATTTAATCTTACATCAAACACATCTCACCAGTTTAAAATATGGCTTTACATTTCTACCTACCTTTTGGAAGTTTCTCTTTTGAATATAATTAATATCGCTTAATTAGTTAATCATATACGTCCTTACTAAACATCACTTTATTCACTCTCGACCTATCCAAATGACTTTGTTTGACAACTGGATTATTATTACAGTCTTATTTCCAGCCTTGTTTACCAAGCTCAAATCAAATTCCTTTTCAATCCCCTTTCTTTCAGGAAATCTCTTTTGAATTCCATTGATTATAACTTAATACCATTATTAAGTATTTCCAATTTAAAAATGACGTTTTATCCTCACTTTCCTTTTACAACTAGGTTTATGAATCTAGGATTAACATAAACCCTCTACATCTATATCTCCTTCCACAAAATCCAACGTTAAGTAAAGTTTCATTTAAGTTATCGCATCTAGTTAGAAATCTTTAATTACTTCATTTTAAACTCGAGTTCAAATATGAACTTATTCACGATTTCTACTCAAATCTCCATTATATTCCATTTCAAAAAAGTTAATTACTTTAATATATTTTATCAAAGGAGTAATTAATTAAGCTAAAACAAACAATTTACTTTTACAATTATCATTGTAAAATCAGTTAAGTACTTTATTTACAAAGATCATTAATAAAATTTCTTTAAAATCTTCTTAAAATTTAAACATTATTCGTTAAGTGATTTCACTTAGGTCACTAATGACAAACTAATTTAAAAGTTAATCTCAGTTAAAACGGTTAACTCGATCAATTTCAAACACGATTATTTTCTTAACCAATTTACAAACAAATAATATAATTAATTTAAATAATTGTTTCTTAGACGCGATAAATTCAATACATAACCGCTAGGATATTTCTACTTATTCGCATATAATTCTTATCAACATAAGAAATAATTTCATAATTTCATATAAACTTCAAATAAATAAATAACTAATATTTATTTCCTTTTTAAATAACTTTCATCTAAAGTAACAGCTTTCAAAATCATTTTCCATTATATCATATATTTATAATCTCAATACTGTCGATCCACGGTCGACGAAATCTTTATTTTATAAATCGATTGATTTATAGGCCATGTGATGCCAATCACCCGACCCATACCATCCATTAGCTAATATCATAATAATTGTGAAACAAGGTTCAACCATCTGCAATAATCAATCATTCCTTTTTATTTGACTGATAATTTCTCTAACGATCATCAATCACTCAACAGATCATTCAAATAATGCAAACAATTTCAAACATGATTTATAAACGTGACTAATCAAAGAAATTTCTTTATTTGGGTCAAATCAAAATGATTTGTATTTTTATGAAATTAAATGACTGTTTTAATTTCAGAATTTGAATCAACAATATATAAAACTTGCAAACAGTCAGCCACCAACAACAAAAAAACGCAAAATAAAAACCCAATTTATATAAAATATAAATGGGAAGAACTGAGTGAGTTTTAACTCACCTTGATTTAAATCTATCGAAATATATATGCTTTTTAGTCAAATTAAACTGCTGTTTAATTCAAATAAAAATTCCAGTTACTTCAGATCCAGACTAGACCTGCTCCATCTCGATGTTCTCATCTCCACGGTCCCAACGCAACCGACCGTGCGTAAATCTGGTATGGTATGAGTGAGAAATCGTATTATGAATTCTATAAACTAAATTTTAAAAGTTGGGCTTACCTTCCGTTTTGGGCCGCAGCCCCAACCCGTTCCTCCTGTACAAAACCCTATATCCGATCCTTTTCCCATTAGTTCAGCTGCCTCCACAAAAAAATCCCCAAAGCCGAAATTGAAAACCCTAATCCCCCTTTTAATTCTTCAGCCAAAACCAAAAATGATGGCGTCGCAACCCCCTTCGACTTCCTCCAACGATCGACCACCCCACTGTCGAGCAACACCGAGCTTTCTAGAAACACGACGAGTGAACCAAATCAAGCCTCCCTCGAATTAAGATAAGTTTTCCTCTTATCGATTTTTAATTGCTGTACTACTTTGTTTTGATTTTTTCTGGTTTTCGAATGGGATTTTTTCTCTGGTTTACTGTGTTTGTGAATTGGTTGAAGTACTGTACTACGTGTTAGCGTATTTATACTTGCGGTCTGATTAGGATAGGATCAAAGTCCATTCGTAGTTTAAGGTAGGTAATTCTGCTACCAATTCATAGGCTATTGGTTCTTCAGTACTGTTTTGATGGCAGTTTGATGGTGTATGATATTTGTTCGAACGGATATTGATTTAACTGGTTAGGTGATAGCGATGTTATGTGTTGTTAATTCAATTACAGACATTGGAATCTGCCTTTAGATCTTGTGCTCATATTTTAAAGTATATGAAATATTTGATGAGCTTTACTGTTCATACATGTGATTTTACTGTTCGATTTGGCCATACAAATTTGGTGTACTCATATCAGTCCTTCCTTCTTAGCTGTTTATTTCATTTTTTTTCAGTTGCTGTTTTCTTTAGCTGTTAAGCTATGTATTGTATATTCAATACAGATATTGAATCTGTATATAGATTTTGTGGTTAGATCTAAAAAGGCAGCCTTGTATGACCTTTTTCTTAGCATCATGTATGGATTTATTGCTTGAATACTGAAGCCAGATTATGAGCGTAAGTAAGGATATGTAAAATTTGTGATAATGAAATGTCTAAAGTAGAAATGCTTTTGCTGGTAATTTTAATGGAATATGAAAGTCGTAAATAAATGATTTATAAGGTCGAGTTGATGGTATGTAAACATCCAGATTTATGCATTCATATAGACATCTGTAGAGACTTAAGAAGATAGTATAATGGACCTAACAGGTGATGTAGTTAAAGAAAGTAATGATCACATTGCCAGTGTAGCCTGGGTTATATATGCATACTGGGATTACTGAATAAATGGGTTAACTGAGATGACTAATGCATTATAAAATGTTAGCAAAAATACATTGGTAACTTATGCTTATTGAAAAGTGGCTTTAATATTGATATGTATACTTAATTTTATATTCACTTAAAGTTGTGTATATCCATATTGTCTAGTTATTATGTATCCTACCATCAAAACTGGACGATCACCTATGCTTGGATTAATATTTCCCCCTGTTTTACCGTGTTTGCTGCATGTGTGCCCGTTTGTTTGCTGAGACTGAATAGATTTTAAAGTGCCAAACTATAGTGGTGCCTTTAAGTGATGGTCATGAATTTTACTATGTATATATATAACTATTCCCTTTTTCTTAGCTATATATATTTTTCTTTTTTTCTTTTTTGATGTTCATTACTATCTTGAAATCACCCTTTTAATGGGTTTTCTCCTTCTTTTTCACAGATCCAAAGGGATGGGGATAGTTCAAAAAAAAAAAGAGACATGAAAAAATTAATTTACCAATGTTGATTTCTTACTTTGTTTTTGCATTCAAGAACTTGTGATGTATAAGATAGAAATCTGAATTTGTATTGGTTTGTGTAAAATGTGATCAAACTTGTTTGCATGGTTAAAAAAAACATGCTTGTGCTTTCCAGGTGCTTTGTATAATAATATATATTGTTTGCCTTTGTATAATAATATATGTATTGTTTTTTTCTTCTTTCTTTGTATATGCATTTGTTTCAACATCAATGTATATGATTTTACTTATATTCATATGGACTAATTTCCACTTCATATTGGGTGTGTGTATATGTATATTTTCAGTTTTCATACGTGCATAGGTATATTTGTTCGTTCCATACGTATATGTGTTTGAATACATCTAGAAATTTGTACTAAGAATATGGTCGATATTTATGTTGAACACAAGCATTAAATTGGTTTATTATTTTAAAACTTATATACTCTTAGTACAATTCAAATAGCTAAATTAACGAAATAAATTATCATCATCGTATTTATTAAACAACATCTTCGGTTTCCAACAATATCGAATTTAAAACTCGAATTTTAAAGTTCTAGGTTTTAAATAATATTTCATTTATATAGAAATCCTTTAATATTAATAAATAAATCGTTATAAATTTAAAAACGATTCCATAGCGACTATTTAAAAATTTGAATTGGACATAACTCAAAATTTATAAGCTGAAATCTCAATTTTTTCTCTTTCATTAGAAAAATATAATCGAACCGATCCAAACGTGTCTCATTACACAGAAATCCGACTTATATCGGATCCTGTATATTCAGTTAAAGTTCAAATCAAAAATTTCGAACTACCGTGACGTTTCGAGCTCGTTTTAATTAATATATAAATATATATATATTCGAACTCTATTTTTATTAAATAAATTCGATTAAAAATCCATTATATTTCAATATAATATATAAACTGATTTAAATATTCTATTTTAAATGGCCGAAAAATCTGGGACGTTACACTTTGCTTTTCAACAGAAGCCTTGATCATTTGCCACTTAGGAATGCCACACAGGCAATTCATGTCATGCGATTGATATCTATCGATATATAACCTCTAAGCTCGTACGTCTCAGAGAAGGGCGTTAAGAAAGAGAATAAATTCACCGCCGCCAAACAGATATATATTTAATAGAAATCAATCACACAAAATAAAATCTAGTGTCAGACACACAATCCATTTACAAGTTCGTTCTGGGTATGAACGAAACCAGAGGCACTTTCCTCGCATATCCGTCGATCTCCAAGTATGTCTGGACGATCACCAACTAATTCCCTCCTCTTGGGTGTACAACCCAATCAAGATCATCTATAATCATCCAAAGGATGTGAAGACCTCCGGTCTTCAACCACCGTCTTCATCTTCGACTTATCGTCGAATCGGTTATTCAGAATGGGTATAAACCCGGCCTTTCCGAATAACCCACGTATATAATAAACAAGTGTTACACAAACACAACATATGCCTCATTCCAATTCAGAATATTCTTTTATTCAAATATTCTCATTCTTAAGGAAAGGTTCCCATTAATTTTATCAAAGATAAATTCTTCTAAATTTATTCTTTAAACTTCCTTTGGATATCATTTCAGACCATGTTAAGGTTTTCCAAACTACTCGGGATTAGCGAACCACACCGAAGTAATTATTTATTTTATTTCCCAATCCCAACCTATTTATCCCATGGAGCAAAACTGGTAATACTCCATATCTAACACCACGGTGTTATTGGTAAAATTAATTACCATCTCACATTCAAATCTGGTTAAAGATTTAACTATGGCTTGGAGCAAAACTGGTGATACTCCATTCTCGATCACTTTCCAAATTTGATAATTTAAATTATCAATTCACATTTCAATCTAATTACAGATTCATTAAAACTCCACTTAGTTTTAATCTTTCCAAAAATCAATATTAATGATTATTTAACTTTGGAAAATCAAACATGCCACATCGACAATCTACACCGTACTATGATTTCTGCCGATATATAACCTCTGAGCTCGTACGTATCAGAGAAGGGCGTTAAGCAAGAGAATAAATTCTCCACCTCCAAATAGATATATATTAAGCAGAGATCAACCATACAGTTCAAAATACAATGACAAACATGAAATCCTACCTTTTACTGGGTTAAAGAACTAATGTCTTTTTAAAACACAGTTCACGATAAACCCAAATCACATTCCGTTATTTATGGAATCTTCACGGAAAAACAAATCAATGTATTATCGATATCAATTTCCGTATCCAACCAATAATATAAATGGAATAAAGGCAAAGCCTTCTTAAATTCCATATGTATTAATAGTCTTCCTCCACAGAATTTCATTTCGATTATTATCAAATCAAATTCCATTCAATTCCAATTCAATATATTAAACTGGAAAACTTTACTTTGGAAATTCCCATTAAATCTTTATAAGAAGATTTATAAATTCCAAATCATATTTCACTGTAAATCTGGTTAAAGAACAAATGTATTAAAAACACGGTTCACAATAAACCCAAAAATCAGTTCTAATTCAATTCCAATTAAATATATTAATAAATTGGTATTCTTCAATAAATCTATATAAAAAGATTTAATCTTTTCTCACCTGGGTTTAAGAACAGTGTTAATGAAGACACCATTCACGACGAACCCAAATCTCTTTTGATATTAAATACAAGGCTCTGAATAGAAAAATATCGGCTTATATTCAATATCAAATTTTGAAACCAACAAATATCGTATTGAAAATAACGATATCAATATATCTTTCAAATTTCCTCAACCATATATGTATAATCACGAATCCAACATCGAAATATTTCGAAGATAATTTCAATTCAAATCCATTCCAATTCGTATATTGGAAATTCTGATTATTTTAAAACCATTTCAAATCTAGTTCAAAACTAGTTCATTTTGATAAAAATATATTTTTATCCCTACAAATGTGGAATTTTTCATCCCAATTCATTCCAATTCATATATTATGATTTTACACAAATTATTAATATTTTTAATAATTTTATCAAGGCCCGTACAGTCGATTTCCAATAACGGCTGTCGAACTGCACTTACAGCGACCTTTTCTAAATTTGATTTGGATATAATTCCAAATCCAACCATTAGATTTCAAATTTCTAATATTAATTAGAAATCTCTTTTCGATACAAACCCAACGGTTTCGGTTTCAGGAGAATCCGACAGTCGGTTCTCCCGTAACGTCAATTCAAAGTCAATGGTCGAAATTCGCAAACTGCCGCGGCGCGGCACGTTCTATTCAGGCCATTTAATATATATATATTATATATATTTCGTCGATTTCAATTTAAACGTATTTTATAAATCGATTTAAATTCATTTTTAAAACAATTTCAACTTTATATTCAATTTCAAATCAAAATTGAATATTTCATATCATTAATATATAAATGATAATATTTTCAAAATGTTATATTTTGAAATCACTTCCTTTTCTATATTCATTGTAAAAACGAATATAATCGATACAAATATCGTTCGCTTCAAAATGGCGCAAATCTAATCAATACGGCTTTATATATTTCATTAACTTTGTTATTCTATTCAACAAATGAATATTTTGTTCAACACATGAATATTTATTAATTCTTACTTACAATAAAAATGTGAATTTTATTGTATAAATATTTTACTCAAGACATGAATAGTTTCAACACATGAACATTCTCAACACATGAGTATCGTCAACACATGACTATTTATTCTATTCGACACATGAATCTTTATTTTCCAAATTGGAATGAGGCCCAATCAATTCCCATATAATGTTAATTATATGGATTCCATACAACACATGTATATAATAGCAATGATAAATAATCAACCATCATCCAAAGTGCACCACACAACTACATAAGCATTAAACATAAATAATTAACGCTCATACAGTCTGTCAACCGATCGATTGACATACAACTAAACAATTGGGATTAGTGTACGCCAAATATCATCCCAACACCTGTGTAGGGTTTCAATCCACAAACACTGAATATTATTTATGTAGTTGGGCGACGTGTAAAATTTATCGTCCCAATCAATATCAGTCAAATCAGTGTATATAAACAAATCGTCTGATTTGTAAATGAATATTTATTTTATTCACATACACATTAAAAATTATATTTTTAACGATAAAATATTTATTCGGTTCATTTACACACTAAAAGTGATATTTTTATTTTTCTAATATATTTTAGAAAATTTTGGCGGCATAACGGGGCGATACTAGAAACGGGATAAGGCCTAGCCAGGCCTTATCCCCAGTCTAATAATGTCCTGCGCCATTCACATACCCATCTAATCAATTCCATTTCACCCAAACAACCAAATTCAAATAAATAATCTAACCAACTACACAACCAAACAAACAAGTCGTGCATGGTCTGTGGACGACGGGTGTCGGGTGCTGCTAAGCACCGTCTGCATCCTAGTATATATTTTTAACTAGAAAAGAAAATTTAAAGAGAGAAGTTCTCACCAAAAGCTAAACCAATTCGTCGCGATTCTTCTGATATAGAAAATCTTTATCGCCGCGCTCGCTTTTGTCATTCTCCGCACTCGAATTCGCCTCTTTGACTCTAGAACTTGCATACAGCCTCCAAACTTCACCAAACTTTGTCACTAGCCTAAACGCGCCATTCCGGATAATTTTGGACAGGTCCGTTGACTTCGGACGCGTTTTCCGGATAGCTCCGCAATCCAAAATATGACTTCCATACAGCCAAGTCGAAGAGGAGAGAGTGCTCGTCGACTTTGGTCTAGTGGAGTCGTGGCTAAAATTGCACGGTTTGTGAGTTATTGGTGAAATAGTGACAGGGTGTTATTTGCAAAACGGGAAATTTGTGAAAAATGTGATTTTTGAGGAGAAGGGGCCCATGGACGGAGCTAGGTGGCTGGAGTGGGGTGCCGGACCTGATTGACGTGGGGAAACCGCTGGTGGTGGTGGTGTGGCCCGGAGTGGCGGTGGTGGTGGTGTTTTGGTGTAGGGTTTTGAAAGAGGGCAAATAGAGAGAAAGAGTAGAGGATAGGGAGTGGCCGGAGGTAGGTGGTGGCGGCCGGAGGTGGGGTGCGGCCTGTGGGGGGTGCGGCAGCCAAGGGAAGGGAGGAGCTCTCCATTTTTGAGTTTTTAGAAGGTAGGAGGAAAAGAGAAATAATGAAGAGGAAAAAGGAAGTAAAGTGATTATATGTTCGTTTCTCCCTATCGTCCGAACGCCGACGATATCCAATTTCCATAGATTTTGGACACGACATAGTGGACGTGAAGATGAGTCCAACAAAACAAGTTTCGTCGAATTCCGGGTTCGTTTGATCGTCCGTTAAAATTATCAAAAATGCTCAGATAAGCTCTTAAAATGCGATTTTAGTGCACCATTTCTTCTTGCATGCTCACATACTAACTCCAAAAATCATGCCCTTTTGGATTAACCATTATTAGACGATACGAATCCAGAAAAAAACGGAATCGAATTCTGAGGTTGTATCAATAACGTTCCTTTGTAAAATGACTACATGTTTTACCCTGAACTATTTTAGCTCGCACGGCCACATACTAACTCCGTTCGACGCGCCCTTTGGAACTCAACAATGATTTGTCATTATGAATCCAGAAAATTTATCTCGTCGAATTCTAAGCTCATATGCAAAATTTCACTTTTTAAGGGCTATGTATTGCTAACCGAAAAACCCAGCCAATTGCCACTATTCCGGATCTCAGAATATGTTGAAGCTTATTGTAACACCACGAATATTCTAACAGTGAAATTCAAAAATTAAAGTATAATTAATTTCAAATCAAAGTATTAAGGGAAACGGGATACGCCATTGCGTTCGTCTCGGAAAAATACGTGAAATAGAGTCCGAGTTTTCAAAAAACGGAGCCCGTATGACCAAATTATGGCCCGATGAAGTTTCAAAAAATTCAAATTTCGAAAATAGATTTGAATTTCAGCCCAATCAGAGTAGGCGGGAAAAGTTCCCGCCCAGCCCACCAGGTCGACCTGGGGGTCGACCATAGGGTCGACCTGCCAGGCCAAGTCGACCTGGGGGTCAACCTGCCTAGGCAGGTCGACTCTAGAGTCGACCTGGTGGTCGACCTGCCCAGGCAGGTCGTCTCTAGAGTCGACCTGGGGGTCGACTGGTGAGTCGACCTGGCCCGTGAGCCAGGTCAAACCCAGGCCCCCCTGGCTGGCCTGGTCTGTGCTTAGCCGAATTTTTGAGCCTTGCCTTGTCACTAGGGCTAGGTGTCAGCTCCTGATTGGTCTCTCCTTCAAATGAATGGCTAATATTAATCCAAGCTCCATCGACGGTCCTAATCAATTCACAAACTCTATAAAAAGGACCTAAGAATCCACCTAATTCATACAAACAAAAATAAGAATGAGACCGTCATGCTGTTGAGGAAAGACTAGGAATAGCCGTCAAAATAGAGAGACGATTAGGAGACAATTCAAAAGCTTAAAGCATCGACAACTAAATCAAAACAACGCCTTCAACAAAGGATAGCTTCTCCAAATTCAGAATTCAGATTCCCGAATTGAAGATTCGTCATACGTTGTAAGTAGAGTGCTATTCCGATGTGAATAAATAATTGTGTTTTGATTTGTGTAAAATGAGGAATGGAATTGTATTTGGTTTGTGGTGATAATAATTCATATTTGAATGTTGCTTTGATTCTAAACGATTTGGGATGTTGTGGTATAACGATTGGATATTTGCAAGTATGTGATTCATGTTGAAAGTCAACAACTACATGTTTGTGGTAGTTTATTTGAGATTCATGCAAGTATATGATTCACTATTATGCCAACATAATATATATTATAATCACTTTTAGTGTAGTTGGATCCATTTGGGTATTATGACTTATGTGAATTTATGTTGGAATTGGCATCATGATTCATGTGTAAAACCATACTTTTGTATTAGAGACAAAAGTAAGCATCTTTGTGAACTTGTGTTGACTCTATGAACATGACTAAACTTTGTTTGGTGTTATGCCTAATTGAAAAACATGTTTTAGGCCTATGTTGTTATCAAAATCAAATGATATTATATGTGACACATAGCTAAGTTAGATTTACATTCTAATTGCAAGTTTTCATGAATAGATTAAAAACTATGATTTCATGTCTAGGTATGTTTATGCCATGATTATATGAATAGATCAAAAACCATGATTTCATGTTTAGGTATGTTTATGCCATGATTATATGCTATTACAGTGCAAGTTCACAAGTGCCAAATTTATGTTAATTAATTCGCTATGTTGCAAATTCATGCGTTCACACTCCCCTTTTTATATTACTTAGAATATATAAACACCATGTTCTAAGCCTCCCCTTTTTCATGTGGCTAAGTTGGGTTTAAATGTTAAACCCAACATTTGTTATATTGTAGCGAACGTATAAAACGGGGGTAATGACGTTTGGCTTAAAACATAGAACACATGTGTTTGCATGTTTGACGCATGCCAACGACCTTGAGAAACAATTAAGTGGTGTAAATTAATTTTACCCAATAAAGATGAATTTGAATAATGGGCCGCAAATATTTACATATAAAAAAAAGAAGAGAGACAAAATATGTAAATTTAGAAAATACGATGTTTTTAACCCGGGGTTGGATTGAGTTGTGATGTAAACCTGCCCGGAACCGCCAGGTTGTCCAGTAGTCACAACAATACCTATCCAATGTGGGTGGTTAAACACGGAGCCCAAGAAAGACCCGAGGTTAGACTGAGTTGTGGCATAAGACTGCCCGGACCCAACCGGCAACAGGCAGCCACAACAATATCTGTCTAATGTGAGAGGTCGAGGCTTTAATAAGACAATTAAGGCTGAGTCAGCATTGATAGGATTAAGTAAATTGAATTAATACTTAATCAAAATGGAACATGCTAAACTATACAGAATGATTGGGGGTTAGGTTTACAAAACACTTAACCAACTTAGCATGTTGGCTAGAAATAGAAAACCTAGTAGCGGGGGACCCTTTTCAGCAGTAACCATACAAGGTGTATCAGATACATTGAACTTGGCAGGGTGGGGCACGATTACTGGGCTGAATGTAAGAGGTCAAATCGACGGCGGTGGCGCAGCAGTGTAGGTTCTAACGGGGTGCGGGCGTGCACACACTCCGGCACAGAAAAATAAGGCACTGGGCACCAGTAGTATACCAGTGCATTCTAGAATTGTGTCGGGCTGCCACCATGGAACTTGATACACCCCATGGTTGGACCAACATAGGTAACTACAACATCGGGGGCCATAAGACACATGTAACAATGCGAGTAGGAGCCGATCATTAGAAACGGATCACTTCACCCTGATTTTGGGGTGCCTGTTGGGAACTAGTTTATATGGATGCAGAGATTAATATGGGGTACGATAAGTATATTCGACTCTAGGCAACTTAACTTAGTTTATGGTGCTTTCCCATTTCCAGTTTATACTTATAATGCCCAGTTCTTTATTCATAGACTGAATAGTCCTAGACTTACTCAGGCTTTATGTCTGACTCTACTTTTCTTTCGTCCCCCCCCCCTCCCCCAGGTCCACAGGGAGGGAATACTGCAGCTTGACCAGTTTTCACATCCAGCTTGAAGAGAAAGAATGTATTGCTTGGATCTTTTCGTTTTGGACTATGGCTTTGGACAACAATTATGGGACTTATGCAGTTTACTTATGTTTTTACGCTTCTTTAAATAATGTAATCAAGACAGTTATGAAGGTGTTATATTTTTGGAAGTATTGTAAGACAAATTATGGCATGGTTTGTGTAACACGTATTTTTATGGAATAAAAGTTGCTGTTGTTTTCCGCTATTCAAAAATATGTGTTTTTTTATTTGTCTTGTGTATCTGTGACTTATACTTATAAACCTCCACTGTAATGACCCGCATTCTACGCATCGGAGGATCGTAGAATATTTATTTCTTTCCCATATGAAGTCGTATGGTCATGTAACTTTGGGAAACATCTATTAGAGTCATTTCCCATGTTCATGATTTTTGTCGATTTTTAAATGATCATTTTGCCCCTAGCTGATCTTGTTTTGGCCATAACTTTTGATTGGAAAGGAATTTTGACCTGAAACCACATCCATTAGATTCGTTTGATGGTTTACCTTTCCGTAGAGTGGTCATAATAGCCAAACGGACTTAACGTTTGGGTGATATTGCTGAAATAAGGTTTGGAAGGTGAAAAACTGCTTAACCGGGCCAAATCGGGTGATTAGTGAGTAGGCCCATAACCCATTTCGGGATTAGGGTTATGGGGAGGCTGAAATGAGATAGAGAATCATTTCATTTCAGTTTTCTAGCCTCCACTTATCACCAAGGAACCCTAAAAATGGCCTCCAACCTCTAAATCACCTCCAAATCATCTTTTGGTCAAGGATTTGGCTTAGCAACCTCTAATCAAGGAAGATCTACACCAGAGCAACATTGGAGCAGCTGTTTAGCATTGGGATTCACATCAAATCAGAGATTCATTTCAGATTTTAGTTTATTTGTGGCTAAGGTGAGTGATTTGCATAGTTTTGCACTAATTATGGCTAATTAAGGGTAATAAGTGTTAATTAGCGAATTTATACACTAATAAATTCAGAAAAAAATGTTCATAAATTCCTAAATGATGTTTTAGACCTCTGATATGAATTTAGGTTAATTTGGTTAAGTTTTGCTAATCCTATCATTAGTTCCACCTAAACATGCTTAAGGGGAAATATGGGGTTTTGGGGTATGTTTTATCCATTTTAACCTATCATATTGGTGTTTTGATGTTTGTGGTTGATTATGCATGTTGCTATGACTGTATGAAATGCTTTGTGATTGATTTCAATAGTTAGAATGGCCGAAAACGCCATCGAATGGCGTAAACAACTCGCTGGACAAGGTGTAGGAATTCGGATCGTGATGGGGGTTGAGGGCCGATCGGATCGCCCTATGGGATCGTGGAACATCACCACGAGCCAAGTCATCTCCTCCGAGCCGAATCGTCTGCGCAAGATCCACGAACACCAACCGTGAATTGCTACCCGATCTGATCCAATCGTGCTTCGTATCACGATCCGACCAGAGGAAGATAACATCCACGATCCGATGCACTACGAGACGCCGATCCGAACCAGCGGGAGCCACGAGCTGGAGGAGCGCGATCCGACCCGTATGGGGTATTCCGATCCGAACCGAGGAGAGTAGCACGATCTGAAGCAAAGAGAAAGAGGACTGCGATGATGATCCGAACCGTGGCGTGCTGAAGAGCCGATCCGATCCAAATGGGGTATGGAAGGCCGAACCGAACCGATGAAGACTAATAACCCGAGATGCAAAGGTAGTCCAAATGAAGGGTATTGACTCGGGATCCAGATAGGAACCAATGAGTGGACTTCATGAGTTGGACATTGCTGCGGGACGTGTGCTAAGGAGTTGTTGACGTTCATAACTTCGATTTACCAATGAAAGTAAGACTGTGAGCCAGCGCAGATGGGGTGAATAACTCCATGGGGCAAGTGGACACAGTAAAGGAAAGTAAGACTATGAGCCAGCGCAGATGGGGCAAATTACTCCATGGGGCAAGTGGACATAGTAAAGACTATGAGCCAGCGCAGATGGGGTGAATAACTCCATGGGGAAAGTGGACATAGTAAAGGATTGGTAAGGCTATGAGCCAGCGCAGATGGGGTGAATAACTCCATGGGGCAAGTGGACATAGCGAAGAATTAGTGTCTACGTTATCAGTGCGGTGAAGCCATTTATGACTTCATGGGGCAAAGTGATCGTAGTAAGGATAGGTGATCGAAGTGGTGAATATCGTATGCTTTACGCACTGAGTGAGAGATGTGAGGATGGTTGCTATGTTTGATTGTTTGCCATCACTATGACATGCACACCCCCCCCCCCCCCACCTCCGTATCTTTACACTGTTTGATATGGCACCTTAGAGTGTTGTACAGTATGTAGTGCTAACTCTTTGGTTGCAGGTTCAGGTATGTTTCTAGTCTACCTGTTATTGTTCACTTTAGATGCTTATCGCTCATACCAGGCTTTATGTCTGACCTAGAGTTTTATGTCTCCTCTTATTACTCTGGGTTCTCACACGAGCAGACTAGAGACATGTTAGCTGGTGGTGCGCGAGTAGCTAATTCGGAGGCGGGCAGGAGGCTTCCACGTATGATATATATATATACACACATTCTCCCTGTGTCGTTGGTGGTCGCTACTTGGGCATTAGTAGTGTACCTCCTTTATCTTACTTTTGCTTTGAGACAGTTGAAAAGTTGTAATAAGCTATATTTTGGATTTCCGCTGCTATGATGCTTAGTTCTGGTTTTTAGCTTATGCACTGTCTCTCCTGTTTTATGTCAAGTATGTTATTATTATATTTTGTTCTATGCGCTGTGGGACATTCTACAGGTTCTTTGTATGTTCATTTCGTTCTTCCTTTTTCCTTCTGACGACCCGTTCCGTGCTAACTGAACATGTGTACAGCGCACTTTTGGAGTAAACGTCGGTTTGTGCGGGGCGGGCCGTCACACTTGGTATCAGAGCTCTTGGTTGCGTAGTTAACCTAGGGAAAGACACTAGGGGGAGATAGTACGTATATAAGAGCACGTATTTGTGATTACTTTGGTTTTCAAAAAGCTATATATGTATATACTATTAGTAGTAAAAGAATGAAGTCGCACTGCACTAGCACCACTATGGGGTCGTTAATCGTTTCCCTTTTTCAGATTAACGGTGAGCCGAGACACGAGGGGTGCTGGTAGAGGGACCAACCAGGGAAATGCTGCTGACATGAGGGCAATGTTTACTAACCTCATGAGAGACATGCTTAGAGAAGTGCAAGGGGCAATTCCCAATCCCGCGGTTGGTGTTGGCCCAGTAGTGCAGGCGCCTAGGGTCGATTTCACCAAGTTGTGCAAGGATTACACTAACCTTGGTGGGAAGCCGTTCCACGGGACGGAGTCGGCCACATATGTTCAAGATTGGATGGATAGCTGCGATCGTATCTTCGATGACTTGGGTCTTGAGGATGCGATGAAGAGAAGGTTAGCGTCTCGTCAGCTGCAAGGGTGAACGATGAATTGGTGGAATGCCATTAGAACAGCTACTCCAGAAGATCATGTGACTTGGGATCAGTTCAAGGCTTGCTTTAGCAAGAAGTTCATTCCAGCTGCCCAGAAGTCAGTGTTGTTCAAGAGGTTCTTGGAACTCAAGCAGAACGGAAGGGCAGTTTCTGACTACATTGCTGAGTTCGATACCTTGTCAAAGTATGGACTATCTCTTATCGATACTCCTAAAAAGAAGAATGAGAAGTTCATTACTGGTTTGGATGGATACTTGGGGGAAAGGCTTATCAACCACATCGATGAGACTTTTGAATCAATTGTGGGGAAGGCTTTGAGATCAGAGAGTCTTTACCCTAAGTCAAAGACTGAGGCTGCATCTGCAGAAGGGCCAAAGCCGCAAGTAGGCGGTGGAGGCAAGAATAACTCTCAGAATAAGAGGAAGCAGGACCAATCTAAGGGTAGCCAGAAAAAGAGCAAGAAAGATGTTGAGTGCTTCAGCTGTGGTATGAAGGGCCATTATGCTAAAGATTGTCGGGCCAAGCCAGCGGATATGAAGTGCTTCAACTGTGGTCAAGTGGGACATTTTAAGGATAAGTGTCCGCAACCTCTTAAGGAGAAGCAGCTTGTGAAGGCATATGCTATTGATGTTGTTCCTTCTTCGTCGAATGCCCCAACTGCGGCGGAGAAAGGAAAGAATGTTGTTATTCAAGGAATGCTTTCTATTTATGATGTACCAGTTCGAGTTTTTTTTTATACTGAGGCTTCCCGTTCCTTCATATCTAGTGACCTGGTAGATAGGTTGGGACTGGAACCCGAGATAGTCGATAGACCATTGGTTGTGACGAACCCGATTGGTGGTTCGACTAGCCTTAGTATGATTTGCAAAAATTTGGTTTTATCGAGTCATGGATGTATGTTTGTGATTGCTTTGTTTTGGGCTTTACTGGGTATGGCTTTATATTGGGAGTCGATTGGCTCTAAAGATACGGGATGGTGGTAGACTGTGAGAGCTTTTTGGTGACAGTGAGGGCGGATGATGGGTGGAGGGTAGTGTTTGGTAGTCTACCTAGTGATGGGATTATGGCTAGTTTTGTAAATTCCCTCGACATCCTGCAGGATGAGTTGTCAGATTGCCCGTGGTTGGCCAGTATCCGGACGTCTTCGAGGAGGTGACCGGGCTTCCACCACACCGAGAGATTGAGTTCCGTATTGATTTAGTGAAAGATGCCAGACCTATAGTGATACCACTTCGTCGTATGGCACCAAGAGAGCAGCGAGAGCTCGGGGTGCAAGTCAGCAATCTTTTGAAGAAGGGATTTATTAGAAGGAGTGTCTCCGAGTGGGGAGCACCAGTTGTGTTTGCCACTAAGGCAGATGGTTCCCTTCGTTTGTGTGTGGATTATCGCGAGTTGAATAAGGTAACGAGGAAGAATAAGTATCCTCTACCGCGGATAGATGATTTGTTTGATCAGCTGGAAGGAGCAAGAGTGTTCTCCCAGTTGGACCTTGCGATAGGATTTCATCAGCTTCGAGTAGCAGATGAGAGTGTTCCGAAAACGGCATTTAGGACGCCGTCTAGATTTTATGAGTGGTTGGTCATGCCATTTGGGTTGACCAATGCACCAGCCTACTTTGTGGATCTTATGAATCGAGTATTCAGAGATCAGTTGAATAAGTTTGTTCTTGTGTTCGTGGATGATATCCTTGTTTACTCAAGGACAGAGGAGGAACAAAAGGGACACTTGAGGATAGTGATGGAGGTGTTGAGGAAACACCAATTGAAAGTGAAATTCTCTAAGTGTCACTTTTGGAGAAGGGAAGTGAGATTCTTGGGTCATGTTGTTTCCGAGAGTGGTATTGCCGTGGACCCTGCGAAGGTGGCTACGGTACAGGATTGGCCTACGCCCAAGAATGCAACAGATGTAAGAAGTTTCTTGGGATTAGCTGGATATTATCGTAAGTTTATCCAGGACTTCTCCAAGATAGCAGCACCGTTGACTCAGTTGACTAAGAAGAATCAGTCCTTCATCTGGGATGGAGTGTGTGAGGATGCATTCAAGAGTCTAAAAGAGAGGTTGACGCATGCGCCAGTGTTAGTCATTCCTAAGGGGAATGAAGAGATGACGGTATACACAGATGCTTATGGTACCGGACTGGGTGCTGTATTGATGCAAGGAGGTAGGGTTGTAGCTTATGCTAGTCGACAGCTAAAGCCGCATGAGAAGAAGTATCCTACCCATGATTTGGAATTAGCAGCGATCATGTTTGCGCTGAAGATGTGGAGACATTATCTCTTGGGAGAAAGATTTGAGTTGTTTACCGATCATAAATCGTTAAAGTATCTCTTCTCCCAGAAGGATTTGAATCTCCATCAGCAGAGATGGTTAGAGTTCTTGGCTTCGTATGATTTTGATATCGCATATACACCTGGGAAAGGTAATGCGGTAGCCGATGCCTTGAGTAGGAGACATGCCAATTTAGGGGCAATGTTTCTTAAATGGAAGCAACTGGAATATATCGCGGGGTTTGATTTCAGACCAAAGTGCGAATTGGATCCAGTCATGCTAGCTAGTTTGACGATCAGACCCACTTTGATAGAGCGGATTGGTTCCAGCCAGAGGGACGATCCTAATCTATTAGAAATCATCTCCAAGTTAGAGATGGGCATCGACGGTGAGGAGATGAATGTGTATGGGCTTGATCGAGATGGATGGCTTCGAAAGAAGGGAAGACTAGTTGTACCCAACGTGAATGGTTTGAGAGATGAAGTGCTTGGAGAATGTCATCACTCAAAACTGACTATACATCCCGGTGGTAATAAGATGTATCGAGCCATGAAGCAGACTTACTACTGGGAAGGGATGAAAAGAGACGTTGGGAAGTTTATATCCAAATGCATGAATTGTCAGCTAGTTAAAGCTGAGCAAAAGAAGCCTAGTGGGTTGTTGCAACCATTAGAAATTCCTGAATGGAAATGGGAGCAAGTCTCAATGAATTTCATCGATGGTTTACCAAGGACTAGATCGGGACATGATAGCATTTGGGTAATTGTGGATCAATTGACTAAGAGTGCAAGATTTATACCAGTCAAATCGACCAGAACGGCAGCCAAGTTGGCAGAATTGTATATGAAGTGGGTAGTGAGATTTCATGGAGTACCCAAAAGCATTGTGAGCGACCGAGACCCGTTGTTCACTAGTGGGTTTTGGAAGAGCTTAGAAGAGGCTCTAGGTTCAGGATTACATCTCAGTACCGCATATCATCCTCAGACCGACGGTCAGACGGAGAGGGTGAATCGTATATTGGAAGATCTCTTGAGAGCTTGTATATTGGATTTTGGTGGATCATGGGATGACCATTTGCATCTAGTAGAGTTTGCATATAATAATAGCTACCAATCCAGTATCAGTATGGCTCCGTATGAAGCTTTGTACGGAAGACCGTGCAACTCACCATCATGTTGGATAGAGACTGGCGAGAAGTTTATGCTTGGACCAGATGTGGTGAGGGAAACTTCGGATAAGATTAAGATCATTCAGCAAAGAATGAAAGCTGCCCAAGATAAGCAGAAGAGTTATGCTGATAAGAGGAGAAGAGACTTAAAATTCACCGTTGGTGACTTGGTGTTTATCAAGATTTCTCCGTTGAAGAGCATGACACGATTTGGCAGGAGAGGCAAGTTAGCACTAAGATTTGTTAGCCCATTCCCTGTTCTTGAACTAGTCGGGAATTTGGCATATAGAGTTGGCTTACCAGAGAAAATGGCGGGAGTTCACAATGTGTTTCATGTTTCCCAACTAAGGAAGTTCGTTCACGACTCAGATATGACTATTTCACCTGATCAGTTAGAGGACTTCGAAGTAGAACCCGAGGCGGTTGGGAACCGCAAGCCGATTCGTATTGTGGGGCACAATACGAAGCAACTTCGAAGGAAGGCGGTGAAGCTAGTCAAGGTTCAGTGGGGCGAGGATGAGAATGATTGTACTTGGGAGAGAGAGGAGAGCATTAGGAAGGCATATCCGGAACTCTTTGCCTGGTAAGACTTACTTCGTAATTTAGTTATTCCGCAAGCTAGGATAGACTTATCTTGCTTGTTGTGCATGTTTGATTGTTGTTTTATGGTTGATAGGCATGTGGGACCCTTTGTATGTTTTGGTTAAGAAATTTCGGGGGCGAAATTTCTTAAGGGGGGGGGGGGGGGGGAGAGTGTAATGACCCGCATTCTACGCATCAGAGGATCGTAGAATATTTATTTCTTTCCCATATGAAGTCGTATGGTCATGTACCATTGGGAAACATCTACTAGAGTCATTTCCCATGTTCATGATTTTTGTCGATTTTTAAATGACCATTTTGCCCCTAGCTGATCTTGTTTTGGCCATAACTTTTGATTGGAAAGGAATTTTGACCTGAAACCAATTCCATTAGATTTGTTTGATGGTTTACCTTTCTGTAGAGTGGTCATAATAGCCAAACGGACTTACCGTTTGGGAGATATGGCTGAAATAAGGTTTGGAAGGTGAAAAACTGCTTAACCGGGCCAACTCGGGTGATTAGTGAGTAGGCCCATAACCCATTTCGGGATTAGGGTTATGGGGAGGCTGAAATGAGATAGAGAATCATTTCATTTCAGTTTTCTAGCCTCCACTTATCACCAAGGAACCCTAAAAATGGCCTCCAACCTCTAAATCACCTCCAAATCATCTTTTGGTCAAGGATTTGGCTTAGCAACCTCTAATCAAGGAAGATCTACACCAAAGCAACATTGGAGCTGCTGTTTAGCATTGGGATTCACATCAAATCAGAGATTCATTTCAGATTTTAGTTTATTTGTGGCTAAGGTGAGTGATTTGCATAGTTTTGCACTAATTATGGCTAATTAAGGGTAATTAGTGTTAATTAGTGAATTTATACACTAATAAATTCGGGAAAAATGTTCATACATTCCTAAATGATGTTTTAGACCTCTGATATGAATTTGGGTTAATTTGGTTAAGTTTTGTTAATCCTATCATTAGTTTCACCTAAACATGCTTAAGGGGAAATATGGCGTTTTGGGGTATGTTTGATCCATTTTAACCTATCATATTGGTGTTTTGATCTTTGTGGTTGATTATGAATGTTTCTATGACTGTATGAAACGCTTTGTGATTGATTTCAATAGTTAGAATGGTCGAAAACGCTGTCGAATGACGTAAACAACTCACTGGACAAGGTGCAGGAATTCGGATCGTGATGGGGGTTGAGGGCCGATCGGATCGCCCTATGGGATCGTGGAACATCACCACGAGCCAAGTCATCTCCTCCGAGCCAAATCGTCTGCCCAAGATCCACGAACACCAACCGTGAACTTCTACCTGATTTGATCCACTCGTATTTCGTATCACGATCCGACCAGAGGAAGACAGCATCCACGATCCGATGCACTACGAGACGCCGATCCGAACCAGGGGGAGCCACGAGCTGGAGGAGCGCGATCCAACCCGTATGGGGTATTCTGATCCGAACTGAGGAGAGTAGCATGATCTGAAGCAAAGAGAAAGAGGACCGCGATGACGATCCGAACCGTGGCGTGCTGAAGAGCCGATCCGATCCAAATGGGGGTATGGAAGGCCGAACCGAACCGATGAAGACTAATAACCCGAGATGCAAAGGTAGTCCAAATGAAGGGTATTAACTCAGGATCCAGATAGGAACCAATGAGTGGACTTCATGAGTTGGACTTTGCTGCGGGACGTGTGCTAAGGAGTTGTCGACGTTCATAACTTCGATTCACCAATGAAAGTAAGACTGTGAGCCAGCGTAGATGGGGTGAATAACTCCATGGGGCAAGTGGACACAGTAAAGGAAAGTAAGACTATGAGCCAGCGCAGATGGGGCGAATAACTCCATGGGGCAAGTGGACATAGTAAAGACTATGAGCCAGCGCAGATGGGGTGAATAACTCCATGGTGCAAGTGGACATAGTAAAGGATTGGTAAGGCTATGAGCCAGCGCAGATGGGGTGAATAACTCCATGGGGCAAGTGGACATAGCGAAGGATTAGTGTCTACGTTATCAGTGCAGTGAAGCCATTTATGACTTCATGGGGCAAAGTGATCGTAGCAAGGATGGGTGATCGAAGTGGTGAATATCGTATGCTTTACGCACTGAGTGAGTGATGTGAGGATGGTTGCTATGTTTGATTGTTTACCATCACTATGACATGCACACCCCCCCTCCCACCTCCGTATCTTTACACTGTTTGATATGGCACCTTAGAGTGTTGTACAGTATGTAGTGCTAACTCTTTGGATGCAGGTCCAGGTTCAGGTATGTTTCTAGTCTAACTGTTATTGTTCACTTTAGATGCTTATCGCTCATACCAGGCTTTATGTCTGACCCAGAGTTTTATGTCTCTTCTTATTACTCTGGGTGCTCACATGAGCAGACTAGAGACAAGTTTGCTGGTGGTGCGCGAGTAGCTAATTCGGAGGCGGGCATGAGGCTTCCACGTATGATATATATATATATATATATATATATATATATATATATATATATATATATACACACACACACACACACACACATTCTCCCTATGTCGTTGGTGGTCGCTACTTGGGCATTAGTAGTGTGCCTCCTTTATCTTACTTTTGCTTTGAGACAGTTGAAAAGTTGTAATAAGCTATATTTTGGATTTCCGCTGCTATGATGCTTAGTTCTGGTTTTTAGCTTATGCACTGTCTCTCCTGTTTTATGTCAAGTATGTTATTATTATATTTTGTTCTATGTGCTGTGGGACATTCTACAGGTTCTTTGTATGTTCATTTCCTTCTTCCTTTTTCCTTCTGACGACCCGTTCCGTGCTAACTGGACATGTGTACAGCGCACTTTTGGAGTAAATGTCGGTTGGTGCGGGGCGGGCCGTCACACCAAAATTAGGACATTCCCTTTGAGAGTAATCCTAACGGAGGTGGGGTGTTTCACTTATACTTTGGAGTTGTAAATGGTATTTTGAACTCAATGGAAGTGGTTTCGAGTCCAAATTCATCCGTATGCAAAATGTGACTTTTTGGGCCATATATTATATAATGGATGAATATAATTAAATTCCATAGCGACTATTCTGAATTTTCAATTGGACGTAACTTTTGATTCCCGCTATAAAATTTCAATTTTTCGGATTCGTTGAAAAGATATTTTCAAATAGATTCAACTATTATGGGTTTCGCTAAAATCCTGTTTATGTGTACAGTCATTTGAAATTAGAAATCGAATTTTCAAACTACCGCGCCATTTTCAATTCCTTTTATATTTAAAATAAATATTTATATTCTAACGACGCTCTATATAAATATATACTTCTATTTCTATTCAAATTAAATTTCTCGTCGTTATTATTTAAAATAATTCATTTTAAATATTCAAAATTCATTAAAATTGCCAAAATAAAATTTTTAAATTGGCTCAGATTTTCGGGTTATTACAACTGGTATATTTCATAGCACATATAAGAGGTATGCCACCATCCATATTCACTATAATTTTAGTCTCATTTTGTCGGTATTGTTTTCTATTTTTATCTAATATGTAGGACAAACATGTACCTTGCATATATTTTTCATCACACTCTCATTTTGAAACTGTCAACAAATATAATGGAAAGTAATTATATTATGTTTCATGCTGGTGCAAGTTAATACTATAGTTGACGAAGTTGATAAAGTCGGCCAGAAAGGAAGCTTACAGTACGTGATAGTTTTAGAAACAATAGCTGAGATATAAATTATGGAATAATCATTGCCTTTAGAGGTAAGAATAAAAAATAATAGAGGACTGATATTTGTTCAAAAGACCACACAAATGCCTCAAGAAGTAGAAGCAAGTACACGATAGAAGTTGTTAAATTCTTTTATGAGGTAATATATGTGATAGCATGATTTGTACCTAAGTTGTATAATGATCCAAATTGTGGTGCTTGTTTCCTATGAACTAAGAGAGAGAAAACGTTACAACAAGGCTACATGAAATTATAAAATCAAGCATATCTTCATTGTTTGATTGGTATACTTGAAAATTATGATGCATTTTTTTATTAATGAAAATTCTTATCTTAAAGTTCAAACGTATCCTGCATTATTACTGTAATCTTTTTTCTTCATTACATACATTTTTTGATTGACTTTCTATTCATTATGTTGCAGAAATCTCTAAAGTTTATAACAATTATAGTGGCTGAATGAATCCTGATGGTTCTTCTAGAATATGATGTTATATTTGAAGTGTAATTAAGAATATTTCATAGGGCAAGGAGGCGGTACTGACGTTCTTATGTAAGCATAAAATAAGGAATGTGGGACTATTGAGATTTTCATATAATAAGATGAAAAGATAAGAAATGCAAAGTAATATGGGTGCACAATGTCTGAACTGTGGCATGGTTCGATGATGCAACTACAGTAAAATTCTCTTCTAAAAATAAGTGAACAATAGAACGTCAGGTGTATTACTGCATACTTCCACATTTACAGATTGATCATGAAAGAGCAATGTTGTGGAAGAGACCCAGGGTAACTGCATATGTAGGATTAAGTTTAGGAATGCCTTGATCAAATGCTCTTTTTTCTACAACCTTTAATGTCACAATTAATGATCTAAGTTCTGCGAAACTTAATATGGTTTTTAAGTTATCACTTTCTATTATAACTAATGTATTACTTATTTATTCTGTATTCATTTAGTGAATATTGACTATAAAATGAGAAAACTACAAGTTAATTCAATTTTTATATAATTTCAAAATTATATGTATGAGTTACCGTAAGAATATATACCACTCACCATTGAAAATAAGTTTTTGCGGTTGTAAGTCCTAAATAGAAGAGCTATCAAAGCTAGTTCATAAAATATTAACACTTTTATGTGCAATAGTACAATAATATACTAATGAAGTACCTAAGTACCAGTTGATCGAGCAATAAGAGTCCAATTTAACACTCATTTGCAATGCACACATATCGATGATAAAATTATTTTTGGATGAACAACTGAATAATTTATTATTGTTACCGCATAAATTATAATATTTATATATATATATCTATTTAATATTAATTACAATACTTTATTTTTGTTTTATTTTTGATTATTAATCATTAAAATATTTTTTTTAATAACATAAATTTTAATGCCCAGCAAAGTGGGCAGAAAATTCTAGTGACTTATAACTCCCCCTAAGTTTATACTTATTCTATAACTCCCCCTAAAACTATGGCTAAGCTATCGTAATTTTATTAAGTAAATTTAAATAGGAGGATAATCAATACAAACATTGTATAAACTAAGCAATCAAAACAAAATTTACAAACAAGCAATCCAAATATTTACAATTAAGTTTTCAATCAAATCACACAAATCAAACTATACCACACAAATCAAAAAAAATCTTCATATACATCTCTTGGAACTTCTACCCAACCATCTCCACTAATGATTGGATCCAGTTTTATGACTTCACATTCTTCATTGTCTTTGGTGAGAGGTGCTCCAGCGATGTTGTTATCTTCATCTCTGGAAAGAGAAGGGTCATCCAATGGATTACATCAAGATGTTTTTCTTGTTTTTCAGTCATCTTTATCTGACTTAATTCTAGATGTCATTTGATTGCGAAGAATGATAGATAGGATATTCTTGAACGAATTGAGTGTTACTTTAAGATTTTCACTTAGATTATGAATAGGATTAGGCATTATTTGATTATAGAAAAAGAGAGCGATTAAGGAAGAAATAGAGAAGTAAAATAAATTTTTTTGGAAGAAAATAGTATGTATATGGTCTGGAATTCATTTAAGATTGAATAAACATAAGGTAGTTGTTAAAAAAAATCAAATTTGAATTAATTTGAATTACCGGCAGTTATATGTTGACATACACATTGTTATATGTCAACATACCCTTGTAATTTTGGGTATATTAGTCTTTCTACACTATTTTGTATTATCTCTTATTATATAATTTTAATTTATTTAATTATAATGTATTTATATAGATGTTTAGACATAGATTTGAAATAAAACAATATCATTCATTACTACTAAGGGATCACATCCAAACGATACATGGGATTTGAAATACGAAACATGAAATACGGAAGGAAATACAAGCTATTATGATAGTATAACGTAGGCTAATAAACTCAAATCTCAGCTGATAAAGATGAGGTAGACGATAATCAAAGTTTTCTTCCAAATTTTCTTAAAAACATGTTCATTTTAGATGATGTTTGGTTAAGAGTCGTCTTGATTTTCTTTTGGTTTTTGGCTAGTTTAATTTGGTTTTGAAAAATTGCTTCTTTAAATATGGCTCTACATGAAGATGGAAATTCTATACTTTCCATGGAGGATTCTTCTTCGTCGATTTCCATTTGTATTCCTTCTTGTTCCATTCTAGCTTGGTTTTTGGCATAACACTCATAAGGTTTGAACGTGATTGGAATTTGCATAAGGGATATATTTCCTGAGTTAAAAACCTTTCTATGCACAAATTCATCTCCGTTGAAATCCACTCCAAATACTTAAAGATTCAGGTAGGGTAAATTTCATGGTAGAGAGTGTTTTCTTTAGTTGGCATCTCATTGGTTTGAATTCTTTCAAAATTACATCCGCCCAATTAATATCATATGTTCCAAAGATGGCAAAAAAAGCTTTTTGTACCATGAGGGTAGGGTTGTTAAAATTTCTAGAGCAGAGAGTAAGAGTATGTTGAAGAAGAAGGTTGACAATACTAGTTTTTGTGCAGAAAAAGCGATTCTTGATTTCTATATGTTCATCGCTTTCAAAAATATGATGAAAAGTTTCCGAATCATGTTCATCAATTTCAAAATCCAAAAAATCCGAACCATTTTCTTGCAATTCAAAATAGTATCTAAAACGTCACAATCCAAAATAATTGAGTGCCTTTTACGCTACTCCAAACTTGATTTTCATTTCCATTGTAAAAACCACGATTTAAATTCACATAAAACATTTTGAAAAGACTCGGGTAACATACTTCCTCATTGTCCCGAGAATCAATCAAACTTTAAACTTCATTTTGATTAAAAAGATTAGGAAGATCATAGGATGCAAAATCTTCAAAGATAGCCAATTCTCGCGTATTGATATTTCCATTCGTAACATGGTCTATGTAAGCCTAGATAGCCTCTGGGTTGTTGTAGAGATGACCTTTGAGAGTCTTAGTTAGTATTATAGTCTTTCGAGTATTTGAGAAATCCATTAGAGAATATTTTTGAAGAGTATAGGATAAAGAAAATAGTTTGAATTTTGAATGAGAGATGAAAAAAGAGTAGATAATTAAATAGAGCTCAAAAGGACACATCTTTTCTGAGTAGAAGGACCTTTTCAGACCTTGGGAGTTGGTTAAAAGTTGGAGGGAAGTTTGAAAGTTTAAACTTTTCAATTCAAAATTTGAATTTCCCATACTGGTGTCGACATGCCTACTCATGTATCTCGACATATATACATCATTTCCAAATACATATTGCTCTTTGACTTTATTATATTATTTTAATATTCTATATTCTCAATTTAATTATTTTATGAGATGATATTTAATTCTAAAAAAATTTAAAAAAATTATTAAATTTATTTTTATTTCAAATTTCAAACTTGAATTTTAGAGTTCAAGTTTGAATTTTTGAATTTAAGTTTGAATTTAAGAATTCAATTTTCAAACAAAGCAATTAAATAAGCATCCATTCAACCATTTCAATCAAAATTTATTAATTAAGATTTATCTGGTTTTTAGATCCATTTTTTCGATATTTTCTGATTCCTGAATTATTGTGAAGCACATATTTGAATTTTCGGTTTCTAGCTCTTCGTCACTTGATGACGAATCTGAATCATCTAAAGTTGTCGCATATGCTTATTTCCTCTTCTTGATGAATTGTTATCTGTTTGTTGATTCAATCTATTAGGATATGGACACATCCTTTTTATATGACCTAGTTTGTTGCAGTTGTAGCATCTATCATCATTTTTTCCTGGAACTTCCTTGATTATTTTTTCTTTTATGTCTCAGAAATTTTCTGAAATTCCTTGTCGTTAAGGCAGTTTCTTTGTAAATTTCCGGAAAATCAGAACCAATTTAAAAAATTTATTTTGGTAATTTTAATGAATTTTGAATATTTAAAATGATTTATTTTAAATAATTACAGCTAGAAATTTTTTTCGACGAAATTAGAACGTATATATTAATTTAAATCAAAGTTAGAATATAAATATTTATTTAAATTATAAAAGGAATTGAAAATGGCGCGGTAGTTTAAAAATTCGATTTTAAATTTCAAATGACTATACAGGATACAAAATAAATTTGATTTTACTGAAACCAGAAATATTTGAATTTGTTTTAAAATATATTTGCAACGAATCTGAAAAATTAAAATTTCATAGCGGGAATAAAAAGTTATGTCCAGTTGAAAATTCAGAATAGTCGCTATGGAAATATAGCCCTTAAAAATTGCGATTTTGCAAACGACCTCCATTTTCGACAAGACCACTTTTGTTGGATCCGGAATGTCAAATTATCACTAGATTCCAATTTTCATAAATTTTGAAATCAATATATGAGTGCGGCAGAAGAAAGCGTGTTTTAACAATTTCAATCAATTTGGATCGACCAGAAATGGCCAATTTTCAAACGGTCCTCAAATTTGACGAAATTTGTTTTGTTAGGACCGTATCGTCACTACAAAGCTAGAAATAATTTTTTGGGAATTTCTAGAGTTAGTATATGGCCCTAGTAAATTTATGTACGTTCAAATTCAATATTCATGGATTTATATTTTTATTTAAATGAAAACTGAACGAAACGATAGAACTGCCTAACGAAACATATCCCATTGCATTCGGAATGGGAGTATTTAGCTAGAGGCGATAGTCGTTGGGTTTGATTAGGAGTTCGTAAGGTTGAATAGGATATTTTCGAATTTAAAAATTATTTAAATTATATAATCTCGAAACTCTAAAGAAAAAACGGTCAAACCCTAACTTTCTTTTATCGTTGGTCAACGCGGGTTGGAACCACGATTCTCGTTCTGAACGGCGGATGACGCTACAAATTTCCCTCCCCATTTGCGCCCAAAACAATAAATGAATTTCCATGCTCCAGTTGGGAAAATCAAAGAGCTCTCCTCCCTCTTTCCATCCGTGCCTGAATTGAGATATAACGTTGCGTATTCGTGATGAATGGAGCTCTCAAACTGCTGCCACGTCTTCTCACTTTGCGTGCCGTCCTGGTCATTGAGCTGGCCAAGTGGGGTGTCGACGGGAAACCCTCTCGACGACGAAGCAGGAGGCGCACTCCGATCGACCTCCAATGTGACGATCCCAAAACCCCGTGACATGGTGTTAAGGATAATCAATGGAATATAACACATTAATCATCATTAGCAGATCACAGATAATAGCATAAACAGAAAATAGAATAATTTACACACATATGACAACGGAATCATATAGATATCATCACATCAGAGAGCACAGTGCAGGATACAACTTAGTGCATATAATACATAATCAGTCACCATCGCCTGAGGCGGAATCATACATAAAGAGTACACAAAATAAATAACAGTCTACATCGCCATTGGCGGAATCATAATATAGATAAAATAATGGAGGAGAAAATCAAAGTCATCACGGTGTAGTCAAGCCTCGCCATGAGCCAAAAGTGCACCAGATACCTGTAACTAGGCTGCCCGTGTGAAAATGAGGGCACCCGAGTTTGCAAGGTGAAACAAACTACGGGTCAGTTATGGGACTGGTATGAGAAATCTACTTAACTTATTAACAACAATAATAAGGCAAATCAAAGGACCACGCCACTTTCACGGAACGGGTTTACTCCAATGAGTGCGAGTGCATGAAATAAAGTAAATGATTAAATAATCGCAATGCTTTTTATAAAATGAAGCCATTATAAGACTCAGGTCCCATCACACAATGCAACGCAAGCCGGAGGATAGAGTTTTACCTTATAATGGCCAAAAATGCTTCATACGAATAAAACAAAAGTGTTTGATATTATTACTAGTGCATACATGTTTCAAAAGAAAATTCAATCATAAATATCAATCCTAGGCGGCATAGCTACCATCTACTGTGTCGCCATACTAGTAATACAATCACGTCCGCATATTTCATATTGGAAATTTGGGTTCCTTCATGAGTCGAGGCAAGGGGCAAGCTCCTCTCCGATTCGAGACACTCTAGCAAATGTCCCAGGATCCCACTATGATCCTTGGAATTGGCTGGGCCGGTCCTCTCTTACTTTTGAGGATTAGTTATTCCTGAACACTCGTTTCTCGGTCCTTACAGACCTATAATCGAGGCGCCTCGCATTCAAACAACCACACAGGTGAAAAGTATATATAATGTCAGGGCTGGTAGGTCACTGACACCACCTTAGCTAGAAAGAAACGTCGTGCTCTCCCAGCGGTCCGTCTCCCGTTTTTGACTCATACCGGGGTGTGGGGCTCGCGAATTCACGTTATACACAAAGCTACGTCAGACAGACCATGCTTTGATCATCAACCACAAGACTTTGCTTTGCAACAGAAGCCTTGATCATATGCTACTTAGGCGTGCCACACAGGCAATCCACCCCATGCGACTGATTTCTATCAATACATAACCTCTGAGCTCGTACGTCTCCGAGAAGGGCGTTAAGCAAGAGAATAAATTCTCCGCCGCCAAACAGATATATATTTAACAGAGATCAATCAGCACAGAACAAAATCCAATGTCAGACACACAGTCCATTTACAAGTCCGTTCTGGCTCTGAACGAAACCGGAGGCACCAATTCCTCGCATATCCATACAATCAACAGTATGTTTGGACGGCTACTACTTCAGCTCCTTTATGGTAGCTACTCCAATCACGAGCATCAGTAGCGCCCATCCATCCAATGTGAAGATCGTTGGTCTTCAACCGTCTTCGACTCTTCGACTTCTCAACGTCGATCGATTATTTGAAATGAGATGAACTTGGCCTTATCAAATAACCCACGTATATTTAGATTTTCAAATCAATTAATCACATTGTTGGACTATTCAACATTCACATTTCAGTTCTTTAGTTATAATTCTCATGTTAAATACATTCAACCATCACATATCAAGCAAACACAACAAAATTGGTTTATTTCAACTCTATGCCGTCTATAGTATTTTATAACGATATATCGCCATTTTTAATTAATTAAACGACGTTTCAGGTCGTGCCGATGCACTGGCGTTGTTTTTCACCAAATTTGTTTTACACATATATGAAAATCTAACCGTTAGATCTTCACAAATTTTATGTCATTAGAAAGATCGTTTCAAAACGAATCCAACGGTTTCAGTTTTGGGAAAATCCGACGGTCGGATCTTCCACACTAGTCGTTTGAAGTTACGATTTCAATTTACGAACTGCAGCGTTGTTATTCGATTTAATTTAATTATATTCATATATATATATATATATAATCGTTTCTGCCGCTGTTTTTCTTCAGATTTGAATTAAACATTCCAGACAATCCAACCGTCGGATCTTCACACAGTTGGTGTCGTTGGAAAGATATTTCCAAGGCGAACCCAACGGTTGCGGTTTCGGGAAAATCCAATGGTCGGATTTCCCGCACTAGTCGTTTGAAATCACGATTTCAAAACACGAACTACACGGCCATGTTTTGTTTTAATTTTATTTATATTTATATATTTATATAAATATAGTTCATTCAAAAATTCCTATATCGTTTTCACTTCAATTATTTCACTAACGCCTTTAAATTTTGGAAAATTTCGCCATAACCTCCTTTGTACGGGAGGGGCTGGGAAAATTCCCAAATAGCCACACGGGCGTCTCATGTCAAAAAGAAAAAGAAAAGGCCAAACGGCTAGCCAACAAGCTCACAAAATCGTCACCCAAACAAAACAGTAAATGTGTACCTATTTGTCGGGCACAAAATTTTATTCCTCTTCTCTAGCCCCTTTGCTATAACCTGTTCAATAAATATGCATGTACATATATACAATTTTTATCACTTATCATTTTCCATTCAACTTCATATTTGATTTACTTTGGTTTAAAAACACCATTCATTCTAATGTTGCATGCATAGGCTACAATCATATCATTAGCTAATTAATGTATATTTCAACTCATGCATATTTATTTGAACAAGTGGCTATTTTTAACACTTCACATTTCAAAGATGATAATTTTGGTGAACTAAAATATATTTCAACACATGACTATTTTATTTAGTTCCTATGCATGTTAAAAATAATATTTCATTCACAAATATTTATTTTAACGCTCGCATATCTTTAGCATATCACATATATGATAAAAATGATATTTTTATCATTTAAAATATTTATTCGACAAATGGATGTTTTCAACACTTCATAGTTTCATTAAAAATGTAATTTTTATTGTTCGATCTTTTTATTCAACACGTGAACTTTTCCACTACACACACTTCTCAACACATGGGCATTTCCACACATGGATATTTTATTTATGTTGTTCATATAAGAAAGATGGAATTTTTCTATTGTTGAAACTATTTATATATAAGGCGAATATTTTACATACTTCATTTATATTATAAAAATGTGATTTTTATTGTTTAAACACTTCATTCATTCACAAATGAATTTAATTTTCACACATCACTTTTCAACACATGAACATTTCCACACATGGATATAGTTTCAACATATGACTTTAATTTCAACGCATGAAGATAATTTCAACATATGAAAATAATTCTAACACAAGAATATTATTCAAAATTTCGGCAGCATAATGGTAGGGTAGTTAAAACCGGCACCGTCCCTAGTACGGCTCCTCGCTCTACCTTAAAACCTCGTGGTTTTTGACAATGGGGATTCATGCATCTAATTCGCACGCAGGCGGCATGTTTTATTTTTATTTCCACAAATATTTCCAATTCATTTCAATGACCAATGGGTATTTTTCAACCACAACCAAACAATATCAACCACAAACAATTATCCAACCATTCGCATTTTTCATCCAATATTTCACACCAATTCACAACAATAAATATCGTCCATGGTTTGTGGACGAGGGGAGTGTATATATATATATATATATATATATATATATATATAATTGCTATATTTCACTTGCATTTCAACACATATATCAATTATTCTATGCATGTACAATTCGTACTTCGCTTCTATAGCTTACACCATGCATGTACATGAGGTATACAACACGTGTGTAATTTATATTTCGCTTATATAATTTATACACGACATTTTCCATTCAAATTCATTTAATTTAGATTTCTCACATTGGTTTTCAGAGTGCTAAAAATCGTAGATAACTCAGAAAAATCCGCGGCTTCTTCTATGTGGTAGAGAGCTTCCGTGCCGTCCCGATATTTCTTGTTTCATCGAATTTCGTCAACACACCAAAAAGATATGATTTTTCAAAGTGCAGACATCAAAAAGGATTCACCTTTCTAAGTGGTTCGAAACTAGGGTTGCGGTTTTCATGAAAATCGAGGCATGAGGGGACGATCGGAGGAGCTGACGTAGAAGAGGATGGAGAGGCGGTCCTGTCGGTGGCGGTTTGGGGTGGCTCGGTGGTCGGTGGCGATCAGGGCGGCGCTGGGAAGGGGGAAACTTTGCGGGCTCGGTTCTGGCAGAGGTATGATCGGATTTGAAGAGGAGGAGGAGGCGAGTCGAGGGAGGGTAGCGGCGGTGGCTGGAGTGGCCTGTAGCGGCGGGAAAAGCGGAGGGAAGCGTCGAACGACGAGGATTGTCGAGAGCAGATGGGGACGAGGGTTTTTTTTATATTTTAATTTATGAAAGAAAATTTCTGATTGGCCTAGGGTTTTATTAAATTTTTAAGTAGTGTTTTCTCCAACGAACTCCTTTTCAAGTCCAACGACTGTCGTCACTAGCTAAATACCCCCATCCCGGACACAATGGGATATCTTTCGCTGGCCAATTCGACTGTTACAGTCAGTTATTTTTCAAATTAAAGTATAAAACACTTAATTTTTAACTCTGAACGAACATTTCAATTTGACAGGGCCACAAACTGGTTCGAAAAATTCCAGAAAAATAAATCCAGCTATGTTTTGACTCTACGGTCCCAACAAAACAAGTTTCGACGAATTCTGAGATCGTTTGAAAAATGGCCATTTTCTGGTCGATCCAATTTAACAGAAATTGACCAAACACATTTTCTTTTGCCACGCTCACATATTAGCTTCAAAAATTATGAAATTTGAAACCTAGCAATAGTTTGACATCCCGGACCCAACAAAAGTGGTTTCGTCAAATTCCGAGGTCGTTTGTAAAATATCAATTTTCCAGGGCTATATATTCTATATAGCGACCTTTCTGAAAATTCATTCGGCCATAACTTTTGATTCCCGTTATGAAACTTCGATTTCTTAGATTCGTTAGAAAGATATTGATAAACAGATTTATATATTTTTGGTTTCACTGAAATCCGTGATATTTTCCACCCTGCACAGTCAGTCAAAGTTTGAATTCAAATTTTCAAACTGACTCACTATTTCTAATTCACTATTTTATTGAAATATTCTATTTCAATTTTTCAAATTCCTTTGAAATGTCCAATTTAAAATTTTTATATTGGCCCGTATTTTCCGGGTTATTACATCCAACGACCCTCTAGCGAAGCAACGACCAACCCTAGCTTTGACCTCAATTCGACGCTGTTGCAGCGCTAGTAAAAAAGAAATGGTAATTAATTTACTTAATTAATTAGTTGTTAATTAGTTTAAATTTCAGTTTTTTTATCAATAACATTAGTAATGTTTTAAAAACAAATATTAGTAATATTTTGAAAATAAAAGGAGTAATGTTTTTGAAATAAATATTTTATAGAAATATACATTGTTTTTTAAATTAGAAATATACATTGTTTCTGAAATTAGAAATATACATATGTTTTTGGAAATAAAAATAGCATTGTTTTATACATATATCAACAAACTAAAAATATGATTTTTTATTTATTTGTAGCGATATAAAATTGCGATTTTTATAATGTAAACCTTGTTTTAAAAATGAGATTTTGAAATGAATGATACTATATTAAAAATGCAATTTTTAACGTGAATAGTGTGAAATAGACTGCGATGGGGCCAATTGGAAGCTGAACAGAATTGAAATCGTCCAACAATGAACGACACAGTGGAAACCCAAGGTGAGAACTCCTCACTGAAATTTTCTGTTCAGTTATTTATTTATTTTATAACTGTGTACGTAAACTGCTTCCCGTTATCCACAGACCATGGGCAACTTGTTTGGGTGTGTGTTTGGATTGATTTGTTTGTGTGAATTTGGTTTGTGATGTGGAATGAGACACAAAAATATTCATGTGTTGAATAAAATATTCATGTGTTGAAATAAATATTTTATCGTTAGAAATATAATTTTTAACGTGTATATGAATAAAATAAATATTCAATTACAAATTGAACGATTTGTTTATGTACACCCATTCAACTGATATGGATTGGGACGATAAATTTTACACATTGCCCAACGGCACAAATAAATTCTGTGTTTGTGGGTTGAAACCCCACACGGGTGTTGGGATGATATTTGACGTATACTAATCCGAACTGCTTAGTTGTATGTCAATCGATAGGTTAACAAACTGTTGTAAGCGTTAAATATTTATATTTAATGCTTATACAGTGTAGAATGCACTCTGGATGATGGTTGATTGTTTATCATGGCTTTTGTATACATTTGTTATATGAAATCCATATAAACAACATTATATGGTGATTGACTGTATTCTAGTTCAGAAAGAATGAATGTTTTAAAATAATGAATATTTTAATGTAATATTCAATAACAGATCAAAATCTGATCTTAATTTCTGATTTGGGATGGACACGAATATATTTGAATATATAAAGCCATGTTGATTGGATTAATGCCATTTTGACGTGAACGATATTTATATCGATTTTATTCATTTTTATAATGAATATCGAAAAGGAAGTGATTTCAAAATCTGAAGTTTGAAAATTTTATCATTTATATATTAATGATATAGAACATTCAATTTTGATTTGAAATTGAATATGAAGTTGAAATCGTTTTGAAAACAAATTTAAAATGATTTATAAAATACGTTTTAAATGGAAATCGATGAAATATATATTATATATAATATAATGTCCTGAATAGAATGCCCCGCGCCGCGGTAGTGGGCGAATTTCGACCATTGACTTCGAATGGACATTACGGGAGATCCGACCATCGGATTCTCCTGAAACCGGAACTGTTGGGTTCGTATCGAATAGAGATTTCTAACGAATACAAGAAATTAGAAATCTAACGGTTGGATTTGGAATTATGTCCAAATCAAATTTGAAAAAGGTCACTGTAAGTGCAGTTAGATACCCGTTTATGGAAATCGATTGTATGGGCCTTGATAAAATTATTAAATATATTAATAATTTGTGTAAACTCATAATAAATGATTTGGAAATAATTGGGATGAAAAATTCCATATTTGAAAGGATAAAAATATATTTTTATCGAAATGAACTAGTTATGAACTAGAATTAAAAATCCAATATTTTTAAATAAATAAACTGGATTTGAAATGGTTTTTAAAATAACCAATATTTCCAATATATGAATTGGAATGGATTAGAATCGAAATTATCTTCTTAATATTTTGATATTGGATTCCGCGATTATACGGGCATTGTGGAGGAATTTGGAAGATATATATCGTTATTCCAATACGATGTTTGTTGAGTTCAGAATTTGATATTGAATATAAGCCGATATACTTTCTATTTAGAGCCTTGATTAAATATTAAATGGGATTTTGGGTTGGTGGTGAACGGTGTCTTCACTAACACTGTTCTTAAACCCAATGGAGTTAAGGAAATTAGAAACTAACTGGAGGTTAGCTAAGTTGAATGGTTTCCTGGGTATTGATCTGATGTTGGTTTTGGCCTTCAGGATTAATACTTAAGGAATTGTTCTCTTACTAATTTACGGTTAGAGACTGACGGAATGGTATCTTCATTAACACTGTTATGAAACCCTGTGTGAAAAGACTAAATCTTTTAATTAGACTTGAAGAAGAATTACCGATTAATGAACATTTAATTGGAATTGAAATGGAATGTAAGTTGGGTTTATTGTGAACAGTGTTTTAACGACATTCGTTCTTTAATCCGATTAGCAGTGAAATGTGATTTGGAATATATAAATATTTATTCTAAGATTTAATGGAATTTCCAAAGTAAAGTTTTCCAGTTTAATAAAATAAATTGGAATGGAATGGGATTCGATTTGATAATAATCGAAATGAACTCCTGTGGAGGAAGACTGATAATATATATGGAATTTAAAAGGCTTTGCCGTTATTTCATTTATAATTTTAGTCGAATACGGAAATTAATATCGATTATATATTGGTTTATTTTCCGAGAAAATTCCATAATTAATGGATTGTTATTTTGGGTTTATAGTGAACTGTGATTTAAACAACGTTAGTTCTTTAACCCATTTAAAGACATGATTTATTTCCTGAATTGGAAAAATCATTAAGTAATGATTGTTGGAAATTAAAACTGAATTAGAGTTTTGATGAATCTTTAAATAGATTGAAAGGTGAATTTGATAACTAAAATTATTAAATCTAAGAATTGATTGAGAATGGAGTATCACCAGTTTTTCTCTAAGCGTTAGTTAAATCTTTAATTAGATTTGAACGAGAAATGGTAATTAACTTTACCGATAACACTGTGGTGTTAGATATGGAGTACTACCAGTTTTTCTCCATGGGATGAATAGGCTGGGATTGGGAAATTAAACAAATGATTACTTCGGTAAGGATCGCCAATCCCAACTAGTTTGGATAAACTATAATTTGGTTTGGAATGATATCCAAAGGGAGATTAAAGAATAAATTTAAAGAATTTATCTTTGATAAAATTAATGGGAACCTTTCCCAAAGGATATGAATATTTAAATAAAAGAATATTCAGAATTGGAATGAGGCGTACGTTGTGTTTTTATAGCACTTGTTCATTATATACGTGAGTTATATGGAAAGGCTAGGTTCATGCCCATTCTGAATAACTGATTCGACGATAAGTCGTCGATGAAGACGGTGGTTGAAGACTGGAGGTCTTCACATCGTTTGGATGATTACTGATGTCCTAATTGGGCTGTACACCCAAGAGGAGGTAATAAGTGGTGATCGTTCCAGACGTACTTGGAGATCGACCCGATATGTGAGGGCCTCTCTCTTGTATTGGACATATGGGACGAGGAATAAGGTGCCTCCGGTTTCGTTCGGACCCAGAACAAAGTTGTAAATGGATGTGTGTCTGACATCGGATTTCATTCTGTGTGATTGATAGACATCGGTTGCATAGCGTGAATTGCCTGTGGGGCATGCTGAGATGCAAATGATCAAGGCTTCTATTTAAAAGCTGAGTCTTGTGGTTTATGATCAAAGCATGGCTTTAATATAGCATAGCTTTGTGTATAGCGTTAATTCGTGAGCCTCACACCCCGGTGTGAACCAGAAACGGGAGAGGACATCAGGGAGGACATGTGTTTCCTTCTAGCTAGGAGTGGTGTCTGGGTTTTGCTAGCCAAGATGTTTTGCTTATGTGGATGATGGATAGCGAGGTGCCTCGGTTATATCGGTCTCTGCGGAGCCGATGGATGGTATAATCCTTATACAGACCTATTTTATGCCCCATAGGGCGGGGACACGCAGTGTTCAGACATTTTAATCCACTCTGTGTGGATCGGCCCTGATGATCCAAGGGCCCACCTGAGTTTGGGTCCTGGGACATGGGCTAGATTGTCTCGAAGCGGTAAGGACGATCCCTTGCTTTGGCTCACAGTTGGAAATCCTACTTCCAATACCTGACATTTCGGTTTTATTTGTAGAGCCTAATATGGCGACATAATGGGATGGGGCACTATGTCGTCTATAATTGATACATTTATATTTGAAGTTCATTTCTTCACTTATAGTAATAATAAAAGATGAAATTTCACGTAACAAGCATATTTGGCTATTATATGGTAAAACTCTATCCTCCGGCTTGCGTTGCATTGTGTGATGGGTCGTGAGTCTTATAATAGCTTCATTGTTCTTTATTTAGCATTGCGCTATTTGTTTTATGCACTGGTATTCATGGGTTCCGTGCTATATGGCATTGTCCCTTGATTTATCTAACTTTTAAATTAACATATTGACTATTTCAGTTCTCACACCAGTCACATGACTGGCCTGGAGTTTATTGTTTTAACCTAAACTCTTGGTGCCTCTATTTTCCATACGGGCAGCTAGTAGTTTTGTTTTGCAGATTTATATTCACAGGATCCTGGTTTACAGATGGAACGATATTCAGAAAGCTCTGTATCCCTTTATCTCTTTCAATTGTGTTTGTATTATTTTTCCGCTGCTATGTAATGTATTGTAATCTCTGATATTTTTACAATGTATAAATTATTCATACTCTGTATATTTTTGTACTCTAATGTAAATTGTTGTAACAAGCAATGAAATGTTCTTCTGTTTGTGTTCTGATTTGTCGTGTTCTCAACTCAATCCGGGCTTTCCTTTACGGGGAAGTTCAGGTCGTCTCAGCTGGTATCAGAGCTTTGGTTTACAGAGCTCGAGAACAAGACACATTAGAACCAAACGAAAGAATTCATCAGAGATTGGATTAGTAATATCCAATCAGAATGACTCGTTAGAGATAGGCTCAGTAGCATCCTAGAACGAGTTGGAAGAGTGTGGTTTTTAAAATATAATTAAAAACAAATCTTGTTTTGAAAATTAAATCCAATTATTATTTATTTTACTTTGAATTTGGACAATCGAGTACATGAGATTTTGCATATACGCGTCATGAACGTATATTCGAAGTTTTAATATACTGGATAGATATAGAATCACACTCTGGTCGCTTGGAAATGATTCTGATGATGGCATGTCATCATCAAAGCTTATGTTCGAATTTCGAAAGTGGGATATCTATATATTTCCAATTGACTAGTGTGAGAACCAAAACTAGATAGGGTTATTGTTGTGATTTGGCATCAAAAGTATGATCTTTTATTATATATCAACATTATGAATTTGAAACATAAATTCACTAATTGATTGGTGGTTGTATTGTATGATTCTTGGTTTGATTTATTAAAACTTTGAACCATACAGCAAAAATACATCTGATATTGAACTGAATTTAAAACTGTTCGGAATTGCATGCATATACATGTATATACATTGAACAGGTCATAGCAAGGAGGCTAGAGAAGAGGAATAAAATTGTAAGCCCGACAAATAGGTACATGTTTAATAATTCCTTAGCTTTGAATGATTTTATGAGCCGATTGGCTTGCCGCTAGGCTTTTTCTTTTTCTTTTTGAGATGAGAAGGCTTGTGTGGTGGTTTGGGGATCTTCCCGGTGCTCCCCGTATGACAGGTCCCGTAACTCCACCGGTAAGGAAAGATCGGAAACTTTGAGAACAAGCCACAATAGAACGCAGACAGAAGAACATTTCATTGTTTATCACAACAATTCCATCAGAATACAAGAATATACAGAGTATGAGTAAATATTACACAGAAAATATCAGAGATTTAAATTACATTTAAATACATCGCAGCGGAAATAATACAAAACACAACTAGAAGAGATATACGGATAAAGAGCTTTCCGGATATCATTCCAACTGTAAATCAGGATCCTGTGAATATAAATCTGCAAAACCAAAACTACTAGCTGCCCGTGTGGAAAATAGGGGCACCCAGAGTTTAGGTTAAAACAATAAACTCCAGGTCAGTCAGGTGACTGGTGTGAGAACTAAAACAGTTATTAATCTTTGTTTTTAAAGTTAGGTAAATCAAGGGACCACGCCATATAACACGGAACGGGTTTCCTCCCAAGAATACCAGTGCAGAAAACAAACAGCGCAATGCTAAGTAAAGAACAATGAAGCTATTATAAGACCCAGATCCCATCACACAATGCAACGCAAGCCGGAGGATAGGGTTTTCCCTTATAATAGCCAAATATGCTTGATATGCGAAATTTCTTCTTATATTATTACTATAAGTGAAGAAAACCACTTCAAATATAAATATATCAATCATAGACGGCATGGGTACCATATATCATGTCGCCAATACTAGGCTCTACAATCAAAACCGCAAAATGTCATATTTGGAAATTGGATTTCCATCATGGTGGCTCCTGATTCGAAAGATCGATCGCGTAGTGCCATCTACAACGGCTTACGTCTCAGCTAGAGAAAACACCGTAATGCACATCCGCACTTTTGGGAAATCGAGTATCACTGCAGCTTACGTCCCGGCGAGAGAAAACACCGCTTACCCTATCCCTCTGAGCACTAAGCTCAATCTCGGTCGACCAAATCCACGACACCACGAAGGTGCCCATCCTCTAAAGAGCATACTGATCAAACCATCAGTTTACCACCATACCGGGGTGTGAGGCTCGCGAATCAACGCTATACACAAAGCCGTGCTATATTAAAGCTGCGCTTTGATCATCATCCACCAAACTTTGCTTTTCAGCAAAAGTCTGGATCACTGCATCTCAGCATGCCACACTATCAATCCATATCGTACCAATGATTTCTTCCAATACATAACCTCTGAGCTCATATTTCTCAGAGAAGGGCATTAAGCAAGAGAATAAATTCTCCGCCGCCAAACAGATATATATTTAGCAGAGATCAACGAATACAATATAAAGGAATACAATGTCAGACACACCATCCATTTACAAGTCCGTTCTAGGTCTGAACGAAACCGGAGGCACTTTCCTCGCATATCCGTCGACCTCCAAGCACGTCCGGACGGCTACTACTTTAGCTCCCTTCAAGGTAGCTACTCCCATCGTGAGCATCAGTAGCACCCATCCATTCGATATGAAGATCGTCGGTCTTGCACCGTCTACAATCTCTTCGACTTATCGTCGAATCGGTTATTCAGAATGGGTATAGACCCGGCCTTTCTGAATAACCCACGTATATAATAAACAATTGTTATACAAACACAACATACGCCTCATTCCAATTCATCAGTCAATTTCACATTCTTAGGGAAAGGTTCCCATTAATTTTATCAAAGACAAATTCTTTTAAATTTATTCTTTAATCTTCCTTTGGATATCATTTCAAACCAGTTCATGGTTTTCCAAACTAGTCGGGATTAGCGAACCACACCGAAGTAATTATTTATTTTATTTCCCAATCCCAACCTATTTATCCCATGGAGCAAAACGGGTGATACTCCATATCTAACACCACGGGGTTATCGGTAAAGTTAATTACCATTTCATGTTCAAATCTAATTAAAGATTTAACTATCGCTAGGAGTAAAACTGGTAATACTCCATTCTCGATCATTTCCAAATTTTGATAATTTAAATTATCAATTCATATTTCAATCTAAATAAAGATTCATTAAAACTCCTTTTACTGGGTTAAAGAACTAATGTCATTTAAAACACAGTCCACGATAAACCCAATCACATTCTATTTCAATTCCAATTAAATATATTAGAAATTCTGGTTATTTAAAACCCATTTCAAATTCAATTTATTTATTTCAAAAATAAATTGATTTTAATTCTAGTTCAAAACTAGTTAATTTCGATAAACATCTATTTTTATCTTTTCAAATATGGAGTTTTTCATCCCAGTTTTTCCCAAATCCTTTCTTACGATTTTACACAAATTATAGATATTTTTTATTATTTTATCAAGGCCCGTACAGTCGGTTTCCACCTACGGCCATAGAGTTGCACTTACAGCGACCTTTTCCAAATTTGATTTGGACATAATTCCACATCCAACTGTTAGATTTCAAATTTCTAATATTCATTGGAAAGCTCTTTTCGATACGAACCCAACGGTTCTGGTTTCAGGATAATCCGACGGTCGGATCTCCCGTAATGTCCGTTCGAAGTCAATGGTCGAAATTCGCGAACTGCCGCGGCGCGGCGCATTCTATTCAGGCTATTATATAATATATATAATATATACTTCGTCGATTTCCTTTTTAAAAACGAATGTTATAAATCGTTTTAAATTCGTTTCAAAACGATTTCAACTCAAAATTGAATTTTTTCCATATAAATTCGTTTTAAATTCATTTCAAATTGATTTCAATTCAAATTCGATCCTATTCAATTTCAATTCGAATCATTTCTATTCAATTTCAATTCGAATTCGTTTTATATTCAATTCAATTCGAATTCGTTTTATATTCAATTCAATTCGAATTCGTTTTATATTCAATTCAATTCAAATTCGTTTTATATTCAACTCAATTCGAATTCGTTTTATATTCAATTCGATTCGATTTCATTTTATATTCAATTCAATTAGATTTTCAATTTCAATTTTACTATATATTTGATTTCAATTTCAATTTTATTATATATTTGATTTCAATTTCAATTTTATTATATATTTGATTTCAATTTCAATTTTATTATATATTTTTACATCTCTTTCTAAATATTCATTTTAAAAACGAATATAATCGATATCAATATCGTTCGCATCAAAATAGCGCATCTTTAATCAACACGGCTTTATATTTTTCAATAACTTCGTTATTCTATTCAATAAATGAATATTTATCCTATTCAATACATGAATCTATATCTCTTTCACCACCTGACTAATCTCAACAAATGAGTACCGTCAACACGTTAATCTTTATTTTCCCAATTGGAATGAGGCCCAATCAATCACCATATAATGTTAATTATATGGATTCCATACAACACATGCATATAATAACAACGATAAATAATCAACCATCATCCAAAGTGCACCACACAACTGCTTAAGCATTAAATATATATAATTAACGCTTACACAGTCTGTCGACCAATCGATCGACATACAATTAAATAATTGGGATTAGTGTACGCCAAATATCATCCCAACACCCGTGTGGGTTTTAAACAATCAAACACAGATTTTATTTGTGCAGTTGGACGATGTGTAAAATTTATCGTCCCATTTATAAATATATATTTCATTTTATATACACGTTAAAAATTATATTTTTAACTATATAAATATTTTATTTCACTATATAAATATTTTATTTCATTCCACAACACACATTCAATTTTTCACATCAAAATCAAACAAACAAGCATACAAGCCGTCCATGGTCTGTGGACGACGGGTGTCAGGTGCTGCTAAGCACCGTCTGCATCCTAGTATATATATTAACTAGAAATTTAAAATAAAAGTGAGGAGTTCTCACCTTTGGGATCCATTCCTCCATTCTTTATTTTTGAATTTCAAAACAGTCGGGATTTGCCTGACATTCCAACACAGTCTTCTTTACGCTGTTCATATTAAAAATCACATTTTTATCATGTTGTTTATATAAATAATCGCATTTTTCATATCGCTGATGTATATATAAAAATCGAATTTTTATAACACTTCTCATATATATAAAAATTATATTTTTTTCTTCACTAAAAATTATATTTTTATCTTACCATTTAAACAATAAAAATCATATTTTTATTTTTCTCTTCACATACCAAAAATCAAATTTTGAACATGTTGTTCATTTAATAAAAATCATATTTTTACTTCAAAAGCAAAGTATATTTTTACTTCAAAAACAAATGTATATTTTTACGTCAAAAACAAATGTATATTTTTACTTCGAAAACAAATGTATATTTTTACTTCAAAAACAAATATGTATTTTTACTTCAAAAACAAATGTATATTTTTAAATTTACAAAAACAATTCAAATTTATATTGAAACTGAAATTTTTATAGTGTGAATCACATATAAAAAAAAAGAACTAAAATTTAAATAGTGTGAATCACCTTCTTCCTTCGTATACCCTGGAGCCAAAAAGAAACCGTCGAACTCATTTACCACGCCCTAGGGCTTGAATTTTTGTCGCCATCGCCAGCCCGAAAGGGGATCGGAGGGGCCCCCCATGAATCGCCGCCGCGAGATTCACCACTGGCCGGAGTTGTGGCCAACTCGACGGCCTACAGCGGCCTAAAAAAGAGAATAACCGGCACCTCTTTGAGCGCGAATCCAGAGCAGCACACCTCTCGAGAACCCCTCCAACTCGTATGAATTGAAAGACCAGAGGAAGCCCTTTGATTTTCATGGTTGTGTTTTTAAAATTGTTGAGCGGATTTGAAGGATTTGGATCATGAAGCTTCGAACGATTTCCGTTCGTTCTAAAGGGTGGAGGCGCGAGTTTAAGTCATTTGACCACGAGTGAAAATTTGACCTAGGTTTGACCTATGTTTAGGGTTTTTATAATTTGTTTAATTATTATTTTATTCCACTTGTAATTGTTTATCCATTTGAACTCTAAATCCAGCCCAACGACTGTCGCCCCTAGCTAATTACCCCCATTCTGAACACAATGAGATATGCTTCATAAGACAATTCGGCCGTTACGATCAGTTTCTGTTGAATTTACATTTAAATCATTATACTGAATTTTAAACGTACATTTAAAATTACCGGGGTCACATACTAACTCGGAAAATTCCAGAAAAATATTTTCTAGCTTCGTATTGACGATACGGTCCTAACAAAACTAATTTCGTCAAATTCTCAGACTGTTTGAAAAATGGCCATTTTCCAGTCGATTAAAATCAACTGAAACCGGTCAAATGCGTTTTCCTTTGCCACGCTCACATATTGATTCAAAAAATTATGAAATTTGAAACCTAGTAATAACTTGACACTGCGGATCCAACAAAAGTGGTTTCGTCGAAAACCGAGGTCGTTTGCAAAATTTCCATTTTTAAGGGCCAGAATTCCATAGCGCTATTCTGAATTTTCAACTGGACATATCTTTTGATTTCTGCAATGAAATTTCAATTTGTCGGATTCGTTGGAAAGATATTATCAATTAGATTCTGTTATCTTTGGTTTCACTAAAATCCGGTTTATTTAGCACCTGGTACATTCAATTGAAGTTTGAAATCGAATTATCGAACTACCGCGCCATTTTCAATTCCCGTTATATATATAAATAATTATTTATATTCTAACAACGATCTATATAATATATACGTTCGAATTATATTCAAATTAAATTTTTCGTCGATATTATTTAAAATAATTCATTTTAAATATTCAAAATTCATTAAATTCGCCAAAATAAAAATTTTAAACTGGTCCAGATTTTTGGGTTGTTACACCGTACAAAGGAGGTTATGGCGAAATTTTTCGAAAATTTAGGGTATTAGCCAAATTTTTGAAAAATTAGAAATTCTTAGGAACAGAAACGTTGAAGAATGAAAGCCAAACTGAAAGTTGAGTTGATTTGTTAAACAACTTTCAGCTCCATTCCTTTTCGAGGACGAAAAGTTTTTAAGTGGGGGAGATTGTAGCAACAAGGAAAATCAGAATCAATTTAAAAAATTTATTTTGGTAATCTTAATGAATTTTGAATGTTTAAAATGATTTATTTTAAATAATTACATCTTGAAATTAATTTTCGACAAAAATAGAACATATATATTCCTTTAAATCGAAGTTAGAATATAAATATTTATTTTAATTATAAAAGGAATAGAAAATGGCGTGGTAGTCTAAAATTTCGGTTTCAAATTTCAAATGACTATACAGGATTCAAAATAAACCGGATTTTAGTGAAACCAAAAATATTTGAATCTTTTTGAAAATATCTTTCCAACGAATCTGAAAAATCCAAATTTCATAGCGGGAATAAAAAGTTATGTCCAGTTGAAAATTCAGAATACTCTCTATGGAAATATAGTCCTTAAAAATGGCGATTTTGCAAACAACCGCCGTTTTCGACGAGACCACTTTTGTTGGATCCGGAATGCCAAATTATCGCTAGATTCCAATTTTCATAATTTTGAAAATCAATATGTGAGCGCGGAAGAAGAAAACGTGTTTTAACCGTTTCAGTCGATTTGGATCGACCAGAAAATGGCCATTTTTCAAACGGTCTTAAAATTTGACGAAATTAGTTTTGTTAGGACCGTATCGTCAATACAAAGCTTAAAATAATTTTTCGAGAATTTTTAGAGTTAGTATGTTACCCCAGTAAATTAAAATGTATGTTCAAATTAAATATACATGGATTTATATTTTAATTTAAAAGAAAACTGAACGAAATGATATAATTTGCTAACAAAACATATCCCATTGCATTTGGAATGGGGGTATTTAGCTAGGGGCAACAGTCGTTGGGTTTGATTAGGAGTTCATAAGGTTGAACAAGATATTTTCGAATTTAAAATTAATTAAATTATATAATCTCTAAACCCTAATGAAAAACGGCCAAACCCTTCCTTTCTTTTATCGTTGCTCAACACTGGTTGGAGCCGCGATCCTTGTTCTGAACACCGGAGGACGCTCCAAACTTCCCTTGCCATTTGCACCCAAACCAATCAATGAATTTCCAAGCTCCAATTGGGAAAATCAAAGAGCTCCTCCCTCTTTCCATCCATACCCGAATGGAGATATATCGTTGCATATTCGTGATGAATGGAGCTCTCAAACTACTGTCATCTCGTCTCATTTTACGCGTCGTCCTGTGTAATAACCCGCAAAATCTGGGCCAGTTTAAAATTTTTATTTTGGCAATTTTAGCGAATTTTGAATAATTAAAATAGATTATTTTAAATAATATCGACGAGAAATCTATTTTGAATATAATTCGAACGAATATAATTATATACGTCGTCGATAGAATATAAATATTTATATATATATTTAAAAATAGAATTGAAAATGGCGCGGTTGTTCGATAATTCGATTTCAAACTTCAATTGAATGTACCGGGTGCAAAACAATCCGGATTTTAGTGAAACCAAAAATCATAGGATCTATTTGATAATATCTTTCCAACGAATCCGAAAAATCGAAACTTCGTAGCGGGAATCAAAAGTTATGTCCAGTTGAAAATTCTGAATAGTCGCTATGGAATTCAGGCCCTTAAAAATGGACATTTTGCAAACGACCTCGGATTTCGACGAAACCAGTTTTATTGGGTCCGTGATGTTAAGTTATTGCTAGGTTTCAAATTTCATAATTTTCCGAATCAATATGTGAGCGTGGCAAAGGAAAACGCGTTTGACCAGTTTCAGTTGATTTTAATCGACTGGAAATTGGCCATTTTTCCAACGGTCTCAGAATTCGACGAAATTAGTTTTGTTAGGACCGTATCGTCAATACGAAGCTAGAAAACATTTTTCGGGAATTTTTCTAGTTAGTATGTGACCCCGGTAATTTGAAATGTACGTTTTAAAATTCAATAAAGTGATTTAAATGTAAATTTAACGGAAACTGATTCAAATGATCGAATCAACCAACGATACATATCCCATTGTGTTCGGAATGGGGGTAAAACGCTATGGACGACAGGCGGTGGGTTCGATTCTGAAGTCGTCAGGAAAAGTTACTTAATGAGAATATAAATTTAATAATTAAATAAAAAATAAAAAATAAATAATATATATCTCTTCCCTCCTTAAATCACTCTGGCCTCGTATCAGTTCAGATCCAAAATCAAAAGAAAGAAAGAAAAAGAAAAAAACTCTCCTCAACAAATCGAAGCCGCCGCTTCCAGGCGGAGCACCGCCGAGCTCCCATCGCGCATCCAAGCCGAACCACCTGCCGCCACCTCAGGCGCCGAGCCCCTGCTCCGCCAGTCTTCTTCTTCCTGCTCCCCTCTTCCTTCCACGACCGATTCGAGGTCGCCCCCCCCCCCCTTTTTCCTCCACCGCCGAGCACCCCAAGCGCCGCCATCCTCCACCTTCTTCCCTCCTCCCGCAAGTCCTCCTCCCCCTCTGTAAGTCTTTTTTTTAATTTATTTATTTTATCTTTGATTATATTTAAAAAAAAAACTGAATTTGATTATATTTAAAAAAACCTGAATTTGATTATATTTAAAAAAAAAATTGAATTTGATTATATTTAAAAAAAACTGAATTTGATTATATTTAAAAAAAACTGAATTTGATTTATTTTAGAAACTGAATTTTATCTACTTTAAAAACTGATTTTTAAAAAAGATTAAAAACTGATTTTTAAAAAAGATTAAAAACTGATTTTTAAAAAGATTAAAACTGATTTTTAAAAAGATTAAAAACTGATTTTTGAAAAAGATTAAAAACTGATTTTTGAAAAAGGTTTAAAAACTGATTTTTATTTTGAGATTCTAAATAGAAAAAGATTTGAATTTTAAATAGAAAAAGATTTGAATTTTAAATAGAAAAAGATTTGAATTTTAAATAGAAAAAGATTAGAACTTTAAAAGGTGAAAAGGTCGTATTTTGAAATGTGAGAAGATCGTATTTTTATATAGTTGATTTACAGAAAAGATAGGATTTTTATTTGTAGAAAAATATGATTTTTATATATTGAGTAGCGAACTAAAAATTCGATTTTTATATATTGAATAGTGAACTAAAAATTCGATTTTTATATATTGAATAGCGAACTAAAAATATGATTTTTATATATTGAATAGTGAACTAAAAATTCGATTTTTATATATTGAATAGCGAACTAAAAATTCGATTTTTATATATTGAATAGCGAAGTAAAAATTCGATTTTTACATATGTAGAGGATCTGGGCAACGAAGATGACAAAGATGCGATAGCGATGAAGATTTCTATCAATGAAGTGCCGTGGAGCTAGGATAGCTTTCAGTGAGAATTTCTCACCTTTCAATTTTATCTTCTAGTTATATATATATATATATATATATATATATATACTAGGATGCAGACGGTGCTTAGTAGCACCCGACACAATCGTCCACAGACCATGGACTTGTTTGTTTGGTTGCATAGCTTAGTTATATGATTTGATTTGAATTTGGTTGTTTGGTGATTTTGATTGATGTGTGAATGGCGTGGGCCTTCACTAGACCGGGGATAAGGCTAGGCCTTATCCCGTTTTTAGTATCGTGCCGTTATGCCGCCGAAATTTTCTAAAATATGTTAGAAAAATAAAAATATCATTTTATTGAATAAATGAATTGAATAGAAATTCATAGGTTGAAATAAAATGTTTTATCGTTAAAAATATAATTTTTAACGTGAAGTGAATAAAATAGAATATTCATTTACAAACCAAACGGTTTGTTTATGTACACCTATTTGAATGACATTGATTGGGTCGATAAATTTTACACGTCGCCCAACTGCACAAATAAAGTATGCGTTTGATTGTTTGAAACCCCACACGGGTGTTGGGATGAAATTTGAAGTTCACTCATCCTGATTGATTAAATATGTCGATCGATTGATTGACAGGTTGTTATAAGCGTTAGATATCTTTATTTGATGCTTATACAGTGTAGTGCACTTTGGTTGATGGTTGATCATTTTTCAAAGCTATTATATACATGTGTTGTGTGAAAATCCATATAATTAATTTTATATGGTAATTGATTGGGCCTCATTCCAGTTTAGAAATGGAAATATTTGAAAATAGAAATTTATGAAGTCGTGTTGATTAGTTTGACGCCATTTTGACGTGAACGATATTTATATCGATTTTAAACGATTTCGAAATGAAGTGAATTGAAAACGATTTCAAATTGAATTGAAAACGATTTCGAAATGAATTGAATTGAAAACGATTTCGAAATGAAGTGAATTGAAAACTATTTCGAAATGAATTGAATTGAAAACGATTTCAAAGTGAATTGAAAACGATTTCGAAATGAATTGAATTGAAAACGATTTCGAAATGAATTGAATTGAAAACGATTTCGAAATGAATTGAATTGAAAACGAATTCAAATTGAATTGAAATTTGAATTGAATAGAAATGAATTTTAAAACGAATCTATAAAGAAGAATTCAATTGTGATTTGAATTGAAAAGGAAGTTGAAAATGTTTTTGAAACGAATTCAAAACTATTTATGTAATTCGTTTTAAATAGAAATCGACGAAGTATATATTATATATATAATATAATGGCCTGAATAGAACGCGCCGCGCCGCGGCAGTTCGTGAATTTCGACCATTTATTTCAAACGGACATTACGGGAGATCCGACCGTCGTATTCTCCTAAAACCGGAACCGTTGGGTTCGTATCGAAAAGAGCTTTCTAATGAAGGTTAGAAATTTGAAATCTAACGGTTGGATTTGGAGATACGTCCAAATCAAATTCGAAAAAGGTCGCTGTAAGTGCAGTTCGATGGCCGTTGATGGAAATCGACTGTACGGGCCTTGATAAAATTATTAAAAATAGTAATAATTTGTGTAAAATCATAATAAATGATTTAGAAAGAATTGGGATGCAAAACTCCATATTTGAAAAGATAAAAATAGATTTTTATCGAAATGAACTAGTTTTGAACTAGAAATATAATTCTATTTATTTTTAAATAAATAAATTGAATTTGAAAAGGGTTTTAAAAATAACCAGAATTTCCAATGATTGCATTGGAGTGGATTTGAATCGAAATTGTCTTCGGAATATTTCGATGTTGGAATTCGTGATTAAGCGGATGTTGTTACGGAAATTTGAAAGATATATATCTATATCGTTGTTTCCAATACGATATTTGTTAGTCGTGGAATTTGATATTGAATATAAGCCGATATATTTTCTATTCAGAACCTTATATTGAATATCAAATGTGATTTGGGTTTGTCGTGAATGGTGTCTTCACTAACACTGTTCTTGGACCCAGTTGAGAAAAGATGAAATCTTTTTATTTAGATTTAATGAAGTGTACCAATTAAATAACATTTAATTGGAATTGAATCGATATTGATTTTTGGGTTTATCGTGGACAGTGTTTTAAATAACACTCGTTCTTTAACCCGATGATTAATGAATGTGATTTTGGGTTTATCGTGAACTGTGTTTTTTTAAATGACACGGATTCTTTAACCCAGTTAACGATTAAAACTAAGTTGAGTTTTAATGAATCTTTAATTAGATTGAAATGGTCGAGAATGGAGTATCACCAGTTTTGCTCCAGGCGATAGTTGAATCTTTAATTAGATTTGAACGTGAAGTGGTAATTGAATTTACCGATAACACCTTGGTGTTAGATATGAAGTATCACCAGTTTTACTTCATGGGATGAATAGTTGGGATTGGGAAATTAAAATAAATGATTACTTCGGTAAGGTTCGCTAATCCCGACTAGTTTTGAATTGATATTCAAAAATAGATTAAAGAATAAATTCAAGAAATTTATCTTGGATAAAATTAATGGGAACCTTTCCCTATGAATGTGAAATCAGAAACTAACTGTCGGTTAGCTAAGCAGAATGGTTTTCTGGATATTGATCTGATGTTGGTTTCGGCCTTCGGGGTTAATATTTGGGGAATTATTCTCCTGATTAATTTACGGTTAGTGACTGATGAATTGGAATGAGGCGTATGTTGTGTTTGTGTAGCACTTATTTGAAGTATATGCGAGTTATTCGGAAAGACCGGGTTTATCCCATTCTGAATAACTGATTCGACGTGGTGTCGAAGATGAAGACGGTGGTCGAAGACCGGAGGTCTTCACGTCGTTTGGGTGATTACTGATGATCTTGATTGGGCTGTACACCCAAGAAGATGGAAACAGTTAGTGATCGTCCAGACGTACTTGGAGATCGATGGATATGCGGGGTACTAGGTGCCTCCGGTTTCGTTCAGCCCCAGAACGGACTTGTAAATGGACTGTGTGTCTGACATTGGATTTTAGTCCGTGTGATTGATCTCTATTAAATATATATCTGTTTGGCGGCGGAGAATTTATTCTCTTGCTTAACGCCCTTCTCTGAGACGTACGAGCTCAGGGGTTATATACTGATGGATATCAAACGCATAGAGTGAATTACCTGTGTGGCATGCCTAAGTGGCAATTGATCGAGGCTTCTGTTGAAAAGCAAAGTCTTGTGGTGATGATCGAAGCACGGCCTTTGTGGCGTAGCTTTGTGTAACGTTTACCTCGCGTGTTTCACACACGGTATGAACCAGAAACGGGAGACGGACCTCAGGGAGGGCATGCGTTTCCTTCTAGCTAAAAAGTGGCGTCAGTGGTTTTACACGCCCTGATGAGTTTGACTTATGTGGTTGTTGCTGTTGCGAGGCGCGACGATCCGGGTCCGATGGAGTCATTCGTTGGCTCATTTACGCCCCAAAGGGCGGGGAAACGTAGTGTTCAGGCATAATAATCCACATCGGTGGACCGGCCCTGTCGCTCCATGGGGCAGTTGCGGCTGTTCCTGAGACATGGGCTAGATTGTCTCGAATAGGTTGAGGACTATCTTTTGCCTCGGTTCATAGACGGAAATCCAATTTCCAAATACGTGACATTTGCGGTTTTAATTGTAAACCTATATATGGCGACATGATATATGGTACCCATGCCGCCTATGATTGATACTTATGATTTGAAGTTGTTTTATACACTATGCACTTATAATAGTATCAAATGATTTGTTTTGAACGTATCAAGCATTCTTTGGCTGTTATAAGGGAAAACCCTATCCTCCGGCTTGCGTTGCATTGTGTGATAGGACCTGGGTCTTATAACAGCTTCATTTTTCTTTATTTAGCATTGCGCTGTTGTTTTATGCACTGGTATTCTTGGGAGGAAACCCGTTCCGTGTTATACGGCGTGGTCCCTTGATTTACCGAACTTTAAAGGCAAAGATTAATATCTGTTTTTGTTCTCACACCAGTCACATGACTGACCTGGAGTTTATTGTTTTAACCTAAACTCTGGGTGCCCTTATTTTGACACGGGCAGCTAGTAGTTTTGGTTTTGCAGATTTATATTCACAGGATCCTGGTTTACAGCTGGAATGATATCCGGAAAGCTTTGTATCCGTATATCTCTTCTAGTTGTGCATTGTATTATTTTCCGCTGCTATGTATTTAAATGTAATTTAAATCTCTGATATTTCTGTGTAATATTCATTTATACCCTGTATATTCTTGTAATCTGATGCATTGTTGTAATATACAATGAAGTGTTCTTTGATATGTGTTCTGTTGTGGTTTGTTCTCAAACTATCCGACACTTTCCTTTACGGGGAAGTTGCGGGTTTTTACACGTGGTATCAGAGCTTTGGTTTACAAAGCTCAGAGAACAAGACACATTAGAACCGTACGAAAGAATTCATCAGATATTGGATTAGTAATATCCAATTAGAATGACTCGTTAGAGATGGGATCAGTAGTATCCTAGAACGAGTGTGAAGAGTATATTTTTAAAAATGAAAACAAATTTTGTTTTGAAAGTTTAAATCGTTTTAAACGTATTTGATTATTTATTTATTTTGAATATGGACATTCCAATATATAAAGATTTTGCGTATACGTCTGATCCACGTGTATTTGAAATTTTAATATACTGGATAGATATAGAATCACACTCTAGTCGCCCGAAGATGATTCTGATGATAGTTCGAACATCATCAGAATTGGTATTCGTTTTTCGAAGGTGTGATATCTATATATTTCCTATTGACTGGTGTGAGAACCAAAATTAGATAGGGCCTATTGTTGTGATTTGGCATCAAAACATGATTTTTGTATATGTATCAAAATTATGAATTTGAAACTCTAATTCACTAATTGATTGATGTTTGTGTTGTTTGTTTAGTTGTTTGATAAGTTTGAACCATTTAGCCTAATTGTATCTAATATTGAACAATATTGAAAATTAGTCGCATTTGCTTACATGTATATATACTTATATTGAACAGGTCATAGCAAGGAGGCTAGAGCCGAAGAATAAAATTTGTTTGCCCGACAAATAGGTACATGTTTACTACATAATTTCCTGTTTTGTTTGGGTGATGATGATTTTGTGAGCCTATTGGCTAGCCGCTTGGCTTTTTCTTTTTCTTTTTGAGATATGAAGGACCGGGGAAGCTATTTAAAATTCACCGATGCTCCCGGTGCAGGGGAGGTTATGGCGAAATTTTTCGAAAATTTAGGGTGTTAGCCAAATTTTTGAAATTTTTGAAAATTCTCAGAAACTGAAAAGTTGGAGAATGGAAGCCAGATCGAGCGTGGAGTTGATTAATCAAACCACTTTCGACTTTGTTCCTTTTCGGGGACGAAAAGTTTTAAGTGGGGGAGATGGTAATAACCAGCAAAATCTGGGCCAGTTTAAAATTTTTATTTTGGCAATTTTAGCGAATTTTGAATAATTAAAATAGATTATTTTAAATAATATCGACGAGAAATCTATTTTGAATATAATTCGAACGAATATAATTATATACGTCGTCGTTAGAATATAAATATTTATATATATATTTAAAAATAGAATTGAAAATGGCGCGGTAGTTCGATAATTCGATTTCAAACTTCAATTGAATGTACCGGGTGCAAAACAATCCGGATTTTAGTGAAACCAAAAATCATAGGATCTATTTGATAATATCTTTCCAACGAATCCGAAAAATCGAAACTTCGTAGCGGGAATCAAAAGTTATGTCCAGTTGAAAATTCTGAATAGTCGCTATGGAATTCAGGCCCTTAAAAATGGACATTTTGCAAACGACCTCGGATTTCGACGAAACCAGTTTTATTGGGTCCGTGATGTTAAGTTATTGCTAGGTTTCAAATTTCATAATTTTCCGAATCAATATGTGAGCGTGGCAAAGGAAAACGCGTTTGACCAGTTTCAGTTGATTTTAATCGACTGGAAATTGGCCATTTTTCCAACTGTCTCAGAATTCGACGAAATTAGTTTTGTTAGGACCGTATCGTCAATACGAAGCTAGAAAATATTTTTCGGGAATTTTTCTAGTTAGTATGTGACCCCGGTAATTTGAAATGTACGTTTTAAAATTCAATAAAGTGATTTAAATGTAAATTTAACGGAAACTGATTCAAATGATCGAATCAACCAACGATACATATCCCATTGTGTTCGGAATGGGGGTAAAACGCTATGGACGACAGGCGGTGGGTTCAATTCTGAAGTCGTCAGGAAAAGTTACTTAATGAGAATATAAATTTAATAATTAAATAAAAAAATAAAAAATAAATAATATATATCTCTTCCCTCCTTAAATCACTCTGGCCCCGTATCAGTTCAGATCCAAAATCAAAAGAAAAAAAAACTCTCCTCAACAAATCGAAGCCGCCGCTTCCAGGCGGAGCACCGCCGAGCTCCCATCGCGCATCCAAGCCGAGCCACCTGCCGCCACCTCAGGCGCCGAGCCCCTGCTCCGCCAGTCTTCTTCTTCCTGCTCCCCTCTTCCTTCCACGACCGATTCGAGGTCGCCCCCCCCCCCCTTTTTCCTCCACCGCCGAGCACCCCAAGCGCCGCCATCCTCCACCTTCTTCCCTCCTTCTACCGCAAGTCCTCCTCCCCCTCTGTAAGTCTTTTTTTTTAATTTATTTATTTTATCTTTGATTATATTTTAAAAAAAAACTGAATTTGATTATATTTAAAAAAACCTGAATTTGATTATATTAAAAAAAAAAATTGAATTTGATTATATTTAAAAAAAACTGAATTTGATTATATTTAAAAAAAAACTGAATTTGATTTATTTTAAAAACTGAATTTTATCTACTTTAAAAACTGATTTTTAAAAAGATTAAAAACTGATTTTTAAAAAGATTAAAAACTGATTTTTGAAAAAGATTAAAAACTGATTTTTGAAAAAGGTTTAAAAACTGATTTTTATTTTGAGATTCTAAATAGAAAACGATTTGAATTTTAAATAGAAAAAGATTTGAATTTTAAATATAAAAAGATTTGAATTTTAAATAGAAAAAGATTAGACCTTTAAAAGGTGAAAAGGTCGTATTTTGAAATGTGAGAAGATCGTATTTTTATATAGTTGATTTACAGAAAAGATAGGATTTTTATTTGTAGAAAAATATGATTTTTATATATTGAGTAGCGAACTAAAAGTTCGATTTTTATATATTGAATAGTGAACTAAAAATTCGATTTTTATATATTGAATAGCGAACTAAAAATATGATTTTTATATATTGAATAGTGAACTAAAAATTCGATTTTTATATATTGAATAGCGAACTAAAAATTCGATTTTTATATATTGAATAGCGAAGTAAAAATTCGATTTTTACATATGTAGAGGATCTGGGCAACGAAGATGACAAAGATGCGATAGCGATGAAGATTTCTATCAATGAAGTGCCGTGGAGCTAGGATAGCTTTCAGTGAGAATTTCTCACCTTTCAATTTTATCTTCTAGTTATATATATATACTAGGATGCAGACGGTGCTTAGTAGCACCCGACACAATCGTCCACAGACCATGGACTTGTTTGTTTGGTTGCATAGCTTAGTTATATGATTTGATTTGAATTTGGTTGTTTGGTGATTTTGATTGATGTGTGAATGGCGTGGGCCTTCACTAGACCGGGGATAAGGCTAGGCCTTATCCCGTTTTTAGTATCGTGCCGTTATGCCGCCGAAATTTTCTAAAATATGTTAGAAAAATAAAAATATCATTTTATTGAATAAATGAATTGAATAGAAATTCATAGGTTGAAATAAAATGTTTTATCGTTAAAAATATAATTTTTAACGTGAAGTGAATAAAATAGAATATTCATTTACAAACCAGACGGTTTGTTTATGTACACCTATTTGAATGACATTGATTGGGTCGATAAATTTTACACGTCGCCCAACTGCACAAATAAAGTATGCGTTTGATTGTTTGAAACCCCACACGGGTGTTGGGATGAAATTTGAAGTTCACTCATCCTGATTGATTAAATATGTCGATCGATTGATTGACAGGCTGTTATAAGCGTTAGATATCTTTATTTGATGCTTATACAGTGTAGTGCACTTTGGTTGATGGTTGATCATTTTTCAATGCTATTATATACATGTGTTGTGTGAAAATCCATATAATTAATTTTATATGGTAATTGATTGGGCCTCATTCCAGTTTAGAAATGGAAATATTTGAAATAGAAATATTTGAAATAGAATATTTGAAAATAGAAATTTATGAAGTCGTGTTGATTAGTTTGACGCCATTTTGACGTGAACGATATTTATATCGATTTTAAACGATTTCGAAATGAAGTGAATTGAAAACGATTTCAAATTGAATTGAAAACGATTTCGAAATGAATTGAATTGAAAACGATTTCGAAATGAAGTGAATTGAAAACTATTTCGAAATGAATTGAATTGAAAACGATTTCAAAGTGAATTGAAAACGATTTCGAAATGAATTGAATTGAAAACGATTTCGAAATGAATTGAATTGAAAACGATTTCGAAATGAATTGAATTGAAAACGAATTCAAATTGAATTGAAATTTGAATTGAATAGAAATGAATTTTAAAACGAATCTATAAAGAAGAATTCAATTGTGATTTGAATTGAAAAGGAAGTTGAAAATGTTTTTGAAACGAATTCAAAACTATTTATATAATTCGTTTTAAATAGAAATCGACGAAGTATATATTATATATATAATATAATGGCCTGAATAGAACGCGCCGCGTCGCGGCAGTTCGTGAATTTCGACCATTTATTTCAAACGGACATTACGGGAGATCCGACCGTCGGATTCTCCTAAAACCGGAACCGTTGGGTTCGTATCGAAAAGAGCTTTCTAATAAAGGTTAGAAATTTGAAATCTAACGGTTGGATTTGGAGATACGTCCAAATCAAATTCGAAAAAGGTCGCTGTAAGTGCAGTTCGATGGCCGTTGATGGAAATCGACTGTACGGGCCTTGATAAAATTATTAAAAATAGTAATAATTTGTGTAAAATCATAAGAAATGATTTAGAAAGAATTGGGATGCAAAATTCCATATTTGAAAAGATAAAAATAGATTTTTATCGAAATGAACTAGTTTTGAACTAGAAATATAATTCTATTTATTTTTAAATAAATAAATTGAATTTGAAAAGGGTTTTAAAAATAACCAGAATTTCCAATGATTGCATTGGAGTGGATTTGAATCGAAATTGTCTTCGGAATATTTCGATGTTGGAATTCGTGATTATGCGGATGTTGTTACGGAAATTTGAAAGATATATATCTATATCGTTGTTTCCAATACGATATTTGTTAGTCGTGGAATTTGATATTGAATATAAGCCGATATATTTTCTATTCAGAACCTTATATTGAATTTCAAATGTGATTTGGGTTTGTCGTGAATGGTGTCTTCACTAACACTGTTCTTGGACCCAGTTGAGAAAAGATGAAATCTTTTTATTTAGATTTAATGAAGTGTACCAATTAAATAACATTTAATTGGAATTGAATCGATATTGATTTTTGGGTTTATCGTGGACAGTGTTTTAAATAACACTCGTTCTTTAACCCAATGATTAATGAATGTGATTTTGGGTTTATCGTGAACTGTGTTTTTTTAAATGACACGGATTCTTTAACCCAGTTAACGATTAAAACTAAGTTGAGTTTTAATGAATCTTTAATTAGATTGAAATGGTCGAGAATGGAGTATCACCAGTTTTGCTCCAGGCGATAGTTGAATCTTTAATTAGATTTGAACGTGAAGTGGTAATTGAATTTACCGATAACACCGTGGTGTTAGATATGAAGTATCACCAGTTTTACTTCATGGGATGAACAGGTTGGGATTGGGAAATTAAAATAAATGATTACTTCGGTAAGGTTCGCTAATCCCGACTAGTTTTGAATTGATATTCAAAAATAGATTAAAGAATAAATTCAAGAAATTTATCTTGGATAAAATTAATGGGAACCTTTCCCTATGAATGTGAAATCAGAAACTAACTGTCGGTTAGCTAAGCAGAATGGTTTTCTGGATATTGATCTGATGTTGGTTTCGGCCTTCGGGGTTAATATTTGGGGAATTATTCTCTTGATTAATTTACGGTTAGTGACTGATGAATTGGAATGAGGCGTATGTTGTGTTTGTGTAGCACTTATTTAAAGTATACGCGAGTTATTCGGAAAGACCGGGTTTATCCCATTCTGAATAACTGATTCAACGTGGTGTCGAAGATGAAGACGGTGGTCGAAGACCGGAGGTCTTCACGTCGTTTGGGTGATTACTGATGATCTTGATTGGGCTGTACACCCAAGAAGATGGAAACAGTTAGTGATCTTCCAGACGTACTTGGAGATCGATGGATATGCGGGGTACTAGGTGCCTCCGGTTTCGTTCAGCCCCAGAACGGACTTGTAAATGGACTGTGTGTCTGACATTGGATTTTAGTCCGTGTGATTGGTCTCTATTAAATATATATCTGTTTGGCGGCGGAGAATTTATTCTCTTGCTTAACGCCCTTCTCTGAGACGTACGAGCTCAGGGGTTATATACTGATGGATATCAAACGCATAGAGTGAATTGCCTGTGTGGCATGCCTAAGTGGCAATTGATCGAGGCTTAAGTTGAAAAGCAAAGTCTTGTGGTGATGATCGAAGCACGGCCTTTGTGGCGTAGCTTTGTGTAACGTTTACCTCGCGTGTTTCACACCCGGTATGAACCAGAAACGGGAGACGGACCTCAGGGAGGGCATGCGTTTCCTTCTAGCTAAAAAGTGGCGTCAGTGGTTTTACACGCCCTGACGAGTTTGACTTATGTGGTTGTTGCTGTTGCGAGGCGCGACGATCCGGGTCCGATGGAGTCATTCGTTGGCTCATTTACGCCCCAAAGGGCGGGGAAACGTAGTGTTCAGGCATAATAATCCACATCGGTGGACCGGCCCTGTCGCTCCATGGGGCAGTTGCGGCTGTTCCTGAGACATGGGCTAGATTGTCTCGAATAGGTTGAGGACTATCTTTTGCCTCGGTTCATAGACGGAAATCCAATTTCCAAATACGTGACATTTGCTGTTTTAATTGTAAACCTATATATGGCGACATGATATATGGTACCCATGCCGCATATGATTGATACTTATGATTTGAAGTTGTTTTATACACTATGCACTTATAATAGTATCAAATGATTTGTTTTGAACGTATCAAGCATTCTTTGGCTGTTATAAGGGAAAACCCTATCCCCCGGCTTGCGTTGCATTGTGTGATAGGACCTGGGTCTTATAACAGCTTCATTTTTCTTTATTTAGCATTGCGCTGTTGTTTTATGCACTGGTATTCTTGGGAGGAAACCCGTTCCGTGTTATACGGCGTGGTCCCTTGATTTACAGAACTTTAAAGGCAAAGATTAATATCTGTTTTTGTTCTCACACCAGTCACATGACTGACCTGGAGTTTATTGTTTTAACCTAAACTCTGGGTGCCCTTATTTTGACACGGGCAGCTAGTAGTTTTGGTTTTGCAGATTTATATTCACAGGATCCTGGTTTACAGCTGGAATGATATCCGGAAAGCTTTGTATCCGTATATCTCTTCTAGTTGTGCATTGTATTATTTTCCGCTGCTATGTATTTAAATGTAATTTAAATCTCTGATATTTCTGTGTAATATTCATTTATACCCTGTATATTCTTGTAATCAGATGCATTGTTGTAATTTACAATGAAGTGTTCTTTGATATGTGTTCTGTTGTGGTTTGTTCTCGAACTATCCGACACTTTCCTTTACGGGGAAGTTGCGGGTTTTTACATCCTGGTCACTGAGCTGGCCAAGTAGGGTGTCGACGGAAGCCCTCTCGACGGCAAAGCAGGAGGCGCACTCCGATCAACCTCCAACGACACTCCGGCGAAGCAATGACCAACCCTAGCTTTGAACCTCAGTTAGACGCTGCTGCAGTGTTAGTCAGAAAGAAATGGTAATTAATTTACTTAATTAATTAGTTGTTAATTAGTTTAAATTTTAGTTTTTTATCAATAACATTAGTAATGTTTTAAAAACAAATATTAGTAATATTTTAAAAATAAAAGGAGTAATGTTTTTGAAATAAATATTTTATAGAAATAAACATTGTTTTTGAAATCAGAAATATACAGTGTTTTTGAAATTAGAAATATACATATGTTTTTGGAAATAAAAATAGCATTGTTTTATATATTTCAGCAAACTAAAAATATGATTTTTATTTATATTGTAGCGATATAAAATTGCAATTTTTATAAGGTAAACTTCGTTTTAAAAATGGTATTTTGAAATGAATAATACTTTATTAAAAATGTGATTTTTAATGTGAATTGCGTGAAACAGACTGCGATGGGACGAAGTGGAAGCTGAACAGAATCGAAATCGTCCAATAAAGAACGACGGAGTGGAAACCCAAGGTGAGATCTCCTCACTGAATTTTCGGTTTAGTTATTTATTTTATAACTACGTATATAAACTGCTCCTCGTCGTTCACAGTCCATGGACGACTTGTTTAGTTATGTGTTTGGATTGATTTGTTTGTGTGAATTTGGTTTGTGATGTGGAATGGAACACAAAAATATTCATGTGTTGAATAAAATGAAATAAAATATTCATGTGTTGAAATAAATATTTTATCGTTAAAAATATTATTTTTAACGTGTATATGAATAAATTAAATATTCATTTACAAATCGACTGATTTGTTTATGAACACCCATTTGACTGATATGGATTGGGACGATAAATTTTACATGTCGCCCAATGGTACAAATAAATTATGTGTTTATGGATTGAAACCCCACACGGGTGTTGGGATGATATTTGACGTACACTAATCCCAACTATTTAGTTGTATGTCAATCGATAGGTTGACAAACTGTTGTAAGCATTATATATTTATATTTAATGCTTATACAGTGTAGAATGCACTTTGGATGATAGTTGATTGTTTATCATGGATGTTGTATACATATGTTGTATGAAATCCATATAGACAACACTATATGGTGATTGACTGTGCCTGATTCCAGTTTGGAAAGAATGAATATTTTAAAATAACGAATATTTTAAAATAACGATTATTTTAAAATAATATTCAGTAAAAGATTAAAATCTGAATTTTGATGTCCGATTTAGGATGGACACGAATATATTTAAATATATAAAGCCGTGTTGATTAGATTAACGCCATTTTGACATGAACGATATTTCTATCGATATTATACATTTTTATAATGAATATCGAAAAGGAAATGATTTCAGAATCTGAAGTTTGAAAAATTATCATTTATATATTAATGATATGGAATATTCAATTTTTATTTGAAATTGAATATGAAGTTGAAATCTTTTTGAAAACGAATTTAAAACGATTTATAAAATACGTTTTAAATGGAAATCGACAAAATATATATTATATATTTTTTATATATATAATATAATGGCCTGAATAGAACGCGTCGCGCCACAGCAGTTCGCGAATTTCGACCATTGACTTTGAATTGACATTATGGGAGATCCGACTACCGGATTCTCCTGAAACCGGAGCCGTTGGGTTCATATCAAAAAGAGCTTTCTAACGAATACAAGAAATTAGAAATATAACGGTTGGATTTGGAATTATGTCCAAACCAAATTTGGAAAAAGTCGTTGTAAGTGCAGTTCGATGGCCGTTTATGGAAATCGACTATACGAGCCTTAATAAAATTATTAAAAATATTAATAATTTGTGCAAAATCATAATAAATGATTTGGAAAGAATTGAGATGAAAAATTCTGTATTTGAAAGGATAAAAATATGTTTTTATCGAAATGAACTAGTTATGAACTAGAAATAAAATTCCAGTATTTTTAAATAAATAAATTGGATTTGAAATAGTTTTAAAAATAACCAAAATTTCCATTATATGAATTGGAATGGATTAGAATCGAAATTTTCTTCATAATATTTTGATATTGGATTCTACGATTATACGGGCATTGTGGAGGAATTTGGAAGATATATGTATATCGTTATTCCAATACGACGTTTGTTGAGTTCAGAATTTGATATTGAATATAACCCGGTATACTTTCTATTCAGAGCCTTGTATTTAATATCAAATGAGATTTTGGGTTGGTCGTGAATGGTGTGTTCACTAACACTGTTCTTAAACCCAATGGAGTTAAGGAAATTAGAAACTAACTGGAGGTTAGCTAAGTTAATTGGTTTCCTGCTGGAGGTTAGCTAAGTTGAATGGTTTCCTAGGTATTGATCTGATGTTGGTTTCGGCCTCCGGGATTAATACTTAGGGAATTGTTTTCTTACTAATTTAGAGTTGGAGATTGATGGAATGGTGTCTTCATTAACACTGTTCTAAAACCCTATGTGAAAAGAATAATTCTTTTAATTAAGATTTAAAGAAGAATTACCAATTAATGAACATTTTATTGGAATTGAAAAGGAATGTAAATCAGGTTTATTGTGAATTGTGTTTTAACGACATTCGTTCTTTAACCCGATTTGCAGTGAAATGTGATTTGGAATTTATAAATCTTTATTCTAGGATTTAATGGAATTTCTAAAGTAAAGTTTTCCAGTTTAGTAAAATGAACTGGAATGTAATGGGATTCGATTTGATAATAATCGAAATGAACTTCTGTGGAGGAATACTGATAATATATATGAATTTAAAAGGCTTTGAAATTATTCCATTTATAATTTTAGTCGAACATGGAAATTGATATCGATTATATACTGATTTGTTTTCCTTGAAAATTCCATAATTAATGGAATGTGATTTTGGGTTTATCGTGAATTGTGTTTTAAATGACATTAGTTCTTTAACCCAGTTAAAGACAGAATTTATTTCCTGAATTGGAAAAATCATTAAGTATTGATTGTTGGAAATTAAAACTGAATTAGAGTTTTAATGAATCTTTAAATAGATTGAAAGGTGAATTTGATAACTAAAATTATCAAGTCCAAAAAATGATCGAAAATGGAGTATCACCAGTTTTGCTCCAAGCGTTAGTTAAATCTTTATTAAATTTGAACGAGAAATGGTAATTAACTTTATCGATAACGCAATGGTGTTAGATATGGAGTACTACCAGTTTTGCTCCATGGGATGAATAGGTTGGGATTGGGAAATTAAAGAAATGATTACTTCGGTAAGGATCGCAAATCCCAACTAGTTTGGATAAACTATAATTTGGTTTGAATTGATATCCAAAGGAAGATTAAAGAATAAATTTAAAGAATTTACCTTTAATAAAATTAATGGGAACCTATCCCAAAGGATATGAATATTTAAATAAAAGAATATTCAGAATTGGAATGAGGCATATGTTTTTTTTTTATAGCACTTGTTTATTATATACGCGAGTTATTCGGAAAGGCCGGGTTCATACCAATTCTAAATAACTGATTCGACGATAAGTCGACGATGAAGACAGTGGTTGAATACCAGAGGTCTTCACATCGTTTGGATGATTACTGATGTCTTGATTTGGTTGTATACCTAAGACGAGGTAATAAGTGGTGATCGTTCCCGACGTACTTGAAGATCGACCGGATATGCGAGGGCCTTTCTCTTGTATTGGACATATGGGACGAGGAATAAGGTGCCTCCGGTTTCATTCAGACCCAGAAAGAATTTGTAAATGGATGTGTGTCTGACATCGGATTTCATTCTGTGTTATTGATAGACATCGGTTGCATATAGTAAATTGCCTGTGTGGCTTGCTGAGATGCAAATGATCAAGGCTTCTGTTGAAAAGTAGAGTCTTGTGGTTGATGATCAAAGCACGGCTTTAATATAGCATAGCTTTGTGTATAGCGTTGATTCGCGAGCCTCACGCCCCGATGTGAACCAGAAACGGGAGAGGACATCAGGGAGGACATGTGTTTCCTTCTACCTAGGTGTGGTGTCTGGGTTTTGCATGCCTAGACGTTTTACTTATGCAGATGATGGATAGCGAGGCACCTCGGTTATATTGGTCTCTGCGGAGCCGATGGATGGTATGATCTTTATACGGACCAATTTTATGCCCTATAGGGCGGGGAAACACAGTGTTCAGGCATTTTAATCCACTTTGTGTGTACCGGCCCTGACGATCCAACGACCCACTAGAGTCTGGGTCGTGAGACATGGGCTAGATTGTCTCGAAGCGGTAAGGACGATCCCTTGCCTTGGTTCACAGTCAGAAATCCAACTTCCAATATGTGACATTTCGGTTTTATTTGTAGAGCCTAGTATGGCGACATAGTGGGATGAGGCACTATGTCGTCTATGATCGATACATTTATATTTGAAGTTGATTTCTTCACTTATAGTAATAAAAAAAGATGAAATTTCACGTACCATGCATATTAGGCTATTATAAGGTAAAACTCTATCCTTCGGCTTGCGTTGCATTGTGTGATGGGACCTGAGTCTTATAATAGCTTCATTGTTCTTTATTTAGCATTGCGCTGTTTGTTTTATGCACTGGTATTCTTGGGGGTAAACCCATTCCGTGCTATACGGCGTGGTCCCTTGATTTACCTAATTTTAAAATCAAAATAATGACTGTTTTAGTTCTCACACCAGTCACATGACTGACCTGGAGTTTATTGTTTTAACCTAAACTCTTCGTGCCTCTATTTTCCACACGGGCAGCTAGTAGTTTTGGCTTTGCTGAGTTATATTCACAGGATCCTGGTTTACAGCTGGAACGATATTTGGAAAGCTCTGTATCCGTTTATCTCTTTCACTTATGTTTGTATTATTTTTCCGCTGCTATGTAATGTACTGTAATCTCGGATATTTTTACAATGTATATATTATTCATACTCTGTATATTCTGGTACTCTGATGTAAATTGTTGTAATAAGCAACGAAATGTTCTTCTGTTTGTATTCTGATTTGTCATGTTCTCAACTCAATCCGGGCTTTCCATTACGGGGAAGTTTGGGTCGTCTCAGCTGGTGTCAGATCTCTGGTTTGCAGAGCTCGAGAATAAGACACGTTAGAACCAAACGAAAGAATTCATCAGAGGTTGGATTAGTAATATCCAATGAGAATGACTCGTTAGAGATAGGATTAGTAGCATCCTAGAACGAATTGGAAGAGTGTTGTTTTTAAAATATAAGTAAAAACAAATCTTGTTTTGAAAATTAAATCCAATTATACGTATTTGATTATTTATTTTATATTGAATTTGGACAATCGAGTATACGAGATTTTGAATATACGCGTCATGAACGTATATTCAAAGTTTTAATATACTAGATATATATAGAATCACACTGTAGTCGCTCAGAGATGATTCTGATGATGGCATGTCATCATCAGTACTTATGTTCGAATTTCGAAAGTGGGATATCTATATATTTCCAATTGACTATGAGAACCAAAACTAGATAGGGTTATTGTTGTGATTTGGCATCAAAAATAAGATCTTTGATTCTATATCAACATTATGAATTTGAAACATAAATTCACTAATTGATTGCTGGTTATGTTGTATGCTTATTGGTTTGAATTATTAAAACTTTGAACCATATAGCCAAAATACGTCAATTATTGAACTAAATTGAAAATTGTTCGGAATTTCATGCATTTACACGTATATACATTGGACAGGTCATAGCAAGGAGGCTAGAGAAGAGGAATAAAATTGTATGCCCGACAAATAGGTACATGTTTACTAATTTCTTTGGTTTGGATGATTTTATGAGCAGATTGGCTAACCGCTAGGCTTTTTCTTTTTCTTTGGCCTGTGTGGCGGTCTGAAGATTTTCCCGGTGCTCCCTGTCTAAAGGAGGTTATAGAGAAATTTTTCGAAAATTTAGCGTGTTAGCCAAATTTTTGAAAAATTAGAAATTCTTAGGAACTGAAAAGTTGAAGAATTAAAACCAAACTGAAAGTTGAGTTGATTTGTTAAACAACTTTTAGGTCCATTCCTTTTCGAGGATGAAAAGATTTTAAGTGAGGGAGATTGTAACAACCCGAAAAATCAGAACCAGTTTAAATTTTTTATTTTGGTAACTTTAATGAATTTTGAATATTTAAAATGATTTATTTTAAATAATTACGGCTAGAAATTTATTTTCAATGAAATTAGAATGTATATATTTATTTAAATCGAAGTTAGAATATAAATATTTATTTTAATTATAAAAGGAATTGAAAATGGCGCGACAGTTTAAAAATTCGATTTCAAATTTCAAATGACCGTACAGGATTCATAATAAACCGGATTTTAGAGAAACTAGAAATATTTAAATCTGTTTGAAAATATCTTTCCAATGAATCTGAAAAATCCAAATTTCATAGCGGGAATAAAAGGTTATGTCCAGTTGAAAATTCAGAATAGTCGCTATGGAAATATAGCTCTTAAAAATGGCGATTTTGCAAACGTCCTCCGTATTCGACGAGACCACTTTTGTTGGATCTGGAATGCCAAATTATCGCTAGATTCCAATTTTCATAATTTTTGAAATCAATATGTGAGTGTGGAAGAAGAAACGTGTTTTAAAAGTTTTAGTCAATTTGGTTGACCAGAAAATGGCCATTTTTCAAATGATCTTCAAATTTGATGAAATTAGTTTTGTTTGGGTCGTATCGTCAATACAAAGCTAGAAATAATTTTTCGAGAATTTTTAGAGTCAGTATGTGGCACCAGTAAATTAAAATGTACCTTCAAATTCATATACATGGATTTATATTTTAACTTAAATGAACACTGAATGAAACGATAGAAAAGGCTAACGAAACATATCCTATTGCGTTTGGAATGGGGGTATTTAGCTAGGGGCAATAATCGTTGGGTTTGATTAGGAGTTCGTAAGGTTGAACAGGATATTTTCGAATTTAAAAATTAATTAAATTATATAATCTCTAAACCCTAAAGAAAAATGGTCAAACCCTACCTTTGTTTTATCGTTGGTCAATGGGGGTTGGAGCCGCGATTCTCGTTCTGAATGGTGGAGGACGCTCCAAACTTCCCTCCCCATTTGCGCCCAAACCAATCAATGAATTTCCAAGCTCCAGTTGGGAAAATCAAAGAGCTCTCCTCCCTCTTTCCATCCATATTCAAATGGAGATATATTGTAATGACCCGGTTTTTAGTGACTTTAGTTATTGACATAAACTCAATGATGGCTAACCAAACATCGCAAAATACAGGTAGTTAATGGAAGAAATTAGAGGGTGAGCATAGATAAGATAGAAACTTAGAATATAAGAAGAAGAAGAAGAGCATAACATCAGAGTACCACGAACCTCACAGCGGAACGAATAACATATAATATATATCATAACTTTGAAATATAATTCTGTACTTGAAAATACATATCATTTCCAAAGTACATAACTTACAACACAGCGGAAATAAACAATAGCTATATGCTCCTGAAGCCTCCAGCTCCAGCTCTTCAAGTATCTGTAAATCCCGACTACTTAACTGCCCGTATAAAATTGGGCACCCAAGAGTTTAGGGAAAACAAAACAAAATAAACTCCGGGTCAGTCATGGGACTGGTATGAGTAAAACAGTTTAAAACAGTTTGAATAAGTAAACGATATCTCATAAGACCACGTCGTATAATGGAACGGGATTTTCCCTTATGAGAATCCAAATTATCTTTATATCAAAAACCTTTTGATATTATAATAATGTCTATCAACCACAATATAATAATCATCCAATAGAAACACTTTCATCTCACGTTCTACATATATAGTATACAATCAAAACCGCAAGCACGTGTGGGTAACGAATTTCCAACTATGACAAGGTATGGAACCACCTTTCGCTAGTGCACCTCTAGAGAGGAATACACTGGGTTCAATAAGAACATCTTGCAACCCGGCCATTGTAACACCCCGCAAATTCTACAACTGTGAAATTAAAAGTAAAGTATAATTAATTTTAAATCAAAGAACTAAGGGAAACGGGATACGCCTTTGCGTTCGTCTCGGAAAAATACGCGAAATAGAGTCCGAGTTTTCGAAAAACGGAGTCCGTATGAAGAAGATATGGCCTTCAGTAGTTTCTGAATTAAATTTAAAATTCAAACAGAATAAAACAGTTTAAAATTAAAAACCGAGCCCAATGGGCCAGGGCGGGAAAAACCCCGCCTGATGCACCCCGGTCGACTGGGCTGTCGACCTGGTCTAGCCAGGTCGACAGGGCTGTCGACAGGGCTGTCGACAGGCATGTCGACCTGGTCCAGAGCCAGGTCGAGCCCAGTCCAACCTGGCTGGCCTATTCTATGTTGGTCGATTTTCTGTGGTCTGCTTTGTCATTAGGGCTAGGTGGCAAGCTCTAATTGGTCTCTCCTTAGGATGAATGGCTACGATCAATCCAAGTAACATCAATGGCCCTAATCAGTTCATTACCTCTATAAAAACAACCCTAGACTAACCCTAATCTATTCATTCAAAAATAAGAACAAAGCCGCCATGTTGCTGAGGAACGACTAGGGGTAGCCACCAATTGGAGAGAGGATTAGGAGGCAAAATTCTAAGGCATAAAGCAACTCAATCAAATCAAACCGCATCTTCAAATCCCTAAATTAGCGAATTCGCCACACCATTGTAAGTAGAGTATTACTTTGGTATGAACAAATAACTGTGTTGGTTTGTATACTTGATTGTGGTGATAAATAATTCATAATTTGTGCGTTACTATGATTCTTATCGATTTGGCATATTGTATACGTTTGGATATTCTCGAATTATGTTATTCATTATAAAGAACTACATGCGGTAGTTCTATGCAAGCATACGTTTGGAATATTCGCAAATTATGTAATCCATGTTGAAGCTACATGTATGTAGTTGATTGAAATTCATGCAAGTTTGGGGCTTTGCTATTATGCCATCATAATGTGTATTTTTATACAAACATCATTTTTGTGAAGTAATTGGAATAAGTTTGGGTTATCATAATCCATATGAAATTATGTTGAAAATTTGGCATCATGTATTAAGCCATGCTTTTGTACTAGAAAACCTATTTGTAAACTTATGACTAGGCTATGATTGATAATTTGCATAATTGAAATTGTTAACAAGAATTATATGATGACATATGTGGTACATAGCTAGGTTAGATTCAAAAATCCCTTTTTGCAAGTTTGCATGACTAAAGTAAAAATCATGATTTCATGTTAGAAATATTTATGCCATAGTTATGTGAACAAATTTAACTATACTTTTGTATTAGTCACAAAAGTAAGTACCTTTGTAAACATGTAGTAATCTTATGGAACATGATTTGCTTATGTTTGACATTATGCCTGAAATAAAAATATAGGTTTATGTTGTAGTTAGGCTTATGTGTCAATAGTGATATTCTTAACTTAACTACAAGTTTACATGGCTTGACTCATGTCACTTATGCTTTATGAACAAAGTATATGTCACTACTATACAAGTACACCAGTTTCTATTTCCAACGTCATATTGCAAGTTCATGCGTTCACATTCCCCTCTTTGTGTATGTAATCACGCTTTAAGCCTCCCCTTTCCGCATGGCTAAGTTGGGCTTTAAAAGGCTAAGCCCAACATATATATATAATAAACGGACGTGTTAAACGGGGGAAAATAACGTTGGGTTAAAATTACTAATGAATGAAAATATAAAATAGAAGGGCCCAAATTCAAGCATGGGTTGGGCCCATGATTGGTGTAACCTTTACACCATTAACTTAATAATGGGCCGCAAATATTTACATATAAGAAAATAAAGGAGAAAGACAAAATATGTAAATGTAGAACATACGATGTGTTTAACCCGAGGTTGGATTGAGTTGTGATGTAAACCTGCCCGGAACCGCCCGGTTGTCCAGTAGTCACAACAATACCTATCCAATGTGAGAGGTTAAACATGGAGCCCAATAAAGACCCGAGGTTAGACTGAGTTGTGGCGTAAGACTGCCCGGAACCAACCGGCAACAGGCAGCCACAACAATACCTATCTAATGTGAGAGGTCAGGGCCTTAATAAGACAATTAAGGCTGAGTCAGGGTTGTTAGGATTAAGTGAACTAAAGACTTAATCAAAATGGAACATGCTAAACTAAACGGACTGGTGGGGGTTAGGTTAGGAAACACTTAACCAATTTAGCATGTTGGCTAGAGATAGAAAACCTAGTAACGGGGGACCCTTTTCAGCAGTAACCCTAGAAGGTGTATCAGGATAACCTGAAACTAGGCAGGGGGGGCACGATTACTGGGCTGATTGTAGAGGTCAAATCGACGGCGGTGGTGTAGCAGTGTAGGTTCTAACGGGGTGCGGGCGTGCACACACTCCGGAGCAGAAAAATAAGGCACTGGACACCAGTAGCATACCTGTGCACTCTAAGGTTGTGTCGGGCCGCCACCATGGGACTTGATACACCCCATGGTGGGACCAGCATAGGTAACTACAACATCGGGGGCCGTAAGACACATGTAACTATGCGAGTAGGAGCCGATCATCATAGAATGGATCACATCACCCTGATTATGGGGTGCCAGTTGGGAACTAGTTTATATGGGTACAGAGATTAACATGGGGTACGATAGTATATTCGACCCTAGACAACTTAACCAAGTTTATAGTGCTTGTCCATTTCTTGTTTATACTTATCACACCCAGTTCTTTATTCATAGACAGAATAGTACTAGACTTACTCAGGCTTTATGTCTGACTCTACTTTTCTTTCGTCTTCTTTTCTTCTGTTTCCCCCCCCCCCCAGGTCCACAGGGAGGGAACACAGCAGCTTGACCAGCCTTAACATCCAGCTTGAAGAAGAGAAATGTATTGCTTGGACCTTTTCATTTTGAACTATGGCTTTGGACAATCACTATGGGGGATTTTGCAGTTTATCTATGTTTTATTTATGCTTCTTTAATATATGTAATCAAGACAGATTATGAAAGGGTTATGTTATGTTTTGGAAAAGATGTAAGACAATTATGGTGATGTTGTTGTAGCACGTATTTGCTTTCATGAAATAAAAGTTTGTTGATTTTCCGCTGTTTACAAATATGTGTTCTTATATCTGTCTTGTATGTCTGTGACTTATACTTATAAACCTCCACCAAAATTACGGCATTCCCTTTTGGAGTGACCCTAACGGAGGTGGGGTGTTTCAGCCATACATGACCAACAACTCATTTAGCTTGAGTGTATCGAATGTATATCACCAACGGTTGGGATCAACAACCGTTTCCCGAATGGCACAGCATTGATAATAGATTTTTAGAAGTAAATGAAACTCTAAATCAGGTGATTATACACCCTAATAGGTGCGACCTACATAGCCATGCTGCTTGCCCGATTTTTGTCATTTCCCGGTTGTGAAGCTATAGGCCACGCTTATCTCTGACAGATCACACATTTATTCACTTTGAATGTCACATGGTCATACCCGCCAAATCACAAATTGATTTCCCTAAAAATACCATGGGTATACAGCTAAGAGAAACGAATTCCTCCGCCACCAAACGTAAATACATTTGAAGAGGTCAACTTACGCGATCTATTGAATATACTCTATGTAACGACCCGGATTTCGCCCGACCCCAATCGATCGCAAGATCGATCAAGACCGTTCAAATTCCGCATACGTTAACTTTGGGCATACAAAACATCAAAACAACAACACAGACTTTTATAACATCAATAATAAATGTTACATCAGAGTACATAATATCAGAGAACATCGATATATAATACAGCAAAAGATACATTACAATAAATTAAATACATTGCAGAAGATACATTACAATAATCCATCAACCACATAAGTAAATGTTGGGTCGTGTTAAAGCCCAATCACCAATTCTAGATAGAAAGAAACGTGTGCACTCCCTGCGTTCCCTTCTCACGTTTTAGACTCGACCGATGTGTGAGGCTCGCAAAGTCACGATAAACACAAAGCTATGCCTAAATAGACTGTGCTTTGATCATCAACCACAAGGAATGCTTTTCAACAAAGCCTTGATCATTTGCATCTTAGCATGTCACAATCAGACCCTACTATATTATTGATCATCTACCAATATTTATACAACCTCTAAGCTCATACGTCTTAGAGAAGGGTGATAAGTAAAGAATAAATTCTTCACCACCAAACAGAAATATATAATTAGTAGCGATCAACAAATACAGTACAAAAGAATACAATGTCAGACACACAATCCATTTACAAGTTTGCTCTGGGTCTGAGCGAAACAACGTGTCCGTCGATCTCCAAATGCGTTTGGACGATCATTACTAAATACCTTGCCTTGGAAGGCCAATCCCAATTCAAGATACCAGTCATCTTCATCCCAACGATGTGAAAACCTTCGGTCTTTAACCACCGCCTTCGCCTTCAACTCTTGATCGTCGTGATGATTATTCAGAATGGGTTAAACCCGGTCTTTCTGAATAACTCGCGTATTTTGTGATTAAAAAGCAAATATTGGAAGATCACGCATTACACTACATTCTAACTCAGAATATTCGTTTAATAAGATATTCATATTAGAAAATTCTCATTAATTTTATCAAAGATACATTCTGAAAATAAAATCTTAAATCTTCCTTAAAGGATTTATTAAAACTCCAATTTGATTTGATATCAAAAAAACATTATTACAAGATCATTTATTTTAAGGAATAAATCTTGTCTTAAACAGGTTAAAGAACTAGTGTCCTTTAAAACACAGTTCACAATTATCCTTCATATCAATTTCTAAAATATGGAATTCCACAGAAATCAAATCAATACATAATCGATATAGATTCCTGTAAAGACCCGTAAATTCCCGCTCTTTGGATCGACCATAAACCATACAAGTCTGACCCAAAGGTCGGAAATCCACGAATACTTTAACTTTGGGAATACAACAACATCAGAATAACAACAGCAGACTTTTATAACATCAATAATAAATGTCACATCAGAGTACAGAATATCAGAGTACATCGAATAAATTACAGCGGAAGATACATTACATTATATTAATACATTGCAGCGGAAATAAAATAACTAAGGCAGTGGAAACAACTATGGTCTGGACACAGCTTTAGGCTTCAATCCAGAATCCTGCTCGAAATAAGAACCTGTAGACAAACTACTCGACTGCCCGTGTGGAAAGAGGGCACCCGAGTTTGTAAAGGTGGAAACAAACAACGGGTCAGTCATGGGACTGGTGTGAGAATTCTTAACTAATTTAACTAATAGTAATAAGGCAAATCCAAGGACCACGCCGCTAACGCGGAACGGGTTTACTCCAATGGATTGCCGGTGCATAAACTAAAGTAAATCGTTAAAACAACGCAATGCTTTTTAGAAAAATGAAACCATCATAAGACCCAAGTCCCATCACAAAATGCAACGCAAACCGGAGGATAGGGTTTTACCTTATAATGGTCAAAAATGCTTGATACGATAAAAACGAATTTGATATTATTGTTAGTGTATATATATTTCAAAAACAATTTCAATCATAATGTATCAATCCTAGATGGCATAGTACCCCATCCTACTATGTCGCCATACTAGTAATACAATCAAAACCGCATGAGGTCGTATTGGAAATTGGGTTTCCATCATGAGTCAAGGCTAGGGAGGAGCTCCTTACCGATTCGAGACACTCTAGCTGATGTCTCAGGATCCCCCGCAGTGAACCCTTGGATAGCTGCAGGGCCGGTCCGCAAATACAGCTTAGCGGATTAGTTATACCTGAACACACGTTTCCCGATCCTATAGGACCCATCCGAGGCGCCTCATTCCATCATCCACATAAGTAAAATGTCAGGGCTGGTAGGTCACTAACACCACTCTAGCTAGAAAGAAACGTGCTGCTCTCTCTGCGTTCCCTTCTCCCATTTTAGACTTCGCCGGTGTGTGAGGCTCGTGAAGTCACGCTATACACAAAGCTATGCCTAAACAGGCTATGCTTTGATCATCCCACAAGGCCTGATTTTCAACAAAGCCTTGATCATATGCATCTTAGCATGCCACATCGTCAATCCATACCGTACCATTGATTTCTACCAACATATAACCTCTAAGGTCATACGTCTCAGAGAAGGGTGTAAAACACCAAACAGATATATGTTTAGCAGAGATCAACGAATAGAGTATAAAGGAATACAATGTCAGACATACAATCCATTTACGCGCTTATGCTCTGGGTTTGAGCGAAAGCCAAAACCGTGCAATCAACACTACGTCCGGACGGCTATTACTGTCGCCCCTTCAAGGTAGCTACTCCCATCATGGGTCTCAATAGCAACACACCCATTCGATGTGAAGATCGTCGATCTTCAATCACCGTCTTTAACTCTTCGAACGTTGTATCATTATTTGGAATGAGAGTAAACTCGGACTTTCCAAATAATTCTCTCATATATAAATTTGAAAACAATTTGATATCGTTAATATTAATTTATAACGATCAGTCTTTATTTTTATTTATATAAAAATAATTAAATTCTATTTATCAATACTTCATGCAAACAGGAGACCTTGGTGTTGTTTTCACCCAAATTTTCTTTACACATTTCTCTAAATCTAACTGTTGGATTTTGACATAATTCATATCATTGGAAAGACCTTCCCAAGGCGAACCTAACGGTTTCAGTTTGGGGAAAATCAGACGGTCGGATCATACAGTATAATCAATTAAAAGTACGATCCTAAAATGTGAACTACCACGCTCGATTCAAGTACTTTTAATTTATATATATATATATAGTTTATTTAAATATAATTCCTCGTCCATTTCATTATTGTGATTATCATAACAAGTAAAGAGCACTGTGTTTCATAACATTTTGATGTATAACATAACACACAATAATGTTTTACTTTAATTTTCAAAATATTCATTTTGAAATTATCCCTCCTTTAATATTCATTATAAATTGGGTAAAATAAATCGATAACCTCGTTCGCGTTTAGAAAATAGTGTTGCTATTTTTTTTTAAATGGATTTAATAGCCCAATTCATTATCTTATCCCTTTATATTTTTATAATGGGCTAGACCCCTCACATTAAGCCTACGACTTGTGGATGCTGGATGTGCCGGTCGGTTCCGGGCAGACTTATTCCACAAGTTGGGCTTAACCTCGTGTCATGGCCCGTTTCGTATTTGCGCACTTGGACCTCTCACATTAGGTTCAACATTTGTGGCTGCTGGATATGTCGGTCGGGTCCGGGCAGACTTCTACCACAAATGTAACCTAACCTCGTGTCCAAGCACAATTATAATTTATAATTATAATTAATTTTTCTAGACATGTCATTCTTTAAATAGTCCTTTCCCTTAAAAGATCCTACTTCTAAGGTATTCTTTATTCTTAAATATTCTGATTTCAAGTATTTAATAAAAATTGTGACTTTCCCTGTTTTTATGATTTTCTAAAAAAAAAACAATCATTCCAAGATGTCCAATTTTGAAACCATATTTTTTTCTCAAACATATTTAAAATGTAATATTTTCTTCTTGTTCTTTACACTAGAGAAAAATGTAAATTTTCCTTTCCATTCTTTACATTATATTCTCTTTTATTACATTATAAAGAATGTAATTCTTCTAACTTCTTTTATTACATTATAAAAATGTAATATTTCTTCATTTAATTACATTAAAAAACATTATACTGTAAAATTCCTATCTTTCAGTTGCATTGTAAAATTTCCTTTTTTTATTTACATTGTAATGTAATTAACATTACAGTGAGAAATCCTAACTTTCCAAGTTACATTAAAAATGTAATTTTCAATATACTGTAAAATCCTTCTTTCAAAGTTACATTAAAAATGAAGTTTCATAATAGTGCAAATTTATCTCTTTTTAAATTATAAAAAAAATGTAATTTTATTTTACGATGTAAATTCATACCTTAATTACATATAAAAATGTAATTTTTATTTATACAATGCAACTCATATTTTAATTACATAGAAAAAAATGAAAATTTTAATTTGCAATGTAAATCTCATCTTAAGTTACATATAAAAAATGTAATTTTTAATTTACATTGCAAGTTCAAATACAAATTACATATAAAGATGTAATTTTTTTATTCCCCGTTGCAAGTTCATGTCTTAATTAATCATATAAAAATGTAATTATTTCATGACAAAATCATACCTTTATTTATTTACATAAAAATGTAATTATTCATTACATGACACATTTTATCCTTTCATTTACAATGTAAAATTCCCTTTTAATTGCATTAAAAATGCAATTAACATTACTATGTCAAGTTTTGTATCACCTTCTCAATGAACAAATATAATGGTTTTTGCTTAATCACTGTCTAATATCACAAAATGTTCAATTTCTAAATTACCACATAACGGTGTGAAATTAATGTCAAGTTCTAATCTAACTCGTAACAGTGTACATAATGTCAATTACCTATTCTAACCAAAATTAACATAAAAAAAATGTCCCCTTTCAACTTACACTCAAAAATGATGCTTTTATACTTTGTTTCATGACGTATAAAAATAAGAGTGACATTCTTTTTAATGACAAAAATAAAAAGGGAATTCTTCTTATTTAAAAACCAAAGGTGAAATTCTTTTTTTTTTTTTTTTTTTTGGTTTAGTGTAAACAAAAGTTAAATCATTGGTAATTGACAAAAACGGTGATAAATAATATGGCTTTTCATTTTAATAAAGGAATATTAAAAATGTTCTTTTTTTTTTAACTTTCACCAAAGGTGAAAATTGTTTGTCAACTTTCAAAACATGAACAAAAATAAATGTTTCTTTTTATTTCAAACAATAATGATTGTTTTCTTTTTAAATCGACCAAAAATGTATATTTTTGGTTTTACTTTTTTATGTATTCTAATAACATATGAAAGAACATTTTATATATTTACATTCTCTAAGGACTCTAATACCATATAAAGAATATCATGTATATTCACATTTTTCTACGACTTCTAAGAACATATAAATGGTCACTTATAGGTAATCTATATTCTATGTTATCATATAACATAATATTTTATATGTAAAACATTCTTATGAATTCTATTGTCATATAAAAATGATATTTTATATGTTCACAATTTCAATGATTCAAATGTCATAAAAAAATGATATGTGAACAATTTCAATGATTCTATTGCATTCTTTACATTTGACAAAAAAAATTTTGTCATTCAATATTTTTATCAACCACAAAATGATATATTCCTTTCACCTATTTTATGTTAACAATAATGAGATATTGGTTAACAACAATTTTATAATAACCAAATTGACATATTTGCCTTTCAATTATTCTATCTTAACAAACAAGATATATATGTTTTCAACAAAACCAACATGAAATGTTTAATTTTCACTATCCTATAACAATCAAAATAATTTAATCCATCAACAGAACGACATAAGAAGATTCATCAATCCACATCAAATCACGAATAACACAAAATATTACAGCGCGTGTGTAACACTAAAATTATAATTAACAAATTTAAATTATAAAATTTAAAGGAATAGAATTTCTCACCAATAGCTTTCCACCCCCTCAATCCTAGCCAACTCGCAAGTGCCCCCTTCCCGCAAAACCGCTCCGACGCTGGTGGCTTTGGAGAGGAAAATTGGCGACAGTAGCTGATAATTCCCGATCACACCTTTATAGTTTTAAAGATCTCGCAATGGCCCTTTGTTTTAAATTTTTTTTTTTTTTTTTTTTTTTTTTTGAAGAGACTAATAAACTTCAGGAGAGAGTAGAAAGGGAAGAAGAAAATGGAGGAATGAATGCATAGAAAGGAAGGGGAAAAGATGTAGTGGTTTGGGAAAAATGAATGAAGAATGGATAAGAATGGTAGAATAAATAGAAAGTAATACGAAACGTATGGAAGTGAATGGACAAGAGTGATATATGAAAGGAAGAGAGAGAATAAGGTATTTATGTTTCATTATTTTCAATAATGCTACTATGACAAAAAAAGTTTTTGTCAAAAAGTACACCAGAGACAAAAAATAGGATGCCCACCCCTTGAATTACACAAATACCCCCCTGAATTCAATGCTTACCCTCTTGAATTCCAGAATTACCCCCGTTTCTTACTTTTTGACAAAAAAAAATTCGGGCTTTCTAGCACTACCCCATTATTTTAGTAAGCTACACTCTACATATATGGCTTTGATTACTTAAAAAATTGCCAAGCATTTACTATAAAAAAAACAAATTCACATATAAAAATTCATGTTAGTTATTACAACGATTTTCAATTAGATTTTATCAAGTATATGTGTGTGTGTGTATATATATATATATGTATTTAATTCCACTGAATTTGGTTTGATTTAATTATGTCAATGAGTTACAAAAAAAATTAGCAATCCAAATATGGCTATATGTTTATTATATATGGACAAAAGAAAATGGTTGCATATGTAAATCAATTATTCTATTGTAATAAGTCTTCTACCGTTACCTTATTAATTCACTTTAATGGACTTTAATTGCAATTAATTGTAGCTTATTACCAATATAAAATTCTAACCTTTATTGTTTACCTATATAAACAAAACCACCCATTTATATGCAATCAATACACGTCACAAATGTCAGAATATGTTAAATGATTTAAAAAATATATATTCTAAATTCATTAACAATTCGCCATAAATCCCCTATTTATATCATTACCCTTTATTTGGATGCATAGTAGGTTAAGAAAAAAAATACCATGTTGAAAAAAAGATACGTGCAGGCATGTCTTAGAAAGAATAGATTGATAACATAAAGAAAAGAAATGCATGCTCATTTATTGTCTTAACAATCAATTCAGATTTCGAATTTTCAAATTTCAACACAATGTTATGTTGGGTTACACATACATTCCATTCTAATCTCATTGACATCAATTTCCTTACATAACTTATATTCTTTTTTTTTTTCTTCATTATAATGACAATAAATGCAATAATGAATTCAAAAAGGTTTCATTGTTTCCTAATGCACTAAAGAACACGAGAACCTTTATTTAAACTTAAATTTATTACCCTGTTTTCATAAGTATGGAATTCCACTAAGCATTTATTTATATATATATATATATATATATATTTCTACATATATAAATATAAATCCTATTTCTATCACCCAAAAAAAAGTGCCATTTATGATGTAAATGTATTTGTATAAAAAAGAAGTAAGTACAAAATCAAAAAAAATATATATATATATATATATATTGCACATGGTTAATATGCAATTTTTTTCTCTCATTTTGAAATAGAAACAAATAAATTTTGAATAACAAAAGTTAACTTCATATACAAAACATATGTGCACATTTAAAAGGTAATAACTCATTATTATATGATTATAATTGTTGACTGCTTCAAATTATCATGGACAAACTAATTAACTTAAATAAATGGAATAATTTGCATTATCTCAATGATGTTAGCAAAATAGGTATGTTACAATTTTAAAATATTGACAGGTTGAACATGATTTGCTCTAAAAAAAATGATAATAATTAACGTAGCATGATTTACTCAAATATTTTAATAGACTATAATCCTAGAATAATTGCTACCATATCCAATAATAAAAATTCCACTTAAAATAGTCAAACTGATACATTGGCATTATGAGTAATATAAAATAGGAATTTATGTAGATGTCCTTATGTTATTATTATTATTTTACATTTATGCTTAGGATACCTGAAATTGTATAAATTATAAAGTTAGAATGAAATAATTTTTTGAAACCTCAAAAGAAACATTAATTCATTCCAAGCGTCAATTAAACATCACCAAATATGTAAACGAAAACACCGATAAAAATCGAACACGTGCTTTGCATAAAAATAATTTTTTTTTGTGATTATTTAAAATATTCAAAAACTCATTAAAATTACTTAAAATAAATTTTTAACTTTACCCCAAAATTCAGGGTTGTTACAATTCCTGTATCGGACTAACAATATACATGAAATAACGACAAAGCCTCTTAAATTCCATATATAATATCGGTCCTCTTTTACAGAAGCCCATTTCGATTATTACCAATCGAATTTCCACTTAATTCCAATTTAATATATTAAATTGAAAAACTTGATTTTTAGAAAATGCCTTTTTAAATCTATAAAATAGATTTATAAATTCCAAATAATAATTTCAATGTAAATTGGATTAAAGGACAAATGTCGTTTAAACACCATCCACAATAAATCCACTTCACATCTCAATTTGTTTCATATCACAAAATATAATTGCAAATCCTAATAATCTTTTAGAAACATATTTTAAAATAATCATTAAAAATATTCTTTATATAAAAACTTTTAAATGGGAAGTTTTCTTTGTATTACAAATTTTTATCTTTTACAAATATTCTTTGTTTTAACATATAGTTGATTAAAAATGTATTTTATGAAAATATATACTTTATATAAAAAGGATTTCTAATGTAAAAATATTCTTATTTAAAAGAACACCTGAATCGAAATGCGACTCAACCATTTACCATATAATTTGGATTACATGGATTTCACACACATCATATATATGATAATAACAGTATAATCATCAAATCATCCATCTACATCCAAAGTGTAATTTCCATTGTGTGAGCGTTAAAATTAAATAATAACGCTCATTGCAGCATGTCGATCTAACGATCAACATACAACTAAATATTGGGATTGGTGTATGTAATTTTCATTCCAACACCCGTGTGGGGTTTCAACCAACAAACAAATGATAAACTAATTTGTGCACTTGGGCGATGTGTGAAAATAATCGTCCCAATCACATAAACAAGTCAGGTAACTTGTGAATGGAAGTGTAATACACAACATATAATCATGACAAGAAAATATCTCTATTGCAATGAATGAATAAGCATAATAACTTCGTCTCTATTTATCATTCCTATTTTGCTAGTTTAAACTCAAGCAAAAATGGTTATATTCTTTTGCAATTCTAATGCGACAAAAAGGATAATTTTGATTTAACTAACCTATCTTGACAAGTATATATCTTGCCAAACATAAGATATATATATATATATATATATATATAAATTGCTTCAACTAATTCATTTGACAAAAATGAATATTTTGACAAAATGTCTATTTTGGTTTAACTAGTATAAATTGACTAAAATAAATAATTGTTTTTTACAAATGTAAATTGATAAAAGTGATTATTTTGTTATTAACTAATATAAATTGACAAAAGTGTCTATTTCATTTTAACTAATCAATTTGACAAAATGACTGTTTTTATTTCATATAAAATTTCATTAAGAATGCAACTCTATAATCAATTTTTTTTTTCTATTGTCCTCTAAATTATAATAAAAGAAAATATTCATTCTTACCATTTTGCTACAACTAAAATGTAATTAAAATGTAGTCTTTAAATCCTATCCTTTATTTATATCTGAAAATGTGAATAAAAGGGTAACTCTTAATTTTGAAAGTAAAATGAAACTTTCAATTCATGTTTTGTTTGAATTAAAGAATGCAAATAAAAATACAACTTTAAAACGAAGCTTTATTCATATAAAAAATACAAATTCACAAATGTAACTTATCTTTTGATGTTTGGTTTGCATGTAGGATTGCAAACAAAAATGAATCTTTTATTTTGATGTTTTATTTGGAATAAGGAAAGCAAATAAATGAATAAATAAGTGTAATCTTTGTTTCTAGTTTATTTGAAACAAGGAATGCAATTAAAGAAACAAATTCTATTTTTAATGTATATTTTCATTTGTGATTACAAATGGAAGAACAACTTTGTTTTCAATATATATATATTTGCATTTGTGAATGCAAATGAAAGAAAAATTTTAATTTCAATGGGTATTTGCATTTGTGAATGCAAAGTAAATATAACTTCCATTTGTAAAGTTTATTTGCAGTAATAAATGCAAATAAAAGAACAAATTTCATTTTTAAAAGTTTATTTCACTTCAAAGCATATTATATTTCAAAAAAAAAAATATTTTATTTCAAGGTATATCCTATTTCAAAGTATATTTGCATTAGTGAATGCAAATTAAATAAACAACATTTATTTCCAAGGTATATTTGCATTTGTGAATGCAAACAAAAGAATAGTTTGTTTTCAAAGTATATTTTTAACAAATTCTATTAAATGTATAAAAATGTGTATATTTGCATTGGTGAATGTAGATAAAAAGATAGACTTTAGTTTCATTGAATGTTTGCATTGATAAATGCAAATAAAAGAATAAACCTTAATTTCAATGCATATTTGTATTGATAAATGCAAATAAAGAATTAAACTTTATTTTCAATATATGTATTTGCATTGGTGAGTGCAAATGAAAGAAAATTTTGTTTCAATATATATTTGCATTGGTAAATGCAAATAAAGAACAGTTTCTATTTCCTATATATATTTGCATTGCTGAACGTAAATAAAAGAATAAATTATGTTTTTAAAGTTTATTAGCATCATTGAACTCAAATAAAAGAATGAATTATATTTTAAAATATATTTGCAAACAAAAATGTAACTTCTGAAAATAATTTCTTATTTACATATAAAATGTAAACAAAATTGTGATTTCCAAAACATGTATTTTATTTACATAAAAATGCAAACAAAAAGGTGGTTTCCAAATATAACCTATAATTTACAAATACAATGTAAATAAAGTTTTATTTTATAAATATGTTTTAATATCAACAATAAAATTTAATATCTTATTGTTATTCCAATTCTATAACCTCTTATGTTAAGATAACAGAAAAAAGGAATTTTTTACTGTAATTCATAAACCGTGTTCTAAATGTAAACAAATAAAAATGGGATTTTACTTGTTAGCCAAATTCTATTGTAATGAAACAAATAAAGATATATTCTATTGTAAATAAAAAAATAAAAATAATATTTTATTTGTCATTCAAATCTTATTGCAAAGTAAACAAATAAAAATAAGGTTTTATTTGTTGTTCATTTTCTGTTGCAAAGTAAACAAATAAACAAAAATAAAGTTTTTATTTGTCTTTCAACTTCTATTGTAATATAAACAAATAAAAATAAGTTTTTATTTGTCGATCAGATTCTATTGTTCATCTCAGAATAATAAAAATAATATTTTAACATTTTAAAATAAATTAGAATAACTAGATCTGAATAAAATATGATTTAAATCTAAATTTAGATTTATTTTCTAATCGCAAATAAAATTCAACCATATATGATATTTCGAGGCGGATCTAGCATAACATGACCAACAAACATACCACAAGCAATCATCAACAATGCATCAATCACAGAACATTTCAGATCTGAATTTACATCATCATACAATTATTTTTAACGAAAGAAAAATAATTTATAATTAATTGAATAATAAAATTCAGAATTTTCACATTGATATGGCTGAAAATTCGACTGTCTCGGTTTCAGCTCTGGTCTGCGCCATTGCGAAGATCTCTGAAAGACGAGTCCAACGCAACTTACGGTTCGTAAAACGGCCCTCGTATGAAAGAGTTATCGAATTTTAAACATTGTATAAATTAAATATTAAATAAATAATATTAAAATAATACCCTCTCTTCTTCCTCGTTTACACGTTACAGCCGCACCCATCTCCCATCGTCCAGCCTCCCTACGCGCGCCAATCCGAGCCACCCACTGTCGAACGGACACCGCCACTCCGAAGCCCGAACCACGAGCCACTACCGCCCAGAGACCCACCAAGCTCGGCCCCCTCCTCGCCTCGAAACCCAAACACGAACGTGCCGCCTTCCTCATCAGAATTCGCGAAATTCGTGCACCAAAACCCGATCATCCCCGTACAGATTGAAAGCCCTCGAAAAACTCTTCGATTTGATATATAGTTTGTCAATTTTCATTGAACGGATTGGAAGAAATTAGCGTTTGAAATTCGGAGCTTTCTGGCCATTATTTTGAATAGGCGGCGCTGAGAGAATTAGGGTTTCTTTTTATCTTTTTATTATTAAATTCATTGAAAAACGTGTTTAAAGGTGGATTTCTAGACTGTTTCAGAATCGGGCTTGCTTACTGTCGATCTTAATGTTTTGAGGCCTTCTGAACGCAATGGGACAGGTCTCAAGGTCCAATTCCGAAATCTGTAGAATATTTATTTAAAATTCAATTAAAAATTAATTAATTATATATTGACTGTACATTTAAATATGTCGGGGCTACATATGACCTCAGAAAATTCCAAAAAAAAAATATTTTTAGCTTTCTTATGACGATACGGTTCTAACAAGACTAATTTCATTGAATTCTGAGACTGTTTGAAAAATGGCTATTTTCAAGTCGTTTAAATTTAATATTAAAAATACATTTTTAAACAAATAATTTCTGAAACTCAAAATATATAAGTGTTTATACTTTTTAAACGCAGAAACATTATTCCAGACTCAATGGAAGTGGTTTCGGTCGAAATTCCTTCATATGTGAAAAGTAGCCCTTCGGGCCATATATATTATATTTATAAATTCTAGAGCGATCTTTCTAAATATTGAATTGGCCATAACATTTGATTTTCGCTATGAAATTTCAATTTTTCAGATTCGTTAGAAAGATATGATTAAACCAATTTAAATATTTTTGGTTTTACTCAATTCTGATTTATTTTGAATCCTGTACATTCAGTTAAAGTTCAAAATTAAATTTTAAAACTACTGCGCCATTTCTAACTCCATTTATATTTAAATTAAATTTATTCGTTTTAACTTCGATTAAAATAAATTCTAGCCATTATTATTTATATAAATTATATTATAACCTCAAAATTCATTAAAATTTTCTAAAATAAATTTTTTAAATTGGTTCTGAATTTGCGGGTTGTTACACTCTGTCAGACATTCTTCCATACAGGTCGTCCTGGGACTGGACAAACCGAAGGCACTATTCAGTACATCCATCTTAGGCAATCTTTACCTAAGATTTATACAACAGCCCTTGCACTTTACTCTGTCTTCAATTATCTTTGGCATATATGATTCGCAACGCTTATGCCAATACAGAGTGGTTCTTTGGATAATAATCCAACCGGTCTCTCCATATTAACAACGTTAAAATGGTTGAAAACTTCGATAGTCGATGAGTTAACTATCAAAGAAAAACACGTGTGCAACCAATGATCTTATTTCCAGATGGAAATTACATCGATCAATCACCAATCAACTTTTATCCTTTAACTTAATTTATCATTAATTTATTTCATTTGTCATTTCCTGTTTCCATATATTCAACATTTCTTATTTTCTAAATTTAGAAAATAATGTTATTAATTACTGGAAAACATTTCCATCTCTTGTTTTCTATATTAGAAAACATTTCTGATTATTATTTCGAAAACATTTCCAAAACTCTTACATTGGACTGAGACAGCTATTTTAAACAAACCATCGGGATGCCAACTCGAACCATTACACTTATTAACTAAATTCACCTAACCATCCTTTACTATCTGTAACAACCAGGAAATGCGAGCCAATTTAAAATTTTTATTTTGGCAATTTTGGCGAATTTTGATCATTTAAAATGAGTTATTTTAAATAATATCGACGAGAAATTTATTTTGAATAGAATTCGAACGTATATATTTATATAGATCGTCGTTAGAATATAAATATTTATTTTAAATTATAAAAGGAATTGAAAATGGTGCGGTAGTTCGATAATTCGATTTCAAACTTCAAATGAATGTACAAGATTCAAAATAAACCGGAATTTAGTGAAACCAAAAATATTAGAATCTAATTGAGAATATCTTTCCAACGAATCCGAAAAATCAAAATTTCATAGCGGGAATCAAAAGATATGCCCAAATGAATTTTCAGAACAGTTGCTATGGAATTCGGGCCCTTAAAAATAGCCATTTTGCAAACAACCTCGGATTTCGACGAAACCACTTTTGTTGGATCCGTGATATCAATTTATTGCTAGATTCCAATTTTCATAATCTTTCGAATCAATATGTGAGCGTGGCAAAGGAAAATGCGTTTGACCAGTTTTAGTTGATTTTAATCGACTGGAAAATGGCCATTTTTCAGACGGTCTTGGAATTCGATGAAACTAGTTTTGTTAGGAACGTATCGTCAATACGAAGCTAGAAAATATTTTTCGGGAATTTTTCGAGTTAGTATGTGACCCCAGTAAATTGAAATGCGCGTTCAAATTCAATATATAGAGTTATATGTTGATTTTGTTGAAAACTGATCGAAACGATCGATTCAGCTTGCGATACATATCCCATTGTGTTTGGAATAGGGGTAATTAGCAATGGACGACAGGCGGTGGGTCCCGTTTCGAGTTCGAAATAAAAAGTTACTTTTCGAGGGATTAAAATAAATTAAATATTTATAAAATAAACCCCCCTTACTCTTTCTTTCTCTCTCTCTCTCTCTCCCTTTGTTCCTCCAGACCGAATTGAAATAAAAAAATAATACATACGATCGACGCCCTAACCCCAAACCTCTGCCGCCTCGATCGAACCCACCTCCATAGGCGAAGCCGCCACCACCTTGACCCCCTCCTCTGGAAACCCTCGCGACATAGCCTCGAACCCCAACCTCGGATGGAATTCGAGCCAAACCCTTCCCCCCCTTAAATCTGAAATGCAGGCCATCTGCAGGCCAAGGGAGCGCCGCCGCCGATTGTACGGGCCCCTGCCACCTCCGCCGCGCTGGTGAACTTCTCTCCCCACTTCCGGCGTGAGTAACAGTGAAGAAGCAAGGTAATTAAATAAATTTAATTAATATAATTAGTTAATGTAGATTAAAAATATATATATATATATATATACATATATATATATTTTATATATACAAAGTTATTAAATTAATTACGTGATTTTTGTTTATATAACCAAATAGATTTTTATCATCATAAGAAATGATTTGTGTCAAAGAAAAGATAATGTTTTCTTATAAAAATATGATTTTTATATTTTAGAAAGAATAAAAATTCGATTTTTAATTTATAGAAGATATAAAAATATGATTTTTATATAATGTAGATAATAAAAATGTGATTTTTATAGTATAGGAAGAATAAAAATACGATTTTTATATTATATAACTAGTAAAAATTTGATCTTTATATATGTAGCAAAATAAAAATCTGATTTTTATTATATATATATTGAAATAAAAAGGTAATTTTTATAGCGATGAAATAAAAATTTGATCTTTATATATGAAGTAGAAATAAAAATATGATTTTTATTTCTCGAATGAAGCAATAAAAATATAATTTTTATTATGAACAGCGGGGCAAGGACTGCATTATAATTCCAAACAGATCCAGACGGTTCAGCAATTCAGAAGTAAAGCACGGCGGAGTGGAACCCTCTATGAGAACTCCTCACTTTTAATTTATTTCTAGTTAAAATATATACTAGGATGCAAACGATGTTTAGTAGCACCCGACACCCATCGTCCACAGACCATGGACGGCTTGTATGCTTGTTTGTTTGATTTTGATGTGTAGTTGATTCTGTGATGTGATGTGAAATGAAATAAAATATTTTATAGTGGAAGATATTTTATAGTTAAAAATATAATATTTAACGTGTATATGAAATGAATATTTATAAACAAATTGACGATTTGTTTATATACACACATTTGACTGATATTGACTGGGACGATAAATTTACACATCGCCCAACTGCACAAATAAAATCTGTGTTTGATTGTTTGAAACCCCACACGGGTATTGGGATGATATTTGACGTACACTAATCCCAATTATTTAGTTGTATGTCGATCGATTGATTGACAGACTGTTATAAGCGTTGAATATTTATATTTGATGCTTATACAGTGTAGAATGCACTTTGGATGCTGGTTGATTATTTGTCGTTGTTGATATATACAAGTGTTGTAGAAAATTTATATAATTAACATTATATGGTAATTGATTGGGCCTCATTCCAGTTTTGAAATAGAAATATTTGAAATAAAATATTTGAAAAGAAATATGTGAAATGGAAATATTTGAAATAAAATATTTGAAAAGAAATATTTGAAATAGAAATATTTGAAAAAGAAATATTTGAATAGAAATATTTGAAATAGAATAATTGAAAATAGAAATATATGAAGCTATGTTGATTAGATTGACGCCATTTTTACGTGAACGATATTTATATCGCTTTTATTCATTTTATAATGAATACCAAAAGTGATTTCAAAATCTGATATTTTGAAAAGGATTGAAGTTCGAATTGAAATTAAATAGAAATGAATTCGAATTGAAATTGAATTAGAAGTCAACTTGAATTGAAATCAATTTGAAATGAATTTAAAACGAATGGAAATTGAATTAGAAGTCAATTTGAATTGAAATCAATTTGAAATGAATTTAAAACGAATGGAAATTGAATTAGAAGTCAATTTGAATTGAAATCAATTTGAAATGAATTTAAAACGAATTTAGAAGGAAAAATTCAATTTTGATTTGTATTTGAAAAGAAGTTGAAATCGTTTTTAAAACGAATTTAAAACGATTTATAAAATACGTTTTAAAAGGAAATCGATGAAATATATATTATATATATAATATCATGGCCTGAATAGAATGCGCCGCGCTGCGGCAGTTCGTGAATTTTGACCATTGACTTCGAATGGATATTATGGGAGATCCGACAGTCGGATTTTCCTAAAATCGGAACCGTTGGGTTCATATCAAAAAGAGATTTCTAACGAATGTGAGAAATTAGAAATCTAACGGCTGGATTTGGAATTATCTCCAAATCAAATTTGAAAAAGGTCGTTGTAAGTGCAGTTCGATGGCCGTTGTTAGAAATCGACTGTACGGGCCTTGATAAAATTAGTAAAAATAGTAATAATTTGTGTAAAATTATAAGAAATGATTTGTGAAGAATTGGGATGAAAAACTCCATATTTGGAGAGATTAAAATAGATTTTTATCGAAATGAACTAGTTTTGAACTAGAATTTTAATTCTATTTATTTTTAAATAAATAAATTGAATTTGAAAAGGGTTTTAAAAGTAACCAGAATTTCCAATAATTGAATTGGAATGGATTTGAATCGAAATTGTCTTTGGAATATTTCGATGTTGGATTTCGTGATTATACAGATAGCGTTATGGAAATTTGAAAGATATATAGATATCGTTATTTCCTATACGATATTTATTGGTCATAGAATTTGATATTGAATATAAGCCGATATATTTTCTATTCAGAGCCTTGTATTTAATATCAAATGTGATTTGGGTTTGTCATGAATGGTGTCTTCATTAACACTGTTCTTAAACCCAGTTGAGAAAAAGGTTAAATCTTTTTATTTAGACTTGATGAAGTGTACCAATTAAATAGTATTTAATTGGAATTGAATTGGTATTGACTTTTGGGTTTATCGTGAACAGTGTTTTAAATAACACTTGTTCTTTAAACCGATAATTAATGAAATGTGATTTTGGGTTGTCGTGAACGGTATCTTCAATAATACTGTTCTTAGACCCAAAGGAGTTAAGAAAATCAGAAATTAACTGGAGATTAGTTAAGTTGAATGGTTTCTGGGGTATTGATCTGATGTTGGTTTCGGCCTTCGGGGTTAATACTTAAGGAATTGCCCACTTGTTAATTTACGGTTAGGGACTGATTGAAATGTGATGTGATTTTGGGTTTATCGTAATCCGTGTTTTAAATGACACTGATTCTTTAACCCAGTCAAAGATTAAAACTAAGTGGAGTTTTAATGAATCTTTAATTAGATTGAAAAGATCGAGAATGGTGTATCACCAGTTTTACTCCAGGCGGTTGTCAAATCTTTAATTAGATTTGAACATGAAATGGTAATTGAATTTACCGATAACACCGTGGTGTTAGATATGAAGTGTGAACAGTTTTACTTCATGGGATGTATAGATTGGGATTGGGAAATTAAAACAAAAGATTACTTCGGTAAGGTTCGTTAATCCCGACTAGTTTGTAGTGATATTCAAAGGAAGATTAAAGAATAAATATAAAAGAATTTATCTTTGGTAAAATTAATGGGAACCTTTCCCTAAGAATGTCAAATTTAGAAACTAACTATAGGTTGGCTAAGCAGAGTGGTTTCCTGGGTATTGATCTGATGTTGGTTTCGGCCTTCGTGGTTAATATTTGGGGAATTATTCTCTTGATTAATTTACGGTTAGTGACTGATGAATTGGAATGAGGCGTATGTTGTGTTTGTGTAACACTTGTTTATTATATACGCGAGTTATTCGGAAAGACAGGGTTTATCCCATTCTGAATAACTGATACGGCGATAAGTCGAAGATGAAGTCGGTGGTCAAAGACCGGAGGTCTTCACGTCGTTTGGGTGGTTACTGATGATCTTGATTTGGCCATACACCCAAGAGGAGAGAATCAGTTAGTGGTCGTCCAGACGTACATGGAGATCGATGGATATGCGGGGTACTAGGTAACTCCGGTTTCGTTCAGACCCAGAACAAACTTGTAAATGGACTGTGTGTCTGACATTGGATTTTATTCTATGTGATTGATTTCTATTAAATATATATGTAACACACCGTGTATTCTATAACAGTGAAATTCACAAATTAAAGTATAACTAATTTCAAATCAAAGAATTAAGGGAAATGGGATACGCCATTGCGTTCGTCTCGGAATTCTGCTTGAGGTAGAGTCCGAGTTTGCGTAGAACGAACTCCGTATGAGGGAGATATGCCCTCCGGAAGTTTCAGAATTCAGTTTAAAATTCAAACAGACAAAAATAGCTCAGAAAACAAATTCAAATTTCAAAAATCGGGCCAGATTTGGCCAGGGCGGGAATTTTCCCGCCCAAGGCACCCAGGTCGACTGAGTAGTCGACCTGGGCTACTCAGGTCGACTGGGTAGTTGACCTGGGGAGTGGACACGGGGGTTGACTGAGGAGGTACCTGGCCCCTGAGCAAGGTCAAACCCAGGCCCCCTGGCTGGCATGGTCTATGCTTGGTCAAATTTCTGAGACTTGCCTTGTCACTAGGGCTAGGTGTCAGCTCCTGATTGGTCTCTCCTTCAAACGAATGGCTAATATTAATCCAAGCTCCATCGACGGTCCTAATCAATTCACAAACTCTATAAAAAGGACCTAAGACTCCACCTAATTCATACAAATAAAAATTAGAATGAGACCGTCATGCTACAGAGGAAAGACTAGAAATAGGTGTCAAAATTGAGAGACGATTAGGAGACAATTCAAAAGCTTAAAGCAACGACAACTAAATCAAAACAACGCCTACAACAAAAGGATAGCATCTCCAAATTCAGAATTCAGATTCCTGAATTGAAGATTCGTCATACGTTGTAAGTAGAGTGCTATTCCGATGTGAATAAATAATTGTGTTTTGATTTGTGTAAAATGAGAAATAGAATTGTACTTAATTTGTGGTGATAATAATTCATAATTGTTTGTTGCTATGATTCTAATCGATTTGGGATGTTGTGGTATAACGATTGGATATTTGCAAGTATGTGATTCATGTTGAAAGTTAACAACTACATGTTTGTGGTAGTTTATTACAACACCTATTGGATAATTGCAAGTATATGATTCACGTTGAAAGTAACGACTATATGTTTGTGGTAGTTTATTTGAGATTCATGCAAGTATATAGTTCACTATTATGCCAACATAATATATATATATATATATATATATATATATATTTATAATAACTTTTAGTATAGTTGGATCCATTTGGGTATTATGACTCATATGAATTTATGTTGGAATTGGCATCATGATTCAAGTGTAAAACCATACTTTTGTATTAGAGACAAAAGTAAGCATCTTTGTGAACTTGTGTTGATTCTATGAACATGACTAAACAATGTTTGGTGTTATGCCTAATTGAAAACATGTTTTAGGCCTATGTTGTTATCAAAATCATATGATAATATATGTGACACATAATTAAGTTAGATTTACATTCCACTTGCAAGTTTACATGAATAGATTAAAAACCATGATTCATGTTTAGGTATGTTTATGCCATGATTCTATGAATAGATTAAAAACCATGATTCATGTTTAGGTATGTTTATGCCATGATTATATGCTATTACAATGCAAGTTCACAAGTGCCTAATTTATGTTAGTTAGTTCGCTATGTTGCAAGTTCATGCGTTCACACTCCCCTTTTGATGTTACTTAGAATATATAAACACCATGTTCTAAGCCTCTCCTTTTTCATGTGGCTAAGTTGGGTTTAAATGTTAAACCCAACATAGGTTATATTGTAGTGAACGTATAAAACAGGGGTAATGACGTTTGGGTTAAAATATAAAACATATGTATTGGCATGTTTGACGCAGGCCAACGACCTTGAAAAACAATTAAGTGGTATAAATTAATTTTACCCAATAAAGATGAATTTGAATAATGGGCCGCAAATATTTACATATAAAAAGAAAAGAGACAAAATATGTAAATTTAGAAAATACGATGTGTTTAACCCGAGGTTGGATTGAGTTGTGATGTAAACCTGCCCGGAACCGCCCAGATGTCCAATAGTCACAACAATAACTATCCAATGTGGGTGGTTAAACACGGAGCCCAATAAAGACCCGAGGTTAGACTGAGTTGTGGCGTAAGACTTCCCAGACCCAACCGGCAACAGGCAGTCACAACAATATCTGTCTAATGTGAGAAGTCGAGGCTTTAATAAGACAATTAAGGCTGAGTCAAGATTGATAGGATTAAGTAAATTGAATTAATACTTAATCAAAATGGAACATGCTAAACTATACAGACTGATTGGGGGTTAGGTTTACAAAACACTTAACCAACTTAGCATGTTGGCTAGAAATAGAAAGCCTAGTAGCGGGGGACCCTTTTCAGCAGTAACCCTACAAGGTGTATCCGGATACCCTGAACTAGGCAGGATGGGGCACGATTACTGGGCTGACAGTAAGAGGTCAAATCGACGGCGGTGGTGCAGAAGTGTAGGTTCTAACGGGGTGTGGGCGTGCACACACTCTGGCGTAGAAAAATAAGGCACTGGGCACCAGTAGTATACTTGTGCATTCTAGAATTGTGTTGGGCCGCCACCATGGGACTTGATACACCCCATGGTGGGACCAGCATAAGTAACTACAACAACGGGGGCCGTAAGGCACATGTAACTATGCAAGTAGGAGCCGATCATTAGAAATGGATCACTTCACCCTGATTATGGGGTGCATGTTGGGAACTAGTTTATATGGGTACAAAGATTAATATGGGGTACGATAGTACATTCGACTCTAGACAACTTAACCTAGTTTATAGTGCTTTCCCATTTCCAGTTTATACTTATCATGCCCAATTCTTTATTCATAGACTGAATAGTCCTAGACTTACTCAGGCTTTATGTCTGACTCTACTTTTCTTTCGTTCACCCCCCCCCCCCCAGGTCCATAGGGAGGGAATACCGCAGCTTGACCAGTTTTCACATCCAGCTTGAAGAGAAAGAATGTATTGCTTGGATCTTTTTCGTTTTGGACTATGGCTTTGGACAACAATTATAGGACTTATGCAGTTTACTTGTGTTTTTATGCTTCTTTAAATAATGAAATCAAGACAGTTATGAAGATGTAATGTTTTTTTTGAAGTATTGTAAGACAATTATGGCATGGTTTGTGTAACACGTATTTTAATGAAATAAAAGTTGTTGTTGTTTTCCGCTGTTCAAAAATATGTGTTCTTATATCTGTCTTGTGTATCTGTGACTTATACTTATAAACCTCCACCAAAATTAGGGCATTCCCTTTGAGAGTGACCCTAACGGAGGTGGGGTGTTTCACTTGGTATCAGAGCACTGGTTTACCAGATAAGATAAAAGTTTTGAAAATTCATTTCCAAAAAGAAAATTTAAAGAAGCATTTTTAAAGATAAAATATTATTTTATTTTAAAAAGCCATAGTCCCCCAAAGCCATAGGTACTATCTTTTATCCTTCGTTTTGAATCTATCCTTTTTGTTTTAGCATGTCCGAAGAACTTAACTTGCCAGAAGGTATACCAATACCTGGTTGGTTCAGACGATTCTTAGAAGCGAGGGCCACTCAGCCAGGTCCTACCGTTCCTCCTCCCCCAGCTGCGGGAAATCATCCAGCTGCAGCAGCACCTCTTCCTCCCCCTCCTCCGCGGGGTAATACTTTTGCTAAGATATGTAAAGATTTTAAAGCTATGGGAGGAAAGGACTTTCATGGAACCGAGTCCTTCGTGGCAGCCAGGAATTGGCTGAAGGAAACCGAGGACTTATTCGTCATCTTTGAGGTAGAAGATAGGCAGAAGGTACAACTGGAAGTATGGCTACTTAAAGGCGAGGCTTCCTACTAGTGGGAAGTCACCAATGCAGAAAGACCAATGGAAACATGGGAGGAATTTAGGGCAAGGTTTGAGGCTAAATTTCTCTCAGAAGCTGAAAGGAGTCTTCAGTTGGAAAAATTCTTATTTCTTAAGCAAGGGAATATGACAGTCAAAGAGTATGTTAATCAGTTCGATCAGCTGGCTAGGTTCGGACTGGACCTAGTCAACACTCCGCACAAGAAGGCTCTCCGCTTTGTCAAAGGATTGAATGAGCCATTACACAGTTTGGCCATGACCCATATACCCATGGGAGCTACATATGAAAGGTTGGTGCAGATGGCATTGCTGAACGAAGAGGATAAGGGCAAGAAGGATACAAAGGCAGAAAGCTCTCAAGGGAAGAAACAGGGTTTACAGCCTAAGAAGACAGACTTTAAGAAGGGCGGGAAAGACAACAAAGAGAAGAGGAAGTGTACTTTCTATGGCAAATTGGGGCACTTAGTGAAAGATTGCCGGAAAAAAGAAGGCCAAGATGAATGGTGGGTGCTTTTGTTGCGGTGAGACAGGTCACATGGCTAAGGATTGCCCAAAGAAACGAGGGCAGGGGCAGAGGGCTGGATCCACCTCAGGGGCACAGGTTCATGTGCTAGAAGCGCCACCTCTGCAACAACGAGGTATAAATACTTCTGTAGAAAGTGTAGTTTATCTTTATGATCACCCAATTTGCACTTTATTTGATTTTGGCGCATCACACTCCTTTATCTCATCTGCTTTAGTAGAATCTCTGCACCTAGAAACTAGTATGGTAGAGGACCCCTTAATTGTTTCAAATCCAATTGGGGGCCCAGCTCATTTGTCTATGATCTGTGTGGGATTGAAAATTACTATTCTAAGCGTAGAATTTAGATGTAGTGCCTTTGTTTTGGGCTTCTCGGGATATGGTTTGATTTTGGGCATGGATTGGCTATCCAGTAATGGTGTAATCCTGGATTGTGAGAAAAGGGTGGTTAGGCTTCTGACCCAACTCGGTAACACTCTGGAAATTACTTGTAATCCCTCGTATGCGGTTATGCTTAGTTATCTTGAATCGCTAGAAGCCTCTGTTGAAAGTTTGCAATCGGTTAGAGTGGTCCGGGAATATCCGGATGTCTTCGAAGAGGTGAAGGGCTTGCCTCCGAAGCGGGAGATAGACTTCTACATATATCTTGTAGATAATGCAAAGCCCGTTGCGTTGCCCGTTAGACACATGGCTCCATAGGAAAGGAAGGAGCTCAGTAAACAGATTAAAGAGCTTCTAGAGAAGGGATTCATTAGAAGGAGCATTTCAGAATGGGGCGCTCCAGTGGTGTTCGCTACAAAGGCGGATGGTTCACTCCGTCTGTGTGTTGACTATAGGGAGCTCAACAAGCTAACGAAAAAGAATAGGCACCCTCTCCCCAGAATAGACGATCTGTTTGATCAGCTTGAGGTGCGTCTGTTTTCTCCCAACTCGATTTGGCGACCGGTTTTCATCAGCTAAGGGTGGCTGAAGATAGCATCGATAAAAAGGCATTCAGAACCCCAGACGGCTTCTTTGAATGGCTTGTCATGCCTTTTGGCTTGACAAACGCACCCGTTTACTCCTGATGAGTAGGGTGTTCAGAGAATTCCTCAACAAGTTCGTGGTGGTCTTCGTAGACGATATCTTGATCTTCTCAAAGAATGGAGAAGAGCATGCTCAGCACCTAAGGGCAATCATAGAAACTCTGCGAGTCCATCAGCTAAAAGCCAAATTCTCCAAATGCCACTTTTGGAGAGAGGAAGTAAGGTTTCTTGGGCACATAGTATCCAAAGAAGGGTTAGCTGTGGACCCTTCTAAGGTAGTAGCGGTGCAGGACTGGAAGACACCAAAGAACGCAACAGAAGTCCGAAGCTTTCTCGGGCTAGCAGGCTTCTATCGGAAATTCATCAAAGACTTTGCAAAAATATCAGCTCCGCTCACAAGGCTGACAAAGAAGAATCTAGTGTTAAATTGGGACTTGGATTGTGAGTTTGCTTTCCAACGACTGAAAAGGGCTCTTACAACAGCCCCAGTTTTGACGTTGCCAGATGGAAGCAAGATGTTCACAGTTTATACAGATGCATGTGGGACAGAGCTAGGCGCTGTCTTAATGCAAGAAGGAAGGGTAGTAGCTTATGGCGGGAGACAATTGAAAGTTCATGAAAACAACTACCCGACCCACGATCTTGAGTTAGCTGCCATCGTCTTTGCACTCAAGTCTTGGCGACACTATCTCCTAGGTGAGAAGTTCGAACTTTACACTGACCATAAATCGTTGAAATATCTTTTCTCGTAGAAGGACCTTAACTTGAGGCACCAGAGATGGATGGAGTTTCTTACCTCGTACGATTTCGAGATCTCCTGCACTCCGGGCAAAGGCAACGTAGTGGCAGACGCGTTGAGCCAAAAGAAACTGACCCTAAGCCCGCTGTTTGTTGAAAGACAAAGCCTAGAGTTTATATCCAGCTTTGACTTTAGGCCCTCCTCCGATTTTGTACCGGGCTTGCTAGCATCTCTCAATGTACGCCCGACTTTAGTGGACTCAATAGGGACAGCACAACGCAAAGACCCTCATCTTGTGGAGACGATTGATAGGATAATTAGGGGTGAGACTTCAAGTCACCTCAGCAGATACTCCACCGACGATAAGGATTGGCTAAGGCGAGACGGAAGACTATGCGTCCCACAAACAAGGGATTTAGTAAAGAAGGTTCTCGAGGAATCACATCACTCCAAGATGACGATACACCCAGGCGGAGATAAATTGTACAAGGACATAAAGAGAACTTTCTTTTGGAACGGCATGAAGAAGGATGTGGTAGATTTCGTTTCTAAGTGTATGCTGTGCCAACAGGTTAAGGCGGAACAGAAAAAGCCTAGCGGTCTTCTCCATCCTCTAGAGGTCCCGCAGTGGAAGTGGGATAGCATCTCAATGGACTTCATTGATGGGCTGCCTAGGTCTAGAAGAGGCAACACTAGCATTTGGGTAATAGTGGATAGGCTTACTAAAAGCGCCCACTTTTTACCTATCAAGAGTAAAAGAACTGCCTCATCCCTAGCATCTCTTTACCTCAAGGAAATTGTTCGACTCCATGGAATACCCTCCAGCATTGTTAGTGACCGAGACCCTATCTTCACAAGTGAGTTTTGGCGGAGTTTGCAAGAAGCGGTAGGCACACATTTATGCTTGAGCACAGCCTATCATCCCCAAACCGACGGCCAGACAGAAAGAGTGAACAGAGTTTTGGAGGACCTTTTAAGACTGTGCGTCCTGGACTTCGGAGGGACGTGGGAAGACCATCTTCCTTTGGTGGAATTTGCCTACAACAACAGCTACCAAGCCACCATCGGAATGGCGCCCTTCGAAGCTTTATATGGAAGACCGTGCCGATCGCGCACTTGTTGGTGGGAGTCTACTGACAAGCTCATACTTGGACCAGATATGATCCGAGAGACTTTAGAATAAGTAGACTTAATACGGAGAAGAATGAAGATAGCCTAAGACAGACAAAAATCCTACGCCGACAAGAGGAGGACCGACCTTGAATTTGAGGTTGGGGACAGAGTTTTTCTTAAGGTATCTCCGCTTAGGAACGTTGTTCGTTTTGGTACCACAGGAAAGCTAGCACCAAGGTTCGTAGGACCGTTTCCTATTATCGAGAAAATTGGGAAAATGGCCTATAGATTAGAGCTACCCGAAAAGCTGGCCGGAGTTCACAACATCTTTCACGTTTCGCACCTCCGAAAATGTCTACATGAATCTGCTGAAGTGGTAGAGCCAAATATCCTAGAAGAAGCCGAAGTGGAACGCGAAGCAACCGCGAGGAAAGTTCCAACCTGCATATTAGGAACGAAAGTGAAAAAGCTACGCAACCGCGAAGTCAAGCTCGTCAAAGTTCAGTGGAGCAACACCGAGGGAGACGCAACTTGGGAAACTGAAGCTAGAATACGCGCAGCCCACCCTTTTCTTTTCGAGGGTACATCTTTGATCTTTCTTTTTCCTTAAATTGCGCTTTTATCTATCTTTCTAGGTATATCTCCTCGACCTTATCTTTTAGGTAGAAACTCTTTGGATGAAAACATGTAATTGAAACATGTTATGGATGATGGTTGCAAGTGGTTGCAAGTGATTTCTAGTGGTTGCTCGTGGTTGTATATACACACACAATTTAGGTTTTAGATCGGCTTAGTCACTTCATATTGCATATGCATATATGTATTTATATTCGTATATGGTTGAAGTTTAATGTGTTGTCATATGGATGTTGCATTTATATGAATGATTGTGCACTCATGTAGAATCATGAATAGGAAAATTTGCATACATAATGGATTCATGACACTTACATAATTTGCATTAAGGAGGTCAACTGAATCAGTAGACCGACTGATTTTGCATTAGATAAGTACATGTACACACACTTCGCATATGGTCATGAAGCATTAGAAGTCTTTTAAGGACAATGGATGCTCGTGTTTGACGGATGAGTAGATGGATGTTTGGATGTTAGGATGTACATTCTTCCTGAACTTGAAGATTTCGGGGACGAAATCCTTTTAAGTGGGGGAGAATGTAACACCCAGTGTATTCTATAACAGTGAAATTCACAAATTAAAGTATAACTAATTTCAAATCAAAGAATTAAGGGAAATGGGGTACGCCATTGCGTTTGTCTCGGAATTCTGCTTGAGATAGAGTCCGAGTTTACGTAAAACGGACTCCGTATGAGGGAGATATGCCCTCCGGAAGTTTCAGAATTCAGTTTAAAATTCAAACAGACAAAAACAGCTCAGAAAACAAATTCAAATTTCAAAAATTGGGCCAGATTTGGCCAGGGCGGGAATTTTCCCGCCCAAGGCATCCAGGTCGACTGGGTAGTCGACCTAGGCTACCCAAGTCGATTGGGTAGTCGACCTGGGGCACCCAGGTCGACTGCCAAGTCGACACGGGGGTCGATTGGGGAGTCGACCTGGCCCCTGAGCCAGGTCGAACCAAGCCCCCCCGGCTGGCCTGGTCTGTGCTTGGTCGAATTTCTGAGCCTTTCCTTGTCACTAGGGCTAGGTGTCAGCTCCTGATTGGTCTCTCTTTCAAACGAATGGCTAATATTAGTCCAAGCTCCATCGACGGTCCTAATCAATTCACAAACTCTATAAAAAGGACCTAAGACTCCACCTAATTCATACAAATAAAAATTAGAATGAGACTGTCATGCTGCTGAGGAAAGACTAGAAATAGCCGTCAAAATTGAGAGACGATTATGAGACAATTCAAAAGCTTTAAGCAACGACAACTAAATCAAAACAACGCCTACAACAAAAGGATAGCATCTCCAAATTCATAATTCAGATTCCTGAATTGAAGATTCGTCATACGTTGTAAGTAGAGTGCTATTCCGATGTGAATAAATAATTGTGTTTTGATTTGTGTAAAATGAGAAATAGAATTGTACTTAATTTGTGGTGATAATAATTCATAATTTTATGTTGCTATGATTCTAATCGATTTGGTATGTTGTGGTATAACGATTGGATATTTGCAAGTATGTGATTCATGTTGAAAGTTAACAACTACATGTTTATGGTAGTTTATTACAACACCTATTGGATAATTGCAAGTATATGATTCATGTTGAAAGTAATGACTATATGTTTGCGGTAGTTTATTTGAGATTCATGCAAGTATATGGTTCACTATTATGCCAACATAATATATATATTTTTATAATCACTTTTAGTGTAGTTGGATCCATTTGGGTATTATGACTCATGTGAATTTATGTTGGAATTGGCATCATGATTCAAGTGTAAAACCATACTTTTGTATTAGAGACAAAAGTAAGCATCTTTGTGAACTTGTGCTTATTCTATGAACATGACTAAACTATGTTTGGTGTTATGCCTAATTGAAAAACATGTTTTAGGCCTATGTTGCTATCCAAATCAAATGATATTATATGTGACACATAGCTAAGTTAGATTTACATTCCACTTGCAAGTTTACATGAATAGATTAAAAACCATGATTCATGTTTAGGTATGTTTAGCCATGATTCTATGAATAGATTAAAAACCATGATTCATGTTTAGGTATGTTTATGCCATGATTATATGCTGTTACAATGCAAGTTCACAAGTGCCTAATTTATGTTAATTAGTTCGCTATGTTGCAAGTTCATGTGTTCACACTCCCCTTTTGATGTTACCTAGAATATATAAACACCATGTTCTAAGCCTCCCCTTTTTCATGTGGCTAAGTTGGGTTTAAATGTTATACGGCATGGTCCCTTGATATATCCGATTTAAAGTAAAGTTTTAAATAACTGTTTTAGTTCTCACACCAGTCCCATGACTGACCTGGAGTTTATTGTTTTAACCTAAACTCTGGGTGCCCTTATTTTGACATGGGCAGATAGTAGTTTTGGTTTTGCAGATTTATATTCACGGGATCCTGATTTGTAGCTGGAACGATACTCGGAAAGCTTTGTATCCACGTATTACTTCTAGTTGTGTATTGTATTATTTTCCGCTACTATGTAATTTATAGTAATCTCTGATATTTTCTGTTGTATAATATTTGTTTATACTCTGTATATTCTTGTATTCTGATGTAATTGTTGTAATAAACAACGAAATGTTCTTCCGTCTGCGTCCTTTTGTGGCTTGTTCTCGAATTATCCGCGCTTTCCTTACCAGGGAAGTTACGGGTTCTTACAGTGGTATCAGAGCTTTGGTTTACAAAGCTCAGAGAACAAGACACATTAGAACCATGCGAAGGAATTCATCAGAAATTGGATTAGTAATATCCAATTAGAATGACTCGTTAGAGATGGGATCAGTAGTATCATAGAACGAGTGTGAAGAGTATATTTTTAAAATTGAAAACAAGTTTCGTTTTGAAATTTAAATCACTTATTCGTATTTGATTATATATTTTATATTGAATTTGGACAATCCAATATATAGAGATTTTGCATATATGTCTTGCAAACGTGTATTCAAAGTTTTAATGTATTGGATAGTTATAGAATCATACTCTAATGCTCGGGGATAATTCTGGTGACGGGGTACCATCGCCAATATTTATTTTCGAGTTGCGAAAGTGAGATTTCTATATATTTCCAATTGACTGGTGTGAGAACCGAAACTAGATAGGCTTCTTGTTATGATTTGGCATCAAAAAATCTGATTTTTTGACTATGTATCGAAGTTTTGAATTTCAAAAGGTAATCAACTAATTGATTGATGGTTGTGTTGTTTCATTATGGCTTGATTAATTAAAATTTTATCCATTTAGCCAAATGGATCAAATAGTGAATTGTATTGGAAATTTATCGCATTTGCATGCATGTACATGTACTTACAATGAACAGGTCATAGCAAGGAGGCTAGAGCAGAGAAATAAATTTGTTTGCCCGACAAATAGGTACATGTTTATCATAATTTACTGTTTTGTTTGGGTGATGATGATTTTATGAGTCGATTGGCTAACCGCTTGGCTTTTGCTTTTTCTTTTTGAGATCAGAGGGCCTGCATGGCAATTTCGGGATTTTCCCGGTGCTCCTGGTGCAGGGGAGGTTATGGCGAAATTTTTCGAAAATTTAGGGTGTTAGCCAAATTTTTGAAAAATTTGAAAAGTTCTTAGAAACTGAAAAGCTGAAGAACTTAAGCCGTAATGAAAATAACGAAAGTTAAGTTGATTGTTAAACAACTTTTGGCTTCTTTCCTTTTCGGGGACGAAAAGTTTTAAGTGGGGGAGATTGTAACAACCCGGAAATGCGAGCCAATTTAAAATTTTTATTTTGGCAATTTTGGCGAATTTTGATCATTTAAAATGAGTTATTTTAAATAATATCGACGAGAAATTTATTTTGAATAGAATTCGAACATATATATTTATATAGATCGTCGTTAGAATATAAATATTTATTTTAAATTATAAAAGGAATTGAAAATGGCGCGGTAGTTCGATAAGTCGATTTCAAACTTAAAATGAATGTACAGGATTCAAAATAAACCGGAATTTAGTGAAACCAAAAATATTAGAATATAATTGAGAGTATATTTCCAACGAATCCAAAAAATCAAAATTTCATAGCGGGAATCAAAAGATATGCCCAAATGAATTTTCAGAATAGTCGCTAAGGAATTCGTGCCCTTAAAAATAGCCATTTTGCAAACGACCTCGGATTTCGACGAAACCACTTTTGTTGGATCTGTGATGTCAATTTATTGCTAGATTCCAATTTTCATAATCTTTCGAATCAATATGTGAGTGTGGCAAAGGAAAATGCGTTTGACCAGTTTTAGTTGATTTTAATCGACTGGAAAATGACCATTTTTCAGACGGTCTCAGAATTCGACGAAACTAATTTTGTTAGGACCGTATCGTCAATACGAAGCTAGAAAATATTTTTCGGGAATTTTTCGAGTTAGTATGTGACCCCAGTAAATTGAAATGCACGTTCAAATTCAATATATAGAGTTATATGTTCATTTTTACAAAAACTGATCGAAACGATAGAATCATCTTGCGATACATATCCCATTGTGTTCGGAATGGGGGTAATTAGCTATGGACGACAGGCGGTGGGTCCCGTTTCGAGTTCGAAATAAAAAGTTACATTTTGAGGGATTAAAATAAATTAAATATTTATAAAATAAACCCCCCTTACTCTTTCTTTCTCTCTCTCTCCCTTTGTTCCTCCAGACCGAATTGAAATAAAAAAAATACATACGATCGACGCCCTAACCTCAGACCTCCGCCGACTCGATCGAACCCACCTCCCCAGGCGAAGACGCCACCACCTTGACCCCCTCCTCTGGAAACCCTCGCGCCATAGCCCCGAACCCCAACCTCGGACGAAATTCGAGCCAAACCCTTCCCCCCCCTTAAATCTGAAATGCACGCCATCTCCAGGCCAAGGGAGTGCCGGCGCCGACTGTACGGGCCCCTGCCACCTCCGCCGCGCAGGTGAACTTCTCTCCCCCCTTCTGGCGTGAGTAACAGTGAAGAAGCAAGGTAATTGAATTAATTTATTTAGTATAATTAGTTAATGTAGATTAAATATATATATATATATATATATAAATACATATACATATATATATATATATTTTATATATACAAAGTGATTAAATTAATTACGTGATTTTTGTTTATATAACCAAATAGATTTTTACCATCATAAGAAATGATTTGTGTCAAAGAAAAGATAATGTTTTCTTATAAAAATATGATTTTTATATTTTAGAAAGAATAAAAATTCGATTTTTAATTTATAGAAGATATAAAAATATGATTTTTTATATAATGTAGATAATAAAAATGTGATTTTTATAGTATAGGAAGAATAAAAATACGATATTTATATTATATAACTAGTAAAAATTTGATCTTTATATATGTATAGAAATAAAAATCTGATTTTTATTAAATATATATTGAAATAAAAAGGTAATTTTTATAGCGATGAAATAAAATTTTGATCTTTATATATGAAGTAGAAATAAAAATATGATTTTTATTTCTTGAATGAAGAAATAAAAATATAATTTTTATTATGAACAGCGGAGCAAGGACTACATTATAATTTCTAACAGATCCAGACGTTTCAGCAGTTCAAAAGTAAAGCACGGCGGAGTGGAACCCTCTGTGAGAACTCCTCACTTTTAATTTATTTCTAGTTAAAATATATACTAGGATGCAGACGGTGTTTAATAGCCCCCGACACCCGTCGTCCACAGACCATGGACGGCTTGTATGCTTGTTTGTTTGATTTTGATGTGTAGTTGATTGTGTGATGTAATGTGAAATGAATTAAAATATTTTATAGTGGAAGATATTTTATAGTTAAAAATATAATATTTAACGTGTATATGAAATGAATATTTATAAACAAATCGATGATTTGTTTATATACACACATTTGACTGATATTGACTAGGACGATAAATTTTACACATCGCCCAACTGCACAAATAAAATCTGTGTTTGATTGTTTGAAACCCCGCACGGGTATTGGGATGATATTTGACATACACTATCCCGATTGTTTAGTTGTATGTCGATCGATTGATTGACGGACTGTTATAAGCATTGAATATTTAAATTTGATGCTTATATAGTGTAGAATGCACTTTGGATGCTGGTTGATTATTTGTCGTTGTTGATATATACATGTGTTGTAGAAAATCCATATAATTAACATTATATGGTAATTGATTGGGCCTCATTCCAGTTTTGGAATATAAATATTTGAAATAAAATATTTGAAAAGAAATATTTGAAATAGAAACATTTGAAATAAAATATTTGAAAAGAAATATTTGAAATAGAAATATTTGAAAAAGAAATATTTGAATAGAAATATTTGAAATAGAATATTTGAAAATAGAAATATATGAAGCCGTGTTGATTAGATTGACACCATTTTTACTTGAACGATATTTATATCGATTTTATTCATTTTATAATGAATATCGAAAGTGATTTCAAAATCTGATATTTTGAAAAGTATTGAAGTTCGAATTGAAATTAAATAGAAATGAATTCGAATTGAAATTGAATTAGAAGTCAATTTGTATTGAAATCAATTTGAAATGAATTTAAAATGAATGGAAATTGAATTAGAAGTAAATTTGAATTGAAATGAATTTAAAACGAATGGAAATTGAATTAGAAGTCAATTTGAATTTAAATCAATTTGAAATGAATTTAAAACGAATTTAGAAGGAAAATTTCAATTTTGATTTGAATTTGAAAAGAAGTTGAAATCGTTTTGAAAACAAATTTAAAACGATTTATAAAATACATTTTAAAAGGAAATCGACGAAATATATATTATATATTATATATATATATAATATAATGGCCTGAATAGAACGTGCCACGCTGCGGCAGTTTGTGAATTTCGACCATTGACTTCGAATGAATATTACGGGAGATCCAACCGTCGGATTCTCCTAAACCGGAACCGTTGGGTTCGTATCGAAAAGAGCTTTCTAACGAATGCGAGAAATTAGAAATCTAACGGTTGGATTTGGAATTATGTCCAAATCAAATTTGGAAAAGTTAGCTGTAAGTGCAGTTCGATGGCCGTTGTTGGAAATCGACTGTACTGGCCTTGATAAAATTATTAAAAATAGTAATAATTTGTGTAAAATCATATGAAATGATTTGTGAAGAATTAGGATGAAAAACTCCATAGTTGGAGAGATAAAAATAGATTTTTATCGAAATGAACTAGTTTTGAACTAGAATTATAATTCTATTTATTTTTAAATAAATAAATTGAATTTGAAAAGGGTTTTAAAAGTAACCAGAATTTCCAACAATTGAATTGGAATGGATTTGAATCGAAATTGTCTTTGGAATATTTCGATGTTGGATTTCGTGATTATACAGATAACGTTATGGAAATTTGAAAGATATATAGATATCGTTATTTCCTATACAATACTTGTTGGTCGTAGAATTTGATACTGAATATAAGTCGATATATTTTCTGTTCAGAGCCTTGTATTTAATATCAAATGTGATTTGGGTTTGTCGTGAATGGTGTCTTCTTTAACACTGTTCTTAAACCCAGTTGAGAAAACGGTTAAATCTTTTTATTTGGATTTGATGAAGTGTACCAATTAAATAGTATTTAATTTGAATTGAATTGGTATTGACTTTTGGGTTTATCGTGAACAGTGTTTTAAATAACACTTGTTCTTTGACCCGATAATTAATGAAATGTGATTTTGGGTTGTCGTGAACAGTATCTTCAATAATACTTTTCTTGGACCCAAAGGAGTTAAGAAAATCAGAAACTAACTGGAGATTATTTAAGTTGAATGGTTTCTGGGGTATTGATCTGATGTTGGTTTCGGCCTTCGGGGTTAACACTTAAGGAATTGCTCACTTGTTAATTTACAGTTAGGGACTGATTGAAATGTGATGTGACTTTGGGTTTATCATGAACCGTGTTTTAAATGACACTGATTCTTTAACCTAGTCAAAGATTAAAACTAAGTGGAGTTTTAATGAATCTTTAATTAGATTGAAAAGGTCGAGAATGTAGTATCACCAGTTTTACTCCAAGCGGTAATCAAATCTTTAATTGGATTTGAACGTGAAATGGTAATTGAATTTACCGATAACACAGTGGTGTTAGATATGAAGTGTGACCAGTTTTACTTCATGGGATGAATTGGTTGGGATTGGGAAATTAAAACAAAAGATTACTTCGGTAAGGTTTGTTAATCCCGACTAGTTTGTAGTGATATTCAAAGGAAGATTAAAGAATAAATTTAAAAGAATTTATCTTTTATAAAATTAATGGGAACCTTTCCCTAAGAATGTGAAATTTAGAAACTAACTGTAGGTTGGCTAAGTAGAGTGGTTTCCTGGGTATTGATCTGATGTTGGTTTCGGCCTTCGGGGTTAATATTTGGGGAATTATTCTCTTGATTAATTTACGGTTAGTGACTGATGAATTGGAATGAGGCGTATGTTGTGTTTGTGTAACACTTGTTTATTATATACGCGAGTTATTCGGAAAGACTGGGTTTATCCCATTCTGAATAACTGATACGACGATAAGTCGAAGATGAAGATGGTGGTCAAAGACCGGAGGTCTTCACGTCGTTTGGGTGGTTACTGATGATCTTGATTGGGCCGTACACCCAAGAGGAGAGAATCAGTTAGTGGTCGTCCAGACGTACTTGGAGATCGATGGATATGCGGGGTACTAGGTGCCTCCGGTTTCGTTCAGACCCAGAACGAACTTGTAAATGGACTATGTGTCTGACATTGGATTTTATTCTTTGTGATTGATTTCTATTAAATATATATCTGTTTGGTAGCGAAGAATTTATTCTCTTGCTTAACGCCCTTCTCTGAGACGTACGAGCTCAGGGGTTATATACTGATGGATATCAAACGCATAGAGTGAATTGCATGTGTGGCATGCCTAAGTGGCAAATGATCAAGGCTTCTGTTGAAAAGCAAAGTCTTGTGGTTGATGATCAAAGCACGGCCTTTGTGGCATAGATTTTTGTAACGTTTTCTTTGCGAGTCTCATACCCCGGTGGTGAACCAAAAACGGGAGAAGGACCTCAGGGAGGACATGCATTTCCTTCTAGCTAGAAGTGGCGTCAGTGGTTTTACACGCCCTGACGAGTTTGACTTATGTGGTTGTTGGTTTGTGAGGCGCCTCGGATAAATCGGTGACTATGTGAAGCTGATGGAGTCATTCGTTGGCTCATTTATGCCCCCAAAGGGTGGGGAAACGCAGTGTTCAGGCATAATAATCCACATCGGTGGACCAGCTCTGACGATCCAAGGCCCACCAGAGTCTAGGTCACGAGACACGGGCTAGAGCGTCTTGAATCAGTAGAGGACTATCTTTTGCCTCAGTTCACAGATGGAAATCCAATTTCCAAATACGTGATTTTGCGGTTTTAATTGTAGAACTATTATGGCGACATGATATATGGTACCCATGCCGTCTATGATTGATACTTATGATTTGAAGTTGTTTTATACACTAGGCACTTATAATAGTATCAAATGATTTGTTTTAAAACGTACTAAGCATGTTTGGCTATTATAAGGGAAAACCCTATCCCCCTGCTTGCGTTGCATTGTGTGATAGGACCTGGGTCTTATGATAGCTTCATTTTTCCAAAAAGAATTACGTTGTTTTGTTATATGCACTGGTATTCTTGGGACGAAACCCGTTCCGTGTTATACGGCGTGGTCCCTTGATATATCCGATCTAAAGTAAAGTTTTAAATAACTGTTTTAGTTCTCACACCAGTCCCATGACTGACCTGGAGTTTATTGTTTTAACCTAAACTCTGGGTGCCCTTATTTTGACATGGGAAGCTAGTAGTTTTGGTTTTGCAGATTTATATTCATAGGATCCTAATTTACAGCTGGAACGATACTCGGAAAGCTTTGTATCCGCGTATTACTTCTAGTTGTGTATTGTATTATTTTCCGCTGCTATGTAATTTATAGTAATCTCTGATATTTTCTGTTGTATAATATTTGTTTATACTCTGTATATTCTTGTATTCTGATGTAATTGTTGTAATAAACAATGAAATGTTCTTCCGTCCGCGTCTATTTGTGTCTTGTTCTTGAACTATCCGCGCTTTCCTTACCGGGGAAGTTATGGGTTCTTACACTGTCAAACCTTAGCCCTTTCCTTAGTTAAGAAGGAAGTCAATCAAGTTGGGGTATAGTTACCTCTCAGACCTTAACTGAACAACGTTTTAACTTTGGAATAGACAAAGTTTATCTTTTAAACCTTTAACAAACTTCCTTACGTAACTCTCTTTCGAATAATCGCTATTCGATAACTCCTCCTTTCAAATAACTATATTCGATAATCTCTCTTACGAATAACTAGATTCGAAAACCTTTCTTCGAATAAACTATATTCGATTAACTCTATTCAATTAACTCTTATCAATGAACTCTATTGGACTAACTGTTGTTGACTTAACTCTAATCGATTAACTCTATTTGATTATCTCTTTTTGATTAACTCTTTTAATTCTATTCGAATAAACTATATTCGATTAACTCTATTCAATTAACTCTTATCAATTAACTCTATTGGACTAACTCTTTTTGATTTAACTCTAATCGATTAACTCTATTTGATTAACTCTTTTTGATTAACTCTTTTAATTCTATTCGAATAAATTATATTCGATTAACTCCTTTAATTCTATTCGAATAAACGATATTCGATTAACTCCTCCCTTCGAATAACTAGATTCGATAACTCCTTTCGAATAACTAATATTCGATTAACTCAGTTCGAATAACTAGATTCGATAACTCCTTTCGAATAACCCATATTCGATTAACTCACTTCGAATAACTAGATTCGATAACTCCTTTCGAATAACCAATATTTGATTAACTCACTCGAATAATTAGATTCGATAACTCCTTTCGAATAACTAGATTCGATTAACTCACTTCGAATAACCAATATTCGATAACTCCTCTTCGAATAACCAATATTCAATTACTCTTCTCGAATAAACTATATTCGATTACTCTTCTCTCGAATACACTATATTCGATAACTCTACTTCGAATAAGTTATATTCGATAACTCTAGTTGGTTAACTCTAACTAATTAACTCTAACTCTAACTGCTTAACTCTAACTGATTAATTCTAACTGATTAATTCTAACTAGTTAATTCTAACTGATTAATTCTAACTGGTTCACTCTATCTAATTAACGCTATTCGATTAACTCTAACCGAATAACTAATATTCGATTAACTCATTTCGATTAACTCATTTGAATTAACTCCTTTGATTTATTCCTTTGAATTATTTCCTTTGGATTATCTCCTTTTCTATGTTTACTTAACAAATAACTATTCCCTTTTCAATTCTATTTATTTAACAAATAAATATTTCTTTTATCTTTTCTAATTATTTAACAAATAAATATTTCCTTTACAACATTCTATTTATTTCTTATAAATAAATATTTCCATTTAATCTATTTGTAAATGTTTTACAAATATTTCCTTTTAAATTCTATTTGTAAATGTTTTATAAATATTCCTTTTTTCTATTTTATTTGTAAATGTTTTACAAATATTTCTCTTTCTATTTGTTTTGCAAATATCTTCCTTTGTATTTGTTTTACAAATATATTTCTTTTATATTTTTTTTACAAATAATTTCCTTTATATTTGTTTTACAAATATATTCCTTTTAACTCTTTTGAATTTATAATTATTTCCTTATATAAAATCCTTTTTCCCTTTTATATATAAAATCCATTGATTTTATATAAATAATTTATTTTCAAATTATACTTTGAAAATCCCCTTTTTATATTCCAATATTTCTTATGGTGTTTCAAATACCATATACCGCTGCTCAGTATCCCCAAACACACACAATCAACAACAGATTGTATATCACCTCATATATCACAATATATATGAAAAACAGTAAAATAAATGTTGAGGAATCCAGTTGGATCCCTCCAACCTGTTTCCCTGCATCACAGATGTTAAACAACATAATTAACATCAATTTCATTTCAATATGAAATATTCTGTTAAACAGAATCAATATTTGATTAACAATTTATATAAATATCGTTATCTATAATTTCAACCAACACATAAGCAATTCAACCAAACAGTTAACACATAGAAATCAACAGACGATTTAATAGTTCTAAAAATACGTTATAAAAATATAACTGTTCAGAGTTGGTGAGTTTTACTCACATTGGACGATCATCGTTAATAATGATAACCATCGCTTGATTCAGACGGACAATTTATTTTGCAATAAATTGTAACGAGCTTCGATTCAATCCCAGTCAGTTCCATGTTGTAGCCACCATCCATACGATCCCATCGGATCTTGTTTCGCTATATTCTGATATCGTATGACCAAGTTATTTACATTACAAGTTACTGCACTATTTATTTTAAATATAACTTGGATTTCATTTTATGAATTTTGGGCCTTAACCTTTTTGCAAGCCCATCTTCTAAACCAAGTACCCAGACCCATTTTCACATAACCCGTCTTCCCCCAAAACACATCACCGTACTCCAGTAAAACCACTCCACCATTTTCGTCGATCATTTCACCTTCTAACTTCATCTCCTTTTAACAAAAATTCAAACTAATTATACCACACAACTTCTCTTCCCAAACTCCAACCCTCCGCCACAATCAACCGCAACTCGAGCTGCTCCCTCAAATGATGTATTGGCCCTTCCAGCGTCGGTATTCAGAAAAGACGTGACATTAATATGCTCAGGTTTCACCAATAGTTTGCAAAATGATGCGCCATTCTACCAGCATCATGGCGCCACCCTTCACTGCATCCTTCGATGAAGACCATCACCATCCGTTCACTTCGATATTCACTGTTGTGCACGACTACGGGTGACAGCTCAGTCGCACCTTCTCACTTCATATATATATATATATATATATATATATATATATATATATATATATAACGAGCTTACTTCAGTTTTAAGGAACATTGAACCACAATAGTTCGAACTCCCTGAGAAGCGTGGAGCCGAGGAGAGAATAGAAGAGCGTTCGAATATATATATGTATATATTTAAAAGAGTTTAATACCATTTTAGTTTTCCTTTGTTTGCTTTTCCGGAACCAAGAAAAATGGGATTTTTTCTTGTGTCATTTATTGAAGAGGGTACTTGGTGGTTAAGGAAACATGGTAGTTGTTGGTAGGTTAAACGTATGGTGGATGACAATTCATAGACTATTCAATCGCGTGTAAGCAAGGGTAGCACAGATGTATACTTAGCACGAAAGGAACCACATTTCTTTATTTTAAAGCATTCAAAAGTTTACATACCCACTACGTACAATTACATTAATGTCCAAGCGTCACAGACTATGATAAAGACGCCGTTAGGACGATCAAGGTGTCACAGTACCAAAAATATAATAATATCGGTAGATTAACTTACATTGTGTAACCCCAAAATCGCGGATTAAGGGTGCAAAAATACTCCCAATAAAAAGTTGCTTATTTAATTAATTAAAAATTACAATAAAATTATAAAAATTAAATTATCACTACGTCTCAAAGGAATCTTGTCTAAATTCGAAACCGGTATCTAGTTATATCGAATAAACCGTTACGGTCGATAAACGATTCTACAACGACTTTTCTAAAATTTGATTTGGACATAAATCAAAATCTACACGACGAAATCTCGATTTTTCTCTTCCACTAGAAAAATATACTTCACCAACTCCACACGTTTCTTGTTTCACAGAAATCCGATTTAAAACGAACCCTGTACATTCAGTTGAAGTTCAAATCGCCAAATAGCGAACTGCAGTGCCATTTCAAGCTCAATTATAATTATAATATATATTATACGTTCAGACTTCGTTTAAATAATATATTCGTCAATATAATTCAATATAAACTGAATTATATATTTTATATCGTCCAATTCACACCATATCATGAATTTTGTTATTTCCGATTATTTCGAAAATATTTTTTTCTATTATTTATTTTAATTAAATATAAATATTATTTAATTCCAGTTATCGATATCGTTAAATCGATAATTAATAATTAATTAAATAAATTACCCGACCGCTAAAAATGCGGATCATTACATATATCGTCGCGTATTCGTGATGAATGGAGCTCTCAAACTGATGCCGCATCATCTCATTTTGCGCGTTGTCCTGGTCACCGAGCTAGCCAAGTGGGGTGTCGATGGAAATGCTCTCGACGGCGAAGCAGAAGGCGCATTCCGATCGACCTCCAACGACCCTCCGACGAAGCAACGACCAACCCTAGGTTTGAACCTCAGTTCGACGCTGCTGCAGTGTTAGACAGAAAGAAATGGTAATTAATTTACTTAATTAATTAATTGTTAATTAGTTTAAATTTCAGTTTTTTTATCAATAACATTAGTAATGTTTTAAAAACAAATATTAGTAATATTTTAAAAATAAAAAGAGTAATGTTTTTTAAATAAATATTTTATAGAAATATACATTGTTTTTGAAATTAAAAATATACATATGTTTTTGGAAATAAAAATAGCATTGTTATATATATATATATATCAGCAAACTAAAAATATGATTTTTATTTATATTGTGACGATATAAAATTGCGATTTTTATAATGTAAACTTCATTTTAAAATTGAGATTTCGAAATGAATAATATTGTATTAAAAATGTGATTTTTAATGTGAACTGCGTGAAACAGACTGGGATGGGACGAACTGGAAGCTGAACAGAATCAAAATCGTCTAATAAATAATGGCGGAGTTGAAACTCAAGGTGAGAACTCCTCACTAAATTTTTTTGTTCAGTTATTTATTTTATAACAACGTATATAAACTGCTCCCTGTCGTCCACAGACCATGGACGACTTGTTTGATTGTGTGTTTGGATTGATTTGTTTGTGTGAATTTGGTTTGTGATGTGGAATGGAACACAAAAATATTCATGTGTTGAATAAAATAAAATATTCATGTGTTTAAATAAATATTTTATCGTTAAAAATATATTTTTTAACGTGTATATGAATAAAATAAATATTCATTTACAAATCGAACGATTTGTTTATGTACACCCATTTGACTGATATGGATTGGGACGATAAATTTTACATGTTGTCCAATGACACAAATCAATTCTGTGCTTGTGGATTGAAACCCCACACGGCTGTTGGGATGATATTTGACGTACACTAATCCCAACTGTTTAGTTGTATGTCAATCGATAGCTTGACAGACTGTTGTAGGTGTTAAATATTTATATTTAATGCTCATACAGTGTAGAATGCACTCTGGATGATGGTTGATTGTTTATCATGGTTGTTGTATACTTGTGTTGTATGAAATCCATATAAACAACGTTATATGGTGATTGACTCTGTCTGATTCCTGTTCAGAAAGAATGAATATTTTAAAATAATATTCAGTAAAAGATCAAAATCTGATTTTGATGTCCAATTTGGGATAGACACGAATATATTTAAATATATAAAGACGTGTTAATTAGATTAATGCTATTTTGACGTGAACGATATTTATATTGATTTTATTCATTTTTATAATGAATAACGAGAAGGAAGTGATTTCAAAATCTGAAGTTTGAAACTATTATCATTTATATATTAATGATATGGAATATTCAATTTGAAATTGAATATGAAGTTGAAATCGTTTTGAAAATGAATTTAAAACAATTTGTAAAATATGTTTTAAACGGAAATCGGCGAAATATATATTATATATATTATATATAATATAATGGCCTGAATAGAACGTGTCGCGCCGCGGCAATTCGCAAATTTCGACCATTGACTTCAAATGAACATCACGGGAGATCCGACCGTCGGATTCTCCTGAAACCATAACTGTTGGTCTCGTATCAAAAAGAGCTTTCTAACAAATACAAGAAACTAGAAATCTAATGGTTGTATTTGGAATTATGTCCAAATAAAATTTGGAAAAGGTCGTTTTAAGTGCAGTTCGATGGCCGTTTATGGAAATCGACTGTACGAGCCTTGATAAAATTATTAAAAATATTATTAATTTGTGTAAAATCATAATAAATGATTTGGAAAGAATTAGGATGAAAAATTCCATATTTGAAAGGATAAAAATATTTTTGTATCGAAATGAACTAGTTATGAACTAGAATTAAAAATCCAATATTTTTAAATAAATAAATTGGAATTGAAATGGTTTTAAAAATAACCAAAATTTCCAATATATGAATTGGAATGGATTATAATTGAAATTATCTTCGAAATATCTCGATATTGGATTTCGCGATTTTATGGGCATTGTGGAGGAGTTTGGGAGATATATATATATATCGATATTCCAATACGACGTTTGTTGAGTTCATAATTTGATATTGAATATAAGCCGATATACTTTCTATTTAGAGCCTTGTATTTAATATCAAATGGGATTTTGGGTTAGTCGTGAACGGTGTCTTCACTAACACTGTTCTTAAACCCAATGAAGCTAAGGAAAATAGAAACTAACTGAAGGTTAGCCGAGTTGAATGGTTTCATGGGTATTGATTTGATGTTGGTTTCGGCCTTCGGGATTAATGCTTAGGGAATTGTTCTCTTGCTAATTTACGGTTAGAGACAGATGGAATGGTGTCTTCATTAGCACTATTCTGAAACTCTGTGTAAAAAGAATAAGTCTTTTAATTATGATTTAAAGAATAATTACCAATAAATGAACATTTAATTGCAATTGAGATGGAATGTAAATCGGGTTTATTGTGATCTGTGTTTTAACGATATTCGTTCTTTAACCCGATTTGCAGTGAAATGTGATTTGGAATTTATAAATCTTTATTCTAAGATTTAATGGAATTTCCAAAGTAAAGTTTTCCAGTTTAATAAAATAAATTGGAATGGAATGGGATTCAATTTGATAATAATCGAAATGAACTCCTGTCGAGGAAGACCGATAATATATATGGAATTTAAAAGGCTTTGCCATTATTCCATATATAATTTTAGTCGAATACGGAAATTGATATCGATTATATATTGTTTTTTTTCGTGAAAATTCCATAATTAATCGAATGTGATTTTGGGTTTATCGTGATCTGTGTTTTAAATGACATTAATTCTTTAACCCAGTTAAAGAAAGGATTTATTTCCTGAATTGGTAAAATCATTAAGTAATGATTGTTGGAAATTAAAACTGAATTAGAGTTTTAATGTATCTTTAAATAGTTTGAAAGGTGAATTTGATAACTAAAATTATCAAATCCAAGAAATGATCGAGAATGGAGTATCACCTGTTTTGCTCCAAGCGTTATTCAAATCTTTAATTAGATTTGAACAAGAAATGGTAATTTAATTTACCGATAACACTATGGTGTTAGAGATGGAGTACTACCAGTTTTGCTCCATGGGATAAATAGGTTGGGATTGGGAAATTAAACAAATGATTACTTCGGTAAGGATCGGTAAGCCCGACTAGTTTGGATAAACTATAATTTGGTTTGGATGGATATCCAAAGGAAGATTAAAGAATAAATTTAATGAATTTATCTTTGATAAAATTAATGGGAACCTTTCCCAAAGGATTGAATATTTAAATAAAAGGATATTCAGAATTGGAATGAGTCATATGTTGTGTTTTTATAGCACTTGTTTATTATATACGCGAGTTATTCGGAAAGGCCGGGTTCATACCCATTCTGAATAACTGATTCGATGATAAGTCGACGATGAAGACGGTGGTTGAAGACCAGAGTTATTCACATCATTTGGATGATTACTGATGTCTTGATTGGGCTGTACACCCAAGACGAGGTAATAAGTGGTGATCGTTCTAGACGTACTTGAAGATCGACCGGATATGCGAGGGCCTCTTGTAAAGGCCCGCAAATCCGTGCTATCTGAGTTGACTAAATACACCACACGTCCAACCCAAATAACACAGAAATACGACTCATTATTAGAAAGAAGTTAGAGGATGAGAAATAGAAAGAAAGAAATATTAGAATAGAAGAAAAACGAAGATCACAACTCACAACGGAACGAATAAAATATATTGTATAACATAAGCTTCGAAATACAAATCTGTCTTGTACATATATACATACCATCATCAGAGTACACATAACATTTGACTCAGCGGAAGTAACTCTAAATAACTAACGTTGAAGCTTCCTGCTTCAAGCTCCTCCAAGTGTATCTGTAAAAGCCTGAAACACTTGACTGCCCGTACAAATTTGGGCACCCAAGAGTTTAGGAAAAACAAAACAAAACAAACTCTGGGTCAGTCATGGGACTGGTGTGAGTAAACTCCAACCACTTGTTTAACTTTAAAAATCCTTTCAAAAGAAAAGATAATAGTAAGACCAGCCCACACATAAACACGGACGGTTTTTACCTTACTATAACCCAAAACACTTTAATATCAAATCCAGTGATATTATAGTAATGTCTACATCAATTAAATAACCAAATAGCAGAACGCTTGCATCTCACGCTCCACAGATATAGTATAAAATCACAAACCGCAGGGCGCTTATTGGAGATTGGATTTCCAACATGACAAGGTATGGAACCACCTTCCGACTGTGTATCTCTAGAGAGGAATACACTGGGTTCAACAAGAACATCTTGCAACCCGGCCCACACATGACCGACCACTCATTTCGCTTGAGTGTATCGAATGTATATCACCAACGGTTGGACTCAAACCACCGTTTCCCGAATGGGCAGAATCGATAGATTTAGAAACAAAAGGAATTTCTCTAGATAGGTGATTATACACCCTAATGGGTGCGACCCACATAGCCATGCTGCCTGCCCGATTTTTGTCCTTTCCCGGTTGTTGAGGCCTGAGGCTACGCATACTTACCATTCATTGATAACACAATCACTTTGAATGCCACATTGTCAGATCCGTTAATCACTAGTTGAGTTTGCACAAATATTCTGGATATTATGCTAAGGGATAAATCCGTTGCAACCATATATATTCATACAGACCAACCCATTTGATCATTGGAAATACTCTATCAGACATTCGTCCATATACGTTCGTTCTGGGATTGAACGAAACCGAAGGCACCATTTCTATTAATAGAAAAAGCCCTTGCACTTCACTCCGTCTTCAATATATTCAGCATACTTGGTTCGCAACGCTTATGCCGATACGGAGTGGTTCTTCGGATAATAATCCAACCGGTCTCTCCATATTGACAACGATGGTCAAAAACTTCGATAGTCTGTGATTTAACTATCGAATAAAAACAAGTGTTCATCCAAACATATCAAACAAATCACTGGGCTCTTTAATTAATATTCATTTATTAAATCTCTTCTCCATTTCCTTATCAATATTTGTTAACCAAATATTTTCAATAACCATATTGGCTCTTTACGCCATTGGAAAGCATCAACTTCTTTTATTTTCTATATATTAGAAAATATCTCTATTTGCAATTGGAAACAATTCCAATCACTTATCTCTATCCCTTTTTGTTTACAATATTCGATTTTTATATTCACTTTCCTATCGAATATTCAATACGTCGATACAATGATTTCTAATTATCAAAATATCTTAAAAATATTCTAACTTCTTAAATTTCCGGAAAAATTCGCCATAACCTCCCCTGTATCGGGAGCATCGGGAAATTTCAAATAGCTTCCCGGTATCTTCTAATCTCAAAAAGAAAAAGAAAAAAACCAAGCGGCTTGCCGATACGGCGCATAAAATCTCACATATGAATTAAACATGTACCTTATTGTCGGGCACATAAATAAAATCTTCATATACTTCATCATGTACCTGTCTAACACATGTTCACCTGTTTTCAATTCAATTCAACACTATCTATTCGTTTGAATTCAGTTCCGCCCATTTATTCTTTAAATCGGCCATTTTGCCTATTTTACTCCTTTGTTTGAACATAGCATTTTCAAACAAAATATTTAGCTTGCTCATAACCAAATTGCGTTTCAATTTCAATTCTAGTTTCCTTTTTGATTTCGAATATAAATTTTCAAATCGAAATTACTTATTCAAACCCCAATATCCATTCGAAATCTCCTTAACTAATTTCTATTCAATTTAGTTAATTCTATTCAATAAATCAAAATCTGGTTTCTGTTTCAAAAAAATCATATTCATTCTCCTTAACTAATTTCTATTCAATTTAGTTAATTCTATTCAATAAATCAAAATCTGGTTTCTGTTTCAAAAAAAATCATATTCATTTACACAACTTGAATTCACATATATTTTACAACTCAACTCGGAGATTTTCTAAATAGAACTTCGGATTTCCTCTCTTAAAATCCTTTTATAATGTTAAATAAACCATTATGGTTTTAAACAATTCTGGCGCTGCTTTTCTGAAAATTTGATTTTGACATAACTCAAAATCTATACGACGAAATTCATATTTTTCTCTTTCATTGGAAAACTATTATCAAACCGGTCCTGACGTTTCTTGTTTCAAAGAATTCCGACTTCAATTGCGTTCTGTATATTCAATTGAAGTTCGAATCGCTATTTTACGAACTGCAGCGCTGCGGCGAGTTCGTTTTAATTATATTTATAAATATAAACGTTAAACTTCTTTAAAATGGATTCGACTTCATCTAATATATATATATAGTCATATATATTTCAAATTCCATTCGAATCTTTACATTTCAAATTTCATAGTTTTAAATCCTGTATTTAAATCCCATTTGAAATCCTTTATTCGAATTTCATTTCAAATTCACTATTCGAATCCCATTTCAAATCCTTTATTTTAAATTTTCACTTTATTTCAATTCCTTTTTGAATTTCTATATTTGAAATTCATACTCGAATTTAAATATCCAAACTCCCTTTTAAATTTCTATTTGAAATTCTAAATGTTTCAAATTCCATTTGAACTTCTATATTCCAATTCCTATATTTGAATTCTATTGAAATTCAATATTCAACTCCTTTTTAAATTTCTATATTCAAATTTCCATAGTTTAAAACCCATTTGAATCTCATATTCAAATCCCATTTGAATTCAATTTGAATTTCTTACATTCAAATTTCATTTTTCCTTTCCCTTTGAATTCTAATATTCAAATTCATTTCCAGCCCCATTTAAATTCTAATATTCAAACTCATTTTGAATTCTAATATTCAAACCCATTTGAATTTCTTCACTCAAACCCATTTGAATTTCCCGGAATTCAAATCCCATTTTCAAAACCCATTTGGATTTTCTATTTGAAATCCTATTTTTGAAATTCCATTTTCCATTCTACTTTGAAATCCTATTTTCAAAGTTTATTTCAAATTCTATTTTGAAATCTCATATTCAAATTTCTACTTGAATTTCTGTATTCAATTCCATGTTCAAATTCAATACTCGCATTTCTATTTCAAATCTCTATTCAAATTTCACATTTGAATTCCAATTCAAATCTTTATTCAAATTTCATATTGAATTCCAATTCCAATCTCTATTTAATTCTTCTTTGAAATTCTATTTTCAAAGTCTATTTCAAATTCTCTTTTGAAAATTCTATTTTGAAATTCTATTTCAAATTCCATTTGGAAAATTTTATTTCAAATTCTCTATATTCAACACCATTGCACGTTCTATATTCAAATCCACCTTGGGTTTTCTATTTGAATTCTAAATTCAAATTTTCTATTTCCTTTTCTATTTGAATTCAAATTTCCATTTCCTTTTCTATTTGAATTCAAATTCTCCATTTCCTTTTTCTTTTGGAATTCAAAATTCCATTTTTAAATTTCCTTTTGAATCATATTTTCAAAACACTTGTATTTCTATATTTTGAATTATCAAATGATAATTCTTTTCACTTCATTTATAACTTCGTTATAAAAGAACTATTTATAACTCCGTTTAAAAAGGAACTACTTGTTTTATTTTTCAAAACAAGTTTTATATTTTTAATTCCATTTAAAAATTCAAATTCTATTTAAAAATAGAATTTTCCCTTTTTAAATCTCAAATCTCCTTTTTATTGGCCCAGTGATATTTAAACACACAAAGCAACGAATTATTTATTTTTCTAACCCGTCATATATAACTATATATATATGCAAACAAATAAACAAACAGATAATATATTTTTGAGGAATCCAGTTGGATTCCTCCAACCTGTTTTCCTGCATCCACAGATGTTAGCACATAAATAATACCCATTCTGCTTCGTGGCAGAATATCGCGGTATAGAAGGTCATCCACTAATCATAGCGTGGGGCGTATAGGGTAATCATCCGCTATGAAACCGCGGGCATCCGCTAATGAGACTGCGGGAATCCAACCAATCAATCAACCCAATATATATATATAGCCTAAAATAACTAATATATATAAAGCAAGCAGAAAGCATCCACACAAGCAACAAACAATTATTTTTAACGAAATAAAAATAATTATAAATAAAAGGTGAGTGAGATTTACTCACCAGGATTTTAAATTGCCGAACAACCAATAAATTTCCATTTCTTTTCGGCTATGTATTTTCTCGAATAAATTCACACCTGCGATGATTTTATCCAAATTTACCGATTAAACATTTATTTATTTAAATTAACTATTTAAATAAATAAATAACTTTCCTATATTTTCTCTTCTTTGAATGGTTATTAACTGAAATTTTACTTAACAAATAAAATTAACTTACATATCTTTAAACACAAATATGGGTATATGTTATGACTACTGGAATAACAAATCTTAATTATTATATTCTTACCATTTTTTTATTTTTTTGAGCATTGCCATGAATCTAACTAATTCACAAATAACTTCATTTTAAGTAGATTGCCAATTGTATAAATTAATTTCAGTATTATCTAAAAAAAATAAATGAATTACCTTAATCCATAGGGTCTTGGCTCTACAGCAAAACAAAAATTCGAATTCCCCTCAGTCTCGTGAAGGAGGCCAACTCCGATCTTCCCAGCATCGATTCTTGACACCTCAACCTCGGCAATCTTTGAGGAACCCATCGAACTTCCTTAGTTTGAACCCCTCATCAATTCTGTCATCGTCAGTATTGAACACAGTGGTACCCCTTCGAACGCGCAACCAAAGTTCAGCTCGCCTCCATTGAAATCGTGGTGTGCCTCATTCCTCCAATCGCAACTCCTCCCTGGTCCGAACTCAAACGATTCGCACCCTTTTTCCCCATATCCTTGAATGAATTCGCGAGCGCCTTATTACCCCAAAAATCCGAAGCCGTCGAACATCGATCCTCCCTGACAACATCACTCTCGATTCTGATTTATGGGAGCGGAGACTATCATATGAGAAGAGGGATTAACGTCTTCAATTTGGATTGGGTTCCCGATTTGTATTGCGATGTTTTGATTTGTGGAAGAATTAAAAGGGGGGTTTTGATTTCGGTTTTTGCTGAGGAAATGGAGATGGCCAAAGCAACGTCGCGATATATATATAATAGTGGGAAGGAGACAATTCGTACTCGGCATTAAAATTGTGCTTTACTTTGCAACGAAGCTGGGAGCAGAATTTGTGGCTCGAGAAAACATTATAGGTCTGCGCTGGGAAAGTGGAGGTCTGCGTGAAGGAAAGGGATAGGTCGGCTGAGGAACATTTGTTTTTGAAATGATTTTTATAAAATAAAATACTCTAAAATATCTTTTGGCCCATACTTAACATTTTGAACCGCTTTCTTATCGCATCGAACGGCATTTTCAGCGTTATTCGTTACCCTGAACTTAACGGGACGAGTTCTGAAATTAAGTTCAACTGTATAGAAGAGAACAATTTTTAAATTAACACTTTAATTTAAATTTGATTAAAAATATAAATAGATTTCAACATTTACTTCCATCGATAATAAATTATTATCGTTTTAATTCAACCTGGAATTTATATTAATTGACCGAAGTGTTTCGATTCAGTATTAAATTCTGAATTCAATTATATTACGTTTTCGTATAACAACTATTCAATATATTCAAATTAGATTGTATATTGATTATTTAATCGATTAACCCAATAAAATACCATTTATATTATAAATTCAATATTTAAAACTATATTAAATATTTAAAATAAATCGACGAAAAATCTGGGTCGTTACATTCTTCCCCCCTTAAAATAATTTCGTCCCCGAAATTGCTAAGGTAGGAAAAATGGTACAAACTCATTACTTTTCAAAACTTCTTTATATTGAAACCCAACTCCTCATATTTCTATGACTTTAATTTCAACCAAAACTTTTGGTCTTCCTTCATTCAATTCGAATGATCCACGATCAATCCATTTATATCCCATCTATATTCCAATAACCTATTCAAATTGATTCTAATCAATTCACTCACTTCGACCCATTTAACTTGTTTAAGTTAAATTTAAATTCTAGAATTCAAATCTCAGGGTTTTCATTTCAAATTCCTTTGAAATCACTTAAATATATACATATATTTATTTTCATTTCAAATTCAAAACATTTGAATTTCTTAAACCGCTTGTTTTCTTTCAAACAAACTTCCCATCAAAAATTTTCTAAGGTAGCAATTCATCACTTAGAAACTCGGAAATGAACACTGATGATGTTGCAATCATCATCAGAATTATTTCCTAGCCACTGAAGTGAGTTCAGTGCTTTATTATTTCAAAATCCATGATTTTCTCTCAAATCCTTTAAAACAAATCTATATTATTTTAATATACTTTGAAAAATATTTTTCAACTTCCCAGGATTTTGAATTCTTAACTCTGGTTTGAATTTAATTCTAATTCATCTCATTTGTATATATTATACAAATTCTATTTTGGTTATAAATAACCATTCTAAATTTATAATCTCATTTGATTATAAAGTCAACATCCAACACATCCATATAATAATTCTAGAAAATTATTCTTCTATATCAAAATAGAATCTTGGGTAAAATTATTTCATTTACCCTCTTTAAAACAATATTATGTCGATTCTTCTATCCAAGTGTTTACAAACTCCTATCGACGTCGTGGCGTCCCACGATTCGACCAGAATTCATAAATCACTCAACAGACTAGCCAACACAATATAAAACAAATCTTTATCAACTTACAAATACGCTCTCTCGTATATATATACTGAACTCATTCTAGGGTACTACTGCCCCTATCTCTAATGAGCACATGCCACACAAGCCTAGGTGTTCGCTCAACCTAAGCTCTGATACCAACTGTAAAGGCCCGCAAATCCGTGCTATCTGAGTTGACTAAATACACCACACGTCCAACCCAAATAACACAGAAATACGACTCATTATTAGAAAGAAGTTAGAGGATGAGAAATAGAAAGAAAGAAATATTAGAATAGAAGAAAAACGAAGATCACAACTCACAACGGAACGAATAAAATATATTGTATAACATAAGCTTCGAAATACAAATCTGTCTTGTACATATATACATACCATCATCAGAGTACACATAACATTTGACTCAGCGGAAGTAACTCTAAATAACTAACGTTGAAGCTTCCTGCTTCAAGCTCCTCCAAGTGTATCTGTAAAAGCCTGAAACACTTGACTGCCCGTACAAATTTGGGCACCCAAGAGTTTAGGAAAAACAAAACAAAACAAACTCTGGGTCAGTCATGGGACTGGTGTGAGTAAACTCCAACCACTTGTTTAACTTTAAAAATCCTTTCAAAAGAAAAGATAATAGTAAGACCAGCCCACACATAAACACGGACGGTTTTTACCTTACTATAACCCAAAACACTTTAATATCAAATCCAGTGATATTATAGTAATGTCTACATCAATTAAATAACCAAATAGCAGAACGCTTGCATCTCACGCTCCACAGATATAGTATAAAATCACAAACCGCAGGGCGCTTATTGGAGATTGGATTTCCAACATGACAAGGTATGGAACCACCTTCCGACTGTGTATCTCTAGAGAGGAATACACTGGGTTCAACAAGAACATCTTGCAACCCGGCCCACACATGACCGACCACTCATTTCGCTTGAGTGTATCGAATGTATATCACCAACGGTTGGACTCAAACCACCGTTTCCCGAATGGGCAGAATCGATAGATTTAGAAACAAAAGGAATTTCTCTAGATAGGTGATTATACACCCTAATGGGTGCGACCCACATAGCCATGCTGCCTGCCCGATTTTTGTCCTTTCCCGGTTGTTGAGGCCTGAGGCTACGCATACTTACCATTCATTGATAACACAATCACTTTGAATGCCACATTGTCAGATCCGTTAATCACTAGTTGAGTTTGCACAAATATTCTGGATATTATGCTAAGGGATAAATCCGTTGCAACCATATATATTCATACAGACCAACCCATTTGATCATTGGAAATACTCTATCAGACATTCGTCCATATACGTTCGTTCTGGGATTGAACGAAACCGAAGGCACCATTTCTATTAATAGAAAAAGCCCTTGCACTTCACTCCGTCTTCAATATATTCAGCATACTTGGTTCGCAACGCTTATGCCGATACGGAGTGGTTCTTCGGATAATAATCCAACCGGTCTCTCCATATTGACAACGATGGTCAAAAACTTCGATAGTCTGTGATTTAACTATCGAATAAAAACAAGTGTTCATCCAAACATATCAAACAAATCACTGGGCTCTTTAATTAATATTCATTTATTAAATCTCTTCTCCATTTCCTTATCAATATTTGTTAACCAAATATTTTCAATAACCATATTGGCTCTTTACGCCATTGGAAAGCATCAACTTCTTTTATTTTCTATATATTAGAAAATATCTCTATTTGCAATTGGAAACAATTCCAATCACTTATCTCTATCCCTTTTTGTTTACAATATTCGATTTTTATATTCACTTTCCTATCGAATATTCAATACGTCGATACAATGATTTCTAATTATCAAAATATCTTAAAAATATTCTAACTTCTTAAATTTCCGGAAAAATTCGCCATAACCTCCCCTGTATCGGGAGCATCGGGAAATTTCAAATAGCTTCCCGGTATCTTCTAATCTCAAAAAGAAAAAGAAAAAAACCAAGCGGCTTGCCGATACGGCGCATAAAATCTCACATATGAATTAAACATGTACCTTATTGTCGGGCACATAAATAAAATCTTCATATACTTCATCATGTACCTGTCTAACACATGTTCACCTGTTTTCAATTCAATTCAACACTATCTATTCGTTTGAATTCAGTTCCGCCCATTTATTCTTTAAATCGGCCATTTTGCCTATTTTACTCCTTTGTTTGAACATAGCATTTTCAAACAAAATATTTAGCTTGCTCATAACCAAATTGCGTTTCAATTTCAATTCTAGTTTCCTTTTTGATTTCGAATATAAATTTTCAAATCGAAATTACTTATTCAAACCCCAATATCCATTCGAAATCTCCTTAACTAATTTCTATTCAATTTAGTTAATTCTATTCAATAAATCAAAATCTGGTTTCTGTTTCAAAAAAATCATATTCATTCTCCTTAACTAATTTCTATTCAATTTAGTTAATTCTATTCAATAAATCAAAATCTGGTTTCTGTTTCAAAAAAAATCATATTCATTTACACAACTTGAATTCACATATATTTTACAACTCAACTCGGAGATTTTCTAAATAGAACTTCGGATTTCCTCTCTTAAAATCCTTTTATAATGTTAAATAAACCATTATGGTTTTAAACAATTCTGGCGCTGCTTTTCTGAAAATTTGATTTTGACATAACTCAAAATCTATACGACGAAATTCATATTTTTCTCTTTCATTAGAAAACTATTATCAAACCGGTCCTGACGTTTCTTGTTTCAAAGAATTCCGACTTCAATTGCGTTCTGTATAATCAATTGAAGTTCGAATCGCTATTTTACGAACTGCAGCGCTGCGGCGAGTTCGTTTTAATTATATTTATAAATATAAACGTTAAACTTCTTTAAAATGGATTCGACTTCATCTAATATATATATATAGTCATATATATTTCAAATTCCATTCGAATCTTTACATTTCAAATTTCATAGTTTTAAATCCTGTATTTAAATCCCATTTGGAATCCTTTATTCGAATTTCATTTCAAATTCACTATTCGAATCCCATTTCAAATCCTTTATTTTAAATTTTCACTTTATTTCAATTCCTTTTTGAATTTCTATATTTGAAATTCATACTCGAATTTAAATATCCAAACTCCCTTTTAAATTTCTATTTGAAATTCTAAATGTTTCAAATTCCATTTGAACTTCTATATTCCAATTCCTATATTTGAATTCTATTGAAATTCAATATTCAACTCCTTTTTAAATTTCTATATTCAAATTTCCATAGTTTAAAACCCATTTGAATCTCATATTCAAATCCCATTTGAATTCAATTTGAATTTCTTACATTCAAATTTCATTTTTCCTTTCCCTTTGAATTCTAATATTCAAATTCATTTCCAGCCCCATTTAAATTCTAATATTCAAACTCATTTTGAATTCTAATATTCAAACCCATTTGAATTTCTTCACTCAAACCCATTTGAATTTCCCGTAATTCAAATCCCATTTTCAAAACCCATTTGGATTTTCTATTTGAAATCCTATTTTTGAAATTCCATTTTCCATTCTACTTTGAAATCCTATTTTCAAAGTTTATTTCAAATTCTATTTTGAAATCTCATATTCAAATTTCTACTTGAATTTCTGTATTCAATTCCATGTTCAAATTCAATACTCGCATTTCTATTTCAAATCTCTATTCAAATTTCACATTTGAATTCCAATTCAAATCTTTATTCAAATTTCATATTGAATTCCAATTCCAATCTCTATTTAATTCTTCTTTGAAATTCTATTTTCAAAGTCTATTTCAAATTCTCTTTTGAAAATTCTATTTTGAAATTCTATTTCAAATTCCATTTGGAAAATTTTATTTCAAATTCTCTATATTCAACACCATTGCACGTTCTATATTCAAATCCACCTTGGGTTTTCTATTTGAATTCTAAATTCAAATTTTCTATTTCCTTTTCTATTTGAATTCAAATTTCCATTTCCTTTTCTATTTGAATTCAAATTCTCCATTTCCTTTTTCTTTTGGAATTCAAAATTCCATTTTTAAATTTCCTTTTGAATCATATTTTCAAAACACTTGTATTTCTATATTTTGAATTATCAAATGATAATTCTTTTCACTTCATTTATAACTTCGTTATAAAAGAACTATTTATAACTCCGTTTAAAAAGGAACTACTTGTTTTATTTTTCAAAACAAGTTTTATATTTTTAATTCCATTTAAAAATTCAAATTCTATTTAAAAATAGAATTTTCCCTTTTTAAATCTCAAATCTCCTTTTTATTGGCCCAGTGATATTTAAACACACAAAGCAACGAATTATTTATTTTTCTAACCCGTCATATATAACTATATATATATGCAAACAAATAAACAAACAGATAATATATTTTTGAGGAATCCAGTTGGATTCCTCCAACCTGTTTTCCTGCATCCACAGATGTTAGCACATAAATAATACCCATTCTGCTTCGTGGCAGAATATCGCGGTATAGAAGGTCATCCACTAATCATAGCGTGGGGCGTATAGGGTAATCATCCGCTATGAAACCGCGGGCATCCGCTAATGAGACTGCGGGAATCCAACCAATCAATCAACCCAATATATATATATATAGCCTAAAATAACTAATATATATAAAGCAAGCAGAAAGCATCCACACAAGCAACAAACAATTATTTTTAACGAAATAAAAATAATTATAAATAAAAGGTGAGTGAGATTTACTCACCAGGATTTTAAATTGCCGAACAACCAATAAATTTCCATTTCTTTTCGGCTATGTATTTTCTCGAATAAATTCACACCTGCGATGATTTTATCCAAATTTACCGATTAAACATTTATTTATTTAAATTAACTATTTAAATAAATAAATAACTTTCCTATATTTTCTCTTCTTTGAATGGTTATTAACTGAAATTTTACTTAACAAATAAAATTAACTTACATATCTTTAAACACAAATATGGGTATATGTTATGACTACTGGAATAACAAATCTTAATTATTATATTCTTACCATTTTTTAATTTTTTTGAGCATTGCCATGAATCTAACTAATTCACAAATAACTTCATTTTAAGTAGATTGCCAATTGTATAAATTAATTTCAGTATTATCTAAAAAAAATAAATGAATTACCTTAATCCATAGGGTCTTGGCTCTACAGCAAAACAAAAATTCGAATTCCCCTCAGTCTCGTGAAGGAGGCCAACTCCGATCTTCCCAGCATCGATTCTTGACACCTCAACCTCGGCAATCTTTGAGGAACCCATCGAACTTCCTTAGTTTGAACCCCTCATCAATTCTGTCATCGTCAGTATTGAACACAGTGGTACCCCTTCGAACGCGCAACCAAAGTTCAGCTCGCCTCCATTGAAATCGTGGTGTGCCTCATTCCTCCAATCGCAACTCCTCCCTGGTCCGAACTCAAACGATTCGCACCCTTTTTCCCCATATCCTTGAATGAATTCGCGAGCGCCTTATTACCCCAAAAATCCGAAGCCGTCGAACATCGATCCTCCCTGACAACATCACTCTCGATTCTGATTTATGGGAGCGGAGACTATCATATGAGAAGAGGGATTAACGTCTTCAATTTGGATTGGGTTCCCGATTTGTATTGCGATGTTTTGATTTGTGGAAGAATTAAAAGGGGGGTTTTGATTTCGGTTTTTGCTGAGGAAATGGAGATGGCCAATGCAACGTCGCGATATATATATAATAGTGGGAAGGAGACAATTCGTACTCGGCATTAAAATTGTGCTTTACTTTGCAACGAAGCTGGGAGCAGAATTTGTGGCTCGAGAAAACATTATAGGTCTGCGCTGGGAAAGTGGAGGTCTGCGTGAAGGAAAGGGATAGGTCGGCTGAGGAACATTTGTTTTTGAAATGATTTTTATAAAATAAAATACTCTAAAATATCTTTTGGTCCATACTTAACATTTTGAACCGCTTTCTTATCGCATCGAACGGCATTTTCAGCGTTATTCGTTACCCTGAACTTAACGGGACGAGTTCTGAAATTAAGTTCAACTGTATAGAAGAGAACAATTTTTAAATTAACACTTTAATTTAAATTCGATTAAAAATATAAATAGATTTCAACATTTACTTCCATCGATAATAAATTATTATCGTTTTAATTCAACCTGGAATTTATATTAATTGACCGAAGTGTTTCGATTCAGTATTAAATTCTGAATTCAATTATATTACGTTTTCGTATAACAACTATTCAATATATTCAAATTAGATTGTATATTGATTATTTAATCGATTAACCCAATAAAATACCATTTATATTATAAATTCAATATTTAAAACTATATTAAATATTTAAAATAAATCGACGAAAAATCTGGGTCGTTACACCTCTTTCCTGTATTGGACATATGGGACGAGGAATAAGGTGCCTCTGGTTTCGTTCAGACCCAGAACGAACTTGTAAATGGATGCGTGAATTGCCTGTGTGGCATGCTGAGATGCAAATGATCAAAACTTCTGTTGAAAAGCAGAGTCTTGTGGTTGATGATCAAAGCACGACTTTAATAGAGCATAGCTTTGTGTATAGCATTAATTCGCAAGCCTCAAGCTCCGGTGTGACCCAGAAACAGGAGAGAACATCAGGGAGGACATGTGTTTCCTTCTAGCTAGGAATGGTGTCTAGGTTTTGCACGCCTAGACATTTTACTTATGTGGATGATGGATAGCAAGGCGCCTCGATTATATCGGTCTCTGCGGAGCCGATGGATGGTATGATCTTTATATAGACTAATTTTACGCCCCATAGGGCAGGGAAACACAGTGTTCAGGCATTTTAATCCACTCCATGTGGACCGGCCCTGACGATCCAAGGGCCTACCTGAGTCTGGGTCCTGGGACATGGGCTAGATTGTCTCGAAGCAGTAAGGATGATCCCTTGCCTTGGGAAATCCAACTTCCAATATGTGACATTTCGGTTTTATTTGTGGAGCCTAGCATGGCGACATAGTGGGATGGGGCACTATGCCGTCTATGATTGATACATTTATATTTGAAGTTGATTTCTTCACTTACAGTAATAATAAAAGATGAAATTTCACGTACAAGGCATATTTGGCTATTACAAGGTAAAACTCTATCCTCCGGCTTGCGTTGCATTATGTGATGGGACCTGAGTCTTATAATAGCTTCATTGTTCTTTATTTAGCATTGCGTTATTTGTTTTATGCACTGGTATTCTTGGGGGTAAACCCGTTCCATGCTATACGGCGTGGTCCCTTGATTTACCTAACTTTAAAATTAAAATAATGACTGTTTTAGTTCTCACACCAGTCACATGACTGGCCTGGAGTTTATTGTTTTAACCTAAATTCTGGGTGCGTCTATTTTCCACACGGGCAGCTAGTAGTTTTGATTTTGTAGATTTATAGTCACAAGATCCTGGTTTACAGCTAGAAATATATTCAGAAAGCTCTGTATCCATTACTCTTTCAGTTGTGTTTGTATTATTTTTCCGCTGCTTTGTAATGTATTGTAATCTCTAATATATTTACAATGTATAAATTATTCGTACTCTATATATTTTTGTACACTGATGTAAATTGTTGTAATAAGCAATGAAATGTTCTTCTATTTTTGTTTTGATTTGTCATGTTCTCAACTCAATTCGGGCTTTCCTTTACGGGGAAGTTCAGGTCGTCTCATTCTTCTTCATCCTTACTGCTTGAATCAGAACTGTCAACTGGTTCTTTAAATGCTATAGATTTCTTTTCTATCGACTTATTCTCCTTTCTTTTCTGTAACTGTACTTTGAATGACATCAAATTCCCTATTATCCCCTCAATCTTTGGTTCACTAATATTATTGGGCTCTTCAATTGCCAGTGTTTTCTGATCCCACTTTGGAGTTAGAGAATTAAGAATTTTTCTGACTTGATCTTCTTCAAAATAAGTTTTTCCTAAAGCCATTAATGAGTGCATGATTTATTGAAACCTATAGTACATATCAAACAAGATTCATTCTGATTCATTTTAAATAACTCGAATTGATTAGTTAGCATTGATATCTTTGTCGGTCTAACTTTATTTGTTCCTCCATGAGTAACTTGCAAGGTTTCCCATATATAATGAGCAGATTTACAAACTAATACTCTAGTAAATTCATTTCTATCTAATGAACATAATAATATATTCATAGCCTTAGAATCGCTCAGTGCAGCAGCCTTTAGTTCATTAGTCCATTGTGCAAAATTAGTAGTGGATTCAACATATTTATTGTATGTGAAATTCCAAGTGTCTAATCTTATAGAATGTAAATGTATTTTCATTCTACATGCCCAATAAGAATAATTACTATAATTAAATAGTGTGGTCTAATAGTGTATTGACCCTCTACAAAAAGAACTATTATTACTAATAATTCCAATATTGGTTGCCATTTAATATTTCCAAAAATTCAAGTGATGAAATTTTGAAAATCTATGCTCTAATACCAATTGTTAGGGATAGGAATCAAGGATCTTAAGGTAAAACTAACACTGGCTGGGGGATGAATAGTGTTTTAAAGAATTTATAGAAAACTTAATCAATTACCAATTACTTAAATTACTATATGAATCATGGAATGAATATCACAACATAAACAATCACAGATGCAAATATAGACAAAAATAAAACGCAGAAAAGGAAAGAACACACCGGATTTTATACTGGTTCGGATTACTCCTACATCCAGTCCTACACAACGCTCGATTAAGCAGAGTTTTATTAATATCGATATCCAATTACAACACCCTTGATTTCATTGCTACAAGGTTAACACCAGTTCAACACCCTTGATTTCATGGCTACATGGTTAACACCGCTCCTTTTACTTGATTTATTACTACAAGGAACACACCCTTTCCTTGTCGATTACAGTTTCCCTAGAACTCTTGAGTAGCACTTCTTAACATAGAGTATTTGATAGAGATTGAAAATAGAAGAAGAATGATATAATTTATATTGAAGTCGGCAGAATATAAGTGTAGAAACTTAGAAAATTAAGAATAATGGTGGCATATAAAGTAGGTTAAAACAAGAAGATATACTCTGAAAAAATTCGAAATCAACCTTTTATTTAGTGTTCCAAGAGTCACAACCGTTTCTGAAACGTTTAAAATGAAAAGTCATGCCTTTTTAAATTAAAATTTGTGACAGTTATATGCCGACATGTACAATTGTGTATGCCGACATATATATATAATATTTTGAATTTTAAATCATTTTCAAAGCATTTTAAACCAATATATATATATATATTCTGGAAATTTCTGAAATAAAACTAGTTGTTTAAAATATAATTTCTCAAGTGTAACAACATAGTAAAATATAATTTAAATTTAAATGATATAAAACTATATAATATAATTATAAAAGTATATAATCACAAAACATTATAACATGTATATATATATATAAGAAATTTCGAAAGTATGCATATTTGAAATCATAGATCCTTACAAAAATATTATTGAGAAGAGTTTGAAATCAATTTAAGAAGAGATAATTTGAAAATAGAATTTGAGTGCTATTTACAGTTTTACATACTAACTAGACTCTATTAATCTAATAATCTTGGTCTCTTCATACCTTGATATCTTGCTACTCACGAATCTGGATTCTCCTTTGAAATATTGAATCTCTTTAATTGTGCATTCTTCAATATTTATTACCTGCATATATATACATATATATATTTTGGATAAAGATGTTAGTATATATTTTATAATCAATAATGATAATAGTTTAGAACAAGGTTGTTGTCATCAAATCATCACCAACATTCCATTCTCCAACATATAGCACATTCCTTAATACCATTAGGAAAGAAAATTTCTGAAGAAGACCAAGTCAGAAAGATCTTGAATTCACTTCCTACTGAATGGGATCAAAAGACTCTGGCAATCAAAGAAGCCAATGACACTAGTACTATGGCATAAGTACTAATTTGTAATCTAATGTCCTGTGAAGTAAAATTAAAGGTTAGAAAAGAGAATCAGGGGAATGAGAAGAAATCACTGGCACTTAATGCTATGATTGACAATGATGAACTAGACGATGATATTGTTGATAATGATCTTATGTTTATTACCAAGTAGATCAAGAAATTCTTGAAGTATTAGACAACGAAAAAGCTTTGAAAAACTAACAACAATAATTCTAGAACCAGAAATGTTGTTAAATGTTTTGGATGTGATAAACCCGATCATTTGAAAAGTGACTGTCCCAACTTGAAGAGACCAAAGTGCATTTCAAATACTTCCAATAAGGAGAGTTAACAAGCATTCTATGAAATATGGGATGATTCAGATACATCATCAAGTGATAGTGATTCAGAACAAGAAATACCAACACATGCTTTATGGGAATGGATGACCAGGTATGGAATTTTAATAAAGAGATTACTAATGTCTTAAATGATATGTATAAAGGATATAAAATGCTTAGGAAAGAGTAAATGATAGTTTAGCAGAGATAGATAAGTTAAAAATATTCAATGAAAAGTTTAAAAAAATGTCTAGAAGATGAAATTGAAAGATTTAATGTTCATAAAAATGTAAAGGATTTAACACTTGGAAGTTTTGAAAAACTGAAAAGTGAAAATGAGCGTCCTTAAAATCAGAAAATCTTTCAGTGAAATCATTGATCACTTATCTAAATGACAAAATAACATCTCTAGATAATGTTATTCTCAACCATAGTATGGATTTTGATAAAATGAAAATTGATATTGATATATTTAACAAAGGAAAGGATAATCTAGGAAAATTATTATCTTCATTTGAACATAGTATGAATAAACATGGACATGGAAATATCCCTGAGGCTAAATCCAAAAGAAAATTTGTACTCAAAGTACTAAGTTTGTTAAGGCTACCAAGTTTGTACCAAAACCCAGAAAATTAAAATTAAATCCTCCAAACAGATCATTAACTTATGGGTTCCAAAACGATTGGATAATATGAATAAAAAGACAAATATTTTGATAATTTTATTAATAAGGTTTATTTATATAATGATGAAAAGGCATTCAAACTCTTTATGGGTTTGACATCCCAAAAATTAACCCTATAGACCCTAAAATAAAAAGGGTACCTATGTTGATATTTTTATAATTTTTAGGTACCAAATAGCAGGTGCTCAAAACATATGACAAGAAATCTATTGCACATTGGAAAACTTATGAAAAAGATTTGTTGTTGGCATCAGAAAAGTTGTTAACTTTAAAGCTCATCTAATTATTAGATTATTTCATGTTGTCAATTTATTTGATTTCCCTTCTTGTGTTATATTTATATGCATATACAAATTCTATATATTGTCTAGCAGTAATTTAAACAATTCTTTTTACCCTTTTTGTTGACGACAAAGGAGAAGAAAAGGTATAAATATACTAGATAAAATGATAAGGGGAGCACATAGAGTTAGGGGGTCAAATATAAAAGTATTATATTTTAACTTTCAAATATTTGTATGGTTGTCATCATTAAAAGAGGGATATTGTTCATAATCTGCGTATTGATTTTGATGACAACAACCATATTAATATTAATACTAACATATCTTTGAGTTGTGCAGTTACATTAGATATATGATGGATACATTTTTAGAGATAAACAAGATTACAAAAGAAGAATTAAAAAAGAAGGTTAATTAGAGTAATGGAAGAATAACAAAGAAAGGATAATCAGAACAATTGAAGACCAAAGCCTATTAGAGAAGAATGTTGAAGAATGGAGGTGTTTGAAGTGATGATGAGTTGGTTGAACCTTAGAATATCTTGTAAAAGGTTTCATGGAAATTATACTTGAACCTCATAAATCATTGACCTCGGTCGAATCACCAAAACCCACATATATAAAAAAAAATACAGAAGTATGTTGACCTAAGGGAAAAAAATATTGACATATATAGAGATATGTTTACATATAAAAAATGTTGAAAACAAGATTTTGATTAATGCCAACAAAAGAAGTAACAATGGGAATCATGTCATAGAGATAAGGTTATATATACACACACACACACACACACATTGAGTCGTGTTAGAATTATGTTAAAATCTATCCTCAAGTATAACACGAATTGTGAAGGCCCACCCCATACCAGCCGACGTTTCCAATGAAAGTGCGCTGTACAAATGTCCATCCAGCACGGGACGGTCGTCCAAGAAAGGAATTTGAACTAACAAGGAACCTGTAGTGTGACAGCCTGTCCCGCACCAGCCGGCATTTCCTCCGAAAGTGCGCTGTACACATGCCCGACTAGCACGGAACGGTCACCAAAGAAAGGAAAGAAGAGAATGAACTGATTGAAAACCTATAGAATGTCTCACAGCACATGGAACAAAATATAATAATAATATATTTGACATAAAACAGGCGAGACAGTGCATAAGCTAATAACTAAAACCAACATCATCATCAGAGTAGCGGAAATCCAAATATAGCTTATTACAACTTTCCAAATTACTGTCTCTAAACAAAAGAAAGAAAGGTACACCACTAATGCCCAAAGTAGTGACTGCAGCAACACAGGGAGAATATCTATATATATGTATCATACGTAAAAGCCTCCTGCTCGTCCCTGGTATAGCTACTCATGCATACCACCTAACCTGTCTCTAGTATGATCATGAGAGCACCCAGAGTAATAAGAAGAGACATAAAACTCTGGGTTAGACAAAAAGTCTGGTATAAGCGATAAGCAGCAAAACAGAACAATAACAGGTATACTAAACCATACCTGAACCTAGACCTGCAACCAAAGAGTTAGCACTACATACCATACAATACTCTGAGGTGCCACTAACACATGGTATAAAGAATACGGGGGTGGGGGTGTGCATGTCATAGTGATGGCAAACAAATCAAACATAGCAACCATCCTCACATCTCTCACTCAGTGCGTAAAGCATACGATGTCCACAACTGTCAATCACTAGACCCATCGAAGTAGTGACGGAGTTCGACTTGTACAACTATTGCTACACCAAGCTTACCCCATGGAGTCATGACCAAATCTTTACAAATGACCCCACTTCATTGGTCTATAACTCTTTAGTCGTGCCTAGGCCACTTTGGCCCTGAATCTGTTCACGTACCCCCTACACATATTGATCCAAAGTTACAGACATCGACAACCCCTTAGCACTCGTCCCGCAGCAAAACCCAACTCATGAAGTCAACTCATTGTTTCCCAACTGGATCCTGAACAAACTTCCCACTTGGACTACCTTTGCCTCTCTGGTTTTGGTCGTCACCTTCTTCTCCGGATCGGTCTTCATTTCTTCACTTCACTTTGCTTCAGGTCGTGGTCATCAGCTCCTCGGTTCGGATCGAGTTCCTCCATTCGTATTGGTGTACTTCAGGTCGTGATGCCTCTTTGGTTCGTGAGCCCTTAACTAGTTCCACCATCCTTCTCGGGTCGGGTCATGGTCACCCAACAGGGTCGAATCGGGTCGTGATGAGCTCCTCCGATCCTGTCCTCCTTCCCAAGCGCTTCGGGTCGGGTCCACATCTCCAAGCGGTTCGGATCGTGGAGAGCTCCGGATCGGGTCGGGCCTTTCTCACCAGTTCGGATCATTGTGTGCCGATTGGGTCGGGTCTTCAAGCTCGTGGCCTTCAAGGTAGAGCAGCTCGTGGAGATGGCTTGCGATCGGGTCGGTTGGTGTGAGCGGTTCGATTCGGGTAGGGGCGATCCGATCCGGTCTTTGCATATTTTCCTGCAACTTCTTCCAGCGGCTGTTTATGCCATTCGACAGCGTTTTCGACTAATCTAACACTTTTATACAACCACAAAGCATACTATACAGTCATAGAAACATTTATAATCATCCACAAACAGCAAAACAACAATCCTAGCATGTAAAATGGATCAAACATACCCAAAACCCCGTATTGTCCCTTAAACATGTTTAAGCAAAACTAATCATAGGATTAACAAAACTTAATCAAATAAACCCAAATTTCTAACAGAGATATAAAATAGTATTTCAAAATTTATAAATATTTTTCCAAAATTTTATCATGTCTAATTTCGTTAATCTTCACTAATTACCCTTAGTTAACCGTAATTAGTGCAAAACTATGCAAATCACTCACCTTGGCCACAAACAAAATACCAAATCTGAAATGATTCTCTATTTGGTGTTGTTCCCAATGCAATATAGCTGCTCTAACCTTGATTTTGTGCTTTCTCTCCTTAGTTTGATGTTTGCTAAGCCTAATCTTCAATTAGAAAGTAGTTTAGAGGTGTTTTGAAGATATTTGGAGAGTGGAGGCCATGACTAGGTTAAGAGGAATGAATAGTGAAGGCTGAAAAATGAGAAAAAGTTATTCTTCAAACCCTAGTAGCCCTTTTAAACTCGTAATCCCGAAATTCCCATTGGGGCCTAGCTGTTAATCACCCTGCTAAGCCCAATTAAGCTGTTTTTAACCATCTGAAATTTGTTTTGGCCATATCTCCCAAACGGTTAGTCCGTTTGGCTATTGTGACCACTCTACGGAATTGTAAACCATCAACCGGAGCCAATGGAAGTAGTTTCAGGTCAAAATTCCTTTCCAGTCAAAAGTTATGGTTAAAAGAAGATCAGCTAGGGGCAAAACGGACATTTAAAAATCGGGAAAAATCATGAACATGGGAAATGACCCCAATAGTCGTCTCCCAAAGTTACATGACCATACGACTTCGCATGTAAAAGAAATAAATATTCTACGATCCTCCGATGCGTAGAATGCGGGTCGTTGCACTCTCCCCCCCCTTAAGAAATTTCGTCCCTGAAATTCCTTAACCCAAAATGTAACACCCCGTAATTCTGTTAATATTAATATTCACAAATTAAAGAATAACTAATCTCAGACGTGAGAATTGTGGGAAACGGGTTGCGCCATTGTGTTCGTCTCGGAATTCTGGTTGAAATAGAGTCTGAGTTTGCATGAATTGGACTTCGTATGAAGAAGTTATAACCATCGGAAGTTTCAGAAAATTCAAAACAGATTTCAGAAATTTAAAATTCAAAATTCGAAGTCAAACAGGCTAGGCGGGAAAATTCCCGCCCAGCACCCCAGGTCGATTGGGGAGTCGACTGGGCAGTCGACACCCCCCTAGGTCGACTGGGCAGTCGACCTGTCCAGGCGGCTAGGGTTTAGCTGATGTGTTTTTAGGGCTGAGTTGGCAAATTAAACGGTTCAGTTTAGTTCTGAGTTGATCTGACGGTCTAAATAAATCCTAAACTCTTTAAATACCTAGGTAGTCTCTCACTCTAATTCACATGAAAAATAGAATAGCCACCGTCATACCGCCGCCATGGAACTCAGTGTAGCCGCCGCCAACTAAGAAGGAAGAAAGCTAATCAAAACCCTAATTCTACTCGATTCTAAAGCAAATCAAGACTCTCTTTCTCTTCTAATTGTGAGTATGATGATCTTAACAAGATTATTATTAAACTAATTAGATTAAGGTATGAATGGATTATAAGTGAATGATGTGGATTGTCATATATGTTGTTGTAAACCTTATGCTATCATGTATGTTGTAAATCCTATGATATGCGATGATGATATCCTATATGTTGTAAATCATGCTATGATGATATTGTATAGGTTGTAATTTTCTATGCTAAGTTGTGATGAATCATACATGTTATAAAATCATGATGTTATTGTCTATGCTAATTAGTTCATGTTAATCAAATCATAATATTGATATTATTTGGGCTATGTTGATCTATATGACAAGTCACATATGCAAGTTTAGGTTGATTAGTAAAGGTTATGAACATATGCCATGACATCTATTTAGATCTAGGATTATGACATCTAGAATTATGCTATGACATATGTGAATTCTATGCTAGTTCACAACATCATTATGTTGCATAAAACCCAATATGCAAGTTTATACGTGAATTCGGGTTATGATCATATCATATAAATTGTGACATTTAACAAGTTGACACCTTTAGATCCTTAACATGTGTAGTTCTATGCAAGTTTCACCCCTATTATGATTAGATATATTTTATTTGTCTATATGTTGTGATAATTTATCTTTGTGCTATGAGTTAGACTATTCGAGTCTAACGTATACTTTGCGTTGAATAAGCGAACGTATAATGTGGGGTAGGGGTGATTTTAAGGATTCAATAATAAGAAGTTGGGGTGCAATTGATATGATTTTGCATGCCATGAGTGGATGGCCATAATTGAGTCAATTATGGGCATCATTTAAAATTTGAGTTAATTAATAATTTGAATAGGGAATTATTAAAACTGGGGTAAAAGATTATAAGTGATAATCAATGCTTAGGACACGAGGTTGGACTCGTTTGTGACGTAAACATGCCCGGACCCGCCCGGCAAATCCAGTGGTCACAAATGTCAGCCCAATGTGAGAGGTCCTAGGCCCAAATTAAAGCATAACAGTTGTAAAGACACGAGGTTAGACTCTTTTATGGTGTAAGACTGCCCGGACCCGCCCGGCAAATCCAGCTGCCATAAATGCCTGTCTAATGTGAGGGGTCTTTATGAGGTTATGGCCTGAATGAATTAAGAAATACTTAACCAGATAAACATGTAAGGTGGGACATGGGGGTTACGTAGGTGCCTTGGGCGGCATGAGGAATCTAGTGGTTGCCTTTAGTGGCATTTGAAAAACGATTAGTAAGACTTAACCAAACACACATGTAAATGAACATGACTAAGAGGGTTAAGTGGGATATACTAGTGGTGACAAGCTTAGGTGGATAGCTTGTGCGGGCCTATTTCAACCAGTAACCCAAACGTATCTTTGTGGGCTCGACCCAAGTCGAGGACGGGACACCCATACTGGGTTTGACTATAAGAGGCCAAAACGGGGTAGCGGTGGCAACGCAAGTCCAACGGGTTTCATATGCGTGTGTGGACCCGGGCTGGTAGGTAATACGTTATTGCATCGTGTAGGTATAAGACGTGCATTCTCAAGTTGTATCGGGTTGCCAATTTAGGGGAGTGATACACCCCACTGTGGGGCCAGCATGGGTATCTACGAGTAGGGAGCCGATCGAAAGTGGGTAGTGGGGTACACCTAGTGGAGATAGGGGCAGACGGCACCTATGTAGTCAGCTAGGGGTACGCAAGGTTATTTATATAGTTTCTGTGTGAAGCAAGCGGGATCAACCTTTAGGGTGACTGGTGCGGTGCAGTGTAGTAATTATTCGTTAGAAATTAGGTGTGCCTTTAACATTATCTTTATCTGCTCTTCCATACCCAATAGTTCATAGACATTTCCTTGTTTTCCAGCTTATGCCTTAGTCTAGTTACTTTGATAATAGTATTGTTAGAATTATCATACTCGCCAGACTTTATGTCTGACCCCCTCTATTTCTATCCTTTCCCCCCTCCAGGTCCTCAGGTTGGGCCCAGCTCTAGTGGAGTTTGATTGGATTGCTTTATCTCTCTTTTGGAAAGCTTGGACCGTTGAAGTAAAGTCCAGCTTGTTATCTTCTTTAATGGCTATTTATGTAATGGGATTATGTATTTTGTTTTATCAAGATGGATATTGTACTTGACTCTGATTTATGGTTATGATGTAACAAACATGTTTAATTTCCGCTGTAATAAAATGAAGTTTTAGATTTCCAAGTACTACTTGTTATCTGTCTTGTTGTAATTTTTTTGTTCTATATTCACTTAAAACCTCCACGGAAGTTAATGCATTCCCTTTGTGAGTGACATTAATGGAGTGGGGTGTTACACGTCGTATCAGAGCTTAAGGTTACCATAACAGATAAAATTTTTAGAAAAACTATTTTTCTAAAGTATTTTTGGAAGAAGCTTTTTCAAAACATGTCTTGATGAGTAATTTAAAGAGGAAAGATTTTAAGAAAAACATAATCCCCAATAGCCATATATCTTTATCTTTCGAATTCTCCATTTTGAATCTTTCCTTTTTCGTTTCAGCATGGCTGAAGATCTTAACCTTCCGGATGGTGTAACGATACCAGGATGGTATAGGAGGTTATTAGAGGCTAGGGCCGCTGCAGTTCCAGCCAATGTTCCTCCACCACCCGTTGCACCCGCTCCTCCTCCTCCTCCTCCTCGCGTTGATACTTTTGCAAAGACGTGCAAGGAATTTAAGGCTATGGGTGGAAAACCCTTTCAAGGGTCAGAAACGTTTGTGGAAGCTAGAGATTGGCTTAAGGAGGTAGAAGAATTGCTAGAAATCTTTGAAGTAGAAGAAGGAAGGAGAGTTAAATTAGCAGCTTGGTTAATGAAGGGAGAGGCCTCGTTTTGGTGGGAGGTCACTAATGGGGAGCGTCCTGTTGATTCTTGGGCAAATTTCAGGCGTAGGTTTGAGGCGAAGTTTCTCTCAAGGGCAGAAGAGAATCTGTATATGGAAAGGTTCTTGATATTAAAGCAAGGAATCTCATCAGTGAAAGAATATGTTAACAAATTTAATCAGTTAGCAAGGTTTGGCTTGGACTTAGTGAACACACCGGAGAAGAAGGCTCTGAGGTTCATTAATGGATTGAATGAACCGTTGCAAGGGTTGGCTATGACCCACATCCCTATGGGGGGCTACCTTTGAGAAGGTAGTAGACATGGCACTCATGCACGAGGAGAAAGGCGCTAAAGCTGATAAGGCACCCGAGAAGAGAGGGGATTAGAAGAAACCACAACAGCAAAACAAGAAGGGTGGTAAACACAATAATGGCAAGGGAAAGAAGAAATGCTTTAACTATGGGACACCAGGCCATCTCAGCAAGGATTGCCGAAAGAAAAAAAAGACTGGCTATTTTCACTGTGGCGAAGCGGAACATCTAGTGATGGACTGCCTAAAGAAGGGGCAGAGGGCAGGGTCTACCTCGGGAGGACAGGTGCAGGCTCTTATGGCACCGGGGCAGGCAAGGGGACAAGTTCAGGCTCTCGCGGTCCCACCGCTGCAAGAACGAGGTAGAACCATTTCTGTTGAAAGTTTAGTTTTTCTGTTTGATCATCTTGTCCGTACTTTATTCGATTCAGGCGCATCGCATTCGTTTATCTCTACATCATTAGTTGAATCACTGCACTTAAACACCAGTTTAATAGAGGATCCCTTAGTTGTTTCGAATCCAATTGGGGGCTCAGCTTATTTGTCTATGATGTGTTTAGATTTGAAAATTTCTACACTCAGCATTGAGTTTAGATGTGATGCTTATGTTTTGGGCTTCACGGGCTATGGGCTAATTTTAGGGAGGGATTGGTTATCCAGAAATGGGGTCGTTCTTGATTGTGAAAGGAGAGTAGTTAGGCTCATGACTCGCCTTGGTAACACTCTTGAAATCTTTTGTAATCCCATAAATTCCGTTATGCTAAGTTATCTAGAATCGCTTGACGCGTCGGTGGAAAATCTACGATCTGTTAGAGTGGTCCGAGAATACTCGGATGTGTTTGAGGAGGTGAAGGGCTTACCTCCGAAGCGGGAGATAGATTTTCTAATATATCTTGTGGATAATGCAAAACCAGTATCTTTGCCAGTACGCCACATGGCTCCACGTGAAAGGAGGGAACTCGATAAGCAAGTGAAGGAGTTGCTTGAGAAGGGGTTCATAAGACGAAGTATATGGGAGTGGGGTGCTCCAGTAGTATTTGCCACGAAGGCGGATGGGTCCCTTAGACTTTGTGTGGACTATAGAGAACTTAATAAGCTTACTAAGAAAAACAGACACGCACTGCCGAGGATTGACGATCTCTTCGATCAGTTAGTTGGCGCCTCAGTGTTTTCGCTGTTGGACTTAGCCACTGGTTTCCATCAGTTGAGAGTGGCTGAGGATAGCATTGACAAGACTGCCTTTAGGACTCCGGACGGTTTCTATGAATGGCTAGTGATGCCCTTCGATTTGACCAACGCCCCCGCATACTTTGTTGATTTGATGAGTAGGGTGTTTAGGGAGTACCTTAACAAATTTGTGGTAGTCTTTGTAGACGACATCTTGATCTTTTCTAAGGATGAAGAAGAGCATGCCCTACATCTTAGGGAAGTGTTAGAGACCCTACGAGCACATAGTCTTAAAGCTAAATTTTCTAAGTGTCACTTCTGGAGGAAGGAAGTATGATTCTTAGGGCACGTGGTTTCCAAGGAAGGGATAGTTGTGGATCCCGCGAAGGTGGTGGCGATCCAAGATTGGAAGGTCCCTAAAAATGCTACCGAAGTAAGAAGTTTCTCGGGGTTAGCTGGCTACTATAGGAAGTTTATCAGAGACTTCGCAAAGATATCAGCTCCATTAACACGCTTGACGAAGAAGAACCTAGTCTTCGAGTGGGACGTAGATTGTGATGATGCGTTCCAACGTTTAAAAAGAGCTTTGACCTCAGCTCCAGTCTTAGTGCTGCCAGACGGGAGTAAGCCATTTACTGTTTATACCGATGCTTGTGAGACAGGTCTAGGCGCAGTCTTAATGCAAGAGGGCAGGGTAATAGCCTATGGTGGAAGACAGTTGAGAGAGCATGAGAAAAATTACCCTACACATGACCTAGAGTTGGCCGCTATTGTTTCCGCGCTTAAGTCTTGGCGTCATTATCTTCTTGGGGAGAAATTCGAATTATTCACTAATCACAAATCGTTAAAATACTTATTCTGTCAGAAGGACTTGAACTTAAGGCAGCAAAGGTGGATGGAGTTCTTAGAAACCTACGACTTCGAGATAGCATATACCCCTGGCAAGGGTAACGTGGTGGCAGATGCCTTAAGTAGAAAAAGATTACCCTTAAGTCCTTTGTTTGTTGAGCGGCGAAGTTTAGAATTCATCTCTATGTTTGATTTTATACCTTCCGTTGACTTTGTACCCGGTTTGCTAGCATCCTTGGAGGTCAGACCTACGCTTTTGGGACAGATTGGCAAGGCACAACGAGACGACCCACAGTTGGTTGAGTTAGTAGAAAAGCTCAAAAGAGGGGAGTCATCAAGCCATCGCCATAGGTATACCCTAGATGATAAGGGTTGGTAACGTATGGATAGTAGACTTTGTGTACCTCGAGACAAAGGTTTGAGGAAGGCTATTCTTGACGAAGCACATCGTTCGAAGATGACCATTCGTCCCGGCGGGGACAAGATGTACATGGACATGAGACAAGTTTACTTTTGGGCCAGCATGAAGAGGGATGTGGCCGAGTATGTCGCTAGATGCTTGGTGTGCCAACAAGTAAAAGCGGAGCAAAAGAAACCCGGTGGGTTGGTTCACCCATTGGAGATTCCACTATGGAAGTGGGAGAGTGTCTCGATGGACTTTGTGGATGGATTACCAAGATCAAGGAAGGGTAATACGTGGATTCGGGTTATAGTAGACAGACTTACTAAGAGCGCCCATTTTATTCCCGTGAAGAGTAAGAGGACTGCTCCATGGTTAGCTTCTGTATACGTCCGAGAAATAGTTCGTTTACATGGTGTTCCTTCTAGCATAGTGAGCGACCGCGATCCTATTTTCACTAGCGAATTTTGGAGAAGCTTGCATGAGGCGGTAGGGACTCAGTTATGTTTGAGCACCGCATATCTTCCTCAGACGAACAGCCAGACCGAGAGGGTGAATCGCATTCTAGAGGATCTTTCGAGGCTATGTATCCTAGACTTTGGGGGTACATGGGAATAGCACCTTCCATTGGTAGAGTTCACATATAATAATAGCTTTCAGTCCAGCATTGGCATGGCACCTTTCGAAGCTCTTTATGGACGACCTTGTCGTTCACCTACATGTTGGTGGGAATCTACGGATAAGATCTTACTTGGGCCCGATATGATTAAGGAGACTTCGGAGAAGATCGACTTGATTCGAAGGAGGATGAAAGCATCTCAAGATAGGCAGAAATCTTATGCGGATAAAAGGAGGACAGATCTTGAGTTTGAAGTTGGGGACATGGTCTTTATCAAAGTGTCTCCATTACAGAACATTGTTCGCTTTGGGTCCGTTGGGAAATTAGCACCAAGGTTCGTAGGGCCGTTTCCTATTAAGGAGAAGATTGGACAGATGGCGTATAGAGTGGAGTTGCCTGAGAGACTTAGTGGTGTACACGACGTATTCCATGTGTCACATTTGAGGAAGTGCTTGCACGAGACCGCAGAGGTGGTAGAGCCGAACTTACTTAGAGAGGTGGAGATAGTGTAATGACCCGCACTGTCAGGGGTATTATAATTAATTTATTTAATTATATATATATCGTGATGTAGTGAATTAAATAGAGGTTTAATTAAATAATATGGAATAATTAATTTAATTAAATAATTAAATAATTAAATAATATATTTAATTCAGAAATAATCAAAATTATTGGAAATCACAATATTCGATGAACGGGGTCGTCACTTAGATTCAATTCAACTTAGAGTTGAATCATATTGACGAATATATTCAATCGACGTCAGTTTGAACATAGAATTATAATATAATTAAAACAGAGCTTGAAATGGCGCGGTAGTTCGCTAATTGGCGATTCGAACTTCAACTGAATGTACATGATTCATTTTAAGCCGGATTTCTGTGAAACAAGAAACGTGTGGAGCTGGTGGAGTATATCTTTCTAGTGGAAGAGAAAAATCGGGATTTCGTCGTGTAGATTTTGAATTATGTCCAAATCAAATTTCAGAAAAGTCGCTGTAGAATTCCTTTATAATTTGCAATGCTTTATTTACGTTATAAAAGGGTTTTCAATATATTTAAATATCGGATTTGAATTTAGACAAGGTTCTTTTGGGAAATAGCGATAATTTAATATTTAGAATTTTTCTGAAATTTTTAATAAATTAAATAAGCAACTTTTTATTGGGAGCATTTTGCACCCTGTAATCAATATTTTGAGGTTCCAAAATATGAGTTAATCTACCGGTATTATTTTATTTTTGGGATAGTGGCACCGAGCTGATTACAACGGTATGTTTACTTCCGTTGACAATAGTTGTAAAGAAAGGAAATTCTTTATCAACGTGAGGGTAAACTTTATAACATAAAACAAGACCCATGTTTCATTCATTTCAACTGGCCGTTTCCTTTGGTTCAAAAACAAAATATGTGGCCATCTGAAAATCCATACAAATGAAAACAAAAATCCTATAAATAACCAACTCTGTCTAAACCTAAATTTCCCTCTGCCAAAGTCAAACACAGAAAACATTCCGCCGCATTCTCTCTTCACTCTTCCAGTAAAAGTTCATCCAAAGAAAAATTCAAAGAAAAGTTTTTAAAATCCAATACATGTATATTCGGATTTCTCTTGCGATTCATTTCAATCCTATGGTAATTTTTATGGGTGCGATCAACGTTAGTGCTCGGCGGTTTTCAGCAGGAACCTAGGGTTCATCGGTTTGTGAATTTGGTGAATCGAGTGTGTGTTTGGAGTTCGTATTTGGATTGGGTGCAGGGAGTGGGTTCGATTGAGGTTTTATGTTGTAAATCCGTACCACAAATGGTCGATGTCCACCTGTAACCGCAGTGAAGGCTCGGAGGACGAGAACAGCAAAAGGGGTTGCGAGCTCCACCTGGTGGTGATAGCAAGGCAGAGGCCGAGATGGGGAGTTCGAAGGTGAACCCGGGATGTTGATTGGTGGTTCAAAGAGGAAGAATGAGGTGGAGTTATTAGCGTTGGTGGTGGAGCAAATTACTGGAGGAAGTCACGGTTTGGGGAAGACAAGTTGGTATCGGGTCTTGTTTTTTTGAAGGGTAGTGGGCCAAAGAATTTTGAAAGGTTTAAAGCCCGTTTGTTTTAATATAAACCCAAGCTTTTATTTTAAATTAAATATGTACAACTTGTTTATTCAATATCTTTGTCATACATAATCAGAATTTCGAACGGTCAGATCCGTTAGGATCGTATGGACGAGAGCTTCACAATGAAGCTGACTGGAAGTGGATCGGGGCTTGTTTCAATTTATGGTGAAATCTAGTGTTTGATTCAAATCAAATAACAGTTTATCATTCTTTAACGATAAACTGCCAAAGTGAGTAAATCTCACCAACTCTGAACAGTTTATAATTTCATGTTGTATTTTTAGAATTGTTAGAAATTGTCTGTTTGATTGTGTGTTGACTGTTTGATTGAACTGCTAGTCAGTAAATGAAAATATTATATATATATATATATAATATAAACAGTTAGATAGTTATATATTGATTCTGTTTATTAGAATAATTCATATTGAACTGAAAGTGATGACAATCATGTTGTGCAACATCTGTGGATGCAGGGAAACAGGTTAGAGGAATCCGACTGGATTCCTCAACAGTTATTTTATTGTTTTTCATATATTGTTATATGATGTGATATAAAATCTGTGGGCGATTATATGTGCTTGGACGATATTGAACATCGTGATTTGATATGATTGAATACCATAACATACCGAAATGTTGATAAGGGGATTTTCAAAGTGATATTGAAAACAGAATATTTATAAATTGGAATGTTTATAAATAAGAGATATTTATAAATTTAAATATTTATAAATAAAGAATATTTATAAATTGGGATATTTATAAATAGGAGATATTTTAAAAAGGAAAATAAAATTCAAAACATTTCTTTTTGAATGGAAAGGCGTGTGTGGCGAGTTTGGGGATTTTCCCGATGCTCCCGATACAAAGGAGGTTATGGCGAATTTTCCCGGGAATTTAAGGAGTTGGAATATTTTTAAGAATAAATTTGAAAAGGGAATATTTGCAAACCATTTGCAAACAGAATAAAATAGAGAAAAGAAATATTTGTAAACCATTTACAAATAGAATTGAAAGGGGAATATTTAGAAAATAAATAGAGTTAATAAAAAGGAAATTGGTTTATAAAGGAAAACGTTATTAAAAGGACATTTATAAAGTGAAGAACCGTTACTAATAGTAAATCTTTATAAATGAATAAACGTGTTAAAAAGAGGATCTTTTTAAAATGGATAAACGTTATAAAAAGGAGAAATCGAATATGGTATTCGAAGTTAGTTAATCGAATATGGTATTCGAAGTTAGTTAATCGAATATGGTATTCGAAGTTAGTTAATCGAATACGCTATTCGAAGTTAGTTAATCGAATATAGGCATTCAAAAGGAGTTAATCGAATACGGTATTCGAAGTTAGTTAATCGAATATAGACATTCGAAAGGAGTTAATCGAATATGGTATTCGAAGTTAGTTAATCGAATATGGTATTCGAAAGTTAGTTAATCGAATATGCTATTTGAAAGGGGTTAGTCAAGTCGAGTTAGTCAAATAGAGTTAACCAGTTAGAGTTAATCAGTTAGAGTTAACCAGTTGGAGTTAATTAGTTAGAGTTAATCAATTAGAGTTAAAACGAACTAGAGTTAATCAAATATAGTTATTTGAGACAGAGTTAGTCAAACATAGTATTCAGGGTAAGTTGTCATCTCGTACGGCTGCTAGCGAAATTCGCAGGGCTACAGATAGCCTAAGGCAGTCGGATGTTTCCTGAGGGAATCAGGCGTAACCATTGTGATCGCTGCGATCTAGAGTCAAGCGAATGGAGTTTAATCGAATATTAGTTATTCGATAGGAGTCAATTGAGTTGATCGGGTGGTACGACCAAGCTAGTCGAGCCTAGTTAATCGAATCGAATTGGTCGAACCAAGTAAGTCGAGTTAAGTTAGTCAAGTTAGTCGAGCATAGTTAATCGAATCGAATTGGTCGAACCAAGTAAGTCGAGTTAAGTTAGTCAAGTTAGTCGAGCCTAGTTAATCGAATCGAATTTGTCGAACAAAGTAAGTCGAGTTAGTCGAGTTAGTCGAGTCAAGTTAAGTTAGTCGAGTTAAGTTCGGCGAGTTAAATTAATCGATGTTAGTTTCATCGAAAGGAGTTATCGATGTTAGTTTCATCGAAAGGAGTTATCGATGTTAGTTTCATCGAAAGGAGTTATCGACGTTAGTTTCATCGAAAGGAGTTATCGACGTTAGTTTCATCGAAAGGAGTTATCGACGTTAGTTTCATCGAAAGGAGTTATCGATTATAGTTTGATCGAAGTGAGATTTATCGAATAAGAGTTATTCGAAAGGAGTAATCAAATATAGTATATTCGAAAGGAAGGAGTAATCGAATATAGGTTATTCGAAGAAGAGTTAATCAAATAGAGATTTCTCGAAGAGAGTTAATCGGCAAATTCGATTATATCGAATTCGGGAAATTACTTATACTTTCCAGTGTTTAAATAGAGATTTGTTTATTTATAAATAAATAAGTGTTAGGTTAATTATTCACTAATAAGAATAGAAGTTATAATTAAAGTTAGATAATTCGAAAGGAGGGATTATAACGTTATCGTTATAACCAATGTTTTAAATATAGAAGTGGATTAGTAAAATTGAATCCGAGAAGAGGCGTAATGAAGTTGTTAAAGATTAAAAGATAAACTTTGACCATTTCGAAGTTATAACGTTGTTCAGTTAAGGTCTGAGAGGTAATTATACCCCAACTTGAGTGACTTCCTTCTTAACTAAGAAATGGTAAGGTTTGATCGTAAAGGAGTTTTGGAAATGTTTTCCAAACGAGAATCAGAAATGTTTTCTGATAAAAGAAAATAAGAATTTAGAATATAGGGAAACAGGAGATAAGTAAATAAATGAACTAAAGAGATTTATGTTAAATGATGGTTGTTCGATATAATTTCCATCTGGAGATAATATCGTTGTTTGCACACTTGTTTTCTTTGATAGTTAAATCACAGTCTATCGGAGTTTTGACCATTTTAACGTTGTTAATATGGAGAGACCGGTTGGATTATTATCCAAAGAACCACTCTGTATTGGCATAAGCGTTGCGAATCATATATGCCAAGGATAATTGAAGACGGAGTAAAATGCAAGGGCTGTTGTATAAGTCTTAGATAATAGTGACTAAGATGGATGTACTGAATAGTGCCTTCGGTTTGTCCAGTCCCAGGACAACTTGTATGGACGAAGGTCTAACAGAGTATATCCAATGGATCGCGTAAGTTGATCTGTTCAAACGTATTCACGTTTGGTGGCAGAGGAATTCGTTTCTCTTAGCTGTATACCCGTGTTATTTTTGGATAAGTCAATTTGTGATTTGGCGGGTATGACGATGTGACATTCTAAGTGAATGAGGATGACTTGTATGAATAAATGTCTGACAGAGTATTTCCAGAAAGGTCACGTACCTTGATTTCTTCAACCGTACCAAGAGTGGAAGCGGAGAAGGAAACTTCTTTAGCTAACACGTAATGTACTGTTGTAGACGTCAATTAGTAATTTTCGATGGATCTGACAATGTAACATTCGAAGTGAATCTGATGTAATCATAAAGCGTAGCTTCTAGCCTCACATCCGGTAAATGACAGAAATCGGGCAGGCAACATGGCTAAGTCGGTCGCACCGAAGTAGGGTGTATAATCACCTATCTAGAGAATATTCATTTGTTTCTTAAATCTATCAATGTTGTCCTATATATATACGGGAACGGTTGCTGATCCCAACCGTTGGTGATGTACATTCGATACACCCAAGCGAAATGAGTGGTCGGTCATGTGTGGATGAGTTACAAGATGTTCTTGTTGAACTCCAATGTATCGTTCCTAGAGTACACTGATCAGAAGGTGGTTCCATACCTTGTCATAGTTGGAAATCCATTATCCAATACGCGCTTGCGATTTTGATTGTATACTATATATGTAGAACGTGAGATGAAAGCGTTTCTGCTAGTTGATTTCTATTTGTACATAGACATTATTATAATATCAAAAGGTTTTTGATATAAAGATATTTTGGATTCTCATATGGGAAAAACCCGTTCCGTTCTGCGGCGTGGTCTTATGAGATATCGTTTACTTGTTCATATACCTGTTTAAACTGTTTTACTCACACCAGTCCATGTTGCGTGCTTAGGCATGTGTCGCATGATAGGGGGTTCTCGCTTTTCGTTAGGTGGCGAACGGGAGGCTCTTACTCCTACATGTCCCTTTGGTAGGGTTGGTTGTGAAGTCCCGTAAAATATGGTATTGGGGTACCAGTGTAAGCCACAGTGGGTTTTACCTGCTGCTTTGGAGGATGGGGACGGTTGCAAAGCCTACTCAAAATCCGGGTCGTTACAGTTGGTATCAGAGCTTAAGTTAAGAATTACCTTGGTTCTGTGGCATGACTCGGTAGAGATAGGTTTAGTAATACCCTAGATTGAGTTTGAGTGTATATATACGAGTGCGCATTTGTATTTGATATAAAAATGGTTTTATATTGTGGAAATTCATTGGCTGAGTTGTTTATGAGTTCTGCTCGATCAGTTTGATCCACTGTATCGGTAGGAGTAAATAAATACTTGAATACGATGGACCGACACAGTATGGATATGTAATATTTTATCATATATTAGATATATTGGTTGTAATTATAATCGAATGAGATTATAAGGTGAAATGGTTATATATAACCAATCAGAATCATATAAGTAAAGAATATGAAATAAGATGAATTAAATATGAATTTAAATCAGATTTGGAATTAAAATAAGGAAATTTTAAGTTCCTGGGAGATTTCGAAAATGTTTTTCAAAATGAAAGTGATATAGTATTGAAATCACTTGGGTCGCTGGAAAATAATCCCGATGATGACTGCGCAGTATCATCGGTGTGATTTTCGAGTTCTAAGTGGTGGATTACTACCAGAGATTTTGATTTGAATTGTTTTGAGAAAACAAGTTGTTTAGAAATTCAAAGGTTTTGAATTGGTATTATGATTTCAAATTTGATTTGAAATTTACCCAGGAATTTAAGTTCTAGAAATTAAAATTTAACTTGTGAAGTTAATTCGAGTGGGATGGTAAAAGTAAAGTGAATAAATTAAAAAATTTACTTGAACTAAGTTAAGTAAAAGCTGATTGGATTGAAAATAATCTGGAATTAACTTGGATTAATGAGTTAAGAGTTTGAAATAGAGAATGGAACTCGAGTGGAAAAAGAATTCGACTTAGGCATAAGCGAATGATTTGGTTTTGAGAGTGAACTGATTGGAGATCAAGTTGGTAATGCATTGTTATATGCAGAAGTGGTAATGAATGGTAGGGATGTAATGATATGTCCGACAAAAAGGTACCAGTTTATATTTTATAGGAGTTTGGGATTTATGAGCCAAATTGGCTAGCCGCTTGGCTGTTTGATTTTCTTTTGGGTTGAAGAAGGCCCAGAGAAGCGAGTTGGAGTTTGAGCTATTGACCAGTACAAAGGAGGTGCTGGCGAAATTTTCCGAAAATTTAAAGTGTTAGAAAATTTTCAGAATTTTTGAAAATTTTAGTTAGTTGGAAGAATTAATATTTTAGTCGATATTAATTGGTTCTGTTGAAATCAGAAATAAGGGGTAAACAAATCTTAGGAGTTCCAATATATAGGGTTGTCCTCTAACTTAGCAATTTCGAGGACGAAATTATTTTAAGTGGGGAAGAATGTAATGACCCGCACTGTCAGGGGTATTATAATTAATTTATTTAATTATATATATATCGTGATGTAGTGAATTAAATAGAGGTTTAATTAAATAATATGGAATAATTAATTTAATTAAATAATTAAATAATATATTTAATTCAGAAATAATCAAAAATATTGGAAATCACAATATTCGATGAACGGGGTCGTCACTTAGATTCAATTCAGCTTAGAGTTGAATCATATTGACGAATATATTCAATCGACGTCAGTTTGAACGTAGAATTATAATATAATTAAAACAGAGCTTGAAATGGCGCGGCTGTTCGCTAATTGGCGATTCGAACTTCAACTGAATGTACATGATTCATTTTTAGTCGGATTTCTGTGAAACAAGAAACGTGTGGAGCTGGTGGAGTATATCTTTCTAGTGGAAGAGAAAAATCGGGATTTCGTCGTGTAGATTTTGAATTATGTCCAAATCAAATTTCAGAAAAATCGCTGTAGAATTCCTTTATAATTTGTAACGCTTTACTTACGTTATAAAAGGGTTTTCAATATATTTAAATATCAGATTTGAATTTAGACAAGGTTCTATTGGGAAATAGCGATAATTTAATTTTTAGAATTTTTCTGAAATTTTTATTAAATTAAATAAGCAACTTTTTATTGGGAGCATTTTGCACCCTATAATCAATATTTTGAGGTTTCAAAATATGAGTTAATCTACCAGTATTATTTTATTTTTGGGATCGTGGCACCGAGCTGATTACAACGGTATGTTTACTTCCGTTGACAACAGTTGTAAAGAAATGAAATTCTTTATCAACGTGAGGGTAAACTTTATAACATAAAACAAGACCCACGTTTCATTCATTTCAACTGGCCGTTTCCTTTGGTTCAAAAACAAAATACGGGGCCCTCTGAAAATCCATACAAATGAAAACAAAAATCCTATAAATAACCAACTCTGTCTAAACCTAAATTTCCCTCTGCCAAAGTCAAACACAGAAAACATTCCGCCGCATTCTCTCTTCACTCTTCCAGTAAAAGTTCATCCAAAGAAAAATTCAAAGAAAAGTTTATAAAATCCAATACATGTATATTCGGATTTCTCTTGCGATTCACTTCAATCCTATGGTAATTTTTCAGGGTACGATCAACGTTAGTGCTCGGCGGTTTCCAGCAGGAACCTAGGGTTCATCGGTTTGTGAATTTGGTGAATCGAGTGTGTGTTTGGAGTTCGTATTTGGATTGGGTGCAGGGAGTGGGTTCGATTGAGGTTTTATGTTGTAAATCCATACCAGAAATGGTCGATGTCCACCTATAGCCGCAGTGAAGGCTCGGGGGATGAGTACAACAAAAGGGGTTGCGAGCTCCACCTGGTGGTGATGGCAAGGCAGAGGCCGAGGTGGGGTGTTCGAAGGTGAACCCGGGATGTTGATTGGTGGTTCAAAGAGGAAGAACGAGGTGGAGTTATTAGCGTTGGTGGTGGAGCAAATTACTGGAGGAAGTCACGGTTTGGGGAAGACAAGTTGGTATTGGGTCTTGTTTTTTTGAAGGGTAGTGGGCCAAAGAGTTTTGAAAGGTTTAAAGCCCATTTGTTTTAATATAAACCCAAGCTTTTATTTTAATTTAAATATGTACAACTTGTTTATTCGATATCTTTGTCATACGTAATCAGAATTTCGAACGGTCAGATCCGTTAGGATCGTATGGACGAGAGCTTCACAATGAATCTGACTGGAAGTGGATCGAGGCTTGTTTCAATTTATGGTGAAATAAAGTGTTTGATTCAAATCAAATAACAGTTTATCGTTCTTAAACGATAAACTGCCAAAGTGAGTAAATCTCACCAACTCTGAACAGTTTATAATTTCATGTTGTATTTTTAGAACTGTTAGAAATTGTCTGTTTGATTGTGTGTTGACTGTTTGATTGAACTGCTAGTCAGTAAATGAAAATATTATATATATATATAAATATATATTATATATGAACAGTTAGATAGTTATATATTGATTCTGTTTATCAGAATAATTCATATTTAACTGAAAGTGATGACAATCATGTTGTGTAACATCTGTGGATGCAGGGAAACAGGTTGGAGGAATCCGACTGGATTCCTCAACAGTTATTTTATTGTTTTCATATATTGTTATATGATGTGATATAAAATCTGTGGGCGATTATATGTGCTTGGATGATATTGAACATCGTGATTTGATATGATTGAATACCATAACATACCGAAATGTTGATAAGGGGATTTTCAAAGTGATATTGAAAACAGAATATTTATAAATTGGAATATTTATAAATAAGAGATATTTATAAATTTAAATATTTATAAATAAGGAATATTTATAAATTGGGATATTTATAAATAGGAGATATTTTAAAAAGGAAAATAAAATTCAAAACATTTCTTTTTGAATGGAAAGGCCTGTGTGGCGAGTTTGGGGATTTTCCCGATGCTCCCGATACAAAGGAGGTTATGGCGAATTTTCCCGGGAATTTAAGGAGTTGGAATATTTTTAAGAATAAATTTGAAAAGGGAATATTTGCAAACCATTTGCAAATAGAATAAAATAGAGAAAAGAAATATTTGTAAACCATTTACAAATAGAATTGAAAGGGGAATATTTAGAAAATAAATAGAGTTAATAAAAAGGAAATTGGTTTATAAAGGAAAACGTTATTAAAAGGACATTTATAAAGTGAAGAACCGTTACTAATAGTAAATCTTTATAAATGAATAAACGTGTTAAAAAGGGGAACTTTTTAAAATGGATAACCGTTGTAAAAAGGAGAAATCGAATATGGTATTCGAAGTTAGTTAATCGAATATGGTATTCGAAGTTAGTTAATGGAATATGGTATTCAGAGTTAGTTAATTGAATACGGTATTCGAAGTTAGTTAATCGAATATAGACATTCGAAAGGAGTTAATCGAATACGGTATTCGAAGTTAGTTAATTGAATATAGACATTCGAAAGGAGTTAATCGAATATGGTATTCGATGTTAGTTAATCGAATATGGTATTCGAAAGTTAGTTAATCGAATATGTTATTCGAAAGGGGTTAGTCAAGTCGAGTTAGTCAAATAGAGTTAACCAGTTAGAGTTAATCAGTTAGAGTTAACCAGTTGGAGTTAATTAGTTAGAGTTAATCGATTAGAGTTAAAACGAACTAGAGTTAATCAAATATAGTTATTTGAGATAGAGTTAGTCAAACATAGCATTCAGGGTAAGTTGTCATCTCGTACGACTGCTAGCGAAATTCGCAGGGCTACAGATAGCCTAAGGCAGTCAGATGTTTCCTGAGGGAATCAGGCGTAACCATTGTGATCGCTGCGATCTAGAGTCAAGCGAATGGAGTTTAATCGAATATTAGTTATTCGATAGGAGTCAATTAAGTTGATCGGGTGGTTCGACCAAGTTAGTCGAGCCTAGTTAATTGAATCGAATTGGTCGAACCAAGTAAGTCGAGTTAAGTTAGTCAAGTTAGTCGAGCTTAGTTAATCGAATCGAATTGGTCGAACCAAGTAAGTCGAGTTAAGTTAGTCAAGTTAGTCGCGCCTAGTTAATCGAATCGAATTGGTCGAACCAAGTAAGTCGAGTCAGTCGAGTCAAGTTAAGTTAGTCGAGTTAAGTTCGGCGAGTTAAATTAATCGATGTTAGTTTCATCGGAAGAAGTTATCGATGTTAGTTTCATCGAAAGGAGTTATCGATGTTAGTTTCATCGAAAGGAGTTATCGATGTTAGTTTCATCGAAAGGAGTTATTGATGTTAGTTTCATCGAAAGGAGTTATCGATGTTAGTTTCATCGAAAGGAGTTATCGATGTTAGTTTCATCGAAAGGAGTTATCGATTATAGTTTGATCGAAGTAGAATTATCGAATAAGAGTTATTCGAAAGGAGTAATCAAATATAGTATATTCGAAAGGAAGGTGTAATCGAATATAGGTTATTCGAAGAAGAGTTAATCAAATAGGGATTTCTCGAAGAGAGTTAATTGGCAAATTCGATTATATCGAATTCGGGAAAGTACTTATACTTTCCAGTGTTTAAATAGAGATTTATTTATTTATAAATAAATAAGTGTTAGGTTAATTATTCACTAATAAGAATAGAAGTTATAATTAAAGTTAGATAATTCGAAAGGAGGGATTATAACGTTATCGTTATAACCAATGTTTTAAATATAGAAGTGGTTTAGTAAAATTGAATCCGAGAAGAGGCGTAAAGAAGTTGTTAAAGATTAAAAGATAAACTTTGACCATTTCGAAGTTATAATGTTGTTCAGTTAAGGTCTGAGAGCTAATTATACCCCAACTTGAGTGACTTCCTTCTTAACTAAGAAATGGTAAGGTTTGATCGTAAAGGAGTTTTGGAAATGTTTTCCAAACGAGAATCAGAAATGTTTTCTGATAAAAGAAAATAAGAATTTAGAATATAGGGAAACAGGAGATAAGTAAATAAATGAACTAAAGAGATTTATGTTAAATGATGTTTGTTCGATATAATTTCCATCTGGAAATAATATCGTTGTTTGCACACTTGTTTTCTTTGATAGTTAAATCACAGACTATCGGAGTTTTGACCATTTTAACGTTGTTAATATGGAGAGACCGGTTGGATTATTATCCAAAGAACCACTCTGTATTGGCATAAGCGTTGCGAATCATATATGCCAAGGATAATTGAAGACGGAGTAAAATGCAAGGGCTGTTGTATAAGTATTAGATAACAGTGACTAAGATGGATGTACTGAATAGAGCCTTCGGTTTGTCCAGTCCCAGGACAACTTGTATGGACGAAGGTCTGACAGAGTATATCCAATGGATCGCGTAAGTTGATCTGTTCAAACGTATTCACATTTGGTGGCGGAGGAAGTCGTTTCTCTTAGCTGTATACCCGTGTTATTTTTGGATAAGTCAATTTGTGATTTGGCGGGTATGACGACGTGACATTCTAAGTGAATGAGGATGACTTGTATGAATGAATGTCTGACAAAGTATTTCCAGAAAGGTCACGTACCTTGATTTCTTCAACCGTACCAAGAGTGGAAGCGGGAAAGGAAACTTCTTTAGCTAACACGTAATGTACTATTGTAGACGTCAATTAGTGATTTTCGATGGATCTGACAATGTAGCATTCGAAGTGAATCTGATGTAATCATAAAGCGTAGCTTCTAGCCTCACATCCGGTAAACGACAGAAATCGGGCAGGCAACATGGCTAAGTCGGTCGCACCGAAGTAGGGTGTATAATCACCTATCTAGGGAATATTCATTTGTTTCTTAAATCTATCAATGTTGTCCCATATATATACGGGAACGGTTGCTGATCCCAACTGTTGGTGATGTACATTCGATACACTCAAGCGAAATGAGTGGTCGGGCATGTGTGGCTGAGTTACAAGATGTTCTTGTTGAACTCCAGTGTATCGTTCCTAGAGTACACTGATCGGAAGGTGGTTCCATACCTTGTCATAGTTGGAAATCCATTATCCAATACGCGCTTGCGATTTTGATTGTATACTATATATGTAGAACGTGAGATGAAAGCGTTTCTGCTAGTTGATATCTATTTGTACATAGACATTATTATAATATCAAAAGGTTTTTGATATAAAGATATTTTGGATTCTCATAAGGGAAAAACCCGTTCCTTTCTGCGGCGTGGTCTTATGAGATATCGTTTACTTGTTCTTATACCTGTTTAAACTGTTTTACTCATACCAGTCCCATGACTGACCCGGAGTTTACTTTGTTGTTTTCCCTAAACTCTTGGGTGCCTAATTTGTACGGGCAGTCAAGTAGTCGGGATTTGCAGATACATTGAAGAGCTGGAGCAGGAGGCTTCAGAATCATATAACTATAGTTTATTTCCGCCGTGTTGTAAGTGTTGTACTCTGATAAGTGCTATTGTATACATAACTGTTATATTTCAAAGTTATGTTATATATTATATGTTATTCGTTCCGCTGTGAGGTTCGTGTTACTCTGATGTTGTGTTCTTCTTCTTCTTCTTCTTCTTCTATTCTAAGTTTCTATCTTATCTATTCTCACCCTCTAATTTCTTTCAATAATTACCAGGATTTTTCGATGTTTTGGTTATCGACATCGTACTTATGTCGATAACCAAAGTCACCGAAAATCCGGGTCGTTACAGATAGAGCGTGATGCGACGATTCGACGAGCTCCTACATGCATTCTTGGGTCAGAGATTAAGAAGCTGAGAAATCGAGTGGTCAAACTAGTCAAAGTACAATGGGGAGATGATGAGAGCAACGCTACTTGGGAGACAGAAGAGAAGATGCGTTCGTTGTACCCTTTTCTTTTTGAGTGTATGTCCTTTAATTTCTCCTTTATCGCTTAGCTTGTACTTATCTTACCTTTAGAGTATCCTCTCGCTAGTATCCTTGACCTTTAGTTAGGATAATCCAATGGTTGAAACATGTGTTTGAGACATGTTATGTATGATGGATGCAAAGTGGATGCAAGTGTTTGCTAGTGGTTGCTTGTGGACGCATATACACACACTATTAGGCACTAGATCGGCTCAGTCACTTCATACTGCATATTGCATATAAATGGCTGTATTTAATAAAATGGATGTATAATGGTTGTGCTATCATATGGATACCGCATTTTGGTGAATGGTTGTGCACGCATGTAGAAATAATATGTATCGATAGGGTTCTTTCGCATACATAATGGACGCATGGCACTATCATGATTTGCATTAAGGAGGTCAACTGAATCAGTGGACCGCCTGATTTTGCATTAGATATGGACATATACACACACTGTGCATTTAAACATGAAAGCATTAGAAGTCTATAAGGACAATGGATGCCTGTGTTTGATGGTTGAGTAGATGGACGATTGGATGTTAGGATATACATTCTTCTTGACTTGAAGATTTCGGGGTCGAAATCCTTTAAGGAGGGGAGAATGTAACACCCCGTAATTCTGTTAATATTAATATTCACAAATTAAAGAATAACTAATCTCATACGTGAGAACTGTGGGAAACGGGTTGCGCCATTGTGTTCGTCTCGGAATTCTGGTTGAAATAGAGTCCGAATTTGCGTGAATTGGACTTCGTATGAAGAAGTTATGGCCATCGGAAGTTTCAGAAAATTAAAAATAGATTTCAGAAATTTAAAATTCAAAATTCGAAGTCAAACAGGCTAGGCGGGAAAATTCCCGCCCAGCACCGTAGGTCGACTGGGGAGTCGACTGGGCAGTCGACACCCCACCCAGGTCGACTGGGCAGTCGACCAGGGTGTCGACCTGTCTAGGCGGCTAGGGTTTGGCTGATGTGTTTTTAGGGCTGAGTTGGCAAATTAAACGGTTCAGTTTAGTTCTGAGTTGATCTGACGGTCTAAATAAATCCTAAACTCTATAATTACCTAGGTAATCTCTCACTCTAATTCACATGAAAAATAGAATAGCCACCGTCATATCGCCGCCATGGAACTCAGTGTAGCCGCCGCCAACTAAGAAGGAAGAAAGCTAATCAAAACCCTATTTCTACTCGATTCTAAAGCAAATCAAGACTCTCTTTCTCTTCTAATTGTGAGTATGATGATCTTAACAAGATTATTATTAAACTAATTAGATTAAGGTATGAATGGATTATAAGTGAATGATGTGGATTGTCATATATGTTGTTGTAAACCTTATGCTATCATGTATGTTGTAAATCCTATGATATGTGATGATGATATCCTATATGTTGTAAATCATGCTATGATGATATTGTATAGGTTGTAATTTTCTATGCTAAGTTCTGATGAATCATACATGTTATAAAGTCATGATGTTATTGTCTATGCTAATTAGTTCATGTTAATCAAATCATAATATTGATATTATTTGGGCTATGTTGATCTATATGACAAGTCACATATGCAAGTTTAGGTTGATTAGTAAAGGTTATGAACATATGCCATGACATCTATTTAGATCTAGGATTATGACATCTAGAATTATGCTATGACATATGTGAATTCTATGCTAGTTCACACCATCATTATGTTGCATAAAACCCCATATGCAAGTTCATACGTGAATTTGGGTTATGATCATATCATATAAATTGTGACATTTAACAAGTTGACACCTTTAGATCCTTAACATGTATAGTTCTATGCAAGTTTCACCCCTATTATGATTAGATATATTTTATTTGTCTATATGTTGTGATAATTTATCTTTGTGCTATGAGTTAGACTATTCGAGTCTAACGTATACTTTGTGTTGAATAAGCGAACGTATAACGTGGGGTAGGGGTGATATAAAGGATTCAATAATAAGAAGTTGGGGAGCAATTGGTATGATTTTGCATGCCATGAGTGGATGGCCATAATTGAGTCAATTATGGGCATCATTTAAAATTTGAGTTAATTAATAATTTGAATAGGGAATTATTAAAACTAGGGTACAAGATTATAAGTGATAATCAATGCTTAGGACACGAGGTTGGACTCGTTTGTGACGTAAACCTGCCCGGACCCGCTCGGCAAATCCAGTGGTCACAAATGTCATCCCAATGTGAGAGGTCCTAGGCCCAAATTAAAGCATAACAGTTGTAAAGACACGAGGTTAGACTCTTTTATGGTGTAAGACTGCCCGGACCCGCCCGGCAAATCCAACTGCCATAAATATCAGTCTAATGTGAGGGGTCTTTATGAGGTTATAGCCTGAATGAATTAAGAAACACTTAACCAGATAAACATGTAAAGTGGGACATGGGGGTTAAGCAGGTACCTTGGGTGGCATGAGGAATCTAGTGGTTGCCTTTAGTGGCATTTGAAATACGATTAGTAAGACTTAACCAAACACACATGTAAATGAACATGACTAAGAGGGTTAAGTGGGATATACTAGTGGTGACAAGCTTAGGTGGATAGCTTGTGGGGGCCCATTTCAACCAGTAACCCAAACGTATCTTTGTGGGCTCGACCCAAGTCGAGGACGGGACACACATACTGGGTTTGACTATAAGAGGCCAAAACGGGGTTGCGGTGGCAACGCAAGTCCAACGGGTTTCATATTTGTGTGTGGACCTGGGCTGGTAGGTAAGACGTTGTTGCATCGTGTAGGTATAAGCCGTGCATTCTCAAGTTGTATCGGGTTGCCACTTTAGGAGAGTGATACACCCCACTGTGGGGCCAGCACGGGTATCTACGACTAGGGAGCCGATCGAAAGTGGGTAGTGGGGTACACCTAGTGGAGACAGGGGCAGACGACACCTATGTAGTCAGCTAGGGGTATGCAAAGTTATTTATATAGTTTCTTTGTGAAGCAAGCGGGATCAACCTTTAGGGTGACTGGTGCGGTGCAGTGTAGTAATTATTCGTTAGAAATTAGGTGTGCGTTTAACGTTATCTTTATCTGCTCTTCCATACCCAATAGTTCATAGACATTTCCTTGTTTTCCAGCTTATGCCTTAGTCTAGTTACTTTGATAATAGTATTGTTAGAATTATCATACTCGCCAGACTTTATGTCTGACCCCCTCTATTTCTACCCTTTTTCTCCCTCCAGGTCCTCAGGTTGGCCCCAGCTCTAGTGGAGTTTGATTGGATTGCTTTATCTCTCTTTTGGAAAGCTTGGACCGTTGAAGTAAAGTCCAGCTTGTTATCTTCTTTAATGGCTATTTATGTAATGGGATTATGTATTTTGTTTTATCAAGATGGATATTGTACTTGACTCTGATTTATGGTTATGATGTAACAAACATGTTTAATTTCCGCTGCAATAAAATGAAGTTTTAGATTTCCAAGTACTACTTGTTATCTGTCTTGATGTAATTTTTCTGTTCTATATTCACTTAAAACCTCCATGGAAGTTAATGCATTCCCTTTGTGAGTGACATTAATGGAGTGGGGTGTTACACGTCGTATCAGAGCTTAAGGTTACCATAACAGATAAAATTTTTAGAAAAACTATTTTTCTAAAGTATTTTTGGAAGAAGTTTTTTCAAAACATGTCTTGATGAGTAATTTAAAGAGGAAAGATTTTAAGAAAAACATAATCCCCAATAGCCATATATCTTTATCTTTCGAATTCTCCATTTTGAATCTTTCCTTTTTCGTTTCAGCATGGCTGAAGATCTTAACCTTCCGGATGGTGTAGCGATACCAGGATGGTATAGGAGGTTATTAGAGGCTAGGGCCGCTGCAGTTCCAGCCAATGTTCCTCCACCACCAGTTGCACCCGCTCCTCCTCCTCCTCCTCGCGTTGATACTTTTGCAAAGACGTGCAAGGAATTTAAGGCTATGGGTGGAAAACCCTTTCAAGGGTCAGAAACATTTGTGGAAGCTAGAGATTGGCTTAAGGAGGTAGAAGAATTGCTAGAAATCTTTGAAGTAGAAGAAGGAAGGAGAGTTAAATTAGCAGCTTGGTTAATGAAGGGAGAGGCCTCGTTTTGGTGGGAGGTCACTAATGGGGAGCGTCCTGTTGATTCTTGGGCAAATTTCAGGCGTAGGTTTGAGGCGAAGTTTCTCTCAAGGGCAGAAGAGAATCTGTATATGGAAAGGTTCTTGATATTAAAGCAAGGAAGCTCATCAGTGAAAGAATATGTTAACAAATTTAATCAGTTAGCAAGGTTTGGCTTGGACTTAGTGAACACACCGGAGAAGAAGGCTTTGAGGTTCATTAATGGATTGAATGAACCGTTGCAAGGGTTGGCTATGACCCACATCCCTATGGGGGCTACCTTTGAGAAGGTAGTAGACATGGCACTCATGCACGAGGAGAAAGGCGCTAAAGCTGATAAGGCACCCGAGAAGAGAGGGGATTAGAAGAAACCACAACAGCAAAACAAGAAGGGTGGTAAAGACAATAATGGCAAGGGAAAGAAGAAATGCTTTAACTGTGGGACACCAGGCCATCTCAGCAAGGATTGCCGAAAGAAAAAAAAGACTGGCTATTTTCACTGTGGCGAAGCGGAACATCTAGTGAAGGACTGCCTAAAGAAGGGGCAGAGGGCAGGGTCTACCTCGGGAGGACAGGTGCAGGCTCTTATGGCACCGGGGCAGGCAAGGGGACAAGTTCAGGCTCTCGCGGTCCCACCGCTGCAAGAACGAGGTAGAACCATTTCTGTTGAAAGCTTAGTTTTTCTGTTTGATCATCTTGTCCGTACTTTATTCGATTCGGGCGCATCGCATTCGTTTATCTCTACATCATTAGTTGAATCACTGCACTTAAACACCAGTTTAATAGAGGATCCCTTAGTTGTTTCGAATCCAATTGGGGGCTCAGCTTATTTGTCTATGATGTGTTTAGATTTGAAAATTTCTACACTCAGCATTGAGTTTAGATGTGATGCTTATGTTTTGGGCTTCACGGGCTATGGGCTAATTTTAGGGATGGATTGGTTATCCAGAAATGGGGTCGTTCTTGATTGTGAAAGGAGAGTAGTTAGGCTCATGACTCGCCTTGGTAACACTCTTGAAATCTTTTGTAATCCCATAAATTCCGTTATGCTAAGTTATCTAGAATCGCTTGACGTGTCGGTGGAAAATCTACGATCTGTTAGAGTGGTCCGAGAATACTCGGATGTGTTTGAGGAGGTGAAGGGCTTACCTCCGAAGCGGGAGATAGATTTTCTAATATATCTTGTGGATAATGCAAAACCAGTATCTTTGCCAGTACGCCACATGGCTCCACGTGAAAGGAGGGAACTCGATAAGCAAGTGAAGGAGTTGCTTGAGAAGGGGTTCATAAGACGAAGTATATCGGAGTGGGGTGCTCCAGTAGTATTTGCCACGAAGGCAGATGGGTCCCTTAGACTTTGTGTGGACTATAGAGAACTAAATAAGCTTACTAAGAAAAACAGACACCCACTGCCGAGGATTGACGATCTCTTCGATCAGTTAGTTGGCGCCTCAGTGTTTTCGCTGTTGGACTTAGCCACTGGTTTCCATCAGTTGAGAGTGGCTGAGGATAGCATTGACAAGACTGCCTTTAGGACTCCGGACGGTTTCTATGAATGGCTAGTGATGCCCTTCGATTTGACCAACGCCCCCGCATACTTTGTTGATTTGATGAGTAGGGTGTTTAGGGAGTACCTTAACAAATTCGTGGTAGTCTTTGTAGACGACATCTTGATCTTTTCTAAGGATGAAGAAGAGCATGCCCTACATCTTAGGGAAGTGTTAGAGACCCTATGAGCACATAGTCTTAAAGCTAAATTTTCTAAGTGTCACTTCTGGAGGAAGGAAGTACGATTCTTAGGGCACGTGGTTTCCAAGGAAGGGATAGTTGTGGATCCCGCGAAGGTGGTGGCCATCCAAGATTGGAAGGTCCCTAAAAATGCTACCGAAGTAAGAAGTTTCTCGGGGTTGGCTGGCTACTATAGGAAGTTTATCAGAGACTTCGCAAAGATATCAGCTCCATTAACACGCTTGACGAAGAAGAACCTAGTCTTCGAGTGGGACGTAGATTGTGATGATGCGTTCCAACGTTTAAAGAGAGCTTTGACCTCAGCTCCAGTCTTAGTGCTGCCAGACGGGAGTAAGCCATTTACTGTTTATACCGATGCTTGTGAGACAGGTCTAGGCGCAGTCTTAATGCAAGAGGGCAGGGTAATAGCCTATGGTGGAAGACAGTTGAGAGAGCATGAGAAAAATTACCCTACACATGACCTAGAGTTGGCCGCTATTGTTTTCGCGCTTAAGTCTTGGCGTCATTATCTTCTTGGGGAGAAATTCGAATTATTCACTGATCACAAATCGTTAAAATACTTATTCTGTCAGAAGGACTTGAACTTAAGGCAGCAAAGGTGGATGGAGTTCTTAGAAACCTACGACTTCGAGATAGCATATACCCCTGGCAAGGGTAACGTGGTGGCAGATACCTTAAGTAGAAAAAGATTACCCTTAAGTCCTTTGTTTGTTGAGCGGCGAAGTTTAGAATTCATCTCTATGTTTGATTTTATACCTTCCGTTGACTTTGTACCCGGTTTGCTAGCATCCTAGGAGGTCAGACCTACGCTTTTGGGACAGATTGGCAAGGCACAGCGAGACGACCCACAGTTGGTTGAGTTAGTAGAAAAGCTCAAAAGAGGGGAGTCATCAAGCCATCTCCATAGGTATACCCAAGATGATAAGGGTTGGTTACATATGGATAGTAGACTTTGTGTACCTCGAGACAAAGGTTTGAGGAAGGCTATTCTTGACGAAGCACATCGTTCGAAGATGACCATTCATCCCGGCGGGGACAAGATGTACATGGACATGAGACAAGTTTACTTTTGGGCCAGCATGAAGAGGGATGTGGCCGAGTATGTCGCTAGATGCTTGGTGTGCCAACAAGTAAAAGCGGAGCAAAAGTAACCCGGTGGGTTGGTTCACCCATTGGAGATTCCACTATGGAAGTGGGAGAGTGTCTCGATGGACTTTGTGGATGGATTACCAAGATCAAGGAAGGGTAATGCGGGGATTCGGGTTATAGTAGACAGACTTACTAAGAGCGCCCATTTTATTCCCGTGAAGAGTAAGAGGACTGCTCCATGGTTAGCTTCTGTATACGTCCGAGAAATAGTTCGTTTACACGGTGTTCCTTCTAGCATAGTGAGCGACCGCGATCCTATTTTCACTAGCGAATTTTGGAGAAGCTTGCAAGAGGCGGTAGGGACTCAGTTATGTTTGAGCACCACATATCTTCCTCAGACGAACAGCCAGACCGAGAGGGTGAATCGCATTCTAGAGGATCTTTCGAGGCTATGTATCCTAGACTTTGGGGGTACATGGGAATAGCACCTTCCATTGGTAGAGTTCACATATAATAATAGCTTTCAGTCCAGCATTGGCATGGCACCTTTTGAAGATCTTTATGGACGACCTTGTCGTTCACCTACATGTTGGTGGGAATCTACGGATAAGATCTTACTTGGGCCCGATATGATTAAGGAGACTTCGGAGAAGATCGATTTGATTCGAAGGAGGATGAAAGCATCTCAAGATAGGCAGAAATCTTATGCGGATAAAAGGAGGACAGATCTTGAGTTTGAAGTTGGGGACATGGTCTTTATCAAAGTGTCTCCATTACGGAACGTTGTTCGCTTTGGGTCCGTTGGGAAATAAGCACCAAGGTTCGTAGGGTCGTTTCCTATTAAGGAGAAGATTGGACAGATGGCGTATAGAGTGGAGTTGCCTGAGAGACTTAGTGGTGTACACGACGTATTCCATGTGTCACATTTGAGGAAGTGCTTGCACGAGACCGCAGAGGTGGTAGAGCCGAACTTACTTAGAGAGGTGGAGATAGTGTATGACCCGCACTGTAAGGGGTATTATAATTAATTTATTTAATTATATATATATCGTGATGTAGTGAATTAAATAGAGGTTTAATTAAATAATATGGAATAATTAATTTAATTAAATAATTAAATAATATATTTAATTCAAAAATAATCAAAATTATTGGAAATCACAATATTCGATGAACGGGGTCGTCACTTAGATTCAATTCAACTTAGAGTTGAATCATATTGACGAATATATTCAATCGACGTCAGTTTGAACATAAAATTATAATATAATTAAAACAGAGCTTGAAATGGCGCGGCAGTTCGCTAATTGGCGATTCGAACTTCAACTAAATGTACATGATTCATTTTAAGCCGGATTTCTGTGAAACAAGAAACGTGTGGAGCTGGTGGAGTATATCTTTCTAGTGGAAGAGAAAAATCGGGATTTCGTCGTGTACATTTTGAATTATGTCCAAATCAAATTTCAGAAAAGTCGCTGTAGAATTCCTTTATAATTTGCAACGCTTTATTTACGTTATAAAACGGTTTTCAATATATTTAAATATCGGATTTGAATTTAGACAAGGTTCTTTTGGGAAATAGCGATAATTTAATATTTAGAATTTTTCTGAAATTTTTAATAAACTAAATAAGCAACTTTTTATTGGGAGCATTTTGCACCCTGTAATCAATATTTTGAGGTTCCAAAATATGAGTTAATCTACTGGTATTATTTTATTTTTGGGATAGTGGCACCGAGCTGATTACAACGGTATGTTTACTTCCGTTGACAACAGTTGTAAAGAAAGGAAATTCTTTATCAATGTGAGGGTAAACTTTATAACATAAAACAAGACCCACGTTTCATTCATTTCAACTGCCCGTTTCCTTTGGTTCAAAAACAAAATACGTGGCCCTCTGAAAATCCATACAAATGAAAACAAAAATCCTATAAATAGACAACTATGTCTAAACCTAAATTTCCCTCTGCCAAAGTCAAACACAGAAAACATTCCGCCGCATTCTCTCTTCACTCTTCCAGTAAAAGTTCATCCAAAGAAAAATTCAAAGAAAAGTTTATAAAATCCAATACATGTATATTCGGATTTCTCTTGCGATTCATTTCAATCCTATGGTACTTTTTCTGGGTGCGATCAACGTTAGTGCTCGGCGGTTTTCAGCAGGAACCTAGGGTTCATCGGTTTGTGAATTTGGTGAATCGAGTGTGTGTTTGGAGTTCGTATTTGGATTGGGTGCAGGGAGTGGGTTCGATTGAGGTTTTATGTTGTAAATCCGTACCATAAATGGTCGATGTCCACCTGTAGCCGTATTGAAGGCTCGGAGGACGAGAACAGCAAAAGGGGTTGCGAGCTCCACCTGGTGGTGATAGCAAGGCAGAGGACGAGATGGGGAGTTCGAAGGTGAACCCGGGATGTTGATTGGTGGTTCAAAGAGGAAGAATGAGGTGGAGTTATTAGCGTTGGTGGTGGAGCAAATTATTGGAGGAAGTCACGGTTTGGGGAAGACAAGTTGGTATCGGGTCTTGTTTTTTTGAAGGGTAGTGGGCCAAAGAGTTTTGAAAGGTTTAAAGCCCATTTGTTTTAATATAAACCCAAGCTTTTATTTTAAATTAAATATGTACAACTTGTTTATTCAATATCTTTGTCATACGTAATCAGAATTTCGAACGGTCAGATCCGTTAGGATCGTATGGACGAGAGCTTCACAATGAAGCTGACTGGAAGTGGATCGGGGCTTGTTTCAATTTATGGTGAAATCTAGTGTTTGATTCAAATCAAATAACAGTTTATCGTTCTTTAACGATAAACTGCCAAAGTGAGTAAATCTCACCAACTCTGAACAGTTTATAATTTCATGTTGTATTTTTAGAACTGTTAGAAATTGTCTGTTTGATTGTGTGTTGACTGTTTGATTGAACTGCTAGTCAGTAAATGAAAATATTATATATATATATATATAATATATATATATATATATAAACAGTTAGATAGTTATATATTGATTCTGTTTATTAGAATAATTCATATTGAACTGAAAGTGATGACAATCATGTTGTGTAACATCTGTGGATGCAGGGAAATAGGTTAGAGGAATCCGACTGGATTCCTCAACAGTTATTTTATTGTTTTTCATATATTGTTATATGATGTGATATAAAATCTATGGGCGATTATATGTGCTTGGACAATATTGAACATCGTGATTTGATATGATTGAATACCATAACATACCGAAATGTTGATAAGGGGATTTTCAAAGTGATATTGAAAACAGAATATTTATAAATTGGAATATTTATAAATAAGAGATATTTATAAATTTAAATATTTATAAATAAGGAATATTTATTGGGATATTTATAAATAGGAGATATTTTAAAAAGGAAAATAAAATTCAAAACATTTCTTTTTGAATGGAAAGGCCTGTGTGGCGAGTTTGGGGATTTTCCCGATGCTCCCGATACAAAGGAGGTTATGGCGAATTTTCCCGGGAATTTAAGGAGTTGGAATATTTTTAAGAATAAATTTGAAAAGGGAATATTTGCAAACCATTTGCAAATAGAATAAAATAGAGAAAAGAAATATTTGTAAACCATTTACAAATAGAATTGAAAGGGGAATATTTAGAAAATAAATAGAGTTAATAAAAAGGAAATTGGTTTATAAAGGAAAACGTTATTAAAAGGACATTTATAAAGTAAAGAACCGTTACTAATAGTAAATCTTTATAAATGAATAAACGTGTTAAAAAGGGGATCTTTTTAAAATGGATAAACGTTATAAAAAGGAGAAATCGAATATGGTATTCGAAGTTAGTTAATCGAATATGGTATTCGAAGTTAGTTAATCGAATACACTATTCGAAGTTAGTTAATCGAATATAGGCATTCAAAAGGAGTTAATTGAATACGGTATTCGAAGTTAGTTAATCGAATATAGACATTCGAAGGGAGTTAATCGAATATGGTATTCGAAGTTAGTTAATCGAATATGGTATTCGAAAGTTAGTTAATCGAATATGCTATTCGAAAGGGGTTAGTCAAGTCGAGTTAGTCAAATAGAGTTAACCAGTTAGAGTTAATCAGTTAGAGTTAACCAGTTGGAGTTAATTAGTTAGAGTTAATCAATTAGAGTTAAAACGAACTAGAGTTAATCAAATATAGTTATTTGAGACAGAGTTAGTCAAACATAGTATTCAGGGTAAGTTGTCATCTCGTACGGCTGCTAGCGAAATTCGCAGGGCTACAGATAGCCTAAGGCAGTCGGATGTTTCCTGAGGGAATCAGGCGTAACCATTGTGATCGCTGCGATCTAGAGTCAAGCGAATGGAGTTTAATCGAATATTAGTTATTCGATAGGAGTCAATTGAGTTGATCGGGTGGTTCGACCAAGCTAGTCGAGCCTAGTTAATCGAATCGAATTGGTTGAACCAAGTAAGTCGAGTTAAGTTAGTCAAGTTAGTCGAGCCTAGTTAATCGAATCGAATTGGTCGAACCAAGTAAGTCGAGTTAAGTTAGTCAAGTTAGTCGAGCCTAGTTAATCGAATCGAATTGGTCGAACCAAGTAAGTCGAGTTAGTCGAGTCAAGTTAAGTTAGTCGAGTTAAGTTCGGCGAGTTAAATTAATCGATGTTAGTTTCATCGAAAGGAGTTATCGATGTTAGTTTCATCGAAAGGAGTTATCGATGTTAGTTTCATCGAAAGGAGTTATCGATGTTAGTTTCATCGAAAGGAGTTATCGATGTTAGTTTCATCGAAAGGAGTTATCGATTATAGTTTGATCGAAGTGAGATTTATCGAATAAGAGTTATTCGAAAGGAGTAATCTAATATAGTATATTCGAAAGGAAGGAGTAATCGAATATAGGTTATTCGAAGAAGAGTTAATCAAATAGAGATTTCTCGAAGAGAGTTAATCGGCAAATTCGATTATATCGAATTCGGGAAAGTACTTATACTTTCCAGTTTTTAAATAGAGATTTATTTATTTATAACTAAATAAGTGTTAGGTTAATTATTCACTAATAAGAATAGAAGTTATAATTAAAGTTAGATAATTCGAAAGGAGGGATTATAACGTTATCGTTATAACCAATGTTTTAAATATAGAAGTGGATTAGTAAAATTGAATCCGAGAAGAGGCGTAAAGAAGTTGTTAAAGATTAAAATATAAACTTTGACCATTTCGAAGTTATAACGTTGTTCAGTTAAGGTCTGAGAGGTAATTATACCCCAACTTGAGTGACTTCCTTCTTAACTAAGAAACGGTAAGGTTTGATCGTAAAGGAGTTTTGGAAATGTTTTCCAAACGAGAATCAGAAATGTTTTCTGATAAAAGAAAATAAGAATTTAGAATATAGGGAAACAGGAGATAAGTAAATAAATGAACTAAAGAGATTTATGTTAAATGATGTTTGTTCGATATAATTTCCATCTGGAAATAATATCGTTGTTTGCACACTTGTTTTCTTTGATAGTTAAATCACAAACTATCGGAGTTTTGACCATTTTAACGTTGTTAATATGGAGAGACCGGTTGGATTATTATCCAAAGAACCACCCTGTATTGGCATAAGCGTTGCGAATCATATATGCCAAGGATAATTGAAGACGGAGTAAAATGCAAGGGCTGTTGTATATGTCTTAGATAATAGTGACTAAGATGGATGTACTGAATAGTGCCTTCGGTTTGTCGAGTCCCAAGACAACTTGTATGGACGAAGGTCTGACAGAGTATATCCAATGGATCGTGTAAGTTGATCTGTTCAAACGTATTCATGTTTGGTGGCGGAGGAATTCGTTTCTCTTAGCTGTATACCCGTGTTATTTTTGGATAAGTCAATTTGTGATTTGGCGGGTATGACGATGTGACATTCTAAGTGAATGAGGATGACTTGTATGAATGAATGTCTAACAGAGTATTTCCAGAAAGGTCACGTACCTTGATTTCTTCAACCGTACCAAGAGTGGAAGCGGAGAAGGAAACTTCTTTAGCTAACACGTAATGTACTGTTGTAGACGTCAATTAGTGATTTTCGATGGATCTGACAATGTAGCATTCGAAGTGAATCTGATGTAATCATAAAGCGTAGCTTCTAGCCTTACATCCGGTAAATGACAGAAATCGAGCAGGCAACATGGCTAAGTCGGTCGCACCGAAGTAGGGTGTATAATCACCTATCTAGAGAATATTCATTTGTTTCTTAAATCTATCAATGCTGTCTTATATATATACGGGAACGGTTGCAGATCCCAACCGTTGGTGATGTACATTCGATGCACTCAAGCGAAATGAGTGGTCGGTCATGTGTGGCTGAGTTACAAGATGTTCTTGTTGAACTCCAATGTTATGTTCCTAGAGTACACTGATCGGAAGGTGGTTCCATACCTTGTCATAGTTGGAAATCCATTATCCAATACGCGCTTGCGATTTTGATTGTATACTATATATGTAGAACGTGAGATGAAAGCGTTTCTGCTAGTTGATATCTATTTGTACATAGACATTATTATAATATCAAAAGGTTTTTGATATAAAGATATTTTGGATTCTCATAAGGGAAAAACCCGTTCCGTTCTGCGGCGTGGTCTTATGAGATATCGTTTACTTGTTCATATACCTGTTTAAACTATTTTACTCACACCAGTCCATGTTGCGTGCTTAGGCGTGTGTCGCATGATAGAGGGTTCTCGCTTTTCGTTAGGTGGCGAACGGGAGACTCTTACTCCTACATGTCGCTTTGGTAGGGTTGGTTGTGAAGTCGAAAGGCTGGCCGTAAAATATGGTATTGGGGTACCAGTGTAAGCCACAGTGGGTTTTACCTGCTGCTTTGGAGGATGGGGACGGTTGCAAAGCCTACTCAAAATCCGGGTCATTACAGTTGGTATCAGAGCTTAAGTTAAGAATTACCTTGGCTCTGTGGCGTGACTCGGTAGAGATAGGGTTAGTAATACCCTAGATTGAGTTTGAGTGTATATATACGAGTGCGTATTTGTATTTGATATAAAAATGGTTTTATATTGTGGAGATTCATTGGCTGAGTTGTTTATGAGTTCTGGTCGATCAGTTTGATCCACTGTATCGGTAGGAGTAAATAAATACTTGAATACGATGGACCGACACAGTATGGATATGTAATATATTATCATATATTAGATATATTGGTTGTAATTATAATCGAATGAGATTATAAGGTGAAATGGTTATATATAACCAATCAGAATCATATAAGTAAAGAATATGAAATAAGATGAATTAAATATGAATTTAAACCAGATTTGGAATTAAAATAAGGAAATTTTAAGTTCCTGGGAGATTTTGAAAATGTTTTTCAAAATGAAAGTGATATAGTATTGAAATCACTTGGGTCGCTGGAAAATAATCCCGATGATGACTGCGCAGTATCATCGGTGTGATTTTCGAGTTCTAAGTGGTGGATTACTACCAGAGATTTTGATTTGAATTGTTTTGAGAAAACAAGTTGTTTAGAAATTCAAAGGTTTTGAATTGGTATTATGATTTCAAATTTGATTTGAAATTTACCCAGGAATTTAAGTTCTAGAAATTAAAAATTAACTTGTGAAGTTAATTCGAGTGGGATGGTAAAAGTAAAGTGAATAAATTAAAAATTTTACTTGAACTAAGTTAAGTAAAAACTGATTGGATTGAAAATAATCTGGAATTAACTTGGATTAATGAGTTAAGAGTTTGAAATAGAGAATGGAACTCGAGTGGAAATAGAATTCGACTTAGGTATAAGCGAATGATTTGGTTTTGAGAGTGAACTGATTGGAGATCAAGTTGGTAATGCATTGTTATATGCAGAAGTGGTAATGAATGGTAGGGATGTAATGATATGCCCGACAAAAAGGTACCAGTTTATATTTTATAGGAGTTTGGGATTTATGAGCCAAATTGGTAAGCCGCTTGGCTGTTTGATTTTCTTTTGGGTTGAAGAAGGCCCAGAGAGGCGAGTTGGAGTTTGAGCTATTGACCATTACAAAGGAGGTGCTGGCGAAATTTTCCGAAAATTTAAAGTGTTAGAAAATTATCAGAATTTTTGAAAATTTTAGTTAGTCGGAAGAATTAATATTTTAGTCGATATTAATTGGTTCTGTTGAAATCAGAAATAAGGGGTAAACAAATCTTAGGCGTTCCAATATATAGGGTCGTCCTTTAACTTAGCAATTTCGAGGACGAAATTATTTTAAGTGGGGAAGAATGTAATGACCCGCACTGTCAGGGGTATTATAATTAATTTATTTAATTATATATATATCGTGATGTAGTGAATTAAATAGAGGTTTAATTAAATAATATGGAATAATTAATTTAATTAAATAATTAAATAATATATTTAATTCAGAAATAATCAAAAATATTGGAAATCACAATATTCGATGAACGGGGTCGTCACTTAGATTCAATTCAGCTTAGAGTTGAATCATATTGACGAATATATTCAATCGACGTCAGTTTGAACGTAGAATTATAATATAATTAAAACAGAGCTTGAAATGGCGCGGTAGTTCGCTAATTGGCGATTCGAACTTCAACTGAATGTACATGATTCATTTTAAGCCGGATTTCTGTGAAACAAGAAACGTGTGGAGCTGGTGGAGTATATCTTTCTAGTGGAAGAGAAAAATCGGGATTTCGTCGTGTAGATTTTGAATTATGTCCAAATCAAATTTTAGAAAAGTCGTGGAATTCCTTTATAATTTGCAACGCTTTATTTACGTTATAAAAGGGTTTTCAATATATTTAAATATCGGATTTGAATTTAGACAAGGTTCTTTGGGAAATAGCGATAATTTAATTTTTAGAATTTTTCTGAAATTTTTAATAAATTAAATAAGCAACTTTTTATTGGGAGCATTTTGCACCCTGTAATCAATATTTTGAGGTTTCAAAATATGAGTTAATCTACCAGTATTATTTTATTTTTGGGATCGTGGCACCGAGCTGATTACAACGGTATGTTTACTTCCGTTGACAACAGTTGTAAAGAAAGGAAATTCTTTATCAACGTGAGGGTAAACCTTATAACATAAAACAAGACCCACGTTTCATTCATTTCAACTGGCTATTTCCTTAGGTTCAAAAACAAAATACGTGGCCCTCTAAAAATCCATACAAATGAAAACAAAAATCCTATAAATAACCAACTCTGTCTAAACCTAAATTTCCCTCTGCCAAAGTCAAACACAGAAAACATTCCGCCGCATTCTCTCTTCACTCTTCCAGTAAAAGTTCATCCAAAGAAAAATTCAAAGAAAAGTTTATAAAATCCAATACATGTATATTCGGATTTCTCTTGCGATTCACTTCAATCCTATGGTAATTTTTCTGGGTACGATCAACATTAGTGCTTGGCGGTTTTCAGCAGGAACCTAGGGTTCATCGGTTTGTGAATTTGGTGAATCGAGTGTGTGTTTGGAGTTCGTATTTGGATTGGGTGCAGGGAGTGGGTTCGATTGAGGTTTTATGTTGTAAATCCATACCAGAAATGGTCGATGTCCACCTGTAGCCGCAGTGAAGGATCGGAGGACAAGCACAACAAAAGGGGTTGCAAGCTCCACCTGGTGGTGATGGCAAGGCAGAGGTGGGGAGTTCGAAGGTGAACCCGGGATGTTGATTGGAGGTTCAAAGTGGAAGAACGAGGTGGAGTTATTAGCGTTGGTGGTGGAGCAAATTACTGGAGGAAGTCACGGTTTGGGGAAGACAAGTTGGTATCAGGTCTTGTTTTTTTTAAAGGGTAGTGGGCCAAAGAGTTTTGAAAGGTTTAAAGCCCATTTGTTTTAGTATAAACCCAAGCTTTTATTTTAATTTAAATATGTACAACTTGTTTATTCGATATCTTTGTCATACGTAATCAGAATTTCGAAGGTCAGATCCGTCAGGAACGTATGGACGAGAGCTTCACAATGAAGCTGACTGGAGGTGGATCGGGGCTTGTTTCAATTTATGGTTAAATAAAGTGTTTGATTCAAATCAAATAACAGTTTATCGTTCTTTAACGATAAACTGCCAAAGTGAGTAAATCTCACCAACTCTGAACAGTTTATAATTTCATGTTGTATTTTTAGAACTGTTAGAAATTGTCTGTTTGATTGTGTGTTGACTGTTTGATTAAACTGCTAGTCAGTAAATGAAAATATTATATATATATATATATATATATAATATATATATAAACAGTTAGATAGTTATATATTGATTCTGTTTATTAGAATAATTCATATTGAACTGAAAGTGATGACAATCATGTTGTGTAACATCTGTGGATGCAGGGAAATAGGTTAGAGGAATCCGATTGGATTCCTCAACAGTTATTTTATTGTTTTTCATATATTGTTATATGATGTGATATAAAATCTGTGGGCGATTATATGTGCTTGGACGATATTGAACATCGTGATTTGATATGATTGAATACCATAACATACCGAAATGTTGATAAGGGGATTTTCAAAGTGATATTGAAAACAGAATATTTATAAATTGGAATATTTATAAATAAGAGATATTTATAAATTTAAATATTTATAAATAAGGAATATTTATAAATTGGGATATTTATAAATAGGAGATATTTTAAAAAGGAAAATAAAATTCAAAACATTTCTTTTTGAATGGAAAGGCCTTTGTGGCGAGTTTGGGGATTTTCCCGATGCTCCCGATACAAAGGAGGTTATGGCGAATTTTCCCGGGAATTTAAGGAGTTGGAATATTTTTAAGAATAAATTTGAAAAGGGAATATTTGCAAACCATTTGCAAATAGAATAAAATAGAGAAAAGAAATATTTGTAAACCATTTACAAATAGAATTGAAAGGGGAATATTTAGAAAATAAATAGAGTTAATAAAAAGGAAATTGGTTTATAAAGGAAAACGTTATTAAAAGGACATTTATAAAGTGAAGAACTGTTACTAATAGTAAATCTTTATAAATGAATAAACGTGTTAAAAGGGGGATCTTTTTAAAATGGATAAACGTTATAAAAAGGAGAAATCGAATATGGTATTCGAAGTTAGTTAATTGAATATTGTATTCGAAGTTAGTTAATCGAATATGGTATTCGAAGTTAGTTAATCGAATATGGTATTCGAAGTTAGTTAATCGAATATAGACATTCGAAAGGAGTTAATCGAATACAGTATTCGAAGTTAGTTAATCGAATATAGACATTCGAAAGGAGTTAATCGAATATGGTATTCGAAGTTAGTTAATTGAATATGGTATTCGAAAGTTAGTTAATCGAATATGTTATTCGAAAGGGGTTAGTCAAGTCGAGTTAGTCAAATAGAGTTAACCAGTTAGAGTTAATCAGTTAGAGTTAACCAGTTGGAGTTAATTAGTTAGAGTTAATCGATTAGAGTTAAAACAAACTAGAGTTAATCAAATATAGTTATTTGAGACAGAGTTAGTCAAACATAGTATTCAGGGTAAGTTGTCTTCTCGTACGACTGCTAGCGAAATTCGCAGGGCTACAGATAGCCTAAGGAAGTCGGATGTTTCCAGAGGGAATCAGGCGTAACCATTGTGATCGCTGCGATCTAGAGTCAAGCGAATGGAGATTAATCGAATATTAGTTATTCGATAGGAGTCAATTGAGTTGATCGGGTGGTTCGACCAAGTTATTCGAGCCTAGTTAATCGAATCGAATTGGTCGAACCAAGTAAGTCGAGTTAAGTTAGTCAAGTTAGTCGAGCCTTGATAATCGAATCGAATTGGTCGAACCAAGTAAGTCGAGTGAAGTTAGTCAAGTTAGTCGAGCCTAGTTAATCGAATCGAATTGGTCGAACCAAGTAAGTGGAGTTAGTCGAGTCAAGTTAAGTTAGTCGAGTTAAGTTCCGCGAGTTAAATTAATCGATGTTAGTTTCATCGAAAGGAGTTATCGATGTTAGTTTCATCGAAAGGAGTTATCGATGTTAGTTTCATCGAAAGGAGTTATCGATGTTAGTTTCATCGAAAGGAGTTATCGATGTTAGTTTCATTGTAAGGAGTTATCGATGTTAGTTTCATCGAAAGGAGTTATCAATGTTAGTTTCATCGAAAGGAGTTATCGATTATAGTTTGATCGAAGTGAGATTTATCGAATAAGAGTTATTCGAAAGGAGTAATCAAATATAGTATATTCGAAAGTAAGGAGTAATCGAATATAGGTTATTCGAACAAGAGTTAATCAAATAGAGATTTCTCGAAGAGAGTTAATCGGCAAATTCGATTATATCGAATTCGGGAAAGTACTTATACTTTCCAGTGTTTAAATAGAGATTTATTTATTTATAAATAAATAAGTGTTAGGTTAATTATTCACTAATAAGAATAGAAGTTATAATTAAAGTTAGATAATTTGAAAGGAGGGATTATAACATTATCGTTATAACCAATGTTTTAAATATAGAAGTGGATTAGTAAACTTGAATCCGAGAAGAGGCGTAAAGAAGTTGTTAAAGATTAAAAGATAAACTTTGACCATTTCGAAGTTATAACGTTGTTCAGTTAAGGTCTGAGAGGTAATTATACCCCAACTTGAGTGACTTCCTTCTTAACTAAGAAATGGTAAGGTTTGATCGTAAAGGAGTTTTGGAAATGTTTTCCAAACGAGAATCAGAAATGTTTTCTGATAAAAGAAAATAAGAATTTAGAATATAGGGAAACAGGAGATAAGTAAATAAATGAACTAAAGAGATTTATGTTAAATGATGGTTGTTCGATATAATTTCCATCTGGAGATAATATCGTTGTTTGCACACTTATTTTCTTTGATAGTTAAATCACAGACTATCGGAGTTTTGACCATTTTAACGTTGTTAATATGGAGAGACCGGTTGGATTATTATCCAAAGAACCACTCTGTATTGGCATAAGCGTTGCGAATCATATATGCCAAGGATAATTGAAGACGGAGTAAAATGCAAGGGATGTTGTATAAGTCTTAGATAATAGTGACTAAGATGGATGTACTGAATAGTGCCTTCGGTTTGTCCAGTCCCAGGACAACTTGTATGGACGAAGGTCTAACAGAGTATATCCAATGGATCGCGTAAGTTGATCTGTTCAAACGTATTCACGTTTGGTGGCGGAGGAATTCGTTTCTCTTAGCTGTATACCCGTGTTATTTTTGGATAAGTCAATTTGTGATTTGGCGGGTATGACGATGTGACATTCTAAGTGAATGAGGATGACTTGAATGAATAAATGTCTGACAGAGTATTTCCAGAAAGGTCACATACCTTGATTTCTTCAACCGTACCAAGAGTGGAAGCGGAGAAGGAAACTTCTTTAGCTAACACGTAATGTACTGTTGTAGACGTCAATTAGTGATTTTCGATGGATCTGACAATGTAGCATTCGAAGTGAATCTGATGTAATCATAAAGCGTAGCTTCTAGCCTCACATCCGGTAAATGACAGAAATCGGGCAGGCAACATGGCTAAGTCGGTCGCACCGAAGTAGGGTGTATAATCACCTATCTAGAGAATATTCATTTGTTTCTTAAATCTATCAATGATGTCCTATATATATACGGGAACGGTTGTTGATCCCAACCGTTGGTGATGTACATTCGATACACTCAAGCGAAATGAGTGGTCGGTCATGTGTGGCTGAGTTACAAGATGTTCTTGTTGAACTCCAATGTATCGTTCCTAGAGTACACTGATCGGAAGGTGGTTCCATACCTTGTCATAGTTGGAAATCCATTATCCAATACGCGCTTGCGATTTTGATTGTATACTATATATGTAGAACGTGAGATGAAAGCGTTTCTGCTTGTTGATATCTATTTGTACATAGACATTATTATAATATCAAAAGGTTTTTGATATAAAGATATTTTGGATTCTCATAATGGAAAAACCCGTTCCGTTCTGCGGCGTGGTCTTATGAGATATCGTTTACTTGTTCATATACCTGTTTAAACTGTTTTACTCACACCAGTCCATGTTGCGTGCTTAGGCATGTTTCGCATGATAGGGGGTTCTCGCTTTTCGTTAGGTGGCGAACGGGAGACTCTTACTCCTACATGTCCCTTTGGTAGGGTTGGTTGTGAAGTCGAAAGGCTGGCCGTAAAATATGGTATTGGGGTACCAGTGTAAGCCACAGTGGGTTTTACCTGCTGCTTTGGAGGATGGGGACGGTTGCAAAGCCTACTCAAAATCCAGGTCGTTACAGTTGGTATCAGAGCTTAAGTTAAGAATTACCTAGGCTATGTGGCATGACTCGGTAGAGATAGGGTTAGTAATACCCTAGATTGAGTTTGAGTGTATATATACGAGTGCGTATTTGTATTTGATATAAAAATGGTTTTATATTGTGGAAATTCATTGGCTGAGTTGTTTATGAGTTCTGGTCGATCAGTTTGATCCACTGTATCGGTAGGAGTAAATAAATACTTGAATACGATGGACCGACACAGTATGGATATGTAATATATTATCATATATTAGATATATTGGTTGTAATTATAATCGAATGAGATTATAAGGTGAAATGGTTATATATAACCAATCAGAATCATATAAGTAAAGAATATGAAATAAGATGAATTAAATATGAATTTAAATCAGATTTGGAATTAAAATAAGGAAATTTTAAGTTCCTGGGAGATTTTGAAAATGTTTTTCAAAATGAAAGTGATATTGTAACAACCCGTATTTTCAATAACCTGTAATAACATAAATCGAGGCAGAATTTAATTCTAAAATGGGAATCAAGGGAAACGGGCTATGCCATTGCGTTCGTCTCGGAAAAATACGCGAAATAGAGTCCGAGTTTTCGAAAATCGGAGTCCGTATGACCAAGATATGGCCTCGCGAAGTTTCACGAAAATTCCCAAATTAAAGTATACTTAATTAAGTGAAATGGGTTGTGTAGATATATATATATATATATATATTGATATATATATATATATATATAATTGAAAATTTAATAAATAAATATGCAAAAATGCTCAAAACAGCGAATTGGGAGAGGGGAATAACCGAACCGGCCGATTTTTGAAGTCGACCCGAGCCCGCTGGGTCGACTAGGGGTTAATCCAGGGTGTTTGGCTGTCAACCCGTGGGCCGATTCGCTCAAGTGCAGATTTTGCATTTGAATGGTTCTCATGGTCCATCTTTAATCTAAAGGCCCTAGATGGTTCCTACACTTGACTTCTTCTCCAAGACATGCTTTGATGGCTTGGATTGAATCTAGGGTTAATCCTATGGCCTAAAACACTTGCCTAATCTATAAATAAGACCCTAACCTACCCTAATTCATTCATAATTAAACCTAGTGACTAAACTATGGCAAAATGCTAGCTCTCATGGCCTCCACTAATTTTATGAAGAGGGTTGCATACTAATCACTCTCTAATCAACTTCTAATCCCTTCTTAGCATCTTAATCTTCTTCATTTGGTGTTCAAAGTTGCTAGTTGTGAGTTTCTATCACTTTGATGATCTTTTGGTAAACTAATTAGATGAGATGTGATGAGATTTATGGTTTTGTATGTGGGTTAATGAGCTTTGAATCATATGATATGATGTTAGCATTAATCTTATGTTTATGCATGTTGAGTATGTAAGCTTATGCAAGTTTAATATGATGTATGTTATGTTTGCATGATGCTAAATATGCAAGTTGTGGGCTATGTAATCATATGCATGTTATGCAAGTTCATGGTAATATGCTATGCAAGTTACATGTATGTAAATATGCAAGTTACATGTTTGTTAATATGCAAGTTACATGTATGTAAATATGCAAGTTACATGTTTGTTAATATGCAAGTTACATGTTTGTTAATATGCAAGTTACATGTATGTAAATATGCAAGTTACATGTTTCTTATATGCAAGTTACATGTTTGTTAATATGCGAGTTACATGTATGTAAATATGCAAGTTACATGTTTATTAATATGCAAGTTCATGATGACACATTATGCAAGTCTATAAGCTAATATGCAAGTTTGTTATGCAAAATGAATATGTAAGTTATGTGACATATTATATGCAAGTTATGTGACATGTTATGCAAGTTCATATGCAAGTTATGTGTTTGTTAATATGCAAGATGGCACCTTTGAAACATGTTCATTCATATGCAAGTTGACACCTTTTATATGTGTTATATCATGAACGAAATTACGTGGGAACGATGGGGTAATTAAATGCATAAGTTAATAAGATTGTGTGAAATTAATATAATTATGCATAACACAAAATAAATAAACATAGTATGGGAATTTGCCTATTTGGTTAGGTGTACCCATACTATGTGTTGGGAATTTACCTATTGAGTTAGGTCTACCCCATGGGAATTTACCTATTAAGTTAGGTCTACCCATGTTAAGAAAACTTGATTAATTAGGGATAATTAATATAAAATTATGAGGGTGATTAATTAGGTGTAATTAATTGACTAAGACACGAGGTTGGACTCAGTTGTAGCGTAAAACTGCCCGGACCCAACCGGCTTAACCAGTTGCTACAAATGTTAGCCCAATATGAGAGGTCTTAGGCACAAACTAAATACGTAATTAATGTAAAGACACGAGGTTAGACTCTGTTATGACATAAGGCTGCCCGGACCCAACCGGCTTAACCAGCGGTCATAAAAGACAGTCTAATGTGAGAGGTCTTTACAAAGGTTACGTTCTTAATTAATTAATTAAGAAACACTTAACCGTATTAGCATGTAGAGGGACATGAGGGGTTAAGTGGGTGCCTCGGGTGGCATGAGAAAATCTAGTGGTTGCCTTGGGTGGCAATAGAAAATACGATTAGAATACTTAACCAAAATGGAACATGTAATTAAAACATGATTAAAGGGTTAAGTGGGATATACTAGAAAAAGGGACAAGCTTAGGTGGGTAGCTTGTGGAGGCCCATTTCAACCAGTAACCCATACGTATCTTTGTGGGCTCGACCCATGTCGAGGACGGGACACGCATACTGGGCTTGACTGTAAGAGGCAAACGGGTTAGCGGTGGCAACGCAAGTCCAACGGGCTTCATATGCGTGAGTGGGCCCGGGCTGGTAGGTAAGCCGTTGTTGCATCGAGTAGATATAAGCCGTGCACCTTTAGTTCCATCAGGTTGCCACATTGGGGAATGATACATCCCACGGTGGGGCCAGCACGGGTATCTACGTTAGGGAGCCGATCGAATGGGAAGTAGTGTGTACACCTAGCGGATTGTAGGGCCCCGTGGCGCCTACTTGGTCACCTAGGGGTACGCAGGTACTAATTAGTAAATTTTATAAGTCCTTGGGTGGGATCAACCTTTAAGTTAGGAACGACTGGTGTGGTGCAGTTTAGTAATTTACCTTAGGGAGGGTAGATGCGTCTTTATCCTTTATCTTCGTTTAGTTGACTGCTTAGGGTAGCCATTCATCCCTATATGTTACCGTATATCAGTTTATGTCTTCTCTGGTTACTTTAACGATTGTATTGTTAAAGTTATAGGACTCGCTCAGACTTATGTCTGACCCTGTTGTTTTTATCTTTTTCCCAACCCTCAGGTCCTACGGTGGATCCTAGCAGTAGTAGAGCTTGATCGGATTGCTGTTCCAGTCTTTAGGAGCTTGGATAGATGTAAAGCTCCAGTTATCCAGTTATCTTTTCTTTTGTTTGGCTATTGTATGAGAGTGGGATTATGTACTTCTTTATTTTGATGGATATTGTACTTGACCTTTATTGTGGTTTTATGATGTAACCAGACATGTTTTACTTCCGCTGTTATGAGATGATGTTTTAAAATTTCAAGTACTATTTATATCTGTCTTGTTGTAATTTTTCTGTTCTATATTCACTAAAATACTCCACCAATGCTATGGCATTCCCTTAGTGAGTGATCATAGCGGGAGTGGGGTGTTACACGTGGTATCAGAGCTTAAGGTTACCAGAACAGATAAAATTTTTGAGAAAAACTACTTTCTAAGAGTATTTTCGAAGAAAGGATTTTTAAAAGCATGTCTTCTAAGAGAAAAAGTTTTTGAAAAAGAAAAGCATAATCCCCAATAGCCATATCTTTATCTTTCGGAATCTCCTTTTTGAATCTTTCCTCTTTCGTTTCAGCATGGCTGAAGATCTTAACATCCCGGAGGGTTTAGTTATACCACTATGGTATAGGAGGTTGCAAGAGGCTAGGGCCGCGGCTGCGGGTCCGGCCAATGCTATTACACCAGAGACAACCGCTCCTCCTCCTCATCCTAGAGTGGATAATTTTGCTAAGGTTTGCAAGGAGTTCAAGGCTATAGGAGGAAAACCTTTTCTTGGTTCAGAGACTTTCGTAGAGGCTAGAGATGGGCTTAAGGAAGTGGAAGAGTTGCTAGATATCTTTGAAGTGGAAGAGGGAAAGAAAGTCAAGTTGGCGGCTTGGTTAATGAAGGGAGAGGCCTCATTCTGGTGGGAGGTCACTAATGGAGAACGCCCTGTTGACTCTTGGGCAGATTTTAAGCAAAGGTTTGGGGCTAAGTTTCTCTCAAGGGCGGAAGAGAATCTGTTTATGGAGAAGTTCTTGAATTTGAAGCAAGGGAATCTCACGGTGAAAGAATATGTCAACAAATTCAATCAATTAGCAAGGTTTGGCATAGAGTTGGTGAATACACCGGAGAAGAAGGCTTTGAGGTTCGTTAGAGGCTTGAACGAACCATTGCAAGGAATAGCTATGACTCACATTCCTATGGGGGCCACTTTTGAGAAGCTTGTCTACATGGCACTTATGCATGAGGATGATAAGAATTCTAAGGCACCAGAGAAAAAGGGGGATCAGAAGAAACCGCAACAGCAACAACAAGGCAAGGGCGGAAAAGGCAATGGTGACAAAAAGAAGACGAAGAAGAAGTGCTTCAATTGTGGAACACCAGGACACCTTAGTAAGGATTGTCGCAAAAAGAAGAAAACCGGTTGCTTTCATTGTGGTGAAGCAGGGCATCTTGTGAAAAACTGCCCAAAGAAGGGGCAGAAGACGGGGTCTACCTCAGGAGGCCAGGTGCAAGCTCTTATAGCACCACCTCAGTCAGGGGGGCAAGTTCAGGTTCTCTCAGTTCCACCGATTCAGCAGAGAGGTAGAACTATTTCCGTTGAAAGTCTGGTTTTTCTGTTTGATCATCCAGTTCGTACTTTGTTTGACTCTGGCGCATCGCATTCTTTTATCTCATCATCGTTAGTTGAGTCACTGCACTTAGACACCAGTCTAGTTGATGATCCCTTGGTTGTCTCAAACCCAATTGGGGGCTCCATATATCTGTCTATGATATGTTTGGGTTTGAAGATTTCTATACTTAGCGTTGAGTTTAGATGTGATGCTTTTGTATTGGGCTTCATGGGCTATGGGTTGATCTTGGGCATGGACTGGTTATCCAGTAATGGTGCCGTTCTTGATTGCGAAAGGAGAGTTGTCAGGCTCATGACCCGCTTGGGTAACACTCTCGAGATCTCTTGCAATCCCATGGAATCTGTTTTGCTAAGTTATCTTGAATCGCTCGATGCTTCGGTCGAGAGTTTGTGTTCTGTCAGAGTAGTCCGGGAATATCCGGATGTGTTTGAAGAAGTAAAGGGTTTGCCTCCGAAGCGGGAGATAGATTTCCGAATTTATTTGGTGGATAATGCCAAACCAGTGTCTTTGCCAGTACGCCACATGGCTCCTCCTGAGAGAAGAGAACTTCATAAGCAAGTAGGGGAGTTGCTTGAGAAGGGGTTCATAAGGCGAAGTATATCGGAGTGGGGAGCTCCAGTAGTGTTTGCCACGAAGGCGGATGGGTCCCTCAGACTTTGTGTGGATTATAGAGAACTTAATAAGCTCACGAAGAAGAATAGACACCCATTACCGAGGATAGATGATCTCTTTGATCAGTTGGTTGGCGCGTCAGTATTTTCGCAGATGGACTTAGCTACAGGGTTTCATCAGTTAAGAGTGGCGGAGGACAGTATAGAGAAGACTGCTTTCCGGACTCCGGATGGTTTTTATGAGTGGCTAGTGATGCCATTTGGGTTGACAAACGCCCCCGCATACTTTGTTGATCTCATGAGTAGAGTGTTCAGAGAGTATCTGAATAAGTTTGTAGTAGTTTTTGTGGATGACATCTTGGTCTTTTCCAAGAATGAAGAAGAGCATGCCTTACATCTCAAGGAAGTGTTGGAGACTCTTCGAGCGCATAGTCTTAAAGCTAAATTCTCTAAATGCCATTTTTGGAGAAGAGAAGTGCGATTCTTAGGGCATGTGGTCTCTAAGGAAGGGATAGCTGTGGATCCCGCAAAGATAGTATCTATCCAGGATTGGAAAGTTCCTAGAAATGCTACCGAGGTAAGAAGTTTCTTGGGGTTGGCAGGATATTATAGGAAGTTCATCAAAGACTTCGCGAAGATATCAGCCCCATTAACCTGCTTGACGAAAAAGAATCTGGTTTTCTCGTGGGATGTAGATTGTGATGATGCTTTCCGACGGTTAAAGAGAGCTTTGACCACCGCTCCAGTTTTAGTGCTCCCGGATGGGAGTAAGCCGTTTGTTGTTTATACCGATGCTTGTGGAACAGGATTAGGCGCAGTCTTGATGCAGGAGGGAAGGGTAATAGCCTATGGAGGGAGACAATTGAGAGTGCATGAGAAGAATTACCCTACCCATGATCTAGAGTTGGCCGCGATTGTTTTCGCACTTAAGTCTTGGCGCCATTATCTTCTTGGTGAGAGATTCGAGTTGTTCACCGACCATAAATCATTGAAGTACTTATTCTCTCAGAAGGATTTAAACTTAAGACAGCAAAGGTGGATGGAGTTCTTAGCATCCTATGATTTCAAGATAGCGTATACCCCTGGTAAGGGTAACGTGGTGGCAGACGCCTTGAGTAGAAAAAGGCTATCTTTGAGTCCATTGTTCGTGGAACGACGAAGCTTGGAGTTTCTTTCTTTGTTTGACTTCAGACCTTCTGTTGATTTTGTACCTGGTTTGTTGGCATCCTTGGAGGTTAGACCTACTCTTTTGAGACGGATTGGCGAGGCTCAGCGAGACGACCCACAGTTGGTTGTGTTGGTAGAGAAGCTTATAAGAGGGGAGTCGTCCAGCCATTTGGGTAGATACACCATAGATGATAAGGGATGGTTGCATAGAGACGGTAGACTTTGTGTACCGCAAGATGAGGGTTTGAAGAAGGCTATTTTGGATGATGCACATCGTTCAAGAATGACTATTCATCCCGGTGGAGACAAAATGTACCAAGACATGAAGAGAGTTTTCGTCTGGGCCGGTATGAAGAAAGATGTGGCCGAGTATGTGGCTAGATGCTTAGTGTGCCAACAAGTTAAAGTGGAGCAAAGGAAACCCGGTGGGTTGCTACACCCATTGGAAGTTCCACAGTGGAAGTGGGATAGTGTCTCGATGGATTTCATCGACGGGTTACCGAGATCGAGATCCTATTTTCACTAGTGAGTTTTGGAGAAGTTTGCAAGAGGCGGTAGGGACTCAGTTGTGTTTGAGCACCGCATATCATCCTCAGACGGACGGTCAGACTGAGAGGGTGAACCGTATCTTAGAAGATCTTTTGAGGCTTTGTATCTTGGATTTTGGAGGTACATGGGAAGAACATCTTCCTTTGGTGGAGTTCGCATATAATAACAGCTTTCAGTCCAGTATTGGTATGGCTCCTTTCGAAGCTCTTTATGGAAGGCCTTGTCGATCTCCTACATGTTGGTGGGAATCTACGGATAAGATCTTGCTTGGGCCGGATATGGTTAGAGAGACTTCAGAGAAGATTGATTTAATTCGAAAAAGGATGAAAGCAGCGCAAGATAGACAGAAATCTTATGCGGATCGGAGAAGGACGGATCTTGAGTTTGAGGTTGGGGACATGGTTTTTGTCAAAGTATCTCCATTGAGAAATGTTGTTCGCTTTGGGTCCGTAGGGAAGTTAGCACCGAGATTTGTTGGGCCGTTTCCTATTAAGGAAAGGATTGGACGGATGGCATATAGGGTGGAGTTGCCCGACAGACTTAGTGGTGTTCATGATGTATTCCATGTATCACATTTGAGGAAGTGCTTACATGAGACCGCGGAGGTGGTAGAGCCGAGCTTGCTTAGAGATGTAGAGGTAGAGCGTGATGCGACGATTCGACGAGCTCCTACTCGCATCCTTGGGTCAGAAACTAGGAAGTTGAGGAACAGAGAAGTTCAGCTAGTTAAAGTGCAATGGGGAGATGACGAAAGTAATGCTACTTGGGAGACGGAAGCAAAGATGCGTTCTTTGTATCCATTTCTTTTTGAGAGTATGTCTTTTAACTTCTCCTTTATTGCTTGTCTAGTACTTATCTTATCTTTAGTATATCCTCTCGCTAATACCTATGACCTTTAGATAGGGTAAAACCTATGGTTGAAACATGTGTTTGAAACATGTTATGGTTGATGGATGCATATGGATGCAATTGTTTGCTAGTGGTTGCTCGTGGATGCATATACACACACATTAGGCACTAGATCGGCTCAGTCACTTCATGTTGCATATTGCATAAATGGATGTGGTAGTTAGATTGATGGATGTATCATGGCTGTGTTATCATATGGATGATGCATTTTTGTGTATGGTTGTGCACGCATGTAGAAATTTGTATGTGTCAATAGGGTTTCGCATACATATTGGATGCATGGCACTATCATGGTTTGCATTAAGGAGGTTTACTGTATCAGTAACCGCCTGATTTTTGCATTAGGTAAGTACATATACACACACTTTTGCATATATCCATCCAGCATTTAGAATCTTGTAAGGACAATGATTGCTCGTGGATGATGCTTTGAGTAGATGGATGATTGGATGGTAGGATACGTTCTTCCTAACTTGAAGATTTCGGGGACGAAATCCTTTAAGGAGGGGAGAATGTAACAACCCGTATTTTCAATAACCTGTAATAACATAAATCGAGGCAGAATTTAATTCTAAAATGGGAATCAAGGGAAACGGGCTATGCCATTGCGTTCGTCTCGGAAAAATACGCGAAATAGAGTCCGAGTTTTCGAAAATCGGAGTCCGTATGACCAAGATATGGCCTCGCGAAGTTTCACGAAAATTCCCAAATTAAAGTATACTTAATTAAGTGAAATGGGTTGTGTAGATATATATATATATATATATATTGATATATATATATATATATAATTGAAAATTTAATAAATAAATATGCAAAAATGCTCAAAACAGCGAATTGGGAGAGGGGAATAACCGAACCGGCCGATTTTTGAAGTCGACCCGAGCCCGCTGGGTCGACTAGGGGTTAATCCAGGGTGTTTGGCTGTCAACCCGTGGGCCGATTCGCTCAAGTGCAGATTTTGCATTTGAATGGTTCTCATGGTCCATCTTTAATCTAAAGGCCCTAGATGGTTCCTACACTTGACTTCTTCCCCAAGACATGCTTTGATGGCTTGGATTGAATCTAGGGTTAATCCTATGGCCTAAAACACTTGCCTAATCTATAAATAAGACCCTAACCTACCCTAATTCATTCATAATTAAACCTAGTGACTAAACTATGGCAAAATGCTAGCTCTCATGGCCTCCACTAATTTTATGAAGAGGGTTGCATACTAATCACTCTCTAATCAACTTCTAATCCCTTCTTAGCATCTTAATCTTCTTCATTTGGTGTTCAAAGTTGCTAGTTGTGAGTTTCTATCACTTTGATGATCTTTTGGTAAACTAATTAGATGAGATGTGATGAGATTTATGGTTTTGTATGTGGGTTAATGAGCTTTGAATCATATGATATGATGTTAGCATTAATCTTATGTTTATGCATGTTGAGTATGTAAGCTTATGCAAGTTTAATATGATGTATGTTATGTTTGCATGATGCTAAATATGCAAGTTGTGGGCTATGTAATCATATGCATGTTATGCAAGTTCATGGTAATATGCTATGCAAGTTACATGTATGTAAATATGCAAGTTACATGTTTGTTAATATGCAAGTTACATGTATGTAAATATGCAAGTTACATGTTTGTTAATATGCAAGTTACATGTTTGTTAATATGCAAGTTACATGTATGTAAATATGCAAGTTACATGTTTCTTATATGCAAGTTACATGTTTGTTAATATGCGAGTTACATGTATGTAAATATGCAAGTTACATGTTTATTAATATGCAAGTTCATGATGACACATTATGCAAGTCTATAAGCTAATATGCAAGTTTGTTATGCAAAATGAATATGTAAGTTATGTGACATATTATATGCAAGTTATGTGACATGTTATGCAAGTTCATATGCAAGTTATGTGTTTGTTAATATGCAAGATGGCACCTTTGAAACATGTTCATTCATATGCAAGTTGACACCTTTTATATGTGTTATATCATGAACGAAATTACGTGGGAACGATGGGGTAATTAAATGCATAAGTTAATAAGATTGTGTGAAATTAATATAATTATGCATAACACAAAATAAATAAACATAGTATGGGAATTTGCCTATTTGGTTAGGTGTACCCATACTATGTGTTGGGAATTTACCTATTGAGTTAGGTCTACCCCATGGGAATTTACCTATTAAGTTAGGTCTACCCATGTTAAGAAAACTTGATTAATTAGGGATAATTAATATAAAATTATGAGGGTGATTAATTAGGTGTAATTAATTGACTAAGACACGAGGTTGGACTCAGTTGTAGCGTAAAACTGCCCGGACCCAACCGGCTTAACCAGTTGCTACAAATGTTAGCCCAATGTGAGAGGTCTTAGGCACAAACTAAATACGTAATTAATGTAAAGACACGAGGTTAGACTCTGTTATGACATAAGGCTGCCCGGACCCAACCGGCTTAACCAGCGGTCATAAAAGACAGTCTAATGTGAGAGGTCTTTACAAAGGTTACGTTCTTAATTAATTAATTAAGAAACACTTAACCGTATTAGCATGTAGAGGGACATGAGGGGTTAAGTGGGTGCCTCGGGTGGCATGAGAAAATCTAGTGGTTGCCTTGGGTGGCAATAGAAAATACGATTAGAATACTTAACCAAAATGGAACATGTAATTAAAACATGATTAAAGGGTTAAGTGGGATATACTAGAAAAAGGGACAAGCTTAGGTGGGTAGCTTGTGGAGGCCCATTTCAACCAGTAACCCATACGTATCTTTGTGGGCTCGACCCATGTCGAGGACGGGACACGCATACTGGGCTTGACTGTAAGAGGCAAACGGGTTAGCGGTGGCAACGCAAGTCCAACGGGCTTCATATGCGTGAGTGGGCCCGGGCTGGTAGGTAAGCCGTTGTTGCATCGAGTAGATATAAGCCGTGCACCTTTAGTTCCATCAGGTTGCCACATTGGGGAATGATACATCCCACGGTGGGGCCAGCACGGGTATCTACGTTAGGGAGCCGATCGAATGGGAAGTAGTGTGTACACCTAGCGGATTGTAGGGCCCCGTGGCGCCTACTTGGTCACCTAGGGGTACGCAGGTACTAATTAGTAAATTTTATAAGTCCTTGGGTGGGATCAACCTTTAAGTTAGGAACGACTGGTGTGGTGCAGTTTAGTAATTTACCTTAGGGAGGGTAGATGCGTCTTTATCCTTTATCTTCGTTTAGTTGACTGCTTAGGGTAGCCATTCATCCCTATATGTTACCGTATATCAGTTTATGTCTTCTCTGGTTACTTTAACGATTGTATTGTTAAAGTTATAGGACTCGCTCAGACTTATGTCTGACCCTGTTGTTTTTATCTTTTTCCCAACCCTCAGGTCCTACGGTGGATCCTAGCAGTAGTAGAGCTTGATCGGATTGCTGTTCCAGTCTTTAGGAGCTTGGATAGATGTAAAGCTCCAGTTATCCAGTTATCTTTTCTTTTGTTTGGCTATTGTATGAGAGTGGGATTATGTACTTCTTTATTTTGATGGATATTGTACTTGACCTTTATTGTGGTTTTATGATGTAACCAGACATGTTTTACTTCCGCTGTTATGAGATGATGTTTTAAAATTTCAAGTACTATTTATATCTGTCTTGTTGTAATTTTTCTGTTCTATATTCACTAAAATACTCCACCAATGCTATGGCATTCCCTTAGTGAGTGATCATAGCGGGAGTGGGGTGTTACAGATATAGTATTGAAATCACTTGGGTCGCTGGAAAATAATCCCGATGATGACTGCGCAGTATCATCGGTGTGATTTTCGAGTTCTAAGTGGTGGATTACTACCAGAGATTTTGATTTGAATTGTTTTGAGAAAACAAGTTGTTTAGAAATTCAAAGGTTTTGAATTGGTATTATGATTTCAAATTTGATTTGAAATTTACCCAGGAATTTAAGTTCTAGAAATTAAAATTTAACTTGTGAAGTTAATTCGAGTGGGATGGTAAAACTAAAGTGAATAAATTAAAAAATTTACTTGAACTAAGTTAAGTAAAAACTGATTGGATTGAAAATAATCTGGAATTAACTTGGATTAATGAGTTAAGAGTTTGAAATAGAGAATGGAACTCGAGTGGAAATAGAATTCGACTTAGTTATAAGCGAATGATTTGGTTTTGAGAGTGAACTGATTGGAGATCAAGTTGGTAATGCATTGTTATATGCAGAAGTGGTAATGAATGGTAGGGATGTAATGATATGTCCGACAAAAAGGTACCAGTTTATATTTTATAGGAGTTTGTTATTTATGAGCCAAATTGGCTAGCCGCTTGGCTGTTTGATTTTCTTTTGGGTTGAAGAAGGCCCAGAGAGGCGAGTTGGAGTTTGAGCTATTGACCAGTACAAAGGAGGTGCTGGCGAAATTTTCCGAAAATTTAAAGTGTTGGAAAATTTTCAGAATTTTTGAAAATTTTAGTTAGTCGGAAGAATTAATATTTTAGTCGATATTAATTGGTTCTGTTGAAATCAGAAATTAGGGGTAAACAAAACTTAGGAGTTCCAATATATAGGGTCGTCCTCTAACTTAGCAATTTCGAGGACAAAATTATTTTAAGTGGGGAAGAATGTAATGACCCGCACTGTCAGGGGTATTATAATTAATTTATTTAATTATATATATATCGTGATGTAGTGAATTAAATAGAGGTTTAATTAAATAATATGGAATAATTAATTTAATTAAATAATTAAATAATATATTTAATTCAGAAATAATCAAAAATATTGGAAATCACAATATTCGATGAACGGGGTCGTCACTAAGATTCAATTCAGCTTAGAGTTGAATCATATTGACGAATATATTCAATCGACGTCAGTTTGAACGTAGAATTATAATATAATTAAAACAGAGCTTGAAATGGCGCGGCAGTTCGCTAATTGGCGATTCGAACTTCAACTGAATGTACATGATTCATTTTAAGCCGGATTTCTGTGAAACAAGAAACGTGTGGAGCTGGTGGAGTATATCTTTCTAGTGGAAGAGAAAAATCGGGATTTCGTCGTGTAGATTTTGAATTATGTCCAAATCAAATTTCAGAAAAGTCGCTGTAGAATTCCTTTATAATTTGCAACGCTTTACTTACGTTATAAAAGGGTTTTCAATATATTTAAATATCAGATTTGAATTTAGACAAGGTTCTATTGGGAAATAGCGATAATTTAATTTTTAGAATTTTTCTGAAATTTTTAATAAATTAAATAAGCAACTTTTTATTGGGAGCATTTTGCACCCTATAATCAATATTTTGAGGTTTCAAAATATGAGTTAATCTACCAGTATTATTTTATTTTTGGGATCGTGGCACCGAGCTGATTACAACGGTATGTTTACTTCCGTTGACAACAGTTGTAAAGAAATGAAATTCTTTATCAACGTGAGGGTAAACTTTATAACATAAAACAAGACCCACGTTTCATTCATTTCAACTGGCCGTTTCCTTTGGTTCAAAAACAAAATACGGGGCCCTCTGAAAATCCATACAAATGAAAACAAAAATCCTATAAATAACCAACTCTGTCTAAACCTAAATTTCCCTCTGCCAAAGTCAAACACAGAAAACATTCCGCCGCATTCTCTCTTCACTCTTCCAGTAAAAGTTCATCCAAAGAAAAATTCAAAGAAAAGTTTATAAAATCCAATACATGTATATTCGGATTTCTCTTGCGATTCACTTCAATCCTATGGTAATTTTTCAGGGTACGATCAACGTTAGTGCTCGGTGGTTTCCAGCAGGAACCTAGGGTTCATCGGTTTGTGAATTTGGTGAATCGAGTGTGTGTTTGGAGTTCGTATTTGGATTGGGTGCAGGGAGTGGGTTCGATTGAGGTTTTATGTTGTAAATCCATACCAGAAATGGTCGTTGTCCACCTGTAGCCGCAGTGAAGGATCGGAGGACAAGCACAACAAAAGGGGTTGCAAGCTCCACCTGGTGGTGATGGCAAGGCAGAGGCCGAGGTGGGGTGTTCGAAGGTGAACCCGGGATGTTGATTGGTGGTTCAAAGAGGAAGAACGAGGTGGAGTTATTAGCGTTGGTGGGGAGCAAATTACTGGAGGAAGTCACGGTTTGGGGAAGACAAGTTGGTATTGGGTCTTGTTTTTTTGAAGGGTAGTGGGCCAAAGAGTTTTGAAAGGTTTAAAGCCCATTTGTTTTAATATAAACCCAAGCTTTTATTTTAATTTAAATATATACAACTTGTTTATTCGATATCTTTGTCATACGTAATCAGAATTTTGAACGGTCAGATCCGTTAGGATCGTATGGAGGAGAGCTTCACAATGAAGCTGACTGGAAGTGGATCGGGGCTTGTTTCAATTTATGGTGAAATAAAGTGTTTGATTCAAATAAAATAACAGTTTATCGTTCTTTAACGATAAACTGCCAAAGTGAGTAAATCTCACCAACTCTGAACAGTTTATAATTTCATGTTGTATTTTTAGAACTGTTAGAAATTGTCTGTTTGATTGTGTGTTGACTGTTTGATTGAACTGCTAGTCAGTAAATGAAAATATTATATATATATATATATACATATAAATATATATATAATATATGAATAGTTAGATAGTTATATATTGATTCTGTTTATTAGAATAATTAATATTGAATTGAAAGTGATGACAATCATGTTGTGTAACATCTGTGGATGCAGGGAAACAGGTTGGAGGAATCCGACTGGATTCCGCAACAGTTATTTTATTGTTTTTCATATATTGTTATATGATGTGATATAAAATCTGTGGGTGATTATATGTGCTTGGACGATATTGAACATCGTGATTTGATATGATTGAATACCATAACATACCGAAATGTTGATAAGGGGATTTTCAAAGTGATATTGAAAACAGAATATTTATAAATTGGAATATTTATAAATAAGAGATATTTATAAATTTAAATATTTATAAATAAGGAATATTTATAAATTGGGATATTTATAAATAGGAGATATTTTAAAAAGGAAAATAAAATTCAAAACATTTCTTTTTGAATGGAAAGGCCTGTGTGGCGAGTTTGGGGATTTTCCCGATGCTCCCGATACAAAGGAGGTTATGGCGAATTTTCCCGGGAATTTAAGGAGTTGGAATATTTTTAAGAATAAATTTGAAAAGGGAATATTTGCAAACCATTTGCAAATAGAATAAAATAGAGAAAAGAAATATTTGTAAACCATTTACAAATAGAATTGAAAGAGGAATATTTAGAAAATAAATAGAGTTAATAAAAAGGAAATTGGTTTATAAAGGAAAACGTTATTAAAAGGACATTTATAAAGTGAAGAACCGTTACTAATACTAAATCTTTATAAATGAATAAACGTGTTAAAAAGGGGATCTTTTTAAAATGGATAAACATTGTAAAAAGGAGAAATCGAATATGGTATTCGAAGTTAGTTAATCGAATATGGTATTCGAAGTTAGTTAATCGAATATGGTATTCGGAGTTAGTTAATCGAATACGGTATTCGAAGTTAGTTAATCGAATATAGACATTTGAAAGGAGTTAATCGAATACGGTATTCGAAGTTAGTTAATTGAATATAGACATTCGAAAGGAGTTAATCGAATATGGTATTCGATGTAAGTTAATCGAATATGGTATTCGAAATTTAGTTAATCGAATATGTTATTCGAAAGGGGTTAGTCAAGTCGAGTTAGTCAAATAGAGTTAACCAGTTAAAGTTAATCAGTTAGAGTTAACCAGTTGGAGTTAATTAGTTAGAGTTAATCGATTAGAGTTAAAACGAACTAGAGTTAATCAAATATAGTTATTTGAGATAGAGTTAGTCAAACATAGTATTCAGGGTAAGTTGTCATCTCGTACGACTGCTAGCAAAATTTGCAGGGCTACAGATAGCCTAAGGCAGTCGGATATTTCCTGAGGGAATCAGGCGTAACCATTGTGATCGCTGCGATCTAGAGTCAAGCGAATGGAGTTTAATCGAATATTAGTTATTCGATAGGAGTCAATTAAGTTGATCGGGTGGTTCGACCAAGTTAGTCGAGCCTAGTTAATCGAATCGAATTGGTCGAACCAAGTAAGTCGAGTTAAGTTAGTCAAGTTAGTCGAGCTTAGTTAATCGAATCGAATTGGTCGAACCAAGTAAGTCGAGTTAAGTTAGTCAAGTTAGTCGCGCCTAGTTAATCGAATCGAATTGGTCGAACCAAGTAAGTCGAGTCAGTCGAGTCAAGTTAAGTTAGTCGAGTTAAGTTCGGCGAGTTAAATTAATCGATGTTAGTTTCATCGAAAGAAGTTATCGATGTTAGTTTCATCGAAAGGAGTTATCGATGTTAGTTTCATCGAAAGGAGTTATCGATGTTAGTTTCATCGAAAGGAGTTATTGATGTAAGTTTCATCGAAAGGAGTTATCGATGTTAGTTTCATCGAAAGGAGTTATCGATTATAGTTTGATCGAAGTGAGATTTATCGAATAAGAGTTATTTGAAAGGAGTAATCAAATATAGTATATTCGAAAGGAAGGAGTAATCGAATATAGAATATTCGAAGAAGATTTAATCAAATAGAGATTTCTCGAAGAGAGTTAATCGGCAAATTCGATTATATCGAATTCGGGAAAGTACTTATACTTTCCAGTGTTTAAATAGAGATTTATTTATTTATAAATAAATAAGTGTTAGGTTAATTATTCACTAATAAGAATAGAAGTTATAATTAAAGTTAGATAATTCGAAAGGAGGGAATATAACGTTATCGTTATAACCAATGTTTTAAATATAGAAGTGGATTAGTAAAATTGAATCCGAGAAGAGGCGTAAAGAAGTTGTTAAAGATTAAAAGATAAACTTTGACCATTTCGAAGTTATAACGTTGTTCAGTTAAGGTCTGAGAGCTAATTATACCCCAACTTGAGTGACTTCCTTCTTAACTAAGAAATGGTAAGGTTTGATCGTAAAGGAGTTTTGGAAATGTTTTCCAAACGAGAATCAGAAATGTTTTCTGATAAAAGAAAATAAGAATTTAGAATATAGGGAAACAGGAGATAAGTAAATAAATGAACTAAAGAGATTTATGTTAAATGATGTTTGTTCGATATAATTTCCATCTGGAAATAATATCGTTGTTTGCACACTTGTTTTCTTTGATAGTTAAATCACAGACTATCGGAGTTTTGACCATTTTAACGTTGTTAATATGGAGAGACCGGTTGGATTATTATCCAAAGAACCACTCTATATTGGCATAAGCGTTGCGAATCATATATGCCAAGGATAATTGAAGACGGAGTAAAATGCAAGGGCTGTTGTATAAGTCTTAGATAACAGTGACTAAGATGGATGTACTAAATAGTGCCTTCGGTTTGTCCAGTCCCAGGACAACTTGTATGGACGAAGGTCTGACAGAGTATATCCAATGGATCGCGTAAGTTGATCTGTTCAAACGTATTCAAGTTTGGTGGCGGAGGAATTCTGTATACCCGTGTTATTTTTGGATAAGTCAATTTGTGATTTGGCGGGTATGACGATGTGACATTCTAAGTGAATGAGGATGACTTGTATGAATGAATGCCTGACAGAGTATTTCCAGAAAGGTCACGTACTTTGATTTCTTCAACCGTACCAAGAGTGGAAGCGGAGAAGGAAACTTCTTTAGCTAACACGTAATGTACTGTTGTAGACGTCAATTAGTGATTTTCGATGGATCTGATAATGTAGCATTCGAAGTGAATCTGATGCAATCATAAAGCGTAGCTTCTAGCCTCACATCCGGTAAATGACAGAAATCGGGCAGGCAACATGGCTAAGTCGGTCGCACCGAAGTAGGGTGTATAATCACCTATCTAGAGAATATTCATTTGTTTCTTAAATCTATCAATGCTGTCCCATATATATACGGGAACGGTTGCTGATCCCAACCGTTGGTGATGTACATTCGATACACTCAAGCGAAATGAGTGGTCGGGCATGTGTGGCTGAGTTACAAGATGTTCTTGTTGAACTCCAGTGTATCGTTCCTAGAGTACACTGATCGGAAGGTGGTTCCATACCATGTCATAGTTGGAAATCCATTATCCAATATGCGCTTGCGATTTTGATTGTATACTATATATGTAGAACGTGAGATGAAAGCGTTTCTGCTAGTTGATATCTATTTGTACATAGACATTATTATAATTTCAAAAGGTTTTTGATATAAAGATATTTTGGATTCTCATAAGGGAAAAACCCGTTCCTTTCTGCGGCGTGGTCTTATGAGATATCGTTTACTTGTTCTTATACCTGTTTAAACTGTTTTACTCATACCAGTCCCATGACTGACCCGGAGTTTACTTTGTTGTTTTCCCTAAACTCTTGGGTGCCTAATTTGTACGGGCAGTCAAGTAGTCGGGATTTGCAGATACATTGAAGAACTGGAGCCGGAGGCTTCAGAATCATATAGCTATAGTTTATTTCCGCCGTGTTGTAAGTGTTGTACTCTGATAAGTGCTATTGTATACATAACTGTTATATTTCAAAGTTATGTTATATATTATATATTATTCGTTCCGCTGTGAGGTTCGTGTTACTCTGATGTTGTGTTCTTCTTCTTCTTCTATTCTAAGTTTCTATCTTATCTATTCTCACCCTCTAATTTCTTTCAATAATTACCAGGATTTTTCAATGTTTTGGTTATCGACATCGTGCTTATGTCGATAACCAAAGTCGCCGAAAATCCGGGTCTTTATAGATAGAGCGTGATGCGACGATTCGACGAGCTCCTACATGCATTCTTGGGTCAGAGATTAAGAAGCTGAGAAATCAAGTGGTCAAACTAGTCAAAGTACAATGGGGAGATGATGAGAGCAACGCTACTTGGGAGACAGAAGAGAAGATGCGTTCGTTGTACCCTTTTCTTTTTGAGTGTATGTCCTTTAATTTCTCCTTTATCGCTTAGCTTGTACTTATCTTACCTTTAGAGTATCCTCTCGCTGGTATCCTTGACCTTTAGTTAGGATAATCCAATGGTTGAAACATGTGTTTGAGACATGTTATGTATGATGGATGCAAAGTGGATGCAAGTGTTTGCTAGTGGTTGCTTGTGGACGCATATACACACACTATTAGGCACTAGATCGGCTCAGTCACTTCATACTGCATATTGCATATAAATAGCTGTATTTAATAAAATGGATGTATAATGGTTGTGCTATCATATGGATACCGCATTTTGGTGAATGGTTGTGCACGCATGTAGAAATAATATGTATCGATAGGGTTCTTTCGCATACATAATGGACGCATGGCACTATCATGATTTGCATTAAGGAGGTCAACTGAATCAGTGGACCGCCTGATTTTGCATTAGATATGGACATATACACACACTGTGCATTTAAACATGAAAGCATTAGAAGTCTATAAGGACAATGGATGCCTGTGTTTGATGGTTGAGTAGATGGACGATTGGATGTTAGGATATACATTCTTCTTGACTTGAAGATTTCGGGGTCGAAATCCTTTAAGGAGGGGAGAATGTAACACCCCGTAATTCTGTTAATATTAATATTCACAAATTAAAAAATAACTAATCTCATACGTGAGAACTGTGGGAAACGGGTTGCGCCATTGTGTTCGTCTCGGAATTCTGGTTGAAATAGAGTCCGAATTTGCGTAAATTGGACTTCGTATGAAGAAGTTATGGCCATCGGAAGTTTCAGAAAATTAAAAATAGATTTCAGAAATTTAAAATTCAAAATTCGAAGTCAAACAGGCTAGGCGGGAAAATTCCCGCCCAGCACCGTAGGTCGACTGGGGAGTCGACTGGGCAGTCGACACCCCACCCAGGTCGACTGGGCAGTCGACCTGGGTGTCGACCTGTCCAGGCGGCTAGGTTTTGGCTGATGTGTTTTTAGGGCTGAGTTGGCAAATTAAACGGTTCAGTTTAGTTCTGAGTTGATCTGACGGTCTAAATAAATCCTAAACTCTATAATTACCTAGGTAATCTCTCACTCTAATTCACATGAAAAATAGAATAGCCACCGTCATACCGCCGCCATGGAACTCAGTGTAGCCGCCGCCAACTAAGAAGGAAGAAAGCTAATCAAAACCCTAATTCTACTCGATTCTAAAGCAAATCAAGACTCTCTTTCTCTTCTAATTGTGAGTATGATGATCTTAACAAGATTATTATTAAACTAATTAGATTAAGGTATGAATGGATTATAAGTGAATGATGTGGATTGTCATATATGTTGTTGTAAACCTTATGCTATCATGTATGTTGTAAATCCTATGATATGTGATGATGATATCCTATATGTTGTAAATCATGCTATGATGATATTGTATAGGTTGTAATTTTCTATGCTAAGTTGTGATAAATCATACATGTTATAAAATCATGATGTTATTGTCTATGCTAATTAGTTCATGTTAATCAAATCATAATATTGATATTATTTGGGCTATGTTGATCTATATGACAAGTCACATATGCAAGTTTAGGTTGATTTGTAAAGGTTATGAACATATGCCATGACATCTATTTAGATCTAGGATTATGACATCTAGAATTATGCTATGACATATGTGAATTCTATGCTAGTTCACACCATCATTATGTTGCATAAAACCCCATATGCAAGTTCATACGTGAATTTGGGTTATGATCATATCATATAAATTGTGACATTTAACAAGTTGACACCTTTAGATCCTTAACATGTATAGTTCTATGCAAGTTTCACCCCTATTATGATTAGATCTATTTTATTTGTCTATATGTTGTGATAATTTATCTTTGTGCTATGAGTTAGACTATTCGAGTCTAACGTATACTTTGCGTTGAATAAGCGAACGTATAACGTGGGGTAGGGGTGATATTAAGGATTCAATAATAAGAAGATGGGGAGCAATTGGTATGATTTTGCATGCCATGAGTGGATGGCCATAATTGAGTCAATTATGGGCATCATTTAAAATTTGAGTTAATTAATAATTTGAATAGGGAATTATTAAAACTGGGGTAAAAGATTATAAGTGATAATCAATGCTTAGGACACGAGGTTGGACTCGTTTGTGACGTAAACCTGCCCGGACCCGCTCGGCAAATCCAGTGGTCACAAATGTCATCCCAATGTAAGAGGTCCTAGGCCCAAATTAAAGCATAACAGTTGTAAAGACACGAGGTTAGACTCTTTTATGGTGTAAGACTTCCCGGACCCGCCCGGCAAATCCAACTGCCATAAATATCACTCTAATGTGAGAGGTCTTTATGAGGTTATAGCCTGAATGAATTAAGAAACACTTAACCAGATAAACATGTAAAGTGGGACATGGGGGTTAAGTAGGTACCTTGGGTGGCATGAGGAATCTAGTGGTTTCCTTTAGTGGCATTTGAAATACGATTAGTAAGACTTAACCAAACACACATGTAAATGAACATGACTAAGAGGGTTAAGTGGGATATACTAGCGGTGACAAGCTTAGGTGGATAGCTTGTGGGGGCCTATTTCAACCAATAACCCAAACGTATCTTTGTGGGCTCGACCCAAGTCGAGGACGGGACACACATACTGGGTTTGACTATAAGAGGCCAAAACGGGGTAGCAGTGGCAACGCAAGTCCAACGGGTTTCATATTCGTGTGTGGACCCGGGCTGGTAGGTAAGATGTTGTTGCATCATGTAGGTATAAGCCGTGCATTCTCAAGTTGTATCGGGTTGCCACTTTAGGGGAGTGATACACACCACTGTGGGGCCAGCACGGGTATCTACGAGTAGGGAGCCGATCGAAAGTGGGTAGTGGGGTACACCTAGTGGAGATAGGGGCAGACGGCACCTATGTAGTCAGCTAGGGGTATGCAAGGTTATTTATATAGTTTCTGTGTGAAGCAAGCGGGATCAACCTTTAGGGTGACTGGTGCGGTGCAGTGTAGTAATTATTCGTTAGAAATTAGGTGTGCCTTTAACGTTATCTTTATCTGCTCTTCCATACCCAATAGTTCATAGACATTTCCTTGTTTTCCAGCTTATGCCTTAGTCTAGTTACTTTGATAATAGTATTGTTAGAATTATCATACTCGCCAGACTTTATGTCTGACCCCCTCTATTTCTATCCTTTTTCTCCCTCCAGGTCCTCAGGTTGGCCCCAGCTCTAGTGGAGTTTGATTGGATTGCTTTATCTCTCTTTTGGAAAGCTTGGACCGTTGAAGTAAAGTCCAGCTTGTTATCTTCTTTAATGGCTATTTATGTAATGGGATTATGTATTTTGTTTTATCAAGATGGATATTGTACTTGACTCTGATTTATGGTTATGATGTAACAAACATGTTTAATTTCCGCTGCAATAAAATGAAGTTTTATATTTCCAAGTACTACTTGTTATCTGTCTTGTTGTAATTTTTCTGTTCTATATTTACTTAAAACCTCCATGGAAGTTAATGCATTCCCTTTGTGAGTGACATTAATGGAGTGGGGTGTTACACAAAACATACAAAGGATCCAGCATGCCTACCAGCTATTTACAACAATCAAACATGAAAAACAAATAAAACAAACCTATCCTAGCATGCGGAAAGACAAAACTGAAACTGTAATCTTACCAGGCGAGGAGTTCTTGGTACATCTTCCTAATGCTCTCCTCTGTCTCCCAAGTACAGTCATTCTCATTCTCGCCCCACTGAACTTTGACTAGATTCACCGCTTTCCTTCGAAGCTGCTTCGTATCATTCCCAACAATACGCATAGGCCTGCAGTTCCCAACCGCCTCGGGTTCAACTTCGATATCATCCAACTGATCAGGTGAAATAGTCACATATGGCTCATGTACGAACTTCCTTAACTGGGAAACATGAAATACGTTATGAACTCCTGCCATCTTCTCTGGTAATTCAACTTTATATGCCAAATTCCCAATTTACTCGAGAACTGGGAATGGACCAACAAATCTTTGTGCTAACTTGCCTCTCCTACCAAATCGTATCATGCTCTTCAACGGAAAAATCTTGACAAACACCAAGTCACCAATGGAGAACTTTAATTCTCTTCTCCTCTTATCAGCATAACTCTTCTGCTTATCTTGGGCAGCCTTCATTCGCTATTGGATAACTTTAATCTTAGCTGAAGTTTCTCTTATCACATCTGGTCCAAGCACAAATTTCTCACCAGTTTCTAACCAACATGACGGTGAGTTGCACGGTCTTTCGTACAAAGCTTCAAATGGAGCCATACTAATACTGGATTGATAACTATTATTATATGCAAACTTTACTAGATGCAAATGGTCATCCCATGGTCCACCAAAATCCAATTTGCAAGCGCTCAAGAGATCTTCTAACACCCGATTCACCCTCTCTGTCTGTCCATCGGTTTGAGGATGATACGCGGTACTGAGGTGTAATTCTGATCCTAATGCCTCTTGTAAGCTCTTCCAAAATCCACTAGCGAACAACGGATCTCAGTAACTCACAATGCCTTTGAGTATCCCATGAAATCTCACTACCCACTTTACATATAGTTCAGCTAACTTAGCTGACGTTCTGTTTGACTTGATGGGTATAAATCTTGCACTTTTAGTCAATCGGTCCACAATCACCCAAATGCTATCATGGCCTGACCTAGTTCTTGGTAACCCATCAATGAAATTCATTGAGACTTGTTTCCATTTCCATTCTGGAACTTCTAATGGTTGCAACGAACCACTAGGCTTCTTTCGCTCGGCTTTAACTAGCTGGCAGTTCATGCATTTGGATATAAACTTCCCAACGTCTCTTTTCATCCCTTCCCAGTAGTAGGTCTGCTTCATGTCTCGATACATCTTGTTACCACCGGGTGTATAGTCAGTTTTGAGTGATAACATTTCTTAAGCACTTCATCTCTCAATCCATTGACATTGGGTACAACAAGTCTTCCATTCTTTCTAATACATCCATCTCGATCAAGCCCATACTTGTTCATCTCTCCGTCAATTCCCATCTCTAACTTTGAGATGATTTCCAATAGGTTAGGATCGTTCCTCTGACTGGAACCAATCCGCTCAATCAAAGTGGGTATGATCGTCAAATTTTCTAACATTTCTGGATCCAATTCGCACTTTGGTCTGAAATCATATCCAGTGATGTACTCCAGTTGCTTCCATTTTAGAAACATAGCCCCTAAACTGGCATGTCTTCTACTTAATGCATCAGCCAACGCATTGCCCTTTCCCGGTGTATATGCGATGTCGAAATCATAGGAAGCTAAGAATTCTAACCATCTTTGTTGTTGGAGATTTAGATCCTTTTTAGAGAAAAGATACTTTAACGATTTATGATCGGTGAACAGCTCAAATCTTTCTCCCAAGAGATAATGTCTCCACATCTTCAATGCGAACACGATTGCTACCAATTCCAAATCATGGGTAGGGTATATTCTCTCGTATGGTTTCAATTGCCGACTTGCATAAGCTACAACCCTACCTCCTTGCATTAATACAGCACCTAGTCCGGTACCACATGCATCCGTATATACTATCATCTCTTTATTCCCCTTAAGAATGACTAACACTGGTGCACATGTCAACTTTTCCTTTGGACTCTTGAAAGCATTCTCGCACTTTTCGTCCCAGACGAAAGCTTGATTCTTCTTGGTCAACTGAGTTAACGGTGCCGCTATCTTGGAAAAGTCTTGGATAAACTTACGTTAATATCCAGCTAATCCCAAGAAACTACGTATGTCCGTTGCATTCTTGGGTGTAGACCAATCTTGTACCGTAGCCACCTTCGTAGGATCCACGGCAATACCATTCTCTGAAACAACATGGCCCAAGAATCTCACTTCCCTCCTCCAGAAGTGACACTTAGAAAACTTTCCTTTCAATTGGTGTTTTCTCAACACCTCCATCACTATCCTCTAATGTTCCTTGTGTTCTTCCTCTGTCCTCGAGTAGACCAAAATATCATCCACGAACATAAGGACAAATTTATTTAACTGATCTTTGAATACCCTATTCATAAGATCCACGAAATGTGCTGGGGCATTGGTCAACCCGAATGGCATGACCAACCACTTTTAAAATCCGGACGGCGTCCGAAATGCTGTTTTAGCTATACTCTCAGCTTCCACTCTAAGCAGATGAAAACCTGTCGCGAGATCCAACTGAGAGAACACTCTTGCGCCACTCAACTGATCAAACAAATCATCTATCCATGGTAGAGGATACTTATTCTTCCTCGTCACTTTATTCAACTCGCGGTAGTCTGCACACAACCTAAGGGAACCATCGGCCTTGGTAGCAAACACAACTGGTGCTCCCCATTCAGAAACACTCCTTCTGATAAATCCCTTCTTCAAAAGATCGCTGACTTACACCCCGAGCTCTCGCTGCTCCCTTGGTGCCATACGACGAAGTGGCATCACTATAGGTCTGGCATCTTTCACTAAATCAATACGGAACTCAATCTCTCGATGTGGTGGAAGCCCGGTCACTTCTTCGAAGATGTCCGGATACTGGCCAACCACGGGCAAACATGACAACTTACCTTGCGGGATGTCAAGGGAATTTAGAAAACTACCCATTACCCCCATCACTAGGTAGACCACCAAACACTACCCTCTGCCCATCATCCACTCTAGCTGTCACTAAAAAGCCCTCACAGTCTACCGCCACCCGGTATCTTTGGAGCCAATCGACTCCCAAAATAATGCCAAACCCAGTAAAGCCCAAAACAAAGCAATCACAAACAAACATGCACCCATGACTCGATAAGACCATATTACGACAAATCATGCTAAGGCTAGTCGAACCACCAATCGGGTTCGTCACTACTAAAGGTCTATCGATAATCTCGGGCGCTAATCCCAACTTATCTACCAGGTCACTAGATATGAAAGAACTGGAAGCTCCGGTATAAAACAAAGCTCTAACAAGAACATCATAAACAGAAAGCATACCTTGGATAACGACATTCTTTCCCTTCTCCGCCGCAATTGGGGCATTCGACGAAGAAGGAATAACATTAAGGGCATATGCTTTCACCATCTGTTTTTCTTTAGGGGGTTGCGGACACTTGTCCTTGTGATGTCCCACTTGGCCACAGTTGAAGCACTTCCTATCCGCTGGCTTGGTCCGACAATTACTAGCAGAATGGCCCTTCTTACCACAGCTGAAGCACTCAACATCCTTCTTATTCTTTTTCTTCTGGCCATCCTTAGTCTGATTCTGCTTTCTCTTATTCTGAGAACCATTCTTGCCTCCACCATTTGCTTGCGGGTTTGACTCCTCTACAGATGCAACCTCGGTTTTCGACTTAGGGTAAAGACTCTCTGACCTCAATGCTTTCCCCACAATCGATTCAAACGTCTCATCAATGTGGTTAATAAGCTTTTCTCCCAAGTACTGATCCAAACTTGTTATAAACTTCTTGTTCTTCTTCTCGGCAGTATCTATTAGGGATAACCCATAATTCAACAAAGTATCGAATTCGGCAATATACTCCGAGACAGCTCTGCCATTCTGCTTGAGCTCCAAAAATTTCTTAAACAGCACTGACTTCTGGGCAGCTGGGATGAACTTATTGCTAAAGCGAGCCTTAAACTGATCCCAAGTAATCTGATCCTCGGGAGTAGCTGCCTTTATAGCATTCCACCAATTCATTGCCCGTCCTTGCATCCAACGGGATGCTAGCCTTCTCTTCATCGTATCCTCGATACCCATGTATTCGAAGATACACTCGCAGCTATCCAACCAATCATGAACATCTATAGCCGACTTCGTTCTGTGGAACGGCTTCCCACCAAGACTAGTATAATCCTTATTCATCTTGGCGAAATCGGCCCTAGGCGCCTACACTATTGGACCACCACCATTACCAGCATTAGGAGCCACCCTCTGCACATCCCTAAGCATCTCCCTCATTAGGAGCTGCCCTCTACACATCCCTAAGCATATCCCTCAGGAGGTCAGTAAATATTGTCCTCATATCAGCAGCATTCCCATTATTGGCTCCTCTACCACTACCCTTTTCGTATCGGCTCATCGTTTAATCTGCACAGAGAAAACGATTAACCATCTCCATAGTGGTGCCAGTGTAGTGCGACTTCATCCTTATCTATACTAATAATATATATATATATATATATATATATATACATATATAGCTTTTGAAAACCAAAATAATCACAAATACGCTCTCTTATATACGTATACTATCTCTCCCTGATAACTTCCCTAGGTTAACTACGCAACCTAGAGCTCTGATACCAAGTGTGACGGCCCGCCCCGCACCAGCCGGCATTTCCTCCGAAAGTGCGCTGTACACATGCCTGACTTATACGGAACGGTCGCCAAAGAAAGGAAAGAAGAGAATGAACTAATTGAAAACCTTTAGAATGTCTCACAGCGCATGGAACAAAATATAATAATAATATATTTGACATAAAACAGACGAGACAGTACATAAGCTGATAACTAAAACCAACAACATTATCATCAGAGTAGCAGAAATCCAAATACAGCTTATTACAACTTTCCAAATTACTGTCTCTAAACAAAAGAAAGAAAGGTACAACACTAATGCCCAAAGTAGTGATTGCAGCAACACAGTGAGAATATCTATATATATGTATCATACGTGGAAGCCTTCTGCTCGTCTCCAGTATAGCTACTCGTGCATACCACCTAACCTGTCTCTAGTCTGCTCGTGAGAGCACCCAGAGTAATAAGAAGAGACATAAAACTCTGAGTCAGACAAAAAGTCTAGTATGAGCGATAAGCAGAAAAGCATAACAATAACAGGTATACTAAACCATACCTGAACCTGGACCTGCAACCAAAGAGTTAGCACTACATACCATACAATACTCTGAGGTGCCACTAACACATGGTATAAAGAATACGGGGGTGGGGGTGTGCATGTAATAGTGACGGCAAACAAATAAAACATAGCAACCATCCTCACATCTCTCACTCAGTGCGTAAAGCATACGATGTCCACCACTGTTAATCACTAGACCCATCGAAGTAGTGACGGTGTTCGACTTGTACAACTACTGCTACTACCAAGCTTACCCCATGGAGTCATGACCAAATCTTTACAAATGACCCCACTTCAACGGTCTATAGCTCTTTAGTCGTACCTAGGCCACTGTGGCCCTGAATCTGTTTACGTACCCCCTACACATAGTGATCCAAAGTTACAGACATCGACAACCCCTTAGCACACGTCCCGCAGCAAAGCCCAACTCATGAAGTCGACTCGTTGGTTCCCAACTGGATCCTGAGTACAAACTTCCCACTTGGACTACCTTTGCCTCTTGGGTTTTGGTCGTCACCTTCTTCTCCGGATCGGTCTTCATTTCTTCACTTCACTTTGCTTCAGGTCGTGGTCATCAGCTCCTCAGTTCGGATCGAGTTCCTCCATTCAGATCGGTGTACTTCAGGTCGTGATGCCTCTTCGTTTCGTGAACCCTCAACTAGTTCCACCATCCTTCTCGGGTCGGGTCATGGTCACCCAACAGGGTTGGACCGGGTCGTGACGAGCTCCTCCGATCCTATCCTCCTGCCCAAGCGCTTCGGGTCGGGTCCACATCTCCAAGCGGTTCGGATCGTGGAGCGCTCCGGATCGGGTCGGGCCTTTCTCACTAGTTCGGAACGTTGTGAGCCGATCAGGTCGGGTCTTCAAGCTCGTGGCCTTCAAGGTGGAGTAGCTCGTGGAGATGGCTTGCGATCGGGTCGGATGGTGTGAGCGGTTCGATTCGGGTAGGGGCGATCTGATCCGGTCCTTGCATATTTTCCTGCAACTTCTTCCAACGACTGTTTATGCCATTCGACGGCGTTTTCGACATATCTAACACTTTTAGACAACCACAAAGCACACTATAAAGTCATAGAAACATGTATAATCATCCACAAACAGCAAAACAACAATCCTAGCATGTAAAATGGATCAAACATACCCAAAACCCCATATTTTCCCTTAAACATGTTTAAGCAGAACTAATCATAGGATTAACAAAACTTAATCTAATCAACCCAAATTTCTAACAGAGGTATAAAACAGTTTTACAAAATTTATAAATATTTTTCCAAAATTTTATCACGTCTAATTTCGTTAATCTTCACTAATTACCCTTAGTTAACCGTAATTAGTGCAAAACTATGTAAATCACTCACCTTGGCCACAAACAAAATACCAAATCTGAAATGATTCTCTGTTTGGCGCTCTTCCCAATGCAATACAACAGCTCTAACCTTGCTTTGGTGCTTACTCTCCTTAATTTGATGTTTGCTAAGCCTAATCTTCAATTATAAAGTGGTTTAGAGGTGTTTTGAAGAGATTTATAGAGTGGAGGCCATCGCTAGGTTAAGAGGAATGAATAGTGACGGCTGAAAAATGAGAAAAAGGTATTCTCCAAACCCTAACAGCCCTTTTAAACTCCTAATCCCGAAATTCCCCTTTGGGCCTAGCTGTTAAGCCCAATTAAGCAGTTTTTCACCATCTGAAACTTGTTTCAGTCATATCTCCCAAATGGTGAGTCCGTTTGGCTAATGTGACCACTCTACGGAATTGTAAACCATCATCCGGAGCCAATGGAAGTGATTTCAGGTCAAAATTCCTTTTCAGTCAAAAGCTATGGTCAAAACAAGATCAGCTCGGGGCAAAAAGGTCATTTAAAAATCGAAAAAAATCATGAACATGGGAAATGACCCCAATAGTCGTCTCCCAAAGTTACATGACCATACGACTTCGCATGTGAAAGAAATAAATATTCTACGATCCTCTGATGCGTAGGATGCGGGTCGTTACACTTAGTGTATCTCACAGCGCATGGAATAAAATATAATAATAACATACTTGACATAAAACAGGCGAGACAGTGCATAAACTGAAAACTAAACCATCATAGCAGCGGAAAATCCAAAATACAGCTTATGTTCCACATCATCATTATTACAACTTTTAAAACTGTCTCCAAAGCAAAATAAGAAAGGTACACTACTAATGCCCAAAGTAGTGACCAGCAGCGACACAGGGAGATTATATATATATATAAATATATAAATATATATATATATCATGTGTAGAAGCCTTCTGCTCGCCTCCGGTACAGCTACTCGTGCATAATCACCTGACATGTCTCTAGTCTGCCCGTTTAAGAGCACCCAGAGTAATAAGAAGAGACATAAAACTCTGGGTCAGAAAAAATCTGGTATGAGCGATAAGCAGCAAAACAGAACAATAACAGGTATACTAAACCATACCTGAACTTGGACCAGCAACCAAAGAGTTAGGACAACAAGATGTACAATACTCTAAGGTGACACTAACATATGGTGTAAAGATATGGGGGTGGGGGTGTGCATGTCATAGTGATGTCAAACAATCAAGCATAGCAACCATCCTCGCATCTCTCACTCAGTGCGTAAAGCATACGATATCCACCGCTTTGATCACCCAATCCTTGCTATGATCACTCTGCCCCATGGAGTCATGATGGCTCCACTGCACTGATCCATAGCCACTAGTCCTTGCTATGTCCACTCAGCCCCATGAGGTCATGATGACTCCACTACACTGGCTCATAACCATGCTATGATCACTTTGCCCCATGGAGTAATAACTACTCCACTGCACTGATCCGTAGCCTAACATTCGTCTTGGTGGTGAATCAAAGTTATGCACGTCGATAACCCCTTAGTACATGTCCCGCAGCAAAGCCTAACTCATGAAGTTAACTCGTTGGTTCCCAACTGGATCCTGAGTTACAACTTCCTATTTGAACTACCTTTGCGTCTCGGGTTTTGGTCATCATCCCGGTTCGTGACTCTTTAGTTCCTCAGCTCATAACTCGTCGGTCCATGGTCCTCCACGTCGGCTCGTGACGTCCTGCTCGTGAACCACCTTCGGGTCATGGAGTCCACTCATGACCCTTGTCCTGGTCGTGATGATGCTCGGGTCGTGACCTACCTCCTGGCTCGTGGTCCTTCAGCACGGGCTCGTGACTCTTGCCTGATTCGTGGTCTACCTCCGCCAGCTCGTGGCACTCCTACCTAGTTCTTGGTCTGCCTCCTCCAGCTCATGGTGACTGGTTTGGCTCGTGCAACATCCAGGTGATTCGTGACATACAAGTGGGACTGGCTTGTGGAAAGTAGGTGCTCCACGATCGGGTCTAGGGTCGTGATGCCTGCCCACGAACGGGACTGGTCTGACCAATTTCTGCAACTTTTCTGGCAAGCAATTTATGCCATACGACGGTATTTTCGACCAATTTAACTTTTCTATGCAATCACAAACCATTTCAAACAGTCATAGCAACATGTACAATCGACCATAAACACCAAAACAACAATTTAACATGTCAATACGGATCAAACATACCCAAAACCCATATTTTCCCCTTAAGCATGTTTAAGCAAATCAAATGATAGGATTAGCAAAACTTAACCAAATTAACCCAAACTTCTAACAGAGGTCTAAAACGGTGCTTAAGAATTTCTAAACAATTTTCCAGAATTTATTAATACATAAATTCGCTAATTAACACTAATTAACCATAATTAGTGTAAAAACAATGCTAATCACTCACCTTAGCCACAAATTACTTATAGATCTAAAAGTATCTCTGATTTGGGGCGTCTTCCTATGCAACACAGCAGCTCAACTCTGATTTGGTGTTGATTTTTTGTAGATCTTCTTAATTAGTGATTAGAAGGTGATTTGAGGAGATTTTAGAAGGTGGAGGCCATGGCTTGGGTTAGAGAAATGTTTTAGGTGGCTAAAAAAATGAAAAAAGATCGTTTCCTAACTGGTTTCAGCCTCCCCATAACCCTAATCCCGGAATGGGTTATAGGCCTATCTGCTAATCACCCTAATTAGGCTCGGTTAAGCTGATTTTCACCTTCTAAACCTTGTTTCAACCATATCTCGCAAACGGTGGGTCCTTTTGGCTAATGTGACCACTCTACGAAAGATAAACCATCATCTGGATCTAATGGAAGTGGTTTCAGGTCAAAATTCCTTACTAATCAAAAGTTATGGGCAAAACGGTCATTTAAAAATTGGCAAAAATTGTGAACATGGGAAATGACTCTAATAGTCGTTCCCCAAAGTTACACGACTATACAACCTTATAGAAAAAGGAAATAAATATTCTACGATCCTCTGATGCATAGAATGCGGGTCGTTACACTCTTCCCCCCCTTAAGAAATTTCGCCCTCGAAATTCCTTAACCAAAAACATACAAAGGTGTTCTGCATACCTATCAGTCATTCACAAACAATCAAACACATAAAACAAACAAAACAAACCTATCTTAGCATGCTGAAAGACTAAATAAAAATGAAAACCTTACCATGCAAAGAGTTCTGGATACGTCTCCCTAATGATCTCCTCTGTCTCCCAAGTACAGTCATTCTCATCCTCGCCCTACTGAACCTTGACTAGATTCACCGCTTTCCTTTGAAGTTTCTTCGTATCATGCTCGACAATACGAATCGGCTTGCGGTTCCCAACCGCCTCTGGTTCTACTTCGATATCATCCCACTGATCAGGTGAAATAGTCACATCGGGGTCATGCACGAATTTCCTTAACCGGGAAACATGAAATTAGTTATGAACTCCCGCCATCTTGTCCGGCAACTCAACTTTATATCCCAAATTCCCAACTTGTTCGAGAACTGGGAATGGACCAACAAATCTTGGTGTTGACTTGCCTCTCCTACCAAATTGAATCGCGCTCTTTAACGGAGAAATCTTGATAAACACCAAGTCGCCAATGGAGAATTTTAAATCTCTTCTCCTCTTATTGGCATAACTCTTCTGCCTATCTTGGGCAGCCTTCATCTGTTGTTGGATAACTTTGATCTTATCTGAGGTTTCTCTTATCAAATCTGGCCCAAGCACAAATTTCTCACCAGTTTCTAACCAACATGATGGTGGGTTGCTCGGTCTTCCGTACAAAGCTTCAGCCATGCCAATACTGGATTGAAAACTATTATTATATGCGAACTCCACTAGATGCAAATGGTCATCCCATGATCCACCAAAATCTAATATGCAAGCTCTCAAGATATCTTCTAATACTCGATTCACCCTCTTTGTCTGACCATCGGATTGAGGATGATACACGGTACTGAGATGTAATTCTGATCCTAATACCTCTTGTAAGCTCTTCCAAAATCCACTAGTAAACAACGGATCTCGATTGCTTACAACGCCTTTGGGTATTCCATGAAATTTCACTACCCACTTCATATACAGTTCCGCTAACTTAGCTTTTGTTCTATTGGACTTGACGGGTATAAACCTTGCACTCCTGGTCAATCGGTCCATATTCACCCAAATGCTATCATGACCCGATCTAGTCCTTGGTAACCCATCAATGAAATCCATTGAGACTTGTTCCCATTTCCATTCGGGGATTTCTAATGGTTGCAACAAACCACTAGGTTTCTTTTGCTCAGCTTTAACTAACCGGCAATTCATGCTATTGGATATAAACTTCCCAACATTTCTTTTCATCCCTTCCCAGTAGTAGGTCTGCTTCATGTCTCGATACATTTTATTACCATCGGGGTGCATCGTCAGTTTCATGTGATGACATTCTCTAAGTACTTCTTCTCTCAATCCATTTACATTGGGCACAACTAGTCTCCCATTCTTTCTAAGCCATCCATCTCAATCAAGCCCATACTTGTTCATCTCCTCGTCGATTCCCATCTCTAACTTGGAGATGATTTCCAATAGGTTAGGGTCGTCCCTCTGACCAGAACCAATCCGGTCAATCATAGTGCGTCTGATCGTCCAACTTTCTAACATCTCTAAATCCAATTTGCACTTTGGTCTGAAATCGTACCCTGCGATCTACTCCAGTTGCTTCCACTCAAGAAACATAGCCCCTAAACTAGCATCTCTTCTACTCAATGCATCAGCTACCGCATTACCCTTTCCTGGTGTATATGCGATATCGAAATCATAGGAAGCCAAGAATTCTAACCATCTTTGCTGTCGGAGATTTAAATCCTTCTGAGAGAAGAGATACTTTAACGATTTATGATCGGTGAACAACTCGAATCTTTCTCCCAAGAGATAATGTCTCCACATCTTCAACGCGAATACGATCGCTGCTAATTTCAAATCATGGGTAGGATATCTTTTCTCATGCAGTTTCAGCTATCGACTAGCATAAGCTTCAACCCTATCTCCTTTCTTCAATACAGCACCTAGTCTTGTACCACATGCATCCGTGTATACTGTCATCTCTTCATTCCCTTTAGGAATGACTTACACTGGTGCACGCGTTAACTTTTCCTTTAAGCTCTTGAATGCATTTTCGCACCTTTTGTCCCAAACGAAAACTTGATTCTTCTTGGTCAACTGAGTCAACGGTGCTGCTATCTTGGAGAAGTCTTGGAACTTACGATAATATCCAGCTAACCCCAAGAAACTTCTTACATCTGTTGCATTCATGGCCGTAGACCAATCTTGTACCGTAGCCACCTTCGCAGGGTCCATGGCAATACCATTCTCTGAAACAACATGGCCCAAGAATCTCACTTCCCTCCTCCAAAAGTGACACTTAGAAAACTTTTCTTTCAACTGGTGTTTTCACTACACCATAATGGCTATTTGGTAACCCTTTTTTTCAATCGCCAACACTTATTTGTGTTGTACTATAGTCACAAGAATAAGCGTTGCTATGTCAAAAAAGTGTTACCAAAAATACATAATTTTAATTTTTTTATTGCCAACGCTTATTTGTGTTGGTAGCGCTGATTTCCAAGGGTAAAAACGTAAACTGATGTACATAACCGTATTTCCCATTTTCCATTTGTTTGCCCAACGCTTTTGCAAACAACGACCGCCTAAATCGAATACCCAAATCCCGATTTCAGAAGAAAAAAAAAGCATGCTGAAGATTAAACACTTCAAATCCGCTGTCTATTTGGGTTTCAGGGATCACTGACACAAGAAGATTGGAACATTCATCCGTGATTATTTGGGTTTCAGAAACATTCAATCTACCCAAGGCACTTCAATCCCGATTCCAATCCCATTCAGTCACTTCAGGTATAATTTTTTTTTTGATTTTTGCTCACTTGATTCCTGTTTTTGTTGATTTTCCTCTACGTGTTTCATCTTGGGTTATGTGGTCTGATTTTTGACTCTTTGTCTTGGTTTTCTATTGTATCTGTTGGGTTGTTTATTGAGAGGCTTTCTAGTGAAGGTTAAAGGGTATTTATGCAAGCATTGCTTTTATTAGTGTTTGTTGCGGACAGCTTGCAGCCCGTCTTGGTGATTGATTCTCAGGGTTGCAGTTCAGTGAATGGTCTGTGTTTAGTGAGTTTTTCTTAGTAGCCTCTAGTTATGATTATGTAGGAAACTACTCTACAACCTAGTTTATCCATTTTGCTAGTGGTCAGTGAGTTTGTGCGACTGTCTTGGTAGCATCTTATGGTGGGTTTATCAGGGACAGCCCTTTAGCCACCGTTGGTGTACTGTTTGGCAAGTGAGAACGTAAAATTATCTGATTTAGTGAAGGTTAAAGGGTTATTAATAATACTATATGATTTTGCTGCTTAAAAGGTAAAATTAACACCATCTCCTATTTTTGTGAGCTGTGCAAAGGCTAGAGCTGTCATAAAACGTAACTTATTAGTATTAACCTGTTAGAAAAATCTATGGTAGTTCTTGGTAAAGATTTGGTACGAGTATTCCTTTCTTTTCCTGACTGTATATTTTTACTAATATTGTCAAGTTAAGTTATCCCCTCCTCTGCTTTCCAAGTTGAATTTCACCAAATTATTTATTTTAGATTCGGTAGCTCTTTACTGGTCATCAACAATGTGTCATGTTCCATGTCCTTGTCGTGTTTGTCTACCTCCTACACACTGTCATCAATTGGCAGAGTCTATGCTAAACAAACCAGCGCAAACCGATTACTACACGACATGTCATGTGCACCAACTGATTTACCGCTTTCTTCTTTACAACCATAGTTGAATTTTATTCATTAGACGTACATTAGCTTACTCTGGTGCAGACTATTGTATCATACTTAACCTAACTATATTACAAACGTTTATATAATAAACCTTAAGTCAAATGCATTCATGTACTGATGCGCTTTAAACTTAGGTGTATATTAATGAATTACATTGCAGCCATACGTGGTAAATATTATTTAAAAGGCGTACTATGCTATTTGTTGTTGGTGTTAGGTCCTAAATTGATGTAATTGTATACAAAATCAAATGACTTTTTTATGATGCTAGAGTAGAACGGGTATATTTAATGCTTTTCTTCCCCACGAATAATTTTTTCTTCCCTCTATGAGTTTTAACTTATATCCAACATTATATTGCTGCTATTTTGAATCATCTAGATAGCACACTGCATATCGTGTTGATGCGTGAAAACTATTGGCTTTAATGAACTTGGATTGTTGCATGCTTCCCAATTTAGCCATACAATTCACATCGTATGTTTTAACATTTGGATATGTCCAACCAAATAGACATGTATACAGTATGGTTTTTATAACGAACTTGATAGTTTTGCTAAATTAATGATCGTTTCTTTTAATTTTCTCTGTCTTTATTATCTTTTTTTATTATCTAAGGATATGCAGGACTACTGGAATTAAATAACCAAATGTGACTGGACAAGTTAAACTGGGTAATAAATGCATTTGAAATTCGTATAACATTCTTGTTGTTGTCATTTTTATTTACCGCTGTCTGTTTTTTACAGCTTGCTTATTTGATATGTGTAACATTTGAGCGTATTGAACAGCTTGCTTATTAGTTTCAGAAGGTGAATTTAAAGTAGTACATCATATACAAAGCGAGTCAAAATAGGAAGGCATGACAAGGTGTTGTTGAGCATGATTCATATGGGCTATGTGCATGTCACTATAGGGCAAGGCATTGAGATGAACTTGTGGTTCAAAGTTTGTAGCCATAGGAATAGTTCTAGAATTAGATAATCACGTCTTCAAATGAGCCAATTTATCTTCAAAATTGTGCTTTGGATCTGGAGGAGAATCTTCAGAAAGATCGTCATTTTTGCAATTATTGTCAAAAAGCTTAACAAGCTCAGGTTCCCCCCCCCTTTGCACCAAATAAATATGTGATAGGTGAAGCTTTGTCAAGAACAATACTGAAAAAGTGGTAGTTCTGAATCTTTGAAACAATTAAAACAGAGAGATAATTACTATTTATACTTTTATTAAACAAAGATTTGTAATTTTATAGATCCTGTATGCTTCTCTTGCAGGGTTTATTTTTGACTTCAGAATTGGGATGGTCATTACGGCGAAGGGAGCCTGTGCTAGCGATGCTTTGACTCTTACCGTTCATATTAGATCTGTGGTTTAATGAGTTGTGAGCTGAAATATTTGACTCTTCCACTGAAAATATCAGAAGAATATTTCTGACTAAGTAAGAAATCTTCAACCCAGTCTTCAGAAGTAGCTTTTCTGTTCTTTGTTTTTGCTATATTATGCAGCGTAATTGACTTTTGATTAAAACCTGGCTTTCTGAGTTTATGATTTTCCATAGTTCGATGCTGCTGATTTTTTTCGTATTTGTGTAACGGTGCCTGTAGTTAAATGGAAATGATTATGAGACCAACAGGCAGTGTTAGAGCAAAAATAGTTAACTTTGAGACTAGGCTTTCTTTGGAACTTGTTCCACAAATATGCTTGACTTGAAATTTTCAGTTTATTATATTCATAATCTTGTTTGCAAGGGCAGTGCTATCATGCAGAAAATAAAGGCTCAGTTTGAAATTTAAATGTGCACAACCTAGGTTAGATAGCAAGAGTTAAGAACAAATGATTTTGCTACATAACCGCTATAAAAGTCGAGCCTTCACCTCTCATCTACATTACTTAAATGTGAAATACATATCATGGTTGATTCTCTCCATGTAGTTCTACTTTGACATTGTTTGCATGCTTTGGTTCTGGATTAGTTTAAGAAAAAGATCCAAACTTAGCAGGTATTCCAACAGTAAGCCAAACCCCAACTGTTGGATTGAATGTATAGTTGCTTTTCGCATAGACTATTGCAGTGAACTTCCTGTAAAGAACAAGTTATTGTTCTTATGTATGGAAATGTATTCGGTTTAATTGGTTCTTATGTGTGGAAATGTGCAATTGTTCGATGTTCGCTTCTGAGGTTAATCCTATTGGTTTTGGGCATGTTTAACATGTAAGAAGTTTGCGTTAGTATAACAAGTTTATGTGTACTGTTAAATGGAAATGCTATGACAATTATAGTTATGACAAATTACTATTTTTAACATTTAGGAATAAGGATGGAACCAAAAGATAAGTGAACGAAGAAGGTTTGCAAATTTTTACTTCTTACCGGAACCTTTTCTCCTAATCGTTTTGGCAAGGTACTATTTTTTAACACTTACAATGTGTTTACTTCACTTGTTACTAATAGTTATTAGTGAGACTTGAGATAGAAGTTAGAGTTGGGGAAACCTCTTGATAATTGATGTATACATTTACGGTGCTTTTCCATCTTGATACTTTTGTTGTTTATCTATCTTCTGCAGATGTCCTCCTACTCAAGGCCTTCGACTGATTATCGTGATTATTTCCTAAGGTATTCTCCATCGGTCTATTCGGATGATTCGGGCGATCCTCCTCGAATTGTTTATTCATCCGAATCTCAAACACCAACTTTGTTTAGCGTCTACGAGAGAATAGAGTCAAGCTTAGAAAGGGATTTGGCATTCTTAAGTGTTCAGAATGTGACATCGCCTAGTAGGTCAACAACACCAACAAGATTGCCACTCCTGCCAACATTTTATGTTGGAGAAGCACAATCTCGAAGGTTGTTATGCCGTTGCAACATTGAACCAATATTCAGAACATGCTATTTGAATAAAAACGTTGGCCGTCGATATTTTATTTGTGCAAACACTGGAACTTTTAGAAATTGTGGATTCATCAACTGGATTGACAAACCATTATGTGATCGTGGTGTGGAATTTGCATTGGAGGTTCTTGAAGAAAACAAAAGGCTTAAAATTGAGCTTTATTTGCAGAATTTCATCGAGTTCAATAGACAAAAGATGTGTCAAAATTAAAAAGGTATGACATTGAAATTATAACATTTACTATTATTTGAAACTTAATTGATGTTATTTGATTAAATGCACGCAGGAAGCCGTAAAAGCGGAGGAAAAGATAAATTTTGGTGGTACAAGCTATGCAAAATTTTGGATGTAAGATTTGTTATATGGCTAGAGTTTCACGTTTGGTACTTGTAGACTTCAAATATGAAAAGCGTCTTGCATTATGTTAATTCTGCATTGTTGTTACTATGGAATCAAATATTGTATATGTATTAAATTTAGTATCTATATGTATTGAATTTTTTTTTATTAGTTCATACTGTGTTGTTGTCACGAATATGGATTTTTTTCCTTATTGATTTTGTTACATGTTACTATGTTGAGATAATATCATAGCTGAATGAATGCATATTAAATAGAGCTTATGCTATCTTATATGAAAATATAAGTGTTGCATGTTACAAACGCTTATAAGTGTTGCGAATATAATATTGCCAATGCTTATAAGCATTGTGAATGAATATTTGCCAACGCATATAAGCGTTACGAATGAATATTTTCCAAAGAATACAAGCGTTGCGAATGAATATTTGCCAACGCTTATACGTGTTGTAGATATTCCCAACCCCCCAACAGTGACACATATAAGTGTCACTGAAATTACTAGCGACGCTTATACTCGTTGGGAATCCCCTGTTTTGGTGTAGTGTTTCTCAACACCTCCATCACTATCCTAAAATGTTCCTTGTGTTCTTCCTCTATCCTTGAATAAACCAAGATATCATCTACGAACACAAGAACAAACTTATTCTATTGATCTCGGAATACTCTATTCATAAGATCCACAAAATATGTTGGTGCATTGGTCAACCCGAATGGCATGACCAACCACTCATAGAATCCAAACAGCGTCCGAAAGGCCATTTTAGCTATACTCTCAGCTTCCACCCTAAGCTGATGAAAACCTGTCACGAGATCCAACTGGGAGAACACTCTCGCGCCACTCAACTGATCAAACAAATCATCTATCCACAGTAGAGGATACTTATTCTTCCTCATCACCTTGTTCAACTCGCGGTAGTCCACACACAATCGAAGGGAACCATCTTCCTTGGTAGCAAACATAACTGGTGCTCCCCACTTAGAAACACTTCTTCTGATAAATCCCTTCTTCAAAAGATTGCTTACTTGCTCCCAAGCTCTCGCTACTCCCTTGGTACTATACGACGAAGTGACATCACTATAGGTTTGGCATCTTTCACTAAATCAATACGAAACTCAATCTCTCGGTGTGGTGGAAGTCCGGTCACTTCCTCAAAGATGTCCGGATACTGGCCAACCACGGGCACATCTGACAACTCATCATGCAGGATGTCGAGGGAATTTAGAAAACAAGCCATTACCCCATCACTAGGTAGACCACCAAACACTACCCTCCGCCCATCATCCTCTCTAACTATCACCAAAAAGCCTTTACAGTCTACCACCACCCCGTACCTTTGGAGCCAATCGACTCCCAAAATATTGCCAAACCCAGTAAAATCCAAAACAAAACAATCACAAACAAACATACATCCATGACTCGATAAGGCCACATTACGACAAATCATACTAAGGCTAGTCGAACTACCAATTGGGTTCGTCACCACTAAAGGTCTATCGACTATCTCGGATTCCAATCCCAACCTATCTACCAGGTCACTAGATATGAAGGAACGGGAAGCTCCGGTATTAAACAATACTAGAACAGGAACATCATAAACAGAAAGCATACCTTAAATGATGACATTCTTTCCTTTATCCGCCGCAGTTGGGGCATTCGACGAAGAAGGAACAACATTAATAGCATATGCTTTTAAAATCTGCTTCTCTTTAGGGGGTTGCGGACACTTGTCCTTGTAATGACCCACTTTTGGCCATAATTGAAGCACTTCCTGCCCACTGGCTTTGCTCGACATTCTTTAGCATTATGGCCCTTCTTGCCACAGCTAAAGTTCACTCAACATCTTTCTTATTCTTCTTCTTCTGGCCATCCTTGGTCTGATTATGCTTTCTCTTATTCTAAGAACCATTCTTTCCTCCACCGCTTGCTTGTGGCTTTGGCTCTTTTGTAGATGCAACCTCAGTCTTTGACTTAGGGTATAGACTCTCTGATCTCAAAGCTTTCCCCACAATCGATTCAAACGTCTCATCGATGTTGTTATTAAGCCTTTCCCCCAAGTACCCATCCGAGCCAGTAATGAACTTCTCGTTCTTCTTCTCGACAATGTCGATAAGGGATAATCCAAACTTCGATAAAGTATCGAACTCCGCAATATATTCTGAGACTGCCCTACCATTATGCTTAAGTTCCAAGAACTTCCTAAACAACTCTGACTTTTGGGCAGCTGGGATAAACTTATCACTGAATCGGGCCTTAAACTGATCCCAGGTAACTTGATCCTTAGGGGTAGCTGCCTTAATAGCATTCCACCAATTCATAGCCCATCCTTGCTGCTGACGGGAAGCTAGCTTCCTCTTCATCGCTTCTTCGATTCCCAAATCCTCGAAGATATGCTCACAACTATTGAGCCAATCCTGAACTTCTGTAGCCGACTCTGTTCCATGAAACGGTTTTCCACCAAGACTAGTGTAGTCTTTACAAAGCTTGGCGAAATCGGCCCTAGGCTCCTGCACCGCTACACCACTACCACTTCCAGCATTAGGAGCTTCCCTCTAAACATCCCTAAGCATCTCCCTCATGAAGTCAATGAACATCGTCCTCATATCAAGAGCATTCCCATTATTAGCTCCTCTACCAGTAACCCTCGTATGTCGGCTCATCGTTCAATATGTAAGGAGAAAACGATTAACCATCTCTTCAGTGGTGCTAGTGCAGTGCGACTCCATCCTTAAATATACTAATAGTGTGTGTGTATATATATTGAGAACCAAAATATCACAAATACGCGCTCTCATATACGTACTATCTCTCCCTGGTGTCTTTCCCTAGGTTAACTACGCAACCTAGAGCTCTGATACCAAGTGTGACGGCTCGCCCTGCACCAGCCGACATTTCCAATGAAAGTGCGCTGTACAGATGTCCAACCAGCATGGGACGGTCATCAAAGAAAGGAAAAGAAAGGAATTTTAACTAACAAGGAACCTGTAGTGTATCTCACAGTGCATGGAATAAAATATAATAATAACATACTTGACATAAAATAGGCGAGATAGTGCATAAGCTGAAAACTAAACCATCATAGCAGCAGAAAATCCAAAATACAGCGTATGTTCCACATCATCATTATTACAACTTTTAAAACCGTCTCCAAAGAAAAATAAGAAAGGTTCACTACTAATGCCCAAAGTAGTGACCAGCAGCGACACAGGGAGATTATATATATGTATATATATATATATATATATCAAGCGTAGAAGCCTCCTGCTCGTCTTCGGTACAGCTACTCGTGCATAACCACCTGACCTGTCTCTAGTTTTCCCGTTTAAGAGCACCCAAGTTAATCAGAAGATACATAAAACTCTGGGTCAGACAAAAGTCTGGTATGAGCGATAAGCAGCAAAACAGAACAATAACAGGTATACTAACCCATACCTGAACCTGGACCTGCAACCAAAGAGTTAGCACAACAAGATGTACAATACTCTAAGGTGACACTAACATATGGTGTAAAGATACGGGGGTGGGGGTGTGCATGTCATAGTGATGTCAAACAATCAAGCATTGCAACCATCCTCGCATCTCTCACTCAGTGCGTACGATATCCACCGCTTTGATCACCCAAATCTTTGCTATAATCACTCTACCCTATGGAGTCATGATGGATCCACTACACTAATCCATAGCCACTAGTCCTTGCTATGTCCACTCTGTCCCATGAAGTCATGACGAATCCACTGCACTGGCTCATAGACATGATATGATCACTCTGCCTCATGGAGTAATAATTACTCCACTGCACTGATCCGTAGCCTAACATCCGTCTTGGTGGTGAATTAAAGTTATGGATGTCAATAACCCCTTAGCACATGTCCCGCAGCAAAGCCCAACTCATGAAGTTAACTCATTGGTTCCCAACTGGATCCTTAGTTACAACTTCCTATTTGGACTACCTTTGCGTCTCGGGTTTTGGTCATCACCCCGGGTCGTGACTCTTCAGTTCTTCAGCTCGTAACTCGTTGGTCCATGGTAGTCCATGTCGGCTCGTGACGTCCTACTCGTGAACCACCTTTAGGTCGTGGAGTCCACTCATGACCCATGTCCTGGTCGTGATGATGCTCGGGTCGTGACCTACCTCCTGGCTCGTGGTTCTTCAGCACTGGCTCGTGACTCCTGCCTGATTCGTGGTCTGCCTCCTCCAACTCGTGGCACTCCTGCCTGGTTCGTGGTCTGTCTCCTCCAGCTCGTGGTGACTGGTTCGGGTCGTGCAACATCCAGGTAGTTCATGACATACAAGTGGGATTGGCTCGTGGAAAATAGGTGCTCCACGGTCAGGTCTAGCATCGTGATGTCTGCTCAAGAACGGGACTGGTCTGACCAATTTCTACAACTTTTCTAACAAGCAATTTACGCCATACGACGGCGTTTTCGACCAATCTAACTTTTCTATGCAATCACAAATCATTCCAAACAGTCATAACAACATGTACAATCGACCATAAACACCAAAACAACAATTTAACATGTCAATAAGGATCAAACATACCCAAAACCCATATTTTCCCCTTAAGCATGTTTAAGCAAATCAAGTGATAGGATTAGCAAAACTTAACCAAATTAGCCCAAACTTCTAACAGAGGTCTAAAACGGTGTTTAAGAATTTCTAAACATTTTTACAGAATTTATTAATACATAAATTCGCTAATTAACACAAATTACTCCTAATTAACCTATAATTAGTGTAAAAACAATGCTAATCACTCACCTTAGCCACAAATTACTTATAGATCTGAAAGTATCTCTGATTTAGGGCGTCTTCCTATGAAACTCCAACTCTGATTTGGTGTTGATTTGCCTTGATTTGATATAGATCTTCTTAATTAGTGATTAGAAGTGATTTGGGGTGATTTTAGAAGGTGGAGGCCATGGCTAGGGTTAAAGAAATATTTTAGGCGGTTGAGAAAATGAAAATAGATCGTTTTCTAACTGATTTTGGCCTCCACATAACCCTATTCACGAAATGGATTATGGGCCTAGCTGCTAATCACCCTAATTAGACCCGGTTAAGCTGGTTTTCACCTTCTAAACCTTGTTTCAGCCATATCTCCCAAACGATGAGCCGTTTGGCTAATGTGACCACTCTACGGAAAGGTAAACCATCATCCGAATCTAATGGAAGTGGTTTCAGGTCAAAATTTCTTACCAATCAAAATTTATGGTCGAAACAAGATCATCTAGGGGAAAAACGGTCATTTAAAAATTGGCAAAAATCGTGAACATGGGAAATGACTCTAATAGTCGTTCCCCAAAGTTACACGACTATACGACCTCGTACGAAAAAGAAATAAATATTCTACGATCGTTTGATGCGTAGAATGCGGGTCGTTACACGAATTTACAAAACAAGCATATATATATATATATATATATATATGTATATATATATATGTATATGTATATATATGTATATATATATAATGACCTGAAACATTCTGATAGGGCAAAAAAATGCCTGAACCGGTCGACTGGTTCAAATCAACCAGTCGACTAGTCAGATAATTTTGTCTCAGTAATGACTAGTTCTGAATATTTTTAAATATATACGATTTCATACTTTTCAACCAGTCGACAAATTTGTCTCAGTAACAGCTACTTCTGAATATTTTTAAATATATACGACTTTATACATTTCAACCAGTCGACTGATGAATTTTTAATCAGTCAACTGATTCGAAATAGCACATATGTTCTGAAAGGTTGTCTTCGTTCACGAAGAGAAATCTCTTTATTTCTGAAAGGAAATGGAAGCTTCTTTTGGTTATAACTCTTCATGGAGAATCGCTACCTTTCTACCATTATATAAACACTTCAAACATGATTTATAATCATTGAATTTCATTCTATTCTCTCTATTCTTTGATTTATACTTTTATATTCATTGCAAACAAAAGTTCTCTCAATTTTAAGTTACTTGTTGAATCCTTGATAACATTTCATATATCTTGATTCGAAAAGCAACAATCTTCCTTAAATCTTTGTATTCAAATCATATACTCGAGGATAAGTTTATAGGAAGGGTGTACTTAAACCGTTGACTATCTGTGTTTTGTCAAAGAACACAATGCAGAAGTCAAAATACTTGTAATTGTTGAAGTCCTGTGTAGTTGCTCGGGTGAGAGGCATCCTTGTTGCGGCTCGGTTGTACTGACCTATTCCTCCTGGTTAAGAGAGGGCGTGATAGTGAATTCCGAAGAGAAGCTTCGGGACTGGACATAGGTGGGAAGTCCGAACCAGTATAAAAGTCCTGGTGTCGTTTTTATTGCATTTACTTTTGATATATTACTATAGCGTAGCTTTTTACCTGCGTAACTATTAGCTAGTTTATCATTTCCGCTACATTCATATATGTATCCTGCTTAAGTAGTATACACTGACTTTTCATTTGGTATCAGAGCAAGACCATCATTTAACCATAAAACAATTATCTAATATTTAGACAATATAGATAATAACACTAGTACTAGCAATAATACCGGATATACTGAAGGCCAACCCATTGCAAGACCACCCTTCTTTAATGGCATGAATTATAGTTATTAGGCTATATGAATGAGGATATACATGCAGGCAAATAGTTATGATGCATGAAACATTACATAAAAAGAGTACACACAACCTACTATACTATATACTGAATGTTCTGCATCTGAAAAAGCCGAGGCTACTGCTAATGCTAAGGCTATGAATATGTTGCATTATGCTTTAGGTAGAAAGGAGTTTAACCGGAATTATATGTGTAACACAACATATGAAATATGGAGAACACTCAAAATTACTCATAAAGGAACTAACAAGGTTAAACAAAGCAAAATATCTATGCTTAAGAATCAATTTCAAAAATTTAAGATGAATGAAAATGATTCCATAAATGATATGTATTCATGTTTCTAAAATATTTATCACTCTTTGTTAGGATTAGGAGAAAAGTATTCCGATTTTGATATAGTGTCAAAAAATTTGAACTGTTTAACGGACGAATAAGAGAGAAAAGTATTAGCAATCGGAAAAGCTAATGATCTCTCTGTCATGAAACCTGAAGAATTAATTGGTAATCTAATGTCTTATAAAGTAAATTTGCAGGCAAAGAAAGCACAGGTACAAAATAAGAAAATTTTAGTTTTCCATGCTGAGAAAGAAGATTCAGATTCAGATGAAGAAGATATTGCTTTTGTAGCAAAGAATTTGAGAAAGTTTCTAAAATACAAAAAGGCGTAAGCAAAAATGTGAAAAAGAATTCATCAAAAGAGCCTGATCCTACACTGGTAGAATGCTTCAATTGTCACAAGACCGGGCATTATCAAAAGAATTGTCCAGAACTGAAGAAAATTCACAAAAAGGAAAAATCAAAGAGATGAGCTTTTTCAGTCACTTGGGGTAACTCGGATTCATCTTCTGAAAGTGACAGCGATAGTGAAAGTAAGCAAGCAAACATATGCTTCATGGCTAAGGATAATGATGTAAGTTATTTTACTTTTGATGAATTAGTAGAAATTAATACTAAAATTTTAGAATCTAGGAAAATGTTTAAGCAAAAGTTTAAACAAGCTAATGAAGATAAAAAGAAAGCAGAATTGGAAAGAAATCTTTTAAAAGATGAAAAAAAAAATAGAAGATGAGATTAGAAAATTACAAGAATCTCTTGTAGTTGCAAATTCTCAAATTTCTATGTTGAGTCAAGAAATTGAGACTCAAAAGAATAAGAACGATTTATTAGCTTCTAAAAATCATGATTTAAATACTAAAATTAAAATTATAGAGTTGGAAAATTCTAGTTTAAAAATTAAGTTAGAAAGCATTTCTAAAAATGTTAACAACTTTAACAAAGGTAGAGAGAATTTATATAAAATATTAGAAAACTCTCAACCAGTTTTTAGTAAAAAAGGAATCGGATATAATCAAAAAGCTAAATCAAAAATGAAATCTAGTTCTAAATTTTTTACTTTTAAACCGGAAATTTCTAGTAATATTTCTACTAAGAAAAAATACTCAGGAAATATTAGTATATGGATTCCGAAGACAAATAATGTACTTATTAGGAATAAATATATTAAAAAAAATTTAGATTCTGTTCATTATAATGATAATTATTTTTTCAAAAAGGATCTTGAACCCTCTAAGGTTTGGCTTCCTAAGATTTAACCCTTAGGACCCTAACGAAGGAAGTGGGTACCAATGAAAATTTTTAAATTATTTTTTGCAGGTCCCACTCAACAAAAACAGAGGAAAATGGATACTAGACAGTGGTTGCTCAAAACATATGATAGGGGACAAAGAAATGCTAACAAATATCATTTAATCAAAAGGAGGAACTGTCACATTTGGAGATAATTCCAAAGGATATATTATCAGCAAAGATGGTGTGAGCAATTACGGTATATCTAATTCACCTCTTATTTCAGATGTTTTATTGGTTAAGAACTTAAAACACAATTTATTAAGTATCAGTCAACTATGTGATAAAGGTTTTAAAATATCTTTCTCTGAAAATAAATGTAGTATATTTGATTCAAATCAAAATCTTATTTTTAAAGGAAATTGAGATAAAAATATTGACGTTTTGAATATGGCAGTTAATAATAATCCAAGTATGTGTTTATTAGCCAAAGACAATGATCCTTAGTTATGGCACAACGATTTTGTTATATTAATTTTAAAACAATAAACAAGATATCTAAAAATGATCTTGTAAGAGGTTTACCCAAAATAAAATTCAAAACTGAGAATTTATGCGATGCTTTTCAACTTGGAAAATTAACCAGATCTTCTTTTAAATCTAAAAAGGATATATCAACATTACAACCACTTGAATTACTACACATGGATTTATTCGGACCAACTCAAGTTCAGACTATAAATCATAATAAATATGTGTTTGTAATTGTTGATGATTTTTCAAGATACACTTGGACGATATTTTTAAAGAATAAAAGCAACACTTTTGATATCTTTAAAGATTTTGTCAAACAAATTCAAAATTTAACTGTTAGACCAAAATGTGGTTCTAACACCCAAATTGACTAAAAGCAGAATGAAATAAGATCAAAAGTAAAATGGAGACACAGAATTTATAGTGGTTCGGCGAAGAAAAGCCTACGTCCACTTGTCAATCACTATTCTTGATGATATAGTTGTAATTACAATGAGATATTCACTCAATTTCACTTACAACTCACATACATTCACTCAATTGTCTCAAAACAAGTGTTGAAAGACGATTTGGATTATCCGGGAGTGCTGGAATTCGGTTTATGAAGGTGATTGAACTCTCAAAGTGCCAAAAAGAAGATCCTTTTCATTGCCTCCAGACAGGGTATTTATAGGTGAAAATTTGCTCAGAACCCGATCCGGATCGGAGCCACGTGTCTACCATCCCATCATCCTCGGGTTCAGATGTATTTAAGTGTTGACAACGCATCAAAGCAGTGGACATTGTGGGAAGGAACTGGTCATACCCGCTCCGCATAACCAGGCGATCATGGAGGAGAGTGATGTGGAATATGGGTTCGGATCGGAGGAGCGTGCAGGAGGGGTTCGGATCGGGACATCCGATCCGACCCGAATTATGCTGAAACTAAACTCTTATCCATTTCTTTCTGCTCCGTCCCTACCTGGTAGTAGCTCGCCGATTTGATTGATGATAGCTCTCTGATTCGACTGGTGATAGCTCTCCGATCCGACTGGCGATAGCTCTCCGATCCGACTGGTGATAGCAGTGTCTCTTTGATCCGATCCGCAACATCTCTCTGATCCGATCCGCTATGATGCTTTCTAAGTTCTTCAACATTTCACATCTCGACTTTGTGTTGCCCAGTTCACCAAGTGGGCTAACATTTTGCCCCCTCAAAGGATGCTTTTGTTTGAAACAGAGCATGCTTTGATGTCGTCTAACAACTAGTCCTTGAATTTGAATCGTCAGAAAGTCATTTCTTTTCGTTTGCGAAGACGCATTGCTTTGTAAAAATTCGTGTCTTTTATCACTTATATATATACACCGTAAAATACACGACTTATTTTCCTCATTTCTGAATAATTCTAGGAATTCTTCTTGATGTCCCGTGATTCTTCCGGGTACGCATTTTCTGAATTTCTCTCCTTTTAATTCCACTTGCATTCTAAGTTAGAATGCACAATTTCATTTGTTCTGGGTCCTGACCCGAACAACCTTTTACTTCTTTTCTCGTTTGACATTGGGTTTGCAGGCTGAAATGTGCTGCTAGGCTCGTTCCCCGGTCCGAACGGAAAAACAGGATGGGAATACAAGTAGTCGCCACAACTGTATATAAATCCATCGTCCGCCTCCTCTTTCCTTTCTTCCTTTTTTTTATTGCTCTTCGCCCGACTGATTCCACTCCGAAACCCTAACTTTCAGGATTTTAGAAAATCTGAAATTATCCCGTCAATCTTCAATTTAAACACCTCGGTAGGTTTTAAAACTTCAATTAATTTTGTAACAATGGGTTTCAATTGAGATTTTCGATTGATTTTGAATGATTTGAGCATGGACCCTCTCCTGCTTCGATGTCGTGTCTCCCTCCTCCCCTGCCGTCGTCGTGGGTGGTTCTACCACCATCTCGAGGCGCTGAGAGGTTAAATGAAGCATGCGCTCGTCTTTAACTGGAGCTTTGGAGATGAATGTGGATTTGACTGTGGTTGAGGAAGGGGAAGAAGAAGAAGAGGATTGGGGAGATCGGCTCGGGTTGGAGTATAGAAGATGGATAAGAAGGAAAAGAAGAGAGGTTCACAAGTCCGGATTGGGTCGGGGCAAAGGTCAAAGATGGAAACAGAGCTCATTTGACCGGATCGGGTCGGAGAGGATTCTCAAAATCGAATCGGACCGGAAAGTGAAAAAGGAGGAGAAGGGTGTGGTTGCTTAATCCGATCCTGACCGTTCAAGAAGTCCACCTCTGAACCGATCTGACTTCGATTCCTGGGCTCCAATGAGATATCCGAGCTCAAAGCTACGCCCCCGATCCGATCCAATGAATGCGCCCGAACCGAACCGAAGTGCAACCTTCCTTAATGCATAAAAACTCGTTTAACTAGCCCAATCAACTTTTGGCATAGTCTTCAATTTAATGGACAGTTAGGATAGTGCCTTGCGAACATAACTGAACATCAAGAACTACTTCAATCCTTTATACTTTGCCAAAATTTTGCGTCGCACTTTTAAACATTTACTTTACACTTTCCGCATACACTGTTTACACTTTAGTTTGCACACATGCACGGGGGGATACGGGCTAATTTACTCTAACTTGTGTTATTGCTTCTTCAATAGTTTTATGACCATGAGACCCAGACGCTCTTCTAGACTAGCTGAGAAGAAGGAAGCCCCGGATATATCCAACAAAGTTACTCTCGAGGACATATCTTCTCCTTCGGATCCGGAATGGAATGACGAGGGTTCAGGCTATGAGGTTGGAAATTGCGAAAGTGACAATGTGTCTTCGGAGGGTGAAGTTTCTCTAGGCTTTGAAGAGGAAGGAGGGATTGGTGACGACCGGGCTCCAAATGAGTTTGAATCGGCTGTCATATTGGAATCACCCCAAGATTCTGTTGAATCAACAATCGACAACGACAGACTTATCCGAATTTGTTTAAAATACGGGATATTACAAAGGGACACCCTGGTGCCTTCGAGAACTGACCGTCCCCACAACCCTCCAGAAGGGTATATGGCAATTACTCGGTTGATGTGCATGGTCGGTGCTATCCCTCCATTTTCTCCTTTCATTGTCGATTTTCTAAGACAAATGCGGATTGCCCCCATGCAGCTACACCCTAATTCTTATGCTTACTTATACACCTTATATGTAGCATACCGTGAGATCGTAGGCATAGAGCTCACTTTTGATGGCGTTCATTTCTTTTACAACTTCAAGCATCGGACTCGAGAGACTCCTTCTTTCTGCTATTTTGAGTCTGTCCGTATAAGGAAGATAATTTCAGCGCCATTTAGTAGTAAAGCTGGAGATTCCAGGCTGGAATGGTTTTATGTGAAGCGACAACCAGGGTGTGCTAGGAGGTGGACAAAATCAAGTAAAGCACTGGTTTTCTAAATCTCGAATCTATATATTTGAGTCATCGCCTTAATTCGTTTTTCTTTTTGTTTGTAGTCGATAACCCAAAACAAATATCAGACCATGTATTCTTTGACCGGATGCACCAGCTCCTTAATGGCGATCAGAAGTTTTTGACTATTGACGAAGTCCTTAAGGACGAATATCTTCATTTTCATGGGATGCTATCTGTTACTCGTAGCATTGGCCACGGGACGGCTCCATATGTTTATATTCCTCCAGTGGATGTAGTCCCAGAGACAGGGGAAGGTTCGGGAGCTCCTACAGTGCCTCTCCAAACTTCACCCTCTCCATCTTCTACTCAGGATGATGAATTGGCTAACTTGACCAAAAAGAATCGCGAAGGGTATACTGTTCCTGAGGATGCCATTTCTCCAGAAAGGTCAACGTCTTCCAAAGAGTCGCCAATTGATGCTTCCGAGGGAGATGTCCCTAGTACTGATGACCCATTATTTCAGGGTTTGGGGGATCTCCCCTTACCTGAAACTATATACACTTAAGAGGATTTTAGGAAGGATCCTTTAGTTTTCACCTCTTCTGAAGAGACTACTCCTGCTAAGGCCAAAGAGCCTGCCCGTACTAGTCTAGCTTCGGACTCGGGTTGGTTGGGGGGAAAAACACCACTTAGGACACACTTTACACAATAACATTACAACTCACTGCATCTTTCTCTTTGTGAAAATGTTGATCCTGAATATCATTTGTTTTATTGTGCAGGCACGATGTCCCGATCTTACTATGATATCAGGAAACTTCGCCGCAGCATGTCTAATCCTCCTCATGATATTGAGTATGATCGCCGCGACGATCGCAGTAGGGAGGAGAGAAGGCCTTATGAACCCTATTGCTCTCGAACTTCGCGTTCTCGCTCTCCTGTTCAGACGGACCCAGAGAGACATAAAGGTTATCAAGGTCGTCGGGAAGAGGATAGGCCACAACCGAAAGACTCCACCTCTTCCCAAGAAAAGCGCAGTAGAGAGAGAAGTCCGCCAAAAGATACCGAGTCGCGAAGTAAACGCAAAGTCTCTGCTAAACGGCCTAGAACAGATAAAGAGACTATTGAATCCTCCACGCACAGAGATACTGAATTGACGATCCCCGCCCCTCCACCACTAGATGCTGAAACTGCAATCAAGCGGGCGTATTTGGAGGAGCAATTTCCCGAACATTACTTCGAGAACTTGACTTTTTTACCTGCCCTCGAGCCAATTTCTTCCAGGTGGGCAGATGAGGCCAAAGCAAAAATAGATGCGGTCGAAAAACAGTATTCTGAAATGTTCAAATATTCACGCAACCTTTCCAGAATCATCAGTACTCTAATCATGAATGCTGATTCGATGCAAAAAACCGCGGAAGATGATGCAAAGGCCTTAAAGAATCAAGGAAAAGATTTGGAGGACACACAGGCCCAGCTTGCTGTTGCTCAAAGGGATGCTACTAGCTTCAAACAACAATTTGAAGATATGCAAAAACGTTACCATGAATTGCTTGAATCTCACACTCAAGAGCATTCTGAGTTAAAAAAGCAAGCTGAAGATGCTAAGTCAGATGCCGCTAAAACGCGCCTTGCTTACGCTGACCTTGAACGGAAAAATGCCGAGTTGGCAAGGAGGAATGCTGAGCTAGAAAAGAAAAATGCTGACTTGGCTTCTAAGCTAATGGAGGCGGAGAACAGAGCTGCCCTGGCGGAGGGTAACGTTGAATGTGCTATCAAATCCACTGAGGAGGCCCGCAAACAATTGGCAGAGGCAGAGGCAGAGATTCAGGGTTTCGGCGAATTAATGATTGAATTCTTTGCACATATCATCCGTTGTCGGAACATTTCTTGGATTGAGGATTATCCATCTACTCTAGTCCAAGTATGGAGTCAGATCGTTGAGTGGGAGAAAGAGGAGCTCAAGGTTGATTCCATTGATGAGGACAAGCTGATGGAGAAATATTTAAGGGATGATGAGCCAGAACGCCTAGCTGAAGGGCGCCGCCTCATTGCTGATGCCATGGAAGAAGAGAGGCGGAGGACTAAGCAAAAGAACGTTCCCGAAGCTGGTTCCTCTTCTACTGCCCCCGCAACTTCTGAAGTAGAGGTGTATGATCCTGAAAACCCGGGGATCCCTCGAACAACTCAGTTATCCCCTATTCCCGAAGCGGCATCGGAGACAGCAGTTACCCCTGCCGAGAAGTCTTCGGAAAGTATCTCTACATTTTCTCCTCAATTCGTCAGGGCTATCTCTACCTTTCGCCACGTGATTGAGCAATCGATGAAAAACCCATTATTTTCTCCTGAGTTGATAACTGTTGCTTCTCATTCTGTAGGTATTGAGCCATCCGGAAAGACAGATGTGACTCAAGGAACCGCCTCTGGGGCGGAGCCTACAGAGAAGGCAAAAGGGGGAAATGACAAGGCTGCTCCTATAGATTTGGGAGAAGGAAGCGAACCGTCTAAGGCTGACACTCCCCGTGATGAAGAAATGATAGCCGCCTTAAAGGATGATTGCAGCGACGGAGGACATGAGGAAGATCCAGAGGTGGCAATAGTCGGGGAGACGAAAAGTGCAGATGATGTTACTTTGGCTGCAATGAAAGCTGACCAAGATAAACGCTTGCAGTTAAAAGCTGAAGACTTAGACCCTGAAAGCCTCAAGCCTCTCGCAGTTGTGGATGTGGGATCAAGGTTAGTTGTTAAGCTTTCAACTAGATCTATTACAGAGGAACTCGCTAAAAAGTCTTCTCTTGATTCTAGTGCTCCGCCCTCCGGGAAGAAGTCAACCGATTCCAGCATCTCAGCTTCAGGAAAGAAAAAATCAAAGCGCATCTTGACAGAGGCCGAAAAAGAGGCGAAGGATGCGGAGAAAGCCGCCAAGAAATCCAAGCCTCCTTCGAAGTCTAAGTAGTGGGTTGTCTTTCATTATTTTAGCGTCTGGTTGACCAATAATTGTTGCTATGAGGGTGGCCCTTGCACCTTCTTTTTGACTGTTTTCCTGTACAAATTCATTCATTTGTAAATAAAAAATAATTCATTTTCTGCAATGTCTGTTAGCCATTAGTTTTACATTTATGTAAGAATGCATGTCTTATTATAGTTGTGTAATGAAGTTATGGTAGGGGAAATATGTGTATACATATATTCCCCCAGTCGATCTCAAAAAGCTATTCAAGACTTAATCAAGTAGTCTGAATGTCCCCGATTTTCTGACGGGATTACATTTTCTGTGTCGTCAATGCCTGTCGTTTTTTCTGGCAATTTTTTTATACTCTCCTGTCTTATACTCTGGTTAGATTTCTTACTAAGGCGGTCTCTTGTCTGGGTGCACCTTCACGTCTCAAAGGACGTCGTCTTCCCGTCCTTTATACTCTCTCTCAGTTCTCGAGAGTTAGAGTTAAGAATGTCGTCTTCCCATTCTTTTATGTCTTATCGCATAAGTAGTCATTGTGCTTTTTCTTACGTTTAAACTGTTTTCAACCTTTCAGGTTTTGAATCATCTTATATTCCATAATCACAACAGAATAGTCGATGAATGTATATATATAATGCATGAAAGTAAATAACACACGATATTTTTATAGTGGTTCGGCTAAGTCGTAGCCTACATCCACTTTATAGTTCTTTATTCATATCATCGGATTTTCCTAAGGCAAGTCGTGCCTTTTTGTAACACCCCACCTCCGCCAAGGTGACTCTTGCAAGCACTCTGACTTTGGAGGGGCGTTTGAATCAGGTAAACATGCATAATGACAGAACAAGAACATATGTATATATGTAAACAAAGTAAATAACATAGATAAACAGCGGAAGATTTCAAACCATTTCAAAACAAGTCTGGTACAACATAATGTCAATTTTCCAATTACACAAGTCTAGATAAAAACAACATTACTGAAAAACTGAAATACATAAGTACTATCCCCAAAATAAGTGATAACCATAGCTAGCTTCATGTCAAGACCATACATGAGCTAAAATCCCACAAGCAATCGATCAGAAATCCAAGCTAAGCTCCAATATTCCCTCCCTGAGAACCTAGGGGGGGAACGGAAGAAAAGAGGCGAAAGAAAACAGGTCAGTCAAAAAGACTGAGTAAGCCCTACTACAATCAATGTAAACTGATAAAGTTAACTGTCATGAGCAGCAGGGATGAACATAAGGATAACAATATACTAGCATGATGATTAACTAACAAGGTAGATAAAGGTGTCATCGCATAATCAGGTTTAAGGTTTTGCACCACAGGTGTACTAGCAAACTAACATGAGTTGAATATACAAGTATTGATCCCTTGGCCCAAGCTTTGGCCCAATAACATGAAGTGACCCCAATACGAGGTCCAAAGTGTAAACAAGAAGTGATCACCAGGCCCAAGTTTGGCCCAACATCATGAATGACCTAAACCAAGGTCCAACTAGCACGGTCTAGTCGATCGGCTCCCTATAAGCCTAACTCGTCAAGTGTCGGTGTCATACGGCCCAACTACGAAGTGTAGCTAAACTGTGCTAGGTCCACCCTAGGGTGTATCAAGTCCTAGGGTGTCAACCACTGACACAAATCAATGCACGCACAGTCTAAACCTACTGGTGCCCGTGCCTGCTTTTTCAACTTCGGACCATGTGCACGACCATGGCCCGCCTGAACCTACACCGGCGCACCTACTCAGCCGTCGTTTTGGTCGCTTACATGGCATCCCAGTAATCGTGCCCCTCCCTAGCCTAGTCCCTAGGGTATCATGATACAACTAAGAGGGTTACTGGTGCAAAGGACCACGTAACTAGGGTTTCCTTAATGGGTTAAACGTGGTTAACCCAACCCATTCAAGTACCAAGTTGGTTAAGTGTACCCAAGGTTCATGACTTAACCCTACCAACCCATCGTGTTTAATTGGTTAAGTATTCAAGCGGTCCATGACTTAACCCTAATCATGAGGCATTAATTAATTTAATGCGCCTTAACCTCTCACATTAGACTTTGTTGTGGTTACTAGTTAAGCCGGTCGGTTCCGGGTAGCTTTACGCCACAACTTGGTCTAACCTCGGGTTCAAGGTACAACATGACCAACTTCTCACATTGAGTCCTATTGTTTGTAGCAACTAGTTAAGCCGGTCGGTTCCGGGTAGGTTTACGCTACAAACTCAAGCCAACCTCGAGTTGGTCACACTTATATTTTCTAAGTGTCATGTCCATCATGTTTCCAAAACACATTACAAGTTTTCAAGCAATTGGGTAGACCTAACTTAATAGGTAAATTCCCAATGGGTAGACCTAACTTAATAGGTAAATTCCCAAGCTTATGTTTTTATGTCTTTTAAGTTTACCCAACCCCAAACGCAATCCCATCGCTTACATATCGCAATAGCGCATAAAGGATAGAAAGAGGGAACTTGGCATAATCGTGACATAAAGGTGTTGAAGCCACAAGTTCAACATGGTGGCATAAGAAATGTACATATGTTCATATACTTGCATATTACATTTTTAGGCCTCAAAAGCATGCATAAAACCAAACTTAGCATATTGGTGATACATGGTGATAAATGACATGTAAAAATGGCCATAAGTTCGCATTTAGCCTCACATGCAAGTTATCATAAGGGATATGATAACTTACATGTTGCCAAAATGCAACCTTTAGCATAAAGCTTGAAGCTTTAAGTTCATAAGCCAAAGATAAGCTTGCATAACATGATAACATGAGCTAAATGATCAACCCAAACTTGCATAACATAACTTGCATATCATATGACAAACTTGCATATCAAACTTGCATAACATAACTTGCATATCATATGACAAACTTGCATATCAACTTGCATAACATAACTTGCATATCATAGCATAGTAAACTTACATATAAACTTGCATATCATACATTTAACTTTAGAGTTTAAGTATGAAAGTAGAATAGGGCTTACAATGCTTGGGAAGTCACAAAAATATGACAAAGCCCTTATGAAATCAATTAAAGCCAAAATGCAAGCTCTAATAGAAAATCCCTTGAGCAAAAATGATCAAAACCCTTTCTTTATGATGCAAATATAGAAACTTGACTTGAATGCAAGCTAATGATGCTCATACAAGCTTGAAAACACTTGTATGCATGGAAAATCTCATAGAAATTTATTTAGGAATTGTATGAAGAGAGTGGAGGCCATGAGAGGATTGATTTTGCCATAGTTTAGTTACTAGAATGAATAATGATGATTTAGGGTTAGGTTAGGGGCTTATTTATAGAGATTAGGATTAGTTCTAGCCTTAGGATTAAACCCTATTTCCAATCTCAGCCCTTAAAACCGAATCTGGCCCCCAAGCTCAACACAAACCCAAAATGGTGCACCAGGCAGAACTGGCCGGCTGGACCAAGTCGACAGCCAAGTCGACAGGGCTGTCGACTTGGGTCCAACCAAGTCGACTCCCAAGTCGACAGGGCTGTCGACTTGGGTGCTCTGGCGGGAATTTTCCCGCCTGGCCCAAACTGGCCCAAATTTCCAAATTCAAACTTGAATTTGAAATCTGTTTTTACTTTGAAATTTTCTGAAAACTTCGTTGGGCCTTAATCGGGTCATACGGACTCCGATTTTCGAAAACTCGGACTCTATTTCGCGTATTTTTCCGAGACGAACGCAATGGCATAGCCCATTTCCCTTGATTCAGATTTTTAAATTAAATTCTGCCTCGATTTATGTCATTACAGGTTATTGAAAAATACGGGTTGTTACATTCTCCCCTCGTTAAAGGATTTCGTCCCCGAAATCTTCAAGTTAGGAAGAACGTATCCTACCATCCAACATCCATCTACTCAAAACATCATCCACGAGCCATCATTGTCCTTACAAGATTCTAAATGTTGTATGAACATATGCAAAGGTGTGTGTATATGTACTTATCTAATGCAAATATCATCAATGCAAATTATGTTAGTGAAATGAATCCATATGTATGCAATTCCTAACATAATGTATAACATCTATATGTGTGCACATAACATACATCCATATGCAACATCCATGTGATAACACAAAAATTTTCATCCATGAATAAGCGTAAACACTCATGCATATGCAATATGAGGAGTGTGTGAGCCGATCTAGTGCCTAACGTGTATAATGCATCCACGAGTAACCACTTGCAAACACTTGCAACCACTTGCAACCATCAAGCATAACATGTTTCAAACACATGTTTCATCCAAAGGGTTTCTACCTAAGGTTCTCATGACAAGATTAACACGATAAACAAGATAATCAAGACAAGCATGGATAGCAAAAGATATGCTACAAAGAGATCGGGAAGATAAGCAAGATATACTCCTTTTGGATTACAAGAAATCCCTTCCTAACCCAACCCATATCCTATAAGAGCCCAAAAGGTTTAGTCAACCTAACGGACCCCTTCAAACCCTGACATGTATTACTAGCCAATAAGTCATACCTCTTGACAGAAATAGGACCGAAAATGGGACCGAGAGGATACACATAAAAAAGATAATATGCGAGTAAGTTCCACAAGAAAGTAAGGATCAAGGATATACTCTTAGAAAGAGATATGATGCGCGTATCTAGCCTTCAATCTTCTAAGTCACGTTTCCTTGAGCTTGACTCCACCGTGCTTTGACCGCCTTTTACTTCATGATTTCTTGACTTCTTAACTCTTATTTCCCAATATGAGTTGGAACCCATTTCATTGTCGCCTCTCATATTCCTTTTTCACTTACTCTTCTATCATTCTTGGCTTAAACATAACCATGACCTCATGGTTTCGTGCAAGCTCTCCAAAATTCACTAGTGAATCCTGGATCTCGTCTACTTACTATACCTTAGGGAACCTCGTACAACCGCTTTATTTCTTGAAAGTAAACTGCCGCTAGTTATGATGCAGTCTTTTCGCTCTTTATCGGAGTGAAATGAGCACTCTTCGTGAGTCTACCTACTATGACCCACATGCTCGTATTCTTTTTCCTTGATCTAGGCAGTCCATCCACGAAATCCTTCGTGACGCTTTACTACTTCCATTGCGGGGACCTCCCATGGATGTAATAGCCCACCGGGCTTTTATGACTCAGCCTTTAACCTGTTGGCACAACATGCACCTTGGGACAAACTCGGCCACTTCCTCGAGTGATGTGCCTCTTCAAGAGCCTTCTTTCTCTCATCGCGTCTTAGCCATCCCTTGTCATCTATAGCGAGGTGACTTGCCATCTCGCCTCGAATCAACTTGTCCATGATCTCGACTAACTGCGGGTCTTCTTTCTGTGAAGTCCCTACTTGATCCAGAAGGATAGGTCTAAACTCAAGGGACGCTAACTAACTAATTAAACTGAGAGAACTTCTTACTTCGGTTGCATTCCTTGGAGTCTTCCAATCTTGAACTGCAACTACCTTAGCGGGATCCACCGCTAAGCCTTGCTTAGATACTATATGTCCAAGGAATCTAACTCCTTTTTCTCCAAAATGACATTTGGAGGACTTGGCTTTCAACTGATGCGCTCTAAGCGTATCCGTCACCTCCTTGAGATGTCTTGCGTGCTCTTCCTCATCCTTTGAGAAGATCAGAATATCATCTATGAAAACCACGACAAACTTGTTCAAGAACTCCCCGAACACCCCACTCATCAGGTCCACGAAATATGCGGGTGCATTAGTCAGGCCGAACGGCATGACAAGCCATTCAAAGAATCCATCTGGAGTTCTGAACGCAGTCTTGTCTATACTATCTTCAGCTACCCTAAGCTGATGGAATCCCGTAGCAAGATCAAGCTGAGAGAAAACAGAAGCACCGACAAGCTGGTCAAAGAGATCATCAATCCTCGGTAACGGGTGTCTGTTCTTCTTAGTCAGCTTGTTCAACTCTCGATAATCAACACAAAGTCGGAGAGAACCATCTGCCTTGGTAGCAAATACCACAGGCGCTCCCCATTCAGATATACTTCGTCTAATGAAGTTCTTCTCAAGCAACTCCTTGAGTTTCTTTCTTAACTCTCATCTTGCGGGGCCATGTGCCTTACCGGCCACGAAACTTTCTTAGCATTATCAACCAGATAAATGCGGAAATCTATCTCTCGTTTAGGGGTAACCCCCTTCACTTCACCCAAGATATCAGGATATTCTCGGTCCACCCTCACCGATTGCAAACTATCGATAGACGAGTCGAGGGGTTCAAGATAACACAACATGACGAGACTCATAGGGTTACTAGAAATTTTTAGGGTATTACTGAGGCGAGTCATGAGCCTACCAACCCTATGCTCAAAAATCAAGGATGGCTCCAAAACTGGATAACCCATCCAAGCCCAAAATCAACCCATACCCCAAGAAACCGAGAATATAAGCATCACACGAGATCTCTACACTAAAGATAGAGATTTTCAGATCCACGTAGATAACAGACAAATGGGCGGAACACCCAATTGGATTTAAAACACACACGGGATCATTAACTAGACTAGTACTTAGGTGCAAACTTTCAACTAGATCAGATGGGATAAGGCTATGCGATGCACCAGAATCAAACAAGGTAAGAACTGGAAAATCAGAAATATATACAAGGCTCTCAACAGAAATACTACCTCGATCGGGAACTAGAGCGGCATTGAGAGCATGAACTTGCCCTCCTGAAGGTCCAGCACGATGAGGCTGACCCTGGCCTTGCCCTTGCTTCCTAGGGCAATCCTTGTTAAAATGTCCCGTCTCTCCACAGTGAAAGCACCCACCCAATTTCCTTCTCTTCTTCCTACAGTCCTTGACTATGTGCCCAACAATCCCACAGAAGTTGCACTTTCTTGTTTCCTTTGCCTTGTTCTTGTTGCCCTTGTTGTTCTTGTTGTTCTGATTGCCTTGACTGCTCTGACCACTTGGATTACCCTGATTTCCTTTTCCCTGGGAATCAGTCTTCTTGGCTTGAGTATCATTTTTCTTGACATCTCCCTGAAGTAACGCCATATCAACCAAGCTCTCAAACGTGGCCCCATGGGGAATATGTGACATAGCCAATCCCTGCAACGGCTCATTCAATCCTCTAGCAAAACGAAGAGCCTTCTTCTGAGGAGTATTCACCATATCCAAGCCAAAACGAGCTAACTGATTGAACTTGTTCACATATTCTTTGACAGACATATCTCCTTGTTTCAAAGTTATAAACCTCTCCATTTGCAGATTCTCCTCAGCAGAAGATAGAAACTTAAGCATGAACCTTGCCCTGAAATCGGCCCAAGTCTCAACAGGCCTAGTACCATTGGTGACTTCCCACCAATAAGCCGCTTCATCCTTCATAAGCCAAACCGCCAACAAGATCTTCCTCTGATCGTCTAACCCAAAGATAGCAAATAAATCCTCGGTTTCTTTCAACCAATTTCTGGCCTCTACAAAAGTCTCAGTGCCTTGAAAGTTCTTGCCACCCATTGCTTTGAAATCCTTGCAAGTCTTTGCGAAGTCAGCTTGAGGATGCTAAGGGGGAGGAGGAAGAGGAACCTCAGCGACAGGAGGAGGAGGAACATTAACTACTGGAGGAGGAGGAGGAGGAACATTAACTACTGGAGGAGGAGGAGGAGGAACATTAACTACCGGAGGAGGAGGAGGAGGAGGAACATCTGCGGGGCCGGCTTCGGTCGCCCTAGCCTCCAAAAGTCTCCTATACCAAACAGGTACGTGCACTCCCTCCGGAATAGCAAAGTTATCGGCCATACTGAAAACGAAGAAAAAGACAGATTCAGAATGGAGAAAAACGAAGGAATTTTGCTAATGGCTTTTTGGGGAATAGCCTTTAAAATAAACTAGACTTTTCTTTGGAAAATACTTTATACTTGGTTTTGAAAATAGTTTTCCAAAAGTTTTCTAAAAACCTTTTTGTTCCTTCTCGTAAACCATATGCTCTGATACCAAATGTAACACCCCACCTCCGCCAAGGTGACTCTTGCAAGCACTCTGGCTTTGGAGGGGCGTTTGAATCAGGTAAACATGCATAATGACAGAACAAGAACATATGTATATATGTAAACAAAGTAAATAACATAGATAAACAGCGGAAGATTTCAAACCATTTCAAAACAAGTCTGGTACAACATAACGTCAATTTTCCAATTACACAAGTCTAGATAAAAACAACATTATTGAAAAACTGAAATACATAAGTACTATCCCCAAAATAAGTGATAACCATAGCTAGCTTCATGTCAAGACCGTACATGAGCTAAAATCCCACAAGCAAGCGATCAGAAATCCAAGCTAAGCTCCAATATTCCCTCCCTGAGAACCTGGGGGGGGGGGGGAAACGGAAGAAAAGAGGCGAAAGAAAACAGGTCAATCAAAAAGACTGAGTAAGCCCTACTACAATCAATGTAAACTGATAAAGTTAACTGTCATGAGCAGCAGGGATGAACATAAGGATAACAATATACTAGCATGATGATTAACTAACAAGGTAGATAAAGGTGTCATCGCATAATCAGGTTTAAGGTTTTGCACCACAGGTGTACTAGCAAACTAACATGACTTGAATATACAAGTATTGATCCCTTGGCCCAAGCTTTGGCCCAATAACATGAAGTGACCCCAATACGAGGTCCAAAGTGTAAACAAGAAGTGATCCCCAGGCCCAAGTTTGGCCCAACATCATGAATGACATAAACCAAGGGCCAACTAGCACGGTCTAGTCGATCGGCTCCCTATAAGCCTAACTCGTCAAGTGCCAGTGTCATACGGCCCAACTACGAAGTGTAGCTAAACTGTGCTAGGTCCACCCTAGGGTGTATCAAGTCCTAGGGTGTCAACCACTGACACAAATCAATGCACGCACAGTCTAAACCTACTGGTGCCCGTGCCTGCTTTTTCAACTTCGGACCATGTGCACGACCATGGCCCGCCTGAACCTATACCGGCGCACCTACTCAGCCGTCGTTTTGGTCGCTTACATGGCATCCCAGTAATCGTGCCCCTCCCTAGCCTAGTCCCTAGGGTATCATGATACAACTAAGAGGGTTAGTGGTGCAAAGGACCACGTAACTAGGGTTTCCTTAATGGGTTAAACGTGGTTAACCCAACCCATTCAAGTACCAAGTTGGTTAAGTGTACCCAAGGTTCATGACTTAACCCTACCAACCCATCGTGTTTAATTGGTTAAGTATTCAAGCGGTCCATGACTTAACCCTAATCATGAGGCATTAATTAATTTAATGCGCCTTAACCTCTCACATTAGACTTTGTTGCGGTTACTAGTTAAGCCGGTCGGTTCCGGGTAGCTTTACACCACAACTTGGTCTAACCTCGGGTTCAAGGTACAACATGACCAACTTCTCACATTGGGTCCTATTGTTTGTAGCAACTAGTTAAGCCGGTCGGTTCCGGGTAGGTTTACGCTACAAACTCAAGCCAACCTCGAGTTGGTCACACTTATATTTTCTAAGTGTCATGTCCATCATGTTTCCAAAACACATTACAAGTTTTCAAGCAATTGGGTAGACCTAACTTAATAGGTAAATTCCCAATGGGTAGACCTAACTTAATAGGTAAATTCCCAAGCTTATGTTTTTATGTCTTTTAAGTTTACCCAACCCCAAACGCAATCCCATCGCTTACATATCGCAATAGCGCATAAAGGATAGAAAGAGGGAACTTGGCATAATCGTGACATAAAGGTGTTGAAGCCACAAGTTCAACATGGTGGCATAAGAAATGTACATATGTTCATATACTTGCATATTACATTTTTAGGCCTCAAAAGCATGCATAAAACCAAACTTAGCATATTGGTGATACATGGTGATAAATGACATGTAAAAATGGCCATAAGTTCGCATTTAGCCTCACATGCAAGTTATCATAAGGGATATGATAACTTACATGTTGCCAAAATGCAACCTTTAGCATAAAGCTTGAAGCTTTATGTTCATAAGCCCAAGATAAGCTTGCATAACATGATAACATGAGCCAAATGATCAACCCAAACTTGCATAACATAACTTGCATATCATATGACAAACTTGCATATCAAACTTGCATAACATAACTTGCATATCATATGACAAACTTGCAAAACATAACTTATATATCATAGCATAGTAAACTTGCATATCATACATTTAACTTTAGAGTTTAAGTATGAAAGTAGAATAGGGCTTACAATGCTTAGGAAGTCACAAAAATATGACAAAGCCCTTATGAAATCAATTAAACCCAAAATGCAAGCTCTAATAGAAAATCCCTTGAGCAAAAATGATCAAAACCCTTTCTTTATGATGCAAATATAGAAACTTGACTTGAATGAAAGCTAATGATGCTCATACAAGCTTGAAAACACTTGTATGCATGGAAAATCTCATAGAAATTTATTTAGGAATTGTATGAAGAGAGTGGAGGCCATGAGAGGATTGATTTTGCCATAGTTTAGTTACTAGAATGAATAATGATGATTTAGGGTTAGGTTAGGGGCTTATTTATAGAGATTAGGATTAGTTCTAGCCTTAGGATTAAACCCTATTTCCAATCTCAGCCCTTAAAACCGAATCTGGCCCCCAAGCTCAACACAAACCCAAAATGGTGCACCAGGCAGAACTGGCCGGCTGGAACAAGTCGACAGCCAAGTCGACAGGGCTGTCGACTTGGGTCCAACCAAGTCGACTCCCAAGTCGACAGGGCTGTCGACTTGGGTGCTCTGGCGGGAATTTTCCCGCCTGGCCCAAACTGGCCCAAATTTCCAAATTCAAACTTGAATTTGAAATCTGTTTTTACTTTGAAATTTTCTGAAAACTTCGTTGGGCCTTAATCGGGTCATACGGACTCCAATTTTCGAAAACTCGGACTCTATTTCGCGTATTTTTCCGAGACGAACGCAATGGCATAGCCCGTTTCCCTTGATTCAGATTTTTAAATTAAATTCTGCCTCGATTTATGTCATTACAGGTTATTGAAAAATACGGGTTGTTACACTTTTTATAGAGTTCATAAGAAAAACAACAAAGAATACAACATTTCTAATCCAAATATCGCATCAAGTGTTGGGCATTCCATGCCCTAGGTACTTCTTCGCCATCTACGGTCGTTAACTTGAAGGTTCCTTTTTCAAGTTTCCGTTGGATGACAAAGGGTCCTTCCCACTTTGGACCGAGGTGAGGAAGGGAAGGAAAGATTCTCTTTAGCACCAAATCTCCTGGTTCAAAAGTCCTAAGGCAAACTTTTTTGTCGTAATAGCGTGCCATCTGACGTCGATGTCTTGTCGCACGCAAATCTGCTTCGTCCCTTTTTTCTTCGATTTCATCAAGAGACTCGAGTAAGAGTGCCCGATTCGTCATCGGGTCATAATACGTCACCCGGTGGGAAGGAACTTCAAGCTCTACTGGAATTACTGCTTCTGAACCAAAAGAGAGAGAGAAAGGGGTATGACCAGTAGCTGTCTTAAATGTTGTTCGATACGCTCACAAAGCTAAGGGCAATTCGTCAACTCATTTTGCCTTTGCGTGCTCTAACCGTTTCTTGACGATGGATTTTATAACTTTGTTTATTGCTTCTACTTGCCCGTTCGACTGGGGATAAGCAACCGCAGTATACCGTTTGTCGATCTTATATTTCTGGCAGAAATTTCTGAATTCAGCACCATCAAACTGGGTTCCGTTATCAGTTATAATGGTTCTTGGGATCCAAAATCGGCATATAATATTTCTAACCACAAAACTTATCACTTTCCTCGCCGTAATCTTGGTTAAGGGCTCAGCTTCCACCCACTTCGTAAAATAGTCCACAGCAACTATTGCATATTTCGCCCCTCCTTTAGCAATTGGTAGAACTCCGATGATATCAATTCCCCATGTGGCAAAAGGCCAAGGACTCACCATCGATTTGAGTTGAGTCGACGGTGCTCTGGGGATTTTGGCGAATCTCTGGCACTTATCGCAGCGTCGTGAATAATCAGCTGCATCTTTATTAATTGGGGGCCAGAAGTATCCATAATGCAATATCTTTTTTGCTAAAGTCTGACCTCCTGTATGATCTCCACACTCACCTTCGTGTACTTCTCTTAGTACACGTTTGATGTCGTCGTGTGCTATACATCATAACAGGGGCATAGAAAATCCTTGCCTATAAAGAGTATCATCTTGTAGGACATATCTGGTAGCCTTGCGAACTATAGCCCTTCTCTCACTCTTCTTTGATGAGAGTGTCCCATTCTTAAGGAAGTTCTTAATTGGGGTCATCCACGACTCCTTCTCCGGTTCCGCTTCGAAAGCGAACTCAATTTCCATCGACTCAAAACTTGGTGATTCTAACGTTTCAATTGGAATTATTTCAGTTTCTTCTGGATTGTCGGAACTAGCTAGCTTTGCCAGCCTGTCTGCTTTCTGGTTTTCGGCTCTTGGGATATGCGTTATACTGTACCGCTCCAGGTTGCTCAACAACTTTTTCACTTTCCAGAGGTAGGCGATGAGTCGAGGTCCCCGAGCCACAAATTCCTTTCGCACTTGGCAAACAACGATTTTGGAGTCGCAGAATATGTCCAACGTTTTTATTCCGAGGTCTTTAGCAAGCTTCAGCCCGGCAATCAGGGCTTCGTATTCAGAGTCATTGTTAGTTGCCGAAAATTCTAATCGTAGAGTGTAATATAACGACCGTCCTTTAGGAGTAACTAAGACGATTTCAGCTCCGGACCTTCGGTCATTCTTGGCTCCATCTGTGTATAGCTTCCATGGATCTATCTTTAACTCATCTTCGGACTTGACCACTCTGTCATCGATTACTTCCTCCTCTGGGATGGTGAACTCTGCTATAAAGTCTTCCAGAGCTTGCCCCCTGATCGACCTTCGTGGCTGAAAATTTAAATCAAACTGACTTAATTCAATATTCCATTTGATCAATCGTCCCGATGCTTCGGGTCTCTACAACACCTGCCTTAGAGGTTGGTCAGTGTATATGGTTATTGGGTGAGCTTGGAAATAGTGACGAAGTTTTCGGGAGGCGGTTAGGAGGATGTAAGCGAGCTTCTCAATCTTTGGGTAGTTGCGTTCTACCACTGCCAATTTCTTGCTTACGTAATATACTGGCCTTTGCACTTTGTCTTCTTCTCGAACCAAGGCTGTGCTAACAGCGTGAGCCGAAACTGCCAAGTAAACAAATAACTCTTCGTGATCCACTGGTTTTGACAAAATCGGTGGTTTTTCTAGCAATTCCAATAAATTTCGAAAGGCCTCAACACAGTCCGGAGTCCACTCGAAGTTCTTCTTTCCCCTCTTAATCAAATCAAAAAACGGGACACATTTGTCCGTGGCTTTGGAGATAAACCTACTCAACGCAGCTACTTTCCCCACAAGACTTTGGACGTCTTTAATTCTCCTCGGCTCTTCAATGTTTCTAATCGCTGCTATTTGACTGGGATTGATTTCAATTCCTCGGGAGCTCACAATGAAGCCTAGAAATTTTCCCGATGCCACTCCAAATGAACATTTCAAAGGATTCAACTTCATCCGATACTTTCGCAGGATACCAAACATTTCTGCCAAGTCTTGCGTATGGCTGGAGGACTGTTTCGATTTGACAAGCATATCATCCACATAAACTTCCATAGTCTTCCCTATTTGATTATAAAACATTCTGTTCACCAAGCGCTGATAAGTGGCTCCGGCGTTTTTCAATCCGAACGGCATGACCACATAACAGTATAACCCCAAATTTGTAATGAAGCTCGTATGTTCTTGATCTGGCACGTGCATAGGAATTTGGTTGTACCCGGAATATGCGTCCATGAAAGAAAGAACTTCGTGTCCCGCTGTTGAATCTACAAGCTGGTCAATCCTGGGAAGTGGGAAACTATCTTTCGGGCAAGCTTTGTTCAAATCTGAAAAATCAATGCAAGTCCGCCACTTTCCATTTGGCTTCTTTACTAAGACGGGATTCGATATCCAGTCGGGATATGTCGAATCTCTAATAAATCCGTTCTGTTTCAGCTTCTCCACTTCTTCTTTCAGAGCATCCGACCTCTCTGGGCCCAGCATACGTCTCTTTTGCTTTACAGGCGGATGTTTCGGGTTTACATTTAGTGAGTGACTTATAATGGACGGCGATATCCCACACATGTCAGCATGGGTCTAGACAAACACGTCCAAGTTTGCCTTCAGGAAGTCAGCTAGTTCTTTAGCCCAACGTGGATCCAACTGGGATCCAATCTTCAAAACTTTTGTTTGATCAGCTTCATCAATGGGAATGTCCACTGTCGCTTCATTAGGAGAAGCATTTCTAGTCTCTGGTTCCTCGTCTTTTCTGGGATCCAGGTCTTCAGGCGTTCTTTTGGGCAACTCCTTCGGGGCCAATCCCTCAAATTGCTACGCCGAGCCTTCCTTTGGAGGAGGCGAGGCATCTTTACTCTCGATGTTAAGTCCTTTCATCAACATCTTTAATTCAGCAACATAGCAGGCCCGTCCGGAGACTTGATCCCCTCTCATTACTCCAGTTCCGGCTTCAGTTGGGAACTTAAGCAACAAACACCAAGGGGCGATGCAAGCCCTGAACTCAGCAAGGGCAGGCCTTCCCAAAAATGCATTATAAGGCGAATCTACGTCCAACACTACGAACTGAAGCATACGTACTCTTCAGCGTTCTCCTTGCCCCAAGGTTACGGGCAATTCTATGTACCCTATTGGAGCTGTTGACGCCCCGTTGAAGCCTCGGATCCAACCTTCGCATGGCTTCAAATCTTCAGATTCAAGCTTCATCTGATCAAATGACTTTTTAAATAAAATATTAACAGAGCTTCCGTTGTCTACTAACACCTTATGAACCAAGGCCGACCCAATGGTGGTAGTAATGACCAACGGATCATCGGTGGGTGACTGGATCCCGGTATTATCTCTGCTACGGAATACCACGTCGTCAAACATTATCTTCTGTTGTTTTATGGGGGCGATATCTTCCAAATCATCACCTTCATTCACATCTACGTGCTTGGCAGCATTTACATATTGATCCATCGCTCTAAAATTGCGGATTGCTCGGTGGGGTCCACCCACTATCGAGTTGATAACAATTCCCTTGCCTTTCTGCTGCGCTGTAGGCTTGGGAGCAGATTGAATCTGTTTTGGAGCCTGCTCTCCTTGCCCCCTGTCCCTCGGGGCAACCTTATATTCATCCAGTTTCCCTTCGCGCAGCAGCTTCTCAATCACGTCTCTCAAATGTCGACATTCATTGGTTGAATGCCCATGAGTTCCATGAAACAAACAAAACTTCCCAGTTGCCATTTCTTTCTCCGTTGAGTCGCGAGGTGGTTGTCTTTTATATTGCAAAACATTGTATGTATCCAAGTAAATGTTCTCCAGAGTGTCGTTCAACGGTGTATAATTCTCATAAGTCTGGAATCGGGGACTTTTGTTAGGATCACTTCCCCTATTTCTATTTCTTCTGTTACCATTCGCGTTACGGTTATTGTTGTTGCCCCCGTTCCCAGAATTGTCGTTTCCACTCTTGTTTCCCACATTCACTTCAACTTTTCTGGAGCTTTCTCCAGACTGCTTCACGGCGACATTACTCTGAACATTTTCTTTTGAAGCCGCTCCAGATTTTCTCTTTCGATTTGCCCTGGCCTCCTCTCGTCTTAAATGAATATCGGCCTTTTCATAGAATAACTCTCTCGTGGAGGGTATCTTCCCAGAAAGGTAATCTCCAAACTCGGAGTCAGGATCGACTCCTTCCATCAAATCCATCAAGATGGTGGGCTCATGCGGGTCGCTAACTTCAGTCACAGCTAAGTTGAAACGGTCGAGATATGACCTCAAAGACTCTCCTGGCGCCTGCTTAATTCTTGATAATTCAATAACACTTTTAGACTTTTGGGTATGGAGTCCGAACTGATTCATAAAACGTTCGCTCAATTCCCTATAATTCGATATCGAACGAGGGGGAAGTCGGGTAAACCATAGCAGCACCACATCTTCTAAATAGATCGGGAATGCTTTACACTTCACTGCGTCAGGAGCAGCAGCAGCATTCATGAGCCACGAGTATCGCATCAATGCTGTCCTGGATCGGTTCTCCCATTGTACTTGTCCATCTGCGGCAGGTTAAAACGTCGGGGAAACTGAAAATTGAGGATGTCGTCAGTGAAAGGAGTATGACTTCGCTCAATGCCATAATCTTCATTGGTATAGTTCCGGCTTTCGGACATAATCTGGCGTACCATTGCCTGTACGTCAGCATTAGTTAGGGGCCGTTCAGGCTCCATGGCCCTGGTATCCGGGTTCCTTCTGGGCTCTTGTTCAGGAGATGCCCTTCTTCTTCGAGCTGCTTCTGCTCTGTTTCGTTCCCTACGCTCCCGGTCGATCTCGGGAGGAGGGGGCTGGAGCATTTGCCCCTGAGTGGGATTAGTATGGTTAGGGTCTCTCAAGCTTGGATCATTGGTTCCTAGTGCTCGTGCAATATCCTCGCGGGACCCCAAAGATCCAAACGTCAATTGCTCCAAATTCTGAGGTCGTTCGAGCGGCCTTCTTTCACGGGGCCGTTCTTCCTCGGAATAAGAAGATTGATCCATTGGTGTGTGGCGAACCGGGGATGGGGTTCTCTGTCTACGTAGTTCGCTAATTTCCCTGCTCATGAGTCTCATGTTTTCTTGCATCATGAGATTGGTGCGCTCGTGGACTTTCATAGCCTCCCTGGTACTCTCAAGCATGTCAAGTAGGCGTGAGAAATCTCCTTGAGTGATAGGTGCAAATGGATTGACCTGATCATTAACCCTGGTGGCTGGAGTCGGAGCATTTGTAGGGGCTCGAGTAGAGGTTCCAACATCACCAAGTGACGGGTCGGTTCGGAAATGGGAAATCAGGTCGGGTCGGAGCTGGGAATCCTGTTCGGGTCGGAGCTGGGAAGCCGGGTCGGGTCGGTGTAGGACGAGTGGCTCGGGTCGGTTCAGGTTAGGGGAATGCACTGCTTCAGATTCTCCTACCCGGATCGGATCGGAGCTCTCCCCCTGAGCACGGTTCGGATTTCCTGTACCAGTCCGTTCTGCTGCTGAGCTTTGCCCACGAGACCTTGTCACAACTGCATTTTGCTGATCTTCACCAACTCCGTTCCCCCGACTAGATTAAACTTCCTTGCCTTTTCCTTTGGCCATAGTTCTTCAACAATCAATTCAACAAATATTCAAAAGCGTCGAAACTTGAGGACTAACTTCTTTGAACTCAACGGTCCAAAAAGTTGAACGATAATCCCAAAAAACAGAGAATTCAGATGATTCTCAGTGAAAGCACCAAAATGTTAGACCAAAAAGTGGTTCTAACACCCAAATTGACTAAAAGCAGAATGAAATAAGATCAAAAGTAAAACGGAGACACAGAATTTATAGTGGTTCGGCGAAGAAAAGCCTACGTCCACTTGTCAATCACTATTCTTGATGATATAGTTGTAATTACAATGAGATATTCACTCAATTTCACTTACAACTCACATACATTCACTCAATTGTCTCAAAACAAGTGTTGAAAGACGATTTGGATTATCCGGGAGTGCTGGAATTCGGTTTATGAAAGTGATTGAACTCTCAAAGTGCCAAAAAGAAGATCCTTTTCATTGCCTCAAGACAGGGTATTTATAGGTGAAAATTTGCTCAGAACCCGATCCGGATCGGAGCCACGTGTCTTCCATCCCATCATCCTCGGGTTCGGATGTATTTCAGTGTTGACAACACATCAAAGCAGTGGACGTTGTGGGAAGGAACTGGTCATACCCGCTCCGCATAACCAGCCGATCATGGAGGAGAGTGATGTGGAATATGGGTTCGGATCGGACAAGCGTGCAGGAGGGGTTCGGATCGGGACATCCGATCCGACCCGAATTATGCTGAAACTAAACTCTTATCCATTTCTTTCTGCTCCGTCCCAACCTGGTAGTAGCTCGCCGATTTGATTGATGATAACTCTCCGATCCGACTAGTTTTAGCTCTCCGATCCGACTGGCGATAGCTCTCCGATCCGACTGGCGATAGCTCTCCGATCCGACTGGTGATAGCAGTGTCTCTTTGATCCGATCCGCAACATCTCTCTGATTCGATCCACTATGATGCTTTCTAAGTTCTTCAACGTTTCACATCTCGACTTTGTGTTGCCCAGTTCACAAAGTGGGCTAACATTAACTGAGTTACATATAAAGAAAATACGAAGTGATCACGTAGGAGAATTTGAGAATGAGAAATTTGACTTATTTTGTCAAAAGAAAGGAATTTTCCATAATTTTTTTTCCTAGAGCTCCACAACAAAATGGTGTTGTAGAATGTAAAAACAGAACTTTGCAAGAATGTGCTAGAACGTTGTTAAATGGACGTACACTACCAAAACATTTTTAGGTTGAAGCAGTTTCTACGGCTTGTTATGTTTTGAATCGTGTCTCCATTCGACCTCTTACTAAAAACACTCAATACGAGCTTTTTACTGGTAGAAAACCAAATATATCTTATTTCAAAGTTTTTGGTTCAAAATGTTTCGTTTTAAGTACAAAAGATCAGCTTGGAAAATTTGATTCAAAATCTAACGAAGAAATATTCTTAGGATATTCTGAGTGTAGCAAGGCTTATCGTATTTTCAAAATCTGACGAAGGAAACCCATGAAAAGCAAGCGTTCATAGTGAAATTTTGTCTGGTGAAGTGCAGGACTGGATGTAGGATTGGTTAATCCGAACCAGTATAAAAATCCCAATATTAATTATTTACTGTATTTTATTTTATTACTTATTTCATTCTGCTTTCAATATGAATAGACATAGTATTAATTTCATAAATACACTACACACCTCTATTGTCTGAATTGCTTTAAGATCGATTAACACTGTGTTGTAGACACCTAGTTCCCAACAGAGAATAGAACGAAAAAAGTAAATGAAAAGAGTAGAAAAGAGACAATGCATTTCTAATGGTTTGGCTAATAATTGTTCGATTTTAAAGATTTTATTGCTGTTCTTATTGGGACAGTTCTTATGGATAGGTAATGATGGCTGCAGTTACAAAATATTTACACAAAAATTGCAAGGAAGCAAAAATTCCACAAAAAGACCTAGCATCGTATTTATGGTCATAGCCAGTCCGAGGAAACTTTAACACATTCCCGTCCAAGATTTCTACAACTTTATAGTTGTTTTTCAAGAACAAAAAGTGGTCACAGCTATATTGATTAGCGATGAATCATCATTATCCATAAGATCATTTATGGATCTTCTTAGTTACTTTGAGATGAAGAGACTCATCGTTAAGGGGTTGTTCGGCGCATCATTTTGCTCTGTTTACGTTGCCGACGCATCTGACGCGTCCGTTATAAAATAGGGAAAAATGCACCGTTTGCCTACCGGACCAACTTTGGTCTGTTATGCTTGCGTTTGATTAATTAGTTAATTAATCAAGTTTAATTAGTAAATTTAAGTGTTTTATAAATTTTATAAATTAATAATTTATGCAAATGAGATCCTTTGACATGCGGCTTTTTGTGTTGCGATCGCATCGAAGTGCTCTACGTAATGGAGTTGGTTTGAACTGAATTGGAGTAATTTATAATTTTTCTATTCTACTAAACACCCAATTAACATACTCTGCTTAAATGGTCTGCTTAATGCGCCAAACGCATTCTCCGCTAATCCAATTCTCCGCTATAATACTCCGCTTCCGCTTGCGCCAAACACACCCTAACTTTCATGATGTCAAACTTGTCTGTAATGCTATAACTATAAGCTTGTTTTTGTCCAAAAGTGATGGAACGGTAGAGAAATGAAGTTCCAACTTTGGATGCACTTGGAAAGCGATATCAAAACACAATGAACTGAGGCTTGAAATGGGTTCCTGGCACCAAGTAGTGTGAATATGAAGAAAATTGATTCCATTTGAGCGAAGAACCAAGTATCAAAAATTCTGCATGCCCCTGTACTCAACCAATCAGAACTCTTGATTTTTATCTTTTTGCAATTAAATCAAAAAAAAAAAAAGGTCTTAATCGTTAAAAGATGGAAATCGGGTTTTTTTTATTGGTTTTGTACAGAGGAACAGCCGAACAGGAGATTTTGGATACAGTTTTGATATCAATACATCACTTTTGTGATTTTCCCTCTTATTGGCTCTTAGAGGCGTTTTGCATCGATCTTGTAATCTCGGTTGAGCTTGATCCCAAAACCTGCTAATTAGCTATCTCTTTGGACCATTTGTCTGATATTTCTTCTATCTTGTTTAATCTATAAAAATATTGCTTGATCAAAAAGCCAAATGACATTAACAGTGAAACCAAAATTCGAATCTAATATTTTCCCAAAAGATGTTGTATTTTTAATGCTGAAATTAATTAGACTGTTAACTCAAAAGATTAAAGTGCATACTTGAAATTTAAGTTTATCGTTGGTTCTCAACAAGTATATATACTATTACCATAGGTAAGGATCAATAAACAACTCCGGTGGATGACCACTGATCTAAATTATAATGCTCTTCATCTACGAAGAAGTTGGAAACACAGATTGTTTATTCAATATTGATTGTAGACGTTGACTTTAACTAGAAGAAATGCTTACACTTGAGCATTCAGCATATAACTCGTACTTTAAAAAACACGTCAAAAACGAATTATTTTGCATAAAAAAAGACATAACCAAGCAATGTAAACTGACATACAAATGATGATACAAGAGTACAAATTTAGTAGGATGAAGAAGCAAGCTTCTTCTATTTGATTTTGCTCCTCAGCCTCAGGAGCTTCACACATTCAGAACCCACTCTTATCTGCCACCTAGTACAGCTGTGGAGCCCACGCTTTACCCTGGCCACACAGTGAGCCAATCCTATCTCTTTATCTTGCATCCCTCGTTATATGACACCCAGAGCGTGCTTGCCTTCTCAAGTTCCATTCAGTTCAGATAGAAGCTTATCTAAGGTACATGCATGCTTTCCTTTGCTCTACAGTTTCATGTTTATGCCAATCTATTCAGACTAATAACAATACAAGATTGTCCTCAGTAACAATTTGAAGTATTGCTCCTAATCATGTATCTGTTAAAATTGTATTACGACGACGATTATCATGAACTAAGAATTGTGTTAAGTGTAACAATGGAGGTTCCTTTGCAATTGAAAATTATTACTAACTTGTATCTTTTATTTTGATGGCAGATGGACAATGTGTACGCACCAGGTCGGAACCACCTGTTTGTTCCAGGACCGGTTAACATTCCTGAACCAGTGTTGCGCGCGATGAACCGAAACAACGAGGACTACAGATCACCTGCAGTGCCTGCTATGACTAAGACTCTACTTGAGGATGTTAAGAAGATTTTCAAAACTACTACCGGAACCCCTTTCCTCTTCCCCACAACTGGTATTTACAGTATTCATTTCTACACGGTTGCATTATGACCTGGTTAAGTGTTATAACAATTATGTATGCTCATTTGTGGCATAATAGCTTTAGCTGGTATAATATGATACTCTTACAACCAAAAAAAATAAAAATAACATTTTTATTTCACAGTAATTTCATTACAATAAGTCATGTCTTCTAAAATTCAAAATTACTATACATATATAAAAGTTCAGCTGAGGTATAAATTTCGATGATACCACAAAGTAGATTATATGTATTGATGTCTATTCATTACTCTGTATCATATATAAATTTGATAATAACACTTACGAAATGACTCGCCCTGTGTATTTGCACCGAATTTCAGAACATACACAAGCACTCACCCTTGATATATTGATACAGGTACTGGGGCATGGGAAAGTGCACTTACAAACACACTATCACCTGGTGACAAGATAGTTTCGTTCCTTATTGGGCAGTTCAGTCTTCTATGGATAGATCAGCAGCAACGCCTGAAATTTGATGTTGATGTCGTAGAAAGTGACTGGGGGCAGGGTGCAAATCTTGATATCCTTGCTTCCAAATTAGCAGCAGATAAAAACCACACCATTAAAGCAATCTGCATTGTACACAATGAGACGGCAACTGGAGTTACCAACAATTTGGCAACTGTAAGACAATTGCTAGGTACGCATCCCGGTGTTTTCTAAGTTATAACCAAAGGCTGTTACATTGGTAGAATTTCCATTAGCGTACCAACGACATATCACATAGCAGCATTATTTGTATGGTAACTATACATTTACTTATATAACGTAGGAATCTTTGACGGTGACAAAGTGTCAGAACCAACAATGATTATAAAATTGTCAATTGTTTTATACGTAATTTTTATAGGAACGTCTATTTGAGCACAAATGGACGACACAACTGTCTACACAATAGGTGTCAACCATTGCATCTTCCTTGAATTCAACCCCCAAAATTTCATATCCAAATGGACAATATCTATTATGTTTCCATTTTGTGTTTTGTTTCAAATTCTAATAGCCGGACTCTACTTTTATTAAACTTAATCAATTATTGTATTACAAGTGAGACATCTACTAATATGTTGTTTAACCAATTTCAGGATTTTAATATCTTGTTCATCTTTCAACTGCCTTAACTTCATAGTTTTCACCATTCCTGTTGGATATTTTACAATTCAAATCTCATTTTAAATCGAGTCTCTTCTTTTACGATTCAATTCACATTCCAATTCAAAAGCAGTTGAAAAAGAAAAACATTCAATTTGTATATACAATATACTTATTTAGATCTGCATTTATAGATCTCATATTTCACAAAGTAAAAATGCAAAAGAAAATTTAAATTTCAGGTTTGAATGTTTAATTCAAGTATCAAAATCAATTTCAAAGCGTATACTAAATTAAAAATATTGATCGATTGAATTTACAGTTTACAATTTAAATTCCTTTTCAATTTGAAGTTTGAACTTTATGATTTACGACTTAAATCCCACTTTGAAAACCATGCTTTTAACTTCCAATGAATTTATGTGTGTGTTGAATCAAAAAAGAAAAAAGAAAAAAGAAACCGAAAATCACATGATATTTAATATAAAGATCAACATGATGAAATATGCATTAGCAGACTTAATGTAAGTTATGATCAAGAAAGCAAATTGACATTTACAGTGCAAGTATGCTTAAATTTGTATTTTCCTTTACTTAATGGTAGATACATTATTATTTGTTAACGCTAATGCTAACTCAGTATACACCAAGAGTATCGATAAATGTAATGGTTTTAACATTTGTTAAGCCAATATAATCGATATGGTTATAAATATTCTGCACATAAATCTATGACAAAACCATTTGCAATGTTAAATCATCATACAAACTTATCTCATTTTACTTTGGAACTCTTGTAGACGAGTACTATCATCCAGCTTTGCTTCTTGTTGATGGAGTGTCATCAATTTGCGCACTTGACTTTCGTATGGATGAATGGGGAGTTGATGTTGCCTTAACTGGATCTCAAAAGGCTCTATCATTACCAACGGGTCTGGGCATTGTTTGTGCTAGCCCGAAAGCACTTGAGGCGTCAAAAACTGCCAAATCCGTTAGGGTTTTCTTCGATTGGGCGGACTACTTGAAATTTTATAAAATCGGTACTTACTGGCCCTACACTCCATCGATTCAACTGCTTTATGGCCTTAGAGCTGCATTAGATCTCTTATTCGAGGAAGGTCTTGATAATGTGATAGCGAGGCATGCACGCTTAGGAAAAGCTACAAGGTGAGCATTGTTATTCGACATCCTAGAATATAACAATTTGAATCCTGTTTCAAATTGAGTCTCTTCAATCACATCCCCATATTTGAATTCCAGTTTAAAACTCGACTATAGTTCAGAAAAAAATCATTCAATCCATGTTGAAATAAAGAATAGCAAAACACTGTGTGAACCTATAACTCAATTACAATTTTCTAGAAAAAGAAGGATGGAAGCAAAAAATATAGTTTTATGTTTTGATGAGGAAGCTCAAACATCAAAAAATTACAAAAAGATAATTTAGTACTATGAAACAAAGAATCAATGTTTTACCTCTCCTGTCAGATTTTCTTGCTGCTTATAGATGAATATAAGCAAAGATTCAAATTTGCAGACTTGCGGTTGAGGCATGGGGACTGAAGAATTGCACGCAGAAAGAAGAGTGGTTCAGTGACACAGTAACTGCGGTGGTTGTTCCACCTAATATTGATAGTTCTGAAGTTGTTCGACGGGGATGGCAGAGGTACAATCTTAGTTTGGGGTTAGGGCTCAACAAAGTGGCCGGAAGAGTTTTTAGAATAGGTCACCTTGGTAACCTAAATGAGGTACATTTTTTCCTTCTTTCCATTGTTTTTAGTTGTTTCTATAACAAAGGCGACAAACTATAGAATTTTGAGTTATGCAGCTACAATTGCTTGGTTGTCTAAGTGGTGTGGAGATGATACTGAAGGATGTAGGCTATCCAGTTAAGCTGGGGAGTGGCGTAGCAGCAGCCGCTGCATTTCTTCAAAATGATATACCAATGATCAAATCTAGGATATAAACATCTTATTTATTGGTTGATTGATACTTACTATGTAAGATATATATGAAAACTGGTGTTCCAACTGAAAATCTGTATGCAGAAATTCAGCAGTAAGATATCTTTTATTTCAGTTAATTCTGGGACATGCTCGGTTATGTATATAACTTCATACAATACACATGTTTGAAATCTGCCATTAAAAGATAATGAAGAAAATATCGAGAAGCTGAAATTGGGATTTTATTAATCTACTTTTACTTACCGTCATCGTAATGAACTATATATCCAAACTAAGTACATAGCACATTTTACAGAAAAGTACAAAACTATATGTATTTACAACTTAGTACATACACGTCACAGTATCCCCTCAAGATGGATTTGGTAACTATTAAGACACAAGTCCAATCTTGTTACTTAAAAATCTATGCTGTTGAACTCCCAAAGGTTTTGTCGTCATGTTTGCAAGTTGCATTGTAGTATGAACATGAGATGACACTATGAAATTGCTTTGAATATGATCTCTTATGTAGTGACAATCCATCTTTAAATGCTTTGTTCTTTCTTGAAACACTTCATTTTCAGCAATGTATTGAGCAGATTTATTGTCACAAAATAAAGAGATAGGTTTAGAAACATTCACCAATAACTCTTGAAGTAATCCTTCTATCCGAACAATTTCACTTGTTGTTTGACTCATAGCTCTATATTCAGCTTCGGTTGAGCTTTTAGAAGTTACTTTTTGCTTCTTCATCTTCCATGAAGTCAAAGAATCTTCCAAGAATACACAAAAACCAGTTAAGGATTTTCCAGAAAAAACACGGCTTTCCCAATCAGAATCACTATATGCTTTGAGTTGTAATATATTTTTAGCAGCATAAAATAACCCCTGATTCAATGTATCCTTCAAATACTTCAAAATATGAAGTGCAACAGAAAAATGAGGAGCTCTTGGCTCTTGCATAAACTGACTAAGCTGTCGGACAACATATGAAATGTCTGGCCTTCTCATGTTAAGGTAAATAAGCTTACCAATCAGTCCTCTGTACATTTCTGGATTATCCAATTTAGCTCCTTCAATGGTACTTAGTTTCAAATCTTTGGGAAGAGGAAAAGGTGTTGTTTTTGCATTCTCCATATTTGCATGTTTTAGCATATCCAAGATATCTTTTCCTTGGTTTAGAAGTATTTCTTCTCTGTTCCTTGTCACTTCAATACCTAGAAAAATGTAAGTTCTCCTAGATCTTTTATTGTAAAAGCCTGATGCAGATCCTTTTTTATGTCAGAAATAATTTGTATATTCGATCCATTTACAAGCAAATCATCCACATAACATACAATCACAGTAAAATCTGGACCATTTATTCTACTAAACAAAGAACAGTCTTGCTTTGACTGAATAAAACCAAGCTGAATTAAAAAATATTTAAGTTCTTTATTCCACTGTCTAGCTGCTTGTTTAAGACCATAAATTGATTTTCTAAGCCTACATACTTGTCCAGGTTAAGCTTTTGTGTAGCCAAGAGGAGGCTTCATGTACAAATCTTCTTTAATGTAGCCATGTAAAAAGGCATTGTTTATATCTAATTGATGCAAATGCCAATTATTTGTTGCTGCTAAATCTATAACTACTCTAACAGTTGTAAATCTTGCTATTGGACTAAAAGTATACTTAAAATCTTTACCTTTAATTTGTTTGTCTCCTCTTGCTACAATTATGGCTTTACATCTCTCAACTTCACCATTCTTCAAAACTTTTGTTTTGTAGACCCATTTACTGCCTATTTCTATTTTATCAGCTGGCAGATCAACTAGATCCCAAGTATGATTCTTCTTCATTGCTTCTATCTCTTTTTCCATAGCTTCCACCCATCTTACAACTTCTTTTGCTTGATTATAGGATGTTGGTTCTTGTGTAGATAACATCTTGTTCAGATTGCAAAGTGTATTTGAATCCATATGTTTCTGTGAAGTCTCTGTAAACACATTAAAAATCATAGATGCAGAATGAGTATCATGTGGAATAGATAAAGGTTTGATGTACTGAACTTTAAAGTCTTTAAATTTTGATGGTAATTTTGACTGTCTGGTAGACTTTTTTGTTGAAGGAACTGTAGGGAGGATGTTTCATGTTGCTGATCAGATGTAGAAATATTCTGCTGGTTTGAACTTGATGAAGAAGATTCCTCTAAATTTTCATCACTATTTGTAGAAATACTTGAGGATTAGGAAATGGAGGAATATTTAATTTTGAGCCAAAAACTTGTTCTTCATGAATAACATTCTGAACTAGAGGTGATGAAAACTGGAACTGATTTTGTGTAAATGGAAGAGATTTTTCAGTATGATAAGGGAACACAGTTTCTTCAAAAATTACATCTCTACTAAGAATAATTTTGCGATCATCTAAATCATATAACTTGTAACCCTTTTGAGCATATGGATACCCTATCATAATGCATCTTTTGGCTGTACAAGCAAATTTATCACTTGATTTTGTTGTCGAGTAACATAAACATCCAACCACTCTGAGATGTTTATAATCAGGTGCTTTGCCCATTAATTTCTCATATGGAGTTTTCCAATGTAAAATAGAACTAGGCATAAGAGTGATCAAATGTGCAGCAACCAAAATACAATCCCCCCAAAACTTAATAGGTAGGTTAGCATGGATTCTAATTGATCTAGCAGTCTCTAAAAGATGTTTGTGTTTCCTTTCTACTCTTCCGTTTTGTGGAGGTACCCCTGGTATACTTCGTTGTTGAATAAATCATTTTTGAGAAAATAAAAAATTATAAGACTCATTTAATATTTCAGTTCCATTATCACTTCTAATTATTTTCACTTTGTTGTCAAACTGATTCTCAACATAAGTCAAATAAGCAAAAATTATGCTATATACTTGTTGTTTGTTATGTAGAAGATGGACCCAAATTGTTCTGGTGTGATCATCCAAAATAGTTAAAAAATAATTTTCTCCAGACAAACAAGGTGTTCTATATGGTCCCCATAAATCAATGTGAATTATTCTAAATGGTTTATCAGCAATAGAAGAAGACAATACAAAAGGTAACTTATGATGTTTACCTAAAATGCATGCTTCACAAGTAAATTCACTACTTTTACTGTCAATACAAGAAATTGATAAATGCTTCATATTAGAAACACTTATATGTCCTAATCTTGCATGAAGGATACTAAAAGTAAGTGCTGAAGTAAAACTATTTGCTAATACATGATTGGACTTTTCAGCAATAAACTTATTAGTATTTAGTAAATAAATAGTAATGGACACAGAACTTAAACTTTTTCCCTTGAACTTGTATAATCTAGCTTCTTGTACCCCAAATGCTTTCATTTGTCTAGAGTTCAGTCTTGAAAAATACATCTTATTTGACCAAATGAGCAATTAGCTCGTTATGATCAAGTAACCTTCCAACAGATAGCAAATTATGTCTAAAATCATGTATATATAGAACATCTTTGAGAATTATTTGTGGGGCTAGATGAACTGTTCAAGATTTTGTCACATATTTATTTGTTCCATCAGGTAGACTAACAATTAATAGATTCTTTAATTTCTGGACTGAAGTGAAATATCTTAAATCATATGTCATATGGTCTGATGCACCAGAGTCTATGATCCATGAATTATGACATATCAGATTTGAATTATTATGAACATTAGAAACTGTTATACCTGCAAAATTCACCGTAGAATAATTCTGTGATAAAGGATCAGAAGTAGAAGCCTCTTTCTGCATCATTTGCAATACTGCTTTGTAAACCTCAAATACTACCTTTTCATCAACCTGAGTTCAAGATCCAGTTTGCATAGAAGTGTTGCCAAGTATTCCAGATCCAGTTGTATTTGCTGCAAGTTTTCCTGTTGGCTTCGCATTCTTTCCTTTGTGAAACAACTCTGGATATCCTCAGCTTGAAACATCCATTAATGGTGTGTCCCTTCATTTTACAGTGTTCACACATCATTTCACTCTTGAGTCTCTTGAAATCACACTTTATAGGAACTTGTCCTGAAATTATTTGTGAATTTTGCTTCATAATTTGTGTTTGAAGAGCACTCGAGTCTGAAATAAAACTGTTAATTCCATTTAAATTCTGCCTTTCAACTTGCTGCAAAATATTGTAAGCATGATTCACAATTGGCAATGGATCGACATTTAACAAATTAATTCTAACTTGATCATTATTAAGATGAGAAAGAAATTGTATCAGTTTCATCCTCTGATCTGCTTCAACAATTTTCTTGAGAATACCACATCAACAATCCTTCATAATTCCGCAAGTACAATCAGGATAACCATCAACTATTTGTAACTCATCCCAGACTTTTTTCATTTTATAATATTACTCAGAAATGGATAAATTTCCTTGTTCAATCAGCATTAATTGACGATGTAAATCGTATAGCTGTGGAACATTCATTTCCATAGCTTTCAACAACTTCCGTCCATAATTGATGAGAAGAATCACTGAAAATGAAGCTTTCTAAAATTGATTTAGCAATTGAGTTCGATAACCAATTCATCACGACGTAATCATTTCGGATCCATTTCTGATAGTCAGGAGAAGTCTGTAACAACCCGGAAAATGCGAGCCAGTTTGAAAATTTTAAATTGGCGAATTTAATGAATTTTGAATATTTAAAATGGATTATTTTAAATAATATCGACGAGAAATTTATTTTGAATAGAATTCGAACGTATATATTATATACATCGTCGTTAGAATATAAATATTTATTTATAATTATATAAAAGGAATTGAAAATGGGGCGGTAGTTCGATAATTCGATTTCAAACTTCAAATGAATGTACCGGGTGCAGAATAATCCGGATTTTAGTGAAACCAAAAATAGTAGAATCTAATTGTGAATATCTTTCCAACGAATCCGAAAAATCAAAATTTCATAGCGGGGGTCAAAAGATATGTCCAGTTGAAAATTCTGAATAGTTGCTATGGAATTTCGGCCCTTGAAAATAGTCATTTTGCAAACAACCTCGGATTTCGACGAAACCACTTTTGTTGGATCCGCAGTGTCAAATTATTGCTAGGTTTCAAATTTCGTAATTTTCTGAATCAATATGTGAGCGTGGCAAAGGAAAACGCGTTTGACCAGTTTCAGTTGATTTTAATCGACTGGAAATTGGCCATTTTTCAAACGGTCTCAGAATTCGATGAAATTAGTTTTGTTAGGACCGTATCGTCAATACGAAGCAAGAAAATATTTTTCTGGAATTTTTAGAGACTGTATGTGGCCCCAGTAAATTGAAATGTACGTTTAAAATTGAATATAATGATTTAAATATAAATTTAAATGGAAATTGATCGAAACAGTCGAATCAGCCGATGATACATATCCCATTGTGTTCGTAATGGGGGTATCTGGCTAGGGGCGACAGTCGTTGAATTCGAATTGGAGTTCGAATGCAAAACAGGTATTTTTGAAATTAAAAAAAAATATTAAATTATATTATATATTGGTCAACAAGGGTCACAACCCTTATTCTTTTCCACTCGCGGTCAAAACACGTTGGGCCGCCGTTCTCTGAAACGAATGGCCGATATGGGACGATTTTAATTCCCAAAAAAAAAAAAACTTTCGATCAATAATAAATCCTACTTCATAAGCAAAAATCGAGGAGATTTCTATCAGCTTCAAATTGATACGGCTAAGATCGTTTATCGTCGTGTGTTGCTCTCGATTTCTGAGCTCAAAAGGGACGGTTTTGAACTAGATTTCATGGCCAGTGGTGAGCTCGAGTTACGAGCGGTTGGGGGAGGACAAAAGGCATGGCGTGGGGCTTGGATGGAGGCATATCTGATCGGTGGTCAGTTGCTTCTGGCGGCGTGCGTTCTAGGTCAAAGGAGGCGAGCAATGGGTTTGTTCAATCCAGAAGTAACGAAGGGGGAAGATAGTGTTGTACAGCAGAAGGTAGTTTTTTTTATTTTCTTTTTAATTTTAATTTATATACATTATGATAAAAATCTGAAATTGTTTTAAAAATATATAAGAATTGTTTTGAATATATATATAATATTAATGCTTTGAAAATATATATTGTAAAGTTTTGAATATATATGTCGAACTGTTTTTGAAAATAAAAACATTCATTGTTCTGAAAATAGTAAATTACATGGTTGTGAAAAAAAAAACATTGAAAATATAAATAGCGATGTTCTTGAAAATATAAATATAGCATTATTTTTGAAAGATGGAAATACATTGATTTTATAAAAAAAAATAAAAGTAACATATGGATTTTTATAAAAATAACTTTGAAATGAAAATACAATTTTTATATATGAAGTGTCGATATAAAAATGTGTTTTTTTTAAAATAGCATAGTAAATAAAAATATGATTTTTACTATGTATATCGAACATCATTAAAAATATGATTTTTATAATATAAACACCAACATAAAAATATGATTTTTATGTACGAAGTATCAGTATAATAATGTGATTTTTAATAATCGACTGCGTGATACAGATTGCGATGGTACTATGGGAAAACAAATCTGAATTCAAACCGTTCAGAGATAAGAATGGAGGAGTGGATCTCCAAGGTGAGAACTCCTCACTTTTATTTTAAATTTCTAGTTAAAAATATATACTAGGATGCAGACGGTGCTTAGCAGCACCCGACACCCGTCATCCACAGACCATGGATGGCTTGTTTGTTTAATTGTTTGGTTGTGTAGTTGGTTAGATTATTTGGTTTGAATTGAATTGTTTGGTGAAATGAAATTGATTTGATTGATGTGTGAATGGCGTGGGCCTTCACTAGACTGGGGATAAGGCTAGGCCTCGTCCCGTTTCTAGTATCGTGCCGTTATGCCGCCGAAATTTTCTAAAATATGTTAGAAAAATAAAAATATCATTTTATTGAATAAATGAATTGAATAGAAATTCATATGTTGAAATAAAATATTTTATCGTTAAAAATATAATTTTTAACGTAGAAGTGAATAAAATAAAATATTCATTTACAAACCGGACGGTTTGTTTATGTACACCTATTTGAAGGACATTGACTGGGTCGATAAATTTTACACATCGCCCAACTGCACAAATTAAATATGTGTTTGATTGTTTGAAACCCCACACGGGTGTTGGGATGAAATTTGAAGTTCACTCATCCTGATTGATTAAATATGTCAATCGATTGACTGACAGGCTGTTATAAGCGTTAGATATCTATATTTGATGCTTATAAAGTGTAGTGCACTTTGGTTGATGGTTGATTATTTTTCAATGCTATTATATACGTTTGATGTATGAAAATCCATATAATTAACATTATATGGTGATTGATTGGGCCTCATTCCAATTTAGAAAATAAAGAATATTATAAAATAAAAGTTCATGTGTTGACTGTACTCATCCGTTGAGATTAGTCATGTGTTGAACGAAATATTTTGATAATAAGAAATATTTGAAATAGAATATTTGAAAATAGAAATATATGAAGCCGTGTTGATTAGATTGACGCCATTTTGACGTGAACAATATTTATATTGATTTTATTCATTTCGAAATAAAATGAATATAAAAGTGATTTCGAAATAAAATGAATATAAAAGTGATTTCGAAATAAAATGAATATGAAACCATTTCGAAATGAATCGAACAGAAAACCAATTCGAAATGAATCGAATAGAAAACCAATTTGAAATGAATCGAATAGAAAACCAATTTGAATTGAATCGAATAGAAAACCAATTTGAATTGAATCGAATAGAAAACCAATTTGAATTGAATCGAATAGAAAACCAATTTGAATTGAATCGAATGGAAAACCAATTTGAATTGAATCGAATAGAAAACCAAATTGAATTGAATCGAATAGAAAACCAATTTGAATTGAATCAAATTGAAAACGAATTCAAATTGAATTGAAAACGAATTCGAATCGAATTAAAAATCGATTTGAGTTGAAATCAAATAGAAATGAAAGTAAAAAGGATTTATAACAGAAAATTCAATTTTGATTTGAATTTGAAATAAAGGTTGAAATTATTTTTGAAACGAATTCAAAACGATTTATAAAATTCGTTTTAAATAGAAATCGACGAAATATATATTATATATATAATATAATGGCCTGAATAGAACGCGCTGCGCCGCGGTAGTTCGCGAATTTTGACCATTTATTTCAAACGGACATTACGAGAGATCCGACCGTCGGATTCTCCTAAAACCGGAACCGTTGGGTTCGTATCGAAAAGAGCTTTCTAACGAATACTAGAAATTCAAAATCTAACGGTTGGATTTGGAGATATGTCCAAATCAAATTTGAAGAAGGTCGCTGTAAGTGCAGTTCGATGGCCATTGTTGGATATCGATTGTACGGGCCTTAATAAAATTATTAAAAATAGTAATAATTTGTGTAAAATCATAAGAAATGATTTGGGAAAAATTGGGATGAAAAACTCCATATTTGAAAAGATAAAAATAGATTTCTATCGAAATGAACTAGTTTGAACTAAATTTAAAACCCAATTATTTTTAAATAAATAAATTAGATTTAAAAAGGGGTTTTAAATAATCGGAATTTCTAATATATTTGATTGGATTTGAAATGGGTTTATCGTGAACGGTGTTTTAAATAACACTAGATCTTTAACCCGATAATAAATAGAATATGATTTGGGTTTGTCATGAACTGTGTTTTAAATAACACCTAGTTCTTTAACCCAGTAAAAGGAGTGTTAAATAAATCTGCAATTAAATTGAAATGTGAATTGATAATCTAAATTATCAAATTTAGAAATTGAGCGAGAATGGAGTACTACCAGTTTTGCTCCAAAGCGATAGTTAAATCTTTAATTAGATTTGAACGTGAAATGGTAATTAAATTTACCGATAACACCGTGGTGTTAGTTATGGGGTAATAACAGTTTTGCTCCATGGGATAAATAGGTTGGGATTAGGAAATAAAATAAATAATTACTTCGGTGTGGTTCGCTAATCCCGACTAGTTTGGAAAACCATGATATGGTTTGAAATGATATCCAAAGGAAGATTAAAGAATAAATTTAAAAGAATTTATCTTTGATAAAATTAATGGGAACCTTTCCCTAGGAGTGTGAATATCTGAATGGGAATGAGGCGTATGTTGTGTTTGTATAACAATTGTTTATTATATACGTGGGTTATTCAGAAAGGCCGGGTCTATACCCATTCTGAATAACCGATTCGACGATAAGTCGAAGAGATTGAAGACGGTGCAAGACCGACGATCTTCACATCGAATGGATGGGTGCTACTGACGCTCACGATGGGAGTAGCTACCTTGAAGGGGGCTAAAGTAGTAGTCGTCCGGACGTGCTTGGAGGTCGACGGATATGCGAGGAAAGTGCCTCCGGTTTCGTTCAGACTCAGAACGGACTTGTAAATGGATGGTGTGTCTGACACTATATTCCTTTATATTGTATTCGTTGATCTCTGCTAAATATATATCTGTTTGGCGGCGGAGAAATTATTCTTTTGCTTAACGACCTTCTCTGAGACATACGAGCTCAGAGGTTATATATTGGCAGAAATCAGTGTTACGATATGGATTGATAGTGTGGCATGCTGAGATGCAGTGATCCAGACTTTTGTTGAAAAGCAAAGTTTGGTGGATGATGATCAAAGCACAGCTTTAATATAGCATGGCCTTGTGTATAGCGTTGATTCGCGAGCCTCACACCCCGGTATGGTGGTAAACTGATGGTTTGATCAGAATGCTTTTTCGTGGATGGGCACCTTCGTGGTGTCGTGGATTCGGTCGACCGAGATTGAGCTCAGTGCTCAGAGGGATAGGGTAAGCGGTGTTTTCTCTCACCGGGACGTAAGCCGCAGTGATACTCGATTTCCCAAAAGTGCGGATGTGCATTACGGTGTTTTCTCTAGCTGAGACGTAAGCCGTTGAGATGGCACTACGCGATCGATCTTTCGAATCAGGAGCCACCATGACGGAAATCAATTTCCAAATATGACATTTTGCGGTTTTAATTGTAGAGCCTAGTATTGGCGACATTATATATGGTACCCATGCCGTCTATGATTGATATATTTATATTTGAAGTTGTTTTCTTCACTTATAGTAATAATATAAGATGAAATTTCGCGTATCAAGCATATTTGGCTATTATAAGGGAAAACCCTATCCTCCGCCTTGCGTTGCATTGTGTTATGGGACCTGGGTCTTATAATAGCTTCATTGTTCTTTATTTAGCATTGCGCTGTTTGTTTCCTACACTGGTATTCTTGGGAGGAAACCCGTTCCGTGTTATACGGCGTGGTCCCTTGATTTACCTAACTTTAAAAACAAAGATTAATAACTGTTTTAGTTCTCACACCAGTCACATGACTGACCTGGAGTTTATTGTTTTAACCTAAACTCTGGGTGCCCCTATTTTCCACACGGGCAGCTAGTAGTTTTGGTTTTGCAGATTTATATTCACAGGATCCTGATTTACAGCTGGAACGATGCTCGGAAAGCTCTGTATCCGTGTATTACTTTCAGTTGTGCTTTGTACTGTTTTTCCGCTGCGAAGTATTTAAATGTAATTTAAATCTCTGATATTTTCTATGTAATATTAATTCATACTCTTTATATTCTTGTATTCTGATGGAATTGTTGTAATATACAATGAAATGTTCTTCTGTTTGTGTTCTATTTTGTCGTGTTCTCAAAACAATCAGGCATTTCGAAAGGTCTAGATCGGTTTAGCGACTGATTCAGATCGAGCGAAATTCCTTGTTGTCACATGGTATCAGAGCTTTGGTTTACAGAGCTCGAGAACAAGACACATTAGAACCAAACGAAAGAATTCATCAGATATTGGATTAGTAATATCCAATTAGAATGACTCGTTAGAGATAGGATCAGTAGTATCCTAGAACGAGTGTGAAGAGTATATTTTTCAAATGAAAACAATTTTGTTTTGAAAATCTAAATCATTTTATACGTATTTGATCATTTATTTATTTTGAATATGGACAATCTGATATATAAAGATTTTGCATATACGCGTCATGAACGTATATTCGAAGTTTTAATATATTAGATAGATATAGAATCACATTCTAGACGCCCGGAGATGGTTCTGATGATTGATTGATCATCATCCGAACTTACGTTCGTGTTTCGAAGGTGTGATTTCCTATATACTTCCATTAGACTGGTGTGAGAACCAAAACTAGATAGATTTATTTTTGTGAATTGGCATCAAAAACATGATTTTTGTATATATATCAAAATTATGAATTTGAAACGTTAATCCAATAATTGATTGAAGTTTGTGTTGTTTGTTTATTTGTTTAATAATTTTGAACCATTATGCCTAATTGCATCAAGTATTGGATTGTATTGAAAATTGGTCGCATTTGCATGTATATACATGTATATCATTGAACAGGTCATAGCAAGGAGGCTAGAGCCGAAGAATAAAATTTGTTTGCCCGACAAATAGGTACATGTTTACTACATAATTTACTGTTTTGTTTGGGTGATGATGATTTTATGAGCCTATTGGCTAGCCGCTTGGCTTTTTCTTTTTCTTTTTGAGATCAGAAGGCCTATATGGCAATTTCGGGATTTTCCCGTGGCTCCCGGTGCAGGGGAGGTTATGGCGAAATTTTTCGAAAATTTAGGGTGTTAGCCAAATTTTTGAAGAATTTGAAAATTCTCAGAAAATGAAAAGTTGGAGAATGTAAGCCAGATCGAACGTAGAGTTGATTAATCAAACCACTTTCGACTTTGTTCCTTTTCGGGGACGAAAAGTTTTAAGTGGGGGAGATTGTAACAACCCGGAAAATGCGAGCCAGTTTGAAAATTTTAAATTGGCGAATTTAATGAATTTTGAATATTTAAAATGGATTATTTTAAATAATATCGACGAGAAATTTATTTTGAATAGAATTCGAACGTATATATTATATACATCGTCGTTAGAATATAAATATTTATTTATAATTATATAAAAGGAATTGAAAATGGCGCGGTAGTTCGATAATTCGATTTCAAACTTCAAATGAATGTACCGGGTGCAGAATAATCCGGATTTTAGTGAAACCAAAAATAGTAGAATCTAATTGTGAATATCTTTCCAACGAATCCGAAAAATCAAAATTTCATAGCGGGGGTCAAAAGATATGTCCAGTTGAAAATTCTGAATAGTTGCTATGGAATTTCGGCCCTTGAAAATAGTCATTTTGCAAAAAACCTCGGATTTCGACGAAACCACTTTTGTTGGATCCGCAGTGTCAAATTATTGCTAGGTTTCAAATTTCGTAATTTTCTGAAACAATATGTGAGCGTGGCAAAGGAAAACGCGTTTGACCAGTTTCAGTTGATTTTAATCGACTGGAAATTGGCCATTTTTCAAACGGTCTCAGAATTCGACGAAATTAGTTTTGTTAGGACCGTATCGTCAATACGAAGCTAGAAAATATTTTTCTGGAATTTTTAGAGACTGTATGTGGCCCCAGTAAATTGAAATGTACGTTTAAAATTGAATATAATGATTTAAATATAAATTTAAATGGAAACTGATCGAAACAGTCGAATCAGCCTATGATACATATCCCATTGTGTTCGGAATGGGGGTATTTGGCTAGGGGCGACAGTCGTTGAATTCGAATTGGAGTTCGAATGCAAAACAGGTATTTTTGGAATTAAAAAAAAATTAAATTATATTATATATTGGTCAACAAGGGTCAAAACCCTTATTCTTTTCCACTCGCGGTCAAAACTCGTTGTGCCGCCGTTCTCTGAAACGAATGGCCGATATGGGACGATTTTAATTCCCAAAAAAAAAAAAAAAAACTTTCGATCAATAATAAATCCTACTTCATAAGCAAAAATCGAGGAGATTTCTATCAGCTTCAAATTGATACGGCTAAGATTGTTTATCGTCGTGTGTTGCTCTCGATTTCTGAGCTCAAAAGGGACGGTTTTGAACTAGATTTCATGGCCAGTGGTGAGCTCGAGTTACGAGCGGTTGGGGGAGGAGAAAGGCATGGCGTGGGGCTTCGATGGAGGCATATCTGATCGGTGGTCAGTTGCTTCTGGCGGCATGCGTTCTAGGTCAAAGGAGGCGAGCAGTGGGTTTGTTCAATCCAGAAGTAACGAAGGTGGAAGACAGTGTTGTACAGCAGAAGGTAGTTTTTTTATTTTCTTTTTAATTTTAATTTATATACATTATGATAAAAATCTGAAATTGTTTTAAAAATATATAGGAATTGTTTTGAATATATATATAATATTAATGCTTTGAAAATATATATTGTAAAGTTTTGAATATATATGTCGAACTGTTTTTGAAAATAAAAACATTCATTGTTCTGAAAATAGTAAATTACATGGTTGTGAAAAAAAAACCATTGAAAATATAAATAGCGATGTTCTTGAAAATATAAATATAGCATTATTTTTGAAAGATGGAAATACATTGTTTTTATAAAAAAAATAAAAGTAACATATGGATTTTTATAAAAATAACTTTGAAATGAAAATACAATTTTTATATATGAAGTGTCGATATAAAAATGTTTTTTTTTTTAAAATAGCATAGTAAATAAAAATATGATTTTTACTATATATATCGAACATCATTAAAAATATGATTTTTATAATATAAACACCAACATAAAAATATGATTTTTATGTACGAAGTATCAGTATAATAATGTGATTTTTAATAATCGACTGCGTGATACAGATTGCGATGGTACTGTGGGAAAATAAATCTGAATTCAAACCGTTCAGAGATAAGAATGGAGGAGTGGATCTCCAAGGTGAGAACTCCTCACTTTTATTTTAAATTTCTAGTTAAAAATATATACTAGGATGCAGACGGTGCTTAGCAACACCCGACACCCGTCATCCACAGACCATGGATGACTTGTTTGTTTAATTGTTTGGTTGTGTAGTTGGTTAGATTATTTGGTTTGAATTGAATTGTTTGGTGAAATGAAATTGATTTGATTGATGTGTGAATGGCGTGGGCCTTCACTAGACTAGGGATAAGGCTAGGCCTCGTCCCGTTTCTAGTATCGTGCCGTTATGCCGCCGAAATTTTCTAAAATAAGTTAGAAAAATAAAAATATCATTTTATTGAATAAATGAATTGAATAGAAATTCATATGTTGAAATAAAATATTTTATCGTTAAAAATATAATTTTTAACGTAGAAGTGAATAAAATAAAATATTCATTTACAAACCGGACGGTTTGTTTATGTACACCTATTTGAAGGACATTGACTGGGTCGATAAATTTTACACATCGCCCAACTGCACAAATTAAATATGTGTTTGATTGTTTGAAACCCCACACGGGTGTTGGGATGAAATTTGAAGTTCACTCATCCTGATTGATTAAATATGTCAATCGATTGATTGACAGGCTGTTATAAGCGTTAGATATCTATATTTGATGCTTATAAAATGTAGTGCACTTTGGTTGATGGTTGATTATTTTTCAATGCTATTATATACGTGTGATGTATGAAAATCCATATAATTAACATTATATGGTGATTGATTGGGCCTCATTCCAATTTAGAAAATAAAGAATATTATAAAATAAAAGTTCATGTGTTGACTGTACTCATCCGTCGAGATTAGTAATGTGTTGAACGAAATATTTTGATAATAAGAAATATTTGAAATAGAATATTTGAAAATAGAAATATATGAAGCCGTGTTGATTAGATTGACGCCATTTTGACGTGAACGATATTTATATTGATTTTATTCATTTTGAAATAAAATGAATATAAAAGTGATTTCGAAATAAAATGAATATAAAAGTGATTTCGAAATAAAGTGAATATGAAACCATTTCGAAATGAATCGAATAGAAAACCAATTCGAAATGAATCGAATAGAAAACCAATTTGAAATGAATCGAATAGAAAACCAATTTGAATTGAGTCGAATAGAAAACCAATTTGAATTGAATCGAATAGAAAACCAATTTGAATTGAATCGAATAGAAAACCAATTTGAATTGAATCGAATAGAAAACCAATTTGAATTGAATCGAATAGAAAACCAATTTGAATTGAACCGAATAGAAAACCAATTTGAATTGAATCAAATTGAAAACGAATTCGAATTGAATTGAAAACGAATTCGAATCGAATTAAAAAACGATTTGAATTGAAATCAAATAGAAATGAAAGTAAAAAGGATTTATAACAGAAAATTCAATTTTGATTTGAATTTGAAATAAAGGTTGAAATTATTTTTGAAACGAATTCAAAACGATTTATAAAATTCGTTTTAAATAGAAATCGACGAAATATATATTATATATATATAATATAATGGCCTGAATAAAACGCGCTGCGTCGCGGCAGTTCGTGAATTTCGATCATTTATTTCAAATGGACATTACGGGAGATCCGACCGTCGGATTCTCCTAAAACCGGAACCATTGGGTTCGTATCGAAAAGAGCTTTCTAACGAATACTAGAAATTCAAAATCTAACGGTTGGATTTGGAGATACGTCCAAATCAAATTTGAAGAAGGTCGCTGTAAGTGCAGTTCGATGGCCATTGTTGGAAATCGATTGTACGGGCCATAATAAAATTATTAAAAATAGTAATAATTTGTGTAAAATCATAAGAAATGATTTGGGAAAAATTGGGATGAAAAACTCCATATTTGAAAAGATAAAAATAGATTTCTATCGAAATGAACTAGTTTGAACTAAATTTAAAACCCAATTATTTTTAAATAAATAAATTAGATTTAAAAAGGGGTTTTAAATAATAGGAATTTCTAATATATTTGATTGGATTTGAAATGGGTTTATCGTGAACGGTGTTTTAAATAACACTAGTTCTTTAACCCGATAATAAATAGAATGTGATTTGGGTTTGTCGTGAACTGTGTTTTAAATAACACCTAGTTCTTTAACCCAGTAAAAGGAGTGTTAAATAAATCTGCAATTAAATTGAAATGTGAATTGATAATCTAAATTATCAAATTTAGAAATTGAGCGAGAATGGAGTATTACCAATTTTGCTCCAAAGCGATAGTTAAATCTTTAATTAGATTTGAACGTGAAATGGTAATTAAATTTACCGATAACACCGTGGTGTTAGTTATGGGGTAATAACAGTTTTGCTCCATGGGATAAATAGGTTGGGATTGGGAAATAAAATAAATAATTACTTCGGTGTGGTTCGCTAATCCCGACTAGTTTGGAAAACCATGATATGGTTTGAAATGATATCCAAAGGAGGATTAAAGAATAAATTTAAAAGAATTTATCTTTGATAAAATTAATGGGAACCTTTCCCTAGGAGTGCGAATATCTGAATGGGAATGAGGCGTATGTTGTGTTTGTATAACAATTGTTTATTATATACGTGGGTTATTCAGAAAGGCCGGGTCTATACCCATTCTGAATAACCGATTCGACGATAAGTCGAAGAGATTGAAGACGGTGCAAGACCGACGATCTTCACATCGAATGGATGGGTGCTACTGACGCTCACGATGGGAGTAGCTACCTTGAAGGGGGCTAAAGTAGTAGTCGTCCGGACGTGCTTGGAAGTCGACGTATATGCGAGGAAAGTGACTCCGGTTTCGTTCAGACTCAGAACGGACTTGTAAATGGATGGTGTGTCTGACACTGTATTCCTTTATATTGTATTCGTTGATCTCTGCTAAATATATATCTGTTTGGCGGCGGAGAATTTATTCTCTTGCTTAACGCCCTTCTCTGAGACATACGAGCTCAGAGGTTATATATTGGCAGAAATCAGTGGTACGATATGGATTGATAGTGTGGCATGCTGAGATGCAGTGATCCAGACTTTTGTTGAAAAGCAAAGTTTGTTGGATGATGATCAAAGCACAGCTTTAATATAGCATGGCCTTGTGTATAGCGTTGATTCGCGAGCCTCACACCCCGGTATGGTGGTAAACTGATGGTTTGATCAGAATGCTTTTTCGTGGATGGGCACCTTCGTGGTGTCGTGGATTCGGTCGATCGAGATTGAGCTCAGTGCTCAGAGGGATAGGGTAAGCGGTGTTTTCTCTCGCCGGGACGTAAGCCGCAGTGATACTCGATTTCCCAAAAGTGCGGATGTGCATTACGGTGTTTTCTCTAGCTGAGACGTAAGCCGTTGAGATGGCACTACGCGATCGATCTTTCGAATCAGGAGCCACCATGACGGAAATCAATTTCCAAATATGACATTTTGCGGTTTTAATTGTAGAGCCTAGTATTGGCGACATTATATATGGTACCCATGCCGTCTATGATTGATATATTTATATTTGAAGTTGTTTTCTTCACTTATAGTAATAATATAAGATGAAATTTCGCGTATCAAGCATATTTGGCTATTATAAGGGAAAACCCTATCCTCCGGCTTGCGTTGCATTGTGTGATGGGACCTGGGTCTTATAATAGCTTCATTGTTCTTTATTTAGCATTGCGCTGTTTGTTTTCTACACTGGTATTCTTGGGAGGAAACCCGTTCCGTGTTATACGGCGTGGTCCCTTGATTTACCTAACTTTAAAAACAAAGATTAATAACTGTTTTAGTTCTCACACCAGTCACATAACTGACCTGGAGTTTATTGTTTTAACCTAAACTCTTGGTGCCCCTATTTTCCACACGGGCAGCTAGTAGTTTTGGTTTTGCAGATTTATATTCATAGGATCTTGATTTACAGCTGGAACGATGCTCGGAAAGCTCTGTATCCGTGTATTACTTTCAGTTGTGCTTTGTACTGTTTTTCCGCTGCGAAGTATTTAAATGTAATTTAAATCTCTGAAATTTTCTATGTAATATTAATTCATACTCTTTATATTCTTGTATTCTGATGGAATTGTTGTAATATACAATGAAATGTTCTTCTGTTTGTGTTCTATTTTGTCGTGTTCTCAAAACAATCAGGCGTTTCGAAAGGTCTAGATCGGTTTAGCGACTGATTCAGATCGAGCGAAATTCCTTGTTGTCACATGGTATCAGAGCTTTGGTTTACAGAGCTCGAGAACAAGACACATTAGAACCAAACGAAAGAATTCATCATATATTGGATTAGTAATATCCAATTAGAATGACTCGTTAGAGATAGGATCAGTAGTATCCTAGAACGAGTGTGAAGAGTATATTTTTCAAATGAAAACAATTTTGTTTTGAAAATCTAAATCATTTTATACGTATTTGATCATTTATTTATTTTGAATATGGACAATCTAATATATAAAGATTTTGCATATACGCGTCATGAACGTATATTCGAAGTTTTAATATATTAGATAGATATAGAATCACATTCTAGACGCCCGGAGATGGTTCTGATGATTGATCGATCATCATCTGAACTTACGTTCGTGTTTCGAAGGTATGATTTCCTATATACTTCCATTAGACTGGTGTGAGAACCAAAACTAGATAGATTTATTGTTGTGAATTGGCATCAAAAACATGATTTTTGTATATATATCAAAATTATGAATTTGAAACGTTAATCCACTAATTGATTGAAGTTTGTGTTGTTTGTTTATTTGTTTAATAATTTTGAACCATTATGCCTAATTGCATCAAGTATTGGATTGTATTGAAAATTGGTCGCATTTGCATGCATATACATGTATATCATTGAACAGGTCATAGCAAGGAGGCTAGAGCCGAAGAATAAAATTTGTTTGCCCGACAAATAGGTACATGTTTACTACATAATTTACTGTTTTGTTTGGGTGATGATGATTTTATGAGCCTATTGGCTAGCCGCTTGGCTTTTTCTTTTTCTTTTTGAGATCAGAAGGCCTATATGGCAATTTCGGGATTTTCCCGTGGCTCCCGGTGCAGGGGAGGTTATGGCGAAATTTTTCGAAAATTTAGGGTGTTAGCCAAATTTTTGAAGAATTTGAAAATTCTCAGAAACTGAAAAGTTGGAGAATGTAAGCCAGATCGAACGTAGAGTTGATTAATCAAACCACTTTCGACTTTGTTCCTTTTCGGGGACGAAAAGTTTTAAGTGGGGGAGATTGTAACAACCCGGAAAATGCGAGCCAGTTTGAAAATTTTAAATTGGCGAATTTAATGAATTTTGAATATTTAAAATGGATTATTTTAAATAATATCGACGAGAAATTTATTTTGAATAGAATTCGAACGTATATATTATATACATCGTCGTTAGAATATAAATATTTATTTATAATTATATAAAAGGAATTGAAAATGGCGCGGTAGTTCGATAATTCGATTTCAAACTTCAAATGAATGTACCGGGTGCAGAATAATCCGGATTTTAGTGAAACCAAAAATAATAGAATCTAATTGTGAATATCTTTCCAACGAATCCGAAAAATCAAAATTTCATAGCGGGGGTCAAAAGATATGTCCAGTTGAAAATTCTGAATAGTTGCTATGGAATTTCGGCCCTTGAAAATAGTCATTTTGCAAAAAACCTCGGATTTCGACGAAACCACTTTTGTTGGATCCGCAATGTCAAATTATTGCTAGGTTTCAAATTTCGTAATTTTCTGAAACAATATGTGAGCGTGGCAAAGGAAAACGCGTTTGACCAGTTTCAGTTGATTTTAATCGACTGGAAATTGGCCATTTTTCAAACGGTCTCAGAATTCGACGAAATTAGTTTTGTTAGGACCGTATCGTCAATACGAAGCTAGAAAATATTTTTCTGGAATTTTTAGAGACTGTATGTGGCCCCAGTAAATTGAAATGTACGTTTAAAATTGAATATAATGATTTAAATATAAATTTAAATGGAAACTGATCGAAACAGTCGAATCAGCCTATGATACATATCCCATTGTGTTCGGAATGGGGGTATTTGGCTAGGGACGACAGTCGTTGAATTCGAATTGGAGTTCGAATGCAAAACAGGTATTTTTGAAATTAAAAAAATAAATAAATTATATTATATATTGGTCAACAAGGGTCAAAACCCTTATTCTTTTCCACTCGCGGTCAAAACACGTTGGGCCGCCGTTCTCTGAAACGAATGGCCGATATGGGACGATTTTAATTCCCAAAAAAAAAAAAAACTTTCGATCAATAATAAATCCTACTTCATTAGCAAAAATCGAGGAGATTTCTATCAGCTTCAAATTGATACGGCTAAGATTGTTTATCGTCGTGTGTTGCTCTCGATTTCTGAGCTCAAAAGGGACGGTTTTGAACTAGATTTCATGGCCAGTGGTGAGCTCGAGTTACGAGCGGTTGGGGGAGGAGAAAGGCATGGCGTGGGGCTTCGATGGAGGCATATCTGATCGGTGGTCAGTTGCTTCTGGCGGCGTGCGTTCTAGGTCAAAGGAGGCGAGCAATGGGTTTGTTCAATCCAGAAGTAACGAAGGGGGAAGACAGTGTTGTACAGCAGAAGGTAGTTTTTTTTATTTTCTTTTTAATTTTAATTTATATACATTATGATAAAAATCTGAAATTGTTTTAAAAATATATAGGAATTGTTTTGAATATATATATAATATTAATGCTTTGAAAATATATATTGTAAAGTTTTGAATATATATGTCGAACTGTTTTTGAAAATAAAAACATTCATTGTTCTGAAAATAGTAAATTACATGGTTGTGAAAAAAAAAACATTGAAAATATAAATAGCGATGTTCTTGAAAATATAAATATAGCATTATTTTTGAAAGATGGAAATACATTGTTTTTATAAAAAAAATAAAAGTAACATATGGATTTTTATATAAATAACTTTGAAATGAAAATACAATTTTTATATATGAAGTGTCGATATAAAAATGTGTTTTTTTTAAAATAGCATAGTAAATAAAAATATGATTTTTACTATATATATCGAACATCATTAAAAATATGATTTTTATAATATAAACACCAACATAAAAATATGATTTTTATGTACGAAGTATCAGTATGATAATGTGATTTTTAATAATCGACTGCGTGATACAGATTGCGATGGTACTATGGGAAAACAAATCTGAATTCAAACCGTTCAGAGATAAGAATGGAGGAGTGGATCTCCAAGGTGAGAACTACTCACTTTTATTTTAAATTTCTAGTTAAAAATATATACTAGGATGCAGACGGTGCTTAGCAGCACCCGACACCCGTCATCCACAGACCATGGATGACTTGTTTGTTTAATTGTTTGGTTGTGTAGTTGGTTAGATTATTTGGTTTGAATTGAATTGTTTGGTGAAATGAAATTGATTTGATTGATGTGTGAATGGCGTGGGCCTTCACTAGACTGGGATAAGGCTAGGCCTCGTCCCGTTTCTAGTATCGTGCCGTTATGCCGCCGAAATTTTCTAAAATAAGTTAGAAAAATTAAAATATCATTTTATTGAATAAATGAATTGAATAGAAATTCATATGTTGAAATAAAATATTTTATCGTTAAAAATATAATTTTTAACGTAGAAGTGAATAAAATAAAATATTCATTTACAAACCGGACGGTTTGTTTATGTACACCTATTTGAAGGACATTGACTGGGTCGATAAATTTTACACATCGCCCAACTGCAAAAATTAAATATGTGTTTGATTGTTTGAAACCCCACACGGGTGTTGGGATGAAATTTGAAGTTCACTCATCCTGATTGATTAAATATGTCAATCGATTGATTGACAGGCTGTTATAAGCGTTAGATATCTATATTTGATGCTTATAAAGTGTAGTGCACTTTGGTTGATGGTTGATTATTTTTCAATGCTATTATATACGTGTGATGTATGAAAATCCATATAATTAACATTATATGGTGATTGATTGGGCCTCATTCCAATTTAGAAAATAAAGAATATTATAAAATAAAAGTTCATGTGTTGACTGTACTCATCCGTCGAGATTAGTCATGTGTTGAACGAAATATTTTGATAATAAGAAATATTTGAAATAGAATATTTGAAAATAGAAATATATGAAGCCGTGTTGATTAGATTGACGCCATTTTGACGTGAACGATATTTATATTGATTTTATTCATTTCGAAATAAAATGAATATAAAAGTGATTTCGAAATAAAATGAATATAAAAGTGATTTCGAAATAAAGTGAATATGAAACCATTTCGAAATGAATCGAATAGAAAACCAATTCGAAATGAATCGAATAGAAAACCAATTTGAAATGAATCGAATAGAAAACCAATTTGAATTGAGTCGAATAGAAAACCAATTTGAATTGAATCGAATAGAAAACCAATTTGAATTGAATCGAATAGAAAACCAATTTGAATTGAATCGAATAGAAAACCAATTTGAATTGAATCAAATTGAAAACGAATTCGAATTGAATTGAAAACGAATTCGAATCGAATTAAAAAACGATTTGAATTGAAATCAAATAGAAATGAAAGTAAAAAGGATTTATAACAGAAAATTCAATTTTGATTTGAATTTGAAATAAAGGTTGAAATTATTTTTGAAACGAATTCAAAACGATTTATAAAATTCGTTTTAAATAGAAATCGACGAAATATATATTATATATATAATATAATGGCCTGAATAGAACGCGCTGCGTCGCGACAGTTCGTGAATTTCGACCATTTATTTCAAACGGACATTACGGGAGATCCGACCGTCGGATTCTCCAAAAACCGGAACCGTTGGGTTCGTATCGAAAAGAGCTTTCTAACGAATACTAGAAATTCAAAATCTAACGGTTGGATTTGGAGATACGTCCAAATCCAATTTGAAGAAGGTCGCTGTAAGTGCAGTTCGATGGCCATTGTTGGAAATCGATTGTACGGGCCTTAATAAAATTATTAAAAATAGTAATAATTTGTGTAAAATCATAAGAAATGATTTGGGAAAAATTGGGATGAAAAACTCCATATTTGAAAAGATAAAAATAGATTTCTATCGAAATGAACTAGTTTGAACTAAATTTAAAACCCAATTATTTTTAAATAAATAAATTAGATTTAAAAAGGGGTTTTAAATAATCGGAATTTCTAATATATTTGATTGGATTTGAAATGGGTTTATCGTGAACGGTGTTTTAAATAACACTAGTTCTTTAACCCGATAATAAATAGAATGTGATTTGGGTTTGTCGTGAACTGTGTTTTAAATAACACCTAGTTCTTTAACCCAGTAAAAGGAGTGTTAAATAAATCTGCAATTAAATTGAAATGTGAATTGATAATCTAAATTATCAAATTTAGAAATTGAGCGAGAATGGAGTATTACCAATTTTGCTCCAAAGCGATAGTTAAATCTTTAATTAGATTTGAACGTGAAATGGTAATTAAATTTACCGATAACACCGTGGTGTTAGTTATGGGGTAATAACAGTTTTGCTCCATGGGATAAATAGGTTGGGATTGGGAAATAAAATAAATAATTACTTCGGTGTGGTTCGCTAATCCCGAGTAGTTTGGAAAACCATGATATGGTTTGAAATGATATCCAAAGGAAGATTAAAGAATAAATTTAAAAGAATTTATCTTTGATAAAATTAATGGGAACCTTTCCCTAGGAGTGTGAATATCTGAATGGGAATGAGGCGTATATTGTGTTTGTATAACAATTGTTTATTATATACGTGAGTTATTCAGAAAGGCCGGGTCTATACCCATTCTGAATAACCGATTCGACGATAAGTCGAAGAGATTGAAGACGGTGCAAGACCGACGATCTTCACATCGAATGGATGGGTGCTACTGACGCTCACGATGGGAGTAGCTACCTTGAAGGGGGCTAAAGTAGTAGTCGTCCGGACGTGCTTGGAGGTCGACGGATATGCGAGGAAAGTGCCTCCGTTTTCGTTCAGACTCAGAACGGACTTGTAAATGGATGGTGTGTCTGACACTGTATTCCTTTATATTGTATTCGTTGATCTCTGCTAAATATATATCTGTTTGGCGGCGGAGAAATTATTTTCTTGCTTAACGCCCTTCTCTGAGACATACGAGCTCAGAGGTTATATATTGGCAGAAATCAGTGGTACGATATGGATTGATAGTGTGGCATGCTGAGATGCAGTGATCCAGACTTTTGTTGAAAAGCAAAGTTTGGTGGATGATGATCAAAGCGCAGCTTTAATATAGCATGGCTTTGTGTATAGCGTTGATTCGTGAGCCTCACACCCCGGTATGGTGGTAAACTGATGGTTTGATCAGTATGCTTTTTCGTGGATGGGCACCTTCGTGGTGTCGTGGATTCGGTCGACCGAGATTGAGCTCAGTGCTCAGAGGGATTGGGTAAGCGGTGTTTTCTCTCGCCGGGACGTAAGCCGCAGTGATACTCGATTTCCCAAAAGTGCGGATGTGCATTACGGTGTTTTCTCTAGCTGAGACGTAAGCCGTTGAGATGGCACTACGCGATCGATCTTTCGAATCAGGAGCCACCATGACGGAAATCCAATTTCCAAATATGACATTTTGCGGTTTTAATTATAGAGCCTAGTATTGGCGACATGATATATGGTACCCATGCCGTCTATGATTGATATATTTATATTTGAAGTTGTTTTCTTCACTTATAGTAATAATATAAGATGAAATTTCGCGTATCAAGCATATTTGGCTATTATAAGGGAAAACCCTATCCTCCGGCTTGCGTTGCATTATGTGATGGGACCTGGGTCTTATAATAGCTTCATTGTTCTTTATTTAACATTGCGCTGTTTGTTTTCTGCACTGGTATTCTTGGGAGGAAACCCGTTCCGTGTTATACGGCGTGGTCCCTTGATTTACCTAACTTTAAAAAACAAAGATTAATAACTGTTTTAGTTCTCATACCAGTCACATGACTGACCTGGAGTTTATTGTTTTAACCTAAACTCTGGGTGCCCCTATTTTCCACACGGGCAGCTAGTAGTTTTGGTTTTGCAGATTTATATTCACAGGATCCTGATTTACAGCTGGAACGATGCTCGGAAAGCTCTGTATCCGTGTATTACTTTCAGTTGTGCTTTGTACTGTTTTTCCGCTGCGAAGTATTTAAATGTAATTTAAATCTCTGATATTTTCTGTGTAATATTAATTCATACTCTTTATATTCTTGTATTCTGATGGAATTGTTGTAATATACAATGAAATGTTCTTCTGTTTGTGTTCTATTTTGTCGTGTTCTCAAAACAATCAGGCGTTTCGAAAGGTCTAGATCGGTTTAGCGACTGATTCGGATCGAGCGAAATTCCAAGTCGCTTCAGGCTTTGGCAGTATTCCATCAAGAAACCCTAGTTTATTTCGAGCAATTAGCGCCATCCTAATTGCACTGCTCCAGTTAACAAAAATTGCTTCTAGTGAAGACATAATTGACAACTGCAACAGCCGAAGTATCACCAGAAGTTAAAAAATATGGATCATTGTAATTGATAACAACGTTTCCTGATTGAGGAATTAAATTGGAAGTCGAGTTTTTTGAATCGTTCACCATATTTATTAGAAAGCACTCGATAAATGAAAAAAGAGGAGATTAGAGATCGATTTGCTATGATACCATGAAATCTACCATTAAAAGATAATGAAGAAAATATTGAGAAGTAGAAATTGGGATTTTATTAATCTGCTTTTCCTTACAGTTAACGTAATGAACTATATATCCAAACTAAGTACATAGCACATTTTACAGAGAAGTACAAAACTATATGTATTTACATCTTAGTACATACACGTCATAATAATGTTCTTTGTCAACGATCCTATTGCAAGTGTAATATATTGCTATGGAGATATAGGCACAGATAATTGTTAGCTGCTAGAAAAAATAAACAATTCTATCACACATATATATATATAAAGCACATTCAAAACATACTCAAGGAAAAACTATTCTAAATCAATATAAACTTGCCAGGAGAAACATGGAGAGAGAAAAAAAAGGAAGAGGTAAGCTACTAGTTTGGCCATACTCACGAAAGTGGAAAATAGGCTTCAAACTGTTATTTGTCTTCCAAGAGTTGTAATGAAGTAAAATTACACAGCAATCCGTGGCCTCCCTTTTGCTATCCTCGTCCTAACAACCTTCTATCCACCTTTGGTTTCTTTACAACACGCCTGAAATAATTGTAAAATAACAATGGTTTTCAGATATTGACCAAGTGAGGTACTTGCATAAAATGATGGTTTTACTCATAACAGGTAGCAACTCCTCATCTGAAACTATTTAGACATGTCCTGTAGAGAGATGAGATCCCCAATATCCAGACGAGGATGAGCAAGATTTTAATACGTTTCCCATCCAGGCTAGTGGTATTCCTGGTTTTTGATTTGTATGAGGGAAGCGTAGGAAGCATCATGAAGAGGCTAATCTCTCCACTTCACAATAATGACGACCATTAGATTTCTTGCTAGTGCTTGTTGAATGTAGATGTGTTCCATAATTTGTGAACTCTCTTTATTGATTACCAAGTGCCATTAGGGTGGGCGAAATGCCAGATTTCCCATAAGCAATAAGGTGCATTTTTCCATGGAAGGAAACAAATCGGACTGTTAGCGCCCCATGCTGAGGGTTTAACCTTTTTAGGCCCGTTAGTCAAAAGCTGCCATGCTCACAGTTGGCATTCGCATCTGACGCATTGGACGCCAAACAACTTTTGACCGTTCACAAGGAACAATCGGGAAACCAAACCACCTCTTCGTTAGCCATTTTTTTGAATTTTTTTGCGCCTATTCAAGCTTCACAAAAGGTATTTTTATGTACCATTTAGTTTATTTTTCATTATTCTATAACATATATTTTTTTAGTTTTTCTAAATTTTTTTTTGGTTTTGCAGTATGTCTACTAGTTCTGCCTGCGTTACTTCCAAGCCATTTGCTAACTGGACTGAAGAACGAGAGTCTGCTTTTATAGACATTTGTATAGAGTATCTGGACGAGCACGTGACTGGCGTTAGCAACTTCTTTTCATCAGTCGCGGTGGCGATGAATGCCCATTATAATCTAGATTTTATAGAAACCCAGATTAAAAATAAGTAGGATAATATGAAACAGACATTTCGCGAGTAGGATAGACCGCTCAATACACTTGGGGGAATGGGATCTAGTATTCGATTTTCTGGTGATTTTTAGGCTATCGGCGGTGGCAGACCAGTTAGGCAATTCAGAGGGAACGCGCTGATGAAGTTCCGGGAGCAGGACACATTATTTAGCGGTTGTTTGCATACAGCTGCTTGTGCATATCCGATTCCTGCTAGCGCACCTCCACCTCAACCTGAGCCAGTTGCATCTTTCACTGTTGCCGACACCAGTTATTATCCCGCCTGGATAGCTACTAGTGAGCCCCCTTCTGGTCAACCCTCTAGCTGCAGACACGTAAAGCATGGTAGTCCGAGTTGCTCTTTCGTGACCTCCCGCATGTCAAAGCTTGCTACCCATTGCTATAAGATTGTTCGATGACAGATAAATGTCGAGCGTTGGGAGATTCTGATGATTTTTCGCAATGATCCGCGAAATGTGGAGATTGTTCAGGATCTGACCGACGATGGTACGGGGGGTTTATTTTAGCAGAGTTGAACGCATTACCACATCATCATACTTTATAGATTTTCATGTACTTGTTTTATTTTTAGTGTAGTTGTTGTGTTTATGTTTGTATTTCCATCCGTACAATGAAATGTAGTCGTTTTGTTTTATGCAATTAATATTTAATTAATTCAAACAATTAATTTAACAATTAAATACCACGCTCAAATGCCTCGTTCGTAGTAAAAAACACATTCTCTTTTCGCTACAGTACCATGCTCAAATACCCTGCTCAAAAGCCCTGTTACCATTCCCTAAAAATGCGCCCTTACTCTACTATAAAAACTCATCCCATCCTCCCTTCCTCCATTGGACGCCTGAAGAAAGCTTCACGGTCTTTCTTTTTTTCTGAATTTTTCGGCCTAATAATAATATTTTTTAGGTAACTTTTTTCGCTAGCTTATATTTTTTTATAATTTTTTTGACCATCACATATACTTTTTTTTAGAGAAATTTAAAACTTTGTCTTTTCAATGTTATGGCGCACTCATCTGCCATCGACTCTATTTCTTCGTTCGTACCTATTGCGAACAGGATGCAAGAACGCATTGAATGCTCATTCACATATGACTCGGTCACATCGACCTACGAGTATGTATGAAGGAGATAAGGCAAACTAGTCGAATTAGGCAGGGAAGACATATAGAATAGTTGCACTATAAAAGGAAAAGTAATATTTCACATGGGGCCTTGGCCCTATCTAATGTGTACATGGCTCCTCCCCTGATTGAGACACAACTCAAAATAAGTAGGACACCTTGATTCATACCTGGAGGGAGTGGAACAGGTTGCTAGAGCTCTCGGGAGGTGAGTAGGATGTGCATCATAATTTCCTCAACGTATCTGAGGAATGGTGAAACGGTGTTGCTTGGAGGTATCAGAGGTTTATAAGAAGTGCTCTGTTGAAATTCAGAGAAGATGAGATGTTTGGTGATTGCATTGGAAGGGGAACTTGTCAATATTGTATACAGGCCATTCCATCGCACTAGCCCTGACCCCAGCCCAATCCCAGGTCATTCCCTATTGCAGTCATTATGCAGCAATTGGATGACCGATGACACCTTATCTGCCAAGTCTAGACGCCTCATCATCCAGCAAGCCTATGGTTTTCCCAGACCACCACTTTTGATGTTGACAGGCTGTACATTGAGACAACGACGCGTGTAACAACCCATAATATTAAAATTGACAAATTAAAGAATACTTAATTTTTATAAGAAGAATTAAAAGAAACGGGCTGTGCCATTGCGTTCGTCTCGGAATTCTTCTTGAGATAGAGTCCGAGTTTGCGTAAAACAGATACGGTATAAAGAAGTTATGGAGCTTAGAAGATTTCAGTTTAAACTAGAATTAAAAATAATAATTAAAATCAAATTCGAAATTCAAACCAACAAGAAGTGGGATAGGCGGGAATATCCCGCTCCTGGGTGTCGACCCCCTCTCCCCCAGGGGAGTCGACATAGGTGTCGACCCCCCTTGTAGGGGTCGACCCAGTCGGCCAGATCTAGGCAGTGACGAATTGTGGAGAATTAGGGTTTATGTGGCGTTCTCTAATTGGCTGGGTGCTGTGTTTTTCTGGTTTGGATGGTTTAGATGGATCCTATTTTGATCTAAAGGCTCTAATACACCTAGTACTCCTATAAAAACACACTTAGACCTAACCCTAGTTTCATTACACAAATCCATGGCGCCTCCATGCTGCCTCAACCTTAACTTAAACTAGTCTCTCTACTTCAACATATCAAAGTAAAGGAATTTGGTAAAGGGGAATGGATCTACAACAACAACGCCTAATTCTCTCCCTTAATCCAATCTTTGTGAGTTCATTGGTTATTTTTAGATTGAAATAACCCTAAAGCAATTCTGACATGTTGTAAATTGGATTTGGGAATTATACATGATAATAAGATTGAATCTCGTCAATTCTATCTTAGCCTATACATCAGATTCATGAGTCTTATATGCCTATATTGATATTATCATTATTTTTTTCAGTTTTATCATATCTTTATGATCAGTTCATACTTATGCTTATTTTTTGTTATTATTATGCCTGTTCTTTATCTTATCCCTTCCTCCTTCCCTTTTTGGTTTTTATAGCCGGGCTACTTCGAGCCTAGGCCAAATCTCATAAGAGATGAACATACGAACGGTAATTTAGGGAACGTTGGGAAATTTGGCATAATATAATTAGTTTGATTTGAACATGACAAATGTTAAATTTGGCATAATATATGTTGGGTTGATTTGGGCATGACAAATGTTAAATTTGGGCATGACATGAAATTGAGGATTTCGGGTAATTGACATAATTAGCTTGAAATTGGCATAAATGGAAAATGAATAAATTGGCTAAGATAAGCATGCTGAGACATGAGGTTAGACTCCGTTTGCGGTAGAAGCCTACCCGGAACCAACCGTCCTAAATAGCAACCGCAAACGGTCAATCTAATGTGAGAGGTCGTAGGCATAACTAAAAGATGCTTAGACACGAGGTTAGGTCTGGCTTGTGGCAGAAGTCTGCCCGGAACCGCCCGGCACATCCAGCGGCCACAAGCCATCGACTTAATGTGAGAGGTCTGTGCATTAATAACTAATTAATGTTGATCAAAGATGAATATGATACCTAAAATGTGTTAGGTGGGTGGGGTTAAGTTAACCTGTGTGAGATGACAACTTAACAAATAATATATGAACAAAGTGGATAGGGTTAAGGCAAGCTTAACCAATAATACATATTGATTTGATAAGTGGGTGGGGTTAAGTCAACAGGGCGGACAGACAACACTTAACCAATATAACTTGGGTTAGGATAAACCCTGGGGGGAAAACCTAGTAGCGGTAGGGACCCTTTTCAAACGGTAACCCACTTAGTGGTATCGGGAACCCTGAGCTAAGCAGGGTTAGGGCACGCTTACTGGGATGATTATAAGCTGTCAAATAAGAGCAAGGGTGTAGCAGTGTAGGTTCCAACGGGTTCATTAAGCATGCATAAGGTGTTCCCGGCGTTTGGAAATTTATCCACTGTACATCAGTAGGTATAAAGCTGTGCACCTATAGGTTGCCACTTAGGGAGTGATACACCCTAAGTTGGGACTCACACAAATATCTACAAGTTAGGGAGCCGATCGATTAGGGGTAGTGTGGGGACATCTAGTATCTATTATGGGTAAGTAGGCTTTTGTAACAACCCGGAAAATCAGAACCAATTTAAAATTTTATTTTAGGGAAATTTTTTTAGAAAATGCGCCAGAATTTAAAATTTTCATTATTAAATTTAATTATTAAAGTTAAAAAAGTTAATAATTAAAATTTACATTTTTAATATAAGAATGGTTCAATAAAGAAATTACATTTTAATGTAGAATGATGCATTTAAAAAAAAAATCTAGCTTGAAATATGTTAACATTAAAAATGCCTTAGGACTTTAATGACCTTTATTAATCTATTGATTGAAAATTATGTGTAGGTTATAAATGAAATAAATTCTGACAATATATATATATATATATATATATATATATATATATATACATATTTCGTTGTCCTCTTAAATAATTCCCCTATCAATTAAAAATGTTACTTTTAGGAATTCAAAACGTAGATTACATGTTCAAAAACCTTCATTAATTAGTCAATTTTGAAATGTGAAAAGTTGCAAACATTCATTTCTAACAATAATATTTAATATTGTAGTGTTAGTTCTAATTTCTAACAAATAGCATTAATTTAGCATTCATTCTTTCCATTCCATTCTCTCTCTCTCATTGTTATCTACATTTGAAATTTGAATAAATAAATAAATAAGGTAGATGTGTCATTATAGCATGTAATCCAAGGGGATTTAAGGAAACATAAATGAGAAATAAATACGCAACCTCAGCCAATTTATTTTCCTTGTAACATAAAACATATGTAGAGACACAAGTAAGGAATAAAGTAAAACATGCAACCGAATAAAGGAAGTAATATATATATATATATATATATATATATAAAATAAAATAAAAGTCGCCTCTTTCGTAAAATAAATAAAATTTGAAATCATATTCAATGAGGCATGTCATTCATTGCAAGGAAAATAAAAAAAGAAAATAATGACAATGATAACAATAATTGCTGCATGCGTTTAATTCATATACTTTAATTCTTCATGTTCTCTCTCTTCTTTTCATATACATATATGCCATACTATATACCTTTTATAAACACAAGAAAAAGAAAAAAAAAGAGAAAAAAAAGGACAAGATAAACAACTATTAAATTAACTATTATTTAATATATATATATACCCTCATATATACGGTCAAAACTAAATCCTAATTCTTATTCCAAGCCGCCGCCATGTTCTTTATCAATGGACCTAACACTCCCAAATTCCTTTCCCCTTTTCTTTAAATCCATTCAGTAAAAATCAAAATTTCCAATAAATAAATAAATAAATGAAAGAGGGTCTTGAGAGCTTTTGGTTGTGCAGTGGAGATCGTATATTATGAAGAGGAGGGCTCGAATTTCAGCAGCAAACCCGCTCCGTTCGCACCCCTTTACCGATGTATAGGGACCACCAAACCGGTGGTGGTTGCGAGCGATGGTGTCACACAGTGGGGGCTCCGATACGGTGAAGACGGATGGCGATCCGAACTCTTGTAGTGGCGGCATGACATGAATGTTCAATGGGAGCAAATGGGTTTCAGGCTACGGTTTTAAACGATAGAAGGAAGATGGATCTAAACAAGGGGATTAAGATGTAATGATGTATTGATTATAAATTTAATTATTTTTAATATAATCCAATGTGTAAATCATTGTAACTTTGTCATATTAAATCAGAATCAAACGAAATTTGTTGTGTTGGAATCACAAAATTGAGATCTAGACGGTGGAGCAAACCAGATCTGAAACGGAGCAGATCAAAATTTGACCAAATTTCAGATGCGATTTATTCAGAATTGAAACCATTGGTGAGATATCTATTTTTAAATTTAAAAATTATTTATTTATTTTATTAGTTTATATATTCATTCAATATGAGATTCATGTTGTATGTATACATTTATTTCCATGTTGATTGTGTTGTGACTGTGACGTACGATTGATTGTGTTTGCTAGAATTATGTGTATATTAAAATATCATCTATTATTGTATATATATAATGTTTTATATTCATGTGTGCCAAAATTGAAGTGTAAATTAAAAACAATATTTTCACTTTCATGTTTTGGTTTAAATAAAAAGATTAGAATAAATTGTCATTCTTTTTTAACATATCGTATTAGAACAGAAACATACATTAAAATAGAAATCACCTTTTAAATGAAATGTTCCATTAAAATAGAATTTGTAAACAATAAAAATTATCCTTCTTATTTGTTTAGATTAGAAGTGTAGAACTTACTTTGCAAGTAAAATCACTTTTTAATTGTCATTAAAGTTTATCCTTTTATTTGCATTTACAAATGAAAAAATATACATTGAAATTGAATTTTTTTTCTTTTATTTGCATTTACAAATGCAAATATAGATTGAAATGAAAATTATACTTTAATTTGCATCTACTAATGCAAATATATTTTAAATATAATTTTTTCTTTTATTTGCATTCACTAATGCAAATAAACTTTAAAACAAAATCTATCCTTTTATTTGCATTCACTAATGCAAATATATATTGAAAAATAGAAATTGTTCTTTATTTGCATTTACCAATGCAAATATATATTGAAATAAATTATTCTTTCATTTGCACTCACCGATGCAAGTACATATATTTGAAAATAAAGTTTATTCCTTTATTTTCATTTTTCAATGCAAATATGCGTTGAAATTAAAGTTTATTCTTTTATTTGCATTTACAAATGCAAATATAAAATGAAACTAATGTTTATTCTTTTATCTATATGCACCAATGCAAAAATATCATATTCTTATACCTTGAATAGAATTTGTAAGGTTTATTCTTTTATCTATATGCACCAATGCAAATATATCATATTCTTATTTCTTGAATAGAATTTGTCAAAAATATACATTGAATAAAATAATAACATTGTTGTTTAATTATGATTGGGGAATTAAAGGTAAAAAATTGGTTAAAACATAAGTAGTGGAACAAAAGGAAAAAAATGAATAACACTTTTGTTAGAACTTGATTTATTGAAAACAAAAATTTATTCGTTTATTTGCATTTACTAATGCAAATATACATTGAAATTAGGACCTGTTCTTTTATCTGCATTCACTAATGCAAATATACCTTGAAATGAAAATATTTCTTTTATTTGCATCCACAAATGCAAATATACTTTGGAAATTAAATTTTTGTCCTTTTATTTGCATTCACAAATGTAAATATTCATTGAAAATAAAAGTAGTTCTTTTATTTGCATCCATTAATGCAAATATTCATTAAAAATAGAATTTGTTCTTTTATTTGCATTCCTTGTTTTCAAACAGTCTATAAATAAAAGTTACATTTAGTTATTTATTTATTTGCATTCCTTATTGCAAATAAAACATTAAAAACTTAAGGTTTTACTTTCGTTTGCAATTCTAAATGCAAACGAAACATCAAAATGTAAGTTACATTTTGATTACATTTTTTTGATATAGATAAAATGTCATTTTGAGAGTTGCATTTTTATTTGCATCCTTTAATGCAAATAAAACATGAATAAAATCTCTCACTTTACTTTCAAATTAAGAATTACCTTTTTATTTACATTTTCAGATGTAAATAAAAGACAGGATTTAAAAGTTATATTTTAGTTAAATTCTAGTTGTAGCAAAAAAGGGTAAGAATTAATGTTTCATTTATTTTCATTTAAAAGACAATATGAATCATAGATTTTAGAATTTCATTTCTTATTGAAATTCTATGTGAAATGAAAAGAGTCATTTTGTCAAATATTTTATAGGAAATAAAAAGAGTTCTTTTTATCATTTTAAAGGAAGGAATTAAAAAAAATGTTTTTTTTTCCAGCTATTGAAAAAGAATGAATAATTAAACATTCATATTTTATCATTAAAGTAGAAGTAGACAAAAATACCCATTTTTGTCTAAATTAAAAGAATAAAACAAAATATTTACTTTTGTCAATTTGTCTTAGTTGAAAACCAATTTTTCTCTTTTGTCAATTTATACTTGTTAAAAACAAATTGGTCCCTTTTGCCAAATTGTAATAGTTAAAACAAACATGATCAATTTTGGCGCATAAGTTTTGATAAGACAAATATATCAACTTTATTTGTTGTGATAAATTAAAATTTGCCGATTAAACAAACATCACTTTTATTTGTTTATCGAAATAGATTTGTCGACAAAACAAAGTCATTACTTTTATTGGTTGACCAAATAGATTAGTTGAACCAATATATCCATTCTATCAAAATATAATAGTTGGAACAAAAATTACATTTTTGTTAATTAGATTTAGAATAAAACAAAAATTACATTTTTGATTAAATAAAAGAGTTAAACCCAAATAGCATTTGTAAGGAATAGGTTTGGGTTACCACGAAATGGAAGTATCATTCCTTGTGCATTTTGTTGAAATAGAACTTATATGTAAATATGGTAATCATATTTACTTGCATAACACATGATAAGACTGACATGTAAATATAACAATTATTCTTATTTGCATAACATGTGATAGAATTTATAAATAAATATAAAGGTCATTCTTTATTTGCAAACTTACATTAGAAATTGTATTCACATATAAGAATCATAGTATTGGTTTAAAACATACATTAGAATATATAGGTGAATTAAGGTGACATTTTATAGATGTTAATGCATACATTTTTATGCAACTTAAAATACACATTTTTATGTATTAGATTATACATTAGAAATGTAAATCAATAAACTTATCTTGTTATAACGTCATATACATAAATTACAGTTTATATGACATTAGAAATGTATAGGGAAATTATACGAATAGAAATACATTTTATTCGGCATTAGAAATAAACAACATGTTATTTCGTTTTCATCAACATGTTGGTAGTATTAAATTGGTTAAATTCTTTAACCAATCATTTATTCATATGAATTGTTTGTTGGCTGAAACCCCACACGGGTGTTGGGATAAAAATTGACATACACTAATCCTAATATTTATTTGTATGTCGATCGATAGATCGACAGGCTGTGTTGAGCATTGTTATTTCATTTTAACGCTCACACAATTATAAACTTCACTCTGGATGTGAATAGATGTATGGTGATTATTTATATACATGCAATGTATGAAATCCATGTAACTAAAGTTATATGGTAAATGATTGAGTCGCATTCCATTTCAAGATTTCTTTTAAAATAAGAAATATCTTTTAAAATAAGGAATATTTAGAATAAAAGAACATTGTAATTTAAATATCTTTTAAAATTAAAGAATATTGTACCGTAAAGCATATCTTATATAAAGAATCTTTTTATAAAGAATATTTTTAATAATGAATATTTTAAGATAATATTTAACAAATAATAAAATGATGATTTCTTTGTCCATTCTTGGATGGACAAAAGATAAATATGTTTTATATAAATAAACTAGTATTAACTAGAATAAATATTTTAAATTAAGATTTAATGAAGTCTTTAAATTGTTTAATATTTAATTTGAAGTAAATAAAAGAATTAGATTTTGGGTTGTCGTGAATGGTGTCTTAAATAACACTGTTCTTAAACCCCGTATTTAAAGGATAAATCTTTTAATTAATATTTTAGAGTTTTCGATTATATTTAGTAGTTGAAATGAAAAGATATGTGAACTGGGTTTATTGTGAACTATGTTTTTAAACGACATTGATTTTTTTTTACCCCAATTAAAGACAAGGTTAATTCCTTAAAAATTGGAATAATCATTTAATAATGATTTTTGACATTAAACCCCAAATTGGAGTTTTAATGAATCTTTAGAAAGAAGATTAAAGATTGATTTTATAAAGAATTTATCTTTGATAAAATCAATGGGAACCTTTCCCTAATAATGGATTCTATTTAAAAGAATATACTGAATTGGAATGAAGGCATTGGATGTGTTTTATAGCACTTGATTTTTAATTATAAAATACGCAAGTTATTCCGAAAGACCGGGTTTAACCCATTCCGAATAATTATCACGACGATGAAGAGTCGAAGATATTGAAGACGATGTTGAAGACCGGCGATCCTCACATCGAATGGACAAGGACTACTGATGCTCTGGACTGATTTGCAACCAGGACAGGGATAAAGTAGTAGTTGTCCGGACGTATTGTTGATTGTTCGGATATGCGAGGTATGATGCCTCCGGTTTCGTTCAGACCCAGAACGGACTTGTAAATGGATTGTGTGTCTGACATTGTATTCCTTTCTATTGTATTTGTTGAACGCTACTGATTATATATTTCTGTTTTGTGGTAAAGAATTTATTCTCTACTTATCATCCTTCTCTAAGACGTATGAGCTTAGAGGTTATATATATATATATTTGTAGATGATCAATGATATGGTAGGGTCTGACAATGTGACATGCTAAGATTCAAATGATCAAGGCTTTGTTGAAAAGCAGGCCTTATGGTTGATGATCAAAGCATAGCCTATTTAGGCATAGCTTTGTGTATATTGTGACTTCGTGAGCCTCACACACCGGTTGAGTCTAAAATGGGAGAAGGGAACGCAGGGAGTGCACACGTTTCTTTCTAGCTAGAAGTGGTGTCAGTGCTTAAACTGGCTGACATTTGCTTATGTGGTTGATGGAATTTTGGCGAGACCTCGGTTTATTCTTATCGGTCGCCCTTGGCCGATTTGTAGGTCCAATAGGATCGGGGAGTGTGTGTTCAGGCATAACTAATCCACTAAAGTATTTGTGGACCGACCCTGCTGTATCCAAGGGTTCGCCAGCGTCCGAATCCTGAGACATTGCTAGAGTGTCTCGAATCGGTTAGGAGATCCTCCCTAGCCTTGACTCATGATGGAAACCCAAATTCTAATACACCCCTTGCGTTTTTGATTGTATAACTAGTATGGCGACATAGTAGATGGTAGCTATGCCGTCTAGGATTGATATTATATTTGAAATGTTTTAAATATATATATACACACACTAATAATATCGTTTTTACGTATCAAGCATCTTATGACCATTATAAGGTAAAACCCTATCCTCCGGTTTTTGTTGCATTGTGTGATGGGACCTGGGTCTTATAATGGTTTCATTTCTCTAAAAAGCATTGCGTTATTTGACGATTTACTTATTTTATGCACTGGAAATCCAATGGAGTAAACCCGTTCCGCGTTAGCGGCGTGGTCCTGTGATTTGCCTTCTTATTAGATAAGTTAAGTTAAGATTTCTCACACTAGCCCCACGACTGACCTGTAGTTTGTTTCACTTTGCAAACTTGGGTGCCCTCTTTCCACACAGGCAGTCGAGTAGGTTTTTGGAGACATAGTTAAGCAAGATCCTGGATTGAAGCCTGAAGTTGTGTCTAGAATATTGATGGCCTTCCGCTGAGATTAGTTCCACTGCATTATATTTCTTTGTTGTAATTTATCTTCCGCTGTATTATTTATCGATGTACTCTGATATTATGTACTCTGATGTAACATTTATGATTGATGTTATAAAAGTCTGTGTTGTTGTTCTGATGTGCTGTATGCCCAAAGTTGAAGTATTTGGAGATTTCTAACTCTTTGAATCAGGCCTGTGTGGTTTATGGTTGATCCAAAAGGGCAGTGATTTCCGGGTCTTTACAGCTTTCAAAGATTATTTGGGGCGAATACCTCTTACTAGATGTTACACCTGAGGGCTACCAATTGGGGGTTTGGGATCATTTCGTTACTAGTAGGTGGTGCATAGAATTAAATTAAGTAAGAAATCTGGGAAGCGCACTAGACGTTCCTTTATATTCATCATGTTATCCAGCTTTGCCTTATGTCATGGTTATACTTTCCATCCTGTTTATTCCTGTCATATTGCTTTACTTATTTTCATGACAAAAGTAGCTGGACTCGCCAGGCTTTATGTCTGAACTTTTTGTTTTCGCCTCTTTTTCTTCCGTTCCCCCCGGTTTCTCAAGGAGGAAACACTGAAGCTTGACTTGGATTTCTTTCTTCATGAAGTGCTTGGAAGTGTTGAGAGTAATGCTCAACTTTATCTCTTTACATTATAGTTATTTGGAGTGGGATTATGATTTTACTTTTATGTACTCTGATAATAATTTTGTTCAAGACGGATATTTATGTACTTGACTCTAGTATGTGGTTTTGATGTTGTAATCAAACATGTTTTTCTTTTCCGCTGCAATAAATAAAGTTTGAATTTTCTTAAGTACCATTTATATATTTGTCTTGTGATATTCTGTTCTATGCTCTTATTATACTCCATGAAATTTAATGCATTCCCTTAGTAAGTGACATTAATGGACGTGCGGTGTTACACGTGGTATCAGAGATGAAGGTTACCAGAACAGATAAACGATTTTGAAAACTATTTTCAAAAGCATTCTTAAGAGAAGCATTTTACAAAACCATGTTTTAAGGAGAGTATTTTCAAGAGAAAAGTTTATTATGGAAAACATAATTCCCAAAAGCCATATATCTATCTTTCGATTCTCTGTTTTGAATCTCTTCCTTTTTCCTTTCGGCATGTCTGAGGAACCCGTTATACCCGAGGGCATATAGATACCAGGCTAGTTCAGAAGGTATCTAGAGGCTAGGGCTAATTCCATAGGCTCAGCAGACGTTCCTCCTCCCTAAGCTATAGCTCCTCCTTCTCCTCCCCATGTAGACGCTTTTTCTAAGATATGCAAATACTTCTGTGCGATGGGCGGAAAACCGTTTCATGGGACTGAGACATTTTATGAGGCTCGGAATTGGCTCAAGGAAGTAGAGGACTTGTTTGGTATCTTTGAGATAGACGATGGAAGGAAAGTTCAGCTAGCCGCTTGGTTGATGAAGGACGAAGCTTCCTTTTGGTGGGAAGTAACTAATGGTGGACGCCCAGTGGAGACGTGGATAGACTTTAGACGAAGTTCGAGATGAAATTTCTTTCACAAGTGGAGGAGATTTTATACATGGAAAGGTCTTGGATTTGAAATAAGGGAATTTATTTGTGAAGGAGTACGTCAACAAGTTTAACCAGTTAGCAAGATTTAGTATAGAATTACTTAATACACCACATAAGAAGGCCTTGAGATTTGCCAAGGGTCTGAATGAACCATTACCTAGGTACAATCCTATGGGGGCTACTTTCGAGAAACTTGTTGACATGGCGCTGATGCATGAAGAGGAGAAAGATGCTAAAGTAGGTATGGCATAGGACAAGAAGGTGGATCCTAAGAAGAATGGGAAATCTCGAGATAATAGGAAGTGCCATTTCTTTGGTATACCAGGTCATATATCTAAAGATTGTAAAAAGAAGAAGGCGAAAAAGACTGGTTGCTTCTAATGTGGTGAGGTAGGACATATGATTAAAGACTGCCCAAGGAGACAAGGGCAGGGCAGAGGACAAGATCTACTTCTGGAGGGCAGGTTCATGCTCTCATGGCACCTACGCAAGAGAGAGGTAGAAACATTTCTGTTGGAAGTTTGATTTTCCTTTTTGATCGTCCTGTTTGTACTTTGTTTGATTGTAGCACTTCACATTTGTTCATATCTTCTTCTATTTTCGAGTCTCTGCACCTAGTTACTAGTATAGTAGTGGATCCCGTTAGTGTCTCAAATCCTATTAGGGGTACGGCTCATCTTTCTATGTTATGTCGGGGTTTGAGAATTTTTGTGTATAACATTGAGTTTGAATGCAACGCTTATGTGCTTGGTTTCACAGTCTATGGGTTGATTCTAGGAATGGACTGGCTAGCCAAATATGGTGTCATTCTCGACTTCGAAAGGAGGGTAGTTAGACTGTTGACTAGTTTGGGTAATACTCTCGATATCTCATGCGATCCTAAGGGTTCAGTTATGCTTAGCTACCTAGAATCTCTTGACACATCTATTGATGATTTGCAATCTGTTCGAGTAGTCCGTGAGTATGCAGATGCCTTTGAGGAGGTTAGGGGCTTACCTCCAAAACGCGAGATAGATTTGCATATATACCTGGTGGACAATGCAAAGCCAGGTTCATTACCGTTGTGCCACATGGCTCCAAGAGAAAGGAGGGAGCCTAGTAAACAAGTGAAAGAGTTGCTTGAGAAAGGGTTCATAAGAAGAAGTATCTCGGAGTGGGGTGCTCCAGTTCTTTTTGCTATAAAAGATGATGATTCACTTAGACTGTGTGTGGACTATAGGGAGCTAAATAAACTTACGAAGAAAAATAAACACCCATTGCCGAGGATAGATGATTTGTTCGATCAGTTGGTTGGTGCTTCGGTTTTCTCGCAGTTGGACTTAGCTACAGGATTTCATCAGCTGAGGGTAGCTACGGATAGTATATATAAGATTGCTTTTAGGACTCCCGATGATTTCTTTGAGTGGCTTGTCATTCCTTTTGGTTTGACGAATGCACCTGCATATTACGTAGACTTGATGACTAGGGTGTTCAGGGAGTTTCAAAACAAGTTCGTGGTAGTCTTTGTGGTTGATATCTTGATATTCTCTAGAAACGAGGAGGAACTTGCCCTATATCTTAGGGAAGTCTTAGAGACCCTTCGAGCACATCAACTCAAAGCTAAGTTCTCCAAATGTCATTTTTGGAGGAAGGAAGTGAGTTTCTTAGGGCACGTGGTCTCTAAGGAAGGGATAGCAGTGGATCCCGGGAAGGTGGTAGTAATCCAAGATTGGAAGATTCCTAGGAATGCAACGGAAGTAAGAAGTTTTCTTGGTTTGGCGGACTACTATAGAAAGTTCATCAAGGACTTTGCTAAGATATCAGCCCCACTTACACGGTTAATGAAAAAGAATTTAATCTTTTCTTAGGATGTTGACTGTGACGATGCTTTCCAACGTTTGAAGAGGGTGTAACACCCCGCGAATTCTATAACTGTGAAATTCACAAATTAAAGTATAATTAATTTCAAATCAAAGAACTAAGGGAAATGGGATACGCCATTGCGTTCGTCTCGGAAAAATACGCGAAATAGAGTCCGAGTTTTCGAAAAACGGAGTCCGTATGAAGAAGATATGGCCTTCGGAAGTTTGAGAATCAAGTTTAAATTCAAACAGAATAAAATAAATCAGGTTTAAATTCGAAATGGGGCCCAATGGGCCAGGGCGGAAAAAACACCCGCCTGACCCACCAAGTCGACTGGGCTGTCGACCTGGTCTAACCAGGTCGACAGGCCTGTCGACAGGGGTGTCGACCTGGTCCAGACCCAGGTCGAGCCCAGTCTGACCCGGCTGGCCTATTCTCTATGTGGTCGATTTTCTGTGGTCTGCTTTGTCACTAGGGCTAGGTGGCAAGTTTTAATTGGTCTCTCTATTGAATGAATGGCTACGATCAATCCAGGCAACATCAATGGTTCTAATCAGTTCCTAACCTCTATATAAACAACCCTAGACTAAACCCTAATCTATTCATTCAAAAATAAGAACATAGCCCCCATGTTGTTGAGGAACGACTAGGAGTAGCCACCAAATTGGAGAGAGGATTAGGAGGAAGATTCTAAAGCTTAAAGCAACCTAAACAAATCAATTCAACAAAGGAATCATATTTCTTAATTGGAGAGTTCGTCACACCATTGTAAGTAGAGTATTACTTTGGTATGAATAAAAAATTGTGTTGGTTTGTATGCTTGAATTGTGGCAATAAAGTTATTCATATTTGTGCGTTCTTATCAATTTGAAATATTATATACGTTTGGATATGTTATAAAGAACTACATGCGGTAGTTCTATGCAAGTATACGTTTGGAATATTTCGCAAATTATGTAATCCATGTTGAAGCTACATGTATGTAGTTGATTTAAATTTATGCAAGTTTGGGGTTTTGCTACTATGCCATCATGATGTATATTTTTGTGCATAAATCATTTTGTAAGTAATTAGAACAAGTTTGGTTATTATAATCCATAGGAAATTATGTTGAGAATTTGGCATCATGTATTAAGCCATGCTTTTGTACTAGAAAACCTATTTGCAAATTTATGAATATGGCTAGGCTATGAATGATATTTGGCATAATTGAAAACCATGATTAGGTCTATCTTGTTTACAAGAATTATATGATGATATATGTGGTACATGGCTAGGTTAGGTTCAAAAGGTCCCTTTTTGCAAGTTTACATAACTAAAGTAAAAATCATGATTTCATGTTAGAAATATTTATGCCATGGTTATGTGAACAAATACTTATGCCATGCTTATGTTTAACATTATGCCATGTTTATGTTTGACATTATGCCTAATAGGTTCATGTTGTAGTTATGACTATGTGTCAATAATGATACCCAATTTAGATTCTTGTCTCAACTACAAGTTTACATGCTTTGATTCATGTCACCTATGTTACCACTATGCAAGTACACCAGTTTCTATTTTGTATTTCCAACGTCGTATTGCAAGTTCATGCGCTCACATTCCCCTCTTTGTGTATGTAATTACGCTTTAAGCCTCCCCTTTTCGCATGGCTAAATTGGGCTTTAAAAGGCTAAGCCCAATATATATAAACGGATGTGTAAAACGGGGGAAAATAACGTTGGGTTAAAATTACTAATGAATGAAAATATAAAATAGAAGGGCCCAAGTTCAAGTATGGGTTGGGCCCATGATTGGTGTAACCTTTACACCATTAACTTAATAATGGGCCGCAAATATTTACATATAAATAAAGAAGAAAGACAAAATATGTAAATGTAGAGAATACGATGTGTTTAACCCGAGGTTGGATTGAGTTGTGATGTAAACCTGCCCGGAACCGCCCGGCTGTCCAGTAGTCACAACAATACCTATCCAATGTGGGAGGTTAAACATGGAGCCCAATAAGGACCCGAGGTTAGACTGAGTTGTGGCGTAAGACTGCCCGGAACCAACCGGCAACAGGCAGCCACAACAATACCTGTCTAATGTGAGAGGTCAGGGCCTTAATAAGACAATTAAGGCTGAGTCAGGATTGTTAGGATTAAGTGAACTAAAGACTTAATCAAAATGGAACATGCTAAACTGAACGGACTGGTGGGGGTTAGGTTAGAAAACACTTAACCAACTTAGCATGTTGGCTAGAGATAGAAAACCTAGTAACGGGGGACCTTTTTCAGCAGTAACCCTAGAAGGTGTATCAGGATACCCTGAAACTAGGCAGGGTGGGGCACGATTACTGGGCTGATTGTAAGAGGTCAAATCGACGGCGGTGGTGTAGCAGTGTAGGTTCTAACGGGGTGCGGGCGTGCACACACTCCGGCGCAGAAAAATAAGGCACTGGACACTAGTAGCATACCTGTGCATTCTAAGGTTGTGTCGGGCCGCCACTATGGGACTTGATACACCCCATGGTGGGACCAGCATAGGTAACTACAACAATCGGGGGCCGTAAGACACATGTAACTATGCGAGTAGGAGCCGATCATCATAGAATGGATCACATCACCCTGATTGGGGGTTGCCAGTTGGAAACTAGTTTATATGGGTTCAGAGATTAACATGGGGTACGATAGTATATTCGACCCTAGACAACTTAACCAAGTTTATAGTGCTTGCCCACTTCTTGTTTATACTTATCATACCCAGTTCTTTATTCATAGACAAAATAGTACTAGACTTACTCAGGCTTTATGTCTGACTCTGCTTTTCTTTCGTCTTCTTTTCTTCCGTTCCCCCCCCAGGTCCACAGGGAGGGAACACAGCAGCTTGACCAACCTTAACATCCAGCTTGAAGAAGAGAAATGTATTGCTTGGACTTTCCTGTTTTGAACTATGGCTTTGGACAATCCACTATGGGGACTTTTGGCAGTTTATCTATGTTTTATTTATGCTTCATTAAATAATGTACTCAAGACAGATTATGAAAGTGTTATGTTATGTTTTTGGAAAAAAAGATGTAAGACAATCATGGTGATGTTTTGTAACACGTATTTGTTTTTCTATGAAATAAAAGTTTGTTGTTCTTCCGCTGTTTACAAATATGTGTTCTTATATCTGTCTTGTATATCTGTGACTTGTACTTATAAACCTCCACCAAAATTAGGGCATTCCCTTTGAGAGTGACCCTAACGGAGGTGGGGTGTTTCACTTGGTATCAGAGCATAGGTTTACTAGATAAGATAAAAAGTTTTGAAAAATTATTTTCAAAAAGGAAATTTAAAGAAGCATTTTTAAAAAGAAAAATATTATTTTAAAAAGGCAAAGTCCACTCCCCAAAGCCATAGGTATTATCTCTTATCCTTCGTTTTGAATCTGTCCTTTTTGTTTCAGCATGTCCCAAGAACTTAACTTGCCGGAAGGGGTACCAATACCTGGTTGGTTTAGACGGTTCTTAGAGGCAAGGGCCACTCAGCCAGTTCCTACCGTTCCTCCTCCCCCAACGGAAGGAAATCATCCAGCTGCAGCAGCACCTTTTCCTCCACCTCCTCCTCGGGGAAACACTTTTGCTAAGATATGTAAAGATTTTAAAGCTATGGGAGGAAGGGATTTCCATGGAACTGAGTCCTTCGTGGCAGCCAGAAATTGGCTGAAAGAAACGGAGGACCTATTCATCATCTTTGAGGTAGAGGATAGACAAAAAGTACAATTGGCAGTGTGGCTATTGAAGGGCGAGGCTTCCTACTGGTGGGAAGTCACTAATGCTGAAATACCAATGGAGACATGGGAGGACTTTAGGGCAAGGTTTGAGACAAAATTTCTCTCAGATGCGGAAAGAAGTTTGTAGTTGGAAAAATTCTTATTTCTTAAGCAAGGGGACAAGACAGTCAGAGAGTATGTGAATCAGTTCGATGAGCTGGCTAGGTTTGGGCTTGACCTAGTCAACACCCCGCACAAGAAGGCTCTCCCTTTCGTCAAAGGGTTGAATGAGCCATTACACAGTTTGGCCATGACCCATATACCCATGGGAGCCACGTATGAAAGATTGGTGCAAATGACATTGCTGAATGAAGAGGATAAGGGCAAGAAGGAGACAAAGGCAGAAAGCTCTCAAGGGAAGAAAGAGGGTTTGCAGCCTAAGAAGATAGACTTTAAGAAAGGGGGGAAAGGCAACAAAGTGAAGAGGAAGTGCAATTTCTGTGGCAAAGTGGGGCACTTAGTTAAGGACTGCCGGAAAAAGAAGGCCAAGGAGAATGGCGGGTGCTTTTCTTGCGGTGAGACAGGCCACAGGGTGAAGGACTGCCCAAAGAAACGAGGACAGGGGCAGTGGACTGGATCCACCCCAGGGGCACAGGTCCATGTGCTGGAAGCGCCACCTCTGCAACATCGAGGTATAAATACTTCTGTAGAAAGCGTAGTTTATCTTTATGATCACCCCGTTCACACTTTATTTGATTCTGGTGCATCACACTCCTTTATCTCGTCTGCTCTAGTAGAATCTCTGCACCTAAAAACTAGTATGGTAGAGGACCCCTTAATTGTTTCAAACCCAATTGGGGGCCCAGCTCATTTGTCTATGATCTGTGTGGGATTGAAAATTTCTATTCTAAGTGTAGAATTTCAATGTAGTGCCTTTGTTTTGGGCTTTTCGGGGTATGGTTTGATTTTGGGTATGGATTGGCTATCCAGTAATGGGGCCATCCTTGATTGTGAGAAAAGGGTTGTTAGGCTCCTAACCCAGCTCGGTAATACTTTGGAAATTTCTTGTAATCCCTCGTATGCGGTTATGCTTAGTTATCTTGAATCGCTAGATGCCTCTGTTGAAAATTTGCAATCGGTTAGAGTGGTCCGGGAATATCCGGATGTCTTCGAAGAGGTGAAGGGCTTGCCTCCGAAGCGGGAAATAGACTTCCGCATATATCTTGTAGATAATGCAAAGCCCGTTGCGTTGCCCATTAGACACATGGCTCCACGAGAAAGGAAAGAGCTCAGTAAACAGATTAAAGAGCTTCTAGAAAAGGGGTTCATTAGGAGGAGCATTTCAGAATGGGGCGCTCCAGTGGTGTTCGCTACGAAGGCGGATGGTTCACTCCGTCTATGTGTTGACTATAGGGAGCTCAACAAGCTAACGAAAAAGAATAGGCACCCTCTCCCTAGAATTGATGATTTATTTGACCAGCTTGTAGGAGCATCTGTTTTCTCCCAACTCGATTTAGCAACCGGTTTTCATCAGCTAAGGGTGGCTGAAGATAGCATCGATAAAACGGCTTTCAGAACCCCAGACGGCTTCTTTGAATGGTTTGTCATGCCTTTCGGCTTGACAAATGCACCTGCTTGCTTCGTGGACCTGATGAGTAGGGTATTTAGAGATTTCCTCAACAAATTCGTAGTGGTCTTCGTAGATGATATCCTTATCTTCTCAAAGAGTGAAGAGGAACATGCTCAGCACCTAAGGGCAATCATGGAAACTTTGCGAGTCCATCAACTAAAAACCAAATTCTCTAAATGCCACTTTTGGAGAGAAGAGGTGAGGTTCCTTGGGCACATAGTATCTAAACAAGGGTTAGCAGTGGACCCTGCTAAGGTAGTAGCGGTACAGGATTGGAAGACACCAAGGAATGCAACTGAGGTCCGAAGCTTTCTAGGACTAGCGGGTTTCTATCGAAAATTCATAAGGGATTTTGCGAAAATCTCAGCTCCGCTCATGAAATTGACTAAGAAGAATCTAGTGTTCAATTGGGACTTGGATTGCGAGTTTGCTTTCCAACGACTGAAAAGGGCTCTCACAACAGCCCCAGTTTTGACGCTGCCGGATGGGAGCAAGATGTTCACTGTTTATACGGATGCATGTGGGACAGGGCTAGGCGCCGTCTTAATGCAAGAAGGAAGGGTAGTAGCTTATGGCGGGAGGCAGTTGAAAGTGCACGAAAGGAACTACCCAACCCACGATCTTGAGTTAGCCGCCATCGTCTTTGCACTCAAGTCTTGGCGACACTATCTCCTAGGTGAGAAGTTCGAACTTTACACTGACCATAAATCGTTGAAATATCTTTTCTCGCAGAAGGATCTTAACTTGAGGCAACAAAGATGGATGGAGTTTCTTGCCTCGTACGATTTCGAAATCTCCTAAACTTCGGGCAAAGGCAACGTAGTGGCAGACGCGTTGAGCCGAAAGAAATTGACCCTAAGCCCGTTGTTCGTTGAAAGACGAAGCCTAGAGTTTATAGCCAGCTTCGACTTTAGGCCTTCCTCCGATTTCGTACCAGGTTTGTTAGCATCTCTCGAAGTGCGCCCTACTTTAGTGGATTCAGTAGGGGCAGCACAACGCGAAGACCCTCAGCTTGTGGAAACAATTGATAGGCTAATTAGGGGTGAGACTTCAAGTCACCTCAACAGATACTCCATTGACGATAAAAGTTTGCTAAGGCGAGACGGAAGACTATGCGTCCCACAGACAAAAGATTTAATAAAGAAGGTTCTCGAAGAAGCACATCACTCCAAGATGACGATACACCCAGGCGGAGATAAAATGTACAAAGACATAAAAAGGACTTTCTTCTGGAACGGCATGATAAAGGACGTGGCAGAGTTCGTTTCTAAGTGTATGGTGTGCCAACAGGTTAAGGCGGAACAGAAAAATCCTGGCGGACTGCTACATCCTTTGGAGGTCCCACAGTGGAAGTGGGCTAGCATCTCAATGGACTTCATCGATGGGCTGCCTAGGTCTAGGAGAGGCAACACTAGCATTTGGGTAATAGTGGATAGGCTTACTAAAAGCGCCCACTTTTTACCTGTCAAAAGTAAAAGAACTGCCTCATCCCTAGCATCACTTTACCTTAAGGAAATCGTTCGACTCCATGGAATACCATCTAGCATTGTTAGTGACCGAGACCCCATCTTCACCAGCGAGTTTTGGCGGAGTCTGCAAGAAGCAGTAGGAACGCAGTTATGCTTGAGCACATCCTATCTTCCCCAAACCGACGGCCAAACAGAGGGAGTGAACAGAGTTTTGGAAGACCTTTTAAGGCTATGCGTCCTTGACTTCGGAGGGACATGGGAAGACCACCTTCCTTTGGTGGAATTTGCCTACAACAACAGCTATCAAGCAACCATCGGAATGGCGCCCTTCGAAGCTTTATATGGAAGACTGTGCCGATCGCCCACTTGTTGGTGGGAGTCCACGGATAAGCTCATACTTGGACCAGATATGATCCGAGAGACCTCAGAGAAAGTAGACTTAATACGAAGAAGGATGAAGACGGCCCAAGACAGACAAAAGTCCTATGCCGACAAGAGGAGGACCGACCTTGAATTCGAAGTTGGAGACAGAGTTTTTCTCAAGGTATCACCACTAAGAAACGTTGTTCGTTTTGGAACCACAGGAAAGCTAGCACCAAGGTTCGTAGGGCCATTCCCTATCATCGAGAAAATTGGGAAAATGGCTTATAGATTAGAGCTACCCGAGAAGTTGGCTGGAGTCCACAATGTTTTTCACGTTTCACATCTCCGTAAATGTCTACATGAGTCTGCTGAAGTGGTAGAGCCAAACATCCTCGAAGAGGCCGAAGTGGAACGCGAAGCAACCATAAGAAGAGTTCCAACCCGCATATTAGGAACGGAAGTAAGGAAGCTACGCAACCATGAAGTCAAGCTCGTCAAAGTTCAGTGGAGCGACGCCGAGGGAGACGCGACTTGGGAAACTGAAGCTAGAATCCGTACAGCCTACCCTTTTCTGTTCGAGGGTACATCCTTGATCTTTCATTTTCCTTAAGTTGCGCTTTTATCTATCTTTTTAGGTATCTTTTCTCGACCTTATCTTTTAGGTAGAATCTTTTTGGATGAAAACATGTAGTTGAAACATGTTATGGATGATGGTTGCAAGTGGTTGCAAGTGATTGCTAGTGGTTGCTCGTGGTTGCATATACACACACAATCTAGGTATTAGATCGGCTCAGTCACTTCATATTGCATATGCATATATGTTTGTATTCGTATATGGTTGAATTCTTATGTGTTGTCATGTGGATGTTGCATTTTTATTGAATGATTGTGCACTCATGTAGAATCAAGAATAGGAAAATTTGCATACATAATGGATTCATGGCACTTACATGATTCGCATTAAGGAGGTCAACTGAATCAGTAGACCGCCTGATTTTGCATTAGATAAGTTCATCTACACACACTTCACATATGATCATGAAGCATTAGAAGTCTTTTAAGGACAATGGATGCTCGTGTTTGATGGATGAGTAGATGGATGATTGGATGTTAGGATATACATTCCTCCTAACTTGAAGATTTCGGGGACGAAATCCTTTTAAGTGGGGGAGAATGTAACACCCCGCGAATTCTATAACTGTGAAATTCACAAATTAAAGTATAATTAATTTCAAATCAAAGAACTAAGGGAAACGGGATACGCCATTGCGTTCGTCTCGGAAAAATACGCGAAATAGAGTCCGAGTTTTCGAAAAACGGAGTCCGTATGAAGAAGATATGGCCTTCAGAAGTTTGAGAATCAAGTTTAAATTCAAACAGAATAAAATAAATCAGGTTTAAATTCGAAATGGGGCCCAATGGGCCAGGGCAGAAAAAACACCCGCCTGACCCACCAAGTCGACTGGGCTGTCGACCTGGTCTAACCAGGTCGACAGGCCTGTCGACAGGGCTGTCGACAGGGGTGTCGACCTGGTCCAGACCCAGGTCGAGCCCAGTCTAACCCGGCTGGCCTATTCTCTATGTGGTCGATTTTCTGTGGTCTGCTTTGTCACTAGGTCTAGGTGGCAAGTTTTAATTGGTCTCTCTATTGAATGAATGACTACGATCAATCCAGGCAACATCAATGGTTCTAATCAGTTCCTAACCTCTATATAAACAACCCTAGAATAAACCCTAATCTATTCATTCAAAAATAAGAACATAGCCCCCATGTTGCTGAGGAACGACTAGGAGTAGCCACCAAATTGGAGAGAGGATTAGGAGGAAGATTCTAAAGCTTAAAGCAACCTAAACAAATCAATTCAACAAAGGAATCATATTTCTTAATTGGAGAGTTCGTCACACCATTGTAAGTAGAGTATTACTTTGGTATGAATAAACAATTGTGTTGGTTTGTATGCTTGAATTGTGGCAATAAAGTTATTCATATTTGTGCGTTCTTATCAATTTGAAATATTATATACGTTTGGATATGTTATAAAGAACTACATGCGGTAGTTCTATGCAAGTATACGTTGGGAATATTTCGCAAATTATGTAATCCATGTTGAAGCTACATGTATGTAGTTGATTTAAATTTATGCAAGTTTGGGGTTTTGCTACTATGCCATCATGATGTATATTTTTGTGCATAAATCATTTTGTAAGTAATTAGAACAAGTTTGGTTATTATAATCCATAGGAAATTATGTTGAGAATTTGGCATCATGTATTAAGCCATGCTTTTGTACTAGAAAACCTATTTGCAAATTTATGAATATGGCTAGGCTATGAATGATATTTGGCATAATTGAAAACCATGATTAGGTCTATCTTGTTTACAAGAATTATATGATGACATATGTGGTACATGGCTAGGTTAGGTTCAAAAGGTCCCTTTTTGCAAGTTTACATAACTAAAGTAAAAATCATGATTTCATGTTAGAAATATTTATGCCATGGTTATGTGAACAAATACTTATGCCATGCTTATGTTTAACATTATGCCATGTTTATGTTTGACATTATGCCTAATAGGTTCATGTTGTAGTTATGACTATGTGTCAATAATGATACCCAATTTAGATTCTTGTCTCAACTACAAGTTTACATGCTTTGATTCATGTCACCTATGTTACCACTATGCAAGTACACCAGTTTCTATTTTGTATTTCCAACGTCGTATTGCAAGTTCATGCGCTCACATTCCCCTCTTTGTGTATGTAATTACGCTTTAAGCCTCCCCTTTTCGCATGGCTAAATTGGGCTTTAAAAGGCTAAGCCCAATATATATAAACGGACGTGTAAAACGGGGGAAAATAACGTTGGGTTAAAATTACTAATGAATGAAAATATAAAATAGAAGGGCCCAAGTTCAAGTATGGGTTGGGCCCATGATTGGTGTAACCTTTACACCATTAACTTAATAATGGGCCGCAAATATTTACATATAAATAAAGAAGAAAGACAAAATATGTAAATGTAGAGAATACGATGTGTTTAACCCGAGGTTGGATTGAGTTGTGATGTAAACCTGCCCGGAACCGCCCGGCTGTCCAGTAGTCACAACAATACCTATCCAATGTGGGAGGTTAAACATGGAGCCCAATAAGGACCCGAGGTTAGACTGAGTTGTGGCGTAAGACTGCCCGGAACCAACCGGCAACAGGCAGCCACAACAATACCTGTCTAATGTGAGAGGTCAGGGCCTTAATAAGACAATTAAGGCTGAGTCAGGATTGTTAGGATTAAGTGAACTAAAGACTTAATCAAAATGGAACATGCTAAACTGAACGGACTGGTGGGGGTTAGGTTAGAAAACACTTAACCAACTTAGCATGTTGGCTAGAGATAGAAAACCTAGTAACGGGGGACCCTTTTCAGCAGTAACCCTAGAAGGTGTATCAGGATACCCTGAAACTAGGCAGGGTGGGGCACGATTACTGGGCTGATTGTAAGAGGTCAAATCGACGGCGGTGGTGTAGCAGTGTAGGTTCTAACGGGGTGCGGGCGTGCACACACTCCGGCGCAGAAAAATAAGGCACTGGACACCAGTAGCATACCTGTGCATTCTAAGGTTGTGTCGGGCCGCCACTATGGGACTTGATACACCCCATGGTGGGACCAGCATAGGTAACTACAACAATTGGGGGCCATAAGACACATGTAACTATGCGAGTAGGAGCCGATCATCATAGAATGGATCACATCACCCTGATTGGGGGTTGCCAGTTGGAAACTAGTTTATATGGGTTCAGAGATTAACATGGGGTACGATAGTATATTCGACCCTAGACAACTTAACCAAGTTTATAGTGCTTGCCCACTTCTTGTTTATACTTATCATACCCAGTTCTTTATTCATAGACAAAATAGTACTAGACTTACTCAGGCTTTATGTCTGACTCTGCTTTTCTTTCGTCTTCTTTTCTTCCGTTTCCCCCCCCAGGTCCACAGGGAGGGAACACAGCAGCTTGACCAACCTTAACATCCAGCTTGAAGAAGAGAAATGTATTGCTTGGACTTTCCTGTTTTGAACTATGGCTTTGGACAATCCACTATGGGGACTTTTGGCAGTTTATCTATGTTTTATTTATGCTTCTTTAAATAATGTACTCAAGACAGATTATGAAAGTGTTATGTTATGTTTTTGGAAAAAAAGATGTAAGACAATCATGGTGATGTTTTGTAACACGTATTTGTTTTTCTATGAAATAAAAGTTTGTTGTTCTTCCGCTGTTTACAAATATGTGTTCTTATATCTGTCTTGTATATCTGTGACTTGTACTTATAAACCTCCACCAAAATTAGGGCATTCCCTTTGAGAGTGACCCTAACGGAGGTGGGGTGTTTCAGAGGGCTTTGACAACATCTCCAGTTTTAGTTTTGCAGGATGGGAGTAAGCCGTTCACAGTGTATACCGATGCTTGTGGGACAGGACGTGGCGCAGTTTTGATGCAAGATGGAAGGGTGATATGCTATGGTGGAAGACAGGTGAAGGTCCATAAGAAGAATTACCCTACCCACGACTTGGAGTTAGCGTCCATAGTTTTTGCACTTAAGTCTTGGCATCACTATTTGCTTGGAGAGAGGTTTGAGTTGTATACAGACCATAAGTCGCTTAAATACCTGTTCTCTCAAAAATATCCAAACTTAAGGCAACAGAGGTGGATGGAGTTCTTAGGATCCTATGATTTTGAGATTACATATACCCCTGGCAAAGGTAATGTTGTAGAGGACGCCTTGAGTAGAAAGAAGTTGACTTTGAGTCTATTGTTTGTCGAGTGGCAGAGCTTAGAGTATATCTATTCCTTTGACTTTAGACCCTCTATTGATTATGTATCCGGTTTGTTGGCATCGTTAGAGGTGCGACCTACACTTTTGGGATAGATAGGTGTGGCACAGCGAGATGACCCACAGTTGATGGAGATAGTAGACAAGATCATAAGAGGGGAGTCTTCAAGCCATCTTAGTAGGTATACTATAGATGCGAGAGGTTGGTTGCCTAGGGATGGAAGACTTTGCGTATCACGAGATGATAGTTTGAGAAGGACAATCCTTGAAGAGGCACATCATTCTAAGATGACTATACATCCCAGTGGAGACAAGATGTATAGGGACATGAAGCGAGTTTTCTTTTGGGCCGGAATGAAGAAGGATGTGGTTGAGTTCATTTCTAGATGCTTAGTGTGCCAGCAAGTTAAGACTGAGCAAAAGAAGTCTGGCGGGTTGCTTCACCCTTTAGGGGTTCCACAGTGGAAATGGAAAAGTGTTTCCATGGATTTCGTTGACGGGTTGCCGAGGTCAAGGAAGGGTAATACCGGGATTTGGGTAGTAGTGGATAGACTTACTAAGAGCGCCCATTTCATTCCCATTAAGAGTAAAAGGACAGCGGCATGGTTAGCTTCTGTTTATCTCCGAGAGATAGTTCGTCTACATGGCATACCTTCTAGTATTGTGAGCGATCCCATTTTCACTAGTGAGTTTTGAAAGAGCTTGCAAGAGGCGGTAGGAACACAATTGTGTTTGAGCACCACCTATCACCCTCAAACGGACGACCAAACCGAAAGAGTGAATCAAATTCTAGAAAATCTTATAGTTGTAAACATGTGTTTGAAAATCTTATAGTTGTAAACATGTGTTTGAAAATCTTATAGTGGATGCAAGTGGTTGCTAGTGGTTACTCGTGGATGCATTTAAACACACTTTAGGCACTTAGATCGGCTCAGTCACTTTCATATTGCATATTGCATATATTTGTTTATTGATTGAAATTTGATGTGTTATCATGTGGATGTTGCATTTGAGTGAATGGTTGTGCACTCATATAGAAGTTATAAAGTGCATTGCATACATGTTGGACTCATGGCACTGACATAATTCGCATTAAGGAGGTCAACTGAATCAGTAGACCGCCTGATCTTTGTATTCGATAAGGAATGTAACACCCCACTTCCGTTAATGTCACTCACAAAGGGAATGCATTAACTTCCATGGAGGTTTTAAGTGAATATAGAACAGTAAAATTACAACAAGACAGATATAAAATAGTACTTGGAAATTAAAAACTTTATTTCATTGCAGCAGAAGTCAAAACATGTTTGATTACATCATAATACTATAAATCAGAGTCAAGTACAATATCCATCTTGATAAAAACAAATACATAATCCCATTACATAAATAGCCGTTAAAGAAGATAACAAACTGGTCTTTACTTCACGGTCCAAGCTTCCCAAAAGAGACAAAGAAATCCAACCAAACTTCACTAGAACTGAGCCCACTCTGAGGACCTGGAGGGGGAAAAGATAGAAATGGGGGGTCAGACATTAAGTCTGGCGAGTATGATAATTCTAACAATACTATTCTCAAAATAACTAAACTAAGGAATGAGCTGGAAAATAAGGGAATGCCTATGGACTATTGGGTACGGAAGAGAGGATACAGATAACGTTAAAGGCACCCCTAACTACTACAGAATAATTACTACACTGCCCTACCTCTAACCAAATAGGATTAGGCGTTACCCTAATGTCTAAACTGAAACAGAAATGGAACAGAATAATAATGCTAGTAATGGGCCTTTACCACCCAACAGAGACAGAAACATAAACAGAATAATCCCTACAGAATAGAATACTAGAAATGGGCCTTTACTACCCGAACAGAGACAGAAACAGAAACAGAATAACTCTTACGGAAACAGAATGCTAGTAATGGGCCTTTACTACCCGATCAGAGACAGAAACAGAAACAGAATGGTCCTTACAGAAACAGAATGTAGAATTAGGTGTACACTAGTAATGTGCCTTTACCACCCGAACAGACGGTACCACACAGAAACAGACAGGTATTACCACCCAGCAGAAACAGATGGTACCAACAGAAACAGACAGAACTAAGTGTACCCTAAGTCCTACCCTCCCAAGCGATCGGCTCCCTAACTCGTAGAGGAAGGTCCCACAGTGGGGTGTATCACTCCCCAATATGGCAACCTTAAGGTACACGGCTTATACCTACACGATGCAACAACGTCTTACCTACCAGCCCAGGGCCACGCACGCACATGAACCCGTTGGACTTGCGTTGTCACCGCTAACCCGCTTTGGCCTCTAACAATCAGACCCAGTAGGCATGTCCCGTCCTCGACTTGGGTCGAGCTCACAAAGATACGAAATGGGCTACTGGTTTGAAAAGGGCCCCCCAACAAGCTTCCCACCTAGGCTTGGTCCCCTCTAGTATATCCCACTTAACCCCTCCATGTCTACTTACATGTCTAAATTTGGTTAAGGGTTCTTATTAGTAATTCGACCTGCCACCCAAGGCACCCACTTAACCCCCATGTCCCACTTACATATTTACTTTGGTTAAGTGTTACTAATCATATTTTCTCATGCCACCCAAGGCACCTACTTAACCCTTTAGTCATGTTCATTTACATGTGTGTTTGGTTAAGTCTTTACTAATCGTATTTCAAATGCCACTAAGGGCATCCACTAGATTCCTCATGCCACCCAAGGCACCTACTAAACCCCCATGTCCCACCTTGCATGATTAACTGGTTAAGTATTTCTTAATTCATTAAGGCCATAACCTCATAAAGACCTCTCACATTAGACTGACATTTATGGCAGCTGGATTTGCCGGGCGGGTCTGGGCAGTCTTACACCATAAAGGAGTTTAACCTCGTGTCTTTACAACTGTTATGCTTTAGTTTAGGCCTAGGACCTCTCACATTGGGCTGACATTTGTGACTACTGGATTTGCCGGGCGGTTCCGGGCAGTTTTACGTCACAAATGAGTCCAACCTCGTGTCCTAAGCATTGATTATCACTTATAATCTTTTACCCCAGTCTTAATAATCCCCTATCTGAATTATTAAATCAATTCCATTTTTAATGATGTCCATAATTGACTCAATTATGGCCATCCACTTATGGCATGCAAAATCATATCAATTGCACCCCATTTTCTCAATATTAAATTCTTAATATTGCCCCTACCCCACGTTATACGTTCGCAGAATATATGTTAGACTCGGGTAATCTAATTCATAGCACAAAGATAAATTATCACAACACACATACAACTAAAATAGATCTAATCATAAACGGGGTAAAACTTGCATGTATGGTTATAGTGTTAAACCCAACTAGCATAAATAATCAACCCAAACTTGCATGAATCACATATGTCATAAAGAGGGTAACTTGCATAAGTATTCGTGTCATAGATCTATCATAAAGGGAAAAACTTGCATACATGTCATAGATTTATCATAAAGGGATAAACTTGCATACATGTCATAGATCTATCATAAAGGGAAAAACTTGCATACATGTCATAGATCTATCATAAAGGGATAAACTTGCATACATGTCATAGATCTATCATAAAGGTGTCATGAAATCTACACACTCTTTATTAATTAATGCCTAAACTTGCATATATAATTATGATTTACCATATGAATCCACATAACCCAAATAACATCACTTTTGTGTGATTTGATTAAACATGATCTAATCAACCTAGATAATAACATCATGATCTTGTAACATATATGATTCATCACAACTTAGCACAGAGAATTTACACATATACAACGTCATCATCTCATAACATGTAATTTACAACATACGTGTTAACATAGCATAAGATCTACAACATATATGATAATATAAGATCAACATTCCACATCATTTACTTATGATCCCAATCATAACTCAATCTAATTAATTTGCTAATAATCTTGTGAGAATCATCATACTCACAGTTATTGCAGAAAGGGAGTCTTGAATTAGATTAGAAGCGATTAGAATTGGATTAGATTAACTTTTCTTCCTCTTTAGTTTGCGGCGGCTAAGCTGAATTCCATGGAAACGGCATGACGGCAACTCCTCTATTTTTTTATGTGATTTTAGAATGAGAGACTACCTAGGTATATATAGAGTTTAGGATTATTTTAAGCCGTCTGATCAACACAAGAGAAACCAGAACCATCCAAGGAGCCACCTCAGCAATTGTATTAATAAACTTCTATTTGTACTAAATGTTCATCTTTTACTGATTTACATATTTATGGTTTGTATGTAAATCATTCACAATTAAATTATAACATTAATTATGTTCCTAATTAATGGTATACCAATTATACCGTTTCATATCAATTACCCAAATTATAACTTAACAATCATGCCATGATACATGTTCCCAAATTATGCCTACTTAATATATATATATATATATATATATATATATATATACCTTTCCTTTTAATTAATATCAATGACAAATTAGCACTCATCTACAAATTAATTTCAGTCTATTCATGTTCACATTAACTGCCCATATATATAAATATATATATATATATATATATATATATATATATATATATATACACGCACCTATTCATAAATTCTAATATTGACAAATAATGCAAATTGATTGCTTACTTAAAAAAAAGGAAATCGAGTATATAATTTAATTTCCCCTTTTTTTTCTACTTTCCTCGCAACACGCAAAATCAATGCATAATGAGGTTACCTACATACATACATATCTATTATGCATAAATCTTTCCCTCTAAATATATTGACTGTATTTATCTTCTCAATTATATATATATATATATATATTTATTCAATATATATATATATAGATTTAATTTTCTTTTTATCTATCTTCCCAATTAACCATTTTCACACTAAACCACTTTTTGAACCGCGTTCACACTAAGCCGCTTTTTAGCCATTCCCCTAAAACAAAAATATGTCGTTGGCGGGGATCGAACTCTGTACCTCTAGTATGCAAGTCACATGTTCTAACCAAGCGAGCTACTAAGTCTTTTTCTTACAATCCTTAGAACAATGCTAAACACTATTCTTTTCTCATTCCTCTTTTTTCATGTTTTGTTGCAATTTTTAATTTAAGGATATCTTTTTCATACGGAGTCCAATTTACGCAAATTCAGACTCTATCTCAAGAAGAATTCCAAGACAAACGTAACGACGCAACCCGTTTTACCAAATTATTTTTCTAAAAATTAATTATACCTTGATTTGTTATTTTTATGTTCACAGAAAATACGGGGTGTTACAAGGAACATATACACACACTTTTTCATATGTTCATATAGCATTGGAAATCTTTTAAGGACAATGGATGCTTGTGGATGATGGATGAGTAGATGGATGATTGGATGGTTGGATACATTCTTCTTAACTTGAAGATTTCGGGGATGAAATCCTTTAAGGAGGGGGCAATGTAACAACCCATAATATTAAAATTGACAAATTAAATAATACTTAATTTTTATAAGAAGAATTAAGGTAAATGGGTTGCGCCATTGCGTTTGTCTCGGAATTCTACTTGAGATAGAGTCCGAGAACTACAAGAAAAATACCCTATTGCAACTAGCTATTGGCAACAGGCGACAAATGCCATTTGAAGTAAATGATATTTAGCAACAGACCTATTATAGCAGTTGCTATAGATGGGATTTAGCAACGTGACTTTTTTCCTATTGCAAAAAGCATATTTTTAGCAACTGCACTTCCCTTCCTGTTGCAAAAACATACTTTTAGCAACTGTGCTTTCATAACAGTTGCAACAAACATATTTGTAACACCCCGAATTTTTGAATAATCATATTAACTAAATTAAAGAATACTTAATCTCAAATTTGAGAATTAAGGGAAACAGGTTATGCCATTGCGTTCGTCTCGGAATTCTGGTTGAGATAGAGTCTAAGTTTACGTAAAACGGATGCCGTATGAAGAAGATATGGACGAACGAAGTTAGGCAGAAAAACCAGAAACGAGCCAGAATGCAATGACGTGCTTGGGAATTGCGCCAGAACAAAATTGCACTGGCGCACTTGGGAAGTGCGCCCATGCAATATTGCATGGGCGCACTTGGCAGGTATGCCCAGGCCGAGGTAAAAATCTGCACAGATTTCTAAGGCTCTGGTTCGAATGGTGAGTCAGTGCTGAGACATTTCTGACTAGTTAATGAGTCATTAGGGTTTCTGGATAGTTCTAATCTGGACTGAATGGTTGCGGTTAACTCTAGGGTCATCCGACGACTATAATTAAATTGAAATTCTATATAAACATGTGAAGACTCAAACCCTAGAATCAAAATCAAAATTAGATCAGTGGCCGTAATGTTGTCACTCCAAACCCTAGAGTAGCCGCCACCAACTAGACGCCAATTAAAGACAACAATTCAATTCAAATCAAGCCTAAAACTGCAACAATGAAATTGTCTACAACAAGGGAACGCTAATCAATTACAGAATTCAGATCCCAGAACTCAAGACCCCTTATTCAGTGAGTTCTAGTCACTTTTAGGTTTAAATAAATAAAAGTGAATTGTGGTAGACTATGATTTGGGTATTTGTTGTTTGTAGTTATGCAAGTTTATTGTTGTGAATCATGAAATGATGCAAGTTCCTTATTATTGTGAATCATGAAGTTATGCAAGTTCATTATTGTTGTGAAAGATGATATGATGCAAGTTTATTATTATTGTGAATCATGAAGTTATGCAAGTTCATTATTGTTGTGAATCATGATATGATGCAAGTTTATTATTGTTGTGAATCATGAAGTTATGCAAATTATTATGAGAAACTATGAACCCATGCAAGTTACCTATGCAAGTTGTTTCGTTGTTAATTCATGAATCTATGCTAGTTGTTATGTTATGAATCATGAACCTATGTAAGTTACTTATGCAAGTTGACAGATTGTTAATTCGTGGACATATGCTTGTTGTTATATTGTGAATCATGAACCCATATAAGTTGTTGATTATGTTAAGAATCATGAACCTATGTTAGTTGTTAATTATGTTGTTAATTCATGAACCGATACAAGTTGTTATGAATCCATTCAAGTTGTTAATTATGTGGTGAATCATAATTATATGCGAATTTATCATGTCATTTTCGCTAGTTGTCATGCTTATGCCAAAAATTGTACTGAAAACGATCACCTTGTCATTCCCTTTATTTTATTGTTATGGCGAGGCTACCTTGTAGCCTCGACGATGCCAAAAACGCAAACGGTTACGCTAGTTAAGAAACGGGGAGAAAGGGGAATTTGTAATAGGCATAGTGATTATGTAAATTGGATAACGATTCAAGTAGGGAAACATATAAATAATTACCTATTATGACATGGGTAAAATTGGGTAAAAATGGTATAATTTGAATATGACCATTTATGGATAAGAAATCCAAATTGTTAATAAGATAGGTATTGACACCTACAAAAAAGGGAAGGATAAATTAATTAACTTAATTAATCAAAAGAGGAATGTTTAAGAAATTAAAGTCTGAAGATTTAATATTGAGAATTGGCATAAAGTAAATTTGTGAAGAAATTGGTATGATTTTCCATACCATAAATGGATGGACATAATTGAGTCAATTATGGCCATAGTTAAATTTGGAATTAATTGATAATTTGAATAGGGAAAGTAATTCAAATTGGGGATGATTAATTAGGAGTAATTAATCGTCTAGGACACGAGGTTAGGCTCTTTTGTGGTGTAAGACTGCCCGGACCCGCCCGACAAATCCAGCTGCCACAAACGACAATCTAATGTGAGAGGTCTTTATAAGGTTACGGTCATAATGAAATAAGAAACCCTTAACCAGATAAACATTTAGCGGGACATGAGGGGTTAAGTGGGTGGCTTGGGTGGCATGTGGAATTAAGTGGGTGCCTAGGGTGGCATGTGAGATACGATCAGATGTCTCAATATTAAATTAATGCTACTTAACCTAACTTATTACATATGGACTGTATGATGGTTGACATAAGCTAGGGTTAAGCAAAACGAATTGGATTGTGGGTGGGTTAAGTACAACTGAAGGGTAGGTGGGTAATATTAATTTATATATATATATATATATATATATATATATAAATATATATATATATATATAGGCCCACAAACTTAACCGTTAAATAAATAGGATTAAATCAGTGGGAGGATTAAGTACAACTGAAGGGTAGGTGGGTAATATTAATACATATAGGCCCACAAACTTAACCAGATAAAAAGGGTTATGTAATTAAAGACACCCAGAGTAAAGTTGTGTATTAAAGACACCCTTAGGGGTACGCATAACTGATGGGAATATATAGAGTTATATATTGAAGACACCTATAGGTACGCATAACCGATAGGTAGAATAGGGGTTATGTATTAAAGACACCTACAGGTACGCATAACTGATTGAGGGCTATGTAATTAAAGACACCTTAGGGTATACATAGTCAGTAGAAAACCTAGTGGGGATACAAGACATAGGGGAGAGCTTGGATCATGTTATGTGGGACCCATTTCAGTCAGTAACCCAGAGGGGTATCAAAGTAAAGAACTCCGTACTGGGCGGCGAAGGGGCACGCTTACTGATTGATTGTAAGAGATCCAAAGCGAGATAGATGGTGTGGGCGGCGCAAACCGACCGGGCACATGTGCATACATGGGCCGGGCAGAGGGGGACAAGACGACCGTGACACCAGTAGGTATAACTGTGCACACCTTAGGTTTCCACTTTAGGGAGGTGATACCCCCTAGTTGTGGGACCAGCACAAGGTATCTACAGAGTAGGGAGCCGATCGATTAGGGTAGTTGTTAGGGTATACCCGGACGTATGACCTATGTCTACCAATATATAGTAGGAGGGTAGTGGGTACGACTAGTTGAGATAGGAGCAGGCGGCACCTATGATAGCAGCTAGGAATACACGAAACTTCCACCATCGTTATCATTAGCGGAAGGGATCGTCCCATCTTGATTTGACTAGTAATATTGCAGAGTAGTTTGTAGTGAAGCATACATCTTACCTTACTTGTCCTGTCATACATGTCATCTGTACCGTGAATCCTTTTATCCACTTTGTATGCCTGTCATGTTTACTTTTATTTATTTACTAGATAAAAGTTACTGGACTCACCAGATGTATGTCTGACTTAGTTTGTTTCGCCTCGTTTCTTCCTTTCCCTCCCCAGGTTCTTAGGGAGGAAACACACAGGTTTAGTCAGGATTTGGATATCATCTTCTAGGAGCTACTTCTGAAGTATGGCTCGAGTCTCTGTCTCTTATATGGCTTGCTCTTTAATATGGGGAATGATGTTTTCTTTTAAATACCTATGTACTCTGATAATATAAGACAGAAGTGCTTTGTTGTAAGGTTTTTTGACTCATGGTATTATGTAACAAAATATTTTGGTGATTTAATAAGGTTGTTTATTTTCTGCTGCAAATTTTTTATATATGTCTTGTGATATTCCGTGTCTATTTACCAAAAACGCTCCACTGAAGCTAAGGCATTCCCTTTGTGAGTGACCTTAATGGAGGTGGGATGTTACACTTGGTATCAGAGCTGAAGGTTACCAGATTAGATAAAAGTTTTTGAAAACTGTTTTCAAAAAGGTTTTAAAAGAAAGTAATTTCAAGAAGGAAAGCCTGTTTTGAAAAACATTCCCCGAAAAGCCAAATGAAGTATCCTTCGGTCCTTTGTCTAAAATCTCTTCCTTTGATAGGATAGGCCAATGCTCTCGCGGCTGATGGATAGGATAGGGATAGGAAAATTTATGTATAAGGTTTAATTTCTTTATCTGGTTATGAAGCTAAGACTTTTTGAATCTGTAATCGAGACTTTGCACTTTAATACTAGTATTGTTTCTGATCCCGTAGTTGTTTCAAACCCCATTTGTGGTTCGGCTCAATTGTTAGTGGTTTGTAGGTGTTTGAAATTATTTGTGTTAGGCGTCAAAAATTTGAATGTGACATTTGTGTGCTCAAGTTTATGGGCTATGGGTTGGGTCTAAATGGACCAGCTTTCTATCTAGAGGGTCGTTCTAGATTTTGAGAGGAGGGTCGTTAAGTTTCTAACTTATCATGGGAACACCCTAAAGTTTCTTGTGACTCGCACGGGTGTTTTATGCTTAGCTTTCTGAGAATCATTCTGTAAGCTGATCTGTACCAGTAGTCCGTAAGTATCTGGATATTTCTGAAGGATACGGGTTTCTACTCGAAGCATGGAGTAGATCTCCAGTTTTGACATTGTTTAACGGGGGTAATTCTTTAGGTGTCAGTCTGATGTTGATTTCGGTCTTCGGGGCTGAGACTTAGGGAATTATTCTCTTAACCGATGTCAAATGGGAACAGAGCTTTTGTTTTAGTTATATCATTTGTTTATATCCCATCGACCGGATCTTCGACCTTTAGATAGGAAATCCATGGATGTAAACATGTGCTTGGGACATGTTATGTTTGATTGTTGCAAGTGGATGCAAGTGTTTGCTAGTGGTTGCTCGTGGATGCATTTACACACACATTAGGCACTAGATCGGCTCAAATCACTTTCATATTGCATATAAATGTGTGTGCATATTTAGGTTAATGGATGAACAATGGTTGTGTTATCATATGGATGCTGCATTTTGATGAATGGTTGAGCACACATGTAGAAATAATATGTATCGATAGGATTCTTTCGCATACATAATGGACGCATGGCACTATCATGGTTTTCATTGAGGAGGCCAACTGAATCAGTAGACCGTTTGATTTTGCATTAGATAAGGAACATATACACACATTTTTTGCATATGTTCATATGGCATTATAAACCTTTTAAGGACAATGGATGCCGGTGTTTGATGGTTGAGTAGATGGATGATTGTATGATAGGATGCACATTCTTCTTGGCTTGAAGATTTCGGGGGCGAAATCCTTTAAGGAGGGGAGAATGTAGCACCCCGAATTTTTGAATAATCAGATTAACTAAATTAAAGAATACTTAATTTCAAATGTGGGAATTAAGGGAAACGGGTTATGCCATTGCGTTCGACTTGGAATTCTGGTTGAGATAGAGTCCGAGTTTACGTAAAACGGATGCCGTATGAGGAAGATATGGACGAACGAAGTTAGGTAGAAAAACCAAAAACGGGCCAGAATGCACTGGCGCACTTGGGAAGTGCGCCAGAAAAAATTTGCACTGGCGCACTTGGGAAGTGCTCCCATGTAATATTGCACTGGCGCACTTGGCAGATGCACCCAGGCCGAGGCAAAAATCTGTATAGATTTTTGAGGCTCTGGTTCGAACGGTGAGTCAGTGCTGAGTCATTTCTGACTAGTTAACGAGTCATTAGGGTTTCTGGATAGTTCTGATTTGGACTGAATGCTTGCGGTTAACTCTAGGGTCATCCGACGGCTATAATTAAATTGAAATTCTATATAAACATGTGTAGACTCAAATCCTAGAATCAAAATCAAAATTAGATCAGTGGCCGTCATGTTGTCACTCCAAACCCTAGAGTAGCCGCCACAACCAGAAGCAAATTAAAGACAACAATTCAATTCAAATCAAGCCTTAAACTACAACAACGAAATTGTCTACAACAAGGGAATGCTAATCAATTACAGAATTCAGATCCCAGAACTCAAGACCCCTTATTCAGTGAGTTCTAGTCACTTTTAGGTTTAAATAAATAAAAGTGAATTGTGGTAGACTATGATTTGGGTATATGTTGTTTGTAGTTATGCAAGTTTATTGTTGTGAATCATGAAATGAGGCAAGTTCCTTATTATTGTGAATCATGAAGTTATGCAAGTTCATTATCGTTGTGAATCATGATATGATGCAAGTTTATTATTATTGTGAATCATGAAGTTATGCAAGTTCATTATTGTTGTGAATCATGATATGATGCAAGTTTATTATTGTTGTGAATCATGAAGTTATGCAAATTATTATGAGAAACTATGAATCCATGCAAGTTACTTATGCATGTTGTTGCGTTATTAATTCATGAAACTATGTTAGTTGTTATGTTACGAATCATGAACCTATGTAAGTTACCTATGCAAGTTGATAGGTTATTAATTCATGGACCTATGCTAGTTGTTATATTGTGAATCATGAACCCATATAAGTTGTTGATTATGTTGAGAATCATTAACCTATGTTAGTTGTTAATTATGTTGTTAATTCATGAACCTATACAAGTAGTTATGAATCCATGCAAGTTATTAATTATGTGGTGAATCATAATTATATGCGAAGTTATCATGTCATTTTCTCTAGTTGACATGCTTATGCCAAAAATTGTACTGAAAACGATCACCTTGTCATTCCCTTTATTTTATTGTTATGGCGAGGCTACCTTGTAGCCTCGATGACGCCAAAAACGTAAACGGTTACGCAAGCCAAGAAATGGGAGAAAGGGGAATTTGTAATAGGCATAGTGATTATGTAAATTGGACACATGATTCAAGTAGGGAAACATATAAATAATTACCTATTATGACATGGGCAAAATTGGTTAAAAATGGTATAATTTGAATATGACCATTTATGGATAAGAAATCCAAATTTTTAATAAGATAGGTATTGACACCTATGAAAAAGGAAAGGATTAATTAATTAACTTAATTAATCAAAAGAGGAATGTTTAAGCAATTAAAGTCTGAAGATTTAATATTGAGAATTGGCATAAACGGCATAAAATAAATTTGTGAAGAAATTTGTATGATTTTACATACCATAAATGGATGGACATAATTGAGCCATAGTTAAATTTGGAATTAATTAATAATTTGAATAGGGAAAGTAATTCAAATTGGGGATGATTAATTAGGAGTAATTAATCTTCTAAGGCACGAGGTTGGGCTCTTTTGTGTTGTAAGACTGCCCGGACCCACACCCCCCCCGGAAAATCCAGCTACCACAAATTCCAGTCTAATGTGGGAGGTCTTAGGTATAAATTAAATGCGTGACAGTTGTAAAGACACGAATTTAGGCTCTTTTGTGGTGTAATACTACCCGGACCCGCCCGGCAAATCCAGCTGCCACAAATGCCAGTCTAATGTGAGAGGTCTTTATAAGTTTACGGTCTTAATGAATTAAGAAACCCTTAACCAGATAAACATGTAGTGGGACATGATGGGTTAAGTGGGTGCCTTGGGTGGCATGTGGAATTAAGTGGGTGCCTTGGGTGGCATGTGAGATACGATTAGATGTCTCAATAATAAATTAATGCTACTTAACCTAACTTAATACATATGGACTGTATGATGGTTGACATAAGTTAGGGTTAAACAAAACGAATTGGATTGTGGGTGGGTTAAGTACAACTGAAGGGTAGGTGGGTAATATTAATATATATAGGCCCACAAACTTAACCGTTAAATAAATAGGATTAAATCAGTGGGAGGGTTAAGTACAACTGAAGGGTAGGTGGGTAATATTAATACATATAGGCCCACAAACTTAACCAGATAAAAATGGTTATGTAATTAAAGACACCTAACGGTATACATAACCAGGGAAAAATAGTAAAGTTATGTATTAAAGACACGCATAACTTATGGGAATATGTAGAGTTATGTATTAAAGACACCTATAGGTACGCATAACCGATAGGTAGAATAGGGGTTATGTATTAAAGACACCTATAGGTACGCATAACTGATTGACGACTATGTAATTAAAGACACCTTAGGGTATACATAGTCAGTAGAAAACCTAGTGGGGATACAAGACATAGGCGAGAGCTTGTATCATGTTGTGTGGGACCCATTTCAGTCAGTAACCCGGAGGGGTATCAAAGTAAAGATCTCCGTACTAAGCGGGGAAGGGGCACGCTTACTGATTGATTGTAAGAGATCCAAATCGAGACGGATGGTGTGGGCGGTGCAAACCAACCGGGGACATGTCGTTCATGGGCCGGGCAGAGGGGGACAAGACGACCGTGACACCAGTAGGTATAACTGTGCACACCTTGGGTTGCCACTTTAGGGAAGTGATACCCCCTAGTTGTGTGATCAGCACAGGGAATCTACAGAGTATGGAGCCGATCGATTAGAGTAGTGGTTAGGGTATACCCGGACGTATGCCCTAAGTCTACCAATTTATAGTAGGAGGGTGTGGGTACAAATAGTTGAGATAGGAGCAGGCGGCACCAATGACATCAGCTAGGAATACACGAAACTACCACCATCGTTATCACTAGCTGAAGGGATCATCCCATCTTGATTTGACTAGTAATATTGTAGAGTAGTTTGTAGTGAAGCATACATCTTACCTTACTTGTCCTGTCATCTGTACTGTGAATCCTCTTTTCCACTTTGTATGCCTGTAATGTTTACTTTTATTTATTTACTGGCTAAAAGTTACTGGATTCACCAGACGTATGTCTGATCTAGTTTGTTTCACCTCTTTTCTTATGTTTCCCCCCAGGTTCTCAAGGAGGAAACACACAGGTTTAGTCAGGATTTGGATATAATCTTCTAGGAGCTACTTCTGAAGTATCGCTCGAGTCTCTGTCTCTTATATGGCTTGCTCTTTAATATGGGGAACGATATTTTCGTTTAAATACCTATGTAGTCTGATAACATAAGACAGAAGTCCTTTGTTGTAAGGGTTTTATGACTCATGGTATTATGTAACAAAATATTTTGGTGATTTAATAAAGTTGTTTATTTTACGCTGCAAAATTTTTATATCAGTCTTGTGATATTCTGTGTCTGTTTTCCAAAAACGTTCCACTGAAGTTAAGGCATTCCCTTTGTGAGTGACCTTAATGGAGGTTGGGTGTTACACTTGGTACCAGAGCTGAAGGTTACTAGATTAGTTAAAAGTTTTTGAAAACTATTTTCAAAAAGGTTTTAAAAGAAAGTATTTTCAAGAAGGAAAGCCTGTTTTGAAAAACATTCCCCGAAAAGCCATATGTAGTATCCTTCGTTCCTTTGTCTAAAATCTCTTCCTTTGATAGGATAGGCGAATGCTCTCGCGGCTGATGGATAGGGATAGGAAAATTTATGTAGAAGGTTTAATTTCCTTATCTGGTTATGAAGCTAAGACTCTTTTTGAATCTGTAATCGAGACTCTGCACTTTAATACTAGTCTTGTTTCTGATCCCGTAGTTGTTTCAAACCCCATTTGTGGTTCGGCTCAATTGTTAGTGGTTTGTAGGGGTTTGAAATTATCTGTGTTAGGCGTCAAAAATTTGAATGTGACATTTGTGTGCTCAAGTTTATGGGCTATGGGTTGGGTCTAAATGGACCAGCTTTCTATCTAGAGGGTCGTTCTAGATTTTGAGAGGAGGGTCGTTAAGTTTCTAACTTATCATGGGAAGACCCCAAAGTTTCTTGTGACCCGCAAGGGTGTTTTATGCTTAGCTTTCTTAGAATCATTCTGTAATCTGATCTGTACCAATAGTCTGTAAGTATCTGAATATTTCTGAAGGATACGGGTTTCTACTCGAAGCATGGAGTAGATCTCCAGTTTTGACATTGTTTAATGGGGGTAATTCTTTGGGTGTCAGTCTGATGTTGATTTCAGTCTTCGGGTCTGAGACTTAGGGAATTATTCTCTTAACCAATGTCAAATGGTAACAGAGTTTTTGTTTTAGTTATATCATTTGTTTATATCCCATCGACCGGATCTTCGACCTTTAGATAGGAAATCCATGGATGTAAACATGTGCTTAGGACATGTTATGTTTGATGGTTGCATGTGGATGCAAGTGTTTGCTAGTGGTTGCTCATGGATGCATTTACACACACATTAGGCACTAGGTCGGCTCAAATCACTTTCATATTGCATATAAATGTGTGTGCATATTTAGATTAATGGATGAACAATGGTTGTGTTATCATATGGATGCTGCATTTTGATGAATGGTTGAGCACACATGTAGAAATAATATGTATCGACAGGATTCTTTTGCATACATAATGGACGCATGGCACTATCATGGTTTGCATTGAGGAGGCCAACTGAATCAGTAGACCGCCTGATTTTGCATTAGATAAGGAACATATACACAAACTTTTTGCATATGTTCATATGGCATTAGAAACCTTTTAAGCGCTATGGATGCCTGTGTTTGATGGTTGAGTAGATGGATGATTGTATGGTAGGATGCACATTCTTCTTGACTTGAAGATTTCGGGGGCGAAATCCCTTAAGGAGGGGAGAATGTAACACCCCAAATTTTTGAATAATCAGATTAACTAAATTAAAGAATACTTAATTTCGAATGTGGGAATTAAGGGAAACGGGTTATGCCATTGCATTCGTCTTGGAATTCTGGTTGAGATAGATTCCGAGTTAGCGTAAAATGGATGCGGTATGAAGAAGATATGGACGAACGAAGTTAGGCAGAAAAACCAGAAATGGGCCAGAATGCACTGGCGCACTTGGGAAGTGCGCCAGAACAAAATTGCACTGACGCACTTGGGAAGTGCGCCCATGCAATATTGCACTGGCGCACATGGCAGGTGCGCCCAGGCCGAGGTAGACATCTGCACAGATTTCCGAGGCTCTGGTTCGAACGGTGAGTCAATGCCGAGTCATTTCTGACTAGTTAATGAGTCATTAGGATTTCTGGATAGTTCTAATCTGGACTGAACGGTTGCGGTTAACTCTAGGGTCATCCGATGACTATAATTATATTGAAATTCTATATAAACATGTGTAGACTCAAACCCTAGAATCAAAATCAAAATTAAATCAATGGCCGTCATGTTGTCACTCCAAACCCTAGAGTAGCCGCCACCAACTAGACGCAAATTAAAGACAACAATTCAATTCAAATCAAGCCTAAAACTACAACAACGAAATTGTCTACAACAAGGGAACGCTAATTAATTACAGAATTCAGATCCCAGAACTCAGGACCCCTTATTCGGTGAGTTCTAGTCACTTTTAGGTTTAAATAAATAAAAGTGAATTGTGGTAGACTACGATTTGGGTATATGTTGTTTGTAGTTATGCAAGTTTATTGTTGTGAATCATGAAATGATGCAAGTTCCTTATTATTGTGAATCATGAAGTTATGCAAGTTCATTATTGTTGTGAATGATGATATGATGCAAGTTTATTATTATTGTGAATCATGAAGTTATGCAAGTTCATTATTGTTGTGAATCATGATATGATGCAAGTTTATTATTGTTGTGAATCATGAAGTTATGCAAATTATTATGAGAAACTATGAACCCATGCAAGTTACCTCTGCAAGTTGTTGCGTTGTTAATTCATGAATCTATGCCAGTTGTTATGTTATGAATCATGAACCTATGTAAGTTATCTATGCAAGTTGATAGGTTGTTAATTCATGGACCTATGCTAGTTGTTATATTGTGAATCATGAACCCATATAAGTTGTTGATTATGTTGAGAATCATGAGCCTATGTTAGTTGTTAATTATGTTGTTAATTCATGAACCTATACAAGTTGTTATGAATCCATGCAAGTTGTTAATTATGTGGTGAATCATAATTATATGCGAAGTTATCATGTCATTTTCGCTAGTTGTCATGCTTATGACAAAAATTGTACTGAAAACGATCACCTTGTCATTCCCTTTATTTTATTGTTATGGCGAGGCTACCTTGTAGCCTCGATGACGCCAAAAATGCAAACGGTTACATTAGTTAAGAAACGGGGAAAAAGGGGAATTTGTAATAGGCATAGTGATTATGTAAATTGGACACATGATTCAAGTAGGGAAACATATAAATAATTACCTATTATGACATGGGTAAAATTGGGTAAAAATGGTATAATTTGAATATGACCATTTATGGATAAGAAATCCAAATTGTTAATAAGATAGGTATTGACACCTATGAAAAAGGAAAGGATTAATTAATTAAAACTTAATTAATCAAAAGAGGAATGTTTAAGCAATTAAAGTTTGAAGATTTAATATTGAGAATTGGCATAAATGGCATAAAATAAATTTGTGAAGAAATTGGTATGATTTTACATACCATAAATGTATGGACATAATTGAGTCAATTATGGCCATAGTTAAATTTGGAATTAATTGATAATTTGAATAGGGAAAGTAATTAAAATTGGGGATGATTAATAAGGAGTAATTAATCGTCTAAGACACGAGGTTAGGCTCTTTTGTGGTGTAAGACTGCCCGGACCCGCCCGGCAAATCCAGCTGCTACAAATGCCAGTCTAATGTGGGAGGTCTTAGGCATAAATTAAATGCGTAACAGTTGTAAAGACACGAGGTTAGGCTCTTTTGTGGTGTAAGACTGCCCGGACCCGCCTGGAAAATCTAGCTACCACAAATGCCAGTCTAATGTGAGAGGTCTTTATAAGGTTACGGTCTTAGTGAATTAAGATACCCTTAACCAGATAAACATGTAGTGGTACATGAAGGGTTAAGTGGGTGCCTTGGGTGGCATGTGGAATTAAGTTGGTTCCTTAGGTGGCATGTGAGATACGATTAGATGTCTCAATAATAAATTAATGCTACTTAACCTAGCTTAATACATATGGACTGTGTGATGGTTGACATAAGTTAGGGTTAAGTAAAACGAATTGGATTGTGGGTGGGATAAGTACAACTGAAGGGTAGGTGGGTAATATTAATATATATAGGCCCACAAACTTAACCGCTAAATAAATAGGATTAAATCAGTGGGAGGGTTAAGTACAATTGAAGGGTAGGTGGGTAATATTAATACATATAGGCCCACAAACTTAACCTGATAAAAAGGGTCATGTAATTAAAGACACCTAACCGTATACATAACCGGGGCAAAATAGTAAAGTTATGTATTAAAGACACCCATAGGGGTACGCATAACTAATGGGAATAGGTAGAGTTATGTATTAAAGACACTTATAGGTACGCATAACCGATAGGTAGAATAAGGGTTATGTATTAAAGACACCTGTAGGTACGCATAACTGATTGAGGGCTATGTAATTAAAGACACCTTAGGGTATACATAGTCAGTAGAAAACCTAGTGGGGATACAAGACATAGGGGAGAGCTTGTATCATGTTGTGTGGGACCTATTTCAGTCAGTAACCCGGAGGGGTATCAAAGTAAAGATCTCCGTACTAAGCGGGGAAGGGGAATGCTTACTGATTGATTGTAAGAGATCCAAAGAGAGAAGGATGGTGTGGGTGGCACAAACCGACCGGAGACACGTGCATGCATGGGCCGGGCAGAGGGGGACAAGACGACCGTGATACCAGTAGGTATAACTGTGCACACCTTGGGTTGCCACTTTAGGGAAGTGATACCCCCTAGATATGGGACCAACACAGGGTAACTATAGAGTAGGAAGCCGATCGATTAGGGTAGTGGTTAGGGTATACCCGGACGTATGCCCTAAGTCTACCAATTTATAGTAGGAGGGTAGTCCATACGACTAGTTGAGATAGGAGCAGGCGGCACCTATGACAGCAGTTAGGAATACACGAAACTACCACCCTCGTTATCATTAGCGGAAGGGATCATCCCATCTTGATTTGACTAGTAATATTGCAGAGTTGTTCGTAGTGAAGCATACATCTTACCTTACTTGTCCTGTCATACCTGTCATCTTTACCGTGAATCCTCTTATCCACTTTGTATGTCTGTCATGTTTACTTTTATTTATTTACTGGCTAAAAGTTACTGGACTCACCAGACGTATGTCTGACCTAGTTTGTTTCGCCTCTTTTCTTCCGTCCCCCCAGGTTCTCAGGGAGGAAACACACAGGTTTAGTCAGGATTTGGATATCATCTTCTAGGAGCTACTTCTGAAGTATGGCTCGAGTCTCTGTCTCTTATATGGCTTTCTCTTTAATATGGGGAATGATGTTTTCTTTTAAATACCTATGTACTCTGATAATATAAGACAGAAGTGCTTTGTTGTAAGGGTTTCATGACTCATGGTATTATGTAACAAAATATTTTGGTGATTTAATAAAGTTGTTTATTTTCCGCTGTAAAATTTTTATATCTGTCTTGTGATATTCTGTGTCTGTTTACCAAAAACGCTCCACTGAAGTTAAGGCATTCCCTTTGTGAGTGACCTTAATGGAGGTGGGGTGTTACAATATTATTTGCAACTACGTTTCAAAACCAGTTGTGAATAAATATCTTTAGCAACTGTTTTTGTCTCTTGCAATAAATGTATTTTTTTACAACTGGTAAATCCAGTTGCGAAAAACATACTATTAAAATTTAGTACCAGGTTATTATGATTAACTTTTAGTATTTAATTTTAAATAGTTGTTATTAAATGATTAACTACTAGTAATTATATAATAATTTATATTAATATTTAATATTTAATAATTAGTAATAAATTTTAAGTATTCTAAAGTGGTATTTATAATTGATAATTAAATAATAATAATTACTATTTAACAAATAGTAATATAATTAACATTTAAAAAATAATAAATTAAATAAATAATTATTAAATAATAAGAAATTAATAATAAAAATTGGATAATAATTAATTTGAAATATGAATATGTTTAAATATCAAATAAATAATAAATAATTAATAAATTCATAATAAATAAATAAAGGATAATTGATTAATGTTACTATTAAGGTGTAATTAACAGTTAATAATAATTTATTATATGAATTAAATAATTTATAATTTGTGTTAAGAACTAATACATACCCCACCATTGGTAAACATAATTACTATTAAATACGAAGTAATATGTAATATAGTTTAATGTAATAAGTATTATGTAATAATAATTACTTAATATGAATTAATACTTTAATAATTTATCATGTTAGTCATGAAGTAATAAATAATAATTTATATTTAAATAATTAATATTAAATAATTAATATTTAATAAGTAATATTCAAAACTAATAATTAATAGTTTATACATTTTATATAGAATAATTGATAATAAAATTAAATAATTATGAAGTAATATTTTATAATGTAGTAATTAATTTTAAATAATTGCTAATTAATAATGACCACTAAAAAACTAAGAACTAATAATTAAGACAAATATTCAAGCAATATTAATAATTGAGAAGCAATATTTACTATTTAATATTGTATAATAATATTTTTTTTTTTTCAAAGTTTTCTTAAATAAATTAAAAATACCTATGATATAAAATATACTATCATACGCATTTAATATTTACTATTTAACTTTAATAGTTGATAATTGTATAAAATACTTAATATTTTAAATGCTATAACTAATAATTACTAAATAATATATGTGTTTTTATAGATGTATAATTGTGTTTTTCAACGAGCAGCGAATTTTATAAGTTTGTACGACAAAGTAGATTGGTGCTAGAGGATCCGAAGGGTTTTTTTGTTTGAATGCACGAATTTAAGATCAAATGGTTGAATTCACGGGACGTAACTACCACATGTTTTGAATGATTATGATTTTTTTGACATTTTTCGTTACTCTATTTTCCAGGCCTTTTAGCATCAGCGGCAACTGCGACACGGTATTATAAGTTACCAATAAACTGCAAAACTCGTCTTTTGACTTCAAACCAAAATTTCGACTCCAAGCAAACTTGTCGATGTGTAATTTCATTTCCCGCTTCCCAACACAAATCTAAATTATACTTTCTCCTAAATCCTCAAATCCCCTCTTTAAATCTGCTCTTTAATGGCGCAGCCACTAGATATAGTCACTTTGTTCTTTAAGCTGCTCCCCTCCACATGTCCATCAGGGATGCCTCAATCCTCCACTACCGAATTTTTTTTCCATTGTAACGCGAAGCTATCTGTTCCCTCTTCCGCCACTTTTCATGCCCTAATCATAAAAATCAAACCGCATCATAAACCTGGAATCTCCTCTCCATCACTTCAGATCCAAATTCGTTTCTTCGATCTCGTTTGACCCTCCCCTGATCTTATTCTTTCGTAAATACATGATTCCTTGCTCTAATCTTTCCTAATTCTAAATGCGATTTCAGGCAGGAAGAATCCTATCTCAAAATATTTATATGGTGGTCCGTCTTCGTCTCAGGCATGCGAATTCTGAAACCACCGCCAGATGTCATCCGTCATCATTTTGCCTGACATTCTATCGCCCTCTAGGTATACTGCAGTGCCTCCATATGAACCGATGGGCTTACCTACCAAGCCAGTCCAGCTTAGTGACGTCATGGTCGAGGTGTTGAAGGCGTCTGATGGATCTGATTTTAAGAAGCCTTTGCTAATGGCAATTAATGGAATCTCTTTGATGTTTTGAGAGGTATGTCAAAATGATTGCAAAGTTTTTGAAACTGTCTCCTCTTATGTTTTCTTTTAAAGTAAATATTTATTAAAAAAGCTTGAGTATATGCAAATTATGGCTGCGAATGTTTTTTTCTTTCAGATATATATATAAGTATGCAAGACATGCGTATCTTAAGGCTAGCGTTTATTGCTTTGAAAGTTGGAGTATTTGTAAACAGTTATGACAAGGCCATTCATGAATGAAGCTTAATGGCTATAGTATTCAAATAATGTTTAATTTTATTTTGTACCTGAAAACTAGATGGACAAAGCATCTATAGTTAAGCACACAATTGATTATGTTCAAGAACTTCAAAAGCAGGAGAGAAGTCTGAATGTAAAGATTACGCCGCAATTTTTGTTTGCAATTAGAAATACTTATGCAGGCATCATACCAAATCTTATGAATAGGCATAATGACTGTTGAATTGTTGTAATATAACTGAGTTTACATGAAGCCTAAATATACGAGTTTATAAAGTAAATCACCCCTACATCGACTTGTTTGCTAAACTATATCCGCAGTTTAAAATTCACCCTTTGATGTTGATATAAAAAGTGAATATATTTACATATGCTCTCATCTATATAAATATATGCGGATCTGTGCATTCGGGTTAACTAATCCGAATTATTGTGCTTACACCCCGGTACATGATGCATGCGTTGCCTGCATTCCTGTGACCTATATATTACTTGTTCGTTTTCCATGCTAGAATTACATGTATTGACTATAAGGACTTGATTTTCGTTTAATTTGCGGAAGCTTGGGCTTCCCACTTTGTGAAATGTGGGTTGATTTATATACAGGCTTACTGTATGAACTCTCCTATTCTAATGCGGCATTTTGGATTATTTGTCACTAATTTACATGGACCTTTCCATTTGAAATCTTATTCTTATGTAATCCTCTTTTTGATTGAAGAGATAACTGATTTATCAGGCCAAACTAGCAATGATAGAAGGAAGGGAGGCGAAGAAACCTTTTCGAGTTCAACGAAACTACCTATTGAATCAATGGAGCTTATCGTGTCTGAAATTGGAGAAAACACATTTGTTGTAAGATAAAACTGCTGCATGAAATCAATGAAGAATGTATGTGAAATTTTTGAATCTTTGGATCTTAAGATTTTATCAACTAACAATGCGTCTCAATTTGAGAGCTTGCTGCACACTCTTTATGTTCAGGTACAACATTAATTAACTTTTTAGCGATTGATTACCATTGTATATATATAATATTGTGAATCTATATGTGTATTTATCCTTTAAGTCGGAGATAACTGTTTTCTGATTGTTGTATGTTATATAAAATTTTATGCAATCGACACAGATTGCCTTAAATTGAAGCGGAAGATAGCTCCTTTTATGGAGTATGAACTAGTAGTGTGCACATGAAGTATTCAGAGGGATAGATTGTAGAGTAACATCCTAACATATTGTTTTTCTTCTGTTCTCTCATAAACCGTCTTCAAATTCAAGATGATCAGGATCAATGTCTCCAGGTGATTATAAAATGAAATGCTTGGTCTCATCTTTAAAGTAGAAAACTGCTTTGAATGTTGAGGGACTCCTTCAAATATGCCTTACCATTTAAAAGTTTGTAATTTCTTTGTTGTTATAGTACTTGAAATATTCTTAGAACTGCATTTGAATAAACATAACCCATCTTCTTTGTCTGTCATTTCTCCAACTCTTGAATCAACTTGGAAGTCTAACAAGCTCCTTAAACATTGTCTGTATGGTTATTATTATTGTTGTTTTAAGTGTTATCTTCATGTATGTTATGATTCACATCATTTTTTCTCTATAATTATACATGCAGGCTATGAACTTAATCTCCTTTATTTTCAACATAAAGAAATGAATTGATTGTAGTTATTGGAACTGACGTGCTGAACTCTTGCTCAAGGCAAAAAGTCTACTGGTGAGAAGCGTGGCATCAACATGGATATAATCATTTCAATGTATTATGTGTTTTTAATATGTTAGAACTTGATGGTTGAATGTAACATATCAAATATTTTGAAATGTACATTAAGAATTTGTTTATGTAATTGTATTTTTCATTGCTTTGTGGAGTTTGTGTTTGATTATTTAATTATAATATTTGTTTCTAGCAATGAATTATTATATATAGAAAGTGGTGTGCTGCAAATAATTGAATTACAATTGTTTTAAACAATTGTAGTTGAGTCATTTGCAACAGTCAGAAATGGTTGTAGTATCTCACTTTTTAAACGTCTATTCCTGATTTGCAACTGTCATTTGTTGTTGCAAAAGGATCTGTTGCAACAATAAAGGCTAGTTACAAAAAATTCTACAACTTCTTATTGCAACAGGCAAAAACTGTTGCGAAGCTATTGCAACTTCGGCTGTACCAACAGGCGCTGGCCTGTTGCAATAGGTCTACTGCAACAGATCTTGCCTGTTGCGAAAAGTGTTTTTTGTTGTAGTGGAGTTTGCGTAAAACGAATACAGTACAAAGAAGTCATGGAGCTTAGAAGATTTCAGTTTAAACCAGAATTAAAAATAATAATTAAAATCAAATTCGAAATTAAAATCAGCAAGGAACGGGATGGACGGGAATTATCCCGCTCTAGGGTGTCGACCCCTCCCTAGGGGAGCTGATATAGGTGTCGACCACCCTAGGGGTGTCGACATAGGTGTCGACCCCCCTTGTAGGGGTCGACCCCATCGGCCAAATCTGGGCAGTGATGAATTTTGGAGAAATAGGGGTTATGTGACGTTCTCTGATTGGCTGGGTGATGTGTTTATCTGGTTTGGATGATTTAGATGGATCCTAACCTAATTTAAAGGCCCTAATACACCTAATACTCCTATAAAAACACACCTAGACCTAACCCTAATTTCATTACACAAATCTATGGCGCCTCCGTGCAGCCTCAACCTAAACTAAAACTAGTCTCTCTACTTCAACAAATCAAAGTAGTGGAATTTGGTAAAGGTGAACGGATCTACAACGACAACAACGCCTATTTCTCTTCCTTAATCCAATCTTTGTGAGTTCATTGATTATTTTTAGATTAAAATAATCCTAAAGCAATTCTGACATGTTGTAAATTGGATTTGGGAATTATACATGATAGTAAGATTGAATCTCATTAATTCTATCTTAGCATATACATCAGATTCATGATTCTTATATGTCCATGTTGATATTATCATTAGTTTTATCAGTTTTATCATATCTTTATGATCAGTTCATACTTATGCCTATTTTTTTGTTATTATTACGCATGTTCTTTACCTTGTCGCTTCCTCCTTCCCTTTTTGGTTTTTATAGCCGGCTACTTCGAGCCTAGGCCAAATATCATAAGAGATGAACGTACGAATGGTAATTTAGGGAACGTTGCGAAATTTGGCATAATATAATTGGTTTGATTTGAACATGACAAACGTTAAATTTGGCATAATATATGTTGGGTTGATTTGGGCATGACAAATTATAAATTTGGGGCATGACATGAAATTGAGGATTTTGGGTAATTGACATAATTAGCCTGAAATTAGCATAAATGGAAAATGAATAAATTGGCTAAGATAAGCATGCTGAGACACGAGGTTAGACTCCGTTTGCGGTAGAAGCCTCCCGGAACCAACCGGCCTTACTAGCAACCGCAAACGGTCAATCTAATGTGAGAGGTCGTAGGCATAACTAAAAGATGCTTAGACACGAGGTTATATCTGGCTTGTGGTAGAAGTCTGCCCGGAACCGCCCGACACATCCACTGGCCACAAGCCGTCGACTTAATGTGATAGTTCTGTGCATAAATAGCTAATTAATGCTTAAAACATGTTAGGTGGGTGGGGTTAAGTTAACCTGTGTGAGATGACAACTTAACCAATAATATATGAACAAAGTGGATAGGGTTAAGGAAAGCTTAACCAATAATACATATTGATTTAGTAAGTGGGTGGGGTTAAGTCAACTGGGCGGATAGACAACACTTAACCAAGATAACTTGGGTTAGGATAAACCCTGGGGAAAAACCTATAGCGGTAGGGACCCTTTTCAGACAGTAACCCACTAAGTGGTATCGGGAACCCTGAGCTAGGCAGGGTTGGGGCACGCTTACTGGGCTGATTATAAGCGGTCAAATAAGAGCAAGGATGTAGCAGTGCAGGTTCCTACGGGTTCATTAAGCGTGCATAAGGTGTTCCTGGAATTGGAAGATTTAGCCACTGTACATCAGTAGGTATAAACCTGTGCACCCACGGGTTGCCACTTAGGGAGTGATACACCTTAAGTTGGGACCCGCACATATATCTACAAGTTAGTGAGCCGATCGATTAGGGGTAGTGTGGGGACATCTAGTATCTATTATAGGCAAGTATGCTTTCAAAGATTGTATGGGGTAGATACCTCTTACTAGATGTTACTCCTGACGGCTACCAATTGCGGGGTTGGGATCATTTCGTTACTAGTACGTGGTGCAGAGAATTAAATTAAGTAAGAAATCTGGGAAGCGCACTAGACATTCCTTATATTCATCCTGTTATCTAGCTTTACCATATGTCATGGTTATACTTTCCATCCTATTTATTCCTGTCATATTGCTTTACTTATTTTCATGCTAAAAGTAGCTGGACTCGCCAGGCTTTATGTCTGACCTTTTTGTTTTCGCCTCTTTTTCTTCCATTCCCCCCACAAAGTTCTCAGGGAGGAAACACTGAAGCTTGAATTGGATTTCTTTCTTTTTGAAGTACTTGGAAGTGTTGAGAGTAATGCTTAGCTTTATCTCTTTACATTATGGCTATTTAGAGTGGGATTATAATTTTACTTTTATATACTCTGTTAATAATTTTGTTCAAGATGGATATTTATGTACTTGACTCTAGTATGTGGTTTTGATGTTGTAATCAAACATGTTTTTCTTTTCTGCTGCAATGAATAACGTTTGAATTTTCTTAAGTACCATTTATATATCTATCTTGTGATATTCTTTTCTATATTCTTATAATACTCCATGAAAGTTAATGCATTCCCTTAGTGAGTGATATTAATGGACGTGGGGTGTTACAACGCGATGTTGTTCTCTTATATCTCCCATTACCAATGTTCAAAGGTGAGAGATTATGGAGATATTTCGCACTAATTTGACAGTCTTGGATATGATAGACGCGCTTTTTGACTATGACCTACGTGGATATCTTGTTATCTACTAAGCAGGTTCCATGGTAGTCATCTATGGTATATTTGTAGTTTTTTTGTAGGTTGTTTTTTTTTGAGTTTGTTCAGTTTGTTTTTGTAGTTTATTTAGTTCTCTAGCATTTGAATAAAAAATGTGTTGTTGTGATTGAATGAAATATCTAGTTTATTTTTCAGTGATTTTGTCACACCCCAAATTTACTCGATCCCTGAAGAGACGGAAAAGCGGGGATTGTTTGAGAACACGACACATCGGAACACTGAACAATAGAATTTTATTATTGCTATTACAACAATTTACATCAAAGTACAAGAATATGAGAGTGCGAATAAATATTACAGCGGAAAAATAATATCAGAGATAAATAATTTACATAGCAGCGGAAATAAAAACGTATAAATACCATGCACATCGGAAATATATCAACTACGACAACAGAAAGAAATACATAGATATAAAGCTTTTCGAATATAGCTCCAGCCATAAATCCGGATCCTGTTAAATAGAAATCTTCAAAACCAAAACAACTAGCTGCCCGTGTGGATAATATGTGCACCCAGAGTTTAGGTGAAAACAATAAACTCCAGGTCAGTCATGAGACTAGTGTGAGAACTAAAACAGTTATTAAACTTTAAAAAAACATTTCAATAAACATCATAGGACCAAGCCGTATGTGTCGGAACGGGTTTACTCCCATGAAAACTCTGAAATAAAACAATTTATAAACAGACAATATTTTTTTTGGAAAAATGAAGCTATTATAAGACTCGGATCCCATAACACAATGCAACGCAAGCCGGAGGATAGAGTTTTACCTTCTAATGACCAAATATGCTTGATACTTATAAAAAAACATCATCTGATATTACTATTAGTGAATAGTGCAGAAAACAACTTCGAATAATAATGTATCAATCATAGATGGCATATGTACCATATATTATGTCGCCATATAGGTTTACACCTAAAACCGAAATGTCGCGTATCAGAAATTGGATTCTATCTATGAGTCAAGGTAAGGGATCTTCCTCACCGGTTTCGGATCACCTCTACCAAGATGTTCAGGATCACACCTATGGGTAACCCTTGGTTAGTGTTAGGTTCGGTCCACACCTAACGTTTGTGGACTATTTATTCCTGAACAATATGTTTTCCGGTTTTATAAGACCTATAACCTGGTCAATACGTCGACCATATGAGCCTTTTAGTTGGTTCAATATCCAAGGTGCCTCGCAATCCATCATCCATGTAAGTAAAAATGTCTGGCTCCATACCATGGCATCACACATAGCTAGAAAGAAATGCATGTCCTCCCTTAGGTCCCCATCTCGTTTTTAACTCACACCAGGGTGTGAAGCTCGCGAATTAACGCTATACACAAAGTTGTGCTAATTGAAGCCGTGCTCTGATCATCATCCACAAGGCCCTAATTTTCAACAAAAGCCTTGATCATTGCATATCAGCATGCCACATTGTCAATCCATAATATACCATTGATTTCCACCAATATATAACCTCTAAGCTCCTACGTCTCAGAGAAGGGTGTTAAGCAAGAGAATAAATTCTCCACCACCAAGCAGATATGTTTTTAGCAGAAATCAACGAATACAGCAAGAAGTACAGTGTCAAACATACAATCCATTTACAAGTTCGTTCCGGATCTGAACGAAACTAGAGGCACCTTATTCCTTATCCTATATGACAAATACAGGAAATAGGCCCTCGCATATCCGTTCGATCTTAAGTACGTCTAGACGATCACCACTTATTACTTCTACTTGGGTGTACTTTTCAAGTGAGACATCAGCAATAGCCCAAACGATGTGAAGATCTCCAGTATTCAACCAGTGTCTTCATTTTCGACTTTTAATCATCGTAGCAGTCATTCAGAATGGGTTAAACCCGGTCTTCCCGAATAACTGAAGCATCTTTATAATCATGCGATAAATACACAAAGATAACACACATCTCATTCCAATCTAGAATATTCTTTTATTCAAATATTCACATCTTTGGGGAAAGGTTCCCATTAATTTTATTAAAGATAAGTTCTTTTAAACTTATTGTTTAATCCTTCTTTGGATATCATTCTCAAAAGATTTTATTATATCTTTTCACAACTTAAACCTAATTAAGTTTTAAGAACTAGTCGATTATCGAGCCTTACCATAGTAATCTTTTATTTTATTATTCCCAATTCTAACCCATTCATCCCACAGAGCAAAATTGCTGAAACCCTATATTTAACACCCATCGTGTTATCGGTAAATTTAAATACCATTTCACATTCAAATCTAATTAAAGATTTAACTATCACATGAAGTAAAACTGGTGGTACTACATCTCGAACAATTCTCGAATTTGATAAATTTAATTATCCTATTCTCATTTCAATCTAATTAAAGATTCTTTAAAACTCCAACTTAATTTTAATCCCAAAAATAATTACTTAATGATTATTGAACCTTTGGAAATTAATCTTGTCTTTAGTTGGGTTAAAGAACAAATGTAACATAAAAACACCATTCACAATAAACCCAAAATCGTCTTCCATTTAATATGGAATATTCACGGAAATTTGAACAATTTATAATCGATATAAATTTCTGTATCCGATTAATAAATTAAGTTTAATAATGGCAAGGCCTTTTAAATTCCATAAATAGTAAATTCCTTCCTTCACAAAAGCACATCTCAATTATTATTAATCGAATTCCATTCTATTCCACTTTAATTAAATAAATTGGAAAACTTCTCCAAATCTTATTTAAATGATTCATTCCTTTTATAACTAAGTTGGTATTGTTTAAGATACCATTCAAAACAAAACCAAAAATCCAATTTGATATTAGAAATAAGATCTTAAATGGAAATCATGTCGACTTGCATTCAATACCAAATCCCAAAACTAAAAGATATCGTTTTGTAATAACTATATCAATATCTTCCAACTTCCCACTACAATATCCGTATAATCATGGAATCCAATATCGAAAATATCCAAAGTTAATTTCCATTTTAAATCCATTCCAATTTATTCATTGGAAAACTTAGGTTATATCAAAACAATTCTCTATCCAATTTATTAATTTAAAACATTGGATTATTACTCTAGTTACAACTAGTTCATTTCAATAAAAATATCGTTTATCTTTTCAAAATTTGGAATATTTCATCCAAAATCTTTCCAAATCATTTATTATGATTTTACATAATTTATCCATATTTTTAATAATTTTATTAAGGATCTTACAGTCGGTTTCCAATATTGGCCTCTGAACTGCATCCACGACGAACTTTTCAAAAACTGATTTGGACATATTTTAAAATCTAACCATTAAAATTTGAATCTATTATATTCATTTGAAAGACCTTTTCGATACAACCCAACGGTCCTGGGTTTAGGATAATCCGACCGTCGAATCTCCCGTTACGTCCGTTCAAAGTTATTGGTTGAAATTCGCGAATGGTCGCTGCGTGAAATGTTCAATTCAAACCATTTAAATATATATAATATATTTCGTCAATTTCCATTCGAAATGTATTTTATAAAACGCTTATAAATTCATTTAAAAACGATTTCACTTACATTTAAATTTTAAATTAAAATTGAACATCTCATATTATTATAATCTCAAAATAATAATATTTTCAAAATGTCAGATTTTGAAATTTAGTCTTCTCGATATTCATTATAAAAATAAATAAAATCGATATGAAAATCCGTTCGAGTTAAAATAGCGTTTATATACTTAACTCAACTTCATATTTTTATATTTTCATATCCATCCAAAATCGGGCATCAAAATCAAACTTCTAATCTTCAATGTATATTATACTATAAAAATATTCATATTTATTCCGGATTGCATTAAAATCCCAACCAATATCCATAAAAATCAATTTATATGGATTCCATTCCTCGTATATATCCAACAATAGTTATAAACAACTATTAGCATCTATAATGACATCTAATGTGCATTTATTTTCATAAAAGCTTCAATCAAATAATTGACGCTTATATAAATCTATCAATCGACTGATTAACCGCAATTTCACATAAGGGAGATGTGTAAGTAAAATATCTTCCCAAGACCCGTGTGGGGATTTCAACCAACAACAATCATTTTAAATCAATCATTGGTTAATAAATTCAACCAACTCTAATTCGATTCGAATTATTTTTCAAGCTAACCAGTTTTCGCTGTTCAAATTATAAATGGATATTTATATCCAATTTCAATTACCATCAATATATTAACATTATTTTAGCTTGTTAAACACTCCAGAATCACAACCAAAACATAACTCAATAAGTCAACAATTCATCCATTGGTTTGAAAACAACTGTGATGTGAGCTACCACATAACCTTTTATGATAATTAAACAGATAAATATCAACATAGATAATTAATATATTTTTAAATATGATCTAATAACATAAAAAATATTTGATTTAGAGAGTTCTCACTTTGATTGGTTTGGAAATCGCTTAATAATGATTATTTCAGGCAAAATAAATTAGGCGTATAATTTGACCAAAAACTGTAACTAACTCCATTTCTGTTTTGGTAAGCCCCATTGTGTAGTTCTCGTCGTCACGATTCCAATGGTTCCAGTTTTGTTTGATTCTATTTCTATTTGCAAAAGTTTTGACGTTTTAAATGTTTAACAATTTAATAAAGGATTAATTAAAATAATTAATCACTAATTACATCATTATCTTCCACTGATTAATCTGTCTTCCCCGATTAGCACTTCCAGGCAAAATCGTGCCCCCCTTCATGTCATTTTCATCCCCACGCACCGCCCTGGAAGCCACCGGCCGATCATCGCTAACCGCCATCCTCGCACCGCTGTCCTCCGCCGTGCCCAACGTCGAACTCACGAGCCCCTACGCGCCTGAAAATGGGTTCAAACTGCATCAGTTTGAGACCTAATTACGAGCCCAATACCCTACTGTTTTTTCATGTACGTTCATTTTCTAGAGCTCGAAGTGTTCTTCAATTTTGTAGTTATAAGTTTTGGAAATTATTGTGTGTATTATGAGATAGAAGAGGAAGAAGAATCGAGTGAGGTTGGCTATTGATTGGAATATGACGGGGTTGAAATAATATTAGGGTTTAGTGAAAAATTTGGGATATTTATATATGTTTTAGCATTATTTTATTCAAAAATAACTTGTTTATCGTTTCGAACTCCAAACGAATCCCAACGACTATCATTCCTATCCAAATACCCCTATTCCGGACACAATGAATAAGTTTCGTAAGATAATTCGACTGTTTTAATCAAAATTTATCAAAATTAAAATATAAATTAATATAACGTTAAATATTGAAATTGAACGTACATTTTATTTTACTGCGATCATATACCAACTCCAAAAATAATGAAATTTGAAATCTCGCTATGTTTTTCAAATACGGTTCTAACAAAACTAATTTCGTTGAATTTGGAGACTATTTGTAAAGTGGCCTTTTTAACTAGCTTATTAAATTCAACTGAATTTACAACATGCGTTTAAATTTACCACACTTACATATAAATTACAATCGACTTGAAAATTTTAAACTAACATTAATTTGACATTCCAAATCCAACAAAATTAGTTTCATTGAAAATGGAGGTCGTTTGCAAAAATGGCCATTTTTAAGGGATATATATAATATTAAAATATTAATAAAATTCCAAATCGACTATTTGAAATTTTAATTTGAACATAACTTACAATTTATAACTTGAAAACTCAAATTCTTACATTCGTTAGAAAGGTATAGTTAATTTGATCCTAACGTTTCTTGTTTCATCAAATTCTGATTTATCGTGAGTTTTGTACAATCAATTGAAATTAAAAATCGAATTTTCAAACTACCACGCCATTTCAAACCCGTTTTGAATAAATTTTAAGTCCTTAGTTATCAAAGTAAATCAATTAAAATATTTAATTTCCATGAAAATAAATTTTAGATTGGTTCCAAAAATACGGGTTGTTACAATCTCCCCCACTTAAGACTTTTTTGTCCTCGAAAAGGAATGGAGCTGAAAGTCATTTAACTAATCAAACCAACTTTCATTCTGGCCTGCGTTCTTCAACTTTTCAGTTTCTAAGAACTTCTAAGTTTCTCTGAAATTTGGCTAACACCATAAATTTATGAAAAATTCCACCATAACCTCCTTTGTACGGGTTGATCTGAACAAATTTATTAGGTCGTATTAGGCACCCAATAAATCAATATATCGCATACAAATAAATTTTGCACACCTATTGTAACTTACATACCCTTCTCCCCCATGCCCACGCACCGTAATTAAAACAAGAGAAATGTGTGTATTTTTGTCATCTCATGACCTATGTAGGGTTTGTTAATAAATCCTGCAAATTCTGTTATTAGTTATTAAGTCTATAGTCAGTCCTCAGTTTAACTTGTAGTTCAGTCTTCGCCGTACAAGCATGTTGCTCATATGGTCATCCAAACCTTGTCATATAAGCACCAAATATTTATATGGAATATGCTATGATGTGTTGTCTTTCATATATGTTATCCGGTGTAGTCCATAATTATTGTTACAATCCTATGGCGTATGTTTAATTTCACACAGAGCAACCATCAAAGCACATCCAAATCATTCACAGTAGTTTAATAACAATAAAATTGAACAACCAACTAAATAAGGTGCACCTGTTTGTCGGGCACGCAATTTATTTCTCTACTTAGCATCAAATCAATAACTTATTCAACATATATATATATATATGTGTGTATATATATATATGTATTTATGTATAATTGCAACTAAATTCAAATCCATTTAGTATTAATTTTGATTTGGCTCAATTTAGCTTTATTGTTATATTAGTTATTATCATTCCAATTTTATTTAACTTTACAGGAGTTAAAATATCAGTTCGTTTGATTTACTTATATATTTTTAATCTATTTAACTTGTTTTAGTTAAATTTTAAAACTCAAATCATTCCAAATACTTATTTAAATTAGTTCAAGTATATTTTGACGTTTAAATTGGAATTATATAGTCATCCGACTTTCGAAACTCGAAAATAAGCACTGACGATGTGACCACATAACCAGAATTATCCTCGAGCAACTAGAATGCGATTCTATATCTATCTAGTATATTTGAGACTTCTGATATATGTCGACTAGCCAGGCGTATGGGCAAAATCCTCTTATACTTGATAGTCGAACCTCCGCGTTAAAATAGCACCCAAAATCATATTATAAAATATATAAATTTTCATAATCAAATTCATTTTTATAAATAATATTATTTATTCTTCTCTAGTTATAATACTCTTCCAACTCATTCTAGGGCATTACTAACCCCATCTCTAATGTGTCACTCATTCTAGGACACTGTTGATCCTATCTCTAGTGAGTTATTCTTTAATAAGACATTATTAATCCTATCTTTGATAAATTCTTTCATTTGGTTCTAATGTGTCGTATTCTCGAGCTTTGTAAACCAAAGCTCTAATACCAAACTGTCACACACCGAATTTACCGTTCCCCGAAGAGAAGAAAAAGTGCGGATTGTTTGAGAAAATGACACATCAAAACATAGAACACTAGAATTTTTGATTGATATTACAAAATTTACGTCAGAGTGTAAGAATATCAAAGTGCGAATAAATATTACACAACGGAAAAATAATATCAGAGATATATAACTATTAAACTTAAAAAAAAAACAGTCGGATAAACATCATAGGACAACGCTGTATGCCACAGAACGGGTTTACTCCCATGAATACTTTGAAATAAAACAATTTATAAACAATGCAATGCTTTTTTAAAATATGAAGCTGTCATGAGACTCAGGCCCCATCACATAATGCAATGCAAGCCGGAGGATGGATGTAATAATCCGGAAATTCTGAACCAATTTAAAAAATTTATTTTAGAAATTTTAATGGAATTTTAATAGTTAAAATAATTTATTTTAAATAATAATGATGAAAATTTTATTTAAATCGAAGTTAAAACGAATAAATTTATTTTGATTATAAAAGGAGTTAGAAATAGCGCGGTAGTTTGAAAATTTGAATTTGAACTTTGACTAACTGTATAGGATGCAAAATAAATCGGATTTTAGTGAAACCAAAATTATTTGAATCTATTTAAAAATATCTTTCCAAAGAATCTACAAATTTAAATTTCATAGCGGGAATCAAAAGTTATGTCCAGTTTAAATTTCAGAATAGTCGTCGTAGAATTTATACATATTTTAATATAATATATCGGCCTTAAAAATAGCCATTTTTCAAATGACCTCCATTTTCAACGAAACCACTTTTGTTGGAACCAGAATGTCAAATTATTGCTAAGTTTAATTTTCCATAATTTTTAGAATAAATATGTGAGCGTTGCAGAAGAAAATATGTTTTGTCAATTACACTCAAATTTGATCGACTAGAAAATGGCCATGTTTCAAACGGTCTCGGAATTCAATGAAATTAGTCTTTTTAGGACCGTATCGTCAAAAAATAACCAAAAATATTTTTTTTGGAATTTTTAGAGTCAGTATGTGTCCCTAGTGAATTTAAATGTACGTTCAAATTAAATAATTAAATAATGTATATATAAAAATTAAATAAAACATGCTAAAGATGACCATTAGGACTGACAGGACCTAGCCCATTGGCTCCGGAATCTGGGCAATTAGGTAGAAACAATTTTTATTGGACTGAAATTGGCGCTATGGAGACTTAAAGGGATTTATTTGCAAAATCAAGTAATTAAATATTATTTTATTATAATTATACGTATTCCTATACTAAACCCTAATACGCAATACGCTGTAGCCGCCGTATTCTTCAAATCCATGGCCAGTAAAGCTACCGTTTTTCTCCCTTAAATTCTCTAAATACTCTCAACAAAATTCTCTCCTCCTTTGGACTTTATTGAAGAAGACTTCATAAGCTTCAGATCCATATGGATTGTGTTAATTATAATCGAGTATAGGAGGAGAACCGTGCACCCAATCCTGCCACGCTCTCACCGCCGCCGTGCTCCCCATAGGTGATCGAGTTGGCTGAAGTGGGGTCCCCCTGGTGCGCCATTCGAAGTCCGACGAGGTGGTGGTTTCGGATCATTGTAAAGCCCGACGTCTTGATCGAAAATTCCTAACCTAGAATTGAACTGAATTTGAAAAACAACGGCCTGTTATTCGGTGGAGGAAGAAGAAGGGGTATTCCTTCTTCTTATTATTTTAATAATTTAATTCAAATATTATTTATCAAAATAAATCATAACTCACTCATATGAACTCAGAACTGGACGATTTCAGATCCGCTAGGATCGTGGTGAAAATTTCTTCGCGATGGAACTGACTAGAACCTAAACGGAGCACTTTGGAAATTCATCCAGATTTGAATGTGAACAGAAATTCAGACAAATCGATGTGATATTTCTATTTTAAAATTAAATTTATTTATTTATTTTATTTTGAAATTTATATTCATTCTATATAAAATTCATGTGGTGTCATGTATATATTTATTGAAACATTGATTGTGTTGTATTGTAGTGAATCAATGAATGGAATTGTGTGTATCATGTTTGTTATAAAATAGTTTCAACAGAATTATCATTATTATTAGATTGTTGTAGTTAACACTCCTGTTAATTATAGAATTAGATTCAATTAATATTATCATTTGTTTATTAGATAGTGGTAATTAACATTTATGTTAGTTAGGAAATTAGATGTAAAGGAAATATTTTTATTGTCAAAATTTAGATAATAAAAGGTATAGATTTTAAAGAAACATTTTTTATTGTCAAATTAGAGACAATAAAAAGAATAGATTTTAGAGTTGCATTTTTATTGTAATTTTATATGCAATAAAAAGAGTAGATTTTAAAGTTGCATTTTATTGTCACTTTAGATTATTATAAAAAGAGTAAAGTAGAAAGATATATTTTTATTGTAAATTTAGTTACAATAAAAAAAGATAGATATAGAAAATAATATTTTTATTGTCAAGTTATTACAATAAAAAGAATAGTTATAAAAGATCATATTTTTATTGTCGATTAGTTACAAAGATTAGATTGGAAATAAAAGATTTTCATTTTTATATTCAATTAGTTACAATGAAATGGAGTTGAGATTTAAAAGTAACGTTTTTATTTTCATTTTATATACAATAAAAAGTGTAGATTAAAAAATAACATTTTTATTTTCATTTTATATGCAATTAATAAGAATGGATTTAAAGTAACATTTTATTTTGTCAATTTAGTTCCAATAAAAAGGATAGATTTAAAAATAACATTTTTTATTGTCAAGTTAGTTACAATAAAAAGAACTGATACAAAAGGAACATTTTTATTGTCATTTTGGTTGTGATGAAAAGAATAGATTTAAAGTTGCATTTTTATTGATATTTTATATGCAATAAAAAAAGAAGATTTAAAAGTGTCATTTTGTTGTCATTTTATATGAAATAGAAGTCATTTCTGTCAAACATGTTGGTTAAAATAAAAGTAGTCATTTTTGTTAAACATGACTTTTAGTTAGGATCATATTATGTAAATAAGATTGTCATTTATGTTAAAATCATGTTATGTAAATAAAATTGTCATGTATGTTAAAATCATGTTCTGTAAATAAAACATGATTATTGAAATAAAAATATAGATTTTGTTAATACATGATTATTGGAATAAAAATATAGTTTTTGTCAAAACATGATTGTTGAAATAAAAATAACCTTTTTTGTCAAAACATGTTAGTGAAACAAAATTATCATTTGTGTCAAAGGATTTGTTGAAACAAAAATATCCATTTTTATCAAAAAGAATAGTTAAAACCCAATTTGTCACTTTTGTCAAATTAAAATAGTTAAAACCTAAATTGTCAACTTTATCAATTTATAATAGTTGAAATCCAATTTGTCGCTTTTGTAAGGACCCGTAACTTCTCCGTGAAGGAAAGAGCGGATACTTTGAGAACATGACAAAATAGAACGCAGACGGAAGAACATTTCATTGTTATTACAATAATTCCATCAGATACAAGAATATACAGAGTATAAATGAATAAATTACATTCAACAAATATCAGAGATTTAAATTACATTTAAACACATCGCAGCGGAAAATAATACAAAAGCACAACTAGAAGTAATGCACGGATACAGAGCTTTCCGAGCATCGTTCCAGCTGTAAATCAGGATCCTGTGAATATAAATCTGCAAAACCAAAATACTAGTTGCCCGTGTCGAAAATAAGGGCACCCTGAGTTTAGGTTAAAACAATAAACTCCAGGTCAGCCATGGGACTGGTGTGAGAACTAAAACAGTTATTTAAAACTTTACTTTAAAAGAGAGTAATTCAAGGGACCACACCGTATAACACGGAATGGGTTTCCTCCCAAGAATACTAGTGCATATAACAAAACAGCGCAATGCTCTTTGGAAAAATGAAGCTATTATAAGACCCAGGTCCCATCACACAATGCAACGCAAGCCGGAGGATAGGGTTTTCCCTTATAATAGCCAAACATGCTTGGTACGTTTAAAACAAATCATTTGATACTATTTGAGAGAACCCGTAACTTCCCCGTAAAGGAAAGCGTCGGATAGTTCGAGAACAAGCCACAACAGAACACATACAGAAGAACGTTTCATTGTATATTACAACAATGCATCAGATTACAAGAATATACAGAGTATAAATGAATATTACACGGAAATACCAGAGATTTAAATTACATTTAAATACATAGCAGCGGAAAATAATACAATACACAACTAGAAGTAGATACACGGATATAAAGCTCTCCGGATATCGTTCCAGCTGTAAACCAGGATCCTGTGAATATAAATCTGCAAAACCAAAACTACTAGCTGCCCGTGTCAAAATAGGGGCACCCAGAGTTTAGGTTAAAACAATAAACTCCAGGTCAGTCATGGGACTGGTGTGAGAACTAAAACAGGTATTAATCTTTATTTTAAATCATTAGGTAAATCAAGGGACCACGCCGTATAACACGGAACGGGTTTCCTCCCAAGAATACCAGTGCATAAAACAAACAGCGCAATGCTAAATAAAGAAAAATGAAGCTGCTATAAGACCCAGGTCCCATCACATAATGCAACGCAGCCGAGGATAGGGTTTTCCCTTATAACAGCCAAAGAATGCTTGATACGTTTAAAACAAATCATTTGATACTATTATAAGTGTATAGTGTATAAAACAACTTCAAATCATAAGTATCAATCTTAGGCGGCATGGGTACCATATATCATGTCGCCATATATAGGTTTACAAATAAAACCGCAAATGTCACGTATTTGGAAATTGGATTTCCATCTATGAACCGAGGCAAAAGATAGTCCTCAACCGATTCGTGACTCTCTAGGCCGAGCCACAGGACCCAGACTCAGGTGGGCCCTTGGATCGTCAGGGCCGGTCCACCGATGTGGATTAAACTTAAACCCTGAACATGCGTTCCCCCGCCCTATGGGGCGTAAATGAGCCAACGAATGACTCCATCAGACCCGGATCGTCCGATCAAACCGAGGTGCCTCGCAACAGCAACAACCACATAAGTCAAACTCGTCAGGGCGTGTAAAACCACTGATGCCACTTCTTACTAGAAAGAAACGCATGCCCTCCCTGAGGTCCTTCTCCCGTTTTTGGTTCATACCGGGTGTGAAACTCGCGAAGCAAACGTTACAAAAAGCTACGCCACAAAGGCTGTGCTTTGATCATCACCACAAGACTTTGCTTTTCAACAGAAGCCTCGATCAATTGCCACTTAGGCATGCCACACAGGCAATTCACTCCATGCGTTTGATATCCATCAATATATAACCCCTGAGCTCGTATGTCTCAGAGAAGGGCGTTAAGCAAGAGAATAAATTCTCCGCCGCTAATCAGATATATATTTAATAGAAATCAATCACACGGACTAAAATCCAATGTCAGACACACAGTCCATTTACAAGTCCGTTCTGGGTCTGAACGAAACCGGAGGCACCTAGTACCCCGCATATCCATCGATCTCCAAGTACATCTGGACGATCACTAACTGTTTCCATCTTCTTGGGTGTACAGCCCAATCAAGATCATCAGTAATCACCCAAACGACGTGAAGACTTCCGGTCTTCGACCACCGTCTTCATCTTCGACTTATCGTCGTATCAGTTATTCATAATGGGGTAAACCCGGTCTTTCTGAATAACTCACGTATATTTTTAAATAAGTGTTACACAAACACAACATACGCCTCATTCCAATTCATCAGTCACTAACCGTAAATTAATCAAGAGAATAATTCCCCAAATATTAACCCCGAAGGCCGAAACCAACATCAGATCAATATCCAGAAAACCATTCTGCTTAGCTAACCGACAGTTAGTTTCTGATTTCACATTCATAGGGAAAGGTTCCCATTAATTTTATCCAAGATAAATCATTAAAATTTATTCTCAAATCTTCTTTTGAATTTCGATTCAACTAGTCGGGATTAACGAAACTTACCGAAGTAATCATTGGTTTTAATTTCCCAATCCCAACCTATTCATCCCATGAAGTAAAACTGGTAATACTTCATATCTAACACCACGGTGTTATCGGTAAATTCAATTACCATTTCACGTTCAAATCTAATTAAAGATTTAACTATCGCCTGGAGCAAAACTAGTGGTACTCCATTTTCGATGTTTTCAATCTAATTAAAGATTCATTAAAACTCCAATTAGTTTTAATCTTTAACTGGGTTAAAGAATCAGTGTCATTTAAAAACACAGTTCACGATAAACCCAAAATCACATTCTTTAATTATCGGGTTAAAGAACGAGTGTTGTTTAAAACACTGTTCACGATAAACCCAAAAATCAATATCAATTCAATTCCAATTAAATATCATTTAATTGGTACACTTCATTAAATCTAAATAAAAAGATTTAATCTTTTCTCAACTGGGTTCAAGAACGGTGTTAATGAAGACACCATTCACGACAAACCCAAATCATATTTGATATTCAATACAAGGCCCTGAATAGAAAATATATCGGCTTATATTCAATATCAAATTCTACGATTAACAAATGTCGTATTGGAAATAACGATATAAATATATATCTTTCAAATTTCCATAACAACATCCGTATAATCACGAATTCCAACATCGAAATATTCCGAAGACAATTTCGATTCAAATCCATTCCAATGCAATCATTGGAAATTTTGGTTATTTTTAAAACCCTTTTCGAATTCAATTTATTTATTTAAAAATAAATAGAATTATAATTCTAGTTCATTTCGATAAAAATCTATTTTTATCTTTTCAAATATGGAGTTTTTCATCCCAATTTTTCCCAAATCATTTCTTATGATTTTACACAAATTATTACTATTTTTAATAATTTTATCAAGGCCTGTACAGTCGATTTCCATCAACGGTCATCAAACTGCATTTACAGCGACCTTTTTCGAATTTGATTTGGACGTATCTCCAAATCCAACCGTTAGATTTCAAATTTCTAATATTCATTAGAAAGCTCTTTTCGATACGAACCCAATGGTTCCGGTTTTAGGAGAATCCGACGGTCGGATCTCCCGTAATGTCCTTTTGAAATAAATGGTTGAAATTCGCGAACTGCCGCGGCGCGGCGCGTTCTATTCAGGCCATTATATTATATATATAATATATATAATATATATTTCCTCGATTTCTATTTAAAACGAATTATATAAATAGTTTTAAATTCGTTTCAAAAGCAATTTCAACTTCCTTTTCAATTCAAATCAAAATTGAATTCTTCTTTATAAATTCGTTTTAAAATTCATTTCTATTCAATTCAAATTTCCATTCAATTTGAATTCATTTCAATTCACTTTCAATTCAATTTGAATTCGTTTTCAATTCAATTCATTTCGAAATCGTTTTCAATTCAATTCATTTCGAAATCGTTTTCAATTCAATTCATTTCGAAATCGTTTTCAATTCATTTCATTTCGAAATCGTTTTCAATTCAATTCATTTCGAAATCGTTTTCAATTCAATTCATTTCGAAATCGTTTTCAACTCAATTCATTTCGAAATCGTTTTCAATTCAATTCATTTCGAAATCATTTTCAATTCAATTCATTTCGAAATCATTTTCAATTCAATTCATTTCGAAAACGTTTTCAATTCAATTCATTTCGAAATCGTTTTCAATTCAATTCATTTCGAAATCGTTTTCAATTCAATTCATTTCGAAATCGTTTTCAATTCAATTCATTTCGAAATCGTTTTCAATTCAATTCATTTCGAAATCGTTTTAAATTCAATTTATTTCGAAATGAATAAAATCGATATAAATATCGTTTACATCAAAATGGCATCAATCTAATCAACGCGGCTTCATAAATTTCTATTTTCAAATATTCTATTTCAAATATTTCTTTTTTCAAAATATTTGTTATTATCAAAATATTTCGTTCAACACATGACCAATCTCAATGGATGAGTACTGTCAACACATGAACCTTTATTTTATATTGATAAAGATGTAAATTTTATTACTAAAATATTTCGTTCAACACATGACCAATCTCAATGGATGAGTACTGTCAACACATGAACCTTTATTTTATAATATTCTTTATTTTTCAAATTGGAATGAGGCCCAATCAATTACCATATAAAGTTAATTATATGGATTTTCATGCATTAGACACATATAATAGCATTGAAAAATAATCAACCATCAACCAAAGTGCACTACACTGTATAAGCATCAAATATAGATATCTAATGCTTATAACAGCCTGTCAATCAATCGATCGACATATTTAATCAATCAGGATGAGTGGACTTCACATTTCATCCCAACACCCATGTGGGGTTTCAAACAATCAAACGCATATTTTATTTGTGCAGTTGGGCGATGTGTAAAATTTATCGACCCAATCAATGTCCTTCAAATAGGTGTACATAAACAAACCGTCTGGTTTGTAAATGAATATTTTATTTTATTCACTTCACGTTAAAAATGATATTTTTAACGATAAAGCATTTTATTCAACCTATGAATATTCTATTCGGTTCATTTATTCAATAAAATGATATTTTTATTTTTCTAACTTATTTTAGAAAATTTCGGTGGCATAACGACACGATACTAGAAACGGGACAAGGCCGAGCCTTATCCCCGGTCTAGTGAAGGCCCACGCCATTCACACATCAATCAAATCAATTCATTTCACCACACAATTCAATTTCAATCAAATAATCTAACCAATTTTTGCAATCAAACAAACAAGTCCATGGTCTGTGGACGATTGTGTCGGGTGCTACTAAACACCGTCTGCATCCTAGTATATATATATATATATATATATATATATATATATAACTAGAAAATAAATTGAAAGGTGAGAAATTCTCACAGAAAGCTATCCTAGCTCCACGGCACTTCTTTGATAGAAATCTTCTTCGTTATCTCATTTTTAACATCTTCGTTGCTGTAGCCACTACCTATATAAAAATCGAATTTTTTATTTCGCCATTCAATATATAAAAATCGAATTTTTATTTTTCTTCGATGTTCAAATGTTTTTCTTTTTGAAGTTCAAACCTTTTTCTTTTATCAGAATTAAATCTTTTTCTAAAATCAGAATTAAATCTTTTTCTAAAATCAGAATTAAATCTTTTTCTAAAATCAGAATTAAATCTTTTTCTAATCAGTTTCTTTTTAAAATCGAAATCAGTTTTAAATCTTTTAAAATCGAAATCAGTTTTAAATTCTAAAATCGAAATTAGTTTTAAATCTTTTAAAATCGAAATCAGTTTTAAATTCTAAAATCGAAATTTTCAGATAAAAATAAAAATAAAATAAAGAAAAAAACTTACTGTATCTCGAAGAAAGGGGGGCGTCGTCTTCGTCGGAGCTAGCTTTTGGGGGGGGCGTCGATGTCGGCGGCAGGAGGAGGTATAGGATGGGTGCGGTGGCGGATTGGGGGTGTTTCATCGTGATTTCTGAAACAGGGGGGGTGCTGTCGCACTTCGATGGACGGGGAAGGGTGTCGCTTCGAGGTGGCGGTGGTTGGGGGGGCTTCGAACGCGGTGGCGCGCTCCATCGGTGGCGGCGGGTCTCCGTCGTTGCCCTCACTTTTTTTTTTCCTTTCTGTATTATCGATTTATGAAAAAGGGGGGGGGGGGCAGAACGGGTAAAAGGGGAGGGAGGTATTTAATTTTTTTTCATTTATATTTAATTTATTTATTTACTAAAAGTTGACTTTTTCATACGACCTCGAAACGAGGCCCACCGCCTGTCGTCCATAGCGTTTCACCCCCATTCTGAACACAATGGGATATGTATCGTAGGTTGATTCGGATGTCTCGATCAGTTTCCGTTTGATTTACATTTAAATCACTATATTGAATTTTAAACGTACATTTCCAATTACCGGGGTCACATACTAACTCTATAAATTCCAGAAAAATATTTTCTAGCTTCGTATTGACGATACGGTCCTAACAAAACTAGTTTCGTCGAATTCTGAGACCGTTTGAAAAATGGTCATTTTCCAGTCGATTAAAATCAACTGAAACTGGTCAAACGCGTTTTCCTTTGCCACGCTCACATATTGATTCGAAAAATTATGAAATTTGGAATCTAGCAATAACTTGACATCATGGACCCAACAAAACTGGTTTCGTCGAAATCCGAGGTCATCTGCAAAATGTCCATTTTTAAGGGCCTGAATTCCATAGCGACTATTCAGAATTTTCAACTGGACATATCTTTTGATTCCCTCTATGAAATTTGGGTTTTTCGGATTCGATAGAAAGATATTATCAATTAGATCCTATCATTTTTGGTTTAACTAAAATTCGGATTGTTTTGCACCCGGTACATTCAATTGAAGTTTGAAATCGAATTATCGAACTACCGCACCATTTTCAATTCTATTTATAATTACATATAAATATTTATATTCTAACGACGACGTATATAATATATACGTTCTAATTATATTCAAAATAAATTTCTCGTCGATATTATTTAAAATAATTCATTTTAAATAATCAAAATTCGCTAAAATTGCCAAAATAAAATTTTTAAACTGGCCCAGATTTTCCGGGTTATTACAATCTCCCCCACTTAAAACTTTTCGTCCCCGAAAAGGAACAAAGTCGAAAGTGGTTTGATTAATCAGCTCTACGTTCGATCTGGCTTCCATTCTCCAACTTTTCAGTTTCTGAGAATTTTCCAAAATTTCAAAAATTTGGATAACACCTTAAATTTTTGAAAAATTTCGCCATAACCTCCCCTGCACCGGGAGCATCGGGGAATTTCAAATAGCTTCCCCGGTCCTTCAGATCTCAAAAAGAAAAAGAAAAAGCCAAGCGGCTAGCCAATAGGCTCATAAAATCATCATCACCCAAACAAAATAGTAAATTATGTAGTAAACATGTACCTATTTGTCGGGCAAACAAATTTTATTCTCTGCTCTAGCCTCCTTGCTATGACCTGTTCAATATAAGTATATGTATATGCAAGCAAATGCGACCAAATTTTCAATACAGTCAATATGTGATTCAATTAGGCTAAATGGCTAAAAATTAGCAAACAACTAAACAAACAACACAAACATCGATCAATTAGTGAATTAGAGTTTCAAATTCATAATTTGATACATATACAAAAATCATGTTTTTGATACCAAATCACAACAATAGGCCCTATCTAATTTTGGTTCTCACACCAGTCAATAGAAGATATATAGATATTACACATTCGTCACTCGAATATAAATTCTAATGATGGAGCTCCATCATCAAAATCATCTCCGGGCGATTAGAGGGTAATTCTATATCTATCCAGTATATTAAAACTTCAAATACACGTTTGCAAGGCGTATATGCAAAATCTTTGTATACTGGACTGTCCTAATCAATATAAATAGATAATCAAATACGAAAAATTGATTTAAATTTTCAAAACAAAATTTGTTTTTACTTTCAAAAATACTCTTCACACTCGTTCTAGGATACTTCTGATCCCATCTCTAACGAGTCATTCTAATTGGATTTTACTAATCCAATATCTGATGGATTCTTTCGTATTGTTCAAATGTGTCATGTTCTCTGCTTTGTAAACCAAAGCTCTGATACCAACTGAGAGAACCCGTAACTTCCCCATAAAGGAAAGCGTCGGATAGTTCGAGAACAAGCCACAACAGAACACATACAGAAGAACGTTTCATTGTATATTACAACAATGCATCAGATTACAAGAATATACAGAGTATAAATGAATATTACACGGAAATACCAGAGATTTAAATTACATTTAAATACATAGCAGCGGAAAATAATACAATACACAACTAGAAGTAGATATACGGATACAAAGCTCTCCGGATATCGTTCCAGCTGTAAACCAGGATCCTGTGAATATAAATCTGCAAAACCAAAACTACTAGCTGCCCGTGTCAAAATAGGGGCACCCAGAGTTTAGGTTAAAACAATAAACTCCAGGTCAGTCATGGGACTGGTGTGAGAACTAAAACAGGTATTAATCTTTATTTTAAATCATTAGGTAAATCAAGGGACCACGCCGTATAACACGGAACGGGTTTCCTCCCAAGAATACCAGTGCATAAAACAAACAGCGCAATGCTAAATAAAGAAAAATGAAGCTGTTATAAGACCCAGGTCCCATCACACAATGCAACGCAGCCGAGGATAGGGTTTTCCCTTATAACAGCCAAAGAATGCTTGATACGTTTAAAACAAATCATTTGATACTATTATAAGTGTATAGTGTATAAAACAACTTCAAATCATAAGTATCAATCATAGGCGGCATGGGTACCATATATCATGTCGCCATATATAGGTTTAAAAATAAAACCGCAAATGTCACGTATTTGGAAATTGGATTTCCATCTATGAACCGAGGCAAAAGATAGTCCTCAACCGATTCGTGACTCTCTAGCCCGAGCCACAAGATCCAGACTCAGGTGGGCCCTTGGATCGTCAGGGCCGGTCCACCGATGTGGATTAAACTAAAACCCTGAACATGAGTTCCCCCGCCCTATGGGGCGTAAATGAGCCAACGAATGACTCCATCGGACCCGGATCGTCCGATCAAACCGAGGCGCCTCGCAACAGCAACAACCACATAAGTCAAACTCGTCAGGGCGTGTAAAACCACTGACGCCACTTCTAACAAGAAAGAAACGCATGCCCTCCCTGAGGTCCTTCTCCTGTTTTTGGTTCATACCGGGTGTGAAACTCGCGAAGCAAACGTTACACAAAGCTACGCCACAAAGGCTGTGCTTTGATCATCACCACAAGACTTTGCTTTTCAACAGAAGCCTCGATCAATTGCCACTTAGGCATGCCACACAGGCAATTCACTCCATGCGTTTGATATCCATCAATATATAACCCCTGAGCTCGTACGTCTCAGAGAAGGGCGTTAAGCAAGAGAATAAATTCTCCGCCGCCAATCAGATATATATTTAATAGAAATCAATCACACGGACTAAAATCCAATGTCAGACACACAGTCCATTTACAAGTCCGTTCTGGGTCTGAACGAAACCGGAGGCACCTAGTACCCCGCATATCCATCGATCTCCAAGTACATCTGGACGATCACTAACTGTTTCCATCTTCTTGGGTGTACAGCCCATTCAAGATCATCAGTAATCACCCAAACGACGTGAAGACTTCCGGTCTTCGACCACCGTCTTCATCTTCGACTTATCGTCGTATCAGTTATTCAGAATGGGGTAAACCCGGTCTTTCTGAATAACTCACGTATATTTTTAAATAAGTGTTACACAAACACAACATACGCCTCATTCCAATTCATCAGTCACTAACCGTAAATTAATCAAGAGAATAATTCCCCAAATATTAACCCCGAAGGCCGAAACCAGCATTAGATCAATATCCAGAAAACCATTCTGCTTAGCTAACCGACAGTTAGTTTCTGATTTCACATTCATAGGGAAAGGTTCCCATTAAGTTTATCCAAGATAAATCATTAAAATTTATTCTCAAATCTTCTTTTGAATTTCGATTCAACTAGTCGGGATTAACGAAACTTACCGAAGTAATCATTGGTTTTAATTTCCCAATCCCAACCTATTCATCCCATGAAGTAAAACTGGTAATACTTCATATCTAACACCACGGTGTTATCGGTAAATTCAATTACCATTTCACGTTCAAATCTAATTAAAGATTTAACTATCGCCTGGAGCAAAACTGGTGGTACTCCATTTTCGATCTTTTCAATCTAATTAAAGATTCATTAAAACTCCACTTAGTTTTAATCTTTAACTGGGTTAAAGAATCAGTGTCATTTAAAAACACAGTTCACGATAAACCAAAAATCACATTCATTAATTATCGGGTTAAAGAACGAGTGTTGTTTAAAACACTGTTCACGATAAACCCAAAAATCAATATCAATTCAATTCCAATTAAATATCATTTAATTGGTACACTTCATTAAATCTAAATAAAAAGATTTAATCTTTTCTCAACTGGGTTCAAGAACGGTGTTAATGAAGACACCATTCACGACAAACCCAAATCATATTTGATATTCAATACAAGGCCCTGAATAGAAAATATATCGGCTTATAATCAATATCAAATTCTACGATTAACAAATGTCGTATTGGAAATAACGATATAAATATATATCTTTCAAATTTCCATAACAACATCCGTATAATCACGAATTCCAACATCGAAATATTCCGAAGACAATTTCGATTCAAATCCATTCCAATGCAATCATTGGAAATTTTGGTTATTTTTAAAACCCTTTTCGAATTCAATTTATTTATTTAAAAATAAATAGAATTATAATTCTAGTTCATTTCGATAAAAAATCTATTTTTATCTTTTCAAATATGGAGTTTTTCATTCCAATTTTTCCCAAATCATTTCTTATGATTTTACACCAATTATTACTATTTTTAATAATTTTATCAAGGCCTGTACAGTCGATTTCCATCAACAGTCATCAAACTGCATTTACAGCGACCTTTTTCGAATTTGATTTGGACGTATCTCCAAATCCAACCATTAGATTTCAAATTTCTAATATTCATTAGAAAGCTCTTTTCGATACGAACCCAATGGTTCCGGTTTTAGGAGAATCCGACGGTCGGATCTCCCGTAATGTCCTTTTGAAATAAATGGTCGAAATTCGCGAACTACCGCGGCGCGGCGCGTTCTATTCAGGCCATTATATTATATATATGATATATATTTCGCCGATTTCTATTTAAAACGAATTATATAAATAGTTTTAAATTCGTTTCAAAAGCAATTTCAACTTCCTTTTCAATTCAAATCAAAATTGAATTCTTCTTTATAAATTCGTTATAAAATTCATTTCTATTCAATTCAAATTTCCATTCAATTTGAATTCATTTCAATTCACTTTCAATTCAATTTGAATTCGTTTTCAATTCAATTCATTTCGAAATCGTTTTCAATTCAATTCATTTCGAAATCGTTTTCAATTCAATTCATTTCGAAATCGTTTTCAATTCAATTCATTTCGAAATCGTTTTCAATTCAATTCATTTCGAAATCGTTTTCAATTCAATTCATTTCGAAATCGTTTTCAACTCAATTCATTTCGAAATCGTTTTCAATTCAATTCATTTCGAAATCGTTTTCAATTCAATTCATTTCGAAATCGTTTTCAATTCAATTCATTTCGAAATCGTTTTCAATTCAATTCATTTCGAAATCGTTTTCAATTCAATTCATTTCGAAATCGTTTTCAATTCAATTCATTTCGAAATCGTTTTCAATTCAATTCATTTCGAAATCGTTTTCAATTCAATTCATTTCGAAATCGTTTTCAATTCAATTCATTTCGAAATGAATAAAATCGATATAAATATCGTTTACGTCAAAATGGCGTCAATCTAATCAACGTGGCTTCATAAATTTCTATTTTCAAATATTCTATTTCAAATATTTCTTTTTTCAAAATATTTGTTGTTATCAAAATATTTCGTTCAACACATGACCAATCTCAATGGATGAGTACTGTCAACACATGAACCTTTATTTTATATTGATAAAGATGTAAATTTTATTACTAAAATATTTCGTTCAACACATGACCAATCTCAATGGATGAGTACTGTCAACACATGAACCTTTATTTTATAATATTCTTTATTTTTAAAATTGGAATGAGGCCCAATCAATTACCATATAAAGTTAATTATATGGATTTTCATGCATTACACACATATAATAGCATTGAAAAATAATCAACCATCAACCAAAGTGCACTATACTGTATAAGCATCAAATATAGATATCTAACGCTTATAACAGCCTGTCAATCAATCGATCGACATATTTAATCAATCAGGATGAGTGGACTTCACATTTCATCCCAACACCCGTGTGGGGTTTCAAACAATCAAACGCATATTTTATTTGTGCAGTTGGGGGATGTGTAAAATTTATCGACCCAATCAATGTCCTTTAAATAGGTGTACATAAACAAACCGTCTGGTTTGTAAATGAATATTTTATTTTATTCACTTCACGTTAAAAATTATATTTTTAACGATAAAGCATTTTATTCAACCTATGAATATTCTATTCGGTTCATTTATTCAATAAAATGATATTTTTATTTTTCTAACTTATTTTAGAAAATTTCGGCAACATAACGGCACGATACTAGAAACGGGACAAGGCCGAGCCTTATCCCCGGTCTAGTGAAGGGCCACGCCATTCACACATCAATCAAATCAATTCATTTCACCACACAATTCAATTTCAATCAAATAATCTAACCAATTTTTGCAATCAAACAAACAAGTCCATGGTCTGTGGACGATTATGTCGGGTGCTACTAAACACCGTCTGCATCCTAGTATATATATATATATATATATATATATATAACTAGAAAATAAATTGAAAGGTGAGAAATTCTCACAGAAAGCTATCCTAGCTCCACGGCACTTCTTTGATAGAAATCTTCTTCGTTATCTCATTTTTAACATCTTCGTTGCTGTAGCCACTGCCTATATAAAAATCGAATTTTTTATTTCGCCATTCAATATATAAAAATCGAATTTTTATTTTGCGTCGATGTTCAAATCTTTTTCTTTTTGAAGTTTAAACCTTTTTCTTTTATCAGAATTAAACCTTTTTCTAAAATCAGAAATAAATCTTTTTCTAAAATCAGAATTAAATCTTTTTCTAATCAGTTTCTTTTTAAAATCGAAATCAGTTTTAAATCTTTTAAAATCGAAATCAGTTTTAAATTCTAAAATCGAAATTAGTTTTAAATCTTTTAAAATCGAAATCAGTTTTAAATTCTAAAATCGAAATTTTCAGATAAAAATAAAAATAAAATAAAGAAAAAAACTTACTGTATCTCGAAGAAAGGGGGGGCGTCGTCTTCGTCGGAGCTAGCTTCTAAGGGGGGGCGTTGATGTCGGCGGCAGGAGGAGGAGCAGGATGGGTGCGGTGGCAGATTGGGGGTGTTTCGTCGTGATTTCTGAAACAGGGGGGTGCTGTCGCACTTCGATGGACGGGGAAGGGTGTCGCTTCGAGGTGGCGGTGGTTGGGGGGGCTTCGAACGCGGTGGCGCGCTCCATCGGTGGCGGCGGGTCTCCGTCGTTGCCCTCCCTTTTTTTTTTCTTTCTGTATAATCGATTTATGGAAAAGGGGGGGGGGGGGCAGAACGGGTAAAAGGGGAGGGAGATATTTAATTCTTTTTCATTAATATTTAATTAATTTATTTACTAAAAGTTGACTTTTTCATACGACCTCGAAACGAGGCCCACCGCCTGTCGTCCATAGCGTTTCACCCCCATTCTGAACACAATGGGATATGTATCGTAGGTTGATTCGGACGTCTCGATCAGTTTCCGTTTGATTTACATTTAAATCACTATATTGAATTTTAAACGTACATTTCCAATTACCGGGGTCACATACTAACTCTATAAATTCCAGAAAAATATTTTCTAGCTTCGTATTGACGATACGGTCCTAACAAAACTAGTTTCGTCGAATTCTGAGACCGTTTGAAAAATGGTCATTTTCCAGTCGATTAAAATCAACTGAAACTGGTCAAACGCGTTTTCCTTTGCCACGCTCACATATTGATTCGAAAAATTATGAAATTTGGAATCTAGCAATAACATGACATCACGGACCCAACAAATCTGGTTTCGTCGAAATCCGAGGTCATCTGCAAAATGTCCATTTTTAAGGGCCTGAATTCCATAGCGACTATTCAGAATTTTCAACTGGACATATCTTTTGATTCCCGCTATGAAATTTGGGTTTTTCGGATTCGATAGAAACATATTATCAATTAGATCCTATCATTTTTGGTTTCACTAAAATCCGGATTGTTTTGCACCCGGTACATTCAATTGAAGTTTGAAATCGAATTATCGAACTACCGCGCCATTTTCAATTCTATTTATAATTATATATAAATATTTATATTCTAATGACGACGTATATAATATATACGTTCTAATTATATTCAAAATAAATTTCTCGTCGATATTATTTAAAATAATTCATTTTAAATAATCAAAATTCGTTAAAATTGCCAAAATAAAATTTTTAAACTGGCCCAGATTTTCCGGGTTATTACACTATTATAGGTGTATAGTGTCAAAATAATTTCAATCATAAATATCAATCATAGACGGCATGGGTACCATATATCATGTCGCCATACTAGTTCTACAATTAAAACCGCAATATCACATATTGGAAATCGGATTTCCTTCATGAGTCGAGGCAAGGGGCAAGCTCCTCTCCGATTCGAGACACTCTAGCAAATGTCTCAGGATCCCACTCTGATCCTTGGATCTTCAGGGCCGGTCCTCACCTTACTTTGGAGGATTAGTTATTCCTGAGCACACGTTTCCCGGTCCTTACTGACCTATATCCGAGGCGCCTCGCATTCCAACAACCACACAGGTGAAAAGTATATAAATGTCAGGGCTGGTAGGTCACTGACACCACCCTAGCTAGAAAGAAACGTCGTGCTCTCCCTGTAGTCACTATCCTGTTTTTGACTCATACCGAGGTGTGAGGCTCGCGAATTCACGCTATATACAAAGCTACGCCACATAGGCCGTGCTTTGATCGTCAACCACAAGACTTTTCTTTTCAACAGAAGCCTTGATCAATTGCCACTTACGCGTGCCACACTGGCAATTCACTCCATGCGACTGATGTCCATCGATATACAACCTCTGAGCTCGTACGTCTCAGAGAAGGGCGTTAAGCAAGAGAATAAATTCTCCGCCACCAAACAGATGTATATTTAATAGAGATCAATCAACACAGAATAAAATCCAATGTCAGACACACAATCCATTTACAAGTTCGCTCTGGGTCTGAACGAAACCGGAGGCACTTTCCTCGCATATCCATCCATCTCCAAGTACGTCTGGATGATCACCAACTGTTTCCCTCATCTTGGGTGTACAGCCCAATCAAGATCATCAGTAATCACCCAAACGATGTGGAGACTTCCGGTCTTCAACCACCGTCTTCATCTTCGACATCTCGTCGAATCGGTTATTCAGAATGGGTATAAACCCGGCCTTTCTGAATAACCCACGTATATGATAAACAAAGGTTACACAAACACAACAAATGCCTCATTCCAATTCAGAATATTCTTTTATTCACAAAATCACATTTTTAGGGAATAGGTTCCCATAATTTTATCAAAGATAAATTCTTCTAAATTTATTCTTTAATCTTCCTTTGGATATCATTTCAAACTAGTCGGGATTAGCGAACCACACCAAAGTAATTATTTATTTTATTTCCCAATCCCAACCTATTTATCCCATGGAGCAAAACTGGTAATATTCCATATCTAACATCACGGTGTTATCGGTAAAATTAATTACCATTTCACGTTCAAATCTAATTAAAGATTTAACTATCGTTTTGGAGCAAAACTGGTGGTACTCCATTCTCGATCACCTTTCAGATTTGATAATTTAAATTATCAATTCACATTTCAATCTAATTAAAGATTCATTAAAACTCAACTTAGTTTTAATCTTTTCAAAAATCAACATCCTGTCTTTAACTGGGTTAAAGAACCAATGTCATCTAAAACACGATTCACGACAAACCCAAATCACATTTGATATTAAATACAAGGCTTTGAATAGAAAATATATCGGCTTATATTCAATATCAAATTCTGAAACCAACAAATATCGTATTGGAAATAACGATATAAAATATATCTTTCAAATTCCCATAACAATATCTGTATAGTCATGAAATCAAATATCGAAATATTCCGAAGATAATTTCGATTCAACTCCAGTCCAATTCACGTATTGGGAATATTGATTATTTTTAAAATCACTTTCAAATTCAAATTATTTATTTCAAAAATAAATTGATTTTAATTCTAGTTCAAAACTAGTTCATTTCGACAAAAATATATTTTTATCCTTTCAAATGTGGAATTTTCTTCCCAGTTCTGTCCAATTCACATATTATGATTTTACACAAATTATTGATATTTTTAATAATTTTATCAAAGCCTGTACAGTCGATTTCCATCAACGACCATTGAACTGCACTTACAACGACTTTTTCCAAATTTGATTTGGACATAATTCCAAATCCAACCGTTAGATTTCAAATTTCTAATATTCATTGGAAAGCTCTTTTCGATACGAACCCAATGGTTCCGGCTTTAGGAGAATCCGACGGTCGGATCTCCCGCAACTTTAATTCGAAGTCGATGGTCGAAATTCACGAACTACCGCGGTGCGGCGCATTCTATTCAGGCCATTATATACATATATATTTCGTCGATTTCCTTTTAAAACGTATTTTATAAATCGTTTTAAATTCATTTTCAAAACCATTTCAACTCTATATTCAATTTCAAATCAAAATTGAATATTTCCTATCATTACTAGATAAATGATAATATTTTCAAAACGTTATATTTCGAAATCACTACCTTTTCTATATTCATTATAAAAACGAATATAATCGATATAAATATCGTTCACGTCAAAATAGTGCAACTCTAATCAACACGGCTTTATATATTTCAATAAATTCGTTATTCTATTCAACAAATGAATAGTTATCTCATTCAACACATGAATCTATATTTCTTTCAACACACGACCAATCTCAACACATGAGTACTGTCAACACACGACTATTTTTGTTATGTAAAATATTTTATAAAATTATGGTATCTATCGTTTGATTTTCAATCAGACTCCTACTGGAAAGTAGTTCTAATTTTAAATATGATAAAGATGTAAATTTTATTATTAAAATATTTTACTCAACACATAAATAGTTTCAACACATGAACATCGTCAACACATGACTATTTTTATATTCAACACATGAATTTTCTTTTATAATATTCATTATTTTCCCAATTGGAATGAGGCCCAATCAATTGCCATATAACGTTAATTATATGGATTCCATACAACACATGTATATAATAGCAACGATAAACAATCAACCATCATCCAAAGTGCACCACTCAACTGCATAAGCATCAAATATAAATAATTAGCGCTTACACAGCCTGTCGACCGATCAATCGACATACAATTAAATAATTGGGATTAGTGTACGCCAAATATCATCCCAACACCCGTGTGGCGTTTCAAATCAACAAACATAGATTTTTATTTGTGCAGTTGGGCGATGTGTAAAATTTATCATCCCAATCAATATCAGTCAAATCAGTGTATATAAACAAATTGGCAGATTTGTTTATAAATATTTATTTATTCACTTTCACGTTAAAAATTATATTTTTAACGATAAAATATTTTTAACTATATAAATATTTTATTTTCTTTCAACAAAAGAATATTTTATTATTCAATCATTCCACAACACAATCAATTTTCACAACACATCAATCAAACAAACAAGCTGTCCATGGTCTGTGGACGACGGGTGTCGGGTGCTGCTAAGCACCGTCTGCATCCTAGTATATATATATAACTAGAAAAAGAAATTTAGAGTGAGAAGTTCTCACCGACTAGCTAAACCAACGCCACGACTCTTCTTATGTAGGAAATCTTTACCGTGCTCGCCTTTTGTCACTTTCGTTGCCCGAAGCCACTACATATATAAAAATCACATTTTTATATTGTTGCCATGTATATAAAAATTATATTTTTATACTACTACTACATAGATAAAAATTCTATTTTTACATCGATGCTATATAGATAAAAATTCTATTTTTACAACGATGCTATATAGATAAAAATTCTATTTTTACGTCGATGCAATATAGATAAAAATTCTATTTTTACATCGCTATTCTCTACATAAAGATTTAGCCTTTTCATTTTATCACTATAAAAATCATATTTTTTTCCTTCATTATATATATACAATAAAAATCAAAATTTTATTTCGTTACATATATAAAGATGATATTTTTACTATCTTACCTATATAAAAATTATATTTTTATACTCTTACAATATAAAAGATTATATTTTTATTATCTATATCTTATAAAAATTTCGCCTTTCCTTATATAAAAATATCGTCTTTTATAGATTAAAAACCCCACCTTTTCACGATTAAAAATCTAAACTTTACTTGTATAAAAATAAGTTCTTTGCATGATAAAAATCGCTACCTTTCTAAGATAAAAATCACTACTTCCTCGTTTAAAAATCCGACCTTTCTTTGCTAAAATCACAAATAAAAATCCGACCTTTCTTTGCTAAAATAACAAATAAAAATCCGACCTTTCTTTGCTAAAATCACAAATAAAAATCCGACCTATTTCAGCAATGTTATATAAAATACAATAAAAAAAAAACTGATTTTTTTAGTTGTTTAAAACTGATTACCCTAAAGAAATAAAACAATTAAACAAAGAAAATACTTACAGTTGGATTTTTGGGAATGGGGGAGGCGTTCATAGCCGGCGCTGGCAGCGTGGTGGTCGGCGGTGGTCCTGGGAGTGGCTCCGTGGCGGTGAAAGGGGAGGGAGGAGGGGTGCGTGCGCGGGGTGACTGGGCGTCAGTCTCGATTCATGAAAGAGGGAAAGGAGAGGGAGGCGGTTCGTACGAAGAAGGGGAGGTTGGAGGAAGTGGGGGGCTCTGATCGGCTGAGCGACGGTGGGAGGGGACTGGCGGTGCCATCGGTGCCAGCTCGACGTCGGCGAAGCGGTTTTAGATTTTAGGTTTTTTTTTCAATTTTAAAATGAATGGGGGGCTGAGGAGAGATAAAGGAGAGTGAGGGTTTTTATTTAATTAATTAATTTCAAAAAGCAACTTTTTATTTCGACTTCGAAATCGAACCCACCGCCTGTCGTCCATAGCTAATTACCCCCATTCCGAACACAATGGGATATGTACCATAGGCCGATTCGATCGTTTCGATTAGTTTCCAATAAAATCAACATATAACTCTATATATTGAATTTGAACATGCATTTCAATTTACTGGGGTCACATACTAACTCTATAAATCCCAGAAAAATATTTTCAAGCTTCGTATTGACGATACGGTCCTAACAAAACTAGTTTCGTCAAATTCTGAGACCGTTGAAAAAATGGCCATTTTCCAGTCGATTAAAATCAACTGAAACTGGTCAAACGCATTTTCCTTTGACATGCTCACATATTGATTCGAAAAATTATGAAATTTGAAACCTAGCAATAATTTGACATCACGGAGCCAACAAAAGTGATTTCGTCGAAATCCGAGGTCGTTTGCAATATTCCCATTTTTAAGGGCCTGAATTCCATAGCGACTATTCAGAATTTTCAACTGGACGTATCTTTTGATTCAATCTCAATTTTTCGGATTCGTTGGAAAGATATTCTCAATTAGATCCAAATGTTTTTGGTTTCACTAAAATCCAGATTGTTTTGCACCCGGTACATTCAATTGAAGTTTGAAATCGAATTATCGTACTACCGTGCCATTTTCAATTCCTTTTATAATTATAAATAATTATTTCTATTCTAACGACGACGCATATAATATACACGTTCGAATTCTATTCAAAATAAATTTCTCGTTGATATTATTTAAAATAATTCATTTTAAATGTTCAAAATTCGCTAAAATTGCCAAAATAAAAATTTTAAACTGGCCCAGATTTTCGAGTTGTTACAGCTTTTGTCAAATTATCATAGTTAAAACAAATTGGTCACTTCTGTCAAATTATAATAGTCAAAACAAACAATATCATTTTGTCGCATTAGATTTGACAAAACCAGTATATCACTTTTATTTTTTTGATAAATTAGAATTGTAACGACCCACATTTTTTGTAAGATCCCTTATTTTATGTATATTTAATTTTCAATTTAAAATGAATTAAATGGAATAATATTTGATAAAAATCAAATTTTGTTGATTTAAGGATGACGATTGTTTGAATTTAATATAAACAAATTATTTTATTAAGATATATTTAAACATGTTAAAATGTGAAAGTTAATATTTAAATAATAATTAGATTTGAGTGGTTTAAGACAAAAATTGAATTTCAAATTAATTTGGTAAATCGGGAAATTCTGAGTTGTTAAAATAACTGAAATTCAAATTCAAATTATTCAAATTTGGGAACTTAAACTTGTGAAATCGATGTATAAAATTTATTTAAGTTGAAATTTGATTTAAATGAAATTTTATTTATGTTTAAATTGAATTTAAACAGTTAATCGAATAATTGGATATTTTAATAATTATTTGACGGTGAAATTTAACTATTTTGGCGATTGTCTCGGAATTCGATGAAACTGGCGCCATTTGATCCGTAACGATGAATTATGGTAGGGTTTCAGTTTGCTTTACAATCGGGTTCGTAATTTGATTGTACGAGAGAAAATGTGAAAAGAGCCAGTATAATATGATAATTAGTTGTTTTCTAATATTGGGCCTCATATATATATATATATATATATATATATATATATATATATATATATATAAAACCCTTTTTCCCTTCGTCAGGCCATTCTCACCATACGTATAATTCCTCTACCTGTTCTTTTTTGCATTAATGGTAGAAATAAATTTCCATAACCCTAGTTTATATGAAATACAACTTCAAATTCAAATCTTAACCAAAACCTATCAAATTATATGTCAAACTGAAGCTCTCGACGATACGAAGCTATGGGTGCTCTCAGTTTTGACATGCAGTAGATGGATTCACTAGAAATCGCGGTCAATACTTTCAGATTTCGAAACCCTACACATAAAATTGGGGGTTTTCAATCCGGCAACCAATCGAGGAAATTGAGACCTGGGTTTTGAAGAGGAGGCTGATAGGAGTTGAATGGAGGTAGTCAAAGTAAGTATTTTGGTCGGAGGTGAGAGAATTTGAGGTTTAAAGCCAGAAAATGGCAGCTTTAGGGCTTGTCGACGGTAGCCCTATAGGCCACTGGAGATGGCGGTTCTGGTCCGGACAGATGCGGCTTGAGTCGAGGGTCATGGCAGTGGTGGTCAGCGAAGCTATCGTGGTCACAGGAGGTCGCAATCGATGGGCAAAGGCGCAGTAGGATTTGGATTCCTCCGTGTGTACTGTAGCGAATGTAGTGAGAGGAGCGGGAAGAAGAGTTTGGATGCTAACGTGGCACCTCGGTATTGGTTATTAGTTATTTAATTTAAATTAAATATATATATATATATATATATATATATATCGCGCATTCTAATCACCATAACTTTTACATACAGACTCGGATTTGGACACGGTTGGGTGCGTTTGAATCGTGGCGAGATTGCGGTCGATCTGAGACTAGTTCGGTTGCGTTTGGTGTGCGAAATTTTGACCCTTAAACGGACGTTCGTCTGATCAAAGACACAAAGGTGAGTGATTCTTCACTCACGAATAACTCAATTTTTCCCATACTTATCAAATTAAATTATGAAGTAAGTTGGTTGCATAGTTGCGTTTGAATGGTAAATGGTTGCTTAAATTTGACACGAAAGTGTGTTACATGCAATGAAAATCGATAATTTAATTTAAATTCCTAGTTAGAAATCTCAACACTTGAAATTAGCGAAATGATTTAACATTTACCATGGAATAAAATGTTGTGTGATGGATGCCTTAGTTGATTGAATTACTGAATGAATGCTGTTTAAAATGTCCCCTTATTTGGTAGATGAATGACATATGCTCATGTTTGACGATGAATCCCATTCCTTTCACCCTGGATGTTACGGGCATCAAATAAACCTGGGGTTTGTAGATATAATAAATTAAGAACACAGAGTGAAATGATAAATCTCTATGACCTTGATTTGGATTGAAATGATAAATCCATCCCCGAAATATCGAGAAATTAAATTTAATATCAATTGGCCATAGGATAGAAAATTATATACAGACATCGGTTGTGTAACAACCCAAGTTCCGACGGACCGATTTTTTTTCCAAAAACCCAATCTATCAAAACCCTAGTTGGGTGCTCTAGTATCCTGCAGAAAAAGGCAGAGATAAAAAACAAGTCAGAACTCGTAAAGCATCTCACAACGGAAGGAAATAAAGTATAATATATTCAAATATAGACTTACCTTTTTAACAATACTGCTAGACCAGTATCCAAAGCTATACCATCTCTGTCATGAACCTAACCTGGAAGTATGTAATAAGCAGGGGTCAGAACATAAGTTCTGTGTGACTGGACTTAGAATAAACTTCTGTATAATCTTACATATACCATTCAGTTACATTTTCTTGGTTATTAGGTTGTTAACAATATTTTCTCTATAAGCTATACTTATCCATCCACTAGTATAGTAACCTAATACAATGTATACGTAGTTACCCCCTACTCATGTCCTCTTTTCATGTGTACGCAGTCCCCTATCCAACTCGTGTCATCTTGTCATATGTACGCAGTTCCTTATCCAATGTCGTACGCCGTACGGGATTTCATGTATATATATATATATTCTCACTAAGTCTGCGTAAAACCACAATTCCTGTGTTGCTTAAGGGTTTGGACTGCTAACCTAGGTCTTACTAGGTTCTGTTATCGAATACTACCTAGATCCAACTAGGGTTTACCATCGAGTGTTACCTAGGTCCAACTAGGGTTTACTTTATCGAACGCTTCCTAGGTTCAACCACGGTTTATGCTACCTAGGTTCAACTAGGGTTTATGCTACCTATCGAACAATTCCCTCTAGTTTAAGACACACTACCCCTAGCGATATGCGTTCCTAGACTTTACATCCCAACCTATCGTTAAAAGTGCTAGATATCTAGTTGCACATGTCCTCTATATGTGCGACCCGAGTCCCGTGGCAGGGCAAATCAAGAAACACAGAACTCGATTGGGAGCTTTAAGTTATCTGCCGATGCAGATGCTAAGGTCTGTTTTTTACTGTGGTTATGGCCCCACTTGACCCCTCCCTCAACTAATGAAAGGCACCCAAGAATATCAAGAATGAGAACTGTACGTAGGCCCTCTATGCCCCCACAAACCTGTTGGCCAACCTCACCCATAACTAGATAGCAAGTATATGGTCTTCTGGAGTTCTCCGCCTTTCCGCTTTTCGTGCTCAACTGACTCAAGATGGTAGGTAGCCGATGACGTGCTATCACAGGGCCAACTGGTTATCGCCGACTCATGCTGGTCCATCCTATTCTTTAGGTTTCCTTATTATTGCAACCAAGGCATACTTTTGGTTCTTCTTACGTAGACCTTAACCTCTGTGAGCCCAGGCGGATCATCTGCATTCTCACAGAGGGATACCAAGAGTATCCTCATGTCCTCTCGAAGTCGCATGCTTCGTAACCCAGTCCGTTGGAGCCTTCTATATGATCAAATGGACGTACGCTCCCCCTCGCGCCCTACGGCACCGTGATGATCTACCGAGTTTGGTTATTCATCCCCTATCGTATGGACTGGTCCAAGCACCTTATCCTTTCGTACTATTAGACCTTATGTCTAAACTTCTGATTACGCGCTTGCTTTGTCTTATTAACTTGGTTATCCTCGTTTATGTTGTCCTTCAATTCTAATTTCCAAGTTTCTCTTTAACAAAGGTTTATTACTTAGTCCTCTTCAACTAAGGTTTACTTACTTAGTTATCCTTACCGTTGCTTACTTAGTTCTCTAACTAAGGTTCGTTACTTCGGTTGCCATTTTACTTAGTTTTCTAACTAAGGTTCATTACCCAGTTGCCATCATCATTATTTACTTAGTTCTCTAACTAAGGTTCAACACTTGGTTAACTTCATCTTTATTTACTTAGTTCTCTAACTATGTTTCAACACTTGGTTGCCTTTATTGTTATTTACTTAGTTCACTAAGGTTTACCAATGAACTCAAACATGACTTAAGTTTTTTTTAATCAAACGATAGCGTACAGGTGCTTTCCCACCTTTTCAGCTTAGATTAACTTATTTTATAGTATAAGTCATCCCACCCTTCAAGTCTTGTATTACATCTTAAGTCATAATCTTCGCTTGTCCCTAGGACAAGTTTACCTATTATTTAATTTTACAGTACCGCAACTCTGGTTTATAATAGGTAGTTATCATTCCCCATTACTGTGTTGGTTAAATTTGTCCATATGTCAAGTTTTACTTAACCCTACCTTCCCGCTAATGCATTACTCGTATATTCCACAAATTTGGTTAAGTGTTGTCTTTCAGTTCATATTGACTTAACCCACCCACGCATCATGTCAAATTGGTTAAGTGTTGTTAACCTAACCTTGCCATACTTGCATGTGTCATTAGAATAAATTGATTATTAATGCACCAACCTCTCACATTAGACCTATTGTTGTTGGATGTGCCGGGAGGTCCTAGGTAGTCTTACACTACAACTCAATCTAGCCTCGGGTTTAAGCGCGTTATGACTAACTTCTCACATTAGACCATATTGTTTGCAGCCATTGGATATGCCGGGCGGTTCCGGGCAGAATTACACCGCAACCTCATTCTAACCTCGAGTTAGTCATGTTTCATCTTTAGCCAATTAACAATATTTGTGAGAACGTTAAGCATCAATTTTAGGTTATGAGTTAGGTTTCATAATCACATAAGAGGTCTCATAATCGCATAAGCTAAATTTTATCTGTTCCTTTATCAGCTTAGGATTCTTACCTTTAGATTCGTTTTTCCCAAAACCCAAAATTTAAACTTATAGTTTAAAACCTCAATCCCGCAATATTATATTTGAAATAAATCACTTCTTCCTAGTCCCATTCCATATTCAATAATTCCAATTAAATTTACACATTTTCAGGTTAACATTATAATCGGAATTCATAGTTGCGCACTATTGAGCATAGATTCATGTTTCCAAAACAAACCCAAAGATTCATTATTGAAATATGCTCCAAAATTCGCAATTCAAACTTTATTTCATTGAATAATCCCAATATACAATTTGCTAATTGTCCCAATATTTGTTATAATAATTGTTATGCCACAATCCCCCAATTACATATTATATTCCTCGATTGCATAAAATAAATTATTCCCCAATATTCCCATATTTCAATCGTACGTATGTATAATAAGATTTCGTCTAGGTTCGAGATACCCTAGATCCAAAAATAAAAAGGGGAAGGAGAATAAAAGGACAATTATTATAACATGAATCTTGAGTTGAGTTTATAACTAGGGAATGACGAACGATAATAATACTGTTATGCAACAAGTTTATTGTAATTCTACTCACTGATTAAAGAACGGATCTTGAATTCTGGGATCTGATATTCTGAATTTGAATAGCTAATCCTTTGCTGTAGAATCCAATTCTTATTATCCAATTCGTGAACTCCAATTTGAAAGCTCTAACTTTGATTGTTGTCTTAAAAACTCTATTTTGATTTGATTTGATGGAGGCTAGGTTAGATTAGAGTTGAGTAGCATGGTGACGCCATTACTTTGATTAATGAATTTAGGGTTAGGTCTAGGTGTGTTTATATAGGTGCTCAAGACCTTATCGTACACGCAACACTGAGTCAGCATTGAACCCAGTTAAGAAAATAGTCCAGGTTCGCAGATGAATCTATTCAAATCTTATCGTACATGCAACGTTGAGTCAGTATTGAACCCAGTTAAGAAAATAGTCCAGGTTCACAGATGAATCTAGCCAAATTTTATCGTACATACAGTGCTGAGTCAGCATTGGGTCCCGCAAGTTGTTTTGGCGTAGAAATTTGAATTTCGAACTTTTGAATTTTTGGAATTTAATTAAATGTTTTATTCACATGAAATATTCTTATATGTATACAATTCCTCTAACGACCATTTTACGTGTATATATATACGCACAACTTTCGTTTTATTTTCAAAATTCAAACGATGTTGCACCGTTATTTGATTCTAGCCATATTTCATTGAATGTAGCCTTATCTTGAAATTTTATCTTTCGTATACAGATATTTTCTGCATACATATATATTCCCATATATATATATATACATATATTTTTCTTTATTTCCTTATATGTACGTTCTTATCCTTTCAAATTTTGAATTTGTATACGTATATATATTTGCATGTTCAGTTGGCCCTCTCTAAAACAAAGATAAAAATTATGCCGTCGTCGGGGTTCGAACCCCTAACCTCTATGTTACAAATCCAATGTCTTAACGAACTGAGCTATGAAGTCTTTTGTTAATAAGTCTTAGAACAATGATAATTATTGTTCTCTCCTTACTTCTCTTTTTCATGTTAGTTACAATACTTAAATTAAACCATTGCATGAATCTTTTTCTTTTATTTTTCTTTTAATGTTAATGCATTATGTTTGCAAATCAGTGCATGCAACATATTTACATTGCATGCAGCCAATCCTTTCTTTTTTTCAATGCATGCATTACATTTTTCTTTTTTTTAGTGCATGTATTTATTACATGCAATCCTTATCTTATTCTTTATTTTATATTTTAGTTTGTTTGTGTGTGTGTGTGTGTATATATATATATATATTTCTCTTGTGCGGGTACAAACTTCGAACCTTAACAACTTCTTCATACGGTGTCTGATTTATGCAAACCAAGTGTCCATCCGAACCAGAATCTCGAGGCGGACGCAATGGTGATGTCCGTTTTGCTTAATTCCTAATATTTAAATTAAGGGTTTTTATTTTGTTTTCTCTTCTATTAGATATATCGTTATTGTATTAATTTTTTTGTTTCTTCCACTAATTTAACTTGCACATCACCATTATTTATATATCCATGCATATATATATATATATATATATACACATTTTTAGTTATCTTAAAAATGTGGGGTGTTACAAGTTGGTTAAATGATTTTAAATATTTGGAAATCTTAATTGATAGAATTTTCATTTAGAAGAACGTGCCCATACTCGATAAATCCATTTCTTTAAAGATTCTGAACTTTGGATGTTTATTAAAAGGGTTAAGGAAATTTTTAAATTTGGATTTGAATATGATTTCGAAATTTATCAAATTTATAGGGTAGATTTGAATGAAATAAATTCTTATTGAATTTAAATTTTGGAATAAGGGAAATTGAGGTATTCTGAGTTGTTTAACTCAGTTTTGGATAAAAATTTGAATTTTTGAATTCGAACGGTTGTTTTGAACGAGGTTTGAAAATGAGATATGAAAACTAAATTAACTCCATTGAGATTTGGGTATGGATTCAAGTATTTGGAATTCGGAAGGAAGGAACAATTATGGATTAAAGGATTATATATATACACACATATATATATATATATACACACACATACCCTGCTTGTTTAAATAAACCATTCTTTTCCAAAAATTTATTTATTAAACCTTTAACCTGTAAATTATTTTGTTATAAATGAGTTTCCTACATTTTATGTCATAAAATTATTTAGTAAACTTTTATTTTATGTATGTAAATCACAATTTAATTTATCATATTTTATTCCAACTATTATATTCTACATAAATATATATTTATATAAAGATTTTACTTTATAAGCATCTATTTTCCTAATTATATCTTTATGAATTGTAAATTCCTTCCGAATGGAAAATGTTTGGATCTAAACCGTTATTCAAATGGAGTTGAGACAAATTATAGCCGCTTTGAATATGAATCGATTTCTAAACCGATCTTTAAATATGGAAATGTGGGCTTCTACTTGAATATAAAATTTTCTCCTAAGGGATTGATATGAGTTATGAAGTATATATATTCTATTTGAATATGAAGGGATTTCAAACCTTAAGTGATTTGGAATAATTTGAAATCTTTGAGATGAAATATATTCTATTTGAATATAAGTCGGGTTTTCAAAATATTATATGGTTATAATATAAGGATAGGGAAATATATTCTAATTTAGAATAAAAATCGGCTTGGTATGATTTATGATATTTTTTATATGAAATTATATTCTATTTTAAATATAAGTTGGGTTCGAAACAAAATATGATATTTTGATATGAAAGCGAACCTTGTGAAAAATAAAAGAATCGAACGATGTGGAAAAATGTGAGCATTGGTTGTTAAAGAGACCGGAGTTGACATAAGGCATACTCTCTGCTAGTTTCGATATCACTTTGACAACTGTGAACGTTATGACGTATCCAGAAAGAGTATGATGACTTAGAGGTGATTATTGAATTGAAGAAGATGAACGATGACGAAATAGCCCTGACCTTCGGGTCAAAATTGAAATGACTAAAACAGGAGCTATACCGTGACTAATTGAGTTAGCACCTTTGATCGGGCACACTTCTTCGATACTGTTTCTATGACTACGATGATAATGATGATTTGGGCTCTTTAAATTTGGGAGTGTGATCCGAGGTGGGCGGTAGTGGCTGCTATGCGTTACCGCCGGTCCGGGAGTGCAATTGGTAGAATCCTACCCTGGGCATTGCCTCGAGTGCCTTGTCATATTCATCCATATCGAGTCCCATACGATTTTGATTTAGCATTTCCTTCTATGGAGTGCCGTCTAATAACACCACTACGGTGAATTTACGGTACTGTACAGACTGTTGATGCCTGTAAATGGCGCAAGGGTAATATGGTAATCCCGCTTACGCTATTTTTACGATATTTACTTTACTAGATAGACAATATGATAATAGCGTATTGTACTATGTACGTATTAGTTTTACGGATCCTCCAGAGATAGAGAAATCCAGTGACATCTCTTGAGTTACTGGTCCCGTGACACTCAAATTGTTTCGAATTTTAATTTGACTAATATGAGAATGATTTAGTGCTGATCCGAGTGTTTGTTGTGTTTCCATAATGTCCCGCAAATCCATAATATCGGTGTTGACTATATACATCATACGTCCAACCCAAATATCACGAAAATACGAATCATTTTTTTAGAAGAAGAACAGAAATAACAACACAGAATCTCACATCGCAGCGGAACAAAATATAATATATCATTACTTTTGAAATACAAAATTTCAACTATATAACATACATTTATCAGAGTACAACACTTACAACACAGCGGAACAAAACTCTATATAACTAATGCTGAAGCCTCCTTCTCCAAGCTCCTTTAGATAGATCTCTAAAATCCTGAACTACTTGACTGCCCGCACAAATTTAGGCACCCAAGAGTTTAGGTAGAACAAAACAAAATAAACTACGGCCAGCCTTTCTACTTCACAACCAACCCTCATTTTCGGGACATGTAGGGGTAAGAGTCTCCCGTTCGCCACCTAACAAAAAGCGAGAACCCCCTATCATGCGACACATGCACCCAACACGCAACATGGACTGGCATGAGTAAACACTTTAAAACAGTTTTAGAAACTAAGTGATATCTCATAAGACCACACCGTATAACACGGAACGGGTTTTTCCCTTATGAGAATCCAAACACTTGATTTAACTTTCAAGATCCTTTTGAACGAAAAGGATAAACTTTATATCAAACTCTTTTTATATTATAATAGTGTCTAAATCAAGTAAATAACAATCTAGTGGAACGTTTGCATCTCACGTTCCACATATATAATATACAATCAAAACCGCAAGCACGTATTAGGTAATGGATTTCAAACTATGACAAGGTATGGAACCAACTTCCGCTGGTATATCTCTAGAGGAGAATACACCGAGTTCAACAAGAACATCTTGCAACTCAGCCACACATGAACGACCACTCATTTCGCTTGATTGCATCGAATGTATATCACCAATGGTTGGGATAAGCAACCGTTTCCCGAATGGGACAGCATCATCAATAGATTTTTAGAGTTAAATGAAACTATAGATCAGGTGATTATACAGCCTAATAGGTGCGACCTACATAGCCATGCTACCTGCCCGATTTCTGTCATTTACCGGTTGATGAGGCTTGAGGTTACGCTTTATCATCACATCAGATTCACTTCGAATGTCACATTGTCAGATCCATCGAAAATCACTAATTGACGTCTACAATAGTACATTATGTGTTAGCTAAAGAAGTTTCCTTCTCCGCTTCCACTCTTGGTATGGTTGAAGAAATCAATGTACATGACCTTTCTGGAAATACTTTGTTAGACATTCATCCATACAAGTCATCCAGGAACAGGATGAAACGAAGGCACTATTCAGTACATCCATCTTAGGCACTGTTATCTAAGACTTATACAATAGCCCTTGCACTTTACTCCGTCTTCAATTTTCTTTGGAATATATGATTCACAACACTTATGCCAATACAGAGTGGTTCTTTGGATAATAATCCAACCGGTCTCACCATATTGACAACGATGGTCAAAAACTTCGATAGTCAATGATTTAACTATCAAATAAAAACAAGTGTTTCGATAGTCAATGATTTAACTATCGAAGAAAACAAGTGTTCATCCAATTATCAAACCATCACTAAGCCCTTAATTAATATTCCATTAATTATACCACTTCTCTATTTATTTTTTAATATTTGTTAACCAAATATTTTCAAAAACCTTATTGGCCTTTTACGTTATTTGGAAAACATTTCCGAATATCGCCTTCCTTTATTTTCTAAACTTTAGAAAATATATGCTATTTAAAATTGGAAAAATTTCCAATTACTTATCTCTTTCCCGATCTCGTTTATTTCTATACTTAGGAAATATTATTTATTATATTTCCAAGCTTACACTTATTTGGGTTAAAACGGATGTTGTGTAAAACATCGTTACGACAACCCAAATACAATATTCAACTAACTCTTATCCAACATTGATTTTCAAGCCTGAAATCTTACTATTTATTTGTTAATAATGAAATCAATCAAGTTGGGGTATAACTACCTCTCAGACCTTGACTGAATAACATTTATAACGTCAAAACAGATATGACTACTTACTCGAATAATCAATACCATACAACTACTTATTCACTTTTAAACACATATACGCTTTCTCTTTCTATTCTTATGCGATTTTATTCCTAGTCTTCCTTTTTGATTATACTATTCGATTTCTAAGTTCATTTCCTTATCGACTTCTATATATATTGGTATATAGATTTCTAGTTATCAGATTGCTTAAAAATATTCTAACTCCTTAAATTTCTGGAAAAATTCGCCATAACCTCCTTTGTACCGGGAGCATCGGGATATTTCAAATAGCCTCCCATGGCCCTCACCAATCAAAAAGAAAAAAGAAAAAGCCAAGCGGCTTGCCGATACGGCGCATAAAATCTAACATATGAATTAAATACGCACCTTTCGTTGGGCATTCTAATATATATCTTCATTAACTTCATCCCAAACCTATCTCATGTATATCCATACATTTCTAATTCATTCCAACTTAATACACTCATTTTAACTCAACTCGTTAATTAATTCGTTAATTGATTTGCTAATTAACTGTTTGCCTATTTTACCTTTTTATTTGAATATAACATGTTCAAATATATTTCAACTTGATTATAAACTATTCTAATTATATTTTCAACTCGAGTTATATATTTAATTTCGAATATAAATTCTCAATCTCTTTCACTTATCCAAAAACCCAATTTCGATTCAAATTTCCTTTAACTAATTATTCTCCAATTTAGTTAATTCTATTTAACCATTTAAAATATGTTTTTTGTCTCAAAAATCATTCCACTTACTTCACAGGAGTTCAAACTTACTTTGTATCTCCAGTCTAGATTTTTCAAATTGAAATTCGGATTTTTATTTGCTTAAAAATCCCTATATTTATATAAATAAACCCTTATGGATTTTAAACGATTTTGGCACTGCATTTTTAGAAATTTGATTTTGACATATCTCCAAATCTATTCAACGAAATTCAGATTTTTCTCTTCTATTAGAAAACTATTATCTAACTGGTCCTGACGGTTCTTGTTTCAAAGAATTCCGACTTCAATTGAATTATGTATACTCAATTAAGATCGAATCGCCAATTTACGAACTGCAGCGCTGCGGCGAGTTCGTTCTAATTATATTTATATATATAAACTTTTAAACTTCGTTAAAATGAATTCAACGCCATTTTAACTCTATTCGAATTCTAATATTCAAACTCCATTTCATTTCTGTTTGAATTCTAATATTCAAACTCCATTTTACCTCTATTTGAATTTTCTTGATTTAAACTCCATTTTCACTTTTATTTGAATTCTATATCTAAATTCCAGTTTGAGTTTCTATATTCAAACTCCATTCTGATATTCTATATTCAATTCTATTTAAATATTATATATTCAAATTCTATATTTGAATTCCATTTGAATTTCTATATTCAAATTCCATTTGAATTTCTATATTCAAATTCCATTTGAATTTCTATATTCAAATTCCATTTCACTTTCGATATTCAAATCCTATATTTGAATTCCTGTATATTTACTATATTCAAATTCTATATTTGAATTCCATTTGAATTTCTATATTCAACCCCCATTTGAATTTCTATATTCAAATTCTATTTCAAACTTTCTTTATTCATTCTTTAAACAAGTCTTGATTTCAATCCCTTTTGAAATCGATATTTCTACTTTTGAAAAAAAAATAGATTTCACTTTTCAATTTCACACTTGTATTTTATTTCTGAATTATCCAATGATAATTCTTTTCACTTCATTTATAAACTTCGTTTATAAAAGAACTATTTATAAACTTCGTTTATAAAGGAACTACTTGTTTTATTTCTTTTAAACAAGTTAATATTCAAATCTATTTAAAAATTCAAATTCTATTTTAGAAAAATAGAATTTCCCTTTTTAAATCTGAAATACCCCTTTCAATGTATTTTTTTATAAATTAACACTTAGGCCCAGTGATATTTAAACACCAAACAACCAATTATTTATTTCAGGTTTTCTAACACATCATATATGACAGTATATATGCAAACAAATAAACAATAGATAATATATTTTTGAGGAATCCAATCGGATTCCCCCAACCTGTTTTCCTGCATCCAAATATATTAGTCAACTCAAATAATACCCATCCTGCTTCGAGGCAGGATATCGCGGTATGAAGGTCATCCACTAATTTATATTTGTGGGGCGCATGGGAAAATCATCCGCTATGAAACTGCAGGCATCCGCTAATGAGACTGCGGGTGTAACATCCCATATTTTCTATATATATATTTTTCAATCTTAAATAAATAAAATGGAATGATATGGGAAGAATCAAATAATGTTGATGATTATTTGAATTCAGTATAAATAGATTTTTTCAAATTTAGTTCATTTAAAAATGTTGTAATTTGAAATTTAAGATTTTATTAGTAAAATGAATTTGAGTGGTTTAATTTTAAAGTGAAATTCAAACTTAATTTGGAAGTGGTGGAAATTTAAGTTGTTTAAGTAAAATTTGAAATTTCAAAACTTGAATTAGTAAACAATCATATGTGGAACTTAAAAATTTACGAAATAAATTTATGGAATTTACTTAAGTTATAAATTGGTTTAAATTTGAATTTAATGAATATTCAAATTGAATTAAAACAGTTAAATGAATATTTGAATATTTTATTAATTTATTTAACAGTGAAATTTAACCGTTTTGGCAACTATCTCGGAATTCGACGAAACTGGCGCCATCAGAACCGGAACGGTGAATTATTATAGGATTTCAATTTGCGTTACAATCCGACTTACCGTTTGATCGTATGAGAGAAAATTTGAACGAGATCATTGTAAATGGATAATTGGGTATTTCTCATATTTGGGCCTTATAATTATATATAAATAAAACCCACTTAACTCCATTAGCTCATTTTTCATTCCACGTACGTTTTCTTCATCAAAACTCTATCTCTAATGGCTGAAATCAGTTTTCAAACCCTAGAGCAAAACAAAATTCAAGCTTCAAAATAAAATCTCTTCAAACCCTAGCGTATTATATATCTTTTTGAAGCTCTCGAAGATACGAGGCTGCTGGTGTAATTTATTTCAACATGCAGCACCTCAGTTGGCCAGAATTTGCGGTCAACGGTCTGAATTTTTTAAACCCTAAGTCAAAATTTGGGGTTTTTCAATTTTGAATCATATCACGAAATCTAAAATATGGGTACTGAAGAGAGTGGCATTTGGAGTCGATTGCATGTGGTCGGAGGGTTTATTGTGAAGCGAGGCGTCGGAATTTGGAGTTTTAGGGTTCAAATTGGGTTTTGGTTGACCGCGTTGCCAACGAGGTAGAGGACACCGGAGCGGCGGTCAAGGGGGTAGACAGGTGAGGTTTTAGAGGAGCTTCCAATTGCCGGTGGTCGGAGGTCTTCTAGTGGTCGGAATCTCGGGATATCGTGGGTCAAAGTTGTGGTGGATGGGTTCATTTACGTTGGTTTGCTATACCTGGACCGTGCGTGAGCGGAAAGAAGGATTGGAGGGTCTGGTGACGTGGCAACATGCTATTGGTTGGTATTGTTTTAGTTAAATTTATATGTTTTAAATTTCAAATAGTAAAACATTGATAAATTTCTCGTTTTAACTCGGATTTGGACGCATTTTGTTGCATTGGGATCGTGGCGGAATTGCGGATGTTTTGACATTGGTTTGGAGGCGTTTGGAGACTGTCAAATTTTGGGCTCTTTTGGACGTTCGATCCACTAAGGACCCAAAGGTGAGTGATTTTATCACTCACGAAATACTAAATTAGTCCCATATTTATTGAATTAAAATATAAAATAAGTTTGGTTGCATGGTTGTGTTGGATTGTTGTTGTGTTGTTTCAATTTGACATGCAAGTATGTTAACATGCAATTTAGGTAACGATTAGTTATTTAATATAATTTAAATTTCTAATTTGAAATTCGAACCCTTGAAAAATCATGAAACAGTTTAATGCTGATCAGTTGAATGAAATTGTTGTGATGGATGTTGGTTGAAATTTATTACTGAATTTATAATGACATTTTAATGCTCCTTATTTTAGTATATTGTAATGCATGGTGATTGTGATGATAAATCTCATTTACCCTTGATGTTTCGGTCATCTAATGAACCCGGGATTTATCGATAAAATAAATTAAGAACACAGAGTGAAATGATAAACCTCTGTGACCCTGATTTGGATTGAAATGATAGATCCATCCCTGAAATATCGAGAAACTAAAATTTAATCACTTGGCCATTGGATAGGAAATTCTATACAGACATCGGTTGGTTAAATGATTTTCAAATATTTGGGGATTTTATTTGATAGAAATTTCAGTTAAAGAAATGAACCGATACTCGATAAACCTGTTCCTGTAAAGGACCTGGATCGCAAGTGTTATTTGAGGGGCTAAGAAATTGTTTCCAAAGGAAGTGGAATTCTTAAAATGAGGTTTGGATAAAATCTGAAACTTTCAAATTTAGGTTGGATTTGAATGAAATATTTTATTTGAATTTAAATTTGAAAAGAAGAGAGGATCGAGGAATATAGTTTGAATTTCCCTAAATCGAAGATTTGGGCTGAATGGTGTCTGAAACAAGATATTGAATTTTATAACTCCATTGAGACTGGACTGTGAGTTCACGTATTTAAAGTTCGGAAGAAAGAACAAATTTTGATTTAAGAATTTATTATATATATGTATTTAAAATGTTTGGGCTCAAACAAGTTATTCTTTCCTTAAAATCTATCATTTAACTTTTACTTATAGACTATTTATTCTAGCTTAATTTTTTTCTTATATTATATTATTTAAAAACTAATTAGAAATTTTTATTATATATATATTCATAATGATTTAAATTATCTTATTTTGTTTTAACCATTATTTCTATACATATACTTTATATAAAGATTTTTTTAAGAGCATCTGTTTTCAAATTTTGTCAATGATCGTAAATTTTCTTCCGAATGGAAAATGTTGGATTTAAACCCCAGTACGAGATGGAGTCGAAATAAAGTATTCAAATATGGAATCGACGTTAACCAATTTTATATGGAAATGAAATTGATATTTTTATTTGAATATAATGGATTTCATAAATGATATGAATGAGGGTTATGGAGATTTATACTCTTTTGAATATGAACGGATTTAGAATTCAAATCGATTTGAGATAAGTATAACCTTTGAGGTAAAATATATTCCATTTGAATATAAGTCGATTATGAAATATTTTACGCTTATAATATAAGGATATGAAATATATTATAGTTTAGAACAAAATCGGTTTTGGGTATGATTGTGATATGTTGATATGAAATTTTTATTCTTTTGAATATAAAACGGGTTCGAAACAAAATAAGATATTTTGAGATGAAAGCGAACCTTTGAAATGTAAAAGAACCTACCTATGTGAAAAATGTAAGCGTTGGTTATTAAAGAGACCGGAGTCGACATAAGGCATACTCTCTGTCGGTGTCGATACCACTTTGACAACTATGAACGTTATGACGTATCCAGAATGAGTATGATGACCTGGAGGCGATTATTGAATCGAAGAAGATGAACGATGACGAAATAGCCCTGACCTTCGTGTCAGAATTGAAATGACTAAAACAGGAGCTATACCGTGACTAACTAAGGTAGCACCTTTGATCGGACACACTTCTTCGATACTATTTCTATGACTATGATGATGATGATTTGGGCCCATTAATGAATTATGGGAGTGTGTTCCGAGGTGGGCGGTAGTGGCTGCTATGCGTTACCACCGGTCCGGGAGTGCGATTGGTAGAATCCTACCATGGGCATTGCCTCGAGTGCCTTGTCGTCTTATCCTTATCGAGCCCATATGATTTTGATTTGTATCGTACCTATGGAGTGCCCTCTGATGCCATCGTTTATGGTGGGTTTACAGTACTGTATAGACTACGGTATTATAAACGGTGTAAGGGTAAAAATGTAATCCCGCTTACGCTATTTTCAGTATTTATACTTTACTGGATAGACACTATCATAATAGCGTATTTTACTATGTATGTATTAGTTTAACGGATCCTCAAGAGATGGAAAAATCCCGTAACATCTCTTGAGTTACTGCACCCATGAAACTGATATTAATTCGTATTTTAATTTGACTAATAGTGCTGATCCGAGTGTTTGTTGTGTTTTTTTTTGCAATACGCATGGGTCAGCAGGCATTTGCAGTTAACAGGGATGACTATGACTAAGAGATCGAAGATGAAGATTTGGTATATCTATTATCTATATATATGTATATCCGCTGCATTATTTCTGCTGCTTATTATGTACAGCTGTATGTATATGTAACTCTGGTAATCATTGAATGTTATAACCGATGTATACGTTTCAACTGCTTTTAAACTGTTATTTGTATATTATATGTTGTCCTTCCGCTGTGAGGTTCTGTGATTGGTTTTTCTCTTTTTTCTTTCTTTTCTTCTTTTTTTCCAATAACTACCTGCATTTGCGATTTGTTTGGGTCGACATGGGTGGTTTATTGTCGATTTGAACGGTCAAAAATGTGGGTCGTTACAGTTGGTATCAGAATGATGGTTAGCGATAACCTTGGCTCTGTTTGGGAATTTACTCATTAGAGATAGGGATAGAAATGCCCTAGAATGAGTTTGAGTGATATGAGAGAGCGTACTTGTATTTTGATATAAATTGGTTTTATGTTGTGTTGACTTATTTTGTTGAATATTTATGGGTTCTGGTCGATATATGGGACGCCATAGAATCGATAGGAATATCTAAATAATCGAACAGAATGATCGACATAATATGGTTTTCGATTATATTTTATATATTATATATACTATTAGTGGTTTTAAGTAAAGAATCTTTGGCCGTTGGTAGGCAATAATATTAAGTTAATACCTATTACGGTTGATTCGACAATAAATTTAATAAGGAAAATTTAAATGGTCTAAGAAATATTTGAAAATGAAATGATACCATTAAGTATAATAGGGTGAGAAAGATTTGTGACTGAAATAGAAAGGCAACTGAAACTTGATCCTGGGGTACTTTTGAAATAGTTGGCCAAAGTTTGAAATAATATCGTATTATAAGTAGTTTTCTAAAGGATTTTTTTAGGATTAAAGTGTGTAATCCCTTCTCGGACATCAGAAATGATTTCGGTAAGGAGTGCACGCATTATCGACGCTTATTCTGAAGCGTCTAAGTGGAGAAGACCACTTCGTATTTTCATTACTAGTTTGAAAAGAATTTTTGAATTTGATTTCCTATGGTATAAATTTTTATAAGAGTATTAGAATATGTTATATAAGGTTGAAATTTAAATTCAATGAACTTTGGAAAAATTTCTATGTTTTTGCTAATTAAGATTTGGATTTAAAATTTTATTACATGAATTTTTTATAAAATAGTACAAGTATATATATTATTTTAAACCTAGTTTATAAACCTGAGATCAGGGTATTTAAGTTCATCTCAGCTAAAAATATTAATTTCTGTATTAAGGAAACTCGATTCATTGGAATTTTAGAGCTAGAATCATGAAATGGATTTAAGTGTTTAGAGGAGAGCAGTGGTCGTTGAAATGCTTAGGCAGGGCGATAATAAGGGAACGAAAACTTGTCGAGAAACATATATAAATATAAATGGTTTAAATAGAACGCACCGCGCAGCGACAGTTCGCGAATTTCGACCATTGACTTTGAATGGACGTAGCGGGAGATCCGACCGTCCGATTCTCCTAAAACTGGAACCGTTGGGTTCGTATCGAAAAGAGCTTTCCAATGAATATGAGGAATTTGAAATCTAACGGTTGGATTTGGAGATATGCCCAAATCAAATTTGGAAAAGGTCCCTATGGCCGCAGATCGGTAGCCGTTATTGGAAACCGGCTGAAGTATCGATAATAATTTTTTTTAAAAATATTAATAAATTGTGTAAAATCCTAATCAGAGATTTGGAAAGAATTGGGATGAAAATTCCGTACTTGAAAGGATAAAAATATATTTTATTGAAACAAACTAGTTATTAATTAGTATAATAATCCAATATTTTAAAATAAATTGGAGTTGAAATGGTTTTATTATAACCAGAATTTTCCAATGTATGAATTGGGAAGCGATTTTTTTTAAAGTCTATTTGGAAAGTAAAATCATTAGAAAAGGAAATAGATATAAATAGAATTGGTAAATGAAATATGAAACTAAGTTAAACTTAGTCGAATTGAGTAAATTTAACCAATATGGGTTAAGTTAGAAGGTTAAGTTAAAATAATTGAAGATTTGGTAGTTGGGGAGGAATGAGTGGAAGTTTTGATAAAAATGATTCATGTTAATGGATTTAAATTAATATAATCGAGTTTGTTCGAAAAGTTAGAACAAATCCAAGCTTATTCGAAACTTAATGTTTAAAATGGAACGAGAAACGAATTGAAAATATTTTTGAATGAAATTCATTTAAAATAAGTGAAATGAACATGAATATGAACATATTTAATTATTGAAAGGAAATCATATTATGAGTATAAAGGGGCAATAATTCATTTTGATGGTTAAGTTACTAAAGGTTTTCAAAACCATTCCTTGAGTGAAGAATGATAACGAATGTGAAGTGATAAATTTTTTATAAAAGTTTTTGAATCCGAAAGTTTGAAACTCCAATTATATAAGTTGACGTTCATGCGGAAATCTGAAGTGTTCGATAGGCTGTATTAGAATAGGCATAACTTTTGATTGGATGATCGGAATTCTACGATTCCGGACTTTTTGGAAACCTAAGAGACTGAAATAAAACTTTTGTTAATAGTGCCTTGCCTAATTTTCAAGTTAATTAGGTTGAAAACCAAGAACTAGTCGTAGTTGTATGCGCAGAAAATAAAAATCTGAACTGAATACCCATGTTGTTTTGACCATAACTTCCTAAAAGAGCGTCAGATTTCGATGTGCGAGTACAATTTGGAAAGCTCAGGATGTAAACTTAAACTTTTCCTTTATATGCTGGGTATAATTTTGATGTTTAAAGGGTTAAAAACTGGTTTGAATAATTCAGACATGCATTTTCCGAGTATGGGTTGAAGTGTTCGCCTTCACCAAAACAGTCCTAACTTTTGAACGAATTATCCGAATTCGATGAATCCGGACAATTCGGAAAGATTGAAGCGTAAGCTACAACTTTTTCCTAGTGTGCTTCAGTCAGAGTCCAAATTTTTGTGGGAGAATATGTTGGATTTGTAGTTGAAATATTTTATATATGTTGTGTAAGTTGTATACAATTGCTATGTATTATATATATGTTTGATTCTCATGTATATGTGAGTATGTAGCAGGATAGGGAAGTCGCGCAACGATTTGGATCTCGCTTACGCTAAATATCAAAGTGCTAAGGTAAGAATAAATGCATATAAACGCTAAAAGAGGTACGTATTTGGGGATTGTATTGGTTTTGGGGTTTTGTTTTGTGTTTTTCCCCATTTCTGGGATGCCTCATCTTGTGATGAGAAGATATTTGAGTTATATGTATGTTGGGATTTTTCCCAGACCCCTCCGTACAAAGGAGATGCTGCTGAAATTTTCCGTGATTTCAGGAGTTAGAAAATTTATGGGGTTTTACAACTATATACTTATTTTATAAGTCTAAATTTGAATGTATGATTTGGTTAATACCTCATTTCGTTCTCTTTTCGAGGGCGAAAAGATTTTAAGTGGGGGAGAATGTAACATCCCATATTTTCTATATATATATTTTTCAATCTTAAATAAATAAAATGGAATGATATGGGAAGAATCAAATAATGTTGATGATTATTTGAATTTAGTATAAATAGATTTTTTTCAAATTTAGTTCATTTAAAAATGTTGTAATTTGAAATTTAAGATTTTATTAGTAAAACAAATTTGAGTGGTTTAATTTAAAAGTGAAATTCAAACTTAATTTGGAAGTGGTGGAAATTTAAGTTGTTTAAGTTAAATTTGAAATTTCAAAACTTGAATTAGTAAATAATCATATGTGGAACTTAAAAATTTATGAAATAAATTTATGGAATTTACTTAAGTTATAAATTGGTTTAAATTTGAATTTAATGAATATTCAAATTGAATTAAAACAGTTAAATGAATATTTGAATATTTTATTAATTTATTTAACAGTAAAATTTAACCGTTTTTGGCAACTGTCTCGGAATTCGACGAAACTGGCGCCATCAGAACCGGAACGGTGAATTATTATAGATTTAAATTTGCGTTACAATCCGACTTACCGTTTGATCGTACGAGAGAAAATGTGAACGAGATCATTGTAAATGGATAATTGGGTATTTCTCATATTCGGGCCTTATAATTATATATAAATAAAACCCACTTAACTCCATCAGCTCATTTTTCATTCCACGTACGTTTTCTTCATCAAAACTCTATCTCTAATGGCTGAAATCAGTTTTCAAACCCTAGAGCAAAACAAAATTCAAGCTTCAAAATAAAATCTCTTCAAACCCCAGCGTATTATATATCTTTTTGAAGCTCTCGACGATACGAGGCTGCTGGTGTAGTTTATTTCAACATGCAGCACCTCAGTTGGCCAGAATTTGCGGTCAACGGTCTGAATTTTTGAAACCCTAAGTCAAAATTTGGGGTTTTTCAATTTTGAATCATATCGCGAAATCTAAAATATGGGTACTGAAGAGAGTGGCATTTGGAGTCGATTGCATGTGGTCGGAGGGTTTATTGTGAAGCGAGGCGTCGGAATTTGGAGTTTTAGGGTTTAAATTGGGTTTCGGTTGACCGCGTCGCCAGCGAGGTAGAGGACACCGGAGCGGCGATCAAGGGGGTAGACAGGTGAGGTTTTCGAGGAGCTTCCAGTAGCCGGTGGTCGGAGGTCTTCTAGTGGTCGGAATCTCGGGATATCGTGGGTCAAAGTTATGGTGGATGGGTTCATTTACATTGGTTTGCTGTACCTGGAGCGTGCGTGAGCGGAAAGAAGGATTGGAGGGTCTGGTGACGTGGCAACATGCTATTGGTTGATATTGTTTTAGTTAAATTTATATGTTTTAAATTTCAAATAGTAAAACATTGATAACTTTCTCGTTTTAACTCGGATTTGGACGCTGTTTGTTGTGTTGGGATCGTGGCAGAATTGCGGACGTTTTGACATTGGTTTGGAGGCGTTTGGAGACGTTTGGAGACTGTCAAATTTTGGGCTCTTTTGGATGTTCGATCCACTAAGGACCCAAAGGTGAGTGATTTTCTCACTCACGAAATACTGAATTATACCCATATTTATTGAATTAAATTATGAAATAAGTTTGGTTGCATGGTTGTGTTGGATTGTTGATGTGTTGTTTCAATTTGACATGCAAGTGTGTTAACATGCAACTTAGGTAACAATTAGTTATTTAATTTAATTTAAATTTCTAATTTAAAATTCGAACCCTGGAAAAATCATGAAACAGTTTAATGCTGATCAGTTGAATGAAATTGTTGTGATGGATGTTGGTTGAAATTTATTACTGAATTTATAGTGACATTTTAATGCTCCTTATTTCAGTATATTGTAATGCATGTTGATTGTGACGATAAATCTCATTTACCCTTGATGTTACGGGCATCTAATGAACCCGGGATTTATCGATAAAATAAATTTTGAACACAGAGTGAAATGATAAACCTCTATGACCCTGATTTGGATTGAAATGATAGATCCATCCCTGAAATATCGAGAAATTAAAATTTAATCACTTGGCCATTGGATAGGAAATTCTATACAGACATCGGTTGGTTAAATGATTTTCAAATATTTGGGGATTTTATTTGACAGAAATTTCAGTTAAAGAAATGAACCGATACTCGATAAACCTGTTCCTGTAAAGGACCTGGATCGCAAGTGTTATTTGAGTGGCTAAGAAATTGTTTCCAAAGGAAGTGGAATTCTTAAAATGAGGTTTGAATAAAATCTGAAACTTTCAAATTTAGGTTGGATTTGAATGAAATTTTTTTTTGAATTTAAATTTGAAAACAAGAGAGGATCGAGGAATATGGGTTGAATTTCCCTAAATCGAAGATTTGGGTTGAATGGCGTTTGAAACAAGATATTGAATTTTATAACTCCATTGAGACTGGAGTGTGGGTTCAAGTATTTAAAGTTCGGAAGAAAGAAGAAATTTTGATTTAAGAATTTATTATATATATGTATTTAAAATGTTTGGGTGCAAATAAGTTATTCTTTCCTTAAAATCTATCATTTAGCTTTTACTTATAGACTATTTATTCTTGCTTAATTTTTTTCTTATATTATATTATTTAAAAACTAATTAGAAATTTTTATTATATATATATTCATAATGATTTAAATTATCTTATTTTTTTTAACCATTATTTCCATACATATACTTTATATAAATATTTTTTTAAGAGCATCTGTTTTCAAATTTTGTCAATGATCGTAAATTTTCTTCCGCATAGAAAATGTTGGATTTAAAACCCAGTTCGAGATGGAGTCGAAATAAAGTATTCAAATATGGAATCGACGTTAACCAATTTTATATGGAAATGAAATTGATATTTTTATTTGAATATAATGGATTTCATAAATGATATGAATGAGGGTTATGGAGATTTATACTCTTTTGAATATGAACGGATTTAGAATTCAAATCGATTTGAGATAAGTATAACCTTTGAGGTAAAATATATTCTGTTTGAATATAAGTCGATTATGAAATATTATATGATTATAATATAAGGATATGAAATATATTCTAGTTTAGAATAAAATCGGTTTTGGGTATGATTGTGATATGTTGATATGAAATTTTTATTCTTTTGAATATAAAATGGGTTCGAAACAAAATATGATATTTTGAGATGAAAGTGAACCATTGAAATGTAAAAGAACCAACCGATGTGAAAAATGTAAGCGTTGGTTGTTAAAGAGACTGGAGTCGACTTAAGGTATACTCTCTGTCGGTGTCGATACCACTTTGACAACTATGAACGTTATGACGTATCCAGAATGAGTATGATGACCTGGTGGCGATTATTGAATCGAAGAAGATGAACGATGACGAAATAGCCCTGACCTTCGGGTCAGAATTGAAATGACTAAAACAGGAGCTATACCGTGACTAACTGAGGTAGCACCTTTGATCGGACACACTTCTTTGATATTATTTCTATGACTATGATGATGATGATTTGGGCCCATTTATGAATTATGGGAGTGTGTTCTGAGGTGGTCGGTAGTGGCTCCTATGCGTTACCACCGGTCCGGGAGTGCGATTGGTAGAATCCTACCATGGGCATTGCCTCGAGTGCCTTTTCATATTATCCTTATCGAGCCCATACAATTTTGATTTGTATCGTACTATGGAGTGCCCTCTGATGCCATCGTTTACGGTGGGTTTACGGTACTGTATAGACTACGGTATTATAAACGGTGTAAGGGTAAAAATGTAATCCCGTAACATCTCTTGAGTTACTGCACCCATGACACTGATATTAATTCGTATTTTGTTTTGACTAATATGAGAATGATTTAGTGCTGATCCGAGTGTTTGTTGTGTTTTTTTTTGCAATACGCTCGGGTCAGCAGGCGTTTGCAGTTAAAGGGATGACTGTGACTAGGAGATCGAAGACGAAGATTTGGTATATCTATTATCTATACGTATGTATATCCGCTGCATTATTTCCGTTGCTTATTATGTACAGCTGTATGTATATGTAACTCTGATAATCATTGAATCTTATAACCGATGTATACATTTCAACTGCTTTTAAACTGTTATTTGTTTATTATATGTTGTCCTTCCGCTGTGAGGTTCTATGATTGGTTTTTCTCTACTTTCTTTCTTTTCTTCTTTTCTTTCTTTCTTTTCTTCTTTTTTTTCCAATAACTACCTGCATTTGCGATTTGTTTGGGTAGACATGGGTGGTTTATTGTCGATTTGAACGGTCAAAAATGTGGGTCGTTACAGCGGGAAAAATCCCAATCAGTCACCCAATATATATTTAATAGTCCCCTAAAAACCTAGTATACTTCAAACAATCAGAAAGCATTCAACAAACAACTAACAATTATTTTTAACGATATAAAAATAATTCTAAATAACTGGCGAGTGAGATTTACTCACCGATGATTTCCTTTCGTTGAATATCCTTCGAAAATTCCATATCGTCTCGGCTTGTTTCAATTGAATTCATTTCGTACCTACGATGATTTATTTATTTTTAATTAACGATTATCCGATTATTAATACAAATTCACTAATGACATGAATAAATAAATTATTCTAAATATTTTAAAAAAAATAAAAATAAAAATTTATACCTTATTGCTAGAACAACTACAAAGCCACTTAAATGATAGTTGATCCTCTTTTACTGCGGACAACCCCAAAACTGACTTCCTCTATTTCGACAATTCATTAGACATCTTGCAGTCAATCCCCAACACTTCCTATCACCACCCGAGCATCACCAAAGAGCACCGAACCTAACCCAATATCGCAACATTGCTTCTGGAAATCGCACCTCATCACTCCACTGCTACCATTCAACAACAACCCCTCACATCCATCGTGATTTCCACTCCTACCTGCTGCCATGAAATTCCGCATCTACAGTAATGGTGTGAATAAAATCGAGATCAACTTCTCCAATCAACCGTGAATTCTAGCATCGACACTGCTACCTCCTTCCTTCTTATTGCCTAAATCGAGTAGAAACTCGACCCCTAGCTATACTGTCGACAGCGTTTGAGCGTCAACAAGGATGGTCGCGACTTCCAATTACTTGACATCGAATGCCTCAACTCTGACAACCGCGAATCCTCCCTCTGACCAAGAACACCATCCGAAATCTTGCGTGTGCCCCCTCTCGATTTTGCTGAATTCGATTTATTTTTGGTTGCGAAACTAAAAAGGAAAAGAAGCAGAGGATAGTTGTGTTTATAAAGGAAAACAAAGGGGACGTGTTTGTTTTAAGATGGTAGAAAATGAATGGAAACCAAAAGGAGATGTGGTGGTTTTTAAATTAATCTGCGTGGCCAATTTCTTTCCCATTAATGATATTTTATCTTTTTTTTTAATTTGTATTGGGCCGGTATCCTTTAAATTAAAATTCCTCATGACTCCGAACTCCTTTCTGAACCCAACAACTGTCAATTATAAGGTAAAACCACTATTCTGAACCCACTGGGATAAGTATCGAAGTCCAGTTCAATCATCCGGAACAGATATTAATTTAAATCGATATAAATTAAATTTTCAAACCATTTAAATTCTTCGATAATAATTTAATATTATTATTCTAACTCAACTGAATTTTATACTGATCATCTGAACTGATTCGATTTAGTTATATATTTTTAAATTAAATTATTACTGCATTACGATAATTTAATTTATTCGACATTAAATCGAAACCGATTATTAAATTTATAACTTAATATAAAATTCCATTTATATTATCCACCCAATATTTAAATCCGTATTAAATATTTAAAATTAACCCATAAGAATCCGGGTCATTACAATCTTCCCCACTTAAAATAATTTCGTCCTCGAAATTGCTAAGGTAGAAAAAGTGCTACAAACCCATTTATCATTTCAAAACTTATTTATGTTGATACTCAACATTTCAAACTTCCTTACGTAACTCTCTTTCGAATAAATCCCTATTCGATAACTCCTCCCTTCGAATAACTATATTCGATAATCTCTCTTTCGAATAACTAGATTCGAAAACTTTTTTTCGAATAAACTATATTCGATTCACTCTATTCAATTTACTCTTATCAATTAACTCTATTTGATTTAACTCTTATCGATTAACCCTATTTGATTAGCTCTTTTCACTTAACTCCTTCTGAATAAGCTATATTCGATAACTCCTTTAACTCTATTCGAATAAACTATATTCGATTAACTCCTTTAATTCTATTCAAATAACTAATATTCGATAAATCCTATAATTCTATTCGAATAACTAATATTCGATAACTCCTTTTAACTTTATTCGAATAACTAATATTTGATTTAACCCCATTCGCTTGACTCTAGATTGCAGCGATCACAATGGTTACGCCTGATTCCCTCAGGAAACACCCGACCGCCCTAGGCTATCTGCAGCCCTGCGAATTACGCTAGCAGTCGTACGAAATGGCAACTTATCCTCAGTAACTATGTTTGACTAACTCTGTTTCAATAAATATATTCGATCAACTTTAATTGAATAACTAACATTCAATTAAATCCTAATTCGATTAACTATGTTCAATTAACTCTATCTGGTTATCTCTAAATTTGAACAACAAATATTCGATAAATTCTAATTGAATAACAAATATTCAATTAACTCTACGGACTAACCCTAACTAATTAACTCTAACAGGTTAATTCTTACTCCAATCGATTTATTCTAACTCTAAACGACTATTTCTATTCGAATAACTCCTATTGGATAACGTTTATTCATTTATAAAGATTTACTTTTAGTAACGGTTCTTCACTTTATAAATGTTCTCTTTAATAACGTTACTTCACTTATACAAGTGTTGTGTACCCCTTCTATTTAAAACTATCGGTGTTAAAGACCAATATCTCTTCTCTATATAAGTTCAGACTTATATATTCCATTTATCGAAGGATAAATATTTAATTTAATTTAATTTATAAACTGTTATTTATAAATTAATCTTTTCTATTTATCTGTTAAAACCAGATTTCCATTTTCTATTCATCTTCTAAATATTCCTTTGATTAAATTCTATTTATTTAACAAATAAATATCTCATTTATAACATTCTATTTATTTTCTATAAATAAATATTTCCATTTAATCTATTTGTAAATGTTCTACAAATATTTCCTTTTAAATTCTATTTGTAAATGTTTTTACAGATATCTCTCCTTCTATTTGTTTGCTCATAACTTCCTTGGTATTTGTTTTACAAATATATTTCCTTCATATTTGTTTTAAAAATATATTTTCTTTTTAACTCTTTTGGTTTTTCCTTTTATTCACACCTAATTCATATTTCATTCACATTGATTTTACTCAATTTATTCATTTCGATACATTTAACTTACTTAAGTTAATTTAATTTCAATCATTCAAATTCCTAGGGTTTTATTTCAAAACTCCTTTGAAGTAATATAAATATATACATATATTTATATCCATCTCAAATTCAAAACATCTGAATTTTAAAACAAATTTCCATCAAAAACTTTTCTAAGGTAGCAATCCATCACTTAGAAACTCGAAAATGAACACTGAAGAGGTCGCAATCATCATCAGAATTATTTTCCTGCCGCTGAAGTGAGTTCAGTGCTATATTTATTTCAAACTCCATTTAGAAAAATATTTTCCAAACTCCCAAGATTTTAAATTTTGAATTCTTGTTTGAATTCAATTTTAATTCATCTCATTTGTATATATTTCATTCTTATACAAATTATATTAGGTTATATATACTAATTTCAATTTTATAATATTATCGGATTATAATATTAACAACCAACTCATCCACATATGATGATAATTTCATAAAATTATTCCTTCTATATCAAAATAGAATTTTGGGTAAAATTATTTCAATTACCCACTTAAAACAATATCGTGTTCAATCTTCTGTTCAAGTATTTACCAACTCTTATCGACGTCGTGGCGTCCCACGATTCGATCAGAATTCATAATTCACTCCACAGACTAGTCAACACAATATAAAACATTTTTATACCAAATAACAAATAAGCTCTCTCGTATATATATACACTCAACTCATTCTAGGGTGCTACTGACCTTATCTCTAATGAGCACATGCCATACAAGCCTAGATATTCGCTCAACCTAAGCTCTGATACAAACTGTAATGTCTTGGAAATTCAAGTAGGCTTTGCAACCATCCTCTCCTCCCTAAAGCAGCAAGGTAATACCCCACTGTGGCTTACATTGGTACCCCAGCATCATGTTTTACGACCAGCCTTTCGACTTCACAACCAACCCTCATTTTCGGGACATGTAGGGGTAAGAGTCTCCCATTCGCCACCTAACGAAAAGCGAGAACCCCCTATCATGCGACACATGCACCCAGCACGCAACATGGACTGGTATGAGTAAACACTTTAAAACAGTTTCAGAAACTAAATGATATCTCATAAGACCACGTCGTGTAACACGGAACGGGTTTCCCTTATGAGAATCCAAACACTTGATTTAACTTTCAAGATCCTTTTGAACGAAAAGGATAAACTTTATATCGAACTCTTTTCATATTGTAATAGTGTCTAAATCAAGTAAATAACAATCTAGTGGAACGTTTGCATCTCACGTTCCACATATATAATATACAATCAAAACCGCAAGCACGTATTGGATAATTGATTTCCAACTATGACAAGGTATGGAACCACCTTCCGCTGGTATATCTCTAGAGGGGAATACACCGAGTTCAACAAGAACATCTTGCAACTCAGCCACACATGACCGACCACTCATTTCTCTTGAGTGTATCGAATGTATATCACCAACGGTTGGGATCAGCAACTGTTTCCCGAATGGGACAACATCAACAATAGAATTTTAGAAGTAAATGAAACTCTAGATCAGGTGATTATACACCCTAATAGGTGTGAGCTATATAGCCATGCTGCCTGCCCGATTTCTGTCATTTAACGGTTGATGAGGCTTGAAGTTATGCTTTATCATCATATCAGATTCACTTCGAATGCCACATTGTCATATCCATCGAAAATCACTAATTGACGTCTACAACAGTACATTACGTGTTAGCTAAAGAAGTTTCCTTCTCTTCTTCCACTCTTGGTACGATTGAAGAAATCAATGTATGTGATCTTTCCGAAAATACTCTGTCAGACATTCATCCATACAAGTCATCCAGGAACAGGATGAACCGAAGGCACTATTCAGTACATCCATCTTAGGCACTGTTATCTAAGACTTATACAATAGCCCTTGCACTTTTCTCCGTCTTCAATTTTCTTTGGCATATATGATTCGCAATGCTTATGCCAATACAGAGTGGTTCTTTGGATAATAATCCAACCGGTCTCTCCATATTGACAACGATGGTCAAAAACTTCGATAGTCTGTGATTTAACTATCGAATAAAAACAAGTGTTTCAATAGTCGATGATTTAACTATCGAAGAAAACAAGTGTTCATCCAATTATCAAACCATCACTGAGCCCTTAATTAATATTCCATTAATTAAATCACTTCTCTATTTCTTTATCAATATTTGTTAACCAAATATTTTCAATAAGCATATTGGCCTTTTATGTTATTTGGAAAACATTTCCGAATATCGCCTTCCTTTATTTTCTAAACTTTAGAAAATATATGCTATTTAAAATTGGAAAATATTCCAATTACTTATCTCTTTCCCGATCTCGTTTATTTCTATACTTAGGAAATATTATTTATTATATTTCCAAGCTTACACTTATTTGGGTTAAAACGGATGTTGTATAAAACATCGTTACGACAACCCAAATACAATATTCAACTAACTCTTATCCAACATTGATTTTTGAGCCTGAAATCTTTCTATTTATTTGTTAATAATGAAATCCATCAAGTTGGGGTATAACTACCTCTCAGACCTTGACTGAATAACATTAATAACGTCAGAACAGATATGACTACTTACTCGAATAATCAATACCATACAACTACTTATTCACTTTTAAACACGTATACGCTTTCTCTTTCTATTCTTATGAGATTTTATTCCTAGTCTTCCTTTTGTATTATACTATTCTATTTCTAGGTTCATTTCCTTACGACTTCTATATATATTGATATATAGATTTCTAGTTATCAAACTTCTTAAAAATATTCTAGCTCCTTAAATTTCCAGAAAAATTCGCCATAACCTCCTTTGTACCGGGAGCATCGGGATAGTTCAAATAGCCTTCCATGGCCCTCACCAATCCAAAAGAAAAAAGAAAAAGCCAAGCGGCTTGCCGATACGGTGCATGAAATCTCATATATGAATTAAATACGTACCTTTTGTCAGGCATTCTAATATATATCTTCATTAACTTCATCCCAAACCTGTCTCATGTATATCCATACATTTCTAATTCATTTCAACTTAATACACTCGTTTTAACTCAACTCGTTAATTAATCCGTTAATTGATTTGCTAATTAACTGTTTGCCTATTTTACCTTTTTATTTGAATATAACATGTTCAAATATATTTCAACTTAATTATAAACTATTCTAATTATATTTTCAGCTTGAGTTATATATTCGATTTCGAATATAAATTCTCAATCTCTTTCACTTATCCAAAAACCCAATTTCGATTCAAATTTCTTTAACTAATTATTCTCCAATTTAGTTAATTTTATTGTTGACCGCTTTTTAGTCAAAGCACTCACACATGAAATCTCTGATCAACAATACGCTCCAGCGTTGGGAATATCGTCAGAAGACATGAAGTGATTTGGTTAAAATCGCATCACAAACAAAGAAAGGCCCGGAACTCCTACCAGATGACCTTTTTTGGGCCCGAAAACAGCGATTACGGAGCAAAGCTCTGTAACTCTTGTAGATCTCTGAATCAGCTTCAGTTTGAGCTTTGGTTTGGATCAATCGGACTTATGGTTTGAAAGTTATGCCCATTTCCGTGAACGCATGCAGAACCGGAAACCTGGAATTTAGCATTGAATAAATCCTCGGATCGGATCGGGTAAATCGGTTCGGATCGGAATGAGGAATCCTGCCTTCACCAACTCATCATCCTCCCTCAACACTTAAATTCCGGCTCGGATCGGAGACTCCGGTTCAGATCGGGTGGAATGGAGCAATCCAACCCGCTTCACATCGGATCCTCACAAGAGCACAAAGTCTTCGGGTTAAAGACACCAACTCGGTTCGGATCGGACAACCGAACTGACCCGCCTTACACACTGCACTGAAGTGCTTCCACTCTTCGGATCGAAGACACCAAATCAGTTCGGATCGGAAGTCCGAACCAACCCGCCTTGCACCAGATGTATAGCAACACGTCTCGCCTTCGGTTGGAATGCTCCGGATCGGTTCGGAAGGAAGAGGACCCGAACCGAACCGCTTCGACCTGCTGCTACACCTCAACTTTGACCTGTTCCCAAGGAGTAACTACCTCCTATTAATCCGGATCGGCTTACACCTGTCCTAGCACGATCTGAATACCACATCTCCACTATCTCCGAGATGGCCTCTCCACATGCCACGTGCCCCTCCGATCCGATCCGATTCAGGACTCCCAGCAGCTCCTCTACGCCTATAAATACACCACAAGATGGTCATTTCAAGGGACTTTTTTTTCCGGCACTAACACCTCCCGACCTCCATTACCAAGTATTCAAGGACTTTGGGTACTCCTCAACTCAATCAAACACGAGGCTATCGTGCATAAATTCAATCTCTTTTCTCCTCTTCTTCTTCATTGTAAACACGAGGATTTCGTGTATAAGCTGCAAACAAACAACATTGTAATAGCTTCTTAGGATTTAAGAAACTATAAAGTGGACGTAGGCTTGGATTGAGCCGAACCACTATAAAAATCTCGTGTGTCTCCTCTTATTTTACTGTTTTTTCTGCATTTATTCTGTGATTGTGACGTTTTCACATAGAGTTTGGGTGTTAGGCCCAAATTTCCGTCTAACATTTATTTAACCATTTAAAATATGATTTTTGTCTCAAAAATCATTCCACTTACTTCACTGGAGTTCATATTTACTTTGTATCTCCAGTCTAGATTTTTCAAATGGAAATTCGGATTTTTATTTGCTTAAAAATCCCTATGTTTATATAAATAAACCCTTATGGATTTTAAACGATTTTGGCGCTACATTTTTAGAAATTTGATTTTGACATATCTCCAAATCTATTCGACGAAATTCAGATTTTTCTCTTCTATTAGAAAACTATTATCTAACTGGTCCTGATGGTTCTTGTTTCAAAGAATTCCGACTTCAACTGAATTTTGTATACTCAATTAAGTTTGAATCGCTAATTTACGAACTGCAGCGCTGCGGCGAGTTCGTTTTAATTATATTTATATATATAAACTTTTAAACTTCGTTAAAATGAATTCAAATTCATTTTAACTCTATTCGAATTCTAATATTCAAACTCCATTTCATTTCTGTTTGATTTCTAATATTCAAACTCCATTTTACCTCTATTTTAATTTTCTTGATTTAAACTCCATTTTCACTTGAATTCTATATGTAAATTCCAGTTTGAATTTCTATTTTCAAACTCCATTCTGATATTCTATATTCAATTCTATTTAAATTTTATATATTCAAATTCTATATTTGAATTCCATTTGAATTTCTATATTAAATCCATTTGAATTTCTATATTCAAATTCCATTTCACTTTCGATGTTCAAATCCTATATTTGAATTCCTTTATATTTTCTATATTCAAATTCTATATTTGAATCCCACTTGAATTTCTATATTCAACCCCCATTTGAATTTCTATATTCAAATTCTATTTCAAACTTTCTTTATTCATTCTTTAAACAAGTCTCGATTTCAATCCCTTTTGAAATAGATATTTCTACTTTTGAAAAAAAAAATAGATTTCCCTTTTCAATTTCACACTTGTATTTTATTTCTGAATTATCCAATGATAATTCTTTTCACTTCATTTATAAACTTCGTTTATGAAAGAACTATTTATAAACTTCGTTTATGAAAGAACTATTTATAAACTTTGTTTATAAAGGAACTACTTGTTTTATTTCTTTTAAAACAAGTTAATATTCAAATCTATTTAAAAATTCAAATTCTATTTTAGAAAAATAGAATTTCCCTTTTAAATCTGAAATGCCCCTTTCAGGGTATTTTTATAAATTAACACTTAGGCCCAGTGATATTTAAACACCAAACAACTAATTATTTATTTCAGGTTTTCGAACACATCATATATGACAGTATATATGCAAACAAATAAACAGCAGATAATATATTTTTGAGGAATCCGGTCGGATTCCTCCAACCTGTTTTCTTGCATCCAAATATATTAGTCAACACAAATAATACCCATCCTGCTTCGAGGCAGGATATCGTGGTATGTTCATCCACTAATACATATTTGTGGGGCGGACATGGAAATCACTCGCTATGAACTGCGGGCATCAGCTAATGAGACCGCGGGAACAATCCAAATCAATCACCCAATATATATATATATATATATATATATATATATATATATAACAGTCCCCTAAATAACTAGTATATTTCAAACAATCAGAAAGCATTCAATAAGCAACTAGCAATTATTTTTAACGATATAAAAATAATTCTAAGTAACAGGTGAGTGAGATTTACTCACCGATGATTTCCTTTCATCGAATATCCTTCTAAAATTCCATATCGTCTCGGCTTGTATCAATTGAATTCATTTCGTACCTACGATGATTTATTTATTTATTTTTAATTAACGATTATCCGATTATTAATTCAAATTCACTAATGAAATGAATAAATAAATTATTATAAGTATTTTAAAAAAAAATAAAAAAAAATTTATACCTTATTGCTAGAACAACTACAAAGCCACTTAAATGATAGTTGATCCTCTTTTACTAGGGACAACCCCAAAACTGACTTCCTCTATTTCGACAATTCATCAGACGTCTTGCAGTCAATCCCAAACACTTCCTATCACTACCCGAGCATCACCAAAGAGCACCGAACCTAACCCAATATCGCAACATTACTTCTGGAAATTGCACCTCATCACTCCACTGCTACCATTCAACAGCAACCCCTCACATCCATCGCAATTTTCACTCCTACATGCTGCCATGAAATTTCGCGTCTACAGTAATGGTGTGAATAAAATCGAGATCGACTTCTCCAATCAACCGTGAATTCAAGTATCGACACTGCTACCTCCTTCCTTCTTATTGCCTAAATCGATTAGAAACTCGACCCCTAGCTGTACTGTCCACAACGTTTGAGCGTCAGCAGGGTTGGTCGCGACTTCCAATTACTTCACATCGAATGCCTCAACTCTAACAACCGTGAATCCTCCCTCTGACGAAGAACACCATCCGAAATCTTGTGCGCGCCCCCTCTCGACTTTGCTGAATTCGATTTGATTTTGGTTGTGAAACTAAAAAGGAAAAGAAGCAGAGGATAGTTGTGTTTTATAAAGGAAAACAAAGGGGACGTGGTTGTTTTTAGATGGAAGAAAAAGAATGGAAACCAAAAGCAGATGTGGTGGTTTTTAAATTGATCTGCGTGGCCAATTTCTTTCCCGTTAATGATATTTTTTCTTCTTTTTAATTTGTATTGGACCGGTATCTTTAAATTAAAATTCCTCATGACTCCGAACTCCTTTCTGAACCCAACAACTGTCAATTCTAAGGTAAAACACTATTCTGAACCCAATGGGATAAGTATCGAAGTCCAGTTCGATCATCTGGAACAGATATTGTGACGACTCCAAACCCCATACTGACGGTGGCAAGGGTAATCTTTGGAATATAACACATAAACAGATAATAACAGAATTAAATAAATACACCAGATAATGCACAAATAATACACTGGATAAACATAATCATCAGAGTTACACAGTATACAGGATCATACTTAGTACAAATACAGTTCAGCTATACATAGATGTCTATAGCGGAAAACAAACATAATATGTACAATAGGAGCTGAACAGCATAAAAAGAGATAAATGATAGAATCCGTCTTCACCTCCAGCTATCCAGAAAGAGCCTGCTAAAACCTGAAGACAAGGCTGTCTGTGTAGAAATAGGGGCACCCGAGTTTGCAAGTGAAACAAACTACAAGTCAGTCATGGGACTAGTATGAGAAATCTACTTAACACATTTTATAATATGGCTAATCATAGGACCACGCCACTTTCGCGGAACGGGTTTACTCCATTGGATTGCCAGTGCTTTAAAACAAGTAAATCTTTTAAACATCGCAATGCTTTTTATAAAAATGAAGCCATTATAAGACTCAGTTCCCATCACACAATGCAACGCAAACCGGAGGATAGATTTTTTACCTTATAATGGCCAAAATATGCTTGATACGAATAAAACAAAAGTATTTGATATTATTACTAGTGTTTATATGTTTCAAAAACTACTTCGAATCATAAGCATCAATCATAGACGACATGAGCGTCCCATTCCACTATGTCGCCAAATATAGGTTTATAATCAAAACCGCACGATGTCGTATTTGGAAATTCGATTTTTGTCATGAACCAAGGCAAAAGATAGTCCTTACCGAATTCGAGACTGTCTAGCCCGAGTCTCAGGAACAACCGCAACCATAACTTGGATCGTGTGACGGCAAGGAATTTCGCTCGGTCCGAACCAGTCGCTAAACCGATCCAGGCCGCTCGAAACGCCCTATCGTTTGAGAACACGACAAAACAGGACGCATACAGAAGAACATTTCATTGTATATTACAACAATGCACCAGATTACAAGAATATACAGAGTATGAATAAATATTACACAGAAATATCAGAGATTTAAATTACATTTAAATACATAGCAGCGGAAAATAATACAATACACAACTAGAATGAGATATACGGATACAAAGCTTTTCGGATATCGTTCCAGCTGTAAACCAGGATCCTGTGAATATAAATCTGCAAAACCAAAACTACTAGCTGCCCGTGTCGAAAATAAGGGCACCCAGAGTTTAGGTTAAAACAATAAACTCCAGGTCAGTCATGTGACTGGTGTGAGAACTAAAACAGTTATTAATCTTTATTTTAAATCATTAGGTAAATCAAGGGACCACGCCGTATAACACGGAACGGGTTTTCTCCCCAGAATACCAGTGCATAAAACAAACAGCGCAATGCTAAATAAAGAAAAATGAAGCTGTTATAAGACCCAGGTCCCATCACACAATGCAACGCAGCCGAGGATAGGGTTTTCCCTTATAACAGCCAAAGAATGCTTGATACGTTTAAAACAAATCATTTGATACTATTATAAGTGCATAGTGTATAAAACACTTCAAATCATAAGTATCAATCATAGGCGGCATGAATGGCCCATAACACTATGTCACCATATATAAGTTTACAATCAAAACCGCAAATGTCGTATTGGAAGTTGGGTTGTCATTTATGGTATGAACCGAGGCTAGGGGCAAGATCCTCACCGATTCGAGACGCTCTAGCCCGTGTCTCAGGATCAGAGCTCGAGTGACCCTCGGATCGTCAGGGCCGGTCCACCGATGCGGATTAAAATGCCTGAACATGCGTCTCCCCACCCTTTGGGGCATAAGCCTGGCCCGTCAGCCGACCAGAAGCATCGGCCGAAACCGATATCACGAGGCGCCTCGCTTTTCAGCAAGTAATAATAAGTAACATCCACATGAGTCAAACTCGTCAGCCAGTTCAAGCACTGACGCCACTCATAACTAGAAAGAAACGCATGCCCTCCCTGAGGTCCGTCTCCCGTTTTTGATTCATACCGGGTGTGATACTCGCGAATCAACGTTACACAAAGCTACGCCACAAAGGCCGTGCTTCGATCATCAACCACAAGACTTTGCTTTTCAACAGAAGCCTTGATCATTTGCATCTTAGCATGCCACACAGGCAATTCACTCCATGCGATTGATATCCATCAATATATAACCCCTGAGCTCGTACGTCTCAGAGAAGGGCGTTAAGCAAGAGAATAAATTCTCCGCCGCCAAACAGATATATATTTAATAGAGATCAATCACACGGACTAAAATCCAATGTCAGACACACAGTCCATTTACAAGTTCGTTCTGGGTCTGAACGAAACCGGAGGCACCTAGTACCCCGCATATCCATCGATCTCCAAGTACGTCTGGACGATCACTAACTGTTTCCATCTTCTTGGGTGTACAGCCCAATCAAGATCATCAGTTATCACCCAAACGACGTGAAGACCTCCGGTCTTCGACCATCGTCTTCATCTTCGACTTATCGTCGTATCAGTTATTCAGAATGGGATAAACCCGGTCTTTCCGAATAACTCGCGTATATTTTAAATAAGTGTTACACAAACACAACATACGCCTCATTCCAATTCATCAGTCACTAACCGTAAATTAATCAAGAGAATAATTCCCCAAACATTAACCCCGAAGGCCGAAACCAACATCAGATCAATATTCAGAAAACCATTCTGCTTAGCTAACCGACAGTTAGTTTCTAATTTTCACATTCATAGGGAAAGATTCCCATTAATTTTATCAAAGATAAATTCCTTGAATTTATTCTTTAATCCATTTTTGAATATCAATTCAAACTAGTCGGGATTAGCGATCCTTACCGAAGTAATCATTTGTTTTAATTTCCCAATCCCAACCTATTCATCCCATGAAGTAAAACTGGTAATACTTCATATCTAACACCACAGTGTTATCGGTAAATTCAATTACCATTTCACGTTCAAATCTAATTAAAGATTTAACTATCGTCTGGAGCAAAACTGGTGATACTCCATTTTCGATCATTTCAATCTAATTAAAGATTCATTAAAACTCCACTTAGTTTTAATCTTTGACTGGGTTAAAGAATCAGTGTCATTTAAAAACACGGTTCACGATAAACCCAAAATCACATTCATTAATCATCGGGTTAAAGAACGAGTGTTATTTAAAACACTGTTCACGATAAACCCAAAAATCAATACCAATTCAATTCCAATTAAATATCATTTAATTGGTACACTTCATTAAATCTAAGTAAAAGATTTAATCTTTTCTCAACTGGGTTCAAGAACAGTGTTAGTGAAGACACCATTCACGACAAACCCAAATCACATTTGATATTCAATACAAGGCTCTGAATAGAAAATATACCAGCTTATATTCAACATCAAATTCTACGACTAACAAATGTCGTATTGGAAATAACGATATAAATATATATCTTTCAAATTTCCATAACAACACCTGTATAATCACGAATTCCAACATCGAAATATTCCGAAGACAATTTCGATTCAAATCCACTCCAATGAAATCATTGGAGATTCTGGTTATTTATAAAACCCTTTTCAAATTCAATTTATTTATTTAAAAATAAATAGAATTATAATTCTAGCTCAAAACTAGTTCATTTCGATAAAAATCTATTTTTATCTTTTCAAATCTGGAGTTTTTCATCCCAATTCTTTCTAAATCATTTCTTATGATTTTACACAAATTATTACTATTTTTAATAATTTTATCAAGGCCCGTACAGTCGATTTCCAACAATGGCCATCGAACTGCACTTACAGCGACCTTTTTCGAATTTGATTTGGACATAATTCCAAATCCAACCGTTAGATTTCTAATTTCTAATATTCTTTAGAAAGCTCTTTTCGATACGAACCCAACGGTTCCGGTTTTAGGAGAATCCGACGGTCGGATCTCCCGTAATGTCCGTTTGAAACAAATGGTCGAAATTCGCGAACTGCCGCGGCGCGGCGCGTTCTATTCAGGCCATTATATTATATATATATAATATATATATTATATATATCGTCGATTTCTATTTAAAACGAATTATATAAATAGTTTTGAATTCGTTTCAAAAACATTTTCAACTTCCATTTCAATTCAAATCAAGATTGAATTCTGCTTTATAAATTCGTTTTAAAATCCATTTCAATTCAATTCAAATTTCAATTCAATTCATTTCGAAATCGTTTTCAATTCAATTCATTTCGAAATCGTTTTCAATTCAATTCATTTCGAAATCGTTTTCAATTCAATTCATTTCGAAATCGTTTTCAATTCAATTCATTTCGAAATCGTTTTCAATTCAATTCATTTCGAAATCGTTTTCAATTCAATTCATTTCGAAATCGTTTTCAATTCAATTCATTTCGAAATCGTTTTCAATTCAATTCATTTCGAAATCGTTTTCAATTCAATTCATTTCGAAATCGTTTTCAATTCAATTCATTTCGAAATCGTTTTCAATTCAATTCATTTCGAAATCGTTTTAAATTGATATAAATATCGTTCAAGTCAAAATGGCGTCAATCTAATCAACACGGCTTCATATATTGATATTTTCAAATATTCCATTTCGAATATTTCTATTTCAAATATTTCTATTTTAAAACCGGAATGAGGCCCAATCAGTTACCATATAAAGTTAATTATATGGATTTTCATACAACACATGTATATAATAGCATGGAAAAATAATCAACCATCAACCAAAGTGCACTACACTGTATAAGCATCAAATATAGATATCCAACGCTTAAAACAGCCTGTCAATGAACCGATCGACATATTCAATCAATCGGGATGAGTGAACTTCAAATTTCATCCCAACACCCGTGTGGGGTTTCAAACAATCAAACACATATTTTATTTGTGCTGTTGGGCGATGTGTAAAATTTATCGACCCAATCAATGTCCTTCAAATAGGTGTACATAAACAAACCGTCCGGTTTGTAAATGAATATTTATTTATTCACATTCACGTTAAAAATTATATTTTTAACGATAAAACATTTTATTCCAACATATGAATTTCTATTAAGTTCATTTATTCAATAAAAATGATATTTTTATTTTTCTAACATATTTTAGAAAATTTCGGCGGCATAACGGCACGATACTAGAAACGGGACAAGGCCTAGCCTTATCCCCGGTCTAGTGAAGGCCCACGCCATTCACACATCAATCAAATTCACCAAACAACCAAATTCAAATCAAATACCCAACTAACCTATGCAACCAAACAAACAAGTCCATGGTCTGTGGACGATTGTGTCGGGTGCTACTAAGCACCGTCTGCATCCTAGTATATATATATAACTAGAAAATAAATTTGAAAGGTGAGAAATTCTCACCTTTAGCTATCCAACCATCTCGACTCTTCTTTTGCAGAAGTCTTCGTCGTTTCGCCTTTTTGTCACCTTCGTTGCTGCTTTCACTACATACGTAAAAATCACATTTTTACTTCGCTATTCAATATATAAAAATCGAATTTTTACTTCGATGTTCAATATATAAAAATCGAATTTTTATTTCAAAGTTCAATATATAAAAATCGAATTTTTACTTCAAAGTTCAATATATAAAAATCGAATTTTTACTTCAAAGTTCAATATATAAAAATCGAATTTTTACTTCAAAGTTCAATATATAAAAATCGAATTTTTACTTCAAAGTTCAATATATAAAAATCGAATTTTTATTTCAAAGTTCAATATATAAAAATCGAATTTTTATTTCAAAGTTTAATATATAAAAATCGAATTTTTATTTCAAAGTTCAATATATAAAAATCGAATTTTTACTTCAAAGTTCAATATATAAAAATCGAATTTTTACTTCAAAGTTCAATATATAAAAATCGAATTTTTATTTCAAAGTTCAATATATAAAAATCGAATTTTTATTTCAAAGTTCAATATATAAAAATCGAATTTTTATGAAAACAAAGATCATACCTTTTTAAAACAAGTTGCATATCTTTTTAAAACAAGTTGCATATCTTTTTAAAACAAGTTGCATATCTTTTTTAAAACAAGTTGCATATCTTGAAAATTATAGATTTGCATATATTAGAACAAGGCTTTAAATAAATTAAAACTAATAAAAAAAACCCACTGTTTAATATAATAAACTGAAATTAAAATTAATTAAAAACTCACCCCTTTTTCTTGCAAACAAAGAAAACCATTGTCGGATGGAGGAGGGGCCGCGTCGGAGTGCTGCAGGCGGGCGTCGGCGCTGCTGGTGGAGGCGCGGGGCCTGCTGGAAGTCGGCGAGGGTTTCAGGGGCTTTCCACCGGGTTGGAGAACGAGAGCGAAGGCAGAGGAGGAGGGCGCGGAGGTTGGCGTCGCGGTGGAGGGGATGTTGATGAGCAAAGGTCGGAGGAGGGGGAACGAAGAACGGAGGGAGGCGATGGGTGATGGTGAGCGTCGGTCGCCATTTCAATCTGGGGGGGGGCGCTTTTTCTGATTCGAGATAAATGAAGATGGGGGGGGTTTAAGTGTAAAAAAAAAAAAAAAATTAAATATATTATTATTTTATTTTCTTTCAATGAGTTGACTTTTTTTCCCAAACTCTGATTCAAACCTGACGACTGTCTTCCCTAGCTAATTACCCCCATTCCGAACACAATGGGATATGCCACGTAGGACAATTCAATCGTTTCGATCAGTTTCTGTTAAGTTTATATTTACATCTTTATATAGAGTTTTAAACGTACATTTCAAATTACCGGGGTCACATATTAACTCTTTAAATTCCATAAAAATATTTTCTAGCTTCGTATTGACGATACGGTCCTAACAAAACTAGTTTCGTCAAATTCTGAGATCGTTTGAAAAATGGCCAATTTCCAGTCGATTAAAATCAACTGAAACTGGTCAAACGCGTTTTCCTTTGCCACGCTCACATATTGATTCGAAAAAATATGAAATTTGAAACCCAGTAATAACTTAACACTGCGGACCCAACAAAACTGGTTTGGTCGAAATCCGAGGTCGTTTGCAAAATTGCTATTTTTAAGGGCCTTATATATATAAAAATATAAAATTCCACAGCGACTATTTCTAATTTTTAACTGGACATATCTTATCATTTCTAAGATGAAATCTCAGTTTGTTAACTTCGTTACAAAGATATAGTTATACAGATTCAAATATTTCTTGTTTCGTTCAATTCTGACTTATATTGAATTCTGTATATTCATTTGAAATTAGAAATCGAATTTTCGAACTACCGCGCCATTTTCAATTCCTTTTATAATTATATATAATTATTTATATTCTAACGACGACGTATATAAATATATAAGTCGAATTATATTCAAAATAAATTTCTCGTCGATATTATTTAAAATAATTCATTTTAAATAATCAAAATTCGCTATAATGGCCAAAATAAAAATTTTAAACTGGCCCAGATTTTCGGGTTGTTACAATCTCCCCCACTTAAAACTTTTCGTCCCCGAAAAGGAACAAAGTCGAAAGTGGTTTGATTAATCAACTCTACGTTCGATCTGGCTTTCATTCTCCAACTTTTTAGTTTCTGAGAATTTTCAAAATTTCAAAAATTTGGCTAACACCCTAAATTTTTGAAAAATTTCGCCATAACCTCCCCTGCACCGGGAGCATCGGGGAATTTCAAATAGCTTCCCCGGTCCTTCAGATCTCAAAAAGAAAAAGAAAAAGCCAAGCGGCTAGCCAATAGGCTCACAAAATCATCATCACCCAAACAAAACAGTAAATTATGTAGTAAACATGTACCTATTTGTGGGGCAAACAAATTTTATTCTCTGGCTTTAGCCTCCTTGCTATGACCTGTTCAATGATATATATGTATATGCAAGCAAACGCAACCAAATTTTCAATACAATTCAATATTCGGTTCAATTAGGCATAAATGGTTAAAAATTAGCAAACAAATAAACAAACAACACAAACATCAATCAATTAGTGGATTAACGTTTTAAATTCATAATTTTGATACATATACAAAAAATCATGTTTTGATGCCAAATCACAACAATGAATTCTAGCTATATATAAGTTTTGGTTCTCACACCAGCCTAATGGAAATATATAGAAAATCACACCTTCGAAACTCGAACACACACTACTGATGCTATATAGTCATCAGTAGAATCATCTCCGGGCGACTAGAGTGTGATGCTATATCTATCCAATATATTAAAATTTCGAATACACGCGGATCAGACGTATACGCAAAATCTATATATACTGGATTGTCCACATCAATATAAATAGAAAATCAAATACGAATAATTGATTTAAATTTTCAAAACAAAAGTTTGTTTTCATTTTAAAAATATACTCTTCACACTCGTTCTAGGATACTACTGATCCCATCTCTAACGAGTCATTCTCATTGGATATTGCTAATCCAATATCTGATGAATTCTTTCGTATGGTTCTAATGTGTCTTGTTCTCTGAGCTTTGTAAACCAAAGCTCTGATACTAACTGTGACGGCAACGCGAAATCCGGTAGGCTTTGCAACCATCCCTTCATCCTCCATTCCAGCAGGTAAAACCCACCGCGGCTCACACATGGTCCCCCAGTCCCTTGTTTTACGGCGACCCTCTCGAGTCTCGCGCCTATTGGCGAACCAACACCCTCCCCGGCGCCATGTAGGGGTAAGAGTCTCCCGTTCGCCACCAAACCGCGAAGCGAGAACCCCCTATCATGTGTACCCGGCCTACTCAGGGCCAGCAACAAGAACTGGTGATACTCCACTTTCGATCATTTCAATCTAATTAAAGATTCATTAAAACTCCACTTAGTTTTAATCTTTGACTGGGTTAAAGAATCAGTGTCATTTAAAAACACGGTTCATGATAAACCCAAAATCACATTCATTAATCATCGGGTTAAAGAACGAGTGTTATTTAAAACACTGTTCACGATAAACCCAAAAATCAATACCAATTCAATTCCAATTAAATATCATTTAATTGGTACACTTCATTAAATCTAAGTAAAAGATTTAATCTTTTCTCAACTGGGTTCAAGAACAGTGTTAGTGAAGACACCATTCACGACAAACCCAAATCACATTTGATATTCAATACAAGGCTCTGAATAGAAAATATACCGGCTTATATTCAACATCAAATTCTACGACTAACAAATGTCGTATTGGAAATAACGATATAAATATATATCTTTCAAATTTCCATAACAACACCTGTATAATCACGAATTCCAACATCGAAATATTCCGAAGACAATTTCGATTCAAATCCACTCCAATGAAATCATTGGAGATTCTGGTTATTTATAAAACCCTTTTCAAATTCAATTTATTTATTTAAAAATAAATAGAATTATAATTCTAGCTCAAAACTAGTTCATTTCGATAAAAATCTATTTTTATCTTTTCAAATCTGTAGTTTTTCATCCCAATTCTTTCTAAATCATTTCTTATGATTTTACACAAATTATTACTATTTTTAATAATTTTATCAAGGCCCGTACAGTCGATTTCCAACAATGGCCATCGAACTGCACTTACAGCGACCTTTTTCGAATTTGATTTGGACATAATTCCAAATCCAACCATTAGATTTCTAATTTCTAATATTCTTTAGAAAGCTCTTTTCGATACGAACCCAACGGTTCCGGTTTTAGGAGAATCCGACGGTCGGATCTCCCGTAATGTCCGTTTGAAACAAATGGTCGAAATTCGCGAACTACCGCGGCGCGGCGCGTTCTATTCAGGCCATTATATTATATATATATAATATATATATTATATATATCGTCGATTTCTATTTAAAACGAATTATATAAATAGTTTTGAATTCGTTTCAAAAACATTTTCAACTTCCATTTCAATTCAAATCAAGATTGAATTCTGCTTTATAAATTCGTTTTAAAATCCATTTCAATTCAATTCAAATTTCAATTCAATTCATTTCGAAATCGTTTTCAATTCAATTCATTTCGAAATCGTTTTCAATTCAATTCATTTCGAAATCGTTTTCAATTCAATTCATTTCGAAATCGTTTTCAATTCAATTCATTTCGAAATCGTTTTCAATTCAATTCATTTCGAAATCGTTTTCAATTCAATTCATTTCGAAATCGTTTTCAATTCAATTCATTTCGAAATCGTTTAAAATTCAATTCATTTCGAAATCGTTTTCAATTCAATTCATTTCGAAATCGTTTTCAATTCAATTCATTTCGAAATCGTTTTCAATTCAATTCATTTCGAAATCGTTTTCAATTCAATTCATTTCGAAATCGTTTTCAATTCAATTCATTTCGAAATCGTTTTAAATTGATATAAATATCGTTCACGTCAAAATGGCGTCAATCTAATCAACACGGCTTCATATATTGATATTTTCAAATATTCCATTTCGAATATTTATATTTCAAATATTTCTATTTTAAAACTGGAATGAGGCCCAATCAGTTACCATATAAAGTTAATTATATGGATTTTCATACAACACATGTATATAATAGCATGGAAAAATAATCAACCATCAACCAAAGTGCACTACACTGTATAAGCATCAAATATAGATATCCAACGCTTAAAACAGCCTGTCAATCAACCGATCGACATATTCAATCAATCGGGATGAGTGAACTTCAAATTTCATCCCAACACCCGTGTGGGGTTTCAAACAATCAAACACATATTTTATTTGTGCTGTTGGGCGATGTGTAAAATTTATTGACCCAATCAATGTCATTCAAATAGGTGTACATAAACAAACCGTCCGGTTTGTAAATGAATATTTATTTATTCACATTCACGTTAAAAATTATATTTTTAACGATAAAACATTTTATTCCAACATATGAATTTCTATTAAGTTCATTTATTCAATAAAAATGATATTTTTATTTTTCTAACATATTTTAGAAAATTTCGGCGGCATAACGGCACGATACTAGAAACGGGACAAGGCCTAGCCTTATCCCCGGTCTAGTGAAGGCCCACGCCATTCACACATCAATCAAATTCACCAAACAACCAAATTCAAATCAAATACCCAACTAACCTATGCAACCAAACAAACAAGTCCATGGTCTGTGGACGATTGTGTCGGGTGCTACTAAGCACCGTCTGCATCCTAGTATATATATATAACTAGAAAATAAATTTGAAAGGTGAGAAATTCTCACCTTTAGCTATCCAACCATCTCGACTCTTCTTTTGCAGAAGTCTTCGTCGTTTCGCCTTTTTGTCACCTTCGTTGCTGCTTTCACTACATACGTAAAAATCACATTTTTACTTCGCTATTCAATATATAAAAATCGAATTTTTACTTCGATGTTCAATATATAAAAATCGAATTTTTACTTCAAAGTTCAATATATAAAAATCGAATTTTTACTTCAAAGTTCAATATATAAAAATCGAATTTTTACTTCAAAGTTCAATATATAAAAATCGAATTTTTACTTCAAAGTTCAATATATAAAAATCGAATTTTTATTTCAAAGTTCAATATATAAAAATCGAATTTTTATTTCAAAGTTTAATATATAAAAATCGAATTTTTATTTCAAAGTTCAATATATAAAAATCGAATTTTTACTTCAAAGTTCAATATATAAAAATCGAATTTTTACTTCAAAGTTCAATATATAAAAATCAAATTTTTATTTCAAAGTTCAATATATAAAAATCGAATTTTTATTTCAAAGTTCAATATATAAAAATCGAATTTTTATGAAAACAACGATCATACCTTTTTAAAACAAGTTGCATATCTTTTTAAAACAAGTTGCATATCTTTTTAAAACAAGTTGCATATCTTTTTTAAAACAAGTTGCATATCTTGAAAATTATAGATTTGCATATATTAGAACAAGGCTTTAAATAAATTAAAACTAATAAAAAAAAACCCACTGTTTAATATAATAAACTGAAATTAAAATTAATTAAAAACTCACCCCTTTTTCTTGCAAACAAAGAAAACCATTGTCGGATGGAGGAGGGGCCGCGTCGGAGTGCTGCAGGCGGGCGTCGGCGCTGCTGGTGGAGGCGCGGGGCCTGCTGGAAGTCGGCGAGGGTTTCAGGGGCTTTCCACCGGGTTGGAGAACGAGAGCGAAGGCAGAGGAGGAGGGCGCGGAGGTTGGCGTCGCGGTGGAGGGGATGTTGATGAGCAAAGGTCGGAGGAGGGGGAACGAAGAATGGAGGGAGGCGATGGGTGATGGTGAGCGTCGGTCGCCATTTCAATCTGGGGGGGGGGCGCTTTTTCTGATTCGAGATAAATGAAGATGGGGGGGGGGGGTTTAAGTGTTAAAAAAAAAAATTAAATATATTATTATTTTATTTTCTTTCAATGAGTTGACTTTTTTTCCCAAACTCTGATTCAAACCTGACGACTGTCTTCCCTAGCTAATTACCCCCATTCCGAACACAATGGGATATGCCACGTAGGACAATTCAATCGTTTCGATCAGTTTCTGTTAAGTTTACATTTACATCTTTATATAGAGTTTTAAACGTACATTTCAAATTACCGGGGTCACATATTAACTCTATAAATTCCATAAAAATATTTTCTAGCTTCGTATTGACGATACGGTCCTAACAAAACTAGTTTCGTCAAATTCTGAGATCGTTTGAAAAATGGCCAATTTCCAGTCGATTAAAATCAACTGAAACTGGTCAAACGCGTTTTCCTTTGCCACGCTCACATATTGATTCGAAAAAATATGAAATTTGAAACCCAGCAATAACTTAACACTGCGGACCCTACAAAACTGGTTTCGTCGAAATCCGAGGTCGTTTGCAAAATTGCTATTTTTAAGGGCCTTATATATATAAAAATATATATAAATTCCACAGCGACTATTTCTAATTTTTAACTGGACATATCTTATCATTTCTAAGATGAAATCTCAGTTTGTTAACTTCGTTACAAAGATATAGTTATACAGATTCAAATATTTCTTGTTTCGTTCAATTCTGACTTATATTGAATTCTGTATATTCATTTGAAATTAGAAATCGAATTTTCGAACTACCGCGCCATTTTCAATTCCTTTTATAATTATATATAATTATTTATATTCTAACGACGACGTATATAAATATATACGTCGAATTATATTCAAAATAAATTTCTCGTCGATATTATTTAAAATAATTCATTTTAAATAATCAAAATTCGCTATAATGGCCAAAATAAAAATTTTAAACTGGCCCAGATTTTCGGGTTGTTAAAGATCGTCATGGCCGGTCCACACGGAGTGGATTATAATGCCTGAATAATGCGTTTCCCCGCCCTTTGGGGCGTAAATGAGTCAACGAATGACTCCATCAGTCCCGGATCGACCGATATATCCAAGGCACCTCGCAACAGCAACAACCACACAGGTGAAAATAGTATAAATGTCAACCAGTTTAAGCACTGACACCACCTCTAGCTAGAAAGAAACGCACGTCCCCCTGAGGTCCTCTCCTGTTTCTGGTTCATACCGGGGTGTGAGGCTCGCGAATTCACGTTATACACAAAGCTATGCCACACAGGTCGTGCTTTGATCATCAACCAGAAGACCTTGCTTTTCAATAGAAGCCTTGATCGCTGCATCTTAGCATGCCACACAGGAAATTCACACCACGCAACTACTGGCTATCAATCACATAGAATGAATTCCAATGTCAGACACACAATCCATTTACAAGTCCGTTGTGGGTCTGAACGAAACCGGAGGCACTATATACCTCGCATACCCATCGATCTCCATGTACGTCTGGACGATCACCACTCATTATCCATATTTCGGGATGCCTCCCAATCAGGACATCAGTTACCATCCAACCAAGGTGAAGATCTCCAGTCTTCAACCACCGTCTTCATCATCGACTTCTTATCGTCGATTCAGTTATTCAGAATGGGATAAACCCGGTCTTTCTGAGCAACTCGCGCATATAATAAACAAGTGCTACACAAACACAACATACGCTTCATTCCAATTCATTATTCACTAACCATAAATTAGTAAGAGAACGATTTCCCAAATATTAACCCCGAAGGCCGAAACCAACATCATATCAAAACCCAGGAAACCATTCGACTTAGCTAACCTTCAGTTAGTTTCTAAATATCGCATTCCATATCATTTATAATATTTTATAATGATTTATCGCTATTTTTATCTATTTGAAAATAGCCAATTTATTCAAACGACGCTTCAGGCCATAATGCGGCCGTGGCGCTGTTTTTCTTCAGATTTGATTTACACATATCTGAAAATATGACTGTTGGATCGTCACAAATTTTATATCATTAGAAAGATCTTTTCAAAACGAATCCAACGGTTTCAGTTTCGGGAAAATCCGACGGTCGGATCTCCCAGTACACTCGTTTGAAGTTTCGATTTCAAAATACGAACTGCAGCGTCGTTATTCGATTTAATTTAATTATATATATATAATCGATTCTGGCGCTGTTTTACTTCAGATTTGAATTAAACATTCCAGACAATCCAACTGTTGGATCTTCACAAAGTGGGTGTCGTTGGAAACATATTTCCAAGGCGAACCCAACGGTTTCGGTTTCGGGGAAATCCGATGGTCGGATCTCCCGCACTAATCGTTTGAAATCATGGTTTCAAAACATGAAATGCAGCTTCGTTATTCGATATATTTCAATTATATATATAAATATGAACGATTCTTCGATTTCAAAACTATTTTCTTTTCATACATTTGATAAAAATGATATTTTTATCCAATAGACATTTCTTTCAACACTTCACTATCTTTAAAGATTCATGTATACAATAAAAATGTGTTTTTTATTGTAAAACAATTTATTTCAAAACACGACTATTTTATATAGTTCATGTAGATGATAAAAATATGATTTCTATTATAAAACAATTTATTTCAAAACACGACTATTTTATATAGTTCATATAGATGATAAAAATATGATTTTATTATAAAACAATTTATTTCAAAATATGACTATTTTATATAGTTCATATAGATGATAAAAATATGCTTTTTATTATAAAACAATTTATTTCAAAACACGACTATTTTATATAGTTCATATAGATGATAAAAATATGATTTTTTTTATAAAACAATTTATTTCAAAACACGACTATTTTATATAGTTCATATAGATGATAAAAATATGCTTTTTATTATAAAACAATTTATTTCAAAACACGACTATTTTATATAGTTCATATAGATGATAAAAATATGATTTTTATTATAAAACAATTTATTTCGAACCCGAATACCATTCAACACATGAATTTCTATTCAAAGAATGAATTTCTATTCAACACATGAATGTTTTCTATAGTTCGTATATATAAAATAAAAATGTGATTTTATTGTTAAAACAGTTTATTTAAAACACGAATACCATTCAACACATGAATTTCTATTCAACGAATGAATGTTTTCTATTGTTTATATAAATAGTAAAAATGTTATTTTTATTGCAAAACAATTTATTTCAAAACATGAATGTCGTTCAATACATGAATTTCTATTCAACACACGAATTTTTATTCAACACACGAATATAGTTTCAACACATGAAAATAGTTCTAACACATGAAAATAGTTCTAACACATGAATATTATTCAAAATTTCGGCAGCATAACGGCAGGGTAGTTAAAACTGAGGCCATCCCTAGTACGGCTCCTCGCTCTACCTTAAAGCCTCACAGCTTTTGACAATGGGGATTTCATGCATCTAGTTCGCACGCAGGCGGCATGTATATTTTTTTCTTTCTTTTCCACAAACTAATCCTATGTGGTTTCAACCAAATAATTCTCAACCACAAACGGGTATTTTTCAACCACAATCAATCAATTTCAACTACAAACAATTCTAATCAACCATTCGCTGTCAACCAATTTTCACACCAATCACAACCAATAAATATCGTCCATGGTTTGTGGACGAGGGGCGTATATATATATATATATATATATATATATATATATATATATAAGTATTTCACTTCTATTTCAACACATATAATTTTTACAACGCATATATAACTTATACATCGAATGTACAACTTATACAACGCTTATATAACTCATACATCGATATATAATTTATACATCGTCGTTTTCCATATCGTTTATAATTTATAAATCTCACATTGTGTTCCACTCCACCAAAAATAGCAGAAGGCTCAGAAAAATATCTGGTTTCTTCTAGAATGTAGAAGACGTCCGCACGAGTCCACGGTCTCTTGTTTCACTGAATTTTGTCAAGAAACGAAAAAGATATGATTTTTTACAGTGAAATCAAAAACCGTAGTGCTTCAAACTGCTATTAAATAGTTTAACATAATTAAAGCCGTACCTCCAATGTTTTGTTCGAAACTAGGTCTTAGGTTTTCTCGAAATACGCAGTGCTTGGAGATGATCGGGTTATACCACGGTGCCGAGCTTGGAACGGCGCACCAGGGAGTGGCAATCTCGTCCAACTCTCACGTCGGAGGGAGGAGCTACCAGGCTTGAAACGACAGATTTTGGGGGGTGCGATTCTCGATGATGACTGAACGATGGAGGGTGCTACCTATATAGATTTGAAGGTGGAGCCTAGATCTACAAATAACTCAACTGAAGCCTGGCCTGAACATGATCGGAGAGATCGAAAATTAATCGGGAAGCTGGGAGCTATTTTCGCCGTCGAGGGTTGAAGGGGTCGGGGAGAGAGAACGTTGACCTGGCCCAATGAACTTTTTTTATATTTATAAATTTTCAAAAATCCAAAAATACCCTCTTCACGCCTAACACCAATCCAAACCCAACGACTGTCGTTCCTAGCTAAATACCCCCATTCCGAACACAATGGGATATGTTTCGAAGGCCCATTCGACTGTTTCAGTCAGTTTTCCTTCAAATTAAAATATAAAACATTCAATATTTGATTTGAATGTACATTTCAATTTGCCAGGGCTACATATTGATTCTAAAAATTCCCGAAAAATAAATCTAGCTATGTTTTGAAGACACAGTCCCAACAAAACTTGCTTAGTCGAATTCTGAGACCGTTTGAAAAATGGCCCTTTTCTGGTCGATCTAATTTAATAGAAATCGACCAAACACATTTTCCTTTGCCACGCTCACATACTAGCTTCAAAAATTATGAAATTTGAAACCTAGCAATAATTTGACATTCCAAATCCAACAAAAGTGGTTTCGTCGAATTTTGAGGTCGTTTGCAAAATGGCCATTTTCACGGGCTATATAAACTCTATAGCGACCTTTATGAAAATTCGTTTGGCCATAACTTTTGCTTCCCGCTATGAAACTTTAATTTTTCAGATTTGTTAGAAAGATAATCACTAACAGATTTAAATATTTTTGGTTTCACTAAAATCTATTTTGTTTTGCACCCGGTATAGTTAGTCAAAGTTTGAATTCAAATTTTGAAACTACCGTGCCATTTCAGGCCTTGTTTATAATTAGAATTAATTATATTTATTTTCAAACGTCGATTCAAACTCACTTTTCGTCGTTATTATTTAAAATATTTATTTTAAATATTTAAAATCCACTAAAATAGCCAATTTAAAATTTTCAAACTGGTTCAGATTTTCCGGGTTGTTACAATCTCCCCCACTTAAAACTTTTCGTCCCCGAAAAGGAACAAAGTCGAAAGTGGTTTGATTCATCAACTCTACTTTCAATCTGGCTCCCGTTCTTCAACTTTTCAGTTTTTGAGAATTTTCAAATTCTTCAAAAATTTGGCTAACACCCTAAATTTTTGAAATTTTTTGCCATAACCTCCTTTGTACGGGGAGGGGTTTGGTAATTTATTGGGCCGTATTAGGTACCCAATAAATCCTAATAAGCATGCACATATTTATAGTGATATATTCTGGTGTCAACAGGGGAGTGTGTATAGATCATAACTCTAGAGAATAACTTCTAGTCACCCTATAAATGGCTTTTGTGCCTTAATGACCAGAGAGACGTGTTTATTGTCATCTCCAGACCCGTGTGGGTTTTTTATTAATCTTGCAATTTACTGTTACACTTTACATAGTCCATATCAGTCATCAGTTCAACCTGTAATATATAGTCATCGCCATACAAGCCTCTCGCTCGTATGGTAAATCTTCAACCTCGTCACACAAGCTCCAAATGCTTATGTGGTATACGATGAAGTATGCCTATTTTCAAGAAGTATGCCATGTAGTGTAGTTCAAAATTAATTGTTACTAGCCTATGGCGACGTTTATTATTACACATAGAACAACCAACACTCCGCATCCAATGGCATTCATAGGAGTTGATATAATAATATTTCGCATCCAACTCATTAAGGTTTACCTATTTGTCGGGCATGCAAATAAATTCTTTACTCAACAGCTAATCCATTTACCTATTGAAACATATATAATGCACATGTGTATATTTCTATCTATTTTTAAATCAGTTCAATGTGTGATTTAATTGAATAAATTCTACCATTCATTCTCTTATAGATTAAATTAACTATCGTTCTAATAATTTAATTTACCATATCCACTATCACACAACACAAACAACAAGCATCTTGTTTTTAACTTTTCAAAATCATACAATTAGTTCAAACACTCTTTTGAAAACATTCAGACTATTCAATTAAAAAGTTTACATCAATGCAAAGAAAACAACAGCAAAGTAAAGAACAGAATGGAAATGCAAAATATGGTAGATGTACCTTGCACCAGAGTCAATCAGAGATATCCACCCTGCACTTAGGATAGGCTTTCTTAATGCTTTCCTCTATTTCCCAAGTACAATCTCGCGAATCTCCACTCCATTGCACTTTGACTAAGTGAACCTTATTGTTCCTTAGTTCTTTGGTTACTTTGCCAATAATCTTTAGCGGCTCTCTTCTCACTGCCAATTCTGGAGTAATTTCAATATCCTATTGTGCGGCTTCTTCCAGGATTGGTCTGGATCATGAACGTGCTTTCGAAGTTGAGATACGTGAAATACATCATTCACTCTAGGCAACCAATCGGGCAATTGAATTCTATAAGCCAAAGTCCCAATCCGTTCAAGAATAGGGAATGGTCCAATAAATCTGGGCGCCAACTTTCTAGTTTTTCCAAATCGAATCACTCCCCTAATCGGAGAAACCCTTAGATACACATAATCGCCAATAGAAAAAGCCAAATCTCTTCTTCTTGAATCAGCATAGCTCTTCTGTCGGATTTGAGCGGTGAGTAATCATTTCTTAATGAAATCGACTTTGTCTACAGCTTCGCGAATCATATCTGGTCCCAATACAAGCCTATTACCAGGTTCGACCAAACAAGCAGGGGATCGGCACGGCCTACCATACAATGCTTCGAATGGTGACATCGTCAGGCTCGCTTGGTAGCTGTTGTTATACGAGAACTCAGCCAAATGCAAATGGTCTTCCCATGACCCACCAAAGTCTAGAACACAAGCCCGTAGTAAATCTTCTAGTATACGATTCCCCCTCTCAGTCTGACCCATCTGTCTGAGGATGATAGGCGGTGCTTAGATTCAGCTTTGTTCCCAATTCTACTTGAAATGCCTACCAGAATTTGCTAGTAAATATTGGGTCTCTATCACTAACTATACTGAGCGGCACTCCATGTAGCCTAACATTTTTTTGAAATAAATCTGCGCCAGACTCTGAGCAGTTCTGTTCGACCTGACAGGTATAAAATGGGCGGTCTTCGTGAAGCAATCTACGATCAACCAAATACTGTCATTTCCTTTTTTGGTTCTGGGCAAACCATCTATAAAGTCCGTGGAAATATATTCCCACTTCCAACCTGGAATGTCCAGCGGTTGCAACAATCCAGCCAGTTTCTGTTGGTCGCTTTTGACTAGCTGGCAAGTAGGGCACCTTCTAACAAATATAGAGATGTCTCTTTTCAGCAATTTCCACCAGAATGTTCGCTTGATATCGTTATACATTTTACTCACACCCGGATGGATGCTGAGTTTAGATTTGTGGCATTCATCAAGCACATATCTTCTGAGTTCAGGAAATTCTGGAACACAAATTCATCCTTGTAACCTCAGAATCCCTTCGCTATCGAGCTGGAAATCTGAAGCATTGCCTTCTCGAATCCGCTGGCTTATTCCTTTGATAAAATTGTCTTCTTTTTGGAGAGCATATATCTTGTCAATCAAAGAAGCCGCGATAATAAAACTGGCGATCATTTCATTCTTTCTACTTAACGCATCGGCCACAGCATTGGCTTTCCATGGAGTGTACAGAATCTCAAAATCGTATGCTACAAGGAACTCTAGCCAACGTTTGTAACACCCCACCTCCGCTAGGGTCACTCGCAAAGGGAATGCACTAGTTTTGGTGGAGTATTATCTAAGTAAACATAAACAGAGATATCACAAGGCAGAACATAAATAAAGCAGCGGTATAAATTAAAAACAAAATTTTTATTACTTTCAAGAAAATAGTCAAAACCCCACATATCCAAGGTACAAATTATTCCATTACATCAAGTTCCAAATAAAGAAGCATAAACTTAAGATAAAAAACTAAATTAATCCCCATAAATAGCAGAAGCAGCCATAGCATAGCCCAAGACCAAACCGTACATGAGTTGTCAGAAAGCAAGCTAAATCCAAGCTAAGAGCTAGTGTTTCCTCCCTGAGAACCTAGGGGGGAAACGAAAGAAAAAGAGGCAAAAGAAAAAGGGTCAGTCATAACGACTGGTAAGCCCTAGTGACTTTCAGTATGAAAACTATTAAAGGTAACATGATATGTGAAAACTGGAATTAAACATAAGGATGATAACAGAACTGGTAGGATAATTAAGATAACAGGATAATTCATGTCTAGCATCGCATATTCGAGATTCGCTGCACCAACTGTACTAGTGTTCTAACCCATGTCAAGTATTAATCACGAAATGATCCCTTGGCCCAATATCATGAAGTGACCCATTACAGGGTCCTATGGTACGATTTACTAATCGATCGGCTCCCTACAAGTTCTAGCTCGTCATGTGTCTGTGTCATACGGCCCTATCCTGAAATGTAGTTACATGTGCTAGGTCCACCATAGGGTGTATCAAGTCCTATGGTGCCAACCACCGACATGAATCAAGCACGCACAGTGTAAATCTATGGGTGCCCAATGCCTGTTTTTTCAACTCCGGACAACGTGCACGGCCATAGTCCGCCTGAACCTACAATGGCGCACCTACTCAGCCGTCCTTCTGGTCACTTACAATCAGCCCAGTAATCGTGCCCCACCCTGCCTAGTCCCTGGGTATCATGATACATCTAAGTGGGTTACTGCTGAAAAGTACCGCGTAAATAGGGTTTCTAATGGGTTAAGTGTTGTCATTCAAATTCATGACTTAACCCTGTCCAAATCATGTATCAAGTTGGTTATGTGTATTTGAGCGGTTCAAAATTTAACCCTATCAAATCATCATGTCAAGTTGGTTAAGTATATTCAAGTGGCTCATGACTTAACCCTATCATGTGGCATTAATTCATTAATGCACCCCAACCTCTCACATTAGACTAACTGTTGTGGTCACTGGATTTGCCGGGCGGTTCCGGGCAGATTTACACCACAACATAGTCTAACCTCGGGTTTTTGGTGCGATATGACCAACTACCCACATTGGATCCTATTGTTTGCAGTTACTGGATTTGCCGGGCGATTCCGGGCAGATTTACATTGCAAACTCAATCCAACCTCGAGTTGGCCATTTTCAAGTTTATCTAATTGTCATGCCCACGTTCAAGTTTTCATGTCAAAATTCATGTCGAGTTTTCATGTCAAATCGTGTCAAATTCATGTCCATATCCAGGTTCAAGTTATAATAACGTTCATGTTCAAAGTCAATTCAGGTTTTACCTAGTCTACCCAAATCGTACTCCCATCGCACGTAAGCTCGAATCGATACAAATAAATCTAATTAGGGAATAACATAAAAAGGGACGTGTATAAGGTGGCAAAAGTGATTACTAGCATAACATGTTATGACTTGAGATAAAGGATTATAACATTACTGGCATATGGTATATTGGCCTCAAGCATAAAGATTCCAAATCTAACAAAATAAGGTACTAGTCAAGATAACAGTTGTCATAAGGTGATAGTATAGTCATAGTAACAATTGACATAAGGTGATAGTATAGTCATGGTAGCGATTGACATAAGGTGATAGTCATAAACTTGTGACTAATAGCAGATTCAACATGATAATATGAGGGGTTTTTCTTTTTGATTTACAACATGAATAGGCCCTAAATCAATGTCATAGTAATATCCAAGAGTCAAGATCCAACATGAACAAGAATGGATGTAAAGCAGTCATCATACATAGGTCCAATTTCAATTTACATCATATTCATATTACTTTACAGTTTAAATCTAAAAATAACTAGGGCTTATAGATCGTGGTTCGAGAATTAGAAAAAGAGAGTCAATGTTGAATCTTTATATGTTAGTGAAGTCCAAACAGAAATCCCCAAATCAGCAATTCTCTTAACGCAGCCTCAACGTAGAAGAAGTAGTCCCTTTCTCAAACTTTTCAACCAGAATTAGAGCAGCATTAAGGTCAGAAAGAATTTTGTGTAGAGAGACTAGTGTTAGGGGCTGTATTTATAGGGTCAGCTCAACGAATGTGGACATAAACGAGGCCAGATACATCAAAGTGAATCCAGCTTCAAAAGCGGGCTCGGCCACCAGGTCGACACTACGGTCGACCTGGTCCTGGGCAGGTCGACTACGTAGTCGACCCCTAGGTCGACCTGGTCCTGGGCGGGAGATTTCTCGCCTAGTCCATTCTGAGGTTTGAATTTCGAAATTTGAATTTGAATTGAGTTGTTTTGAACTTGAAAACTTCTGAGAACTTCGAAAGGTCATAACTTGGTCATACGGACTCCGATTTTCGAAAACTCGGACTCTTTTCCAAGCAGAATTTCGAGACAAACGCAATGGCGTAACCCGTTTCCCTTGATTCTTATTTTAAAAATTAATCCTCCTTGATTTATGGTTATTACATGTTATAGAAATACGGGTTGTTACATTCTCCCCTCCTTAAAGGATTTCGTGCCCGAAATCTCTAAGTTAGGGAGGATGTGTCCTACCATCCATCATCCATCTACAAAAGCATTATCCATAGGCAACCATTGTCCTTAAAAGATTTCTAGTGTTGTATGAACATATGCAGAAAGTGTGTGTATATGTACTTATCTAATGCAAAAGATCAGGCGGTTACTGATTCAGTAAACCACCTTAATGCAAAATATGTTAGTGTAATGAATCCAACATGTATGCAGATTCCTAACATAGTTTATAATCTTTACATGAGTGCACAAACATTCATTCATATGCAACATCCAAGTGATATCATAACAAGTTCCATCCATGTACAAGTATAAGCACTCATGCATATGCAACATGAAAATGTGACTGAGCCGATCTAGTGCCTAATGTGTGTCATGCATCCACTAGCAACCACTTGCAACCATTTGCAAACATCAACCATAACATGTTTCAATCACATGTTTACATCCATATGATTCTACCTAAGGTTCTCAAGATAAGATCGAGAAGATAACAAGACAAACGTAGATAGTAGAAGCATGATAACGAAAAGGTTTTCAAGTTTATAGGAAAAAGAGATCGAGAATGTACCCTCAAAAAGAAATGGGTAAAGCGCGCGTATCTTCTCTTCGGTTTCCCAAGTTGCGTCTTCTTGGGCTTCACTCCATTGCACTTTAACTAGCTTGTCTTTTTGATTCCTTAGCTTCTTAATCTCTGTTCCTAAGATACGAATCGGAACTCGCCTCAATGTTGCTTCTTTTTCCACTTCTACGTCTTCAAGGATGCTTGGCTCAACCACTTCGGCTGACTCATGCAAGCACTTTCGGAGATGCGAGACGTGAAAGACATTGTGTACTCCATTCAGTTTCTCGGGTAAGTCTACCTTATAGGCCATCCGTCCAATCCTCTCAATGATGGGGAACGGTCCTACGAACCTTGGTGCTAGCTTTCCAACTACTCCAAAACGAACTACATTGGGTAATGGAGAAACTTCTATGAAGACCATATCTCCGACTTCGAACTATAGGTCTATCCTTCTCTGGTCCGCATAAGATTTCTGTCTATCTTGCGCCATTTTCATCCGTCTTCGTATCAACTCAATCTTCTTAGAAGTGTCCCTTATCATGTCGGGCCCAAGTATAAGTCTGTCTGTCGTCTCCCACCAACAAGTTGGCGATTGGCACGGTCTTCCATACAGGGCTTCGAACGGTGCCATTCCGATGCTAGCTTAGTAACTATTGTTATATGCAAACTCCACGAGAGGAAGATGGTCTTCCCAAGTACCACCATAGTCAAGAATGCATAGCCTCAGAAGATCTTCTAGTACCCTATTTACCCTTTCGGTTTGTCCATCCGTCTGTGGGTGATAAGCCGTGCTTAAATTCAGTCGTGTTTCCATTGCTTCTTGCAGACTATTCCAGAACTGGCTAGTGAAAATCGGGTCACGATCACTAACTATACTAGTAGGAACTCCATGCAATCATACTATCTCTCGAAGGTAAATAGACGCTAGCCCTGATGCGGTCCTCTTGCTTTTCCCGGAACGAAGTGAGCACTTTTCGTGAGTCTATCAACTATGACCCATATGCTAGTATTTCCCTTCCTTGACCTAGGCAGTCCATCCACGAAATCCATCGAGATACTCTCCCATTTCCATTGCGGAACCTCCAAAGGATGTAATAGCCCACCAGGCTTCTTCGACCCGGCCTTTACTTGTTGGCACACTATGCACTTCGACACAAACTCTGCTACATCCTTTTTCATTCCAGCCCAAAAGAAAATGCATTTCATATCCTTGTACATCTTATCCCCTCCGGGATGTACAGTCATCTTTGAGTGATGCGCCTCTTCGAGAACTTTCCTTACTAAGTCTCCCACTTGTGGGACACATAGTCTTCCATCGCGCCTTAGCCATCCCTTGTCATCTATAGCATACCTACTGAGGTGACTTGACGTCTCACCCCTAATCAGCTTGTCCATGATTTCGACTATTTGTGGGTCTTCCTTCTGTGAAGTCCCTACTTGATCTAGACGTGTAGGTCTTAACACAAGAGATGCTAACGTAGCAGTCAATGACTCAACAGCAGGTGTAAAATCAAAGGTTGATATAAACTCAAGGCTTTTCCTTTCAACAAACAAGGGGCTCAAAGTCAACCTTTTTCTACTTAGCGCGTCCTCCACCACATTACCCTTGCCAGGGGTATAAGCTATATCGAAGTCATATGATGCCAAGAACTCCATACACCGCTGTTGTCTCAGATTCGAATCTTTCTATGAGAAGAGGTACTTAAGCGATTTGTGGTCGGTATACAGCTCGAACCTCTCCCCTAGAAGATAATGGCGCCAAGCTTTAAGTGCAAAAACAATCGCGGCCAACTCCAAGTCATGCGTGGGATAGTTTTTCTCATGAATTTTAAGTTTTCTGCCCCCGTAGCATATTACTCTTCCTTCTTGCATTAGGACGGTGCCTAATCCCGTGCCGCACGCATCCGTGTACAGCGTAAACATCTTACCTCCATCGGGTAAGGCCAAAACTGTAGATGTGGTGAGGGTTCTCTTAAGTCTCTGGAAAGCAGCGTCACATTCTATGTCCCATGTAAAAGCTAGGTTCTTCTTTGTTCACTTAGTAAGAGGGGCTGAAATCTTAGTGAAGTCCTTAATGAACTTCCTGTAGTAGCCCGCCAAACCGAGAAAGCTCCTCACCTCCATTGCATTCTTAGGAATTTTCCAGTCTTATACCACGACTACCTTTGCAGGGTCCACGGCTATGCCTTGCTTAGAACTACATGTCCAAGGAACCAAACTTCCTTCCTCCAAAAATGGCATTTGGAGAACTTAGCCTATAACTGGTGTGCTCTAAGTGTTTCCATGACTTCCTTGAGATGTCTAGCATGCACTTCTTCATCTTTTGAGAAGATCAAAATATCATCCACGAAAACTACCACAAACTTGTTAAGGAACTCCCGAAACACCCTACTCATCAAATCTACAAAGTACGCGGGTGCATTCGTTAACCCAAACGGCATGACGAGCCATTCGAAGAACCCATCTGGAGTCCTAAACGCAGTTTTGTCAATGCTATCCTTAGCCACTCTAAGCTGATGGAATCCTATGGCTAGATAGAGTTGAGAGAAAACAGATGCTCCCACAAGCTGGTCAAACAAATCATCGATTCTTGGTAATGGGTGCCTATTCTTCTTTGTCAGCTTGTTTAATTCACGATAATCTACGCACAGACGAAGCGATCCATCCGCCTTAGTAGCGAATACCACTGGAGCACCGCATTCAGAAATGCTTCGCTTATGAAATTTTTCTCAAGCAACTCATTAACTTGTTTATGGAGCTCTCTTCTTTCTCGTGGGGCCATGTGCCTAACGGGTAATGAAATTGGCTTGGCATTATCAATAAGATAAATTCAGAAGTCTATCTCGCGTTTAGGAGGTAACCCCCTCACTTCATCAAAGACATCTGGATATTCTTGGACCACTCTTACAAATTGCAAATTATCATTGGACGAGTCAAGGGATTCAAGATAACACAACATGACCGGACCTTTAGGGTTACAAGAAATTTCAAGGGTATTACTAAGGCGAGTCATGAGCCTCACTACCCTTTGTTCACAATCAAGAATGGCTCCATAATCGGACAGCCAATCCATACCTAGGATCAAACCGTATCCCATGAATCCGAGAACATAAGCATTACACGTGAATTCTAAGCTTAAGATAGAGATCCTCAAATCCATACACATCATAGATAAATTGGCGAAGCCCCCAATTGGGTTTGAAACTATAACGGGATCCTCAACCAGACTAGTACTTAGGTACAGATTTTCAACAGTATCAGAAGAAATAAAAGTATGTGATGCGCCAGAGACAAATAAGGTTCGAACAGGAAAGTCAGAAATGTAAACAAGGCTTTCTACGGAAATATTACTACCTCGGTCAAGAGATGGAGTGGTGTTGAGAGCATGCAACTGCCCTCCAGAAGTTCCTGCTCGCTGGGTCTGCCCTTGCCCCTATCCTTACTTTTTAGGGAATCCTTGCTGATGTGTCCAGTATCTCCACAGTGGAAGCATTCACCCAACTTCCTCTTCTTCTTTCTACAGTCTTTAGCTAGATGTCCAGTAATACCACAGAAGTTGCACTTCCTCGTCTCACGTGGTTTGTTGTTGCTCTTGTTATTCTTGTTACTCTTGTTACTCTTGTTGCCCCCCTCTTGAAGTCAGCTTTCTTATTCTGAGTCTCATTAGGCTTAACCTCCTTCTTGCTATTCTTGTCTTCCTCATGAAGTAGAGCCATATCCACCAAGCTTTCAAAGGTCGCCCCCATGGGTATATGATTTATGGCCAAACTGTGTAGTGGCTCGTTCAATCCTCGAGCAAAGCGTACAGCCTTCTTCTGGGTTGTGTTGACCAAATCCAAACCGAACCGAGCAAGCTGATTAAACTTATTCACGTATTCCCTAACTGACATGTCCCCTTTCTTGAGTGCTAGGAACCTCTCCATCTGAAGGTTCTCTTCTGCTGACGATAAGAATTTTAGCCCAAACCTCTCTCTAAAGTCTGCCCAAGTCTCAACTGGCCTGGTAGCGTTGGTGACTTCCCACCAAAATGCAGCTTCCTCTTTCAACAACCATGCTGCCAACTGAACTTTACTATGGTCCTCCATATCAAAGATAATAAACAAGTATTCAGTCTCCTTTAGCCAGTTACGTGCCTCAACAAAGGTTTCTGTTCCAACGAAGTTCTTGCCGCCCATTGCTTTAAAGTCTTTGCATATTTTGGCAAAGGCGGTACCAGGAGGAGGAGGAACCGCGGCCACTGGGGGAGGAGGGATGTCTGCCGTGCCCGCGTCGTTGGCCCTGGCTTCTAAGTACCTTCGGAACCATCCAGGCACGGGTATTCCCTCAGGAAGGTTAAGATCATCCATGCTGAAAAACGAAAAGAAAAAGATTCAAACGAGGAAACAAAGGAAAGTGCTAATGGCTTCTTGGGGAATAGCCTTTTTAAACATAAAACTTTTCTTGATAAAATGCTTCTTTATAAAGGGTTTTGAAAATAGTTTCAGAAGGTTTTTAAAACTTTTGCCCAGCCTGGTAACCTTCTGCTCTGATACCAAATGTAACACCCCACCTCCGCTAGGGTCACTAGCAAAGGGAATGCACTAGTTTTGGTGGAGTATTATCTAGGTAAACATACACAGAGATATCACAAGGCAGAACATAAATAAAGTAGCGGTAGAAATTAAAAACCAAATTTTTATTACTTTCAAGAAAAGAGTCAAAACCCCACATATCTAAGGTACAAATTATTCCATTACATCAAGTTCCAAATAAAGAAGCATAAACTTAAGATAACAAAAGTAAATTGTTCCCCATAAATAGCAGAAGCAGCCATAGCATAGCCCAAGACCAAACCGTACATGAGCTGTCAGAAAGCAAGCTAAATCCAAGCTAAGAGCTAGTGTTTCCTCCCTGAGAACCTGGGGGGAAACGAAAGAAAAAGAGGCAAAAGAAAAAGGGTCAGTCATAAAGACTGGTAAGCCCTAGTGACTTTCAGTATGAAAACTATTAAAGGTAACATGATATGTGAAAACTGGAATTAAACATAAGGATGATAACAGAACTGGTAGGATAATTAAGATAACAGGAAAAGTCATGTCTAGCATCGCATATTCGAGATTCGCTGCACCAACTGTACTAGTGTTCTAACCCATGTCAAGTATTAATCACGAAATGATCCCTTGGCCCAATATCATGAAGTGACCCATTACGGGGTCCTACGGTACAATCTACTAATCGATCGGCTCCCTACAAGTTCTAGCTCGTCATGTGTCTATGTCATACGGCCCTATCCTGAAATGTAGTTACCTGTGCTAGGTCCACCATAGGATGTATCAAGTCCTATGGTGCCAACCACCGACATGAATCAAGCACGCACAGTGTAAATCTACGGGTGCCCAATGCCTGCTTTTTCAACTCCGGACTACGTGCACGGCCATAGTCCGCCTGAAACTACAATGGCGCACCTACTTAGCCGTCATTCTGGTCACTTACAATCAGCCCAGTAATCGTGCCCCACCCTGCCTAGTCCCAGGGTATCATGATAAATCTAAGTGGGCTACTGCTGAAAAGGACCGCGTAACTAGGGTTTCTAATGGGATAAGTGTTGTAATTCAAATTCATGACTTAACCCTGTCCAAATCATGTATCAAGTTGGTTATGTGTATTCGAGCGGTTCATAACTTAACCCTATCAAATCATCGTGTCAAGTTGGTTAAATATATTCAAGTGGTTCATGACTTAACCCTAACATGTGGCATTAATTCATTAATGCACACCAACCTCTCACATTAGACTAACTATTGTGGTCACTCGATTTGCCGGGCGGTTCCGGGCAGATTTACACAACAACATAGTCTAACATCGGGTTTTTCGTGCGATATGACCAACTACCCACATTGGATCCTATTGTTTGCAGTTACTAGATTTCCGGGCGATTCCGGGCAGATTTACACTGCAAACTCAACCCGACCTCGAGTTGGCCATTTTCAAGTTTATCTAATTGTCATGCCCACGTTCAAGTTTTCATATCAAAATTCATGTCGAGTTTTCATGTCAAATTGTGTCAAATTCATGTCCATATCCAGGTTCAAGTTATAATAACGTTCATGTTCAAAGTCAATTCAGGTTTTACCTAGTCTACCCAAATCGTATTCCTATCGCACGTAAGCTCGAATCGATACAAATAAATCTAATTAGGGAATAACATAAAAAGGGACGGGTATAAGGTGGCAAAAGTGATTACTAGCATAGCATGGTATGACTTGAGATAAAGGATTATAACATTACTGGCATATGGAATATTGGCCTCAAGCATAAAGATTCCAAATCTAACAAAATAAGGTACTAGTCAAGGTAACAGTTGTCATAAGGTGATAGTATAGTCATATTAACAATTGACATAAGGTGATAGTATAGTCATGGTAGCGATTGACATAAGGTGATAGTCATAAACTTGTGACTAATAGCAGATTCAACATGATAATATGAGGGGGTTTTCTTTTTGATTTACAACATGAATAGGCCCTAAATCAGTGTCATAGTAATATCCAAGAGTCAAGATCCAAGATGAACAAGAATGGATGTAAAACAGTCATCATACATAGGTCCAATTTCAATTTACATCATATTCATATTACATTTACAGTTTAAATCTAAAAATAACTAGGGCTTACAGATTGTGGTTCGAGAATTAGAAAAAGAGAGTCGATGTTGAATCTTTATATGCTTAGTCAAGTCCTAACAGAAATCCCCAAATCAGCAATTCTCTTAATGCAGTCTCAACGTAGAAGAAGTAGTCCCTTTCTCAAACTTTTCAACCAGAATTAGAGCGGCATAAGGTCAGAAAGAATTTTGTGTAGAGAGACTAGTGTTAGGGGCTGTATTTATAGGGTCAGGTCAACGAATGTGGACAGAAACGAGGCCAGATACAACAAAGTGAATCCAGCTTCAAAAGTGGGCTCGGCCACCAGGTTGACCCCCAGGTCGACACTATGGTCGACCTGGTCATTGGCAGGTCGACTACATAGTCGACCCCCAGGTCGACCTGGTCATGGGCAGGAGATTTCCCGCCCAGTCCATTCTGAGGTTTGAATTTCGAAATTTGAATTCGAATTGAGCTGTTTTGAACTTGAAAACTTCTGAAAACTTCGAAAGGTCATAACTTGGTCATATGGACTCCGATTTTCGAAAACTCGGACTCGTTTCCAAGCAGAATTTCGAGACGAACGCAATGGCATAACCCGTTTCCCTTAATTCTTATTTTAAAAATTAATTCTGCCTTGATTTATGGTTATTACACGTTATAAAAATATGGTTTGTTACAACGTTGCTGCTTCAGATTCAAGTATTTCTGGGTGAACATATACTTTAGCGACTGATGATCTGTAAACAGTTCGAATTTCTCACCCAAAAGATAGTGTCTCCAGATTTTCAAAGCGAATACGATAGCCAAGAACTCAAGATCATGAGTAAGGTAGTTCTTTTCATGTGGCTTCAGCTGACGGCTAGCATAAGCAACAACCTGGCCTCTTTGCATTAATACTGCACCAAGGCCTTCTCTAGAGACATCTGTCCAGACTTTCAAGTCCTGATTGCCATTGATTATTGTTAACACTGGAACCGTTGTTAATCTTAACTTTAGCTCCTCAAAAGCCTCCTCACATTCGGGAGTCCACTTGAATTTTGCGTGCTTCTTTGTAAGCTTTGTTAAGTGACTAGATATCTTCGAAAAATCTTTAACGAACTTCCGGTAATAACAAGCCAATCCAAGAAAACTTCGGACTTCTGTGGTAGTACTTGGCTGTTTCCAATTTGAATAGCTGTGATTTTACTTGGATCCACAACAATTCCCTCTTTTGATACGACGTGGCCCAGAAACTTTACTTCATCTTGCCAGAATATACATTTGGAAAGTTTAGCTTTCAATACATTCCTTCTTGGAATTTCTAGAACTTTCTCCAAATGTTTTTCATGTTCGGCCTTTGACTTAGAGAAGATTAGAATATCATCAATAAAGACCAGAACAAACTTATTCAAGACTCCTCTGAACACTCTATTCATCAGATCGACAATATAGGCAGGAGCGTTACATAAGCCGAACGGTATAACTAACCACTCATAGAATAAGTCTGGACCTCTGAATGCTGTCATAGGAACACACTCTTCGGCAATACGAAGCTGATGGAAACCTGTAGCTAGGTCCATCCTTGAAAATACTTGTGCTCCATTCAGACGATCCAATAAATCATCGATTCACGACAATGGACATTTATTCTTTATTGTCTGCTTATTCAAGTCAAGATAATCCACACATAGTCGCAGAGTACCGTCAGACTTTGGGACAAACACCACTGCTGCTCCCCAATCCGAGAAACTAGGCCTGATCAGACCCTTCCATACAAGCTGTCGAGTCTGATTGTCTAGTTCTTCTTTCTCCTTTAAGGTCATTCTCCGAATAGCATGCACTACTGGCCTTGCATTCGAAATTAAAGCGATCTTGAAATCAATTTCTCTCTGCGGAAGTAAACTAACAAATTCTTCAAACACATCCGCATAATTATTGACGACAGGAATATCTTTTATGAGGTCGGGAACATTCTCTGTGACTACAGGAATATTTTCTATTTGAGCAGGAGAAACATCAAGAGCTGACCAAAAGTCTTATCTATTAGAATTCTGGCCTTCACAGGGAATGGTTATATAATCACCTGATTTAATCTTCGCCTTAATGACTCTGTCGGCGCATTTAACCTCATCTTCATATTTGGTCAACCAGTCTAACCCCAGGATAAGATCAAACTATGTAAAATTCATGATGACTGCAATGGTAACCGATAACGAGAAAAAGAAACCGGCACCCCACAAACCCAACTGAGATCGAGGGAACCCACAACCGGATTATGGACAGTCATTGGTTCTTTGAGCTTCATCATATTCAAATCCAGTTTCTTAACCGCATTCTTTGCAACAAAGCTTCGCGACGCACCGGTGTCAAATAGTACTTTAACTAGAATATCTTTGATAGTTAGTTTGCCTTCTAAAACATCTGGCCTTCCCTGACTAGCTGAGGGCTCGGAAGTTTCTGCTACTTCATTTACCTGAGCCTCTGTGGTCGCTTTTAACAGCCGGAAATCTTGCTTTACATGGCCAAACTGATGGCATTGATTGCATCTTTTACTTTCCTGAAGCTTTTTGCCGGATTTAAATCCATCATTCTTTCGTATCTTCGAGGATTTACAATTTCTGGTCAGATACCCATGCTTATTGCAGTTAGAGCATGTGGCCGCCATTACTGGTTCTTTCTCAGATCTGGCCCTTTTCCGATTTGGTTTAGGCTTCTTACTGACCTCAGACATCATACTGGCCTCCGGACGATCAGTTTCAGACTCACCTTTATTACTAGAACTGACTTCCTCTTTGTAACGCAACATACCTTTCTTGTCGAGATCCTCATACTGGTAAGCCATGCATATTATTTCAGAAAAAGGAAGCTTCACATTCCTCATCACACTATTCTGATATTTTCTTTGCAGGCCATGAATAAACCTTAGTTTCTTCCTCTTTGGATCTTGAATCAGATGAGGGGCAAAATGAGAAAGTTCATTGAATCTCTTATGATATTCTGGATTGGTCATATCTCCCTGTATCAGATAAGAGAATTCATCACATAACCGCTCAGTTGCTTCAGCAGGAGTAAATCTTTCTAGGAAAATCACTTTGAATCTATTCCAGGTGATATCACCTTCTGGATTATCCTCAATAATAGAATCCCACCAGAACAAAGCTTCGTCTTTGAGTGCCCAAGATGCCAGTAATCTTTTTCGGTCATCTCTCAGCTTTAAACTGTCAAAGATTTTCTCAGCAGAACGAATCCAATCTTGTGTTTTCATAATAGATTCTTCGCCCGAGAATGGTTTTCCACCCAGATTTCTATATTTCATAAATAGAGCTTCTATATCTGGGTCGGTATTACTTCTTCTGTTTCTGGCACACATTTTCTAGTACGTCTGCAAATGGCAGACAAAGTGTCAGGTCAACAGAAAGGAAATTTCAAACATAATGACAAATACTTCAATGTAAATGCATCTATCAAGGTGTTATTTCATTCTGCTATACTCATACTAGGATATTACTGATCCTATCTGTAATGAGTTATTAGTCCTAGAACACTACTAGTTCTATTCCTGACGAGTTCGTTAATATGTTATATTACAGCACTAAGCTTAACCAAAGCTCTGATACCATGATGTGACGACCCCAAACCATTTGACATCCTGGATCCAACAAAAGTGGTTTCGTCGAATTCTGAGGTCGTTTGCAAAATGGCCAATTTCACGGGCTACATAAACTCTATAGCGACCTTTTTGAAAATTCGTTTGGCCATAACTTTTGCTTCCCGCTATGAAACTTCGATTTTTCAGATTCATTAGAAAGATATTCACTAACAGATCTAAATATTTTTGGTTTCACTAAAATCTGTTTTGTTTTGCACCTGGTACCGTCAGTCAAAGTTTGAATTCAAATTTTGAAACTACCGCGCCATTTCAGGCCTTGTTTATAATTAGAATTAATTATATTTATTTTCAAACGTCGATTCAAACTCACTTTTCATCATTATTATTTAAAATATTTATTTTAAATATTTAAAATCCACTAAAATAGCCTATTTAAAAATTTCAAACTGGTTCATATTTTCTGGGTTGTTACAGATATTAATTTATATCGATATAAATTAAATTTTCAAACCATTTAAATTCTTCGATAATAATTTAATATTATTATTCTAACTCAACTGAATTTTATACTGATCATCTGAACCGATTCGATTTAGTTATATATTTTTAAATTAAATTATTACTGCATTACGATAATTTAATTTATCCGACATTAAATCGAAATCGATTATTAAATTGATAACTTAATATAAAATTCCATTTATATTATCCACCCAATATTTAAATCCGTATTAAATATTTAAAATTAACCCATAAGAATTCGGGTCATTACAGTTTCTTTTTTTTTTGCAATACGCTCGGATCAGCAGATATTATAGTTAACGAAGATTACTTTGCCTTGGAGATCGAAGACGGAGATTTGGTATATATCTATTATATAATATTTTTTCACTGCACTTTGTTGCACTTTCAAGTATGTATACCTGCATATGTATAACTTTGATAACCATTGTATGTTATAGCTACATGTACCTTTCAACTACTTTAAACTGTTATTTAATTATTATATGTTGTCCTTCCGCTGTGAGAACTCTGTTTTGTCTTCTTCTCTTTCTTCTTTTCCCAATAAATATCGATATTTTAAGATTTTTTTAGGTCAGTAGGTCATTACATTTTGGAATCATAGCGATGGTTAGCAATAACCTTGGCTTTGTTTGGGAATTAAGTCATTAGAGATAGGGCTAGAAATGCCCTAGAATGAGTTTGAGTGATATAAGAGAGCGTACTTGTATTTTTGATATAAATTGGTTTTACATTGTGTTGATTTGTTATGTTGAATATTTACGGATTATGGTCGATACATGGGACGCCATAGAATCGATAGGAATTTCTAAATAATCTAACAGAATGATCGACATAATATGGTTTTCAATTATATTTCAAAATATATCAAATGTATATTATTGGTTCAAGTATGTATGTATTCGTTTTAGTAGGTGGTAATGTTAAGTTATTACCTATTATGGTTGATTAGATAATAAATTTAATAAGGAAAATTTAATGAATTAGAATATATTTGAAATGAAATACCTGTAGGTATAATTGGGTGTAATAGGTTTGTGACTGAAATAGAAATGAACTTGAAACTTGATCCTGGGGTATCTTTGGAAATAGTTTTGCCAGTTTTAAATAATATCATATTATTGGTATGATAAAAAAGAAATGGTTCTAAAGATTTTTCAAAGTGGGTATGATCCCTTCTTGGACCTTAGAAATGATGTCGGTAATGAGTGCATGCATTATCGATGTTTATTCTGAAGAGTTTAAGTAGGGGAGATCACTCAATGGTTATTATAACTTGTTTGACAAAGGATCTTGGATTTTATTCCATATGATATAATTTTTTTTATAAAGGTATTAAAATATGTTATTTAAAGTTGAAATATAAATTAAACGTGCTTTGAAAATAATTTTTTTATGTTCTGGATTAATTTAAAGATTTGGATTTAAATCTGGATTGTATGGTTTTCTATAAATAGTATATGTACATATGTTATTCAAAAACTTGGTTTATAAACCCGGAATCAAGCAATTTAAGTTCACCTTAACTAATGACATTGATTTAAGTACTATAGTAACTTGATTCACTAGAATTTTAGACTTGGAAATCTTGAAAGGGGTCTAATATTAAGAGAAAACAATGGTTGTTGAAATGCTTAGGCAGGAACGATAATAAGGTTAAACCAAGTCTAAACTTGGTCGATAAGAGTGATGGAAGAACCAAAAGTTAATTTGAAACTAAATTTAATGGAAGGGGGTTTAAGAAAATTGGAAACTTACCGCGAAATATAAGTCAACTAAAATGGAATTTGAAGATTAGGTTGGGTAATAAAGCAATAACCCGTGACTTGGCTAATTCATAAGTTTATTAAGTTAGTCAAGAAGGAGTGGAAAGAAACTTATGTGGTTGAAAATATGGATTGCCGATAAATTAAAATTAAAAGGAATGAAGTTGTTGATAAAATATGAATAGTTAATGGATGAAAAAAAGGAATTAAATGATGAATTGGTGTACGTAAGGAATGGAAATTTAATTTTAGACATGCTAAATGAATTGGATTTGAAAACAAAACCTGAGCCACTCGAAACTTTAAAGTTTTAGGAGGGATGAAGGTTAGCCAAAGGAAATATAGATTTAAAAGGAAACCTAGGGAAAGGAAGAAGAGAGTAACTTGAATATATGGGATGAGTTATATAAACAACAAATGATTAACATCAATCTTTATTAAGAGATTCTTAACGTAACTAAATAAACCGAGGCAAGGAAAAAGATGAAATTAGAAGTGCACCTAATTGGTTATTTGGAATCGGCGTAAGAAATAAAGATAAAGGCAATTGAGTTAAATGAATTCTAATTTGGGAATTTGAAATACTGAATGAAAAAAACTTGGTTAGTCGTTGAGCCGAAGTGAAGAAATCAACTTAGGGAAATTAAATGGTTGATTTAGAATTCACATAGGAAATTGGATTGAGTAAGTAGCATTTAATTCATATGAACAACTAAAGGTAAATCATTGAAAAAGTAAGTGATAACTAATTGGAAGTGATAAAGATTTGCCAAATTTTGGAAATCGAAGGTTTAAAACTCTAAATAAATAAATCAATGTCTATGCAAAAATCTGAAATATGGATAAGCTAAAGTAAAATGACTATAACTTTTAATGGGCTGATCGGAATTTGACAATTCCAAACTTTTTTGGAAACCTTAGAAACCGAACTAGGACTTCCGTTATTAGAGCCCTGTCAAATTGTCAGGTTTGTTAGGTTGAAATTCAAGCGTTAGTCATAGTTGTGTGCACAGAAGTTTAAAAATCTGAAGCAGATACCTATATTGTTTTGATCATAACTTCCTAACGGAGCGTCGGATTTTGATGTGTGAGTACAATTCGGAAAGAGCAGAAAGTAAACTAAAACTTTTCCTTAATATGCTTGCTGAAATTTTCATGTATAAAGGGGTAAAAACTGGGTTGAACAACTCGGATCTGCATTTTTCAGTGTACGGGCTGAGGTATCCGCCTTCACTAAAATAGTCATAACTTTTGAACGATTTATCTGAATTCGACGAATCCGGACAATTCGGAAACCCTGAAACAAATGCTACAACTTTTTCCTAGTTTATTTTAGTCAAATTCCATCATTTATAGGGTGATAATCGTTGATTTGTTTGCTGGCCTGTAATGAATAACTTGATTTTTGTAGTTGAAATGGTTCTTATATATTGTAAGTTGTATATTTTTGCTAAATATTACATATATGGTTAATACTCATGTGTATGTGAGTATGTAGCAGGCCACTCTTTGGAGCTCGTTGCGCCAAATACAAAGAGGCTAAGCTAAATAAAATTTGCAAATAACGCTAAAAAGAAGGTACGTATTTGTGATACATGGTTTTTGGTTTTTATATGTGTATTTCCACATTTTGGGAAGCCTCATCGTGTGATGGGACGAAAATTTGAGATTTTATATATATGTAATTTTTCCAGACCTCTCCGTACAAAGGAGATGCTGTCGAAATTTTCCGTGATTTCGGGAGTTAGAAAATTTATGATATTTTTACAGCTATATAACTTATCTTATAAATACTATTTTATAAGTATGGATTTGGAAGTATGACTTGTTTAATATCGTATTTCATTCTCTTTCCGAGGATGAAAATATTTTTAAGTAGGAGAGAATGTAACATCCCATATTTTATGTATATTTAATATTCAATTTAAGATGAATTAAATGGGATAATATTTAATAAAAATCAAATTTTGTTGATTTAAGGATGACAATTGTTTGAATTTAATATAAAAAAATTCTTTTCTTAAGATATATTTAAAGAAGTTGAAATGTTAAAGTTTATATTTTAATAATAATTAGATTTGAGTGGTTTAAGTCAAAAACTAAATTCCAAATTAATTTGGTAAATCGGGAAATTCCGAGTTGTTAAAATAACTGAAATTCAAATTTAAATTCAAATTATTCAAATTTGGGAACTTAAACTTGTAAAATCAATGTATAAAATTTATTTAAGTTGAAATTTGATTTAAACAAAATTTTATTTATATTTAAATTGAATTTAAACAGTTAATCGAATAATTGGATATTTTAATTATTAATTGACTTGTGAAATTTAACTGTTTTGGTGACTGTCTCGGAATTCGACGAAACTTGCGCCATTGTATCCATAACGATGAATTATGATAGGGTTTCAGTTTGCGTTACAATCAAGTTCGTAATTTTATTGTACGAGAGATAATGTGAAAAGAGTCAGTATAATATGATAATTAGTTGTTTTCTAATATTGGGCCTTGTATATATATATATATATATATATATATATATATATATATATATATATATATAACCCTTTTTCCCTTCATCAGGCCATTCTCACCATACGAATAATTCCTCTACCTGTTCTTTTTGCTTTAATGGCAGTAATAAATTTCCATAACCCTAGTTTATATGAAATACAACTTCAAATTCAAATCTTAACCAAAACCTATCAAATTATATGTCAAACTGAAGCTCTCAACGATACGAAGCAATGGGTGCTCTCGGTTTTGACATGCAATAGATGGATTCACCAGAAATCGCGGTCAAAGCTTTCAGATTTCGAAACCCTACACATAAAATTGGGGGTTTTCAATCCGGCAACCAATCGAGGAAAACGAGACCTGAGTTTTGAAAAGGAGGCTGATAGGAGTTGAATGGAGGTAGTCGAAGGAAGTATTTTGGTCGAAGGTGAGAGAATTTGAGGTTTAAAGCCAGAAAATGGCGGTTTTAGGGCTCGTCGACGGCAACCCTATAGGCCACCGGAGATGGAGGTTCTGGTCCTGACAGATGCAGCTTGTGTTGAGGGTCATGGCAGTGGTGGTCGGCGAAGCTATCGTAGTCAGTGGAGGTCACAATCGATGGTCAAAGGTGCGGTAGGGTTTGGGTTCCTCTTTGTGTACTGTAGCGAATATAACGAGAGGGGTGGGGAGAAGAGTTTGGATGCTGACGTGGCGCCTCGGTATTGGTTATTAGTTATTTAAATTAAACTATATATATTGCGCATTCTAATCACCATTTCTTTTGCATATGGACTCAGATTTGGATGCGGTTGGGTGCGTTGGAATCATGGCGAGATTGCGGTCGATCTGAGATAGGTCAAAGGCGCGGTAAGGTTTGGGTTCCTCTGTGTGTACTGTAGCGAATGTAACGAGAGGAGCGAGAAGAAGAGTTTGGATGCTGACGTGGCACCTCGGTATTGGTTATTAGTCATTTAAATTAAACTAAATATATATATATCGCGCATTCTAATCACCATATCTTTTACATACGGACTCAGATTTGGATGCGGTTGGGTGCGTTGGAATCATGGCGAGATTGCGGTCAATCTGAGATTGGTTTGGTTGTGTTTGGTGACTGTGAAATTTTGACCCTTAATCGGATGTTCGTCTGATCAAAGACCCAAAGGTGAGTGATTCTTCGCTCACGAATAACTCAATTTTTCCCATATTTATCAAATTAAATTGTAAAGTAAGTTGCTTGCATGGTTGCATTTGATTAGTAAATGGTTGCTTACATTTGACATGAAAGTGTGTTACATGCAATGAAAATCGATAATTAGTTATTTAAATTTAAGTTAAATTCCTAGTTAGAAAATCTCAACACTTGAAATTAGTGAAATGATTTAACATTTACCATGGAATAAAATGTTGTGTGATGGATGCCTTAGTTGATTGAATTACTGAATGAATGTTGTTTGAAATGTCCCTTTATTCGGTAGATGAATGATGTATGCTCATGTTTGACGATGAATCCCATTCCTTTCACCCTGGATGTTACGGCATCAAATAAACCTTGGATTTGTATAAATAATAAATTAAGAACACAGAGTGAAATGATAAATCTCTATGACCCTGATTTGGATTAAAATGATAAATCCATCCCTGAAATATCGAGAAATTAAATTTAATATCACTTGGCCATAGGATAGAAAATTATATACAGACATTGGTTGGTAACAGGATTTTAAATATTAGGAAATTTTAGTTGATAGAATTTTCATTTAGAAAATGTGTCGATACTCGATAAATCCGTTTCTTTAAATATTATGAACTTTGGATGTTTATCAAAAGGATTAAGGAAAATTTTAAATTGGGATTTGAATATGATTTGGAAATTTTCGAATTTATGGGGTAAATTTGAATGAAATAAATTTTTATTGAATTTAAATTTTGGAATAAGGGAAATCGAGGTATTCTAAGTTGTTTAACTCAGTTTGGGATAAAAATTTGAATTTTTGAATTTGAACGATTGCTTTGAACGAGGTTTGAAAATGAGATATGGAAACTAAACGAACTCCATTGAGATTGGGGTATGGATTCAAGTATTTGGAATTCGGAAGGAAGGAACAATTACGGTTTAAAGGATTTTATATATATACCCTGCTTATTTAAATAAACTATTCTTTTCCAAAAATTTATTTATTAATCCATTAACCTGTAAATTATTTTGTTATAAATGAGTTTCCTATATTTTATGTTTTAAAATTATTTAGTAAACTTTTATTTTATGTATGTAAATGACAATTTAATTTATCTTATTTTATTCCAACTATTATATTCTATATATATATATATTTATATAAAGTTTTTACTTTATAAGCATCTATTTTCCTTTTATAGCTTTATGAATTGTAAATTCCTTCCAAATGGAAAATGTTTGGATCTAAACTATTGTTCAAATGGAGTTGAGATAAATTATAGCCGCTTTGAGTATGAATCGATTACTAAACCGATCTTTAAATATGGAAATGTGGGTTTCTACTTCCTTAGGGATTGATATGAGTGATGAAGTATATATATTCTATTTGAATATGAATGGATTTCAAACCTTAAGTGATTTGGAATAATTTGAAATCTTTGAGATGAGATATATTCTGTTTGAATATAAGTCGGGTTTTTAAAATATTATATGGTTATAATATAAGGATATGGAAATATATTTTAATTTAGAATAAAAATCGGCTTGGTATGATTTATGATATTTTTGATATGAAATTATATTCTATTTTGAATATAAGTTGGGTTCGAAACAAAATATGATATTTTGATATGAAAGCGAACCTTGTGAAAAATAAAAGAACCGACCAATGTGGATAAATGTAAACGTTGGTTGTTAAGAGACCAGAGTTGACATAAGGCATACTCTCTGTCAGTGTCAATACCGCTTTGACAACTGTGAACATTATGACATATCCAGAATGAGTATGATGACTTGGAGGCGATTATTGAATTGAAGAAGATGAACGATAACGAAATAGCCCTAACCTTCGGGTCAAAATTGAAATGACTAAAACATGAGCTATACCGTGACTAATTGAGGTAGCACCTTTGATCGGGCACACTTCTTCGATACTATTTCTATGACTATGATAATGTTGATGATTTGGGCCCTTTTAATTTGGGAGTGTGATCCGAGGTGGGCAGTAGTGGCTGCTATGCATTACCCCCGGTCCGGGAGTACAATTGGTGGAATCCTACCCTGGGCATTGCCTCGAGTGCTTTGTCATATTTATCAACATCGAACCCTGTAACGAACTGGGATTTTCGACTCTGAAAATCAACACAAAACTACCATGTTGACTATTCAGACATTGGATATACCTGATCATTAATAGAAAGAAGTTAGAGTGTGAGAATAGATAAGATAGATAATGAGAATAGAAAAAGAAGATCACCATAGAACATAATCAGAGTAATACGAATCTCACAGCGGAACGAATAAAATATAATATATAACATAACTTTGCAATAAAATAGTATGTATATACAATAACCCTTTCAAAGTACAACACTTACGCACAGTGTAAATATCAATAGCTATATAATCCTGAAGCTTCCTGCTTCAAGCTCCTCCAAGTGTATGTAACAACCCGTATTTTGATAACGTGTTATAACCATAAATCTAGGCAGAATTAAATTTTAAAATAAGAACCAAGGGAAACGGGTTGCGCCATTGCGTTCGTCTCGGAATTCTGCATGAAATCGAGTCCGAATTTTCGCAAATCGGAGTCCGTATGACCAAGTTATGGCTCCCCAAAGTTTCAGAAATATTCAGAGTTCAAAACAGCTCGAATTCGAATTCAAAATTTGAATTTCAAACGCAGAACAGACTGGGCGGGAAATTTCCCGCCCAGACCCAGGTCGACCGGGGAGTCGACTGGGCAGTCGACACCCCCAAGACCAGGTCGACTGCGCAGTCGACTTGGGTGTCGACCTGGTCCCCGAGCCCATTTTTGGGCCAGTGTTCGTTCTGATGTATCTAGTTCGATTTCTATCCAGATTCATCTGCCTAAACCTATTTAAACAGCCCCAAACCTAGCCTTCTCTACACACAATTCTATTCTGCTTCTATTCTGCCTCTACTCTAAATAAAAAAAAAATGGCGTCGCTACTCTGCTGGAATCAAAACTAGAAGCTAATCAACAGCAACCTAGGCAACTCAATTCAAACTAGAGATTGAAGCTTCTGCAACGATCCTACGACAATTTCTATTCTTAGTTCTCAAAAACCACGCACTGTAAGCCCCAGTTACTCTTAGATCTAAACTTTAAATTTAACATGAACACGATGTAAACTGAAATTATGCCTAAACATGATAACTAGGTTGGATCTATCGTTGTAAATCCTTGATCTATGACTATCCTTTTTAGACCTACTATTTTAGATCTAATTTTGCACACCCTAGATCTATTCATGTGAAACTTTGACTTGTGGATTATTGTTTGAACTTGATTTGGGACATATTCATGTTATTAACCTAAAACCTCTCATGACCTTTATCTAAACATTACCTGTGATGTCGAAACTATTATTAGCGATATTATCTTATGTCAATCCATTACAATGTCTACCACCATATTCTGCCAAGTTGATGTTGAGACCCTTACTCATATGCCTGAAATGTTATGATCGTCCTGCTTAACTTGTAAACACCTTTTCAATCCTATGACTATCCTTTTTGTGTTATTCCCTATCTTGATATCTTGTGTTGATGCGAATTTACATACGTTGGGGATACGTTTTGGGTAGATTAGGCAAACTTGAAATTGGCTATAAAATTAACATGATATGACATGAAAACATGACATGTAAATTTGACATGAAATTATACTTGAAAACTTGAATCATGAACATGGTTAACACGAACTTGAACTTGACATGAAAAATTAAGCATGGACATGACACTTAGATAACTTGAACGTGGCCAACTCGAGGTTGGGTTGAGTTTGCAGTATAAATCTGCCCGGAACCGCCCGGCGAATCCAGTAATTGCAAACAATAGGACCCAATGTGAGTAGTTGGTCATATCGCACTCGAAACCCGAGGTTAGACTAGGTTATGGTGTAAATTTGCCCGGAACCGCCCGGCACATCCAGTAACCATAACCAAGTCTAATGTGAGAGGTTAGGGGTGCATTAAGTAAATTAATGCCACTGGATAGGGTTAAGTCATGGACCACTTGAATATACTTTACCAATTTGACACGTTGATTTGATAGGGTTAAGTCATGAACCGCTTGAACACACTTAACCAACCTGACACATGATTCGTAGGACTAAGTCTTGAACTAGAACGACACACTTAGTCAATTTGACATGACACGTAGTTGGGGTTAAGTCTCGATTTTAAATGACAACTTAACCTGCTGAACGAAACCCTAGTTACGCGGTCCTTTTCAGCAGTAACCCACTAGATGTATCACGGTACCCTGGGACTAGGCAGGGTGGGGCACGATTGTTGGGCTGATTGTAAGCGACCAAAGCGACGACTGAGTTGGTGCGCCATTTTAGGTTCAGGCGGACTAGGGTCGTGCACTTAGTTCGGAGTTGAAAAAGCAGGCATTAGGCATCAATAGGATTATCTGTGCATTCTTGATTCGTGTCGGTGGTTGGCACCCTAGGGCTTGATATACCCTATGGTGGACCTAGGACAGGTGACTACATTCGTGATAGGGCCGTATGACACAGACACACGACGAGCTAGACTTGTAGGGAGCCGATCGATTAGATCATACCGTTGGACCCCGAATTGGGTCACTTCACGATATTGGGCCAAGGAATTATTTCTTGATTTATAGTTGACACGGGATTAGTATACCAGTATAGTTGGTATGGCGAACCTTGAATACACAATGTTAGACTTGAGTTATCTTGTTAGCTTAGTTATCATGCCAGACTTATCATCATTCCTATGTTTAATTCTAGTTTATTCATGTCTTGTCAACTTTACTAGTTTCTATGCTGATAGTCACTAGGGCTTACCAGTTTTTTTGACTGACCCGTTTTCTTTCGCCTCTTTGTCATTCGTTCCCCCCCCCCCAGGTTCTCAGGGAGGAGACTCTAGCTCTTAGCTTGGACTTTGCTTGCTTTCTGACAGCTCATGTACGGTTTGGTCTTGAGCTATGCTATGGCTGCACTCATGCTCTTTTTGGGGAATAATATCTTACTTATGTTGTTTTAAGTACTTTGCTTCTTTAGAACTTGATGTAATGAAATAATGACTTGGCATTTTGATGTAAGAGGTTTTGACTCTATTTTTCAGTAATGAGATTTGGTTTTAAAGTTTATATCCGCTGCTTTATACACTCTATTTTATTTATGTTCTGTCTTGTGTTATCTCTGTGCCTGTTTACTAGATAATATCCCTCCAAAACTAGGGCATTCCCTTTGTGAGTGACCCTAGCGGAGGTGGGGTGTTACAGTATATCTGTAAAGATCTGAACTACTTGACTGCCCATACAAATTTAGGCACCCAAAAGTTTAAGGAAAACAAAACAAAATAAACTATGGGTTAGTCATGGGACTGGTGTGAGTAAACTCAAATCATTTGGTTTAACTTTTCAAAATCCTTTTCAAAAGAAAAGGTAATCGTAAGACCGATCCACACATAAACATGGACGGTTTTTACCTTATGATAACCCAAAACAGTTCTAGAAATCAATACTTTTCTGATATTATAATAATGTCTAATCACAAGTAAATAACAATTTAGCAAAACGCTTGCATCTCACGTTCCACATATATAGTATTCAAATCAAAATCGCATGCACTTATTGGGGATTGGATTCTGACTATGACAAGGTATAGGACCACCTGCTGATAGTGTATCTCTAGAGGCGAATACACTGGGTTCAACAAGAAAGTCTTGTAACCCGGCCAACACATGACTGACCACTCATTTCGCTTGAGTGTATCGAATGTATATCACCAACGGTTGGGAGCTACCCACCGTTTCCCGAAAAGGGACAGCATCGGAAATAGATAAAAGAATAAAATGGATTTTCTCTAGATAGGTGATACACACCCTAATGGGAGCGACCCACGTAGCCATGCTGCTTGCCCGGTTTTTGTCATTTCCCGGTTGATGAGGCTTGAGGTCATAATGTATCTTTTGGAAAACCTGACCACCAATCACTTTGAATGCCATCGTCATATCCGCCAAATCACAAATTGATTTCCCCAAAAATTCCATGGGTATAAAGCTAAGAGGAACGAATTCCTCCGCCACCAAACGTAAGTACATTTGTAGAGATCAACTTACGCGATCCGTTAGATATACTTTGTCATACATTCGTCCATTCACGTTGTCCTAGGACCGGACAAACCGAAGGCACTATTCTATAACAGGATATCCCGACGCTAACGTCCATACAGAGTGGTTTTCAGATAATGAATCTGATCCCGGTCTCTCCGCATAGACGGCGGAAAAATGTTCAAAAACTTCGATAGTCGGTGATTTAACTCTCAAAGAAAAATAGGTGTACAGTCAACGATCTCATTTCCAGATAGAAATTCGATCGATCAATCATCAATCAACACCGATCTCCTTTAATTTAATTTATCGTTAATTTATTCATTTTCCATTTCTACATATTTGTAAACCCTTATTTTCTAAATTTAGAAAATGTACTTTATTAATCATTTGAAAACATCTCCATATTTGCTCCATTCCTTATTTTCTATATTAGAAAACATTTCTGATTCTTATTTGGAAAACATTTCCAAAACTCCTTCATTTGATATACACAATGGTTTAAATAAAACATCATTAAGCCAATTCAAACTATTCTACTCATTAACTAAATTCACTTAACCAACCTTCACTATCGAACCTTACCCATCCCTTAGTTAAAAATAAAGTCAATCAAGTTGGGATATAATTACCTCTCAGACCTTAACTGAACAACATTTATAACCTCGAAATAGACCAAGTTCACCCTTTTAAATATCTTAACCAACTTCCTTACATAACTCGGATTCTATTTAAGAATCCACTTCCTTTACCAAAATCATTTAATTATAATGATGGTATTATAATCCCATGCTTCCAAAATAAAATAACTCAAATATAACTCTTCCTTATTAATTTGGATAAATAAACAAATAACTAATTTATTAATGAATAAATAAATCTTGGTTTAATGAAGAAAGTAATCGGTACTTTCCCTAATTCGATATAATCGAATTTCAACTTACAATTCTCTCTGGAATAACCTTTATTCGAAAACTCCCCTTTCGAATAACTATATTCGATTATCTCTTTTTTTTGAATAACCAATATTCGATAATCCCTTTCTTCGAATAACTTATATTCGATTAATCCTCTTCTTCGAATAACTTATATTCGATAATCTCTCTTGAATAACTTATATTTGATAATCAAATACCGATTTCCAACCGAATACTAATTTCCTTGTGAAAACCTTATTTATTCAATATATAATTTCTTCAAATAAATAATTTTTAAAACATTGGCTTAGTTGAACTCTAACGACAAATCTTTACGGATTTTATTTAATCCCTATTTACATTTCGAGTATCGAAATGGATTTCATCATTCCCCTTTTAAAACAACTCCAAATTTCCCATTTTCCAGATTCACTATTGAATTTGCAAATCTCAATTATCCACTGATAATTATATTATAGTTCATTTATAAACAAATATTTATAAATCACAACACTTGTTTTCATTATTCAACAAGTTATCTTTTTCTAACCATTTGAAATTCCATTTCTGTTTAATTTTTATTTCAAAAATCCACTTTCTTTTATAAATGTGTGTATTTGCAAAATATTCGCTTAAGTCCATCATCCATACCAAATGTGAAAAATGTTCCTTTTATACATTCTCTTTAGTTTGATTTCGTATTTCAAGACAATACCCAATTTTCCAACTTCTTTTTATACTTTAATTTATAGAACTATTCATACGAGATCTCCTTTTTTATTTCTAAAACTTAAATCTCATTTATACTTCCCTTTATAAATGCTGAGTTCACCTTCTATAAAAAATATCGGTGTTAAAACTGATTTCTATTTCTCTATATGAATTTAGGCTTATATATTCCATTTATCAAAAGATAAATATTCTTTTTAATTTATAAACATCGTTTATAAATTATTTTCTTAATTTATCTGTTAAAATAGATTTCTATTTAAAAATCTACTTTGAGACCATCTCCTTGTTGTTCTTTTATATCTTGTCAATTCTCTTTTATAATTCTATTTATTTCCCCAAATAATTTCTTTTATAATTCAATTTGATTTCTAAAATATTTCCTTTCAATTCTATTTGTTTTCCTAAATATTATATTTACTCCATAAAGCTCTTTATTTACTTCTTATTACTTTCATTTAGTATTTTAAACAAACCGGTCTTTCAAACTTCCATATAACTGTTGTTAACTTCATACAGGAGTCTTTTATTAAATTTTCAAATATCTCCTTTAAATACGTCCATTTGATTTTATAAAATTCCAAAATCCCATATTCACTTCATACATTTCTTTTTATAAAATACTTTGATTTTATACAAATATTTTTATTTCAATATACACTTTGAAAATTTCCTTTTTATATAAAATCCTTTGATTTTATATAAATATTTTATTTCAAATTATAGTTTGAAATTTCCCTTTTAACACTCCAGTATTTCCTTGTATATAAAAGTACCAAATAACAATGATCAACCACACATAATCAACAACAGATTATAAATCACATCATACATCACAATATATGAAAAACAGTAAAATAAACGTTGAGGAACCCAGTTGGGTCCCTCCGACCTGTTTCCCTGCATCCACTGATGTTAATCAACATAAATAACACGAATATGAAATATTCTGATAAGCAGAATTAATATTCGATTAACGATTTATATCTATATCGTTATCTATATTTTCAACCAATTAACTAGCAATTTAACCAAACAACCAACACACAACAAACAACCATTGTTTATCATTTCTAAAAATATTTTTATAAAAATATAAATTGAGCAGAGTTAATGAGATTTACTTACATTGGACGGTTCTCGTTAGATAACGATAATTGGTCGTTGATTTGATTCAAGCGTTTAATTTCTCCATAAATCCAAACGAGCTCCAATTCACTCATGGTCCTTTCCTTCTAGAACAACACCCCGTTTCTCCATATATCAACATACCAGTACAAACTTTCCTCCTTCAACCAACGTTGAACCCCAACTGACGTCACTACCCACTGACCCACTTTATACGGCCTTCCGTCTTCCCTCATATACAACCGCAGGCTGCTCCAAATGTAAACCACCATTTGCCATGCGTTTGAACTTCCCATACCACAAAACTCCCTTTTCTTCCATGCTCTGTTTACTACTTCTGCTGCTAACTTCTCTTATATCTTTTTACTGCTTTGCTTCTCCTATTCAAGTTTTGTGTTTCCCTTTTTATTCTTTTTTTTATTTTTATTTTATATTTTTCTTTTGTTCAAATATGATATTAGAAATAAAGAAGGAACGACGAGGCTTTGGATCTGCTGAAGCCGGAAAATGAAGGACTTTCGACGTGTATTTGTAGAATTATAATCCTTCAGGACCAAGTAATAGGGTGTACCCTTTTAACAATAGGTTTGCAGATGGGTTTCTTTGATATGAAGTATTAGTCCAAAATATAGGGTAGGCTATCATGCTCTCACCTCAAAACACTGTATATGTACGTGAGGATTAATGTAGTAGCTTGTGTGTTATATTTGTGTAGAAGATATTGGGCATTACTTCGTTGTTAAGTAATATGCAATATCCACGTGTATTTTCTTAAAAGTTCAAATTGGGAAAGCAACTCATCCTTCTGCATATAAACCACCCTGTTGCTTGCTTCGTTTGAGTTGAGCCCACTTAAGTTAATTTACTGATGCCTTATTTGCTAAGTAAAACTATCCTATTATAATATATAAATATCCGTATAGTTATAAGTTGTTGTGGCATGGATATGCATTATTTCAAAGTGAAATTTTTACGAACTGCTATAGACAGAAATAAACATACCGTTGTGATGAGCAAAGTATCACGATCTCAAAAATATAAAAATATAGGTCTGTTAACTTATTCTGTGAAGTCCCAAAATACTGATATAGGGTGTAAAACACTTCAAATAAAAAGTTACTTATTTCCAAAATAAAAATTATAGAAAAATTCTAAAAATTAAATTATACCTACGTTCCAAAGGTCCTATCTAAATTCGAAGCCAGTATTTAATTAAAATTAAATATATCGTTATGGTTTATAAGCGATTCCATAGCGACTATTTAAAATTTTTATTTACTCATAAATCAAAATCTACATGATGAAATCCTGATTTTTCTCCTACATTAGAAAAATATACTTCACCAGCTCCGAACGTTTCTTGTTTCTCAGAAATCCAACTTAAAACAGATTCTATATATTCAATTTATGTTCGAATCGCCAAATAGCGAACTGCCGCGCCATTTCGAGCTCGATTAGAATTATAATATAATTATACGTTCAACTGTCGTTTATATAATATATTCGTTAATATATTTCAACTCTAAACTGAATTATATATTTCAAATTTGTCCAGTTCACACGATATTGTCAATTCACTATTTCCGACTATTTCAGAATTAAATATACTATTCTATTATTTATATTAATTAAATATTCAATATTATTTGATTCAAGTTATCGATGTCGCCAAATCGATATTAAATAATTAGATAAGTTAATTATTCAGTCATTAAAATACAGGACGTTACAAGCCCCATGCGATTTTGATTTAGCATTGCCTTTTATGGAGTGCCCTCTGATAACACAAGTACAGTGAATTTACAGTATTGTATAGACTGTTGATGCCTGTAAACGGCGTAAGGGTAATATGGTAATCGCGCTTATGCTATTTTTATGATATTTACTTTACTAGATTGACACTATCAGAATAGAGTATTATACTATGTATGTATTAGTTTAACGGATCCTCGAGAGATGGAGAAAACCCGCAACATCTCTTGAGTTACTGCACCCGTGACACTCAAGTTGTTTCATATTTTAATTTGACTAATATGAGAATGATTTAGTGTTGATCCGAGTGTTTGTTGTGTTTCTTTTTTTTTTGCATTGTGCTCGATCAACAGATGTTGCAGTTAACGAAGATTACTTTGCCTTGGAGATCGAAGACGAAGATTTGGTATATATCTATTATATAATATTTTTCCGCTGCACTTTGTTCCGCTGTCATGTATGTATACCTATATGTATAACTCTGATAACCATTGTATGTTATAACTACACGTATCTTTTAACTGCTTTAAACTGTTATTTAATTATTATATGTTGTCCTTCCACTGTGAGAACTCTATTTTGTATTCTTCTCTTTCTTCTTTTCCCAATAACTACCTATGTTTTGAGATTTGTTTGGGTCGACATGTGTGGTTTATTGTCGATTTTGAACGGTCAAAAATGTAGGTTGTTACATTTTTTATCGTTCAAATCGACAATAAACCACACATGTCGACCCAAGCAAATCGCAAATGGAGGTAGTTATTGGGGAAAACAAAGGAACGAAGAAAGAAGAGAAAAACAATCACAGAATCTCACAGCGGAAGGACAACATATAATAGAAAAATAGCAGTTTAAAAACAAATGAAATGTATACATTGGTTATAACATTCAATGATTATCAGAGTTACATATACATACAGAGGTACATAATAAGCAGCGGGAAAAAATGCAGCGGAAATACATACTTATAGTTGATATATATATATATATATATATATATATATATATACACACACACCAAATCCTCATCTTCATTCTCTAAGCTATTGAAATCTTCGCTAGCTGCAAACGTCTACTAACCCGAGCGTATTGCATAAAAAGAGAACACAACATACACTCGGATCAGCACTAAATCATTCTCATATTAGTCAAATTAAAACATGAATTAACTTGATTGTCATGGGTGCAGTAACTCAAGAGATGTTACGGGATTTTTTTCCATCTCTCGAGGATCCATTAAACTAATACATACATAGTAATACACTATTATGATAGTGCCTATCCAGTAAAGTAAATATCATAAAAATAGCGTAAGCGAGATTAATATTACCCTTACGTCGTTTGCAGGCATCAATAGTCTATACAGTACCGTAAATTCACCTTATTGGTGTTATCAGACGACACTCCATAGAAGCCAATGCTAAATCACAATCCCATAGGCTCAATATGGATCAATATGACAAGGCACTCGAGGCAATCCCAGGGTAGGATTCTACCAATTGCACATTCTGATCGGTGGTAACGCATAGCAGCCACAATGGCCCACCTCGGAACACACTCCCAAAATCATAAAGGGCCCAAATCATCATCATCGTCATAATCATAGAAATAGTATAGAAGAAGTGTGTTCTGTAATAACCCGAAAATCCGAGCTAATTTAAAATTTTTATTTTGGCAATTTTAGTGAATTTTATTTTAAATAATATCGACGAGAAATTTATTTTGAATAGAATTAGAATGTATATATTTATATAGATCGTCGTTAGAATATAAATATTTTATTTTAAATATAAAAGGAATTGGAAATGGCGCGGTAGTTTGAACTTTCGATTTCGAATTTCAAATGAATGTACATGATTCAAAATAAACCAGATTTTAGCAAAACCAAAAATATTAGAATATATTTGAGGATTTCTTTCCAACGAATCCGAAAAATCAAAATTTCATAGCGGGAATCAAAAGATATACCCAGTTGAAAACTCAGAATAGTCGCTATGGAATTATGGCCCTTAAAAATGGAAATTTTGCAAACGACCTCGGTTTTCGACGAAACCACTTTTGTTGGATCTGTGATGTCAAGTTATTGCTATGTTTCAAAATTTGTAATTTTTTGAATCAATATGTGAGTGTGGCAAAGGAAAACGCATTTGGCCAGTTTCAATTAAGTTTCATCGAATGGAAAATGACCATTTTTCAAACGGTCTCAGAATTTGACAAATTAGTTTTGTTAGGACCGTATCGTCAATACGAACCTAGAAAATATTTTTCAGTAATTTTTAGAGTCCGTATGTGGCCCCGATAAATTGAAATGCGCGTTCAATTTCAGTATATAGAATTATAATTTGATTTTGACAGAAACTGATCGAAACGATCGAACCAGCTTACGATACATATCCCATTGGGTTCGGAATGGGGGTAATTAGCCAGGGACGACTGGCAATGGGTCTCGTTTGAAGATAAAAATTTAAAGTTACTTTTGGAAATTTTAAATAATAAAATAATTAAATTTTATAAAATACCCTTAACCCTCCCTTTCTCTTTTCACTTCAGCCTCCCCCCCGGTCACTTACGATTCAAATAGATATTAGGTCAAACAAAAATAAAAAAAGAAAGAAGAGGAAGGAGGAGCCACGCTCCTCCAAACAGCGCGCCGCCGCACCCTCTGACGCACCGTCGCCATCACGAGGGCCCCCCTCCTTCTCCTCCGATCCCTCTAGCTCCTCCTACCCTCAGATTTCACCCTCCTTCCTCTTTTCCTCCCCCAATTCGTGAAGACCACCACTGTAAAGGCCACCGCCGACCACACCCGAGCCACCCTCGACCGTCCACACCCCTACCACCGCGCCTGCGCCTCCCCCAACCCTACCCAAGGCCGACGTCTGCTGAAAACCCCCCTCTCTTCCTTAAAACAATGTAAGTTTCTTTAATTTATTTACTTTATTTTATTTAATATGAATAGGTTTTCAAAAATCTGATTTTTTTAAACATAAATTTTGTTTTTTAAAGGATTAAAAAGATCATATTTTTGTTTAGAGAAAAAGATTATATATTTTTATGAATATAAAGATTGTATATTTTTATTGGTAAGAAAGGTATGGTTTTTATTTGATTGAATAGCGAAGAAAGTTATGATTTTTATTTGTTTAAAAGTGTGATTTTTAAATTGATAAAAATCTGGTTTTTATAAAGGAAAGGTTAGATTTTTAATTTAATCAAGACGAGGTTTTTAAATTAGGAAAGATATGATTTTTAACAATAAAAAGATACGATTTTTAATCGTATAAAAATAGAATTTTTATCTATGTAGTAGCGGTATAAAAATAGAATTTTTATCTATATATTAACAGTATAAAAATGTTATTTTTATCTATATAGCATATTTATAAAAATGTGATTTTTATATACATAGCAACAATATAAAGATGTGATTTTTATATATGTAGTGGATATAGACAACGAAAGTGACAAAAGGCGAGCACGACGAATATTTCCTACATAGAAATAGTCGCGGTGAATTGGTTTAGCTAGTCAGTGAGAACTTCTCACTTTAATTCTTGTTTTCTAGTTAAAAATATATACTAGGATGCAGACGGTGTTTAGCAGCACCTGACACCCGTTGTCCACAAACCATGGACGACTTGTTTGATTTTGTTGTGTGGCGAAAATTGATTGTGATGTGGAACGAATGGAAGTATATTCATGTGTTGAAATAAATTATTTATTGCTAAAAATATAAATTTATCATGAATGTGAATAAATAAATATTCATTTACAAATCATACGATTTGTTTATGTACACCCATTTGAAGGATATTTATTGGGACGATAAATTTTACACGTCACCCAACTGCACAAATAATATTCAGTGTTTGTTGATTTGAAACCCCACATGGGTGTTGGGATGAGATTTGGCATACACTAATCCCAATTATTTAGTAGTATGTCGATCGATTGGTCGACAGACTGTGTAAGCGTTAATTATTTATATTTAATGCTTATGCAGTTGTGTAATGCACTTTGGATGATGGTTGATTATTTATCATTGCTATTATATACATGTGTTGTATGGGATCCATATAATTAACATTATATGGTAATTGATTGGGCCTCATTCCAATTAGGAAAATAAAGAATATTATAAAATATAGATTCATGTGTTAAATAGAATATAGATTCATGTGTTGAATAGAATAAATATTCATGTGTTGAATAAAATATATATTCATGTGTTGAAAATATTCATGTGTTGAGTAAAATATTTTAACAATAAAATTTACATCATTATCATACATAAAATTAGAAACTAACTGGAAACTAGTTAAGATGAGTGGTTTCCTAGGTATTGATCTGATGTTGGTTTCGGACTTCGGGGTTAATACTTAGGGGATTGTTCTCTTGCTAATTTATGGTTAGAGTCTGATTAAGAATTAAACGATATAAAACACAATTTTATCAAATATATTAAATAACAAAAATAGTCATGTGTCGACAATACTCATGTGTTGAGAATATTCATGTGTTGAAAGAAATATATATTTATGTGTTAAAGAAAATATTCATTTGTTGAATAGAATAATGAGGCTATTGAAATATATAAAGCCGTGTTGATTAGATTTACGCCATTTTGACGCGAACGATATTTATGTCGATTATATTCATTTTTATAATTAATATAGAAAAGGAAGTGATTTCAAAATCTAATATTTTGAAAATATTATCATTTATATGTTAATGAGATGGAATATTCAATTTTGATTTAAAATTGAATATGAAATTGAAGTTGTTTTGAAAACGAATTTAAAACGATTTATAAAATACGTTTTGAATTGAAATCGATGAAATATATATAATATATATATTACATATATATTAATGGCCTGAATAGAACGCGCCGCACCGCGGCAGTTTGCGAATTTCGACCATTGACTTCGAATTGACGTTACGGGAGATTCGACCGTTGGATTCTCCTGAAACTGGAACCGTTGGGTTCGTATCAAAAATAGCTTTCCAATGAATATTAGAAATTTGAAATCTAATGGTTGGATTTGGAATTATGCCCAAATCAAATTTGGAAAAGGTCGTTGTAAGTGTAGTCCAACGATCGTTATTGGAAATCAACTGTGCGGGCCTTGATAAAATTATTAAAAATATTAATAATTTGTGTAAAATCATAATATGTGAATTGGAAAGAACCGGGATGAAAAATTCCAGCTTTGAAAGGATAAAAATATATTTTTATCGAAATGAACTAGTTATGAGCTAGAATAATAATCTAATGTTTTTGAATAAATAAATTGGATTTAAAGTGGTTTTGAAATAATCAGAATTTCGAATATACGAATTGGAAGGGATTCGAACCGAAATTATCTTCGGAACAATTCGATGTTGGATTTCGTGAGTATACAGATATGGTTGTGGAAATTTGAAAGATATATTTATATCGTTATTTCCAATACGATATTTGTTAGTTTTAGAATTTGATATTGAGTATAAGCCGATATATTTTCTATTCAGAGCCTTGTATTTAATATCAAATGGGATTTTGGGTTCGTCGTGAATGGTGTCTTAAATAACACTATTCTTGAACCCAGTTTAGAAAAGAATAAATATTTTAATTAAGATTTAGTTAAATTTTCTAGTTAATTAGTATTTAATTGGAATTGAATTTAAATTGGTTTTTGGGGTTTATCGTGTACGGTGTTTTGAATAACACATGTTCTTTAACCCGATTAATAATGGAAAGTGATTTTGAATTTATCACACGGGTTATTCGGAAAGGCCGGGTTTATACCCATTCTGAATAACCGATTCGACGATAAGTCGAAGATGAAGACGGTGGTTGAAGACCATAGGTCCTCACATCGTTTGGATGATTATTGATGATCTTGATTGGGCTGTACACCCAAGAGGAGGGAATCAGTTGGTGATCGTCCAGACGTACTTGGAGATCGATGGATATGCGAGGAATAAGGTTCCTCCAGTTTCGTACAGACCCAGAACGAACTTGTAAATGGACTGTGAGTCTGACATTGGATTTTATTTTGTGTGATTGATTTCTATTAAATGTATATCTGTTTGGCAGCAGAGAATTTATTCTCTTGCTTATCGCCATTCTCTAAGACGTACGAGCTCAGAGGTTATATATTGACGGATATCAATCGCATGTCATGAATTGCTTGTGTGGCATGCCTAAATGGCAGATGATCATGGCTTCTATTGAAAAGCAAAGTCTTGTGGTTGATGATCAAAGCACGGCCTGTGTGGCATAGATTTGTGTATGGCGTTAATTCGCGAGCCTCACACCTCGGTATGAGTCAAAAACGGGATAAGGACCCAAGGAGTGCACGACGTTTCTTTCTAGCTATGGGTGATGTCAGTGACCTACCAGACCTGACATTTATATACTTTTTACCTATGTGGTTGTTGGATGCAAGGCGCCTCGAATATAGGTCCTATAGGACTGGGAAACGTGTGTTCAGGAATAATTAATCCTCACAAGTAGGAGAGGACCGGCCTTGGAGGATCCAAGGATCGCTGTGTGTGGTCCTGAGACATTTGCTAGAGTGTCTCGAACGGAGAGGAGCTTACCCCTTGCCTCGACTCATGACGGAAATCCAATTTCCAATATGTGACATTCAGTTTTATTTGTAGATACTAGTATGGCGACATAGTGGTATGAGGCACTTATGTCGTCTATGATTTATACATTATGATTGAAATTGTTTTCTTCACTTATAGTAATAATAAAAGATGAAATCTAGCGTATCAAGCATTCTTTGGCTATTATAAGGTAAACCCCTATCCTCCGGCTTGCGTTGCATTGCGTGATGGGACCTGGGTCTTATAATAGCTTCATTTTTCTTTATTTAGCATTGTGCTGTTTGTTTTATGCACTGGTATTCTTGGGAGGAAACCCGTTCCATATTATACGGCGTGGTCCCTTGATTTACCTAACTTTAAAAATAAAGATTAATAATTGTTTTAGTTCTCACACCAGTCACATGACTGACCAGGAGTTTAGTGTTCTAACCTAAACTCTGGGTGCCCTTATTTTGACACGGGCAGCTAGTAGTATTGGTTTTGCAGATTTATATTCACAGGAACTTGGGATACAGCTGGAACGATACTCGGAAAGCTCTGTATCCGTGTATTACTTTCAGCTGTGTTTGTATTATTTTTCCGTTGCTATGTATTTAAATGTAATTTAAATCTCTGATATTTTTTTGATGTATAATATTTCTTCATACTCTGTATATTCTTGTATTCTGATGGAATTGTTGTAATAAACAATGAAATGTTCTTCTGTTTGTTTTCTGATTCGTCTTGTCCTCAAAACAATCCGCGCTTTCCTCCACGGGGAAGTTCAGGTCGTTATATATCCGATCAAAGGTGCTACCTCAATTAGTCACGGTACAGCTCCTGTTTTAGTCATTTCAATTCTAACTCGAAGGTCAGGGCTATATTTGAAACAACCCGAAATCCCCCTTAGCGGGAAATCCCGTATTGAGTTGAGTACAAGCCACATCGGAACGCAAACAGAAGAACATTCATTGTTTATTACAACAATTCCACCAGAATACAAGAATATTACAAAGTATGAATAAATATTACACAGAAAATATCAGAGATTTAAATTACATTACATAGCAGTGGAAAATAATTCAAAACACAACTGAAAGTAATACACGGACACAGAGCTTTCTGAGTATCGTTCCAGCTGTAAACCAGGATCCTGTGAATATAAATCTGCAAAACCAAAACTACTAGCTGCCCGTGTCAAAATAAGGGCACCCAGAGTTTAGGTTAGAACAATAAACTCCTGGTCAGTCATGTGACTGGTGTGAGAACTAAAACAATTATTAATCTTTATTTTTAAAGTTAGGTAAATCAAGGGACCACGCCGTATAATATGGAACGGGTTTCCTCCCAAGAATACCAGTGCATAAAACAAACAACGCGATGCTAAATAAATGAAAATGAAGCTATTATAAGACCCAAGTCCCATCACACAATGCAACATAAGCCAGAGGATATGGTTTTACCTTATAATAACCAAAGAATGCTTGATACGCTAAATTTCATGTTTAATTATTACTGTAAGTGTATAGTGTCAAAACAATTTCAATCATAAATAACAATCATAGACGGCATGGGTACCATATATCATGTCGCCAATACTAGGCTCTACAATCAAAACTTCAAAGTCACGTATTGGATGTTGGATTTCTATCTGTGAACCGAGGCAAAAGATAGTCCTCTACCGATTCGAGACACTCTAGCCTGCCCCTCAGGTCGGAGCTCGAGTGACCTTTGGATCGTCAGGGCCGGTCCATCGATGTGGATTAAACTTAAACCCTGGACACTGCGTTTCCCTACCCTATGGGGTGTCAATGAGTCCACTTACTCCATCGGCTCCACATAGTCACCGATATATCTGAGGCGCCTCGCAACAACAACAACCATATAAGTCAAACTCGTCAGGGCGTGTAAAACCACTGACGCCACTTCTAGCTAGAAGGAAACGCATGCACTCCCTTAGGTCCTTCTCCCGTTTCTAGTTCACAACCAGAGTGTGAGGCTCGCGAATCAACACTACACAAAGCTATGCCACACAAGCCATGCTTTGATCATCAACCACAAGACTCTTCTTTTCAACAGAAGCCTTGATCATATTGCCACTTAGGCATACCACACAGGCAATTCACTCCATGCGTTTGATATCCATCAATATATAACCTCTAAGCTCGTATGTCTTAGAGAAGGGCGTTAAGCAAGAGAATAAATTCTCTGCTGCCAAACAGATATATATTTAATAGAAATCAATCACACAGAATAAAATCCAATGTCAGACACACAGTCCATTTACAAGTTCGTTCTAGGACTGAACGAAACCGGAGGCACCTTGTACCTCGCATATCCATCGATCTCCTAGTACGTCTGAACGATCACCAACTGATTCCCTCCTCTTGGGTGTACGACCCAATCAAGATCATCAATAATTATCCAAACGATGTTAAAGACCTCCGATCTTCGACCACCGTCTTCATCCTGGACACATCGTCGAATCCGTTTTTCAGAATGGGACAAACCCAGTCTTTCTGAATAACTCGCGTATATAATAAACAAGTGTTACACAAACACAACATACGCCTCATTCCAATTCAGAATATTCTTTTATACAAATATTCTTACATTTGGGAAAGGTTCCCATTAATTTTATCAAAGATAAATTCTTTAAATTTATTCTTTAATCTTCCTTTGAATATCAATTCAAACTAGTCGGGATTAGCGAACAACACCGAAGTAATCATTTATTTTATTTCCCAATCACAACCTATTCATCCCATGAAGTAAAACTGGTAATACTTCATATCTAACACCACGGTGTTATCGGTAAATTCAATTACCATTTCACGTTCAAATCTAATAAAGATTTAACTATTACCTGGAGCAAAACTGGTGATACTCCAATCTCAATTATTTCAATCTAATTAAAGATTCATTAAAACTCCACTTGGTTTTAATCTTTCCAAAAATCAATATCCTGTCTTTAACTGGGTTAAAGAACCAATGTCTTTTAAAACACGGTTCACTATAAACCCAAAATCACATTTGATATTAAATACAAGGCTCAGAATAGAAAATATATCGGCTTATATTCAATATCAAATTCTACGACCAACGAATATCGTATTGGAAATAACAATATTAATATATCTTTCAAATTTTCATAGCAATATATGTATAATCACAAAATCCAACATCGAAATATTCCAAAGACAATTTCGATTCTAATCCATTCCAATTCACTTATTGGAAATTCTGGTTACTTTTAAAATCCTTTCAAATCCAATTTATTTATTTAAAAATAAATAAATTAGTTCAAAACTAGTTCATTTCGATAAAAAACTATTTTTAACTTTTCAAATATGCGGTTTTTCATCCCAATTCTTTACAAATCATTTCTTATGATTTTACACAAATTATTACTATTTTTAATAATTTTATCAAGGCCCGTACAGTCGAATTCCATCAACGGCCATTGAACTACAGTTACAGCGACCTTTTCCAAATTTGATTTGGACATAATTCCAAATCCAACCATTAGATTTCAAATCTCCAATATTCGTTAGAAATCCCTTTTCGATACAAACCTAACGGTTCCGATTTTAGGAGAATCCGACGGTCGGATCTCCCGTAATATCCATTCGAAGTCAATGGTCGAAATTCGCGAACTGCTGTGGCACGGCATGTTCTATTTAGGCCATTATACAATATATATATATATATATATATTTCATCGATTTCCTTTCAAAACGTATTTTATAAATCGTTTTAAATTCGTTTTCGAAACGATTTCAACTTCATATTCAATTTCAAATCAAAATTGAATATTCCACAACATCGATACACAAATGATAATATTTTCAAAACGTTATATTTTGAAATCACTTTCTTTTCTATATTCATCATAAAAATGAATAAAATCGATATAAATATCGTTCACGTCAAAATGGCGTCAAACTAATCAACACGGATTTTATATATTTCAATAACTTCGTTATTCTATTCACAAATGAATTTTTTCTTCAACACATGAATAATTATCTTTATTCATCACATGAATATATATTTTTATTCAACATCTGAATTTATATTTCTTATTTTCCAAATTGGAATGAGGCCCAATAAATTACCATATAATGTCAATTATATGGATTCCCTATAACACATGTATATAACAGCAACGATAAACCATCAACCATCATCCTGAGTGCACCACACAACTGCATAAGCATTAAATATAAATAATTAGCGCTTACGCATTCTGTCTACCCATCGATTGATATACAACTAAACAATCAGGAATAGTGTACGTCAAATATCATCCCAATACCCGTGTAGGGTTTCAAATCAACAAACACAGATTTTATTTGTGCAGTTGGGCGATGTGTAAAATTTACTGTCCCAATCAATATCAGTCAAACCAGTGTATATAAACAAATCATCTGATTTGTTTATTACTATTTATTTTATATACACATTAAAAATCATATTTTTAACTATAAAATATTTTCCACTATAAAATATTTTATTCTATCCCACTTCACGCAATCAAATTTCACAACACAGCAATCAAACAAACAAGTCATCCACGGTCTGTGGACGACGGGTGTCGGGTGCTGCTAAGCACCGTCTGCATCGTAGTATATATTTAAACTAGAAAGTAAATTAAAAGTAAGGAGTTCTCACCGACTAGCTAAACCAAACGCCACGACTCTTCTTATGTAGAAATATTCGTCCTGCTCACCCTTTTGTCAATTTCATTGCCCGTAGCCACTACATATATAAAAATCACATTTCTACATTGTAGTTATGTATATAAAAATTACATTTTTATACCGCTACTATATAGATAAAAATTCTATTTTTAATCCACTACTCATATAAAAATCTAATCTTTATCCTCACTACTTCATGATAAAAATAAAGTTCATATTTTTATTTCCCTTTATATACTGTAAAGATTTTATTTTTATCTCGTTCTTTTCATAACAAAGATTATATTTATTTCGTTATAAAAATCTAATCTTTTTAGTTATGAAAAATCAAATCTTTTCATTATGCAAAATCTTAGCTTTACATATAAAAACATATCTTTTACTACATCAAAATCTTTCTTTTACTATATAAAAATCTATTCTCATCTCGCTATTCTATACACATAAAAGTACGATCTTCATTAAAGCTACATCTATGTAAAAATCAGATTTTTGTAAATTAGAATAAAAATAAAACAAGAAAACTTACTTTGTAAAAATTGGATTTTGATGCTCGGGAAGGTCCAAGAGAGGTCATGAGCCGTGGCGCAGGGATCGAGGCTGTAGCATCTAGTGGTGGCCATCGCAGCGGGTTTTGAGGCTGTTTTGGGGTGGTGTGGGTTTGTACAGAGGAGGAGGAGGAAGGGGAGGTGGCGCAGGTGACAGGGTGGTCGACAGAGGGTCACGCCGGCGCTGGGGGTGGTGGTAGAGGCGGCGGGGTCAACAAGGGTTTCTCAGTTCAGTTAGGGTTTGCGTTTGGGGTTCGAAACAGACGGGGATGGAGAGGAGAGCGAGGGGGAGTGTGGCGGCGATCTCTGACGTGGCGGCGGCAGGGAGGGGCTGTCGATCGGCGATTTTTTTTTAATTTCAAAAAGCAACTTTTTATTTCGAACTCGAAACCGAACCCACCGACTATCATCTATAGCTAATTACCCCTATTCCAAACACAATGGGATATGTATCGTAAGCTGATTCGATCGTTTCGATCAGTTTTCGTCAAAATCGAAATATAAATCTATATATTGAATTTGAATGCGAATTTCAATTTACCGGGGCCATGTATGAACTCTAAAAATTCCCGAAAAATATTTTCTAGCTTCATATTGACGATACGGTCCTAACAAAACTAATTTCATCAAATTCTGAGACCGTTTGAAAAATGGCCATTTTCCAGTTGATTAAATTCAACTGAAATGGTCAAAACACGTTTTACTTTGCCACGCTCACATATTGATTCGAAAAATTACGAATTTTGAAACCTAGCAATAACTTGACATCATGGATCCAACAAAAGTGGTTTCGTTGAAAACCGAGGTCATTTGCAAAATTTCCATTTTTAAGGGCCAGAATTCCTTAGCGACTATTCTAAATTTTCAACTGGGCATAACTTTTTATCCCTGCAATGAAATTTCAATTTTTCGGGTTCGTTGGAAAGATATTTTCAAATATATTCTAGTGTATTTGGTTTCTCTAAAATCCGTTTTACTTTGAATCCTGTACATTCATTTGAAATCGAATTTTCAAACTACCACGCCATTTTCAATTCCTTTTATAATTAAAATAAAAATTTATTTTCTAACGACGATCTATATAAAGATATATTTTCTAATTCTATTCAAAATAAATTTCTCATCGTTATTATTTAAAATAATTCATTTTAAATATTCAAAATTCACTAAAATTGCCAAAATAAATTTTTTAAATTGGCTTGGATTTCCGTGTTATTACAATCTCCCCAACTTAAAACTTTTTGTCCCCGAAAAGGAACGAAGCCGAATGTTGTTTCACAAACCAACTCAACTTTCACTATTTCCATTACGGCTTAAGTTCTTCAACTTTTCAGTTTCTAAGAACTTTTCAAATTTTTCAAAAATTTGGCTAACACCCTAAATTTTCGAAAAAATTCGCCATAACCTCCCCTGCACCGGGGACTTCGGGATATTTCAAATAGCCTCCCATGGCCCTCATCAATCCAAAAAGAAAAAGAAACAGCCATGCGGCTAGCCAATCATCTCATAAAATCATCAAAAACCCAATAAATACAATAAACATGTACCTATTTGTCGGGCAAACAATTTTATTCCTCTTCTCTAGCCTCCTTTCTATGACCTGTTCAATGTAAGTACATGTATATGCATGCAAATGCGATAAATTTTCAATACAATTCACTATTTGGTTCAATTTGGCTAAAGGTTCAACATTTAATTAATCAAACAACACAATCAGCAGTCAATTTGTTGATTATTTTTCAATCACATAACTTTAATACATATCCCAAAATTAGATTTTTGATGCTAAATCACAACAATAGGCCTTATCTAATTTTGGTTCTCACACCAGTCAATTGGAATCATATAGAAATCCCACTTTCGGCACTCGAATAAAAATTCTGATGATACTCGAGTTATCTTCAGAATCATCTCCAGGCGACTAGAGTGTGATTCCGTATCTATCCAGTACATTAAAACTTCGAATACCCGTGGATCAGACGTATATACTGGATTGTCCAAATTCAATACAAATAAATATTCAAATACGGATAATAAAGTTAAATTTTCAAAACAAAATTCGTTTTCATTTTAAAAATATACTCTTCACACCCGTTCTAGGATACTACTGATCCTATCTCTAACGAGTCACTCTTATTGGATATTACTAATCCAACCTCTGATGAATTATTTCATATGGTTCTAATGTGTCTTGTTCTCTGAGCTTTGTAAACCAAAGCTCTGATACCAGGCTGAAGCAACCCGAAATCCCCCTTAGCGGGAAATCCCGGATTGAGTTGAGTACAAGCTACATCGGAACGCAAACAGAAGAACATTTCATTGTTTATTACAACAATTCCATTAGAATACAATAATATTACAGAGTATGAATAAATATTACACAGATAATATCAGAGATTTAAATTACATTACATAGCAGCGGAAAATATACAAAACACAACAGAAACTAATACACTGATACAGAGCTTTCCGAGTATCGTTCCAGCTGTAAACCAGGATCCTGTGAATATAAATCTGCAAAACCAAAACTACAACCTGCCAGTGTCAAAATAAGGGCACCCAGAATTTAGGTTAAGACAATAAACTCCAGGTCAGTCATGTGACTGGTGTGAGAACTAAAACAGTTATTAATCTTTATTTTTAAAGTTAGGTAAATCAAGAGACCATGCCGTATAACACGGAACGGGTTTCCTCCCAAGAATACTAGTGCATAATACAAACAGCGCGATGCTAAATAAAGAAAAATGAAGCTATTATAAGACCTAGGTCCCATCACACAATGCAACACAAGCCGGAGGACAGGGTTTTACCTTATAATAGCCAAAGAATGCTTGATATGCTAAATTTCATGTTTTATTATTACTATAAGTGTATAGTGTCAAAACAATTTCAATCATAAATATCAATCATAGACGACATGAGTACCATATATCATGTCGCCAATACTAGGCTCTACAATCAAAACTACAAAGTCACGTATTGGAAGTTGGATTTCCATTTGTGAACCAAGGCAAAAGATAGTACTCTACCGATTTGAGACGCTCTAGCCCGCCCGTCAGGTCAGAGCTCGAGTGACCTTTGGATCGTCAGGGCCGGTTCACCGATGTGGATTAAACTTAAACCTTGGACACTGCATTTCCCCACCTTATGGGGTGTCAATGAGTCCACTGACTCCATTGGCTCCACATAGTCACCGATATATCCGAGGCGCCTCGCAACAACAACAACCACATAAGTCAAACTCGTCAGGGCGTGTAAAACCACTAACGCCACTTCTAGCTAGAAGGAAATGCATGCCCTCCTTGAGGTCCTTCTCCCATTTCTGGTTCACAACCGAAGTGTGAGGCTTGCGAATCAACGCTACACAAAGCTATGCCACACAAGCCGTGTTTTGATCATCAACCACAAGACTCTGCTTTTCAATAGAAGCCTTGATCATATTACCACTTAGGCATGCCACACAGGCAATTCACTCCATGCGTTTGATATCCATCAATATATAACCTCTGAGCTCGTACATCTCAGAGAAGGGCGTTAAGCAAGAGAATAAATTCTCCGCCGCTAAACGGAAATATATTTAATAGAAATCAATAACACAGAATAAAATCCAATGTTAGACACATAGTCCATTTACAAGTTCGTTCTGGGTCTGAACGAAAACGGAGGCACCTTGTACCTCGCATATCCATCGATCTCCAAGTACGTCTGGACGATCACCAACTGATTCCCTCCTCTTGGGTGTACGGCCCAATCAAGATCATCAATAATTATCCAAACTATGTTGAAGACCTCCGGTCTTCGACTACCGTCTTCATCCTCGACACATCGTCAAATCCGTTATTCATAATGGGATAAACCCAATCTTTCTGAATAACTCGCGTATATAATAAACAAGTGTTACACAAACACAACATACGCCTCATTCCAATTTAGAATATTCTTTTATAAAAATACTCTTACACTTTGAGAAAGGTTCCCATTAATTTTATCAAAGATAAATTCTTTAAATTTATTCTTTAATCTTCCTTTGAATATCAATTCAAACTACTCGGGATTAGCGAACAACACCGAAGTAATCATTCATTTTATTTCCCAATCCCAACCTATTCATCCCATGAAGTAAAACTGGTAATACTTCATATCTAACACCACGGTGTTATCAGTAAATTCAATTACCATTTCACGTTCAAATATAATTAAAGATTTAACTATCGCCTGGAGCAAAACTGGTGATACTCCATTCTCGATTATTTCAATCTAATTAAAGATTCATTAAAACTCCACTTGGTTTTAATCTTTCAAAAAATCAATATCCTGTCTTTAACTGGGTTGAAGAACCAATGTCTTTTAAAACACGGTTCACTATAAACCCAAAATCAAATTTGATATTAAATACAAGGCTCTGAATAGAAAATATATCGGCTTATATTCAACATCAAATTCTATGACCAACAAATATCGTATTGGAAATAACGATATTAATATATCTTTCAAAATTTCATAACAATATCTGTATAATCACAAAATCCAACACTGAAATATTCCAAAGACAATTTCGATTCTAATCCATTCCAGTTCACTTACTGGAAATTCTAGTTAATTTTAAAACCCTTTCAAATCCAATTTATTATTTAAAAATTAATAAATTATTATTCTAGTTCAAAACTAGTTCATTTCGATAAAAATCTTTTTTTTATCTTTTCAAATATGGGGTTTTTCATCCCAATTCTTCACAAGTTATTTCTTATGATTTTACACAAATTATTACTATTTTTAATAATTTTATCAAGGCCCGTACAGTCGAATTCCATCAACGGCCATCGAACTGCACTTACAGCAATCTTTTCCAAATTTGATTTGGACATAATTCCAAATCCAACTGTTAGATTTAAAATCTCTAATATTCGTTAGAAAGCTCTTTTCGATACGAACCCAACACTTCCGATTTTAGGAGAATCCGACGGTCGGATCTCCCGTTATATCCATTCGAAGTCAATGGTCGAAATTCGCGAACTGCCGCAGCGCGGCGCGTTCTATTCAGGCTATTATATATATAATATATATATATTATATATATATTTCGTTGATTTCCTTTCAAACGTATTTTATAAATCGTTTTAAATTCATTTTCGAAACGATTTCAACTTCATATTCAATTTCGAATCAAAATTGAATATTCCATATCTTCGATACACAAATGATAATATTTTCAAAACGTTATATTTTGAAATCGCTTTCTTTTCTATATTCATCATAAAAATGAATAAAATCGATATAAGTATCGTTCATGTCAAAATGGCGTCTTTCTAATCAACACGGATTTTATATATTTCAATAACTTCGTTATTCTATTCACAAATGTATATTTTCTTCAACACATGAATAATTATTTTTATTCAACACATGAATATATATTTTTATTCAACACCTGAATTTATATTTCTTATTTTCCAAATTGGAATGAGGCCCAATCAATTACCGTATAATGTTAATTATATGGATTCCGTACAACACATGTATATAACAGCAACGATAAATCATCAACCATCATCCAGAGTGCACCACACAACTGCATAAGCATTAAATATAAATTATTAATGCTTACACAGTCTGTCAACCCATCGACTAGTATACAACCAAACAATCGGGAATAGTGTACGTCAAATATCATCCCAATACCCATGTGGGGTTTCAAATCAACAAACACAGATTTTATTTGTGCAGTTGGGCAATGTGTAAAATTTATCGTCCCAATCAATATCAGTCAAACCAGTTTATATAAATAAATCATCCGATTTGTTTATTACTATTTATTTTATATACACGTTAAAAATCATATTTTTAACTATAAAATATTTTATTCCATCCCACTTGTAACGACCCAGATTTTTAGCGACTTTGGTTATCGACGTAAGCACGACGTCGATAACCAAAACATCGGAAAATCCTGGTAATTAGTGAAAGAAATTAGAGGGTGAGGAAAGATGAGATAGAAACTTAGAATAGAAGAAGAAGAAGAGCACAACATCAGAGTAACACGAACCTCACAGCGGAACGAATAACATATAATATATATAACATAACTTGAAATATACATCTGTACTTGCATATACATCATTATCAAAGTACAACACTTACAACACAGCGGAAATAACTATAGCTATATGATCCTGAAGCCTCCTGCTCCAATCTCTTCCAGTATATCTGTAAATCCCGACTACTTGACTGCCCGTACAAATTTAGGCACCCAAGAGTTTAGGGAAAACAACAAAGTAAACTCCGGGTCAGTCATGGGACTGGTATGAGTAAAACAGTTTAAAAACAGTTGAACAAGTAAATGATATCTCATAAGACCACGTCGCATAACGGAACGGGTTTTTCCCTTATGAGAATCCAAATATCTTTATATCAAAAACCTTTTGATATTATAATAATGTCTATCAACCACAACTATAATAATCATCTAGTAGAAACGCTTTCATCTCACGTCCTACATATATATTATACAATCAAAACCGCAAGCACGTATTGGGTAATGGATTTCCAACTATGACAAGGTATGGAACCACCTTTCGCTAGTGTACCTCTAGAGAGGAATACACTGGGTTCAACAAGAACATCTTGCAACCCGGCCACACATGACCGACCACTCATTTCGCTTGAGTGTATCGAATGTATATCACCAATAGTTGGGATCAGCAACTGTTTCCCGAATGGGACAGCATCAACAATAGATTTTTAGAAATGAATGAAACTCTAGATCAGGTGATTATACACCCTACTTCGGTGCGACCGACTTAGCCATGCTGCCTGCCCGATTTCTGTCATTTACCGGATGTTGAGGCTAGAAGCTACGCTTTATCATCATACCACTTTCACTTCGAATGTCACATCATCAAATCCATCAAATCACCGATTGACGTCCTCAACCATACATTATGTGTTAGCTAAGAGAAGTTTCCTTCTCCGCTTCCACTCTTGGTACAGTTGGAGAAATCAATATATGTGATCGTCTGGACATACTCTGTCAGACATCCGACCATACAAATCATCCAGGAACAGGATGAACCGAAAGCACTATTCTGTAAACAGGATAGCCCTTGCATAACTCCGTCTTCAATTTCCTTTGGCATATATGATTCGCAACGCTTATGCCAATACAGAGTGGTTCTTTGGATAATAATCCAACCGGTCTCTCCATATTAACAACGTTATAATGGTCAAAACTTCGATAGTCTGTGATTTAACTATCGAATAAAAATAGGTGTGCAAACAATGATATTATTTCCAAATGGAAATTATATCATTCAAACATCATTCAACATTCATCTTTTTAGTTCATTAATTCTACTTATCTCCTGTTTCCCTATATTCAGTGTTTCTTGTTTTCTAGATTGGGAAAATATACGTTATTAACAATGGAAAACATTCCCATTTCCTTTTTTCTTTATTAGAAAACATTTCTGGTTTCTATATTTGGAAAACATTTCCAAAGCTTCTTCATTGGACTTAGACAGATGTTTAAACAAACCATCGCGATGCCAATTCAAACCATTTCCTTTACTGCCGAGCCTTAACTATTCCTTAGTTAAAACGAAGCCAATCAAGTTGGGGTAGAACTACCTCTCAGACCTTAACTGAACAACATTTCTAACTTTGAAATAGGCAAAGTTCACTTTATATTCCTTTAACTAACTTCCTTACTTAACTCTCGTTCGAATAAATATATTCGATTAACCCTTATCAATTAACTCTATTTGACTAACGCTATTGATTAACTATATTTGACTAACGCTATTGATTTACTCATTTCACTTAACTCCTTTCGAATAAACTATATTCGATAACTCCTTTTTCTTTCTTCGAATAAACAATATTTGATTAACCCCTTTTACTTTCTATTCGAATAACTATATTCGATTTAACTCATTTGCTTCTATTCTAATCGATTAAACTAACATCGATTATCTCCTTTCAACTTTATTCTCTAATCGATTAACTAACATCGATTAACTTCTTTTTAACCTTATTCTCTAATCGATTAACTAACATCGATTAACTTCTTTTTAACTTTATTCTCTAATCGATTAACTAACATCGATTAACTTCTTTTTAACTTTATTCTCTAATCGATTAACTAACATCGATTAACTTCTTTTTACAAACTACGTTTTTCCGTTACAACTATTTCCTTTTTATAACGTTTACTTACCGTTACAAATATATCCTATTTATAACTTCTATTTACCGTTACAAATATTTCCTATTTATAACGTTTACTTACTGTTACAAATATTTCCTATTTATAACTTCTATTTATTTTCTAAATAAATATCCCTTTTATAAAACCGTGTTCGTTTTATAAATATTTCCTTTTATAAAATCCTGTGATTTTATAAAATTCCTTTATTTCAATATACATTGAAATACTTCTTTTTACATCCCAGGGTCTTTTATGATATTTACAATATCGAATAACAATGATCAACATCATTCCAACACCCATAATCCATAACAGATTATATAACACATCATATATCACAATATATGAAAACAGTTAAATAAATGTTGAGGAATCCAGTTGGATTCCTCCAACCTGTTTCCCTGCATCACAGATGTTAAACAATATAGATAACATCACTTTTCAGTTCTATATGATATATTCTGTTAAACAGAATCAATATAGAAAATTTAACTAACTGACTAGCAGTTCAATCAAACAGTCAACATACAGTATCAGCCAATATCTAACAGTTCTAAAAATACAACATGAAATTATAAACTGTTCAGAGTTAGTGAGATTTACTCACATTGGCGCGTTAGCCGTTAAATAACGGTTTGCGTTATTTGATTCAGTCAGACAATTTATTTCGCCATAAATTGTAACGAGCTCCGATGGACTTCCAGTCAGTTCCATTGGGTTGCGTCCGTCCATACGATCCCGACGGATCTTGTTTCGTCGGATTCTTTTAATTCTGGCCCATCTTCATTCATGAAAACCCACCCGCACTCCTTCTCCAACTGATTTGAACCGCTCAGTAATTGAACAAAACATGGCCGACCTACTTTTGCTTCTAGCTTCCAAATGTTTGGGCCTCCATGTGGTTGGCCCAATAGCGGCCCCAAATGAAATTCCATGTTGCCGATCAACTATCCACCTTGTTGCTCTCCTTTGAAATGCCAAGTTTTAATATAAACTCCTTTCTCTTTCTTCATATTTAAACAGCGGTTCCAAAAGATCCTCTCCCACCAAACTATCCTCACGTTTAAAAACAAACTGGACAAATAGACTTTCCTTTGAATGCGAATGATCTGTCCATGATTTTGCCTTGATTTTCTCATGAATTTTCTGCCCAACTCTTTTGCAAAACAAAACTCACGAAAACTTCCAGTACCCTTTTGAATAAATTTTGCTCCTTCGTTTTGTTCACTGCTTCGACTGTTTTCACTTCCTCATACGCATTTTCCTGATGTTCGAACCCAGCATCAGCTGCATGAGTTCACCGTCGTTCAGACAGCAAAAACAAGCACGCTGCCTCATTTCGTGTATTTCTAGCGCCTTGTTTAATCATTGTTCCCAACACAGAAACCGACGTGGCACCTTCCTGTCGATGCTCAAGCCAACCCACTAGAATCTCCGCTAACCGAGCTTTGCCGCTGTCACAAACACGGCCCCAACGACCAGTAGGATCGCCTGCAGTCCTCCCTATCTACACCACGGCAACACCTTAAATCCCTTACTTATATTCATACACCATCTACTCAACTTCAAGGAGCGCCTCCACAATAAACCTCCACCTTCTCCGAACCACACAGTCACGCCCTCATTTCCGAACCCACAAGCCTCTCAGCAAACACCTCTCCATTGCGTTCTGCAGTTTCCCCTTTTTCCAATCCCACCGCAAATTTCCAAACTCTCCTTCCCTGATCTCAACGAGAGCACAGGATCCCCGCTCCACCCCTACACCATCTTTGATTTCTTCTTGCTCTTTGGATATTGGCGGAATGTTTGGCACGTTTTTGTTTTAGGATGGAATTTCCGTTTTGCCTTGTTTTGTGCGGCGGGTGAAATGGTCTTGACTGTGGATGGATAAGAATTAGGTTAGAGGAAATTTTAGTGTATTTATAGGATTATTGTTTTGAAGATGTGGTCGTTTTTAAAGCCTTGAAACTCATGTGGTGGGAGGATGGAGTACGTGGTTAAGGATGGATCGCATGTTTTCTTATATAAAGGTGGTTTAGATATTTTTATTTTTAAGTTTCGAAATTTTACATACTCCGCAACATAGTTGCATTCATATCCGAGCGTTACAGACTGAAATAAAAATGTCATGGTGATCAGCAATGTGCCACGACCCCAAAAATATAATAATACCGGTAGATTAACTCATATTTTGAAACCTCAAAATGTTGATTTCAAGGTGCAAGATACTCCAAATAAAATTTCGCTTATTTAATTAATTAAAAATTACAGTAAAATTCTAAAAATTATTTTATCGCTATTTCCCAAAAGAACCTTGTCTGAATTCACACCCGATATCTAGTTATTTTGAAATAACCGTTATGGCTGATAAACGATTCTATAGCGACTATTCTGAAATTTGATTTGGACATAAATCAAAATCTACACAACGAAATCCCGATTTTCCTCTTCCACTAGAAAGATATACTCCACCAGCTCCACACGTTTCTTGTTTCACAGAAATCCGGTTTAAAACGAATCCTGTACATTCAGTTGAAGTTCGAATCGCCAATTTACGAACTGCAGCGCCATTTCGAGCTCGTTTATAATTATATTATAAACTATACGTTCAACTGTCGACGATTGAATATATTCGTTATTCAAATTCAATTCCAAGTTGAATTAAATATCACAAATGATCTGGTTCACACCATATCGTTATTTCAGCCAATTCTGATATTTCGGAATTAAATATATTATTTAATTTATTATTTTAATTAAATATTCAACCTTATTTTATTCCACGGCCATTTAATTCTCTATATCACCATTGATATAATATAATAAATAAATCATAATACCTCTGCTAGTGCGGGTCATTACAATCTTCCCCACTTAAAATAATTTCGCCCTCGAAATTGCTAAAAAGTAGAGGACGACCCTATTGACTGGTTAGAACATATTTGTTCACTTCTTAACTTCAGTTTTCAACTGAACCAATTTAAATTTTAACTAAATTATTAATTAATTCTTATCAACGAAAATTTTCAAAAATCCTCAAAATTTTCTAACTCCTTAACTCTTCGAAAAATTTCGCCAGCACCTCCTTTGTACTGGTCAATAGGTCAAACTTCAACTCGCCTCTCTGGGCCATCTCCATCCCAAAAGAAAATCAAACAGCCAAGCGGCTTGCCAATTCGGCTCATAAATCTTATATCCAATAGAAATATAAACTTGTACCTTTTTGTCGGCATATCATTATACCCTTTACATCTGATGTTAATTCGGCACATACCAATGTCATGCCAATCAAACTCCAAATCAGTTTTTATCTCCAACACAACCATTCGCTTATATCCAAACCAAATCCCATTTCAACTCAAGTTTCTTCTCGATTCCCAACTCTTAACTTGATTATCACATCACACTTCAAATTTGAATCTCACAATCCAATTTGTCTTGATATCATTCTAATTCAATCTCAGTTACCACTTTACTGGCTTTACTTTAATTCAAATTTTGCTTTCACAAATTTCTGTTAAATTTGTTTTTAATTCAAACAGTCTTTCCCTGGGAATTTTCAAACAGTTTATACTCTTTTCAAAAATCAAATTTTTTTTTTTTTTTTGAAATTCAACTGAGCCCATAATCAATATTCCATTAGTTAAATCACTTCTCTATTTCTTTATCAATATTTGTTAACCAAATATTTTCAATAACCTTATTGGCTTTTTATGTTATTTGGAAAACGTTTCCGAATATCACCTTCCTTTATTTTCTAAACTTTAGAAAATACATGCTATTTAAAATTGGAAAATATTCCAATTTCTTATCTCTTTTCCGATCTCATTTATTTCTATACTTAGGAAATATTCTATTTCCAATCTTACATTTCATTTGGGTTAAAACGGATGTTGTGTAAAACATCGTTACGACAACCCAAATACTATATTCAACTAACTCCTATTCACCATTGATCTTCGAGCCTGAAATCTTACTATTTATTTGTTAATAATGAAATCAATCAAGTTGGGGTAGAACTACCTCTCAGACCTTGACTGAATAACATTTATAACGTCAAAACGGATATGACTACTTACTCGAATAATCAATACCATACAACTACTTATTCACTTTTAAACACGTATACACTTCTCTTTCTATTCTGACTAGATTTTATTCTTGGTCTTCCCTCTTTATTATACTATTCTATTTCTAAGTTCGTTTCCTTATCGACTTCTATATATATCGATACGTTGATTTCCAATTATCAAATTATCTTAAAAATATTCTAACTCCTTAGATTCCTGGAAAAATTTGCCATAACCTCCTTTGTATCGTGAGCATCGGGATATTTCAAATAGCCTCCCATGGCCCTTACCAATCCAAAAGAAAAAGGAAAAGCCAAGCGGCTAGCCGATACGGCACATAAAATCTCATATATGAATTAAATACATACCTGTTGTCGGGCATTCTATTTATATACCTTCATACCTTATCCATACCTATCTTATGTATATTTATACCTGCCCAATCTATTTTAACTATACCTGATCGTTTTAACTCAATTCGTTAATTAATTTGTTGATTTACTCCTTTAGTCTATTTCACTCTTATATTTGAACATGGTATGTTCAAATATATTTTAACTTGCTTACAACTAATTTGAACTCCATTTTCAACTTACGCTTCATATTCAATTTCGAATATAAATCCTCAAATCCCCTTTGAATGCTATATTCAAATTCCATTTGAATTCTATTTGAATCCTACATTCAAATTCCTTTTTAACTTTATTTGAATTTTACTAATTCAAATTCTATTTGAATTTCATATATTCAAACTCCTTTAAATTTCTATATTCAATTTGAATTACAAATATTCAAATTCCTTTTTAAATCCTTTATTCAATTTCTATGTCACTTCTCTTATTCAAATTCTATTTGATTTCTCATATGTCAAATTCTATTCGATTTCTCATATGTCAAATTCTATTCGATTTCTATATTCGAATTTCCGTTATTTAAATCTTCTTTATTCAAATCTCATTTGAATTTCTATATTCAAACCCCCTTTGAATTTTCCATATTCAAATCCCCTTTGAATTTTCTTATTTAAATTCTATGTTTGAACTTCCTTTATTCAAATTCCTTTTCAAACTTTCTTTATTCATTATTTATTATAAATCCCATTTGAAATTCAACACAACTTGTCTTTCCCAAAACAATTTCAAAACAGTATCTTTGGTAGTAATTCGTCACTTACAACTCGAAAATGAATACTGATGATGCAGCTGTCATCATCAGAATCTATTTTCCAGCGATCGAAGTGAGTTTAATACTGTAAAACCATTTTTAACCTTTTCCACTTTGAAATTCATTTCAAAATATAATTCACACTGCTTGTAAAACAATTTAAAATCTCCTAGGATCTTAAATTTTCCTTATTTTTAATCCAAATCCATTTACAAACACTTATCCAATTCTCCAGAGTTTTATTTCAATTTCTGGTTTAAATTTCAGATTTAACTCATCTGATTTCACGTATTTCACTTATATGAATTCTGATTGGTTATTTACGTAACCATTAAATTTATAATCTTACTCGATTATAATAACAACCAATATATCCAATATATTAAAAATATAATTTGGGTAAAATTATTTCGTTTACCCTCTTTTCAAAACATACCATGATGGTTCATCGTATTCAAGTGTTTACAAAATGCCTACCGATACAGTGGATCAAACTGATCGACCAGAACCCATAAACAACTCAACCAATGAATCTCCACAATATAAAACAAATTTTTATACCAATAACAAATACGCTCACTCGTATATATACACTCAATCTTAGTCTAGGGTATTACTACCCCTATCTCTACCGAGTCACGCCACAGAGCCAAAGTAATTCACTTAACCTATGCTCTGATACCAACTGTAACGACCCGGATTTTTAGCGACTTTGGTTATCGAAGTAAGCACGACGTCGATAACCAAAACGTCGGAAAATCCTGGTAATTAGTTAAAGAAATTAGAGGGTGAGGAAAGATGAGATAGAAACTTAGAATAGAAGAAGAAGAAGAGCACAACATCAGAGTAACACGAACCTCACAGCGGAACGAATAACATATAATATATATAACATAACTTGAAATATACATCTGTACTTGCATATACATCATTATCAAAGTACAACACTTACAACACAGCGGAAATAACTATAGCTATATGATCCTGAAGCCTCCTCCTCCAATCTCTTCCAGTATATCTGTAAATCCCGACTACTTGACTGCCCGTACAAATTTAGGCACCCAAGAGTTTAGGGAAAACAACAAAGTAAACTCCGGGTCAGTCAAGGGACTGGTATGAGTAAAACAGTTTAAAAACAGTTGAACAAGTAAATGATATCTCATAAGACCACGCCGCATAATGGAACGGGTTTTTCCCTTATGAGAATCCAAATATCTTTATATCAAAAACCTTTTGATATTATAATAATGTTTATCAACCACAACTATAATAATCATCTAGTAGAAACACTTTCATCTCACGTCCTACATATATATTATACAATCAAAACCGCAAGCACGTATTGGGTAATGGATTTCCAACTATGACAAGGTATGGAACCACCTTTCGCTAGTGTACCTCTAGAGAGGAATACACTGGGTTCAACAAGAACATCTTGCAACCCGGCCACACATGACCGACCACTCATTTCGCTTGAGTGTATCGAATGTATATCACCAACAGTTGGGATCAGCAACCGTTTCCCGAATGGGACAGCATCAACAATAGATTTTTAGAAATGAATGAAACTCTAGATCAGGTGATTATACACCCTACTTCGGTGCGACCGACTTAGCCATGCTGCCTGCCCGATTTCTGTCATTTACCGGATGTTGAGGCTAGAAGCTACGCTTTATCATCATACCACTTTCACTTCGAATGTCACATCATCAAATCCATCAAATCACCGATTGACGTCCTCAACCATACATTATGTGTTAGCTAAGAGAAGTTTCCTTCTCCGCTTCCACTCTTGGTACAGTTGGAGAAATCAATATATGTGATCGTCTGGACATACTCTGTCAGACATCCGTCCATACAAATCATCCAGGAACAGGATGAACCGAAAGCACTATTCTGTAAATAGGATAGCCCTTGCATAACTCCGTCTTCAATTTCCTTTGGCATATATGATTCGCAACGCTTATGCCAATACAGAGTGGTTCTTTGGATAATAATCCAACCGGTCTCTTCATATTAACAACGTTATAATGGTCAAAACTTCGATAGTCTGTGATTTAACTATCGAATAAAAATAGGTGTGCAAACAATGATATTATTTCCAAATGGAAATTATATCATTCAAACATCATTCAACATTCATCTTTTTAGTTCATTAATTCTACTTATCTCCTGTTTCCCTATATTCAGTGTTTCTTGTTTTCTAGATTGGGAAAATATACGTTATTAACAATGGAAAACATTCCCATTTCCTTTTTTCTTTATTAGAAAACATTTCTGGTTTCTATATTTGGAAAACATTTCCAAAGCTTCTTCATTGGACTTAGACAGATGTTTAAACAAACCATCGCGATGCCAATTCAAACCATTTCCTTTACTGCCGAGCCTTAACTATTCCTTAGTTAAAACGAAGCCAATCAAGTTGGGGTAGAACTACCTCTCAGACCTTAACTGAACAACATTTCTAACTTTGAAATAGGCAAAGTTCACTTTATATTCCTTTAACTAACTTCCTTACTTAACTCTCGTTCGAATAAATATATTCGATTAACCCTTATCAATTAACTCTATTTGACTAACGCTATTGATTAACTATATTTGACTAACGCTATTGATTTACTCATTTCACTTAACTCCTTTCGAATAAACTATATTCGATAACTCCTTTTTCTTTCTTCGAATAAACTATATTTGATTAACCCCTTTTACTTTCTATTCGAATAACTATATTCGATTTAACTCATTTGCTTCAATTCTAATCGATTAAACTAACATCGATTATCTCCTTTCAACTTTATTCTCTAATCGATTAACTAACATCGATTAACTTCTTTTTAACCTTATACTCTAATCGATTAACTAACATCGATTAACTTCTTTTTAAGTTTATTCTCTAATCGATTAACTAACATCGATTAACTTCTTTTTAACTTTATTCTCTAATCGATTAACTAACATCGATTAACTTCTTTTTACAAACTACGTTTTTCCGTTACAACTATTTCCTTTTTATAACGTTTACTTACCGTTACAAATATACCCTATTTATAACTTCTATTTACCGTTACAAATATTTCCTATTTATAACGTTTACTTACTGTTACAAATATTTCCTATTTATAACTTCTATTTATTTTCTAAATAAATATCCCTTTTATAAAACCGTGTTCGTTTTATAAATATTTCCTTTTATAAAATCCTGTGATTTTATAAAATTCCTTTATTTCAATATACATTGAAATACTTCTTTTTACATCCCAGGGTCTTTTATGATATTTACAATATCGAATAACAATGATCAACATCATTCCAACACCCATAATCCATAACAGATTATATAACACATCATATATCACAATATATGAAAACAGTAAAATAAATGTTGAGGAATCCAGTTGGATTCCTCCAACCTGTTTCCCTGCATCACAGATGTTAAACAATATAGATAACATCATTTTTCAATTCTATATGATATATTCTGTTAAACAGAATCAATATAGAATATTTAACTAACTGACTAGCAGTTCAATCAAACAGTCAACATACAGTATCAGCCAATATCTAACAGTTCTAAAAATACAACATGAAATTATAAACTGTTCAGAGTTAGTGAGATTTACTCACATTGGCGCGTTAGCCGTTAAATAACGGTTTGCGTTATTTGATTCAGTCAGACAATTTATTTCGCCATAAATTGTAACGAGCTCCGATGGACTTCCAGTCAGTTCCATTGGGTTGCGTCCGTCCATACGATCCCGACGGATCTTGTTTCGTCGGATTCTTTTAATTTTGGCCCATCTTCATTCATGAAAACCCACCCGCACTCCTTCTCCAACTGATTTGAACCGCTCAGTAATTGAACAAAACATGGCCGACCAACTTTTGCTTCTAGCTTCCAAATGTTTGGGCCTCCATGTGGTTGGCCCAATAGCGGCCCCAAATGAAATTCCATGTTGCCGATCAACTATCCACCTTGTTGCTCTCCTTTGAAATGCCAAGTTTTAATATAAACTCCTTTCTCTTTCTTCATATTTAAACAGCGGTTCCAAAAGATCCTCTCCCACCAAACTATCCTCACGTTTAAAAACAAACTGGACAAATAGACTTTCCTTTGAATGCGAATGATCTGTCCATGATTTTGCCTTGATTTTCTCATGAATTTTCTGCCCAACTCTTTTGCAAAACAAAACTCACGAAAACTTCCAGTACCCTTTTGAATAAATTTTGCTCCTTCGTTTTGTTCACTGCTTCGACTGTTTTCACTTCCTCATACGCATTTTCCTGATGTTCGAACCCAGCATCAGCTGCATGAGTTCACCGTCGTTCAGACAGCAAAAACAAGCACGCTGCCTCATTTCGTGTATTTCCAGCGCCTTGTTTAATCATTGTTCCCAACACAGAAACCGACGTGGCACCTTCCTGTCGATGCTCAAGCCAACCCACTAGAATCTCCGCTGACCGAGCTTTGCCGCTGTCACAAACACGGCCCCAACGACCAGTAGGATCGCCTGCAGTCCTCCCTATCTACACCACGGCAACACCTTAAATCCCTTACTTATATTCATACACCATCTACTCAACTTCAAGGAGCGCCTCCACAATAAACATCCACCTTCTCCGAACCACACAGTCACGCCCTCATTTCCGAACCCACAAGCCTCTCAGCAAACACCTCTCCATTGCGTTCTGCAGTTTCCCCTTTTTCCAATCCCACCACAAATTTCCAAACTCTCCTTCCCTGATCTCAACGAGAGCACAGGATCCCCGCTCCACCCCTACACCATCTTTGATTTCTTCTTGCTCTTTGGATATTGGCGGAATGTTTGGCACGTTTTTGTTTTAGGATGGAATTTCCGTTTTGCCTTGTTTTGTGCAGCGGGTGAAATGGTCTTGACTGTGGATGGATAAGAATTAGGTTAGAGGAAATTTTAGTGTATTTATAGGATTATTGTTTTGAAGATGTGGTCGTTTTTAAAGCCTTGAAACTCATGTGGTGGGAGGATGGAGTACGTGGTTAAGGATGGAGCGCATGTTTTCTTATATAAAGGGGGTTTAGATATTTTTATTTTTAAGTTTCGAAATTTTACATACTCCGCAACATAGTTGCATTCATATCCGAGCGTTACAGACTGAAATAAAAATGTCATGGTGATCAGCAATGTGCCACGACCCCAAAAATATAATAATACCGGTAGATTAACTCATATTTTGAAACCTCAAAATGTTGATTTCAAGGTGCAAGATACTCCAAATAAAAATTCGCTTATTTAATTAATTAAAAATTACAGTAAAATTCTAAAAATTATTTTATCGCTATTTCCCAAAAGAACCTTGTCTGAATTCACACCCGATATCTAGTTATTTTGAAATAACCGTTATGGCTGATAAACGATTCTATAGCGACTATTCTGAAATTTGATTTGGACATAAATCAAAATCTACACGACGAAATCCCGATTTTCCTCTTCCACTAGAAAGATATACTCCACCAGCTCCACACGTTTCTTGTTTCACAGAAATCCGGTTTAAAACGAATCCTGTACATTCAGTTGAAGTTCGAATCGCCAATTTACGAACTGCAGCGCCATTTCGAGCTCGTTTATAATTATATTATAAACTATACGTTCAACTGTCGACGATTGAATATATTCGTTATTCAAATTCAATTCCAAGCTGAATTAAATATCACAAATGATCTGGTTCACACCATATCGTTATTTCAGCCAATTCTGATATTTCGGAATTAAATATATTATTTAATTTATTATTTTAATTAAATATTCAACCTTATTTTATTCCACGGCCATTTAATTCTCTATATCACCATTGATATAATATAATAAATAAATCATAATACCTCTACCAGTGCGGGTCATTACACCACTTCACACAATCAAAATTTTCAAAACAGCAATCAAACAAACAAGTCATCCATGGTCTGTGGACGACGGGTGTCGGGTGCTGCTTAGCACCGTCTGCATCCTAGTATATATTCCAACTAGAAAGTAAATTAAAAGTGAGGAGTTCTCACCGACTAGCTAAACCAAACGCCACGACTCTTCTTATGTAGAAATCTTCATCCTTCTCACCCTTTTGTCAATTTCATTGCCCGTAGACACAACATATATAAAAATCCCATTATAGTTAAGTATATAAAAATCACATTTTTATACCGCTATTATATAGATAAAAATTCTATTTTTAATCCGCTACTCATATAAAATTCTAATATTTATCCTCACTAATTCATGATAAAAATAAAGTTCATATTTTTATTTCCCTTTATATACTGTAAAGATTATATTTTTATCTCGTTCTTTTCATAACAAAGATTATATTTATTTCGTTATAAAAATCTAATCTTTTTAGTTATGCAAAGTCAAATCTTTTCGTTATGCAAAATCTCATCTTTACATATAAAAACATATCTTTTACTACATCAAAATCTTTCTTTTACTATATAAAAATCTATTCTCATCTCGCTATTCTATACGCATAAAAGTACGATCTTCATTAAAGCTATATCTATGTAAAAAATCATATTTTTGTAAATTAAAATAAAAATAAAACAAGAAAACTTGCTTTGTAAAAATCGGATTTTGATGCTCGGGGAGGTCCAAGAGAGGTCACGAACCTTCGTGGCACAGGGATCGAGGGTGTAACGTCTTGTGGTGGCCATCGCGACAAGATTTGGGGCTGTTTTGGGGTGGTGCGGGTTTGTACAGAGGAGGAGGAGCAAGGAGAGGTGGCACAGGTGATAGGGAGGTCGACAGAGGGTCACGTCGGCGCTGAGGGTGGTGGTAGAGGCAGCGGGGTCAGCTAGGGTTTCTCGGTTCAGTAAGGGCTGTGACGATCCCAAAACCCCGTGACATGGTGTTAAGGATAATCATTGGAATATAACACATTAATCATCATTAGCAGATCACAGATAATAGCATAAACAGAAAATAGAATAATTTACACACATATGACAGCGGAATCATATAGATAACATCACATCAGAGAAGCACAATACAGGATATAACTTAGTGCATAATGATACATAATCAGTCACCATCGCCTGAGGCGGAATCATACATAAAGAGTACACAAAAGGAATATCAGTCTACATCGCCAGTGGCGAAATCTTAATATAGATACAATAATGGAGGAGAAAATCCAAGTCAGCACGGTGTAGTCAAGCCTCTCCATGAGCCAAAAGGTGCGTCAGAAACCTGTAACTAGGCTGCCCGTGTGAAAATAAGGGCACCCGAGTTTGCAAGGTGAAACAAACTACGAGTCAGTCATGGGACTGGTATGAGAAATCCATTCAACTTATTAACAACAATAATAAGGCAAATCAAAGGACCACGCCACTTTCACGGAACGGGTTTACTCCAATGAGTGCTCGTGCATGAAATAAAGTAAATGATTAAATCAACGCAATGCTTTTTATAAAATGAAGCCATTATAAGACTCAGGTCCCATCACACAATACAATGCAAGCCGGAGGATAGAGTTTTTACCTTATAATGGCCAAAGATGCTTCGTACGAATAAAACAAAGGTGTTTGATATTATTACTAGTGCATATATGTTTCAAAAGCAAATTCAATCATAAATATCAATCCTAGGCGGCATAGCTACCATCTACTATGTTGCCGTACTAGTAATACAATCACATCCGAAATTTCGTATTGGAAATTGGATTCCTTCATGAGTCGAGGCAAGGGGCAAGCTCCTCTCCGTTCGAGACACTCTAGCAAATGTCCCAGGACCCCACTATGATCCTTGGAATCGGCTGGGCCGGTCCTCTCTTACTTTTGAGGATTAGTTATTCCTGAACACACGTTTCCCGGTCCTTACAGACCTATAATCGAGGCGCCTCGCATTCCAACAACCACACAGGTGAAAAGTATATATAATGTCAGGGCTGGTAGGTCACTGACACCACCATAGCTAGAAAGAAACGTCGTGCACTCCCAGCGGTCCATCTCCCGTTTTTGACTCATACCGAGGTGTGAGGCTCACGAATTCACGTTATACACCAAGCTACGTCACACGGACCATGCTTGGATCATCAACCACAAGACTTTGCTTTGCAACAGAATCCTTGATCACATGCCACTTAGGCGTGCCACACAGGCAATCCACTCCATGCGACTGATTTCTGTCAATACATAACCTCTAAGCTCGTACGTCTCAGAGAAGGGCGTTAAGCAAGAGAATAAATTCTCCGCCGCCAAACAGATATATATTTAACAGAGATCAATCAACACAGAACAAAATCCAATGTCAGACACACAGTCCATTTACAAGTCCGTTCTGGGTCTGAACGAAACCGGAGGCACCAATTCCTCGCATATCCGTACGATCAACAATATGTTTGGACGGCTACTACTTCAATTCCTTCATGGTAGCTACTCCAATCACGAGCATCAGTAGCGCCCATCCATCCAATGTGGAGATCGTCGGTCTTCAGTCGTCTTCGACTCTTCGACTTCTCAACGTCGATCGATTATTTGAAATGAGATAAACTCGGCCTTTACAAATAACCCACGTATATTTAGATTTTCAAACCAATTAATCACATGGTTGAACTATTCAACATTCACATTTCAGTTATTTAGTTATAATTTTCACGTCAAATACATTCAACCATCACATATCAAGCAAACACAACAAAATTGGTTTATTTTCACTCTATATCGTCTATAGCACTTAATAACGATATATCGCCATTTTTATTTAATTTAAAACGGCCATATTTAATTAAACGACGTTTCAGGTCGTGTCGATGCACTAGCGCTGCTTTCCACTAATTTTGTTTTACACATATAGGAAAATCTAACCGTTGGATCTTCACAAATTTTACATCATTAGGAAGGTCTTTTCAAAACGAATCCAATGGTTCCAGTTTTAGGAAAATCCGACGGTCGGATCTTCCACACTAACCATTTGAAGTTACGATTTCAATTTACGAACTGCAGCGTCGTTATTCGATTTAATTTAATTATATTTATATATATATATATATAAATATAATCGTTTCTGGCGCTGTTTTTCACTAATTTTGAATTAAACATTCCAGACAATTCAACCATCGGATCTTCACAAAGTTGGTGCCGTTGGAAAGATATCTCCAAGGCGAACCCAACGGTTGAGGTTTCGGAAAAATCCAATGGTCGGATCTTCCGCACTAGCCGTTTGAAATCACGGTCTCAAAATATGAACTACACGGCCACGTTTCGATTTAATTATATTTATATTTATATATTTATATAAATATAGTTCATTCAATGATTTCCATATCGTTTTCACTTCAAATGTTTTTCTAACACCTTAAAATTTTGGAAAATTTCGCCATAACTTCCCCTGCACCGGGAGCATCGGGAAATCGCAAATAGCGTTCCCGGTCCTTCTAATCTCAAAAAGAAAAAGAAAAAGCCAAGCGGCTAGCCAACAGGCTCATAAAATCATCACCCAAACAAAACAGTAAATGTGTACCTATTTGTCGGGCACAAAATTTTATTCCTCTTCTCTAGCCTCTTTGCTATAACCTGTCCAATGAATATGCATGTACATATATATACAGTTCTTATCATTTATCAATTTCTATTCAACTTCATAATTGATTTGCTTTGGTTTAAAAACACCATTCATTCTAATATCGCATGCATAGGCTAAAATCATATCATTAGCTAGTTAATGTATATTTCAACTCATGCACGTTTATTCGAACCAGTGGCTATTTTTAACACTTCACATTTCAAAGATGATAATTTTGGCGAACTAAAGTAGATTTCAACACATGACTATTTTATTTAGTTCCTATGCATGTTAAAAATAATATTTCTATCACAAATATTTGTTTCAACGTCCGCATATCTTTAGCATATCACACATATGATAAAAATGATATTTTTATCATTTAAAATATTTATTCAACCAATGTATGGTTTCAATACTTCATAGTTTCAATAAAAATGTAATTTTTATCGTTCAATCTTTTTATTCAACACATGAACCTTTCCACTACACACATTTCTCAACAAATGAGTATTTCCACACATGGACAATTTATTTATGTTGTTCATATTAGAAAGATGGGATTTTTATGATTGAAATTATTTATATAAGGCGAATATTTTTCATACTTCATATATATATAAAAAATATGATTTTTGTTGTTTAAACACTTCACTCATCCACGAATGAATTTTATTTTCACACAACACTTTTCAACACATGAATATTTCCACACATGGACATAGTTTCAATATATGGCTTTAATTTCTATGCATGCAAATAATTTCAACATATGAAAATAATTCTAACACACAAAGATTATTCAAAATTTCGGCAGCATAACGGCAGGGTAGTTAAAACCGGCACCGTCCCTAGTACGGCTCCTCGCTCTACCTTAAAACCTCGCGGTTTTTGACAATGGGGATCATGCATCTAATTCGCACGCAGGCGGCATGTTTATATTTATTTCATTTCCACAAACTAATCCTATGTGGTTTCAACCAAATATTTTCCAATCACAAACGGGTATTTTTCAACCACAATCAATTCAATATCAACCACAAACAATCCCAAACAACAATTTGCCGTCAACCAATTTTCACAACAATTTCAACCAATAAATATCGTCCATGGTTTGTGGACGAGGGGGCGTATATATATATAAATATTTATATATAGCAATTCACTTTTATTTCCACACATATATATATATATATATATAAAGAAATTGAAGAGTGAGAAATTCTCACCAATAGCTATCCAATAACACGACTCTTCCTTTATAGAAATCTTCGCCTATTTCGCCTTCTTGTCGCTTTCGTTGCCCGTATTCTCTACAAAGGTGAAAATCGAATTTTTACTATGTTATTCAATATATAAAGATTGCATTTTGACTTCACTATTAAATATATAAAGATTATATTTTTATGACTTTATAAATACAAAAATCATATCTTACTCCTTCTACCTAATAAAAATTCCGTCTTTTCTATTTTTAAAAATATGATCTTTATTTTTTTTGCAAGTTCAAATCTTTTTCTTTTAAAAGATTAAACCTTTTTCTATTTCAAAGTTTAAACCCTTTTTAAACCTTAAAATAAAATCAGTTTTTATATCTTTAAAAAAAATTCAGTTTTTATATCTTTAAAAAAAATTCAGTTTTTAAATCTTTATCAAATCAGTTTTTTTTAAAATTCTTTTACAAATTCAGAAATTAGTTTTTAAATCATTTTTAAATCGGTTTTTAAATCTTTTTAAATCAGTTTTTAAATCTTTATAAAACAGTTTTAAATTCTTAAAAAAAACAGTTTTAAATTCCTAAAAAAACAGTTTTAAAATCTTAAAAAAAAAAGTTTTAAAATCTTTTAAAAAGAATCAGTTTTTGCAAAACAAAAATAAAAATAAAAATAAAATAACCTAAAATGCTCACCTTAGCCTGCGAAGGGGGGGGGGGGAAGAAGAAGAAGGCGTCGGCGGCAGGGTGGTGGTGTTCGGTGGTGGTGTCGTCGAGGCTTCAGGGGGCTGCTCGATACGCGTCGCGAGGGGTTCGAGGGTTTCGCCACTGGGAGGAGGAGGCTGGGCGGAGGGGGGGGGGGGGCGGCGGCGATGTCTTCGTCGGCGACGATGTCTTGAGGGGGGAAGCGGTCTAGGTTTAGGTTTTTTCCCTTTTTTTTTCGTTTCTGATTAATGAATCGGGGGGGGGGGGCAAAGAAGAAGAAAAGGGAGGGAATTAAAGTAATATATTTTTTTCCTTTTTATTATTTAATTATTTAATTTTGCAAAAAGGTTGACTTTTACATACGACCTCGAAACGAGGCCTACCGCCTATCGTCCATAGCGTTTTACCCCATTCCGAACACAATGAGATATATATCGTAAGCTGATTTGATCGTTACAATCAGTTTCCGTTGAATTTACATTTAAATCCTTATGTTCAATTTTAAACGTACATTTCAAATTACCGGGGTCACATACTAACTAGAAAAATTCCAGAAAAATATTTTCTAGTTTCGTATTGACGATACGGTTCTAACAAAACTAGTTTCGTCGAATTCTGAGACCGTTTGAAAAATGGCCAATTTCCAGTCGATTAAATTCAACAGAAACTGGTCAAACGCGTTTTCTTTTGCCACGCTCACATATTGATTCGAAAAATTATGAAATTTGAAACCTAGCAACAGTTCGACATCCCGGACCCAACAAAAGTGGTTTCGTCGAATTCTGAGGCCGTATGCAAAATATCAATTTTCCAGGCCTATATATTCTATATACCGACTCTTCTGAAAATTCATTCGGCCATAACTTTTGATTCCCGTTATGAAACTTCGATTTTTCAGATCCGTTAGAAAGGTATTGACTAACAGATTTAAATATTCTTGGTTTCACTAAAATCCGTTATATTTTCCACCCTGCACAGTCGGTCAAAGTTCGAATTCAAATTTTCAAACTGACTTATTATTTCTAATTCACTATTTTATTGAAATATTCTATTTCAATGGTTCAAATTGCTTTGAAATAATCAATTTAAAAATTTTAAATTGGCTCGTATTTTCCGGGTTATTACAATCTCCCCTACTTAAAACTTTTCGTCCTCGAAAAGGAAACAAAAATAAAGTAGGGAATAAAACGTAAATGCAAAGTATGGTAAAGGTACCTTGCACCGGAGTTAGTCAGAGATATCAACTCTGCATTTGGGGTAAGCTTGCTTAATGCTTTCCTCAGTTTCCCAAGTACAGTCTCTAGGATCGCTGCTCCACTGCACTTTAACTAAATGAACCTTTTTGCTCCTGAGTTCTCTGGTTTCTTTGCCAACAATTTTTAATGGCTCTCTTCTGAGTGCTAATTCTGGAGTTATCTCCACATCCTGTTGCGCTGCTTCTTCTACAACAAGATCTGGATCATGCACATGTCTCCTAAGCTGAGATACGTGAAATACATTGTGCACTCCAGGCAACCAGTCTGGCAATTGAACCCTATAAGCAAGAGTTCCAATTCGCTCAAGTATAGGAAAGGGACCAATAAATCTCGGTGCCAACTTCCCAGTCTTTCCGAATCTGATTACTCCTCTCATCGGAGAAACCTTTAAATAAACATGGTCACCAACAGCAAATGTCAAATCTCTCCTTCTAGAGTCTGCATAACTTTTCTGCCGGCTTTGGGCGGTTTTCAATCGCTTCTTGATGAAGTCCACTTTATCAGGTGCTTCCCTAATCATATCGGGTCCTAGTACAAGTCTGTTGCCAGGTTCTACCCAACATGCTGGAGATCTGCAGGGTCTGCCATATAATGCTTCAAATGGTGACATCCTCAAACTTGCTTGATAGTTATTGTTATATGAGAATTCTTCCAAATGCAAATGATCTTCCCATGACCCACCAAAATCGATTATACAAGCCCGCAATAAGTCTTCCAGAATTCTATTCACCCGCTCAGTTTGGCCATCTGTTTGAGGGTGATAAGCGGTGCTCATATTCAGTTTTGTCCCCAATTCTGTCTGGAAAGCCTCCCAGAACTTGCTAGTAAATAGGGGATCTCTATCACTGACTATGCTTGTAACGACCCGGATTTTCGGCCGTTGAATTCTGAATATTTAAATTTGTTTTAAGAATTTTAATTGAATTATATATAGGAATATATAAGGAATTTATTTATTAAAAACGAAGTTTGAACGTTAATTTATAATATAATTATAAAACGAGCTCGAAATGGCGCGGTAGTTCGTAATATGGAGTTTTGAACTTCAACTGAGCATACGGGATCCGATATAAGTCGGATTTCTGTGAAACAAGACACGTTGGAACCGTATTTATTATAATTTTCATATGAAAGAGAAAAATCCAGATTTCGTGTTATAATTTGTTAATTATGGTCAAATCAAAATTTGAAATAGTCGCTGTGGAAAATCGTTATTTAAATTATACGTGTTAAAATAGCCATTTTGCAAACGAACTCAGATTTCGACGAAATCAGTTTCATTGGGACCGTATCGTTAAATTATTGTACGGTGTTGAATTGCGTGGCAAACCGATGTCGTATGTGACCACGGTAGCCGTAAACGCTCGTTCAGTGCAATTAAATTAATTCAACTGAATAAAGGGATATTAGAGTGTAATTTGAGCAGACGATCGAATTAGGCCGCGAAACCAGTTCCAGTGAGTTCGTATCGTCGATTTTAGTCAGGGTAGATATATAGTTTGTTATTTTTAGAGATCGGCAAATTTGGTGTTCAGAAGGGCAGTGCGGTACGCGCCAAAAACAGTCTACCGGGGCAACAGTCTCAGAATGCGACGAAACTAGGGCCGTTGGGTTCGTATCGAAAAGTTATTGTCAGTGTTCGCAGTTTCAGGTTAATTTGATTTATCTGGTGATCGTGAAAAATTTAAACGCGTGTTGATTTCTGGTTTTATAAAGGAAATTTTTTCATACGATGTCAGAATTCGACAAAACTTGTCCCATTGGGTTCAGAATACCTTTTTACACCAAGATTAGCTTTTTCATCAGTAAACAGACTGTTCATTCATATGATTATTCGTTCATTTCCAATCAAAGGTGACGGCCATTGTTCCCGTTCAAAACAGCGTGTCCTTCAAGCTTTACATCGGTGCTTGCCAAGTAAATAACAACCGTGACTGGCAAGTTTTTAAAGACCATGATCTCCAAGCTATCAAAACCCGTGACTCCCAAGCCGTGCTTTCCACGCTATTGTTTGCCGTGCCTGTCAAGCTGTTTCTTGTAACCGTGAGTACCAAGTTATTTATATCCGTGTTCCCCAATCTATTGCCCTTATAAATACCGTTCTCCAGTCCTCAATCCATTTTCTGAGATCAAAAAAATAAAACCGTGACCTTCATCAATTAAAAAAAAAAAATCAAAGATCCAAAATGATTAATTCCTTCAATGGAAAATTTGAAATTTTATACCTTTATTTTTCTCACCATTTATTTTTCAAGCTGGCACTAGTATTTTTGGTGTGATCCATTTTCGTGAGTGCTGAGTTGTGAACAGAAATTCAAGGTTGAGATTGTATTTGAGGCTCAGGTGAAAAGCTTGGATTTTTGTTGAAAAAGTGTTCGCTGCCATCTACAGAGCATGGGTGACTCTTGGACGTGAGGTAGGGAATAAGCATGGAGGAGGAATGGATGGGGAGTGCGGAAGTGGTGAAAGTCCTGTAGCGAAGTTTGAATAACAGAAGAGGAGAAAGGTTAGTGAAGGAAATTATTTAACAGTGGTGCGTACGGTTTAAGGGAAAGGAAATGGTTCTGGGGAGGAGTATGGGCGTTAGTTGTTTCGAAAGGGGTCATCACCGTGAAAATAGTGAAGCACCGTGGGGAAAAAGGGGCGATTGCGAGTACAACAGTGTTTATGGAGAGGATAATGACATAGTGTTGAAGGAAGAGGGTAAAGCCGTGGAATTCAACTCAAACGAAAGCAAGGAAAGTAGATGAAAGAAAAGAGACCATCTTATTGATTCATGCGAATCCAATGAAGTCGGTCACGTGGGAATTGTGGCGACAATGCCAACTTTGTGGAGCTAATGCCGCGAAGGACAAAGTTATCAGAATTTCGTAGAAAAATTAAAAGTCTGTTTCATTTTAAATGAAACCAAAGCAGAATCATCAACTGCAAACCGAGGTGAGTAAACTCACTCGTTTAAAATTATTTTATAATGTGAAATGGTTGCTTGGTTGAATAGTTGATAAATTGGTTGATATAATCACATCGTTGATTGATTTTTATTTATGCGATATTTTTGATGTTACTAACATCTGTGGATGCAGGGAAACAGGTTGGAGGGATCCAACTGGATCTCTCAACATTTTATTTACTGTTTTATTTGATGGTAATATATGTTATGCTACATTTCCCATGATTGAATTTGTGTGTTTGATTTACCCTGGCCTTAGGAACCTGGTATTTTAGATACCGTAAAATATCATCGAATGTGAAAAAGGAAATTAGAATTTAAAGTAGAATTTATTTCCAAATTAGAAATAATTTCTTTTCATTGAGTTGCAAATGGAAACCTATTCTATTGGATAAACCAAGAAAAATGTTATAAATAAAGATATAAATGAAGTGGATCATTAACCATTGGATAAATAAGAAGGGTGAGTTCAAACATGAATGTATATTTGAAAGTGAGTATCGGTTTTGAAACCGATATTTGAAATGGATTTGAATTTAGCAAATTACAGAGGGAAGTTTAAAGAAAGATTTCCAAATGCTTAAATTAAAAGAATAAATAGTTTAAAACAAGAAAATATTTTGCAAATAAAAAGGGGATTTATAGAAATCGAATTAAGTGGTTAGAAAAATGTATAGTTTATAGATATGTTTAAAGGAGCACTTGAATTGTTTAAAATAAACATAGTTTATAAATGAACAACGGAAGCGTGTGCGCCGCACACGGTATTTTATTCTAAATAGCGATTTTAACGCTGCCGTTATAATAACTGTTTTAATAGCAATTTTAATGCTATGGTTATAACAAGTGTTCTATAATGCTAGATAGCGGTTTTAACGCTGTTGTTGAAAGCAATATTTGGTTTAAAGGCGTGAGTTCTGACTATTTCAAAGTTAAGAGTGTCGTTCAGTTAAGGTCTGAGAGGTAATTATACCCCAACTTGACTAACGGCATTATTGACAGAGGAATGGTTAAGGCTCGATAACAAGGGTTGGTTAGTGATATCGTTAGTTAACGAATGATTTATGATTTGAGTTATAATAACGATGTTTATAACATCAGTTAATTTAAGGGATTTAGAGATGTTTTCTAACTGGAGAAAAAGATATTTTCTCAAGAAAGGAATTATAATAGTGGAAATGTTTTCCAATGATCGAGAGGGAAAATAGTGCTTTGAAGAACACGAAAGATGGGAAATGGGAATGGGAAATGATAATGTAATAAAGAACTAATATAAAAAGGGATAAACGTTGAATGATGTTTGGTCGATAGAATTTCCTCCTGGAAATAATATCATTGTTTGCACACCGACATGTTTCCATTTGATAGTTAAATCACCGACTATCAAAGTTTTGACCATTTTAACATTGTTAATATGGAGAGACCGGTTGGATTATTATCCAGAGAACCACTCCGTATTGGCATAAGCGTTGCGAATCAAGTATGCTGAATATCTTGAAGACGGAGTTATGCAAGGGCTATCCTGTTTACGGGTTAGTGCCTTCGGTTTGTCCAGACCCAGGACAACTTGTATGGACGAGTGTCTGACAGAGTATTTCCAAAGGGAGTTACGTACGTTGGTTCCTTCAAACGTACGAAGTTAGTGGCATAGAAGGGAAACTTCTTTAGCCTAACAATCTGAGTATTTTTGTGGGAATCAATTAGTGATTTCCGATGGATCTGACGATGTGGCATTCAAAGTGAATGGTGGCCAGATGTGCTGGAAGGTAATTCAAACCTCAAGCCTCATCAACCAGGAAAGGACAAAAATCGGGCAGGCAGCATGGCTATGTGGGTCGCACCCATTAGGATGTATGATCACCTATCTAGAGACATTCCTTTTGTTCTTAAATCTATCGATGCTGCCCATTCGGGAGGCGGTTGCTGATCCCAACCGTCGGTGGTATACATTCGATACACTCAAGCGAAATGAGTGGTCGGTCATGTGTGGGCCGGGTTGCAAGATGTTCTTGTTGAACCCAGTGTATTTGCCTCTAGAGATACACGTTCGGAAGGTGGTCCCATACCTTGTCAAGTTGGAATTCAATCTCCAATAAGTGCCTGCGAGTTTGATTGTATATTATATATGTAGAGCGTGAGATGCAAGCGCTCTACTAGATTTTAATTACTTGTGATTAGACATTATTATAATATCAGATAAGATATGATTTCCAAAAGTGATTTGGGTTATCGTAAGGTAAAAACCATCCGTGTTTATGTGTGGATTGGTCTTACGATTATCTTTTCTTTTGAAAAAGATTTTGAAAGTTAAACAAATGATTGGAGTTTACTCACACCAGTCCCATGACTGACCCAGAGTTTATTTTGTTTTGTTTCCCCTAAACTCTTGGGTGCCCAAATTTGTACGGGCAGTCAAGTAGTCAGGATTTTCAGATTCACTTGGAGGAGCTTGAAGCAGGAGGCCTCACCAGTTAGCTATAGACTATCATATTTTCCGCTGTGTACTATGTTGTATCTGGAAACAGGTGTTTAGAACTGTTCCAGGGATAATCGTTGTGCTCTGATAATGGTATGTATATATATATATACAGTTACTGTTTTATATTTCAAAAGTATGTTATATAGTATATTTTATTCGTTCCGCTGTGAGTTTGTGATCTTCGTTTTCTTCTATTCTAATATTTCTTTCTTTCTATTTCTCATCCTCTAACTTCTTTCTAATAATGGTTCGTATTTCTGTGCAATTTGAGTTGGACGTGTGGTGTTATTAGTCGACTCAAAGGGTACGGATTTGCGGGTCGTTTCATTTGGTATCAGAGCTGAAGGTTAAGTTATTACCTTGGCTCTGTGGCGTGACTCAATAGAGATGGAGTTAGAAATACTCTAGGTTGAGTTTGAGTGTATATATATGAGCGCGTATTTGTGGATTCGATATAAATTTGTTTTATATTGTGTTGACTGGTTTGTTGAGTGGTTTATGAATTCTGGTCGATACAGGATGGACAACTGTATCGATAGGTGTTTCTAAACTCTCGAACAGAACAAATCGACTCAGTATTGTTTTAAAGTGGGTAAGTGATATAATCTGCCCAAAAGTTATTTTGATATAAAGGGATAATTTTCTGAAATTATCGAATGTGTTGATTGTTATTACAATCAAAGGAAATTATAAAATATTGAAGTGGTTATATAAAACCAAATTGAATTTGTATAAGAATAGGATATACAAATAAGCCGAACTGAAATTTAATTCAAACCATAAATTGGAATTTAAATCCCGGATATTTGAAAATATTCCTTGAAGTATTTTAAAGGTAATATAGCATTGGTTTGAAGAGATTTTTGAATTAGAATGGTTTAAACGGATTTTAAAAGCGATTAAGCACTGAAATCACTTCAGTGGCGAGAAAATAATTCTGATAATGGACTGCAGCATTATCGGTATTCATTTTCGAGTTTCTGAGTGACGGATTGCTACCATAGTAATTTGGAAATGAAAATATGTTTGAAAAGGACAAGTTGTTTAGAAATTCAAATGTTTTGAATTGAGTTGATTATAATGTATATAAATATGTATGATTTCAAACTAATTTGAAATAAAACCCGGAATTTGAATTCTGGAATTAAAATTTAACTTGTGTAAGTTGAATAGAATGAATTGGTAAAGATGTACCAAAAGAACTGAAATTTAACTTAAGTCGAGTTAAATTAAAAGTGGATTAGATTAGAAATTATTTCGAATGAAGTAAATAAAGAAATGTTGAGATTCGGATTATAAATATTCGACTAATGTGTGAACAAGTTGAATATATAATGGATGATGTGGTTGGAATTAAACTGCGGTGGAATTGGATTCAAGCATAATAGGTGGATTGACTTAAATAGAAATCAGATTTGTATTGATCGAATGGAAGGGAACTAATCAGAAGTTGATTAGAGCGTTAAAAACTGGAAGTTGTATTGATGTGAAACCAGTGGGAAATGGATATATACATGCTGAGCAGATATAGAGTGGAAGAAAGTGCAAGAGATAGAATTATGCCCGACAAAAAGGTACATGTTTACAATATTGTTTGGGTTGATGATTTTATGAGCCTATGAGGCAAGCCACTTGGCTTTTGATTTTCTTTTGGATTGGAGAAGGCCTAGAAAGGCGAGTTGTGGTTGTACCGATTGATCCGTGCAGAGGCGATGCTGCCGAAATTTTTCAGAATTTAAAGTGTTAGAAAAAATTTCAGAATTTTTGAAAATTTTCGTTAGTAAGGATAAACAAATATTTTAATTAAAATAAATTGGCCCAGTTAAACTAAAGTTAAGAAGTCAACAGAAAGGATTATTGGACCTAGTTAATAGAGTATGTAGCATCTTTTCCTACCTTAGCAATTTCGAGGACGAAATTATTTTAAGGGGGAAGGAATGTAACGACCCGGATTTTCGGCCGTTGAATTCTGAATATTTAAATTTGTTTTAAGAATTTTAATTGAATTATATATAGGAATATATAAGGAATTTATTTATTAAAAACGAAGTTTGAACGTTAATTTATAATATAATTATAAAACGAGCTCGAAATGGCGCGGTAGTTCGTAATATGGAGTTTTGAACTTCAACTGAGCATACGGGATCCGATATAAGTCGGATTTCTGTGAAACAAGACACGTTGGAACCGTATTTATTATAATTTTCATATGAAAGAGAAAAATCCAGATTTCGTGTTATAATTTGTTAATTATGGTCAAATCAAAATTTGAAATAGTCGCTGTGGAAAATCGTTATTTAAATTATACGTGTTAAAATAGCCATTTTGCAAACGAACTCAGATTTCGACGAAATCAGTTTCATTGGGACCGTATCGTTAAATTATTGTACGGTGTTGAATTGCGTGGCAAACCGATGTCGTATGTGACCACGGTAGCCGTAAACGCTCGTTCAGTGCAATTAAATTAATTCAACTGAATAAAGGGATATTAGAGTGTAATTTGAGCAGACGATCGAATTAGGCCGCGAAACCAGTTCCAGTGAGTTCGTATCGTCGATTTTAGTCAGGGTAGATATATAGTTTGTTATTTTTAGAGATCGGCAAATTTGGTGTTCAGAAGGGCAGTGCGGTACGCGCCAAAAACAGTCTACCGGGGCAACAGTCTCAGAATGCGACGAAACTAGGGCCGTTGGGTTCGTATCGAAAAGTTATTGTCAGTGTTCGCAGTTTCAGGTTAATTTGATTTATCTGGTGATCGTGAAAAATTTAAACGCGTGTTGATTTCTGGTTTTATAAAGGAAATTTTTTCATACGATGTCAGAATTCGACAAAACTTGTCCCATTGGGTTCAGAATACCTTTTTACACCAAGATTAGCTTTTTCATCAGTAAACAGACTGTTCATTCATATGATTATTCGTTCATTTCCAATCAAAGGTGACGGCCATTGTTCCCGTTCAAAACAGCGTGTCCTTCAAGCTTTACATCGGTGCTTGCCAAGTAAATAACAACCGTGACTGGCAAGTTTTTAAAGACCATGATCTCCAAGCTATCAAAACCCGTGACTCCCAAGCCGTGCTTTCCACGCTATTGTTTGCCGTGCCTGTCAAGCTGTTTCTTGTAACCGTGAGTACCAAGTTATTTATATCCGTGTTCCCCAATCTATTGCCCTTATAAATACCGTTCTCCAGTCCTCAATCCATTTTCTGAGATCAAAAAAATAAAACCGTGACCTTCATCAATTAAAAAAAAAAATCAAAGATCCAAAATGATTAATTCCTTCAATGGAAAATTTGAAATTTTATACCTTTATTTTTCTCACCATTTATTTTTCAAGCTGGCACTAGTATTTTTGGTGTGATCCATTTTCGTGAGTGCTGAGTTGTGAACAGAAATTCAAGGTTGAGATTGTATTTGAGGCTCAGGTGAAAAGCTTGGATTTTTGTTGAAAAAGTGTTCGCTGCCATCTACAGAGCATGTGTGACTCTTGGACGTGAGGTAGGGAATAAGCATGGAGGAGGAATGGATGGGGAGTGCGGAAGTGGTGAAAGTCCTGTAGCGAAGTTTGAATAACAGAAGAGGAGAAAGGTTAGTGAAGGAAATTATTTAACAGTGGTGCGTACGGTTTAAGGGAAAGGAAATGGTTCTGGGGAGGAGTATGGGCGTTAGTTGTTTCGAAAGGGGTCATCACCGTGAAAATAGTGAAGCACCGTGGGGAAAAAGGGGCGATTGCGAGTACAACAGTGTTTATGGAGAGGATAATGACATAGTGTTGAAGGAAGAGGGTAAAGCCGTGGAATTCAACTCAAACGAAAGCAAGGAAAGTAGATGAAAGAAAAGAGACCATCTTATTGATTCATGCGAATCCAATGAAGTCGGTCACGTGGGAATTGTGGCGACAAGGCCAACTTTGTGGAGCTAATGCCGCGAAGGACAAAGTTATCAGAATTTCGTAGAAAAATTAAAAGTCTGTTTCATTTTAAATGAAACCAAAGCAGAATCATCAACTGCGAACCGAGGTGAGTAAACTCACTCGTTTAAAATTATTTTATAATGTGAAATGGTTGCTTGGTTGAATAGTTGATAAATTGGTTGATATAATCACATCGTTGATTGATTTTTATTTATGCGATATTTTTGATGTTACTAACATCTGTGGATGCAGGGAAACAGGTTGGAGGGATCCAACTGGATCTCTCAACATTTTATTTACTGTTTTATTTGATGGTAATATATGTTATGCTACATTTCCCATGATTGAATTTGTGTGTTTGATTTACCCTGGCCTTAGGAACCTGGTATTTTAGATACCGTAAAATATCATCGAATGTGAAAAAGGAAATTAGAATTTAAAGTAGAATTTATTTCCAAATTAGAAATAATTTCTTTTCATTGAGTTGCAAATGGAAACCTATTCTATTGGATAAACCAAGAAAAATGTTATAAATAAAGATATAAATGAAGTGGATCATTAACCATTGGATAAATAAGAAAGGTGAGTTCAAACATGAATGTATATTTGAAAGTGAGTATCGGTTTTGAAACCGATATTTGAAATGGATTTGAATTTAGCAAATTACAGAGGGAAGTTTAAAGAAAGATTTCCAAATGCTTAAATTAAAAGAATAAATAGTTTAAAACAAGAAAATATTTTGCAAATAAAAAGGGGATTTATAGAAATCGAATTAAGTGGTTAGAAAAATGTATAGTTTATAGATATGTTTAAAGGAGCACTTGAATTGTTTAAAATAAACATAGTTTATAAATGAACAACGGAAGCGTGTGCGCCGCACACGGTATTTTATTCTAAATAGCGATTTTAACGCTGCCGTTATAATAACTGTTTTAATAGCAATTTTAATGCTATGGTTATAACAAGTGTTCTATAATGCTAGATAGCGGTTTTAACGCTGTTGTTGAAAGCAATATTTGGTTTAAAGGCGTGAGTTCTGACTATTTCAAAGTTAAGAGTGTCGTTCAGTTAAGGTCTGAGAGGTAATTATACCCCAACTTGACTAACGGCATTATTGACAGAGGAATGGTTAAGGCTCGATAACAAGGGTTGGTTAGTGATATCGTTAGTTAACGAATGATTTATGATTTGAGTTATAATAACGATGTTTATAACATCAGTTAATTTAAGGGATTTAGAGATGTTTTCTAACTGGAGAAAAAGATATTTTCTCAAGAAAGGAATTATAATAGTGGAAATGTTTTCCAATGATCGAGAGGGAAAATAGTGCTTTGAAGAACACGAAAGATGGGAAATGGGAATGGGAAATGATAATGTAATAAAGAACTAATATAAAAAGGGATAAACGTTGAATGATGTTTGGTCGATAGAATTTCCTCCTGGAAATAATATCATTGTTTGCACACCGACATGTTTCCATTTGATAGTTAAATCACCGACTATCAAAGTTTTGACCATTTTAACATTGTTAATATGGAGAGACCGGTTGGATTATTATCCAGAGAACCACTCCGTATTGGCATAAGCGTTGCGAATCAAGTATGCTGAATATCTTGAAGACGGAGTTATGCAAGGGCTATCCTGTTTACGGGTTAGTGCCTTCGGTTTGTCCAGACCCAGGACAACTTGTATGGATGAGTGTCTGACAGAGTATTTCCAAAGGGAGTTACGTACGTTGGTTCCTTCAAACGTACGAAGTTAGTGGCATAGAAGGGAAACTTCTTTAGCCTAACAATCTGAGTATTTTTGTGGGAATCAATTAGTGATTTCCGATGGATCTGACGATGTGGCATTCAAAGTGAATGGTGGCCAGATGTGCTGGAAGGTAATTCAAACCTCAAGCCTCATCAACCAGGAAAGGACAAAAATCGGGCAGGCAGCATGGCTATGTGGGTCGCACCCATTAGGATGTATGATCACCTATCTAGAGACATTCCTTTTGTTCTTAAATCTATCGATGCTGCCCATTCGGGAGGCGGTTGCTGATCCCAACCGTCGGTGGTATACATTCGATACACTCAAGCGAAATGAGTGGTCGGTCATGTGTGGGCCGGGTTGCAAGATGTTCTTGTTGAACCCAGTGTATTTGCCTCTAGAGATACACGTTCGGAAGGTGGTCCCATACCTTGTCAAGTTGGAATTCAATCTCCAATAAGTGCCTGCGAGTTTGATTGTATATTATATATGTAGAGCGTGAGATGCAAGCGCTCTACTAGATTTTAATTACTTGTGATTAGACATTATTATAATATCAGATAAGATATGATTTCCAAAAGTGATTTGGGTTATCGTAAGGTAAAAACCATCCGTGTTTATGTGTGGATTGGTCTTACGATTATCTTTTCTTTTGAAAAAGATTTTGAAAATTAAACAAATGATTGGAGTTTACTCACACCAGTCCCATGACTGACCCAGAGTTTATTTTGTTTTGTTTCCCCTAAACTCTTGGGTGCCCAAATTTGTACGGGCAGTCAAGTAGTCAGGATTTTCAGATTCACTTGGAGGAGCTTGAAGCAGGAGGCCTCACCAGTTAGCTATAGACTATCATATTTTCCGCTGTGTACTATGTTGTATCTGGAAACAGGTGTTTAGAACTGTTCCAGGGATAATCGTTGTGCTCTGATAATGGTATGTATATATATATATAGTTACTGTTTTATATTTCAAAAGTATGTTATATAGTATATTTTATTCGTTCCGCTGTGAGTTTGTGATCTTCGTTTTCTTCTATTCTAATATTTCTTTCTTTCTATTTCTCATCCTCTAACTTCTTTCTAATAATGGTTCGTATTTCTGTGCAATTTGAGTTGGACGTGTGGTGTTATTAGTCGACTCAAAGGGTACGGATTTGCGGGTCGTTTCAATGCTGATGGGAATTCCATGCAGCTTAACAATTTCTTTGAAATATATCTATGCTAGACTTTGGGCAGTTCTATTGGACCTGACAGGTATAAAATAGGCAGTCTTCGTGAAGCGATCTACGATTACCCAAATAATGTCATTACCTTTCTTGGTTCGCGGCAAACCATCTATGAAATCCTTGGAAATCTGTTCCCATTTCCAGCCTGGGACTTCCAACGGTTGCAACAGTCCAGCTAGCTTCTGTTGGTCACTCTTGACCAATTGACAAGTAGGGCATCTGCTAACATACAAAGAAATATCTCTTTTCATTGCCTTCCACCAGAAAGTGCGTTTGATATCGTTGTACATTTTACTCACCCCAGGATGGATGCAAAATTTGGATTTATGGCATTCGTCTAGCACTTCTCTTCGAAGGCCTGGAATATTTGGGATACAAATCCTGTTATTTAACCTGAGAACCCCCTTATTGTCAATACAGAAACTCGTGGTTTCACCTTCCTTGACTCTCTTACTGATTCTCTGAATGAATTCATCTTCTTTCTGAAGGGCTGAAATCCTATCAATCAATCCGGGTGTAATTATAAGATGGGCAACAATTTCGATTTTTCTACTAAGTGCATCCGCTACTACGTTAGCTTTCCCCGGCGTATACAGGATATCAAGATCATACGCTGCAAGAAATTCTAGCCAACGCTGCTGTCTCAGATTCAGATCTTTTTGGGTGTATAATGTAACGACCCGTGTTTTCCCATCAAATATTTAATTTAATTTATTTATTATATTGGGAATATTAATGGAATTTAATATTTAATTCTTTATTGAAACGAAGTTGAATGTTATAATTTATATATAATATAAATTCGAGCTTGAAAATGGCGTGCAGTTCGTAAATTGGAGTTTTGAACTTCAACTGGACATACAGGATTCAATATAAGTCGGATTTCTGTGAAACAAGACACGTTGGGACCGTATTGACAATAATTTTCATCTGAAAGAGAAAAATCCAGATTTCGTGTTATAGTTTGATAGTTATGGCTAAATCAAATTTTGAAATAGTCGCTATGGAAAAACGTTATTTAATTATAGGCCTTTAAAATAGCAGTTTTGCAAACGGACTCAGATTTCGATGAAATCAGTTTCATTGGGACCGTATCGTTAAATTATTGTACGGTGGTGAGTGGCGTGGAAAACCGATGTCGTATGTGGTCACGGTAGCCATAAACGCTCGTTCAGTACAATTAAATTAATAAAGGGATATTAGAGTGTAACTTGAGCAGACGATCAAATTAGGCCACGAAACCAGTTCCGTTGAGATCGTATCGTCGATTAGAGTCAGGATAGGTATATAGTTTGTTATTTTTAGAGACCGGAAAATTTGGTGTTAAAAAGGGTATTGCGGTTCGGGGTAAAAACAGCCTACCGGGGCAACAGTCTCAGAATGCGACGAAACTAGTGCCGTTGGGTTCGTATCGAAAAGTTATTATCGATGTTCGCAGTTTCAAGTGGATTTGATTTATCTGGTGACTGTGGAAAAATTAAATGTGTGTTCATTTCCGGTTTCATAAAGGAAATTTTTCCAAACGACCTCGGATTGCGACGAAACTTGTCCCATTGGATCCGGAATATCGTTTTACATCAAGAACAGGCTTTTTATCAGTAGACAGAAATCATATGTGGTGGGTTTTAATACGAATTCTCACTGCGAAGTTTCGTTGTATTAAAATAGTAATAAAATCTACCCTACTTTCTACTGTACATTACTTGTTCCCCAAACAATTCATTTTACTTCACTGCCAAATTATCACTTTCGTGCCGACCAAGTCTGAACTCTCTACACTACGGCCTACATGTGTACAGCTACCTACCATGTATCCTATATTACGTGCTGGCCAAAACTAGGAACCGTGCCTCCCACGTTGGTCCCTTTTATAAATACCCCTCAGCATAAATTTCTCTCGTCAAATCCCTAAAGAATGGTCAACGAAAGCCGCCCATTTCTCTCCTCTTCTTCAAGCGAAACGAAAATACGAAAAAAAAATAAAAAGAAAGAAAGAGGGGAATGCGTTGAAAGGAAAAGAGGGGAGACTGGAATGAAAAGCGCAACAGTAGGGGATGGGAACAAGGACATGCGGTGATGTATTATATGGTTGAAGCAGTACCTTGAATGTGTGAGAATATGGGACGCATCAAAGGGTCCTGAAATGCAGTGAAGATTGGGTGTTTGGGTTCTAAACGTGAAGTCAGAAAAGGTGGTGGGAGGTGTCAATGCGTGGCGGGGTATTTAGAGAACGGTACGGTTAAAGAGGGGTGCGGTGAACTCAAAACTTGGAAACATACGGGAAGAAGGACCAAAACGTTGGTCTTGGAAATCATTGTTTAATGTTTATAACACGGTGAGGTACCCACTAGAGAGGAGCTGATGGTATTGAACAGCAGTCGATTAAAGGAGCTCGACCGTGCTTTTCTTCCAACTACACAGAAATGAAAAGGGAGCACCGCTAAACAAAAGGATACAAGGAAGAATGCCCGGTCTTTAATATTTGAACGTAATTAATCTTATTACTTATCTAATTAAGGATTTAGCTTAAACCTTATACTTAAAAGTTGTTAATGATACCAGGCTTGAAAACAATGCAGCGGTCTGATTCCTAAAAGAAGCAGTACAGGAACTACTGGAGGAAAGGAAGACCGTTGGACCAAAGTTTTAAGTAATTCATGGTAATTAATTAATGGTTAATTAAAGTTTAAAATTTGTTTAATCTCGTACAAATCAAATAACTGAAATGAATTAAGGTTGAATTAGGTAATTTGTTTAACTAAAATTTTTTTTAGCCTATTTAGTATATAATTAAGGGATTTTTATGATGATACATTATAATTAAGAGGAATTATTAATTATTCAATTAAATCATATATGTTGTAACTCATGCATATATGGACATAACTAATCAGACAAGGCGCCGTTAGAACCGCTCTGACAAACGCTACGTCATGGAACACACTGGAACACGCTTGGAATCAACAGGATGTTTAATTAAATTAAACACTTGTTTAATTTAATTAAAATGAACCTCTTTGGAAAGGAATCAACTCAAGGTGAGTTAAACTCACCCAGTTACCCTTTTTATATTTTATATAAATTGGGTATTTTTATTTTGTGTGCTCTGCTTGCCAATGGTTGACTGTTTGCTAGTTATCTATTTAGCTGTTGATTTATCCGATGAAATTAAACAGTGTTTAATTTCAGTGAAAATACCAAATCGTTATATTGTAACGATTGGTTCCAATAAAGGTAACTCACCTTGGTTGGTCACGTTTGTTTATAAACGTGTTTAAAATGGTTGCATTGTTTGAATTGCTTGTGGTTAAGGTTAAATGGTTGTTATTTTAGTTTATCAGTTAAGTTAAACTAAACAGTCTGATTTGAGAAAACCAGTTGAATACAGGGACGAACAGGTTGGAGGGATCCAACCGGATTCCTCAAATGTATTATTTATTTTCATATTCTCATATATGAACTGATCTGTTTGTGTGATTGATTTGAGGGTTGATTATTGTCTGGATATTCAACATCTGTTTGGTTTAAACCAATGGGCGATATTGGTTAAGTATTTGGCAGAGTATGGCCTTTAAAAATCAATCGGGTTACAGATATTGATTCACCGTCAGGTGAATCGATAGAGATGCAGTTATAAAATTTATTTTATAACTAGAAATAGAATCTTGGAATATACTATTTTGAATAAAAGTTATATAAAGAGAAATAAATGAATAGTTTACTTATTTAAGACTTTGATTCATTAAGTGATTTTAGAAAGTTAATCAGATTGATAAGTACGGAAATAAGAAATAAGCTGAATGGTTTAGCTTTGGTAATTATTTGATCAAGCGAAATGAGGAGTTCATGAATAGGTTTTATTTTAAACCTAAGTTTTATAATGAAGTTATAAAAGGAATTTTAAGCGAGAATGAGAGCTTGAATTAAATATTACTTAATAATTTGAATTAAGTCGAAGGAGATTTCGATAAAAGGATTTAAGATAAACCAAAAAAATGAGTTTCAAAGTGTTAAGACGTTAATTTTACATTAACGTTATTTGAAAATGAGATCAAGTAACAAGAGAGTTTTGAAATGAGATTTCAAAAGTGGGAAATGGTTAAATATATTTAAAGGAAGATTGGGAAAGGTGAAATTGGGTTAAGGAACTAGGTCATGGGGTGGTATAACCAAATCCGAGTTGAAATGGAATTGGTTTTGAGATTTGAATAGAATATTGGGTTTTGATTACAACTATTATTTATCTGAAGATATAAATGCTGTTGATCAAGGTCTGAGAGGTAGTCAAAGTACCCCAACTTGAACAACATCGGGATTATCTGAAGATAGTATTAGTTGGTAATCGTAAGAGACGTTAGTAGATATGTTTTGAAACCTAAACAGTGATTTTAGCGCTGTTGTTATAATATATGTTTGAAATATGATATAGCGATTGTAGCGCTTTTGCTATAGTAAATGGATTGTAAACCTAAACAGCGATTATAGCGCTGTTGTTTTGTAAATCTAAATAGTAATTATAACTCTATTATTATAACATATGTGCCATTTCGTACGACTGCTAGCGTAATTCGCAGGGCTGTAGATGGCCTACGGCGGTCGGATGTTTCCTGAGGGAATCAGGCGTAACCATTGTGATCGCTGCGATCTAGGGTCAAGCGAATGAATTTAAGTCGAGTATTAGTTAATCAATTAGAGTTAATCGATTAGAGTTAAATCGAATTAGAGTTATTCAAATATCTTATTTTTAAATATTAACAGAGTTAGAAGTTTTGATTTAACGAAGTAAACCAAGTGTTAAAAGGCCAAGTGATGCTGAATACTGAACCAGTGAACTCATTTGAGTGTCATGTTTGAAACACTGTTTATTTTGATAGTTAAAACACCGACTATCAAATATGTCCAATACGATTGTTGGTACGGAAAGTCCAGGATCGAATTTATATTCGAAAACCATTCCGACCAATAAATACGTGAAGAGATCTCAGGAGTTGATCGAGATGGAGCATTGAAGACCGTGGATTTTCATAAACGGAAGAATCCGTAATATTCTCTGCCTGGCAAGCAGAGATAAACTGTGATTCTGTCGTGGTTGGATTCTACGGGTTGCAAGGACTTCTCGCTACTGATCCATGGGGTGATTCCCATATGGATGCAGTAGGAGAGTGCCTTCGGTTCATCCTGTTCCTGGATGACTTGTATGGACGGATGTCTGAAAGAGTATTTCCAAAGGATCACGTACGTTGATTTCTTCAAACGTACGATAGTTGTTGGCAGGGAGTTGCCGTTCTCTTAGCTTCCAGCTAGAGTATTTTTGTGGACGTCAATTAGTGATATCTGACGGATCTGACAATGTGGCATTCAAAGTGAATGACGACCAGATGTTCAAAGGTAAATTCTAGCCTCAAGCCTCATCAACTGGGAAATGACAAAAATCGGGCAGGCAGCATGGCTATGTGGGTTGCTCCCATTAGGGTGTATGATCACCTATCTAGAGGAAATCCTATTTGTTTCTTAATCTATGTTTTGATGCTGTCCCTTTTCGGGAGACGGTTGCTGATCCCAACCGTTGGTGATATACATTCGATACACTCAAGCGAAATGAGTGGTCGGTCATGTGAGGGCCGGGTTGCAAGAAGTTCTTGTTGAACCCAGTGTATTCGTCTCTAGAGATACACTATCGGCAGGTGGTCCCATACCTTGTCAAGTTGGAGTCCAATCTCCAATAAGCGCCTGCGGTTTTGATTGTATACTATATATGTGGAGCATGAGATCCAAGCGTTCCACTAGATTTCTATTTACTTGTATTTAGACATTATTATAATATCAGAACAAGATATTGGTTTCAAAACTGTTTTGGGTTATCGTAAGGTAAAAACCATCCGTGTTTATGTGTGGATTTGGTCTTACGATTATCCTTTCCTTTGAAAAGATTTTGAACTTTAAAAATCATGATTGGATGATTTACCCTTGTTACTGTGCGAGTTTATCTCACTCTGGTTCACCAGACTGACCCGGTGTTTTGTAAATGCTCGGGTTAGACCGGGTTGTACAGGTTCAGGTTATCGACTGCTATTAAGAGACGAGCTGGAAGAGTCCAGACGTATGATATTACTAGTATTCCGCTGTGTGTTGTATGAGGACAGATTATCACTGTCCAGATGTTGATGTACTCTGACATTGTAAGTATTTTTCAAAGTTCTCAATAAAGATTTACCTCTGTATTATATTTTGTTCCGCTGCGATGTGAGACTCTGTGTGGTGTTTCTTCTTCTTCTTCTATTCTAATATTTCTATCTTATCTATTCTCACCCTCTAACTTCTTTCTATTAATGATCTGGAATATTTGATGTCTGAATGGTCAACATGGTAGTTTAATGTTGATTTTCGGAGTCGAAAATCCCGGTTCGTTACATATAAATACTTCAATGATTGGTGATCTGTGTACAATATAAATTTCTCGCCCAATAAGTAATGCCTCCAGATTTTCAAGGCAAATACGATGGCTAGCAACTCAAGATCATGAGTCACATAATTCTTCTCATGCGGTTTCAATTGGCGGCTTGCATAAGCGACTACCTGGCCTTTCTGCATTAACACTGCACCAAGACCTCTAATAGAAGCATCTGTCCAAACCGTTAAATCCTGATTGCCATCAATAATAGTTAACACTGGAGCGGTGGTCAGCTTCGATTTCAATTCCTGGAAAGCTTCTTCACAGTCGGAAGTCCACTTAAACTTCTCATGTTTCTTTGTGAGCTTCGTTAACGGACCGGATATCTTCGAAAAATCCTTAATGAACTTTCGATAATAACTAGCCAATCCCATAAAACTTCTAACTTCTGTGGGAGTAGTGGGTTGTTTCCAGTCTTGAATCGCGGTTATCTTGCTTGGGTCAACAGAAATTCCTTTCTCTGACACGACATGGCCGAGAAATTTAACTTCTTCTTGCCAGAAGACACATTTAGAGAATTTGGCTTTGAAGACGTTCTTCCTTAGAATCTCCAATACTTGTTCTAAGTGTTTTTCATGCTCGGGTTTTGATTTGGAGTAGATTAAAATATCATCGATGAATACGAGGACAAATTTATTCATAACTCCCCTGAACACTCTATTCATTAGATCGACAAAGTATGCTGGAGCGTTACATAGGCCAAACGGCATTACTAACCATTCATAAAATATGTCTGGGCCTCTGAAAGCGGTCAAAGGAACACACTCTTCTGCTATTCTCAATTGATGAAAACCTGTAGCTAGGTCCATTCAGGAAAATACTTTCGCCCCATTCAATTGGTCTAGCAAATCATCAATGCGGGGTAATGGATATTTGTTTTTGAGCGTCTGTTTGTTGAGGTCTCGGTAATCAACACATAATCAAAGAGTACCGTCTGACTTTGGGACAAACACAACAGCTGCACCCCAATTAGAAAAACTCGGACTGATTAGACCTTTCCACAATAGTTGACGAGTTTGATCGCCTAATTCTTCTTTTTCTTTCGGAGTCATTCTACGGATTGGATGTACCACGGGTCTGGCATTAGGGATTAAATCGATTCGGAATTCTATTTCTCTTTACGGAGGTAAGTTTTCAACTTCTTCAAACACATCCGCATAGTTGCTAACAATCAGAATCTTTTTATGGAAGTGGGGATAAGTTCTAATGCTGACCAAAATTCTTCTCTATTCGGATTCGAACCATGACAGGGAACCGTAATATATCCTAGCTTCGTTCGAATTTTAACGATTCTTTCCGCACAATTCACTTCAGCTTCATATTTCGTTAACCAATCCAGCCCGAGAATAATATCGAATTCGGGAAAATCCATAACGATCAAATTGAATGGAAACTGGTATCGGGAGAAAGAAGTAGGAACCTTACAACACGAACTGAGGGTAATAGGACCCCCTATCGGGTTATGAACTTCAACCGATTCTTTGAGCTTTCGCTGTTTTAACTTTAATTTGTGCACTGTGTTTCTAGCAATAAAACTACGCGATGCACCTGTGTCAAATAATACAGAAACAGGAATATTTTTAATTGTAAGGGTACCTCCCAAAACATCGGGCTTACCTGCTCCGTCGGAAGCAGCTGGCGGGCTAGACCCGTCATAGACATGAGCTACAGTAGCTTTCTTTAGCAAAGGACAGTCTTTGACCAGATGGTCGGTCTTGCGACAGTTGAAGCACGAGCGAGGGTTCTGAGAGCCTTGGCTCGAGCCTTGAGAGTTTGTTTTCTGTCTCTTTGGAGCTGTGCAGACGTTTGAGTAGTGCCCCGGCTTACCACAATTAAAGCAATTTCCTCTTGGCGGCTTGCCAGTCTGAGGCTTTGAAGATGCTGCTTGGCTTGACTCGCCCTGATTTACAGCAGGCTTGCGCTTGTTTCCGGCTTGGCTTCTAGCGCGATCCTGATCCAGATGCCTTTGATCAAGGTCTTCATAGTTGCATGTCATTTCCACTAGCTCATTGAAATCCAGCTTGACATGGGACATGGCTCTATCATGATATTGTCGTCTTAGTCCAAAGATAAACCTCTTATTTTTGGATTTCGCGGTAGCAACGAGTTCTGGAGCATAGGGCGACAACATTGTGAATTTGTTCAGATAATCTTGCACGGAAAGATCCCCTTGCTGGAGATTGGCGAAGTCATCGTGCATTCTTTCTAGAGCTTGTTCTGGGACATATTTCTCCTTGAAGAGTTCTTTGAATCCATCCCATGTTCTTCCAGCTTCTCTATTCCCGGCGGTAAGAGATTCCCACCATAATTTGGCTTGTTCCTGCATAAGCCAGGCGCCCATAATAGCTTTGTCTTCGTCTCCTAGCCTTAGGCCTTCAAGAATTTTCTCGCATGTTTTGAGCCATGCAAGGGCCTCTATTACGGTGCCAGTTCCCGAGAAGGTCTTGCCTCCTAAGTTCTTATATCTCTTAGCTACACGGTCGAGCTCGAAGTATTGAGCTGCCGGAGGTTGTATCAAAGGTCCTTCCTGAGCTGGGATTTCTCCCCTTCCTCGGCCTCGGCCGGCACGGCCTCCTCTAGCGGCGGCTGCTCTGGTAGCCATTTGTTAAATTCTGTATAAGCAACGAAAAAAAAAAAAGGTCAGCTAACAGAAATGATAGTCTATTGCATAGTTAAGCAGAAATTCTACGGAAAGATAACGATGGACTGATCAATTGTTTTTGCTATTCTGCTCAGCTCATTCTAGGACTTTACTAGTCCTATCTCTAATGAGCGACTCGCCTTAGAATACTACTGATTCTATTTTGACGAAGCGTTTAATGTGTTAGACTCCAGAACTAAGGTTAACCAAAGCTCTGATACCAGCTGTGACGATCCCAAAACCCCGTGACACGGTGTTAAGGATAATCATTGGAATATAACACATTAATCATCATTAGCAGATCACAGATAATAGCATAAACAGAAAATAGAATAATTTACACACATATGACAGCGGAATCATATAGATAACATCACATCAGAGAAGCACAGTACAGGATACAACTTAGTGCATAATGATACATAATCAGTCACCATCGACTGAGGCGGAATCATACATAAAGAGTACACAAAAGGAATATCAGTCTACATCGCCAGTGGCGGAATCATAATATAGATACAATAATGGCGGAGAAAATCCAAGTCAACACGGTGTAGTCAAGCCTCGCCATGAGCCAAAAGGTGCGTCAGAAACCTGTAACTAGGCTGCCCGTGTGAAAATAAGGGCACCCGAGTTTGCAAGGTGAAACAAACTACGAGTCAGTCATGGGACTGGTATGAGAAATCCATTCAACTTATTAACAACAATAATAAGGCAAATCAAAGACCACGCCACTTTCGCGGAACGGGTTTACTCCAATGAGTGCTCGTGCATGAAATAAAGTAAATGATTAAATCAATGCAATGCTTTTTATAAAATGAAGCCATTATAAGACTCAGGTCCCATCACACAATGCAACGCAAGCCGGAGGATAGAGTTTTTACCTTATAATGGCCAAAGATGCTTCGTACGAATAAAACAAAGGTGTTTGATATTATTACTAGTGCATATATGTTTCAAAAGCAAATTCAATCATAAATATCAATCCTAGGCGGCATAGCTACCATCTACTATGTCGCCGTACTAGTAATACAATCACATCCGAAATTTCGTATTGGAAATTGGATTCCTTCATGAGTCGAGGCAAGGGGCAAGCTCCTCTCCGTTCGAGACACTCTAGCAAATGTCCCAGGACCCCACTATGATCCTTGGAATCGGCTGGGTCGGTCCTCTCTTACTTTTGAGGATTAGTTATTCCTGAACACACGTTTCCCGGTCCTTACAGACCTATAATCGAGGCGCCTCGCATTCCAACAACCACACAGGTGAAAAGTATATATAATGTCAGGGCTGGTAGGTCACTGACACCACCATAGCTAGAAAGAAACGTCGTGCACTCCCAGCGGTCCATCTCCCGTTTTTGACTCATACCGAGGTGTGAGGCTCACGAATTCACGTTATACACCAAGCTACGTCACACAGATCATGCTTGGATCATCAACCACAAGACTTTGCTTTGCAACAGAAGCCTTGATCACATGCCACTTAGGCGTGCCACACAGGCAATCCACTCCATGCGACTGATTTCTGTCAATACATAACCTCTAAGCTCGTACGTCTCAGAGAAGGGCGTTAAGCAAGAGAATAAATTCTCCGCCGCCAAACAAATATATATTTAACAGAGATCAATCAACACAGAAAAAAATCCAATGTCAGACACACAGTCCATTTACAAGTCCGTTCTGGGTCTGAACGAAACCGGAGGCACCAATTCCTCGCATATCCGTACGATCAACAATATGTTTGGACGGCTACTACTTCAATTCCTTCATGGTAGCTACTCCAATCACGAGCATCAGTAGCGCCCATCCATCCAATGTGGAGATCGTCGGTCTTCAGTCGTCTTCGACTCTTCGACTTCTCAACGTCGATCGATTATTTGAAATAAGATAAACTCGGCCTTTTCAAAAAACCCACGTATATTTAGATTTTCAAACCAATTAATCACAGGGTTGAACTATTCAACATTCACATTTCAGTTATTTAGTTATAATTTTCACGTCAAATACATTCAACCATCACATATCAAGCAAACACAACAAAATTGGTTTATTTTCACTCTATATCGTCTATAGCACTTAATAACGATATATCGCCATTTTTATTTAATTTAAAACGGCCATATTTAATTAAACGACGTTTCAGGTCGTGTCGATGCACTGGCGCTGCTTTCCACTAATTTTGTTTTACACATATAGGAAAATCTAACCGTTGGATCTTCACAAATTTTACATCATTAGGAAGGTCTTTTCAAAACGAATCCAACGGTTCCAGTTTTAGGAAAATCCGACGGTCGGATCTTCCACACTAACCATTTGAAGTTACGATTTCAATTTACGAACTGCAGCGTCGTTATTCGATTTAATTTAATTATATTTATATATATATATATATATAAATATAATCGTTTCTGGCGCTGTTTTTCACTAATTTTGAATTAAACATTCTAGACAATTCAACCGTCGGATCTTCACAAAGTTGGTGCCGTTGGAAAGATATCTCCAAGGCGAACCCAACGGTTGAGGTTTCGGAAAAATCCAATGGTCGGATCTTCCGCACTAGCCGTTTGAAATCACGGTCTCAAAATATGAACTACACGGCCACGTTTTGATTTAATTATATTTATATTTATATATTTATATAAATATAGTTCATTCAATGATTTCCATATCGTTTTCACTTCAAATATTTTTCTAACACCTTAAAATTTTGGAAAATTTCGCCATAACCTCCCCTGCACCGGGAGCATCGGGAAATCGCAAATAGCGTTCCCGGTCCTTCTAATCTCAAAAAGAAAAAGAAAAAGCCAAGCGGCTAGCCAACAGGCTCATAAAATCATCACCCAAACAAAACAGTAAATGTGTACCTATTTGTCGGGCACAAAATTTTATTCCTCTTCTCTAGCCTCTTTGCTATAACCTGTCCAATGAATATGCATGTACATATATATACAGTTCTTATCATTTATCAATTTCTATTCAACTTCATATTTGATTTGCTTTGGTTTAAAAACACCATTCATTCTAATATCGCATGCATAGGCTAAAATCATATCATTAGCTAGTTAATGTATATTTCAACTCATGCACGTTTATTCGAACCAGTGGCTATTTTTAACACTTCACATTTCAAAGATGATAATTTTGGCGAACTAAAGTAGATTTCAACACATGACTATTTTATTTAGTTCCTATGCATGTTAAAAATAATATTTCTATCACAAATATTTGTTTCAACGTCCGCATATCTTTAGCATATCACACATATGATAAAAATGATATTTTTATCATTTAAAATATTTATTCAACCAATGTATGGTTTCAATACTTCATAGTTTCAATAAAAATGTAATTTTTATCGTTCAATCTTTTTATTCAACACATGAACCTTTCCACTACACACATTTCTCAACAAATGAGTATTTCCACACATGGACAATTTATTTATGTTGTTCATATTAGAAAGATGGGATTTTTATGATTGAAATTATTTATATAAGGCGAATATTTTTCATACTTCATATATATATAAAAAAATATGATTTTTGTTGTTTAAACACTTCACTCATCCACGAATGAATTTTATTTTCACACAACACTTTTCAACACATGAATATTTCCACACATGGACATAGTTTCAATATATGGCTTTAATTTCTATGCATGCAAATAATTTCAACATATGAAAATAATTCTAACACACAAAGATTATTCAAAATTTCGGCAGCATAACGGCAGGGTAGTTAAAACCGGCACCGTCCCTAGTACGGCTCCTCGCTCTACCTTAAAACCTCGCGGTTTTTGACAATGGGGATCATGCATCTAATTCGCACGCAGGCGGCATGTTTATATTTATTTCATTTCCACAAACTAATCCTATGTGGTTTCAACCAAATATTTTCCAATCACAAACGGGTATTTTTCAAGCACAATCAATTCAATATCAACCACAAACAATCCCAAACAACAATTTGCCGTCAACCAATTTTCACAACAATTTCAACCAATAAATATCGTCCATGGTTTGTGGACGAGGGGGCGTATATATATATATATATATATATATATATATATATTTATATTTATATATAGCAATTCACTTTTATTTCCACATATATATATATATAAAGAAATTGAAGAGTGAGAAATTCTCACCAAAAGCTATCCAATAACACGACTCTTCCTTTATAGAAATCTTCGCCTATTTCGCCTTCTTGTCGCTTTCGTTGCCCGTATTCTCTACATAGGTGAAAATCGAATTTTTACTATGTTATTCAATATATAAAGATTGCATTTTGACTTCGCTATTAAATATATAAAGATTATATTTTTATGACTTTAAAAATACAAAAATCATATCTTACTCCTTCTACCTAATAAAAATTCCGTCTTTTCTATTTTTAAAAATATGATCTTTATTTTTTTTGCAAGTTCAAATCTTTTTCTTTTAAAAGATTAAACCTTTTTCTATTTCAAAGTTTAAACCCTTTTTAAACCTTAAAATAAAATCAGTTTTTATATCTTTAAAAAAAATTCAGTTTTTATATCTTTAAAAAAAATTCAGTTTTTAAATCTTTATCAAATCAGTTTTTTTAAAATTCTTTTACAAATTCAGAAATTAGTTTTTAAATCATTTTTAAATCGGTTTTTAAATCTTTTTAAATCAGCTTTTAAACCTTTATAAATCAGTTTTTAAATTCTTAAAAAAAACAGTTTTAAATTCCTAAAAAAAACAGTTTTAAAATCTTAAAAAAAAACAGTTTTAAAATCTTTTAAAAAGAATCAGTTTTTGCAAAACAAAAATAAAAATAAAATAACCTAAAATGCTCACCTTAGCCTGCGAAGGGGGGGGGGGGAAGAAGAAGAAGGCGTCGGCGGCAGGGTGGTGGTGTTCGGTGGTGGTGTCGTCGAGGCTTCAGGGGGCTGCTCGATACGCGTCGCGAGGGGTTCGAGGGTTTCGCCACTGGGAGGAGGAGGCTGGGCGGAGGGGGGGGCGGCGGCGATGTCTTGAGGGGGGAAGCGGTCTAGGTTTAGGTTTTTTCCCTTTTTTTTCGTTTCGGATTAATGAATCGGGGGGGGGGGGGGGGGGCAAGAAGAAGAAAAGGGAGGGAATTAAAGTAATATATTTTTTTCCTTTTTATTATTTAATTATTTAATTTTGCAAAAAGGTTGACTTTTACATACGACCTCGAAACGAGGCCTACCGCCTGTCGTCCATAGCGTTTTACCCCCATTCCGAACACAATGAGATATATATCGTAAGCTGATTTGATCGTTACAATAAGTTTCCGTTGAATTTACATTTAAATCCTTATGTTGAATTTTAAACGTACATTTCAAATTACCGGGGTCACATACTAACTAGAAAAATTCCAGAAAAATATTTTCTAGTTTCGTATTGACGATACGGTTCTAACAAAACTAGTTTCGTCGAATTCTGAGACCGTTTGAAAAATGGCCAATTTCCAGTCGATTAAATTCAACAGAAACTGGTCAAACGCGTTTTCTTTTGCCACGCTTACATATTGATTCGAAAAATTATGAAATTTGAAACCTAGCAATAGTTCGACATCCCGGACCCAACAAAAGTGGTTTCGTCGAATTCCGAGGCCGTATGCAAAATATCAATTTTCCAGGCCTATATATTCTATATACCGACTCTTCTGAAAATTCATTCGGCCATAACTTTTGATTCCCGTTATGAAACTTCAATTTTTCAGATCCGTTAGAAAGGTATTGACTAATAGATTTAAATATTCTTGGTTTCACTAAAATCCGTTATATTTTCCACCCTGCACAGTCGGTCAAAGTTCGAATTCAAATTTTCAAACTGACTTACTATTTCTAATTCACTATTTTATTGAAATATTCTATTTCAATGGTTCAAATTGCTTTGAAATAATCAATTTAAAAATTTTAAATTGGATCGTATTTTCCGGGTTATTACAGTAAGGGTTTGCATTTGGGGTTCGAAACAGACGGGGAAGGAGAGGAGAGCGAGAGGGAGTGTGGCGGCGATCTCTGACGTGGCGGCGGTAGGGAGGGGCTGTCGATCGACGGCTCGATGAATGGGGGAGTGGCGGCGACGGGCTATTTATTTTATTTTATTTTATTTTATTTATTTCGATTTGGTTCTAGAAAGTGAACGGGGGGGGGGGGGCGAGAGAGGGTATAGGGACATCTTTTTTTATTTTTTTAATTTCAAAGAAACAACTTTTTATTTCGAACTCGAAACTGAACCCCCCGACTGTCATCCATAGCTAATTAACCCTATTATGAACACAATGGGATATTTATCGTAAGTTGATTCGATCGTTTCGAACTGTTTTCGTCAAAATCAAAATATAAATCTATATATTGAATTTGAACGCGAATTTCAATTTACAGGGGCCACTTATGAACTCTAAAAATTCCTGAAAAATATTTTCTTGCTTCGTATTGATGATACGGTCCTAACAAAACTAATTTCGTCAAATTCTGAGACCATTTGAAAAATGGCCACTTTCCAGTCGATTAAATTCAACTGAAATGGTCAAAACACGTTTTACTTCGCCACGCTCACTTATTGATTCGAAAAGTTATGAATTTTGAAACCTAGTAATAACTTGACATCACGGATCCAACGAAAGTGGTTTCTTCAAAAACCGAGGTCTTTTGCATAATTTCCATTTTTAAGGGCCAAAATTCCATAGCGACTATTCTGAATTTTCAACTGGGCATAACTTTTTATCCCCGCTATGAAATTTCAATTTTTTGGATTCGTTGGAAAGATATTCTCAAATAGATTCTAATGTTTTTGGTTTCGCTAAAATCCATTTTACTTTGAATCCTGTACATTCATTTGAAATTTGAAATCGAATTTTCAGACAACCACGCCATTTTCAATTCCTTTTATAATTAAAATAAAAATTTATATTCTAACGACGATCTATATAAATATATATGTTCTAATTCTATACAAAATAAATTTCTCGTCGTTATTATTTAAAATAATTCATTTTAAATATTCAAAATTCACTAAAATTGCCAAAATAAATTTTTTAAATTGGCTTGGATTTCCGGGTTATTACAATATTCGTTATCGTTCATCTTCTTCAATCCAACAATTGCCTCCAAGTCATCATATTTCATTCTGGATACGTCAAAACGTACACAGTGGTTAAAGTGGTACCGACATTGATAGAGAATATGCCTTATGACGACTCCGGTCTCTTTAACAACTGACGCTTACATCTTTCACATCGGTTGGTTCTTTTATATTTCACAAAGGTTCAATTCATATCAAAATATCATATTCTGTTTCGAACCACATTTATATTCAAAAAGAATATAATTTTGTGACGACCCCATTTCCCATACAGACGGAGACAAGGGTAATCTTTGGAATATAACACAGAAACAGATAACAACGGAGCAGGATTAAATAAATACACCAAAAAATGAACAATAGAATATACTGGATAAAAGTAATCATCAGAGTTACACAGTATATAGGATCTTACTTAGTCCAAATACAGTTCAACTATACATATATGTCTACAGCGGAAAAACAAACATAATGTACAATTGGAGCTGAACAGCATAAAAGAGATAAATGATAGAATCCATCTTCAGCTCCAACTATCCAGAGAAAGCCTGCTAAAACCTGAATACAAGGCTGCTCGTGTAGAAAAAGGGGCACCCGAGTTTGAAAGTGAAACAAACTACGAGTCAGTCATGAGGCTGGTATAAGAAATCAACTCAACACATTTAAAATATGGCTAATCAAAGGACCACGCCACTTTCGTGGAACGGGTTTACTCCATTGGATCGCCAGTGCTCTAAAACAAATCTTTCTTTTAAACATCGCAATGCTTTTTATAAAAATGAAGCCATTATAAGACTCAGTTCCCATCACACAATGCAACGCAAACCGGATGATAGAGTTTTTACTTTATAATGGCCAAAATATGCTTGATACGAATAAAACAAAAGCATTTGATATTATTACTAGTGTTTATATGTTTTAAAAACAATTTCAAATCATAACTATCAATCATAGGTAGCATTAATGCCCCATACCACTATGCCGCCGTATATAGGTATACAATCAAAACCGCACAGTCACGTATTTGGAAATTGGATTTCCGTCATGAACCAAGGCAAAAGATATTCCTTACCGACTTCGAGACGCTCTAGCCCACCACTTAGGACCCAGACTCAGGTGGGCCCTTGGATCGTCAGGCCCAGTCCACCGATGTGGATTAAAATTCTTGAATAATGCGTTTGCCCTCCCTATGGGGCGTATGTGAGCCAACGAATGACTCCATCGGACCCGGATCGTCCGATCAAACCGAGGCGCCTCGCAACAGTAACAACCACATAAGTCAAACTCGTCAGGGCGTGTAAAACCACTGATGCCACTTCTAGCAAGAAAGAAACGCATGTCATCCCTGAGGTCCTTCCTCCCGTTTCTGGTTCATACCGGGTGTGAGGCTCGCAATTCCATGTTATACACAAAGCTACGCCACACAGGCGGTGCTTTGATCATCACCACAAGACTTTGCTTCTCAACAGAAGCCCTGATCATTTGCCACTTAGGCATGCCACACTAGCAATTCATGCCATGCGACTGATGTCCATCGATATACAACCTCTGAGCACGTGCGTTTCAGAGAAGGGCGTTAAGCAAAAGAATAAATTCTCCGCCGCCAAACAGATGTACAACACAGAATAAAATCCAATGTCAGACAAACAGTCCATTTACAAGTCCGTTCTGGGTCTGAATGAAACCGGAGGCAGTATATACCTCGCAAACCCATCGATCACCACGTACGTCTGGACGATCACCACTCATTATCCATATTTCGGGATGCCTCCCAATCAGGACCTCGGTTACCATCCAAACGAGGTGAAGATCTCCGGTCTTCGACCACAGTCTTCTTCTTAGATTTCTTATCGTCGATTTAGTTATTCAGAATGGGATAAACCCGGTCTTTCTGAGCAACTCGCGTATATAATAAACAAGTGCACCACTAACATATACATGCATCATTTCAATTCATTAGTCACTAACCATCAATCAGTAAGAGAACGATTTAGCTAACCTTCAGTTAATTTCTAAATCACATCCATATCATTTATAATATTTTATAACGATTTATCGCTATTTTTATTTATTTTAAAATAGCCAATTTATTCAAAACGACGCTTCGGGCCATAACGCGACCGTGGCGCCTTTTTTCTTTAGATTTGATTTACACATATCTGAAAATATAACCATTGGATCTTCACAAAATTTACATCATTAGAAATATCTTTTCAAAACGAATCCAACGGTTCCAGTTTCAGTAGATTCCGATGGTCGGATCTCCCGGTATAATCGTTTGAAGTTTCGATTTCAAAATACAAACTACAGCAACGTTATTCGATTAAATATATATATATATATATATATATAATCGATTCTGGCGCTGTTTTTCTTCAGATTTGAATTAAACATTCCAGACAATCCAACCGTTGGATTTTTACAAAGTTGGTGCCATTGAAAAGATATTTCCAAAGCGAACCCAACGGTTGCGATTTCAGGATAATCCGATGGTTGGATCTCCCGGTATAATCGTTTGAAATCACGGTTTCAAAATACGAACTGCAGCGTCGTTATTCGATATATATTAATTCTATTTATATATATATATATATATATATATCGATCGATTCTTCGATTTCAAAGCTACATTCATCTCATACATTTGATAAAAATTATATTTTTATCTAACTGTCTTCTATTTCATCACTTCACTATTTTTAACAATTCATTTATATAATAAAAATGTGATTTTTATTATAAAACAATTTATTTCAAAACACGATTATTTTATATAGTTCATATAGGTAATAAAAGTATGATTTTTATTATAAAACAATTTATTTCAAAACGAGATCTTTTTATATAGTTCATATCAATGATAAAAGTGTGATTTTTATTATAAAACAATTTATTTCAAAACGAGTTCTTTTTATATAGTTCACATCGATGATAAAAATGTGATTTTTATTATAAAACAATTTATTTCAAAATATGAATACCATTCAACACATGAATTCCTATCCAACGAATGAATATCGACTCAACACATGAAGGGTTTCTATTCAACGAATAAATATAGTTTCAACAAATGAAAATAATTCAAACACATGAATATTATTGTAACGAACCGGGATTTCGACTCCGAAAATCAACATCAAAACTACCATGTTGACCATTCAGACATCGAACATTCCAGATCATTAATAGAAAGAAGTTAGAGGGTGAGAATAGATAGAAAGAAATATTAGAATAGAAGAAGAAGAAGAACCACCACACAACACAGAGTCTCACATCGCAGCGGAACAAAATATAATACAGAAATAAATCTTTATTGAGAGCTTTGAAAATACTTACAGTATCAGAGTACATCATACCATGGGACAGTTATAATAGCCTGTTCCCATATACAACACACAGCGGAATAGTAGTAATATCATACGTCTGGACTCTTCCAGCTCGTCTCTTCATAGCAGTCGATAACCTGAGCCTGTACAACCCGGTCTAACCCGAGCATTTACAAAACACCGGGTCAGTCTGGTGAACCAGAGTGAGATAAACTCGCACAGTAATAAGGGTAAATCATCCAATCATGATTTTAAAGTTCAAAAACCTTTTCGAAGAAAAAGGATAATCGTAAGACCAAATCCACACATAAACACGGACGGTTTTTACCTTACGATAACCCAACACAGTTTTGAAACCAATATCTTGTCTGATATTATAGTAATGTCTAAATACAAGTAAGTAGAATCTAGTGGAACGCTTGCATCTCACGCTCCATATATATAGTATACAATCAAAACCCGCAGGCACTTATTGGGAATTGGATTCTGACTTGACAAGGTATGGGTCCACCTTCCGAACGTGTATCTCTAGAGACGAATACACTGGGTTCAACAAGAACTTCTTGCAACCCGGCCCTCACATGACCGACCACTCATTTCGCTTGAGTGTATCGAATGTATATCACCGACGGTTGGGATCAGCAACCGTCTCCCGAAAAGGGACAGCATCGAAACATAGATTAAGAAACAAATAGGATTTCCTCTAGATAGGTGATCATACACCCTAATGGGAGCGACCCACATAGCCATGCTGCCTGCCCGATTTTTGTCATTTCCCGGTTGATGAGGCTTGAGGCCAGAATTAACTCTTGAACATCTGGTCGTCATTCACTTTGAATGCCACATCGTCAGATCCGTCAGATATCACTAATTGACGTCCACAAAAATACTCTAGCTGAAAGCTAGAGAATGGCAATTCCCTGCCAACAACTATCGTACGTTTGAAGAAATCAACGTACGTGATCCTTTGGAAATACTCTGTCAGACATTCGTCCATATACGTCATCCAGGAACAGGATGAACCGAAGGCACTCTCCTACCGCATCCAATATAGGAATCACCCCATGGATCAATAGCGAGAAGTCCTTGCAACCCGTAGATTCCAACCACGACAGAATCACAGCTTTCCTCTGCTTGCCAGGCAGAGAATATTAGTGGTTCTTCCGTTTATGAAAATCCACGGTCTTTCCAGCACCATCTCGATTATCTTCTGATCTCTTCACGTATTTGTTGGTTGGAATGGTTTTCGAATATAAATTCGATCCCGGTCTTTCCATACCAACAATCGTATTGGTCAGATTTGATAGTCGGTGTTTTAACTATCAAAATATACAGTGTTCCAATCATGACACTCCAATGAGTTCACTAGTTCAGTATTTAGCATTATTCGGCCTTTGACAAACTAGTTTCCTTTTTGTTAAATTGAAGTTTCACATTCTTTTAGTATTCAAAATACGATATTTGAATAACTCTAATTGATTAATTAACATTCGTCTTAACTCCATTCGCTTGACTCTAGATCACAGCGATCACAATGGTTACGCCTGAATCCCTCAGGAAACATCCGACCGCCGTAGGCTATCTGCAGCCCTGCGAATTACGCTAGCAGTCGTACGAAATGGCAACTTAGCCGAATTATGTTTGGCTAATTCTATCTCGAATAAATATATTCAATTTCCCACTTTGAAATCTCATTTAAAATTCTCCTTTTTACTTGATCTCGTTTTCAAATAATGTTAATGTAAAATTAACGTCTTAACACTTAGAATCTCACTTAAAACCTCTGGTTTATAATAAACCCTTTTTATCGTAATCTCCTTTCACTTAATTCATATAATTGAGTACGTTTATTTCTTTTCACCATTAAATTGGCTTGCATCTCACATTCGGTAACCTTTTAAATGAATTCCCATTTAAAAATATATTCCTAAATTCCTCATTAATTTAAAATAATAACTTATTTCAAACGTTAACTACTTTAGTAGTTAATCCCTTTATTAACTAAATTAAAGATTAAATCCCTTTTAAATCCTTATTTAAATTCAAACAATATTCGTTTAACTTTTTAAGTCAAAACACATTAACTTGATAAACAATTCTAATTCCAAACGGTCGATTTAATTAACTCAAAAACTTGATTACCTCATTAACTGATTTCAAATGTCCTCGCTTTAAATTAATTAAAATTATAATTAATTTAGATAGGTTCTAATTATTTGTTTTCTTTACAAAACAAATTTCCAAGGTTTAACCATTTAATTCATTTCTTATTCTTCAACTGGTAAATCTGATTAACATCAGCATCTGCTTTGCAAAATAAATTCATAACAAATCAAAGTCTTAAACAAATAAAATATTTATTTATTTCCCTTAAATAACTTTTATTCAAATAATATAATTCAAATCTAACTCTGGTTATAAAATATATTTTATAACCTCAACTTTATCGATTCACCTGACGGTGAATCAATATCTATAACTCGATTGGTTTTAGAGGCCATACTCTGCCAAACACTTAACCAATATCGCCCATTGGTTTAAACCAAACAGATGTTGAACATTCAACAATCAACCATCAAATCAATCAACCCTAACAGGACAGTTCATATATGGTAATATGAAAATAAATAATATATTTGAGGAATCCGGTTGGATCCCTCCAACCTGTTCTTCCCTGTATTCAAATGGTTATCACAAACCAGGCCAAACAATTCCATTTAACTGATATATCATAGCAAATAGCAACCATTTTATATCAACTAACTAACAAAACATTTTTATCAGTTCATCCAGTTCAAACGAAAACACGTTTATTTTATAAACGTGACCAACCAAGGTGAGTTACCTTTATTGGAACCAATCGTTAAAATAACGATTTGGTATTTCACTGAAATTAAACACGGTTTAATTTCATCGGTTAAATCAATAGATAAATAACTAGCAAAACAGTCAACCATTTGCAAACAGAGCACACAAAATAAAAACACCCAATTTATATAAAATATAAAAAGGGTAACTGAGTGAGTTTAACTCACTTTGTTCCGTTGTTGCTGAAGCTGTTCGATTTCAGTTCCAATTAAATTAAACTAATGTTTAATTTAACAAAAATCTCCAGCAATCTCCACTCTGTCCAAGTTGGTTCCAAATTGTAGTGTTCAAGAATAGGGTCTCAATGCCTTTTATTCGGTCAGATTCTGGTAACATATGAAAGAGTTATCCACGTTTTAATTCATGTTTAAAATAAATTAATCATTCCTTAATTGATAGTTATTTAATATAAACTAATTACTTTTACTAATTTCCTTGGTTAGAAAATGCGGCTTAATACATTACGGCCCCATCACTTTTATCCCATTTCTCGTGTCCTTCCTGGTGCCATCATTTACAAGGTTCCTGTTTGAAAACCCACCACCTTATAATATATGTTTATATTAGCTAAGTATAGTATTTAACTTAACTTAATAGCTCCTTACTTTGATTAAAACTCCTCCGCAGCTTCGAACTGTTCCTCTTCCACTAATTTCCACCATGCTGCTCCCTTCGCCTCTATACATGAACGCACCCCCCCTCTAAAATACGTCCGCCCATGCAGTGCTCCACTTGATTCCACCGTGCTGTTCTTCCCAATCTCCCCTTACACACCCCCTCCTTCCCATTTGTTTCCTATATGAAAATGATCCCCCCACCGTTGCTTTCCCTTCCAGCTTTTTACGTCCGCCCTTTTTTTTTTTTTTCTTCTTTTTCGAAAACTGGAGCTTTTGTTTTAAAACCGTGCTCCGGAATGAAGTAGCAGCGCACCCCTTTATAGGTTGAAGTTCCGTGACGGCCACGTTGTGTAATATATATTTTATACCATTGTAGGTCTGCATTGAATGTAGATTAGCATGTTTAAGGGTGGGGAGGTCGGCTCGCATTGTCAGTGTATTGTCTTAGGGAGGGACAGGTTTTAATGGTGATGTTCAGTTCCCGTATGAGTATAGACCTGTTGCCTCCTTTTTTATACAGCAGGCGGTTGTATGTGAAGTTGTTGTAAAATCTTTAGGTCGGCTGCTTCGAAAAGATAAGACAGTTGTCATTTTGGATAGGCTATATTCTTAGGGTAGCTGATCACGAAAAGAATGGCGGCAGTAGCATGTAAGATGCATATGGGTTTCTATAGGGCAATGGTTTTATAAAATACCAATATTAAAACTTCAACGTAGAGTACTTGATTAAAGCCTCTACAAATGATTTCTGTTAACTGATAAAAAGGCTGTTCTTGATGTAAAACGATATTCCGGATCCAATGGGACAAGTTTCGTCGAAATCCGAGGTCGTATGAAAAAATTTCCTTTATGAAACCGGAAATGAACACGCATTTAATTTTTCCACGGTCACTAGATAAATCAAATCAACTTGAAACTGCGAACATTGACAATAACTTTTCGATACGAACCCAACGGCACTAATTTCGTCGCATTCTGACATTGTTGCCCCGGTAGGCTGTTTTTACCTCGAACCGCCCTACCCTTTTTAACGCCAAATTTCTTGATCTCTAAAAATAACAAACTATATACATATCCTGACTCTAATCGACGATACGAACTCAACGGAACTGGTTTCGTCGAAAACAGAGTCCGTTTGCAAAACGGCTACTTTAAAGGCCTATAATTAAATAACGGTTTTCCATAGCGATTATTTCAAAATTTGATTTGGCCATAAATATCAAACTATAATACGAAATCTGGATTTTTCTCTTTCATATGAAAATTATCGTCAATACGGTTCCAACGTGTCTTGTTTCACAGAAATCCGACTTATATCGAATCCTGTATCCTCAGTTGAAGTTCAAAACTCCAATTTACGAACTGCACGCCATTTTCGAGCTCGTTTTTTACATTATATATAAATTATAACGTTCGAACTTCGTTTAAATAACGAATTCAATATTTAATTCCATTAATATTTCCAATATAATATTTAAAACTAATTTAAATATTCATATTCAAATGGTCGAAAAACACGGGTCGTTACATTCTTCCCCCCTTAAAATAATTTCGTCCTCGAAATTGCTAAGGTAAGAAAGAACGTTATAAATCCATTAACTTTCAAATCCAATTTATTTTTAAATTAGAAACCATTTCAATACTGTATATAGATATTTTCAAAAGTATTGAAAATTTTCTAACACATTATATTTCCGAAAAATTTCACCAGCACCTCCTCCGTACGGCTCAATCGGTACAACTCCAACTCGCCTTTTCTAGGCCTTCTCCACTTCAAAAGAAAATAAAACAGCCAAGTGGCTTGCCAAATCGGCTCACAAATCTCCAAACCCATATAAAAATAAATGTGTACCTTTTTGTCGGGCATATCATTATACCCTTTCTATCTGCTGCCTTGTCAGCATATACACATGCATTCCCAAACAAAATTCCAACTTTATCCTCCAAATCCTTCACGAGTCCAAGTCAAATCTCATTCTTAACTCAATTTCCATCCATCATCAATTTCAACCCTTAACTTACCAGTCCAATACCATTTCAGATTCATGTCTCACAATTCAGATCTGATTCTACTTGATATAATATATCTCGATTCAATTTCCAGTTAATTGGTTTCAATTCAATTCATATTTGCTTTCACAAATTTCTATCAAATTTTGTTTTTGTTCAAACACTCTCCCTGGGAGTTTTTAAACAGTTCAGCTCTTTCAAAAATCAAATAATCTTTTTCAGGATTCAAACTTGTCTTTCTTAAAGCAATTCAAAACAAAACCTTTGGTAGTAATCCGTCACTTAGAACTCGAAAATGCACACTGATGATGTGGCCAGCATCCTCAGAGTTATTTCCCAGCTATCAAAGTGAGTTCAATACTATATCACTTTCAAAAACCATTTCTAAACACTTCCATTTTGAAATATCTTTTCAAAATAAAATCCACAATGCTTTTAAACAATTTAAAATCTCCCAGGATTTTAAAATTCTCATATATTCAATTCAAATCCCTTTATGAACACCTTTCCCAGTTTTCAGCATTTTAATTCTAGTTCTGATTTAATCCAGATTCAGTTAATCTTCTTTTATATTATAAGAATTTGAATTGGTTATTTATATAACCATTTCAATTATAATCAACCAACACATCCAATATACCATAATATTTCCAATACATATCATTCTTTTATATTAAAATATAATTTGGGTAAAATTATTTCATTTACCCTCTTCCAAAACATATTGTGTCGGTTTATCGTGCTTGAGTGTTCAGAAACCCCTATCGATACAGTGGATCAAACTGATCGATCAGAACTTATAAACAACCCAACCAATAAATCTCCACGATATAAAATAATTTTTATAAAATCTACAAATACGTCCACTCGTATATATACACTCAAACTCAATCTAGGGTATTGTTAACCCCATCTCTACTGAGTCACGCCACAGAGCCAAGGTAATCACTTAACCTGGCTCTGATACCACTGTAACGAACCGGGATTTCGACTCCGAAAATCAACATCAAAACTACCATGTTGACCATTCAGACATCGAACATTCCAGATCATTAATAGAAAGAAGTTAGAGGGTGAGAATAGATAGAAAGAAATATTAGAATAGAAGAAGAAGAAGAACCACCACACAACACAGAGTCTCACATCGCAGCGGAACAAAATATAATACAGAAATAAATCTTTATTGAGAGCTTTGAAAATACTTACAGTATCAGAGTACATCATACCATGGGACAGTTATAATAGCCTGTTCCCATATACAACACACAGCGGAATAGTAGTAATATCATACGTCTGGACTCTTCCAGCTCGTCTCTTCATAGCAGTCGATAACCTGAGCCTGTACAACCCGGTCTAACCCGAGCATTTACAAAACACCGGGTCAGTCTGGTGAACCAGAGTGAGATAAACTCGCACAGTAATAAGGGTAAATCATCCAATCATGATTTTAAAGTTCAAAAACCTTTTCGAAGAAAAAGGATAATCGTAAGACCAAATCCACACATAAACACGGACGGTTTTTACCTTACGATAACCCAACACAGTTTTGAAACCAATATCTTGTCTGATATTATAGTAATGTCTAAATACAAGTAAGTAGAATCTAGTGGAACGCTTGCATCTCACGCTCCACATATATAGTATACAATCAAAACCCGCAGGCACTTATTGGGAATTGGATTCTGACTTGACAAGGTATGGGTCCACCTTCCGAACGTGTATCTCTAGAGACGAATACACTGGGTTCAACAAGAACTTCTTGCAACCCGGCCCTCACATGACCGACCACTCATTTCGCTTGAGTGTATCGAATGTATATCACCGACGGTTGGGATCAGCAACCGTCTCCCGAAAAGGGACAGCATCGAAACATAGATTAAGAAACAAATAGGATTTCCTCTAGATAGGTGATCATACACCCTAATGGGAGCGACCCACATAGCCATGCTGCCTGCCCGATTTTTGTCATTTCCCGGTTGATGAGGCTTGAGGCCAGAATTAACTCTTGAACATCTGGTCGTCATTCACTTTGAATGCCACATCGTCAGATCCGTCAGATATCACTAATTGACGTCCACAAAAATACTCTAGCTGAAAGCTAGAGAATGGCAATTCCCTGCCAACAACTATCGTACGTTTGAAGAAATCAACGTACGTGATCCTTTGGAAATACTCTGTCAGACATTCGTCCATATACGTCATCCAGGAACAGGATGAACCGAAGGCACTCTCCTACCGCATCCAATATAGGAATCACCCCATGGATCAATAGCGAGAAGTCCTTGCAACCCGTAGATTCCAACCACGACAGAATCACAGCTTTCCTCTGCTTGCCAGGCAGAGAATATTAGTGGTTCTTCCGTTTATGAAAATCCACGGTCTTTCCAGCACCATCTCGATTATCTTCTGATCTCTTCACGTATTTGTTGGTTGGAATGGTTTTCGAATATAAATTCGATCCCGGTCTTTCCATACCAACAATCGTATTGGTCAGATTTGATAGTCGGTGTTTTAACTATCAAAATATACAGTGTTCCAATCATGACACTCCAATGAGTTCACTAGTTCAGTATTTAGCATCATTCGGCCTTTGACAAACTAGTTTCCTTTTTGTTAAATTGAAGTTTCACATTCTTTTAGTATTCAAAATACGATATTTGAATAACTCTAATTGATTAATTAACATTCGTCTTAACTCCATTCGCTTGACTCTAGATCACAGCGATCACAATGGTTACGCCTGAATCCCTCAGGAAACGTCCGACCGCCGTAGGCTATCTGCAGCCCTGCGAATTACGCTAGCAGTCGTACGAAATGGCAACTTAGCCGAATTATGTTTGGCTAATTCTATCTCGAATAAATATATTCAATTTCCCACTTTGAAATCTCATTTAAAATTCTCCTTTTTACTTGATCTCGTTTTCAAATAATGTTAATGTAAAATTAACGTCTTAACACTTAGAATCTCACTTAAAACCTCTGGTTTATAATAAACCCTTTTTATCGTAATCTCCTTTCACTTAATTCATATAATTGAGTACGTTTATTTCTTTTCACCATTAAATTGGCTTGCATCTCACATTCGGTAACCTTTTAAATGAATTCCCATTTAAAAATATATTCCTAAATTCCTCATTAATTTAAAATAATAACTTATTTCAAACGTTAACTACTTTAGTAGTTAATCCCTTTATTAACTAAATTAAAGATTAAATCCCTTTTAAATCCTTATTTAAATTCAAACAATATTCGTTTAACTTTTTAAGTCAAAACACATTAACTTGATAAACAATTCTAATTCCAAACGGTCGATTTAATTAACTCAAAAACTTGATTACCTCATTAACTGATTTCAAATGTCCTCGCTTTAAATTAATTAAAATTATAATTAATTTAGATAGGTTCTAATTATTTGTTTTCTTTACAAAACAAATTTCCAAGGTTTAACCATTTAATTCATTTCTTATTCTTCAACTGGTAAATCTGATTAACATCAGCATCTGCTTTGCAAAATAAATTCATAACAAATCAAAGTCTTAAACAAATAAAATATTTATTTATTTCCCTTAAATAACTTTTATTCAAATAATATAATTCAAATCTAACTCTGGTTATAAAATATATTTTATAACCTCAACTTTATCGATTCACCTGACGGTGAATCAATATCTATAACTCGATTGGTTTTAGAGGCCATACTCTGCCAAACACTTAACCAATATCGCCCATTGGTTTAAACCAAACAGATGTTGAACATTCAACAATCAACCATCAAATCAATCAACCCTAACAGGACAGTTCATATATGGTAATATGAAAATAAATAATATATTTGAGGAATCCGGTTGGATCCCTCCAACCTGTTCTTCCCTGTATTCAAATGGTTATCACAAACCAGGCCAAACAATTCCATTTAACTGATATATCATAGCAAATAGCAACCATTTTATATCAACTAACTAACAAAACATTTTTATCAGTTCATCCAGTTCAAACGAAAACACGTTTATTTTATAAACGTGACCAACCAAGGTGAGTTACCTTTATTGGAACCAATCGTTAAAATAACGATTTGGTATTTCACTGAAATTAAACACGGTTTAATTTCATCGGTTAAATCAATAGATAAATAACTAGCAAAACAGTCAACCATTTGCAAACAGAGCACACAAAATAAAAACACCCAATTTATATAAAATATAAAAAGGGTAACTGAGTGAGTTTAACTCACTTTGTTCCGTTGTTGCTGAAGCTGTTCGATTTCAGTTCCAATTAAATTAAACTAATGTTTAATTTAACAAAAATCTCCAGCAATCTCCACTCTGTCCAAGTTGGTTCCAAATTGTAGTGTTCAAGAATAGGGTCTCAATGCCTTTTATTCGGTCAGATTCTGGTAACATATGAAAGAGTTATCCACGTTTTAATTCATGTTTAAAATAAATTAATCATTCCTTAATTGATAGTTATTTAATATAAACTAATTACTTTTACTAATTTCCTTGGTTAGAAAATGCGGCTTAATACATTACGGCCCCATCACTTTTATCCCATTTCTCGTGTCCTTCCTGGTGCCATCATTTACAAGGTTCCTGTTTGAAAACCCACCACCTTATAATATATGTTTATATTAGCTAAGTATAGTATTTAACTTAACTTAATAGCTCCTTACTTTGATTAAAACTCCTCCGCAGCTTCGAACTGTTCCTCTTCCACTAATTTCCACCATGCTGCTCCCTTCGCCTCTATACATGAACGCACCCCCCCTCTAAAATACGTCCGCCCATGCAGTGCTCCACTTGATTCCACCGTGCTGTTCTTCCCAATCTCCCCTTACACACCCCCTCCTTCCCATTTGTTTCCTATATGAAAATGATCCCCCCACCGTTGCTTTCCCTTCCAGCTTTTTACGTCCGCCCTTTTTTTTTTTTCTTCTTTTTCGAAAACTGGAGCTTTTGTTTTAAAACCGTGCTCCGGAATGAAGTAGCAGCGCACCCCTTTATAGGTTGAAGTTCCGTGACGGCCACGTTGTGTAATATATATTTTATACCATTGTAGGTCTGCATTGAATGTAGATTAGCATGTTTAAGGGTGGGGAGGTCGGCTCGCATTGTCAGTGTATTGTCTTAGGGAGGGACAGGTTTTAATGGTGATGTTCAGTTCCCGTATGAGTATAGACCTGTTGCCTCCTTTTTTATACAGCAGGCGGTTGTATGTGAAGTTGTTGTAAAATCTTTAGGTCGGCTGCTTCGAAAAGATAAGACAGTTGTCATTTTGGATAGGCTATATTCTTAGGGTAGCTGATCACGAAAAGAATGGCGGCAGTAGCATGTAAGATGCATATGGGTTTCTATAGGGCAATGGTTTTATAAAATACCAATATTAAAACTTCAACGTAGAGTACTTGATTAAAGCCTCTACAAATGATTTCTGTTAACTGATAAAAAGGCTGTTCTTGATGTAAAACGATATTCCGGATCCAATGGGACAAGTTTCGTCGAAATCCGAGGTCGTATGAAAAAATTTCCTTTATGAAACCGGAAATGAACACGCATTTAATTTTTCCACGGTCACTAGATAAATCAAATCAACTTGAAACTGCGAACATTGACAATAACTTTTCGATACGAACCCAACGGCACTAATTTCGTCGCATTCTGAGATTGTTGCCCCGGTAGGCTGTTTTTACCTCGAACCGCCCTACCCTTTTTAACGCCAAATTTCTTGATCTCTAAAAATAACAAACTATATACATATCCTGACTCTAATCGACGATACGAACTCAACGGAACTGGTTTCGTCGAAAACAGAGTCCGTTTGCAAAACGGCTACTTTAAAGGCCTATAATTAAATAACGGTTTTCCATAGCGATTATTACAAAATTTGATTTGGCCATAAATATCAAACTATAATACGAAATCTGGATTTTTCTCTTTCATATGAAAATTATCGTCAATACGGTTCCAACGTGTCTTGTTTCACAGAAATCCGACTTATATCGAATCCTGTATCCTCAGTTGAAGTTCAAAACTCCAATTTACGAACTGCACGCCATTTTCGAGCTCGTTTTTTACATTATATATAAATTATAACGTTCGAACTTCGTTTAAATAAAGAATTCAATATTTAATTCCATTAATATTTCCAATATAATATTTAAAACTAATTTAAATATTCATATTCAAATGGTCGAAAAACACGGGTCGTTACAATTATTCAAAATTTCGGCAGCATAATGGCAGGGTAGTTAAAACCGGGACTGTCCCTAGTACGGCTCCTCGCTCTACCTTAAAACCTCGCGGTTTTTGACAATGGGGAATCATGCATCTAGTTCGCACGTAGGTGGCATGTATATTTATTTCATTTCCACAAACTAATCATATGTGGTTTCAACCAAATATTTCTCAACCACAAACGGGTATTTTTCAACCACAATCAATCAATATCAACCACTAACAATTCCAATCAACCAATCACTATCAATCAATTTTCACATCAATCACAACCAATAAATATCGTCCATGGTTTGTGGACGAGGGGCGCATATATATATATATATATATATATATATATATATATATATATATATATATATATATATATATATATAGCATTTCACTTCTATTTCAACACATATATAATTTTTACAACGCATATATAACTTATACATCGAACGTACAACTTATACAACGCTTATACAAGAGGTGTACAATGCTTATATAACTCATACATCGACTATATAATTTATACATCGTCGTTTTCCATATCGTTTATAAATTAGAAATCTCACATTGGGTTCCACTCCACCAAAAATAGCAGAAGGCTCAGAAAATATGCGGTCTCTTCTAAAATATAGAAGACGTCCACAAGAGTCCACTAACTCTTGTTTCACTGAATTTCGTCAAGAAACGAAAAAGATATGATTTTTCAAAGTTTGCAACGGTTTAAAGGTGTTAAAACTGTTGAAAATATATATAGCCGTACCTCAACTGAAAGGTTCAAAACTAGGTTTGGATTTATCTTGAAATCCGTGTAGCTATTCGTCTATCGGCCTTTGCAGCGTCGAAGGGGGAGGAGAGGCGCGCCTGCACCTCTGACGGTGGCGAGCTCGGTGGTCAGAATCAGGCGGGGCGGCGACTGAAAGTCTAGATCTTCCTGGCGTCCGTTCTCCCAAAATACACAATGAAAAAATCGAAACCAGGTATGGATTTGAAGAGCTCGGGAAGATCTTCAAAATGTTCAACTGTGGCACGAGCTAATTCCTCCTGGTTTGGGCGGAATCGGAGCTGGAAGGTTTGAAGTCTCTTCTGCCTTCGATCGGGGAGAGAGAAAAGGGATTTTTCCCTTTTTTTTATAAAAATTATGATTGGCCTGTGGGTTTTAAAGGGGTTTTCCGACACGACCACCAATCTAAACCCAACGACTGTCGTCCCTAGCATTTTACCCCCATTCCGAACACAATGGGATATGTTTCGTAGGCCCATTCGACTGTTTCAGTCAGTTTTCATTCAAATTAATATATATAACATTCAATATTCAGTTTTAACGTACATTTCAATTTGCCAGGGCCACAAACTGATTCGAAAAATTCCAGAAAAATAAAACTGACTATGTTTTGATGATACGGTCCCAACAAAACTAGTTTCGTCGAATTCTGAGACCGTTTGCAAAAAGGCCCATTTCTGGTTGATCCAATTTAACTATAATTGATCAAAACACGTTTTCCTTTGCCATGCTCACATACTAGCTTCAAAAATTATGAAATTTGAAACTTAGCAATAACTTCACATCCCGGATCCAACAAATGTGGTTTCGTCGAATTCCGAGGTCGTATGCAAAATGGCCAATTACACGGGCTATATAAATTCCATAGCGACCTTTTTGAAAATTCATTTGGCCATAACTTTTGCTTTCCGCTATGAAAATTCAATTTTTCAGGTTCGTTAGAAAGGTATTCACTAACAGATTTAAATATTTTTGGTTTCACTCAAATCCGTTTTGTTTTGCACCCGGTACAGTCCGACAAAGTTTGAATTCAATTTTTGAAACTGCAGCGCCATTTCAGTCCTTGTTTATAATTAGAATTAATTATATTCGTTTTCAATTGTCGATTCAAACTAAGTTTTCATTGCTATTATTTAAAATATTTATTTAAAATTTTTAAAATCCATTATTTTAGCCAATTTAAAAAAATTTAAATTGGTTAAGATTTTCTGGGTCGTTACAAATTTCATATCAAATATAACAAATTCTACCAAACCGATTATATTCTAAATTTGAATATATTTCCGTATCATATATTATAATCAATATATTATTTCAAAGATTGACTTATATTCAAATAGAATATATTTCATCTTAAAGATTTCAAATTATTCCAAATCGATTTATGTTCGAAATTCGTTCATATTCAATAGAATACATATTTTCGTAAATCATTTCAAATTCCTTAGGAGATAAATGTATATTCAAGTAGAATATAATTCACACTCCTATATTGTCATTGGTTTAGAAATCGATTCTTATTCCAAGAGGATATAACTTTATCTCAACTCCACCAGAACCAACGATTTAGATTCAAACACTTTCCATTCGAAAGAAATGTAAAATTTAAGGATATAAATATGAAAATAGATGTTTATAAGGAAATTCTTTATATAAAATAATATATATATATATAGAATATAATAGTTGTAATAGGTTAAGATAACTTTTAAAACACTATGTATATGCATAAATTAAAGTTTACCAATAGTTTTATGAAATAAAATATAAGGAAATTTAGTTATAACAAAATTGTATATAGGTAAAGGTCTTAATAAATAAATTTAAGGAAAGAAAAATTTAATTGAAATCAAACAGTATATATATATAATAAAATTCTTAATACCGTAATTATTGCTTCTTCCGAATTTCAAATACTCGAACATATACCCCAGTCCAAATGGAGTTGCATAGTTCAAAATCTTGTTTCAACACCATTCAAATCCACCATTCGATTTATAGGATTTAAATAAAATTCATCTCAAATTCAAAGTAATTCCGAATATACTCGAATAACTTCCATTTCCAAAACTTGATCGTGGAGAATTATACATTTTCATCTTGCCATAATTTCTTGAACCCCAAATCAACTAAAGATTCTCATTCAAAAATTTAAACTCAATTGGAAAATTTCCTTGCCAACTTCATAATCGGTCCAAGTTCAGGTTAAAGGAAAAATATAAGTTATCGAAAACCAATCCTTTCCCTTTAGTAAAAATTTCATTGAATAAATTTTGAATACTTAAAAATCATTTAACCGACCGATGTCCATACATAATTTGTTATCCTATGGCCAAGTGATATTAATTTTTCAATATTTTCGGGATGGATGTATATCATTTCAATCCAAATCAGGGTCAAAGATATTTATCATTTCAATCTATGTTCTTAATTGATTTTAATCGATGAACCCCGGGTTTATTAGATGCCCGTTAAAATGGGGTTCATCATCACAATCAACATGCAAATACAATATACTAAATATGGGCATTATTAGTGACAATATTAGTTCGGTAAATAAATCTCAACCAAACATCCATCACAACCATTCCATTCAGCAGATCAGTATTAAACTGTTTCAGGATTAGCAAGGATTAGACTTTCCAATTTGAAATCTAATTAAATAAAATAACTAATTATCGATCTAATTTGCATGTTAACACACTTGTATATCAAATTTAAGCAACCAATTCAACAGGCAATCACAACAATGCGACCAAACTATTTCATAATTCAATTCAGTAAATATGGGAACAATTTAATTCAATGTAAGTGAAAAAATCACTCACCTTTTGGGTCTTTAGTGGAACGGACATCCAACCAAAGCCCAAAATTTTACAGTCTCCAAACGCAGCCAGGTTAGTGCCAAAACGTCCGCAATTCCGTCACGATCCCAGCGCACCCCACCACGTTCAAATTTGAGTTAATATGAGAAAGTTATTAGCATTTTACTGTTTGGAAAAAAAAATATAAAATAAACAAAATATCTCCTCACCCAGTGATCCCATGACACGTCAGCATCTCTTCTCTCCCGCTCAACTTCTCACGTGAACAGAACCATGTGCAAAAGAAACCCATCCACCCTATCAACTTTGACCATCTCTACCTCCTGATTCCGACCACCGGAAGATCTCTGACCGCCGCCAACCTGACCTGCTCTGGAAACCGCACCATCCCTGCCAGCGACAAGACCACCGACGTCCTCCACGGCCAGCGCGACAGTGATGAATGAAACCTGCTCTGCGCCTTTCTATGATAAAATTCTGGCGCCCCACTTCAATAAAAATCACACGACAACCACTGTTGCACTCATATCAACGTCCTTAAAAAAACCAGAAGACCAATTCCTCAATTAACTCCCAAATCAAAAATCCCCAATTTAGGCTCTAGGGTTTCAAAAACAGCCAACTTTGACTGCTGGTTCCGAAAATCCGCTCACTGCATGTAGAAACAGAGGATACCCATAGCTTCGTGTCGTCGAGGCCTTCAATTTGATATATAATATGTTGGTATTTGGAGAAGATTTGATTTTAAATTGAATTTGAATCAAAGCTAGGATTTTGAAAATTTTCTCATCCATTAGAAAAAGTTTTGGTTGAGAAATAATGAACGTACAACAGAGAATAGCTGATAGGGTGGTAATTGGGTTTCATTTATATGTAGATCTAAGGTCCAATAAGAGAAACAAATAATTATCCTATTACATTAATCTCATTCGTGTTTTCTCCAGTACGGTCGAATGACAAGTCCGATTTTAACGAAATTTGAAGTTCTACAATAATTCACCATTCCTGTAATGACCCATAAATCCGGTCCAATTTGAGAGGACCAAAAACACAAGTCCAGCCCCAAACTAAACTGAAAATCAGGAAATTAATAGAAAGAAAACAGAGGGTGAGGAAAGATAAGATAGAAACTTAGAATAGAAGAAGAAGAAGAACACAATATCAGAGTAACATGAATCTCACAGTGGAACGAATAAATATATTTCATAACATAACTTTGAAATACAAACCTGTACTTGAATATACATATCATTATCAAAGTACAACACTTACAATACAGCGGAAATAACTATAGCCATATAGTCCTGAAGCCTCCTGCTCCAAGCTCTTCCAGTATATCTATAAATCCCAACTACTTGACTGCCCGTACAAATTTAGGCACCCAAGAGTTTAGGGATAACAAACAAATAAACTCCGGGTCAGTCATGGGACTGGTGTGAGTAAAACAGTTTAAAACAGTTTGAACAAGTAAATGATATCTCATAAGACCACGCCATATAACGGAACGGGTTATTCCCTTATGAGAATCCAAATTTATCTTTATATCAAAAACTATTGATATTATAATAATGTCTATCAACCACAATATAATAATCATCTAGCAGAAATGCTTTCATCTCACGTTCTACATATATAGTATACAATCAAAACCGCAAGCACGTATTGGGTAATGGATTTCCAACTATGACAAGGTATGGAACCACCTTTCGCTAGTGTACCTCTAGAAAGGAATAAACTGGGTTCAACAAGAACGTCTTGCAACCCGGCCACACATGACCGACCACTCATTTTGCTTGAATGTATCGAATGTATATCACCAACGGTTGGGATCACCAACCGTTTCCCGAATGGGACAGCATCAACATTAGATTTTAGAAGTAAGTGAAACCCTAGATCAGGTGATTATACATCCTACTTCGGCGCGACCGACTTAGCCATGCTGCCTGCCCGATTTATGTTATTTACCGAATGTGAGGCTAGAAGCTACGCTTTATCATCACACCAGATTCATTTTGAATGTCACATCGTCAAATCCATCAAATCACCGATTGACGTCCTCAACCATACATTATGTGTCAGCTAAAAGAAGTTTCTTTCTCCGCTTCCACTCTTGGTACGGTTGGAGAAATCAATATACGTGATCGTCTGGAAATACTCTGTCAGACATCCGTCCATACAAGTCATCCAGGAACAGGATGAACCGAAGGCACTATTCTGTAAACAGGATAGCCCTTGCATAACTCCGTCTTCAATTTTCTTTGGCATATATGATTTGCAACGCTTATGCCAATGCAAAGTGGTTCTTTGGATAATAATCCAACCGGTCTCTCCATATTAACAACGTTAAAATGGTCAAAACTTCGATAGTCTGTGATTTAACTATCGAAGAAAAACAGGTGTGCAAACAACGATATTGTTTCCAAATGGAAATTTATATCGATCAAACATCATTCAACGTTTATCTCTTTATTTCATTAATTTACTTACCTCCTGTTTCCCTATATTCAATATTTCTTATTTTCTAAATTTGGAAAATATACGTTATTAACAATGGAAAACATTTCCATTTCTTGTTTTCTTTATTAGAAAACATTTCTGGTTCTTATTTGGAAAACATTTCCAAAGCTTCTTCATTGGACTTAGACAGATGTTTAAACAAACCATCGCGATGCCAACTCAAACCATTTCCTTTAATTACTAAATTCACTTAACCATCCTTTACTATCGAACCTTAACCACTCCTTAGTTAAAAATGAAGTCAATCAAGTTGGGGTAATACTACCTCTCAGACCTTAACTAAACAATGTTTCTAACCTTGAAATAGACAAAGTTCAACCTTCTAATTCTTTAACAAACTTTCTTACATAACTCTCTTTCAAATCTTTTCTATTCGATAATTCTTTCCTCCGATAAGGTATATTCGATAACTCTATTCAATTTATTCTATTCACTTAACTCTTTTGATTTAACTTTAACTCTATTCACTTAACTCCTATCGAATAAACTATATTCGATAACTCTTTTAATTCTATTTGAATAAACTATATATTCGATTAACTCCTTTATTCTATTTGAATAAACTATATTCGATTAACTCCTTTTACTATTCTATTCGAATAAACTATATATTCGATTAACTCATTTGCTTTAACTCTAATCGATTATACTAACATCGATTAACTCCTTTTACTTTCTATTCGAATAAACTATATATTCGATTAACTCCTTTATTCTATTTGAATAAACTATATTTTCGATTAACTCATTTGCTTTAACTCTAATCGATTAAACTAACATCGATTAACTCCTTTCGATTAAACTAACATCATTTAACTCCTTTTAACTCGATTAAACTAACATCGATTAACTCCTTTTACCTCGATTAAACTAACATCGATTAACTCCTTTTAACTCGATTAAACTATTCATTTATAAAGATTTACTTTTGTTAACGGTTCTTCACTTTACAAATGATTTCCTTCTTATAACAGTTTCCATTTTATAACGTTTATTCATTTCTAAATATCTCCTATTTATAAATATTCCAATTTATAAATATTTCTTATTTATAAATATTCCATTTATAAATATTTTATTTTCAAATATCACTTTGAAAATATTCCCTTATCAACATTTCAGTATGTTATGGTATTCAACATATCAAATCACGATGATCAGTATCGTCCAAACACATATAATCGACAATAGATTATATATCACATCATATATCACAATATATGAAAAACAATAAAATAACTGTTGAGGAATCCGGTCGGATTCCTCCAACCTGTCTCCCTGCATCCACAGATGTTATACAATATAAAATCAACAACACTTTCAGTTCCATATGATATATTCTGTTAAACAGAATCAATATAGAAATTCAACTAACTGACTAGCAGTTCAATCAAACAGTCAACACATAGTCAATTAGACAATTTCTAACAGTTCTAAAAATACAACATGAAATTATAAACTGTTCAGAGTTAGTGAGATTTACTCACTTTGGCAGTTCATCGTTAAAGAACGATAAACTGTTGTTTGATTTGAATCAAACAGTTTAATTCGCCGTAAATTCAGACGAGCTTCTATTCAATTCCCGTTAGTTCCATTAGGTAGTGTCCGTCCATTCGATCCCATTGGATCCTGTTTCGCTGAATTTCGAGATCGTATGATAAAGATACGATAAAACAAAGTTAAATACATACTTTAATTTTAAATAAAATAAACCTAAAGAGTATTGGGCCTTAACTTTTAAAACCTCTGGCCCATAAACAAAACCCATACCCGCTTCCTTAACCTTTTTCACCAAATCGTGAAAGCCGAACTAAGGAAACACCCCATAACCGAACTTCGCCATCACCATTCACCCTCGTTACTTCACCGATCATCACATCATCTTCACCATTCATTTCCTCTTCCAAAACCCCATCACCCCATATCCATTTCACCAAACTCGAACACCAAATTCTGAACGCGACTCATGCTGCTACGCACTGTAGCCGCGAAACCATCGACGTCTTTAACCTCAGAAAATCCACAAAACACTTAGGTAAGTGCGGTTTTCGATTACAAACTCAAATATCATCACAAACATTTGAATTAAAGCCTGAATCTCTCATAGGGGTGAACCCTAGTTTTCCGCTCAAAGCTCGATCAACCGCAAACCCGTATCGCACAAAAGAAGATCGGCACAGAATTGAAGCTCATCACCCACTGATTCGATCTATATATGTATTGGAATTTATAGAATTATATTTGATTTCTTCTTGAATTTATCCTCTTTGTTTTTTTTCTAAACAACTCAAAAAAAAACGACGGTGGAAATGTTTAGTTGACCGGAGGAAGTTCTAGGTTAAAAATGAGTTAAGGGCTATTTAGAGAAATAATATAATATTTTTTATATTCGATTTTTATATTGAATTTTAAGAAAACGTTATTTTTACTTATCCTCTAAAAATCCTGTGATCACATACGACACCCAAAAATCATGAAAATTGACATGTACCTTCAGTTCGACATTACGGTCCCAACGAAAATGGTTTCGTCGAATTCCGACTTCATATGCTCACATAGCGTATTTTTAACTGTCAAAATACTGACTGTTTCTCACTCTAAAAATCCGTACAACCACACAGTGACTCTAAAAATCACGAAACTGGAAATCTAACAAATATTTGACATTGTGGATCCGACAAAATTAGTTTCGTTGAATTCCGACTTCATTTGCAAAACTGACTATTTTTAAAGCTCTGGATGACCCATTTAAATATATAAATATATTTAAATATAATTAAATTAAATATTAATAAATTAATATTATCGTATATATTCACAACAGAATATCATACAGCTCTAGAATATTCCTTTATGAATTTCTAACTTGATATTTCAATCTGGTTCAACTCGATATTCGATTTATATTGAAATTCCTTTTTAAAATATAAATAATTCCTTTATAAATTATAAAGGAATTCCACAGCGACTTTTCTGAAATTTGATTTGGACGTGAATAAAAATCTACATGATGAGATCCCGATTTTCTGCTTCCACTAGAAAGATATACTCCACCAGCTCCACACGTTTCTTGTTTCATAGAAATCCGGCTTAAAACGAATCCTGTACATTCAGTTGAAGTTCAAATCGCCAAATAGCGAACTGCCACGTCGTTACGCGCTCGATTTTAATTATATTATAATCCTACGTTCAAACTGTCGTTTATATAATATATTCGTTATTCAAATTCAAATTCCAAGCAGAATTAAATATCACGGATGATCTAGTTCACACCATATCGCCATTTCAGCCAATTTTGATTATTTCAGAATTAAATATATTATTTAATTTATTATTTTAATTAAATATTCATCATTATTTAATTCCATGACCATTTAATTCACTAAACCACCATTTATATAATTAAATAAATTAATTATAATACCTCTGCCAATGCGGGTCATTACAATCTTCCCTACTTAAAATAATTTCGTCCTCGAAATTGCTAAAAGGTAGAGGACGACCCTATCGACTGGTTAGAACATATTTGTTCACTTCTTAACCTCAGTTTCAACTAAACCAATTTAATTTTAATTAAAAATTAATTCTTATCAACGAAAATTTTCAAAAATCCTGAAATTTTTCTATTGCCTTAACTCTTCGAAAATTTTCGCCAGCACCTCCTTTGTACTAGTCAATAGGTCAAACCACCACTCGCCTCACTGGGCCATCTCCATCCCAAAAGAAAATCAAACACCAAGCGGCTTGCCAAATTGGCTCATAAATCTTATATCCAATAGAAATATAAACTTGTACCTTTTGTCGGCATATCAACTGTAACACCCCACGTCCATTAATGTCACTCACAAAGGGAATGCATTAACTTCTATGGAGGTTATAAGTGAATATAGAACAGAAAAATTACAACAAGACAGATAATAAATAGTACTTGAAAATCTAAAACTTCATTTTATTGCAGTGGAAATTAAACATGTTTGTTACATCATAAAACCAAGTACAATATCCATCTTCATAAAAACAAAAAACATAATCCCATTAAATAAATAGCCATCAAAAAGATAACAAGCTGGACTTTACTTCAACGGTCCAATCTTTCCAAAGAGAGATGAAGCAATTCAATCAAACTCCACTAGAGCTGGGCCCAACCTGAGGACCTGGAGGGGGAAAAAGGATAGAAATAGAGGGGATCAGACATAAAGTCTGGCGAGTATGATAATTCTAATAATACTATTATCAAAATAACCAGACTAAGGCATAAGCTGGAGGACAAGTAAATGTCTATGAACTCTTAGGAAGATAAAGATGGCGTTTAAGATAACGGTAAAGGCACACCTAATTACTAACGAATGATTACTACACTGCACCGCACATTACTACACTGCACCATACCAGTCACCCTATTGTTTGATCCCACTTGCTTCACATAGAAACTTTATAAATAGCCTTACGTACCCCTAGCTGACTACATAGGTGTCGTCTGCCCCTATCTCCACTAGGTGTACCCCACTACCCACTTTCGATCGGCTCCCTACTCGTAGATACCCGTGCTGGCCCCACAGTGGGGTGTATCACTCCCCTAAAGTGGCAACCCGATACAACTTGAGAATGCACGGCTTATACCTACACGATGCAACAACGTCTTACCTACCAGCCCGGGTCCACACATGCATATGAAACCCGTTGGACTTGCGTTGCCACCGCTCCCCGTTTTGGCCTCTTACAGTCAAACGCAGCATGAGTGTCCCGTCCTCGACTTGGGTCGAGCCCACAAAGAAACATTTGGGATACTGGTCGAAATGGGCCCCCACAAGCTACCCACCTAAGCTTGTCACTAGTATATCCCACTTAACCCTCTTAGTCATGTTCATTTACATGTGTGTTTGGTTAGGTCTTACTAATCGTATTTCACATGCCACTAAGGGCACCCCCTAGATTCCTCGTGCCACCCAAGGCACCTACTTAACCCCCATGTCCCACTTTACATGTTTATCTGGTTAAGTATTTCTTAATTCATTCAGGTCATAACCTCATAAAGACCTCTCACATTAGACTGGCATTTTTGGCAGTTGGATTTGCCGGGTGGGTCCGGGCTGTCTTACACCATAAAAGAGTCTAACCTCGTGTCTTTACAACCGTTATGCTTTAGTTTAGGCCTAGGACCTCTCACATTGGGCTGACATTTGTGACCACTGGATTTGTCGGGCGGGTCCGGGCAGGTTTACGTCACAAACGAGTCCAACCTCGTGTCCTAAGCATTGATTAACACTTAAAATCTTTTACCTCAGTTTTAATAATTCCCTATTCAAATTATTAATTAAGTCAACTTTTAATGATGTCCATAATTGACTCAATTATGGCCATCCACTTATGGCATGCAAAATCATATCAATTGCACCCCAACTTTTTAATATTAAATCCTTAATATTACCCCTACCCCACGTTTATACGTTCCCTTATTCAACGCATAATATAGGCTAGACTTGTATAGTTGACACCTAGCACAAAGATAAATTATCACAACATATAGACAATTAAAATAAATCTAATCATAATAGGGGTGAAACTTGCATAAACTACACATGTTAAGGATCAAAAGGTGTCAACTTGTTAAATGTCTCAATTTACATGATATGATCATAGCCCAAATCTATACATAAACTTGCATATGGGGTTTTTAGGCAACATAATGATGGTGTGAACTAGCATAGGATATCACATATGTCATAGCATAATTCTAGATGTCATAATAGATGTCTTGGCATATGTTCATAACTTTTCTAATCAATCTATCTTACATATGTGACTTGTCATATAGATCAACATAACCCAAACATGATGATTTAATTAATATGAACTAACTAGCGTAGATGGTAACATCATGGCCTTTTTAACATGTATGATTCATCACAACTTAGCATAGAAACTTTCAACATACATAACATCATCATAGCATGATTTACAACATATAAGATATCATCATCACATAACATTGGATTTACAATATACACGATAGCAAAAGGGGTTTACAACAACATATATGATAATTCACATCATCTACTCATAATCCATTCATAACTCAACCTAATTAAAATGATAATAATCTTGTTAAGATCATCATACTCGCAATTCAGAGAAGAAAAGAGAGAGTTTTGCTTTGCTTTAGGGTTGAGAGAATTAGAATTGAATTTGCTTTTCTTCTTTCTTAGTTGGCGGTGCCTCCATTGATTTCCATGGCGACGGTAACTATTCTATTTTATTAGGTTTAGGGTTAGCATTAGGATGTATTTATAGGTGTAGGAAGTTATTTAGGACCATTAGATTAACCCTGAACCATGAGAACCAATCAAATGCAATATCTGCCTTTGAGCGAATCGGCCCACGGGTTGACAGCCAAACACCTTGGATTAACCCCTAGTCGACCCAGCAAGGCTTGGGTCGACCTCAAAAATGGGTCGATTCAGTTATTTCCCCTCCCAATTCGCTGTTTTGAACTTTTTCGCATATTTATTTATTTATTTTTTAATTTATATATATATATATATCAATATATATATATATTTCTTTGCGCAACCCATTTCACTTAATTATTTTCTACAAATTAAGTATACTTTAATTTGTGAATTTTAATGTTATAAAATTACGGGGTGTTACATTCTCCCCTCCTTAAAGGATTTCGTCCCCGAAATCTCCAAGTCAAGAAGAATGTATATCCTACCATTTAATCGTCCATCTACTCAACCATTAAACACCAGCATCCATTGTCTTTAAAAGACTTCTAATGCTTTAATGTTTATATGCACAGTGTGTGTATATGTCCATATCTAATGCAAAATTAGGCGGTCTACCGATTCAGTCGACCTCCTTAGTGCAATTCATGATAGTGCCATGCGTCCAATATGTATGCAAAAGATTCCTAATGATACATATTAATTCTATATGCGTGCACAACCATCCATCTGAATGCAGCAACTATATGATAATACAACCATTATACATCCATTTTACTAAATACATCCATATATATGGAATATGCAATATGAATTGACTGAGCCGATCTGGTGCCTAATAGTGTGTGTATATGCATCCACGAGCAATCATTAGTAAACACTTGCATCCACTTTGCATCCACCATACATAACATGTCTCAAACACATGTTTCAACCATAGGATTATCCTAACTAAAGGTCAAAGATACTAGCGAGAGGATATACTAAAGATAAGATAAGTACAAGCTAAGCGATAAAGGAGAAATTAAAGGACATACCCTCAAAAAGAAAAGGGTATCGTGAACGCATCTTCTCTTCCGTCTCCCAAGTAGCGTTGCTCTCATCATCTCCCCATTGCACTTTGACTAGTCTGACCTCTCGATTCCTCAAGCTCTTGATCTCCGACCCAAGAATGCGCGTAGGAGCTCATCGAATTGTCACATCACGCTCTATCTCCACCTCTCAAAGCAAGCTCGGCTCTACCACTTCCGCGGTCTCGTGCAAGCACTTCCTCAAATGTGACACATGGAATACGTCATGTACACCACTAAGTCTCTCTGGCAACCCCACTCTATACGCCATCCGTCCAATCCTCTCCTTAATAGGAAACGACCCTACAAACCTTGGTGCTAATTTCCCAACGGACCCAAAGCGAACAACGTTTCGTAATGGAGACACTTTGACAAAGACCATGTCCCCAACTTCAAACTCGAGATCTGTCCTCCTCTTATCCGCATAAGATTTCTGCCTATCTTGCGCTGCTTTCATCCTCCTTCGAATCAAGTCGATCTTCTCCGAAGTCTTCCAAATCATATCGGGCCCAAGTAAGATCTTATCCATAGATTCCCACCAACATGTAGGTGAACGACAAGGTCGTCCATATAGAGCTTCGAGTGGTGCCATACCAATGCTGGACTGAAAGCTATTATTATATGTGAACTCAACCAATGGAAGATGCTCTTCCCATGTACCCCCAAAGTCTAGGATACATAGCCTCATCAGATCCTCTAGAATGCGATTCACCCTCTCAGTCTGGCCGTCCGTCTGAGGATGATATGCAGTGCTCAAACATAACTGAGTCCCTACCGCCTCTTGTAAGCTTCTCCAAAATTCGCTAGTGAAAATAGGATCGCGGTCGCTCACTATGCTAGAAGGAACACCGTGCAAACGAACTATCTCTCGAACGTATACAGAAGCTAACCATAGAGCAGTCCTCTTACTCTTCACGGGAATAAAATGGGCTCTCTTAGTAAGTCTATCTACTATAACCCAAATTCCCGTATTACCCTTCCTCGATCGCGGTAATCCACCCACAAAATCCATCGAGATGCTTTCCCATTTCCATAGTGGAACCTCCAATGGGTGAAGCAACCCACCGGGTTTCTTTTGCTCCGCTTTTACTTGTTGGCACACCAAGCATCTAGCGACATACTCGGCCACGTCTTTCTTCATGCCGACCCAAAAGTAAACTCTCTTCTTGTCTTTGTACATCTTGTCCCCGCCGGGATGAATGGTCATCTTCGAACGATGTGCTTCGTCAAGAATAGTCTTCCTTAGGTCATCGTCTTTTGGTACACAAAGTCTACCGTCCCTACGTAACCAACCCTTATCGTCTAGGGTATACCTACGGAGATAGCTTGATGACTCCCCTCCTTTGAGTTTTTCTACTAACTCAACCAACTGCGGGTCGTCTCGCTGTGCCTCGCCAATCCGTCCCAAAAGCATAGGTCTGACCTCAAAGGATGCTAGCAAACCGGGTACGAAGTCAATGGAAGGTCTAAAGTCAAACATTGAAATGAATTCTAAACTTCGCCGCTCAACAAACAAAGGACTTAAGGATAATCTTTTTCTACTTAAGGCGTCTGCCACCACGTTACCCTTGCCAGGGGTATAGGCTATTTCGAAGTCGTAGGACTCTAAGAACTCCATCCACCTTTGCTGCCTTAAGTTCAAGTCCTTTTGAGAGAATAGGTATTTTAAAGACTTGTGGTCAGTGAATAATTCGAATTTCTCGCTAAGAAGATAATGATGCCAAGACTTAAGCGTGAAAACAATAGTGGCCAACTCTAGGTCATGTGTGGGGTAATTCTTCTCATGCGCTCTCAACTGCCTTCCACCATAGGCTATTACCCTGCCCTCTTGCATTAAGACTGCGCCTAGTCCTGTCCCACAAGCGTCAGTATAAACGGTAAACGACTTACTCCCGTCTGGCAATACTAAGACTGGGGCTGAAGTCAAAGCTCTCTTCAAATGTTGGAACGCATCATCATAATCTATGTCCCATGTGAAAACTAGGTTCTTCTTCGTCAAGCGTGTCAATGGAGATAATATCTTTGCGAAGTCTTTGATAAACTTCCTATAGTAGCCAGCCAACCCCAAGAAACTTCTCACTTCGGTAGCATTTTTAGGAACCTTCCAATCTTGGATGGCCACCACCTTCGCGGGATCTACCGCTATCCCTTCTTTGGAAACCACGTGTCCTAAGAACCGTACTTCCTTCCTCCAAAAGTGACACTTAGAAAATTTAGCCTTAAGGCTATGCGCTCGTAGGGTCTCCAACACTTCCCTAAGATGTAGGGCATGCTCTTCTTTATCCTTAAAAAAGATCAAGATGTCATCTACAAAGACTACCACAAATTTGTTAAGGTACTCCCAAAACACCCTACTCATCAAATCAACAAAGTATGCGGGGGCGTTTGTCAAACCGAAGGGCATCACTAGCCATTCATAGAAACCGTCCGGAGTCCTAAAGGCAGTCTTGTCAATACTATCCTCAGCCACTCTCAACTGATGGAACCCAGTGGCTAAGTCCAACTGCAAAAACACTGAGGCGCCAACTAACTGATCGAAGAGATCGTCAATCCTCGGCTGTGGGTGTCTGTTCTTCTTAGTAAGCTTATTAAGTTCTCTATAGTCCACACAAAGTCTAAGGGACCCATCCGCCTTCGTGGCAAATACTACTGGAGCACCCCACTCCGATATACTTCGTCTTATGAACCCCTTCTCAAGTAACTCCTTCACCTTCTTACCGAGTTCCTTCCTTTCACGTGGAGCCATGTGGCGTATTGGCAAAGATACCGGTTTCGCATTATCCACAAGATATATTCGAAAATCTATCTCCCGCTTCGGAGGCAAGCCCTTCACCTCCTCAAACACATCCGAATACTCTCGGACCACTCTAACAGAACGTAGATTTTCCTCAGACGCGTCAAGCGATTCTAGATAACTTGGCATAACCGAATTTATGGGATTACAAAAGATTTCGAGAGTGTTGCCAAGGCGAGTCACGAGCCTAACTACTCTCCTTTCACAATCAAGAACGGCCCCATTTCTGGATAACCAATCCATTCCTAAAATTAGCCCATAGCCCGTGAAGCCCAACACATAAGCATCACATCTAAATTCAACGCTAAGTATAGAAATTTTCAAATCCAAAAACATCATAGACAAATAAGCTGAGCCCCCAATTGGATTTGAAAAACTAAGGGATCCTCTACTAAACTGGTGTTTAAGTGCAGTGATTCAACTAATGATGTAGAGATAAACGAATGTGATGCGCCCGAATCGAATAAGGTACAGACAGGATGATCAAATAAAAAAACTAAGCTTTCAACAGAAATGGTTCTACCTCGTTCTTGCAGCGGTGGGACCGCGAGAGCCTGAACTTGTCCCCTTGCCTGCCCCGGTGCCATAAGAGCCTACACCTGTCCTCCCGAGGTAGCTCCTTCCCTCTGCCCTTCTTTGGGCAATCCTTCACTAAATGTCCCGCATCGCCACAATGAAAACAGCCTGTCTTCTTTTTCTTTCGGCAATCCTTGCTGAGATGGCCTAGTGTCCCACAGTTAAAACATTTCTTCTTTCCCTTGCCATTATTGTCTTTACCACCCTTCTTGTTTTGCTGTTGTGGTTTCTTCTGATTCCCCTTCTTCTCGGGTGCCTTATCAGCTTTAGCGCTTTTCTCCTCATGCATAAGCGCCATTTCTACTAACTTCTCAAAGGTGGCCCCCATAGGGATATGGGTCATAGCCAACCCTTGCAATGGTTCATTCAAGACATTCACGAACCTCTGCGCCTTCTTCTCCGGCGTGTTCACTAAGTCCAAGCCAAACCTTGCTAACTGATTAAATTTATTAACATATTCTTTCACTGATGAGCTTCCTTGCTTCGATGTCAAGACCCTTTCCATATACAGATTTTCTTCCGCCCTTGAGAGAAACTTCGCCTCGAACCTACGTCTGAAATCCGCCCAAGAGTCAACAGGACGCTCCCCATTAGTGACCTCCCCCCAAAACGAGGCCTCTCCCTTCATCAACTAAGCTGCTAATCGAACTCTCCTCCCTTCTTCTACTTCAAAGATTTCTAGCAATTCTTCCACCTCCTTAAGCCAATCTCTAGCTTCCACAAACGTTTCTGACCCTTGAAATGGTTTTCCACCCATAGCCTTGAATTCCTTGCACGTCTTTGCAAAAGTATCTACGCGAGGAGGAGGAGGAGGAACGGGTGCAACTGGTGGTGGAGGAACATTGGCTGGACCTGCAGCGGCCCTAGCCTCTAATAACCTCCTGTACCATCCTGGTATCGTTACACCGTCGGGTAGATTAAGATCTTCAGCCATGCTGAAACGAAAAAGGAAAGATTCAAAATGGAGAATTCGAAAGATAAAGATATGGGCTATTGGGGATTATGTTTTTTTTATAAAAAAATTTTCACTTTAAATTTCTCAGTAAAACATGTTTTTGAAAGCACTTCTTCTAAAAATAACTATTTTTCTAAAGTATTTTTATCTGTTCTGGTAACCTTAAGCTCTGATACCACGTGTAACACCCCACGTCCATTAATGTCACTCACAAAGGGAATGCATTAACTTCCATGGAGGTTATAAGTGAATATAGAACAGAAATATTACAACAAGACAGATAATAAATAGTACTTGAAAATCTAAAACTTCATTTTATTACAGCGGAAATTAAACATGTTTGTTACATCATAAAACCAAGTACAATGTCCATCTTCATAAAAACAAAATACATAATACCATTACATAAATAGCCATTAAAAAGATAACAAGCTGGAATTTACTTCAACGGTCCAAGCATTCCAAAGAGAGATGAAGCAATTCAATCAAACTCCACTAGAGCTGGGCCCAACCTAAGGACCTGGAGGGGGAAAAAGGATAGAAATAGAGGGGGTCAGACATAAAGACTGGCGAGTATGATAATTCTAACAATACTATTATCAAAATAACTAGACTAAGGCATAAGTTGGAAGACAAGTAAATGTCTATGAACTCTTAGGAAGATAAAGATAGCGTTTAACATAACGTTAAAGAAAACGGTAAAGGCACACCTAATTACTAACGAATGATTACTACACTGCACCGCACATTACTACACTGCACCACACCAGTCACCCTATTGTTTGATCCCACTTGCTTCACACAGAAACTTTATAAATAGCCTTACGTACCCCTAGCTGACTACATAGGTGTCGTCTGCCCCTATCTCCACTAGGTGTACCCCACTACCCACTTTCGATCGGCTCCCTACTCGTAGATACCCGTGCTGGTCCCACAGTGGGGTGTATCACTCCCCTAAAGTGGCAACCCGATACAACTTGAGAATGCACGGCTTATACCTACGCGATGCAACAACGTCTTACCTACTAGTCCGGGTCCACACACACATATGAAACCCGTTGGACTTGCGTTGCCACCGCTCCCCGTTTTGGCCTCTTACAGTCAAACCCAGCATGCGTGTCCCGTCCTCGACTTGGGTCGAGCCCACAAAGATACGTTTGGTATACTGGTCAAAAATGGGCCCTCACAGGCTACCCACCTAAGCTTGTCACTAGTATATCCCACTTAACCCTCTTAGTCATGTTCATTTACATGTGTGTTTGGTTAGGTCTTACTAATCGTATTTCACATGCCACTAAGGGCAACCCCTAGATTCCTCGTGCCACCCAAGGCACCTACTTAACCCCCATGTCCCACTTTACATGTTTATCTGGTTAAGTATTTCTTAATTCATTCAGGTCATAACCTCATAAAGACCTCTCACATTAGACTGGCATTTTTGGCAGTTGGATTTGCCGGGCGGGTCCGGGCTGTCTTACACCATAAAAGAGTCTAACCTCGTGTCTTTACAACCGTTATGCTTTAGTTTAGGCCTAGGACCTCTCACATTGGGCTGACATTTGTGACCACTGGATTTGCCGGGCGGGTCCGGGTAGGTTTACGTCACAAACGAGTCCAACCTCGTGTCTTAAGCATTGATTAACACTTAAAATCTTTTACCCCAGTTTTAATAATTCCCTATTCAAATTATTAATTAAGTCAACTTTTAATGATGTCCATAATTGACTCAATTATGGCCATCCACTTATGGCATGCAAAATCATATCAATTGCACCCCAACTTTTTAATATTAAATCCTTAATATTACCCCTACCCCACGTTTATACGTTCGCTTATTCAACGCATAATATAGGCTAGACTTGTATAGTTGACACCTAGCACAAAGATAAATTATCACAACATATAGACAATTAAAATAAATCTAATCATAATAGGGGTGAAACTTGCATAAACTACACATGTTAAGGATCAAAAGGTGTCAACTTGTTAAATGTCTCAATTTACATGATATGATCATAGCCCAAATCTATACATAAACTTGCATATGGGGTTTTTAGGCAACATAATGATGGTGTGAACTAGCATAGGATATCACATATGTCATAGCATAATTCTAGATGTCATAATAGATGTCTTGGCATATGTTCATAACTTTTCTAATCAATCTATCTTGCATATGTGACTTGTCATATAGATCAACATAACCCAAACATGATGATTTAATTAATATGAACTAACTAGCGTAGATGGTAACATCATGGCCTTTTTAACATGTATGATTCATCACAACTTAGCATAGAAACTTTCAACATACATAACATCATCATAGCATGATTTACAACATATAAGATATCATCATCACATAACATTGGATTTACAATATACATGATAGCAAAAGGGGTTTACAACAACATATATTATAATTCACATCATCTACTCATAATCCATTCATAACTCAACCTAATTGAAATGATAATAATCTTGTTAAGATCATCATACTCACAATTTAGCGAAGAAAAGAGAGAGTTTTGCTTTGCTTTAGGGTTGAGAGAATTAGAATTGAATTTGCTTTTCTTCTTTCTTAGTTGGCGGCGGCTCCATTGATTTCCATGGCGACGGTAACTATTCTATTTTAATTAGGTTTAGGGTTAGCATTAGGATGTATTTATAGGTGTAGGAAGTTATTTAGGACCATTAGATTAACCCTGAACCATGAGAACCAATCAAATGCAAAATCTGCCTTTGAGCGAATCGGCCCACGGGTTGACAGCCAAACACCCTGGATTAACCGCTAGTCGACCCAGCAGGGCTCGGGTCGACCTCAAAAATGGGCCGGTTCGGTTATTCCCCCCCCCCCAATTCGTTGTTTTGAACTTTTTCGCATATTTATTTATTTAATTTTATATATATATATATATATCAATATCAATATATATATTTCTCTGCGCAACCCATTTCACTTAATTCTTTTCTACAAATTAAGTATACTTTAATTTGTAAATTTTAATGTTATAAAATTACGGGGTGTTACATCAACTCTATCACTTCCGTATGCTATCAACTCAGCATATATCAATGTTATCCCAATCAAATTCTGAAATCATCTTTATCTCCAACACAATCATTCGCCTTTTTACCAAGCCAAATATCATTTTAACTCCAGTTTCTTCTCGATTTCCAACTCTTAACTTGATTATCACATTACACTTCAAATTTGAATCTCACAATCCAATTTGTCTTGATATCATTCTAATTCAATCCCAGTTACCACTTTACTGGCTTTACTTTAATTCAAATTTGCTTTCACAAATTTCTGTTAAATTTGTTTTTAATTCAAACAGTCTTTCCCTGGGAGTTTTTAAACAGTTTACTCTTTTCAAAAATCAAATATTCCTTTTGAACATGTCACTAAGTCCTTAATTAATATTTCATTAGTTAAATCACTTCTCTATTTCTTTATCAATATTTGTTAACCAAATATTTTCAATAACCATATTGGCCTTTTATGTTATTGGGAAAACATTTCCGAATATCGCCTTCCTTTATTTTCTAAACTTTAGAAAATATATGCTATTTATAATTGGAAAATATTCCAATTACTTATCTCTTTTCCGATCTCGTTTATTTCTATACTTAGGAAATATTCTTTATTATATTTCCAAGCTTACACTTATTTGGGTCAAAACGGATGTTGTCTAAAACATCGTTACGACAACCCAAATACTATATTCAACTAACTCCTATTCAACATTGATCTTCGAGCCTGAAATCTTACTATTTATTTGTTAATAATGAAATCAATCAAGTTGGGGTATAACTAACTCTCAGACCTTGACTGAATAACATTTATAACGTCAAAACAGATATGACTACTTACTTGAATAATCAATACCATACGACTACTTATTCACTTTTAAACACATATACGCTTCCTCTTTCTATTCTTACTAGATTTTATTCTTAGTCTTCCTTTTTGATTTTACTATTCTATTTCTAAGTTCGTTTCCTTATCGACTTCTATATATATATATATATATATATATATATATATATATATATATATCGATACGTTGATTTCTAACTATCAAATTATCTTAAAAATATTCTAACTCCTTAAATTCCTGGAAAAATTCGCCATAACTTCCTTTGTACCAGGAGCATCGGGATATTTCAAATAGCCTCCCATGGCCCTTACCAATCCAAAAGAAAAAGAAAAAGCCAAGCGGCTAGCCAATACGGCACATAAAATCTCCTATATGAATTAAATACATACCTTTTCGTCGAGCATTCTATATATATGCCTTCATACCTTATCCATACCTATCTCATGTATATTTATACCTGCCCAATCTATTTTAACTATACTTGATCGTTTTTACTCAATTCGTTAATTAATTTGTTAATTAACTCTTTAGTCTATTTCACTTTTATATTTGAACATGACATGTTCAAATATATTTTATCTTGCTTATTAACTAATTTGAATCCAAATTTCAAATTTAAGTTCTATATTCGATTTCGAATATCCATTTACAAATCCATTTCACCTTTCAAAGTTCAACTTCAAATTCAAAACTGGATTAACTAATTCCTCTTCGACTTATTTAATTCTATTCAATTTCTATTCAAATTTTATATTACAAATCCCATTTGAATTTCTATATTCAAATTCAACATATTCAATTTCTATATATCAAATTCTATATTATAAATCCCATTCGAATTTCTATATTTAAATTCTATAGTTTAAATTCCATTCGAATTCTATATATTCAAATTCTATATATTCAAATCCTATATTTGAATTTTCTTTATATTTTCTATATTCAAATTCTATATTATAAATCCCATTTTGAAATTCAACACACTTGTCTTTCCCAAAACAAATTCAAAACAGTATCTTTGGTAGTAATTAGTCACTTACAACTCGAAAATGAATACTGATGATGCAGCTTTCATCATCGGAATCTATTTTCCAGCGATCGAAGTGAGTTCAATACTATAAAACCATTTCTAAAAATTTCCACTTTGAAATTCATTTCATATAATTCACACTGCATGTAAAACAATTTAAAATCTCCCAAGATCTTATATTTTCCATACTTGTAATCCAAATCCATTTACAAACACTTATTCAATTCTCCATAGTTTTAACTCAATTTCTGGTTTAAAAATTTAGATTTAAGTCATCTGATTTCACGTATTTCACTTATATGAATTCTGATTGATTATTTACATAACTATTTAATTTATAATCTTACTCGATTATAATAACAACCATTATATCCAATATATTATAATTTTGATATATATATATATCTTCTCTATATCAAGATATACCTTGGGTAAACTTATTTTAATTTACCCTCTTTTCAAAACATATCGTGTCGACCCATCGTATTCGAGTGTTTATAAATTCCTACCGATACAGTGGATCAAACCGATCGACCAGAACCCATAAACTACTCAACCAATAAATCTTCACAATAAAAATTTATTTTTATATCATCTACAAATACGTTCACTCGTATATATACACTCAACTCAATCTAGTGTATTACTAACACTATCTCTACCGAGTCACGCCACAGAGCCAAGGTAATTCACTTAACTTAAGCTCTGAAACCAACTGTAATGACCCGGGATTTTGTTGACTTTGGTTATCGCCATAAACTCACTGATGACTAACCAAACATCGAAAAATACCGGTCATAAATGAAAGAAATTAGAGGGTGAGGAAAGATAAGATAGAAACTTAGAATAGAAGAAGAAGAAGAAGAACACAATATCAGAGTAACACGAATCTCACAGCGGAACGAATAAATATATTTTATAACATAACTTTGAAATAAAAATCTGTACTTGAATATACATATCATTATCAAAGTACAACACTTACAACACAGCGGAAATAACTATAACCATATAGTCCTGAAGCCTCCTGCTCCAAGCTCTTCCAGTATATCTATAAATCCCAACTACTTGACTGCTCGTACAAATTTAAGCACCCAAGAGTTTAGGGAAAACAAACAAATAAACTCCGGGTCAGTTATGGGACAGGTGTGAGTAAAACAGTTTGAACAAGTAAACGATATCTCATAAGACCACGCCGTATAACGGAACGGGTTTCTCCCTTATGAGAATCCAAATTTATCTTTATATCAAAACCTTTTAATATTATAATAATGTCTATCAACCACAATATAATAATAATCTTGCAGAAATGCTTTCGTCTCACGTTCTACATATATAGTACAATCAAAACCGCAAGCACGTATTGGGTAATGGATTTCCAACTATGACAAGGTATGGAACCACCTTTCGCTAGTGTACCTCTAGAAAGGAATACACTGGGTTCAACAAGAACATCTTGCAACCCTGCCACACATGACCGATCACTCATTTCGCTTGAGTGTATCGAATGTATATCACCAACGGTTGGGATCAGCAACCATTTCCCGAATGGGACAGCATCAACAATAGATTTTTAGAAGTAAATGAAACTCTAGATCAGGTGATTATACACCTTACTTCGGTGCGACCGACTTAACCATGCTGCCTGCCCGATTTCTGTCATTTACCGGATGTGAGGCTAGAAGCTACGCTTTATCATCACACCAGATTCACTTTGAATGTCACATCGTCAAATCCATCAGATCACCGATTGACGTCCTCAACCATACATTATGTGTTAGCTAAAAGAAGTTTCCTTCTCCGCTTCCACTCTTGGTACGGTTAGAGAAATAAATATACGTGATCGTCTGGAAATACTCTGTCAGACATCCGTCCATACAAGTCATCCAGGAATAGGATGAACCGAAGGCACTATTCCGTAAACAGGATAGCCCTTGCATAACTCCGTCTTCAATTGTCTTTGGCATATATGATTTGCAATGCTTATGCCAATACAGAGTGGTTCATTGGATAATAATCCAACCGGTCTCTCCATATTAACAACGTTAAAATGCTCAAATCTTCGATAGTCTGTGATTTAACTATCGAAGAAAAACAGGTGTGCAAACAACGATATTATTTCCAAATGGAAATATATATCGATCAAACATCATTCAACGTATATCTCTTTATTTCATTAATTTACTTACCTCGTGTTTCCCTATATTCAATATTTCTTATTTTCTTAATTTGGAAAATATACGTTATTAACAATGGAAAACATTTCCATTTCTTGTTTTCTTTATTAGAAAACATTTCTGGTTCTTATTTGGAAAACATTTCCAAAGCTTCATCATTGGACTTAGACAGATGTTTAAACAAACCATCGCGATGCCAACACAAACCATTTCCTTTAATTACTAAATTCACTTAACCATCCTTTACTATCGAACCTTAACCATTCCTTAGTTAAAAATGAAGTCAATCAAGTTGGGGTAATACTACCTCTCAGACCTTAACTGAACAACGTTTCTAACCTTGAAATAGACAAAGTTCACCCTTCTAATTCTTTAACAAACTTCCTTACGTAACTCTCTTCCAAATCTTTTCTATTCGATAATTCTTTCCTTCGATAAGGTATATTCGATAACTCTATTCAATTTATTTTATTCACTTAACTCTTTTGATTTAACTTTAAATCTATTCACTTAAATCCTATTGAATAAACTATATTCGATAACTCTTTTAATTCTATTTGAATAAACTATATTCGATAACTCTTTTAATTCTATTTGAATAAACTATATATTCGATTAACTCCTTTATTCTACTTGAATAAACTATATTCTATTAACTCCTTTTACTATTCTATTCGAATAAACTATATATTCGATTAACTCATTTGCTTTAACTCTAATCGATTATACTAACATCGATTAACTCCTTTTACTTTCTATTCGAATAAACTATATATTCGGTTAACTCCTTTATTCTATTTGAATAAACTATATTTTCGATTAACTCATTTGCTTTAACTCTAATCGATTAAACTAACATCGATTAACTCCTTTCGATTAAACTAACATCGATTAACTCCTTTTAACTCGATTAAACTAACATCGATTAACTCCTTTTACCGATATTAAACTAACATCGATTAACTCCTTTTAACTCGATTAAACTATTCATTTATAAAGATTTACTTTTAGTAACGGTTCTTCACTTTACAAATGATTTCCTTCTTATAACAGTTTCCATTTTATAACATTTATTCATTTTCTAAATATCTCCTATTTATATATATTCCAATTTATAAATATTTCTTATTTATAAATATTCCATTTATAAATATTTTATTTTCAAATATCACTTTAAAAATATTCCCTTATCAACATTTCGGTATGTTATGGTATTCAACATATCAAATCACGATGATCAGTATCGTCCAAACACATATAATCGACAATAGATTATATATCACATCATATATCACAATATATGAAAAACAATAAAATAACTGTTAAGGAATCCAGTCGGATTCCTCCAACCTGTCTCCCTGCATCCACAGATGTTATACAATATAAAATCAACATCACTTTCAGTTCCATATGATATATTCTGTTAAACAGAAGCAATATAGAAATTCAAGTAACTGACTAGCAGTTCAATCAAACAGTCAACACATAGTCAATTAGACAATTTCTAACAGTTCTAAAAATACAACATGAAATTATAAACTGTTCAGAGTTAGTGAGATTTACTCACTTTGGCAGTTCATCGTTAAAGAACGATAAACTGTTGTTTGATTTGAATCAAACAGTTTAATTCGCCGTAAATTCAAACGAGCTTCTATTCAATCCTCGTCAGTTCCATTAAGTAGTGTCCGTCCATACGATCCCATTGGATCCTGTTTCGCTGAATTTCGAGATCGTATGATAAAGATACGATAAAACAAAGTTAAATACACACTTTAATTTTAAATAAAATAAACCCAAAGAGTATTGGGCCTTAACTTTTAAAACCTCCGGCCCATGAACAAAACCCATACCCGCTTCCTTAACCTTTTTCACCAAATCGTGAAAGCCGAACTCAGGAAACACCCCATAACCGAACTTCGCCATCACCATTCACCCTCGTTACTTCACCGATCATCACATCATCTTCACTATTCATTTCCTCTTCCAAAACCCCATCACCCCATATCCATTTCACCAAACTCGAACACCAAATTCTGAACGCGACTCATGCTGCTACGCACTGTAGCCGTGAAACCATCGACGTCTTTAACCTCAGAAAATCCACAAAACACTTAGGTAAGTGCGGTTTTCGATTACAAACTCAAATATCATCACCAACATTCGAATTAAAGCCTGAATCTATCATAGGGGTGAACCCTAGTTTTCCGCTCAAAGCTCGATCAACCGCAAACCCGTATCGCACAAAAGAAGATCGGCACAGAATTGAAGCTCATCACCCACTGATTCGATCTATATATGTATTGGAATTTATAGAATTATATATGATTTCTTCTTGAATTTATCCTCTTTGTTTTTTTTAAAGAACTCAAAAAAAAACGACGGCGGAAATGTTTAGTTGACCGAAGGAAGTTTTAGGTTAAAATTGAGTTAAGGGCTATTTATAGAAATAATATAATATTTTTTATATTCGATTTTTATATTGAATTTTAAGCAAATGTTATTTTTACTTATCCTCTAAAATTCCTGTGATCACATACGACACCCAAAAATAATGAAAATTGACATGCACCTTCAGTTCGACATTATGGTCCCAAAGAAACTGGTTTCGTCGAATTCCGACTTCATATGCTCACACAACGTATTTTTAACTGTCAAAATACTGACTATTTCTCACTTCAAAAATCCGTACGACCACACAGTGACTCTAAAAATCATGAAACTGGAAATCTAACAACTATTTGACATTGCGGATCCAACAAAATTAGTTTCATTGAATTCCGACTTCGTTTGCAAAACTGGCTATTTTTAAATTTCTGGATGACCCATTTAAATATATAAATATAATTAAATTAAATATTAATAAATTAATATTATCGTATATATTCACAACAGAATATCATGCAGTTCTGGAATATTCCTTTATGAATTTCTAACTTGATATTTCAATCTGGTTCAACCCGATATTCGATTTATATTGAAATTCCTTTATAAATTATAAAGGAATTCCACAGCGACTTTTCTGAAATTTGATTTGGATGTGAATCAAAATCTACAAGACGAAATCCCGATTTTCGTCATCCACTAGAAAGATATACTCCATTAGCTCCACACGTTTCTTGTTTCACAGAAATCCAGCTTAAAACGAATCATGTACATTCAGTTGAAGTTCATATCGCCAAATAGCGAACTGCCGCGTCGTTACGCGCTCGATTTTAATTATATTATAATCCTACGTTCAAACTGTCGTTTATATAATATATTCGTTATTCAAATTCAAATTCCAAGCTGAATTAAATATCACGGATGATCCAGTTCACACCATATCGTCATTTCAGCCAATTCTGATTATTTCAGAATTAAATATATTATTTAATTTATTATTTTAACTAAATATTCAACATTATTTAATTCCACGACCATTTATTTCACTAAACCACTATTTATATAATTAAATAAATTAATTATAATACCTCTGCCAATGCAGGTCATTACAATCTTCCCCACTGGCACCAGTTTCGTCGAATTCTGAGACAAACGCCAAAACAGTTAAATTTCATAATTAATTAATTATTATTCAATTATTCATTTAACTAATTAAATCCAATTTAAATATTTATTTAAATTCCATTTAAATCCAATTACAATTTAAATAAATCCAATAGATCGATTCCATACATTTTGAATTCATAAGTTTGATTATTTGAATTCCAATTTTAACTTAAACAACTTAAATTTTATCTAAATAATTTAAATATTAAATCCCAAATTACAACATTTCTAAAAAACTAAATTTGAAAAATCTATTTATACTCTATTCAAAAAATCACCATCATTAAAAATTATTGATTTTTATCTAAAATTATTCTATTTTATTTATTTTAAATTAAAAATTAAATATATAGAAAATATGGGATATTACATTCTCCCCCACTTAAAATCTTTTCGTCCTCGAAAAGAGAATGCGATAAGGTATTAAATAAATCATACTTTCAAATTCATACTTTCCAAATAGCATTTATAAGATAAATTACATCTAGTTGTAAAATCTCATAAATTATCTAACTCCCGAAATCACGAAAAATTTCGGCAGCATCTCCTTTGTACGGAGAGTCCGGAAAATCACAACATATATAAAATTCAAATATACATCTCATCATTCGATGAGGCATCCCGAAAATGGGGAAACACCATATATATATGTAACTACCACACTATATAACTCAAATACGTACCTTCTTAGCGTTTATTTGCATTTTTATTTAGCATTTAGCGTAAGCGAGCTCCGAAGCATAGCGCGACTTTCCTACACCTGCTACATACTCACATTTACATGAGAATCAAACTATAAACACTAAATAGCAATGCATATAACTTACACAATATATCATCGACATTTCAACTACAAAACTATAATATCCATGACATGGCAACAAATAAATCATGAATTATTACCCTTTAAATGATGGAAATTGATCAAGAGATACAGGAAAAAGTTGTAGCATTTGTTTCAGGCCTTCCGAATTGTCCAGATTCGTCGAATTCAGATAATTCGTTAAAAAGTTATGACTTCAAAAGTTATGACTACTTTAGTGAAGGCGAACACCTCAGCCCCTACACTGAAAAATGCAGACCTGAATTGTTCAACCAAGTTTTTAACCCTTTAAACATTGAAATTACACCAAGAATATTAAGGAAAGTTTTAATTCAGATTCTGGCCTTTCCGAATTGTACTCGCACATTAAAATCTGACGCTCCGCTTGGAAGTTATGGTCAAAACAATATTGATGTATACCTCAGTTTTAAATTTTCTGCGCATACAACTACGACTAAATCTTAGTTTTCAACATAATTATTTTGGAAATTAGGCAAGGCTTTATTAAAAAAAGTTTTGGCTCAGTTTCTGAGGTTTCCGAAAAGTCTGGAATTGTCGAATTCTGATCAATCATTCAAAAGTTTGGGTCATTTTAGTTTCAGCTTATTGAATATTTCAGATTTTCACATATACACCAATTTATTTTATTTCAAGTTCAAACTTTCCGATTCCAAAAGTTTTGTAAACTTTTTATGGTCTACAGTCTTGTTATCCCTTCATTACTTGAGACACGTATCCTTATTAAATGGCTTACTTCATTCGAATATATCCTCTATTCGTTTCTCGTTCCATTTCAAGCGTTAAATTCCAATTAAACTTGAATTCATTTTAAAGTTTTCAACAACCCGATTACATTAGATCTTTAATTCAATACCATAAATCAGTTTACGAAAAATTTCATTACTTTTTCTTATTTTAATTCTCCCATATTATATTGAGTGTCACTCTTTCTATCCAGATTTGATTAACCATTCACTTGAACTAGTTCCGATTTATTTATTCTAATTATTTCAAGTTCATTTGCATTTCATTTCATTCATTTCTATTTGGTCTAAATCGTCCAATTAAATTTTCTCTAGTTGAGCTTCATTATTCTCATTCATTCAACTTAATTAACTCCGCTTAGTCCCAAATTGAAACGACCCGAACTTCCCCGTAAAGGAAAGAATGATTGCTTTGAGAACAAGACGAATCAGAACACAAACAGAAGAACATTTCATTGTTAATTACAACAATTCCATCAGAATACAAGAATATACAGAGTACGAATATTACACATCAGAAAAATATCATATATTTAAATTACATTACATAGCAGCGGAAAAATAATACAAACACAACTGAAAGAGATAAACGGATAGAGAGCTTTCCGGATATCGCTCCAGCTGTAAACCAAGATCCTGTGAATATAAATCCGCAAAGCCAAAACTACTAGCTGGCCGTGTGGAAAATAAGGGCACCCAAAGTTTAGGTTAAAACAATAAACTCCAGGTCAGTCATGTGACTGGTGTGAGAACTAAAACAGTTATTTAAAACTTTACATTAAATCAGATATATCAAGGGACCATGCCGTATAACACGGGACGGGTTTCCTCCCAAGAATACCAGTGCATATGACAAAACAACGCAATGCTTTTTGAAAAAATGAAGTTATTATAAGACCCATGTCCTATCACACAATGCAACACAAGCCGGGGGATAGGGTTTTCCCTTATAATAGCCAAACATGCTGGGTACGTTTAAAACAAATAATTTGATACAATTACAAGTGCATAGTGTATAAAACAACTTCAAATATAAATGTATCAATCCTAGATGGCATGGGTACCATATATCATGTCGCCAATACTAGTCTCTACAATCAAAACCGCAATTGTCACATATTGAAGTTGGATTTCCATCTGTGAACCAAGGCAAGGGATCGTCCTTACCGAATTCGAGACGCTCTAGCCCACCACTCAGGATACAACCGCAACTGCACCTTGGATCGTCAGGGTCGGTCCACACGGAGTGGATTAAAATGAGACGACCCCAAACCCCGTACGGACGGCGGCAAGGGTAATCCGTGGAATATAACACAGAAACAGATAATAGCAGAACAGAATTAAATAAATAAACCAGATAATGTATAATAGAATACACTGGATAAACGTAATCATCAGAGTTACACAGTATACAGGATCATACATAGTACAAATACAGTTCAGCTATACATAAATGTCTACAGCGGAAACAAACAAAATATGTACAATAGGAGCTGAACAGCATAAAAAGAGACAAATAATAGAATCCATCTCCAACTCCAGCTATCCAGAAAGAGCCAGCTAAACCTGAATACAAGGCTGCCCGTGTAGAAAAAGGGGCACCCGAGTTTGAAAGTGAAACAAACTACGAGTCAGTCATGGGACTGGTATGATAAATCCACTCAACACATTTATAATATGGCTAATCACTGGACCACGCCACTTTCGTGGAACGGGTTTACACCATTGGATTGCCAGTGCTTTAACACAAATCATTCTTTTAAAACATCGTTATGCTTTTTATAAAAATGAAGCCATTATAAGACTCAGTTCCCATCACACAATGCAACGCAAACCGGAGGATAGAGTTTTACATTATAATGGCCAAAATATGATTGATACGACTAAAACAAAAGCATTTGATATTATTACTAGTGTTTATATGTTTCAAAAACAATTTGAATCATAACTATCAATCATAGGCGGCATGGGTACCATATATCATGTTGCCATATATATATATATATATATATATATATATATATATATATATATATATATATATATATATATATATATACAATCAAAACCGCACAGTCACGTATTTGGAAATTGGATTTCCATCATGAACCAAGGCAAAAGATAGTCCTTACCGACTTCGCGACTCTCTAGCCCGAGCCACAGGATCAGAGCTCGAGTGACCCTAGGAGCGACAGGGCCGGTCCACCGAAGTGGATTAAAATTCCTGAACAATACGTTTCCCCACCCATTGGGGCATAACCGAGCCAACGAATGACTCCATCAGACCCGGGTCGTCCGATCAAACCGAGGCGCCTCGCAACAGCAACAACCACATAATTCAAACTCATCAGGGCGTGTAAAACCACTGACGCCACTTCTAACTAGAAAGAAACGCATGTCCTCCCTGAGGTTCTCTCCCGTTTCTGGTTCATACCGGGGTGTGAGGCTTGCGATTTCACGTTATACACAAAGCTACGCCACACAGGCGGTGCTTTGATTATCACCACAAGACTTTGCTTTTCAACAGAAGTCCTGCTCACTGCATCTTTGCATGCCACACAAGCAATTCATGCCATGCGACTGATGTCAATCGATATACAACCTCTGAGCTCGTGCGTTTCAGAGAAGGGTGTTAAGCAAAAGAATAAATTCTCCGCCGCCAAACAGATGTATATTTAATAGAGATCAATCAACACAGAATAAAATCCAATGTCAGACACACAGTCCATTTACAAGTCCGTTCTGGGTCTGAACAAAACCGGAGGCACTATATACCTCGCAAACCCATCGACCACCACGTACGTCTGGATGATCACCGCTCATTATCCATATTTCGGGATGCCTCCCAATCAGGACCTCGGTTACCATCCAAACGAGGTGAAGATCTCCGGTCTTCGACCACCGTCTTCATCTTCGATTTCTTAACGTCGATTCAGTTATTCAGAATGGGATAAACCTGGTCTTTCTGAACAACTCGCGTATATAATAAACAAGTGCAACACTAATATACACACGCATCATTTCAATTCGTTATTCACTAACCGTCAATCAGTAAGAGAGCAATTTCCCAAATATTAGCCCCGAAGGCCGAAACCAACTCAGATCAACACTCAGGAAACCGTTCGGCTTTGCCAACCTTCGGTTAATTTCCAAATTTCACATCCATATCGTTTATAATATTTTATAACGATTTATCGCTATTTTTATTTATTTTAAAATGGCCAATTTATTCAAAACGACGCCTCGGGCCATAACGCGGCCGTGGCGCTGTTTTTCTCCAGATTTGATTTACACATATCTGAAAATCTAACCGTTGGATCTTCACAAAATTTACATCATTAGAATGATCTTTTCAAAACGAATCCAACGGTTCCAGTTTCGGGAAAATCTGACGGTCGGATCTCCCGGTACAATCGTTTGAAGTTTCGATTTCAAAATACGGACTGTAGCGTCGTTATTCGATTAAATATAATTAAATATATATATATATAAATATAATCGACTCTGGCGCTGTTTTTCTTCAGATTTGAATTAAACATTCCAGACAATCCAACCGTTGGATTTTTCAAAGTTGGTGCCGTTGGAAAGATTTTTCCAAAGCGAATCCAACGGTTGCGATTTTAGGAAAATCCGATGGTCGGATCTCCCGGTATGATCGTTTGAAATCACGGTTACAAAATACGAACTGCAGCGTCGTTATTCGATAAATTTCAATTATATATATATATATATATATATCGATCCATCGATTTCAAAGCTATATTCTTTTCATACATTTGATAAAAATGATATTTTTATCTAACTGTCTTCTATTTCAACACTTCACTATATTTAACAATTCATGTATATAATAAAAATGTGATTATTACTGTAAAACAATTCATTTCAAAACACTATTATTTTATATAGTTCATATAGGCAATAAAAATAGGATTTTTATTATAAAACAATTTCTTTCAAAAGGATATTATTATATATAGTTCATATAGATGGTAAAAATGTGATTTTTATATTTAAAACACGAACACCATTCAACACATGAATTTTAATTCAATGAATGAATATAGTTTCAACTAATGAAAATAATTCAAACACATGAATATTATTCAAAATTTCGGCAGCATAACGGCAGGGTAGTTAAAACCGGGACCGTCCCTAGTATGGCTCCTCGCTCTACCTTAAAACCTCGCGGTTTTTGACAATGGGGAATCATGCATCTAGTTCGCACGCAGGCGGCATGCATATTTATTTCATTTCCACAAACTAATCCTATGTGGTTTCAACCAAATATTTCTCAACCGCAAATGGGTATTTTTCAACCACAAACTATTCCAATCAACCATTCGCTATCAATCAATTTTCACACCAATAACAACCAATAAATATCATCCATGGTTTGTGGACGAGGGGCGTATATATATATATATATATATATATATATATATATATATATATATATATATATATATATATATAGCAATTCACTTCTATTTCTGCACATATACAATTTTTACAACGCATATACAACTTATACATCGAACGTACAACTTATACAATGCTTATACAAGAGGTGTACAATGCTTATATAACTCACACATCGACTATATAATTTATACATCGTCGTTTTCCATATCGTTTATAAATTAGAAATCTCACATCGGGTTCCACTCCACCAAAAATAGCAGAAGGCTCAGAAAAATATGCGGCCTCTTCTAGAATGTAGAAGACGTCCACACGAGTCCACTGTCTCTTGTTTCACTGAATTTCGACAAGAAACGAAAAAGATATGATTTTTACTAGTTTGCAACGATTTAAAAGTGTTAAAACTGATTTAAAATATACACAGCCGTACCTTTCAGAAATCGTTCAAAACTAGGTTTTGAATTTGCGATCAAACGGAGTAACGGTTTCACGATCGGGTTGCGCGAGGTCGAAGGGCTACGTAAGGCGCACGTGCGCCGAGGAGGGGAGCCAGTTCGGTCAACCCAGGTGGCGGCGGCGGCTCTTCAAAGGCGCCAACTTCAGGGGCCCGTAACTCGATGAATACAACACGAGGGTGGGCGAATCTGGGATGGATTTGAAGAGCTCGAGATGATCTTCAAAAAGTTCAACTGGAGGGGGTGGCGAAAATGCCTGTGGTGGCGGCGATCGGGCTGGGAAGCTTCGACTGTGCTTCCATCGTTCGTCGGGGAGAGAGAAAGAATTTTCTTTTTTTAATCTTTTTATAAAAATTATGATTGGCCGGTGGGTTTTAAAGGGGTTTTCTGACACGACCACCAATCTAAACCCAACGACTGTCGTCCCTAGCGTTTTACCCCCATTCCGAACGCAATGGGATATGTTTCGTAGGCCCATTCGACTGTTTCAGTCAGTTTTCCATCAAATTAAAATATAAAACATTCAATATTCGATTTGAACGTGCATTTCAATTTTCCAGGGCCATAAACTGATTTGAAAAATTCTAGAAAAATAAATCTGGCTATGTTTTGACGATACGGTCCCAACAAAACTAGTTTCGTCGAATTCTAAGACCATTTGTAAAAAGGCCCATTTCTAGTTGATCTAATTTAACTATAATTGACCAAAACACGTTTTCTTTTGCCACACTCACATACAAGCTTCAAAAATTATGAAATTTGAAACCTAGCAATAACTTCACATCCCGGATCCAACAAAAGTGGTTTTGTCGAATTCCGAGGTGTTATGCAAAATGGCTAATTTCACGGGCTTTATAAATTCCATAGCGACCTTTCTAAAAATTCATTTTGCCATAACTTTTGCTTTCCACTATGAAAATTCGATTTTTCAGATTCGTTAGAAAGGTATTCACTAACATATTTAAATATTTTTGGTTTCACTCAAATCCGTTTTGTTTTGCACCCAGTACAGTCTAACAAAGTTTGAATTCAATTTTTGAAACTACAGCGCCATTTCAGGCCTTGTTTATAATTATAATTAATTATATTCGTTTTCAATTGTCGATTCAAACTCAGTTTTCATTGCTATTATTTAAAATATTTATTTAAAATATTTAAAATCCACTATTTTAGCCAATTTAAAAAAATTTAAATTGGTTCAGATTTTCTGGGTCATTACAATCTCCCCCACTTAAAACTTTTCGTCCCCGAAAAGGAACAAAGTCGAAAGTGGTTTGATTAATCAATTCTACGTTCGATTTGGCTTCCATTCTCCAACTTTTCAGTTTCTGAGAATTTTCAAATTCTTTAAAACTTTGGCTAACAACCGGAATTTTCGAAAAATTTCGCCATAACCTCCTTTGTACGGGGAGAGGTTTGGAAATTTATTGGGCCGTATTAGGTACCCAATAAATCCTAATAAGCATACACATATTTATAGTGATATATTCTGGTGTTTACAAGGGAGCATGTATTGATAATAACTCCAGAGAATAAATTCTCGTCACCCTGTCAAAGCCTGAGGGAGTGTGTATTTTAAATGCTCCAGAGGATAAATCCTCGTCACCTCGTCCCATGTGGGAAATAAATAGTCCATGTGCCGTATCTAATAACTAGAGAGACGTGATTATTGTCAACTCTAGACCCGTGTGGGGTTTTTATTAATCTGGCAATTTTATCGTTACAATTTAAATAGTCCATATCAGTCATCAGTTCAACATGTAAAATATAGTCATCCCCATACAAGCCTTTCGCTCGTATGATAAATCTTCCACCTCGACACACAAGCTCCAAATGCTTATGTGGTATATGATGAAGTATGCCTATCTTCAGAAGTATGCCATGTAGTGTAGTTCAAAATTAATTGTTACTATCCTATGGCGATATTTATTATTTCACACAGAATAACTAACACTCCGCATCCAATGGCATTCACAGGAGTTAATATAATAATATTTCGCATCCAACTCATTAAGGTTTACCTATTTGTCGGGCACGCAAATAAATTCTTTACTCAACAGCTATCCAATTACCTGTTCGAACATATATAATGCACATGTATATATTTCTATCTATTTTCTAATCAGTTCAATGTGTGAGTTAATCGAATAAATCGTACCATTCATTCTCTTATTAATTAAATTAACTATCGTTTCAATAATTTTAATTAATCCAATCTACTATCACACAACACAAACAACAATCAAATTGTTTTTAACTTTTCAAAAACATACTAATCAATTTATATACTCTTTTACTTTTCAAATATATATCTTTTATATATTCAAAAAATTATATTTCTAAAACCAGACTACACACATAATCACAAATACGTTATTTAAAACATATTACTCTCGACTCATTCTGGGGCACTTCTGACCCGATCTCTAACGAGTTGTTCCGATTGTGTTGTACTCTTAATAGGATATTGCTGATCCTATCTGTATTGAGTTACTCATCCTAGAACACTACTGGTTCTATTTCTGACGAGTTTGTTAATATGTTATATTCCAGAACTAAGCTTAACCAAAGCTCTGATACCACGTTGAGACGACCCCAAACCCTGTACGGACGGCGCCAAGGGTAATCCGTGGAATATAACACAGAAATAGATAATAGCAGAACAGAAATAAATAAATACACCAGATAATGTACAATAGAATACACTGGATAAACGTAATCATCAGAGTTACACAGTATACAGGATCATACTTAGTACAAATACAGTTCAGCTATACATAAATGTCTACAGCGGAAACAAACAAAATATGTACAATAGGAGCTAAACAGCATAAAAAGAGACAAATAATAGAATTCATCTCCAACTCCAGCTATCCAGAAAGAGCTAGCTAAACCTGAATACAAGGCTACCCGTGTAGAAAAAGGGGCACCTGAGTTTGAAAGTGAAACAAACTACGAGTCAGTCATGGGACTGGTATCAGAAATCCACTCAACACATTTATAATATGGCTAATCACAGGACCACACCACTTTCGTGGAACAGGTTTACTCCATTGGATTGCCAGTGCTTTAAAACAAATCATTCTTTTAAAACATCGCTATGCTTCTTATAAAAATGAAGCCATTATAAGACTCAGTTCCCATCACACAATGCAACGCAAACCGGAGGATAGAGTTTTACCTTATAATGGCTAAAATATGATTGATACGACTAAAACAAAAGCATTTGATATTATTACTAGTGTTTATATGTTTCAAAAACAATTTGAATCATAACTATCAATCATAGGAGGCATGGATGCCATATATCATGTCGCTATATATATATACAATCAAAACCGCACAATCACGTATTTGGAAATTGGATTTCCATTATGAACCAAGGCAAAAGATAGTCCTTACCGACTTCGCAACTCTCTGGCCTGAGCCACAGGATCAGAGCTCGAGTGAACCTAGGAGCGACAGGGCCGGTCCACCGATGTGGATTAAAATTCCTGTATAATACGTTTCCCCGCCCTTTGGGGCGTAATCGAACCAACGAATGACTCCATCGGACCCGGATCGTTCGATCAAACCGAGGCGCCTCGCAATAGCAACAACCACATAAGTCAAACTCGTCAGGGCGTTGAAAACCACTGACGCCACTTCTAACTAGAAAGAAACGCATGTCCTCCCCGAGGTCCTCTCCCGTTTCTGGTTCGTACCGGGGTGTGAGGCTCGCGATTTCACGTTATACACAAAGCTACGCCACACAGGCGGTGCTTTGATCATCACCACAAGACTTTGCTTTTCAATAGAAGCCCTGCTCACTGCATCTTAGCATGCCACACAGGCAATTCATGCCATGCGACTGATGTCCATCGATATACAACCTCTGAGCTCGTGCGTTTCAGAGAAGGGCGTTAAGCAAAAGAATAAATTCTCCGCCGCCAAACAGATGTATATTTAATAGAGATCAATCAACATAGAATAAAATCCAATGTCAGACACATAGTCCATCTACAAGTCCGTTCTGGGTCTGAACGAAACCGGAGGCACTATAAACCTCGCAAACCCATCGACCACCACGTACGTCTGGACGGTCACCACTCATTATCCATATTTCGGGATGCCTCCCAATCAGGACCTCGTTTACCATCCAGACGAGGTGAAGATCTCCGGTCTTCGACCACCGTCTTCATCTTCGATTTCTTATCGTCGATTCAGTTATTCAGAATGGGATAAACTCGGTCTTTCTGAACAACTCGCGTATATAATAAACAAGTGCAACACTAATATACACACGCATCATTTCAATTCGTTAGTCACTAACCGTCAATCAGTAAGAGAGCGATTTCCCAAATATTAACCCCGAAGGCCGAAACCAACATCAGATCAACACCCAAGAAACCGTTCGGCTTTGCCAGCCTTCAGTTAATTTCTAAATTTCACATCCATATCGTTTATAATATTTTATAACGATTTATCGCTATTTTTATTTATTTTAAAATGGCCAATTTATTCAAAACGACGCTTCGGGCCATAACGCGGCCGTGGCGCTATTTTCCTCTAGATTTGATTTACACATATCTGAAAATCTAACCGTTGGATATTCACAATATTTACATCATTAGAAAGATCTTTTCAAAACGAATCCAAGGTTCCAGTTTCGGGAAAATCTGATGGTCGGATCTCCCGGTACAATCGTGTGAAGTTTCGATTTAAAAATACGAACTGCAGCATCGTTATCCGATTAAATATAATTAAATTTGTATATATATATATATAAATATAATCGATTCTGGCGCTGTTTTTCTTCAGATTTGAATTAAACATTCCAAACAATCCAACCGTTTGATTTTTACAAAGTTGGTGCCGTTGGAAAGATTTTTCCGAAGCGAACCCAACGGTTGTGATTTCAGGAAAATCCGATGGTCGGATCTCCCAGTATGATCGTTTGAAATCATGGTTTCAAAATACGAACTGCAGCGTCGTTATTCGATATATTTCAATTCTATATATATATATATATATATATATATATCGGTTCTTCGATTTCAAAGCTATATTCTTTTCATACATTTGATAAAAATGATATTTTTATCTAACTGTCTTCTATTTCAACACTTCACTATATTTAACAATTCATGTATATAATAAAAATGTGATTTTTATTGTAAAACAATTCATTTCAAAACACTATTATTTTATATAGTTCATATAGGTAATAAAAATAGGATTTTTATTATAAAAAAAATTCTTTCAAAAGGAGATTATTTTATATAGTTCATATAGATGGTAAAAATGTGATTTTTATATTTATAACACGAACACCATTCAACACATGAATTTTAATTCAATGAATGAATATAGTTTCAACACATGAAAATAATTCAAACACATGAATATTATTCAAAATTTCGGTAGTATAACGGCAGTGTAGTTAAAACCGGGACCGTCCCTAGTTCGGCTCCTCGCCCTACCTTAATACCTCGCGGTTTTTGACAATGGGGAATCATGCATCTAGTTCGCACGCAGGCGGCATGTATATTTATTTCATTTCCACAAACTAATCCTATGTGGTTTCTACCAAATATTTCTCAACCACAAATGGGTATTTTTCAACCACAATCAATCAATATCAACCACAAACAATTCCAATCAACCATTCGCTATCAATCAATTTTCACACCAATCATAACCAATAAATATCTTCCATGGTTTGTGGACAAGGGGCGTGTGTATATATATATATATATATATATATATATATATATATATATTTATATATAGCAATTCACTTCTATTTCAGCACATATATAATTTTTACAACGCATATACAACTTATAAACGTACAACTTATACAACGCTTATACAAGAGGTGTACATCGCTTATATAACTCATACATCGACTATATAATTCATACATCGTCGTTTTCCATATCGTTTATAAATTAGAAATCTCACATTGGGTTCCACTCCACCAAAAATAGCAGAAGGCTCAGAAAAATATGCGGTCTCTTCTAAAATGTAGAAGACGTCCACACGAGTCCACTGTCTCTTGTTTCACTGAATTTCGACAAGAAACGAAAAAGATATGATTTTTACTAGTTTGCAACAGTTTAAAAGTGTTAAAACTGATTTAAAATATACACAGCCGTACCTTTCAGAAATCGTTCAAAACTAGGTTTTGAATTTGCGATCAAATGGAGTAACGGTTTCACGGTTGGGTTGCGTGAGGTCGAAGGGCTACGTGAGGCGCACGTGCGCCGAGGAGGGGAGCCAGTTCGGTCAACCCAGGTGGCGGCGACGGCTCTTCAAAGGCGCCAACTTCAAGGGCCCGTAACTCGACGAATACAACACGAGGGTGGGCGAATCTGGGATAGATTTGAAGAGCTCGAGATGGTCTTCAAAAAGTTCAACTGGAGGGGGTGGCGAAAACGCCTGTGGCGGTGGCGATCGGGCTGGGAAGCTTCGACTGTGCTTCCATCATTCATCGGGGAGAGAGAAAGAATTTTCATTTTTTTCATTTTTTTTATAAAAATTATGATTGATCGGTGGGTTTTAAAGGGGTTTTCTGACACGACCACCAATCTAAACCCAACGACTGTCGTCCCTAGCGTTTTACCCCCATTCCGAACGCAATGGGATATGCTTCGTAGGCCCATTCGACTGTTTCAATCAGTTTTCCTTCAAATTAAAATATAAAACATTCAATATTTGATTTGAACGTGCATTTCAATTTGCCAGGGCCACAAACTGATTCGAAAAATTCCAAAAAAATAAATCTGGCTATGTTTTGACGATACGGTCCCAACAAAACTAGTTTCGTCGAATTCTGAGACCGTTTGCAAAAAGGCCCATTTCTGGTCGATCCAATTTAACTGTAATTGACCAAAACACGTTTTCTTTTTCCACGCTCACATACTAGCTTCAAAAATTATGAAATTTGAAACCTAGCAATAACTTCACATCCCGGATCCAACAAAAGTGGTTTCGTCGAATTCCGAGGTTGTATGCAAAATGGCCAATTTCACGGGCTTTATAAATTCCATAGCGACCTTTCTGAAAATTCATTTTGCCATAACTTTTGCTTTCCGCTATGAAAATTCAATTTTTCAGATTCGTTAGAAAGGTATTCACTAACAGATTTAAATATTTTTCGTTTCACTCAAATTTGTTTTGTTTTGCACCCGATACAGTCTGACAAAGTTTGAATTCAATTTTTGAAACTGCAGCGCCATTTCAGGCCTTGCTATAATTAGAATTAATTATATTCGTTTTCAATTGTCAATTCAAACTCAGTTTTCATTGCTATTATTTAAAATATTTATTTTAAATATTTAAAATCCACTATTTTAGCCAATTTAAAAAAATTAAATTGGTTCAGATTTTCCGGGTCGTTACATAAAATGCCTGAACATGCGTTTCCCACCCTATGGGGCGTCAATGAGCCAAATGACTCCATCGGTCCCGGATCGACCGATACAACAGAGGTGCCTCGCTATCCATCATCCACATAAGTAATATGCCAGGGCGTGCAAAACGCTGACACCACTCCTAGCTAGAAGGAAATGCATGCCTTCCATGATGTTGTATAGACCCGGGATTTTGTCGACTTTGGTTATCGCCATAAACTCAATGATGACTAACCAAACATCGAAAAATACTGGATGATTAATGAAAGAAATTAGAGGGTGAGGAAAGATAAGATAGAAACTTAGAATAGAAGAAGAAGAAGAAGAAGAACACAACATCAGAGTAATACGAACCTCATAGCGGAACGAATAACATATAATAGATAACATATCTTTAAAATAAAAGATTGTACTTGAATATACATATCATCATCAGAGTACAACACTTACAACACAGCGGAAATAAACTATAGCTATATGATCCTGAAGCCTCCTGCTCTAGCTCTTCAAGTATCTGTAAATCCCGACTACTTGACTGCCCGTACAAAATTGGGCACCCAAGAGTTTAGGGAAACGAAACAAAATAAACTCCGGGTCAGTCATGGGACTGGTATAAGTAAAACAGTTTAAAACAGTTTGAACAAGCAAACGATATCTCATAAGACCACGCCGTATAACGGAACAGGTTTTTCCCTTATGAGAATCCAAAATATCTTTATATCAAAAACCTTTTGATATTATAATAATGTCTATTAACCACAATATAATAATCGTCTAGCAGAAACGCTTTCATCTCACGTTCTACATATATAGTATACAATCAAAACCGCAAGCACGTATTGGGTAATGGATTTCCAACTATGACAAGGTATGGAACCATCTTTCGCTAGTGTACCTCTAGAAGGAATACACTTGGTTCAACAAGAACATCTTGCAACCCGGCCACACATGACCGACCACTCAATTCGCTTGAGTGTATCGAATGTATATCACCAACGGTTGGGATCAGCGACCGTTTCCCGAATGGGACAGTATCGACAATAGATTTTTAGAAGTAAATGAAACTCTAGATCAGGTGATTATAGACCCTACTTCGGAGCGACCGACTTAGCCATTCTGCCTGCCCGATTTCTGTCATTTACCGGATGTGAGGCTAGAAGTTACGCTTTATCATCACATCAGATTCACTTCGAATGTCACATCGTCAAATCCATCAAATCACCCATTGACATCTACAACCATACATTACGTGTCAGCTAAAAGAAGTTTCCTTCTCCGCTTCCACTCTTGGTACGTTTGAAGAAATCAATGTACGTGACCTTTCTGGAAATACTCTGTCAGACATTCATCCATACTAGTCATCCAGGAACAGGATGGACCGATGGCACTATTCAGTACATCCATCTTAGGTACTGTTATCTAAGACTTATACAATAGCCCTTGCACTTTATTCCGTCTTCAATTATCTTTGGCATATATGATTCACAATGTTTATGCCAATACAGAATGGTTCTTTGGATAATAATCCAACCGGTCTCTCCGTATTAACAACGTTAAAATGGTCAAAACTTCGATAGTCTGTGATTTAACTATTGAATAAAAATAAGTGTGCAAACAATGATATTATTTCCAAATGGAAATTATATCGATCAATCATCAATCATACATATATATATACACACATATTTCCTATTTCAATATTTGATTACGTTTCTGATTCTATTTGGAAAACATTTCCAAATCTTCTTTACTTGGATGTAAACAGATGTTTAAATCAACATTGCGACGACAACTCAAACCACTATACTTATTTACTAAATTCACTTAACCACTATCACTCTCGAACCTTAACCATTTCTAAATTGTCAATCAAGTTGGGATATAACTACCTCTCAGACCTTAACTGAACAACATTTCAAATCTAGAATTAGGGTAAGTTCATCTTTTAACTCTTTAACACTTCCTTACGTAACTTTCATTCGAATAAATCTCTATTCGATAACTCCTCCCTTCGAATAACTATATTTGATAATCTCTCTTACGAATAACTAGATTTGAAAACCTTTCTTCGAATAAACTAAATTCGATTAACTCTATTTATTTAACCCTAATCGATTAACTCTTTTTACTTAACTCCTTACTTAACTCATTTCGATTTAAACTACAATCGGTAACTCCTTTCGAATAACTAATTCGATTTAAATTATAATCGATAACTCCTTTCGAATAACTAATTTTATAACTCCTTTCGGATAACTAATTAGATAACTCCTTTCGATTAAACTATAATCGATAACTCCTTTCGAATAACTAATTCGATAACTCCTTTCGATTTAAACTATAATCGATAACTCCTTTCAAATAACTAATTTGATAACTCCTTTCGAATAACTTATTCGATAACTCCTTTCGATTAAACTATAATCGATAACTCCTTTCGAATAACTAATTCGATAACTCCTTTGTGTTTAACTCTATTCGAATAACTAATTCGAATAACTCTTATTTATTTAACTCTATTCGAATAAACTAAATTCGATTAACTCCATTTGAATAACTCTAGTTCGATTTAACTCTATTTAATAACTCTAGTTCGATTTAACTCTATACGAAAACTCTAGTTTGATTTAACTCTATTCAATAACTCTAGTTCGATTTAACTCTATCAAACCAACTCGACTCGACTAACCCCTTTCGAATGACATATTTGATTTATTAACTTTCGAATACCATATTCGATTGACTAACTTTCGAATACCATATTGATTGACTAACTTTCGAATACCATATTCGATTGACTTTTCCGCTTTATAAAGGTTTCCTTTTTGAAAACGTTTATTCATTTTTAAAGATTTACTTTTAGTAACGGTTCTTCACTTTAAAAATGATTTCCTTTTTATAACATCCTATTTAGTTATAAACAAATTTCCTTTTTTATAACTCTATTTATTTTCTGAATATTCCCTTTTTAATTCTATTTGTAAATGGCTTTACAAATACCTCCTTTTCGATTTCATTTGTAAATGGTTTACAAACATTTCTCTTTCTGATTGATTTGTAAATGGTTTACAAACCTTTCTCGTTCTAATCTATTTGCAAATGGTTTGCAAATAATTCCTTTAGGGTTTCATTTTTAAGTATTTTCTATTTATAAAAAAATCCATTTATAAATAAATTTCTATTTATAAATATTCCATTTATAAGTAATTCCTTTTATAAAATCTCCTTTGATTGTTATAAATATTATCTCTTTTATAAAATCCTTTGATTGTTATAAATATTATCTCTTTTATAAAATCCTTTGATTTTATAAAAATCTATTTTCAAATATTCATTTTGAAATTTCCCTTTTCACCATTCCGGTATGTTATGGTATTTAACACATCAAATCACGATGACAAATATCGTTCAAACACATATAATCGACAATAGATTATATATCACATCATATATTACAATATATGAATCACAGTAAAATAAATGTTAAGGAATCCAGTTGAATTCCTCCAACCTGCCTTCCTGCATCCACAGATGTTATACAATATAAAATCAACATCACTTTCAGTTCCATATGATATGTTCTGTTAAACAAAATCAATATAGAAATCTAACTGACTGACTAGCAGTTCAATCAAACAGTCAACACACAGTCAATCAGCCAATATTTAATAGTTCTAAAAATACAATATGAAATTATAAACTGTTCAGAGTTAGTGAGATTTGCTCACATTTGCAGTTCATCGTTAAAGAACGATAAACTGTGGTTTGATTTGAATCAAGCAATTTAAATTCGCCATAAATTCAGATGAGCTTTAATCCACATCCAGTTAGTGTCGTGATGTTGCCTTCGTCCATACGATCCCAACGAATCCAGTTTTGTCCAATTCCGATACCGTATGATCATGTTATACCATTTTCAAGTTGGTATACAATTTTAATTTAAATAAAACTTAAATAAAGTTTTAATTGGGCCTTCACCCTTTATTACCTCTCCGGCCCAATCTCCTACTCACGGTATGTAACGGCAAGGAATTTCGCTCGATCCGAATCAGTCGTTAAACCGGTCTAGACCGTTCGAAACCCCTATTCGTTTTGAGAACAGGACAAATCAGAATGCAAACAGAAGAACATTTCATTGTTATTTCAACAATTCCATCAGATACAAGAATATACAGAGTATAAATGAATAAATTACATTCAACAAATATCAGAGATTACAATAAATTACATAGCAGCGGAAAAATATACAAAATACAACTAGAAGTGATACACGGATACAGAGCTTTCCGAGCATCGTTCCAGCTGTAAATCAGGACCCTGTGAATATAAATCTGCAAAACCAAAACTACTAGCTGCCCGTGTGGAAAATAGGGGCACCCAGAGTTTAGGTTAAAACAATAAACTCCAGGTCAGTCATGTGACTGGTGTGAGAACTAAAACAGTTATTAATCTTTATTTTTAAAGTTAGGTAAATCAAGGGACCACGCCGTATAACACGGAACGGGTTTCCTCCCAAGAATACCAGTGCATAGAACAAACAGCGCAATGCTAAATAAAGAAAAATGAAGCTGTTATAAGACCCAAGTCCCATCACACAATGCAACGCAAGCCGGAGGATAGGGTTTTTACCTTATAACAGCCAAAGCATGCTTGATACGTTTAAAACACATTATTTGATACTAGTATAGGTGTATAGTGTCAAAACAATTTCAATCATAAATATCAATCATAGGCGGCATGAATGACCCATACCACTATGTCGCCATACTAGGTTCTACAAATAAAACCGCACTATCACGTATTGGAAATTGGATTTCCGTCATGAGCCGAGGCAAGGGGCAAGCTCCTCTCCGATTCTAGACACTCTAGCAAATGTCCCAGGACCCCACTATGATCCTTGGATCTTCAGGGCCGGTCCTCTCTTACTTTTGAGGATTAGTTATTCCTGAACACACGTTTCCCGGTCCTTACAGACCTATATCCGAGGCGCCTCATATCCAACAACCACACAGGTGAAAAGTATATAAATGTCAGGGCTGGTAGGTCACTGACACCACCCTAGCTAGAAAGAAACGTCGTGCTCTCCCTGCAGTCACTATCCCGTTTTTGACTCATACCGAGGTGTGAGGCTCGCGAATTCACGTTATACACAAAGCTACGCCACACAGGCCGTGCTTTGATCATCAACCACAAGACTTTGCTTTTCAACAGAAGCCTTGATCAATTGCCACTTACGCATGCCACATTGGCAATTCACTCCATGCGACTGATGTCCATCGATATACAACCTCTGAGCTCGTACGTCTCAGAGAAGGGCGTTAAGCAAGAGAATAAATTCTCCGCCGCCAAACAGATGTATATTTAATAAAGATCAATCAACACAGAATAAAATCCAATGTCAGACAGACAATCCATTTACAAGTTCGTTCTGGGTCTGAACGAAACCGGAGGCACTTTCCTCGCATATCCATCCATCTCCAAGTACGTCTGGACGATCACCGACTGTTTCCCTCATCCTGGGTGTACAGCCCAATCAAGATCATCAGTAATCACCCAAACGATGTGAAGACTTCCGGTCTTCAACCACCGTCTTCATCTTCGACATCTCGTCGAATCGGTTATTCAGAATGGGTATAAACCCGGCCTTTCTGAATAACCCACATATATAATAAACGAATGTTACACAAACACAACGAACGCCTCATTCCAATTCAGAATATTCTTTTATTCACAAAATCACATTCTTAGGGAAATGTTCCCATTAATTTTATCCAAGATAAATTCTTCTAAATTTATTCTTTAATCCTCCTATGGATATCATTTCAAACTAGTCGGGATTAACGAACCACACCGAAGTAATTATTTTTTTTATTTCCCAATCCCAACCTATATATCCCATGGAGCAAAACTGGTGATACTCTATATCTAACACCACGGTGTTATCGGTAAAATTAATTACCATTTCACGTTCAAATCTAATTAAAGATTTAACTATCGCTTTGGAGCAAAACTGGTGATACTCCACTCTCGATCACTTTTCAGATTTGATAATTTAAATTATCAATTCACATTTTTTTTATCTAATTAAAGATTCATTAAAACTCCACTTAGTTTTAATCTTCTCAAAAATCAATATTCTGTCTTTAACTGGGTTAAAGAACCAATGTCTTCTAAAACACGATTCACGGTAAACCCAAATCACATTTGATATTAAATACAAGGCTCTGAATAGAAAATATATCGGCTTATATTCAATATCAAATTCTGAAACCAACAAATATCGTATTGGAAATAACGATATAAAATATATCTTTCAAATTCCCATAACAATATCCGTATAGTCACGAAATCCAATATCGAAATATTCCGAAGATAATTTCGATTCAACTCCAGTCCAATCCACGTATTGGGAATATCGATTATTTTTAAAATCACTTTCAAATTCAATTTATTCATTTCAAAAATAAATTGATTTTTAATTCTAGTTCAAAACTAGTTCATTTCGATAAAAATCTATTTTTATCTTTTCAAATGTGGAATTTTTCACGCCAGTTCTTTCCAATTCACATATTATAATTTTAAACAAATTATAGATATTTTTAATAATTTTATCAAGGCCCGTACAGTCGATTTCCATCAATGGCCATCGAACTGCACTTACAACGACCTTTTCTGAAATTGATTTGGACATAATTCCAAATCCAACCGTTAGATTTCAAATTTCTAACATTCATTGGAAAGCTCTTTTCGATACGAACCCAACGGTTCCGGTTTTAGGAGAATCCGACGGTCGGATCTCCCGCAATGTCCGTTTGAAATAAATGGTCGAAATTCACGAACTGCCGCGGCGCGGCGCGTTCTATTCAGGCCATTATATTATATATATAATATATATAATATATATTTCGTCGATTTCTATTTAAAACGAATTTTATAAATCGTTTTAAAATTGTTTCAAAAGCAATTTCAACTTTCTTTTCAATTCAGATCAAAATTGAATTCTTCTTTATAAATTTGTTTTAAATTCATTTCTATTCAATTCAAATTTTAATTCAATTTGAATTCATTTCAATTCACTTTCAATTCAATTTGAATTCGTTTTCAATTCAATTCATTTCGAAATCGTTTTCATTTCAATTCATTTCGAAATCGTTTTCAATTCATTTCATTTCGAAATCGTTTTCAATTCAATTCATTTCGAAATCGTTTTCAATTCAATTCATTTCGATTTCGTTTTCAATTCAATTCATTTCGAAATCGTTTTCAATTCAATTCATTTCGATTTTATTCGAATTCAAATTCACTTTCTATTCAATTCGAATTCAAATTCACTTTCTATTCAATTCGAATCGAATTCATTTTCTATTCGATTCGAATTCATTTCAAATTGATTCAATAAAATTTCCATTTGAATTTTTAATCTAATTCAATTTGAATTTCCTTTCAAAATATTAAATTTTGAAATCACTTTTCAATATTCATTATAAAACGAATAAAATCGATATAAACATCGTTCGCGTCAAAATAACGCATCTCTAATCAACACGGCTTTATATTTCAATAATTCGTTATTCTATTCAACAAATGAATATTTGTTCTATTCAACACATGAATCTATATTTCTTTCAACACACGACTAATCTCAACACATGAGTACTATCGACATATCACTATTTTTGTTATGTAAAATATTTTATAAAACTATGGTATCTATCGTTTGATTTTTAATTAGACTTCTACTGGGAAGTAGTTCTAATATTAAATATGATAAAGATGTAAATTTTATTATATAAATATTTCACTCAACACATGAACATCGTCAACACATGACTATTTTTATATTCAACATATGAATTTCCTTTTATAATATTCATTATTTCCCCGATTGGAATGAGGCCCAATCAATCACCATATAATGTTAATTATATGGATTCCATACAACACATGTATATAATAGCATTAATAAACAATCAACCATCATCCAAAGTGCACCAGACTGTATAAGCATCAAATATAGATATCTAACGCTTATAACAGCCTGTCAATCAATAGATCGACATATTTAATCAATCAGGATGAGTGAACTTCAAATTTCATCCCAACACCCGTGTGGGGTTTCAAACAATCAAACACAGATTTTATTTGTGCAGTTGGACGACGTGTAAAATTTATCGACCCAATCGATATCAGTCAAATCAGTGTATACAAACAAATCGGCCGATTTATTTATAAATATTTATTTATTCACTTTCACGTTAAAAATTATATTTCTAACGATAAAACATTTTATTTTAACACATGAATTTCTATTCAGTTCATTTATTCGATAAAATGATATTTTTATTTTTCTATCATATTTTAGAAAATTTCGGCGGCATAACGGCACGATACTAGAAACGGGACAAGGCCTAGCCTTATCCCCGGTCTAGTGAAGGCCCACGCCATTCACACATCAATCAAATCAATTTCAATTCACCAAACAATTCAATTCAAACCAATAAACTAACCAACTACTCAACCAAACAATTTACAAACAAGCCATCCATGGTCTGTGGATGACGGGTGTCGGGTGCTACTAAGCACCGTCTACATCCTAGTATATATATATTACTAGAAAAAAAAGAATTTGAGTGAGAAGTTCTCACCGATAGCTATCAAACTTCACGATACTTCTTTTATAGAAATCTTCTTCGTCATCCCATCTTCGTCATCTTCGTTGCCCATAGTCACTATATATATAATAATCACACATTTTTATATTTTGATGTCTTTAAAATAAAAATCACATTTTTATTTGTTCGTTTTCAATTTAAAAATCATATTTTTATAATCACTTCATATATTTAAAAATCGAATTTTTACTATGCTATTCAATATATAAAAATCATATTTTTACTATCACGCTCTATGGATAAAAATTCTATTTCTACATTGCTACTATATAGATAAAAATTCCATTTCAAAATATAGATTTCGCCCTTATAAAAATATAGATTTCGCCTTTTCTAATATGAAGTTTTCGCCTTTATAAAAATAAAGTTTTCGCCTTTATAAAAATAAAGTTTTCGCCTTTATAACAATTACCACTTTATCTCAACGTATATAAAATAAAAATCAGATTTTTATTTCGCTACATATACAAAGATGATATTTTTATATTCTCTATCCTATAAAGATTATATTTTTAATATTTTAAAAATAATAAAATCATATCTTGCTCCTTCTACCTAATAAAAATCCCGTCTTTTCTCTTTTTAAAAATATGATCTTTATTTTTTTGCAAGTTCAAATCTTTTCCTACTAAAAGATTAAACCTTTTTCAAATCAGTTTTTATATTTTTAACAAATCCGTTTTTAAACTCTTTAAAAAAAATCAGTTTTTGAAACCTAATTAAAATCAGTTTTAAATGCTTTTAAAATCAGTTTTTAAACAAACAAAAAAAACAGTTTTTTAAACTTAAAATCGAAATTAGTTTTAAACTTTAAAATAAAAACAGTATTTAATCTTTTTTTTTCCAGTTTATATAAATCAAAAATAAAATAAATAAATAGAAAAAAGGACTTACAGGGGGGGGGGGGTTTCTTTGAGTTCGCCGGAGGTGGCTAGGGGGGGGGGGGGAGAGGTCGGCGGAGGTGGGCGCGACGGGGTAAAGGGGGCGGTGGCGGCTCTGACGTGGTGGGCGCAGGAGGTTCGGGGTTCGAAGGGGGTAACGGGTGGTCTCGCGTCGTTTGATGCGAAGGAGGAGGGGATCGCGAATGGGTGGGGCCCGCCTGGGCGGCGGCGCGGTGGCGCAGTCGGGGAGCGATGCGGCGGCGGCTCTTCCCCCCCCCCCCCCCCCCGTCGCCTTCCTCTTTCCATTTCTTTCTCTTTTTTTTTCATTTTGATTTCTGAAATAAATCGGGGGGGGGGGGCAGAACGTATAGGGGAGAAAGGGGGTTTTCTTTTTTTTTATTTATTTTTATTTATTATTTTATTATTTTGAAAAGTTGACTTTTACATACGTCATCAAAACGAGGCCCACCGCCTGTCGTCCATAGCGTTTTACCCCCATTCCGAACACAATGAGATATGTATCGCAGGCTGATTCTATCGTCTCGATAAGTTTCCGTTGAATTTACATTTAAATCGCTATATTGAATTTTAACGTACATTTCAAATTACCGGGGTCACATACTAACTCTAAAAATTCTCGAAAAATATTTTCTAGCTTCGTATTGACGATACGGTCCTAACAAAACTAGTTTCATCGAATTCTGAGACCGTTAGAAAAATGGCCAATTTCCAGTCGATTAAAATCAACTGAAATGGTCAAAACACGTTTTCCTTTGCCACGCTTACATATTGATTCGAAAAATTATGAAATTTGAAACCTAGCAATAATTTGACATCACGGACCCAACAAAACTGGTTTCGTCGAAATCCGAGGTCGTTTGCAAAATGGCTATTTTTAAGGGCCTGAATTCCATTGCGACTATTCAGAATTTTCAACTGGACATATCTTTTGATTCCCGATATGAAATCTTGATTATTCGGATTCGTTGGAAAGATATTATCAATTAGATCCTAATGTTTTTGGTTTCACTAAAATCCGGATTGTTTTGCTCCCGGTACATTCAATTGAAGTTTGAAATCGAATTATCGAACTACCGCGCCATTTTCAATTCTATTTATAATTATATATAAATATTTATATTCCAACGACGACGTATATAAAATATACGTTCGAATTCTATTCAAAATAAATTTCCCGTCGATATTATTTAAAATAATTCATTTTAAATAATCAAAATTCGCTAAAATTGCCAAAATAAAAATTTTAAACTGGCTCGCATTTTACGGGTTATTACAATCTCCCCCACTTAAAACTTTTCGTCCCCGAAAAGGAACAAAGTCGAAAGTGGTTTGATTATTCAGCTCTACGTTCGATCTGGCTTGCATTCTCCAACTTTTCAGTTTCTGAGAATTTTCAAAATTTCAAAAATTTGGCTAACACCATAAATTTTCGAAAAATTTCGCCATAACCTCCCCTGCACCGGGAGCATCGGGGAATTTCAAATAGCTTCCCCAGTCCTTCAGATCTCAAAAAGAAAAAGAAAAAGCCAAGCGTCTAGCCAATAGGCTCACAAAATCATCATCACCCAAACAAAACAGTAAATCATGTAGTAAACATGTACCTATTTGTCGGGCAAACAAATTTTATTCTCTGCTCTAGCCTCCTTGCTATGACCTGTTCAATGATATACATGTATATGCATGCAAATGCGACCCATTTTCAATACAATTCAATATTTGATTCAATTAGGCATAATGGTTCAAAATTAGCAAACAAATAAACAAACAACACAAACATCAATCAATTAGTGGATTAACGTTTCAAATTCATAAATTTGATATATATACAAAAAATCATGTTTTGATGCCAATTCACAACAATGTGTTCTAACTATATTAATTTTGGTTCTCACACCAGTCTAATGGAAATATATAGAAATCACACCTTCGAAACTCGAATATGAATACTGATGATGTGGCCACATCACCAGAATTATCCCCGGGTGTTTAGAATGTGACACTATATCTATCCAGTATATTAAAACTTCGAATATACGTTCATGACGCGTATACGCGAAATCTATACATATTCTCGATTGTCCATATTCAAAATAAATTAATAATCAAATACGTTTAAAGCGATTTAAATTTTAAAACAAAATTGTTTTCATTTGAAAAGTATACTCTTCACACTCGTTCTAGGATACTACTGATCCTATCTCTAACGAGTCATTCTAATCGGATTTTACTAATCCAATATCTGATGAATTCTTTCGTATGGTTCTAATGTGTCTTGTTCTCGAGCTCTGTAAACCAAAGCTCTGATACCACTGTAACGGCAAGGAATTTCGCTCGATCCGAATCAGTCGTTAAACCGGTCTAGACCGTTCGAAACCCCTATTCGTTTTGAGAACAGGACAAATCAGAATGCAAACCGAAGAACATTTCATTGTTATTACAACAATTCCATCAGGACAAATCAGATACAACCGTTCGAAACCCCTATCCGTTTGAAATAAATGGTCGAAATTCACGAACTGCCGCGGCGCGGCGCGTTCTATTCAGGCCATTATATTATATATATAATATATATAATATATATTTCGTCGATTTCTATTTAAAACGAATTTTATAAATCGTTTTAAAATTGTTTCAAAAGCAATTTCAACTTTCTTTTCAATTCAGATCAAAATTGAATTCTTCTTTATAAATTCGTTTTAAAATTCATTTCTATTCAATTCAAATTTTAATTCAATTTGAATTCATTTCAATTCACTTTCAATTCAATTTGAATTCGTTTTCAATTCAATTCATTTCGAAATCGTTTTCATTTCAATTCATTTCGAAATCGTTTTCAATTCATTTCATTTCGAAATCGTTTTCAATTCAATTCATTTCGAAATCGTTTTCAATTCAATTCATTTCGAAATCGTTTTCAATTCAATTCATTTCGTTTTCAATTCAATTCATTTCGAAATCGTTTTCAATTCAATTCATTTCGATTTTATTCGAATTCAAATTCACTTTCTATTCAATTTGAATTCAAATTCACTTTCTATTCAATTCGAATCGAATTCATTTTCTATTCGATTCGAATTCATTTCAAATTGATTCAATAAAATTTCCATTTGAATTTTTAATCTAATTCAATTTGAATTTCCTTTCAAAATATTAAATTTTGAAATCACTTTTCAATATTCATTATAAAACGAATAAAATCGATATAAACATCGTTTGCGTCAAAATAACGCATCTCTAATCAACACGGCTTTATATTTCAATAATTCGTTATTCTATTCAACAAATGAATATTTGTTCTATTCAACACATGAATCTATATTTCTTTCAACACACGACTAATCTCAACACATGAGTACTGTCGACATATCACTATTTTTGTTATGTAAAATATTTTATAAAACTATGGTATCTATCGTTTGATTTTTAATTAGACTTCTACTGGGAAGTAGTTCTAATATTAAATATGATAAAGATGTAAATTTTATTATATAAAATATTTCACTCAACACATGAACATCGTCAACACATGACTATTTTTATATTCAACATATGAATTTCCTTTTATAATATTCATTATTTCCCCGATTGGAATGAGGCCCAATCAATCACCATATAATGTTAATTATATGGATTCCATACAACACATGTATATAATAGCATTAATAAACAATCAACCATCATCCAAAGTGCACCACACTGTATAAGCATCAAATATAGATATCTAACGCTTATAACAGCCTGTCAATCAATCGATCGACATATTTAATCAATCAGAATGAGTGAACTTGAAATTTCATCCCAACACCCGTGTGGGGTTTCAAACAATCAAACACAGATTTTATTTGTGCAGTTGGGCGACGTGTAAAATTTATCGACCCAATCGATATCAGTCAAATCAGTGTATACAAACAAATCGGCCGATTTGTTTATAAATATTTATTTATTAACTTTCACGTTAAAAATTATATTTTTAACGATAAAACATTTTATTTTAACACATGAATTTCTATTCAGTTCATTTATTCGATAAAATGATATTTTTATTTTTCTAACATATTTTAGAAAATTTCGGCGGCATAACGGCACGATACTAGAAACGGGACAAGGCCTAGCCTTATCCCCAGTCTAGTGAAGGCCCACGCCATTCACACATCAATCAAATCAATTTCAATTCACCAAACAATTCAATTCAAACCAATAAACTAACCAACTACTCAACCAAACAATTTACAAACAAGCCATCCATGGTCTGTGGATGACGGGTGTCGAGTGCTACTAAGCACCGTCTACATCCTAGTATATATATATTACTAGAAAAAAAAGAATTTGAGTGAGAAGTTCTCACCGATAGCTATCCAACTTCACGACACTTCTTTTATAGAAATCTTCTTCGTCATCCCATCTTCGTCATCTTCGTTGCCCGTAGTCACTATATATATATAAATCACACATTTTTATATTTTGATGTCTTTAAAATAAAAATCACATTTTTATTTGTTCGTTTTCAATTTAAAAATCATATTTTTATAATCACTTCATATATTTAAAAATCGAATTTTTACTATGCTATTCAATATATAAAAATCATATTTTTACTATCACGCTCTATGGATAAAAATTCTATTTCTACATTGCTACTATATAGATAAAAATTCCATTTCAAAATATAGATTTCGCCCTTATAAAAATATAGATTTCGCCTTTTCTAATATGAAGTTTTCGCCTTTATAAAAATAAAGTTTTCGCCTTTATAAAAATAAAGTTTTCGCCTTTATAAAAATAAAGTTTTCGCCTTTATAACAATTACCACTTTATCTCAACGTATATAAAATAAAAATCAGATTTTTATTTCGCTACATATACAAAGATGATATTTTTATATTCTCTATCCTATAAAGATTATATCTTTAATATTTTAAAAATAATAAAATCATATCTTGCTCCTTCTACCTAATAAAAATCCCGTCTTTTCTCTTTTTAAAAATATGATCTTTATTTTTTTGCAAGTTCAAATCTTTTCCTACTAAAAGATTAAACCTTTTTCAAATCAGTTTTTATATTTTTAACAAATCCGTTTTTAAACTCTTTAAAAAAAATCAGTTTTTGAAACCTAATTAAAATCAGTTTTAAATGCTTTTAAAATCAGTTTTTAAACAAACAAAAAAAAAACAGTTTTTTAAACTTAAAATCGAAATTAGTTTTAAACTTTAAAATAAAAACAGTATTTAATCTTTTTTTTCCAGTTTATATAAATCAAAAATAAATTAAATAAAAAGAAAAAAAGGACTTACAGGGGGGGGTGGTTTCTTTAAGTTCGCCGGAGGTGGCTAGGGGGGGGGGGGGGGGGGAGAGGTCGGCGGAGGTGGGCGCGACGGGGTAAAGGGGGCGGTGGCGGCTCTGACGTGGTAGGCGCAGGCGGTTCGGGGTTCGAAGGGGGTAACGGGTGGTCTCGCGTCGTTCGATGCGAAGGAGGAGGGTATCGCGAATGGGTGGGGCCCGCCTGGGCGGCGGGGCGGTGGCGCAGTCGGGGAGCGATGCGGCGGCGGCTCCCCCCCCCCCCCCCCCCCCCGTCGCCTTCCTCTTTCCATTTCTTTCTCTTTTTTTCTTTTTTTTTTTCATTTTGATTTCTGAAATAAATCGGGGGGGGGGGGGGGGGCAGAACGTATAGGGGAGAAAGGGGTTTTTTTTTATTTATTTATTATTTTATTATTTTGAAAAGTTGACTTTTACATACGTCATCAAAACGAGGCCCACCGCCTGTCGTCCATAGCGTTTTACCCCCATTCCGAACACAATGAGATATGTATCGCAGGCTGATTCTATCGTCTCGATAAGTTTCCGTTGAATTTACATTTAAATCGCTATATTGAATTTTAACGTACATTTCAAATTACCGGGGTCACATACTAACTCTAAAAATTCTCGAAAAATATTTTCTAGCTTCGTATTGACGATACGGTCCTAACAAAACTAGTTTCGTCGAATTCTGAGACCGTTAGAAAAATGGCCAATTTCCAGTCGATTAAAATCAACTGAAATGGTCAAAACACGTTTTCCTTTGCCACGCTCACATATTGATTCGAAAAATTATGAAATTTGAAACCTAGCAATAGTTTGACATCACGGACCCAAAAAAACTGGTTTCGTCGAAATCCGAGGTCGTTTGCAAAATGGCTATTTTTAAGGGCCTGAATTCCATAGCGACTATTCAGAATTTTCAACTGGACATATCTTTTGATTCCCGATATGAAATCTTGATTATTCGGATTCGTTGGAAAGATATTATCAATTAGATCCTAATGTTTTTGGTTTCACTAAAATCCGGATTGTTTTGCTCCCGGTACATTCAATTGAAGTTTGAAATCGAATTATCGAACTACCGCGCCATTTTCAATTCTATTTATAATTATATATAAATATTTATATTCCAACGACGACGTATATAAAATATACGTTCGAATTCTATTCAAAATAAATTTCTCGTCGATATTATTTAAAATAATTCATTTTAAATAATCAAAATTCACTAAAATTGCCAAAATAAAAATTTCAAACTGGCTCGCATTTTACGGGTTATTACACGGTACCAGACCCGAACCAGCCCAAACACCTTCTTCCTCTTTTAAGAGACACGGCTCCTCCCTATACACCTAACCCATTGACCGATTTTCATTCCCAAAATACCTCGTCAATCACTCCACCGAAATTCAAACAGAAATCACGAGAATTTGTCTCGTTTGATCCTCTTCCACCCCATACCCTCGAATGTACATTCGATCGCCTCCCTAAAGTTGTGTCGCCCAGACCAATCACGCTAGCCAGAAAGAACATCGACAGAAATTTTCATCGAAATAGCCAAAAGAAAACATATAGATGCGGTTTTAACCCCTCCATGCTAAAATGCTATCGATTCTGCAAACCAAGAACTAAATTTCCGAGGAATTGAAACCTTATTTCACTACACAAACTCGAGCAACAGGAAACTGCTTCGCACCATATAAAATTTGCATAGAAATGGAGTTGATCACCCAACAAATCCAAGGACACACTCTTTGTATTTTATAGACATTGTTTTGAATTTTTCCTAAATTAAAACGTACGGTTTGCCTTGTTTTATTTTGTGGCGGCATGATTTCCTAGTGTTGACTACAGAAGGATGTAATTTAGGGTTAGGATAGTTGTAAGTTGTAACAAATCGAAAATCTGGGCCAGTTTAAAATTTTTATTTTGGCAATTTTAATGAATTCTGAATATTTAAAATAGATTATTTTAAATAATATATACGAGTAATTTATTTTGAATATAATTCGAACGTATATATTTATATGCGTCGTCGTTAGAATATAAATATTTATATATAAATATAAATAGAATTGAAAATGGCGCGGTAGTTCGATAATTCGATTTCAAACTTCAATTGAATGTACCGGGTGCAAATCAATCCGGATTTTAGTGAAACCAAAAACATTAGGATCTAATTGGTAATATCTTTCCAACGAATCAGACGAATCGAAATTTGATAGGAGGAATCAAAACATATGTCCAGTTGAAAATTCTGAATAGTCGCTATGGAATTCAGGCCCTTAAAAATAGAAATCTTGCAAACGACCTCGGATTTCGACGAAACCAGTTTTGTGGGGTCCGTGATGTCAAATTATTGTTAGGTCCCAAATTTCATAATTTTCTGAATCAATATGTGAGCGTGGCAAAGGAAAACGCGTTTGACCAGTTTCAGTTGATTTTAATCGACTGGAAATTGGCCAATTTTCCAACGGTCTCTGAATTCGATGAAACTAGTTTTGTTAGGACCGCATCGTCAATACGAAGCTAGAAAATATTTTTCTGGAATTTTTCTAGTTAGTATGTGACCCCGGTAAATTGAAATGTACGTTTAAAATTCAATATAATGATTTAAATGTAAATTAAACGGAAACTGATTGTAACGATCGAATCAGCCTACGATACATATCCCATTGAGTTCGGAATGGGGGTAATACGCTATGGACGACAGGCGGTGGGCCTCGTTTTGAGGTCGAAAATAAAAGTTGCTTTTCGATGAGAAATTAAATAATTAAATAAAAAAAATATAATCCTTCTTTTATCAGCCGACCCCTCCCTCCCTTTTCAAAATCATTTCTGAAAGATACTTAAAAAAAAAAAGGGGACCGCGCTCGGAACCCTAGCCGCCACCACTCGTCGTCGCCCCCCAGGACTTCACCACCGGTTCTCCACTTCGCCTGCCACCCTCCACCTCGAGAACGACCTCGCCCTCCCTCCTTCGAGACCGCGATGCCCAAGATCGACGCAGCCGCCCAACCCCATCAAACGACGCCGCCGCACCCTTCCAGACTGTCACCGCTGGTCCCTCCCACCGACCGTCAGACGCCCCGCCTCCCTTTTCTTTAAGCGACAGTGAGTTTTTTTTTCTTTCTTTCCTTTCTTGTTTATTTAGTTTAAATAATTTTTTGTGAATAAATAAAACCAGTTTATTATATATGAAGTAATATATAAAGTTTATATTTTTATTCGTATGAAGTTCATATTTTTATTCGCATAAGGTCAAGATCTGAATTTTAATTAGATTACAGAGATAATAAAAATATAATTTTTATATAAGTAGGAAGTTAAAAATATAATTTATATATAAGTATGATAATAAAATTATGATTTTTTATTATATGTGAAGATTAAAAATCTGATTTGTATATGAATATATTAGAGTTCGAAATACGATTTTATACCATGAAAGAAAGGATTTTTGTTTATAAAAAGTTTGATTTTTACAAAGTAAAAATTCGATTTTTATATATTGAACATCGAAGTAAAAATTCGATTTTTATATATTGAACTTCGAAATAAAAATATGATTTTTATATATTGAACTTCGAAATAAAAATATGATTTTTATATATTGAACTTCGAAGTAAAAATATGATTTTTATATATTGAACTTCGAAGTAAAAATGTGATTTTTATATATTGAACATCGAAGTAAAAATGTGATTTTTATATATTGAATAACGAAGTAAAAATTCGATTTTTATATATGTAGTGGCTGCGGGCGAGGAAAGTGATAAGAGGCGAGAATAATGAAGATTTCTATCAAAAAGCGTCGTGAAGTTGGATAGCTATTGGTGAGAATTTCTCACCTTTCAATTTCTTTTTCTAGTTATATATGTATATACTATGATGCAAACGGTGCTTAGTAGCACCCGACACAATCGTCCACAGACCATGGACTTGTTTGTTTTGTTGCATAGATTAGTTATATGATTTGATTTGAATTTGGTTGTTTGGTGATTTTGATTGATGTGTGAATGGCGTGGGCCTTCACTAGACCGGGGATAAGGCTAGGCCTTGTCCCGTTTCTAGTATCGTGCCGTTATGCCGTCGAAATTTTCTAAAATAAGTTAGAAAAATAAAAATATCATTTTATTTAAAGAATGAACTGAATAGAAATTCATATGTTAAAATTAAAGGTTCTGTCGTTAAAAATATAATTTTTAACGTGAAGTGAATAAAATAAAATATTCATTTACAAACCGGACGGTTTGTTTATGTACACCTATTTGAAGGACATTGATTGGGACGATAAATTTTACACATCGCCCAACTGCACAAATAAAATCTGTGTTTGATTGTTCGAAAACCCCACACGGGTGTTGGGATGAAATATGAAGTTCACTCATCCTGATTGATTAAATATGTCGATCGATCGATTGACAGGCTGTTATAAGCGTTAGATATCTATATTTGATGCTTATACAGTGTAGTGCACTTTGGTTGATGGTTGATTATTTTTCAATGCTATTATATGTGTGCAATGTATGAAAATCCATATAATTAACATTATATGGTGATTGATTGGGCCTCATTCCAATTTGAAAAATAAAGAATATTATAAAATAAAAGTTCATGTGCTGACAGTACTCATCCATTGAGATTGGTCATGTGTTGAACGAAATATTTTAGTAATAAAATTTACATCTTTATCGATATAAAATAAAAGTTCATGTGTTGACAGTACTCATCCATTGAGATTGGTCATGTGTTGAACGAAATATTTTAGTAATAAAATTTACATCTTTATCGATATAAAATAAAAGTTCATGTGTTGACAGTACTCATCCATTGAGATTGGTCATGTGTTGAAAGAAATATTTTGATAACAACTATTTTGAAAAAAAATATTTGAAATAGAATATTTGAAATAGAAATTTATGAAGCCGTGTTGGTTAGATTGATGCCATTTTGACGTGAACGATATCTATATCAATTTTATTCATTTTGAAATGAATTGAATTAAAAACGATTTCGAAATGAATTGAATTAAAAACGATTTCGAAATGAATTGAATATAAAACGATCTCGAAATGAATTGAATATAAAACGATCTCGAAATGAATTGAATTGAAAACGATTTCGAAATGAATTGAAAACGAATTCGAAATGAATTGAAAACGAATTCAAATTGAATTGAGAGCGAATTGAAATGAATTCAAATTGAATTGAAATTTGAATTGAATAGAAATGAATTTTAAGACAAATTTATAAAAAAAGAATTCAATTTTGATTTGAATTGAAATGGAAGTTGAAATTGCTTTTGAAACGAATTTTAAAACTATTTATATAATTCGTTTTAAAATAGAAATCGACGAAATATATATTATATATATAATATAATGGCCTGAATAGAACGCGCCGCGCCGCTGCAGTTCGTGAATTTCGACCATTTATTTCAAACGGACATTACGGGAGATCCGACCGTCGGATTCTCCTAAAACCGGAACCGTTGGGTTCGCATCGAAAAGAGCTTTCTAACGAATACTTGAAATTCAAAATATACCGGTTGGATTTGGAGATACGTCCAAATCAAATTTGAAAAAGGTCGCTATAAGTGCAGTTCGATGGCCGTTGATGGAAATCGACTGTACGAGCCTTGATAAAATTATTAAAAATAGTAATAATTTGTGTAAAATCATAACAAATGATTTGGGAAAATTTGGGATGAAAAACTCCATATTTGAAAAGATTTAAATAGATTTTTATCGAAATGAACTGGTTTTGAACTGGAATTATAATTCTATTTATTTTTTAATAAATAAATTGAATTTAAAAAGGGTTTTAAAAATAACCAGAATATCCAATGATTGCATTGGAGTGGATTTGAATCGAAATTGTCTTCGGAATATTTCGATGTTGGAATTCGTGATTATACAGGTGTTGTTATGGAAATTTGAAAGATATAAATTTATATCGTTATTTCCAATACGACATTTGTTAGTCGTAGAATTTGATATTGAATATAAGCCGATATATTTTCTATTCAGAGCCTTGTATTGAATATCGAATGTGATTTGGGTTTGTCGTGAATGGTGTCTTCACTAACACTGTTTTTGAACCCAGTTGAGAAATGATTAAATCTTTTTATTTAGATTTAATGAAAGGTACCAATTAAATAATATTTAATTGGGATTGAATTGGTATTGATTTTTGGGTTTATCGTGAACAGTGTTTTAAATAACACTTGTTCTTTAACCCGATAATTAATGGAATGTGATTTTGGGTTTATCGTGAACCGTGTTTTAAATGACACTGATTCTTTAACCCAGTCGAAGATTAAAACTAAGTGGAGTTTTAATGAATCTTTAATTAGATTGAAATAATCGAAACGGAGTATCACCAGTTTTGCTCCAGGCGTTAGTTAAATCTTTAATTAGATTTGAACGTGAAATGGTAATTGAATTAACCGATAACACCGTGGTGTTAGATATGAAATATCACCAGTTTTACTTCATGGGATGAATAGGTTGGGATTGGGAAATTAAAACAAATGATTACTTCGGTAAGGTTCGTTAATCCCGACTAGTTGAATCGAAATTTAAAAGATGATTAAAGAATAAATTCAAGGAATTTGTCTTGGATAAAATTAATGGGAACCTTTCCCTATGAATGTGAAATTTAGAAACTAACTGTTGGTTAGCCAAGCAGAATGGTTTTCTGGATATTGATCTGATGTTGGTTTCGGCCTTCGGGGTTAATATTTGGGGAATTATTCTCTTGATTAATTTACGGTTAGTGACTAATGAATTGGAATGAGGCATATGTTGTGTTTGTGTAACACTTATTTAAAATATACGCGAGTTATTCGGAAAGACCGGGTTTATCCCATTCTGAATAACTGATACGACGATGAGTCGAAGATGAAGACGATGGTCGAAGACCAGAAGTCTTCACGTCGTTTGGGTGATTACTGATGATCTTGATTGGGCTGTACACCCAAGAAGATGGAAACAGTTGGTGATCATCCAAACGTACTTGGAGATCGATGGATATGCGGGGTACTAGGTGCCTCCGGTTTCGTTCAGACCCAGAACGGACTTGTAAATGGACTGTGTGTATGACATTGGATTTTAGTCCGTGTGATTGATCACTATTAAATATATATCTGTTTGGCGGCGGAGAATTTATTCTCTTGCTTAACGCCATTCTCTGAGACGTACGAGCTCAGGGGTTATATATTGATGGATATCAAACGCATGGAGTGAATTGCCTGTGTGGCATGCCTAAGTGGCAATTGATCGAGGCTTCTGTTGAAAAACAAAGTCTTGTGGTGATGATCAAAGCACGGCCTTGTGGCGTAGCTTTGTGTAACGTTTACTTCGCGAGTTTCACACCCGGTATGAACCAAAAACGGGAGGCGGACCTCAGGGAGGACTTGCGTTTCTTTCTAGCTAAAAAGTGGCGTCAGTGGTTTTACACGCCCTGACGAGTTTGACTTATGTGGTTGTTGCTGTTGCGAGGCACCTCGGTTTGATCGGACGATCTGGGTCTGATGGAGTCATTTAGTTGGCTCACCTACGCCCCATAGGGCGGGGAAACGCATGTTCAGGCATTTTAATCCACATCAGTGGACCGACTTTGACTATCCAAGGGTCACTCGAGCTCTGATCCTGAGGGGCGGGCTAGAGCGTCTCGAATCGGTTGAGGACTATCTTTTGCCTCGGTTCATAGATGGAAACCCAATTTCCAAATACGTGACATTTGCGGTTTTATTTGTAGAGCCTAGTATGGCGACATGATATATGGTACCTATGCCGCCTATGATTGATACTTATGATTTGAAGATGTTTTATACACTATGCACTTATAATAGTATCAAATAATCTGTTTTAAACGTATCAAGCATTCCTTGGCTGTTATAAGGGAAACCCTATCCCCCGGCTTGCGTTGCATTGTGTGATAGGACCTGGGTCTTATAACAGCTTCATTTTTCTTTATTTAGCATTGCGCTGTTTGTTTTATGCACTGGTATTCTTGGGAGGAAACCCGTTCCGTGTTATACGGCGTGGTCCCTTGATTTACCAAACTTTAAAAATAAAGATTAATAACTGTTTTTAGTTCTCACACCAGTCACATGACTGACCTGGAGTTTATTGTTTTAAACTAAACTCTGGGTGCCCCTATTTTGACACGGGCAGCTAGTAGTTTTGGTTTTGCAGATTTATGTTCACAGGATCCTGGTTTACAGCTGGAACGATATCCAGAAAGCTTTGTATCCGTATATCTCTTCTAGTTGTGTATTGTATTATTTTCCGCTGCTATGTATTTAAATGTAATTTAAATCTCTGATATTTCTGTGTAATATTCATTTATACTCTGTATATTCTTGTAATCTGATGCATTGTTGTAATAAGCAATGAAATGTTCTTTTGTATGCGTTCTATTGTGGCTTGTTCTCAAACGATAGGGCATTTCGAACGGTCTGGGTCGGTTTAGCGACTGGTTCGGACCGAGCGAAATTCCATCTCGTCACAGTTGGTATCAGAGCTTTGGTTTACAAAGCTAGAGAACAAGGCACATTAGAACCCTACGAAAGAATTCATCAGATATTGGATTAGTAATATCCAACGGGAATGACTCGTTAGAGATGGGATCAGTAGCATCCTAGAACGAGTGTGAAGGTTATATTTTTCAAATGAAAACAAAGTTTGTTTTGAAAATCTAAATCAATTATCCGTATTTGGTTATTTATTATGTTTGAATTTGGACAGTCCAGTATATATAGACTTTGCGTATACGTCTGATCCGCGTGTATTTGGAGTTTTAATATACTGGATAGATGTAGAATAACACTCTAGTCGCCCGGAGATGATTCTGATGATAGTTCGAACATCATCAGAATTGGTATTCGTGTTTCGAAGGTGTGATATCTATATATTTCCTATTGACTGGTGTGAGAACCAAAATTAGATAGGGCCTATTGCTGTGATTTGACATCAAAAATCTGATTTTTGACTATGTATCAAAGTTATCAATTTGAAAAGCTAATCAACTAATTGATTGATGTTTGTGTTGTTTGTCTATTTGTTTGCTAATTTTTAGCCATTTAGCCTAATTGAATCAAATATTGAACTGTATTGAAAATTGGTCGCATTTGCTTGCATATACATATACTTTCATTGAACAGGTCATAGCAAGGAGGCTAGAGCAGAGAATAAAATTTGTTTGCCCGACAAATAGGTACATGTTTACTCCATAATTTACTGTTTTGTTTGGGTGATGATGATTTTATGAGCTTATTGGCTAGCCGCTTGGCTTTTTCTTTTTGAGATCTGAAGGACCGGGGAAGCTATTTGAAATTCCCCGATGCTCCCGGTGCAGGGGAGGTTATGGCGAAATTTTTCGAAAATTTAGGGTGTTAGCCAAATTTTTGAAATTTTAGAAAATTCTCCGAAACTGAAAGGTTAGAGAATGAAAGCCAGATCGAGCGTAGAGTTGAACGATCAAACCACTTTCGACTTTGTTCCTTTTCGGGGCGAAAAGTTTTAAGTGGGGGAGATTGTAACAACCCGAAAATCTGGGCCAGTTTAAAATTTTTATTTTGGCAATTTTAATGAATTTTGAATATTTAAAATAGATTATTTTAAATAATATAGACGAGAAATTTATTTTGAATATAATTCGAACGTATATATTTATATGCGTCGTCGTTAGAATATAAATATTTATATATAAATATAAATAGAATTGAAAATGGCACTGTAGTTCGATAATTCGATTTCAAACTTCAATTGAATGTATCGGGTGCAAAACAATCCGGATTTTAGTGAAACCAAAAACATTAGGATCTAATTGGTAATATCTTTCCAACGAATCCGACGAATCGAAATTTGATAGCAGGAATCAAAAGATATGTTCAGTTGAAAATTCTGAATAGTCGCTATGGAATTCAGGCCGTTAAAAATAGAAATCTTGCAAACGACCTCGGATTTCGACGAAACCAGTTTTGTGGGGTCCGTGATGTCAAATTATTGTTAGGTCCCAAATTTCATAATTTTCTGAATCAATATGTGAGCGTGGCAAGGGAAAACGCGTTTGACCAGTTTTAGTTGATTTTAATCGATTGGAAATTGGCCAATTTTCCAACGATCTCAGAATTCGATGAAACTAGTTTTGTTAGGACCGCATCGTCAATACGAAGCTAGAAAATATTTTTCTGGAATTTTTCTAGTTAGTATGTGACCCCGGTAAATTGAAATGTACGTTTAAAATTCAATATAATGATTTAAATGTAAATTAAACAGAAACTGATTGTAACGATCAAATCAGCCTGCGATACATATCCCATTGAGTTCGGAATGGGGGTAATACGCTATGGACGACAGGCGATGGGCCTCGTTTTGAGGTCGAAAATAAAAGTTGCTTTTCGCTGAGAAATTAAATAATTAAAAAAAAATATAATCCTTCTTTTATCAGCCGACCCCCCCCCTTTTCAAAATCATTTCTGAAAGATAATTAAAAAAAAGAAAAAAGAAAAAAAGGGGACCGCGCTCGGAACCCTAGCCGCCACCACTCGTCGTCGCCCCCCAGGACCTCGCCACCGGTTCTCCACTTCGCCTGCCACCCTCCACCTCGAGAACGACCTCGCCCTCCCACCTTCGAGACCGCGATGCCCAAGATCGATGCAGCCGCCCAACCCCATCAAACGACGCCGCCGCACCCTTCCAGACTGTCACCGCTGGTCCCTCCCACCGACCGTCAGACGCCCCGCCTCCCTTTTCTTTAAGCAACAGTGAGTTTTTTTTCTTTCTTTCCTTTCTTGTTTATTTAGTTTAAATAATTTTTTGTGAATAAATAAAACCAGTTTATTATATATGAAGTAATATATAAAGTTTATATTTTTATTCGTATGAAGTTCATATTTTTATTCGCATAAGGTCAAGACCTGAATTTTAATTAGATTACAGAGATAATAAAAATATAATTTTTATATAAGTTGGAAGTTAAAAATATAATTTATATATAAGTATGATAATAAAATTATGATTTTTTATTATATGTGAAGATTAAAAATCTGATTTGTATATGAATATATTAGAGTTCGAAATACGATTTTATATCATGAAAGAAAGGATTTTTGTTTATAAAAAGTTTGATTTTTACAAAGTAAAAATTCGATTTTTATATATTGAACATCGAAGTAAAAATTCGATTTTTATATATTGAACTTCGAAATAAAAATATGATTTTTATATATTGAACTTCGAAATAAAAATATGATTTTTATATATTGAACTTCGAAGTAAAAATATGATTTTTATATATTGAACTTCGAAGTAAAAATGTGATTTTTATATATTGAACATCGAAGTAAAAATGTGATTTTTATATATTGAATAACGAAGTAAAAATTCGATTTTTATATATGTAGTGGCTGCGGGCGAGGAAAGTGATAAGAGGCGAGAACAATGAAGATTTCTATCAAAGAAGCGTCGTGAAGTTGGATAGCTATTGGTGAGAATTTCTCACCTTTCAATTTCTTTTTCTAGTTATATATATATACTAGGATGCAGACGGTGCTTAGTAGCACCCGACACAATCGTCCACAGACCATGGACATGTTTGTTTGGTTGCATAGATTAGTTATATGATTTGATTTGAATTTGGTTGTTTGGTGATTTTGATTGATGTGTGAATGGCGTGGGCCTTCACTAGACCGGGGATAAGGCTAGTCCTTGTCCCGTTTCTAGTATCGTGCCGTTATGCCGTCGAAATTTTCTAAAATAAGTTAGAAAAATAAAAATATCATTTTATTTAAAGAATGAACTGAATAGAAATTCATATGTTAAAATAAAATGTTCTATCGTTAAAAATATAATTTTTAACGTGAAGTGAATAAAATAAAATATTCATTTACAAACCGGACGGTTTGTTTATGTACACCTATTTGAAGGACATTGATTGGGACGATAAATTTTACACATCGCCCAACTGCACAAATAAAATCTGTGTTTGATTGTTTGAAAACCCCACATGGGTGTTGGGATGAAATATGAAGTTCACTCCTCCTGATTGATTAAATATGTCGATCGATCGATTGACAGGCTGTTATAAGCGTTAGATATCTATATTTGATGCTTATACAGTGTAGTGCACTTTGGTTGATGGTTGATTATTTTTCAATGCTATTATATGTGTGTAATGTATGAAAATCCATATAATTAACATTATATGGTGATTGATTGGGCCTCATTCCAATTTGAAAAATAAAGAATATTATAAAATAAAAGTTCATGTGTTGACAGTACTCATCCATTGAGATTGGTCATGTGTTGAACGAAATATTTTAGTAATAAAATTTACATCTTTATCGATATAAAATAAAAGTTCATGTGTTGACAGTACTCATCCATTGAGATTGGTCATGTGTTGAATGAAATATTTTAGTAATAAAATTTACATCTTTATCGATATAAAATAAAAGTTCATGTGTTGAAAGTACTCATCCATTGAGTTTGGTCATGTGTTGAACGAAATATTTTGATAACAACTATTTTGAAAAAGAAATATTTGAAATAGAATATTTGAAATAGAAATTTATGAAGCCGTGTTGGTTAGATTGACGCCATTTTGACGTGAACGGTATCTATATCAATTTTATTCATTTTGAAATGAATTGAATTAAAAACGATTTCAAAATGAATTGAATTAAAAACGATTTCGAAATGAATTGAATATAAAACGATCTCGAAATGAATTGAATATAAAACGATCTCGAAATGAATTGAATTGAAAACGATTTCGAAATGAATTGAAACCGAATTCGAAATGAATTGAAAACGAATTCAAATTGAATTGAAAGAGAATTGAAATGAATTCAAATTGAATTGAAATTTGAATTGAATAGAAATGAATTTTAAGACGAATTTATAAAAAAAGAATTCAATTTTGATTTGAATTGAAATGGAAGTTGAAATTGCTTTTGAAACGAATTTTAAAACTATTTATATAATTCGTTTTAAAATAGAAATCGACGAAATATATATTATATATATATATTATATATATAATATAATGGCCTGAATAGAACGCGCCGCGCCGCGGCAGTTCGTGAATTTCGACCATTTATTTCAAACGGACATTACGGTAGATCCGACCGTCGGATTCTCCTAAAACCGGAACCGTTGGGTTCACATCGAAAAGAGCTTTCTAACGAATACTTGAAATTCAAAATCTACCGGTTGGATTTGGAGATACGTCCAAATCAAATTTGAAAAAGGTCGCTATAAGTGCAGTTCGATGGCCGTTGATGGAAATCGACTGTACGAGCCTTGATAAAATTATTAAAAATAGTAATAATTTGTGTAAAATCATAAGAAATGATTTGGGAAAATTTGGGATGAAAAACTCCAAATTTGAAAAGATAAAAATAGATTTTTATCGAAATGAACTGGTTTTGAACTAGAATTATAATTCTATTTATTTTTAAATAAATAAATTGAATTTAAAAAGGGTTTTAAAAATAACCAGAATATCCAATGATTGCATTGGAGTGGATTTGAATCGAAATTGTCTTCGGAATATTTCGATGTTGGAATACGTGATTATACAGGTGTTGTTATGGAAATTTGAAAGATATATATTTATATCGTTATTTCCAATACGACATTTGTTAGTCGTAGAATTTGATATTGAATATAAGCCGATATATTTTCTATTCAGAGCCTTGTATTGAATATCGAATGTGATTTGGGTTTGTCGTGAATGGTGTCTTCACTAACACTGTTCTTGAACCCAGTTGAGAAATGATTAAATCTTTTTATTTAGATTTAATGAAAGGTACCAATTAAATAATATTTAATTGGGATTGAATTGGTATTGATTTTTGGGTTTATCGTGAACAGTGTTTTAAATAACACTTGTTCTTTAACCCGATAATTAATGGAATGTGATTTTGGGTTTATCGTGAACCGTGTTTTAAATGACACTGATTCTTTAACCCAGTCGAAGATTAAAACTAAGTGGAGTTTTAATGAATCTTTAATTAGATTAAAATAATCGAAATGGAGTATCACCAGTTTTGCTCCAGGCGTTAGTTAAATCTTTAATTAGATTTGAACGTGAAATGGTAACTGAATTTACCGATAACACCGTGGTGTTAGATATGAAGTATCACCAGTTTTACTTCATGGGATGAATAGGTTGGGATTGGGAAATTAAAACAAATGATTACTTCGGTAAGGTTCATTAATACCGACTAGTTGAATCGAAATTCAAAAGATGATTAAAGAATAAATTCAAGGAATTTATCTTGGATAAAATTAATGGGCACCTTTCCCTATGAATGTGAAATTTAGAAACTAACTGTCGGTTAGCCAAGCAGAATGGTTTTCTGGATAATGATCTGATGTTGGTTTCGGCCTTCGGGGTTAATATTTGGGGAATTATTCTCTTGATTAATTTACGGTTAGTGACTAATGAATTGGAATGAGGCGTATGTTGTGTTTGTGTAACACTTATTTAAAATATACGCGAGTTATTCGGAAAGACCGGGTTTATCCCATTCTGAATAACTGATACGACGATGAGTCGAAGATGAAGACGATGGTCGAAGACCAGAAGTCTTCACGTCGTTTGGGTGATTACTGATGATCTTGATTGGGTTGTACACCCAAGAAGATGGAAACAGTTGGTGATCATCCAGACGTACTTGGAGATCGATGGATATGCGGGGTACTAGGTGCCTCCGGTTTCGTTCAGACCCAGAACGGACTTGTAGATGGACTGTGTGTCTGACATTGGATTTTAGTCCGTGTGATTGATCTCTATTAAATATATATCTGTTTGGCGGCGGAGAATTTATTCTCTTGCTTAACGCCCTTCTCTGAGACGTACGAGCTCAGGGGTTATATATTGATGGATATCAAACGCATGGAGTGAATTGCCTGTGTGGCATGCCTAAGTGGCAATTGATCGAGGCTTCTGTTGAAAAACAAAGTCTTGTGGTGATGATCAAAGCACGGCCTTGTGGCGTAGCTTTGTGTAACGTTTACTTCGCGAGTTTCACACCCGGTATGAACCAAAAACGGGAGGCGGACCTCAGGGAGGACTTGCGTTTCTTTCTAGCTAAAAAGTGGCGTCAGTGGTTTTACATGCCCTGACGAGTTTGACTTATGTGGTTGTTGCTGTTGCGAGGCACCTCGGTTTGATCGGACGATCTGGGTCTGATGGAGTCATTTAGTTGGCTCACCTACGCCCCATAGGGCGGGGAAACGCATGTTCAGGCATTTTAATCCACATCAGTGGACCGGCTTTGACGATCCAAGGGTCATTCGAGCTCTGATCCTGAGGGGCGGGCTAGAGCGTCTCGAATCGGTTGAGGACTATCTTTTGCCTCGGTTCATAGATGGAAACCCAATTTCCAAATACGTGACATTTGCGGTTTTATTTGTAGAGCCTAGTATGGCGACATGATATATGGTACCCATGCCGCCTATGATTGATACTTATGATTTGAAGATGTTTTATACACTATGCACTTATAATAGTATCAAATAATCTGTTTTAAACGTATCAAGCATTCCTTGGCTGTTATAAGGGAAACCCTATCCCCCGGCTTGCGTTGCATTGTGTGATAGGACCTGGGTCTTATAACAGCTTCATTTTTCTTTATTTAGCATTGCGCTGTTTGTTTTATGCACTGGTATTCTTGGGAGGAAACCCGTTCCGTGTTATACGGCGTGGTCCCTTGATTTACCAAACTTTAAAAATAAAGATTAATAACTGTTTTTAGTTCTCACACCAGTCACATGACTGACCTGGAGTATATTGTTTTAACCTAAACTCTGGGTGCCCCTATTTTGACACGGGCAGCTAGTAGTTTTGGTTTTGCAGATTTATGTTCACAGGATCCTGGTTTACAGCTGGAACGATATCCGGAAAGCTTTGTATCCGTATATCTCTTCTAGTTGTGTATTGTATTATTTTCCGCTGCTATGTTTTTAAATGTAATTTAAATCTCTGATATTTCTGTGTAATATTCATTTATACTCTGTATATTCTTGTAATCTGATGCATTGTTGTAATAAGCAATGAAATGTTCTTTTGTATGCGTTCTGTTGTGGCTTGTTCTCAAACGATAGGGCGTTTCGAACGGTCTGGGTCGGTTTAGCGACTGGTTCGGACCGAGCGAAATTCCATCTCGTCACATAAGTGGTATTTATAGAATGATTATATTATTTTTGTATTCATTAGTTTATTTTATTTTAACCAATCGCTAACTGTATTCGTCATTAAAAATTCCTGTAATCACATACGATACCCAAAAAACACGAAAATGGACATGCAGCTACAATTTGACATTATGGTCCCAACGAAACTGGTTTCGTTGAATTCCGACTCCGTTTGCTCATACAGCGTATTTTTAACCATCAAAATACTGACTGTTCTTCACATTAAAAATCCGTACGGCCACATACTAACTCTAAAAATCACGAAACTTGACATCTAACAACTATGTAACATTGCGGATCCGACAAAATTAGTTTCGTCGAATTCTGACTTCGTTTGCAAAAGTGGCTATTTTTAAAGCTTCGGATGACCCATTTAAATATATAAATATATATAAATTAAATTAAATTTAATATCTAGAAATAAATATTATCATATATATTCACAACAGAATATCATACAGCTCTAGAATATTCCTCTGTGAATTTCTAACTTGATATTTCAAATCCTGATTAAATCGATATTTGATTTATATTGAAATTCCTTTTAAAAATACAAATAATTCCTTTATAAATTATAAAGGAATTCCACAGCGACATTTCTGAAATTTGATTTGGACGTAAATCAAAATCTACACGACAAAATCCCGATTTTTCTCTTCCACTAGAAAGATATACTCAACCAGCTCCACACGTTTCTTGTTTCACAGAAATCCGGCTTAAAACGAATCCTCTACATTCGTTTGAAGTTCGAATTGCCAATTTACGAACTACAGCGCCATTTCGAGCTTGATTTTAATTATAATATAAGTATACGTTCCAACTGTCATTCAAATAATATATTCGTTATTCTAATTCAATTCTAAACTGAATTAAATATCACAGATGATCTAGTTCACACCATATCGTCATTTCAGCCAATTCTGATTATTTCAGAATTAAATATACTATTTAATTTATTATTTTAATTAAATATTCACCATTATTTAATTCAACGACCATTAAATACTCTAATTCACTATATAAATAATTAAATAAATAAATTATAATACCTCTGCCAATGCGGGTCATTACAATCTTCCCCACTTAAAATAATTTCGTCCTCGAAATTGCTAAGGTAGAGAACGACCCTATCGACTGGTTAGAACATATTTATTAATTTTTAACTCCAGTTTTCAACTGGACAAATTTAATTTCAATTAAATTATTAATTAATTCATATCAACGAAAATTTTCAAGAATCCGTAAAATTTTCTAACACCTTAATTTTTTTGAAAAATTTCGCCAGCACCTCCTTTGTACTGGTCAATCGGTCAAACTCCAACTCGCCTCTCTGGGCCATCTCCATCCCAAAAGAAAATCAAACAGCCAAGTGGCTTGCCAATTCGGCTCATAAATCTTATATCCAATATGAAATATAAACTTGTACCTTTTGTCGGCAAATCATTATATCCTTTCCACCTGCTGTCAATTCAGCATATACCAGTGTTATCCCAATCAAATTCCAATCTGCTTTTATCCACAACACCACCATTCGCTTATATCCAAGCCAAATATCATTTTAACTCGAGTTTCTTCTCGATTCCCAACTCTTAACTTGATTATCACATTAAACTTCAAATTTGAATCTCACAATCCAATTTGTCTTGATATCATTCTAATTCAATCTCAGTTACCACATTACTGGCTTTACTTTAATTCAAATTTTCTTTCACAAATTTCTGTTAAATTGTTTTTAATTCAAACAGTCTTCCTTTATTTTCTAAATTTTAGAAGATATATGCTATTTATAATTAGAAAATATTCCAATTACTTATCTCTTTTCCGATCTCGTTTATTTCTATACTTAGGAAATATTCTTTATTATATTTCCAAGCTTACACTTATTTGGGTCAAAACGGATGTTGTCTAAAACATCGTTACGACAACCCAAATACTATATTCAACTAACTCCTATTCAACATTGATCTTCGAGCCTGAAATCTTACTATTTATTTGTTAATAATGAAATCAATCAAGTTGGGGTATAACTAACTCTCAGACCTTGACTGAATAACATTTATAACGTCAAAACAGATATGACTACTTACTCGAATAATCAATACCATACGACTACTTATTCACTTTTAAACACATATACGCTTCCTCTTTCTATTCTTACTAGATTTTATTCTTAGTCTTCCTTTTTGATTTTACTATTCTATTTCTAAGTTCGTTTCCTTATCGACTTCTATATATATATCGATACGTTGATTTCTAACTATCAAATTATCTTAAAAATATTCTAACTCCTTAAATTCCTGGAAAAAATCGCCATAACCTTCTTTGTACCAGGAGCATCGGGATATTTCAAATAGCCTCCCATGGCCCTCACCAATCCAAAGGAAAAAGAAAAAGCCAAGCGGCTAGCCGACACGGCGCATAAAATCTCATATATGAATTAAATACATACCTTTCTGTCGAGCATTCTATTTATATTTCTTCATACCTTATCCAAACCTATCTCATGTATATTTATACCTGTCCAATCTATTTTAACTATACCTGATCGTTTTAACTCAATTCGTTAATTAATTTGTTAATTAACTCTTTAGTCTATTTCACTTTTATATTTGAACATGACATGTTCAAATATATTTTAACTTGCTTATTAACTAGTTTGAATCCAAATTTCAAACTTAAGTTCTATATTCGATTTCGAATATACATTTACAAATCCAATTTACCTTTCAAAGTTCAACTTCAAATTCAAAACTCGATTAACTAATTCCTCTTCGACTTAGTTAATTTTATTCAATTTCTATTCAAATTTTATTCAAAATCCATATATCAAATTCTATTAAAATTCCATTCAGATTTTATATATTCAAATTCTATAGTTTAAATTCCATTTGAATTCTATATTCAAATTCTATATATTCAAATCCTATATATCAAATTCTTTAGTTTAAATTCCATTTGAATTCTATATTCAAATTCTATATATCAAATTCTATAGTTTAAATTCCATTTGAATTCTATATTCAAATTCCATATATCAAATCCAATATTTGAATTCCATTTGAATTCTATATTCAAATTCCATTTGAATTTCTATATTCAAATGCTATTTCAATTCCATTGAATTTCATATATTCAAACTCCTTTTGAATTCCTATATTCAATTCTATTTCAATTCCATTGAATTTCATATATTCAAACTCCCTTTGAATTTCTATATTCAATTCTATTTCAATTCCATTGAATTTCATATATTCAAACTCCCTTTGAATTTCTATATTCAATTCTACTTTAATTTCATTGAATTTCATATATTCAAACTCTCTTTGAATTTCTATATTCAATTCTACTTTAATTTCATTGAATTTCATATATTCAAACTCCCTTTGAATTTCTATATTCAATACTATTTGAATTCTCTTTATTCAAATTGTATATTCAATTCTATATTATAAATCCCATTTTGAAATTCAACACTTGTCTTTCCCAAAACAAATTCAAAACAGTATCTTTGGTAGTAATTCATCACTTACAACTCAAAAATGAATACCGATGATGCAGCTGTCATCATCAGAATCTATTTTCCAGCGATCGAAGCGAGTTCAATACTATAAAACCATTTCTAAACATTTCCACTTTGAAATCCATTTCAAAATATAATTCAGACTACTTGTAAAACAATTTAAAATCTCCCAGGATCTTAAATTTTCCTTATTTTTAATCCAAATCCATTTACAAACACTTATCCCATTTTCCAAAATTTTAATTCAATTTCTGGTTTAATTTTAGATTTAACTCATCTAATTTCACGTATTTTACTTAAATGAATTCTGATTGGTTATTCACATAACCATTTAATTTATAATCTTACTCGATTATAATAACAACCAATATATCCACTATATTATAATTTTGATATATATATCTTCTTTATATCAAGATATACCTTGGATAAACTTATTTTAATTTATCCTCTTTTCAAAACATATCGTGCCGACCCATCGTATTCGATGTTTAAACAACTCAACCAACAAATCTCCACAATATAAAACAATTTTTTTTATATTGAATAACAAATATGTTCACTCATATACATACACTCAAACTCAATCTAGGGTATTACTAACCCTATCTCTAACGAGTCACGCCACAGAGCTAAGGTAATTCTTAACTTAAGCTCTGATACCAACTGAAATGACCCGGGATTTTATCGACTTTGGTTATCGCCATAAACTCAATGATGACTAACCAAACATCGAAAAATACTGGATGATTAATGAAAGAAATTAGAGGGTGAGGAAAGATAAGATAGAAACTTAGAATAAAAGAAGAAGAAGAAGAAGAACACAACAACAGAGTAACACGAACCTCACAGCGGAACGAATAACATATAATAGATAACATATCTTTGAAATAAAAGATTGTACTTGAATATACATATCATCATCAGAGTACAACACTTACAACACAGCAGAAATAAACTATAGCTATATGATCCTGAAGCCTCCTGCTGTAGCTCTTCAAGTATCTGTAAATCCCGACTACTTGACTACCCATACAAAATTGGGCACCTAAGAGTTTAGGAAAACAAAACAAAATAAACTCCAGGTCAGTCATGGGACTGGTATGAGTAAAACATGTTAAAACAGTTTGAGCCATTAAACGATATCTCATAAAAACATGCCGTATAACGGAACGAGTTTTTCCATTAAGAGTATCCAAAATATTCTTTATAACAAAACTCATTGATATTATAATAGTGTCTATCAACCACAATATAATAATCATCTAGCAGAAACGCTTTCATCTCACGCTCTACATATATAGTATACAATCAAAACCGCAAGCACGTATTGGGTAATGGATTTCCAACTATGACAAGGTATGGAACCACCTTTCGCTAATGTACCTCCGGAAGTAATACACTGGGTTCAACAAGAACATCTTGCGACCCGGCCACACATGACCGACCACTCATTTCGCTTGAGTGTATCGAATGTATACCACCAACGGTTGGGATCAGCAACCGTTTCCCGAATGGGACAGTATCGACAATAGATTTTTAGAAGTAAATGAAAATCTAGATCAGGTGATTATACACCCTACTTCGGAGCGACTGACTTAGCCATGCTGCCTGCCCGATTTCTGTCATTTACCGGATGTGAGGCTAGAAGCTACGCTTTATCATCACATCAGATTCACTTCGAATGTCACATCGTAAAATCCATCAAATCACCGACTGACGTCTACAACCATATATTACGTGTCAGCTAAAAGAAGTTTCCTTCTCCGCTTCCACTCTTGGTACTGTTGAAGAAATCAATGTACGTGACCTTTCTGGAAATACTCTGTCAGACATTCATCCATACTAGTCATCCAGGAATAGGATGAACCGAAGGCACTATTCAGTACATCCATCTTAGGTACTGTTATCCAAGACTTATAGAATAGCCCTTGCACTTTACTCCATCTTCAATTATCTTTGGCATATGTGATTCGCAACGCTTATGCTAATACAGAGTGGATCTTTGGATAATAATCCAACCGGTCTCTCCATATTAACAACGTTAAAATGGTTAAAACTTCGATAGTCTGTGATTTAACTATCGAATAAAAACAAGTGTGCAAACAACGATATTATTTCCAAATGGAAATTATATCGATCAATCATCAATCATACATATATATATATATCTATATATATATATATATGTATATATATATATATATATATACATATTTCCTATTTCAATATTTGATTACGTTTCTGATTCTATTTGGAAAACATTTCCAAATCTTCTTTACTTGGATTTAAACAAATGTTTAAATCAACATCGCGACGACAACTCAAACCACTATACTTATTTACTAAATTCACTTAACCACTTTCACTCTCGAACCTTAACCATTTATAAATTTAAAACAAAGTCAATCAAGTTGGGGTATAACTACCTCTCAAACCTTAACTGAACAACATTTCAAATCTCGAATTAGGGTAAGTTCATCTTTTAACTCTTTAACACTTCCTTACGTAACTTTCATTCGAATAAATCTCTATTCGATAACTCCTCCCTTCGAATAACTATATTTGATAATCTCTCTTACAAATAACTAGATTCGAAAACCTTTCTTCGAATAAACTAAATTCGATTAACTCTATTTATTTAACCCTAATCGATTAACTCTTTTTGCTTAACTCCTTACTTAACTCCTTTCGATTTAAACTATAATCAATAACTCCTTTCGAATAACTAATTCGATAACTCCTTTCGATTTAAACTATAATCGATAACTCCTTTCAAATAACTAATTCGATAACTCCTTTCAAATAACTAATTCGTAAATTCCTTTCGATTAAACTATAATCGATAACTCCTATCGACTAACTAATTTGATAACTCCTTTCGATTTAAACTATAATCGATAACTCCTTTCGAATAATTAATTTGATAACTCCTTTCGAATAACTAATTTGATAACTCCTTTCGATTAAACTATAATCGATAACTCCTTTTGAATAACTAATTCGATAACTCCTTTGTGTTTAACTCTATTCGAATAACTAATTCGAATAACTTTTATTTATTTTACTCTATTCGAATAAACTAAATTCGATTAACTCCATTTGAATAACTCTAGTTCGATTTAACTCTATTCAATAACTCTAGTTTGATTTAACTCTATTCAATAACTCTAGTTCGATTTAACTATATCTAACCAACTCGACTCGACTAACCCTTTTCGAATGACATATTTGATTTACTAACTTTCGAATACCATATTCGATTGACTAACTTTCGAATACCATATTCGATTGACTAACTTTCGAATACCATATTCGATTTACTAACTTTCGAATACCATATTCGATTGACTAACTTTCGAATACCATATTCGATTGACTTTTTCGCTTTATAAAGGTTTCCTTTTTAAAAACCTTTATTCATTTTTAAAGATTTACTTTTAGTAACGGTTCTTCACTTTAAAAACGGTTTCCTTTTTATAATATCCTATTTAGTTATAAACAAATTTCCTTTTTTATAACTCTATTTATTTTCTGAATATTCCCTTTTTAATTCTATTTGTAAATGGCTTTACAAATACCTCCTTTTCAATTTCATTTGTAAATGGTTTACAAACATTTCTCTTTCTGATTGATTTGTAAATGTTTTACAAACCTTTCACGTTCTAATCTATTTGCAAATGGTTTGCAAATAATTCCTTTAGGGTTTCATTTCTAAGTATTTTCTATTTATTAAAAAATCCATTTATAAATAAATTTCTATTTATATATATTCCATTTATAAATAATTCCTTTTATAAAGTCTCCTTTGATTGTTATAAATATTATCTCTTTTATAAAATCCTTTGATCTTATAAAAATCTATTTTCAAATATTCATTTTGAAAATTCCGTTTTCAGCATTCCAGAATGTTACGGTATTTTACACATCAAATCATGATGACCAATATCGTTCAAACACATATAATCGACAATAGATTATATATCACATCGTATATTACAATATATGAATCGCAGTAAAATAAATGTTGAGGAATCTAGTTGGATTCCTCTAACCTGCCTCCCTGCATCCACAGATGTTATACAATATAAAATCAACATCACTTTCAGTTCCATATGATATATTCTGTTAAACAGAATCAATATAGAAATTTAACTAACTGACTAGCAGTTCAATCAACTGTAAGAACCCGTTACTTCCCCGTGAAGGAAAGAGCGGATACTTTGAGAACAACACACAAATGAACGCAGACGGAAGAACATTTCATTGCTATTACAACAATTCCATCAGATAGAAGAATATACAGAGTATAAATGAATAAATATACATTCAATAAATATCAGAGATTACAATAAATTACATAGCAGCGGAAAAATAATACAAAGCACAACTGAAGGTGATATACGGATACAGAGCTTTCCAGATATCATTCCAGCTGTAAACCAGGATCCTGTGAATATAAATCTGTAAAACCAAAACTACTAGCTGCCCGTGCGGAAAATAGGGGCACCCAGAGTTTAGGTTAAAACAATAAACTCCAGGTCAGTCATGTGACTGGTGTGAGAACTAAAACAGTTATTTAAAACTTTACTTTAAAAGAGAGTAATTCCAGGGACCACGCCGTATAACACGGAACGGGTTTCCTCCCAAGAATACCAGTGCATAGTATAAACAACGCAATGCTTTTCCGGAAAATGAAGCTATTATAAGACCCAGGTCCCATCACACAATGCAACGCAAGCCGGAGGATAGGGTTTTCCCTTATAATAGCCAAACATGCTTGGTACGTTTAAAACAAATCATTTGATACTATAATGGGTGTACAGTGTCAAAACAATTTCAATCATAAATATAAATCATAGACGGCATGGGTACCATATATCATGTCGCCATACTAGTTCTACAATTAAAACCGCAATACACGTATTGGAAATTGGATTTCCGTCATGAGTCGAGGCAAGGGGCAAGCTCCTCTCCGCGTTCGAGACACTCTAGCAAATGCCTCAGGGTTACGCACTCTGGGCAACCCTGGATGCGGCTGGGCCGGTCCTCACTTACGTTAGAGGATTGGCAATTCCTGAACACACGTTTCCCGGTCCTTACAGACCTATAATCGAGGCGCCTCGCATTCCAACAACCACAAAGGTGAAAAGTAGATATATATGTCAGGGCTGGTAAGTCGCTGACACCACCAAAGCTAGAAAGAAACGTCGTGCTCTCCCAGCGGTTCGTATTCCGTTTTTAACTCATACCGAGATGTGAGGCTCGCGAATTCACGTTATACACAAAGCTGCCAAAAAGGCTGTGCTTTGATCATCAACCACAAGACTTTGGTTTTCAATAGAAGCCTTGATCCATGCCACTCAGCGTGCCACACAGGCAATTCATGCCATGCGATTGATATCTATCGATATATAACCTCTAAGCTCGTACGTCTCAGAGAAGGGCGTTAAGCAAGAGAATAAATTCTCCACCGCCAAACAGAAATATATTTAATAGAAATCAATCAACACAGAATAAAATCCAATGTCAGACACACAATCCATTTACAAGTCCGTTCTGGGTCTGAACGAAACCGGAGGCACTTTCCTCGCATATCCATCCATCTCCAAGTACGTCTGGACGACAACTAACTGATTCCCTCATCTTGGGTGTACAGCCCAATCAAGATCATCAGTAATCACCCAAACGTTGTGAAGACTTCCGGTCTTCAACCACCGTCTTCATCTTCGACATATCGTCGAATCGATTATTCGGAATGGGTATAAACCCGGCCTTTCCGAACAACCCGCGTATATTGAAAACAAATGTTACACAAACACAACATACGCCTCATTCCAATTCAGAATATTCTTTTATTCACAAAATCACATTTTTATGGAAAGGTTCCTATTGATTTTATCCTAGATAAATTCTTTAAAATTTATCCTTTAATCTTCCTTTGGATGTCATTTCAAACCAAATTATGGTTTTTCTAAACTAGTCGAGATCAGCGAACCACACCGAAGTAATTATTTATTTTATTTCCCAATCTCAACCTATTCATCCCATGAAGCAAAACTGGTAATACTCCATATCTAACACCATGGTGTTATCGGTAAGATTAATTACCATTTCATGTTCAAATCTAATTAAAGATTTAACTACCGCTTTGGAGCAAAACTGGTGATACTCCATTCTCTCTCATTTCAATATTTGATAATTTAGATTATCAATTCACATTTCAATCTAATTGTAGATTCATTAAAACTCCTTTTTCTGGGTTAAAGAACTAATGTCATTTAAAACACAGTTCACGACATACCCAAATCACATTCTATTTATTATCGGGTTAAAGAACAAGTTTTGTTTAATACACTATTCACGATAAACCCATTTCAAATCCAATCAAATATATTAGAAATTCCGATTATTTAAAATCCCTTTTTAAATCTAATTTATTTATTTAAAAATAATTGGGTTTTAAATTTAGTTCAAAACTAGTTCATTTCGATAAAAATCCATTTTTATCTTTTCAAATATGGAGTTTTCCATCCCAATTTTTCCCAAATCATTTCTTATGATTTTACACAAATTATTACTATTTTTAATAATTTTATCAAGGCCTGTACAGTCGATTTCCATCAACGGCCATCGAACTGCACTTACAACGACCTTTTTCAAATTTGATTTGGACGTATCTCCAAATCCAACCATTAGATTTTGAATTTCAAATATTCGTTAGAAAGCCCTTTTCGATACGAACCCAACGGTTTCGGTTTTAGGAGAATCCGACGGTCGGATCTCCCGTAATGTCCGTTTGAAATAAATGGTCGAAATTCGCGAACTGCCGCGGCGCGGCGCGTTCTATTCAGGCCATTATATTATAAATATAATATATATTTCGTCGATTACTATTCAAAACGAATTATATAAATAGTTTTAAATTCGTTTCAAAAACAATTTCAACTTCCATTTTAATTCAAATCAAAATTGATTTTTTCCCTTATAAATTCGTTTTAAAATTCATTTCTATTCAATTCAAATTTCAATTCAATTTGAATTCAATTCAATTCGTTTTCAATTCAATTCGAATTCGTTTTCAATTCAATTCAAATTCGTTTCATATTCAATTCAAATTGGTTTTCTATTCAATTCAAATCAAATTGGTTTTCTATTCGATTCAATTCAAATTGGTTTTCTATTCGATTCAATTCAAATTGGTTTTCTATTTGATTCAATTCAAATTGGTTTTCTATTCGATTCAATTCGAATTCGTTTTATATTCAATCCAATTCGAATTCATTTTATATTCAATCCAATTCGAATTCGTTTTATATTTAATCCAATTAAAATTCGTTTTATATTCAATTCATTTCGAAATCGTTTTATATTCAATTCATTTCGAATTCGTTTTATATTCAATTCATTTCGAAATCGTTTTATATTCAATTCATTTCGAAATCGTTTTATATTCAATTCATTTCGAAATCGTTTTATATTCAATTCATTTCGAAATCGTTTTATATTCAATTCATTTCGAAATCGTTTTATATTCAATTCATTTCGAAATCGTTTTATATTCAATTCATTTCGAAATGAATAAAATCGATATAAATATCGTTCACGTCAAAATGGCGTCAATCTAATCAACACGGCTTAATGTATTTCTATTTTCAAATATTCTATTTCAAATATTTCCTATTATCAAAATATTTGTTATTATCAAAATATTTCGTTCAACACATGACTAATTTCAACGGATGAGTACAGTCAACACATGAACCTTTTTTTTATATTGATAAAGATGTAAATTTTATTGTTAAAATATTTCGTTCAACACATGACTAATCTCAACGGATGAGTACAGTCAACACATGAACCTTTTTTTTTTTTTTGATAAAGATGTAAATTTTATTGTTAAAATATTTCGTTCAACACATGACTAATCTCAACGAATGAGTACAGTCAACACATGAACCTTTATATTATATTATTCTTTATTTTCCCGATTGGAATGAGGCCCAATCAATCACCATATAAAGTTAATTATATGGATTTTCATACATCACACGTATATAATAGCATTGAAAAATAATCAACCATCAACCAAAGTGCACTACACTGTATAAGCATCAAATATAGATATCTAACGCTTATAACAGCCTGTCAATCAATCGATCGACATATTTAATCAATCAGGATGAGTGAACTTCAAATTTCATCCCAACACCCGTGTGGGGTTTCAAACAATCAAACACATATTTTTATTTGTGCAGTTAGGCGATGTGTAAAATTTATCGACCCAATTAATGTCCTTCAAATAGGTGTACATAAACAAACCGTCCGGTTTGTAAATGAATATTTATTTATTCACATTCACGTTAAAAATTATATTTTAACGACAAAACATTTTATTTTAACTTATGAATTTCTATTCAGTTCATTCTTTAAATAAAATGATATTTTTATTTTTCTAACTTATTTTAGAAAATTTCGGCGGCATAACGGCACGATACTAGAAACGGGACGAGGCCTAGCCTTATCCCCGGTCTAGTGAAGGCCCACGCCATTCACACATCAATCAAATCCATTCATTTCACCAAACAATTCAATTTCAATCAAATAATCTAACTAATTTTTGCAATCAAACAAACAAGTCCATGGTCTGTGGACGATTGTGTCGGGTGCTATTAAGCACTGTCTGCATCCTAGTATATATATATAATTAGAAAAAGAAATTGAAAGGTGAGAAATTCTCACCGATAGCTATCCAATCATCTTGACTCTTCTTTGATAGAAATCTTCATCGTTATCGCATTTTTGTCGCTTTCGTTGCTGTAGCCACTACATATGTAAAAATCGAATTTTTACTTTGTTGTTCTATATGTAAAAATCGAATTTTTACTTTGCTATTCAATATATAAAAATCGAATTTTTACTATGTTATTCAATATATAAAAATCGAATTTTTACTATGTTATTCAATATATAAAAATCGAATTTTTACTATGCTATTCAATATATAAAAATCGAATTTTTACTATGCTATTCAATATATAAAAATCGAATTTTTACTATGCTATTCAATATATAAAAATCGAATTTTTACTTCGACGCTATATGGATAAAAATTCCATTTCAAAAATATAGATTTCGCCTTTATAGAAATAAAGATTTCGCCTTTATAGAAATAAAGATTTCGCCTTTATAGAAATAAATATTATAAAAAAACACATTTTTATTTCGCTACATATACAAAGATGTTATTTCTAATATTCCTACAATGCAAAGATCATATTTTTATCTTTCTTCAATATAGTAAAGATTATATTTTTAATACTTTAAAAATATAAAAATCATATTTTTACATCTCCCACATAATAAAGATCGAGTTTTTATTATCTATACCATATAAAAATTATATTTTTAGCCTTTCCGTAATATAAAAATTATATTTTTCCTCGCCTAAGCATTCTATTTTTTTCCCTTCTATAAAAATTCAATCTTCTCAGTTTTTTTTCTATTTTGAAAAATCCTAGCTTTATGTTTTCAAAACAAATCATATATATATATATTTTATAAAAACAATTTTATAATCATACCTATATACATCAGATCTTTCGGAATAAATTAAAAGAAATAAAATACAGAGGAAAAAAAAACTTACATCTAAAGTCTGGAAGAGGGGAAGGGGCTTTACTGTCGGAATTGGTGGATGGGGGGGGAGGGGGTTTCGCCGGAACAGTGATGGCGCGGAAGAGGCCAAGGCGGCGGCGGCTATAGGGCGTGGCAGTTTCGTTGCTTCTGGGGTTGGGTTCGGGCGTCTCCGTCGCGACAGAAGAGGAGAGAGGAGGGGGAGGAGATGGGGGATGTAGAGGTGGTGGCGCCGCCGTAGGGGCGCGCGACTCCAGTGCGACAGGGGAGGATAGCTGCGGAATCGATTTGTTTTCCCTTTTTTTTTCTGAAATAGTTTTGAACGGGGGGGGGGGGGGGGTGGCAGAGTAAAAGGGGGAGAGATATTTTTTTTAATTTTATTTAATTATTTTATTTGTAAAAAGTTGACTTTTACATACGACCCCGAAACGAGGCCCACCGCCTGTCGTCCATAGCTAATTACCCCCATTCCGAACACAATGGGATATGTATCGTAGGCTGATTCGGCTGTTACAATCAATTTCCGTTAAATTTACATTTAAATCATTATATTGAATTTTAAACGTACATTTCAAATTACCGGGGTCACATACTAACCAGAAAAATTCCGGAAAAATATTTTCTAGCTTTGTATTGACGATACGGTCCTAACAAAACTAGTTTCGTTGAATTTTGAGACCGTTGGAAAAATGGCCATTTCCCAGTCGATTAAAATCCACTAAAACTGGTCAAACGCGTTTTCTTTTGCCACGCTCACATATTGATTCAAAAAATTATGAAATTTGAAACCTAGCAATAATTTGACGTCACGGACCCAACAAAACTGGTTTCGTCGAAATCCGAGGTCGTTTGCAAAATGTCTATTTTTAAGGGCCTGAATTCCATAGCGACTATTCAGAATTTTCAACTGGACATATCTTTTGATTCCCGCTATGAAATTTCGATTTTTCGGATTCGTTGGAAAGATATTATCAATTAGATCCTAATGTTTTTGGTTTCACTAAAATCCGGATTGTTTTGCACCCGGTACATTCAATTGAAGTTTGAAATCGAATTATCGAACTACCGCGCCATTTTCAATTCTATTTATAATTATATATAATTATTTATATTCTAACGACTACGTTGTAGTTATATTCAAAATAAATTTCTCATCGATTTTATTTAAAATAATTCATTTTAAATATTCAAAATCCGCTAAAATTGCCAAAATAAAATTTTTTAACTGGCCCAGATTTTCGGGTTATTACAATCTCCCCCACTTAAAACTTTTCGTCCCCGAAAATAAACAAAGTCGAAAGTGGTTTGATCAATCAGCCCTATGTTCGACTTGGCTTCCGTTCTCCAACTTTTCAGTTTCTAAGAATTTTCAAAAATTTGGCTAACACCCTAAATTTTCGAAAAATTTCTCCATAACCTCCCCTGCACCGGGAGCCACGGGAAAATCCTGAAATTGCCATATAGGCCTTCTGATCTCAAAAAGAAAAAGAAAAAGCCAAGCGGCTAGCCAATAGGCTCATAAAATCATCATCACCCAAACAAAACAGTAAATTATGGAGTAAACATGTACCTATTTGTCGGGCAAACAAATTTTATTCTCTGCTCTAGCCTCCTTGCTATGACCTGTTCAATGAAAGTATATGTATATGCAAGCAAATGCGACCAATTTTCAATACAGTTCAATATTTGATTCAATTAGGCTAAATGGCTAAAAATTAGCAAACAAATAAACAAACAACACAAACATCAATCAATTAGTGAATTAGAGTTTCAAACTCATAATTCTGATATATATACAAAAAATCATGTTTTTGATGCCAATTCACAACAAAGTGTTCTAGCTATATAAGTTTTGGTTCTCACACCAGTCTAATGGAAATATATAGAAAATCACACCTTCGAAACTCGAATACACACTACTGATGCTATATAGTCATCAGTAGAATCATCTCCGGGCGACTAGAGTGTGACTCTATATCTATCTAATATATTAAAACTTCGAATATACGTTCATGACGCGTATATGCAAAACCTTTATATACTAGATTGTCCATATTCAAAATAAATAATTAATCAAATACGTTTAAAACGATTTAAATTGTCAAAACAAAATTGTTTTCATTTGGAAAATATACTCTTCACACTCGTTCTAGGATACTACTGATCCTATCTCTAACGAGTCATTCTAATTGGATATTACTAATCCAATATCTGATGAATTCTTTCGTATGGTTCTAATGTGTCTTGTTCTCGAGCTCTGTAAACCAAAGCTCTGATACCACAGTAAGAACCCGTTACTTCCCTGTGAAGGAAAGAGCGGATACTTTGAGAACAACACACAAATGAACGCAGACGGAAGAACATTTCATTGCTATTACAACAATTCCATCAGATAGAAGAATATACAGAGTATAAATGAATAAATATACATTCAATAAATATCAGAGATTACAATAAATTACATAGCAGCGGAAAAATAATACAAAGCACAACTGAAGGTGATATACGGATACAGAGCTTTCCAGATATCATTCCAGCTGTAAACCAGGATCCTGTGAATATAAATCTGCAAAACCAAAACTACTAGCTGCCCGTGCAGAAAATAGGGGCACCCAGAGTTTAGGTTAAAACAATAAACTCCAGGTCAGTCATGTGACTGGTGTGAGAACTAAAACAGTTATTTAAAACTTTACTTTAAAAGAGAGTAATTCCAGGGACCACGCCGTATAACACGGAACGGGTTTCCTCCCAAGAATACCAGTGCATAGTATAAACAACGCAATGCTTTTCCGGAAAATGAAGCTATATAAGACCCAGGTCCCATCACACAATGCAACGCAAGCCGGAGGATAGGGTTTTCCCTTATAATAGCCAAACATGCTTGGTACGCTTAAAACAAATCATTTGATACTATAATAGGTGTATAGTGTCAAAACAATTTCAATCATAAATATAAATCATAGACGGCATGGGTACCATATATCATGTCGCCATACTAGTTCTACAATTAAAACAGCAATACACGTATTGGAAATTGGATTTCCGTCATGAGTCGAGGCAAGGGGCAAGCTCCTCTCCGCGTTCGAGACACTCTAGCAAATGCCTCAGGGTTACGCACTCTGGGCAACCCTGGATGCGGCTGGGCCGGTCCTCACTTACGTTAGAGGATTGGCAATTCCTGAACACACGTTTCCCGGTCCTTACAGACCTATAATCGAGGCGCCTCGCATTCCAACAACAACAAAGGTGAAAAGTAGATATATATGTCAGGGCTGGTAAGTCACTGACACCACCAAAGCTAGAAAGAAACATCGTGCTCTCCCAGCGGTTCGTATCCCTTTTTTAACTCATACCGAGATGTGAGGCTCGCGAATTCACGTTATACACAAAGCTGCCAAAAAGGCTGTGCTTTGATCATCAACCACAAGACTTTGCTTTTCAATAGAAGCCTTGATCCATGCAACTCAGCGTGCCACACAGGCAATTCATGCCATGCGATTGATATCTATCGATATATAACCTCTAAGCTCGTACGTCTCAGAGAAGGGCGTTAAGCAAGAGAATAAATTCTCCACCGCCAAACAGAAATATATTTAATAGAAATCAATCAACACAGAATAAAATCCAATGTCAGACACACAATCCATTTACAAGTCCGTTCTGGGTCTGAACGAAACCGGAGGCACTTTCCTCGCATATCCATCCATCTCCAAGTACGTCTGGACGACAACTAACTGATTCCCTCATCTTGGGTGTACAGCCCAATCAAGATCATCAGTAATCACCCAAACGATGCGAAGACTTCCGGTCTTCAACCACCGTCTTCATCTTCGACATATCGTCGAATTGGTTATTCAGAATGGGTATAAACCCGGCCTTTCCGAACAACCCGCGTATATTGAAAACAAATGTTACACAAACACAACATACGCCTCATTCCATTTCAGAATATTCTTTTATTCACAAAATCAAATTTTTAGGGAAAGGTTCCCATTAATTTTATCCTAGATAAATTCTTTAAAATTTATCCTTTAATCTTCCTTTGGATGTCATTTCAAACCAAATTATGGTTTTTCTAAACTAGTCGAGATTAGCGAACCACACCGAAGTAATTATTTATTTTATTTCCCAATCTCAACCTATTCATCCCATGAAGCAAAACTGGTAATACTCCATATCTAACACCATGGTGTTATCGGTAAGATTAATTACCATTGCACGTTCAAATCTAATTAAAGATTTAACTACCGCTTTGGAGCAAAACTGGTGATACTCCATTCTCGCTCATTTCAATATTTGATAATTTAGATTATAAATTCACATTTCAATCTAATTGTAGATTCATTAAAACTCCTTTTTCTGGGTTAAAGAACTAATGTCACTTAAAACACAGTTCACGACAAACCCAAATCACATTCTATTTATTATCGGGTTAAAGAACAAGTGTTGTTTAATACACTGTTCACAATAAACCCATTTCAAATCCAATCAAATATATTAGAAATTCCGATTATTTAAAATCCCTTTTTAAATCTAATTTATTTATTTAAAAATAATTGGGTTTTAAATTTAGTTCAAAACTAGTTCATTTCGATAAAAATCCATTTTTATCTTTTCAAATATGGAGTTTTCCATCCCAATTTTTCCCAAATCATTTCTTATGATTTTACACAAATTATTACTATTTTTAATAATTTTATCAAGGCCTGTACAGTCGATTTCCATCAACGGCCATCGAACTGCACTTACAACGACCTTTTTCAATTTTGATTTGGACGTATCTCCAAATCCAACCGTTAGATTTTGAATTTCAAATATTCGTTAGAAAGCCCTTTTCGAAACGAACCCAACGGTTCCGGTTTTAGGAGAATCCGACGGTCGGATCTCCCGTAATGTCCGTTTGAAATAAATGATCGAAATTCGCGAACTGCCGCGGCGCGGCGCGTTCTATTCAGGCCATTATATTATATATAAAATATATATAATATATATTTCGTCGATTACTATTTAAAACGAATTATATAAATAGTTTTAAATTCGTTTCAAAAACAATTTCAACTTCCATTTCAATTCAAATCAAAATTGATTTTTTCCCTTATAAATTCGTTTTAAAATTCATTTCTATTCAATTCAAATTTCAATTCAATTTGAATTCAATTCAATTGGTTTTCAATTCAATTCGAATTCGTTTTCAATTTAATTCAAATTTGTTTCATATTCAATTCAAATTGGTTTTCTATTCGATTCAATTCAAATTGGTTTTCTATTCGATTCAATTCAAATTGGTTTTCTATTCGATTCAATTCAAATTGGTTTTCTATTCGATTCCATTCAAATTGGTTTTCTATTCGATTCAATTCGAATTCGTTTTATATTCAATCCAAATCGAATTCGTTTTATATTCAATCCAGTTCGAATTCGTTTTATATTCAGTCCAATTAAAATTCGTTTTATATTCAATTCATTTCGAAATCATTTTATATTCAATTCATTTCAAATTCGTTTTATATTCAATTCATTTCGAAATCGTTTTATATTCAATTCATTTCGAAATCGTTTTATATTCAATTCATTTCGAAATCATTTTATATTCAATTCATTTCGAAATCGTTTTATATTCAATTCATTTTGAAATCGTTTTATATTCAATTCATTTCGAAATGAATAAAATCGATATAAATATCGTTCACGTCAAAATGGCGTCAATCTAATCAACACGGCTTAATGTATTTCTATTTTCAAATATTCTATTTCAAATATTTCCTATTATCAAAATATTTGTTATTATCAAAATATTCCGTTCAACACATGACTAATTTCAACGGATGAGTACAGTCAACGCATGAACCTTTATTTTATATTGATAAAGATGTAAATTTTATTGTTAAAATATTTCGTTCAACACATGACTAATCTCAACGGATGAGTACAGTCAACACATGAACCTTTATTTTTTTTGATAAAGATGTAAATTTTATTGTTAAAATATGTAACGACCCAGAAAATCTGAACCAATTTAAAATTTTTAAATTGGCTAAAATAATTGATTTTAAATATTTAAAATAAATATTTTAAATAATGGCGATGAAAACTGAGTTTGAATCGACAATTGAAAACAAATATAATTAATTATAATTATAAACAAGGCCTGAAATGGCGTGGCAGTTTCAAAAATTGAATTCAAACTTTGTCAGACTGTACCGGGTGCAAAACAATCCGGATTTTAGTGAAACCAAAAATATTTAAACTGTTAGTGAATATCTTTCTAACGAATCCGACCAATCGAAATTTGATAGCGGGAATCAAAAGATATGTCCAGTTGAAAATTCTGAATAGTCGCTATGGAATTCAGGCCCTTAAAAATGGACATTTTGCAAACGACCTCGGATTTCGACGAAACCACTTTTGTTGGATCCGCAGGGTCAAGTTATTGTTAGGTTTCAAATTTCATAATTTTTCGAATCAATATGTGAGCGTGGCAAGGGAAAACGCGTTTGACCGGTTTAAGTTGATTTTAATCGACTGGAAATTGGCCATTTTTCAAACGGTCTCAGAATTCAACGAAACTAGTTTTGTTAGGACCGTATCGTCAATAAGAAGCTAGAAAATATTTTTCTGGAATTTTTCTAGTCAGTATGTGGCCCCGGTAATTTGAAATGTACGTTTAAAATTCGATATAGTGATTTAAATGTAAATTCAACGGAAACTGATTGTAACGATTAAATCAGCTTGCGATACATATCCCATTGTGTTCGGAATGGGGGTTAAACGCTATGGACGACAGGCGGTGGGCCTCGTTTCGAGGTCATATGTAAAAGTCAACCTTTTTGCAAAATTAAATAATAAAATAATAAAAAAAATAATTTTTACTTTCTCCCCCCCTTTATCTTCATTGCCCCCCCCCCCCCGATTGATAAATCAGAAAACGAAATAAAAAAAAAACCTAAACAAATCGAGCCGCCACCCCCCCGACCTCGACGCCGACGAAGACCACCACCACGAAGGCTTCGCCCCCCCCCCCCCCCCGATCGAAGACCCCGCTCCTCCCTCCATCGCGAGCGAAACCCGAGCCGCCACCTCGAAGCCAGAAGTCGCCACCACTGTTCGAAACCCCGAGCGCCGCCCCCTCGAAGCGCCTCCGATCTTCTTCCCCCCCTCTGTAAGTTTTCTTTTATTTTATTTATTTATTTTATTTTTGTTTTAATACTGATTTTATTTACATAAGAAAAGAATGCTGTTTTTTTTAGTTTAAATACCGTTTGTTTTTTTAGGTTTTAAAACCGATTTTTAAAAAAAGAATGTAAAACTGTTTTTTCTAAAAAGTATAAAACTGTTTTTTTATAAGGGTTAAAACTGATTTTAAAAGAATTTTAAACTGATTTTTTTTAAATGAAATTAAAACTGATTTGAAAAGCATTTTTAAACTGATTTTAAAAGATTTAAAAACTGATTTGAAAAGCATTTTAAAACTGATTTTAAAAGATTTAAAAACTGATTTGAAAAGCATTTTAAAACTGATTTGTTTTTTTTATAGGATGTTAAAAACTGATTTTTCGAAAGAGTTTAAAACTGATTTTATTTTAAACTTTAAATAGAAAAAGGTTTGAATTTTAAAAGAAAAAAGATTTAAACTTTAAATAGAAAAAGATTAGAACTTTAGAAAAAAAATAAAGATCATATTTTTAAAATAGAAAAGATCAGATTTTTAGAATAGAAAAGATCCTATTTTTAAAATGGAAAAGACGGAATTTTTATTAAGTAAAAGAAGTAAGATATGAAAATTTATATTTTTAAAGCAATAAAAATATAATTTTTACATCATAGGAATATTAAAAAAATATGATCTTTATATATTTAATAGCGAAGTCAAAATGCAATCTTTATATATTGAATGACATAGTAAAAATATAATTTTTACCTATGTAGAGAATACGGGCGAAAGCGACAGAAAGGCGAAGATTTCTCTAAGGAAGTGTCGTGAAGTTGGATAGCTATTGGTGAGATTTCTGATTTAAAAATATTTTATATGTGTGAAATGAAAGTGAATTGCTATCTATAAATATATATATATATACGCCCCCTCGTCCACAAACCATGGACGATATTTATTGATTGAAATTGGTGTGAAAATTGATTGATAGCGAATGGTTGTTTGGGATTATTTGTGATTGATATTGGTTGATTGTGGTTGAAAAATACCCGCTTGTGATTAAGAAATATTTGGTTGAAACCACATAGGATTAGTTTGTGGAAATGAAATAAATATATACATGCCGCCTGCGTGCGAACTAGATGCATGAACCCCATTGTCAAAAACCGCGAGGTTTTAAGGTAGAGCGAGGAGCCGTACTAGGGACGGTGCCGGTGTAACTACCCTGCCGTTATGCTGCCGAAATTTTGAATAATATTCGTGTGTTTGAATTATTTTCATTTGCTTAAACTATATTTATTCATTGTATAGAAAACATTCATGTGTTGAATTGATATTCATTCGTTGTTTAGAAATTCATGTGTTGAATGGTATTCATATTTTGAAAATAAATTGTTCGATAATAAAAATCACATTTTTATCTATATATAAAACTATTGAAAACATTCATGTGTTGAATTGATATTCATTCGTTGTTTTGAAATTCATGTGGTGAATGATATTCATATTTTGAAAATAAATTGTTCGATAATAAAAATCACATTTTTATCAATATATAAAAACTATTGAAAACATTCATGTGTTGAATTGATATTCATTCGTTGTTTAGAAATTCATGTGGTGAATGGTATTCATATTTTGAAAATAAATTGTTCGATAATAAAAATCACATTTTTATCTATATATAGAAACTATAGAAAACATTCATGTGTTGAATTGATATTCATTCGTTGTTTAGAAATTCATGTGGTGAATGGTATTCATATTTTGAAAATAAATTGTTCGATAATAAAAATCACATTTTTATCTATATATAAAAACTATTGAAAACATTCATGTGTTGAATTGATATTCATTCGTTGTTTAGAAATTCATGTGGTGAATGGTATTCATATTTTGAAAATAAATTGTTCGATAATAAAAATCACATTTTTATCTATATATAAAAACTATTGAAAACATTCATGTGTTGAATTGATATTCATTCGTTGTTTAGAAATTCATGTGGTGAATGGTATTCATATTTTGAAAATAAATTGTTCGATAATAAAAATCACATTTTTATCTATATATAAAAACTATTGAAAACATTCATGTGTTGAATTGATATTCATTCGTTGTTTAGAAATTCATGTGGTGAATGGTATTCATATTTTGAAAATAAATTGTTCGATAATAAAAATCACATTTTTATCTATATATAGAAACTATAGAAAACATTCATGTGTTGAATTGATATTCATTCGTTGTTTAGAAATTCATGTGGTGAATGGTATTCATATTTTGAAAATAAATTGTTCGATAATAAAAATCACATTTTTATCTATATATAAAAACTATTGAAAACATTCATGTGTTGAATTGATATTCATTCGTTGTTTAGAAATTCATGTGGTGAATGGTATTCATATTTTGAAAATAAATTGTTCGATAATAAAAATCACATTTTTATCTATATATAGAAACTATAGAAAACATTCATGTGTTGAATTGATATTCATTCGTTGTTTAGAAATTCATGTGGTGAATGGTATTCATATTTTGAAAATAAATTGTTCGATAATAAAAATCACATTTTTATCTATATATAAAAACTATTGAAAACATTCATGTGTTGAATTGATATTCATTCGTTGTTTAGAAATTCATGTGGTGAATTGTATTCATATTTTGAAAATAAATTGTTCGATAATAAAAATCACATTTTTATCTATATATAAAAACTATTGAAAACATTCATGTGTTGAATTGATATTCATTCGTTGTTTAGAAATTCATGTGTTGAATGGTATTCATATTTTGAAAATAAATTGTTCGATAATAAAAATCACATTTTTATCTATATATAAAAACTATTGAAAACATTCATGTGTTGAATTGATATTCATTCGTTGTTTAGAAATTCATGTGGTGAATGGTATTCATATTTTGAAATAAATTGTTCGATAATAAAAATCACATTTTTATCTATATATAGAAACTATAGAAAACATTCATGTGTTGAATTGATATTCATTCGTTGTTTAGAAATTCATGTGTTGAATGGTATTCATATTTTGAAATAAATTGTTTGATAATAAAAATCGCCTTTTATCGATTATATGAACTGTGTAAAATAATCTCGTTTTAAAAAGAAATTGTTTTATGATAAAAATCCTATTTTGTCACCTATATGAACTATATAGAAAAATAGTGTTTTGAAATGAATTGTTTTATAATAAAAATCACATTTTTATTGTATGCATAAATCGTTGAAATGTGAAGTGTTAAAAATAGCCACTTGTTCAAAATAAACATATATGAGTTGAAATATTCATTAATTAGCTAATGAAATGATTTGCACCTATTTATGTAACATTAGAATGAATGGAGTTTTTAAACCAAATAGAAATCAAATATGAATTCGAATAGAAATTGATAAATGATAAGAACTGTATATATATGTACATGCAATATTCATTGAACAGGTTATAGCAAAGGGGCTAGAGAAGAGGAATAAAATTTTGTGCCCGACAAATAGGTACACATTTACTGATTTGTTTGGGTGATGATTTTGAGCCTGTTGGCTAGCCGCTTGGCTTTTTCTTTTTCTTTTTGAGATTAGAAGGACCGGGAACGCTATTTGCGATTTCCCGATGCTCCCGGTGCAGGGGAGGTTATGGCGAAATTTTTCCAAAATTTAAGGCGTTAGAAAAATATTTGAAGTTAAAATGATATGGAAATCATTGAATGAACTATATTTATATAAATATATAAATATAAATAAAATTAAAACGAAATGAAGCCGTGCAGTTCGTGTTTTGAAACCGTGTTTTCAAACAACTAGTACGGGAAATCCGACCATTGGATTTTCCCGAAACCTCAACCGTCGGGTTCGCCTTGGAATAATCTTTCCAACGGCACCAACCTTGTAAAAATCCAACGGTTGGATTGTCTGGAATGTTTAATTCAAATTTGAAGAAAAACAGCGCCAGAATCGATTATATTTATATATAAATATAAATAGAATTATATTTAATCGAATAACGACGCTGCAGTTCGTATTTTGAAATCGAAACTTCAAACGATTGTACCGGGAGATCCGACCGTCGGATTTTCCCGAAACTGGAACCGTTGGATTCGTTTTGAAAAGACCTTTCTAATGATGTAAATTTTGTGAAGATCCAACGGTTAGATTTTCAGATATGTGTAAATCAAATCTGAAGAAAAACAGCGCCACGGCCGCCTTATGGCCCGAAGCGTCGTTTTGAATAAAATGGCTATTTTAAAATAAATAAAAATAGCGATAAATAGTTATAAAATATCATAAGCGATATGGAATGGAAATAAACTGAATTTGCTTGATTTATGTGATGTTTGATGGTTGAATGTGTTTGGTGTGAAAATTACATTAAAGGACAAAATTGGTTTAGTCGAATAATTTAACCATTGAAATAAATTGAATTGAAATTCTAAATATACGTGAATTATTTGAGAAGGCCGAGTTAATTCTCATTTCAAATAATTGACCGACGATTGAAAGTCGAAGATAAAGACGGTGGTCGAAGACCGGAGATCTTCTCCTCGTTTGGATGGTAACCGAGGTCCTGATTGGGAGGCATCCCGAAATATGGATAATGAGTGGTGATCGTCCAGACGTACGTGGTGATCAAAGGGTTTGCGAGGTATTAAGTGCCTCCGGTTTCGTTCAGACCCAGAACGGACTTGTAAATGGACTGTGTGTCTGACATTGGAGTTTATTCTGTGTTGATTGATTTCTGTTAAATATACATCTGTTTGGCGGCGGAGAATTTATTCTTTTGCTTAACGCCCTTCTCTGAGACGTACGAGCTCAGAGGTTGTATATCGATGGACATCAATCACATGGCGTGAATTGCCTGTGTGGCATGCTAAGATGCAGTGATCAGGGCTTCTGTTGAAAAGCAAAGTTTTGTGGTGATGATCAAAGCACCGCCTGTGTGGCGTAGCTTTGTGTATAACGTGAATTCGCGAGCCTCACACCCCGGTATGAACCAGAAACGGGAGAACGGACCTCAGGGAGGGCCTGCGTTTCCTCCTAGCTAAAAGTGGCGTCAGTGGTTTTACACGCCCTGACGAGTTTGACTTATGTGGTTGTTGCTGTTGCGAGGCGCCTCGGTTTGATCGGACGATCCGGGTCCGATGGAGTCATTCGTTGGCTCGTTTACGCCCCAAAGGGCGGGGAAACGTATGGTTCAGGCATTTTAATCCACATCGGTGGACCGGCCCTGACGATCCTAAGGCTTGACAGAGTACTTGCCTGAGGCTCAGGCTAGGCAGTCTCGAATTCGGTAAGGACTATCTTTTTCCTTGGTTCATGACGGAAATCCAATTTCCAAATACGACATCGTGCGGTTTCGATTGTTTATATAAATATGGCGACATGATATATGGTACCCATGCCGTCTATGATTGATAGTTATGATTTGAAATTGTTTTCAAAAACATATAAACACTAGCAATAATATCAATTGCCTTTGTTTTATTCGTATCAATCATATTTTGGCCATTATAAGGTAAAACTCTATCCTCCGGTTTGCGTTGCATTGTGTGATGGGAACTGAGTCTTATAATGGCTTCATTTTTATAAAAAGCATAGCGATGTTTAAAAGAAAGATTTGTTTTAAAGCACTGGCAATCCAATGGAGTAAACCCGTTCCACGAAAGTGGCGTGGTCCTGTGATTAGCCAATTATATATGCGTTGAGTGGATTTCTCATACCAGTCCCATGACTGACTCGTAGTTTGTTTCACTCTCAAACTCGGGTGCCCCTTTTTCTACACGGGCAGCCTTGTATTCAGGTTTAGCTGGTTCTTTCTGGATAGCTGGAGCTGAAGATGGATTCTATCATTTATTTCTTTTTATGCTGTTCAGCTCCTATTGTACATATTTTGTTTATTTCCACTGTAGACATTTATGTATAGCAGAACTGTATTTGTACTAAGTAAGATCCTGTATACCGTGTAACTATGATGATTACTTTTATCCAGTATATTTTGTTGTTCATATCTGGTGTATTTATTCAATTCTGTTCTGCTATCATCTGTTTTTGTGTTATATTCCAAAAGATAACCTTGTTTCCGTGAGAACGGGAAATCGGGTCATCTCATCGTGGTATCAGAGCTTTGGTTAAGCTTAGTTCTGGAATATAACATTTGAATGAACTCGTCAGAAATAGAACCAGTAGTGTTCTAGGACGGGTAACTCAATACAGATAGGATTAGTAATATCCTAGTATGAGTAGCAGAATCAGAACAACTCGTTAGAGATGGGGTCAGAAGTGCCTCAGAACGAGTCGAGAGTAATATGTTTTTAAATAACGTATTTGTGATTATATATATAGTCTGGTTTTAGAAATATAATTTTTGAATATATAAAAGATATATATTTGAAAAGTTAAGAAGGTTAAAAACAATTGGATTGGTTGCTGTGCTGTGTGATTGTAGATTTATCAAACCACTTTCGACTTTATTCCTTTTCGGGGACGAAAAGTTTTAAGTGGTGGAGATTGTAACGACCCAGAAAATCTGAACCAATTTAAAATTTTTAAATTGGCTAAAATAATGGATTTTAAATATTTAAAATAAATATTTTAAATAATGGCGATGAAAACTGAGTTTGAATCGACAATTGAAAACAAATATAATTAATTATAATTATAAACAAGGCCTGAAATGGCGTGGCAGTTTCAAAAATTGAATTCAAACTTTGTCAGACTGTACCGGGTGCAAAACAATCCGGATTTTAGTGAAACCAAAAATATTTAAATCTGTTAGTGAATATCTTTCTAACGAATCCAACCAATCGAAATTGGATAGCGGGAATCAAAAGATATGTCAAGTTGAAAATTCTGAATAGTCACTATGGAATTTAGGCCCTTAAAAATGGACATTTTGCAAACGACCTCGGATTTCGACGAAACCACTTTTGTTGGATCCGCAGGGTCAAGTTATTGTTAGGTTTCAAATTTCATAATTTTTCGAATCAATATGTGAGCGTGGCAAAGGAAAACGCGTTTGACCGGTTTATGTTGATTTTAATCGACTGGAAATTGGCCATTTTTCAAACGGTCTCAGAATTCAACGAAACTAGTTTTGTTAGGACCGTATCGTCAATACGAAGCTAGAAAATATTTTTCTGGAATTTTTCTAGTCAGTATGTGGCCCCGGTAATTTGAAATGTGCGTTTAAAATTCGATATAGTGATTTAAATGTAAATTCAACGGAAACTGATTGTAACGATTAAATCAGCTTGCGATACATATCCCATTGTGTTCGGAATGGGGGTTAAACGCTATGGACGACAGGCGGTGGGCCTCGTTTCGAGGTCGTATGTAAAAGTCAACATTTTTGCAAAATTAAATAATAAAATAATAGAAAAAATAATTTTTAATTTCTCCCCCCCCCCTTTATCTTCATTGCCCCCCCCCCCCCGATTGATAAATCAGAAAACGAAAAAAAAAAAAAACCTAAACAAATCGAGTCGCCGCCCCCCTGACCTCGACGCCGACGAAGACCACCACCACGAAGGCCTCGCCCCCCCCCCATCGATCGAAGACCCCGCTCCTCCCTCCATCGCGAGCGAAACCCGAGCCGCCACCTCGAAGCCAGAAGTCGCCACCACCGTTCGAAACCCCGAGCGCCGCCCCCTCGAAGCGCCTCCGATCTTCTTCCCCCCCCCCCCCTCTGTAAGTTTTCTTTTATTTTATTTATTTATTTTATTTTTGTTTTAATACTGATTTTATTTACATAAGAAAAGAATGCTGTTTTTTTTTAGTTTAAATACCGTTTGTTTTTTTAGGTTTTAAAACCGATTTTTAAAAAAAGAATGTAAAACTATTTTTTTTTAAAAGTATAAAACTGTTTTTTTATAAGGGTTAAAACTGATTTTAAAAGAATTTTAAACTGATTTTTTTTAAATGAAATTAAAACTGATTTGAAAAGCATTTTTAAACTGATTTTAAAAGATTTAAAAACTGATTTTAAAATATTTAAAAACTGATTTGAAAAGCATTTTAAAACTGATTTTAAAAGATTTAAAAACTGATTTGAAAAGCATTTTAAAACTGATTTGTTTTTTTTATAGGATGTTAAAAACTGATTTTTCGAAAGAGTTTAAAACTGATTTTATTTTAAACTTTAAATAGAAAAAGGTTTGAATTTTAAAAGAAAAAAGATTTAAACTTTAAATAGAAAAAGATTAGAACTTTAGAAAAAAAATAAAGATCATATTTTTAAAATAGAAAAGATCAGATTTTTAGAATAGAAAAGATCCTATTTTTAAAATGGAAAAGACGGAATTTTTATTAAGTAAAAGAAGTAAGATATGAAAATTTATATTTTTAAAGCAATAAAAATATAATTTTTACATCATAGGAATATTAAAAAAATATGATCTTTATATATTTAATAGCGAAGTCAAAATGCAATCTTTATATATTGAATGACATAGTAAAAATATAATTTTTACCTATGTAGAGAATACGGGCGAAAGCGACAGAAAGGCGAAGATTTCTCTAAGGAAGTGTCGTGAAGTTGGATAGCTATTGGTGAGATTTCTGATTTAAAAATATTTTATATGTGTGAAATGAAAGTGAATTGCTATCTATAAATATATATATATATATATATATATATATATATATATATATATATATATACGCCCCCTCGTCCACAAACCATGGACGATATTTATTGATTGAAATTGGTGTGAAAATTGATTGATAGCGAATGGTTGTTTGGGATTGTTTGTGATTGATATTGGTTGATTGTGGTTGAAAAATACCCGCTTGTGATTAAGAAATATTTGGTTGAAACCACATAGGATTAGTTTGTGGAAATGAAATAAATATATACATGCCGCCTGCGTGCGAACTAGATGCATGAACCCCATTGTCAAAAACCGCGAGGTTTTAAGGTAGAGCGAGGAGCCGTACTAGGGACGGTGCCGGTGTAACTACCCTGCCGTTATGCTGCCGCAATTTTGAATAATATTCGTGTGTTTGAATTATTTTCATTTGCTTAAACTATATTTATTCATTGTATAGAAAACATTCATGTGTTGAATTGATATTCATTCGTTGTTTAGAAATTCATGTGTTGAATGGTATTCATATTTTGAAAATAAATTGTTCGATAATAAAAATCACATTTTTATCTATATATAAAAACTATTGAAAACATTCATGTGTTGAATTGATATTCATTCGTTGTTTAGAAATTCATGTGGTGAATGGTATTCATATTTTGAAAATAAATTGTTCGATAATAAAAATCACATTTTTATCTATATATAAAAACTATTGAAAACATTCATGTGTTGAATTGATATTCATTCGTTGTTTAGAAATTCATGTGGTGAATGGTATTCATATTTTGAAAATAAATTGTTCGATAATAAAAATCACATTTTTATCTATATATAGAAACTATAGAAAACATTCATGTGTTGAATTGATATTCATTCGTTGTTTAGAAATTCATGTGGTGAATGGTATTCATATTTTGAAAATAAATTGTTCGATAATAAAAATCACATTTTTATCTATATATAAAAACTATTGAAAACATTCATGTGTTGAATTGATATTCATTCGTTGTTTAGAAATTCATGTGGTGAATGGTATTCATATTTTGAAAATAAATTGTTCGATAATAAAAATCACATTTTTATCTATATATAAAAACTATTGAAAACATTCATGTGTTGAATTGATATTCATTCGTTGTTTAGAAATTCATGTGGTGAATGGTATTCATATTTTGAAAATAAATTGTTCGATAATAAAAATCACATTTTTATCTATATATAAAAACTATTGAAAACATTCATGTGTTGAATTGATATTCATTCGTTGTTTAGAAATTCATGTGGTGAATGGTATTCATATTTTGAAAATAAATTGTTCGATAATAAAAATCACATTTTTATCTATATATAGAAACTATAGAAAACATTCATGTGTTGAATTGATATTCATTCGTTGTTTAGAAATTCATGTGGTGAATGGTATTCATATTTTGAAAATAAATTGTTCGATAATAAAAATCACATTTTTATCTATATATAAAAACTATTGAAAACATTCATGTGTTGAATTGATATTCATTCGTTGTTTAGAAATTCATGTGGTGAATGGTATTCATATTTTGAAAATAAATTGTTCGATAATAAAAATCACATTTTTATCTATATATAGAAACTATAGAAAACATTCATGTGTTGAATTGATATTCATTCGTTGTTTAGAAATTCATGTGGTGAATGGTATTCATATTTTGAAAATAAATTGTTCGATAATAAAAATCACATTTTTATCAATATATAAAAACTATTGAAAACATTCATGTGTTGAATTGATATTCATTCGTTGTTTAGAAATTCATGTGGTGAATGGTATTCATATTTTGAAAATAAATTGTTCGATAATAAAAATCACATTTTTATCTATATATAAAAACTATTGAAAACATTCATGTGTTGAATTGATATTCATTCGTTGTTTAGAAATTCATGTGTTGAATGGTATTCATATTTTGAAAATAAATTGTTCGATAATAAAAATCACATTTTTATCTATATATAAAAACTATTGAAAACATTCATGTGTTGAATTGATATTCATTCGTTGTTTAGAAATTCATGTGGTGAATGGTATTCATATTTTGAAATAAATTGTTCGATAATAAAAATCACATTTTTACCTATATATAGAAACTATAGAAAACATTCATGTGTTGAATTGATATTCATTCGTTGTTTAGAAATTCATGTGTTGAATGGTATTCATATTTTGAAATAAATTGTTTGATAATAAAAATCGCCTTTTATCGATTATATGAACTGTGTAAAATAATCTCGTTTTAAAAAGAAATTGTTTTATGATAAAAATCCTATTTTGTCACCTATATGAACTATATAGAAAAATAGTGTTTTGAAATGAATTGTTTTACAATAAAAATCACATTTTTATTGTATGCATAAATCGTTGAAATGTGAAGTGTTAAAAATAGCCACTTGTTCAAAATAAACATATATGAGTTGAAATATTCATTAATTAGCTAATGAAATGATTTGCACCTATTTATGGAACATTAGAATGAATGGAGTTTTTAAACCAAATAGAAATCAAATATGAAGTCGAATAGAAATTGATAAATGATAAGAACTGTATATATATGTACATGCAATATTCATTGAACAGGTTATAGCAAAGGGGCTAGAGAAGAGGAATAAAATTTTGTGCCCGACAAATAGGTACACATTTACTGATTTGTTTGGGTGATGATTTTGAGCCTGTTGGCTAGCCGCTTGGCTTTTTCTTTTTCTTTTTGAGATTAGAAGGACCGGGAATGCTATTTGCTATTTCCCGATGCTCCCGGTGCAGGGGAGGTTATAGCGAAATTTTTCCAAAATTTAAGGCGTTAGAAAAATATTTGAAGTTAAAACGATATGGAAATCATTGAATGAACTATATTTATATAAATATATAAATATAAATAAAATTGAAACGAAATGAAGCCGTGCAGTTCGTGTTTTGAAACCGTGTTTTCAAACAACTAGTACGGGAAATCCGACCATTGGATTTTCCCGAAACCTCAACCGTCGGGTTCGCCTTGGAATAATCTTTCCAACGGCACCAACCTTGTAAAAATCCAACGGTTGGATTGTCTGGAATGTTTAATTCAAATTTGAAGAAAAACAGCGCCAGAATCGATTATATTTATATATAAATATAAATAGAATTATATTTAATCGAATAACGACGCTGCAGTTCGTATTTTGAAATCGAAACTTCAAACGATTGTACCGGGAGATCCGACCGTCGGATTTTCCCGAAACTGGAACCGTTGGATTCGTTTTGAAAAGACCTTTCTAATGATGTAAATTTTGTGAAAACCCAACGGTTAGATTTTCAGATATGTGTAAATCAAATCTGAAGAAAAATAGCGCCACGGCCGCCTTATGGCCCGAAGCGTCGTTTTGAATAAAATGGCTATTTTAAAATAAATAAAAATAGCGATAAATAGTTATAAAATATCATAAGCGATATGGAATGGAAATAAACTGAATTTGCTTGATTTATGTGATGTTTGATGGTTGAATGTGTTTGGTGTGAAAATTACATTAAAGGACAAAATTGGTGTTGTCGAATAATTTAACCATTGAAATAAATTGAATTGAAATTCTAAATATACGTGAATTATTTGAGAAGGCCGAGTTAATTCTCATTTCAAATAATTGACCAACGATTGAAAGTCGAAGATAAAGACGGTGGTCGAAGACCGGAGATCTTCACCTAGTTTGGATGGTAATCGAGGTCCTGATTGGGAGGCATCCCGAAATATGGATAATGAGTGGTGATCGTCCAGACGTACGCGGTGATCAAAGGGTTTGCGAGGTATTTAGTGCCTCCGGTTTCGTTCAGACCCAGAACGGACTTGTAAATGGACTGTGTGTCTGACATTGGAGTTTATTCTGTGTTGATTGATTTCTGTTAAATATACATCTGTTTGGCGGCGGAGAATTTATTCTTTTGCTTAACGCCCTTCTCTGAGACGTATGAGCTCAGAGGTTGTATATCGATGGACATCAATCGCATGGCGTGAATTGCCTGTGTGGCATGCTAAGATGCAGTGATCAGGGCTTCTGTTGAAAAGCAAAGTCTTGTGGTGATGATCAAAGCACCGCCTGTGTGGCGTAGCTTTGTGTATAACGTGAATTCGCGAGCCTCACACCCCGGTATGAACCAGAAACGGGGAAAGGACCTCAGGGAGGGCCTGCGTTTCCTCCTAGCTAAAAGTGGCGTCAGTGGTTTTACACGCCCTGACGAGTTTGACTTATGTGGTTGTTGCTGTTGCGAGGCGCCTCGGTTTGATCGGACGATCCGGGTCCGATGGAGTCATTCGTTGGCTCGTTTACGCCCCAAAGGGCGGGGAAACATATGGTTCAGGCATTTTAATCCACATCGGTGGACCGGCCCTGACGATCCTAAGGCTTGACAGAGTACTTGCCTGAGGCTCGGGCTAGGCAGTCTCGAATTCGGTAAGGACTATCTTTTGCCTTGGTTCATGACGGAAATCCAATTTCCAAATACGACATCGTGCGGTTTCGATTGTATATATATATGGCGACATGATATATGGTACCCATGCCGTCTATGATTGATAGTTATGATTTGAAATTGTTTTCAAAAACATTTAAACACTAGCAATAATATCAATTGCCTTTGTTTTATTCGTATCAATCATATTTTGGCCATTATAAGGTAAAACTCTATCCTCCGGTTTGCGTTGCATTGTGTGATGGGAACTGAGTCTTATAATGGCTTCATTTTTATAAAAAGCATAGCGATGTTTAAAAGAAAGATTTGTTTTAAAGCACTGGCAATCCAATGGAGTAAACCCGTTCCACGAAAGTGGCGTGGTCTTGTGATTAGCCAATTATATATGCGTTGAGTGGATTTCTCATACCAGTCCCATGACTGACTCGTAGTTCGTTTCACTCTCAAACTCGGGTGCCCCTTTTTCTACATGGGCAGCCTTGTATTCAGGTTTAGCTGGTTCTTTCTGGATAGCTGGAGCTGAAGATGGATTCTATCATTTATTTCTTTTTATGCTGTTCAGCTCCTATTGTACATATTTTGTTTATTTCCGCTGTAGACATTTATGTATAGCTGAACTGTATTTGTACTAAGTATGATCCTGTATACTGTGTAACTCTGATGATTACTTTTATCCAGTATATTTTGTTGTTCATATCTGGTGTATTTATTCAATTCTGTTCTGCTATTATCTGTTTCTGTGTTATATTCCAAAAGATAACCTTGTTTCCGTGAGAACGGGAAATCGGGTCGTCTCAAAATATTTCGTTCAACACATGACTAAACTCAACGGATGAGTACAGTCAACACATGAACCTTTATTTTATATTATTCTTTATTTTCCCGATTGGAATGAGGCCCAATAAATCACTATATAAAGTTAATTATATGGATTTTCATACATCACACGTATATAATAGCATTGAAAAATAATCAACCATCAACCAAAGTGCACTACACTGTATAAGCATCAAATATAGATATCTAACGCTTATAACAGCCTGTCAATCAATCGATCGACATATTTAATCAATCAGGGTGAGTGAACTTCAAATTTCATCCCAACACCCGTGTGGGGTTTCAAACAATCAAACACATATTTTTATTTGTGTAGTTAGGCGATGTGTAAAATTTATCGACCCAATCAATGTCCTTCAAATAGGTGTACATAAACAAACCGTCCGGTTTGTAAATGAATATTTATTTATTCACATTCACGTTAAAAATTATATTTTATCAACAAAACATTTTATTTTAACTTATGAATTTCTATTCAGTTCATTCTTTAAATAAAATGATATTTTTATTTTTCTAACTTATTTTAGAAAATTTCGGCGGCATAACGGCATGATACTAGAAACAGGACGAGGCCTAGCCTTATCCCCGGTCTAGTGAAGGCCCACGCCATTCACACATCAATCAAATCCATTCATTTCACCAAACAATTCAATTTCAATCAAATAATCTAACTAATTTTTGCAATCAAACAAACAAGTCCATGGTCTGTGAACGATTGTGTCGGGTGCTACTAAGCACCGTCTGCATCCTAGTATATATATATATAATTAGAAAAAGAAATTGAAAGGTGAGAAATTCTCACCGATAGTTATCCAATCATCTTGACTCTTCTTTGATAGAAATCTTCATCGTTATCGCATTTTTGTCGCTTTCGTTATGTAAAAATCGAATTTTTACTTTGTTGTTCTATATGTAAAAATCGAATTTTTACTTTGCTATTCAATATATAAAAATCGAATTTTTACTATGTTATTCAATATATAAAAATCGAATTTTTACTATGTTATTCAATATATAATAATCGAATTTTTACTATGCTATTCAATATATAAAAATCGAATTTTTACTATGCTATTCAATATATAAAAATCGAATTTTTACTATGCTATTCAATATATAAAAATCGAATTTTTACTATGCTATTCAATATATAAAAATCGAATTTTTACTTCGACGCTATATGGATAAAAATTACATTTCAAAAATATAGATTTCGCCTTTATAGAAATAAAGATTTCGCCTAAAGATTTTGCCTTTATAGAAATAAAGATTTCGCCTTTATAGAAATAAAGATTATAAAAAAAACACATTTTTATTTCGCTACATATACAAAGATGTTATTTCTAATATTCCTACAATGCAAAGATCATATTTTTATCTTTCTTCAATATAGTAAAGATTATATTTTTAATACTTTAAAAATATAAAAATCAAATTTTTACATCTCCCACATAATAAAGATCGAGTTTTTATTATCTATACCATATAAAAATTATATTTTTAGCCTTTCGTAATATAAAAATTATATTTTTCCTCGCCTAAACATTCTATTTTTTTCCCTTCTATAAAAATTCAATCTTCTCAGTTTTTTTTCTATTTTGAAAAATCCTAGCTTTATGTTTTCAAAACAAATCATATATATATATTTTATAAAAATAGTTTTATAATCATACCTATATACATCAGATCTTTCGGAATAAATTAAAAGAAATAAAACACAGAGGAAAAAAAAACTTACATCTAAAGTCTGGAAGAGGGGAAGGGGCTTTACTGTCGGAATTGGTGGATGGGGGGGAGGGGGTTTCGCCGGAATAGTGATGGCGCGGAAGAGGCCAAGGCGGCGTCGGCTATAGGGCGTGGCAGTTTCGTTGCTTCTGGGGTTGGGTTCGGGCGTCTCCGTCGCGACAGAAGAGGAGAGAGGAGGGGGAGGAGATGGGGGATGTAGAGGCGGTGGCGCCGCCGTAGGGGCGCGCGACTCCAGTGCGACGGGGGAGGATAGCGGCGGAATCGATTTGTTTTCCCTTTTTTTTTCTTTCTGAAATAGTTTTGAACGGGGGGGGGGGGGGGGGGGGGGGGGCAGAGTAAAAGGGGGGAGAGATATTTTTTTTAATTTTATTTAATTATTTTATTTGTAAAAAGTTGACTTTTACATACGACCCCAAAACGAGGCCCACCGCCTGTCGTCCATAGCTAATTACCCCCATTCCGAACACAATGGGATATGTATCGTAGGCTGATTCTGCTGTTACAATCAATTTCCGTTAAATTTACATTTAAATCATTATATTGAATTTTAAACGTACATTTCAAATTACCGGGGTTACATACTAACCAGAAAAATTCCAGAAAAATATTTTCTAGCTTTGTATTGACAATACGGTCCTAACAAAACTAGTTTCGTCGAATTCTGGGACCGTTGGAAAAATGGCCATTTCCCAGTCGATTAAAATCCACTAAAACTGGTCAAACACGTTTTCTTTTGCCACGCTCACATATTGATTCAGAAAATTATGAAATTTGAAACCTAGCAATAATTTGACGTCACGGACCCAACAAAACTGGTTTCGTCGAAATCCGAGGTCGTTTGCAAAATGTCTATTTTTAAGGGCCTAAATTCCATAACAACTATTCAGAATTTTCAACTGGACATATCTTTTGATTCCCGCTATGAAATTTTGATTTTTCGGATTCGTTGGAAAGATATTATCAATTAGATCCTAATGTTTTTGGTTTCACTAAAATCCGGATTGTTTTGCACCCGGTACATTCAATTGAAGTTTGAAATCGAATTATCGAACTAGCGCGCCATTTTCAATTCTATTTATAATTATATATAATTATTTATATTCTATCGACGACGTATATAATATATACGTTGTAATTATATTCAAAATAAATTTCTCGTTGATTTTATTTAAAATAATTCATTTTAAATATTCAAAATCCGCTAAAATTGCCAAAATAAAAATTTTAAACTGGCCCAGATTTTCGGGTTATTACACAAACAGTCAACACACAGTCAATCAGCCAATATTTAACAGTTCTAAAAATACAACATGAAATTATAAACTGTTTAGAGTTAGTGAGATTTACTCACATTTGCAGTTCATCGTTAAAGAACGATAAACTGTGGTTTGATTTGAATCAAACAATTTAAATTCACCGTAAATTCAGACGAGCTTCAATCCATACCCAGTCAGTGTCATGGTGTTGCCCTCGTCCATACGATCCCGATGGATCCAGTTTTTTCCTATTTCGATACTGTATGATCAAGTTATACCATTTTCAAGTTAGTATACTATTTTAATTTAAATAAAACTTAAATAATGTTTTAATTAGGCCTTCACCCTTTATTACCTCTCCGACCCAATCTCCTACTCACGGTACCAGACCCGAACTCGCCTAAACACCTTCTTCCTCTTTTAAGAGATGCAGCTCCTCCCTGTACACCAAACCCGTTGACTGATTTTCATTCCCAAAATACCTGGTCAATCACTCCACCGAAATTCAAATAGAAATCACGAGAATTTATCTCGTTTGATCCTCTTCCACTCCTTACCCTCGAATGTACATTCGATCGCCTCCCTACAGTTGCGTCGCCCAGACCAATCACGCTAGCCAGAAAGAACATCGACAGAAATTTTCATCAAAATCGCCAAAAGAAAACATATAGATGCGGTTTTAACCCTTCCATCCTAAAATGCTATCAATTCTGCAAACCAAGAACTAAATTTCCGAGGAATTGAAACCCGATTTTACTGCTCAAACTCGAGCAACAGGAAAATGCTTTGCACCATATAAAATTTGCACAGAAATGGAGTTGATCACCCAACAAATCCAAGGACACACTCTTTGTATTTTATAGACATTGTTGTAATGACCCGGAAAATCTGAACCAATTTAAAAATTTTAAATTGGCTAAAATAGTGGATTTTAAATATTTAAAATAAATATTTTAAATAATAGCAATGAAAAGGGAGTTTGAATCGATGTTTGAAAACGAATATAATTAATTATAATTATAAACAAGGCCTGAAATGGCGCTGCAGTTTCAAAAATGGAATTCAAACTTTGTCGGACTGTACCGGATGCAAGACAAAACGGATTTGAGTGAAACCAAAAATATTTAAATCTGTTAGTGAATACGTTTCTAAAGAATCTGAAAAATCGAATTTTCATAGCGGAAAGCAAAAGTTATGCCAAATGAATTTTCAGAAAGGTCGCTATGGAATTTATATAGCCCGTGAAATTGGCCATTTTGCATACGACCTCGGAATTCGACGAAACCACTTTTGTTGGATCCGGGATGTGAAATTATTGCTAGGTTTCAAATTTCATAATTTTTGAATCTAGTATGTGAGCGTGGCAAAGGAAAACGTGTTTTGGTCAATTATAGTTAAATTGGATCGACCAGAAATGGGCCTTTTTGCGAACGGTCTCAGAATTCGACGAAACTAGTTTTGTTGGGACCATATCGTCAAAACATAGCTAGATTTATTTTTCTGAAATTTTTCGAATCAGTTTGTGGCCCTGGCAAATTGAAATGTACGTTCAAATTGAATATTGAATGTTTTATATTTTAATTTGAAGGAAAACTGACTGAAACAGTCGAATGGGCCTATGAAACATATCCCATTGTGTTTGGAATGGGGGTAAAACGCTAGGGGCGACAGTCGTTGGGTTTAGATTGGTGGTCGTGGCAGAAAACCCCTTTTTAAAACCATCGGCCAATAGGATTATTTCTTCATAATTTAAAAATAAAAATAAAATCAAAAAAACCACTGAAGCCCTCGCGATCGACGACGGCCGACTTTCCTCCCTTCCCTTCCATTTTCTGGCGAATCCGTTCAACTTTAGCCCCCACTTCAGTTAAGGTTTTTGTAGTACTCCTCAAGGCCTTCAAATCCATACCACCCTCGACCTCCACCGTGCGCTGTGCCTCGAGAATCGAGCCCAGGAAGATCCAAACTTCCCGCCGCCGATACCCCCTCCTTGCCTGATCGAATTCAACGAAACCCCCGTTGCCGCGAAGCCCCTTCCACCCTCTTCGATGTCATACAACCTGATCGGGACGAAGTGCTACGGATTTCACGAATTTTCAAAACCTAGTATTGAACAGAAATAGAAAGGTACGACTGATTTTTAAATAAACTATTTAATAGCTGTTTAAAGCGCTACGGTTTTTGTTTTCACTGTAAAAATCATATCATTTTGCTGTGTTATCGAAATTCAGTGAAACAAGAGATAGTGGACTCGTGTGGACGTCTTCTACATTTTATAAGAGACCGCATATTTTTCTGAGCCTTCTGCTATTTTTGGTGGAGTGGAACCCAATGTGAGATTTCTAATTTATAAACGATACGGAAAACGAAGATGTATAAATTATATAGTCGATGTATGAGTTATATAAGCGTTGTACACCTCATGTATAAGCGTTGTATAAGTTGTATGTTCGATGTATAAGTTATATATGCGTTGTAAAAATTATATATGTGTTGAAATATAAGTGAATTGCTATGTACAAATATATATATATATATATATATATATATATATATATATATATATACGCCCCTCGTCCACAAACCATGGACGATATTTATTGGTTGTGATTGGTGTGAAAATTGATTGATTGCGAATGGTTGATGGGGATTGTTTGTGGTTGATATTGATTGATTGTGGTTGAAAAATACCCATTTGTGGTTGAGAAATATTTGGTTGAAACCACATAGGATTAGTTTGTGGAAATGAAATAAAAATATACATGCCGCCTGCGTGCGAACTAGATGCATGATCCCCATTGTCAAAAACCGCGAGGTTTTGAGGTAGAGCGAGGAGCCGTACTAGGGACGGTCCAAGATTTTGCATTTGAATGGTTCTCATGATTCAGGGTTAATCTAATGGTCCTAAATAACTTCCTACACCTATATATACATCCCTAACCTAATCTAAATCTCATATACAATTCTCTAGCCTCCATTGCTCTCTTCCTCTCTAAAAATAAATAAATCAATGGCGTCTCTACTCTGCTGAAACCTAAGCTAGGACTTGTGCTTCTTCTTCCTCCAATTCTGATTAGGATTAAAAGAGAACAGCTATAACACCTTTTTCTTTTAGAATCCAATCAAGGCAAGTGCAGTTATTTTCCAATATAAACTTTAATCATAATTGTGACATGATTGTAAATCTGAATTTGAGATTGTGTATGTTCTATTCTGATCTATTTTATTCTGTATCTCTTCTTCTTTCTGTTCGATAGCCAGGCTACTACGAGCCTGCGCCAATCTCCTAAGAGATTAACATACGCTAAAATATTTGGGACAATAAAATGAATAATGCATGAAATCGGCATGACCGATATGTGACTGATTTGAGGATAGAACATAGGTTGAACTTGGAACTTAGGACATAAATCTAAGGCATATAATTGAACCTATGACTTGAGTTTGTGGCATAAAGAATATTGAACATACGACTTGAGAAGTTGATTAATCTGTGACTGATTTAAGAAAAAGGACATAGGTTGTAAACTAGATTTAGATTTATGCATATTCTATGAATTGGAAGAAGAGGAACCATGGTATGTTAACATATGACTTGAGATAAGGAGAATATGGTTTAGGTATAAAGATTTACATTAAAGTAGGATATCTATCAAATGTGAATAATACCTAAGTAGGAGATTTTTGTCAATAGCTATATTTGGTATAATTTATATGTGAATCTTTTGTACTAGGCAAGTTGAACTAAATTGGGACATGTAAATTATGACCATAATCAGTGACATGCAAATTTAATGCAAACATGGGGTATATGATCATATTTTGAATCATGACTATTATTTATGCATGTGAACTTAGGCAAGATTTATAATTAGGCAAGATATGTTGTGAAACTTTAAGGAATGATAAAATCTGTTATATTTGCCTAATTTGCTAGTTCTGCTATATTTGCCTAATCTGCTTGTTCTGTTATATTGCTTAATCTGCTAGTTCTGCCCTACTGCCTAGTCTGCTAGATCTGTTCATCTGCCAAATCTGTTATCTGCTAAATCTGCTAGTTGCTTAATCTGCTGAATCCGTTAAGTCGCCTAAACTTGTTATCTGCTATGTCTGTTAAGTTGATATATTCAGTCTGTTATTGACATAATCTAAATTAGCTATGAATAATTGACATGTATATTAGGCGTGGGTATAAATGGTAAATCATTAATTAATTGGCCGCAAAGATAAACATGGCTAACTCAAGGTTAGAATGAGTTTGCGGCGTAATTCTGCCTGGAACCGCCCGGCATATTCCAGTGGCCGCAAACAATAGGTTCTAATGTGAGAAGTTAGCCATAACGTGCTTGAAACCCGAGGTTAGACTCAGTTTGCGACAGAAATCTGCCCGGAACCAACCGGCCTAACGAGTAGCCGCAAACTGTCAATCTAATGTGAGAGGTCTGGGCATTAATATTTAATTAATGAAAATCTGAGATAAATATGATGTCTAAAACGTGTTGGGCGGATAGGATTAAACCCATTAGATTGATGAAATTAATAAATCTGTTCCATGAATCTGTAGGCCCAATTACAAAGTTAGACAAATCTGTAAGTCTGTTAATCTGTAACTGGTTAATCGGTAAGTCTGTTAAATCTGTATATCTGATCCGTTAGTCTGAAAATTTGTCTGTGAACTGGTTGATCTGAATTCTGTATGTATGAACTTGTAAACAAGTTAATCTGAAATCTGTTAGTCTGGGGACACAAGGTTAGGAGGGGAATTACTTGTGTCATCTGTTGTTTGGGACCCATATTAGTCAATAACCCTTTCTGGTATCAAAACTTTGCCCAACAGTAGGTAGGGTCCGGGCACGCTTACTGAACTAATTATAAGTGGTTCATTCTGATAATGGCAAGGGGTGTTGATGGTGCGTTCCAACCGAGTCATGTGCGTGCATGGATCCCGGTCTGTCTCTGAGGATGTAAGACGCTGTGACATCTGTAAATAGGTCTGTGCCAATTGGTTGTCACTTTAGGGAGTGATACACCCTACTGTGGGGTCGACACAGGATATTTATGTATTAGGGAGCCGATCGCTTGGGGTAGGGTTTTAGGGTACACTTAGTTCTGTCTGTTTCTGTTGGTACCGTCTGTTTCTGTTGGGTGGTAACACCTGTCTGTTTCTGCGTGGTACCGTCTGTTTGGGTGGTAAAGGCCCATTACTAGTGTACACCTAATTCTACATTCTGTTTCCGTAGGGATTAATCTGTTTCTGCTTCTGTCTGTTTCTGATCGGGTAGTAAAGGCCCATTATTAGCATTCTGTTTCTGTTAAATTATTCTGTACCCGTTTCTGTTTCAGTTTAGACGTTAGGGTGACACCTAATTCGGTTATACTAGTATTAGTGCAGAGAAGTGTAAAGCAATAGCTTATATCATTATGTTCTTCTGTCATATCTACTACATCTGTTACAGTTATCTCTCATCCAGTTTTATTTTCATGTCATGTTATTATTATCTGTTCATAACTAAAAATCACTGGACTTGCCAGACTTTTGTCTGACCCTTGTTGTTTCGCCTCCTTTCTTCCGTTTCTCCCCCCCAGGTTTTGTAGAAGGGAATACTCCAGCTTGATCCAAATTTCTTCCGCTTGCAGTGCTTAAAGTATGGCTTGTCTTCTTCTGTGGGGATTATGATTTTAAGCTATGCATTCTGAAGGCTTTTGTACAAGACTGATATTTTGTACTTGAATTCTGATATTGTGATTTGAAAGGATGTAACCAAGCTTCTGTTGAAAAAAAGTTATAAATTTTTCAAATACTGTTTTATCTGTCTTGTAAGTTTTTGTTCTGTTTATTAAAATGCTCCACCAAAGTTAAGGCATTCCCTTGTGAGTAACCTTAACGGAGGTGGGGTGTTACACTTGGTATCAGAGCTGAAGGTTACCAGATTGGGTAAAGTTTTTGAAAACTCTTTTCAAAAAGGATTTAAAAAGGAAGTATTTTCAAAAGTAAAGCTTATTTTTGAAAAATAAAATAAATAATCCCCAAAAGCCATATATCTTTCTTTCGATTCTTTGTTTCGAGTTCCTTCCTCTTTCCCTTTTTTGAATCTCTTCCTCCGCGTATAGATGCTTTTTCTAAGGTATGTAAGGACTTCCGTGCGATGGGCGGAAAACCGCTTTATGGGACTGAGACGTTGTCGAGGCTAGAAGTTGGCTGAACGAAGTGGAGGACTTCTTGGTACCTTTGAGATAGACGATGGGAGGAAGGTTCAACCAGCTGCTTGGTTAATGAAGGATGAAGCTTCATTTTGGTGGAAGGTCATGAATGGAGAACGTACATGGGAGACATGGATAGGACACACGATAAGGAAGTGGATCCAAAGAAGGGCACTTGCTTCAACTGTGGTGAGATGGGACACTTCACTAGGGACTGCCCGACGAAACGAGGACAAGGGCAGAGGGCAGGACCAACTGCTGGAGGGAAGGCGAACACTTTCGAGGCTAGTGGATAGGATAGGATTTGGAAAACTTTCTGTAGGAGGTTTAATTTCTTTATCTGATTGTTGAGTTAAAACTCTTTCTGATTCTGGTATTCTGATTCTGTAATCGATACTCTGCACTTTAATACTAGTATTGTTTCTGATTCCACTGTAGACTCAAACCTATAAGGGTTATGACTCATCTGTTTATGATAGATTGGGGTTTGAGGGATATCTGTGTTAGACGTCAAGTATGCCGCATACATTCTGAGTTTTTGTGGGATATGATTTTATCATGCTTAGCTTCCTAAGAATCATCAGGGAACCTGATCTGTACCAGTAGTTTATAAATATTTGAATAATTCTGCTTTCCAGATTTGACATTGTCTAAAGGAGGTAATCCTCTGGGTGTCAATCTGATGTTGATTTCGTTCTTCGGGGTTGATACTTAGGGGAATTATTTTCTCAACCAATGTCTAATCGGAACCAAGTCTTTGTCTTATCTGTACCTGCTTCCATCATTCGACTTTATCCTATCGATCAAATCTTCGAACTTTAGGTAGAAACTAATGGGTGTAAACATGTGTTTGAGACATGTTATGTTTGATGGTTGCAAGTGGATGCAAGTGGTTGCTAGTGGTTGCTCGTGCATGCATATACACACACTAGGCACTAGATCGGCTCAAAAACACTCTCATACTGCATATGGATGTGTGTGCATTTTTCAATTTTTGTGGATGCAGAATGATTGACTCCTCACATGGATGTTGCATTTGGATGAATGGTTATGCACTCATATAGAAATGATGTGTATCAAATAGGATTTCTTGCATACATATTTGGACTCATGACACTAACATGATTCGCATTAAGGAGGTCAACTGGATCAGTAGACCGCCTGATTTTGCATTAGATAAGAAACATATACACACACTTTGCATATGTTCATACGGCATTAGAAACCTAGGACAATGGATGCCTGTGATTGAATGGTTGAGTAGATGGATGTTAGGATACATTCTTCTTAACTTGAAGATTTCGGGGACGAAATCCTTTAAGGAGGGGAGAATGTAACACCCCGTATTTTCTGAGAATATTAAAAAAATGGTTAATTATGAAGAAGTTATTAAGTCTTGAAGTTTGTATGCATATGAGAGAAATATATATAGATATATATATAAATTAAATAAATAAACATGCAAAAAAGGTTCAAAACAGCGAATTGGGAGGGGGAATAACCGAACCGGCCCATTTTTAAGGTCGACCCAAGCCCTGCTGGGTCGACTAGGGGTTAATCCAGGGTGTTTGGCTGTCATCCCGTGGGCCGATTCGCTCAAATGCAGATTTTGCATTTGAATGGTTCTCATGACTCAAGGTTAATCTAATGGTCCTAAATAACTTCCTACACATATATATACATCCCTAACCTAAACCTAAATCTCATATATAATTCTCTAGCCTCCATTGCTCTCTTCCTCTCTAAAAATAAATAAATCAATGGTGTCTCTACTCTGCTGAAACCTAAGCTAGGACTTGTGCTTCTTCTTCCTCCAATTCTGATTAGGATTAAAAGAGAACGGCTAGAGCACCTTTTTCTTTTATAATCCAACCAAGGAAAGTGCAGTTATTTTCCGATATAAACTTTAATCATAATTGTGACATGATTGTAAATCTGAATTTGAGATTGTGTATGTTCTATTCTGATCTATTTTATTCGGTATCTCTTCTTCTTTCTGTTCTATAGCCAGGCTACCACGAGCCTACGCCAATCTCCTAAGAGATTAACATATGCTAAAATATTTGGGACAATAAAATGAATAATGCATGAAATGGGCATGACCGATATGTGACTGATTTGAGGAAAGAACATAAGTTGAACTAGGAACTTAGGACATAAATCTAAGGCATATAATTGAACCTATGACTTGAGTTTGTGGCATAAAGAATATTGAACATACGACTTGAGAAGTTGATTAATCTGTGACTGATTTAAGAAAAAGGACATAGGTTGTAAACTAGATTTAGATCTATGCATATTCTGTGAATTGGAAGAAGAGGAACCATGGTATGTTAACATATGACTTGAGATAAGGAGAATATGGTTTAGGTATAAAGATTTACATTAATGTAGGATATCTATCAAATGTGAATAATACCTAAGTAGGAGATTTTTGTCAACAGCTATATTTGGTATAATTTATATGTGAATCTTTTCTACTAGGCAAGTTGAACTAAATTAGGACATGTAAATTATGACCATAATCTGTGATATGCAAATTTAATGCAAACATGGGGTATATGATCATATTGTGAATCATGACTATTATTTATGCATGTGAACTTAGGCAAGATTTATAATTAGGCAAGATATGTTGTGAAACTTTAAGGAATGATTAAATCTGTTATATTTGCCAAATTTGCTAGTTCTGCTATATTTGCCTAATCTGCTAGTTCTGTTATTTGCTTAATCTGCTAGTTCTGCCCTACTGCCTAGTCTACTAGATCTGTTCATCTACCAAATCTGTTATCTGCTAAATCTGCTAGTTGCTTAATCTGCTGAATCTGTTAAGTCGCCTAAACCTGTTATCTGCTATGTCTGTTAAGTTGATATATTCAGTCTGTTATTGACATAATCTGAATTAGCTATGAATAATTGACATGTATATTAGGCGTGGGTATAAATGGTAAATCATTAATTAATTGGCCGTAAAGATAAACATGGCTAACTCGAGGTTAGAATGAGTTTGCAGCGTAATTCTGCCTGGAACCGCCCGGCATATTCCAGTGGCCACAAACAATAGGTTCTAATGTGAGAAGTTAGTCATAACGTGCTTGAAACCCGAGGTTAGACTCAGTTTACGACAGAAATCTGCCCGGAACCAACCGGCTTAACCAGTAGCCGCAAACTGTCAGTCTAATGTGAGAGGTCTGGGCATTAATATTTAATTAATGAAAATCTGAGATAAATATGATGTCTAAAACGTGTTGGGCGGATAGGATTAAACCCACTAGACTGATGAATTTAATAAATCTGTTCCGTGAATCTGTAGGCCCAATTACAAAGTTAGACAAATCTGTAAGTCTGTTAATCTGTAACTGGTTAATCGGTAAGTCTGTTAAATCTGTATATCTGATCCGTTAGTCTGAAAATTTGTTTGTGAACTGGTTGATCTGAATTCTGTATGTCTGAACTTGTAAACAAGTTAATCTGAAATCTGTTAGTCTGGGGACACAAGGTTAGGAGGGGAATTACTTGTGTCATCTGTTGTTTGGGACCCATATCAGTCAGTAACCCTTTCTGGTATCAAAACTTTGACCCAATAGTAGGTAGGGTCCGGGCACGCTTACTGAATTAATTATAAGTAGTTCATTCTGATAATGGCGAGGGGTGTTGATGGTGCGTTCCAACCGAGTCATGTGCGTGCATGGATCCCGGTCTGTCTCTGAGGATGTAAGACGCTGTGACATCTGTAAATAGGTCTGTGCTAATTGGTTGTCACTTTATGGAGTGATACTCCCTACTGTGGGGTCGACACAGGGTATTTATGTATTAGGGAGCCGATCGCTTGGGGTAGGGTTTTAGGGTACACTTAGTTCTGTCTGTTTCTGTTGGTACCGTCTGTTTCTGTTGGGTGGTAACACCTGTCTGTTTCTGCGTGGTACCGTCTGTTCGGGTGGTAAAGGCCCATTACTAGTGTACACCTAATTCTACATTTTGTTTCCGTAGGGATTAATCTGTTTCTGCTTCTGTCTGTTTCTGATCGGGTAGTAAAGGCCCATTATTAGCATTCTGTTTCTGTTAAATTATTCTGTACTCGTTTCTGTTTCAGTTTAGACGTTAGGGTGACACCTAATTCGGTTATACTAGTATTAGTGTAGAGAAGTGTAAAGCAATAACTTATATCATTCTGTTCTTCTGTCATATCTGCTACATCTGTTACAGTTATCTCTCATCCAGATTTATTTTCTTGTCATGTTATTATTATCTGTTCATAATTGAAAATTGAAACGACCCAAATTTCCGTACACTTTGAGTTGACTAATAACACCACACGTCCAACCCAAATTGCACAGAAACACGAATCATTATTAGAAAGAAGTTAGAGGATGAGAAATAGAACGAAAGAAATATTAGAATAGAAGAAAACGAAGATCACAAACTCACAGCGGAACGAACAAAATATATTAGATAACACAAACTTTGAAATACCAAAACAGTAAATGTATATACATACCATTATCAGAGCACAGCAGTTATTCCTGGAACAGCTATAAACACCTGTTTCCAGATACAAAATAGTACACAGCGGAAAATATGATAGTCTATAGCTAACCGGTGAAGCCTCCTGCTCCAAGCTCTCCAAGTCTATATGTAAAATCCTGACTACTTGACTGCCCGTACAAATTTGGGCACCCAAGAGTTTAGGGAAAACAAAACAAAATAAAACTCTGGGTCAGTCATGGGACTGGTGTGAGTAAACTCAAATCATTTGGTTTAACCTTTCAAAATCCTTTTCAAAGAAAAGATAATCGTAAGACCAATCCACACATAAATACGGATGGCTTTTACCTTACGATAACCCAAAACACTTTGGAAATCATATATTATATGATATTATAATAATGTCTAATCACAAGTAATTAAAATCTAGTAGAACGCTTACATCTCACGCTCTACATACATAATATACAAATCAAACTCGCGGGCACTTATTGGAGATTTGATTCCAACTTGACAAGGTATGGGACCACCTTCCGTACGTGTATCTCTAGAGGCGAATACACTGGGTTCAACAAGAACATCTTGCAACCCGACCCACACATGACCGACCACTCATTTCGCTTGAGTGTATCGAATGTATATCACCAACGGTTGGGATCAGCAACCGTCTCCCGAAATGGGACAGCATCGATAGATTTAAGAACAAAAGGAATTTCTCTAGATAGGTGATCATACATCCTAATGGGTGCGACCCACATAGCCATGTTGCCTGCCCGATTTTTGTCCAATTCCGGGTTGATGAGGCTTGAGGTTTGAATTATCTTCCAGAACATCTGGCCATCATTCACTTTGAATGCCACATCGTCAGATCCATCGGAAATCACTAATTGATTCCCACAAAAATACTCAGATTGTTAGGCTAAAGAAGCTTCCCTTCTATGCCCCAACTTCGTACGTTTGAAGGAATCAACGTAGGTAACCCCCTTTGGAAATACTCTGTCAGACTCTCGTCCATACAAGTTGTCCTGAGTCTGGACAACCCGAAGGCACTATCCCGTAAACAGGATAGCCCTTGCATAACTCCGTCTTCAATTTTCTTTAGCATAAGTTGCTTCATAACGCTTACGCCAATACGGAGTGGTTTTCAGATATCAAATCTGATCCCGGTCTCTCCATATTGACAACGAAGGTATATAAAAAAAAATAAAACTTTGATAGTCGGTGATTTAACTATCAAAGAAACATCCATACAATCAACGGTCCTATTTCCAAATGGAAATTCTATCAATCAAGCATCAAACAACACTGGGCCCTTTTTATATTAGTTCTTTATTACATTATCATTTCCAATTCCCATTTTCCACCTTTCGTGTTCTTTCAAAGCTCTATTTTCTCTTCTGATTATTGGGAAACATTTCCAATATATATAATTCCTTTATTGAGAAAATATCTTTTACTCCAGTTAGAAAACATTTCTAAATCCTTTGAATTAACTGATGTTATAAACATCGTTATTATAACTCAAATCATAAATCATTCGTTAACTAATGATATCACTAACCAACCCTTGCTATCGAGCCTTAACCATTTCTCCGTCAATAATGCAGTCAGTCAAGTTGGGGTATAATTACCTCTCAGACCTTAACTGAACGACATTCTTAACTTTGAAATAGTCAGAGCTCACAACTTTAAACCAAGCATTGCTTATGCGACTCTCGGATTTGATCTACGAACACAACTTCTTTATAAAAATATTGATTATAACGGTAGCGTTATAATCGCTGTCTTCAAATGTTTGATTTATAAAACATTGCTTTTAACAACAGCGTTAAAACCGCTGTCTAGCATTATAGAACACTTATCATAACCATAGCATTAAGATTGCTATTAAAACAGTTATTATAACGGCAGCGTTAAAATTGCTATTTAGATTTACCAAGACATTTATTATAACAGCAGCGTCTAAAATTGCTGTATAGATTTACAACATCTATTATAACAACAGCGCTAAAATCGCTGTTTAGTTTTATAAAAGCATTTCTTACAAAGACAGCGTTATAATCGCTGTTTAAAATTATAAAAGCATTTCTTATAACAACAGCGTTATGATTGCTGTTTTGAATAAAATACCGTGTGCGACGCACACGCTTCCGTTGTTCTTTTTAAAAGATAGTCAAAATATCTGGATTTAAACAATGCAGACATTTATCATTCTATTTGTCGAAACCCATAAGATAAAGAGTATATAAGGATAAAAATCCGGTTTCCACCTTCTTTACAACAAGATTTCTTCCTTGGATTTTTATTCCAAAAATCCAAAATGTTTAACACAAAACCATCTGCTGTGTTTTTTCCTTATAAATATTTCACTTGCAAAATACTTCCTCTGAACCATTATCCACTTTAATCCTGAATATATTTCTTTTATATATAATCTTTTGATTTCATACTTATACATATTCTCTTAAACCCCAAATTCTATTTATAACTTCTATTCTGAGTCTTGCAAACAAATCTGATTTTTATTCCAATCGTTTAAAAATCTTGTTTATGATTTGCTTTATACTCTGCTAAGTTCAAATCCCATCTCAAATATTGATTTCAAATCTAATTTCCACTTTTCCATACAAATTTAAATAAAGCATTTATATTCAATTTATTCAATGATTATAAACTCGTTTAAAAACAACTTCTTCTTTTAATAAAACAAGTTTCTACTTTTTAATTCCATTCAAAATTTAATTCCTCTTTTGGAAATAAGTTCTCTTTTTAAACCTCAATTTTCTTTTCTATATTCGAAAATCTTTTACGGTATTTAAAATAACTAGATTTCCAGTGTCAGGGTGATTCAACATAGTACAATCCATCATCGTATACACATCACCATAAATAACAAACGGTAATATAAATGTTGAGGGATCCAGTTGGATCCCTCCAACCTGTTTCCCTGCATCCACAGATGTTAATAACATCAATAAGATTATTTCACATCAATATGAAATATCAGAACTAAAGATCAATCAACGATGTAATCATATCAACCAATTTAATCAACCATTCAACCAAGCAACCATTGCATAGTATAAATTAAATTTAAAATTCGTTTATATAAAAATATAAATGAAGCAGAGTTAGTGAGTTTACTCACCTTGGTCGCAGTTCACGGTTCTGCCTTTATTTCGTTTACAATCAAACAAGTGTTTGATTTTATCACGAAAATCCAATAGCTCGTCTCTCAGCCATGTCAATTCCATAACGTATATCTCTTTGTTACGATCATATCGTGACCGGTCTGGTTCAACTCTGTTTATGAATGGTAAAGTTAAATGTTTAAAATTTATTTTGGAATTAACATAACCCAATCCATCATTAACTAAACTACTTATTTTAATTACCGTTTTTTTTAAGAAAGTTAATCCCGCTGTTTATTACTTCCACTCCAGGGAATCTTTCTGTGCTATTTCATCAACTTGTAACACATCTCCTAATTCAAACCTCCATCCCAAAAACCCACTCAAATCATCACCGAGCAATTCTAGTTAATCATCCTTAACCATGTAATTATTTTTTTAATTACCTTGCCCAATTTTTACTCTAAATCAATGATAATCATACCGTTAACCACTGGTGTAAACTTCTCCAGGCCACGAAAATTCTTTCTTCACTTCCTTAATTCTATCCGTAACCGCTCCTCACACGTTCACCTCATTCCTTCTGCCATAAAACTAACTCCTCATATTTATACCAAGTTCAGACAACATAAAAACCAAATTTGTTGACTTACTTCTTTTCGGAACCTCCTACACTTCATTACTAGCAGCACAAACTCACGTCTAAGTTGAAACAAGCATCCAGGACCGCTCCTCCACAAGCCGTTCCACGCTGGCTTCAACCACCTCACCACAATTTCAGTTCGCACCCCACTAACGCCGACCATCGGCCACAACTGAACCTCGGACCACCGCCGGTCGACTCGCAACTTTCCCTCCTACCTTCCGTCTCCAGGTCCCAACACCCATCTCCGATGAAGATGCTCAATGGCCTCGCTGAGATTATGAACAACGACAGTATACCTTTTTACCTTACTGTCGAGACTTGAGGTATTAAAAGGAAGCTTTGGCTTCCAAGAAATCAACCAATCCAGTTCGGAATAAGTTTATTTGATATACAAAGATCCGATCTTTGTTTTTACTAGGACCAGCGAAATGAAAAATGAAGTGTGTGGAGTTTGGGGATTTAGGGATTTGGCCTGATGGTTTCATTTATAATAGGAGACAGCTTGATCTCCACGAAAATGAGATATCGTGACTGCCACGGATATGAAAAACTTGGAGAGCACACTTTGTAGCAGCGTGGAGAACACGGTTTATAAACGTGATAACCAAGTGATAGATTTTGCCAGCTGTTGATTTTAATAGTTAAAGTAGAATTTTATTATTTTTATATTATAACGAAACTTCGCGGTGAAGTATCACGTAAAACTAACCATAGTTGACTTCTGTTTACTGATAAAAAAGCTAATCTTGTTGTAAAAAGGTATTCTGAACATAATGGGACAAGTTTCGTCGTAATCCGACTTCGTTTGAAAAAAATTTCCTTTAAAAAACCGAAAATACATACGCATTTTAATTTTTTCAATGTCACCAGATAAATCGAATCAACTTGAAACTGCGAAGTCTGATAATAACTTTTCGATACGAACCCAACGACACTAATTTCGTCGCATTCTGAGACTGTTGCCCCGGTAGGCCCTTTTTAACGTGCACCGCACTGCCCTTTTTGAACACCAAATTTTCCCGTCTCTAAAAATAACAAACTATATACCTACCCTGACTATAATCGACGCTACGAACTCAACGGAATTGGTTTCATGGCTTAATTCGATCGTCTGTTCAGGTTACACTCGAATATCGCTTTATTCAGTTGAATTAATTTAATTGCACTGAACGAGCGTTTACGGCTACCGTGGTCACATACGACATCGGTTTTCCACGCCACTCACCACCGTATAATAATTTAACGATACGGTCCCAATGAAACTGATTTCGTCGAAAACAGAGTCCGTTTGCAAAACGGCTATTTTAACGCGTATATTTTAAATAACGATTTCCACAGCGACTATTTCAAAATTTGATTTGGCCATAACTTCCTATTTATAACATGAAATATGGATTTTTTCTCTTTCATATGAAAATTATAATAAATACGGTTCCAACGTGTCTTGTTTCACAGAAATTCGACTTATATCGGATCCTGTATCCTCAGTTGAAGTTCAAAACTCTATATTACGAACTGCCGCGCCATTTCGAACTCGTTTTATAATTATATTATAAATTAACGTTCAAACTTCGTTTTTAATCAATAAATTCCTATATGTAATTCAATTAAATTTTTTTAAAACAAATTTAAATATTCAGAATTCAACGGCCGAAAAATCCTGGTCGTTACATTCCTTCCCCCTTAAAATAATTTCGTCCTCGAAATTGCTAAGGTAGGAAAAGATGCCACATACCCTATTACCTAGGTCCAAAAATCCTTTTGGTTTACTTCTTGACTTCAGTTTAACTGGACCAATTTATTTCAATTAAAATATTTATTTATTCTTACTAACGAAAATTTTCAAAAATTCTAATAATTTTTCTAACACTTTAAATTCTGAAAAAATTTCGGCAGCATCTCCTCTGCACGGCTCAATCGGCACAACCACAACTCGCCTTTCTAGGCCTTCTCCAATCCAAAAGAAAATCAAAAAGCCAAACGGCTTGCCTCATAGGCTCATAAAACCATCAAACCCAAGTAATATTGTAAACATGTACCTTTTTGTCGGGCATACTTCTATCTCTTCCCTTTGTTTCCATTCAATATCTGCTCAGCATACATATATTCATTTCCAGTTGGTTTCAAATCAATCCAACTTCCAGTTTGAAATCTCTAATCAACTTCTGATTAGTTCACTTCCATCCTATCGATTCCACTTGGTCTTCATTTCAGAATCAATTCACTTATTCGGTTTGAGTTTCAATTTCCATTTAACTTAAGTTAAATTTCCATCCATTTGATACATTTTTACCATTTCAACTTATTTAACTTAGACAAGTTAAATTTTAATTTCAGAATTCAAATTCCTGGGTTTTATTTCAAATTAGTTTGAAATAACATATATTTATACACATATTTATAATCAACTGAATTCAAAACATTTGAATTTCTAAAACAACTTTATATTTGTCAAACAAATTTCCATTAACAAACCTATTATGGTAGCAATCCATCACTTAGAAACTCGAAAATGAATACCGATAATGTCGCGACCCATTATCAGAATTATTTTCTCGCCCCTGAAGTGATTTTAGTGCTTAATCACTTTCAAAATCCATTCAAAATCATTTTTATACAAAAAATCCTTCAAAGTAATGTGATATTACTTTATAATATTTTAGAAAATATTTTCTAAACGCCCAAAAATTTAATTCCCATTCTGGTTTGATTAAATTCTAGTTTATCTTGGTTATACAACCATTTCAATATTCACAATTCCATTTGATTGTAATAACAGTCGACACATCCAAGAATTTCAAAAAATTATCCCTTTTATATTGAAAATATCCTTTGGGCAAAATTATATCATTTACCCACTTTAAAACAATACTACGTCGAATTGTTCTGTTCGAGAGTTTAGAAACACCTATCGATACGGTTGTACATCCTGTATCGACCAGAATTTATAAATCACTCAACAAACCAACCAGCACAATATAAAGCAATTTTATATCAAATCTACAAATACGTGCTCATATATATATACACTCAAACTCAATCTAGGGTATTACTAACCCCATTTCTATTGAGTCACGCCAAAGAGCCAAGGTAATCACTTAACCTTAAGCTCTGATACCAAATGAAACGACCCAAATTTGCGTACACTTTGAGTTGACTAATAACACCACACGTCCAACCCAAATTGCACAGAAACACGAATCATTATTAGAAAGAAGTTAGAGGATGAGAAATAGAACGAAAGAAATATTAGAATAGAAGAAAACGAAGATCACAAACTCACAGCGGAACGAACAAAATATATTAGATAACACAATCTTTGAAATACCAAAACAGTAAATGTATATACATACCATTATCAGAGCACAGCAGTTATTCCTGGAACAGTTATAAACACCTGTTTCCAGATACAACATAGTACACAGCGGAAAATATGATAGTCTATAGCTAACTGGTGAAGCCTCCTGCTCCAAGCTTTCCAAGTCTATCTGTAAAATCCTGACTACTTGACTGCCCGTACAAATATGGGCACCTAAGAGTTTAGGGATAACAAAACAAAATAAAACTCTGGGTCAATCATGGGACTGGTGTGAGTAAACTCAAATCATTTGGTTTAACCTTTCAAAATCCTTTTCAAAGAAAAGATAATCGTAAGACCAATCCACACATAAATACGGATGGCTTTTACCTTACGATAACCCAAAACACTTTGGAAATCATATATTATCTGATATTATAATAATGTCTAATCACAAGTAATTAAAATCTAGTAGAACGCTTAGATCTCACGCTCTACATACATAATATACAAATCAAACTCGCGGGCACTTATTGGAGATTTGATTCCAACTTGACAAGGTATGGGACCACCTTCCGAACGTGTATCTCTAGAGGCGAATACACTGGGTTCAACAAGAACATCTTGCAACCCGGCCCACACATGACCGATCACTCATTTCGCTTGAGTGTATCGAATGTATATCACCAACGGTTGGGATCAACAGCCGTCTCCCGAAATGGGACAACATCGATAGATTTAAGAACAAAAGGAATTTCTCTAGATAGGTGATCATACATCCTAATGGGTGCGACCCACATAGCCATGCTGCCTGCCCGATTTTTGTCCAATTCCGGGTTGATGAGGCTTGAGGTTTGAATTATCTTCCAGAACATCTGGCCATCATTCACTTTGAATGCCACATCGTCAGATCCATCGGAAATCACTAATTGATTCCCACAAAAATACTCAGATTGTTAGGCTAAAGAAGCTTCCCTTCTATGCCCCAACTTCGTACGTTTGAAGGAATCAACGTACGTAACCCCCTTTGGAAATACTCTGTCAGACACTCGTCCATACAAGTTGTCCTGAGTCTGGACAACCCGAAGGCACTATCCCGTAAACAGGATAGCCCTTGCATAACTCAGTCTTCAATTTTCTTTAGCATATGTTGCTTCATAACGCTTACGCCAATACGGAGTGGTTTTCAGATATCAAATCTGATCCCGGTCTCTCCATATTGACAACGAAGGTATATAAAAAAAATAAAACTTTGATAGTCGGTGATTTAACTATCAAAGAAACATCCATACAATCAACGGTCCTATTTCCAAATGGAAATTCTATCAATCAAGCATCAAACAACACTGGGCCCTTTTTATATTAGTTCTTTATTACATTATCATTTCCAATTCCCATTTTCCACCTTTCGTGTTCTTTCAAAGCTCTATTTTCTCTTCTGATTATTGGGAAACATTTCCAATATATATAATTCCTTTATTGGTAAAATATCTTTTACTCCAGTTAGAAAACATTTCTAAATCCTTTGAATTAACTGATGTTATAAACATCGTTATTATAACTCAAATCATAAATCATTCGTTAACTAACGATATCACTAACCAACCCTTGCTATCGAGCCTTAACCATTTCTCCGTCAATAATGCAGTCAGTCAAGTTGGGGTATAATTACCTCTCAGACCTTAACTGAACGACATTCTTAACTTTGAAATAGTCAGAGCTCACAACTTTAAACCAAGCATTGCTTACGCGACTCTCGAATTTGATCTACGAACACACCTTCTTTATAAAATATTGATTATAACGGTAGCGTTATAATCGCTGTCTTCAAATGTTTGATTTATAAAACATTGCTTTTAACAACAGCGTTAAAACCGCTATCTAGCATTATAGAACACTTATCATAACCATAGCATTAAGATTGCTATTAAAACAGTTATTATAACGGCAGCGTTAAAATTGCTATTTAGATTTACCAAGACATTTATTATAACAGCAGCGTCTAAAATTGCTGTATAGATTTACAACATCTATTATAACAACAGCGCTAAAATCGCTGTTTAGTTTTATAAAAGCATTTCTTACAAAGACAGCGTTATAATCGCTGTTTAAAATTATAAAAGCATTTCTTATAACAACAGCGTTATGATTGCTGTTTTGAATAAAATACCGTGTGCGACGCACACGCTTCCGTTGTTCTTTTTAAAAGATAGTCAAAATATCTGGATTTAAACAATGCAGACATTTATCATTCTATTTGTCGAAACCCATAAGATAAAGAGTATATAAGGATAAAAATCCGGTTTCCACCTTCTTTACAACAAGATTTCTTCCTTGGATTTTTATTCCAAAAATCCAAAATGTTTAACACAAAACCATCTGCTGTGTTTTTTCCTTATAAATATTTCACTTGCAAAATACTTCCTCTGAACCATTATCCACTTTAATCCTGAATATATTTCTTTTATATATAATCTTTTGATTTCGTACTTATACATATTCTCTTAAACCCCAAATTCTATTTATAACTTCTATTCTGAGTCTTGCAAACAAATCTGATTTTTATTCCAATCGTTTAAAAATCTTGTTTATGATTTGCTTTATACTCTGCTAAGTTCAAATCACATCTCAAATATTGATTTCAAATCTAATTTCCACTTTTCCATACAAATTTAAATAAAGCATTTATATTCAATTTATTCAATGATTATAAACTCGTTTAAAAACAACTTCTTCTTTTAATAAAACAAGTTTCTACTTTTTAATTCCATTCAAAATTTAATTTCTCTTTTGGAAATAAGTTCTCTTTTTAAACCTCAATTTTCTTTTCTATATTCGAAAATCTTTTACGGTATTTAAAATAACTAGATTTCCAGTGTCAGGGTGATTCAACATAGTACAATCCATCATCGTATACACATCACCATAAATAACAAACGGTAATATAAATGTTGAGGGATCCAGTTGGATCCCTCCAACCTGTTTCCCTGCATCCACAGATGTTAATAACATCAATAAGATTATTTCACATCAATATGAAATATCAGAACTAAAGATCAATCAACGATGTAATCATATCAACCAATTTAATCAACCATTCAACCAAGCAACCATTGCATAGTATAAATTAAATTTAAAATTCGTTTATATAAAAATATAAATGAAGCAGAGTTAGTGAGTTTACTCACCTTGGTCGCAGTTCACGGTTCTGCCTTTATTTCGTTTACAATCAAACAAGTGTTTGATTTTATCACGAAAATCCAATAGCTCGTCTCTCAGCCATGTCAATTCCATAACGTATATCTCTTTGTTACGATCATATCGTGACCGGTCTGGTTCAACTCTGTTTATGAATGGTAAAGTTAAATGTTTAAAATTTATTTTGGAATTAACATAACCCAATCCATCATTAACTAAACTACTTATTTTAATTACCGTTTTTTTTAAGAAAGTTAATCCCGTTGTTTATTACTTCCACTCCAGGGAATCTTTCTGTGCTATTTCATCAACCTGTAACACATCTCCTAATTCAAACCTCCATCCCAAAAACCCACTCAAATCATCACCGAGCAATTCTAGTTAATCATCCTTAACCATGTAATTATTTTTTTAATTACCTTGCCCAATTTTTACTCTAAATCAATGATAATCATACCGTTAACCACCGGTGTAAACTTCTCCAGGCCACGAAAATTCTTTCTTCACTTCCTTAATTCTATCCGTAACCGCTCCTCACACGTTCACCTCATTCCTTCTGCCATAAAACTAACTCCTCATATTTATACCAAGTTCAGACAACATAAAAACCAAATTTGTTGACTTACTTCTTTTCGGAACCTCCTACACTTCATTACTAGCAGCACAAACTCACGTCTAAGTTGAAACAAGCATCCAGGACCGCTCCTCCACAAGCCGTTCCACGCTGGCTTCAACTACCTCACCACAATTTCAGTTCGCACCCCACTAACGCCGACCATTGGCCACAACTGAACCTCGGACCACCGCCGGTCGACTCGCAACTTTCCCTCCTACCTTCCGTCTCTAGGTCCCAACACCCATCTCCGATGAAGATGCTCATTGGCCTCGCTGAGATTATGAACAACGACAGTATACCTTTTTACCTTACTGTTGAGACTTGAGGTATTAAAAGGAAGCTTTGGCTTCCAAGAAATCAACCAATCCAGTTCGGAATAAGTTTATTTGATATACAAAGATCCGATCTTTGTTTTTACTAGGACCAGCGAAATGAAAAATGAAGTGTGTGGAGTTTGGGGATTTAGGGATTTGGCCTGATGGTTTCATTTATAATAGGAGACAGCTTGATCTCCACGAAAATGAGATATCGTGACTGCCACGGATATGAAAAACTTGGAGAGCACACTTTGTAGCAGCGTGGAGAACACGGTTTATAAACGTGATAACCAAGTGATAGATTTTGCCAGCTGTTGATTTTAATAGTTAAAGTAGAATTTTATTATTTTTATATTATAACGAAACTTCGCGGTGAAGTATCACGTAAAACTAACCATAGTTGACTTCTGTTTACTAATGAAAAAGCTAATCTTGTTGTAAAAAGGTATTATGAACATAATGGGACAAGTTTCGTCGTAATCCGACTTCGTTTGAAAAAATTTCCTTTAAAAAACCGAAAGTACATACGCATTTTAATTTTTTCAAGGTCACCAGATAAATCGAATCAACTTGAAACTGCGAAGTCTGATAATAACTTTTCGATACGAACCCAACGACACTAATTTCGTCGCATTCTGAGACTGTTGCCCCGGTAGGCCCTTTTTAACGTGCACCGCACTGCCCTTTTTGAACACCAAATTTTCCCATCTCTAAAAATAACAAACTATATACCTACCCTGACTATAATCGACGCTACGAACTCAACGGAATTGGTTTCGTGGCTTAATTCGATCGTCTGTTCAGGTTACACTCGAATATCGCTTTATTCAGTTGAATTAATTTAATTGCACTGAACGAGCGTTTACGGCTACCGTGGTCACATACGACATCGGTTTTCCACGCCACTCACCACCGTATAATAATTTAATGATACGGTCCCAATGAAACTGATTTCGTCGAAAACAGAGTCCGTTTGCAAAACGGCTATTTTAACGCGTATATTTTAAATAACGATTTCCACAGCGACTGTTTCAAAATTTGATTTGGCCATAACTTCCTATTTATAACATGAAATATGGATTTTTCTCTTTCATATGAAAATTATAATAAATACGGTTCCAACGTGTCTTGTTTCACAGAAATCCGACTTATATCGGATCCTGTATCCTCAGTTGAAGTTCAAAACTTTATATTACGAACTGCCGCGCCATTTCGAACTCGTTTTATAATTATATTATAAATTAACGTTCAAACTTCGTTTTTAATCAATAAATTCCTATATGTAATTCAATTAAAATTTTTTAAAACAAATTTAAATATTCAGAATTCAACGGCCGAAAAATCCAGGTCGTTACAAAAATCACTGGACTTGCCAGACTTTTGTCTGACCCTTGTTGTTTCGCCTCCTTTCTTCCGTTCCCCCCCCCCCCCCCCCCCCAGGTTTTGTAGAAGGGAATACTCCAGCTTGATCCAAATTTCTTCCGCTTGCAGTACTTAAAGTATGGCTTGTCTTCTTCTGTGGGGATTATGATTTTAAACTATGCATTCTGAAGGCTTTTGTACAAGACTGATATTTTGTACTTGAATTCTGATATTGTGATTTGAAAGGATGTAACCAAGCTTCTATTGAATTAAAGTTATAAATTTTTCAAGTACTGTTTTATCTGTCTTGTAAGTTTCTGTTCTGTTTGCTCCACCAAAGTTAAGGCATTCCCTTGTGAGTGACCTTAATGGAGGTGGGGTGTTACACCCCCCAGGTTCGCGGGGTGGGAATACAGCTTAGTTCGGATCTTACCAAGCTCCAAGGCTCTTTCATGTATGGCTTGGATTTCTCTTGGCTATGGCTTGCTTTGCTTTATTGGGGAATACTACAGTTTTTTTTTTTTTTTGCTTCTTTGTTTTTGAGCAAGGCAGATACTTTAACTATGTAATTGGGTATTGGAAGTTGATGGGCTTTTATTGTAAACGATTATATTTAATAAATGATTTTAAGTACTTCCACTTTACCTTCCGCTGTTTTATATATGTCTGTCTAGTAATATTTCTGTTCCAGTACCCATAATGCTCCATTGAAGTTAAGGCATTCCCTTTGTGAGTGACCTTAATGGATGTGGGGTGTTACAAAGATATACTCCACCAGCTCCACACGTTTCTTGTTTCATAGAAATCCGGCTTAAAACGAATCCTGTACATTCGTTTGAAGTTCGAATCGCCAATTTACGAACTGCAGTGCCATTTCGAGCTCGATTTTAATTATAATATAGTTATACGTTCAAACTATCGTTCAAATAATATATTCGTTATTCTAATTCAATTCTAAACTGAATTAAATATCACAGATGATCCAGCTCACAACATATCGTCATTTCAGCCAATTCTGATTATTTCAGAATTAAATATATTATTTAATTTATTATTTTAATTAAATATTCACCATTATTTAATTCAACGACCATTAAATACTCTAATTCACTATATAAATAATTAAATAAATTAATTATAATACCTCTGCCAATGCGGGTCATTACAATCTTCCCCACTTAAAATAATTTCGTCCTCGAAATTGCTAAGGTAGAGAACTACCCTATCGACTGGTTAGAAGATATTTGTTCACTTTTTAACTCCAGTTTTCAACTGGACAAATTTAATTTCAATTAAATTATTATTTAATTCTTATCAATGAAAATTTTCAAAAATCCGTAAAATTTTCTAACACCTTAATTTTTTTGAAAAATTTCGCCAGCACCTCCTTTGTATTGGTCAATCGATCAAACTCCAACTTGCCTCTCAGGGCCATCTCCATCCCAAAAGAAAATCAAACAGCCAAGCGGCTTGCCAATTCGGCTCATAAATCTTATATCCAATATGAAATATAAACTTGTACCTTTTGTCGGCATATCATTATATCCTTTCCACCTGCTGTCAATTCAGCATATACCAGTGTTATCCCAATCAAATTCCAATCTGCTTTTATCCACAACACCACCATTCGCTTATATCCGAGCTAAATATCATTTTAACTCGAGTTTCTTCTCGATTCCCAACTCTTAACTTGATTATCACATTACACTTCAAATTTGAATCTCACAATCCAATTTGTCTTAATATCATTCTAATTCAATCTCAGTTACCACATTACTGGCTTTATTTAATTCAAATTTTCTTTCACAAATTTCTGTTAAATTTTTTTTAATTCAAATAGCCTTCCTTTATTTTCAAAACTTTAGAAGATATATGCTATTTATGATTGAAAAATATTCCAATTACTTATCTCATTTCCGATCTCGTTTATTTCTATACTTAGGAAATATTATTTATCATATTTCCAAGCTTACACTTATTTAGGTTAAAACGGATGTTGTCTAAAACATCGTTACGACAACCCAAATACTTTATTCAACTAACTCCTATTCAACATTGATCTTCGAGCCTGAAATATTACTGTTTATTTGTTAAAAATGAAATCAATCAAGTTGGGGTATAACTACCTCTCAGACCTTGACTGAATAACATTTATAACGTCAAAACAGATATGACTACTGTAACGACCCGGAAAATCTGAACCAATTTAAAAAAATTAAATTGGCTAAAATAGTGGATTTTAAATATTTAAAGTAAATATTTTAAATAATAAAGATGAAAAGTCAGTTTGAATCGACAATTGAAAAGGAATATAATTAATTCTAATTATAAATGAGGCCTGAAATGGCGCGACAGATTCAAAATTTCAATTCAAACTTTGACTTACTATACCGGGTGCAAAACAAAACGGATTTGAGTGAAACCAAAAATATTTAAATCTGTTAGTGAATACCTTTCTAACGAATCTGAAAAATCGAAGTTTCATAGCGGGAAGCAAAAGTTAAGGCCAAATGAATTTTCAGAAAGGTCGCTATAGAAATTATATAGCCCGTGAAAATGGCCATTTTGCAAACGACCTCGGAATTCGACGAAACCACTTTTGTTGGATCTGGGATGTGAAGTTATTGCTAGGTTTCAAATTTCATAATTTTTGAAGCTAGTATGTGAGTGTGGCAAAGGAAAACGTGTTTTGGTCAATTATAGTTAAATTGGATCAACCCGAAATGGGCCATTTTTCAAACGGTCTCATAATTCTACGAAACTAGTTTTGTTGGGACTATATCGTCAAAACATAGCTAGATTTATTTTTCGGGAATTTTTAGAATCAGTTTGTGGCCCTGGCAAATTGAAATATACGTTCAAATTAAATATTGAATGTTTTATATTTTAATTTGAAGGAAACCTGATTGAAACAATCGTATGGGCCTACGAAACATATCCCATTGTGTTCAGAATGGGGGTAAAACGCTAGGGACGACAGTCGTTGGGTTTGAATTGGTGTTCGTGTGTGACAAGGGGTATTTTCAGGTTTTTAAAATTTATAAATATAAAAAATATCATTGGTCAACGTTCATTTCTCTCTCTCCCCAAATAACAGCTGATCGACGACGACGAGGCTTCAAACCTTCCTCCCTCGATTCCTCCTCCTACACGCACCGAAACGCCATGGCCCAGTTGAACTTTTTGTAGATTCCTCCGAGCTCTTCAAATCCATACCTGGAGCACCCACCATCGTCGCTCCTACCTCGAGTTATTCCCTTCGAAAGAGGCGCCGTTCGAAGCCCTCTACCACCCCCTAGGTGCGCGCGAGTTCATCAGGAAGGGTATCCTCTGGTGCGCCTCTCCAAGGCCGGCAGCGTGGCATAGCCGATCGCCCTCAAGCTCCACCGTTTGCACGCAAATCGAAGACCTAGTTTTGAAGGTTTTGTGGAGGTAACGGCCTATTTTAATTTCAATTATATTATAACACTTTAAAGCGCTACGGTTTTTGATTTCACTGTAAAAATCATATCTTTTTCGTTTCTTGACGAAATTCAGTGAAACAAGAGATAGTGGACTCGTGTGGACGTCTTCTACGTTCTAGAAGAGACCGCATATTTTTCTGAGCCTTCTGCTATTTTTGGTGGAGTGGAACCCAATGTGAGATTTCTAAATTATAAACGATATGGAAAACGACGATGTATAAATTATATACTCGATGTATGAGTTATATAAGCGTTGTACACCTCTTGTATAAGCGTTGTATAAGTTGTACGTTCGATATATAAGTTATATATGCTTTGTAAAAATTATATATGTGTTGAAATAGAAGTGAAATGCTTATATATATATATATATTGTGACGGCAAGGGATTTCGCTCGGTCCGAACCAGTCGCTAAACCGATCCAGGCCGTTCGAAACGCCCTATCGTTTGAGAACACGACAAATCAGAACGCATACAGAAGAACATTTCACTGTATATTACAACAATGCATCAGATTACAAGAATATACAGAGTATAAACGAATAAATATTACACAGAAATATCAGAGATTTAAATTACATTTAAATACATAGCAGCGGAAAATAATACAATACACAACTAGAATGAGATATACGGATACAAAGCTTTCCGGATATCGTTCCAGCTGTAAACCAGGATCCTATGAATATAAATCTGCAAAACCAAAACTACTAGCTGCCCGTGTCAAAATAAGGGCACCCAGAGTTTAGGTTAAAACAATAAACTCCAGGTCAGTCATGGGACTGGTGTGAGAACTAAAACAGTTAATCTTTATTTTAAACCATTCGGTAAATCAAGGGACCACACCGTATAACACGGAACGGGTTTCCTCCCAAGAATACCAGTGCATAAAACAAACAGCGCAATGCTAAATGAAGAAAAATGAAGCTGTTATAAGACCCAGGTCCCATCACACAATGCAACGCAGTCGAGGATAGGGTTTTCCCTTATAACAGCCAAAGAATGCTTGATACGGTTAAAACAAATCGTTTGATACTATTATAAGTGCATAGTGTATAAAACAACTTCAAATCATAAGTATCAATCATAGGCGACATGAATGCCCCATACCACTAGGTCGCCATATATAGGTTATACAATCAAAATCGCAAAGTCACGTATTTGGAAATTGGGTTTCCATCTATGAACCGAGGCAAAAGATAGTCCTCAACCGATTCGAGACGCTCTAGCCTACCATGTCTCAGGAACAGCCACAACTGCCCCCTGGATCGTCAGGGCCGGTCCACCGATGTGGATTATTATGCCTGAACAATACGTCTCCCCGCCCTTTGGGGCGCAAACGAGCCAACGAATGACTCCATCGGTTCGAGAACGACCGATCAATCCGAGGCGCCTCGCAAAAGCAACAACCACATAAGTCAAACTCGTCAGGGCGTGTAAAACCACTGACGCCACTTCTAGCTAGAAAGAAACGCAAGTCCTCCCTGATGTCCTCTCCCGTTTTTGGTTCATACCGGGTGTGAAACTCGCGAAGTAAACGTTACACAAAGCTACGCCACAAAGGCCGTGCTTTGATCACCAACCACAAGACTTTGCTTTTCAACAGAAGCCTTGATCATTTGCATCTTAGCATGCCACACAGGCAAACCATCCTATGCAACCGATATCAGTCACACAGAATGAAATCCGATGTCAGACACACAGTCCATTTACAAGTCCGTTCTGGGTCTGAACGAAGCCGGGAGCACCTAGTACCCCGCATATCCATCGATCTCCAAGTACGTCTGGACGATCACCAACTGTTTCCATCTTCTTGGGTGTACAGCCCAATCAAGATCATCAGTTATCACCCAAACGACGTGAAGACTTCCGGTCTTCGACCATCGTCTTCATCTTCGACTTATCGTCGTATCAGTTATTCAGAATGGGATAAACCCGGTCTTTCCGAATAACTCGCGTATATTTTAAATAAGTGTTACACAAACACAACATACGCCTCATTCCAATTCATTAGTCACTAACCGTAAATTAATCAAGAGAATAATTTCCCAAATATTAACCCCGAAGGCCGAAACCAACATCAGATCAATATCCAGAAAATCATTCTGCTTGGCTAACCGACAGTTAGTTTCTAAATTTCACGTTCAAATCTAATTAAAGATTTATCTATCGCCTGGAGCAAAACTGTTGATACTCCATTCTCGATCTTTTCAATCTAATTAAAAGATTCATTAAAACTCCACTTAGTTTTAATCATTATCTGGGTTAAAGAATCAGTGTCATTTAAAACACGATTCACGATAAACCCAAAATCACATTCCATTAATTATCGGGTTAAAGAACAAGTGTTATTTAAAACACTGTTCACGATAAACCCAAAAATCAATATCAATTCAATTCCAATTAAATATTATTTAATTGGTACACTTCATTAAATCTAAATAAAAAGATTTAATCTTTTCTCAACTGGGTTCAAGAACAGTGTTAGTGAAGACACCATTCACGACAAACCCAAATCACATTTGATATTCAATATAAGGCTCTGAATAGAAAATATATCGGCTTATATTCAATATCAAATTCTACGATTAACAAATGTCGTATTGGAAATAACGATATAAATATATATCTTTCAAATTTCCGTAACAACATCCGTATAATCACAAATTCCAACATCGAAATATTCCGAAGACAATTTCGATTCAAATCCACTCCAATGCAATCATTGGAAATTTTGGTTATTTTCAAAACCCTTTTCAAATTCAATTTAATTATTAAAAAAAATAAATAGAATTATAATTCTAGTTCAAAACTAGTTCATTTCGATAAAAATCTATTTTTATCTTTTCAAATAGGGAGTTTTTCATCCCAATTCTTTCTAAATCATTTCTTATGATTTTACACAAATTATTACTATTTTTAATAATTTTATCAAGGCCCGTACAGTCGATTTCCAACAACGGCCATCGAACTGCACTTACAGCGACCTTTTTCAAATTTGATCTGGACATAATTCCAAATCCAACCGTTAGATTTCTAATTTCTAATATTCGTTAGAAAGCTCTTTCCGATACGAACCCAACGGTTCCGGTTTTAGGAGAATCCGACGGTCGGATCTCCCGTAATGTCCGTTTGAAATAAATGGTCGAAATTCACGAACTGCCGCGGCGTGGCGCGTTCTATTCAGGCCATTATATTATATATATAATATATATAATATATACTTCGTCGATTTCTATTTAAAACGAATTATATAAATAGTTTTAAATTCGTTTCAAAAGCAATTTCAACTTTCTTTTCAATTCAAATCAAAATGGAATTCTTCTTTATAAATTTGTTTCAAAATTCATTTCTATTCAATTCAAATTTCAATTCAATTTGAATTCATTTCAATTTGTTTTCAATTCAATTCGAATTCGTTTTCAATTCAATTCATTTCGAAATCGTTTTCAATTCAATTCATTTCGAAATCGTTTTCAATTCAATTCATTTCGAAATCGTTTTCAATTCAATTTATTTCGAAATCGTTTTCAATTCAATTCATTTCGAAATCGTTTTCAATTCAATTCATTTCGAAATCGTTTTCAATTCAATTTATTTCGAAATCGTTTTCAATTCAATTTATTTCGAAATCGTTTTCAATTCAATTCATTTCGAAATCGTTTTCAATCGATATAAATATCGTTCACGTCAAAATGGCGTCAATCTAATCAACACGGCTTCATAAATTTCTATTTTCAAATATTCTATTTCAAATATTTCTTTTTCAAAATATTTCGTTCAACACATGGCCAATCTCAATGGATGAGTACTGTCAACACATGAACTTTTATTTTATATCGATAAAGAGGTAAATTTTATTACTAAAATATTTCGTTCAACACATGACCAATCTCAATGAATGAGTACTGTCAACACATGAACTTTTATTTTATATCGATAAAGGTGCAAATTTTATTACTAAAATATTTCGTTCAACACATGACCAATCTCAAAGAATGAGTACTGTCAACACATGAACTTTTATTTTATAATATTCTTTATTTTCTAAATTGGAATGAGACCCAATCAATTACCATATAAAATAAATTATATGGATTTCCATACAACACATGTATATAATAGCATTGAAAATAATCAACCATCAACCAAAGTGCACTACACTGTATAAGCATCAAATATAGATATTCAACGCTTATAACAGCCTGTCAATCAATCGATCGACATATTTAATCAATCAGGACGAGTGAACTTCAAATTTCATCCCAACACCCGTGAGGGGTTTCAAACAATCCAACGCACATTTTATTTGTGCAGTTGGGCGATGTGTAAAATTTATCGACCCAATCAGTGTCCTTCAAATAAGTGTACATAAACAAACCGTCCGGTTTGTAAATGAATATTTTATTTCATTCACTTTCACTATATTCATATTCACATTAAAAATTATATTTTTAACGATAAAACATTTTATTCTAACATATGAATTTCTATTATTCATTTACACAATAAAATGATATTTTTATTTTCTGACATATTTTAGAAAATTTCGGCGGCATAACGGCACGATACTAGAAACGGGACGAGGCCTAGCCTTATCCCCGGTCTAGTGAAGGCCCACGCCATTCACACATCAATCAATCAATTTATTTCACCAAACAGTTCAATTTCAAATCAAATCATCCAACTAATCTACGCAACCAAACAAACAAGTCCATGGTTTGTGGACGATTGTGTCGGGTGCTACTAAGCACCGTCTGCATCCTAGTATATATATATATATATAAATAGAAATGAAATTGAAAGGTGAGAAATTCTCACATATAGCTATCCTAGCTCCACGGCTCTTCATTTGCAGAAGTCTTCGTCGTTTCGCCTTTTTGTCACCTTCGTTGTCCGCTTTCACTATATATGTAAAAACCGAGTTTTTAGTTCGCTATTCAATATATAAAAATCGAATTTTTAGTTCGCTATTCAATATATAAAAATCGAATTTTTAGTTCGCTATTCAATATATAAAAATCGAATTTTTAGTTCGTTGTTCAATATATAAAAATCGAATTTTTAGTTCGCTATTCAATATATAAAAATCGAATTTTTAGTTCGTTGTTCAATATATAAAAATCGAATTTTTAGTTCGCTATTCAATATATAAAAATCGAATTTTTATTTCGAAGTTCAATATATAAATAAAATCCCATTTTTATTTCAAAGTTCAATATATAAAAAATCTCATTTTTATTTCACTACACATATAAAGGTGATATTTTTAATTCTCTATATGAACAAAAATCACATTTTTACCACTTCTATATAGTAAAGATTATATTTTTAATACTTTAAAAATATAAAAATCATATTTTTATTACTTTAAAAATATAAGAATCATATTTTACTCCTTCTACTTAATAAAATTCCGACTTTTCTATTTTCAAAATATGATCTTTTCTATTCTAAAAAAGATGTGATCTTTTTCTATTTAAAGTTTAAATCTTTTCCTTTTTGAAAATTCAAATCTTCTTCCCTTTTTAAAATCTTAGAATAAAATAAAATCAGTTTTATTCCTTTTTAGTCAGTTTTTAAATCTTAAAAAAAACAGTTTTTAATTTATATAATTTTCAGTTTTTTTAAAACCTATAAAAAAACAGTTTTCTTTTTAAAGTAAAATAAAAAAACAGTTTTCTTTTAAAAGTAAAATAAAAAAACAGTTTTAACGAATTAAATAAAAATAAAATATAATAAAATACTTACAGATGGGGGCTGGTTTCACCGATCGTCGGAGGTGCCTCGAGGTGGCGGCGCTCGGGGTTCGAACGGGGGAGGCTCGATTGGATTTGACGGGGAGGGGCTCGCGATTGGTTCAGGGGGGGCGGCAGGGTTCGTCGGCGTCGGGCCTCGAGGGGGGAGGGGGGGCGCGATGCTTCGTCGGCGTCGAGACGAGGGGGGTGCGGATCGAATCGATTTAGGTTTTGTTGTTTTTTTTTTCTCTTTTCTGGTAAATGAAGTCGGGGGGGGGGGGGGGGGGGCAGGCAGGAGATAAGGAGGGAGGGAAATTAAAAATTATATTTTTTTTATTTTATTATTTAAATTTGCAAAAGGGTTGACTTTTACATACGACCTCGAAACGAGGCCCACCGCCTGTCGCCCATAGCGTTTCACCCCCATTCCGAACACAATGGGATATGTATCGCAAGCTGATTTGATCGTTACAATCAGTTTCCTTTTGAATTTTCATTTAAATCACTATATTGAATTTTAAACGCGCATTTCAAATAACCGGGGTCACATACTAACTCTATAAATTGCAGAAAAATATTTTCTAGCATCGTATTGACGATACGGTCCTAACAAAACTAGTTTCGTCAAATTCTGAGATCGTTTGAAAAATGGCCAATTTCCAGTCGATTAAAATCAACTGAAACTGGTCAAACGCGTTTTCCTTTGCCACGCTCACATATTGATTCGAAAAATTATGAAACTTGGAACCTAGCAATAACTTAACATCGCGGACCCAACAAAACTGGTTTCGTTGAAATCCGAGGTCGTTTGCAAAATGTCCATTTTTTAAGGGCCTGAATTCCATAGCGACTATTCAGAATTTTCAACTGGACATATCTTTTGATTCCCGCTATGAAATCTTGATTATTCGGATTCGATAGAAATATATTATCAATTAGATCCTATCATTTTTGGTTTCACTAAAATCCGGATTGTTTTGCACCCGGTACATTCAATTGAAGTTTGAAATCGAATTATCGAACTACCGCGCCATTTTCAATTCTATTTATAATTATATATAAATATTTATATTCTAACGACGACGTATATAAATATATACGTCGAATTCTATTGAAAATAAATTTCTCGTCGATATTATTTAAAATAATTCATTTTAAATAATCAAAATTCGCTAAAATGGCCAAAATAAAAATTTTAAACTGGCCCAGATTTTACGGGTTGTTACAATCTCCCCCACTTAAAACTTTTCGTCCCCGAAAAGGAACACAGTCGAAAGTGGTTTGATTAATAAGCTCTACATTCGATCTGGCTTCCATTCTCTAACTTTTTAGTTTCTGAGAATTTTCAAAACTTCAAAAATTTGGCTAACACCCTAAATTTTTGAAAAATTTCGCCATAACCTCCCCTGCACCGGGAGCATCGGGGAATTTCAAATAGCTTCCCCGGTCCTTCAGATCTCAAAAAGAAAAAGAAAAAGCCAAGCGGCTAGCCAATAGGCTCACAAAATCGTCATCACCCAAACAAAACAGGAAATTATGTAGTAAACATGTACCTATTTGTCGGGCAACAAATTTTATTCTCTGGCTCTAGCCTCCTTGCTATGACCTGTTCAAAGATATATATGTATATGCAAGCAAATGCAACCAATTTTCAAAATAATTCAATATTTGGTTCAATTAGGCATAATGGTTCAAAATTAGCAAACAAATGAACAAACAACACAAACATCAATCAATTAGTGAATTTAACGTTTCAAATTCATAATTTTGATACATATACAGAAAATCTTGTTTTTGATGCCAATTCACAACAAAGTGTTCTAGCTATATAAGATTTGGTTCTCACACCAGTCTAATGGAAATATATAGATATCACACCTTCGAAACACGAATATAAATACTGATGATGTGGCCACATCATCAGAATTATCCCCGAGTGTCTAGAATGTGACTCTATATCTATCCAGTATATTAAAATTTCAAATACACGTGGATCAGACGTATACGCAAAATCTTTATATACTGGACTGTCCAACTCAATATAAAGAGATAATCAAATACGAATAATTGATTTAAATTTTCAAAACAAAAATTTGTTTTCATTTGAAAAATATACTCTTCACACTCGTTCTAGGATACTACTGATCCTATCTCTAACGAGTCATTCTCATTGGATATTACTAATCCAATATCTGATGAATTCTTTCGTATGGTTCTAATGTGTCTTGTTCTCTAGCTTTGTAAACCAAAGCTCTGATACCAACTGTGACGGCAAGGGATTTCGCTCGGTCCGAACCAGTCGCTAAACCGATCCAGGCCGTTCGAAACGCCCTATCGTTTGAGAACACGACAAATCAGAACGCATACAGAAGAACATTTCACTGTATATTACAACAATGCATCAGATTACAAGAATATACAGAGTATAAACGAATAAATATTACACAGAAATATCAGAGATTTAAATTACATTTAAATACATAGCAGCGGAAAATAATACAATACACAACTAGAATGAGATATACGGATACAAAGCTTTCCGGATATCCTTCCAGCTGTAAACCAGGATCCTGTGAATATAAATCTGCAAAACCAAAACTACTAGCTGCCCGTGTCAAAATAAGGGCACCCAGAGTTTAGGTTAAAACAATAAACTCCAGGTCAGTCATGGGACTGGTGTGAGAACTAAAACAGTTAATCTTTATTTTAAACCATTCGGTAAATCAAGGGACCACGCCGTATAACACGGAACGGGTTTCCTCCCAAGAATACCAGTGCATAAAACAAACAGCGCAATGCGAAATGAAGAAAAATGAAGCTGTTATAAGACCCAGGTCCCATCACACAATGCAACGCAGCCGAGGATAGGGTTTTCCCTTATAACAGCCAAAGAATGCTTGATACGGTTAAAACAAATCGTTTGATACTATTATAAGTGCATAGTGTATAAAACAACTTCAAATCATAAGTATCAATCATAGGCGACATGAATGCCCCATACCACTAGGTCGCCATATATAGGTTATACAATCAAAATCGCAAAGTCACGTATTTGGAAATTGGGTTTCCATCTATGAACCGAGGCAAAAGATAGTCCTCAACCGATTCGAGACGCTCTAGCCTACCATGTCTCAGGAACAGCCGCAACTGCCCCCTGGATCGTCAGGGCCGGTCCACCGATGTGGATTATTATGCCTGAACAATACGTCTCCCCGCCCTTTGGGGCGCAAACGAGCCAACGAATGACTCCATCGGTTCGAGAACGACCGATCAATCCGAGGCGCCTCGCAACAGCAACAACCACATAAGTCAAACTCGTCAGGGCGTGTAAAACCACTGACGCCACTTCTAGCTAGAAAGAAACGCAAGTCCTCCCTGATGTCCTCTCCCGTTTTTGGTTCATACCGGGTGTGAAACTCGCGAAGTAAACGTTACACAAAGCTACGCCACAAAGGCCGTGCTTTGATCACCAACCACAAGACTTTGCTTTTCAACAGAAGCCTTGATCATTTGCATCTTAGCATGCCACACAGGCAAACCATCCTATGCAACCGATATCAGTCACACAGAATGAAATCCGATGTCAGACACACAGTCCATTTACAAGTCCGTTCTGGGTCTGAACGAAGCCGGGAGCACCTAGTACCCCGCATATCCATCGATCTCCAAGTACGTCTGGACGATCACCAACTGTTTCCATCTTCTTGGGTGTACAGCCCAATCAAGATCATCAGTTATCACCCAAACGACGTGAAGACTTCCGGTCTTCGACCATCGTCTTCATCTTCGACTTATCGTCGTATCAGTTATTCAGAATGGGATAAACCCGGTCTTTCCGAATAACTCGCGTATGTTTTAAATAAGTGTTACACAAACACAACATACGCCTCATTCCAATTCATTAGTCACTAACCGTAAATTAATCAAGAGAATAATTTCCCAAATATTAACCCCGAAGGCCGAAATCAACATCAGATCAATATCCAGAAAATCATTCTGCTTGGCTAACCGACAGTTAGTTTCTAAATTTCACGTTCAAATCTAATTAAAGATTTATCTATCGCCTGGAGCAAAACTGGTGATACTCCATTCTCGATCTTTTCAATCTAATTAAAAGATTCATTAAAACTCCACTTAGTTTTAATCATTATCTGGGTTAAAGAATCAGTGTCATTTAAAACACGATTCACGATAAACCCAAAATCACATTCCATTAATTATCGGGTTAAAGAACAAGTGTTATTTAAAACACTGTTCACGATAAACCCAAAAATCAATATCAATTCAATTCCAATTAAATATTATTTAATTGGTACACTTCATTAAATCTAAATAAAAAGATTTAATCTTTTCTCAACTGGGTTCAAGAACAGTGTTAGTGAAGACACCATTCACGACAAACCCAAATCACATTTGATATTCAATATAAGGCTCTGAATAGAAAATATATCGGCTTATATTCAATATCAAATTCTACGATTAACAAATGTCGTATTGGAAATAATGATATAAATATATATCTTTCAAATTTCCGTAACAACATCCGTATAATCACAAATTCCAACATCGAAATATTCCGAAGACAATTTCGATTCAAATCCACTCCAATGCAATCATTGGAAATTTTGGTTATTTTCAAAACCCTTTTCAAATTCAATTTATTTATTAAAAAAAATAAATAGAATTATAATTCTAGTTCAAAACTAGTTCATTTCGATAAAAATCTATTTTTATCTTTTCAAATAGGGAGTTTTTCATCCCAATTCTTTCTAAATCATTTCTTATGATTTTACACAAATTATTACTATTTTTAATAATTTTATCAAGGCCCGTACAGTCGATTTCCAACAACGGCCATCGAACTGCACTTACAACGACCTTTTTCAAATTTGATCTGGACATAATTCCAAATCCAACCGTTAGATTTTTAATTTCTAATATTCGTTAGAAAGCTCTTTCTGATACGAACCCAACGGTTCCGGTTTTAGGAGAATCCGACGGTCGGATCTCCCGTAATGTCCGTTTGAAATAAATGGTCGAAATTCACGAACTGCCGCGGCGCGGCGCGTTCTATTCAGGCCATTATATTATATATATAATATATATAATATATACTTCGTCGATTTCTATTTAAAACGAATTATATAAATAGTTTTAAATTCGTTTCAAAAGCAATTTCAACTTCCTTTTCAATTCAAATCAAAATGGAATTCTTCTTTATAAATTTGTTTCAAAATTCATTTCTATTCAATTCAAATTTCAATTCAATTTGAATTCATTTCAATTTGTTTTCAATTCAATTCGAATTCGTTTTCAATTCAATTCATTTCGAAATCGTTTTCAATTCAATTCATTTCGAAATCGTTTTCAATTCAATTTATTTCGAAATCGTTTTCAATTCAATTTATTTCGAAATCGTTTTCAATTCAATTCATTTCGAAATCGTTTTCAATTCAATTCATTTCGAAATCGTTTTCAATTCAATTTATTTCGAAATCGTTTTCAATTCAATTCATTTCGAAATCGTTTTCAATCGATATAAATATCGTTCACGTCAAAATGGCGTCAATCTAATCAACACGGCTTCATAAATTTCTATTTTCAAATATTCTATTTCAAATATTTCTTTTTCAAAATATTTCGTTCAACACATGACCAATCTCAATGGATGAGTACTGTCAACACATGAACTTTTATTTTATATCGATAAAGAGGTAAATTTTATTACTAAAATATTTCGTTCAACACATGACCAATCTCAATGAATGAGTACTGTCAACACATGAACTTTTATTTTATATCGATAAAGGTGCAAATTTTATTACTAAAATATTTCGTTCAACACATGACCAATCTCAAAGAATGAGTACTGTCAACACATGAACTTTTATTTTATAATATTCTTTATTTTCTAAATTGGAATGAGACCCAATCAATTACCATATAAAATAAATTATATGGATTTCCATACAACACATGTATATAATAGCATTGAAAATAATCAACCATCAACCAAAGTGCACTACACTGTATAAGCATCAAATATAGATATTCAACGCTTATAACAGCCTGTCAATCAATCGATCGACATATTTAATCAATCAGGACGAGTGAACTTCAAATTTCATCCCAACACCCGTGTGGGGTTTCAAACAATCCAACGCACATTTTATTTGTGCCGTTGGGCGATGTGTAAAATTTATCGACCCAATCAGTGTCCTTCAAATAAGTGTACATAAACAAACCGTCCGGTTTGTAAATGAATATTTTATTTCATTCACTTTCACTATATTCATATTCACGTTAAAAATTATATTTTTAACGATAAAACATTTTATTCTAACATATGAATTTCTATTATTCATTTACACAATAAAATGATATTTTTATTTTCTAACATATTTTAGAAAATTTCGGCGGCATAACGGCACGATACTAGAAACGGGACGAGGCCTAGCCTTATCCCCGGTCTAGTGAAGGCCCACGCCATTCACACATCAATCAATCAATTTATTTCACCAAACAGTTCAATTTCAAATCAAATCATCCAACTAATCTACGCAACCAAACAAACAAGTCCATGGTTTGTGGACGATTGTGTCGGGTGCTACTAAGCACCGTCTGCATCCTAGTATATATATATATAAATAGAAATGAAATTGAAAGGTGAGAAATTCTCACATATAGCTATCCTAGCTCCACGGCTCTTCATTTGCAGAAGTCTTCGTCGTTTCGCCTTTTTGTCACCTTCGTTGTCCGCTTTCACTATATATGTAAAAACCGAGTTTTTAGTTCGCTATTCAATATATAAAAATCGAATTTTTAGTTCGCTATTCAATATATAAAAATCGAATTTTTAGTTCGCTATTCAATATATAAAAATCGAATTTTTAGTTCGTTGTTCAATATATAAAAATCGAATTTTTAGTTCGCTATTCAATATATAAAAATCGAATTTTTAGTTCGTTGTTCAATATATAAAAATCGAATTTTTAGTTCACTATTCAATATATAAAAATCGAATTTTTATTTCGAAGTTCAATATATAAATAAAATCCCATTTTTATTTCAAAGTTCAATATATAAAAAATCTCATTTTTATTTCACTACACATATAAAGGTGATATTTTTAATTCTCTATATGAACAAAAATCACATTTTTACCACTTCTATATAGTAAAGATTATATTTTTAATACTTTAAAAATATAAAAATCATATTTTTATTACTTTAAAAATATAAGAATCATATTTTACTCCTTCTACTTAATAAAATTCCGACTTTTCTATTTTCAAAATATGATCTTTTCTATTCTAAAAAAGATGTGATCGTTTTCTATTTAAAGTTTAAATCTTTTCCTTTTTGAAAATTCAAATCTTCTTCCCTTTTTAAAATCTTAGAATAAAATAAAATCAGTTTTATTCCTTTTTAGTCAGTTTTTAAATCTTAAAAAAAACAGTTTTTAATTTATATAATTTTCAGTTTTTTTAAAACCTATAAAAAAACAGTTTTCTTTTTAAAGTAAAATAAAAAACAGTTTTCTTTTTAAAGTAAAATAAAAAAACAGTTTTAACGAATTAAATAAAAATAAAATATAATAAAATACTTACAGATGGGGGCTGGTTTCACCGATCGTCGGAGGTGCCTCGAGGTGGCGGCGCTCGGGGTTCGAACGGGGGGAGGCTCGATTGGATTTGACGGGGAGGGGCTCGCGATTGGTTCAGGGGGGGCGGCAGGGTTCGTCGGCGTCGGGCCTCGAGGGGGGGGGGGGGGCGGCGCGATGCTTCGTCGGCGTCGAGACGAGGTAGGGCGGATCGATTTAGGTTTTTTTTTTTTTTTTTCTCTTTTCTGGTAAATGAAGTCGGGGGGGGGGGGGGCAGGCAGGAGATAAGGAGGGAGGGAAATTAAAAATTATATTTTTTTTATTTTTATTATTTTATTATTTAAATTTGCAAAAGGGTTGACTTTTACATACGACCTCGAAACGAGGCCCACCTCTTGTCGCCCATAGCATTTCACCCCCATTCCGAACACAATGGGATATGTATCGCAAGCTGATTTGATCGTTACAATCAGTTTCCTTTTGAATTTTCATTTAAATCACTATATTGAATTTTAAACGCGCATTTCAAATAACCGGGGTCACATACTAACTCTATAAATTGCAAAAAAATATTTTCTAGCTTCGTATTGACGATACGGTCCTAACAAAACTAGTTTCGTCAAATTCTGAGATCGTTTGAAAAATGGCCAATTTCCAGTCGATTAAAATTAACTGAAACTGGTCAAACGCGTTTTCCTTTGCCACGCTCAAATATTGATTCGAAAAATTATGAAACTTGGAACCTAGCAATAACTTAACATCACGGACCCAACAAAACTGGTTTCGTCGAAATCCGAGGTCGTTTGCAAAATGTCCATTTTTTAAGGGCCTGAATTCCATAGCGACTATTCAGAATTTTCAACTAGACATATCTTTTGATTCCCGCTATGAAATCTTGATTATTCGGATTCGATAGAAATATATTATCAATTAGATCCTATCATTTTTGGTTTCACTAAAATCCGGATTGTTTTGCACCCGGTACATTCAATTGAAGTTTGAAATCGAATTATCGAACTACCGCGCCATTTTCAATTCTATTTATAATTATATATAAATATTTATATTCTAACGACGACGTATATAAATATATACGTCGAATTCTATTGAAAATAAATTTCTCGTCGATATTATTTAAAATAATTCATTTTAAATAATCAAAATTCGCTAAAATGGCCAAAATAAAAATTTTAAACTGGCCCAGATTTTACGGGTTCTTACATATATATATATATATATATATATATATATATATATATATATATATATATATATATACGCCCCTCGTCCACAAACCATGGACGATATTTATTGGTTGTGATTGGTCTGAAAATTGGTTGATTACGAATGGTTGACTAGAATTGTTTGTGGTTGAAATTGATTGATTATGGTTGAAAAATACCCGTTTGTGGTTGAGAAATATTTGGTTGAAACCACATAGGATTAGTTTGTGGAAATGAAAAAAAAAATATACATGTCGCCTGCGTGCGAACTAGATCCATGATTCCCCATTGTCAAAAGCCGCGAGGCTTTAAGGTAGAGCGAGGAGTCGTACTAGGGACGGTCCCGGTTTTAACTAGCCTGCCGTTATGCTGCCGAAATTTTGAATAATATTCATGTGTTAGAATTATTTTCCTGTGTTGAAATTATATTCGTCTGTTGAATAGAAAACCTTCATTTGTTGAATAGACATTCATTCGTTGAATTGAAATTCATGTGTTGAATGGTATTCGTGTTTTGAATAAATTGTTTTAACAATAAAAATCACCTTTTTATCTATATATATCAACTATAGAAAACCTTCATGTGTTGAATCGAAATTCATTCGTTGAATTGAAATTCATGTGTTGAATGGTATTCGTGTTTTGAATAAATTGTTTTAACAATAAAAATCACATTTTTACTCCATATATACAAATCATAGAAAACCTTCATGTGTTGAATCGAAATTCATTCGTTGAATTGAAATTCATGTGTTGAACGGTATTCGTGTTTTGAATAATTGTTTTAACAATAAAAATCACATTTTTACTCTATATATACAAACTATAGAAAACCTTCATGTGTTGAATCGAAATTCATTCGTTGAATTGAAATTCATGTGTTGAATGGTATTCGTATTTTGAAATAAATTGTTTTATAATAAAAATCCTATTTTTATCATCAATATGAACTATATAAAATAATCTTGTTTTGAAATAAATTGTTTTATAATAAAAATCCTATTTTTATCACCTATATTAACTATATAAAATAGTCGGGTTTTGAAATAAATCGTTTTACAATAAAAATCACATTTTTACTTTATACATGAATTGTTAAAAATAGTGAAGTGTCGAAGTGAATGAATGTTGGATAAAAATATCATTTTTATCAAATTTATGAAAAGAATACAGTTTTGAAATCGAAGAATCGATATATATACAAATAGAATTGAAATATATCGAATAGTGAAGCTGCAGTTCGTATTTTGAAACCGTGATTTCAAACAATTAGTACGGGAGATCCGACTATCGGATTTTCCCGAAACCGCAACCGTTGGGTTCGCTTTGGAAATATGTTTCCAACAGCACCAACTTTGTGACGATCCAACGGTTGGATTGTCTGGAATGTTTAATTCAAATCTGAAGAAAAACAGCGCCAGAATCGATTATATATATATATATATTTAATTGAATAACGACGTTGCAGTTCGTATTTTGAAATCGAAACTTCAAACGATTATACCGGGAGATCCGACCGTCGGATTTTCCCGAAACTGGAACCGTTGGATTTGTTTTGAAAAGATTTTTCTAATGATGTAAATTTTGTGAAGATCCAATGTTTAGATTTTCATATATGTGTAAATCAAATCTAAAGAAAAACAGCGCCACGGCCGCGTTATGGCCCGAAGCGTCGTTTGAATAAATTGGCTATTTTATAATAAATAAAAATAGCGATAAATCGTTATAAAATATTATAAACGATATGGATATGAATTTTAGAAACTAACTGAAGGTTGGCTAAGTCAAATGTTTTCCTGGGTGTTGATCTGATGTTGGTTTCGGCCTTCGGGGTTAATACTTGGGAAATCGTTCTCTTACTGATTTACGGTTAGCGACTAATGAATTGAAATGATGCATCTGTGTGTTTGTATTGCACTTGTTTATTATATACGCGAGTTGCTCAGAAAGGCCGGGTTTATCCCATTCTGAATAACTGTATCGACGATAAAAAATCAAAGATGAAGACGGTGGTTGAAGACCGGAAATCTTCACCTCATTTGGAAGATAACTGATGTCCTGATTGGGAGGCATCCCGAAATACGGATAATGAGTGGTGATCGTCCAGACGTACATGGAGATCGATGGGTTTGCGAGGTATATAGTGCCTCCAGTTTTGTTCAGACCCAGAACGGACTTGTAAATGGACTGTGTGTCTGACATTGGATTTTATTCCGTGTTGATTGATCTTTATTAAATATACATCTATTTGGCGGTGGAGAATTTTTTCTTTTGCTTAACGCCCTTCTCTGAAATGCACGAGCTCAGAGGTTGTATATCGATGGACATCAGTCGCATGTCATGAATTGCTAGTGTAGCATGCCTAAGTGGCACATGATCAAGGCTTCTGTTGAAAAGCAAAGTCTTGTGGTGATGATCAAAGCACCGCCTATGTGGCGTAGCTTTGTATATAATGTGAATTCACGAACCTCACACCCTGGTATGAACCAGAATCGGGAGAGGACCTCAGGGAGGGCATGCGTTTCTTTCTAGCTAGGGTGGTGTCAGTGACCTACCAGCCCTAACATTTATATTATTTTCACCTGTGTGGTTGTTGCTGTTGCGAGGCGCCTCGGTTATATCGGTCGATCCGGGACCGATGGAGTCATTCGTTGGCTCATTTACGCCCCAAAGGGCGGGGAAACGTAGTGTTCAGGCATAATAATCCACATCGGTGGACCGGCCCTGACGATCCAAGGCTTGCCTGTGCGCTTGCCTGGGACTCAGGCTAGAGAGTCTCGAATTCGGTAAGGACTATCTTTTGCCTTGGTTTATGACGGAAATCCAATTTCCAAATACGTGACTGTGCGTTTTTGATTGTATATACATATGGCGACATGATATATGGTACCCATGCCGTCTATGATTGATAGTTATGATTGAAATTGTTTTCGAAACCTATAAACACTAGTAATAATATCAAATGCTTTTGTTTTATTCATATCAATCATGTTTTGGCCATTATAAGGTAAAACTTTATCCTCTGGTTTGCGTTGCATTGTGTGATGGGAACTGAGTCTTATAATGGCTTCATTTTCATAAAAAACATTGCGATGTTTAAAAGAATTATTTGTTTTAAAGCACTGGAAATCCGATGGAGTTAACCCGTTCCATGAAAGTGGCGTGGTTAGCCATATTTTAAATGTGTTGAGTAGATTTCTCATACCAGTCCCATGACTAACGCGTAGTTTGTTTCACTTTCAAACTCGGGTGCCCCTTTTTCTACACGGGCAGCCTTGTATTCAGGTTTTAGCTGGCTTCCTCTAGATAGCTGGAGCTGAAGATGGATTCTATCATTTATCTCTTTTGATGTTGTTCATCTCCTATTGTACATATTATGTTTGTTTCCGCTGTAGACATTTATGTATTGCTGAACTGTATTTGTACTCAGTATGATCCTGTATACTATGTAACTCTGATGATTATGTTTATCCAGTGTATTATTTGTTTATTATATGGTGTATTTATTTAATTCTGTTCTGCTGTTACTTGTTTATGTGTTATATTCCAAAGATTACCCTTGCCACCGTCAGTATGGGGTTCGGGGTCGTCTCATTTGGTATCAGAGCTTTGGTTAAGCTTAGTTCTGGAATATTACATATGAACGAAATCGTCAGAAATAGAACCAGTAGTGTTCTAGGACGGGTAACTCTATACAGATAGGATCAGTAATATCCTAGTATAGGTAAAGAAGAATGAAATACACCCCAGTAGACACATTTACATTCAAGTATTTGTCTCTATATTTTGAAATATCTTTTCTGTTTACCTGACACTTTGCCTACTAATTGCAGATGCACTAGAAAACGGGTGATAGGAACAGAAGAAATAATCGTATGGCTCGACCAGCTAAGGAGCCAGTTGTGCTCCCACAGCCAGAATCAGATATAGAAGTTCTATTCAAGAGATTTCGAAATCTGGGTGGATCGCCCTTCTTAGGCAAAGAGTCCGTTATGGAAACACAAGCTTGGATCCGTTCTGCAGAGAAAATCTTTGAGGGGTTAAAGCTGAGAGATGATCAGAAAAGATTACTAGCATCTTGGGCACTCAAAGAAGAAGCTTTGTTTTGGTGGGATTCGGTTATCAAAGATAATCCAGAAGGTGATATCACCTGGGATAGATTCAAAGTGATTTTCCTAGAAAGATTTACTCCTCCCGAAGCAACCGAGAGGTAATGTGATGAATTTTCTTATCTGATACAAGGGGATATGACCATACCAGAATATCATAAGAAATTCAACGAACTTTCTCACTTTGCTCCTCATCTGATTCAAGATCCAAAGAGGACAAATCTGAGGTTTATTCATGGCCTGCAAAGAAAATATCAGAATAGTGTGATGAGGAATGTGAAGCTCCCTTTTTCTGAAATGATATACATGGCTTACCAATATGAGGATCTCGACAAGAAAGGTATGTTACAGTACGGAGAAGAAGTCAGTTCTAGTAAGAAAGGTGACACTGAAACTGATCGTCCTGAGGCCAGTAAGAAGCCCAATGCCAAGAGGAAAAGGGCTAGATCTGAAAAAGAACCAGCAACGACTGCCATATGCAATAACTAGCATAAGCAAGGGAATTTGCAAGAAAAGTGCAAATCTTTGAAGAAACAAAAGGAGGATGGGTTTAAATCCAGCAAAAAGCTTCAGAAAAGTAGAAGATGCAATCAATGACATCGGTTTGGCCATGTAAAGCAGGATTGCCAACTGTTAAGAGCGACCAAAGGGGCTCGGGTAAATGAAGTGGCAGAAGTGCCTGCATCTTCGTCTGCTCAGGAAAGGCTGGATGTTTTAGAAGGCACGCTTACTGTCAAAGATATTCCAGTTAAATTACTGTTTGACACCGGCACGTCGCGAAGTATTGTTGCAAAGAATGCGGTTAAGAAACTGGATTTGAATTTGAAGAAACTCAAAGAACCAATGACTGTCCAAAATCCGGTCGGGGGTTCCATCGATCTCAGTTGGCTTTGTGGAGTGTCGGTTTCGTTTTCTTGTTATCGGTTCCCTACCATCGCAGTCGTCATGTATTTTACAGAGTTTGATTTTATCTTGGGGTTAGACTGGCTGACCAAATATGAAGCAGAGGTTAAATGCGCCGACAGAGTCGTTAAGGCAAAGATAAAATCAGATGATTATATAACCATTCCCTGTGAAGGCCAAAATTCAAATAGAAAAGATTTTTGGGTAGCGTTGGATGTTTCTCCTGCTCAAATAAAAAATGTCTATGAAGTCACAGAGAATATTCCCGACCTCGTAAAAGATATTCCTGTCGTCAAGAATTATGCGGATGTGTTTGAAGAAGTTGTTCGCTTACCTCCGCAGAGGGAAATAGGTTTCAAGATCGCTTTGATTCTGAATGCAAGGCCGGTAGTTCACGCTATTCGAAGAATGTCCTTGAAAGAGAAAGAGGAATTAGACAATCAAACACGACATCTCGTATGGAAGGGTCTGATCAGGCCTAGTTTCTCTGATTGGGGAGTAGCAGTGGTATTTGTCCCAAAATCTGACGGTACTCTACGGCTATGTGTGGATTATCGTGATCTGAACAAATAGACAATAAATAATAAATATCCATTGCCGCGAATCGATGATTTATTGGATCGTCTGAATGGAGCACAAGTATTTTCAAGGATGGACCTAGCTACAGGCTTCCATCAGCTTCGAATTGCCGAAGAGTGTGTTCCAATGATAGCATTTAGAGGTCCAGACTTATTCTATGAGTGGTTAGCAATGTCGTTCGGCTTATGTAACGCTCCAGCTTACTTCGTCGATTTGATGAATAGAGTGTTCAGAGGAGTCCTGAATAAATTTTTTCTGGTTTTTATTGACGATATTCTAATCTTCTCTAAATCAAAGGCCGAACGTGAAAAACATTTGGAACAGGTTCTGGAAATCCTCAGAAGGAATGTATTAAAAGCTAAACTATCCAAATGTATATTCTGGCAAGAGGAAGTGAAGTTTCTAGGCCACGTCATATCAAAAGAAGGAATTGCTATGGATCCAAGTAAAATCATGACTATTCAAAACTGGAAACAGCATTGTACTCCAACAGAGGTTCGCAGTTTTCTCGGATTGGCTAGTTATTACCGGAAGTTCGTTAAAAACTTTTCGAAGATATCTGGTCACTTAACGAAGCTCACAAAGAAGCAGTCAAAATTCAAATGGACTCCAGAATGTGAGGAGGCTTTTGAAGAGATAAAGTTAAGATTAACGACTGCTCCAGTGTTAACCATTATCGATGGCAATCAGGATTTAAAAGTCTGGACAGATGCCCCTAGAGAGGGCCTTGGTGCAGTGTTAATGCAAAGAGGTCAAGTGATTGCTTATGCTAGCCGTCAGCTGAAGCCGCAGGAGAAAAACTACGTCACTCATGATCTTGAGTTATTGGCTATAGTATTTGCTTTGAAAATCTGGAGACACTATCTTCTGGGTGAGAGATTTGAACTGTTTACAGATCACCAGTCGTTAAAGTATCTGTTCACCCAGAAATACTTGAATCTGAGGCAGCAACGTTGGCTGGAGTTCCTTGCAGCATACGATTTTGAGATTATATACACTCCGGGGAAAGCCAATGTCATGGCCGATGCGTTAAGCCGAAAGAATGAAATGATCGCCAGTTTTATTATCACGACTTCATTGATAGATAAAATATCTACTCTTCAGAAGGATGATTCACTCAGAAGACCAGAGAGATAATTCAGAAAGGCGAGCCCTCGAGTTTTCAAGTAGATAATGAGGGGATTCTAAGGCTAAAAGGTCGAATCTGTGTTCCTAACATTTCTGAGCTCCGAAAGGAAGTACTGGATGAGTGCCACTAGTCAAAACTTAGTATCCATCCGGGAGTAAGCAAAATGTATAATGATATCAAACACACTTTCTGGTGGAAGTCGATGAAGAGGGACATTTCTTTATATGTTAGCCGATGCCCTACTTGCCATCTAGTCAAAAGCGACCAACAGAAACTTGCTGGATTGTTGCAGCAGCTGGACATTCCAGGCTGGAAGTGGGAACATATTTCCATGGACTTCATAGATGGTTTGCCCAGAACCAGAAAAGAAAATGACAGTATTTGGGTGATCGTAGATCGCTTCACGAAGACCGCCCATTTCATACCTGTCAGATCAAACAGAACTGCTCAGAGTCTGGCACAAATATACTTCAAGGAAATAGTTAGACTACACGGAGTGCTGATCAGTATAGTTAGTGATAGAGATACAATATTTACTAGCAAATTCTGGGAGGCATTTCAAGTAGAGCTGGGAACAAAGCTGAACCTAAGCACCGCCTATCATCCTCAGACAGATGGTCAAACTGAGAGGGTGAATCGTATACTAGAAGATCTATTGCGGGCTTGTTTTCTAGATTTCGGTGGATCATGGGAAGACCGTCTGCATTTGGCTGAATTCTCTTATAACCACTGCTACCAGGCGAGCCTGACAATGTCACCATTCGAAGCATTGTATGGTAGACCGTGCCGATCTCCTGCTTGTTGGGTTGAACTTGGAAATAGGCTTGTATTAGGGCCTGATATGATCCGAGAAGCTGCCAACAAAGTCGATTTCGTTAAGAAACGATTACTCGCGGCTCAAAGACGACAAAAGAGTTATGCCGATAAGAGAAGAAGAGATATATCATTTGTTGTTGGCGACTATGTATATTTGAAAGTATCGCCGACGAGAGGAGTTATCCGGTTCAGTAAAACAGGGAAGTTGGCGCCCAAGTTCATTGGTCCGTTTCCTATTCTTGAACGGATTGGAACTCTCGCTTATAGGGTTAAATTGCCTGATTGGTTGCCTGGAATGCATGATGTACTTCACATATCTCAACTTCGAAAGCACGTTCATGATCCAGACTTGATCGTGGAGGAAGCAGCGCAACAGGATATTGAAATTACCCCAAAATTGGCTGTGAGAAGAGAGCCGCTAAAAATCATCGGCAAAGAAACCAAAGAGCTGAGGAACAAGAAAGTTCACTTAGTCAAAGTGCAATGGAGTGGAGATCCGCAAGATTATACTTAGGAAACTAAGGAGAGCATTCAGAAAGCCTATCCTAGATACCGAGTGGATATCTCTGATTGACTCCGGTGCAAGGTACATTTACCATACTTTGCATTACCAATTAGTTCGCTACTCTGTTGTTATTTTCTTTCCATGGATGTGCACTTTTAATTCTATAGCCTGAATGATTTTAAAAGAGCACAGAAATTGACTAGTATATTTTTGATAAAAAAAATTGCTTGTTGTTTTCATTGTGTGATAGTAAATTAGATTAATTAAATTATTGAAACGATGGTTAATTTAATTAATAAGAGAATGAATGGTAGGATTTATTCGATTAAATCACACATGAAACTGACTAGAAAATAGATAGAAATATATACATGTGCATTATATATGTTTGAACAGGTAAATGGATAGCTGTCGAATAAAGAATTTATTTGCGTGCCCAACAAATAGGTAAACCTTAATGAGTTGGATGCGAAATATTATTATATCAACTCATGTGAATGCCATTGGATGCGAAGTGCTAGTTATTCTGTGTGTAATAATAAACGTCGCCATAGGATAGTAACAATTAATTTTGAACTACACTACATGGCATACTTCTGGAAGATAGGCATACTTCATCATATACCACATAAGCATTTGGAGCTTGTGTGACAAGGAGGAAGATTTACCATACGAGCAAGAGGCTTGTATGGCGATGACTATATTTTACAGGTTGAACTGATGACTGATATAACCATATAGAATTGTAACGATAAAATTACTAGATTAATAAAAACCCCACACGGGTCTGGAGTTGACAATAATCACGTGTCTCTAGTCATTAGATATGGCACATGGCTATTTATTTCCCACACGAGACGAGGTGACGAGGATTTATCCTCTGGAGCAATTAAAATATACACTCCCTCAGGCGTTGACAGGGTGACGAGAATTTATTCTCTGGAGTTATAATCTATACACACTCCCCTGTAAACACCAGAATATATCACTATAAATATGTGTATGCATTATAGGATTTATTGGGTACCTAATACGGCCCAATAAATTTCAAAACCCCTCCCCGTACAAAGGAGGTTATGGCGAAATTTTTCGAAAATTCCGGGTGTTCTCCAAATTTTTGAAGAATTTTAAAATTCTCAGAAATTGAAAAGTTGGAGAATGGAAGCCAGATTGAACTTAGAGTTGATTAATCAAACCACTTTAGACATTGCTCCTTTTCGGGGACGAAAAGTTTTAAGTGGGGGAGATTGTAACGACCCGGAAAATCTGAACCAATTTAAAAATTTTAAATTTGCTAAAATAGTGGATTTTAAATATTTAAAATAATATTTTAAATAATAAAGATGAAAAGTCAGTTTGAATCGATAATTGAAAAGGAATATAATTAATTCTAATTATAAACGAGGCCTGAAATGGCGCGACAGTTTCAAATTTTCAATTCAAACTTTGACTGACTGTATCGGGTGCAAAACAAAACGGATTTGAGTGAAACCAAAAATATTTCAATCTGTTAGTGAATACCTTTCTAACGAATCTGAAAAATCGAAGTTTCATAGCGGGAAGCAAAAGTTAAGGCCAAATGAATTTTCAGAAAGGTCGCTATAGAAATTATATAGCCCGTGAAAATGGTCATTTTGCAAACGACCTCGGAATTCGACGAAACCACTTTTGTTGGATCCGGGATGTGAAGTTATTGCTAGGTTTCAAATTTCATAATTTTTGAAGCTAGTATGTGAGCGTGGCAAAGGAAAACATGTTTTGGTCAATTACAGTTAAATTGGATCGACCAGAAATGGGCCATTTTTCAAACGGTCTCAGAATTCGACGAAACTAGTTTTGTTGGGACCATATCGTCAAAACATAGCTAGATTTATTTTTCGGGAAATTTTAGAATCAGTTTGGGGCCCTGGAAAATTGAAATGTACGTTCAAATTAAATATTAAATGTTTATATTTTAATTTGAAGGAAAACTGACCTGAAACAGTCGAATGGGCCTATGAAACATGCCCCTTGTGTTCGGAATGGGGGTAAAACGCTAGGGACGACAGTCGTTGGGTTTGAATAGGTGTTCGTGTGTAACAAGGGGTATTTTCGGATTTTTAAAATTTATAAATATAAAAAAATATCATTGGTCAGTGTTCATTTCTCTCTCTCCCCAAATAACAGCTGATCGACGACGACGAGGCTTCAAACCTTCCTCCCTCGATTCCTCCTCCTACACGCACCGAAACGCCATGGCCCAGGTGAACTTTTTGTAGATCACTCCGAGCTCTTCAAATCCGTACCTGGAGCACCCACCACCGTCGCTCCTACCTGGAGTTATTCCCTTCGAAAGAGGCACCGTTCGAAGCCCTCTACCACCCCCTAGGCGCACGCGAGTTCATCAGGAAGGGTACCCTCTGGTGCGCCTCTCCAAGGCCAACAGCGTGGCATAGCCGATCGCCCTCAAGCTCCACCGTTTGCGCCCAAATCGAAGACCTAGTTTTGAAGGTTTTGTAGAGGTAACGGCCTATTTTAATTTCAATTATATTATAGCACTTTAAAGCGCTACGGTTTTTGATTTCACTGTAAAAATCATATCTTTTTCGTTTCTTGATGAAATTCAGTGAAATAAGAGTCAGTGGACTCGTATGGACGTTTTCTCCATTCTAGAAGAGACCGCATATTTTTCTGAGGCTTCTGCTATTTTTGGTGGAGTGGAACCCAATGTGAAATTTCTAAATTATAAACGATATGGAAAACGACGATGTATAAATTATATAGTCGATGTATGAGTTATATAAGCGTTGTACACCTCTTGTATAAGCATTGTATAAGTTGTACGTTCGATATATAAGTTATATATGCGTTGTAAAAATTATATATGTGTTGAAATAGAAGTGAAATGCTTATATATATATATATATGTATATATATATATATATATATATATATGTATATATATATATATATATATATATATATACGCCCCTCGTCCACAAACCATGGACGATATTTATTGGTTGTGATTGGTGTGGAAATTGGTTGATTATGAATGGTTGATTAGCATTGTTTGTGGTTTAAATTGATTGGTTGTGGTTGAAAAATACCCGTTTGTGGTTGAGAAATATTTGGTTGAAACCACATAGGATTAGTTTTTGGAAATGAAAAAAAAAATATACATGCCGCCTGCGTGCGAACCAGATGCATGATTACCCATTGTCAAAAGCTGCGAGGCTTTAAGGTAGAGCGAGGACCCGTACTAGGGATGGTCCCGGTTTTAACTACCCTGCCGTTATGCTGCCGAAATTTTGAATAATATTCATGTGTTGAAATTATATTCGTCTGTTGAATAGAAAACCATCATGTGTTGAATAGATATTCATTCGTTGAATTGAAATTCATGTGTTGAATGGTATTCGTGTTTTGAATAAATTGTTTTAACAATAAAAATCACATTTTTACTCTATATATACAAACTATATAACCTTCATGTGTTGAATCGAAATTCATTCGTTGAATTGAAATTCATGTGTTGAATGGTATTCGTGTTTTGAATAAATTGTTTTAACAATAAAAATCACATTTTTACTCTATATATACAAACTATAGAAAACCTTCATGTGTTGAATCGAAATTCATTCGTTGAATTGAAATTCATGTTTTGAACGGTATTCGTGTTTTGAATAATTGTTTTAACAATAAAAATCACATTTTTACTCTTTATATATAAACTACAGAAAACCTTCATGTGTTGAATCAAAATTCATTCCTTGAATTGAAATTCATGTGTTGAATGGTATTCGTATTTTGAAATAAATTGTTTTATAATAAAAATCCTATTTTTATCATCAATATGAACTATATAAAATAATCTTGTTTTGAAATAAATTGTTTTATAATAAAAATCCTATTTTTATCACATGTATTAACTATATAAAATAGTCGGGTTTTGAAATAAATCGTTTTATAATAAAAATCGCATTTTTACTATATACATGAATTGTTAAAAATAGTGAAGTGTCGAAGTGAATGAATGTTGGATAAAAATATCATTTTTATCAAATGTATGAAAAGAATATAGTTTTGAAATTGAAGAATCGATGTATATATATAAATAGAATTGAAATATATCGAATAGAGAAGCTGCAGTTCGTATTTTGAAACCGTGATTTCAAATGATTAGTGCGGGAGATCCGACCATCGGATTTTCACGAAACCGCAACCGTTAGGTTCGCTTTGGAAATATCTTTCCAACGACACCAACTTTGTGAAGATCCAACGGATGGATTGTCTGGAATGTTTAATTCAAATCTGAAGAAAAACAGCGCCAGAATCGATTATATTTATATATATATAATTATATTTAATCGAATAACGACGCTGTAGTTCGTATTTTGAAATCGAAACTTCAAACGATTATACCGGGAGATCCGACCGTCGGATTTTCCCGAAACTGGAACCGTTGGATTCATGTTGAAAAGATCTTTCTAATGATGTAAATTTTGTGAAGATACAACGGTTAGATTTTCAGATATGTGTAAATCAAATCTGAAGAAAAACAGCGCCACGGCCGCGTTATGGCCCGAAGCGTCGTTTGAATAAATTGGCTATTTTAAAATAAATAAAAATGGCGATAAATCGTTATAAAATATTATAAACGATATGGATGTGAAATTTAGAAACTAACTAAAGGTTGGCTAAGTCGAATGGTTTCCTGGCTGTTGATCTGATGTTGGTTTCGGCCTTCGGGGTTAATATTTGGGAAATCGTTCTCTTATTGATTTACGGTTAGCGACTAATGAATTGAAATGATGCGTCTGTGTGTTTGTATTGCACTTGTTTATTATATACGCGAGTTGCTCAGAAAGGCCGGGTTTATCCCATTCTGAATAACTGAATTGACATTAAGAAATCGAAGATGAAGACGGTGGTTGAAGACCGGAAATCTTCACCTCATTTGGAAGGTAACTGATGTCCTGATTGGGAGGCATCCCGAAATATGGATAATGAGTGGTGATTGTCCAGACGTACGGGGAGATCGATGGGTTTGCGAGGTATATAGTGCCTCCGGTTTCGTTCAGACCCAGAACGGACTTGTAAATGGGCAGTGTGTCTGACATTGGATTTTATTCTATGTTGATTGATCTCTATTAAATATACATCTGTTTGGCGGCGGAGAATTTATTCTTTTGCTTAACGCCCTTCTCTAAAACGTACGAGCTCAGAGGTTGCATATCGATGGAATTCAGTCGCATGGCATAAATTGCTAGTGTGGCATGCCTAAGTGGCAAATGATCGAGGCTTCTGTTGAAAAGCAAAGTCTTGTGGTGATGATCAAAGCACCGCCTGTGTGGCGTAGCTTTGTGTATAACGTGAACTCGCGAACCTCACACCCCGGTATGAAACAGAAATGGGAGAGGACCTCAGGGAGGGCATGCGTTTCTTTCTAGCTACGGTGGTGTCAGTGACCTACCAGCCTTGACATTTATATTAATTTCACCTGTGTGGTTGTTGATGTTGCGAGGCGCCTCGGTTATATCGGTCGGCCTGGGACCGATGGAGTCATTCGTTGGCTCATTTACGCCCTAAAGGGCGGGGAAACATAGTGTTCAGGCATAATAATCCACATCGGTGGACCGGCCCTGACGATCCAAGGTTTGCCTGCGCGCTTGCCTGAGACTCGGGCTAGAGAGTCTCAAATTCGGTAAGGACTATCTTTAGCCTTGGTTCATGACGGAAATCTAATTTCCAAATACGTGACTGTGCGGTTTTGATTGTATATACATATGGCGACATGATATATGGTACCCATGCCGTCTATGATTGATAGTTATGATTGAAATTGTTTTCGAAACCTATAAACACTAGTAATAGTATCAAATGCTTTTGTTTTATTCGTATCAATCATATTTTGGCCATTATAAGGTAAAACTCTATCCTCCGGGTTGCATTGCATAGTGTGATGGAAACTGAGTCTTATAATGGCTTCATTTTTATAAAAAGCATTGCGATGCTTAAAAGAATTATTTGTTTTAAAGAATTGGCAATCCGATGGAGTAATCCCGTTCCACGAAAGTGGCGTGGTCCTGTGGTTATCCATATTTTAAATGTGTTGAGTAGATTTCTTATACCAGTCCCATGACTGACTCGTAGTTTGTTTCACTTTCAAACTCGGGTGCCCCTTTTTCTACACGGGAAGCCTTGTATTCATGTTTTAGGTGGCTTCCTATGGATAGCTGGAGCTGAAGATGGATTCTATCATTTATCTCTTTTTATGCTGTTCAGCTCCTATTGTACATATTATGTTTGTTTCCGCTGTAGACATTTATGTATAGCTGAACTGTATTTGTACTAAGTATGATCCTGTATACTATGTAACTCTGATGATTATGTTTATCCAGTGTATTAATTGTTTATTATCTGGTGTATTTATTTAACTTTGTTCTGTTGTTATCTGTTTATGTGTTATATTCCAAAGATTACCCTTGCCACCGTCAGTACGGGGTTCGTGGTCGTCTCAACTACTTACACGAATAATCAATACCATACAACTACCTATTTACTTTTAAACACGTATATGCTTCCTCTTTCTATTCTTACTAGATTTTATTCTTAGTCTTCCTTTTTGATTTTACTATTCTATTTCTAAGTTCGCTTCCTTATCGACTTCTATATTTATATCGATACGTTGATTTCTAACTATCAAATTTTCTTAAAAATATTCTAACTCCTTAAATTCCTGGAAAAATTCGCCATAACCTCCTTTGTACCAGGAGCATCAGGATATTTCAAATAGCCTCCCATGGCCCTCACCAATCCAAAGGAAAAAGAAAAAGCCATGCGGCTAGCCGATACGGCGCATAAAATCTCATATATGAATTAAATACATACCTTTCTGTCGAGCATTCTATTTATATTTCTTCATACCTTATCCATACCTATCTCATGTATATTTATACCTGCCCAATCTATTTTAACTATACCTGATTGTTTTAACTCAGTTCGTTAATTAATTTGTTAATTAACTCTTTATTCTATTTCACTTTTATATTTGAACATGACATGTTCAAATATATTTTAACTTGCTTATTAACTAGTTTGAGTCCAAATTTCAAAATTAAGTTCTATATTCGATTTCGAATATACATTTACAAATCCAATTCACCTTTCAAAGTTCAACTTCAAATTCAAAACTCGATTAACTAATTCCTCTTCGACTTAGTTAATTTTATTCAAATTTTATTCAAATTCCATATATCAAATTCTATTCAAATTCCATTCAAATTTTATATATTCAAATTCTATAGTTTAAATTCCATTTGAATTCTATATTCAAATTCTATATATTCAAATCCTATATTTCAAATTCTTTAGTTTAAATTCCATTTGAATTCTATATTCAAATTCTATATATTAAATTCTATAGTTTAAATTCCATTTGAATTCTATATTCAAATTCCATATATCAAATCCTATATTTGAATTCCATTTGAATTCTATATTTAAATTCCATTTGAATTTTTATATTCAAACTCTATTTCAATTCCATTGAATTTCATATGTTCAAACTCCCTTTGAATTCCTATATTCAATTCTATTTCAATTCCATTGAATTCCATATATTCAAACTCCCTTTGAATTCCTATATTCAATTCTATTTCAATTCCATTGAATTTCATATATTCAAACTCCCTTTGAATTCCTATATTCAATTCTACTTTAATTCATTGAATTTCATATATTCAAACTCCCTTTGAATTTCTATATTCAATTCTACTTTAATTTCATTGAATTTCATATATTCAACTCTCTTTGAATTTCTATATTCAATTCTATTTGAATTCTCTTTATTCAAATTCTATATTATAAATCCCATTTTGAAATTCAACACAACTTGTCTTTCCCAAAACAAATTCTAAATAGTATCTCTGGTAGTAATTCATCACTTACAACTCTAAAATGAATACCGATGATGCAGCTGTCATCATCAGAATCTATTTTCCAGCGATCGAAGCGAGTTCTATACTATAAAACCATTTCTAAACATTTCCACTTTGAAATCCATTTCAAAATATAATTCACACTGCTTGTAAAACAATTCAAAATCTCCCAGGATCTTAAATTTTCCTTATTATTAATCCAAATCCATTTACAAACACTTATACCATTTTCCAAAATTTTAATTCAATTTCTGGTTTAATTTTAGATTTAACTCATCTGATTTCACGTATTTTACTTATATGAATTCTGATTGGTTATTCACATAACCATTTAATTTATAATCTTACTCGATTATAATAACAACCAATATATCCACTATATAATAATTTTGATATATATATCTTGTTTATATCAAGATATACCTTGGGTAAACTTATTTTAATTTACCCTCTTTTCAAAACATATCGTGCCGACCCATCGTATTCGATGTTTATAAACTCCTACCGATACAGTGGATCAAACTGATCAACCAGAACCCATAAACAACTCAACCAACAAATCTCCACAATATAAAACAATTTTTTAGATTGAAAAAGAAATACGTTCACTCATATACATACACTCAAACTCAATCTAGGGTATTACTAACCCTATCTCTACCGAGTCACGCCACAGAGCCAAAGTAATTCTTAACTTAAGCTCTGATACCAACTGTAATGACCCGGGACTTTGTCGACTTTGGTTATTGCCATAAACTCAACGATGACTAACCAAACGTCGAAAAATACCAGATGATTAATGAAAGAAATTAGAGGGTGAGGAAAGATAAGATAGAAACTTAGAATAGAAGAAGAAGAAGAACACAACATCAGAGTAACACGAACCTCACAGCGGAATGAATAACATATAATAGATAACATATCTTTGAAATAAAAGATTGTACTTGAATATACATATCATCATCAGAGTACAACACTTACAACATAGCGGAAATAAACTATAGCTATATGATCCTGAAGCCTCCTGTTCCAGCTCTTCAAGTATCTGTAAATCCCGACTACTTGACTGCCCGTACAAAATTGGGCACCCAAGAGTTTAGGGAAACAAAACAAAACAAACTCCGGGTCAGTCATGGGACTAGAATGAGTAAAACAGTTTAAAACAGTTTGAACAAGTAAACGATATCTCATAAGACCACGCCGTATAATGAAACGGGTTTTTTCCTTATGAGAATCCAAAATATCTTTATATCAAAAACCTTTTGATATTATAATAATGTCTATCAACCACAATATAATAACCATCTAGCAGAAACGCTTTCATCTCACGTGCTACATATATAGTATACAATCAAAACCGCAAGCACTTATTGGGTAATGGATTTCCAACTATGACAAGGTATGGAACCACCTTTCGCTAGTGTACCTCTAGAAGGAATACACTGGGTTCAACAAGAACATCTTGCAACCGGCCACACATGACCGACCACTCATTTCGCTTGAGTGTATCGAATGTATATCACCAACGGTTGGGATTAGCAACCGTTTCCCGAATGGGACAGTATCGACAATTGATTTTTAGAAGTAAATGAAACTCTAGATCAAGTGATTATACACCCTACTTTGGAGCGACCGACTTAGCCTTGTTGCCTGCCCGATTTCTGTCATTTACCGGATGTGAGGCTAGAAGCTACGCTTTATCATCACATCAGATTCACTTCGAATGTCACATCGTCAAATCCATCAAATCACCGATTGACGTCTTCAACCATACATTACGTATCAGCTAAAAGAAGTTTCCTTCTTCGCTCCCACTCTTGGTACGGTTGAAGAAATCAATGTATGTGACCTTTCTGGAAATACTCTGTCAGACATTCATCCATACTAGTCATCCAGGAACAGGATGAACCGAAGGCACTATTCAGTACATCCATCTTAGGTACTGTTATCTAAGACTTATACAATAGCCCTTGCACTTTACTCCATCTTCAATTATCTTTAGCATATATGATTCGCAACGCTTATGCCAATACAGAGTGGTTCTTTGGATAATAATCCAACCGGTCTCTCCATATTAACAACATTAAAATGGTCAAAACTTCGATAGTCTATGATTAAACTATCGAATAAAAACAAGTGTGTAAACAACGATATTATTTCCAAATGGAAATTATATCGATCAATCATCAATCTTACATACATACATACATATATATATATATACATACATATTTCCTATTTCAATATTTGATTACGTTTCTGATTCTACTTGGAAAACATTTCCAAATCTTCTTTACTTGGATTTAAACAGATGTTTACATCAACATCGCGATGACAACTCAAACCACTATACTTATTTACTAAATTCACTTAACCACTTTAACTCTCGAACCTTAACCATTTCTAAATTTAAAACGAAGTCAATCAAGTTGGGGTATAACTACCTCTGAGACCTTAACTGAACAACATTTCAAATCTCGAATTAGGGTAAGTTCATCTTTTAACTCTTTAACACTTCCTTACGTAATTTTCGTTCGAATAAATCTCTATTCGATAACTCCTCCCTTCGAATAACTATATTTGATAATCTATCTTACGAATAACTAGATTCGAAAACCTTTCTTCAAATAAACTAAATTCGATTAACTCTATTTATTTAACCCTAATCGATTAACTCTTTTTACTTAACTCCTTACTTAACTCCTTTCGATTTAAACTATAATCGATAACACCTTTTGAATAACTAATTCGATAACTCCTTTCGATTTAAACTATAATCGATAACTCCTTTCGAATAACTAATTTGATAACTCCTTTCGAATAACTAATTCGATAACTCCTTTCGATTAAACTATAATCGATAACTCCTTTCGAATAACTAATTCGATAACTCCTTTCGATTTAAACTATAATCGATAACTCCTTTCGAATAACTAATTTGATAACTCCTTTCGAATAACTAATTCGATAACTCCTTTCGATTAAACTATAATCGATAACTCCTTTCGAATAACTAATTCGATAACTCCTTTGTGTTTAACTCTATTCGAATAACTAATTCGAATAACTCTTATTTATTTAACTCTATTCGAATAAACTAAATTTGATTAACTCCATTTAAATAACTCTAGTTCGATTTAACTCTATTTAATAACTCTAGTTCGATTTAACTCTATTCAATAACTCTAGTTCGATTTAACTCTATCTAACCAACTCGACTCGACTAACCCCTTTCGAATGACTTATTCGATTGACTAAATTTCGAATACCATATTCGATTGACTAAATTTCGAATACCATATTCGATTGACTAACTTTCGAATACCATATTCGATTGACTAACTTTCGAATACCATATTCGATTGACTTTTTTGCTTTATGAAGGTTTCCTTTTTAACAATGTTTATTCATTTTTAAAGATTTACTTTTAGTAACGGTTCTTAACTTTAAAAATGATTTCCTTTTTATAACATCCTATTTAGTTATAAACAGATTTCCTTTTTATAACTCTATTTATTTTCTGAATATTCCCTTTTTAATTCTGTTTGTAAATGGCTTTACAAATACCTCCTTTTCAATTTCATTTGTAAATGGTTAACAAACATTTCTCTTTTTGATTGATTTGTAAATGGTTTACAAACCTTTCTCGTTCTAATCTATTTGCAAATGGTTTGCAAATAATTCCTTTAGGGTTTCATTTCTAAGTATTTTCTGTTTATAAAAAAATCCATTTATAAATAAATTTCTGTTTATAAATATTCCATTTATAAATAATTCCTTTTATAAAATCTCCTTTGATTGTTATAAATATTATCTCTTTTATAAAATCCTTTGATTGTTAAAAATATTATCTCTTTTATAAAATCCATTGATTTTATAAAAATCTATTTTCAAATATTCATTTTGAAAATTCCCTTTTCACCATTCCGGTATGTTATATTATTTAACACATCAAATCATGATGACCAATATCGTTCAAACACATATAATCGACAATAGATTATATATCACATCATATATTACAATATATGAATCGCAGTAAAATAAATGTTGAGGAATCCAGTTGGATTCCTCCAACCTGCTTCCCTGCATCCACAGATGTTATACAATATAAAATCAACATCACTTTCAGTTCCATATGATATATTCTGTTAAACATAATCAATATAGAAATTTAACTAACTGACTAGCAGTTCAATCAAATAGTCAACACAGGGTCAATCAGCCAATTTTTAACAGTTCTAAAAATACAACATGAAATTATAAACTGTTCAGAGTTAGTGAGATTTACTCACATTTGCAGTTCATCGTTAAAGAACGATAAACTGTGGTTTGATTTGAATCAAACAAATTAAATTCTCCGTAAATTCAGACGAGCTTCGATCCACACCCAGTCAATGTCATGGTGTTGCCCTCGTCCATACGATCCCAACGGATCCAGTTTTTTCCAATTCCGATACCGTATGATCAAATTATACCATTTTCTAGTTAGTATACTATTTTAATTTAAATAAAACTTAAATAAAGTTTTAATTGGGCCTTCACCCTTTATTACCTCTCCGGCCCAGTCTCCTACTCACGGTACCAGACCCGAACCCGCCCAAACACCTTCTTCCTCTTTTAAGAGACGCGGCTCCTCCCTGTACACCAAATCCATTGACCGATTTTCATTCCCAAAATACCTCGTCAATCACTCCACCGAAATTCAAATAGAAATCACGAGAATTTATCTCGTTTGATCCTATTCCACCCCATATCCTTGAATGTACATTCGATCGCCTCCCTATAGTTGCGTCGCCCAGACAATCGTGCTAGCCAGAAAGAACACCGACAGAAATTTTCATCGAAATAGCCAAAAGAAAACATATAGATGCGGTTTTAACCCCTCCATCCTAAAATGCTATCGATTCTGCAAACCAAGAACAAAATTTCCGAGGAATTGAAACCATATTTCACTGCTCGAAATCGAGCAACAGGAAACTGCTTCGCACCATATAAAATTTTCATAGAAATGGAGTTGATCACCCAACAAATCCAAAGGCCACACTCTTTGTATTTTATAGACATTGTTTTGAATTTTTCCTGAATTAAAACTTACGGTTTGCCTTGTTTTATTTTGTGGCGGCATGATTTCCTAGTGTTGACTACAGAAGGATGTTATTTAGGGTTAGGATAGTTGTAAGTGGTATTTATAGAATGATTATATTATTTTTATATTCATTAGTTTATTTTATTTTAACCAATCGCTAACTGTATTCATCATTAAAAATTCCTGTAATCACATACGATACCCAAAAATCACGAAAATGGACATACAGCTACAGTTTGACATTACGGTCCCAATGAAACTAGTTTCATCAAATTCCGACAAACAACGTATTTTTAATCGTCAAAATACTGACTGTTCTTCACATTAAAAATCCATACGGCCACATACTGACTCTAAAAATCATGAAACCTGACATCTAACAACTATTTGACATTGCGGATCCAACAAAATATGTTTCGTCGAATTCTGACTTCGTTTGCAAAAGTGGCTATTTTTAAAGCTCTGGATGACCCATTTAAATATATAAATATAGTTAAATATAATTAAATTTAATATTTAAAAACAAATATTATCATATTTATTCACAACAGAATATCATAAAGCTCTAGAATATTCCTCTATGAATTTCTAACTTGAAATTTCAAATCCTGATTAAATCGATATTTGATTTATATTGAAATTCCTTTTAAAAATATAAATAATTCCTTTATAAATTATGAAGGAATTCCACAGCGACTTTTCTAAAATTTGATTTGGACGTAAATCAAAATCTATATGACGAAATCCCGATTTTTCTCTTCCACTAGAAAGATATACTCCACCAGCTCCACAAATTTCTTGTTTCATAGAAATCCGGCTTAAAACGAATCCTGTACATTCGTTTGAAGTTCGAATCGCCAATTTACGAACTGCAGCACCATTTTGAGCTTGATTTTAATTATAATATAATTATACGTTCAAACTGTCGTTCAAATAATATATTCATTATTCTAATTCAATTCTAAACTAAATTAAATATCACAGATCATCCAGTTCACACCATATCGTCATTTCAGCCAATTCTGATTATTTCAGAATTAAATATATTATTTGATTTATTATTTTAATTAAATATTCACCATTATTTAATTCAACGACCATTAAATACTCTAATTCACTATATAAATAATTAAATAAATTAATTATAATACCTCTGCCAATGCGGGTCATTACAGATGTCCTCTCCTGTTTCTGGTTCACACCAGTGTGTGAGGCTCACGAATTAACGCTACACAAAGCTACGCTATATTAAAGCCGTGTTTTGATCATCAACCACAAGACTCTGCTTTTCAACAGAAGGCTTGATCATTTGCATCTCAGCATGCCACACAGGCAATTCACGCTATGCAACCAATGTATATCAATCACATAGAATGAAATCCAATGTCAGACACACATCCTTTTACAACTTCGTTCTATGTCTGAACGAAACCGGAGGCACCTTATTCCTCCCCCATATGTCCAATACAGGGGAGAATCCCTCACATATCTGGTCGATCTCCAAGTACGTCTGGACGATCACCACTTATTACCTTGCCTTGGGGTACAACCCAATCAAGACATCAGTAATCATCTAAACGAGGTGAAGACCTCCGGTCTTCCACCACCGTCTTCATCCTCGACAAAACGTCGAATTAGTTATTCGGAATGGGATAAACCCGATCTTTCTGAATAACTCGCGTATATAATAAACAAATTTTATAAAAATACAATATACGCCTCATTCCAATCCAGAATATTCCTTTATTCAAATATTCTTATACTTTGGGAAAGGTTCCCATTAATTTTATCAAAGATAAATTCTCTAAATTTATTCTTTAATCTCCCTTTTGATATCATTTCAATCTAATTAAAGATGCATCAAAACTCCACTTGGTTTTAATCTTCCCAAAAATCAATATTAACGATTGTTTAACTTGGGAAATCATATCCTATCTTTAGCTAGGTTAAAGAACCAATGTCATTTAAAACATGGTTCACGATAAACCCAAAATCACATTCCATTCCATCAGCCTTTAACCGTAAATTAGCAAGTTAACAATTCCCTAAGTATTAACCCCGAAGGCCGAAACCAACATTAGATCAATACCCAGGAAACCATTCAACTTAATTAATCTCCAGTTAGTTTCTATTTTTTTAACTCCATTGGATCTAAGAACAAAATTATTAAAGATACCATTCACGACAACCCAAAATCACATTCGATTAACAATGGAATCTTCATGGAAAACAAATCGATATATATGTATAATCGATATAAACCTCCACATCCAACCGATAATATAAATGGAATAACGACAAGGCCTCTTAAATTCCAACTATATTATCCGTCTTCCTCTACAGAAGATTACTTCGATTATTACCAAATCGAATTCCATTCAATTCCAATTTAATACGTTAAAATGGAAAATTTTACCTTGAAAAATCTCCTTTAAATCTTAACAAAATATTTATAAATTCCAAATCCCATTTCACTGTAAATCGGATTAAAGAACTAATATCGCTAAAACATAGTGCACAACAAACCCAATTCACATTCCATTAGTCTCTAACCGTAAATTAGTAAGAGAACGATTCCCTAAGTGTTAACCCCGAAGGCCGAAACCAACATCAGATCAATACCCAGGAAACCATTCAACTTAACTAATCTCCAGTCAGTTTCTAATTTTCTTAACTCCATTTGGTTTAAGAACAGTATTATTAAAGATACCATTTAGGACAAACCCGAAATCCAATTTGGTATTAAATACAAGGCTCTAAATAGAAAATATATCGGCTTATATTCAATATCAAATTCTGAAATCAACAAATATCGTATTGGAATAATGATATATCTATATCTTCCAAATTCCTCCACAATATCTATACAATAATGGAATCCAATATCGAAATAATCCGAAGATAATTTCAATTCAAATCATTCCAATTCATATATTGGAAATTCTGGTTATTTTTAAAACCGTTTCAAATCCAATTTATTTATTAAAAAATATTGGATTATAATTCTAGTTCAAAACTAGTTCATTTCGATAAAAATATATTTTTCTCTTTTCAAATATGGGATTTTCCATCCCAATTCTTACCAAATTACTTATTTTTATTTTAGACAAATTATTGATATTTTTAATAATCTTATCAAGGCCTGTATAGTCGATTTCCATAAACAGACATCGAACTGCACTTACAGCGACCGTTTCCGAATTTGATTTGGACATAATTACAAATCCAACCGTTAGATTTGAAATCTCTAATATTCGTTAGAAATCCCTTTTCGATACGAACACAAGGTTCCGTTTTTAGGAGAATTCGACGGTCGGATCTCCTATAATGTCCATTCGAAGTCAATGGTTGAAATTTGCGAACTGCCGCAGCGCGGCGTGTTCTATTCATGCCATTATATTATATATATAATATATGTAATATATATTTCGTCGATTTCCATTTGAAACGTATTTTATAAATCGTTTTAAATTCGTTTTCAAAACGATTTCAACTTCGTATTCAATTTCAAATCAAAACTGAATATTCCACAGCATTGATATATAAATGGTAATATTTTCAAAACATTAGATTTTGAAATCATTTCCTTTTCGATACTCATTATAGAAATGAATAAAATCGGTATAAACATCATTCACGTCAAAACGGCGTTAATCTAATCAACACGGCTTTATATATTTATATATATTCATGTCCATCCCAAATCGGACATCAAAATCATATCTTGATCCACTACTGAATATTATTTTAAAATATTTGTTATTTTCGTTATCTTAAAATATTCATTCCTTCTGAACTGAAATCAGACACAGTCAATTACCATATAATTTGATTATATGGATTTCATACAACCATGTATACAACAACAATCGAACGCAGTCAACCATCATCCAAAGTGCATTCTACACTGCATAAGCATCAAATATAAATATTTAACGCTTACACAGCTTCTCAATCAATCGATCGATATACGACTAATTATTGGGATTAGTGTATGTCCAGTATCATTCCAATACCTATGTGGGGTTTCAATCAATCAAACACAGATTTTATTTGTGCAGTTGGGCGATGTGTAAAATTTATCGTCCCAATCAATATTAGTCAAATGTATGTACATGAACAAATCATCCGATTTGTTTTTATTTTATTCATATACACGTTAAAAATTATATTTTTAACTATAAAATATTTATTCATTCCACATCACACAATAAATTTTTACAACACAATCAATCAAACAAACAAGTCATCCATGGTTTGTGGACGACGGGTGTCAGGTGCTGCTAAGCACCGTTTGCATCCTAGTATATATTTCAACTAGAAAAATATAATAAAAGTGAGAAGTTCTTAACTTTGGGATCCACTCCTCCATTCTTTATTTCTGAACGGTTCGGATTTTCCCAAAATTCCAATGAGATCTTTTCCCGCTGTTCATATTAAAAATCATATTTTTAATATGATGTTTATTTTAAAAATCACATTTTTATAATGACACTTCATATATAAAAATCATATATTTTTACAACGCTTCTTTCTATATAAAAATTATATTTCTACTTTTTATATAAAAATTATATTTTTATAACGCTATATATGTAGAAAAAATTATATTTTTATAATTTAGTTTTCTATATAAAAATCATATTTTTACTTCGCCTCTTCATATATAAAAATCGATTTTTTATTTTAAAATCCTATGCGTAAAAATTTCCTTTTTTACTTCACTAATCTTCATAATAAAAATTCTATTTTTATAAATCTAACTTCATAATAAAGATCATATCTTTATCAATGTTCCATATATATAAATATCATATTTTTATAACTTCCCTTTCAACATAAAAATCAAATTTTTATTTCACTTACATATATATAAAAATCGCCTCTTTATCATGCTAGTATATATTTTTACAACCATGTTTATAAAGAAAAAATTATATTTTTAAAACGATGTTTATAAAGAAAAGATTAGATTTTTATTTCAGCAAAGATCGTATTTTAATTTCAGCAAAGATAGTATTTTTTATTTCAGAATATATATAAAAACTGATTACTAAAGTTTTTAAAACTAATTACCTAGAAAACAAACAAAAATAAAGAAGTAAAAACTTATAGGAAGTTTCTTTTTGGGGTGGGGATGGCAGAGCATCGGAGGGTAGCACAGTGGCAGTCGGCGGCGCTGAAGAGGTCCGGCGGTTGGGGTTTGGCGGCATGGAGGCGCGGTGGTGGCTCGGTCTTCGTGGATTTGGGGTTTCAAAAAAGGGGGCGGGGGTATGGGACTTGATGGAGATCGAACGAAGAGGGGGGGATTGCGTGGATCAAGGAACGGGAGGAGGGGATCTCGTCGGAGCAGCAGTGGGTGGCGTCGCCTATGAGGGGGGCGACGACGGGTCCGGACAGGAAGGGCGTCGAGTTTCCCCCTTTTGAATTCCCTTTTTTTTTCTGTCGTGTTCTGAAAGGAGAGGAAAGAGGGAGAGGTATCATATAATAATATATATTTAATTATTTAATTAATTCTAAAAAGCAGCTTTTAAATTCGATCTCCAATCGAGACACAACGAATGTCTCCCCTAACTAATTATCCCCATTCCGAACACAATGGGACATGTTTCGTAACCCAATTTGCTTGTTACGATCAATTTTCGTTCAAATTAAAATATAAAACAATATAACGTTCAAAATTGATTTCAACGTACATTTTAATTTACCAGGACCACATACTGACTCTGAAAATTCCAAAAAAAAAAATTCTACCTTCGTATTGACGATATGGTCATAAGAAAACTAATTTCATCAAATTTGGAGACCGTTCGAAAAATGGCTATTTTCTGGTTGATCCAAATTGATTGAAACTGACAAAACACGTTTTCCTTCGCCACGCTCACATAGTAATCTCTAAAATTATGAATTTTGGAATCTAGAAATAACTTGACATCCCGGATTAAACAAAAGTGGTTTCGTCGAAAATGGAGGTCATTTGAAAATTTTCCATTTTTAAGGGTTATATTTTCCATAGCGACTATTCTGAAGTTTCAATTGGGAATAACTTTTTATTCCCGCAATGAAATTAGGATTTTTTGGATTCGTTGGAAAGATATTTTCAAATTGATTCTAATATTTTTGGTTTCACTAAAATCCGTTTTATTTTGAATCCTGTGCACTCATTTGAAAATTGAAATCGAATTTTCAAACTACCGCGCCATTTTCAATTCCTTTTATAATTAAAAATAAATATTTATATTCTAATGACGATCTATATAAATATATACGTTATAATTCTATTCCAAATAAATTTCTCGTCGTTATTATTTAAAATAATTCATTTTAAATAATCAAAATTCATTAAAATTGCCTAAATAAAAGTTTTAAATTGGTTCGGATTTTCCGGGTTACTACAATCTCCCTCATTTAAATCTTTTTGTCCCCGAAAAGGAATGGAGTTGAAAGTTGTTTTAAAAACCAACTCAACTTTCATTATTTTCATTATGGATTAAGTTCAACTTTTCAGTTTCTAAGAAGTTTTCAAATTCTTCAAAAATTTGGCTAACACCCTAAATTTTCAAAAAAATTCGCCATAACCTCCCCTGCACGGGAGCACCGGGGAAATCCCAAAATCACCATATAGGCCTCCCCAATCCAAAAAGAAAAAGAAACAGACAAGCGGCTTGCCAATCGGCTCATAAAATCATCAAAAACTCCAAGAAATACAATAAACATGTACCTATTTGTTGAGCAAACAATTTTATTCATTTGCTTAGCTTCCCTGCTATGACCTGTTCAATGTATACACATGTATATGCAGTTCTAACAAATTTCAATTCGGTTCAATATTTGGTACAATTCAGCTATATGTACCTTTCTTTCTCATAATGGTTTTATTAGACAACAAATAATCATACAACACAACCATCAATCAATTAGTGAATTAATGTTTCAAATTTATAATTTTGATACATATACAGAAAATCATATTTTTGATGCCAAATCACAACAATTAGCCCTATCAAGTTTGGTTCTCACACCAGTCAATTGGAAATATATAGAAATCCCACTTTCGAAACTCGAACACAAATACTGATGATACTATAGTAATCATCAGGATCATCTCCGAGCGACTAGATTGTGATTCAATATCTATCCAATATATTAAAACTTCGAATACACGTTTGCAAGGCGTATATGCAAAATCTTTATATACTTGATTGTCCAAATCAATTTAAAATAAATATTCCAATACGTATAAAATGGTTTAAATCTTTAAAACAAAATTTGTTTTCATTTTAAAAATATACCCTTCACACTCGTTCTAGGATATTACTGATCCCATCTCTAACGAGTCATTCTCATTGGATATTACCAATCCAACCTCTGATGAATTCTTCCGTTCGGTTCTAACGTGTCTTGTTCTCCGAGGTCTGTAAACCAAAGCTCTGATACAAAAATGAAATGACCTGAACTTCCCCGTGAAGGAAAGAACGGATTGCTTTGAGAACAAGACGAATCAGAACACAATCAGAAGAACATTTCATTGTTAATTACAACAATTCCATCAGAATACAAGAATATACAGAGTACTAATAAATATTACACATCAGAAAAATATCAGAGATTTAAATTACATTACATAGCAGCGGAAAAATAATACAAACACAACTGAAAGAGATAAACGATACAGAGCTTTTCGTATGTCGCTCCAGCTGTAAACTAGAATCCTGTGAATATAAATCTGCAAAACCAAAACTACTAGCTGCCCGTGTGGAAAATAAGGGCACCCAGAGTTTAGGTTAAAACAATAAACTCCAGATCAGTCATGTGACTGGTGTGAGAACTAAAACAACTATTTAAAACTTTACTTTAAATTAGATATATCAAGGGACCACACCGTATAACACAGAATGGGTTTCCTCCCAAGAATACCAGTGCATATAACAAAACAATGCAACGCTTTTTTGGAAAAGTAAAGCTATTATAAGATCTAGGTCCTATCACACAATGCAACGCAAGCCGGGGGATAGGGTTTTCCCTTATAATAGCCAAACATGCTGGATACGTTTAAAACAAATCATTTGATACTATTATAAGTGCATAGTGTATAAAACAACTTCAAATATAAATGTATCAATCCTAGACGGCATGGGTACCATATATCATGTCGCCAATACTAGGCTCTACAATCAAAACCGCAATTGTCATGTATTGAAAGCCGGATTTCCATTTGTGAACCAAGGCAAGGGATCAACCTTACCGAATTCGAGACACTCTAGCCCGCCCCTCAGGATACAACCGCAACTGCACCTTGGATCGTCAGGGCCGGTCCACACGAAGTGGATTAAAATGCCTGAACATGCATTTCCCCGCCCTATGAGGCGTCAATGAGCCAAATGACTCCATCGGTCCCAGATCGACCGGTACAACCGAGGTGCCTCGCTATCCATCATCCACATAAGTAAAATGCCTGGGCATGCAAAACGCTGACACCACTCCTAGCTAGAAGGAAACGAATGCCCTTCCTGATGTCCTCTCCCGTTTCTGGTTCACACCGGTGTGTGAGGCTCGCGAATTAATGCTACACAAAGCTACGCTATATTTAAGCCATGCTTTGATCATCAACCACAAGGCTCTACTTTTCAACAGAAGCCTTGATAATTTGCATCTCAACATGCTACAAACACAATTCACGCTATGCAACCGATGTATATCAATCACACAGAATGAAATCCAATGTCAGACACACATCCATTTACAAGTTTGTTCTGGGTCTGAACGAAACCAGGGGCACCTTATTCCTCCCCCATATGTCCAATACAGGGGAGAGGCCCTCACATATCTGGTCGATCTCCAAGCATGTCTGTACGATCACCAGTTATTACCTTGCCTTGGGTGTACAGCCCAATCAAGACATCAGTAATCATCCAAACAATGTGAAGACCTCCGTCTTCCACCACCGTCTTCATCCTCGACACAGCATCGAATCAGTTATTCAAAATGGGATAAACCCGGTCTTTCTGAATAACTCGCGTATATAATAAACAAGTGTTATAAAAACACAACATACGCCTCATTCCAATCCAGAATATTCCTTTATTCAAATATTCTTATACTTTGGGAAAGGTTCCCATTAATTTTATCTAAGATAAATTCTTTAATCTCCCTTTTGATATCATTTCAATCTAATTAAAGATGCATTGAAACTCCACTTGGTTTTAATCTTCCCAAAAATCAATATTAACGATTGTTTAACTTGGGAAATCATATCATGTCTTTAACTGGGTTAAAGAGCCAATGTCATTTAAAATACGGTTCTCGATAAACCCAAAGTCACATTCCATTCCATCAGCCTTTAATTGTAAATTAGCAAGTGAACAATTCCCTAAGTATTTACCCCGAAGACCGAAACCTACATCAGATCAATACCCAGGAAACCATTCAACTTAACTAATCTCCAGTTAGTTTCTGATTTTCTTAACTCCATTGGGTCTAAGAACAGTATTATTAAAGATACCATTCACAACAACCCAAAATCACATTCCATTAACAATGGAATCTTCGTGGAAAACAAATCGACGTATATAATCGATATAAACCTCCATATCCAATCGATACTATAAATGGAATAACAACAAGGCCTTTTAAATTCCAGATATATTATCCGTCTTCCTCTACAGAAGCTTACTTCGATTATTACCAAATCAAATTCCATTCAATTCTAATTTATTAGGTTAAATTGGAAAACTTTACTTTGGAAAGCCTCCTTTAAATCTTAACAAAATATTTATAAATTACAAATCCCATTTCACTGTAAATCGGGTTAAAGAACTAATGTCACCAAAACACAGTTCACAACAAACCCAATTCACATTCCACCAGTCTCTAACCGTAAATTAGTAAGAGAACGATTCCCTAAGTGTTAACCTCGAAGGCCGAAACCAACATCAGATCAATACCCAGTAAACCATTCAACTTAACTAATCTCCAGTCAGTTTCTAATTTTCTTAACTCCATTGGGTTTAAGAACAGTATTATTAAAGATACCATTCACGACAAACCCAAAATCCAATTTGATATTAAATACAGGGCTCTAAATAGAAAATATATCGGCTTATATTCAATATCAAATTCTGAAATCAACAAATATCGTATTGGAATAACGTAATATCTATATCTTCTAAATTCCTCCACAATATCCGTACAATCACGGAATCCAATATCAAAATAGTCCGAAGATAATTTTGATTCAAATCCATTACGATTCATATATTGGAAATCCCGATTATTTTTAAAACCATTTCAAATCCAATTTATTTATTCAAAAATATTGGATCATAATTCTAGTTCAAAACTAGTTCATTTCGATAAAAATATATTTTTCTCTTTTCAAATATGGGATTTTCCATCCCAATTCTTCCCAAATCACTTATTTTGATTTTACACAAATTATTGATATTTTTAATAATTTATCAAGATCTGTACAGTCGATTTCCATAAACGGCCATCGAACTGCACTTACAGCGACCTTTTCCAAATTTGATTTGGATATAATTCCAAATCCAACCGTTAGATTTCAAATCTCTAATATTCATTAGAAAGCTCTTTTTGATACGAACCCAAGGTTCCGGTTTTAGGAGAATCGACGGTCGGATCTCCCATAATGTCCATTCCAAGTCAATAGTCGAAATTCGCGAACTGCCGCAGCGCAGCACATTCTATTCAAGCCATTATATTATATATATAATATATATTTTGTTGATTTCCATTTAAAATGTATTTTATAAATCGTTTTAAATTCGCTTTCAAAACGATTTCAACTTCATATTTAATTTCAAATCAAAATTGAATATTCCATATCATCAATATATAAATGATAATATTTTAAAAACATTATATTTCGAAATCATTTCCTTTTCGATACTCATTATAGAAATGAATAAAATCGATATAAATATCGTCCACTTCAAAATGGCGTTAATCTAATCAACACAGCTTTATATATTTATATATATTCGTGTCCATCCCAAATCGAACATCAAAATCTTATTTTGATCCATTACTGAATATTATTTTAAAATATTCGTTATTTTAAAATAATCGTTCCTTCTGAACTGAAATTATACACAGTCAATTACCATATAATTTGATTATATGGATTTCGTATAAGCATGTATACAACAACAATCGAACACAGTCAACCATCATCCAAAGTGCATTCTACACTGCATAAGCATCAAATATAAATATTTAACGCTTACACAGTCAAATGTGCCATTGGGCGATGTGTAAAATTTATCGTCCAAATCAATATCAGTCAAATGTGTGTACATAAACAAATCATCTGATTTGTTTATGAATATTTATTTTATTCATATACACGTTAAAAAATATGTTTTTAACTATAAAATATTTATTCATTCCATATCACACAATAAATTTTTACAACACAATCAATCAAACAAACAAGTCAACCATAGTCTATGGACGACGGGTGTCGGGTGCTGCTAAGCACCATCTGCATCCTAGTTTATATTTCAACTAGAAAAATAAAATAAAAGTGAGAAGTTATCACCTGTGGGATCCACTCCTCCATTCTCTATTTCTGAACGGTTCAGATTTGCCCAAAATTCCAATGCGATCTTTTCCCGTTGTTCATATTAAAAATCACATTTCTAATATGATGTTTATTTTAAAAATCACATTTTTATAATGGCACTTCATATCTAAAAATCATATATTTTTACAATGCTTTTTTCTATATAAAAATTATATTTCTACTTTCTATATAAAAAATATATTTTTATTAAGCTACATATGTGGAAAAAATTATATTTTTATAATTCAGTTTTCTATATAAAAATCATATTTTTACTTCGCCTCTTCATATATAAAAATCAAAATTTTATTTTAAAATCCTATGTGTTAAAATTTCCTTTTTTTAATTCACTAATATTCATAATAAAAATTCTACTTTTATGAATCTAACTTCATAATAAAGATCATATCTTTATCAATGTTCCATATATAAATATCTTATTTTTATAACTTCGCTTTCAAGATAAAAATCAAATTTTTATTTCACTTACATATATATAAAAATATCCTCTTTATCATGCTATTATATATTTTTACAATGATGTTTATAAAGAAAAAAAATTATATTTTGAAAACGATGTTTATAAAGAAAAGATTATATTTTTATTTCAGCAAAGATCGTATTTTTATTTCAGCAAAGATCGTATTTTTATTTCAGAATATATACAAAAAACTGATTTTTAAGTTTTTAAAACTAATTACCCAGAAAACAAACAAAAATAACGAAGTAAAAACTTACAAGAAGTTTCTTTTTGGGAGTGGGGATGACAGAGCATCGGAAGGGGTTGCGTAGTGGTAGTCGGCGGCGCTGGAGAGGTCCGGCGGTTGGGGTTTGGCGGTAGGGAGGCGCGGTGGTGGCTCGGTCTTCGTGGATTTGGGGTTTCAGAAAAGGGGGCGGGGACTGGGACTTGAAGAAGATCGAACGAAGAGCGGGGATTGCATGGATCGAGGAAGAGGCAGAGGGGATCTCGCCGGAGCGACGGTGGGCGGCGCTGCCTTAGGGTGGGGGCGACGGCGGGTCTGGACTGGAAGGGCATCGTGTTTCCCCCTTTTGAATCTCCTTTTTTTTCTTTTGGTCGTGTTCTGAAAGGAGAGAGAGAGGGGGAGAGGTATTATATAATAATATATATTTAATTATTTAATTAATCCTAAAAAGCAACTTTTAAATTCGATCTCTAATAAGGACCCAACGACTGTCTACCCTTACTAATTACCCCTATTCCGAAGACAATGGGACATGATTCGTAACCCAGTTCGCTTGTTACGACCAGTTTCCATTCAAATTAAAATATAAATCAATATAACGTTCAAAATTGATTTCAACGTACATTTTAATTTACCGGGGCTATATACTGACTCTAAAAATTCCAAGAAAAAATATTTCTAGCTTCATATTGACGATACAGTCCTAACAAATCTAATTTCATCAAATTTGGAGACCGTTTGAAAAATGTTCATTTTCTGGTCGATCCAAATTGACTGAAACTGACAAAACATGTTTTCCCTCGCCACGCTCACATATTAATCACAAAAATTATGAATTTTGGAATCTAGCAATAATTTGACATCCCAGATGCAACAAAAGTGGTTTCATCGAAAACGGAGGTCGTTTGCAAAATTTCCATTTTTAAGGGCTATATTTTCCATAGCGACTATTCTGAATTTTCAATTGGGCGTAACTTTTTATTCCCGCTATGAAATTTGGATTTTTCGGATTCGTTGGAAAGATATTTTCAAATTAATTCAAATATTTTTGGTTTTGCTAAAATCCGGTATATTATGAATCTTGTACACTCATTTGAAAATTGAAATCGAATTTTCAAAGTACCGCGCCATTTTCAATTCCTTTTATTATTAAAAATAAATATTTATATTCTAACGACGATCCATATAAATATATGTGGTTTAATTCTATTCCAAATAAATTTCTCGTCGTTATTATTTAAAATAATTCATTTTAAATAATCAAAATTCATTAAAATTGCCGAAATAAATTTTTTAAATTGGTTCAGATTTTCCGTGTTTTTACACAAATTCTTTCAACATTCTAATTTAATGAATCAGACTACGGGTTATATTCCTTATATCTGATTTCATCTCCTCGTTTAACTTAGATAACTTTAAATCTATCATCACGGGTTAGGTCAGTTATGGTTTTATAATAACAATTCTATTTTATCTCGTTTACCAAATTTTTATTTACTAACTTTCCCATTAAACCTTAGTTTGGATTTGCACTTACTCAATTCAGCTATCCATTGATTTAACAATTTTCTTCTTTCCTTATTCTTATTCACTTTAAATTTGAATATTATTCCATTAACTCAACTCATTTATTCGGTTTAAAAATCAGGTAATAAATTATGGACTATTTATAACTAAAAAATTCACTTAGTTCTTGAACCATTACTATTCGCTTTCCCAAGTTGATTTTTTTTATTTAACTCGATTTCCTTACTTAAATGAAGTTTTATTCCATTCAACAAATGTTTTGTACTCATTTATTTCCTCGTTCATACTCAGATTTACATTCGAGATATTACCCTAATAAGATTACCATTTAGATTTCTTTCATTTTTAATTCATTGATCATTCAAATTTCATTAACAACTCCATTTCTCTAACTTTTAATTTATCGGCAATCCACATTTTTACATCAACATAAGTTTTTTTCTCAACTTTTCTCGAGCTAACTTAAAATACCCAAGTCACGAGTTTTTATTTTTTTGTTCACACAACTAAAATTTCAAATTTAATTTAGTCGGCTTAAGTTGACCTTTATTTCGTAGTAATTTTCAACTTGACTAACACTTCTATCGACCAAACTTGGAATTTATTTAAACTTAATTATCATCCATATTTAAGAGTTTATGTGACGATTCTTCTTAATACTTAAGTCCATTTCATGGTTTCAAAGCTTAAAACTCAAATGAATCGAGCAAATTAATAGTAAATGAACGTCATTAGTTAAGATGAACTCAAGTTGCCTGATTCCGGTTTATAAATCAAGTTTAAAATACATATGTGTTTATAAGACTTATAGAAAACCCTACCATAAATTTAAATCTAAATTCTTAATTAACTACGAACATAGAATTTTAAGTTCTGTTTTAATTTAAATTCAACTTATATAACATATACTAATACCTTTACATAAAATTTATACCATATGGAATTTAAATCCAAAACCTTTACCAACCAGCTATGAAAGTACAGAGTGGTGTCCCCCACTCAGACGCTTCAGAATAAATGTCGATAATGCGTGCACTCATTACCGAAGTCATTCTAAGGTCCAAGAAGGGATTACACACTTATTCCTTTAAAATCCTTTAAAACCATTTCCCTTTTCAAAACACTTACATATAATACTATATATATATATATATATATATATTCCAAAAATCTTGGCAAATCTATTTTTCAAAGTTCCGGAATCAACTCTCAATTTTATTTCTACCCTATTTTCAAGATATATTTACTCAATTTTCTTTTATATCTTACATTTTAAAAACTTTTTAAACCATTTAAACTTGTCTTTTCCATTGAATTTATTATTTAATCAACCATAATAGATAATAACCTAAAATTACTACCTACTAATATCAAATGCATATGCACTTAAAACAAATAATATATTTGATATATTTAAGAGAAAAATATAATCGAAAACCATATTATGTCGATCCATTATGTTTGATTATTTAGAAATTCCGATCGATTTATGGCATCCCATAAATCGACCAGAACCTATAAATATTCAACAGAACAATCAACACAATATAAAACCAATTTATATCAAAAATACAATTATGCTCTGTCATATCACTCAAACCCATTCTAGGGCGTTTCTATCTCCATCTCTAATGAGTCAGTACCCAAACAGAGCCAAGGTTATTGCTAACCATCGCTCTGATACCATAATGTAATGACCCACATTTTTGACCGTTCAAATCGACAATAAACCGCACATGTCGACCCAAGCAAATCGCAAATGTAGGTAATTATTAGGGAAAAGAAAGGAAAGAAGAGAAAAACAATCACAAAATCTCATAGCATAAGGATAACATATAATAGACAAAAAGTAGTTTAAAAACAATTGAAATGTATACATTGGTTTTAACATTCAATGATTATCTGAGTTACATATACATACAGAGGTACATAATAAGCAGCGGAAATAAATGTAGCGGAAATATAACGATCCGAAAATCCCTAGTAAGGAAAGCTCGGATTGCTTTGAGGACAAGACAAATCAAAATCAAAACACAAGAACATTTCATTGTTAATTACAACAATTTCATCAGAATACAAGAATATACAGAGTATGAATAAACATTATACATCAGAGAAATATCAGAGATTAAAATTACATTACATAGAAGCGGAAAATAATGCAAAACACAATTGAAAGAGATAAACGGATACAGAGCTTTTCGAATACTGTTCCAGCTGTAAACCAGGATCCTGTGAATATAAATCTGCAAAACCAAAACTACTAGCTGCCCGTATGGAAAATAGGGGCACCCAGAGTTTAGGTTAAAACAATAAACTCCAGTTCAGTCATGTGACTGGTGTGAGAACTAAAACAGTTATTTAAAACTTTACTTTAAATCAGATATATCAAAATAGCGCAACGATTTTTGGAAAAATGAAGCTATTACAAGACCCAGGTCCTATCACACAATGCAACGCAAGCCGGGGGTTAGAGTTTTCCCTTATAATAGCCAAACATGCTTGGTACATTAAAACAAATCATTTATTATTACTATAAGTGTGTAGTGTCAAAACAATTTCAATCATAAGTATCAATCATAGACGACATAAGTGCCCCATACCACTATGTCGCCATATATAGGTTCTACAATAAAAACCTCAAAGTCACGTATTGGATGTTGGATTTCCATCTGTGAACCAAGGCAAGGATCGTCCTTACCGCTTCGAGACTCTCTAGCCCGAGCCTCAGGGTCAGAGCGCATCGACCCATGGATTGTCAGGGCTTGTCCACCCGATGTGGATTATAATGCTTGAACACTGTGTTTCCCCGCCCTATGGGGGCGTAAATGAGCCAAATGACTCCATCGGTCCCGGATCGACCGATATAACCGAGGCGCCTCGCTATCCATCATCCACGTAAGTAAAATGTCCGGCCATGTAAAACCCAAAACACCACTCCTAGCTAGAAGGAAACGCATGTCCTCCCTGAAGTCCTCTCCCATTTCTGGTTCACACCAGGGTGTGAGGCTCGCGAATTAACGCTACACAAAGCTACGTTGTATCAAAGCCGTGCTTTGATCATCCACCACAAGACTCTGCTTTTCAACAGAAGCCTTGATCATTTGCATCTCAGCATGCCACACAAGCAGTTCACGCTATGCAACCGATGTATATCAATCACAAAGAATGAAATCTGATGTCAGACACCCATCCATTTACAAGTCCATTCTGGGTCTAAACGAAATCGGAGGAACCTTATTCCTCGCATATCCATCGATCTCCAAGTACGTCTGGACGATCACCAACTGATTCCCTCCTCTTGGGTGTACAGCCCAATCAAGATCATCAGTAATTATCCAAACAAACTGAAGAACACGGGTCTTCAACCACCGTCTTCATCGTTGACTTATCGTCGATTCAATTATTCAGAATGGGTATAAACCCGGCCTTTACAAATAACTCGCGTATATAATAAACAAGTGTTATAAAACACAACATACGCCTCATATCAATCCAGAATATTCCTTTATTCAAATATTCTTATATTTTGGGAAAGGTTCCCATTAATTTTATCAAAGATAAATTCTTTAAATTTATTCTTTAATCTTCTTTTGAATATCAATTCAAACTAAATTATGGTTTATCCAAACTAGTCGGGATTAACGAACCTTACCGAAGTAACCATTTGTTTTAATTTCCCAATCCCAACCTATTCATCCCATGAAGTAAAATTGGTAATACTTCATATCTAACACCACGGTGTTATTGGTAAATTCAATTACCATTTCACGTTCAAATCTAATTAAAGATTTAACTATCGCCTGGAGCAAAACTGGTGATACTCCATTCTCGATCATTTCAATCTAATTAAAGATTCATTTAAACTCCACTTGGTTTTAATCTCCCCAAAAATCAATATTAATGATTATTTAACTTAGGAAATCATATCCTGTCTTTAACTGGATTAAAGAACCAATGTCATGTAAAAACATGGTTCACGATAAACCCAAAATCACATTCTATTCCAACAGCCTTTAACCGTAAATTGGCAAGTGAACAATTCCCTAAGTATTAACCCCGAAGGCTGAAACCAACATCAGATCAATACCCAGGAAACCATTCAACTTAATTAATCTCCAGTTAGTTTCTGATTTTCTTAACTCCGTTGGGTTTAAGAACAGTATTATTAAAGATACAATTCACGACAACCCAAAATCCCATTCCATTTACAATGGAATCTTCATGGAAAACAAATCGATATATATAATTGATATAAACTTCCATATCCGACTGACAACATAAATGAAATAACGGCAAAGCCTTTTAAATTCCATATATATTAGCAGTCCTCATCCACAAAAAATCACTTCGATTATTACCAAATCGAATTCCATTCCATTCCAATTTATTTTATTAAATTGGAAAACTTTACTTTGGAAAATCTCCTTTAAATCTTAACAAAAGATTTATAAATTCCAAATCACATTTCACTGCAAATCGGGTTAAAGAACGAATGTCGTTAAAACACAGTTCACAACGAACCCAATTCACATTCCATTAATTATTGGGTTAAAGAACAAGTATTATTTAAAACACTGTTCACGATAAACCCGAAAATCAATTCCAATTAAATATTAATTAATTGGTATATTTCATTAAATCTAAAAAAAAGATTTAATCTTTTTCTCAACTGGTTTTAAGAACAGTGTTAATGAAGACACCATTCACGACAAACCCAAATCCCATTTGATATTAAATACAAAGCTCTGAATAGAAAATATATCGGCTTATATTCAATATCAAATTCTACGACCAACAAATATCGTATTGGAAATAACGATATAAATATATCTTTCAAATTTCCATAACAATATCTGTATAATCACGAAATCCAACATCGAAATATTCCAAAGACAATTTCGATTGAAATCCATTTCCAATTTATATTGGAAATTCTGGTTATTTTTAAAGCCATTTCAAACCCAATTTATTTATTTTAAAAAAAAATGGATTATAATTCTAGTTCAAAACTAGTTCATTTCAAAAAAAACTATTTTTTTTTATCTTTTTAAAAATGGAATTTTTCATCCCAATTCTTTCCAAATCATTTCTTATGATTTTACACAAATTATTGATATTTTTAATAATTTTATCAAGGCCCGTATAGTTGATTTCCATAAACGGCCATCGAACTGCACTTACATCGAACTTTTCCAAATTTGATTTGGACTTAATTCCAAATCCAACCGTTAGATTTCTAATTTCTTATATTCGTTAGAAATCTCTTTTCGATACGAACCCAAAGGTTCCAGTTTTAGGAGAATCCGACGGTCGGATCTCCCGTAATGTCCATTCGAAGTCAATTGTCAAAATTCGCGAAATGCCTAGCGCGGCGCGTTCTATTCAGGCCATTATATATATAACATATATATTATATATATTTCACCGATTTCCTTTTAAAAGTATTTTATAAATTGTTTTAAATTCGTTTTCAAAACGATTTCAACTTCATATTCAATTTCTAATCAAAATTGAATATTCCATATCATCGATATATAAATGGTAATATTTTCAGAATATTAGATCTTGAAATCAATTCCTTTTCGATATACATTATAAAATGAATAAAGTCAATATAAATATCGTTCATGTCAAAATGGCGTCAATCTAATCGACACGGCTTTATATCTTTAAATATAATCGTGTCCATTCCAAATCGGACATCAAAATCAAATTTTAATTCTTTTTTGAATATTATTTGAAAATATTCGTTATTTTAAAATAATTGTTATTTTAAAATATTCATTCTTCTGTACTGGAATTAGACACAGTCAATTACCATATAATTTGATTATATGGATTTCACACAACAATTGTGTATAACAACAATCAAAACAACAATCCATCATCCAGAGTGCATTCTACACTGTATAAGCATCAAATATAAATATTTAACGCTTACAACAGCTTGTCAATCAATCGATCGACAAACAGCTAATCAATGGGACAAGTGTATGTCATATATCATCCTAATATCTGTGTGGGGTTTCAAACAATCAAATAGGTTTTATTTGTGCAGTTGGGCGATGTGTAAAATTTTATCGTCCCAATCAATATCAGTCAAATGTGTGTATATAAACAAATCGTCCGATTTGTTTATAAATATTTATTTTATATACATGTTAAAAAAAATATTTTTAACTATGAAATATTTATTCCGTCCCACATCACATAATCAATATTCACAACACAAACAACAAACAAACAAGTCGTCCATGGTCTGTGGACGACGGGTGTCGGGTGCTGCTAAACACCGTCTGCATCCAAGTATATATTTCAAACTAGAAAATAAAATAAAAGAGAGAAGTTCTCACCTTTGGGATCCACTCCTCCATTCTCTATTTTCGAATTGTTTGTGATTTATATTCGTTTCCAGTCGGTTCCATCGCAGTCTATTTCAAACGATTTTTATATTAAACATCACATTCTATATTGTTCATAGAAAAATAAAAATCACATTTTTATACTGTTTTGAGATAAATAAAAATCACATTTTTATACTGTGCAGAGATAAACAAAAATCACATTTTTATATTGTGTTTATATTTTAAAAATGTGTTGTTTCTAGTTTTAAAAACAATTCTATTTATATTTTCTAAAAATAATTTCGACTTCTATATTTTCAAAGTCAATGTTATATATAAATTAATTTGAATTTTTGGGAAAACAATGTTATTCTCTTTTTAAAACAACTTATGTTTGAATTTAAAACATATTTAAATTTAAAAACAATGCTAACTTCTCTATTAAAAATAATTCAATTTTATAATTTTCTATTTTTTAAAAAAAAGTCTCTGTAATTAATTTAAATTTTATAATGTTTTAAATAAAATAAAAATAAATAAAAGAAAACATTACCTTTTTTCACTGTTTCTTCTTTGCATTCGCTAAGTACAGGGTCTTCTTCCCCGTCAGTTTATCACCCCAGGCGTCGAACTCAGCTCCACCCAAAAATCCACTTGCTGCCGCCACATCCTTTGACCGGACTTCCATCAGAGAACCTCCCTCCGACCTCCTACGTGCGACGCCCCTCCAGCCAAAAATCCAGCCCGTTCGATCCCCCCGACGCCGCTGAATTGACCACGAACCGGCGATGCTTTGAGCTCACGATTCAAGAAGACGACGTCACCGTATCCAATCAAACTACTCTGGATTGAGAGCCCTCACGTTGATGTTCAATTTCTATTTTGAATCCCCCCCTTAATTTGAATCCCTTTCGCTGCGATTTAGGATAGAATTTTTGAGCACTTTCGTTCGTTAAACAGATTGGGGCGGCTCCTGAGGGTTTGACTTCAAACTAGGGTTTTGACCTAGCTAGGTGGTTATATAATTTATTAAATAATATTTTTTAATTTAGAAGTTACTTGCTTATTGCTGCGAACTCGAAATCAAAACCAATGACTGTCGCCCTTAGCTAATTGTTAACCCATAAAAATGCGTGTTCAATACGTGGGCAAAACCATGACGTTATTCGATATGTCGTGGGGCCTGATACGAAAATACTAGATCGTTCTAAAGCCATGTCGTAGAGATAGGAAGGAACCATGCCGTCTTCAACTGTGGCATATCAGTCAGGTCGTCATATTGCGTATCAAATCATAATGCTAAGTCATGTGCCTCCGTATCGCAACCAAGACTCTTCTAAATCGTATCGCAACTCGTCAAGTCATTCCCAAGGTCAAGGCGAAATATCGTAAGATATGGTTGAACTTAATGTCGGTCGGTGACATGAAGCTATATCACTGCTATCCATGTCATTCGGCGACATGATCTACGAGTAATTCGTATTGGCCTAAGACCATGTTAAGTGATCCAAGTCGGATTCAGGAAACATACCGTGTTGCCCCGAGGAAACCAGGTTGGCCCCAAGTCGTGCCACATTTCATTCATGGCGACAGAGTAAAGTAAAAGCATTTAGCAATCACGTCGTCCATCCATCATGTCGTTCAACGACATAAGGAACAAGTGGACGGCATAAGGAGCAAGCTGCTACTCAAGATCTCAACACAAACTATGTCGTGACATACCTATGCCGCGAGATATGAAAGCCAAGCCGTTAGAGTCAAGTCACAAAGGAGGAGGGTCATCCATACTACATCGGGTCGCTTGTAATCATATCGTGCCCTTCCATGTCATGCACCACTCATAACATCGAGGCTAAGTTGTCATACAACATGGCACCATGGCGTGCTATAAGCCTAAGGCACAAAGAACCATAAAGTTACACGACATAAGTCATGTTGTTCAGCCTTCATATCGTTTAACGACATAAAGGACCAGTTTCCATTCAAAGTCCGAAGCTAAACAATGCCGCGTCTTAATCATGTCGCCTCCAATTAATGTCGAATCACACCAACGATGCGAGCCATGATAGGGAAAGTCATGTCGTGTCGAGAGTTCAAGACGCCAGAGGCTTAACCCGCCATACGACATACGTCATGTCGCTGATGACATGAGTAAGAGTCCAAGTCGTGTCGGGGGGCAACATGAATCAACTGATTTTCTGCATAATTACAAAACTACCACCTGGTCTAGAAAACTCCTATAAATACCCCCCTCGTTTCTTCATTTAAGGGGATTCAATCTTGAGACCACGAAGTGCTGCCGGAAATATTCCACAACATTTCTAACACTTATCCAACACAAATCCAACATGATAAGGGGAAGATTAATCTATGGATCATGATCCCCACCAAGCACATCCAAATGATTCAAGAGTTGAAGATTGATTGAGCAAGCCTACATGGAAGAAGGATTCCTTTCAATTCTACCACATCTACATCAAATCTCCGCTGAATAATTTTCTTCTCAATCATCTTAAGTAGATTAAGTGTGATTCATGAGTAAGGGAGTGATAAAGTTGATGTAAGAGAGAAGTTAATCTTGTAATTTGCATAGTGGCAATGAAACTTCTTATGAAAGTGGATGTAAACCATTATTGGGTTGGACCACTATAAAACTTGGTGTCTTTTTCTTATATTTCAATTGTTGTAAGGCTCCACTTTTCATTTTTGTGAGATATTTCTTCACATTTTTGGTGTTTTGCCCAATTTTGGGGTAAACATTTGGCTCCCACCGTAGGGCCCGAATAGCCAATCCATTTCTCGCTCTTTCACAAGGTAGAAGGCCTTGCATTGGAATTTTGAATCCACTCTGATCGTCTAAGTTCTCCAAGTTGCAGTACCTATCTCAAAAGCCATGGGAAAACCAGGTAGACCATCGAAGAAAGTTACGAGTAAAAGCTTCGACGATGTCAACAATGCCACTAACACAGAAGATAACCTGCCTACTAGTCAGTTTGAAGTCGGTGAAAGTTCTAAAGTCGGAACTGCCGTAACAAGGAAGTAGTTGGATGAAGTGGCAGCAGGACTAACAAGTCGAATGGATATTGCGAATGAAGCCATGATGAAGAAGCTTGACACCATGTTCGCAATGCAAGCCGCAACGGTCAAAGTTACCATGAGTGCAAGCTGTCTCAAAACTGCTAAACTACTGGAATGGAAGATATTGGGTCTTCTTCCCCGAGTCCAAATAGAGGAAACTATGTCCAGGAGATTGCAAACCCTTGTCATAGGGAAATGAAGCCACCTACTAGTAACCACTCTGGAAAAGAAACTCCTCAACAAGCGTTTGGTTCCACCAAAGGGGCACTTCCCCATATGGGAGGTCCAGGACCCCAGAATCTGAACCGTGACTGATTGCATAGGCAAGCATCCGGTAAAGAGGAAGGCGTCCGCCCCGTGGACCAACCCAATGAGGAGGAGCGAATATTCGGAATGGTACGTAAGATCACGAATGAGAGCCAGAAAAAGGTGGATGATGAAAAGGAATGGGGATTTGCTCCTACAAAGACCCCACTTACAGAAAGAATAAAGATGGCGCCATATCCAAATAAATTCAAACCCCTGGTTGTACAAGCCTACAATGGAACCAGTGATCCAAACATGTTCCTATTCAGATACGATCAGCACATGGATGGGGCACGCGCCACTGGTGAGCTCAAGTGTTTATACTTCCCTACCTACTTGGAGGGAGTAGCCTCACTGTGGTTCACAAAACTCCCGCTGAATTCCGTGGATGACTTTATTACCTTGGCCAAACTGTTCAGACAGCAAGTTAGGCTCCAAGCAACCAAGGTGCGTGATGTAATGGAATTGAACGAACTGGAACAAGGGCCAGGGGAGTCCAATAAAGCCGTCCTTTCTGGCTTTAATGCAGCCGCGGCCGAAGTCGGGAACTATGAGCCACGTTTGGCTTTGATGGCTCTAAAGGGAGGCATAAGTAAAAAGACCAAACTTGGGCGGTGGATCAAGAAGAAGAAGCCTTCCACACTCGAAGAGCTATTCGAAAAGGCAGAGGAGTATACAGGAGTGGATGAGGATCCGGCCTACACAATGGAAGCTACAGAAAATAAGGAGCCATCAAAAAAGAGAAATGTAAACGTGCAAGGAGGACAGAAAAACGCCGGAGGAAATCAAAAAAGGGGGAATAACGGGAATGATGGCTGAAAAAACAAAAAGCTTCATTTCTTCAAGAATTCCGAAATGACTCCTCTTAATGATACCATAGAGAACATTTATATGGCGACCAAAGATACTGAAGAGTACCCAGAGCCCGGGAAACTCAGAGTCACTGATAACGCAACAAAGTCCGGCAGGTTCTGCTGATTTCACAACCAGCCGGGCCATAGCACGAACGAATGTAGACATTTGAAAAGCTTAATCGAAGAACTGATAAGGAAAAACCGGCTTCAAAAATACACAAAGAACTCCCAGAATGCTCAGGGAACTCAAGACCAAGGAGCCTCTGTAGGACAACCTAAGCAGAATGAAAACGCCTCAATTGCTGATATACCAAGGATGGTCATAAACATCATTTCAGAAGGCCCCTACCCGGATGGGAAAAGCTGGGGGGATATGGTGAAGTACGCTCAAGGGGTGAAGGACTTTTCGAAAAAAGATGAACTCATGACCATAAACGAAGTTTAATCGACAAAAGTACCAAGAATCCTGCAAGACGACATCACATTTAAAGATGAAGATCCGGCTGGGATCATAACACCTACAGAGGATCCAATGGTGATAACCATTGTTCTGGTCCCAGCCATAGCTCAGTTAATATCCTTTTCTTTAGTGCATTCCATAGGATGAAGCTTTCCATGGGTGATGTAAAAGCCTGCCAGAACAAGGTCCATGGATTCGCCGGTCAAGCTATTCAACCAATTTGTGTCATCAATCTGCTAGTGGAACTTGGGGAAGGAGAGCAGAAAGCCACACGGATACAAGACTTTGTTATAATCGATGAACCCTCTGCTTACAATGCCTTCTTGGGAAGACCTACCCTTGCAGCATTCAGAGTAACCATGGCTTTGTGGTGCCTTACAGTGAAATTCCCAACCGAAAATGGAGGTGGTACAATCATAGATGATCAGTAAGTAGCAAGGGAGTGTTATTTGATGGAGCTGGCAGAGGCAAGAAGGAAGGAATTGAAGAAGGGTGTAGAGCCGCCGCTCTGCATGCAAAAACCCCTCTTTTAGCAACTAAAGCAAAACCCCCATACTGGTGAGCACAGTGGCGCTCGAAAAGTAATTGATCCATGGAAGAATAGCATGGGGGAAAATAGAGCAGTGCCGGCCGAAGATACTATCCCCGTCCCAGTGTCCGATGAAGATCCTAACCGAGTCTTGAAGATGGGTCCCAGCTAGGCATGAAGCTATGGAAGGAATTAATTTTGTTCTTGAAAGCAAACCTAGATGTATTTGCTTGGGAACACTCAGATATGTGTGGGATCCCATCAGATGTAATTGTTCCTAAGTTAAATATAAATCAAAAAATTGATTCCTGTAAAACAAAAAACATGAATGCAGGGATTTGAGAGATCTGAGGCTTTAAAAGAAGAAGTAGATAGACTACTCAAGAATAATTTCATACGGGAAGCTACATATCCAGATTGGGTTTCTAACCCAGTTTATGTTAAAAAGTCCAATGGAAAATCGAGAGTGTGCGTATGCTACTCAGACCTTAATAAAGCATGCCCAAAAGACAGCTTTCCTTTGCCTCGAATTGACCAACTAGTAGATGCTACAGCAGGTCATGTGTTATTATCTTTTACGGATGCATATTCCGGATATAATCAAATAATGATGCATAAACCAGATGATGAGAAAACTAGTTTTAAAACGGATAGAGGACTATACTGCTATAGGGTCATGCCGTTTGGGCTAAAAAACGCAAGGGCCACCTACCAACATCCTGTAAACTCCATGTTTAAATCTCAAATAGGGAATATGATTGAAGTATATGTAGGCGATATGCTAATCAAATCAAAGAAGGCCAAAAATCATCTTGAAGATTTGGCGGAAATGTTTCACATACTCAGGAAATACGAGATGAAATTAAACCCGTTAAAATGTTCATTCGGAGTCTCTTCGGGGAAGTTTCTCGGTTTTATCATCAATGCTAGAGGCATCGAAGCGAATCCCTCTCAAATTGCGGCTTTAAGGGAAATGCGGGCCCTAGGGACGAGAAAGGAGCTGCAAAGCTTAAATGGAAAGGTAGCAGCATTGAACCGGTTTGTTTCCAAAGCAACAGATCGGTGCATTCCGCTTTTCGATGCTTTGAAAAAAAGGAAAGAAGTACTTCCAATGGACCTCAGAATGCCAGGAAGCTTTCGAGGAGTTGATAAGACATATGGAATCACCACCAATGTTATCCAAACATAGGGATGGGGAGGATTTATTTTTATATCTAGCTGTTTCATCACATGCATTGAGTGTAATATTAATCCGAGAGGAAGAAGGAGTACAATTGCCAGTATATTACATCAGTAAGAGGCTTGCCGGGGTAGAATTAAATTACCCTAGGCTAGAGAAGCTCGCATATTGCCTCCTTGTTGCATCAAAGAAGTTGAGACCGTATTTCCAATCTCACCCTATCAAGGTTATTAAAATGGAACATTGAGTTAAGTCAATATGACATTACCTATCATAGCTTCAGGGAGGTTAAATATGACATAAGCCCTCTGGGGTCATTCTTTATGCTACGCATTGAGATTAGAATTTCCATCAACTAATAATGAGGCCGAATATGAAGCATTAATAACAGGATTAAAATTGGCAAAAGAATTAAACCTAAAAACTTCGCAGATTCTTAGCAACTCCCAGTTGGTAGTAGGTCAAGTGCACAAAGAGTTCCAAACCAAAACTGGGAATCTCCCCTCTTATCTAATCATAGCTATGGAACTTCTAAACAACCTCGATCACTATGTTATATCTCACATCCCAAAAGAACAGAACGCAAAAGCGGATTCTCTTGCCAAGTAAGCTAGTTCATCGTATGCTTAGCTATTAGGTTTAATCCCCGTCAAGGTCCTTTCTTCCCCTACCATTAAGGAAGCAAGTGTTGACTGGATAATGGAAACAACTGAGGAATCTACGTCATGGATGACTCCAATCAAAGAATATATCCTCAAAGGGACACTTCCTGAAGAACGAAAAAGCAGAAGGAGGATATTGCGTAAGGCTCCTTTGTACGTCATTCAAGACGGAAGGTTATACCGACGAGGATTCTCCATGCAACTGCTGCGATGTGTGACCAAGAAGGAATCTGGAGCAATTTTGGCAGAATTGCACGAGGGGGAATGCGGAGGACACACCGGTGGTCAAACATTAGCCGAGAAGGTCCTGCGATATGGCTATTTCTGGCCTGATGTAAACCTAGATGCCATGACTTATGTAAAGAAGTGCGACAAGTGCCAAAGATTATCTAAGATTCCGAGGGCGCCTCCCAAGGAACTAACTCAAATGGTCAGTCCATGGCCATTCGCCTTCTGGGGCATTGATCTGATTGGGATGTTACCAACCGCAAAAGCAAATATGAGATAAGCCATAGTAGCTGTCGACTACTTTACCAAATGGGCTGAAGCAGAACCTTTAGCTACTATCACATCAAAGAAAGTGATTAATTTTGTCTTAAAAAACATCATTTGCAGGTTTGGAGTACCGCAGAAGATCAATACCGATAATGGAACCCATTTCGAAAGCGATGAATTCTTGGACTTCTGCGCCAAATATAAGATCAAAAAGAGTTTTACAGCTGTGGCCCATCCACAAGCGAACGGGCAAGTGGAAGCCATCAAGAAAATACTAAAGTCAACCATTAAGAAGCGTCTTGAGAAAGCCAAAGGCAATTGGGTTGATGAACTTCCCTTTACATTATGGTCATACCGGACAACCCATAAAATTGCCATGGGCCACAACCCATTCTCACTTGCATTCGGGTCAGAAGCTATGATCCCAGTAGAATTAGAATTGCCAACTCACCGCAGAATCCAATTTAATCAGGAGGAGAATGAAAAGCTGCAGTTGGAGGCGTTGATTTACTCGAGGAAAAGCGAAAAGAAGCAGAGCTTAAAATAGCGGCCCATCAACGAAAATAGCTAGATATTTCAATACAAAAGTCAAGCAAAGAACTTTTCAAATCGAAGACCTCGTCCTGAAGAGAATTATGACAGGAACCGGGGAATTTGGACCCAATTGGGAGGGACCATACATGATCAGCCAGAAGTTCGCAGATGGCACTTTCGAGCTAAAAACGACAGATGGAATCGCACTCCCTCAAGCATGGAATAGCATTCACCTTCGTCGTTATTTTGTTTGAAATTTCTTTCACATATTTCGCATTATACATACATAATGAATTGTAAATACATCATGCGTTGTGATTATCGTGCAAAGTTTGTACAAATTAATGAAAGAAACCGCTTTACCTGTCTAGAATCGTACATTTGCAAGCTTTTATATCAAGCTAATAACATCGATCTTGATTACAGGCTTTTTTAAGTGGATAAAAGAACACTTTAAGCCAGACAAAGCTCGATTAATGCTACAGCGCATCTCCTATCTAGAGAGCATGAATATCCTTGCATCTTGTGTCACACAAAGTATAAAATATGAGGCTATAAATGAGAGGTATCAAAAATCTTGAACCTAAACGACGTGACATCCAGGCTACGGACCAAGTTTTGAATTTCACCATAGGGGCATGCTCTTAATAACAAAGATCGAAGTTCCAACTCTGACCAGCAACAATAAGAACTCAGCAAGTAAACTAAAAATCAGCCCTCAAGAACAATATAATAATGAACCCAAGACCTCCCCGAGGGGCACCCGGTTCATCGCCGATGCAATTAAGTTATGTCCGGATAGCGATATAAATACTGGGCTATGAACCCAAGACCTCTACGAGGGGCACCCGGTTCATGGCCGACGCCATTAAGATATGGCCGGATAGCGATATAAACACTGGGCTATGAACCCAAGACCTCCCCGATGGGCACCCGGTTCATCGCCGACGCCATTAAGATATGGCCGGATAGTGATATAAACACCGGGCTATGAACCCAAGACCTCCCCGAGGGGCACCCGATTCATCGCCGACGCCATTAAGATATGGCCGGATAGCGATATAACACTGGGCTATGTACCCAAGACCTCCCCGAGGGGCTCCCGGATCAACGCCGATGCCATTTACACATGGCTGGATAGCGATATAAACACCGGGAAATGAACCCAAGACCTCCCCGAGGGGCACCTGGTTCATCGCCAATGCCATTTACACATGGCTGGATAGCGATATAAACACAGGATTTTCAAAGACCTCTTCGGAAGCATTCGCTCAGATGTTGGGTCTTCCAAATCCGGCTATTGATTTTGGGTCCTTCAGACCCAGTTACTGACGGACCCAAAGACCTCTTCAGAGGCATCCGACAAGTTCAACAAGTGTCTGATTTATTCAGATCCAATGAACAACGGATCAAAAATCCTTTTAAGGTCATCCGGTTATAAGGTGAATCTTCCAAATTTAGTTAATAATAGAACCAAAAACTTTCCTCAATATTATCTGATAAAAACCACAAGTAACTGGCTCATTCAGTTACTAGAAAATATATTAAAACCGTGCCTAATTTTCAAAAAATTAAAACCAATTATGGTATGGGGGCATTACCATCGCATTAACGAAATTTAATGACGCTCCCTTAAACGTACTAAAATCCGATCAAAATTTCATTGAAACCCAGCATTAGGTCACTCCGACTAACAAGACTGGATTTTCCGAAATAACTAAGATGAAATTAAAAGATCCTAAAAAAGAGGTTATCCACATGAAAGGTTTGTGAGCATCGTCTTAGTCGAGATCAGGGAAATCCAATAAAGTTGGCATGTCATAACAAATAACTTGTAATGCAGAATTTGTATTGCAAATATGAATCAAGTGTGAAATGTAAAAAATATAAAAGCACAGCGAATCCTATGTGGCAAAACTTAAAGCATAAAAAGCGGGGTACAATTTCCTGACAAGCAAAATAAGAGGATACAGTAAGTGAAAGCTAAATTGCAAGAGCAGAGCACAACTTCATTCTAACATCATTAGGTAGCATAACATACACACAGACAAAATTACATCATCCACCAGGCAGGTCTAACGCAGGGTTAAGCATATAAGCCAAAATCATAAGTGAGGACTGGCACTTGCATAAAACAATCCAATCTAATAATTTACATGCATAAGAAGGCACCTCAAAAAGCAGAACAAGAAAGTCATGAAAGTCACAATTCCTTCCCATCAGGAAATCTCCCCCTAAGCAGAAGGAGAGGTGGGCGGGTCAACCTTTCCCTCCTGGCCCAGAAGTTCGGCAATGACCCTATCTCTAGACTTCAAGGCTCGGATAAGCACTGCTTTGTCATCCTCCAAAATAGAAATTCGCTCAATATTTTCTCTGTTAAATCTCTGGAGGTCACAGACGAGCATGTTCCAACCAATCATCTTCATTGCAGCATAATTCTCAAGGAGAATGGTATGCTTCTCAAACCAGTCTCTGGTATTATCAAGCTGTGCAAGCGCACTACGTTGTATGACATCTATGTCATCAGGAACAGCTTGTTTGTTGGACGGTTATTTATCCACCTCCACGCGCGCACCTTATAGGCACCATCCTTCGAATCGTCTAGCAAGTTCAGGATGACATGGTTCAGAAACATAGCGAGGTTATCCATGATGACTCTTAGGTCTTCAAGAGATGGAGCATTATAGGCAGGGGGATCTGAGGAATAAAAAGCATCTGTTTCAAGCGGCTCACTCGACTTGCTTCATTTTTGAAAATCAACCTCATTCAAAGGACCCTTCATCTTGTTATGGCTAGAAGACATCCTGCATGAGCAATTGCACTTAAAAAAAAGAGAGAGAAGAGAGAGAAGAGGAAGGGATAACAAACATTAAAGCAGGGCATTTGTTGACATCGAGGACAAATCGTAATGGTGTGGTCATTCATGTCGTAGCAATAACATGACGACCTGCTCACATTACTGCCACGACTTGGGGTTCATGTTAGAGCCATGACTTGAGTCCCATATCTGTTAGCAGTAGGAGGACCACGCCAATTCACGACAGAAAAATTGAAATCGTGTATACTACATGAAATTGAGGTTGTAAGAAAATCGAAAGATTCGTAAGCCCTTATGCACATTATACCCGATCAAATCCAACTCATTTTCAATTCATAAAACAAAATATTCAAATTCAGCTCATAAAATCTTCACTTTATCTAAAGTAAGTGAGAATCTTAGATGTTCTGCACAAGTCTTAAGCATTCAGAGAAATAAAAAAGGGAATTTAGAATCACACCTGATTTGTGAAGACCAAAAGCTTTAGAATCTTATTATTAAACTGAGGGATTACTTGGACTTGAATAGCTATGATAATAATGATGATCGGAGGGTTAATTGAAGACGACCGCCATAAATGAGGTTTCTAGCTTAAAAGAGAATGGTATAAAAGTGATGATTTAATTAAAAAATAATAGAATGGAAGATTAAAATAGATAAACCAAATTTACTGGGCCCCGAACGACCCAGTACAAGGGGAAAGCTAACGGGCTTTACTCAGACCGCAATCAAGAAGTCACCATGACTCCGGTTCAATACACGACCTAGGGAGCTGGACGACCTAAAGCCCACTAATAATTCAGAAGCGCACGACTCATGACATGATAATGAAGAGGGATTGATTTTTCAAAAGCTTCAGGCAATTTAATTAAAGTGCACGAAAAAGGAATTGGGAATATCATGGTTCGAAGCCCATGTCATTTTCAATAACACAAACTTCGAGGGACAAATTTTAACCTATAAAAATGCGTGTTCAATAAGTAGGCAAAACCATGACGTTATTCGATATGTCGTGGGGCCTGATACGTAAATACTAGATCGTTCTAAAGCCATGTCGTAGAGATAGGAAGGAACCATGCCGTCTTCAACTGTGGCATATCAGTCAGGTCGTCATACTGCGTATCAAGTCATAAAGCTAATTCATGTGCCTCCGTGTTGCAACCAAGACTCTTCTAAATCGTATCGCAACTCGTCAAGTCGTTCCCAAGGTCAAGGCAAAATATCGTAAGATTGGGTTGAACTTCATGTCGGTCAGCGACATGAAGCTATATCACTGCTATCCATGTCATTCGGCGGCATGATCTACGAGTAATTCGTATTGGCCTTAGACCAGGAGCCAAGTCGGATTCAAGAAACATACCATGTCACCCCGAGGAAACCAGGTTGGCCCCAAGTCGTGTCGCATTCCATTTATGGCGACAGAGCAAAGTAAAAGCATTTGGAAATCACGTCGTCCATCCATCGTGTCGTTCAACGACATAAGGAACAAGTGGACGGCATAAGGAGCAAGCTACTACTCAAGATCTCAACACAAACCATGTCGGGGCCTACTTGTGCCGCGAGATATGAAAGCCAAGCCGTTAGAGTCATGTCGCAAAGGAGGAAGGTCATCCATACTACAACGGGTGGCTTGTAATAATTTCGTGCACTTCCATGTCATGCACCACTCATAACATCGAGGCTAAGTTGTCATGCAACATGGCACTATGGCATGCTATAAGCCTAAGGCACAAAGAACCATAAAGTTACATGACATAAGTCATGTCGTTCAGCCTTCATATCGTTTAACGACATAAAGGACTAGTTGCCATTCAAAGTCCGAAGCTAAACAATGCCACATCTTATTCATGTCGCCTCCAATTAATGTCGAATCACACCAACGATACGAGTCATGATAGGGAAAGTCATGTCGTGTCGAGAGTTCAAGACGCCAGAGGCTTAACCCACCATATGACATACGTCATGTCGCTGACGACATGAGTAAGAGTCCAAGTCGTGTCGGGGGGTCAACATGAATAAAGTGATTTTCTACATAATTACAAAACTGCCACCTAGTCTAGAAAACTCCTATAAATACCCCCCTCATTTCTTCATTTAAGGGGATCGAATCTTGAGACCACGAAGTGCTGCCGGAAATATTCCACAACATTTCTAACACTTATCCAACACAAATCCAACATAATAAGGCGAAGATTAATCTATGGATCATGATCCCCACCAAGCACATCCAAATGATTCAAGAGTTGAAGATTGATTGAGCAAGCCTACATAGAAGAAGGATTCCTTTCAATTCTACCACATCTACATCAAATCTCCACTGAATAATTTTCGTCTCAATCATCTTAAGTAGATTAAGTGTGATTCATGAGTAAGGGAGCGATAAAGTTGATGTAAGAGAGAAGTTAATCTTGTAATTTGCATATTGGCAATGAAACTTCTTATGAAAGTAGATGTAAACCCTTATTGGGTTGAACCAATATAAAACTTGGTGTCTTTTTCTTATATTTCAATTGTTATAAGGCTCCACTTTTCATTTTTGTGAGATATTTCTTCACATTTTTGGTGTTTTGCCCAATTTTGGGGGTAAACATTTGGCGCCCACCGTGGGGCCCGAATAGCCAATCCATTTCTCGCACTTTCACAAGGTAGAAGGCTTTGCATTGGAATTCTAAATCCACTTTGATCGTCTAAGTTCACCAAGTTGCAGTACTTATCTCAAAAGCCATGGGAAAACTAGGTAGACCATCGAAGAAAGTTACGAGTAAAAGCCTCGAGGATGTCAACAACGCCACTAACACAGAAGATACCCTGCCTACTAGTCAGTTTGAAGTCGGTGAAAGTTCTAAAGACGGAACTGCCGTAACAAGGAAGGAGTTGGATGAAGTGGCAACAGGACTAACAAGTCGAATGGATATTGTGAATGAAGCCATGATAAAGAAGCTTGACACCATGTTCGCCATGCAAGCCGCAGCGGCCAAAGTTACCATGAGTGCAAGCTGTCTCAAAACTGTTAAAACTACTGGAACGGAAGATGCTGGGTCTTCTTCCTCGAGTCCAAATAGAGGAAACTCTGTCCTGGAGATTGCAAACCCTAGTCATAGGGAAATGAAGCCACCTACTCGTAACCACTCTGGAAAAGCAACTCCTCAACAAGCGTTTGGTTCCACCAAAGGGGCACTTCCCCATACGGGTGGTCCAGGACCCCGAAATCTGAACCATGACCACTTGCGTAGGCAAGCATCCAGTAAAGAGGAAGGCGTCCGCCCCGTGGACCAACCCAATGAGGAGGAGCGAATATTCGGAATGGTACGTAAGATCATGAATGACAGCCAAAAAAAGGTGGATGATGAAAAGGAATGGGGATTTGCTCCTACAAAGACCCTACTTACAAAAAGAATAAAGATGGCGCCATATCCAAATAAATTCAAACCCCCAGTTTACAAGCCTACAATAGAACCGGTAATCCAAACGTGTTCCCATTCAGATACGATCAGAACATGGATGGGGCATGCGCCACTGACGAGCTCAAGTGTTTATACTTCCCTACCTACTTGGAGGGACTAGCCTCACTCTGGTTCACAAAACTCCCGCCGAAATCCGTGGATGACTTTACTACGTTGGCCAAACTATCCAGACAGCAATTTAGGCTCCTAGCAACCAAGGTGCGTGATGTAATGGAATTGAATGAACTGGAACAAGGGCCGGGGAGTCCATTAAAGCCTTCCTTTCTCGCTTTAATGCAACCACGACCGAAGTTGGGAACTATGAGCCACGTTTGGCTTTGATGGCTCTAAAGGGAGGCATAAGTAAAAAGACCAAACTTGGGCGGTGGATCAAGAAGAAGAAGCCTTCCACACTCGAAAAGCTATTCGACAAGGCAGAGGAGTATATAGGCATGGATGTGGATCCGACCTACACAATGGAAGCTACAGAAAATAAGGAGCCATCAGAAAACAGAGACGAAACATGCAAGGAGGATAGAAAAACCCCGGAGGAAATAAAAAAAGGGGGAATGAAGGGAAGGATGGCTGAAATAACGAAAATCATTTCTTCAAGAATTCCGAAATGACTCCTCTTAATGATACCATAGAGAACATTTATATGGCTACCAAAGATACTGAAGAGTACCCAAAGTCCGGGAAACTCAGAGTCACTGATAACGCAATAAATTCCGGCAGGTTCTGCCGATTTCACAACCAGCCGGGCCATAGCACGAACGAATGTAGACATCTGAAAAGCTTAATCGAAGAATAAATAATGAAAAACAGGTTTCAACAGTACATAAAGAACTCCCAGAATGCTCAGGGAACTCAAGACCAAGGAGCCTCTGTGGGACAACCTAAGCAGAATGAAAACGCCTCAATTGCTGCTATACTAAGGATGATCATAAACACCATTTCAGGAGGCCCCTACCCGGAGGGGAAAAGCTGGGGGGATATGGTGAAGTGCGCTCAAGAGGTGAAGGACTTTTCGAAAAAAGCTGAATTCATGACCATAGATGAAGTTTTATCGACAAAAGTACCAAGATTCCTGCGAGACGACATCACATTTAAAGATGAAGATTCGGCTGGGATCATAACACCTACAGAGGATGCAATGGTGATAAACGTTGGTCTAGGCCCAGCCATAGTAAGAAGGGTGTTAGTCGATAGCGGAGCCTCAGTTAATATCCTTTTCTTTAGCGCATTCCATAGGATGAAGCCTTTCATGGGTGATGTAAAAGCCTGCCAGAACAAGGTCCATGGATTCGCCAGACAAACTGTTCAACCAATTGGTGCCATCAGTCTGCTAGTGGAGCTTGGGGAAGGAGAGCAGAAAGCCACATGGATACAAGACTTTGTTATAATCGATGAACCCTCTGTTTATAATGCCTTCTTGGGAAGACATACCCTTGCAGCATTCAGAGTAACCATGGCTCTATGGTGCCTTACAATGAAATTCCTAACCGAAAATGGAGTTGGTACAATCGTAGGTGATCAGCAAGCAGCAACGGAGTGTTATTTGATGGAGCTGGCAGAGGCAAGAAGGAAGGAATTAAAGAAGGGTGTAGAGCCGCCACTCTGCATCCAAAAACCCCTCTTATAGCAACTAAAGCAAAACCCCCCTACTAGTGAGCACAGTGGCGCTCGAAGAGCAATTGATCCATGAAAGAATAGTATGGGGGAAAATAGAGCAACGCCGGCCGAAGATACTATCCCCGTCCCAGTGTCCGATAAAGATCCTAACCGAGTCTTGAAGATAGGGTCCCAGCTGGGCATGAAGCTACGGAAGGAATTAAATTTTTTCTTGAAAGCAAACCTAGATGTGTTTGCATGGGAACACTCAGATATGTGTGGGATCCCATCAGATGTAATTGTTCACAAGTTAAATATAAATCAAAAATTGACTCCTGTAACACAAAAAAGACGAATACAGGGATTTGAGAGATCTGAGGCTTTAAAAGAAGAAGTAGATAGACTACTCAAGAATAATTTCATACGGGAGCTACATATCCAGATTGGGTTTCTAACCCAGTTCTTGTTAAAAAGTCCAATGGAAAATCGAGAGTGTGCATAGACTACTCAGACATTAATAAAGCATGCCCAAAAGACAGCTTTAATTTGCCTCAAATTGACCAACTAGTAGATGCTACAGCAGGTCATGGGTTATTATCTTTTATGGATGCATATTCCGGATATAATCAAATTATGATGCCCAAACCAGACGAGGAGAACACTAGTTTTATAATAGATAGAGGACTATAATCCTATAGGGTCATGCCGTTTGGGCTAAAAAACGCAGGGACAACGTACCAACGTCTTGTAAACTCCATGTCTAAATCTCAAATTGGGAATACGATGAAGGTATATGTAGACAATATGCTAGTCAAATCAAAGAAGGCCGAAAATCATCTCGAAGATTTGGCGGAAATGTTTCATATACTCAGGAATTACGGGATGAAATTAAACCCGTTAAAATGTTCATTCGGAGTCTCTTCGGGGAAGTTTCTCATTTTTATCGTCAATGCCAGGAGCATCGAAGCGAATCCCTCTCAAATTGCGGCTTTAAGGGAAATGCGGGCCCCAGGGACGAGAAAGGAGCTACAAAGATTAAATGGAAAGGTAGCAGCATTGAACCGGTTTGTTTCCAAAGCAACAGATCGGTGCATTCCTCTTTTCAATGCTTTGAAAAAAAAGGAAAGAAGGACTTCCAGTGGACCTCAGAATTCCAGGAAGCTTTCGAGGAGTTGAAAAGACAAATGGAATCACCACAAATGTTATCGAAACCTAGGGATGGGGAGGATTTGTTTTTATATCTAGCTGTTTCATCACATGCATTGAGTGCAGCATTAATCCGAGAAGAATCAGGAGTACAATTGCCAGTGTATTACATCAGTAAGAGGCTTGCCGGGGCAGAATTAAATTACCCTAGGCTGGAGAAGCTCGCATATTGCCTCCTCGTTGCATCAAAGAAGTTGAGATCGTATTTCCAATCTCACCCTATCAAGTTCCTTACCGATCAACCATTAAGACAAGTCCTCTTTCGCCCAGAGACTTCAGGAAGGTTATTAAAATGGAACATTGAGTTAAGTCAATATGACATTACCTATCATAGCTTCAGGAAGGTTAAATATGACATAAGCCCTCTGGGGTCATTCTTTATGCTACGCATTGAGATTAGAATTTCCATTAACTAATAATGAGGCCGAATATGAAGCATTAATAACAGGATTAAAATTGGCAAAAGAATTAAACCTAAAAACTTTGCAGATTCTTAGCGACTCTCAGTTGGTAGTAGGTCAAGTGCACGAAGAGTTCCAAACCAAAACTAGGAATCTCCCCTATTATCTAATCAAAGCTTTGGAACTTCAAAACAACCTCGATCACTATGTTATATCTCACATCTCAAGAGAACAAAACGCAAAAGCTGATTATCTTGCCAAGTATGTCAGTTCACCAGATGCTCAGCTGTTAGGTTTAATCCCCGTCGAGGTCCTTTCTGCCCCTACCATTAACGAAGCAAGTGTTGACTGGGTAATGGAAACCACTGAGGAACCTACGTCATGGATGACTCCAATCAAAGAATATATCCTCAATGGGACACTTCCTGAAGAACGGAAAAGCAAAAGGACGATATTGCGTAAGGCTCCTTTGTACCTCATTCAAGACGGAAGGTTATACCGACGAGGATTCTCCATGCCACTGCTATGTTGTGTGACCAAGAAGGAATCTAGCGCAATTTTGGAAAAATTGCATGAGGGAAAATGCGGAGGACACACCGGTGGTCAAACGTTAGCCAAGAAGGTAATGCGATATGGCTATTTCGTGCCTGATGTAAACCTAGATGCCATGACTTATGTAAAGAAGTGCGACAAGTGCCAAAGATTCTCTAAGATTCCGGGGGCGCCTCCCACGGAACTAACTCAAATGGTCAGTCCATGGCCATTCGCCGTCTGGGGCATAGATCTGATTGGGATGTTACCAACCGCAAAAGCAAATATGAGATATGCCTTAGTAGTTGTCGACTACTTTACCAAATGGGCTGAAGCAGAACCTTTAGCTAATATCACATCAAAGAAAGTGATTAATTTTGTCTTAAAAAACATCAAGTGCAGGTTTGGAGTACCGCAGAAGATCATTATCGATAATGGAACCCAGTTCAAAAGCGATAAATTCTTGTACTTCTGCGCTAAATATAAGATCAAAAAGAGTTTTGTAGCTGTGGGCCATCCACAAGCGAACGGGAAAGTGTGGAAGCCATCAACAAAATACTAAAGTCAACCATCAAGAAGCGTCTTCAGAAAGCCAAAGGCAACTAGGTTGATGAACTTCCCTTTGCATTATGGTCATACCGGACAACCCATGAAACTGCCACGGGCCACAACCCATTCTCACTTGCATTCTGGTCAGAAGCTATGATCCCAGTAGAATTAGAAGTGCCAACTCACTGCAGAATCCACTTTAATCAGGAGGAGAATGAAAAGCTGCAGTTGGAGGTGCTTGATTTACTCGAGGAAAAGCGAAAAGAAGCAGAGCTTAAAATAGCGGCCCATCAACGGAAAATAGCTAGATATTTCAATACAAAAGTCTAGCAAAAAACTTTTCAAATCGGAGACCTCGTCGTGAAGATAATTATGATAGGAACCGGGGAATTTGGACCCAATTGGGAGGGACCATACATGATCAGCCAAAAGTTCGCAGATGGCACTTTTGAGCTAAAAAAGACAGATGGAATCTCACTCCCTCGAGCATGGAATAGCATACACCTTCGTCGTTATTTTATTTAAAATTTCTCACATATTTCGCATTATACATATGTCATGAATTGTAAATACATCATGCGTTGTGATTATCGTGCAAAGTTTGTACAAATTAATGAAAGAAACTACTTTACCTGTCTAGAGTCGTACATTTGCAAGCTTTTATATCAAGCTAATAACGTCGATCTTGATTACAGGCCTTTTTAAGTGGATAAAAGCACACTTTAAGCTAGACAATGCTCAATTAATGCTACAGCGCACCTCCTATCTAGGGAGCACGAATATCCTTGCATCTTGTGTCACACAGGGTATAAAATATGAGGCTATAAATGAGAGGTATCAAAAACCTTGAACCTAAACGACGTGACATCCAGGCTACGGACCAAGTTTTTAATTTCACCATAGGGGCATGCTCTTAATAACAAAGCTCTAAGTTCCAATTCTGACCAACCACAAAAAGAACTCAGCAAGTAAACTAAAAATTAGCCCTCAAGAACAATACAATAATGAACCCAGACCTCCCCGAGGGGCACCCGGTTGATAGCGATATAAACACCGGGCTATGAACCCAAGACCTCCCCGAGGGGCACCCGGTTCATTGCCGACGCCATTAAGATATGGCCGGATAGCGATATAAACACCGGACTATGAACCCAAGACCTCCCCGAGGGGCACCCGGTTCATCGCGGACGCCATTAGATATGGCCGAATAGCGATATAAACACCGGGCTATGAACCCAAGACCTCCCCGAGGGGCACCCGGTTCATTGTCGACGCCATTAAGATATGGCCGGATAGCGATACAAACACCGGGCTATGAACCCAAGACCTCCCCGAGGGGCATCGGGTTCATCGCCGATGCCATTTACACATGGCTGGATAGCGATATAAACACCGGACTATGAACCAAAGACCTCCCCGAGGGGCTCCTGGTTCATCGCCAATGCCATTTACACATGGCTGGATAGCGATATAAACACAGGGTTTTCAAAGACCTCTTCGGAGGCATCCGCTCAGATGTTGGGTCTTCCAAATAAAGCTATTGATTCTGGGTCCTTCAAACCCAGTTACTGACGGACCCAAAGACCTCTACGGAGCCATCCGACAAGTTCAACAAGTGTCTGAATTATTCAGATCCAACGAACAACGGATCAAAAATCCTTTCAAGGACATCCGATTATAAGCTGAATCTTCCACATTTAGTTAATAATAGAACCAAAAACTTTCCTCAAGATTATCTGATAAAAACCACAAGTAACTGGCCCGCTCAGTTACTAAAAAAGATATTAAAACCGTGCCTAATTTTCAAAATATTAAAACAATTGTGGTATGGGGGCATTACCATAACATTTACGAAATTTAATGACACTCCCTTAAACATACTACAATCTAGTCATAATTTCATGAAAACCCGACATTAGGTCACTCCGACGAACAAGACTGGATTTTCCGAAATAACTAAGATGAAATTAAAAGATCCTAATAAAGTGGTTATCCACATGAAAGGGTTGTGAGCATCGTCTTAGTCGAGATCAGGAAAATCCAATAAAGTTGGCCTGTCAAAACAAATAACTTGTAATGCAGAATTTGTATTGCAAATATGAATCAAATGTGAAATGTAAAAAATATAAAAGCACAGCGAATCCTATGTGGCAAAACTTAAAGCATAAAAAGCGGGGTACAATTTCTTGACAAGCAAAATAGGAGGATACAGTAAGTGAAAGCTTAAGTGGAAGAGCAGAGCACAACTTCATTCTAACATCGTTAGGTAGCATAACATACACACAGCCAAAATTACATCATCCACCAGGCAGGTCTAACGCAGGGTTAAGCATATAAGCCAAAGTCATAAGCGAGGACTGGCACTCGCATAAAACAATCCAGTCTAATAATTTACATGCATAAGATGGCACCTCAAAAAGCAGAACAAGAAAGTCATGAAAGTCACGATTCCTTCCCATCAGGAAATCAACCCCTAAGAAGAAGGAGAGGGGGGTGAATCAACCTTTCCCTCCTGGCCCAGAAGCTCGGCAATGACCCTATCTCTAGACTTTAAGGCTCGGATAAGCACTGCTTTGTCATCCTCCAGAACAGAAATTCGCTCAATATTTTCTCTGTTCAATCACTAGAGGTCACAGGCAAGCATGTTCCAACCAATCATCTTCTTTGCAGTATAATTCTCAAGGAGATTGGTATGCTTCTCAAACCAGTCTCTGGTATTATACAGCTGTGCAAGCACACTAAGTTGTATGACATCTATGTCATCAGGACTAGCTTGTTTGTTGGACGGGTATATATCCACCTCCACGCCCGCACCTTGTAAGCACCATCCTTCGAATTGGCTAGCAAGTTCAGGATGACATGGTTCGGAAACATAGCGAGGTTTATCCATGATGACTCGCAGGTCTTTAAGAGATGGAGCATTATAGGTAGGGGGGTCTGAGAAAGAAAAAGCATCTGTTTCAAGCGGCTCACTCGACTTATGTCATTTCCGAAAATCATCCTCCTTCAAAGGACCCTTCATCTTGTTATGGCTAAAAGACATCCTGCATGAGCAATTGCACTTAAAAAAAAGAGAAGAGAGAGAAGAGGAAGGGGGTAACAAACATTAAAGTAGGGCATTTGTTGACATCGAGGTCAAGTCGTAATGGTGTGGTCGTTCATGTCGTAGCAACGACATGACGACCTGCTCACATTACCGCCGCGACTTGGGGTTCATGTCGGAGCCATGACGTGAGTCCCATATCGGTTAGCAGCAGGAGGACCACGCCAATTCACGACATAAAAATTTAAATCGTGTATACTACATAAAATTATGGTTGTAAGAAAATCGAAAGATTCCTAATCCCTAATGCACATTATACCCGATCAAATCCAACTCATTTTCAACTCATAACACAAAATATTCAAATTCAGCTTGTAAAATCTTCACTTTATCTAAAGTAAGTGAGAATCTTAGAAGTTCTGCACAAGTCTTAAGCATTTAGAGAAATAAAGAAGGGAATTTAGAATCACACCTGATTTGTGAAGACCAAAAGCCTTAGAATCTGATTATTAAACCGAGGGATTACTTGGACTTGAATCGCTATGATAACAATGATGATCGGAGGGTTAATTGAAGACGGCCGCCATTAATGAGGTTTCTAGCATAAAAGAGAATGGTATAGAAGTGATGATTTAATTAAAAAATAATAGAAAAGAAGATTAAAATAGATAAACCAAATTTACTGGGCCTCCAATGACCCAGTACCAAGGGAAAGCAAACAGGCTTTAGTCAGACCGCAATCAAGAAGTCACAATGACTCCGGTTCAGTACACGACCTAGGAAGCTGGACGACCTAAAGCCCACTGATAATTAAGAAGCGCACGACTCATGACATGATAATGAAGAGGGATTGATTTTTCAAAAGCTTCAGGCAATTTAATTAAAGTGCACGAAAAAGGTATTGGGAATATCATGGTTCGAAGCCCATGTCATTTTCAATAACACGAACTTCAAGGGGCAAATGTTAACCGATAAAAATGCGTGTTCAATATGTGGGCAAAACCATGACGTTATTCGATATGTCGTGGGGCCTGATACGTAACTACCAGATCGTTCTAAAGCCATGTCGTAGAGATAGGAAGGAACCATGCCGTCTTTAATGGTGGCGTATCAGTCAGGTCGTCATACTGCGTATCAAGTCTTAAAGCTAAGTCATGTGCCTCCGTGTTGCAACCAAGACTTTTCTAAATCATGTCGCAACTCGTCAAATCATTCCCAAGGTCAAGGCGAAATATCGTAAGATAGGGTTGAACTTCATGTCGGTCAGTGACATGAAGCTATATCGTTGCTATCCCTGTCATTCGGCGGCATGATCTACGAGTAATTCGTATTGGCCTAAGACCATGTTAAGTGAGCCAAGTCAGATTCAGGAAATATACCATGTCGCCCCGAGGAAACCAGGTTGGCCCCAAGTCGTGCCGCATTTCATTCATGGCGACAGAGTAAAGTAAAAGCATTTGGCAATCACGCCATCCATCCATTGTGTCATTCAGTGACATAAGGAACAAGTGGACGGCATAAGGAGCAAGCTGCTACTCAAGATCTCAACACAAACCATATCGTGAACTACCTATGCCGCGAGATATGAAAGCCAAGCCATTAGAGTCATGTCGCAAAGGAGGAGGTTCATCCAAACTACATCGGGTCGCTTGTAATCATATCGCGCCCTTCCATGTCGTGCACCACTCATAACATCGAGGCTAAGTTGTCATGCAACATGGCACCATGGCGTGCTATAAGCCTAAGGCACAAAGAACCATAAAGTCACACGACATAAGTCATGCCGTTCAGCATTCATATCGTTTAACGACATAAAGGACTAGTTTCCATTCAAAGTCCGAAGCTAAACAATGCCGCGTCTTATTCATGTCGCCTCCAACTAATGTCGAATCACACCAACGATAAAGCCATGATAGGGAAAGTCATGTCGTGTCGAGAGTTCAAGATGTTAGAGGCTTAACATGCCATACGACATACGTCATGTCGCTGACGACATGAGTAAGAGTCTAAGTCGTGTCGGGGGGCAACATGAATCAAGTGATTTTCTGCATAATTACAAAACTGCCACCTGGTCTATAAAACTCCTATAAATACCCCCCTCATTTCTTCATTTAAGGGGATCGAATCTTGAGACCACGAAGTGCTGCCGGAAATATTCCACAACATTTCTAACACTTATCCAACACAAATCCAATATGATAAGGGGAAGATTAATCTATGGATCATGATCCCCACCAAGCACATTCAAATGATTCAAGAGTTGAAGATTTATTGAGCAAGCCTATATGGAAGAAGGATTCCTTTCAATTATACCACATCTACATCAAATCTCCGCTAAATAATTTTCTTCTCAATCATCTTAAGTAGATTAAGTGTGATTCATGAGTAAAGGAGTGATAAAGTTGATGTAAGAGAGAAGTTAATCTTGTAATTTGCATATTGGCAATGAAACTTCTTATGAAAGTGGATGTAAACCCTTATTGGTTTGAACCACTATAAAACTTGGTATCTTTTTCTTATATTTCAATTGTTATAAGGCTCCACTTCTCATTTTTGTGAGACATTTCTTCACATTTTTGGTGTTTTACCCAATTTTAGGGTAAACATTTGGCGCCCACCGTGGGGCCCGAATGGCCAATCCATTTCTCGCTCTTCCACAAGGTAGAAGGCCTTGCATTGGAATTCTGAATCCACTCTGATCGTCTAAGTTCTCCAAGTTGCAGTACTTATCTCAAAATCCATGGGAAAACCAGGTAAACCATCGAAAAAAGTTACAAGTAAAAGCCTCGAGGATGTCAACAACGCCACTAACACAGAAGATACCCTGCCTAATAGCCTGTTTGAAGTCGGTGAAAGTTCTAAAGCCGGAATTGCCATAACAAGGAAGGAGTTGGATGAAGTGGCAATAGGACTAACAAGTCGAATGGATATTACGAATAAAGCCATGATGAAGAAGCTTGACACCATGTTCGCCATGCAAGCCGCAACGGCCAAAGTTACCATGAGTGCAAGCCGTCTCAAAACTGCTAATACTACTGGAACGGAAGATACTGGGTCTTCTTCCTCGAGTCCAAATAGAGGAAACTCTGTCCAGGAGATTGCAAACCCTAGTCATAGGGAAATGGAGCCACCTACTCATAACCACTCTGGAAAAGCAACTCCTCAACAAGCGTTAGGTTCCACCAAAAGGGCACTTCCCCATACGGGAGGTCCAGGACCCCAGAATCTGAACCATGACCGCTTGCGTTGCATCCGGTAAAGACGAAGGCGTCCGCCCCGTGGACCAACCCAATGAGGACAAGCGAATATTCGGAATGGTATGTAAGATCATGAATGGGAGCCAGAAAAAGGTGGATGATGAAAAGGAATGGGGATTTTCTCCTACAAAGACCCCACTTACAGAAAGAATAAAGTTGGCGCCATATCCAAATAAATTCAAACCCCCAGTTGTACAAGCCTACAATGGAACCGGTGATCCAAACGTGTTCCTATTCAGATACGATCAGCACATGGATGGGGCACACGCCACTGATGAGCTCAAGTGTTTATACTTCCCTACCTACTTGGAGGGAGTAGCCTCACTCTAGTTCACAAAACTCCCGCCGAAATCCGTGGATGACTTTACTACCTTGGCCAAAATGTTCAGACAGCAATTTAGGCTCCAAGGAACCAAGATGTATGATGTAATGGAATTGAACGAACTGGAACAAGGGCCAGGGGGGTCCATTAAAGCCTTCCTTTCTCGCTTCAATGCAGCCGCGGCCGAAGTTGGGAACTATGAGCCACGTTTGGCTTTGATGGCTCTAAAGGGAGGCATAAGTAAAAAGACCAAACTTGGGCGGTGGATCAAGAAGAATAAGCCTTTCACACTTGAAGAGCTATTCGACAAGGCAGAGGAGTATATAGGCGTGGATGAGGATCCGACCTACGTAATGGAAGCTATAAAAAATAAGGAGCCATCAGAAAAGAGAGATGTAAACGTGCAAAGAGGACAGAAAAACGCAGGAGGAAATCAATAAAGTGGGAATGAAGGGAAGGATGGCCGAAACAACAAAAAGCTTCGTTTCTTCAAGAATTCCAAAATGACTCCTCTTAATGATACCATAGAGAACGTTTATATGGCGACCAATGATACTAAAGAGTACCCAGAGCCAGGGAAACTCAGAGTCGCTGATAACGCAATAAAGTCCAGCAGGTTCTGCTGATTTCACAACCAGCCGGGCCATAGCACGAACGAATGTAGTAATTTGAAAAGCATAATCGAAGAACTGATAAGGAAAAACAGGCTTCAACAGTACACAAAGAACTCCCAGAATGCTCAGGGAACTCAAGACCAAGGAGCCTCTGTAGGACAACCTAAGCAGAATGAAAACGCCTCAATTGCTGCTATAACAAGGATGATCATAAACACCATTTCAGGAGGCCCCTACCCGGATGGGAAAAGCTGGGGGGATATGGTGAAGTACGCTCAAGAGGTGAAGGACTTTTCTTAAAAAGCTGAACTCATGACCATAGATGAAGTTTTATTGACAAAATTACCAAGAATCATGCGAGACGACATTACATTTAAAGATGAAGATCCGGCAGGGATCGTAACACCTACAGAGGATCCAATGGTGATAACCGTTGGTCTGGGCCCAGCCATAGTAAGAAGGGTGTTAGTCGATAGTGGAGCCTTAGTTAATATCCTTTTCTTTAGCGCATTCCATAGGATGAAGCTTTCCATGGGTGATGTAAAAGCCTGCCAGAACAAGGTCCATGGATTCGCCGGTCAAGTTGTTCAACCAATTGGTGCCATCAGTCTGCTAGTGGAGCTTGTGGAAGGAGAGCAGAAAGCCACACAGATACAAGACTTTGTTATAATCGATGAACCCTCTGCTTACAATGCCTTCTTGGGAAGACCTACCCTTGCAGCATTTAGAGTAACCCTGGCTCCGTGGTGCCTAACAATGAAATTCCCAACCGAAAATGGAGTTGGTACAATCGTTGGTGATCGGCAAGCAGCAAGGGAGTGTTATTTGATGGAGCTGGCAGAGGCAAGAAGGAAGGAATCGAAGAAGGGTGTAGAGCCGCTGCTCTGCATCCAAAAACCCCTCTTATAACAACTAAAGCAAAACCACCATACTAGTGAGCACAGTGGCGCTCGAAAAGCAATTGATCCACGGAAGAATAGTATGGGGGAAAATAGAGCAGCGTCGGCCGAAGATACTATCCCCGTCCTTGTGTCTGATAAAGATCCTAACCAAGTCTTGAAGATAGGGTCCCAGCTGGGCATGAAGCTACGGAAGGAATTAATTTTATTCTTGAAAGCAAACCTAGCTGTATTTGCTTGGGAACACTCAGATATGTGTGGGATCCCATCAGATGTAATTGTTCCCAAGTTAAATATAAATCAAAAATTGACTCCTGTAAAACAAAAAAGATGAATGCAGGGATTTGAGAGATCTGAGGCTTTAAAAGAAGAAGTAGATAGACTACTCAAGAATAATTTCATACGGGAAGCTACATATCCAGATTGGGTTTCTAACCCAGTTCTTGTTAAAAACTCCAATGGAAAATCGAGAGTGTGCATAGACTACTCAGACCTTAATAAAGCATGCCCAAAAGACAGCTTTCTTTTGCCTCGAATTGACCGACTAGTAGATGCTACAGCAGGTCATGGGTTATTATCTTTTATGGATGCATATTCCGGATATAATCAAATTATGATGCACAAACCAGACGAGGAGAACACTAGTTTTATAATGGATAGAGGACTATACTGCTATAGGGTCATGCCGTTTGGGCTAAAAAATGCAGGGGCAACCTACCAACATCTTGTAAACTCCATGTTTCAATCTCAAATAGGGAATACGATGGAGGTATATGTAGACGATATGCTAGTCAAATCAAAGAAGGCCAAAAATCATCTCGAAGATTTGGCGGAAATGTTTCACATACTCAGGAAATACGGGATGAAACTAAACCCGTTAAAATGTTCATTCGGAGTCTCTTCAGGGAAGTTTCTTGGTCTTATCGTCAATGCCAGGGGCATAGAAGCGAATCCCTCTTAAATTGCGGCTTTAAGGGAAATGCGGGCCCCAGGGACGAGAAAGGAGCTGCAAAGCTTAAATGGAAAGGTAGCAGCATTGAACCGGTTTGTTTCCAAAGCAACAAATCAGTGCATTCTGCTTTTTGATGCATTGAAAAAAGGAAAGAAGGACTTCCAATGGACCTCAGAATGCCAGGAAGCTTTCGAGGAGTTGATAAGACATAAGGAATCACCACCAACGTTATCAAAACCTAGGGATGGGGAGGATTTGTTTTTATTTCTAGCTGTTTCATCACATGCATTGAGTGCAGTATTAATCCAAGAAGAAGCAGGAATACAATTGCCAGTATATTACATCAGTAAGAGGCTTGCCGGGGCATAATTAAATTACCCTAGGCTGGAGAAGCTCGCATATTGCCTCCTCGTTGCATCAAAGAAGTTGAGACCGTATTTCCAATCTCACCCTATCAAGGTCCTTACCGATCAACCATTAAGACAAGTCCTCTTTCGCCCAGAGACTTCAGGAAGGTTATTAAAATAGGACATTGAGTTAAGTCAATATGACATTACCTATCATAGCTTCACGAAGGTTAAATATGACATAAGCCCTCTGGGGTCATTCTTTATGCTACGCATTGAGATTAGAATTTCCATCAACTAATAATGAGGCCGAATATGAAGCATTAATAATAGGATTAAAATTGGCATAAGAATTAAACCTAAAAACTTCGCAGATTCTTAGCGACTCTCAGTTGGTAGTAGGTCAAGCGCACGAAGAGTTCCAAACCAAAACTGGGAATCTCCCCTCTTATCTAATCAAAGCTATGGAACTTCTAAACAACCTCGATCACTATGTTATATCTCACATCCCAAGAGAACAGAACGCAAAAGCGGATTCTCTTGTCAAATATGCTAGTTCACTAGATGCTCCGCTGTTAGGTTTAGTCCCCGTCGAGGTCCTTTCTGCCCCTACCATTAAGGAAGCAAGTGTTGACTGGATAATGGAAACCACTGAGGAACCTACGTCATGGATGACTCCAATCAAAGAATATATCCTCATCGGGACACTTCCTGAAGGACGGAAAAGTAGAAGGAGGATATTGCGTAAGGCTCCTTTGTACCTCATTCAAGACGGAAGGTTATACTGAAGAGGATTCTCCATGCCACTGCTGTGATGTGTGACCAAGAAGGAATCTAGAGCAATTTTGGTAGAATTGTAGGAGGGAGAATGCGGAGGACACACCGGTGGTCAAACGTTAGCCAAGAAGGTCCTGCGATATGGCTGTTTCTGGCCTAACGTAAACCTAGATGCCATGACTTATGTAAAGAAGTGCGACAAGTGCCAAAGTCTCTCTAAGATTACGAGGGCGCCTCCCAAGGAACTAACTCAAATGGTCAGTCCATGGCCATTCGCCATCTGGGGCATAGATCTGATTGGGATGTTACCAACCGCAAAAGCAAATATGAGATACGCCATAGTAGCTGTCGACTACTTTACCAAATGGGCTGAAGCAGAACCTTTAGCTACAATCACATCAAAGAAAGTGATTAATTTTGTCTTAAAAAACATCATTTGCAGGTTTGGAGTACCGCAGAAGATCATTACCGATAATGGAACCCAGTTCGAAAGCGATGAATTCTTGTACTTCTGCGCTAAATATAAGATCAAAAAGAGTTTTGCAGCTGTGGCCCATCCACAAGCGAACGGGCAAGTGGAAGCCATCAACAAAATACTAAAGTCAACCATCAAGAAGCGTCTTGAGAAAGCCAAAGGCAACTGGGTTGATGAACTTCCCTTTGCATTATGGTCATACCGGACAACCCATAACACTGCCACGTACCACAACCCATTCTCACTTGCATTCTGGTCAGAAGCTATGATCCCAGTAAAATTACAAGTGCCAACTCACCGCAGAATCCACTTTAATCAGGAGGAAAATGAAAAGCTACAGTTGGAGGCGCTTGATTTACTCGAGGAAAAGCGAAAAGAAGCAGAGCTTAAAATAACGGCCCATCAATGGAAAGTAGCTAGATATTTCAATACAAAAGTCAAGCAAAGAACTTTTCAAATCGGAGACCTCGTCCTGAAGAGAATTATGACAGGAACTGGGGAATTTGGTCCTAATTGAGAGGGACCATACATGACCAGCTAGAAGTTCGCGGATGGCACTTTCAAGCTAAAAACGACAGATGGAATCGCACTCCCTCGAGCATGGAATAGCATTCACCTTCATCGTTATTTTGTTTGAAATTTCTTTCACATATTTCGCATTATACGTACATCATGAATTGTAAATAAATCATGTGTTGTGATTATCGTGCAAAGTTTGTACAAATTGATGAAGGAAACTACTTTACCTGTCTAGAATCGTACATTTGCAAGCTTTTATATCAAGCTGATAACGTCGATCTTGATTATAGGCCTTTTTAAGTGGATAAAAGCACACTTTAAGCTAGACAAAGCTCAAATAATGCTACAGCGCACCTCATACCTAGGGAGCATGAATATCCTTGCATCTCGTTTCACATAGGATATAAAATAGGAGCCTATAAATGAGAGGTATGAAAAACCTTGAACCTAAAAGAACGTGACATCCAGGCTACGGACCAAGTTTTGAATTTCACCATAGGAGCATGCTCTTAATAACAAAGCTCGAAGTTCCAATTCTGACCAGCCACAATAAGAACTCACCAAGTAAACTAAAAATCACCCTCAAGAACAATATAATAATGAACCCAAGACCTCCCCGAGGGGTAGCCGGTTCATCGCCGACGCCATTAAGATATGGTCGGATAGCGATATAAACACCGGGCTATGAACCCAAGACCTCCCCGAGGGGCACCCGGTTCATTGCCGACGCCATTAAGATATGGCCGGATAGCGATATAAAGACCGGGCTATGAACCCAAGACCTCCCCGAGGGGCACACGTTTCATCGTCGATGCCATTAAGATATGGCCGAATAGCGATATAAACACTAGGCTATGAACCCAAGACCTCACCGAGGGGCACCCGGTTCATCGCCGATGCCATTTACACATTGCTGGATAGCGAACCCAAGACCTCCCCGAGGGGCCCCCGGTTCATCGCCAATGCCATTTACACATGGCTGGATAGCGATATAAACACAGGGTTTTCAAAGACTCTTCGGAGGCATTCGTTCAGATGTTGGGTCTTCTAGAACCATCTATTGATTCTAGGTCCTTCAAACCCAGTTACTGACGGACCCAAAGACCTCTTCGGAGGCATCCGACAAGTTCAACAGGTGTCTGAATTATTCAGAACCAACGAGCAATAGATCAAAGATCCTTTCAAGGACATCTGGTTATAAGCCGAATCTTCCAAATTCAGTTAATAATAGAACCAAAAACTTTCCTCAAGATTATCTGATAAAAACCAGAAGTAACTTGCCCACTCAGTTACTAGAAAAGATATTAAAACCGTGCCTAATTTACAAAATATTAAAACCAATTGTGGTATGGGGGCATTACCATCGCATTAACGAAATTTAATGAAGCTCCCTCAAACATACCACAATCCGGTCATAATTTCATGAAAACTCGGCATTAGGTCACTCCGACTAACAAGACTGGATTTTCCGAAATAACTAACATGAAATTAAAAGATCCTAATAAAGCAGTTATCCACATGAAAGGGTTGCGAGCATCGTCTTATTCGAGATCAGGAAAATCCAATAAAGTTGGCATGTCATAACAAATAACTTGTAATGCAGAATTTGTATTGCAAATATGAATCAAGTGTGAAATGTAAAAAATATAAAAGCACAGCGAATCCTATGTCGCAAAACTTAAAGCATAAAAAGCGGGGTACAATTTTTTGACAAGCAAAATAGAAGGATACAGTAAGTGAAAGATTAAGTGCAAGAGTAGAGCACAACTTCATTCTAACCCATTAGGTAGCATAACATACACACAGCCAAAATTACATCATCCACCCGGCAGGTCTAACGCAAGGTTAAGCACATAAGCCAAAGTCATAAGCAAGGACTGGCATTCACATAAAACAATCCAGTCTAATAATTTACATGCATAAGATGGCACCTCAAAAATTAGAACAAGAAAGTCATGAAAGTCACTATTCCTACCCATCAGGAAATCACCCTCTAAGCAGAAGGAGAGGGGGGCGAATCAATCATTCCCTCCTAGCCCAGAAGCTCGGCAATGACCCTATCTCTAGACTTCAAGGCTCGGATAAGCACTGCTTTGTCATCCTCCAGAACAGAAATTCGCTCAAGATTTTCTCTGTTCAATCACTGGAGGTCACAGGCGAGCATGTTCCAGCCAATCATCTTCTTTGCAGTATAATTCTCAAGGAGATTGGTATGCTTCTCAAACCAGTCTATGGTATTATCAGGTTGTGCAAGCGCACTACGTTGTATGACATCTATGTCATCAGGAACAACTTGTTTGTCAGACGGATATACGTCCACCTCTACGCGCGCACCTTGTAAGCACCATCCTTCGATTTGGCTAGTAAGTTCAGGATGACATGGTTCAGAAACATAGCGAGGTTTATCCATGATGACTCGTAGGTCTTCAAAAGACGGAGCATTATAGGCAGGGGGATCTGAGGATGAAAAAGCATCTGTTTCAAGCGGCTCACTCGACATACATCATTTCCGAAAATCATCCTCCTTCAAAGGACCCTTCATCTTGTTATAGCTAGAAGACATCCTGCATGAGTAATTGCACTTAAAAAAAAGAGAAGAGAGAGAAGAGGAAGGGGGTGACAAACATTAAAGCAAGGAATTTGTTGACATCGGGGTCAAGTCGTAATGGTGTGGTCATTCATGTCGTAGCAACGACATGACGACCTGCTCACATTACTGCCGCGACTTGGGGTTCATGTCGGAGCCATGACCTGAGTTCCATATCGGTTAGCAGCAGGAGGACCACGCCAATTCATGACATAAAAATTTAAATCGTGTATAGTACATAAAATTGAGGTTATATGAAAATCGAAAGATTCCTAAGCCCTTATGCACATTATACCTGATCAAATCCAACTCATTTTCAATTCATAACAGAAAATATTCAATTTTAGCTCGTAAAATCTTCACTTTATCTAAAGTAAGTGAGAATCTTAGAAGTTCTGAACAAGTCTTAAGCATTCAGAGAAATAAAGATGGGAATTTAGAATCACACCGGATTTGTGAAGACCAAAAGCTTTAGAATATGATTATTAAACTGAGGGAATACTTGGACTTGAATCGCTATGATAATAATGATGATCGGAGGGTTAATTGAAGACGGTCGACATTAATGAGGTTTCTAGCTTAAAAGAGAATGGTATAGAAGTGATGATTTAATTAAAAATAATAGAAAGGAAGATTAAAATAGATAAACCAAATTTACTGGGCCCCTAACAACCCAGTACCAAGGGAAAGCCAACAGGCTTTAGTCAGACCGCAATCAAGAAGTCACAATGACTCTGGTTCAGTACACGACCTAGGAAGCTGGACGACCTAAAGCCCACTGATAATTCAGAAGCGCACGACTCACGACATGATAACGAAGAGGGATTGATTTTTCAAAAGCTTCAGGAAATTTAATTAAAGTGCATGAAAAAGGTATTGGCAATATCATGGTTTGAAGCCCATGCCATTTTCAATAACATGAACTTCGAGGGGCAAATGTTAACCCATAAAAATGCGTGTTCAATATGTGGGAAAAACCATGACATTATTCGATATGTCGTGGGGCATAATCCGTAAATACTCGATCGTTCTAAAGCCATGTCGTAGATATAGGAAGGAACCATGTCGTCTTCAACTGTGGCATATTAGTCAGGTCATCATACTGCGTATCAAGTCATAAAGCTAAGTCATGTGCCTCCGTGTCGCAACCAAGATTCTTCTAAATCGTATCGCAACTCGTGAAGTCGTTCCCAAGGTCAAGGCGAACTATCGTAAGATAGGGTTAAACTTCATGTCGGTCAGTGACATGAAGCAATATCACTGCTATCCATGTCATTCGGCGGCATGATCTACGAGTAATTCGTACTGGCCTAAGACCATGTTAAGTGAGCCAAGTCGGATTCAGAAAACATACCATGTCGCCCTGAGGAAACCAGGTTGGCCTCAAGTCGTGGCGCATTTCATTCATGGCGACAGAGTAAAGTAAAACATTTGGCAATCACGTCGTCCATCCATCGTGCCGTTCAGCGACATAAGGAACAAGTGGATGGCATAAGGAGCAAACTGGTACTCAAGATCTCAACATAAAGCTTGTCATGACCTACCTATGCCGCGAGATATGAAAACCAAGCCGTTAGAGTCACGTCGCAAAGGAGGAGGGTCATCCATACTACATCGGGTCGCTTGTAATCATATCGCGCCCTTCCATGTCATGCACCACTCATAACATCTAGGCTTAGTTGTCATGCAACATGGCACCATGGCATGCTATAAGCCTAAGGCATAAAGAACCATAAAGTTACACGACATAAGTCATGTCGTTTAGCCTTCATATCGTTTAACGACATAAAGAACTAGTTGCCATTCAAAGTTCGAAGCTAAACAATGCCGCTTCTAATTCATGTTGCCTCCAACTAATGTCAAATCACACCAAAGATACGAGCCATGATAGGGAAAGTCATGTCGTGTCGAATCACAAAGGTTCACTTCATATCAAAATATCATATTCTGTTTCGAACCACATTTATATTCAAAGAGAATATAATTTCATATCAAATATCACAAATCCTACGAAACCGATTATATTCTAAATTTGAATATATTTCCATATAATATATTATAATCAATATAATATTTCAAAGAACGACTTACATTCAAATAGAATATATTTATCTTAAAGATTTCAAATTATTCCAAATCGATTTATGTTCGAAATCCGTTCATATTCAATAGAATATATATTTTCTCAACTCATTTCAAAATCCTTAGGAGATAAATGTATATTCAAGTAGAATATAATTCACATTCCTATATTATCATTGGTTTAGAAATCGATTCTTATTCCAAGAGGATATAACTTTATCTCAATTCCACTAGAACCAACGATTTAGATTCAAACACTTGCCATTCGGAAGAAATGTAAAATTTAAGGATATAAATATGAAAATAGATGTTTATAAGGAAAACCTTTATATAAAATAATATACATAGAATATAATAGTTATAATAGGATAAGGTAACTTTTAAAACACTATGTATATACATAAATTAAAGTTTACCAATAGTTTTATGAAATAAAATATAAGGAAATTCAGTTATAACAAAATAGTTTATAGGTAAAGGTCTTAATAAATAAATTTAAGTAAAGAAAAATTTAATTGAAATCAAATAGTATATATATATGTAAAATAAAGTTCTTAATACCGTAATTGTTGCTTCTTCCGAATTTCAAGTACTCGAACCTATACCCCAGTCCAAATGGAGTTTCATAGTTCAAAATAATGTTTCAACACCATTCAAATCCACCATTCGATTTATAGAATTTAACTAAAATTCATCTCAAATTCAAATAATTCCGAATATACTCAAATAACTTCCATTTCCAAAACTTGATTCGTGGAGAATTATACATTTTTGTCTTGCCATAATTTCTTGAAACCCAAATCAACTAAAGATTCTCATTCAAAAATTTAAACTCGTTTGGAAAATTTCCTTGCCAACTTCATAATCGGTCCAAGTTCAGGTTAAACAAAAAATATAAGTTATCGAAAACCAACCCTTTCCCTTTAGTAAAAATTTCAATGAATAAATTTCGAATACTTAAAAATCATTTAACCGACCGATGTCCATAGATAATTTGTTATCCTATGGCCAAGTGATTTTAATTTTTCGATATTTCACGGATGGATGTATATCATTTCAATCCAAATCAGGGTCACAGATATTTATCATTTCAATCTGTATTCTTAATTGATTTTAATCGATGAACCCCGGGTTTTTTAGATGCCTGTAACATCAAGGGTGAAATGGGGTTCATCGTCACAATCAACATGCAAATACAATATACTAAATATGGGCATTATCAGTGTCAATATTAGTTCAGTAAATAAATCTCAACCAAACATCCATCACAACCATTCCATTCAACTTATCAGTATTAAACAGTTTCAGGATTAGCAAGGATTAGACTTTCCAATTTGATATCTAATTAAATTAAATAACTAATTATCGATCTAATTCGCATGTTAACACACTTATATATCAAATTTAAGCAACCAATTCAACAGCCAATCACAATCATGCGACCAAACTATTTCATAATTTAATTCAATAAATATGGGAACAATTTAGTTCATCGTGAGTGGAAAAATCACTCAGCTTTTGGGTCTTTAGTGGATCGAACGTCCAACCAAAGCCCAAAATTTTATAGTCTCCAAACGTAGCTAGGTTAGTGCCAAAACTTCCGAAATTTCGTCACGATCCCAATGCACCCCACCGCATCCAAATTCGAGTTAATATGAGAAAGTTATTAGCATTTTACTGTTTGGAAAAAAAATAAACAAAATATCTCCTCACCCAATGATCCTATGACACGTCAGCATCTCTTCTCTCTCGCTCAACTTCTCGCGTGAACAAAACCATGCGCAAAAGAAACCCATCCGCCCTATCAACTTTGACCATCTCTAGCTCCTAATTTCGACCACCGGAAGATCTAAGACCACCGCCAACCTGACCTACTCTAGAAACCGCACCATCCCTGCCAGCGATGAGACCTCCGACGTCCTCCACGGCATGCGTGACAGTGATGAATAGAACCTTCTCTACGCCCTTCTATGATGAAATTCCGGCGCCCTACTTCACTAAAAATCACACGACAACCACTATTGCACTCGTATCAACGTCCTTTACAAAACCCAGAAGACCGATTCCTCAATTAACTACCAACTCAGAAATCCCCAATTTAGGCTCTAGGATTTCAAAAACAGCCAATTTTGACAGCTGATTCCGGAAAATCCGCTCACTGCATGTTGAAACAGAGGATACCTATATCTTTGTGTCATCGAGACCTTCGATTTGATATATAAAATGTTGGTATTTGGAGAAGATTTGATTTTAAATTGAATTTGAATCAAAGCTAGGGTTTTGAAATTTTGCTCAGCCATTAGAAAAAGGTTTGGTTGAGAAATAATGAATGTACAATAGAGAATGGCTGATAGGGTGGTAATTGGGTTTCATTTACATGTAGATCTAAGGTCCAATGAGAGAAACAAATAATTATCCTATTACATCAATCTCATTCGTGTCCAGTACGGTCGAACGACAAGTTCGAATGTAACAAAATTTGAAGTTCTACAATAATTCACTATTCCGGATCCAATGGCCCCAGTTTCATCGAATTCCGAGACAGCCGCCAAAACAGTTAAATTTCATAATTAATAAATTGATATTCAATTATTCATTTAACTAATTAAATCCAATTTAAATATTTATTTAAATTCCATTTAAATCCAATTACAATTTAAATAAATCCAATAGATTGATTCCATACATTTTGAATTCATAAAATTGATTATTTGAATTTTAATTTGAATTCCAATTTAAACTTAAACAACTTAAATTTTATTTAAGTCATTTAAATATTAAATCCCAAATTACGACATTTCTAAAAAAACTAAATTTGAAAAATCTATTTATACTCAATTCAAACAATCACCATCACTAAAAATTAACAAAACTTGATTTTTATCTAATTTTATTCCATTTTATTTATTTTAAATTGAAAATTAAATATACAAAAATAAGGGATGTTACAATAATTGTTGATAAAACAAACACATCACTTTTATTTGTTTTGTTGAAATAGATTTGTCAACAAAAAAGTCATCATCTTTATTATTTGTCAAAATAGTTTTGTTGAACCAAAATATTCATTTTTGTCAAAATATAATAGTTGAAACAAAAATGTACATTTGGAAAAATAAGATGGTTAGAAACAAAAATTACATTTTTGGTTAAATAAAAGAGTAAACACAAATAGCATTTTTGTCAAATAGGTTTGTGTTACGACAAAAACATTCATTTTGATAAAATAGAATTGTCTGCAAAATGGATGTATCATTTCTTATACATTTTATTGAAATAGAATTTATATGCAAATAAAATAATCATTTTTATTTGCATAACATACAATATAATTTATATGCCAATATAATAATCATTTTTATTTGCATAACATACAATAGAATTTATATGCAAATATAAAAATCATTTTTATTTGCAAACTTACATTTGAATTTATATTCAAATATAAGAATCATATTATTGGTCAAAACATACATTAGAACGTATAGGTAAGTTAAAGTGACATCTTTATATGTTAATGCATACATTAGAGTTTGTATGCAATTTAAAGTAAACATTTGTATGTGTTAGGTTATACATTGAAAACATATACAAATGAGATTATTTCATTTATGTGGTAAAGTTAAGAATAATTACACACAAATAAAGTATAATGAAAATTATCTTTTATTTGTCATCCACAATAAGGTCATATGAATAAATTACAGTTTATGTGACATTAGAAATGTATAGGGAAATTATACGAGTAAAATACATTTTTATTCGACATTAGGAATATAATAACATATTGGTTCATTATCATCAACATGTTAGCAGAAATTAAAAATTGGTTAAATTCATTAACCAATTATTTATTTAGATGAATTGTTGTTGGCTAAAAACCCCACACAGGTATTGGGATGATATTTAACACACACTAGTCCCAATATTTCGTTGTATGTCGATCGATAGATTGACAGGCTGGGATGAGCGTTAATCTTTCATTTTAGTGCTCACACAGTTGTAAATTTCACTCTGGATGTTGAATGGATGGTTTGATGATTATTTATCATTTGTTGTCATATTCATGCGATGTATGAAATCCGTATAACCAAAATTATATGGTAACTAATTGAGTCGCATTCCAATTAAGGATTTCTTTTAAAATAAAGAATAATTTTAAATAAGGAATATTTTAAAACAAGAACATTGTAATATAAAGAATATTTTATATTATGAATATTTTTGAATAAGGAATATTTTAAAATAATATTCAACGAATAATAAAATGATGATTTCTTTGTCTGTTTTGGATGGACAAAGATAAAAATATATTTTTATCAAAATGAACTAGTTATTTACTAGAATAAATCTTTTATATTAAGATTTAATGAAGTCTTCTAATTAATTAATATTTAATTAGAATTAAATAAAAAGAATTGGATTTTGGGTTGTCGTGGATGGTGTCTTAAATAACACTATTGTTAAACCCCGTATGTAAGAATAAATCTTTTAATTAAGATTATTAGAGTTTTCAAATTTCATTTAGTAATTGGAATAAAATGATACGTGAATTGGGTTTATTGTGGACTGTGTTTTAAATGACATTAGTTCTTTAACCCGAATAACTATGAAAATATGATTTAGAATTTATAAATCTTTTTATTAAGATTAAAAAAAAATTTTCCAAAGTTAAGTTTTCCAATTTAATATTTTAAATTGGAGTTGAGTGGAAATTCGATTTGATAATAATCGACATAGGCTTCGGTAAAAGAAGACTGTTATTATATATGAAATTTAAAAGGCTTTGCCGTTATTCCATTTGTATTATTAGTCTAATACGAAAATTTATATCGACTATATATTGATTTGATTTCTGTGAAAATTCCATATTTAATGGAAGATTATTTTGGGTTTATCATGAATAATGTTTTAAATGACGTTAGTTCTTTAACCCCGTTAAAGTCAAGATTTAAGAATAAATTTAAAAGAATTTATCTTTGATAAATTGATGGGATCATTTCCCTATTGATATGAATATTTTATTAAAAGAATATTCTGAATGTGAAAGAGGCGTATGATGTGTCTTTATAACACCTGATTTTTAATTATAAAATATGCGAGTTATTCAAAAAGACCGGGTTTAACCCATTCTGAATCATTACTACGATGACTAAGAGTCGAAGATGAAGACGGTGGATGAAGATCGGCGATCTTCACATCAAATGGACGACTACCGATGCCTGACATTGGGTAGCTCCCAGTAAAGGGTTAAAGTGGTAGTTTGTCCGGACGTACTTGTTGATTGTCCGGATGTGCGAGCACCTCACTTCCGTATTGGACATACGGGACGAGAAATAAGGTGTCTCCGGTTTCGTTTAAACGCAGAATGGACTTGTAAATGGATGTGTGTCTAACACTGAATTTTGTTCCATGTAATTAAATTGATTTCTATTTAATATATATTTGTGGTGCGGAGAATTTATTCTCTTGCTTAACACCCTCCTCTGAGACATACGAGCTCAGAGGTTATATATTGGCAGTTATCGATCGCATGGCGTGAATTGTCAATTTGGCATGCCAAGATGCAAATGATCGAGGCTTTTGTTGAAAAGCAGAGCCTTGTTTTTGATGATCAGAGCACGGCCTATTTAGGTGTAGCTTTGTGTATAGCGTTACCTCGCGAGCCTCACACCCTGGTAAGAGTCAGAAATGGAGGAAGGGAACGCAGGGAGTGCGCACGTTTCTTTCTACATAGAAGTGGTATCAGCGACTTACCAGCCCTGACATTTTAATTAAGTGGATTATAGAATTTTCGAGGCCTCGGATTTATTCGGTCGTCAACGGCCGTATTATAGGTTCAATAGGACCGGGAAGCATGTGTTCAGGCATAACTAATCCACTAACGATATTTGTGGACCAGCCCTACTGTATCCAAGGGTTCCCCATAGGTGTGATCCTGAGACTTTGCTAGAGTGTCTCGAATTGGTAAGGAGATCGTTCCTAGCCTTGACTCTTGAAGGAAACCCAATTTCCAATACGACATCATGCGGTTTTGATTGTAAATCTAGTATGGCGACATAGTATATGGTAGCTATGCCGTCTATGATTAACACATTATGATTGAAATGTTTTTAAAACATATATACACTAATAATAATATCAAATTTGTTTTATCGTATCAAGCATTTTTGACCATTATAAGGTAAAACTCTATCCTTCGGCTTGCATTGCATTGTGTGATGGGACCTGAGACTTATAATGGTATCATTTTCTAAAAAGCATTGCATTGTTTTAAACAATTTACTTTATTTATGCACTGGCAATCCAATGGAGTAAACCCATTCCGCATTAGCGGCGTGGTCCTGTGATTAGCCTTATTATTAGATAAGTTAAGTAAAGATTTCTCATACCAGTCCCATGACTAACCCGTAGTTTGTTTCACTTTGCAAACTCGGGTGCCCTCTTTTCTACATGGATAGTCGAGCAGCTTATTTTGCAGATGTGTCGATCACCCCCAGAGCCCGGAAAGCCGTGAGAATAGTACCAGGATGGGTGGCTGACCTGGAAAGTCCTCTCGCGCTTGAGTACGGGAGCCTTTGGCACTGGGTATCCACCTATTGAACAAGATTCTGGACCTAAGCTTAGAGCTATGCCAGAGCATTGGTAGTCTTCCGCTGTGTTAGTTTTATTGTTCCGCTGTGGCTTATTACATTTATTGTAACTTAATCTTCCGCTGTTTTATTTCGATGTACCCTGATATTCTATACTCTGATGTAACATTAATGTAATGTTTATAAAAGTATTCTATTATTTGTTCTAATGTGTTGTATTCCCAGAGTTAACTATTCGGGTTTTGAATGGTCTTGGTCGATTTTGCGATCGATTAGGTTCGGGCAAAATCCGTATCATTACAGTTGGTATCAAAGCCAAGGTTAGCTCAAATCTTTGGGGTACAACTTATTAGAACTGAACAACAGACTCATCGGAGATTGGATTATTAATATCCAACAAGAATATTGTAACACCCCACCTCTGCTAGGGTCACTCACAAAGGGAATGCACTAGCTTTGGAGGAGCATTATCTAGGTAAACATACACAGAAATATTACAAGACAGAACATATAAAACAGCGGAAGAAGAACCAAATTTCATTTCTTTAAAATCTAGAAGGTCTAAAGCCTTTTACATCAAAAAGTTATTAAACCCATTACATCAAAATATGTCTTGCAATAGTCATAAATCATTCCCCAATAAAGCAGCAAAGCAAGCCATAGCCAAGAGAAATCCAAGCAGTACATGAAAGAGCATTAGAGCTTGGTAAGATATGTACTAAGTTGTATTCTCACCCTGCGAACCTAGGGGGGAGAAGCGGAAGAAAAAGAGGCGAAACAAAACGGGTCAATCATAAAGACTGAGTAAGTCCTAGTGACTTTCAGCATAGAAACAAGTAAAAGTAACATGACATGTATAAACTGAAAGTAAACATAAGGATGATGACAAGATAGGCAAGTTAAACTAAGATAACAAGATAAACTACGGTAACAAGATAAACTAAGGTCACAAGAAAATTAAGGTAACAAGATAAGCTACGTATAGCATCGCATGTTTGACATTCTCTGCACCAACTGTACTAGTATCCCAACCCGTAACACCCTTTCCATGTATATGTATAGTCCCTTGCCGTATATCGTACTGGTTTCATCACGTATTTCTATACTACTTCAACGTAGTGCCACCATTCTTGAAATCGTTGGGACCGCCACCCTTGTTCTGACTAGGTTTCCTTATCATGAGCTATCGCGTGTTCAACCAGGATTTATGCCACCTAAGGCCACTAGGGATTATGCTACATGTTGAACGTTTCTTGGATTCAATTAGGGTTTATGCCACCTAGGACCACTAGGGATTATGCTACCTAACGAATTCCACGTAGCGATCTATTAATTGATCGGCTCCCTACAAGTCCTAGCTTGTTCATTTGTCTGTGCCATACGGCCCAATCACGAAATGTAGTCACCTGTGCTAGGTCCACCATAGGGTGTATCAAGCCCTATGGTGCCAACCATCGACACGAATCAAGCATGAACATATAAACCTACTGATGCCCAATGCCTGCTTTTTCTGCTCCGGAGTGTGTGCATGCCCGCACTCCGTTAGAACCTACACTGGCGCACCTACATAGCCGTTGTTCTGGTCGCTTACAATCAGCCCAGTAATCGTGCCCCATCCTGGCTAGTTCCAGGGTACCATGATACATCTAGTGGGTTACTGCTGAAACGGACCGCGTAACTAGGGTTTCCGTCTAGTAGGTTAAGTATTTTCATTTAAATTCGAGACTTAACATCATCGGCTAGCATGTCAAGTTGGTTAAGTGTTGTCATTCAAGTACGTGACTTAACCCGTCTACGTGTCATGTCAAATTGGCTAAGTGTTATCGTTTAAGTTCATGACTTAGCCCTACGAATCATGTGTCAAGTTGGTTAAGTATATTCAAGCGGTTCATGACTTAACCCTATCAAGTCATCGTGTCAAATTGGTTAAGTATATTCAAGCGGTTCATGACTTAACCCTATCAAATCATCATGTTAAATTGGTTAAGTATATTCAAGCGGTTCAGGACTTAACCCTATCAAGTCATCGTGTTAAATTGGTTAAGTATATTCAAGCGGTTCATGACTTAACCCTATCAAATCATGTGGTATTAATTCATTAATGCACTTCAACCTCTTACATTAGACTAACTGTTGTGGTTACTGGATTTGCCGGGCGGTTCCGGGCAGATTTACACCACAACATAGTCTAACCTCGGGTTTTACGTGCGATATGACCAACTACCCACATTGGATCCTATTGTTTGCAACCACTGGATTTGCCGGGCGGTTCCGGGCAGATTTACACGGCAAACTCAACCCAACCTCGAGTTGGCCATTTTCAAGTTTATCTAATTTTCATGCTCACATTCAAGTTTTCGTGTCAAAATTCATGTCGAGTTTTCATGTCATGTTTCATGTCAAATCGTGTCAAGTTTTCAAGGCAAGTTTCATATCAAGTCGATGTCAGGTTTGTGTCCATATCCAGGTTCAAGTTATAACAGCGTTCATGTTTTAAGTTTTGCTTATTATCGAGTTCATAATTCATGTTCATAACTAATTCATGTTTTGCCTAATCTACCCAAATCGTATTCCCTTCGCACGTGAACGTGAGTCGATCTCTACTACAAATAAATCCAAATCTCGAAATAGAGGGAATAGCATCAAAACTATGATAGGCAAAAGGGACTAGCATAAAGCAATAAAAGGGGTTACAAGACTAGCATGACATATCTTGAGATAATCGGTTACAACATCACTGGCATATAGGATTTCAAATCTAGCAAGATAAGGTGATAGTCATGGTAAATGCTGACATAAAGGAATAGGCATGCAAAGGCAAGCCAAATACAAAAAAATGGATCCAATGGTTTTGGTGTACATAATAGTGAATAAACTAAGCAAGTCACACCCTTGGTATGAGATCCACCAAACTGCGAATTCGGTATACAACATGGGTTTCAATCAACTATAATAGTTCCAGGTAACTAACCCCAATAGTCATGGTCATAGGTAGAAATCTCATAATTAAGAATCCTGAGTGATTAATCACAGTAGTCATGGTTAATTATCCAAAATAGTTCTAGGCAATGGTCATAAACAATCAACAGTAATAGTTTCAAAGTAGTGGTCATAGATAATGGCCTTATGTTCCTAATCATAGTTTATAATTCTCATAGCCAAGGGTCATAGTTGATTAGCCACAATTGTCCTTGTCATAGTCATAGGCAACAGTCTTGCGTTCACCGTCATGGGCATAGGCATAGTCTTATTAGTCATAGGCGGTCTTATGTTCACCGTCATAGTCAGAGGCATAGTCATATTAGTCATAGGCAGTCTTATGTTCTCAGTCATAGTCCTTGTCCATTAACAGTAGATTCAACGTCATAGGCATGTTAAGGTTGTAGACACAAGAGAGTTTGATTTACAACATGAATAGGTCCAAAGCAATATTCACGAGAGTCAAGATCCAAGACGAACAAGAATAGATACGAATCAATTACCATACATAGATCCAATTCCAATTTACAACATGGATATTAAATTTATAACTTTTATCTAAAAGTAACTTGAACTTACAGTGCGTGGATCGAGAATTAGAAAGAAGAATTTTATTGTTGAACCTCTATTTGATCGATCGTGTTCTAATTGAAATCCCCCAATTTGCAAATCCCTAAGCATAGTCTTGATGGAGAAGGAGCAGTCCTTTATCTTCCTTTTTATTTGATTATCTTAGAATCACCATAAGGACAGAAAGAAATGGTGTGGAGAGAATGAGCCAAGGGGTGAGTTTATATAGGGTTAGGCAGACGAATCTAGTCATGAAAGAAGTCTAAATACATCAGAATGCATCTGGTGCAGGAAACAGGTTCGGGAGCAGGTCGACCCCCAGGTCGACACTATGGTCGACCTAGTCCCTGGGAGGTCGACACTATAGTCGACCCCCAGGTCGACCTGGTCCATGGATGGGAATTTTCCCGCCCAGTCTGATCTGGGGTTTGAATTCGAATTTCGAATTCGAATTTCGAGCTGTTTTTTATTCTGAAAATTCCTAAAACTTCGGAGGGTCATATCTTCCTCATACGGATTCCTATTTTCGAAAACTCGGACTCTATTTCATGTAAAATTTCGAGACGAACGCAATGGCGCAGCCCGTTTCCCTTTTCTTATTTTAAAATTTATTTCTGCCTTGATTTCTAGTTTCAACATGTTATAAAAATACGGGTTGTTACATTCTCCCCTCCATAAAGGATTTCTTCCCCGAAATCTTCAAGTTAAGAAGAATGTGTCCTATCATCCAATCATCCATCTACTCAGCCATCAATCACAGGCATCCATTGTCCTTAAGAGATTTCTAATGCTGTATGAATATATGCAGAAAGTGTGTGTCTATGTTCCTTATCTAATGCAAATGATCATGCCTGATTGATCTTCTTAATGCAAAATATGTTTAGTGCAATGAGTCCAACATGTATGCAAATAGCCCTAGTCACATAAACACTATATGTGTGCGCAAACATCCATCCATATGCATCATCCATATGATAACACATCCAATTTCATCCATAAACTAGTATATACACTCATGCATATGCAATATGAAAATGTGTCTGAGCCGATCTAGTGCCTAATGTGTGTTATGCAATCACGAGCAACCACTTGCGACCACTTGCAACCACTTGAAACCATCAACCATAACATGTCTCAAACACATGTTTCACCCAATTGTTCCTACCTAAAGATATAGCCGAATGATAGAAGCAAGTAAAAAACTTTGTGCCCATTAAGCAATGTCAAAGCTGGAAATCTACGTCACATATATACTGAATAGGAAAAGAACTCCCTAAGAACCAGCCCATATCCTATAAAACCCAAAAAGTTTAGTCAACCCAACGGACACCCTCAAGCACCAACATGTATTACTAACAGATAAGTCATACTCCCTATGGGGTTTGCAACAGAAATAGGATTGAGAATAGGACAGAGAGGATATACATAAAAGATAGCATGCAAGTAAGCTCTACAGGAAAAGAGGGATCAAGGATATACTCTTATAAAGAGATATAATGTGTGTATCTAGCCTTTAATCTTCTAAGCCGCATTTCCTTGAGCTTAACTCCATTGTGCTTCCACCGTCTTTAACTTCACAATTCTCGTAGATTCTTAATTCTTGTTTCCAAAATATGATTTGGAACTCATTCCACTATTGCCTCTCGTTCCACTTTTACTTATTCTTCTTTCTAGTATACTCGGCTTAAACATAGTTGCGTACTCATGGTTTCATGCAAGCTCTCCAAAATTCACTAGTGAATCCTGGATCTCATTCACTTACTAGAAGGTATTCCACATAAATGAATTATCTCTTGAAAATAAACAAATGCCAACCATGTTGCCAAGTGTACTTACTAAGGTAATTTTCTATAACTCATGCATAAGCGAGATGAACCATACGCCTTAGTGGCGAACACTACTCGAGCGAATCAATAAATGTATCAAGAACGGATCGATAAATGTATCAAGAGATTCTAGGTAACTAAACATGGCAGAACCCTAAGTGTTACACTAGACTTCGAGGGCATTACCGGGGCAAGTCAAGAGTCTAACTACCCTCTTTTCATACTCGAGAATGGTATCATTTTTGGAAAACCACTCCAACCCTAGAATCAACCCATTGCCCAAAAACATAAGCATTACTTCTAAACCCAAAACTAAGCATAGACATTCTCAAATCCAAACAAATCATGAATAAATGAGCAGATTCCCCACAGGATTTGAGACAAAAACGGGATCCTCTACTATGCTAGTACTAAGGTGCAGAGACTCCACTATCGAAGTAGAAATAAAAAGGATGCGATGTACCATAATCAAAAAGGGTACGAATAGGATAGAAAGATAAACTAGGTTTTCCTACAGAAACATTTCTACCTTCTTGTTCTGAGCCTCATTCGCCTTAACCACCCTTATCCCCTCTTATTAAACGTGTTAATAGGTCTCTCGAGAACTACCTCCATCACACAGCAACCCTTCAAAGCTTGAAATAAGGTTAGTTGCAGATGGAACTAGTGTGACTACAGATGGAGGAAAGAAAGGAAAAGGGATTCAAACAAGGAAACAAAGGATAATGCTAATGGCCTTTGGGGAATAGCCTTTAAAAATAAAACTTTTCTTGAAAAATGCTTCTTTGTAAATGGTTTGAAAATAATTTCAAAAGGTTTTGAAAACTTTTGCCCAATCTGGTAACCTTCTGCTCTGATACCAAATGTAACACCCCACCTCTGCTAGGGTCACTCACAAAGGGAATGCACTAGCTTTGGTGGAGCATTATCTAGGTAAACATACACAGAAATATTACAAGGCAGAACATATAAAACAGCGGAAGAAGAACCAAATTTCATTTCTTTAAAATCTAGAAGGTCTAAAGCCTTTTACATCAAAAAGTTATTAAACCCATTACATCAAAATATGTCTTGCAATAGTCATAAATCATTTCCCAATAAAGCAACAAAGCAAGCCATAGCCAAGAGAAATCCAAGAAGTACATGAAAGAGCCTTAGAGCTTGGTAAGATCTGAACTAAGCTGTAATCTCACCCTACGAACTTGGGGGGGAGAAGTGGAAGAAAAGAGGAAAAACAAAACGGGTCAGTCATAAAGACTGAGTAAGTCCTAGTGACTTTCAGCATAGAAACAAGTAAAAGTAACATGACATGTATAAACTGAAAGTAAACATAAGGATGATGACAAGATAGGCAAGTTAAACTAAGATAACAAGATAAACTACGGTAACGAGATAAACTAAGGTCACAAGAAAACTAAGGTAACAAGATAAGCTACGTATAGCATCGCATGTTTAACATTCTCTGCACCAACTATACTAGTATCCCAACCCGTAACACCCTTTCCATGTATATGTACAGTCCCTTGTCGTATATCATACTGGTTTCATCACGTATTTCTATACTATTTCAACGTAGTGCCACCATTCTTGAAATCAGTGGGACCGACACCCTTGTTCTGGATAGGTTTCCTTCTCTTGAGCTATCGCGTGTTCAACCGGGATTTATGCCACCTAGGGCCACTAGGGATTATGCTACCTATTGAACGTTTCCTGGATTCGATTAGGGTTTATGCCACATAGGACCACTAGGGATTATGCTACCTAACGAATTCCACGTAGCGATCTATTAATTGATCGGCACCCTACAAGTCCTAGCTCGTTCATGTGTCTGTGCCATACGGCCCAATCACGAAATGTAGTCACCTGTGCTAGGTCCACCATAGGGTGTATCAAGCCCTATGGTGCCAACCATCGAGACGAATCAAGCACGCACAGATAAACCTACTGATGCCCAATGCCTGCTTTTTCTGCTCCGGAGTGTGTGCACGCCCGCACTCCGTTATAACCTACACTGGTGCATCCACACAGTCGTCGTTCTGGTCGCTTACAATCAGCCCAGTAATCGTGCCCCACCCTGCCTAGTTCCAGGGTACCATGATACATCTAGTGGGTTATTGCTGAAACGGACCGCGTAACTAGGGTTTCTGTCTAGTAGGTTAAGTATTGTCATTTAAATTCGGGACTTAACCCCATCGGTCTGGCATGTCAAGTTGGTTAAGTGTTGTCATTCAAGTTCGTGACTTAACCCGTCTACATGTCATGTCAAATTGGCTAAGTGTTGTCGTTTAAGTTCATGACTTAGCCCTACGAATCATGTGTCAAGTTGGTTAAGTATATTCAAGCGGTTCATGACTTAACCCTATCAAGTCATCGTGTCAAATTGGTTAAGTATATTCAAGCGGTTCATGACTTAACCCTATCAAATCATCGTGTTAATTAGTTAAGTATATTCAAGCGGTTCAGGACTTAAACCTATCAAGTCATCGTGTTAAATTGGTTAAGTATATTCAAGCGTTTCATGACTTAACCCTATCAAATCATGATGTATTAAATTGGTTAAGTATATTCAAGTCATCGTGTTAAATAGGTCCAAAGCAATATTCACGAGAGTCAAGATCCGAGACGAACAAGAATAGATACGAATCAATTACCATACATAGATCCAATTCCAATTTACAACATGGATATTAAATTTACAGCTTTTATCTAAAAGTAACTTGAACTTACAGTGCGTGGATCGAGAATTAGAATGCAGAATTTAATTGCTGAACCTATATTTGATCGATCGTGTTCTAATTGAAATCCCCCAATTTGCAAATCCCTAAGCATAGTCTTGATGGAGAAGGAGCAGTCCTTTATCTTCCTTTTTATTTGATTATCTTAGAAGCAGCATAAGGACAAAAAGAAATGGTGTGGAGAAAATGAGGCAAGGTGTGAGTTTATATAGGGTTAGGCAGACGAATCTAGTAACGAAAGATGTCTAAATACATCAGAATGCATCTGGTGCAGGAAACAGGTTCGGGAGGCAGGTCGACCACCAGGTCGACACTATGGTCGACCTGGTCCCTGGGAGGCCGACACTATAGTCGACCCCCAGGTCGACCTGGTCCATGGGCGGGAATTTTCCCGCCCAGTCTGATCTGGGGTTTGAATTCGAATTTCGAATTTGAATTTTGAGCTATTTTTTATTCTGAAAATTCCTGAAACTTCGGAGGGTCATATCTCCCTCATACGGACTCCGATTTTTGAAAACTCAGACTCTATTTCATGTAAAATTTCGAGATGAACACAATGGCGCAGCCCGTTTCCCTTGATTCTTATTTTAAAATTTAATTCTGCCATGATTTCTAGTTTCAACATGTTATAAAAATACGGGTTGTTACAAATACTCATTAGAGATAGGATCAGCAGTATCCTAGAATGAGAAACTCGTTAGAGATGGGGTTAGTAATGCCCTAGAATGAGTTGCGAGTGCCAAGTTTATAATTAACGTATTTGTGATTATATATATAATCCGATCTTAGAAAATATGATTTTTAAATATATAAAAGTTATATATATTTGAAAAGTTAATCAACTAATAAATTTATTGAAACAATAATAGAAATAAAAATATAGTTGGTTAATTAAACAACATTTAGCTCTGTTCCTTTTCGAGGACAAAAAGATTTTAAGTGGGGGAGATTGTAACAACCCGGAAATTCTGAACCAATTTATAAATTTTATTTTAGAAATTTTAGTGGAATTTTAATAGTTAAAATAATTTATTTTAAATAACAACGACGAAAAATTTATTTAAATCGAAGCTAAAACGAATAAATTTATTTTAATTATAAAAGGAGTTAGAAATAGCGTGGTAGTTTGAAAATTTGAATTTGAACTTTGACTGATTGTACAGGATGCAAAGTAAATCGGATTTTAGTGAAACCAAAAATATTTGAATCTATTTAAAAAAAATCTTTCCAACGAATCCAAAAAATTGAAATTTCATAGCAGGAATCAAAAGTTATGTCCAGTTTAAATTTCAGAATAGTCGTTGTAGAATTTATATATATTTTAATATAATAGATTGGCCTTAAAAATAGCCATTTTTCAAACGACCTCCATTTTCGATGAAACAACTTTTGTTGGAACCAGAATGTCAAATTATTGCTAAGTTTAATTTTCCATAATTTTTAGAATTAATATGTGAGCGTGGCAGAAGAAAATGTGTTTTGTCAATTTCAATCAAATTCGATCGACTAGAAAATGGTCATTTTTCAAACGATCTCAGAATTCGATGAAATTAGTCTTGTTAGGACTCTATCATCAAAACATAACTGGAAATAATTTTTCTGCAATTTTTTGAGTAAGTATGTAGCCCCGGTGAATTTAAATGTACGTTCAAATTAAATAATTAAATAATTTATATATATATAAATTAAATAAAATAGGCTAAAGATGATCGTTTGGGCTGATGGAGACTTAAAGGGATATATTTGCAAAATAAAGTAATTAAATATTATTTTATTATAAATATATGTATTCATATACTAAACCCTAATACGCAATACACTGTAGCCACCATATTCTTCAAATCCATGGCCAGTAAAGCTCCCGTTTTTCTCCCTTAAATTCTCCAAATCCTCTCAATAAAATTCTCTCCTCCTTTGGACTTTATTGAAGAAGACTTCATAAGCTTCAGATCCATACTTGTGTTAATTATAATCGAGTATAGGAGGAGAACCGTGCACCCAATCCTGCCACGCTCTCGCCGCCGTTGTGCTCCCCAGGAGCGATCGAGTTGGCTGAAGTGAGGTCCCCCTGGTGCGCCATTCAAAGTCCGACGAGGTGGCGGTGTCCGATCGTCGCAAAACTCGGTGTCTTGATCGAAAATTCCAAACCTAGAATTGAACTGAATTTGAAAAACAACGGCCTGTTATTCGGTGGAGGAAGAAGAAGGTGTATTCCTTCTTTTTATTATTTTAATAATTTAATTCAAATATTATTTATCGAAATAAATCATAACACACTTATATGAACTCAGAACTGGACGATTTCAAATCTGCTAGGATCGTGGTGAAAATATCTTCGCGATGGAACTGACTAGAACCTAAACGGAGCACTTTGGAAATTCAGCCAAATTTGAACGCGAACAGAAAGTCAGACAAATCGATGTGAGATTTCTATTTTAAAATTAAAATTAATTAATTATTTTATTGTGAAATTTATATTCATTCTATATAAAATTCATGTGGTGCCATGTATATATTTATTGAAATGTTGATTGTGTTGTATTGCGGTGGATTACTGAATGGGATTGTGTGTATCATGTTTGATATAAAATAGATTCAACAGAATTATCATTGCTATTAGATTGTTGTAGTTAACACTCCTATTAATTAAAAAATTAGATTCAAACAATATTATCATTTGTTTATTAGATGGTGGTAATCAACATCGATGTTAATTGGGAAATTAGATTTAAAGTAAAAAAAAATTTGTCAAAATTTAGACAATAAAAAGTGTAGATTTTAAAGAAACATCTTTTTATTTTCAAATTAGAGACAATAAAAAGAATAGATTTTAGAGTTGCATTTTTATTGTAATTTTATATGCAATAAAAAGAGTAGATTTTAAAGTTGCATTTTTATTGTCACTTTAGATTATTATAAAAAGAGTAAAATAGAAAGATATATTTTTATTATAAATTTAGTTACAACAAAAAAAGATAGATCTAAAAAATAATATTTTTATTGTTAATTTAGTTACAATAAAAAGAATAGTTATAAAAGATCATATTTTTATTGTCAATTAGTTACAAAGATTAGAATGGAAATAAAATATTTTCATTTTTATTTTCAATTAGTTACAATGAAATAGAGTTGAGATTTAAAAGTAACATTTTTATTTTCATTTTATATACAATAAAAAGTGTAGGTTAAAAAGTAACATTTTTATTTTCATTTTATATGCAGTTAATAAGAATGGATTTAAAGTAACATTTTATTTTGTCAATTTAGTTCCAATAAAAAGGATAGACGTAACGACCAAGAAAATCTGAACCAATTTAAAAATTTTAAATTGGCTATTTTAATGGATTTTAAATATTTAAAATAAATATTTTAGATAATAACGATGAAAAGTAAGTTTGAATCGACGTTTGAAAACGAATACAATTAATTCTAATTATAAACAAGGCCTGAAAGGGCACGGTAGTTTCAAAATTTGAATTCAAACTTTGACTGACTGCACCGGGTGCAAAACATAACGGATTTGAGTGAAACAACAAATATTTAAATCTGTTAGTGAATACCTTTCTAACGAATCTGAAAAATCGAAGTTTCATAGCGGAAAGCAAAAGTTATGGCCAAATGAATTTTCAAAAAGGTCGCTATGGAATTTATATAGCCCGTGAAAATGGCCATTTTGCAAACGACCTTGGAATTCGACGAAACCACTTTTGTTGGATCCGTGATGTGAAGTTATTGCTAAGTTTCAAATTTCATAATTTTTGAAGCTAGTATGTAAGCGTGGCAAAGGAAAATGTGTTTTGGTCAATTATAGTTAAATTGGATCGACCAGAAATGGGCCATTTTTCAAACGGTCTCATAATTCGACGAAACTAGTTTTGTTGGGACCGTATCGTCAAAACATAGCTAGATTTAGTTTTCGGGAATTTTTAGAATCAGTTTGTGGCCCTGGCAAATTGAAATGTACGTTCAAATTGAATATTGAATGTTATATATTTTAAATTGAATGAAAACTGACTGAAACAGTCAAATGGGCCTACGAAACTTATGCCATTGTGTTCGGAATGGGGGTAAAACGCTAGGGATGACAGTCGTTGGGTTTGGATTGGGGTTCATGTGTGAAAGGGGGTATTTTTGGAAAAAAAATATATATAAATAAATAAAAGGGATTGGGCCACGTCAGACCCCCCCCCCCCAATTTCTCTCTCCCCGATTGATTGACGGCGGAAAGCCTTTCAAAGTTTCCAGCTCCGATTCCGACCGCCTCCTCCACTTTCAGCCCCTCCGCTAGTTCGGGTTTTTGTCCAGCTCTCCTTCCTCTTCAAATCCGACCTGACCTCGCCTCTTATCGTGGCGCCATCGACGAGAACCACCGCCCCAAAGTTCGTCGCTTCAAACCGCCGCCGCGAGCTCCCCTGACCACCGAGCTGGTCCACACCCCCACTGTAACAACCCGTATTTTTCGATAACGTGTTAAGACGAGAATCAAGGCACAATTTAATTTTAAATTCTGAATCAAGTAAAACGGGCTATGCCATTGCGTTCGTCTCGGAAAAATACGCGAAATAGAGTCTGAGTTTTCGAGAATCGGAGTCCGTATTACAAAGATATGGCCTCGCGAAGTTTCACGAAAAATTCCCAAATTAAAGTATACTTAATTAAGTGAAATGGGTTGCGCAGAGAAATATATATATATTGATATATATATATATATAATTGAAAATTAAATAAATAAATATGCAAAAATGTTCAAAACAGCGAATTGGGAGAGGGGAATAACCGAACCGGCCGATTTTTGAGGTCGACCCGAGCTCGCTGGGTCGACTAGGGGTTAATCCAGGGTGTTTGGCTGTCAACCCGTGGGCCGATTCGCTCAAATGCAGATTTAGCATTTGGATGGTTCTCATGGTTCATCTTTAATCTAAAGGCCCTAGATGGTTCCTACACTTGACTTCTTCCCCAAGACATGCTTTGATGGCTTGGATTGAATCTAGGTTTAATCCTATGGCCTAAAACACTTGCCTAATCTATAAATAAGACCCTAACCTATCCTAAATCCTCATTATTCATTCATGCAACTAAACTATGGCAAAATTTTACCTCTCATGGCCTCCACTCTCTTCATAAAATTTCTAAATGGTTTCTATGAGAGATTTTCCATGAATACAGGTGTTTTCAAGCTTGTATGAGTGTCATTAGCTTGCATTCAAGTCAAGTTTCTATCTTTGCATCATAAAGCAAGGGTTTTGATCATTTTGGCTCAAGGGTTTTTATGTTAGAGCTTGCATTTTGGGTCTATTTGATTGCATAAGGGCTTTGTCATATCTTTTGTGCCTTCATAGCAATGTAAGCCCTTTCCCTACTCTTAGATATTAACTATGAAGTTAAATGTTCATGTTGCAAGTTTGGGGTTTGATCATTGAGTATGATACATGCTATCATGTCATGCAAGTTTATGAAGTCATTATCTTGATCTTGTGAGCTAAAAGCTACAACCTTTATGTTGAAATGTTGCATTAGGCAACATGAGAACCCTCATAACCTTTATGTCAACTTGCATATGAAGTCATAACCCTTATATGATGATATATGCGAGTTACTAGTCATCATTCCATATCTTTTGTCACCATGATTCGCTTATGTGCCAAGTTTGGGTTTATGCATGTTTTGAGGCTTAAGAATGTAACATGCAAGTTAATGAACACATTTGTGCCTCATTTGCCACCATGATAAACTTGTGGCTTAATATCCATTTTTGTCATGCCTTTGCCAAGTCTCTTCTTTTAATCCATTACGTTGTCGCGAACGTATATGCGAGTTTAAAAGCGTTGGGTTATGTTATGGGTAATTTCTAATGACATGAAAATACAACTTGAAAACATGACTTGAAATATAACATGGAAGTTGACATGTAAGTATGCATAAAAACATAAGCTTGGGAATTTACCTATTAAGTTAGGTCTACCCTTTGGGAATTTACCTATTAAGTTAGGTCTACCCAAATGCTTGAAAACTTGTAACATGTTTTGGGAAACATGATGGACATGACACTTAGATAATATAAGTGTGGCCAACTCGAGGTTGGGTTGAGTATGCAACATAAAACTACCCGGAACCGACCGGCCTAACTAGTAGTTGCAAACAATAGGACCCAATGTGAGAAGTTGGTCATGTTGTGCTTGAACCCGAGGTTAGACCAAGTTGTGGTGTAAAGCTACCCGGAACCGACCGGCTTAACTAGTAACCACAACAAAGTCTAATGTGAGAGGTGAAGGTGCATTAAGTAATTAATGCCACATGATAGGGTTAAGTTAATTTGATTAATGACTCTTAACCAAATATGACATGGACAAATGGGTTAAGTAATTTGATTAGGCTAATGATACTTAACAAAACATGACAAGGTTGGGTTGGTTAAGTAACTTGATTTGCCTAATGACACTTAACCATTTTTATATGACTAGTGGATGGGGTTAAGTTAACCAACACTTAATCAATCCAACGCGATAACTTGGTAAGGTTAAGTAAGTTTTCTTAATGACGCTTAACCGAAAAATACGGCTAACGAATGGGGTTAAGATTAGACTCAGCTAGTCTAAACATGGAAATCGGATGGGGTTAATTTAGCCTAGACTTAATTAATCCCACTTAGTAGTTTAATGGGGTTAAGTTAAACACTTAACTAATCTAAACATGATGAATTGATGTGGTTAAGTGACCTATACTTAACCAATCTAACTCGTGAATTTATTGAGGTTAAGTTAACCTATACTTAACCGATCTAACGTGAAAACATGATAAGGCTAAGTCACGAATCGCTTGAATACACTTGACCGATTTGACTGAGTAAATTGATAGGGTCAAGTTAATATATACTTAACCAATCTAGAATGATAATTGGACGAGGTTAAGTCGTGAATTGCTTAATACATACTTAACCAACGTGAGCATGGTTTGTAGGGTTAAGTCTTGGACTTGGATACTTAGCCAATTTTGACATGATTTGAAGACGGGTTAAGTCTTGGACTTGGATACTTAGCCAATTTTGACATGATTGGTAGACGGGTTAAGTCATGAACTTAAGTGACACTTAATCCATTATGTAAACCCTAGTTCTGAGGATAGGGGATAACCGTAGTTAACAAGGATAACGGGAATAAGGCTAAGTGGTAAACCTTAGTTGAGGAATAACTAAGTAATGATTCTTAGTCAAGGAAATTTAGACCAGTTCATAGATAGATGAGTAACCTGGTACGGTAGGTCATCGTTTAAGTATACGAGTAGGAGCAAGTATCTGATTTAGATAAAGGCTCCAGCGAACTGGGTAACGAAGCAGCGGCTTCGGGGAACGTGAGGGTATTCTTGGTATCCCTCTATGAGCTGCCAAGTGATTATACTAGGCTCATGAGAGGTTAAGGTCTGCGTTAGAAGAACCAAGAGTATGCCTTGGTTGCTATGCGAGCGACCTAAAGACGGGGATGGATAGGGGATAGTCAACGATACACGGTCGTACCCTAGATAGCATTTCGTCAGACTACCTACCATCTTTGGTCAAGCGTGTACGTACGGAAAGGAAGAGAACACCCAATAGACCATAATTGCTATCTAATTATGGTTGCGGTAAGGCTAGGATTGTGGGTTGGCCACTAGTGTGTTCTCATACAGGATTTATCCTGTCTTGTCTTTCACTAGTTGAGGGAGGGGTCGCGTGGGACCAAAGCCACGTATAGAAAAACAGACCTTAGCATCTGCATCGGAAGATAAATCGAAAGCTCCCGACCGAGTCCTGTATTTCTCGATCTGCCCTGTGACAGGACTTGGATGGCACGATGTGATACATGTGCATACAGTCATGGAAAACGATTCACGATGAATGCATGGGAAAAAGGGCGCGGTTGACGGTTAGCGTAAATCCCAGTGGCCCTGGGTGGTTGAACCAAAACCGAGATACGAAAACGTGCAATAGGTAAGCGTAATCCCTAGTGGCCCTAGGTAGCATAAGTCCTAGTTGTACGAACGATAATTCATGTTGGAAGACCCTAGCTAGGTTTAGGGTAACAGTCCAAACCGATCTTAAGGATCATGGAACTATGTTAAAGTAATGTAGAATCTCATGGGAAAGCCCGTATGGTCTGCGGCAAGGGACTGAACATTTACATGGAATAAAACATACAAGTTGAGTAACCTATATATGCGATATATTAGGTTGACATGGACCATTACACGACTTTTGAGTGAGGGTCATTCTTGGTTAACACATGATACGGTGGGGATACTAGTACGGTAGGTGCAGAGCTAAAATGTAGGATAGATATCATGGGACATTATACGTGATAGATATCTTGGGGATATTATACTTGATAGAAACCTGACGATGTGATACCTTGTTTTATCTTGACATCGTAATTTATCATGACACCTTAGTTTATCTGAGTTCAGTAGTTCATCCTGTTATTTTGATTTAGCTTATCTATCTTGTCATCATGCTTATGTTCATCTCAGTTTCTCATGTCAGTTAACTTTACTAGTTTTTATGCTAATAGTAGATAGGGCTTACTCAGTCTTTTTGACTGACCCGTTTTGTTTCGCCTCTTTTCTTCCGTTCCCCCCCCCCTAGGTTACAGGGAGGAAATACTGTTGTTTAGTTCGGACTTCTTCTGCTTGAAGGTCATCATGGATGGCTTGGACTTTTCTTGGCTAATGGCTACTTTACTGTTTTTACTTGGGGAATAATTTATGAAAATGTCTTTATGCTTCTTTACTATTGCAAGACAGATTTTGATGTACTCTGATGTAAAAGGCTTTAGACCTTATTTATTCATATTATGAAAGTTTGATTTTACTTCCGCTATTTTTATATGTTCTGTCTTGTGATATTTCTGTGCATGTTTACCAATAATGCCCCTCTAAAGCTAGTGCATTCCTTTGCAAGTGACCCTAGCGGAGGTGGGGTGTTACACGTGGTATCAGAGCAGAAGGTTACCAGACTGGGCAAAAGTTTTTAAAGACCTTCTGAAAACTATTTGAAAATCGTTTACAAAGAAGCATTTTTTCAAGAAAAATTTCTTTTAAAAGAAAAAGGCTATTCCCCAAAGGCCATTAGCACTATCCTTGTTTCCTTAATTGAATCTCTTCTCCTTTCTTTCCTCCATCTGTAGTCACAGTGGTTTTAACTGCGACTAGTCTTTTCTATCTACGAGAGTGCTTTCCATGCGATGGAGGTGGTTTTCAAGAGACCGGTGGCCCCGTTATAAGAAAGGATAGTGAGAAAGAGGATAAAGGATACGAGCTTAAGGGTGAGCAACTTGTTGGTATGGCTTAGTCCTCAAAGGAGGGAGAAAGATGAACAATGAAACCCATGACGAGAAAGTATCTTTGGTATGGTGAAACGGGACGGATAGTTAAGTATTGTGGGACAAGGACAAGATCATCGTTGTATACCCTCACTAGAGTACCTGAGTAGGGGGATAACATCCTTGTTGAAGATCTAGTTATTCTTTTCTATCATCCCGCCAAGACTTTGTTTTGATCCCCGCATCATTTAAGTCCGCTTCGGTAGTTGAGTCTCTGCACCTTAAGTACTAACGTAATAGAGAATCCCATTTTTGTCTCAAAGTCCTATTGGAGAATCAGTCCATTTATACATGACTTATTTGGATTTGGGAATGTCTATGCCAAGTGTTGAGTTTGGAAATAATGCTTATGTTTATAAGCTATGGATGGATTCTAGGGATGAAGTGGTTATCCAGTAGGGGGTGCCACTCTCGGTTTTGATAGGAGGGTAGTTAGACCTTTTGACTAGCCTTGGTAATGCCCTCGAAGTATCGGGTAACCTTTTTGAGGTTCTGTCATGACTAGTTACTTAGAATCCCTTGATGCCTTTATTGGAAATTTGAAGCCCGATCGAGTGGTGTTCGCCAATAAGACGGATGGTTTACTTCATTTATGCATGGGTTATAGAGATCACCCTAGTAAGTGCGCATGATAACCTGATTGACATCTGTTTACTTTCAAGAGAAAGTTCTTCTACATGGAATGCCTTATAGTATATAAACGAGATCCAAGATTCACTAGTGAATTTTGGAAAGCTTGCATGAGATCATGAGTACGCAGTCATGTTTGCGCCAAGTATTCTAGAAAAAGGATAAGTGCAAGTGGAACGAGAGGCGACGAAGAAATGAGTTTCAGCTCATGTTATGGAAGCAGGAAATAAGAAGCTACGAAATCGCGAAGTTAAAGTGCGGTCAAGGCACAATGGAAGTAAGCCCGAGGAAATACGACTTTGATGGTCAAAGACTAGATACATGCATGATATCTCTTTTTGGGAGTATATCCTTGATCCCTGTTTCTGTAGAGCTTACTTGTAGGTTATCTTTTGTGGACATCCTCTCGGTCCTACTTTCTGTTACAAACCCCGTAAGGAGTTTGTCTTGTTTATCTTCTCGGCCCTGTTTCAGGGAATTCTAGGTAGAACCCTATGGATGTAAACATGTATTTGAAACATGTTATGATTGATATGGTTGCAAGTGGTTGCAAGTGGTTGCTCGTGGATGCGCGAATACACATTAGATACTAGCTCGACTCGGTCACATTTCATATTGCATATGCACGAGTATTTATACTTGTTTATGGATGAAATCGAATGTATTATCATGCGGTTGTTGCATATGAATGAATGATTGTGCACGCATATAGTATCTATATGACTAGGACTATTTGCATACATGTTGGACTCATGGCACTATACATATTTTGCATTAGAAAGATTATTCAGGCCTGATCATTAGCATTAGCTAAGGAACATGTACACACACGTTTTGCATATATTCATACAGCATTAGAAATCATCTAAGGACAATAGTTGCTTGTGGATGATGTTTTGAGTAGATGGATGATGGATGGTAGGATATGTTCTTCCTAACTTGGAGATTTCGGGGATGAAATCCTAAAAGGTGGGGAGAATGTAACAACCCGTATTTTTCGATAACGTGTTAAGACGAGAATCAAGGCAGAATTTAATTTTAAATTCTGAATCAAGTAAAACGGGCTATGCCATTGCGTTCGTCTCGGAAAAATACGCGAAATAGAGTCTGAGTTTTCGAGAATCGGAGTCCGTATGACCAAGATATGAACTCGCGAAGTTTCACGAAAAATTCCTAAATTAAAGTATACTTAATTAAGTGAAATGGGTTGCGCAGAGAAATATATATATATATATTGATATATATATATATATAATTGAAAATTAAATAAATAAATATGCAAAAATGTTCAAAACAGCGAATTGGGAGAGGGGAATAACCGAACCGGCCGATTTTTGAGGTCGACCCGAGCCAGCTGGGTCGACTAGGGGTTAATCCAGGGTGTTTGGCTGTCAACCCGTGGGCCGATTCGCTCAAATGCAGATTTTGCATTTGGATGGTTCTCATGGTTCATCTTTAATCTAAAGGCCCTAGATGGTTCCTACACTTGACTTCTTCCCCAAGACATGCTTTGATGGCTTGGATTGAATCTAGGTTTAATCTTTTGGCCTAAAACAATTGCCTAATCTATAAATAAGACCCTAACCTATCCTAAATCCTCATTATTCATTCATGCAACTAAACTATGGCAAAATTTCACCTCTCATGGCCTCCACTCTCTTCATAAAATTTCTAAATGGTTTCTATGAGAGATTTTCCATGCATACAGGTGTTTTCAAGCTTGTATGAGTGTCATTAGCTTGCATTCAAGTCAAGTTTCTATCTTTGCATCATAAAGCAAGGGTTTTGATCATTTTGGCTCAAGGGTTTTTATGTTAGAGCTTGCATTTTGGGTCTATTTGATTGCATAAGGGCTTTGTCATATCTTTTGTGCCTTCATAGCAATGTAAGCCCTTTCCCTACTCTTAGTTATTAACTATGAAGTTAAATGTTCATGTTGCAAGTTTGGGGTTTGATCATTGAGTATGATACATGCTATCATGTCATGCAAGTTTATGAAGTCATTATCTTGATCTTGTGAGCTAAAAGCTACAACCTTTATGTTGAAATGTTGCATTAGGCAACATGAGAACCCTCATAACCTTTATGTCAACTTGCATATGAAGTCATAACCCTTATATGATGATATATGCGAGTTACTAGTCATCATTCCATATCTTTTGTCACCATGATTCGCTTATGTGCCAAGTTTGGGTTTATGCATGTTTTGAGGCTTAAGAATGTAACATGCAAGTTAATGAACACGTTTGTGCCTCATTTGCCACCATGATTAACTTGTGGCTTAATATCCATTTTTTTCATTCCTTTGCCAAGTCTCTTCTTTTAATCTATTACGTTGTCGCGAACGTATATGCGAATTTAAAAGCGTTGGGTTATGTTATGGGTAATTTCTAATGACATGAAAATACAACTTGAAAACATGACTTGAAATATAACATGGAAGTTGACATGTAAGTATGCATAAAAACATAAGCTTGGGAATTTACCTATTAAGTTAGGTCTACCCTTTGGGAATTTACCTATTAAGTTAGGTCTACCCAAATGCTTGAAAACTTGTAACATGTTTTGGGAAACATGATGGACATGACACTTAGATAATATAAGTGTGGCCAACTCGAGGTTGGGTTGAGTTTGCAACGTAAAACTACCCGGAACCGACCGGCCTAACTAGTAGTTGCAAACAATAGGACCCAATGTGAGAAGTTGGTCATGTTGTGCTTGAACCCGAGGTTAGACCAAGTTGTGGTGTAAAGCTACCCGGAACCGACCGGCTTAACTAGTAACCACAACAAAGTCTAATGTGAGAGGTGAAGGTGCATTAAGTAATTAATGCCACATGATAGGGTTAAGTTAATTTGATTAATGACTCTTAACCAAATATGACATGGACAAATGGGTTAAGTAATTTGATTAGGCTAATGATACTTAACAAAACATGACAAGGTTGGGTAGGTTAAGTAACTTGATTTGCCTAATGACACTTAACCATTTTTATATGACTAGTGGATGGGTTTAAGTTAACCAACACTTAATCAATCCAACGCGATAACTTGGTAAGGTTAAGTAAGTTTTCTTAATGACGCTTAACCGAAAAATACGGCTAACGAATGGGGTTAAGATTAGACTCAGCTAGTCTAAACATGGAAATCGGAAGGGGTTAATTTAGCCTAGACTTAATTAATCCCACTTGGTAGTTTAATGGTGTTAAGTTAAACACTTAACTAATCTAAACATGATGAATTGATGTGGTTAAGTGACCTATACTTAACCAATCTAACTCGTGAATTTATTGAGGTTAAGTTAACCTATACTTAACCGATCTAACGTGAAAACATGATAAGGCTAAGTCACGAATCGCTTGAATACACTTGACCTATTTGACTGAGTAAATTGATAGGGTCAAGTTAATATATACTTAACCAATCTAGAATGATAATTGGACGAGGTTAAGTCGTGAATTGCTTAATACATACTTAACCAACGTGAGCATGGTTTGTAGGGTTAAGTCTTGGACTTGGATACTTAGCCAATTTTGACATGATTTGAAGACGGGTTAAGTCTTGGACTTGGATACTTAGCCAATTTTGACATGATTGGTAGACGGGTTAAGTCATGAACTTAAGTGACACTTAATCCATTATGTAAACCCTAGTTCTGAGGATAGGGGATAACCGTAGTTAACAAGGATAACGGGAATAAGGCTAAGTGGTAAACCTTAGTTGAGGAATAACTAAGTAATGATTCTTAGTCAAGGAAATTTAGACCAGTTCATAGATAGATGAGTAACCTGGTACGGTAGGTCATCGTTTAAGTATACGAGTAGGAGCAAGTATCTGATTTAGATAAAGGCTCCAGCGAACTGGGTAACGAAGCAGCGGCTTCGGGGAACGTGAGGGTATTCTTGGTATCCCTCTATGAGCTGCCAGGTGATTATACTAGGCTCATGAGAGGTTAAGGTCTGCGTTAGAAGAACCAAGAGTATTCCTTGGTTGCTATGCGAGCGACCTAAAGACGGGGATGGATAGGGGATAGTCGACGATACACGGTCGTACCCTAGATAGCATTTCGTCAGACTACCTACCATCTTTAGTCAAGCGTGTACGTACGGAAAGGCAGAGAACACCCAATAGACCATTATTGATATCTAATTATAGTTGCGGTAAGGCTAGGATTGTGGGTTGGCCAGTAGTGTGTTCTCATACAGGATTTATCCTGTCTTGTCTTTCACTAGTTGAGGGAGGGGTCGCGTGGGACCATAGCCACGTATAGAAAAACAGACCTTAGCATCTGCATCGGCAGATAAATCGAAAGCTCCCGACCAAGTCCTGTATTTCTCGATCTGCCCTGTGACAGGACTCGGATGGCACGATGTGATACATGTGCATACAGTCATGGAAAACGATTCACGATGAATGCATGGGAAAAAGGGCGCGGTTGACGGTTAGCGTAAATCCCAGTGGCCCTGGGTGGTTGAACCAAAACCGAGATACGAAAACGTGCAATAGGTAAGCGTAATCCCTAGTGGCCCTAGGTAGCATAAGTCCTAGTTGTACAAACGATAATTCATGTTGGAAGACCCTAGCTAGGTTTAGGGTAACAGTCCAAACCGATCTTAAGGATCATGGAACTATGTTAAAGTAATGTAGAATCTCATGGGAAAGCCCGTATGGTCTGCGGCAAGGGACTGAACATTTACATGGAATAAAACATACAAGTTGAGTAACCTATATATGCGATATATTAGGTTGACATGGACCATTACACGACTTTTGAGTGAGGGTCATTCTTGGTTAACACATGATACGGTGAAATACTAGTACGGTAGGTGCAGAGCTAAAATGTAGGATAGATATCATGGGACGTTATACGTGATAGATATCTTGGGGATATTATACTTGATAGAAACCTGACGATGTGATACCTTGTTTTATCTTGACATCGTAATTTATCATGACACCTTAGTTTATCTGAGTTCAGTAGTTCATCCTGTTATTTTGATTTAGCTTATCTATCTTGTCATCATGCTTATGTTCATCTCAGTTTCTCATGTCAGTTAACTTTACTAGTTTTTATGCTAATAGTAGATAGGGCTTACTCAGTCTTTTTGACTGACCCGTTTTGTTTCGCCTCTTTTCTTCCGTTCCCCCCCCCCCCTCCCCCAGGTTACAGGGAGGAAATACTGTTGTTTAGTTCGGACTTCTTCTGCTTGAAGGTCATCATGGATGGCTTGGACTTTTCTTGGCTAATGGCTACTTTACTGTTTTTACTTGGGGAATAATTTATGAAAATGTCTTTATGCTTCTTTACTATTGCAAGACAGGTTTTGATGTACTCTGATGTAAAAGGCTTTAGACCTTATTTATTCATGTTATGAAAGTTTGATTTTACTTCCGCTATTTTTATATGTTCTGTCTTGTGATATTTCTGTGCATGTTTACCAATAATGCCCCTCTAAAGCTAGTGCATTCCTTTGCGAGTGACCCTAGCGGAGGCGGGGTGTTACACCCACACGCGCGAAGCTCTCTCCTAGCCCTTCGACGCTGCGAAGGCCGATCGTCCTCTAGCTTCACGGATTTCGCGAAATTCCTAACCCTAGTTTCGAACCAAACAGAGAGGTAATGGTTTATATATATTAAACTATATTATAGCATTTTAAAAGCGCTACCGTTTATGATTTCACTGTAAAAATCATATATTTTTCGTTTGTTGACGAAATTCAGTGAAATAAGAGACAGTGGACTCGTGTGGACGTCTTCTACCTTCTAGAAGAGACCGCATATTTTTCTGAGCCTTCTGCTATTTTTGGTGGAGTGGAACCCAAAGTGATATTTCTAAATTATAAACGATATGGAAAACGACGATGTATAAATTATATAGTCGATGTATGAGTTATATAAGCGTTGTACACCTCCTGTATAAGCGTTGTATAAGTTGTACGTTTGATGTATAAGTTGTATAGGTGTTGTAATAATTATATATGTGTTGAAATAGAAGTCAAATGCTATATATATATATATATATGCCCCTCGTCCACAAACCATGGATGATATTTATTGGTTATGATTGGTGTGAAAATTGATTGATAGCGAATGGTTGATTGAAATTGTTTGTGGTTGAAATTGATTGATTGTGGTTGAAAAATACCCGTTTGTGGTTGAGAAATATTTGGTTGAAACCACATAGGATTAGTTTGTGGAAATGAAAAAATATACATGTCGTCTCCGTGCGAACTAGATGCATGATTCCCCATTGTCAAAAGCTGCAAGGCTTTAAGGTAGAGCGAGGAGCCGTACTAGGGACGGTCCCGGTTTTAACAACCCTGCAGTTATGCTGCCGAAATTTTGAATAATATTCATGTGTTAGAATTATTTTCATTTGTTGGAACTATATTTATTCGTTGTATAGAAAACCTTCATGTGTTGAATCGAAATTCATTCGTTGAATTGAAATTCATGTGTTGAATGGTATTCATGTTTTAAATATAAAAATCACCTTTTTAACTATATAAATAAACTATAGCAAACCTTCATGTGTTGAATCGAAATTCATTCGTTGAATTGAAATTCATGTGTTGAATGGTATTCGTGTTTTAAATATAAAAATCACCTTTTTAACTATATATATAAACTATAGAAAACCTTCATGTGTTGAATCGAAATTCATTCGTTAAATTGAAATTCATGTGTTGAATGGTATTCATATTTTGAAAAAAGTGTTTTATAATAAAAATCCTATTTTTATTACCTATATGAACTATATAAAATAATCGTGTTTTGAAATAAATTGTTTTACAATAAAAATCACATTTTGACTGTACACAGGAGTTGTTAAAAATAGTGAAGTGTCGAAGTGAATGTTTGTTGGATAAAAAATATAATTTTTATCAAATGTATGAAAAGAATATAGCTTTGAAATCGAAGAATCGATATATATATATATATATATATATATATAAATAGAATTAAAATATATCGAATAACGAAGCTACAGTTCGTATTTTGAAACCGTGATTTCGAACGATTAGTGCGGGAGATTCGACCATCGGATTTTCCCGAAACCGCAACCTTTGGGTTCGCTTTGGAAATATCTTTCCAACGGCACCAACTTTGTAAAAATCCAACGGTTGGATTGTCTGGAATGTTTAATTCAAATCTGAAGAAAAACAGTGCCAGAATCGATTATATTTATATATATATATATTTATTTATTTATATTAAATCGAATAACAACGCTGCAGTTCGTATTTTGAAATCGAAATTTCAAACGACTATACCGGGAGATCCGACCGTCGGATTTTCCCGAAACTGGAACCGTTGGATTCGTTTTGAAAAGATCTTTCTAATGATGTAAATTTTGTGAAGATCCAACTGTTAGATTTTCAGATATGTGTAAATCAAATCTAAAGAAAAACAGCGCCACGACCACATTATGGCCCAAAGCGTCGTTTGAATAAATTGGCTATTTTAAAATAAATAAAAATAGCGATAAATCGTTATAAAATATTATAAACGATATGGATGTGAAATTTAGAAATTAACTAAAGGTTAGCTAAGTCGAATGGTTTCCTGGATTTTGAACTGATGTTGGTTTCGACCTTCGGGGTTAATATTTGGTAAATCGTTCTCTTACTGATTGACGGTTAGTGACTAATGAATTAAAATGATGCGTATGTAGTGTTTGTGTAGCACGTGTTTATTATATACGCGAATTGCTCAGAAAGGCCGGGTTTATCCCATTTTGAATAACTGAATCGACGATAAGAAATCGAAGAGGAAGATGGTGGTTGAAGACCGGAAATCTTCACCTCGTTTGGATGGTAACTGATGTCCTGATTGGGAGGCATCCCGAAATATGGATAATGAGTGGTGATCGTCCAGACGTACGTGGAGATCGATGGGTTTGCGAGGTATATAGTGCCTCCGGTTTTGTTCCGACCTAGAACGGACTTGTAAATGGATTGTGTGTCTGAAATTGGAATTTATTCTATGTGATTGATAGCCATCAATTGCATGGTGTGAATTTCCTGTGTGACATGCTAAGATGTAGTGATCGGGGCTTCTGTTGAAAAGCAAAGTCTTGTGATTGATGATCAAAGCACCGCCTGTGTGGCGTAGCTTTGTGTATGACGTGAATTCGCGAGCCTCACACCCCGGTATGAACCAGAAACGGGAGAGGACATCAGGGAGGGCCTGCGTTTCTTTCTAGCTAGGAGTTGTGTTAGTATTTTTACACGGCCTGATATTTTACTTATGTGGATGATGAATAGTGAGGCGCTTCGGTTTTATCGGTCGATGCGGGACCGATGGAGTCATTCGTTGGCTCATTTACGCCCCATAGGGCGGGGAAACGTAGTGTTCAGGCATAATAATCCACATCGGTGGACCGGCCCTGACGATCCAAATGGTTGATGCGTTCTGATCCTGAGACATGGGCTAGATTGTCTCGAATTCGGTAAGGACTATCCTTTACCTTGGTTCATGACAGAAACCCAATTTCCAAATACGTGACTGTGCGGTTTTGATTGTATACCTATATATGGCGACATAGTGTTATGGGGCATTAATGCCGTCTATGACTGATACTTATGATTTGAAATTGTTTTCAAAACGTATAAACACTAGTAATAATATCAAATTCTTTTGTTTTATTCACATCAAGCATATTTTGGCTATTATAAGGTAAAAACTCTATCCCCCGGTTTGCGTTGCATTGTGTGATGGGAGCTGAGTCTTATAATGGCTTCATTTATATAAAAAGCATTGCGATGTTTAAAAGAATTATTTGTTTTAAAGCACTGGCGATCCGATGGAGAAAACCCGTTCCACGAAAGTGGCTTGGTCCTATGATTAGCCATCATTCAAATGTGTTAAATAAATTTCTCATACCAGTCCCATGACTGACTCGTAGTTTGTTTCACTTTCAAACTCAGGTGCCCCTTTTTCTACACGGGCAGCCTTGTATTCAGGTTTTAGCTGGCTTTCTCTGGATAGCTGGACCTGAAGATGGATTCTATCATCTATCTCTTTTTATGCTGTTCAGCTCCTATTTTACATTATGTTTGTTTCCCACTGTAGACATTTATGTATAGCTGAATTGTATTTGTACTAAGTATGATCCTATATACTGTGTAACTCTGATGATTACGTTTATCCAGTGTATTCTATTGTACATTATCTGGAGTATTTATTTATTTCTATTCTGCTATTATCTGTTTATGTGTTATATTCCAAGGATTACCCTTGCCACCGTTAGTACGGGGTTTGGGGTCATCTCATTTGGCATCAGAGCTTTGGTTAAGCTTAGTTCTGGAATATAACATATTAACGAACTCGTTAGAATTAGAACCAGTAGTGTTCTAGGATGAGTAACTCATTACAGATAGGATTAGTAATATCCTAGTATGAGTAAAGCAGAATGAAATACACCCCAATAGACGCATTTACATTTGAAATATATGTTTCTATGTTTTAAAATATCATTTCTGTGACCTGACACTTGATCTGCTATTTGCAGAAGTACTAGAAAATGAGTGTCAGAAACAGAAGGAATGCAGAGCCGAATATTGAGGCCCTATTAATCAAGTATCGAAATATGGGTGGAATACCGTTCTCTGGTGAAGAATCTATTATGAGGACACAGGCTTGATTCGTTCTACTGAGAAAATCTTTAATGGTTTAAAGCTGAGGGATGACTAGAAAAGATTACTGGCATCCTGAGCACTCAAAGATGGAGCTTTGTTCTGGTGGGATTCGGTTATCAAGGATAATCCAGAAGGTGATATCACCTGGGATAGATTCAAAGTGATTTTACTAGAAAGATTTACTCCTCCAGAAGCAACTGAGCGATTATGTGATGAATTTTCTTATCTGATACAAGGAGATATGATCATTCCAGAATTTCATAAGAAATTCAATGAACTTTCTCACTTTGCTCCCCATCTAATTCAAAATACGAAGAGGAAGAATCTGAGATTTATTAACGGCCTTCAAAGGAAATACCAGAATAAAGTAATGGGGCATGTGAAGCTTCCTTTTTCAGAAATGATTTATATGGCTTATCAGTACGAAGATCTGGATAAGAAAGGTATGTTACGCTACGAAGAGGAGGTCAGTTCTAGTAATAAAGTTGAGTCTGAAACTGATCGTCCTGAGGCTAGTACGGTGTCTGAGGTCAGTAAGAAGCCCAAAGTCAATCGGAAAAGGGCCAGATCTGAGAAGGAACCAGTAACGACTGCCATATGTAATAACTGCCATAAGAAAGGGCATTTGCAGGGGAATTGCAAATCCTCGAAGAAACGAATAAAGAGTGGATCTAAATCCAAGGAGAATTTTCAAGAGAAAAGGGGTTGCAGTAAATGCCATCAGATTGGTCATCTTGCAAAGGATTGCTGGCTCTTAAAGAAGCCTGGAATGGTACAAGTGAATGAAGTGGCAGAAACTTCAGCACCCTCAGCTAGTCAGGGAAGGTATGATGTTTTGGAAGGCACGCTTACTGTTAAGAACATTCCAGTTAAAGTACTATTTGATACAGGCGCGTCAAGAAGCTTTATGTAACAACCCGAAAATCTGAGCAAGTTTAAAATTTTTATTTTGGCAATTTTAGCGAATTTTAAAATGAATTATTTTAAATAATATCGACGAGAAATTTATTTTTAATATATAATTCGAACGTATATATTTATACGCGTCGTCGTTAGAATATAAATAATTATATATAATTATAAATAGAATTGAAAATGGCACGGTAGTTCGATAATTCGATTTCAAACTTCAATTGAACATACCGGGTGCAAAACAATCCGGATTTTAGTGAAACCAAAAGTAATAGGATCTATTTGTGAATATCTTTCCAACGAATCCGAAAAATCGAAATTTCATAGCAGGAATCAAAAGATATATCCAGTTGAAAATTCTGAATAGTCGCTATGGAATTCAGGCCCTTAAAAATGGTAATTTTGCAAACGACCTCGGATTTCGATGAAACCACTTTTGTTGGATCCGTGATGTCAAATTATTGCTAGATTCCAATTTTCATAATTTTTCGATTCAATATGTGAGCGTGGTAAAGGAAAACGCGTTTGACCAGTTTTAGTTGATTTTAATCGACTGGAAAATGGCCATTTTTCTAATGGTCTCAGAATTCGACGAAACTAGTTTTGTTAAGACCGTATCATCAATACGAAGCTAGAAAATATTTTTCTGGAATTTTTCGGGTTATTATGTGGCCCTGGTAAATTGAAATGCGCGTTCAAATTCAATATATAGAGTTATAAGTTGATTTTGATGAAAACTGTTCGAAACAGTCGAATCAGCCTACGATACATATCCCATTGTGTTCGGAATGGGGGTAATTAGCTATGGACGATAGGCGATGGGCCTCGTTTCGAGGTCGAAAATAAAAGTACCTTTTTAGAATTAAAAAATTAAATAAATAAAATTAAAAAAATATCTTCCCTCTCCCCTTAAACTCCTCTGCCCCCCCCCCCACCTTATTCTTCGATTCATCAGGAAAAAAAAGGAAAAAAAAACCCGATCCACAAATCAGCGTCGCCCCCCCCCTAAACCGCCGCCGCCACTTCGACGAAATCCCCCCCCCCCCCCCGCGCCGCGCCACCACCCACCTCCCTCCCCCCTTCCTCCTCGTGTAAGCCGCAACCGATTCCCCCCCCCCTCCCCCCACTGGCGTGCGACGCGACACCGCCCCCCTGAAAACCCTGTCGCCGCCGCTTCTTCCACTTTCCCCCCTTCCTCCAGCGAGCTGCAGACCCCCTCCCTCCATCGAGAACCCAATCCCTGCAAGAAATGTGAGTTTAATTTTTATTTTTACTTTTATTTTAATTTACATTTATTTTGTTTTCTGATTTAACATATGATAGCATGGATATAGTAGCGATTTTTATCATAGAGGAGAAGTAATTCTCATATGAACGATATTGATTTGAGAATACGATTTTTATTAATGAAAGGGATTAAAAATATAATTTTTATATTATATGAAGAGAATAGAAAAGATTTGAATTTTAAAATAGAAAAGATTTGATTTTTAAAATAGAAAAGATTTGATTTTTAACTTTGAAAAAGTTTGATTTTTAACTATGGAAAGATCGGATATTTTTATCATTGTAAAGAAGCGATTTTTCATAGCAAAAGGAAATGATTTTCAATAATATAAAGGTTGAATTTTTATATTCATGAAGATGAGATTTTTTATTCGGAAAAAGATATGATTTTTATTTATAATAAAAATACCATTTTTATATATTGAATAGCGTAGTAAAAATTCGATTTTTATATATTGAATAGCATAGTAAAAATTCGATTTGTATATATTGAATAGCGTAGTAAAAATTCGATTTTTATATATTGAATAGCATAGTAGAAATTCGATTTTTATATATTGAATAACAAAGTAAAAATTCGATTTTTATATATCGAATAGCAATATAAAAATGCGGTTTTTACATATGTAGAGAATACGGGCAACGAAGGTGACAAAAAGGCGAGAACGATGAAGATTTCTATCAATGAAGAGTTGTGGTATTGGATAGCTATCGGTGAGAACTTCTCACTCAAATTTCCTTTTCTAGTTATATATATATACTAGGATGCAGACGGTGTTTAGTAGCACCCGACACCCGTCATCCACACACCATGGATGGCTTGTTTGTTTGATTGATGTGTTGTGAAATTTGTTTGTGTTGTTGATGTGAAATCGATAATATTAATTAATGTGTTGAAATAAAATAAAATATTTATATAGTTAAAAATATTTTATCGTTAAAAATATAATTTTTAACGTGAATGTGAATAAATAAATATTTATAAACAAATCGGCCGATTTGTTTATATACATTGATTTGACTGATGGATTGGGATGATAAATTTTACACATCGCCCAACTACACAAATAAAAATCTGTGTTTGTTGATCTGAAATCCCACACGGGTGTTGGGATGAAATTTGAAGTTCACTCATCCTGATTGATTAAATATGTCGATCGATTGATTGACGGGCTGTTATAAGCGTTAGATACATATATTTGATGCTTATACAGTGTAGTGCACTTTGGTTGATGGTTGATTATTTTTCAATGCTATTATATATGTGTGATGTATGAAAATCCATATAATTAACATTATATGGTGATTGATTGGGCCTCATTCCAATTTAGAAAATAAAGAATACTGAAATAAAGGTTCATGTGTTGACAGTACTCTTCCATTTAGATTAGTCATGTGTTGAACGAAATATTTTAATAATAAAATTTACATCTTTATCAACGTAAAATAAAGGTTCATGTGTTGACAGTACTCATCCGTTGAGATTAGTCATGTGTTGAACGAAATATTTTAAAAATAGAAATATTTGAAATAGAATATTAGAAAATAGAAATATATAAAGCCGTGTTGATTAGAGATGCGCTATTTTGACGCGAACGATATTTATATCGATTATATTCGTTTTTATATTTGAATTTGAATCGAATAGAAAACCAATTTGAATTGAATCGAATAGAAAACCAAATTGAATTGAATTGAATAGAAAACCAATTTGAATTGAATCGAATAGAAAACCAATTTGAATTGAATCGAATAGAAAACCAATTTGAATTGAATCGAATAGAAAACCAATTTGAATTGAATCGAATAGAAAACCAATTTGAATTGAATCGAATAGAAAACCAATTTGAATTGAATCGAATAGAAAACCAATTTGAATTGAATCGAATAGAAAACCAATTTGAATTGAATCGAATAGAAAACCAATTTGAATTGAATCGAATAGAAAACCAAATTGAATTGAATCGAATAGAAAACCAATTTGAATTGAATCGAATAGAAAACCAATTTGAATTGAATCGAATAGAAAATCAATTTGAATGGAATCGAATAGAAAACCAATTTGAATTGAATCGAATTGAATTTAATTTGAATTGAATTGAAAACGAAGTTGAATTGAATTGAAAAGAAAACGAATTCGAATCGAATTGAATTGAAAAGAAAAATCAATTCAAATCGAATTAAAATCGATTTGAATTGAAATCAAATAGAAATGAAAGTAAAAAGGATTTATAATAGAAAATTCAATTTTGATTTGAATTTGAAATAAAGGTTGAAATTGTTTTTGAAACGAATTCAAAACAATTTATAAAATTCGTTTTAAATAGGAATCGACGAAATATATATTATATATATAATATAATGGCCTGAATAGAACGCGCCGCGGCTGTTCGCGAATTTCGACCATTTATTTCGAACGGACATTACGGGAGATCCGACCGTCGGATTCTCCTAAAACAGGAACCGTTGGGTTCGTATCGAAAAGAGCTTTCTAACGAATATTAGAAATTTGAAATCTAACGTTTGGATTTTGAGATACGTCCAAATCAAATTTGGAAAAGGTTGTTGTAAGTGCAGTTCGATGGCCATTGATGGAAATCGACTGTACGGGCCTTGATAAAATTATTAAAAATAGTAATAATTTGTGTAAAATAATAAGAAATGATTTGGAAAAATTGGGATGAAAACCTCCATATTTGAAAAGGTAAAAATAGATTTTTATCGAAATAAACTAGTTTTGAACTGAAATTTAAAACCCATTTATTTTTAAATGAATAAATTGGATTTAAAATGGGTTTTAATTAGAATTGATTAGTGGGTTTATCGTGAACTGTGCTTTAAATGACACTAGTTCTTTAACCCAGTAAAAGGAGTTTTAATGAATCTGCAATTAGATTGAAATGTGAATTGATAATTTAAATTATCAAATTTAGAAAGTGAGCGAGAATGGAGTATCACCAGTTTTGCTCCAAAACGATAGTCAAATCTTTAATTAGATTTGAACGGGAAATGGTAATTAATTTTACCGATAACACTGTGGTGTTAGATATGGAGTATTACCAGTTTTGCTTCATGGGATGAATAGGTTGGGATTGGGAAATAAAATAAATAATTACTTCGGTGTGGTTCGCTAATCTCGACTAGTTTGGAAAACCATAATTTGGTTTGAAATGACATCCAAAGGAAGATTAAAGGATAATTTTTAAAAAATTTATCTTGGATAAAATTAATGGGAACATTTCCCTAAGAATTGAAATTTAGAAACTAGCTGAAGGTTAGTTAAGAAGAATGGTTTCCTGGGTATCGATCTGATGTTGGTTTCGGCCTTCGGGGTTAATATTTGGGGGATTGCTCTCTTATTGATTTACGGTTAGTGACTAATGAATTGGAATGAGGCGTATGTTGTGTTTGTATAACATTTGTTTTTAATATACGCGGATTGTTCGGAAAGGCCAGGTTTACACCCATTCTGAATAACCGATTCGACGATATGTCGAAGATGAAGACGGTGGTTGAAGACCGGAAGTCTTCACATTGTTTGGGTGATTACTGATGATCTTGATTGGGCTGTACAACCAAGATGAGGGAATCAGTTGGTGGTCGTCCAGACGTACTTGGAGATCGATGGATATGCGAGGAAAGTGCCTCTGGTTTCGTTCAGACCCCGAACAAACTTGTAAATGGATTGTGTGTCTGACACTGGATTTTATTCTGTGTTGATTGATCTCTATTAAATATACATCTGTTTGGCAGCGGAGAATTTATTCTCTTGCTTAACGCCCTTCTCTGAGACGTACGAGCTCAGAGGTTGTATATCAATGGACATCAGTCGCATGGAGTGAATTGCCAGTGTGGCACGCGTAAGTGGCAATTGATCAGGGCTTCTGTTGAAAAGCAAAGTCTTGTGGTTGATGATCAAAGCACGGCCTGTGTGGCAGCTTTGTGTATAGCGTGGATTCGCGAACCTCACACCTCGGTATGAGTTAAAAACGGGATACAGACCGTTGGGAGAACACAACGTTTCTTTCTAGCTTTGGTGGTGTCGGTGACTTACCAGCCCTGACATTTATATACTTTTCAGCTTTGTGGTTGTTGGAATGAGGCGCCTCGATTATAGGTCTGTAAGGACCGGGAAACGTGTGTTCAGGAATAAATAATCCTCAAACGTAAGAGAGGACCGGCCCAACCGATCCAAGTGGCTGCCCAGAGTGTGTAGTCCTGAGCATTTGCTAGAGTGTCTCGAAGCGGAGAGGAGCTTGCCCCTTGCCTCGACTCATGACGGAAATCCAATTTCCAATACGTGTAATTCGGTTTTATTGTAGAGCCTAGTATGGAGACATAGTAGATGGTAGCTATGCCGCCTAGGATTGATATTTATGATTGAAATTGTTTTGACACTATACACTTATTATAGTATCAAATGATTTGTTTTAAACGTACCAAGCATGTTTGGCTATTATAAGGGAAAACCCTATCCTCCGGCTTGCGTTGCATTGTGTGATGGGACCTGGGTCTTATAATAGCTTCATTTTTCGAAAAAGCATTGCGTTGTTTATTCTATACACTGGTATTCTTGGGAGGAAACCCGTTCTGTGTTACACGGCGTGGTCCCTTGAATTACTCTCTTTTAAAGTAAAGTTTAAATAACTGTTTTAGTTCTCACACCAGTCACATGACTGACCTGGAGTTTATTGTTTTAACCTAAACTCTGGGTGCCTCTATTTTCCACACAGGCAACTAGTAGTTTTGGTTTTGCAGATTTATATTCACAGGGTCCTGGTTTACAGCTGGAACGATGCTCGGAAAGCTCTGTATCCGTATATCACTTCTAGTTGTGCGTTTGTATTATTTTCCGCTGCTATGTAATTTATTGTAATCTCTGATAATTATCGAATGTAATTTATTCATTTATACTCTGCATATTATTGTATCTGATGGAATTGTTGTAATAGCAATGAAATGTTCTTCCGTCTACGTTCCAATTTATCTTATTCTCAAAACGATTAGGGGTTTCGAACGGTCTAGATCGGTTTAACGACTGATTCGGATCGAGCGAAATTCCAGGCCATCACATTTGGTATCAGAGCTTTGGTTTACAGAGCTCGAGAACAAGACACATTAGAACATACGAAATAATTCATCAGATATTGGATTAGTATTATCCAATTAGAATGACTCGTTAGAGATAGGATAAGTAGTATCCTAGAACGAGTGTGAAGAGTTTATTTTTCAAATGAAAACAATTTTGTTTTGAAAATTTAAATTGTTTTACACGTATTTGAATATTTATTTATTTTGAATATGGACAATCCAACATATAAAGATTTTGCATATACGCGTCATGAACGTATATTCGAAGTTTTAATATACTGCATAGATATAGAATCATACTCTAGTGGCCTGAAGATGATTCTGATGGTTGAGTACTCATCGTCAGAATTTATTTTCGAGTGAAGAAGGTGTGATATCTATATATTTCCATTAGACTGGTGTGAGAACCAAAACTAATATAGCTAGAACACATTGTTGTGAATTGGCACCAAAAACATGATTTTCAGTATATATATCAAAATTATGAATTTGAAACGTTAAATTCACTAATTGATTGATGTTTGTGTTGTTTGTCTATTTGTTTGCTAATTTTGAACCATTTAGTCTAATTGCATCAAATATTGAACATTATTGAAAATTGGTCGCATTTGCTTGCATATACATATACTTACATTGAACAGGTCATAGCAAGGAGGGTAGAGCAGAGAATAAAATTTGTTTGCCCGACAAATAGGTACATATTTACTATAATTTACCGTTTTGTTTGGGTGATGATGATTTTATGAGCCTATTGGCTAGCCGCTTGGCTTTTTCTTTTTCTTTTTGAGATCAGAAGGCCTTTACGGCAATTTCGGGATTTTCCCGTGGCTCCCGATGCAGGGGAGGTTATGGCGAAAATTTTCGAAAATTTAGGGTGTTAGCCAAATTTTTGAAGAATTTGGAAATTCTCAGAAACTGAAAAGTTGGAGAATGGAAGCCAGATTGAACGTAGAGTTGATTGATCAAACCACTTTCGACTTTGTTCCTTTTCGGGGAGGAAAAGTTTTAAGTAGGGGAGATTGTAACAACCCGAAAATCTGAGCCAGTTTAAAATTTTTATTTTGGCAATTTTAGCGAATTTTGAATATTTAAAATGAATTATTTTAAATAATATCGACGAGAAATTTATTTTGAATATAATTCGAATGTATATATTTATACGCCTCGTCGTTAGAATATAAATAATTATATATAATTATAAATAGAATTAAAAATGGCGCGGTAGTTCGATAATTCGATTTCAAACTTCAATTGAACATACCGGGTGCAAAACAATCCGGATTTTAGTGAAACCAAAAATAATAGGATCTAATTGTGAATATCTTTCCAACGAATCCGAAAAATCGAAATTTCATAGCGGGAATCAAAAGATATATCCAGTTGAAAATTCTGAATAGTCGCTATGGAATTCAGGCCCTTAAAAATGGGAATTTTGCAAACGACCTCGGATTTCGACGAAACCACTTTTGTTGGATCCATGATGTCAAATTATTGCTAGATTCCAATTTTCATAATTTTTCGATTCAATATGTGAGTGTGGCAAAGGAAAACGCGTTTGACCAGTTTTAGTTGATTTTAATCGACTGGAAAATGGCCATTTTTCTAACGGTCTAAGAATTCGACGAAACTAGTTTTGTTAAGATCGTATCGTCAATACGAAGCTAGAAAATATTTTCTGGAATTTTTCGGGTTATTATGTGGCCCCGGTAAATTGAAATGCGCGTTCAAATTCAATATATAGAGTTATAAGTTGATTTTGACGAAAACTTTTCGAAACAGTCGAATCAGCCTACGATACATATCCCATTGTGTTCGGAATGGGGGTAATTAGCAATGGACGACAGGCGGTGGGCCTCGTTTCGAGGTCGAAAATAAAAGTACCTTTTTAGAATTAAAAAATTAAATTAAAAAAAAAAATCTTCCCTCTCCCCTTAAACTCCTCTGGCCCTCCCCTTATTCTTCGATTCATCAGGAAAAAAAAAGAAAAAAAATGTAACACCCCGAATTTTAGTTAATACTAAAATTCACTAATTATAGGATAAATAATCTCAGATGTGGGAATTGGGGGTAACGGGCTGCGTCATTGCGTTCGTCTCGGAAAAATACGCAAAATAGATTCCGAGTTTTCGAGAATCGGAGTCCGTATGGCCCGGTTATGGCCCAAAGAAGTTTTCGGAAAATTCAAATCTAAAACAGAATTAAGAATTTAAAATTCAGATTTTAAATTGGGCCAAGCGGGGTCAGGCGGGGAGCTTCCCGCCCAACCCATGTCGACAGGGCTGTCGACAGGCCTGTCGACAGGGGTGTCGACATGCCTGTCGACTTGCCTGTCGACAGGGTGGCACCGTTCTGTGAACCTGGGTGCACCAGGTTGCACCAGGTTGGGTTTCAGGCTGGCTAGGAGGGCTGGTTCTAGAGGTTTCCTAAATCTAAGGGTCCTAATCTAATCTAGGGTTAATCTAAGGGCCTAAAACACTCACCTAATCCTATAAATAAGACCCTAACCCTACCCTAATTCATTCATAATTAAATCTTGTAATTAAACTATGGCAAAATGAAACTTGGTCATGGCCTCCACAAATCAATGAAGAGAGTTGCAAGCTAATCAACCCCTAATCACCTTCTTCTTCATATTTGGCAACTAGTTTTACTTCATTGATTTGCTAATCTTGGTTTTGGTGAGTTTCTATGGCTTTAATAATCAATTGTTAAATTGATTATGGTAGGATGTGATAAGACATGGCTATGTTTGTGGATAAATGTATTTATGCAAGTTTGTATGATATGTGATTTGCAAGTTTTATGTTAAATGCAAGTTTAAGGCCATGTTTTATGATGCAAAACACCATGTTAAACATTTATGCATATGTGACATGTTATGCAAACTATATGTTAGAATATATGCAAGTTATATGTAACATGATATGCAAGTTATGCATGTGATTTTATGCATGCTAAGTAGTTGGTGTTATGCATGTTAAGTATTTGATGTTATGCATGTTAAGTATTTGATGTTATGCATGCAAAGTATTTGATTGTATACATACTAAGTATTGGGTTTATGCATAATAAGTATTTGATTTCATGCATGATAAGTAAGTGGTTTTATGCATGCTAAGTGGTTGGTATTATGCATAAATCATAACATGCAAGTTTATCCTTTGAAATATGATGCATACATATGCAAGATGATACCCTTATATGTTATGCATGTTTATCCTCCTTTAAGATGCAAGTTCATATGCAAGTATGTGAATGGTGTATAAGATTATGCAAGTTATGTAGATGATGCTATGCAAGTTATGTATATGCTTAAATGCAAGTTTAATGTGATATGCAAGTTATGCATGCAAGTATGTGAATGCTTATGCAAGTATATGAATGCTTATGCGAGTTATGGGTATGCTTAAATGCATGTTTAACATGTTATGCAAGTTATGAGAATGCTTATATGCAAGTTCAATATGTTATGCAAGATATGTGTATGATAATATGCAAGCTCATATGTCATATGTTATGCAAATCATGTGTATGATAATATGCAAGTTTGGGTTATATGTAGTTGGGTTAATATATATTCATATATGCAAGTTGACATCTTCTTAACCCATGACAAAGTTATATGCTAAACCCATGATAGTTGTGATGGATCTTTCCCTTTATTATGTCGTGAAATGAGAACGATTTACGTGGGGAACGATGGGGTAATAAATATGTTAATAAATGTAAGATTGGGTATGATTAAGCATACCATAAAAATGAATTACCATAAGTGGGAATTTACCTATTGAGTTAGGTCTACCCCATGGGAATTTACCTATTGAGTTAGGTCTACCCATGTTATGGAAAACTTGATATTAATTAGGGATAATTAATATGGGGGTGATTAATTAGGTGTAATTAATCGACTAAGACACGAGGTTGGACTCATTTGTAGTGTAAAACTGCCCGGACCCGACTGGCTTAACTAGTTGCTACAAATGTCAGCCCAATGTGAGAGGTCTTAGCCATAAATTAAATACGTGATTAAGGTAAAGACACGAGGTTAGACTCTGTTATGACGTAAGACTGCCCGGACTCTACCGGCTTAACCAGGCGGTCATAACAGCCAGTCTAATGTGGGAGGTCTTTATGGGAGATCACGGTCTTAATTAATTAAGAAACACTTAACCATATTAGCATGTAGTGGGACATGAGGGGTTAAGTGGGTGCCTTGGGTGGCATGTAGTAACTAGTGGGGGTGCCTCGGGTGGCATGAGGAAACTAGTGGGTTGCCTTGGGTGGCAATAGAAAAATACGATTAGAATACTTAACCAAGGTGGAACATGTAATTAAACATGATAAAAGGGTTAAGTAAGTGCCATGGGTGGTATGTGAGAATACGATTAGAATACTTAACCAAGGTGGAACATGTAATTAAGCATGATTAAGGGGTTAAGTAAGTGCCATGGGTGGCATGTGGAAATCTAGTGGGTGCCCTAAGTGGCAATTGAAATATGATTAAAGGACTTAACCAAGATTTATAACATGTAAGGGGACATGGTTAAAGGGTTAGGTGGGATGCACTAGATAAAAATTGCAAGCTTAAGTAGTAGCTTGTGGGGGCCCATTTCAACCAATATCCCAAACGTATCTTTGTGGGCTCGACTCTGGTCGTGTGACGGGACACGCATATTGGACTTGACTATAAGCGGCCAAAACGGGTTAGCGGTGGCAACGCGGGATCAACGGGTTTCATATGCGTGTGTGGACCCGGGCCGGTTGATAAGTCGTTGTTGCATCGTGTAGATATAAATCCGTGCACAGTGATATTATATGGTAGCCACTTTGGGGAATGATACACCCCCTTTTGTGGGACCAGCACGGGTATCTACGGTAGGGAGCCGATCGCTTGGGGGTAGTGGGTACACCTAGTAAAAATAGGGGCAGACGGCACCTGTGTAGGGGTACAAGAAACTACCGGGTAAAAGTTACTAAGTACACTTAGTGGGATCAACCTTTAAGTAGGAATTACTCTTGGTGGGTAGAACTGGTGTAGTGCAGTGTAGGAATTACCCTTGGGTGAATAAGTATGGGGTGGTGTAAGAATTATCCTTGGGTGGATAAATGCGTCTTCTCGATTATCTTAGTACATCCTGTGTTTTGTTGGCTACTTAGTGTGGTCATTATCCCCAGAGGTACCGTACCTTATTTATGTCATACCCTAATTACTTTAATGGTTGTATTGTTAGGGTTATAGGACTCACTCAGACTTATGTCTGACCCCGTTGTTTTTATCTTTTTCCCAACCCTCAGGTTATCAGAGTGGGCCTAGCACTAGTGGGCTTGGATCAGACCGCTATATCTATCTTTTGGGCTTGGATCGTAGAAGTAAAGCTCGGTTTATCTTTCCTAGTATGGCTATTGTCTATGTAGTGGGATTATGTACTTCTATTTTATCAGGATGGATATTATGTACTTGACTCTTGTTACGGTTTTGTGATGTAACCAAACATGTTTTGTTAATGAAATGATGTTTTAAATTTTCAAGTATTACTTATATCTGTCCTGTTGTAATTTTTCTGTTCTATACTCACTAAAAATACTCCAACAAAACTAAGGCATTCCCTTTGTGAGTGACCTTAGCGGGCGTGGGGTGTTACACGTGGTATCAGAGCTTAAGGTTACCGGAACAGATAAAATTTTTAGAAAAACTATTTTCTAAGAATATTTTTGGAAAGGAGTATTTTCAAAAACATGTCTTTTAAGAGAAAAGTTTTTGAAAGAAAAGCATAATCCCCAATAGCCATATCTATATCTTTCGAATTCTCCATTTTGAATCTCTTCCTTTCTCTCATTTTGAGTTTCCCCTCCGTGTATAGATGATCTTTCTAAGATAGATAAGGATGGAAAACCACTTCAAGGGACTCAGACGTTAGTCGGATTAGAAGTTGGTTCAAGAAGGAGGAGGACTGGTAGGTATCTATTGGATAGACGGTGGGAGGAAGGCTCAAATAGTTGTTTGGTTAATGAAAGATGAAACCTCATTGGTGGGAAGTTACGAGTGGGGAATAGGGAAGAACAAGGCAAGTGGTTATCCTTTTGAGAGGAATAGGACACCTTATTAGGATTGTCCAAAGAAGCAAGGGCAAGGTATGGAATCTTCTGGGGGGTAGTTGTATTCCCTCACGACTAGGGTACCAGATGGGGATAAGACCGTCTAGATTGGAGGTTGGATTTCTTTATCATCCAATTCGAATTTTATTTGATTCTGACGCATCGAGTTCGTTTATCTCATCATTACTAGTAGAGTCACTGCACTGAGACACCAGTTGGTAGATGATCCCTTAGTTGTTTCAAACCCAATTGGGCTCCATGATGTGGTTGGGTTTGAAAGTTTCTATACTTAGCGTTGGGTTTAGATGTGATGCTTGTTGGGCTTCACGGGCTATGGGTTAGTTTTGGGCATGGACTGGTTATCCAGTAGGAGTGTCGTTCTTCATTTTGAAGGGAGAGTTGTTAGGCTTATGGGCCGCCTGGGTAACACTCTCGAGATCTCTTGTAATCCCATAGAATCTGTTATGCTAAGGTATCTAGAATCGCTTGACACGTTGGTCTAGAGTCTGCGATCTGTTAGAGCGGTCCGGGAATACCCGGATGTGTGTGAGGAGGTGAAGGGCTTACCTCCGAAGCGGGAGATTGACTTCCGAATATATCTGGTGGATAATGCTAAACCAGTATCTTGGCCAGTGTGCCACATGGCTCCTAGCGAGAGGAGGGAACTCCATAAGTAAGTAGGCGATTTGCTTGAGAAGGGGTTCATAAGACGAAGTATATCGGAGTGGGGCGCTCCAGTAGTTTTGTTATGAAGGTGGATGGGTCCCTCAGACTTTGTGTAAGCTAAAGAGAACTAAAGAAACTCACAAAGAAGAATAGACACCCATTGCCAAGGATTGATGATCTCTTTGATCGGTTGGCTGGCGCCTCAGTATTTTTGTAGTAGGACTTAGCCACGGGATTTCATCAGTTGAGAGTGGCTGAGGATAGCATAGAAAAGACTGCCTTTAGGACTCCGGATGATTTCTTTTATGAGTGGCTGGTGATGCCATTGGGTTTGACGAACGCCCCCGCATACTTTGTTGATTTGATGAGAAGGGTGTTCAGGGAGTACCTAAATAAGTTGTGATGGTCTTTATGGATGACATTTTGGTCTTTTCTAGGAGCGAAATAAGTTTTCGTATGTGCTCAATAGGCTGAGCAGAGCCAGTATAGGATAAACGACGGTTTTGGAGCGAGACTGACTAGAACATCCAGAATTGGTCAAGGGCTTAATTATTTAGCCATTTTTATTTGTATCATCTCACGTAGGTCGTCTGAATTCGAAGGAGGTATCCGTTGGGTGTTTGTCTGATATTGGTTTAGGCCTTTGGGGCTTGCATTTGGGGGATGCCGAGTTCGACTAGGGTGGTCTGCGTGGGAGACAGTTGTGATAATTTTGGATGATGTCCTGGTGGAGAAGAGCATGCCCTACATCTTAGGGAAGTGTTGGAGACTCTTCGAGCGCATAGTCTTAGGACAGCAAAAGTGGATGGGATCCTTAGCATCCTATGAGTAAGGGTAACATGGTAACGGACACCTTAAGTAGAAAAAGGTTGTCCTTGAGTTCATTGTTCGTTGAACGACGGAGCTTAGAGTTTATTTCTAAGTTTGACTTGAGACCTTCCATTGACTTTGTACCCGGTTTGCTAGCCTCCTTGGTTAGACCTACTCTTTTGGGGTGGATTGGAAGAGCACAGAGGGACGACCCACAGTTGGTTGAGTTGATAGAGAAGCTCATAAGGGGGGAGTCGTCCAGCCTTTTGAGTAGGAACACCCTAGACGATAGGTGTTTGCGTAGAGACGGTAGAATTTGTGTACCGCAAGACGAGGGTTTGAGGAAGGCTATTCTTGATGACGCACACCGTTTTAGGATGACCATTCATCCCGGTGGGGATAAGATGTACCAAGACATGAAGAGGGTTTTCTTCTGGGCCAGTATGAAGAAAGATGTGGCCGAGTGTGTCGCTCGATGTTTGGTGTGCCAGCAAGTGAAGGCGGAGCAAGGGAAACCAGGTGGGTTGCTTCACCCATTGGAGGTTCCGCAATGGAAGTGGGATAGCGTCTCGATGGATTTTATTGACGGGTTACCCAGGTCGAGGAAGGGTAATACAGGAATTTGGGTGGTGGTAGATAGACTTACTAAGAGCGCCCATTTCATACCTGTGAAGAGCAAGAGGACTGCTCCATGGCTAGCTTCAGTATATCTTCGAGAGATAGTTCGATTACATGGGGTACCCTCTAGCATAATGAGTGATCGAGATCCTATTTTCACTAGCGAGTGCCGGAAGAGTTTGCAAGAGGCGGTAGGGACTTAGTTGTGTTTGAATACCGCATATCATCCTCAGACGGACGGCCAGACCGAGAGGGTGAATCATGTCCTAGAAGACCTTTTGAGGCTTTGTATCTTAGATTTTGGGAGGTACATGGGAAGAGCATCTTCCATTGGTGGAGTTCGCATATAATAACAGCTTTCAGTCCAGTATTGGTATGGCACCTTTCGAAGCTCTTTATGGAAGGCCTTGTCGATCACCTACACGTTGGTAGGAATCTACGGATGAGATCTTGCTTGGGCCGATGAGGTTAGAAAGACCTCGGGAAAAGATTGATTTGATTCAAAGAAGGATGAAAGCGACGCAAGATAAACAGAAATCTTATGCTGACAAGAGGAGAACAGAGCTTGAGTTTGATATTAGGACATGCTTTTTATTAAGATATTTCCGTTACGGAATGTGGTTCACTTTGGATCTGTTGGGAAGTGAGTACCAAGGTTGTTGGACCGTTTCCTATTAAGGAAAGGATTGGACAGATGTCATATAGAGTGGAGTTGCCCGACATGCTTAGTGGTGTACATGATATATTCCATGGGTTACATTTGAGAAAATTCCTACATGAGACCGCAGAGGCGGTAGAGCTGAGCCTGCTTAGAGAAGTGGAAGTAGAGCGTGATGCGACGATTCGACGAGCTCCTACTTGCATCCTTGGGTCAGAGATTTGGAAGTTGAGAAACAGAGAGGTTCAACTAATCAAAGTACAAAGGGGAGATGAAGAGAGTGACGCTACCTGGGAGACGGAAGTGAAGATGCGTTCGAGGTACCCTTTTCTTTCGGAGGGTATGTCCTTTTGCTTCTCCTTCATCGCATATCTTGTGCTTATCTTATCTTTAGTATGTCCTCTCGTTAGTACCTTTGACCTTTAGATAGGGTAAACCTATGGTTGAAACATGTGTTTGAGACATGTTATGGTTGATGGATGCAAGTGGATGCAAGTGTTTGCTAGCGGTTGCTCATGGATGCATATACACACACTCTAGGCACTAGATTGGCTCAGTCACTTCATATTGCATATTGCATAAATTTGTGTGTAGGAAAATATATTTATGGATGTATAATGGTTGTGTTATCACATGGATGATGCATTTTTGGTGAATGATTGTGCACTCATATAGATATTGTATGTGTCGATAGGGTTCTCTCGCATACATAATGGATGCATGGCACTATCATGGTTTGCATATGTTCATACGTTAGATAGGGAACATATACACACACTTTTTGCATATGCTCATACATCATTAGAAATTGTTTTAAGGACAAGGGATGCCCGTGGATGATGGTTTGAGTAGATGGTTGTTTGGATGGTAGGATATGCATTCTCCTTAGCTTAGAGATTTCGGGGACGAAATCCTTTAAGGAGGGGAGAATGTAACACCCCGAATTTTAGTTAATACTAAAATTCACTAATTATAGGATAAATAATCTCAGATGTGGGAATTGGGGGTAACGGGCTGCGTCATTGCGTTCGTCTCGGAAAAATACGCAAAATACAGTCCGAGTTTTCGAGAATCGGAGTCCGTATGGCCCGGTTATGGCCCAAAGAAGTTTTCAGAAAATTCAAATCTAAAACAGAATTAAGAATTTAAAATTCAGATTTTAAATTGGGCCAGGCGGGGTCAGGCGGGGAGCTTCCCGCCCAACCCATGTCGACAGGGCTGTCGACAGGCCTGTCGACAGGGGTGTCGACATGCCTGTCGACTTGCCTGTCGACAGGGTGGCACCGTTCTGTGAACCTGGGTGCACCAGGTTGCACCAGGTTGGGTTTCAGGCTGGCTAGGAGGGCTGGTTCTAGAGGTTTCCTAAATCTAAGGGTCCTAATCTAATCTAGGGTTAATCTAAGGGCCTAAAACACTCACCTAATCCTATAAATAAGACCCTAACCCTACCCTAATTCATTCATAATTAAATCTTGTAATTAAACTATGGCAAAATGAAACTTGGTCATGGCCTCCACAAATCAATGAAGAGAGTTGCAAGCTAATCAACCCCTAATCACCTTCTTCTTCATATTTGGCAACTAGTTTTACTTCATTGATTTGCTAATCTTGGTTTTGGTGAGTTTCTATGGCTTTAATAATCAATTGTTAAATTGATTATGGTAGGATGTGATAAGACATGGCTATGTTTGTGGATAAATGTATTTATGCAAGTTTGTATGATATGTGATTTGCAAGTTTTATGTTAAATGCAAGTTTAAGGCCATGTTTTATGATGCAAAACACCATGTTAAACATTTATGCATATGTGACATGTTATGCAAACTATATGTGAGAATATATGCAAGTTATATGTAACATGATATGCAAGTTATGCATGTGATTTTATGCATGCTAAGTAGTTGGTGTTATGCATGTTAAGTATTTGATGTTATGCATGTTAAGTATTTGATGTTATGCATGCAAAGTATTTGATTGTATACATACTAAGTATTGGGTTTATGCATAATAAGTATTTGATTTCATGCATGATAAGTAAGTGGTTTTATGCATGTTAAGTGGTTGGTATTATGCATAAATCATAACATGCAAGTTTATCCTTTGAAATATGATGCATACATATGCAAGATGATACCCTTATATGTTATGCATGTTTATCCTCCTTTAAGATGCAAGTTCATATGCAAGTATGTGAATGGTGTATAAGATTATGCAAGTTATGTGCATGATGCTATGCAAGTTATGTATATGCTTAAATGCAAGTTTAATTTGATATGCAAGTTATGCATGCAAGTATGTGAATGCTTATGCAAGTATATGAATGCTTATGCGAGTTATGGGTATGCTTAAATGCATGTTTAACATGTTATGCAAGTTATGAGAATGCTTATATGCAAGTTCAATATGTTATGCAAGATATGTGTATCATAATATGCAAGCTCATATGTCATATGTTATGCAAATCATGTGTATGATAATATGCAAGTTTGGGTTATATGTAGTTGGGTTAATATATGTTCATATATGCAAGTTGACATCTTCTTAACCCATGACAAAGTTATATGCTAAACCCATGATAGTTGTGATGGATCTTTCCCTTTATTATGTCGTGAAATGAGAACGATTTACGTGGGGAACGATGGGGTAATAAATATGTTAATAAATGTAAGATTGGGTATGATTAAGCATACCATAAAAATGAATTACCATAAGTGGGAATTTACCTATTGAGTTAGGTCTACCCCATGGGAATTTACCTATTGAGTTAGGTCTACCCATGTTATGGAAAACTTGATATTAATTAGGGATAATTAATATGGGGGTGATTAATTAGGTGTAATTAATCGACTAAGACACGAGGTTGGACTCATTTGTAGTGTAAAACTGCCCGGACCCGACCGGCTTAACTAGTTGCTACAAATGTCAGCCCAATGTGAGAGGTCTTAGCCATAAATTAAATACGTGATTAAGGTAAAGACACGAGGTTAGACTCTGTTATGACGTAAGACTGCCCGGACTCTACCGGCTTAACCAGGCGGTCATAACAGCCAGTCTAATGTGGGAGGTCTTTATGGGAGATCACGGTCTTAATTAATTAAGAAACACTTAACCATATTAGCATGTAGTGGGACATGAGGGGTTAAGTGGGTGCCTTGGGTGGCATGTAGTAACTAGTGGGGGTGCCTCGGGTGGCATGAGGAAACTAGTGGGTTGCCTTGGGTGGCAATAGAAAAATACGATTAGAATACTTAACCAAGGTGGAACATGTAATTAAACATGATAAAAGGGTTAAGTAAGTGCCATGGGTGGCATGTGAGAATACGATTAGAATACTTAACCAAGGTGGAACATGTAATTAAACATGATTAAGGGGTTAAGTAAGTGCCATGGGTGGCATGTGGAAATCTAGTGGGTGCCCTAAGTGGCAATTGAAATATGATTAAAGGACTTAACCAAGATTTATAACATGTAAGGGGACATGGTTAAAGGGTTAAGTGGGATGCACTAGATAAAAATTGCAAGCTTAAGTAGTAGCTTGTGGGGGCCCATTTCAACCAATATCCCAAACGTATCTTTGTGGGCTCGACTCTGGTCGGGTGACGGGACACGCATATTGGACTTGACTATAAGCGGCCAAAACGGGTTAGCGGTGGCAACGCGGGATCAACGGGTTTCATATGCGTGTGTGGACCCGGGCTGGTTGGTAAGTCGTTGTTGCATCGTGTAGATATAAAGCCGTGCAAAGTGATATTATATGATAGCCACTTTGGGGAATGATACACCCCCTTTTGTGGGACCAGCACGGGTATCTACGGTAGGGAGCCGATCGCTTGGGGGTAGTGGGTACACCTAGTAAAAATAGGGGCAGACGGCACCTGTGTAGGGGTACAAGAAACTACCGGGTAAAAGTTACTAAGTACACTTAGTGGGATCAACCTTTAAGTAGGAATTACTCTTGGTGGGTAGAACTGGTGTAGTGGAGTGTAGGAATTACCCTTGGGTGAATAAGTCTGGGGTGGTGTAAGAATTATCCTTGGGTGGATAAATGCGTCTTCTCGATTATCTTAGTACATCCTGTGTTTTGTTGGCTACTTAGTGTGGTCATTATCCCCAGAGGTACCGTACCTTATTTATGTCATACCCTAATTACTTTAATGGTTGTATTGTTAGGGTTATAGGACTCACTCAGACTTATGTCTGACCCCGTTGTTTTTATCTTTTTCCCAACCCTCAGGTTATCAGAGTGGGCCTAGCACTAGTGGGCTTGGATCAGACCGCTATATCTATCTTTTGGGCTTGGATCGTAGAAGTAAAGCTCGGTTTATCTTTCCTAGTATGGCTATTGTCTATGTAGTGGGATTATGTACTTCTATTTTATCAGGATGGATATTATGTACTTGACTCTTGTTACGGTTTTGTGATGTAACCAAACATGTTTTGTTAATGAAATGATGTTTTAAATTTTCAAGTATTACTTATATCTGTCCTGTTGTAATTTTTCTGTTCTATACTCACTAAAAATACTCCAACAAAACTAAGGCATTCCCTTTGTGAGTGACCTTAGCGGGCGTGGGGTGTTACAAAAAAAGAAAAAGAAAATCCCGATCCACAAATCAGCGTCGCCCCACCCCCCCTAAACCGCCGCCGCCACTTCGACGAACCCCCCCCTCGCGCCGTGCCACCACCCACCTCCCTCCCCCCTTCCTCCTCGCGTAAGCCGCAACCGATTCACCCCCCACCCCCCCTCCCCCCCCACCACCGGTGGCGTGCGACGCGACACCGCCCCCCCTGAAAACCCTGTCGCCGCCGCTTCTTCCACTTTCCCCCCTCCCTCAATCGAGAACCCAATCCCTGCAAGAAATGTGATTTTAATTTTAATTTTAATTTTAATTTACATTTATTTTGTTTTCTGATTTAACATATGATAGCACGGATATAGTAGCGATTTTTATCATAGAGGAGAAGTAATTCTCATATGAACGATATTGATTTGAGAATACGATTTTTATTAATGTAAGGGATTAAAAATATAATTTTTATATTATACGAAGAGAATAGAAAAGATTTGATTTTTAAAATAGAAAAGATTTGATTTTTAACTTCGAAAAAGTTTGATTTTTAACTATGGAAAGATCGGATATTTTTATCATTGTAAAGAAGCGATTTTTCATAGCAAAAGGAAATGATTTTCAATAATATAAAGGTTGAATTTTTATATTCATGAAGATGAAATTTTTTACTCGGAAAAAGATATGATTTTTATTTAAAATAAAAATACGATTTTTAAATATTGAATAGCGTAGTAAAAATTCGATTTTTATATATTGAATAGCATAGTAAAAATTCGATTTTTATATATTGAATAGCATAGTAAAAATTCGATTTTTATATATTGAATAGCATAGTAAAATTTTGATTTTTATATATTGAATAACAAAGTAAAAATTCGATTTTTATATATCGAATAGCAATATAAAAATGCGGTTTTTACATATGCAGAGAATACGGGCAACGAAGGTGACAAAAAGGCGAGAACGATGAAGATTTCTATCAATGAAGAGTCATGGTATTGGATAGCTATCGGTGAGAACTTCTCACTCAAATATCCTTTTCTAGTTATATATATACTAGGATGCAGACGGTGTTTAGTAGACACCCGTCATCCACAGACCATGGATGGCTTGTTTGTTTGATTGATGTGTTGTGAAATTTGTTTGTGTTGTTGATGTGAAATCGATAATATTAATTAATGTGTTGAAATAAAATAAAATATTTATATAGTTAAAAATATTTTATCGTTAAAAATATAATTTTTAACGTGAATGTGAATAAATAAATATTTATAAACAAATCGGCCGATTTGTTTATATACACTGATTTGACTGATGGATTGGGATGATAAATTTTACACATCGCCCAACTACACAAATAAAAATCTATGTTTGTTGATTTGAAACCCTACACAGGTGTTGGGATGAAATTTGAAGTTCACTCATCCTGATTGATTAAATATGTCGATTGATTGATTGACAGGCTGTTATAAGCGTTAAATACATATATTTGATGCTTATACAGTGTAGTGCACTTTAGTTGATGGTTGATTATTTTTCAATGCTATTATATACGTGTGATGTATGAAAATCCATATAATTAACATTATATGGTGATTGATTGGGCCTCATTCCAATTTAGAAAATAAAGAATACTGAAATAAAGGTTCATGTGTTGACAGTACTCATCCGTTGAGATTAGTCATGTGTTGAACGAAATATTTTAATAATAAAATTTACATCTTTATCAATATAAAATAAAGGTTCATGTGTTGACAGTACTCATCAGTTGAGATTAGTCATGTGTTGAACGAAATATTTTAAAAATAGAAATATTTGAAATAGAATATTAGAAAATAGAAATATATAAAGTCGTGTTGATTAGAGATGCGCTATTTTGACGCGAACGATATTTATATCGATTATATTCGTTTTTACATTTGAATTTGAATCGAATAGAAAACCAATTTGAATTGAATCGAATAGAAAACCAAATTGAATTGAATTGAATAGGAAACCAATTTGAATTGAACCGAATAGAAAATTAATTTGAATTGAATCGAATAGAAAACCAATTTTGATTGAATCGAATAGAAAACCAATTTGAATTGAATCGAATAGAAAACCAATTTGAATTGAATCGAATAGAAAACCAATTTGAATTGAATCGAATAGAAAACCAATTTGAATTGAACCGAATAGAAAACCAATTTGAATTGAATCGAATAGAAAACCAATTTGAATTGAATCGAATAGAAAACCAATTTGAATTGAATTGAATCGAATAGAAAACCAATTTGAATTGAATCGAATAGAAAACCAATTTGAATTGAATCGAATAGAAAACCAATTTGAATTGAATCGAATAGAAAACCAATTTGAATTGAATCGACTAGAAAACCAATTTGAATTGAATCGAATAGAAAACCAATTTGAATTGAATCGAATAGAAAACCAAATTGAATTGAATCGAATAGAAAACCAATTTGAATTGAATCGAATAGAAAACCAATTTGAATTGAATCGAATAGAAAACCAATTTGAATTGAATCGAATTGAATTTGATTTGAATTGAATAGAAAACGAAGTTGAATTGAATTGAAAAGAAAACGAATTCGAATCGAATTGAATTGAAAAGAAAAATCAATTCAAATCGAATTAAAATCGATTTGAATTGAAATCAAATAGAAATGAAAGTAAAAAGGATTTATAATAGAAAATTCAATTTTGATTTGAATTTGAAATAAAGGTTGAAATTGTTTTTGAAACGAATTCAAAACTATTTATAAAATTCGTTTTAAATAGGAATCGACGAAATATATATTATATATATAATATAATGGCCTGAATAGAACGCGCAGCGCCGCGGCAGTTCGCGAATTTCGACCATTTATTTCGAACTTACATTACGGGAGATCCGACCGTCGGATTCTCCTAAAACCGAAACCGTTGGGTTCTTATCGAAAAGAGCTTTCTAACGAATATTAGAAATTTGAAATCTAACGGTTGGATTTGGAGATACGTCCAAATCAAATTTGGAAAAGGTCGCTGTAAGTGCACTTCGATGGCCGTTGATGGAAATCGACTGTACGGGCCTTGATAAAATTATTAAAAATAGTAATAATTTGTGTAAAATCATAAGAAATGATTTGGAAAAATTGGGATGAAAAACTTCATATTTGAAATAGTAAAAATAGATTTTTATCGAAATAAACTAGTTTTGAACTGAAATTTAAAACCCATTTATTTTTAAATGAATAAATTGGATTTAAAATGGGTTTTAAATAGAATTGATTAGTGGGTTTATCGTGAACTGTGTTTTAAATGACACTAGTTCTTTAACCCAGTAAAAGGAGTTTTAATGAATCTGCAATTAGATTGAAATGTGAATTGATAATTTAAATTATCAAATTTAGAAAGTGAGCGAGAATGGAGTATCACCAGTTTTGCTCTAAAACGATAGTAAAATCTTTAATTAGATTTGAATGGGAAATGGTAATTAATTTTACCGATAACACCGTGGTATTAGATGTGGAGTATTACCAGTTTTGCTTCATGGGATGAATAGGTTGGGATTGCGAAATAAAATAAATAATTACTTCGGTGTGGTTCACTAATCTCGACTAGTTTGGAAAACCATAATTTGGTTTGAAATGACATCCAAAGGAAGATTAAAGGATAAATTTTAAAGAATTTATCTTGGATAAAATTAATGGGAACATTTCCCTAAGAATTGAAATTTAGAAACTAGCTGAAGGTTAGTTAAGAAGAATGGTTTCCTGGGTATTGATCTGATGTTGGTTTCGGCCTTCGGGGTTAATATTTGGGGGATTGCTCTCTTACTGATTTACGGTTAGTGACTAATGAATTGGAATGAGGCGTATGTTGTGTTTGTGTAACATTTATTTTTAATATACGCGGGTTGTTCGGAAAGGCCGGGTTTACACCCATTCTGAATAACCGATTCGACGATATGTCGAAGATGAAGACGGTGGTTGAAGACCGGAAGTCTTCACATCGTTTGGGTGATTACTGATGATCTTGATTGGGCTATACACCCAAGATGAGGGAATCAGTTGGTGGTCGTCCAGACGTACTTGGAGATCGATGGATATGCGAGGAAAGTGCCTCCGGTTTCGTTCAGACCCAGAATGAACTTGTAAATGGATTGTGTGTCTGACACTGGATTTTATTCTGTGTTGATTGATCTCTATTAAATATACATCTGTTTGGCGGCGGAGAATTTATTCTCTTGCTTAAAACCCTTCTCTGAGACATACGAGCTCAGAGGTTGTATATCAATGGACATCAGTCGCATGGAGTGAATTGCTAGTGTGGCACACATAAGTGGCAATTGATCAGAGCTTCTGTTGAAAAGCAAAGTCTTGTGGTTGATGATCAAAGCACGGCCTGTGTGGCAACTTTGTGTATAGCGTGGATTCGCGAACCTCACACCTCGGTATGAGTTAAAAACGGGATACAGACCGTTGGGAGAACACAACGTTTCTTTCTAGCTTTGGTGGTGTCAGTGACTTACCAGCCCTGACATTTATATACTTTTCACCTTTGTGGTTGTTGGAATGAGGCGCCTCGATTATAGGTCTGTAAGGACCGGGAAACGTGTGTTCAGGAATAAATAATCCTTAAACGTAAGAGAGGACCGGCCCAACCGATCCAAGTGGCTGCCCAGAGTGTGTAGTCCTGAGCATTTGCTATGAAGCGGAGAGGAGCTTGCCCCTTGCCTCGACTCATGACGGAAATCCAATTTCCAATACGTGTAATTCGGTTTTATTGCAGAGCCTAGTATGGCGACATAGTAGATGGTAGTTATGCCGCCTAGGATTGATATTTATGATTGAAATTGTTTTGACACTATACACTTATTATAGTATCAAATGATTTGTTTTAAACGTACCAAGCATGTTTGGCTATTATAAGGGAAAACCCTATCCTCCGGCTTGCGTTGCATTGTGTGATGGGACCTGGGTCTTATAATAGCTTCATTTTTCGAAAAAGCATTGCATTGTTTATTCTATACACTGGTATTCTTGGGAGGAAACTCGTTCCGTGTTACACGGCGTGGTCCCTTGAATTACTCTCTTTTAAAGTAAAGTTTAAATAACTGTTTTAGTTCTCACACCAGTCACATGACTGACCTGGAGTTTATTGTTTTAACCTAAACTCTAGGTGCCTCTATTTTCCGCACGGGCAGCTAGTAGTTTTGGTTTTGCAGATTTATATTCACAGGGTCCTGGTTTACAGCTGGAACGATGCTCGGAAAGCTTTGTATCCGTGTATCACTTCTAGTTGTGCTTTTGTATTATTTTCCGCTGCAATGTAATTTATTGTAATCTCTGATATTTATAGAATGTAATTTATTCATTTATACTCTGCATATTCTTGTATCTGATGGAATTGTTGTAATAGCAATGAAATGTTCTTCCGTCTGCGTTCCAATTTGTCCTGTTCTCAAAACGATCAGGGGTTTCGAATGGTCTAGATCGGTTTAACGACTGATTCAGATCGAGCGAAATTCCAGGTCGTCACACTTTATTGCCAAGAATGCAGTCAAAAAGTTGGATTTGAAATTGAGGAAGCTTAAAGAACCCATCACTGTCCAAAATTCGGTTGGAGGGTCTCTCGATCTTAGCTGGATTTGTGCAGTGCCTGTCTCTTTTTCCTGTTATAAGTTCCCCACCATCTCTATCATCATGAATTTTAAGGAGTTTGACCTTATCTTGGGGTTAGACTGGTTGACCAAATATGAAGCTGAGGTTAAATGCGCCGACAGAGTTGTTAAGGCAAAGAAAAAATCAGGTGATTATATAACCATTCCCTGTGAAGGCCAGAATTCAAATAGAAAAGACTTCTGGGCAGCGTTAGATGTTTCTCCTGATCAAATAGAAAATATCCCCGAAGTCACAGAGAATATTCCCGACCTCATCAAAGATATTCCAGTCGTAAAGAGTTATGCGGGTGTGTTCGAAGAAGTTGTTCGCTTACCTCCACAGAGAGAAATAAATTTCAAGATTGCTTTGATTCCGAATGCAAGGCCGGTAGTTCACGCTATTTGAAGAATGTCCTTGAAAGAGAAAGAGGAATTAGACAATCAAACAAGGCAGCTTGTGTGGAAAGGTCTGATCAGGCCTAGTTTATCAGATTGGGGAGCAGCAGTGGTGTTTGTCCCAAAATCAGACGGTACTCTACGACTATGTGTGGATTATCGCGATTTGAACAAGCAGACAATAAAGAACAAATATCCATTGCCGCGAATTGATGAATTATTGGATCGTCTGAATGGGACACAAGTATTTTCAAGGATGGACCTAGCTACAGGCTTCCATCAGCTTCGAATTGCCGAAGAGTGTGTTCCAATGACAGCATTCAGAGATCCAGACTTATTCTACGAGTGGCTAGTAATGTCGTTCGGCTTATGTAACGCTCCAGCTTACTTCGTCGATCTTATGAATAGAGTGTTCAGAGGGGTTTTGAATAAATTTGTTCTAGTTTTCATTGACGATATTCTAATATTCTCTAAATCAAAAGTCGAGCATGAAAAGCATTTGGAACAGGTTCTAGAAATTCTGAGAAGGAATGTATTGAAAGCCAAACTGTCCAAATGCATATTTTGGCAAGATGAAGTGAAATTTCTGGGCCACGTCGTATCAAAAGAAGGAATTGTTGTGGATCCAAGTAAAATCACCGCTATTCAAAATTGGAAATAGCCCAGTACTCCTACAGAAGTCCGCAGTTTTCTCGGATTGGCTAGTTATTACCGGAAGTTCGTTAAAAACTTTTCAAAGATATCTGGTCACTTAACGAAGCTTACAAAGAAGCACTCAAAATTCAAATGGACTCCAGAAAGTGAAGAGGCTTTTGAAGAGCTATAGTTAAGATTAACGACAGCTCCAGTGTTAACCATCATCAATGGCAATCAGGATTTGAAAGTCTGGACAGATGCTTCTAGAGAAGGCCTTGGCGCAGTGTTAATGCAAAGAGGTCAAGTGATTGCTTATGCTAGCCGTCAGCTAAAGCCACACAAGAAAAACTACATCACTCATGATCTTGAGTTATTGGCTATAGTATTTTCTTTGAAAATCTGGAGACATTATCTTCTGGGTGAGAGATTTGAACTGTTTACAGATCACCAGTCGCTAAAGTATCTGTTCACTCAGAAAGACTTGAATCTGAGGCAGCAGCGTTGGCTGGAGTTTCTTGCAGCATATGACCTTGAGATTATATACACTCCAGGGAAAGCCAATGTCGTGGCCGATGCGTTAAGCCGAAAGAATGTAATGACTGCCAGCTTTATTATCACGACTTCCTTGATTGACAAAATATCTATTCTTCAGAAGGAGGATAACTTTATTAAGGATATGATCAAAAGGATTCAGAAAGGCGAACCCTCGTGTTTTCAAATAGATAACGACGAAATCCTGAGATTGAAAGGAAGGATTTGTGTTCCTGGCATCCCCGAGCTAAAAAGGGAGGTGTTAGACGAGTGTCACAAGTCAAAGCTGAGTGTCCATCCTGGTGTGGCCAAAATGTATAACGACCTCAAGTGAACATTCTGGTGGAAGGCTTTGAAAAGAGACGTTTCAATATATGTTAGCCGATGCCCTACTTGCCAGCTAGTCAAAAGCGACCAACAGAAACTTGCTGGACTGATGCAACCGCTGGACGTTCCAGGCTGGAAGTGGGAACATATTTCCATGGACTTCATTGATGGTTTGCCCAGAACCAGAAAAGGAAATGACAGTATTTGGGTGATCGTAGATCGCTTCACGAAGACCGCCCATTTCATACCTGTCAGGTCAAACAGAACTGCTCAGAGTCTGGCGCAGATATACTTCAAGGAAATAGTTAGACTACACAGAGTGCCGATCAGTATAGTTAGTGATAGAGACCCAATATTCACTAGCAAATTATGGGAGGCATTTCAAGTAGAGCTGGGAACAAAGCTGAACCTAAGCACCGCCTATCATCCTCAGACAGATGGTCAGACTGAGAGGGTGAATCGTATACTAGAAGATCTATTGCGGGCTTGTGTTCTAGATTTCGGTGGATCATGGGAAGACCATCTGCATTTGGTTGAATTCTCATATAATAACAGCTACCAGGCGAGCCTGACAATGTCGCCATTCGAAGCACTGTATGGTAGACCGTGCTGATCCATTGCTTGTTGGGTCAAACCCGGTAATAGACTTGTGTTAGGGCCTGATATGATCCGAGAAGCTGCCGACAAAGTCGATTTCGTTAAGAGACGATTACTCGCCGCTCAAAGCCGACAAAAGAGCTATGCCGATAGGAGAAGAAGAGACATATTGTTTGCTGTTGGCGACTATGTGTATTTGAAAGTATCGCCGATGAGAGGAGTTATCCGGCTCGGTAAAACTGGGAAATTGGCGCCCAAATTCATTGGTCCGTTTCCTATTCTTGAATGGATCCGGACTCTCGCTTATAGGGTTTAATTGCCTGATTGGTTGCCTGGAGTTCATGATGTATTTCACATATCTCAACTTCGAAAGCACGTTCATGATCCAGACTTGATCGTGGAAGAAGCAGCTCAACAGGATTTTGAAATTACTCCAGAATTGGCTATGAGAAGAGAGCCACTAAAGTTCATTGGCAAAGAAACCAAAGAGCTGAGGAACAAGATGGTTCACTTCGTCAAAGTGCAATGGAGTGGGGATCTGCGAGATTGTACTTGGAAAACTGAGGAGAGCATTCAGAAAGCCTATCCTAAGTGTCGAGTAGATATCTCTGATTGACTCTGGTGCAAGGTACATTTACCATACTTTGCATTACCAATTAGTTCTCTACTCTGTTGTAATTTTCTTTCCATGGATGTGCACTTTTAATTCTATAGTCCGAATGATTTTAAGAGAGTAAAGAAATTGATTAGTATATTTTGAAAAGTTAAAAACAATTTGTTTGTTGTTTGTGTTGTGTGATAGTGGATTTGATTAATTAAATTATTAAAACGATAGTTAATTTAATTAATAAGAGAATGAATGGTAGGATTTATTCGATTAAATCACACATTGAACTGATTAAAAAATAGATAGAAATATATACTTGTGCATTATATATGTTTGAACAGGTAATTGGATAGCTGTTGAGTAGAGAATTTATTTGCGTACCCGACAAATAAGTAAACCTTAATGAGTTGGATGCTAAATATTATTATATCAACTCCTGTGATTGCCATTAGATGCGGAGTGCTGGTTGTTCTGTGTGAAATAATAAACATCGCCATAGGATAGTAACAATTAATTTTGAACTACACTGCATGGAATACTTCTGAAGATACGCATACTTCATCATATACCACATAAGCATTTGGAGCTTGTGTGACGAGGTGGAAGATTTACCATACGAGCGAGAGGCTTGTATGGCGATGACTATATTTTACAGGTTGAACTGATGACTGATATGGACTATTTAAAAATTGTAATGATAAATTGCCAGAATAATAAAAACCCCACACGGGTCTGGAGTTGACAACAATCACGTCTCTCTAGTCATTAGATATGGCGCATGGACTATTTATTTCCCACACGGGACGAGGTGACGAGGATTTATCCTCTGGAGCAATTAAAATACACACTCCCTCAGGCTTTGACAAGGTGACGAGAATTTATTCTCTGGAGTTATTACCTATACACGCTCCCTTGTAAACACCAGATTATATCACTATAAATATGTGTATGCTTTATAGGATTTATTGGGTAACTAATACGGCCCAATAAATTTCCAAACCTCTCCCTGTACAAAGGAGGTTATGACGAAATTTTTCGAAAATTCCGGGTGTTAGCCAAATTTTTGAAGAATTTGAAAATTCTCAGAAACTGAAAAGTTGGAGAATGGAAGCGAGATTGAACGTACAGTTGATTAATCAAACCACTTTCGACTTTGTTCCTTTTTGGGGATGAAAAGTTTTAAGTGGGGGAGATTGTAACGACCCAGAAAATCTGAACCAATTTAAAAATTTTAAATTGGCTATTTTAATGGATTTTAAATATTTAAAATAAATATTTTAGATAATAACAATGAAAAGTAAGTTTGAATCGACATTTGAAAACGAATATAATTAATTCTAATTATAAACAAGGCCTGAAAGGGCGCGATAGTTTCAAAATTTGAATTCAAACTTTAACTGACTGCACCGGGTGCAAAACAAAACGGATTTGAGTGAGACCAAAAATATTTAAATCTGGTAGTGAATACCTTTCTAACGAATCTGAAAAATCGAAGTTTCAAAGCGAAAAGCAAAAGTTATGGCCAAATGAATTTTCAGAAAGGTCACTATGGAATTTATATAGCCCGTGAAAATGGCCATTTTGCAAACGACCTCGGAATTCATCGAAACCACTTTTGTTGGATTCGAGATGTGAAGTTATTGCTATGTTTCAAATTTCATAATTTTTGAAGCTAGTATGTAAGCGTGGCCAAGGAAAATGTGTTTTGGTCAAATATAGTTAAATTGGATCGACCAGAAATGGGCCATTTTTCAAACAGTCTCAGAATTCGACGAAACTAGTTTTGTTGGGACTGTATCGTCAAAACATAGCTAGATTTAGTTTTTGGGAATTTTTAGAATCAGTTTGTGGCCCTGGCAAATTGAAATGTACGTTCAAATTGAATATTGAATGTTATATATTTTAAATTGAATGAAAACTGACTGAAACAGTCAAATGGGCCTACGAAACATATCCCATAGTGTTCGTAATGGGGGTAAAACGCTAGGGACGACAGTCGTTGGGTTTGGATTGGGGTTCGTGTGTGAAAGGGGGTATTTTTGGAAAAAAAATATATAAACAAAAAAAAGGGATTGGGCCACGTCAGAAACCCCCCCTCCCCCCAATTTCTCTCTCCCCGATCGATTGAAGGCGGAAAGCCTTTCAAAGCTTCCGGCTCCGATTCCGACCGCCTCCTCCACTTTCAGCCCCTCCGCCAGTTCGGGTTTTTGTCCAGCTCTCCTTCCTCTTCAAATCCGAACTGACCTCGCCTCCTTTCGTGGCGCCATCGATGAGAACCATTGCCCCAAAGTTCATTGTTTCAAACCGCCGCCGCGAGCTCCCCTGACCACCGAGCTGGCTGGTCCACACCCCCACGCGTGCGAAGCTCTCTCCTAGCCCTTCGACGCTGCGAAGGACGATCGTCCTCTAACTTCACGGATTTCGCGAAATTCCAGACCCTAGTTTCAAACCAAACAGAGAGGTAACGGTTTATATATATTAAACTATATTATAGCATTTTAAATGCGCTACCGTTTATGATTTCACTGTAAAAATCATATCTTTTTCGTTTGTTGACGAAATTCAGTGAAACAAGAGACAGTGGACTCGTGTGGACGTCTTCTACCTTCTAGAAGAGACCGCATATTTTTCTAAGCCTTCTGCTATTTTTGGTGGAGTGGAACCCAAAGTGAGATTTCTAAATTATAAACGATATGGAAAACGACGATGTATAAATTATATAGTCGATGTATGAGTTACATAAGCGTTGTACACCTCCTGTATAAGCGTTGTATAAGTTGTACGTTTGATGTATAAGTTTTATAGGCGTTGTAAAAATTATATATGTGTTGAAATAGAAGTGAAATGCTACATATAAATATATATATATACACCCCTCGTCCACAAACCATGGACGATATTTATTGGTTATGATTGGTGTGAAAATTGATTGATAGTGAATGGTTGATTGAAATTGTTTGTGGTTGAAATTGATTGATTGTGGTTGAAAAATACCCATTTGTGGTTGAGAAATATTTGGTTGAAACAACATAGGATTATTTTGTGGAAATGAAAAAAATATACATGCCGCCTGCGTGCGAGCTAGATGCATGATTCCCCATTGGCAAAAGCTGTGAGGCTTTAAGGTAGAGCGAGGAGCCGTACTAGGGACGGTCCCGGTTTTAACTACCCTGCCATTATGCTACCGAAATTTTGAATAAAATTCATGTATTAGAATTATTTTCATTTGTTGAAACTATATTTATTCGTTGTATAGAAAACCTTCATGTGCTGAATCGAAATTCATTCGTTGAATAGAAATTCATGTGTTGAATGGTATTCGTGTTTTAAATATAAAAATCACCTTTTTAACTATATAAATAAACTATAGAAAACCTTCATGTGTTGAATCGAAATTCATTCGTTGAATTGAAATTCATGTGTTGAATGGAATTCGTGTTTTAAATATGAAAATCAACTTTTTAACTATATATAAAAACTATAGAAAACCTTCATGTGTTGAATCGAAATTCATTCGTTGAATTGAAATTCATGTATTGAATGGTATTCATATTTTGAAAGAAATTGTTTTATAATAAAATTCCTATTTTTATTAACTATATGAACTATATTAAATAATCGTGTTTTGAAATAAATTGTTTTACAATAAAAATCACATTTTTACTGTACATAGGAGTTGATAAAAATAGTGAAGTGTCGAAGTGAATGTTTGTTGGATAAAAAATATATTTTTTTATCAAATGTATGAAAAGAATATAGCTTTAAAATCGAAGAATCGATAAATACATATATATATATAAATAGAATTAAAATATATCGAATAACGAAGCTGTAGTTCGTATTTTGAAACCGTGATTTCAAACGATTAGTGCAGGAGATCCGACTATCGGATTTTCCCGAAACCGCAACCGTTGGGTTCGCTTTGGAAAATCTTTCCAATGGTACCAACTTTGTAAAAATCCAACGGTTGGATTATCTGGAATGTTTAATTCAAATCTGAAGAAAGACAGCGCCAGAATCGATTATATATATATAATTATATTAAATCGATTAACGACGCTGCAGTTCGTATTTTGAAATCGAAACTTCAAATGATTATACTGGGAGATCCGACCGTCGGATTTTCCCGAAACTGGAACCGTTGGATTCGTTTTGAAAAGATCTTTCTAATGATGTAAATTTTGTGAAGATCCAATGGTTAGATTTTCAAGTATGTGTAAATAAATTCTGAAGAAAAACAGCGCCACGGCCGCGTTATGGCCCGAAGCGTCGTTTGAATAAATTGGCTATTTTAAAATAAATAAAAATAGCGATAAATCGTTATAAAACATTATAAATGATATGGATGTGAAATTTAGAAATTAACTAAAGGTTAGCTAAGTCGAATGGTTTCCTGGATATTGATCTGATGTTGGTTTCGGCCTTCGGGGGTAATATTTGGGAAATCATTCTCTTACTGATTGACGGTTAGTGACTAATGAATTGAAATGATGCGTATGTAGTGTTTATGTAGCACGTGTTTATTATATACGCGAGTTGCTCAGAAAGACCGGGTTTATCCCATTCTGAATAACTGAATTGACGATAAGAAATCGAAGATGAAGACGGTGGTTGAAGACCGGAAATCTTCACCTCGTTTGGATGGTAACTGATGTCCTGATTGGGAGGCATCCCGAAATATTGATAATGAGTGGTGATCGTCCAGACGTACGTGGAGATCGATGGGTTTGCGAGGTATATAGTGCCTCCGGTTTTGTTCCGACCTAGAACGGACTTGTAAATGGATTGTGTGTCTGAAATTGGAATTTATTCTATGTGATTGATAGCCATCAATTGCATGGTGTGAATTTCCTGTGTGACATGCTAAGATGCAGTGATCGGGGCTTCTGTTGAAAAGCAAAGTCTTGTGATTGATGATCAAAGCACCGCCTGTGTGGCGTAGCTTTGTGTATGACGTGAATTCGCGAGCCTCACACCCCGGTATGAACCAGAAACGGGAGAGGACATCAGGGAGGGCCTGCGTTTCTTTCTAGCTAGGAGTTGTGTCAGTATTTTTGCACGGCCTGACATTTTACTTATTTGGATGATGGATAGTGAGGCGCCTCGGTTTTATCGGTCGATCCGGGACCGATGGAGTCATTCGTTGGCTCATTTACGCCCCATAGGGCGGGGAAACGTAGTGTTCAGGCATAATAATCCACATCGGTGGACCGGCCCTGATGATCCAAAGGATTGACGCGTTCTGATCCTGAGACATGGGCTAGATTGTCTCGAATTCGTTAAGGACTATCCTTTGCCTTGGTTCATGATGGAAACCCAATTTCCAAATACGTGACTGTGCGGTTTTGATTGTATACCTATATATGGCGACATAGTGGTATGGGGAATTAATGCCGACTATGATTGATACTTATGATTTGAAATTGTTATTGAAACGTATAAACACTAGTAATAATATCAAATGCTTTTGTTTTATTCGTATCAAGCATATTTTGGCCATTATAAGGTAAAAACTCTATCCTCTAGTTTGCGTTGCATTGTGTGAGGGGAACTGAGTCTTATAATGGCTTCATTTATATAAAAAGCATTGCGATGTTTAAAAGAATTATTTGTTTTAAATCACTGGCGATCCGATGGAGTAAACCCGTTCCACGAAAGTGGCGTGGTCCTGTGATTAGCCATCATTTAAATGTGTTAAGTAGATTTCTCATACCAGTTCCATGAGTGACTCGTAGTTTGTTTCACTTTCAAACTCGGGTGCCCCTTTTTCTACACGGGCAGCCTTGTATTCAGGTTTTATCTGGCTTTCTCTGGATAGCTGGAGCTGAAGATGGATTCTATCATTTATCTCTTTTTATGCTGTTCAGCTCCTATTGTACATTATGTTTGTTTTCCGCTGTAGACATTTATGTATAGCTGAACTGTATTTGTACTAAGTATGATCCTATATACTGTCTAACTCTGATGATTACGTTTATCCAGTGTATTCTATTGTACATTATCTGGAGTATTTATTTATTTCTGTTCTGCTATTATCTGTTTATGTGTTATATTCCAAGGATTACCCTTGCCACCGTCAGTACGGGGTTCGGGGTCGTCTCAATAGACTTAAAAATAACATTTTTTATTGTCAAGTTAGTTACAATTAAAAGAATTGATACAAAAGGAACATTTTTTATTGTCGTTTTGGTTGTGATGAAAAGAATAGATTTTAAAGTTGCATTTTTATTGACATTTTATATGCAATAAAATAGAAGATTTAAAAGAAACATTTTGTTGTCATTTTATATGAAATAGAAATAGTCATTTCTGTCAAACATGTTGGTTAAAATAAAAATAGTCATTTTTGTTAAACATTACTTTTAGTTAGAATCATATTATGTAAATAAGATTGTCATTTATGTTAAAATCATATTATGTAAATAAGATTGTCATGTATGTTAAAATCATGTTACGTTAATAAAACGTGATTATTGAAATGAAAATATAGATTTTGTTAAAACATGATTATTGGAATATAAATATAGTTTTGTCAAAACATGATTGTTGAAACAAAAATAACCCTTTTTGTCAAAACATGTTAGCGAAACAAAATTATCATTTGTCAAAGGATTTGTTGAAACAAAAATATCCATTTTTGTCAAAAAGAATAGTTAAAACCCAATTTGTCACTTTTATCAAATTAAAATAGTTAAAATTTAATTTGTCACTTTTATCAATTTATAATAGATGAAATTCAATTTATCGCTTTTGTCAAATTATCATAGTTAAAACAAATTGGTCACTTCTGTCAAATTATAATAGTCAAAACAAACATTATCATTTTGTCGCATTAGATTTGACAAAACCATTATATCACTTTTATTTGTTTTGATAAATTAGAATTGTCGATAAAACAAACATATCACTTTTATTTGTTTTGTTGAAATAGATTTGTCGACAAAACGAAGTCATCATCTTTATTGTTTGTCAAAATAGTTTAGTTGAACCAAAATATTCATTTTTTTCAAAATATAGTAGTTGAAACAAAAATGTACATTTGACAAAATAAGATGGTTAGAAACAAAAATTACATTTTTGGTTAAATAAAAGAGTAAACACAAATAGCATTTTTGTCAAATAGGTTTGTGTTACGACAAAAACATTCATTTTGATAAAATAGAATTGTCAGCAAATTGGATGTATCACTTCTTATACATTTTGTTGAAATAGAATTTATATGCAAATATAATAATCATTTTTATTTGCATAACATACAATAGAATTTATATGCAAATATAATAATCATTTTTATTTGCATAACATACAATGAAATTTATATGCAAATATAAAAATCATTTTCATTTGCAAACTTACATTAGAATTTATATTCAAATATAATAATCATATTATTGATCAAAACATACATTAGAATGTACTGGTAAGTTAAAGTGACATCTTTATGTGTTAATGCATACATTAGAATTTGTATGCAATTTAAAGTAAACATTTTTATTTGTTAGGGTATACATTGAAAACATATACAAATGAGATTATTTCTTTTATGTGTTAAAGTTAAGAATAATTACATACAAATAAAGTAAAATGAAAATTATCTTTTATTTGTCATCCGCAATAAGGTCATATGAATAAATTACAGTTTATGTGACATTAGAAATGTATAATGAAATTATACGAGTATAAATTTTTATTCGCCATTAGGAATACAATAACATGTTGGTTCATTATCATCAACATGTTAGCAAAAATTAAAAATTGGTTAAATTTGTTAACCAATTATTCATTTAGATGAATTGTTGTTGGCTAAAAACCCCACACGAGTATTGGTATGATATTTAACATACACTAGTCCCAATATTTAGTTGTATGTCGTTGATAGATGGACAGGCCGCAATGAGCGTTATTCTTTCATTTTAATGCTCACACCGTTGTAAATTTCAGTCTGGGTGTTGAATGGATGGTTTGATGATTATTTATCATTTGTTATAATGATCGAGAATTTCGCTCGATCCGGATCAGTCGCTAAACCAACCAAGACCGTTCGAAACCCCTGATTGTTTTGAGAACACGACAAATTCAAACGTAGACAGAAGAACATTTTATTGTATATTACAACAATTCCATCATAATACAAAAATATACAGAGTATGAACAAATATTACACATTATAAAATATCAGAGATTACAATACATTACATGGCAGCGGAAAATAATACAAAACACAACTAGAAGTAATACAAGGATACAGAGCTTTCCGAGTATCGTTCCAGCTGTAAACCAGAATCCTGTGAATATAAATCTGCAAAACCAAAACTACTAGCTGCCCGTGCGGAAAATAGGGGCACCCAGAGTTTAGGATAAAACAATAAACTTCAGGTCAGTCATGTGACTGGTGTGAGAACTAAAACAGTTATTAATCTTTATTTTAAAGTTAGGTAAATCAAGGGACCACGCCGTATAAAACGGAACGGGTTTCCTCCCAAGAATACCAGTGCATAAAATAACAGCGCAATGCTAAATAAAGAACAATGAAGCTATTATAAGACCTAGGTCCCATCACACAATGCAACACAAACCAGAGGATAGGGTTTTTAGCTTATAATAGCCAAAGAATGCTTGATATGTTTAAAACAAATCATTTGATACTTTATTAGTGCATAGTGTATAAAACAACTTCAAACCATAAGTATCAATCATAGATGGCATAAGCGCCCCATACCACTATGTCACCATACTAGGCTCTACAATTAAAACTGCAAAGTCATGTATTGGAAGTTGGATTTCCATCTGTGAACCGAGGTAAAAGATAGTCCTCTACCTATTTGAGACTGTCTAGCCCGAGTCCTAGGCTACAGCCGCAACTGCACCTAGGAGCCACAGGGCCGGTCCACCGATGTGGATTAAAATGCGTGAACACCGCGTTTCCCCGCCCTTTGGGGCGTAAATGAGCCAAATGACTCCATCGGCTCCACACAGTCACCGATATATCTGAGGCGCCTCGCAACAGCAACCACCACACAGGTGAAAAGTATATAAATGTCAGTCAGTTTAAGCACTGACACCACCACTAGCTAGAAAGAAACGAATGCCCTCCCTGGATCCTTCTCCCGTTTCTGGTTCACAACCGGGGTGTGAGGCTCGCAAATCAACGCTACACAAAGCTATGCCACATAGGCCGTGCTTTGATCATCAACCACAAAACTTTGCTTTTCAGCAGAAGCCTTGATCATATTGCCACTTAGGCATGCCAGACAGGCAATTCACTCCACGCGATTGATATCCATCGATATATAACCCCTGAGCTCGTACGTCTCAGAGAAGGGTGTTAAGCAAGAGAATAAATTCTCCGTCGCTAAACAGATATATATTTAATAGAAATCAATCACATAGAATAAAATCCATTGTCAGACACATAGTCCATTTACAAGTCCGTTTTGGGTCTGAACGAAACCGGAGGCACCTTGTACCTTGCATATCCATCGATCTCCAAGTACGTCTGGACGATCACCAACTGATTCGCTCCTCTTGAGTGTACAGCCCAATCAAGGTCATCAGTAATCACCCAAACGATGTGAAGACCTCTGTTCTTCGACCACCGTCTTCATCCTCGACACCACGTCAAATCAGTTATTCAGAATGGGATAAACCCGGTCTTTCTGAATAACTCGCGTATATAATAAGCAAGTGTTACACAAACACAACATACGCCTCATTCCAATTTAGAATATTCTTTTATTCAAATATTCTTATACTTTGGGAAATGTTCCCATTAATTTTATCAAAGATAAATTCTTTAAATTTATTCTTTAATCTTCTTTGAATATCAACTCAAACTAGTCAGGATTAGCGAACCACACCGCAGTAATCATTATTTTATTTCCCAGTCCCAACCTATCCATCCCATGAAGTAAAACTGGTCATACTTCAAATCTAACACCACGGTGTTATCGGTAAATTTAATTACCATTTCACGTTCAAATCTAACTAAAGATTTAACTATCGCCCGGAGCAAAACTGGTGATACTCCATTCTCGATCACTTCAATCTAATTAAAGATTCATTAAAACTCCACTTAGTTTTAATCTTCCCAAAAATCAATATCCTGTCTTTAACTGGGTTAAAGAACCAATGTCATCTAAAAACACGGTTCACGATAAACCCAAAATCACATTCCATTAATTATCGTGTTAAAGAACAAGTGTTATTTAAAACACCATTCACGATAAACCCAAAAATCAATTCCAATTCAATTCCAATTAAATACCATTTAATTGGTACACCTCATTAAATCTAAATAAAAAGATTTAATCCTTTTCTCAACTGGGTTTAAGGACAGCGTTAATGAAGACACCATTCATGACAAACCCAAATCACATTTGATATTAAATACAAGGCTCTGAATAAAAAATATATCAGCTTATATTCAATATCATATTCTATGACCAATAAATATCGTATTGGAAATAACGATATAAATATATCTTTCAAATTCCCATAACAATATCTGTATCATCACGAAATCCAACATCGAAATATTCCAAAGAATTTCCATTCAAATCCATTCCAATTCAATTATTGGAAATTCTGGTTATTTTCAAAACCATTTCAAATCCACTTTATTTATTTCAAAAATAAATGGTTTTAAATTCTAGTTCAAAACTAGTTCATTTCGATAAAAAAATCTACTTTTATCTTTTCAAATATGGAAATTTTCATCCCAATTATTCTCAAATCATTTCTTATGATTTTACACAAATTATCACTATTTTGAATAATTTTATCAAGGCCCGTACAATCGATTTCCATCAACGGCCATCGAACTGCACTTACAATGACCTTTTCCCAATTTGATTTGGACATAATTCCAAATCCAACCATTAGATTTCAAATCCCTAATATTCGTTAGAAAGCTCTTTTCGATACGAACCCAATGGTTCCGGTTTTAGGAGAATCCGACTGTCGGATCTCTCACAATATGCATTCGAAGTCAATGGTCGAAATTCACGAACTGCCGCGGCACGGCGCATTCTATTCAGGCCATTATATATATAATATATATTATATATATTTCGTCGATTTCATTTCAAAACGTATTTTATAAATCGTTTTAAATTCGTTTTCAAAACGATTTCAACTTCATATTCAATTTCTAATCAAAATTGAATATTCCACATCATTGATCTATAAATGATAATATTTTCAAAACGTTATATTTTGAAATCACTCCCTTTTCTATATTCATTAAAAAAAATGAATAAAATCGATATAAATATCGTTCACACCAAAATGGCATCAATCTAATCAACACGGCTTTTGTTCAACACATGAATATTTATTCTATTCAACACATGAATGTTTATTCTATTCAACACATGAATTTTTATTCTATTCAACACATGAATTTATTTTCAATTCAACACATGAATTTATTTTCAATTCAACACATGAATTTATTTTCTATATTGGAATGAGGCCCAATCAATTACCATATAATGTTAATTATATGGATTTTCTACAACACATGTACATAACAGCAACGATAAATAATCAACCATCATCCAAAGTTCACCACACCACTGCATAAGCATTAAATATAAATAATTAACGCTTACACAGTCTGTCAACCCATCGAATGACATACAACTAAACAATCGGGATTAATGTACGTCAAATGTCATCCCAATACCCATGTGGGGTTTCAAATCAACAAACTCCCATTTTATTTGTGCAGTTGGGCGATGTGTGAAATTTATCGTCATAATCAATATCAGTCAAATCAGTGTGTATAAACAAATCATTCGATTTGTTTATAAATATTTATTTTATATACACGTTGAAAATTATATTTTTAACTATAAAATATTTTCCACTATAAAATATTTTATTTCATTTCACATCACACAATCAAATTTCACAACACAGCAATCAAACAAACAAGTCATCCATGGCCTGTGGACGACGGATGTCGGGTGCTATTAAACACCGTCTGCATCCTAGTATATATTTCAAACTAGAAATAAATTAAAAGTGAGGAGTTCTCACCGAGAAGCTAAACCAAACACCACGACTCGTCTTATGTAGAAATCTTCGTCGTGCTCGCCTTCTGTCACTTTCATGGTCTGTAGTCACTACATATATAAAAATAACATTTTTATATTGTTGCTATGTATATAAAAATCACATTTTTATATTCTCTATTATATAAAAATCATATTTCTATAATTCTAATCATATAATAAAATTATATTTCTACTTCATATATTTTTACAATGCTTCTTCCTATATAAAAATTATATTTTTATATTTCTAATTCTTATATAAAGATCGAATTTTTATCATCTATATAATATAAAAAACCGACCTTTTTTATTTCTAATATATAAAAATCGCATCTTTATTTTTTCTACTATATAAAAATCGCCTCTTTACTATTTCTACTATATAAAAATCACCTCTTTTTTCTGAAATTATCCATGTATAAAAACATGTTTTTATTTTGAAATAAAATAAAAGTAAACATAAATAAAAATAAAAAACTCGCATTGACGCGGTTGGTGGTCGGAGGGGGGTTGCGTTGGACGTCAGCAGGGTGGCGGAGGCCTTGGTGCGGTCGTAGGTGGGGTCCGGCAGGCAGAACGAGCTGTGCGACGGATTTAAAGGGGCTTGCGGTCGATTTGAGGAAGGAGAAGAGAGGAACGGCGACAGGGGAGAATGCGAAGTAATCGGGGGGGGGGGCGGCTGTGAACCGCGATACCCCCTTTTTATTCCTTGATGGATTCTGAAGTGATTACGAACGGTGGGGGCCTTGAGAGATAATATAGGGTTTTTTTATTATTTATTTATTTAACTTCAAAAAGCAACTTTTAATTTTAAACTAGAAATCAAACCCACCGACTGTCGCTTATAGCTAATTACCCCCATTCTGAACACAATGGGATATGTATCGTAGGCTGATTCGACCGTTTCGATCAGTTTTCGTCAAAATCCAAATATAACTCTATATATCGAATTTGAACGCACATTTCAATTTATCGGGGCCACATACGGACTTTAAAAATTCCCAAAAAAAATTTTCTAGCTTCATATTGACGATACGGTCCTAACAAAACTGATTTCGTCAAATTCTGAGACCGTTTGAAAAATGGCCATTTTCCAGTCGATTAAAATCTAGTAAAACTGGTCAAACGCATTTTCTTTCGCCACGCTCACATATTGATTCGAAAAATTACGAATCTTGGAATCTAGCAATAACTTGACATCCTGAACCCAACAAAAGCGGTTTCGTCGAAAATCGAGGTCATTTGCAAAATGCCCATTTTTAAGGGCTCAAATTTCCATAGCGACTATTCTGCATTTTCAACGGGACGTAACTTTTGATTCCTGCTATGAAATTTTTATTTTTCGGATTCGTTGGGAAGATATTCTCAATTAGATTCAAATATTTTTGGTTTCACTAAAATCCAGTTTATTTTGCACTCGGTACATTCATTTGAAATTTGAAATCGAATTATCGAACTACCACGCCATTTTCAATTCCTTTTATATATATAATTAAATATTTATATTCTAACGATGATCTATATAATATATATGTTCGAATTCTATTCAAAATAAATTTCTCGTCGATATTATTTAAAATAATTCATTTTAAATATTCAAAATTCACTAAAATTGCCAAAATAAAAATTTTCAATTGGCTCAGATTTCCGGGTTATTACAATCTCCCCCACTTAAAACTTTTCATCCCCGAAAAGGAACTAAGCCGAAAGTTGTTTCACAAACCAACTCAACTTTCATTATTTTCTTTACGGCTTAAGTTCTTCAACTTTTCAGTTTCTAAGAACTTTTCAGATTTTTCAAAAATTTGGCTAACACCCTAAATTTTCGAAAAATTTCACCATAACCTCCCCTCCACCAGGGACTTCGGGATATTTCATATAGCCTCCCATGGCCTTCTTCAATCAAAAAGAAAAAGGAAAAGCCAAGCGGCTAGCCAATTGGCTCATAAAATCATCCAAACCCAAAGAAATACAATAAATATGTACCTATTTGTCGGGCAAACGATTTTATTCCTCTTCTCTAGCCTCCTTGCAATAACCTGTTCACACACATATATATATATATATATACATGTATGCATTTGCAAATAATTTTCAATACAGTTCAATATTTGGTTCAATTTGGCCTAAATTTACCTTTCTTCCATATAATGGTTTAAATAAATAATCATACAACACAACCATCAATCAATTAGTGAATTAACGTATCAAACTCATAATTTTGCTACATATACAAAAAATCATGTTTTTGATGCTAAATCACAACAATATTCCCTATCTAATTTTGGTTCTCACACTAGTCAATTGGAATCATATAGAAATCCCACTTTCGAAACCCGAACATAAATATTGATGATGCTATGGTCATTATCAACATCATCTCCGGGCGATTAGAGTGTGATTCAATATATATCCAGTATATTAAAACTTCGAATATACGTTCATGACGCGTATACGCAAAATCTTTATATACTGAATTGTCCAAACCCTATACAAATAAAATATTCAAATACGTATAATTGAATTTAATTTTCAAAACAAAGTCTGTTTTCAATTTTATTTTAAAATACACTCTTTCAACTCGCTCTAGGATACTACTGATCCCATCTCTAACGAGCCATTCTCATTGGATATTACTAGTCCAATCTCTGATGAATTCTTTCGTTCGGTTCTAATGTGTCTTGTTCTCGAGCTCTGTAAACCAGAGCTCTGATACCAGCTATAACGATCGAGAATTTCGCTCGATCCGGATCAGTCGCTAAACCGACCAAGACCGTTCGAAACCCCTGATTGTTTTGAGAACACAACAAATTCAAACGTAGACAGAAGAACATTTCATTGTATATTACAACAATCCCATCATAATACAAGAATATACATAGTATGAACAAATATTACACATTATAAAATATCAGAGACTACAATACATTACATAGCAGCGAAAAATAATACAAAACACAACTAGAAGTAATACACGGATACAGAGCTTTCTGAGTATCGTTCCAGCTGTAAACTAGAATCTTGTGACTATAAATCTACAAAACCAAAACTAATAGCTGCCTATGCGGAAAATAGGCACCTAGAGTTTAGGTTAAAACAATAAACTCCAGGTCAGCCATGTGACTGGTGTGAGAACTAAAACAGTTATTAATCTTTATTTTAAAGTTAGGTAAGTCAAGGGACCACGCCGAATAACACGGAACGGGTTTCCTTCCAAGAATACCAGTGCATAAAACAACAGCGCAACGCTAAATAAAGAACAATGAAGCTATTATAAGACCCAGGTCCCATCACACAATGCAACACAAACCAGAGGATAGTGTTTTTACCTTATAATAGCCAAAGAATGCTTGATATGTTTAAAACAAATCATTTGATACTATTATAAGTGCATAGTGTATAAAACAACTTCAAATCATAAGTATCAATCATAGACGACATAAGAGCCCCATACCACTATGTCGCCATACTAGGCTATACAATCAAAACCGCAAAGTCATGTATTGGAAGTTGGATTTCCATCTGCGAATCGAGGCAAAATATAGTCCTCTACCGATTCGAGACTGTCTAGCCCGAGTCTTAGGCTACAGCCGCAACTGCACCTAGGAGCCACAGGGCCGGTCCACCGTTGTGGATTAAAATGCCTGAACACTGCGTTTCCCCGCCCTTTGGGGCATAAATGAGCCAAATGACTTCATCGGCTCCACACAGTCACTGATATATCTGAGGCGCCTCGCAACAGCAACCACCACACAGGTGAAAAGTATATAAATGTCAGTCGGTTTAAGCATTGACACCACCATTAGCTAGAAAGAAACGCATGCCCTCCTTGGATCCTTCTCCCGTTTCTGGTTCACAACCGAGGTGTGAGGCTCGCGAATCAACGCTACACAAAGCTATGCCACACAAGCCGTTCTTTGATCATCAACCACAAGACTTTGCTTTTCAACAGAAGCTGTAACACCCCGTATGTTGAATAACTTGCTATAATATAAAACAGGGAAGAATTAAATTTTAAAATATGAATCAGGGGAAACGGGCTATGCCATTGCATTTGTCTCGGAAAAATACGCGAAATAGATTCCGAGTTTTCGAAAATCGGAGTCCGTATGACCCAGTTAAGGCCCGAAGAAGTTTCAGAAAATTTAAAACAGATTTTAAATACAAAAATTTCAAAATTTATAAGTGGCGGGAAAATTCCCGCCAGACTCAGGGAGTCGACCTGGGGGTCGACAGGGGTGTCGACCTGCCCACCGGGTCGACTAGGGTGTCGACCCTAGTGTCGACCTGGGGGTCGAGCCCAGGTGACCTGGGTGCACCAGTTTGGCTTTTGGGCTGTGTTTTGGTGGCTAGGACGAGATCTGACGGCTCCAATCTGATTTAGGGTTAATCTAATGGCCTAAAACACCTAACTACTCTATAAATACACCCTAAGACTACCCTAATTCATACTAAAAATAGATACAATACCGTTATGCCGTCAAAATGCAACTTGAAGGAGCCTCCATCAAATTAAAGAGGAAGATAGCTTCTCAAATCAACTACTAATCAACTCTAGCAACTTAATCTTCTTCTTAGGAGTGCTAATCAACAAGTTGTGAGTTTTCTATAGCCTTAATAACCAATTGTTGAAATGATTATGATAGGATATATTGAGGTTATGGCTATGAATGTGGATCAATGCAAGATTATGTTATCATATGTTATGTGTTTGTGATGTTATGCAAGTTATGCAAGTCATGTGTTATGTGTTCATGAAGTTATGCAAGTTATGCAAGTCATATGCTATGTGATCATGATGTTATGCAAGTTATGCAAGTTATATGCTACATGTTCATGATGTTATGCAAGTTATGCAAGTCATATGCTACATGTTCATGATGTTATGCAAGTTATGCAAGCTATATGCTATATGATCATGATGTTATGCAAGTTATGCAAGTGTTAGGCTATGTGTTCATGATGCTAGTTGCTATGATAAACATTGATCCATTATGACACCATGATTATGCAAGTTTGGTGTATGATTATATGCAAGTTCATATATGATATGTTATGCAAGTTTGGTGTTTGATTATATGCAAGTTCATATATGACATGTTATGCAAGTTTGGTGTTTGATTATATGCAAGTAACATGTGCAAGTTTACACCTTAGTATGATATGCATACATATGCAAGTTAACCCCTTTGTATGTCATACATACATATGCAAGTTTACCCCTTTGAATGACATAAGAAACTTATGCAAGTTAACCTCTTTATGACATATGCGATTCATGCAAGTTTGGGTTGATTATTTATGCTAGTTGGGTTTGATGCTATATGCATGTCGACACCTTTAAACCCATGTTGATGATAATGTTATGCAAGTTGAACCCATTGTATTTGTGATGAATCTTCCCTTTTATGTCATGTTAGCGAATTACGTGGGGAACGATGGGGTTAATATACATGTTAATGAAATGGTGTGAAGTAGGTATGATTAAGCATACCATAAAATGGATGGACATAATTGAGTCAATATTGTACATCGTTAAAATTGGAATTAATTAGGGAAAATTAATTCGAAATATGGGGGTGATTAATTAGGTGTAATTAATCGACTAAGACACGAGGTTGGACCCTTTTGTAGCATAAGACTGCTCGGAACCGACCGGCAAATCCAGCGGCTACAAATGATTGGCCTAATGTGAGAGGTCTTAGGCACAAACTAAATACGTGACAAGTGTAAAGACACGAGGTTAGACTCGGTTATGGCGTAAAACTGCCCGGACCCAACCGTCAAATCCAGCTGCCATAAAAGATAGTCTAATGTGAGAGATCTTACAACGATTACGTTCTTAATCAATTAAGAAACACTTAACCAGATAAGCATGTAGTGGGGCATGAGGGGTTAATTGGGTGCCTTGGGATGCATGTGGAAATCAAGTAAGTGCCTTTGGTGGCATGTGGAAATCTAGTGGGTTGCCTTGGGTGGCAATAGAAAATACGATTAGAATACTTAACCAAGTGGAAACATGTAATTAAAACATGATTAAAGGGTTAAGTGGGATGCACTAGATAAAGGGACAAGCTTAGGTGGGTAGCTTGTGGGGGCCCATTTCACCCAGTAACCCATATGTATCTTATTGGGCTCGACCCATGTCGAGGACGGGACACGCGTACTGGGCTTGACTATAAGCGGCCAAAACGGGTTAGCGGTGGCAACGCAAGTCCAATGGGATTCATATGCGTGTGTGGACCCGGGCTGGTAGGTAAGACGTTGTTGCATCGTGTAGGTATAAGCCGTGCACCGTTGATTGTATCGGGTTGCCACTTTGGGGAGTGATACACCCCACTGTGGGGCCAGCACGGGTATCTACGGTAGGGAGCCGATCATTTGGGGAGTAGTAGGTACACCTAGTGGAGATAGGGGCAGACGGCACCTATGTAGTCAGCTAGGGGTACACGAAACTACTGGGTAAATTTTCTAAGTCCTTGGGTGGGATCAACCTTTAAGTAGGAATGACTGGTGTGGTGCAGTTAGTAATTACCCTTGGGTGGGTAGATGCGTCTTTACCGTTATCTTAGTTCATCCTATGTCTAGTTGGCTACATAGTGTAGTCATTTATCCCCAGTCATCCCGTACCAAGTTTATATCATACCCTAATTACTTTAATGATTGTGTTGTTAAAGTTATAGGGCTCACTCAGACTTATGTCTGACCCCGTTGTTTTTATCTTTTCCCCCTCAGGTCCTCAGGTTGGGCCTAGCACTAGTGGGCTTTGATCAGATTTCTTTATCTATCTCTTGGAGCTTGGACCGTGATGTAAAGCCCAGCTTATCTTTTCTATTATGGCTATTGTTTATGTAGTGGGATTATGTACTTTTGTTTTTATCAGGATGGATATTTAGTACTTGACTCTTTATGGTGTTGTAACTAAACATGTTTACCTTCTGCTGCAATGAAATGATGTTTTAGATTTCAAGTATTTATATCTGTCTTGTTGTAATTTTTCTGTTCTATACTCACTTAAAATGCTCCACCGAAGTTAAGGCATTCCCTTAGTGAGTGACCTTAGCGGGTGTGGGGTGTTACACGTGGTATCAGAGCGAAGGTTACCAGAACAGATAAAATTTTTAGAAAGCTATTTTTCTAAAAACATTTTTGGAAGAAGTATTTTCAAAAACATGCCTTTAAAGAGAAAAGTTTTTGAAAGAAAAGCATAATCCCCAATAGCCATATCTTTATCTTTCGAATTCTCCATTTTGAATCTTTCCTTTTTCGTTTCAGCATGGCTGAAGATCTTAATTTTCCGGAGGGTGTGACGATACCAGTATGGTATAGGAGATTAATGGAGGCTAGGGCCGCCACTGTGGGTCCAGCAAATGTTCCTCCACCAACAGTAGCAACCGATCTTCCTCCTCCCCCTCCTCCTCCTCGCACGGATACTTTTGCTAAGACTTGCAAGGAATTTAAGGCTATGGGAGGGAAACCTTTTCAAGGATCAGAAACTTTTGTGGAAGCTAGATATTGGCTTAAGGAGGTGGAAGAGTTGATAGATATCTTTGAGATGGAAGAAGGAAAGAAAGTCAAGTTAGTTGCTTGGTTAATGAAGGGAGAGGCCTCATTCTGGTGGGAGGTCACTAATGGAGAGCGCCCTGTTGACTCTTGGGCGGATTTCAGGCAAAGATTTGTGGCAAAGTTTCTCTCAAGGGCGGAGGAAAGCTTATATATGGAAAGGTTCTTGACTCTAAAGCAAGGAAACCTCTCGGTGAAGGAGTATGTCAACAAGTTTAATCAATTGGCAAGGTTTGGCATAGACATGGTGAATACACCAGAGAAGAAGGCTTTGAGGTTCGTTAAAGGCTTGAATGAGCCGATGAATGGATTGGCTATGACTCACATCCCTATGGGGGCCACCTTTGAGAAGCTAGTAGACTTGGCACTCATGCATGAGGAAGAGAAGGGTCCCAATGCTAATAAGGCACCCGAGAAGAAAGGAGATCAAAAGAGACCTCAACAGCAACAAAAAAAAGGTGGGAAAGGCAAAGGTGGAAAGGGAAAGAAGAAGTGCTTCAATTGCGGGACACCAGGCCACCTAAGCAAAGATTGTTGGAAGAAGAAGAAGACGGGATGCTTCACTGTGGCGAAGCAGGGCATCTAGTGAAGGATTGCCCTAAGAAGGGGCAAAGGACGGGATCTACCTCAGGGGGACAGGTGCAAGCTCTTATGGCACCAGGTCAGGCAAGGGGGCAAGTTCAGGCTCTCGCGGTTCCACCGATTCAGGAAAGAGGTAGAACTATTTCCGTTGAAAGTCTGGTTTTTCTGTTTGATCATCCTGTCCGTACATTGTTTGACTCTGGCGCATCGCATTCGTTTATCTCATCATCATTAGTTGAGTCACTGCACTTAGACACCAGTCTAGTAGATGATCCCTTGGTTGTTTCAAACCCAATTGGGGGCTCCACTTATTTGTCCATGATATGTTTGGGTTTGAAGATTTCTATACTTAGCATTGAGTTTAGATGTGATGCTTTTGTTTTGGGCTTCACGGGCTATGGGTTGATTTTGGGCATGGACTGGTTATCCAGTAATGGTGCCGTTCTTGATTGCGAAAGGAGAGTTGTTAGGCTCATGACCCGCTTGGGGAACACTCTCGAGATCTCTTGTAATCCAATGGATTCTGTTATGCTAAGTTATCTTGAATCGCTTGACGCTTCGGTCGAGAGTTTGCGATCTGTTAGAGTGGTCCGGGAATACTCGGATGTGTTTGAGGAGGTGAAGGGCTTACCTCCGAAGCGAGAGATAGACTTCCGAATATATCTGGTGGATAATGCTAAGCCAGTATCTTTACCAGTGCGCCACATGGCTCCTCGTGAGAGGAGGGAACTCCATAAGCAAGTAGGGGAGTTGCTTGAGAATGGGTTCATAAGACGAAGTATATCGGAGTGGGGTGCTCCAGTAATTTTTGCTACGAAGGCGGATGGGTCCCTCAGACTTTGTGTAGACTATAGAGAACTCAACAAGCTCACAAAGAAGAATAGACACCCATTGCCGAGGATTGATGATTTTTTGATCAGTTGGTTGGCGCTTCAGTATTTTCGCAGTTGGACTTGTCCACGGGGTTTCATCAGTTGAGAGTGGCTGAGGATAGCATAGACAAGACTGCCTTTAGGACTCCGGATGGTTTCTATGAGTGGCTGGTGATGCCATTTGGTTTAACGAACGCCCCTGCATACTTTGTTGATTTGATGAGTAGGGTGTTCAGGGAGTTCCTTAATAAGTTCGTGGTGGTCTTTGTGGATGACATCTTAGTATTTTCTAAGAGTGAAGAAGAGCATGCCCTACATCTTAGGGAAGTGTTGGAGACTCTTCGAGCACATAGCCTTAAGGCTAAATTCTCTAAATGTCACTTCTGGAGGAAGGAAGTGCGGTTCTTGGGGCACGTGGACTCCAAGGAAGGGATAGCTGTGGATCCCGCGAAGGTAGTGTCCATCCAAGATTGGAAGGTTCCAAAGAATGCTACCGAGGTGAGGAGTTTCTTGGGGTTGGCTGGCTACTATAGGAAGTTTATCAAGGATTTCGCGAAGATATCAGCCCCATTAACTCGCTTGACGAAGAAGAATCTAGTCTTCGAATGGGACGTAGATTGTGATGATGCGTTCCGACGGTTAAAGAGAGCTTTAACCACAGCTCCAGTCTTAGTGTTTCCAGATGGGAGCAAGCCATTTGTTGTCTATACCGATGCTTGTGGGACAGGACTGGGCGCAGTCTTAATGCAAGAGGGAAGGGTAATAGCCTACGGTGGAAGGCAGTTGGGAAAGCATGAGAAAAAATACCCTGCCGATGATCTAGAGTTGGCCGCTATTGTTTTTGCGCTTAAGATTTGGCGCCATTATCTTCTTGGTGAGAGATTCGAATTGTTCACTGACCACAAATCATTGAAGTACTTGTTTTCTCAGAAGGATCTGAACTTGAGACAACAAAGGTGGATGGAGTTCTTAGCATCCTATGATTTCGAGATAGCGTATACCCCTGGCAAGGGTAACGTGGTGGCGGACGCCTGAGTAGAAAAAGGTTGTCTTTGAGTCCATTGTTCGTGGAACGACGAAGCTTGGAATTTATCTCGATGTTTGATTTCAGACCTTCCGTTGACTATGTACCCGGATTGCTAGCATCCTTGGACGTCAGACCTACTCTTTTGGGACGGATTGGCGAGGCACAGTAGGACGACCCACAGTTGGTTGAGTTAGTAGAGAGGCTCATAAGGGGGGAGTCGTCCATCCATTTGAGTAGGTACACCCTAGACGATAGCGGGTGCTTGCGTAGAGACGGTAGACTTTGTGTACCGCAAGACGAGGGTTTGAGGAAGGCTATTCTTAATGATGCACACCGTTCTAGGATGACCATTCATCCCGGTGGGGACAAGATGTACCAAGACATGAAGCGAGTTTTCTTTTGGGCCGGTATGAAGAAAGATGTGGCCGAGTATGTTGCTAGACGCTTGGTGTGCCAACAGGTGAAAGAGGAACAAAAGAAACCTGGTGGGTTGGTTCACCCATTGGAAGTTCCGCAATGGAAGTGGGATAGCGTCTCGATGGATTTTATTGATGGGTTACCCAGATCGAGGAAGGGTAATACGGGAATTTGGGTTGTAGTAGACAGACTTACTAAGAGTGCCCATTTTATACCCGTGAAGAGCAAGAGGACTGCTCCATGGCTAGCTTCAGTTTATCTTCGAGAGATAGTTCGATTGCATGGGGTACCCTCTAGCATAGTGAGTGATCGAGATCCTATCTTCACTAGCGAGTTTTGGAGGAGTTTGCAAGAAGCAGTGGGGACTCAATTGTGTTTGAGCACCGCATATCATCCTTAGACGGACGGCCAGACCGAGAGGGTGAATCGTGTTCTGGAAGACCTTTTGAGGCTCTGTATCTTAGATTTTGGAGGTACATGGGAAGAGCATCTTCCATTGGTAGAGTTCGCGTATAATAACAGCTTTCAGTCCAGTATTGGTATGGCTCCTTTCGAAGCTCTTTACGGAAGGCCTTGTCGATCACCTACATGTTGGTGGGAATCTAAGGATAAGATCTTGCTTGGGCCTGATATGGTTAGAGAGACTTCGGAAAAGATTGATTTAATTCGAAGAAGGATGAAAGCGGCGCAAGAAAGACAGAAATCTTATGCGGATAAGAGGAGGACGGATCTGGAGTCTGATGTTGGGGACATGGTCTTTGTCAAAGTATCTCCATTACGGAATGTTGTTCGCTTTGGGTCCGTTGGGAAGTTAGCACCAAGATTTGTTGGGCCGTTTCCTATTAAGGAAAGGATTGGACGGATGGCATATAGAGTGGATTTACCCGAGAGACTTAGTGGGGTACATGACGTATTCCATGTGTCACATTTGAGGAAGTGCCTACATGAGACCGCAGAGGTGGTAGAGCCGAGCTTGCTTAGAGAAGTGGAGGTAGAGCGTGATGCGACTATTCGACGAGCTCCTACCCGCATCCTTGGGTCAGAGATTAGGAAGTTGAGGAACAGAGAGGTGCGACTAGTCAAAGTGCAATGGGGAGAGGATGAGAGCAATGCTACTTGGGAGACAGAAGCGAAGATGCGTTCACTATACCCATTCCTTTTTGAGGGTATGTCTTTTAACTTCTCCTTTATCGTTTGTCTAGTACTTATCTTATCTTTAGTATGCCCTCTCATCAGTACCTTTGACCTTTAGATAGGGTAAACCTATGGTTGAAACATGTGTTTGAGACATGTTATGTTTGATGGATGCGTGTGGATGCAAGTGGTTGCTAGTGGTTGCTCGTGGATGCATATACACACTCTAGGCACTAGATCGGCTCAGTCACTTCATATTACATATTGCATATAATTGTGTGTAGGTAGCTATATTAATGGATGTATAATGGTTGTGCTATCATATGGATGATGCATTTTGGTGAATGATTGTGCACTCATGTAGAAATAGTATGTGTCGATAGGGTTCTTTCGCATACATATTGGATGCATGGCACTATCATGGTTTGCATTAAGGAGGTCAGCTGAATCAGTAGACCGCCTGATTTTGCATTAGACAGGGAACATATACACACACTCCTTGCATATGTTCATACAGCATTAGAAACTCTAAGGACAATGGATGCCAGTGTTTGATGGTTTAGTAGATGGTTATTTGGTTGGTAGGATACGTTCTTCTTGACTTAGAGATTTCGGGGACGAAATCCTTTAGTAGGGGAGAATGTAACACCCCGTATGTTGAATAACTTGCTATAATATAAAACAGGGCAGAATTAAATTTTACAATCTGAATCAGGGGAAATGGGCTATGCCATTGCGTTCGTCTCAGAAAAATACGCGAAATAGAGTCCGAGTTTTCGAAAATCGGAGTCCGTATGACCCAGTTAAGGCCCGAAGAAGTTTCAGAAAATTTAAAACAGATTTTAAAAACAAAAATTTCAAATTTCAGAAGTGGCGGGAAAATTCCCGCCAGACTCGGGGAGTCGACCTGGGGGTCGACAGGGGTATTGACCTGCCCACCAGGTCGACTAGGGTGTCGACCCTAGTGTCGACCTGGGGGTCGACCTCCCTGGTCGAGCCCAGGTGACCTGGGTGCACCAGTTTGGCTTTTGGGCTGTGTTTTGGTGGCGAGGACGAGATCTGACGGCTCAATCTGATTTAGGGTTAATCTAATGGCCTAAAACACCTAACTACTCTATAAATACACCCTAAGACTACCCTAATTCATACTAAAATAGATACAACACCGTTATGCCGTCAAAATGCAACTTGAAGGAGCCTCCATCAAATTAAAGAGGAAGATAGCTTCTCAAATCAACTACTAATCAACTCTAGCAACTTAATCTTCTTCTTAGGAGTGCTAATCAACAAGTTGTGAGTTTTCTATAGCCTTAATAACCAATTGTTGAAATGATTATGATAGGATATATTGAGGTTATGGCTATGAATGTGGATCAATGCAAGATTATGTTATCATATGTTATGTGTTTGTGATGTTATGCAAGTTATGCAAGTCATGTGTTATGTGTTCATGATGTTATGCAAGTTATGCAAGTCATATGCTATGTGATCATGATGTTATGCAAGTTATGCAAGTTATATGCTACATGTTCATGATGTTATGCAAGTTATGCAAGTCATATGCTACATGTTCATGATGTTATGCAAGTTATGCAAGCTATATGCTATATGATCATGATGTTATGCAAGTTATGCAAGTGTTAGGCTATGTGTTCATGATGCTAGTTGCTATGATAAACATTGATCCATTATGACACCATGATTATGCAAGTTTGGTGTATGATTATATGCAAGTTCATATATGATATGTTATGCAAGTTTGGTGTTTGATTATATGCAAGTTCATATATGACATGTTATGCAAGTTTGGTGTTTGATTATATGCAAGTAACATGTGCAAGTTTACACCTTAGTATGATATGCATACATATGCAAGTTAACCCCTTTGTATGTCATACATACATATGCAAGTTTACCCCTTTGAATGACATAAGAAACTTATGCAAGTTAACCTCTTTATGACATATGCGATTCATGCAAGTTTGGGTTGATTATTTATGCTAGTTGGGTTTGATGCTATATGCATGTCGACACCTTTAAACCCATGTTGATGATAATGTTATGCAAGTTGAACCCATTGTATTTGTGATGAATCTTCCCTTTTATGTCATGTTAGCGAATTACGTGGGGAACGATGGGGTTAATATACATGTTAATGAAATGGTGTGAAGTAGGTATGATTAAGCATACCATAAAATGGATGGACATAATTGAGTCAATATTGTACATCGTTAAAATTGGAATTAATTAGGGAAAATTAATTCGAAATATGGGGGTGATTAATTAGGTGTAATTAATCGACTAAGACACGAGGTTGGACCCTTTTGTAGCATAAGACTGCTCGGAACCGACCGGCAAATCCAGCGGCTACAAATGATTGGCCTAATGTGAGAGGTCTTAGGCACAAACTAAATACGTGACAAGTGTAAAGACACGAGGTTAGACTCGGTTATGGCGTAAAACTGCCCGGACCCAACCGTCAAATCCAGCTGCCATAAAAGATAGTCTAATGTGAGAGATCTTACAACGATTACGTTCTTAATCAATTAAGAAACACTTAACCAGATAAGCATGTAGTGGGGCATGAGGGGTTAATTGGGTGCCTTGGGATGCATGTGGAAATCAAGTAAGTGCCTTTGGTGGCATGTGGAAATCTAGTGGGTTGCCTTGGGTGGCAATAGAAAATACGATTAGAATACTTAACCAAGTGGAAACATGTAATTAAAACATGATTAAAGGGTTAAGTGGGATGCACTAGATAAAGGGACAAGCTTAGGTGGGTAGCTTGTGGGGGCCCATTTCACCCAGTAACCCATATGTATCTTATTGGGCTCGACCCATGTCGAGGACGGGACACGCGTACTGGGCTTGACTATAAGCGGCCAAAACGGGTTAGCGGTGGCAACGCAAGTCCAATGGGATTCATATGCGTGTGTGGACCCGGGCTGGTAGGTAAGACGTTGTTGCATCGTGTAGGTATAAGCCGTGCACCGTTGATTGTATCGGGTTGCCACTTTGGGGAGTGATACACCCCACTGTGGGGCCAGCACGGGTATCTACGGTAGGGAGCCGATCATTTGGGGAGTAGTAGGTACACCTAGTGGAGATAGGGGCAGACGGCACCTATGTAGTCAGCTAGGGGTACACGAAACTACTGGGTAAATTTTCTAAGTCCTTGGGTGGGATCAACCTTTAAGTAGGAATGACTGGTGTGGTGCAGTTAGTAATTACCCTTGGGTGGGTAGATGCGTCTTTACCGTTATCTTAGTTCATCCTATGTCTAGTTGGCTACATAGTGTAGTCATTTATCCCCAGTCATCCCGTACCAAGTTTATATCATACCCTAATTACTTTAATGATTGTGTTGTTAAAGTTATAGGGCTCACTCAGACTTATGTCTGACCCCGTTTTCTTTTATCTTTTCCCCCTCAGGTCCTCAGGTTGGGCCTAGCACTAGTGGGCTTTGATCAGATTTCTTTATCTATCTCTTGGAGCTTGGACCGTGATGTAAAGCCCAGCTTATCTTTTCTATTATGGCTATTGTTTATATAGTGGGATTATGTACTTATGTTTTTATCAGGATGGATATTTAGTACTTGACTCTTTATGGTGTTGTAACTAAACATGTTTACCTTCTGCTGCAATGAAATGATGTTTTAGATTTCAAGTATTTATATCTGTCTTGTTGTAATTTTTCTGTTCTATACTCACTTAAAATGCTCCACCGAAGTTAAGGCATTCCCTTAGTGAGTGACCTTAGCGGGTGTGGGGTGTTTTAGAAGCCTTAACCATATTGCCACTTAGGCATGCCATATAGGCAATTCACTCCATGCGATTGATATCCATCGATATATAACCCTGAGCTCGTACGTCTCAGAGAAGGGCGTTAAGCAAGAGAACAAATTCTCCGCCGCCAAACAGATATATTTTAATAGAAATCAATCACACAGAATAAAATCCATTGTCAGACATACAGTCCATTTACAAGTCCGTTTTGGGTCTGAACGAAACCGGAGGCACCTTGTACCTCGCATATCCATCGATCTCCAAGTACGTCTGGACGATCACCAACTGATTCCCTCCTCTTGGGTGTACAGCCCAATCAAGATCATCAGTAATCACCCAAACGATGTGAAGACCTCCGGTCTTCGACCACCATCTTCATCCTTGACACCATGTCGAATCAGTTATTCAGAATGGGATAAACCTGGTCTTTCTGAATAACTCGCGTATATAATAAACAGGTGTTACACAAACACAACATACGCTTCATTCCAATTCAGAATATTCTTTTATTCAAATATTCTTATACTTTGGGAAAGGTTCCCATTAATTTTATCAAAGATAAATTCTTTAAATTTATTCTTTAATCTTCCTTTGATTATCAATTCAAAATAGTCGGGATTAGCGAACCACACCGCAGTAATCATTTATTTTATTTCCCAGTCCCAACCTATCCATCCGATGAAGTAAAACTAGTCATACTTCATATCTAACACCATGGTGTTATCAGTAAATTTAATTACCATTTCACGTTCAAATCTAATTAAAGATTTAACTATCGCCTGGAGCAAAACTGGTGATACTCCATTCTCGATCACTTTAATCTAATTAAAGATTCATTAAAACTCCACTTAGTTTTAATCTTCCCAAAAATCAATATCCTGTCTTTAACTGGGTTAAAGAACCAATGTCATCTAAAACACGGTTCACGATAAACCCAAAATCACATTCCATTGATTATCGGGTTAAAGAACAAGTGTTATTTAAAACACCGTTCACGACAAACCCAAAAATAAATTCCAATTCAATTCCAATTAAATACCATTTAATTGGTACACCTCATTAAATCAAAATGAAAATATTTAATCCTTTTCTCAACTGGGTTTAAGGACAGTGCTAATGAAGACACCATTCACGACAAACCCAAATCACATTTGATATTAAATACAAGGCTATGAATAGAAAATATATCGGCTTATATTCAATATCAAATTCTACGACCAACAAATATCGTATTGGAAATAATGATATAAATATGTCTTTCAAATTCCCATAACAATATCTGTATCATCACGAAATCCAACAACGAAATATTCCAAAGACAATTACGATTCAAATACATTCCAATTTAATTATTGGAAATTCTGGTTATTTTCAAAACCATTTCAAATCCACTTTATTTATTTCAGAAATAAATGGTTTTTAATTCTAGTTCAAAACTAGTTCATTTCGATAAAAAAAAAATCTACTTTTATCTTTTCAAATATGGAAATTTTCATCCCAATTCTTCTCAAATCATTTCTTATGATTTAACACAAATTATCACTATTTTGAATAATTTTATCAAGGCCCGTACAGTCGATTTCCATCAACGGCCATCGAACTGCACTTACAACGACCTTTTCTGAATTTGATTTGGACATAATTCCAAATCCAACCGTTAGATGTCAAATCTCTAATATTCGTTAGAAAGCTCTTTTCGATACAAACCCAACGGTTCCGGTTTTAGAGAATCCGACGGTCGGATCTCTCGTAATATCCATTCAAAGTCAATGGTCGAAATTCGCGAACTGCCGCGGCGCAGCGCATTCTATTCAGGCCATTATGTATATTTAATATCTATATTATATATATTTCATCGATTTCCTTTCAAAACGAATTTTTTAAATTGTTTTAAATTCATTTTCAAAACGAATTCAACTTCATATTCAATTTCTAATCAAAATTGAATATTCCACATCATGAATCTATAAATGACAATATTTTCAAAATGTTATATTTTGAAATCACTTCCTTTTCTTTATTCATTAAAAAAAATGAACAAAATCGATATAAATATCATTCACGTCAAAATGGCATCAATCTAATCAACACGGCTTTTATTCAACACATGAATATTTATTCTATTCAACACATGAATGTTTATTCTATTCAACACATGAATCTTTATTCTATTCAGCACATGAATTTATTTTCAATTCAACACATGAATTTATTTTCAATTCAACACATGAATTTATTTTCAATTCAACACATGAATTTATTTTCTATATTGGAATGAGGCCCAATCAATTACCATATAATGTTAATTATATGGATTTTCTACAACACATGTACATAATAGCAACGATAAATAATCAACCATCATCCAAAGTGCACCACACCACTGCATAAGCATTAAATATAAATATTAGCGCTTACACAGTCTGTCAACCCATCGATTGACATACAACTAAACAATCAAGATTAGTGTACATCAAATATCATCCCAATACCCGTGTGGGGTTTCAAATCAACAAACACACATTTTATTTGTGCAGTTGGGCGATGTGTGAAATTTATCATCCCAATCAATACCAGTCAAATCAGTGTATATAAACAAATCGTCCGATTTGTTTATAAATATTTATTTTATATACATCTTGAAAATTATATTTTTAACTATGAAATATTTTCTATTATGAAATATTTTATTTCATTTCACATCACACAATCAAATTTCACAATACAGCAATCATACAAACAAGTCATCCATGGTCTGTGGACGACGGGTGTTGGGTGCTACTAAACATCGTCTGCATCCGAGTATATATTTCAAACTAGAAATAAATTAAAAGTGAGGAGTTCTCACCGAGAAGTTAAATCAAATGCCACGACTCTTCTTATGTAGAAATCTTTGTCGTGCTCGCTTTCTGTCACTTTCATGGTCCATAGCCACTACATATATAAAAATCACATTTTTATATTGTTGCTATGTATATAAAAATCACATTTTTATATTGTTGCTATGTATATAAAAAATCACATTTTTATATTCTCTATTATATAAAAATCATATTTCTATAATTCTAATCATATAATAAAATTATATTTCTACTTCATATATTTTTACAATGCTTCTTCCTATATAAAAATTATATTTTTATATTTCTAATTCTTATATAAAGATCGAATCTTTACCATCTATATAATATAAAAATCCGACCTTTTCTATTTCTACTATATAAAAATCGCATCTTTATTATTTCTACTATATAAAAATCGTATCTTTATTATTTCTACTATATAAAAATGACTTCTTTACTATTTCTACTATATAAAAATCACCTCTTTACTATTTCTACTATATAAAATCACCTCTTTACTATTTCTACTATATAAAAAGCATCTCTTTTTTTTCTGAAATTATCTATGTATAAAAACTTGTTTTTATTTTGAAATATAATAAAAGTAAACATAAATAAAAATAAAAAACTCACATTGGCGTGGTTGGTGGTCAGAGGGGGGTTGCGTTGGACATCAGCAGGGGAGGGGAGGCCTTGGCGCGATCGCAGGAGGGGTCCGGCGGGCAGAACGAGGTGGGCGGCAGATTTAAAGGGGGGTTTGGGGGTGCGGTCGATTTGAGGAAGGAGGAGAGAGGAACGGCGGCAGGGGAGAAGGAGGGTGCGTCACCTTGAGGCGGCGGTGAAGTAATCGGAGGGGGGGGCAACGGCTGTGAATCGCGCTCCCCCCTTTTTATTCTTCGATGGATTCTGAAGTGATTTCGAACGGGGGGGCTTAAGAGATAATAGAGTTTTTTTTATTTAATTTCAAAAAGAAACTTTTTATTTTGAACTCAAAATCAAGCCCACCGACTATCGTTCATAGCTAATTACCCCCATTCCGAACACAATGGGATATGTATCGTAGGCTGATTCGACCGTTTCTATCAGTTTTCGTCAAAATCCAAATATAACTCTATATATTGAATTTGAACGCACATTTCAATTTAATGGGGCCACATACGGACTTTAAAAATTCCTGAAAAATATTTTCTAGCTTCATATTGACGATACGGTCCTAACAAAACTGATTTCGTCAAATTCTGAGACCGTTTGAAAAACGGTCATTTTCCAGTCGATTAAAATCAACTAAAACTGGTCAAATGCATTTTCTTTTGCCACGCTCACATATTGATTCAAAAAGTTATGAATTTTGGAATCTAGCAATAACTTGACATCCCGGACCCAACAAAAGTGGTTTCGTCGAAAACCGAGGTCATTTGCAAAATTTCCATTTTTAATGGCTCAAAATTCCATAGCGACTATTCTGAATTTTCAACTGGACGTAACTTTTGATTCCTGATATAAAATTTTGATTTTCCAGATTCTTGGGAAGATATTCTCAATTAGATTCAAATATTTTTGGTTTCACTAAAATCCGGTTTATTTTGCACCCGGTACATTCATTTGAAATTTGAAATCGAATTATCGAACTACTGTGCCATTTCCAATTCCTTTTATATATATAAATAAATATTTATATTCTAACGGCGATCTATATAATATATACGTTCAAATTCTATTCAAAATAAATTTCTCGTCGATATTATTTAAAAAAATTCATTTTAAATATTCAAAATTCACTAAAATTGCCAAAATAAACATTTTAAATTGGCTCAGATTTCCGGGTTATTACATTTGTTGTCATATTCATGCGATGTATGAAATCCATATAACCAAAATTATATGGTAACTGATTGAGTCACCTTCCGATTCAGGATTCCTTTTACAATAAAGAATAATTTTAAATAAGGACTATTTTAAAACAAGAACATTGTAATATAAAGAATATTTTATGTAATGAATATTTTAAAATAATATTCAACGAAGAATAAATTGATGATTTCTTTATCCGTTTTGGATGGACAATGAAAAAATATATTTTTATCAAAATGAACTAGTTATTTACTAGAATAAATCTTTTATATTAAAATTTAATGAAGTCTTCTAATGTCCGTTTTGGGTTGTCGTGGATGGTGTCTTAAATAACACTGTTCTTAAACCCCGTATGTAAGAATAAATCTTTTAATTAAGATTATTAGAGTTTCAAATTACATTTAGTAATTGGAATAAAATGATATGTAAATTGGGTTTACTATGGACTGTGTTTTAAACGACATTAGTTCTTTAACCCGAATAACAATGAAAATATGATTTAGAATTTATAAATCTGTTTATTAAGATTTAAAAAGAAATTTTCCATAGTTAAGTTTTCCAAATCAATATTTTAAATTGGAATTGAGTGGAAATTCGATTTGATAATAATCTACATAGGCTTCTGTAAAAGAAGACTACTATTATATATGGAATTTAAAAGGCTTTGCCGTTATTCCATTTATATTATTAGTCTGATACGAAAATTTATATCGACTATATATTGATTTGATTTCTGTGAAAATTCCATATTTAATGGAAGATGATTTTGGGTTTATCGTGAACAATGTTCTAAACGACATTAGTTCTTTAACCCCGTTAAAGTCAAGATTTGAGAATAAATTTAAAAGAATTTATCTTTGATGAATTGATGGGATCATTTCCCCATCGATATGAATATTTTATTAAAAGAATGTTCTGAATTGGAAAGAGGCATATGATGTGTCTTTATAACACCTGATTTTTAATTATAAAATACGTGAGTTATTCGGAAAGACCGGTTTTAACCCATTCTGAATAATTACTACGACGATTAAGAGTTAAAGATGAAGACGGTGGATGAAGACCGACGATCTTTACATCGAATGGCGACTACTGATGTCCGGCATTGGGTAGCTCCCAGTAAAGGGTTAAAGTGGTAGTTTATCTGGACGTACTTGATGATTGTCCGGATATGCGAGCACCTCACTTCTATATTAGACATACGGGACGAGTAATAAGGTATCTCCGGTTTCGTCCAGACCCAGAACGGACTTGTAAATGGATGTATGTCTGACATTGAATTTCATTCCATGTAATTAAATTGATTTCTATTAAATATATATCTGTGGTGGCGGAGAATTTATTCTCTTACTTAACACCCTTCTCTGAGACGTACGAGCTCAGAGGTAATATATTGGTAGTTATCAATTGCATGGCGTGAATTGTCAATGTGGCATGCCAAGATGCAAAGGATCGAGGCTTTTGTTGAAAAGCAGAGTCTTGTGGTTGATGATCAACGCACGGCCTATTTATGTGTAGCTTTGTGTATAACGTTACCTCGTGAGCCTCACATTTCGGTAAGAGTCAGAAACAAAGCAAGGAAATGCAGGGAGTGCGCACGTTTCTTTCTAACTAGAACTGGTGTCAGCGACTTACCAGCCCTGACATTTTACTTATGTGGATGATGGAATTTTCGAGGCCTCGGATTTATTTGGTCGCCATTGGTTGTATTATAGGTTCAATAAGACCGGGAAGCGTGTGTTTAGGCATAACTAATCCACAAACGATATTTATGGACCGACCCTACTGTATCCAAGGGTTGCCCGTAGGTGTGATCATGAGACATTGCTAGAGTGTCTCGAATCAGTAAGGAGATCATTCCTAGCCTTGACTCTTGATGGAAACCTAATTTCCAATACGACATCATGTAGTTTTGATTGTAGAACTAGTATGGTGACATAGTATATGGTAGCTATGTCGTCTATGATTAACACATTATGATTGAAATGTTTTTGAAACATATATAAACTAATAATAATATTAAATCTGTTTTATCGTATCAAGCATTTTTGACCATTATAAGGTAAAACTTTATCCTCCGGCTTGCGTTGCATTGTGTGATGGGACCTGAGTCTTATAATGGTTTCATTTTTTCTAAAAAGCATTGCGTTGTTTTAAATGATTTACTTTATTTATGCACTGGCAATCCAATAGAGTAAACATGTTCCGCATTAGCAGCGTGGTCCTGTGATTAGCCTTATTATTAGATAAGTTAAGTAAAGATTTCTCATACCAGTCCCATGACTGACCCGGAGTTTGTTTCACTTTGCAAACTCGGGTGCCTTCTTTTCTACACTGGAGGTCGAGTAGCTTATTTTGCAGATATATTGAGCACGATTCTGGATCAAAGCTTAGAGCTGTATCCAGAGCATTGGTAGTCTTCCGCTGTGTTAATTTAATTGTTTCGCTGCAGTATATTACATTTATTGCAATTTAATCTTCCGCTATTTTATTTCGATGTACTCTGATATTCTGTACTCTAATGTAATATTAATGTAATGTTTATAAAAGTATTCTGTTATTTGTTCTAATGTGTTGTACCCAGAGTTAACATATTCGAGTTTTGAACGGTCTTGTTCGATTTCGCGATCGATTAGGTCCTGGCGAAATCTGTATCGTTACAATGGAGTTTTACCTTATAATGGTCAAATATACTTGATACACATAAAATAAAAATCATTTGATATTACCATAAGTGCATAGTGTAGAAAACAATTTCGAATAATAATGCATCAATCTTAGACGCATAATTCCATATTTTATGTCGCTATATAGGTTTACAGCTCAAACCCAAAAGTTGCTTACAGAAATTGGATTCCATCTATGAGTCAAGGCAAGGGATCTTCCTCGCCGGTTTTGGATCACCTCTACCAAGATTTCCAGGATCATACCTATGGGCAACCCTTGGTTAGTGCGAGGGTCGGTCCACACCAAACGTTTGTGGATTATTTATCCCTAAACAATACGTTTCCTAGTTCTATAGGACCTTCAACCTGGTTAGTACGTCGGCCATATGAGCCTTTTAGTCAGCTCCATATCCAAGGCACCTCGTAATCCATCATCTACATAAGTAAAAATGTCTGGACTCCATACCATGACATCACCCATAGCTAGAAAGAAACGCGTGTTCTACCTGAGGTCCTTATCCTGTTGTTGACACACACCAGGGTATGAAGCTCATGAATTAATGCTTTACACAAAGTTGTACTAATTAAAGTTGTGCTTTGATCATCATCCACAAGGCCCTGCTTTTCAACAAAAGCCTTAATCATTACATCTCAGCATGTCACATTATCAATCCATACTATACCATTGATTTCCACCAATATATAACCTCTAAGATCCAATGTCTTATATAAGGGTGTTAAGCAAGAGAATAAATTCTCCCCTACCAAACATATATAAGTTTAGCAGAGATCAACGAATACAACGCGAAGTACAATGTCAAACATACAATCCATTTACAAGTTCGTTTTGGGTCTAAACGAAACCGGAGGAACATTATTCCTCATCCCATATGTCCAATACAGGAAAGAGGCCTTCACATATCCGATCGATCTCCAAGCACGTCTGGACGATCACTACTTATTACCTCTACTTGGGTGTACTTTCCAAGTGAGACATCAGCAATAGCCCAAACGATGTGAAGATCTCTGGTCTTCAACCATCGCCTTCATTTTCGACTTTTAATCATCATAACAGTCATTTAGAATGGGTTAAACCCGGTCTTCCTAGATAACTGACACATCTTTATAATCATGTGATAAATACACAAAGATAGCACACATTTCATTCCAATCCAGAATATTCTTTTATTCAAATATTCACATCTTTGGGGAAAGGTTCCCATTAATTTTATCAAAGATAAGTTCTTTAAAACTTATTGTTTAATCCTCCTTTGGATAACATTTTAAAAAGATTTCATTATATCTTTTCACAACTAAAACCTAATTAAGGTTTAAGAACTATTATTCCCAATCTCAACCCATTCATCCCATGGAGCAAAACTGGTGGCACCCCATATTTAACACCCATCATGTTATCAGAATTTAATTACAAATTCACATTCAAATCTAATTAAGGATTTAACTATCGCATGGAGTAAACTGGTAGTACTCCATCTCAAACAATTCTCGAATTTGATAAGTTTAATTATCCTATTCTCAGTTTAATCTAATTAAAGATTCATTAAAACTCCAACTAAATTTTACTCTCAAAAGTCATTAGTTAATGATTATTCAACTTCTGGAAATTAATCTTATCTTTAGTTGGGTTTAAAGAACAAATATCATATAAAAACACCGTTCACAATAAACCCAAAATCGTCTTCCATTTAATATGAAATCTTCACGGAAATATGAACAACTTATAAACGATATAAATTTCCATATCCAACCAACACTATGAGTGTAATAATGGCAAAGCCTTTTAAAATCCATAAATAGTAATGCCTTCATTAATAGAAGCTTATCTCGATTATTATTAATCGAATTTTGTTCTATTCCAATTTAATTAAATAAACTGGAAAACTTCTCCAGGTCTTATTTAAAAATTTTATTCCTTTTATAACTTGGTTTAAGAGCGGTATTGTTTAAGATACCATTCACAACAAACCTAAAATCCAATTTGATATTAAATATAAGATCTTAAATGGAAATCATGTCGACTTATATTCAATACCAAATCCTGAAACTAACAGATATCGTTTTGGAATAGCAATATCAATATCTTCCAAATTCTCGCCACAATATCTGCATAATCATGGAATCCAATATCGAAAATATCCGAAGATAATTTCCATTTCAAATCCATTCCAATTTATTTTTTGAAAAACTTAGGTTATATCAAAACCATTCCTATCCAATTTATTAATTTTAAAACATTGGATTATTACTCTAGTTATCAGCTAGTTCATTTCAATAAAAATATCTTTATCTTTTTGAAACTTGGAATATTTCATCCAAAATCTTTCCAAATAATTTATTATGATTTTTCATAATTTATCCCTATTTTTAATAATTTTATTAAGGCCCTTACAGTCGGTTTCCAATATCAGCCACTAAACTACATCCATGGCGACCTTTTCAAAAACAGATTTGGACATATTTTAAAATCTAACCGTTCAAACATGAATCCCTTATATTCATTTGAAAGATCTTTTCGATAGAACCTAACACTTCCAGTTTTAGGTGAATCCGACGGTCGGACCTCCCGTTACATCAATTCAAAGTTAATGGTCAAAATTCGTGAACGGTCGCTGCGCAAAACATTTTAGTCAAACCATTTAAATATGTATAATATATATCATCGATTTCCATTAAAAACGTATTTTATAAACATTTATAAATTCATTTAAGAACGATTTCACTTACATTTAAATTTTAAATTAAAATTGAACATCTCATATTATTATAATCTCAAAATAATAATATTTTCAAACTGTCAGATTTTGAAATTCAGCTGTAATAACCCGTAAAATGCGAGCCAGTTTAAAATTTTTATTTTGGCAATTTTAGTGAATTTTGAATATTTAAAATAGATTATTTTAAATAAAATCGACGAGAAATTTATTTTGAATGGAATTCGACGTATATATTATATACGTCGTCGTTAGAATATAAATATTTATATATAATTATAAATAGAATTGAAAATGGCGCGGTAGTTCGATAATTCGATTTCAAACTTCAATTGAATGTACCGGGAGCAAAACAATCTGGATTTTAGTGAAACCAAAAACATTAGGATCTAATTGACTATATCTTTCCAACGAAGTTAACAAACTGAGATTTCACTTTATAAATTGAGAGATATGTCCAGTTGAAAATTCTGAATAGTCGCTATGGAATTCAGGCCCTTAAAAATGGACATTTTGCAAACGACCTCGGATTTCGACGAAACCACTTTTGTTAGGTCCGTGATGTCGAGTTATTGCTAGGTTTCAAATTTCATAATTTTTCGAATCAATATGTGAGCGTGGCAAAGGAAAACGTGTTTTGACCATTTCAGTTGATTTTAATCGACTGGAAATTGGCCATTTTTCTAACGGTCTCAGAATTCGACGAAACTAGTTTTGTTAGGACCGTATCGTCAATACGAAGTCAGAAAATATTTTTCTGGAATTTTTCTAGTTAGTATGTGATCCCAGTAATTTGAAATGTACATTTAAAATTCAATATAGTGATTTAAATATAAAATTAACAGAAACTGATTGTAACAATCGAATCAGCTGACGATACATATCCCATTGTGTTCGGAATGGGGGTTGAACGCTATGGACGACAGGCGGTGGACCTCGTTTAGAGGTCATTTGAAAAAGTTGACTTTTTGAATTAAAATAAAATAATTAAATTAATAAAAAAAAAAAAATCTAATCTCTCCCTATTTCACGCTGCCCCCCCCCCCCCCCCCCGATCAAATTCATTTCAGAATCAAAAGAAAAAAAAAAAAAAAAAAAAAGGGGACGAAGGCGACGGGGGGGGAGAGCCGCCGCCGCCACCTCGCGCGCTCCCCTCCGACCAGAGCGCCGCCCCACTCCTCCCTACCTCGAGAAAACCCCCGCCCACCTGACCTCCTGAGCCGCCCGACGCCGCCTAATGACCACCGGCAGCGACGTCCTTCCCCCCCCCCCCCCCCCCCTGCGAGCCACCGCGGCAAGCACCCCGCTTCCCCCCTTGTAAGTTTACTGATTTTTTTTCTTTTTTTTATTTATGTTTAAAACTGTTGTTTTTTTTATTTCTATAGAACTGTTTTTTTATTACTTTAGAACTGTTTTTTTATTTTTAAAACAGATTTTTATTTATTTTTAAAACAGATTTTTATTTATTTTTAAAACAAGATTTTTATTTATTTTTAAAAGAGAAAGATTTAAACTTTAAAAGGTGAAAAGATAGGATTTTTATTTGGTAAAAGATACGATCTTTATATTTTTAAAGTGATAAAAATATGATTTTTATATTTTTAAAGAATTAAAAATATAGTCTTTACTATATAGCGATTATAAAAATATGCTTTATATATTTTTAAAGTAGTAAAAATATAATCTTTTACATTGTAGAAAGATAAAAAAAAAAAAAAAAAAAAAAAAAAAAAAAATCTTTATAGGATAGAGAATATAAAAATATCATCTTTGTGTATGTAGCAAAATAAAAATCTGATTTTTATTTTCTATACGTCGAAATAAAATGCTGATTTTTATAAAGATGAAATCTTTATAGTTAAAAAGGCGAGATCTTTATATATAGAATAATGATGTAAAAATAGAATTTTTATCTATATAGTAGCGGGGTAAAAATAGCATTTTTATCCATATGGCGTGTAAGTAAAAATTTCGATTTTTATATATTGAATAGCGTAGTAAAAATTCGATTTTTTTAATATATGAAGTGATTATAAAAATATGATTCTTAAATTGAAAGTGGATAAATAAAAATGTGATTTTTTATTTTAAAGACATCGAAATATAAAAATGTGATTTTTATATATATAGTGACTACGGGCAACGAAGATGACGAAGATACGATGAAGATGAAGATTTCTATCAAATGAAGTGTCGTGAAGTGGATAGCTATCGGTGAGAACTTCTCACTCTTAATTCTCTTTTTCTAGATATATATATATATACTAGGATGCAGACGGTGCTTATTAGAAGCACCCGACACCCGTCCACATACCATGGACTTGTTTGTTTGGATGTTTGGTGATTGATTGAGATATTGATTTGAATGTGGTTTGTGGTGTGAAAAATCGAATCGATAAATTGATTAGGATTAGACGTGCGCCATTATAAGGCGAAGGAGTAAGGCTAGGTTAGACCCTTACTCCAAATTTTGTGGTTTGCATAACGAAAGTGAATTTGATTGATGTGTGAATGGCGTGGGCCTTCACTAGACCGGGGATAAGGCTAGGCCTTGTCCCGTTTCTAGTATCGTGCCGTTATGCCGCCGAAATTTTCTAAAATATGTTAGAAAAATAAAAATATCATTTTTATTGTGTAAATGAAATGAATAGAAATTCAAGTGTTGAAATAAATACTTTGACGTTAAAAATATATTTTTTTAACGTGAAAGTGAATAAATAAATATTTATAAACAAATCGGCCGATTTGTTTATATACACTGATTTGACTGATATTGATTGGGTCGATAAATTTTACACATCGCCCAACTGCACAAATAAAATCTGTGTTTGATTGTTTGAAACCCCACACGGGTGTTGGGATGAAATTTGAAGTTCACTCATCCTGATTGATCAAATATGTCGATCGGTTGATTGACAGGCTGTTATAAGCGTTAGATATCGATATTTGATGCTTATACAGTGTAGTGCACTTTGGTTGATGATTGATTATTTTTCGACGCTATTATATACATGTGTTGTATGGAATTCATATAATTAACGTTATATGGTGATTGATTGGGCCTCATTCCAATTGGGAAAATAAGGAATATTATAAAAGAAAATTCATGTGTTGAATATAAAAATAGTCATGTGTTGACGATGTGCATGTGTTGAGTGAAATATTTTATATAATCAAAATTACATCTTTATCACATTTAAAATTAGAACTACTTCCCAGTAGAAGTCTAATTGAAAATCAAACGATAGATACCATAGTTTTATAAAATATTTCACATAATAAAAATAGTGATGTGTTGACAGCACTCATGTGTTGAGATTAGTCGTGTGTTGAAAGAAATATAGGTTCATGTGTTGAATTGAATAGAAGTTTTTGAAATATATAAAGCCGTGTGGATTAGAGATGCGCTATTTTGACGTGAACGATATTTATATCGATTTTATTCGTTTTACAACGAATATTGAAAAGTGATTTCAAAACTAAATATTTTGAAATGAAATCCAATTGAATTAGATTAAAATTCGAATTGAATAGGAAGTGAATTTGAATTTGAATAAAATAGAAATGAATTGAATTGAAAACGATTTCGAAATGAATTGAATTGAAAACGATTTCGAAATGAATTGAAAACGAATTCAAATTGAATTGAAAGTGAATTGAAAGTGAATTGAAATGAATTCAAATTGAATTGAAATTTGAATTGAATAGAAATAAATTTTAAAACGAATTTATAGAGAAGAATTCAATTTTGATTTGAATTGAAATGGAAGTTGAAATTGCTTTTGAAACGAATTCAAAACTATTTTTAAAATTCGTTTTAAAAGGAAATCGACGAAATATATATAATATATATATTATATATATATATATATATAATGGCCTGAATAGAACGCGCCGCGCCGCGGTAGTTCGTGAATTTCGACCATTTATTTCAAACGGACATTGCGGGAGATCCGACCGTCGGATTCTCCTAAAACCGGAACCGTTGGGTTCGTATCGAAAAGAGCTTTCCAATGAATATGAGAAATTTGAAATTTAACGGTTGGATTTGGAATTATGTCCAAATCAAATTGGAAAAAGGTCGCTGTAAGTGCAGTTCGATGGCCGTTGTTGGAAATCGACTGTACGGGCCTTGATAAAATTATTAAAAATATCTATAATTTGTGTAAAATTATAATATGTGAATTGGAAAGATTTGGGCTGGAAAATTCCACATTTGAAAAGATAAAAATAGATTTTTATCGAAATGAACTAGTTTTGAACTAGAATTGAAATCAATTTATTTTTAAAATAAATAAATTGAATTTGAAAGTGATTTTGAAAATAATCGATAATTTCCAATACGTGGATTGGACTGGAGTTGAATCGAAATTATCTTCGGGATATTTCGATGTTGGATTTCGTGACTATACAAATATTGTTATGGGGATTTGAAAGATATTTTATATCGTTATTTCCAATACGATATTTGTTGGTTTCAGAATTTGATATTGAATATAAGCCGATATATTTTCTATTCAGAGCCTTGTATTTAATATCAAATGTGATTTGGTTTGTCGTGAATCGTGTTTTGATGACATTGGTTCTTTAACCCAGTTAAAGGCAGGATATTGATTTTGAAAAGATTAAAACTAAGTGGAGTTTTAATGAATCTTTAATTAGATTGAAAAGTGAATTGATAATTTAAATTATCAAATCTGAAAGGTGATCGAGAGTGGAGTACCACCAGTTTTGCTCCAATGCGATAGTTGAATCTTTAATTAGATTTGAACGTGAAATGGTAATTAATTTTACCGATAACACAGTGGTGTTAGTTGTGGAGTATTACCAGTTTTCTCCATGGGATATAGGTTGGGATTGGGAAATAAAATAAATAATTACTTCGGTGTAGCTCGTTAATCCCGACTAGTTGAAATGATATCCAAAGGAGGATTAAAGAATAAATTTAGAAGAATTTATCTTGGATAAAATTAATGGGAACCTTTCCCTAAGAATGTGATTTTGTGAATAAAAGAATATTCTGAATTGGAATGAGGCGTTTGTTGTGTTTGTGTAACATTCGTTTATTATATACGTGGGTTATTCAGAAAGGCCGGGTTTATACCCATTCTGAATAACCGATTCGACGAGATGTCGAAGATGAAGACGGTGGTTGAAGACCGGAAGTCTTCACATCGTTTGGGTGATTACTGACGATCTTGATTGGGCTGTACACCCAAGATGAGGGAAACAGTCGGTGATCGTCCAGACATACTTGGAGATCGATGGATATGCGAGGAAAGTGCCTCCGGTTTCGTTCAGACCCAGAACGGACTTGTAAATGGACTGTGTGTCTGACATTGGATTTTATTCCGTGTGATTGATCTCTATTAAATATATATCTGTTTGGCGGCGGAGAATTTATTCTCTTGCTTAACGCCCTTCTCTGAGACGTACGAGCTCAGGGGTTATATATTGATGGATATCAAACGCATGGAGTGAGTTGCCTGTGTGGCATGCGTAAGTGGCAATTGATTAGGGCTTCTGTTGAAAAGCAAAGTCTTGTGGTTGATGATCAAAGCACGGCCTGTGTGGCGTAGCTTTGTGTATAACGTGAATTCGCGAGCCTCACACCTCGGTATGAGTCAAAAACGGGAGACGGACCGCTGGGAGAGCACGACGTTTCTTTCTAGCTAGGGTGGTGTCAGTGACCTACCAGCCCTGACATTTATATACTTTTCACCTGTGTGGTTGTTGGATACGAGGCGCCTCGGATATAGGTCTGTAAGGACCGGGAAACGTGTGTTCAGGAATTGCCAATCCTCAAAAGTAAGAGAGGACCGGCCCAGCCGATTCCAAGGATCATAGTGGGGTCCTGAGGCATTTGCTAGAGTGTCTCGAACGCGGAGAGGAGCTTGCCCCTTGCCTCGGCTCATGACGAAAATCCAATTTCCAATACGTGATAGTGCGGTTTTAATTGTAGAACCTAGTATGGCGACATAGTGGTATGGGTCATTAATGCCGCCTATGATTGATATTTATGATTGAAATTGTTTTGACACTATACACTTATTATAGTATCAAATAATGTGTTTTAAACGTATCAAGCATGCTTTGGCTGTTATAAGGTAAAAACCCTATCCTCCGGCTTGCGTTGCATTGTGTGATGGGACCTGGGTCTTATAACAGCTTCATTCTTCTTTATTTAGCATTACGCTGTTTGTTTTATGCACTGGTATTCTTGGGAGGAAACCCGTTCCGTGTTATACGGCGTGGTCCCTTGATTTACCGAACTTTAAAATAAAGATTAATAACTGTTTTAGTTCTCACACCAGTCACATGACTGACCTGGAGTTTATTGTTTTAACCTAAACTCTGGGTGCCCCTATTTTCCGCACGGGCAGCTAGTAGTTTTGGTTTTGCAGATTTATATTCACAGGGTCCTGATTTACAGCTGGAACGATGCTCGGAAAGCTCTGTATCCGTGTATCACTTCTAGTCGTGCTTTTGTATTATTTTCCGCTGCTATGTCATTTATTGTAATCTCTGATATTTATCGAATGTAATTTATTCATTTATACTCTGTATATTCTTGTATCTGATGGAATTGTTGTAATAACAATGAAATGTTCTTCAGTATGCGCTCATTTGTGTGTTGTTCTCAAATTCTATCCGTGCTTTCCTTCACGGGGAAGTTCGGGTCGTCTCAGTTTGGTATCAGAGCTTTGGTTTACAGAGCTCGAGAACAAGACACATTAGAACCATACGAAAGAATTCATCAGATATTGGATTAGTAATATCCAATTAGAATGACTCGTTAGAGATAGGATCAGTAGTATCCTAGAACGAGTGTGAAGAGTATATTTTTCAAATGAAAACAATTTTGTTTTGAAATTTAAATCGTCTTACACGTATTTGAATATTTGTTTATTTTGAATATGGACAATCGAGTATATATAGATTTCGCGTATACGCGTCATGAACGTATATTCGAAGTTTTAATATACTGGGTAGATATAGAATCACATTCTAGACACCCGGAGATGGTTCTGATGATTGATATATCATCATCAGAATTTATGTTCGTGTTTCGAAGGTGTGATTTCTATATATTTCCATTAGACTGGTGTGAGAACCAAACTTATATAGTTAGAACACTTTGTTGTGAATTGGCATCAAAACATGATTTTTGTATATGTATCAAATTATGAATTTGAAACTCTAATTCACTAATTGATTGATGTTTGTGTTGTTTGTTTATTTGTTTGCTAATTTTTAACCATTTAGCCTAATTGAATCAAATATTGAACTATATTGAAAATTGGTCGCATTTGCTTGCATATACATATACTTACTTTGAACAGGTCATAGCAAGGAGGCTAGAGCCAAAGAATAAAATTTGTTTGCCCGACAAATAGGTACATGTTTACTACATAATTTCCTGTTTTGTTTGGGTGATGATGATTTTGTGAGCCTATTGGCTAGCCGCTTGGCTTTTTCTTTTTCTTTTTGAGATCTGAAGGACCGGGGAAGCTATTTGAAATTCCCCGATGCTCCCATTGCAGGGGAGGTTATGGCGAAATTTTTCGAAAATTTAGGGTGTTAGCCAAATTTTTGAAAATTTGAAAATTCTCAGAAACTGAAAAGTTGGAGAATGGAAGCCAGATCGAACGTAGAGTTGATTAATCAAACCACTTTCGACTTTGTTCCTTTTCGGGGACGAAAAGTTTTAAGTGGGGGAGATTGTAATAACCCGTAAAATGCGAGCCAGTTTAAAATTTTTATTTTGGCAATTTTAGTGAATTTTGAATATTTAAAATAGATTATTTTAAATAAAATCGACGAGAAATTTATTTTGAATGGAATTCGACGTATATATTATATACGTCGTCGTTAGAATATAAATATTTATATATAATTATAAATAGAATTGAAAATGGCGCGGTAGTTCGATAATTCGATTTCAAACTTCAATTGAATGTACCGGGAGCAAAACAATCTGGATTTTAGTGAAACCAAAAACATTAGGATCTAATTGACTATATCTTTCCAACGAAGTTAACAAACTGAGATTTCACTTTATAAATTGAGAGATATGTCCAGTTGAAAATTCTGAATAGTCGCTATGGAATTCAGGCCCTTAAAAATGGACATTTTGCAAACGACCTCGGATTTCGACGAAACCACTTTTGTTAGGTCCGTGATGTCGAGTTATTGCTAGGTTTCAAATTTCATAATTTTTCGAATCAATATGTGAGCGTGGCAAAGGAAAACGTGTTTTGACCATTTCAGTTGATTTTAATCGACTGGAAATTGGCCATTTTTCTAACGGTCTCAGAATTCGACGAAACTAGTTTTGTTAGGACCGTATCGTCAATACGAAGTCAGAAAATATTTTTCTGGAATTTTTCTAGTTAGTATGTGATCCCAGTAATTTGAAATGTACATTTAAAATTCAATATAGTGATTTAAATATAAAATTAACAGAAACTGATTGTAACAATCGAATCAGCTGACGATACATATCCCATTGTGTTCGGAATGGGGGTTGAACGCTATGGACGACAGGCGGTGGACCTCGTTTAGAGGTCATTTGAAAAAGTTGACTTTTTGAATTAAAATAAAATAATTAAATTAATAAAAAAAAAAAAATCTAATCTCTCCCTATTTCACGCTGGCCCCCCCCCCGATCAAATTCATTTCAGAATCAAAAGAAAAAAAAAAAAAAAAAAAAAGGGGACGAAGGCGACGGGGGGGGAGAGCCGCCGCCGCCACCTCGCGCGCTCTCCTCCGACCAGAGCGCCGCCCCACTCCTCCCTACCTCGAGAAAACCCCCGCCCACCTGACCTCCTGAGCCGCCCGACGCCGCCTAATGACCACCGGCAGCGACGTCCTTCCCCCCCCCCCCCCTGCGAGCCACCGCGGCAAGCACCCCGCTTCCCCCCTTGTAAGTTTACTGATTTTTTTTCTTTTTTTTTATTTATGTTTAAAACTGTTGTTTTTTTTATTTCTATAGAACTGTTTTTTTATTACTTTAGAACTGTTTTTTTTATTTTTAAAACAGATTTTTATTTATTTTTAAAACAGATTTTTATTTATTTTTAAAACAAGATTTTTATTTATTTTTAAAAGAGAAAGATTTAAACTTTAAAAGGTGAAAAGATAGGATTTTTATTTGGTAAAAGATACGATCTTTATATTTTTAAAGTGATAAAAATATGATTTTTATATTTTTAAAGAATTAAAAATATAGTCTTTACTATATAGCGATTATAAAAATATGCTTTATATATTTTTAAAGTAGTAAAAATATAATCTTTTACATTGTAGAAAGATAAAAAAAAAAAAAAAAAAAAAAAAAAAAAAAAATCTTTATAGGATAGAGAATATAAAAATATCATCTTTGTGTATGTAGCAAAATAAAAATCTGATTTTTATTTTCTATACGTCGAAATAAAATGCTGATTTTTATAAAGATGAAATCTTTATAGTTAAAAAGGCGAGATCTTTATATATAGAATAATGATGTAAAAATAGAATTTTTATCTATATAGTAGCGGGGTAAAAATAGCATTTTTATCCATATGGCGTGTAAGTAAAAATTTCGATTTTTATATATTGAATAGCGTAGTAAAAATTCGATTTTTTTAATATATGAAGTGATTATAAAAATATGATTCTTAAATTGAAAGTGGATAAATAAAAATGTGATTTTTTATTTTAAAGACATCGAAATATAAAAATGTGATTTTTATATATATAGTGACTACGGGCAACGAAGATGACGAAGATACAATGAAGATGAAGATTTCTATCAAATGAAGTGTCGTGAAGTGGATAGCTATCGGTGAGAACTTCTCACTCTTAATTCTCTTTTTCTAGATATATATATATATACTAGGATGCAGACGGTGCTTATTAGAAGCACCCGACACCCGTCCACATACCATGGACTTGTTTGTTTGGATGTTTGGTGATTGATTGAGATATTGATTTGAATGTGGTTTGTGGTGTGAAAAATCGAATCGATAAATTGATTAGGATTAGACGTGCGCCATTATAAGGCGAAGGAGTAAGGCTAGGTTAGACCCTTACTCCAAATTTTGTGGTTTGCATAACGAAAGTGAATTTGATTGATGTGTGAATGGCGTGGGCCTTCACTAGACCGGGGATAAGGCTAGGCCTTGTCCCGTTTCTAGTATCGTGCCGTTATGCCGCCGAAATTTTCTAAAATATGTTAGAAAAATAAAAATATCATTTTTATTGTGTAAATGAAATGAATAGAAATTCAAGTGTTGAAATAAATACTTTGACGTTAAAAATATATTTTTTTAACGTGAAAGTGAATAAATAAATATTTATAAACAAATCGGCCGATTTGTTTATATACACTGATTTGACTGATATTGATTGGGTCGATAAATTTTACACATCGCCCAACTGCACAAATAAAATCTGTGTTTGATTGTTTGAAACCCCACACGGGTGTTGGGATGAAATTTGAAGTTCACTCATCCTGATTGATCAAATATGTCGATCGGTTGATTGACAGGCTGTTATAAGCGTTAGATATCGATATTTGATGCTTATACAGTGTAGTGCACTTTGGTTGATGATTGATTATTTTTCGACGCTATTATATACATGTGTTGTATGGAATTCATATAATTAACGTTATATGGTGATTGATTGGGCCTCATTCCAATTGGGAAAATAAGGAATATTATAAAAGAAAATTCATGTGTTGAATATAAAAATAGTCATGTGTTGACGATGTGCATGTGTTGAGTGAAATATTATATAATCAAAATTACATCTTTATCACATTTAAAATTAGAACTACTTCCCAGTAGAAGTCTAATTGAAAATCAAACGATAGATACCATAGTTTTATAAAATATTTCACATAATAAAAATAGTGATGTGTTGACAGCACTCATGTGTTGAGATTAGTCGTGTGTTGAAAGAAATATAGGTTCATGTGTTGAATTGAATAGAAGTTTTTGAAATATATAAAGCCGTGTGGATTAGAGATGCGCTATTTTGACGTGAACGATATTTATATCGATTTTATTCGTTTTACAACGAATATTGAAAAGTGATTTCAAAACTAAATATTTTGAAATGAAATCCAATTGAATTAGATTAAAATTCGAATTGAATAGGAAGTGAATTTGAATTTGAATAAAATAGAAATGAATTGAATTGAAAACGATTTCGAAATGAATTGAATTGAAAACGATTTCGAAATGAATTGAAAACGAATTCAAATTGAATTGAAAGTGAATTGAAAGTGAATTGAAATGAATTCAAATTGAATTGAAATTTGAATTGAATAGAAATAAATTTTAAAACGAATTTATAGAGAAGAATTCAATTTTGATTTGAATTGAAATGGAAGTTGAAATTGCTTTTGAAACGAATTCAAAACTATTTTTAAAATTCGTTTTAAAAGGAAATCGACGAAATATATATAATATATATTATATATATATATAATGGCCTGAATAGAACGCGCCGCGCCGCGGTAGTTCGTGAATTTCGACCATTTATTTCAAACGGACATTGCGGGAGATCCGACCGTCGGATTCTCCTAAAACCGGAACCGTTGGGTTCGTATCGAAAAGAGCTTTCCAATGAATATGAGAAATTTGAAATTTAACGGTTGGATTTGGAATTATGTCCAAATCAAATTGGAAAAAGGTCGCTGTAAGTGCAGTTCGATGGCCGTTGTTGGAAATCGACTGTACGGGCCTTGATAAAATTATTAAAAATATCTATAATTTGTGTAAAATTATAATATGTGAATTGGAAAGATTTGGGCTGGAAAATTCCACATTTGAAAAGATAAAAATAGATTTTTATCGAAATGAACTAGTTTTGAACTAGAATTGAAATCAATTTATTTTTAAAATAAATAAATTGAATTTGAAAGTGATTTTGAAAATAATCGATAATTTCCAATACGTGGATTGGACTGGAGTTGAATCGAAATTATCTTCGGGATATTTCGATGTTGGATTTCGTGACTATACAAATATTGTTATGGGGATTTGAAAGATATTTTATATCGTTATTTCCAATACGATATTTGTTGGTTTCAGAATTTGATATTGAATATAAGCCGATATATTTTCTATTCAGAGCCTTGTATTTAATATCAAATGTGATTTGGTTTGTCGTGAATCGTGTTTTGATGACATTGGTTCTTTAACCCAGTTAAAGGCAGGATATTGATTTTGAAAAGATTAAAACTAAGTGGAGTTTTAATGAATCTTTAATTAGATTGAAAAGTGAATTGATAATTTAAATTATCAAATCTGAAAGGTGATCGAGAGTGGAGTACCACCAGTTTTGCTCCAATGCGATAGTTGAATCTTTAATTAGATTTGAACGTGAAATGGTAATTAATTTTACCGATAACACAGTGGTGTTAGTTGTGGAGTATTACCAGTTTTCTCCATGGGATATAGGTTGGGATTGGGAAATAAAATAAATAATTACTTCGGTGTAGCTCGTTAATCCCGACTAGTTGAAATGATATCCAAAGGAGGATTAAAGAATAAATTTAGCTTCTCGATATTCATTATAAAAATAAATAAAATCGATATAAAAATCGGTTCAAGTTAAAATAGCGTTTATATACTTAACTTGGCTTCATATTTTTATATTTTCGTGTCCATCTAAAATCGGGCATCAAAATCAAATTTCTAATCTTCATTGAATAATATATTACAAAAATATTCATATTTATTCTGGATTGTAATAAAATCTCAACCAATATCCATATAAATCAATTTATATGGATTGCATTCCTCATTTATATCCAATAATAGTTGTAAATAACTATCAACATCCAGTATGACATCTAATGCGCATTTATTTTCATATAAGCTTCAGTCAAATAATTGACGCTTATATAAATCTGTCAGTCGACCGATTAACCGAAATTTCACACAAGGGAGATGTGTAAGTCAAATATCTTCCCAAGACCCGTGTGGGATTGACACGGCCCGTAACTTCCCCGTGAAGGAAAGCACGGATACTTTGAGAACAACACACAAATGAACGCAAACGGAAGAACATTTCATTGTTATTACAACAATTCCATCAGATACAAGAATATACAGAGTATAATTGAATAAATTACATTCGACAAATATCAGAGATTACAATAAATTACATAGAAGCGGAAAATAATACAAAATCACAACTAGAAGTGATACACGGATACAGAGCTTTCCGAGCATCGTTCCAGCTGTAAATCAGGACCCTGTGAATATAAATCTGCAAAACCAAAACTACTAGCTGCCCGTGCGGAAAATAGGGGCACCCAGAGTTTAGGTTAAAACAATAAACTCCAGGTCAGTCATGTGACTGGTGTGAGAACTAAAACAGTTATAATTCTTTATTTTAAAGTTCGGTAAATCAAGGGACCACGCCGTATAACACGGAACGGGTTTCCTCCCAAGGATACCAGTGCATAAAACAAACAGCGCAATGCTAAATAAAGAAAAATGAAGCTGTTATAAGACCCAGGTCCCATCACACAATGCAACGCAAGCCGGAGGATAGGGTTTTCCCTTATAACAGCCAAAGCATGCTTGATACGTTTAAATCACATTATTTGATACTATTATAGGTGTATAGTGTCAAAACAATTTCAAATCATAAATACCAATCATAGGCGGCATGGGTACCATCTATCATGTCGCCATACTAGTTCTACAATTAAAACCGCAATATCACGTATTGGAAATTGGATTTCCGTCATGAGTCGAGGCAAGGGGCAAGCTCCTCTCCGATTCGAGACACTCTATCAAATGTCCCAGGACCCCACTATGATCCTTGGATCTTCAGGGCCGGTCCTCTCTTACTTTTGAGGATTGGAAATTCCTGAACACACGTTTCCCGGTCCTTACAGACCTATATCCGAGGCGCCTCGTATCCAACAACCACACAGGTGAAAAGTATATAAATGTCAGGGCTGGTAGGTCACTGACACCACCCTAGCTAGAAAGAAACGTCGTGCTCTCCCTGCAGTCACTATCCCGTTTTTGACTCATACCGAGGTGTGAGGCTCGCGAATTCACGTTATACACAAAGCTACGCTACACAGGCCGTGCTTTGATCATCAACCACAAGACTTTGCTTTTCAACAGAAGCCTTGATCAATTGCCACTTACGCGTGCCACATTGGCAATTCACTCCATGCGACTGATGTCCATCGATATACAACCTCTGAGCTCGTACGTCTCAGAGAAGGGCGTTAAGCAAGAGAATAAATTCTCCGCCGCCAAACAGATGTATATTTAATAGAGATCAATCAACACAGAATAAAATCCAATGTCAGACACACAATCCATTTACAAGTTCGTTCTGGGTCTGAACGAAACCGGAGGCACTTTCCTCGCATATCCATCCATCTCTAAGTACGTCTGGACGATCACCAACTGTTTCCCTCATCCTGGGTGTACAGCCCAATCAAGATCATCAGTAATCACCCAAACGATGTGAAGACTTCCGGTCTTCGACCACCGTCTTCATCTTCGACATCTCGTCGAATCGATTATTCAGAATGGGTATAAACCCGGCCTTTCTGAATAACCCACGTATATGATAAACAAAAGTTACACAAACACAACGAACGCCTCATTCCAATTCAGAATATTCTTTTATTCACAAAAACACATTCTTAGGGAAATGTTCCCATTAATTTTATCCAAGATAAATTCTTCTAAATTTATTCTATAATCTTTCTTTGGATATCATTTCAAACTAGTCGGGATTAGCGAACCACACCGAAGTAATTATTTATTTTATTTCCCAATCCCAACCAATATATCAAATAGAGCAAAACTGGTGATACTCCATTCCTACCACCACGGTGTTATCGGTAAAATTAATTACCATTTCACGTTCAAATCTAATTAAAGATTTAACTATCGCTTTGGAGCAAAACTGGTGATACTCCATTCTCGATCACCTTTCAAATTTGATAATTTAAATTATCAATTCACATTTTTAATCTAATTAAAGATTCATTAAAACTCTACTTAGTTTTAATCTTCTCAAAAATCAACATCTTGCCTTTAACTGGGTTAAAGAACCAATGTCTTCTAAAACACGATTCACGACAAACCCAAATCACATTTGATATTAAATACAAGGCTCTGAATAGAAAATATATCGGCTTATATTCAATACCAAATTCTGAAACCAACAAATATCGTATTGGAAATAACGATATAAAATATATCTTTCAAATTCCCATAACAATATCTATATAGTCACGAAATCCAACATCGAAATATCTCGAAGATAATTTCGATTCAGCTCCAGTCCAATCCACGTATTGGAAATTATCGATTATTTTCAAAATCACTTTCAAATTCAATTTATTTATTTCAAAAATAAATTGATTTTAATTCTAGTTCAAAACCAGTTCATTTCGATAAAAATCTATTTTTACCTTCTAATGTGGAATTTTCCAGCCCAATTCTTTCCAATTCACATATTATAATTTTACACAAATTATAGATATTTTTGATAATTTTATCAAGGCCCGTACAGTCGATTTCCAACAACGGCCATCGAACTGCACTTACAGCGACCTTTTTCGAATTTGATTTGGACATAATTCAAAATCCAACCGTTAGATTTCAAATTTCTAATATTCATTGGAAAGCTCTTTTCGATACGAACCCAACGATTCCAGTTTTAGGAGAATCCGACGGTCGGATCTCCCGCAATGTCCGTTTGAAATAAATGGTCGAAATTCACGAACTGCCGCGGCGCGGCGCGTTCTATTCAGGCCATTATATTATATATATAATATATATTTCGTCGATTTCCATTTAAAACGAATTTTATAACTCGTTTTAAATTCGTTTTTGAAACAATTCAACTTCTATATTCAATTCAAATCAAAATTGAATTCTTCTTTATAAATCCGTTTTAAAATTCATTTCTATTCAATTCAAATTTTAATTTAATTTGAATTCATTTCAATTCACTTTCAATTCAATTTGAATTCGTTTTCAATTCAATTCATTTCGATTTCGTTTTCAATTCAATTCATTTCGAAATCGTTTTCAATTCAATTCATTTCGAAATCGTTTTCAATTCAATTCATTTCGAAATCGTTTTCAATTCAATTCATTTCGAAATCGTTTTCAATTCAATTCATTTTGATTTCGTTTTCAAATTCACTTTCTATTCAATTCAAATCGAATTCAATTTCTATTCGATTCGAATTCATTTCAGATTGATTCAATAAAATTTCCATTTGAATTTTTTTATCTAATTCAATTTGAATTTCCTTTCAAAATATTAATTTTGAAATCACTTTTCAATATTCATTATAAAACGAATAAAATCGATATAAACATCGTTCGCGTCAAAATAACGCATCTCTAATCAACACGGCTTTATATTTCAATAATTCGTTATTCTATTCAACAAATGAATATTTGTTCTATTCAACACATGAATCTATATTTCTTTCAACACACGACTAATCTCAACACATGAGTACTGTCGACACCTCACTATTTTTGTTATGTGAAATATTTTATAAAACTATGGTATCTATCGTTTGATTTTTAATTAGACTTCTACCGTAAAGTAGATTCTAATCGTAAATATGATAAAGATGTAATTTTTATTATATAAAATGTTTCACTCAACACATGAACATCGTCAACACATGTTTATATTCAACACATGGATTTTCTTTTCTAATATTCATTATTTTCCCGATTGGAATGAGGCCCAATCAATCACCATATAACGTTAATTATATGGATTCCATACAACACATGTATATAATAGCATTGAAAAATAAGAAATCATCAACCAAAGTGCACTACACTGTATAAGCATCAAATATAGATATCTGACGCTTATAACAGTCTGTCAATCGACCGATCGACATATTTAATCAATCAGGATGAGTGAACATCAAATTTCATCCCAACACCCGTGTGGGGTTTCAAACAATCAAACACAGATTTTATTTGTGCAGTTGGGCGATGTGTAAAATTTATCGACCCAATCAATATCCGTCAAATCAGTGTATATAAACAAATCGGCCGATTTGTTTATAAATATTTATTTATTCACTTTCACGTTAAAAATTATATTTTTAACGATAATATATTTTATTTTAACACATGAATTTCTATTCATTTCATTTACACAATAAAAATGATATTTTTATTTTTCTAACATATTTTAGAAAATTTCGGCGGCATAACGGCACGATACTAGAAACGGGACGAGGCCTAGCCTTATCCCCGGTCTAGTGAAGGCCCACGCCATTCACACATCAATCAAATCAATTTCAATACACCAAACAATTCAATTCAAACCAATTAGACTAACCAACTACACAACCAAACTATTTAACAAACAAGCCATCCATGGTCTGTGGATGACGGGTGTCGGGTGCTACTAAGCACCGTCTGCATCCTAGTACATATATAACTAGAAAAAGAGAATTTGAGTGAGAAGTTCTCACCAATAGCTATCCAAACACCTTGACTCTTCTTTGATAGAAATCTTCTTCATTATCCCATCTTCGTTGCCCGTAGTCACTATATATATAAAAATCACACATTTTTGTATTTCGTTGTCTTTAAAATAAAAATCATATTTTTATTTATTCACTTTCAATTTAAAAGTCATATTTTTATAATCACTTCATATATTTAAAAATCGAATTTATTATTTCGTTATTCAATATATAAAAATCGAATTTTTATTTCTCTATTTTCTTTATAAAGATTTCGCCTTTATAAAAATAAAGTTTTCGCCTTTATAAAAATAAAGTTTAAATCTTTTAAAAAAAAATCAGTTTTTAAACAAACAAACAAAAAAAAACAGTTTTTAAACTTAAAATCGAAATTAGTTTTAAACTTTAAAATAAAAACAGTATTTAATCTTTTTTTTCAGTTTATATAAAACAAAAATAAAATAAAATAAAATAAAAGGAAGAAAAGACTTACAGGGGGGGTCTTCTCCGTTCGTCAGTGGCTGAGGGGAGGGGGGGACTCGTGGCGGAGGCGCCTGGCGGGGTGGTGGGTCTCCGGTCTAGGGCGGCGGTTTTGGTGAGGGGAAGGGATCGCGATAGGAAGGGGGGCGTGCGATCTTTGGCCAGAGGAGGGGAGGGGGCTTGCCAAAGATCGGCGGCGCCTGGGGGGGGAGGGCTGCGGTGGTCAGCACCACCTTGGGTGGCCGCGACGGTGGGAGGAGCGGCGGCTCCTCCCCCTTCCTTCTCTCTCTCTTTTTTTTTTAATTTTATTCTGTTGAATGTAAACGAGAAAGGGGGGGGGTTTATATATATTTTTATTTATTATTTTATTATTTTATAAAAGTTGACTTTTACATACGTCATCAAAACGAGGCCCACCACCTATCGTCCATAGTGTTTAACCCCCATTCCGAACACAATGGGATATGTATCGTCAGCTGATTCGGCTGTTACAATCAGTTTCCGTTAAATTTACATTTAAATCACTATATTGAATTTTAAACGTACATTTCAAATTACCGGGGTCACATACTAACTCTAAAAATTCCAGAAAAATATTTTCTCGCTTCGTATTGACGATACGGTCCTAACAAAACTAGTTTCGTCGAATTCTGAGACCGTTGGAAAAATGGCCAATTTCCAGTCGATTAAAATCAACTGAAACTGGTCAAACGCGTTTTCCTTTGCCACGCTCACATATTGATTCGAAAAATTATGAAATTTGAAACCTAGCAATAATTTGACATCACGGACCCAACAAAAGTGGTTTCGTCGAAATCCGAGGTCGTTTGCAAAATGTCCATTTTTAAGGGCCTGAATTCCATAGCGACTATTCAGAATTTTCAACTGGACATATCTTTTGACTCCCGCTATGAAATTTCAACTTGTCGGATTCGTTGGAAAGATATTATCAATTAGATCACAATGTTTTTGGTTTCACTAAAATTCGGATTGTTTTGCACCCGGTACATTCAATTGAAGTTTGAAATCGAATTATCGAACTACCGCGCCATTTTCAATTCTATTTATAATTATATATAATTATTTATATTCTAACGACGACGCGTATAATATATACGTCGAATTCTATTCAAAATAAATTTCACGTCGATTTTATTTAATATAATCTATTTTAAATATTCAAAATTCGTCAAAATTGCCAAAATAAAAATTTTAAACTGGCCCAGATTTTCGGGTTATTACAATCTCCCCCACTTAAAACTTTTCGTCCCCGAAAAGGAACAAAGTCGAAAGTGGTTTGATTAATAAGCTCTACACACGATCTGGCTTCCATTCTCCAACTTTTCAGTTTCTGAGAATTTTCAAAATTTCAAAAATTTGGCTAACACCCTAAATTTTTGAAAAATTTCGCCATAACCTCCCCTGCACCGGGAGCATCGGGGAATTTCAAATAGCTTCCCCGGTCCTTCAGATCTCAAAAAGAAAAAGAAAAAGCCAAGCGGCTAGCCAATAGGCTCATAAAATCATCATCACCCAAACAAAACAGGAAATTATGTAGTAAACATGTACCTATTTGTCGGGCAAACAAATTTTATTCTTCGGCTCTAGCCTCCTTGCTATGACCTGTTCAATGTAAGAATATGTATATGCAAGCAAATGCGACCAATTTTCAATACAATTCAATACTTGATTATATTAGGCTAAATGGTTTAAAATTAGCAAACAAATAAACAAACAACACAAACATCAATTAGTGAATTAGAGTTTCAAATTCATAAATTTGATATATATATATACGGAAAATCTTGTTTTTGATGCCAATTCACAACAATGTATTCTAACTATATAAGTTTTGGTTCTCACACCAGTCTAATGGAAATATATAGAAATCACACCTTCAAAACTCGAATATGAATACTGATGATGATGCACCATCATCAGAATCATCCCCGGATGTCTAGAATGTGATTCTATATCTACCCAGTATATTAAAACTTCGAATATACGTTCATGACGCGTATATACAAAACTTTTATATACTGGATTGCCCATATAAATATAAATAAATATTCAAATACGAATAAAGAGATTTAAATTTTCAAAACAAAATTGTTTTCATTTGAAAAATATACTCTTCACACTCGTTCTAGGATACTACTGATCCTATCTCTAACGAGTCATTCTAATTGGATGTTGCTAATCCAATATCTGATGAATTCTTTCGTATGGTTCTAATGTGTCTTGTTCTCGAGCTCTGTAAACCAAAGCTCTGATACCAACTGACACGACCCGTAACTTCCCCGTGAAGGAAAGCACGGATACTTTGAGAACAACACACAAATGAACGCAAACGGAAGAACATTTCATTGTTATTACAACAATTCCATCAGATACAAGAATATACAGAGTATAATTGAATAAATTACATTCGACAAATATCAGAGATTACAATAAATTAAATAGAAGCGGAAAATAATACAAAATCACAACTAGAAGGATACACGGATACAGAGCTTTCCGAGCATCGTTCCAGCTGTAAATCAGGACCCTGTGAATATAAATCTGCAAAACCAAAACTACTAGCTGCCCGTGCGGAAAATAGGGGCACCCAGAGTTTAGGTTAAAACAATAAACTCCAGGTCAGTCATGTGACTGGTGTGGGAACTAAAACAGTTATAATTCTTTATTTTAAAGTTCGGTAAATCAAGGGACCACGCCGTATAACACGGATTGGGTTTCCTCCCAAGGATTCCAGTGCATAAAACAAACAGCGCAATGCTAAATAAAGAAAAATGAAGCTGTTATAAGACCCAGGTCCCATCACACAATGCAACGCAAGCCGGAGGATAGGGTTTTCCCTTATAACAGCCAAAGCATGCTTGATACGTTTAAATCACATTATTTGATACTATTATAGGTGTATAGTGTCAAAACAATTTCAAATCATAAATATCAATCATAGGCGGCATGGGTACCATCTATCATGTCGCCATACTAGTTCTACAATTAAAACCGCAATATCACGTATTGGAAATTGGATTTCCGTCATGAGCCGAGGCAAGGGGCAAGCTCCTCTCCGATTCGAGACACTCTAGCAAATGTCCCAGGACCCCACTATGATCCTTGGATCTTCAGGGCCGGTCCTCTCTTACTTTTGAGGATTGGCAATTCCTGAACACACGTTTCCCGGTCCTTACAGACCTATATCCGAGGCGCCTCGTATCCAACAACCACACAGGTGAAAAGTATATAAATGTCAGGGCTGGTAGGTCACTGACACCACCCTAGATAGAAAGAAACGTCGTGCTCTCCCTGCAGTCACTATCCCGTTTTTGACTCATACCGAGGTGTGAGGCTCGCGAATTCACGTTATACACAAAGCTACGCCACACAGGCCGTGCTTTGATCATCAACCACAAGACTTTGCTTTTCAACAGAAGCCTTGATCAATTGCCACTTACGCGTGCCACATTGGCAATTCACTCCATGCGACTGATGTCCATCGATATACAACCTCTGAGCTCGTACGTCTCAGAGAAGGGCGTTAAGCAAGAGAATAAATTCTCCGCCGCCAAACAGATGTATATTTAATAGAGATCAATCAACACAGAATAAAATCCAATGTCAGACACACAATCCATTTACAAGTTCGTTCTGGGTCTGAACGAAACCGGAGGCACTTTCCTCGCATATCCATCCATCTCCAAGTACGTCTGGACGATCACCAACTGTTTCCCTCATCCTGGGTGTACAGCCCAATCAAGATCATCAGTAATCACCCAAACGATGTGAAGACTTCCGGTCTTCGACCACCGTCTTCATCTTCGACATCTCGTCGAATCGATTATTCAGAATGGGTATAAACCCGGCCTTTCTGAATAACCCACGTATATGATAAACAAATGTTACACAAACACAACGAACGCCTCATTCCAATTCAGAATATTCTTTTATTCACAAAAACACATTCTTAGGGAAATGTTCCCATTAATTTTATCCAAGATAAATTCTTCTAAATTTATTCTATAATCTTTCTTTGGATATCATTTCAAACTAGTCGGGATTAGCGAACCACACCGAAGTAATTATTTATTTTATTTTCCAATCCCAACCTATATATCCCATGGAGCAAAACTGGTGATACTCCATTCCTACCACCACGGTGTTATCGGTAAAATTAATTACCATTTCACGTTCAAATCTAATTAAAGATTTAACTAGCGCTTTGGAGCAAAACTGGTGATACTCCATTCTCGATCACCTTTCAAATTTGATAATTTAAATTATCAATTCACATTTTTAATCTAATTAAAGATTCATTAAAACTCTACTTAGTTTTAATCTTCTCAAAAATCAACATCTTGCCTTTAACTGGGTTAAAGAACCAATGTCTTCTAAAACACGATTCACGACAAACCCAAATCACATTTGATATTAAATACAAGGCTCTGAATAGAAAATATATCGGCTTATATTCAATACCAAATTCTGAAACCAACAAATATCGTATTGGAAATAACGATATAAAATATATCTTTCAAATTCCCATAACAATATCTGTATAGTCACGAAATCCAACATCGAAATATCCCGAAGATAATTTCGATTCAGCTCCAGTCCAATCCACGTATTGGAAATTATCGATTATTTTCAAAATCACTTTCAAATTCAATTTATTTATTTTAAAAATAAATTGATTTTAATTCTAGTTCAAAACCAGTTCATTTCGATAAAAATCTATTTTTACCTTCTAATGTGGAATTTTCCAGCCCAATTCTTTCTAATTCACATATTATAATTTTACACAAATTATAGATATTTTTGATAATTTTATCAAGGCCCGTACAGTCGATTTCCAACAACGGCCATCGAACTGCACTTACAACGACCTTTTTCGAATTTGATTTGGACATAATTCCAAATCCAACCGTTAGATTTCAAATTTCTAATATTCATTGGAAAGCTCTTTTCGATACGAACCCAACGGTTCTGGTTTTAGGAGAATCCGACGGTCGGATCTCCCGCAATGTCCGTTTGAAATAAATGGTCGAAATTCACGAACTGCCGCGGCGCGGCGCGTTCTATTCAGGCCATTATATTATATATATAATATATATAATATATATTTCGTCGATTTCCATTTAAAACGAATTTTATAACTCGTTTTAAATTCGTTTCTGAAACAATTCAACTTCTATATTCAATTCAAATCAAAATTGAATTCTTCTTTATAAATCCGTTTTAAAATTCATTTCTATTCAATTCAAATTTTAATTTAATTTGAATTCATTTCAATTCACTTTCAATTCAATTTGAATTCGTTTTCAATTCAATTCATTTCGATTTCGTTTTCAATTCAATTCATTTCGAAATCGTTTTCAATTCAATTCATTTCGAAATCGTTTTCAATTCAATTCATTTCGAAATCGTTTTCAATTCAATTCATTTTGATTTCGTTTTCAAATTCACTTTCTATTCAATTCGAATCGAATTCAATTTCTATTCGATTCGAATTCATTTCAGATTGATTCAATAAAATTTCCATTTGAATTTTTTTATCTAATTCAATTTGAATTTCCTTTCAAAATATTAATTTTGAAATCACTTTTCAATATTCATTATAAAACGAATAAAATCGATATAAACATCGTTCGCGTCAAAATAACGCATCTCTAATCAACACGGCTTTATATTTCAATAATTCGTTATTCTATTCAACAAATGAATATTTGTTCTATTCAACACATGAATCTATATTTCTTTCAACACACGACTAATCTCAACACATGAGTACTGTCGACACCTCACTATTTTTGTTATGTGAAATATTTTATAAAACTATGGTATCTATCGTTTGATTTTTAATTAGACTTCTACCGTAAAGTAGATTCTAATCGTAAATATGATAAAGATGTAATTTTTATTATATAAAATGTTTCACTCAACACATGAACATCGTCAACACATGACTATTTTTATATTCAACACATGGATTTTCTTTTCTAATATTCATTATTTTCCCGATTGGAATGAGGCCCAATCAATCACCATATAACGTTAATTATATGGATTCCATACAACACATGTATATAATAGCATTGAAAAATAAGCAATCATCAACCAAAGTGCACTACACTGTATAAGCATCAAATATAGATATCTGACGCTTATAACAGTCTGTCAATCGACCGATCGACATATTTAATCAATCAGGATGAGTGAACATCAAATTTCATCCCAACACCCGTGTGGGGTTTCAAACAATCAAACACAGATTTTATTTGTGCAGTTGGGCGATGTGTAAAATTTATCGACCCAATCAATATCAGTCAAATCAGTGTATATAAACAAATCGGCCGATTTGTTTATAAATATTTATTTATTCACTTTCACGTTAAAAATTATATTTTTAACGATAATATATTTTATTTTAACACATGAATTTCTATTCATTTCATTTACACAATAAAAATGATATTTTTATTTTTCTAACATATTTTAGAAAATTTCGGCAGCATAACGGCACGATACTAGAAACGGGACGAGGCCTAGCCTTATCCCCGGTCTAGTGAAGGCCCACGCCATTCACACATCAATCAAATCAATTTCAATTCACCAAACAATTCAATTCAAACCAATTAGACTAACCAACTACACAACCAAACTATTTAACAAACAAGCCATCCATGGTCTGTGGATGACGGGTGTCGGGTGTTACTAAGCACCGTCTGCATCCTAGTATATATATAACTAGAAAAAGAGAATTTGAGTGAGAAGTTCTCACCAATAGCTATCCAAACACCTTGACTCTTCTTTGATAGAAATCTTCTTCATTATCCCATCTTCGTTGCCCGTAGTCACTATATATATAAAAATCACACATTTTTATATTTCGTTGTCTTTAAAATAAAAATCATATTTTTATTTATTCACTTTCAATTTAAAAGTCATATTTTTATAATCACTTCATATATTTAAAAATCGAATTTTTTTTTTCCGTTATTCAATATATAAAAATCGAATTTTTATTTCTCTATTTTCTTTATAAAGATTTCGCCTTTATAAAAATAAAGTTTTCGCCTTTATAAAAATAAAGTTTAAATCTTTTCAAAAAAAAATCAGTTTTTAAACAAACAAACAAAAAAAACAGTTTTTAAACTTAAAATCGAAATTAGTTTTAAACTTTAAAATAAAAACAGTATTTAATCTTTTTTTTCAGTTTATATAAAACAAAAATAAAATAGAATAAAAAAGGAAGAAAAGACTTACAGGGGGGGTCTTCTCCGTTCGTCAGTGACTGAGGGGAGGGGGGCGACTCGTGGCGGAGGCGCCTGGCGGGGTGGTGGGTCTCCGGTCTAGGGCGGCGGTTTTGGTGAGGGGAAGGGATCGCGATAGGAAGGGGGGGCGTGCGATCTTTGGCCAGAGGAGGGGAGGGGGCTTGCCGAAGATCGGCGGCGCCTGGGGGGGCTGCGGTGGTCAGCACCACCTTGGGTGGGCGCGACGGTGGGAGGAGCGGCGGCTCCTCCCCCTTCCTTCTCTCTCTCTCTTTTTTTTTTAATTTTATTCTGTTGAATGTAAACGAGAAAGGGGGTTTATATATATTTTTATTTATTATTTTATTATTTTATTATTTTATAAAAGTTGACTTTTACATACGTCATCAAAACGAGGCCCACCACCTGTCGTCCATAGCGTTTAACCCCCATTCCGAACACAATGGGATATGTATCGTCAGCTGATTCGGCTGTTACAATCAGTTTCCGTTAAATTTACATTTAAATCACTATATTGAATTTTAAACGTACATTTCAAATTACCGGGGTCACATACTAACTCTAAAAATTCCAGAAAAATATTTTCTCGCTTCGTATTGACGATACGGTCCTAACAAAACTAGTTTCGTCGAATTCTGAGACCGTTGGAAAAATGGCCAATTTCCAGTCGATTAAAATCAACTGAAACTGGTCAAACGCGTTTTCCTTTGCCACGCTCACATATTGATTCGAAAAATTATGAAATTTGAAACCTAGCAATAATTTGACATCACGGACCCAACAAAAGTGGTTTCGTCGAAATCCGAGGTCGTTTGCAAAATGTCCATTTTTAAGGGCCTGAATTCCATAGCGACTATTCAGAATTTTCAACTGGACATATCTTTTGACTCCCGCTATGAAATTTCAACTTGTCGGATTCGTTGGAAAGATATTATCAATTAGATCACAATGTTTTTGGTTTCACTAAAATTCGGATTGTTTTGCACCCGGTACATTCAATTGAAGTTTGAAATCGAATTATCGAACTACCGCGCCATTTTCAATTCTATTTATAATTATATATAATTATTTATATTCTAACGACGACGCGTATAATATATACGTCGAATTCTATTCAAAATAAATTTCACGTCGATTTTATTTAAAATAATCTATTTTAAATATTCAAAATTCGTCAAAATTGCCAAAATAAAAAATTTAAACTAGCCCAGATTTTCGGGTTATTACAGGGATTTTCAACCAAGAATAATCATTTTAAATCGATCACTGATTAATAAATTCAATCAATCTTAATTTGATTTGAATTATTTTTCTTGCTAACCAATTTTTACTGTTCAAATTATAAATGGATATTTATATCCAATTTCAACTACCAATAATATATTAACATTATTTTGGTACGTTAAACACTCCAGAATCACAATCAAAACATAACACAATAAGTCAACAATTCATCCGTGGGTTTGCAAACAACTATGATGTGAGCTATCAAGCACCGTGTAACATTTTATGATAATTAAATAGATAAATATCAGCATAGATAATCAATATATTTTTAAATGTGATCTAATTACATAACAAAATATTTGAGTGAGAGAGTTCTCACTTTGATTAGTTTGGAAATCATTTAATAAAAATTATTTTAGTCAATTAAATTAGACGTTTAATTTGACCAAAAACTATAACTAGCTCCATTTCTGTTCCAGTCAGTTCCATTGTGTAGTTCTCATCGTCACGATTCCAACAATTCCAGTTTTGTTTGATTTCGTTTCTGTTTGCAAAAGTTATGACATTTTAAACATTTAGCAATTTAATAAAGGATTAATTAAAATAATTACTCACTAATTACATCGTTATCTTCCCCTAATTAATCTCTCTTCCCTGATTAACACTTCCAGGAAAAATCATGCCCCCCTTCACGTCGTTTTCATCCTCACGCGCCGCCTTGGAGGCCGCCGACCGATCATCGTCAACCACCACCCTCGCCTCCTATCGCGCCGCAGTCCTCTGTCGTGCCCAGCATTGAACTCGCGAGCCCCTACGCGCCTGAAAATGGGTTCAAACGGCGTCAGTTTGAGACCGAATTATGAGCCCAATACCACACTATTTTTTATCATGTCCGTTCATCTTCTAGAGCTTGAAGAGTTCTTCAATTTTGTAGTTATAAGTTTAGGAAATTATTGTGTGGATTATGCGATAGAAGAGGAAGAATAATCGAGCGAGGGTGGCCATTGAAATGAATGTGATGGCACAGAAATAAAATTAGGGTTTAGTGAAAATTTTGAGATATTTATATATGTTTTAATATTATTCAATTCAAAAATAACTTCTTTATCATTCCGAACTCCAAATGAATCTCAATTGACTATCGTTCCTAACCAAATACCCCTATTCTAGACACAATGGAATATGTTCATAAGCTAATTTGATATTTTTAATCATTTTTTATCAAAATTAAAATATAAATTAATATAATGTTAAATATTGAAATTGAACATAAATTTTAATTTACGGCGACCACATACTGACTCCAAAAATAATGAAATTTGAAACTCGCTATATTTTTCAAATACAATACTAACAAAACTAATTTTGTCAACTTTGGAGACCGTTTGAAAAAAGACCTTCTTATCTAGCTTATTAAATTCAGTTAAATTTACAACATGCGTTTAAATTTACCACGCTTACATATGCATTCTAATCGACTTGAAATTCTAAACCTAACAATATTTTGTAAAATGACCATTTTTAAGGGCTATATATAATTTTAAAATATTAATAAAATTCCATAGCGACTATTTGAACTTTTAATTTGAACATGACTTACAATTTATAAGTTGAAAACTCAATTTCTTACATTTGTTAGAAAGATATCGTTAATTCGATACTAACGTTTCTTGTTTCATCAAATTCTGATTTGTAGTGAATTTTGTATAATTAATTGAGATTAAAAATCGAATTTTCAAACTACCGCGCCATTTCAAGCTCGTTTTAAATAAATTTTAAATCATTAATTCTCAAAATAAACCAACTAAAATATTTAATTTCCATGATAATCAATTAAAAATAAATTTTAAATTTGTTCCAAAAATACAGGTTGTTACAGTTTTATTTACAATTATCAAATGCATATCACACACTAAAACAAATCATTAATTATCTATAAAATAAGTAAATAAAAAAATTTAAAATATTTCGCTTAAATGTCTGTTAGAAGATGCAAATGCACACCCTGTTTAACTTCCAACTCCATTTAAATGCTCTGCTCAAATATCCCGCTTAAATGTTATGTTAAAGTTAAATGCAAATGCAATCTGAGCATTTTTGGATGGATCACGGCAAATTTTGTATGTTCAAGATGCGTATGCACTTAACTGACACTTAAGCGGAGTATTTAAAATGGTTATTTAAACAAGGTTGAAGTGAAAAAATGTACATATTTGCGGCTTCAAACGAGGACTTTAAGAAGAGCATCTAAAAAGAGTATTTTAGTTTGTTATTTTTAATTTAACTTAGTTATCCCTAATTAGTTACTTGTTCTATTATGTAATATGCTAAAAGATTTTCCAAAATTTATCAAATATTACCCCCAACGAAGGAGGTGGCAAATCCTCCAGGTTGGGTTGTGGGAGATACCCTCCACTAATGACGTTTAACCTGGTCGGTCGTATTGTGGAAGTCAAAAGGGGAGCAGCCCCGGTGGAGTGTGAGGCAAGACCCCTTTCGAAATAGCACATCTTGTTGACAGTTGAAGTTGATTTCAAATGAAAACAGCAAAATTCTTTAGTAAACAGTTATAACCTCGAAGTTCTAAAATAGACTTCATTAAAGAACGATTATCAAAAGATAATAATTTGTTCATGTCTTGAAACGATTTATCTTATCTTATTGAGAACGTAATATGTGTTTGATTAGAGCGGGTGTCTAGATGGTAGAAAAAGAGCTAGTGTCCATCGTGATGGACTCTAGTAGCTTCGTTTCTACTAATGGGAAATTAGGACAAAATGATTGGTTTATGTTTTTGACGCATCTAATTATGTATCCGACACGTCAAAAATGAAAATTGGCCATTTCAGACTTGTAGAAAACACTTTAGTACATTTTTATTTGTATTTTCCAAATTCCGACGTTTTGTTTTCTTTTTCTTCCAATTTTTTTTGTTTGTGTTATTATTTGGCTGTGTAATTAAAATTTTAATCACTGTTCCTTTAGGAAAAAATATCAAAACCAATTGGAAATAAATGCCAAATTTTATGGTTAAGCCACATTCTTGTACTCACTAAGACATCATAGTTTGTTCATGGCAGACCAGAACTAGTGTTTTTTCCAGAATGAAACGACCTAGAAAAACATTCGCTAGACCTATGAACGAAGGTTGCTAATCAAAGTTTGCAATGTTTGTATGAACTTATTGTTCAGTTTTGATATTGGAAGATAAATGACTGATAAGAAGGACGGTAAAGAGAAAATATGTGTGTTGTTTTTTCACATTTCTTTAGTTTATCAGTTAAGTAAACACAATAATTAAAGAACGTTACTTTGATTTTAGGAGGCAACGTCCTAAAATTTAGATGTGGATAAAATAGTTTTATGCTGGACACCATGGAATGTTCTTTAAAACAAATTGCTTTGGTTTGACCAGCTCAGCCAGGTTCATTACTATTCAAAAAAAAATTAGAAAATGTGTATAATAGTATAAGTGTTGCAGCCTGCAACACAGCAGCCTAGCCCGGGTTGGGTTAAGTTGGTCTATGACAGTCCATCTTTTCAAACAGTTTTCAATCGAAAATAAACCACCTATATGTCCAATACAAACCATTCAAAAAGATAGATTATCAATAAAAAAATTTAAAGAAATAAAATTCAAAAGAACGAATACAGAATCTCGTAGTGGAAGATTAAAATATAATAAACAAATAGCATAAGTACATAACATAGTTCTTGAAGCTGTTTACATTTGATTTTACTTACATGCAATACACAGAAATATACAAATTACCAGACAGAGAAGACAATGTTAACATCGTAATAACCATGGTCTTCGGATCCATCTTCGTCCTTTCAACCAATGTCTTCGCTAAACCGAAATACTCGGTCTGACCCGAGCGTGATGTAAAACAAAATACTCGAGTTAGGATTAAGATTCTTATACACGTAAAATCAAGTAAAATGAAATGTTTAGGTTACATATACAAGCAACTTAGCACAAGAATATTCTCAACATCCCAACATCAAATTTCACCTTATTAATTGGTTTGTTTCGAATATCAACTTCACTGTCGTTTTCCAAAAAAAATCAATTCAATATTCAGTTTTAGACCTCAAATCCTAATTCAACTTCATAAATTAGTAACTTCAATTTCCAATTTCCATATTTCAAGAAGATTCATTTTTCAATATTTCAATTCGATTTAAATTCTCATATTGCATTTACCTCATTTAAAATCTTTATATTCGAATGGTTTGGACTCAATTGCTCGAATTGGAAATAAACTTTAAATCAACTACTTTTATGGCTAAAATAGTAAAATTTAATATATATATATATATACACATATGATAGTTTAAATAAAGTAGTTAATAAATGGTAAAATACAAAATAATTATAAATAAGATAACAAATTATATTTTAATTTAAATAATTAATTAATTTAAAATATTTTAATCAAAATCATTATAAAAAAATATACAAATATAATATAAAAAGTTTGAATTAAATTAATTATAAGATTAAATAATTAATATAAAATAATATTAATTCAAGCATTTCTATAATATAATCCAATCCGATTCAATTCGATCCAATATCAACATTTCCAAATCCAACTAGATATCCATTCAACTCTCAAATTTCAAATTTAATTAATCAATTCAATCATTAAAGTTTGAATACATAATACTAAATCTTAGATTTATTAATTTCATTAAGTCTTGTTTTTCAAATAAACAAATCAGTTAAATCTTAAATTCATATGTTTCCCAAAATCAAATCAAATATTTCATTTATTCAAATCAAATCATTACTCAAATCTAAAAGGGCTAAATCTTAATTTAAACGTAAACTTTCACAAAATCAATTAAACTAAAACAAAGTAATTTCTTGATTATTTTTCTTATTAAATAAATTTAAATCAAATTAGATTATATTCAAAAATCAACAAATTAAAATTTTAAATTAAATCGTTATATCTAACTAAAATTAAATCTTTTCGCTAAAAAAATAAATCACAAAGTAAAGCTTAAATTTCTAAGTTTGAACTTACATTTAATTTACAATTTCCACTTAATTTCTAAATTGATTCGAAATCTAGGTATATATCATTTTAACCCATATCAAAGTTCCACAAATTATGCAAAATATTTTATGATGTCGGAAACTTGTTGATGTCATAACATGGGTGATGAAATCAAAGTAACAAATATACAACAATCACAACTATTTCTACACACAAATCAAACACCATTATCATATTCAATTATCAATAGTTATTTCATATAGACTATCAAATGTCATTTCATGCATAATTCATGAAGTTTTCAACTAATAATTCAAATCATCATCAACCAACAATTTATGACATTACGATTAACAATTTAATAGTTAAAATTCATGAAATTAATAACTAGCTAATCATGTAATTTTAAACAAACAATTCAAGCATTTATCAATCAAATAAACGCAAAATAAATTTAATATTATTATTATTTCATGTGATGTTAATTTTAGCATATGAATATTAATCGTGGGAGTGATTCTCACCTTGTGTGGATTAAGAATGGTAATAAACTATGAGACACGTTGATGAGGATACGAACAACACAGACACGACAAGAGCACCCATTCAAGTAGCGACATGGATATGCATACAACACAGCACCCTCGGGCATGATGAGACAACAACACAATAGGAAGCGACAACACAAATAATAGAACTAGAATTTTTTTTTTCTTCATGCTAATAATACGATGATGCTACACCATGAGAGGAGGATAATGGCGGATTTTCAGACAGTTTGAGTAGGAGGCGCTGCAACTATGGGATAGATTAGATGTAGGAAAAAGGGAGTTGTAGGGAGGCATGCGGTTAAGGGGTGCAAGTCGGAGGTGGATGAGGGCGCGGTCTATGAACAGTAATGTTTGGTCTATATGTAGAAGACAGCGGATGTAGGACGTGGTTCTCGCGTGCGACATTGGGCGATGGTGGTGAGGTGCATGAAGGCATGGGTCGTTTTGTGTGGAAGGCTCTGAGGAGGGCGTAGGTGGTAACTTCAGGTGGAGAGAGAAAGGAGGGGCAGTCGGTTGGTGTTTGGTGTAGTGCAGAGGGTGTTTGGTGGACAAGGGTTTTTCATAGGCTGAAGAGAGGAGGATCGTGCATGTAACGGCCCAGATTTTTTGACCATTTAGTTTAATATTTAAAAATGTTTTTATTGTTTTGGAATTTTAAATGGTTTAATTTCAATAATTTTGAATATTTTATTTTATTCCGAAATGGTAGAAATTTAGTGGATCTGCAATATAATGTGAACTGGCAGTATAAAAGGATAAATTTTTAATTTAAAATAGTACGTTTACAAAGGATGTAGTAGCTAACGAACTCGGATTTCGATGAAATCAGTTTCATTAAATCCGAAATGATGAAATTAGGTAACCAACCAAGTTACGTCAAAAATGGCATTCGTATGTGGAAAAGAAAAAAATAAAAGACCAAAATTTGAACTAAATTTTGACGGTAATTGGAATTTGCTAATGCTAACGGCAAAACTGGAACCTGAGACCTATCCAGGAAAATTCTAAACATAGGATATTAGCTATATATGAAATCTGGGAAAATCCTATAACGGATATAGAAAGTTATTAAGGAAACAAAATTTAAATAAATTATTTGAAAATCTAAATGAACTCCGATTTTTGATTTGAATACATAGGATTGAAGTACGTTAAAAACCGGACCAGATGGTGGAAGAATTTCTGAAAACCGTTATCGTTTGATACTCCAACATGAGACCGGAAGGTGTTGAAACTAACACAAAACACTATTTTGAATTTGAATTTAAATTATTTGAAAGTTCAAACAAATTCAAAATTGATATATTTTTATATAGTATTGAAGAGCAAGAAAAATTGAACAACATGGTTGAAAAAGATTTTGGATAAGGTATCAATAAGTAAGTCAAATTAACGTCCGAATAGGGTTGAGAAAACACACTTTACTATTCATAAATTATTAAATTTATTTATAATTTAATAAATTTAAGGATTAATCCTAGCCATCCATTTTCGACCGTTGGATTCGCGCCACCTCACCAATCCATGTGACTCCTTCGGCTATAACCCCCCCCCCCTTCATTTTAAACTCACTCCTCCTCCTCCTCTTTCAAGCTTTGGCAATGGCAGAAATAATAATAAAATATTAGGAAATAGGGAAAAGGGAAGGAAGGGAGAAAGGAGGGCAAGACGGGGAGCTAGGGACTCTTAGGCAGAGGCTTGGGCTTCGCGGGGTAAGTTTTTAAATAATATTTATTTATTTATTTATTTGTGTAATATATATATATATATATATTATAATTAAAATAGAATTTGTAAAAATAAATATCAGAACATTCTAAGGGTGACAGAGAGGATAGTGTCTAAGGCTTGAGTTTGGAAAATATAGTTTCCTGCTCTCCCTGGCTATCCCTAACTGATCCGACGGATGGGATGATTAATTTAAATTTAATTTGAATTTAATTTGAATTTAAAACAGACCAGGGGCATTTTCGTAATTTTTAACCATAAACTTTAAAAGCTTATAACTTTTTCAAAACAAGTCGGATTTCCACGAAACAAGGACCATTGGATTCTTATCGAAAAATACTTTAAAATGAGTGGAAGCAGATTTTTGATCCGGGTTAAAATTTTTAAGTTATAATTAAATGAATATTTTTAAATATTTTATTTGAAAATTAAATTTAATTAATATTAAAATGGTTTTTCAATTTTAAAAAAAAAAATTGGATATGGCTAGAGATGGGAAAGTAGGATTTTTTAGAAGGGCAGGGAAGGTAATTTGGCTAATAACGCAATTAGAAATTAATTAAGATAAAAATAATTTAATTAATTTAATTAATTTAATTAAATATATATTCATTTAAATTAGGTAAATATTGTAAATAGCATAACTTTTGCATACATTAACGAAATTTAACGAAACAGGATCCGTTGGGATCGTATGGACGAGCACTACGCAATGGAACTGACCGCAAGTGGATTGAAGCTAGTTTGGATTTATGGTGAAATTTAACGTCTGAACCAAATCAATGACCGATTATCGTTATTCAACGATAAACCGTCCAAGGTGAGTAAATCTCACTAACTCTGAACACTTTATATTTTTATAAAGTATTTTTAGAGCTGATAATTATTGGTTGAATTGCTGAGTGTTGATTGTTTGGTTGAATTGCTAGTCAATTGATTGAAAATACCGATATAGTTATATATATCGTTAACCGATGTTGATTTTGTTTATCAGAATACCTCATATTGGAATGAAATTGATGTGAATTATATTGTGTAACATCTGTGGATGCAGGGAAACAGGTCGGAGGAATCCAACTGGATTCCTCAACATTTATTTACCGTTTTTCATATATTCTGATATATGATGTGTTATATCATCTGTTGTTGAACCTGTGTGTTTGGATGATGATTGAACCTTTTGATTTGGTATTTTTATACCATAAGTGATACTAGAAAGTGAAAAGGGATTTTCAAAGTTTATTTTGAAAATAAATTATTTATATAAAATCAATAGATTTTATATATAAAAGGAAGAGAATTTCATGAGAGAAAATGATTATAGAATCAAAGCATTTGTAAAAAAAAAACAAATATTGGTGAAATCAAATAGAAGGGAAAATATTGGTGAAATCAAATAGAAGGGAAATATTTGTGAAACGATTACAAATAGAAATAAAAAGGGAAACATTCGTAAAAGTATTTACAAATGGAATTGAAAAGGGAATATCCATGTAGGGAATAAAGAAAAGTTGACAGAAGTACTTATCTGTTAAATAAATAGAAAAGTTAAAAGAAATATTTATTTGTTGAATAAATAGAAAAGTTAAAGGGAATATTTATTTGTTAAATAAATAGAAGCGAAAAGAGAATAGTTATTTGTTGAGTAAACGAATAGAAAAAGAATCTATTCAAGGGAAGTAATTCAAAGGAATTATTCCAAAGGAATTATTCAAAAGAGAAAAGTCAAAGGGATTAATTCAAAAGAGTTAATCAACTAGAGTTAAACCGTTGGAGTTAAACTGTTAGAGTTAAACAGTTGGAGTTAAACTGTTAGAGTTAAACCGTTGAAGTTAAACTGTCAGAGTTAAACCGTAAAGTTAAACAGTTAGAGTTAGTTAGTTAGAGTTAACCAGTTAGAGTTATTCAGTTAGAGTTATCCAGTTAGAGTTATTCAGTTAGAATTAATCAGTTAGAGTTAATCAGTTAGAGTTAATCGTTTTGAGTCAAATCGAACTAGAGTTATTCAAATATAGTAATCGAATAAGAGTTAATTGAATATTAGTTATTCAATTAGAATTGATCGAATCTAATTGTTCGAGATAGAGTTAAAAATAGACAAAGTTATTTAAGGATGAATTTCCATTTAGCACGACTGCTAGCGTAATTCGCAGGGCTGCAGATAGCCTACGGCGGTCGGATGTTTCCTGGGGGAATCAGGCGTAACCATTGTGATCGCTGCGATCTAGAGTCAAGCAAATGGTGTTAAATCAAATTGTAATTAATCAATAGAAGTTAATTAAGTCGAGTTAGTCGAGTATTAGTAAATTAAGTAGGGTTAGTCAAAAAGGGAATTAATCGAATATCACCTATTCGAAGTAGAGTTATCGAATATAGTTTATTCGAGAAGAGTAATCGAATATAGTTCGTTCGAAGTGTGTTAAATCGAATATAGTTATTCGAAGGAGAGAATTATCGAATATGGTTTATTCGAAGTTAGATTTTTCGAATATTAGTTATTCGAAGAAAAGGATTATCAAATATTAGTTATTCGAACAGGGGAAACGAATATAGTTTATTCGAAAGAGAATTATCGGATAGTGATTATTCGAGAGTGAATCATACATGGAAATTCGATTATATCGAATCAAGGGAAGTAATGTTTACTTTCCATTTCAAATTAAGTTTTAATTATCTGTTAATAAAGTAGTTGGTTGTTTATTTATCCAAATTAAGATATGGAAATATATTTAAGTTAACATATTTTGAAAGCGTGGAATTATAACATTTATAGTTATAATCAAATGATTCAGTAAAGGAAGTGGATTCATAAATAGAATCCGAGAGTTCGCAAGGAAGTTTCTTAAAGAGTAAAGTTTGAACTTTGTCTATTTCGAAGTTAGAAATGTTGTTCAGTTAAGGTCTGAGAGGTAATTATACCCCAACTTGATTGACTTCGTTTTTAATTAAGAAGTGGATAAGGTTCGAGAGTGAAAGGGGTTAAGTGAATTTAGTTAATGAGCGAAATGGTTGGTGTTGGCATAGCGATGTTTATTCAAACATCGGTTTAAACCCAATGAAGGAGATTTGGAAATGTCTTCCAAATGAAAATCGGAAATGTTTTCTGAATATAGAAAATGAGAAATGGAATTGTTTTCCATTGTTAATAACGTATATTTTCTAAATATAGTAAATAAGAAATATAGGAAAACAAGAATAAGGAAAAGGGTAAATTTATGATAATTTGATGATGAATGATGATTGATCGATAGAATTTCCATCTGGAAATAATATCGTTGTTTGCACACCGACATGTTTTTATTTGATAGTTAAATCACCGACTATCAAAGTTTTGACCATTTTAACGTTGTTAATATGGAGAGACCGGTCGGATTATTATCCAGAGAACCACTCCGTATTGGCATAAGCGTTGCGAATCAAGTATGCTGAATATATTGAAGACGGAGTTATGCAAGGGCTATCCTATTTACAGAATAGTGCCTTCGGTTTGTCCAGTCCCAGGACAAACGTGAATGGACGAATGTCTGACAGAGTATATTCAAAGGATCGCGTAAGTTGATCTCTTCAAACGTACTTACGTTTGGTGGCGGAGGAATTCGTTTCTCTTAGCTGTATACCCGTGGTATTTTTGGTGAAATCAATTTGTGATTTGGCGGGTATGACTGTAACAACCCGCAAAATCTGGGCCAGTTTAAAATTTTTATTTTGGCAATTTTAGCGAATTTCGATTATTTAAAATGAATTATTTTAAATAATATCGACGGAAAATTTATTTTGAATAGAATTCGAACGTATATATTATACGCGTCGTCGTTAGAATATAAATATTTATATATAATTATAAATAGAATTAAAAATGGCGCGGTAGTTCGATAATTCGATTTCAAACTTCAATTGAATGTACCGGGTGCAAAACAATCCGGATTTTAGTGAAACCAAAAATAATGGGATCTAATTGTGAATATCTTTCCAACGAATCCGAAAAATCAAGATTTCATATCAGGAATCAAAAGATATGTCCAGTTGAAAATTCTGAATAGCCGCTATGCAATTCAGGCCCTTAAAAATGGACATTTTGCAAACGACCTCGGATTTCGACGAAACCAGTTTTGTTGGGTCCGTGATGTCAAGTTATTGCTAGGTTTCAAATTTCATAATTTTTCGATTCAATATGTGAGCGTGGCAAAGGAAAACGCGTTTGACCAGTTTTAGTTGATTTTAAATCGACTGGAAATTGGCCATTTTTCAAACGGTCTCAGAATTCGACGAAACTAGTTTTGTTAGGACCGTATCGTCAATACGAAGCTAGAAAATATTTTTCTAGAATTTTTCTGGTTAGTATGTGACCCAGGTAGTTTGAAATGTACGTTTAAAATTCAATATAATGATTTAAATGTAAATGCAACGGAAACTGATCGAAACGGTCGATTCAGCTTGCGATACATAGCCCATTGAGTTCGGAATGGGGGCAATACGCTATGGACGATAGGCGGTGGGCCTCGTTTCGAGGTCGTATGTGAAAGTCAACTTTTTTGCCAAATAAAATAATTAAGTAATTAAATAATTAAAATAAATAAAATAAAATAAATCCCTTTATCTTCTGGACCCCCCCCCCCCTTATTTTTCATTTACGTTCAGATTCAAAACAAAAAAAAAACCTAAAATTTAAAATCGCTCAGCCGACGCCACCCTCCAATGCTTCGCCGACGTCAAGCCACCACCGGAGGCGCCCACCACCCAACCCCGACGTCCAGCCACCCCCGCCGCCTCTCCTTCCCCCCCCCCTCTCTAATTCGAGCTCGATTGTCTCGAATCCCCTAACCCCAAAAACCCGATGCCGCCCTCCTCCACGTCGAGCGCCACCAACCTCCGCCTGAAACCCCCCCCCCCCCCTAGTCGACGCAGACAGCGTGAAGAACCCCCCCCCCCCCCTCACGATGGTGTGGCAGTTCCCCCCCTCGGTAAGTATTTTGTAATTTGTTTATAATAATTAAAAAACTGTTGTTTTATTAGGTAAAAAAAAAACTAATTTTATAATGATTTAAAAACTGTTTTTTTAATTTAAAACTTATTTTCTATTAAAAGATTAAAACTAAGTTTTTTTAGATTTTTAAAACTGAATTTTAAAACAGATTTTAAAGGGTTTGAAAACTGATTATATTTAATTTTCAAACTGTTTTTATTTAATTTTCGAACAGATTTTTACAGTGCAAAAGGTTAGATTTTTACAGTGCAAAAAGGTTAGATTTTTACAATGCAAAAAGATTATATTTTTAAATATGAGAAGGCGATATTTTTAAATGTGAAAAGGCGAAATTTTTAGATGTAAAAATGCGAAATCTATATTTTTGAAATGGAATTTTATCTATGTTGAATAGCGAAGTAAAAATTCGATTTTTATATATTGAATAGCGAACTAAAAATTCGATTTTTATATATTGAATAGCGAACTAAAAATTCGATTTTTATATATTGAATAGCGAAATAAAAATTCGATTTTTATATATTGAATAGCGAAATAAAAATTCGATTTTTATATATTGAATAGCGAAGTAAAAATGTGATTTTTACGTATGTAGTGAAAGCAGCAACAAAGGCGATAAAAAGGCGATGATGACGAAGATTTCTATCAATGAAGTGTCGTGGAGTTAGGATAGCTATCGGTGAGAACTTCTCACTCAAATTCTATTTTTCTAGTTATATATATATACTAGGATGCAGACGGTGCTTATTAGAAGCACCCGACACCCGTCCACAGACCATGGACTTGTTTGATTGGTTGGGTAGTTGGTTAGATTATTTGATTTGGATTGGATTGTTTTGGTGAAATTGAAATTGATATGATTGATGTGTGAATGGCGTGGGCCTTCCCTAGACCGGGGATAAGGCTAGGCCTTGTCCCGTTTCTAGTATCGTGCCGTTATGCCGCCGAAATTTTCTAAAATATGTTAGAAAATAAAAATATCATTTTACTGTGTAAATGAATTGAACAGAAATTCATAGGTTGAAATAAAATGTTTTATCGTTAAAAATATAATTTTTAACGTGAATGTGAATAAATGAATAGTTATAAACAAATCGGCCGATTTGTTTGTATATACACTGATTTGACTGATATTGATTGGGTCGATAAATTTCACACATCGCCCAACTGCACAAATAAAATCTGTGTTTGATTGTTTGAAACCCCACACGGGTGTTGGGATGAAATTTGAAGTTCACTCATCCTGATTGAGTAAATATGTCGATCGATTGATTGACAGGCTGTTATAAGCGTTAGATATCTATATTTGATGCTTATACAGTGTAGTGCACTTTGGTTGATGGTTGATTATTTTTCAATGCTATTATACATGTGTTGTATGAAAATCCATATAATTAACTTTATATGGTAATTGATTGGGCCTCATTCCAGTTTCGAAAAGAAATATTTGAAAAAGAAATATTTGAAAATAGAATATTTGAAAAAGGAAATATTTGAAAAGAAATATTTGAGATAGAAATATTTGAAATAGAATATTTGAAAATAGAAATTTATGAAGCCGTGTTGATTAGTTTGACGCCATTTTGACGTGAACGATATTTATATCGATTTTATTCATTTTAAAATGAATATTGAAAAGTAATTTCGAAATCGAATATTTCGAAATGAATTGAATTGAAATATTTCGAAATGAATTGAATTGAAATATTTCGAAATGAATTGAATTGAAAACGATTTCGAAATGAATTGAATTGAAAACGATTTCGAAATGAATTGAATTAAAAACGATTTCGAAATGAATTGAATTGAAAACGATTTCGAAATGAATTGAATTGAAAACGATTTTGAAATGAATTGAATTGAAAACGATTTCGAAATGAATTGAATTGAAAACGATTTCGAAATGAATTGAATTGAAAACGATTTCGAAATGAATTGAATTGAAAACGATTTCGAAATGAATTGAATTGAAAACGATTTCGAAATGAATTGAATTGAAAACGATTTCGAAATGAATTGAATTGGAAACGATTTCGAAATGAATTGAATTGGAAACGATTTCGAAATGAATTGAATTGAAAACGATTTCGAAATGAATTGAATTGAAAACGATTTCGAAATGAATTGGATTGAAAACGATTTAGAAATGAATTGAATTGAAAACGAATTCAAATTGAATTGAAAGTGAATTGAAATGAATTCAAATTGAATTGAAATTTGAATTGAATAGAAATGAATTTTAAAACGAATTTATAAAGAAGAATTCAGTTTTGATTTGAATTGAAGAAGGAAGTTGAAATTGCTTTTGAAACGAATTTAAAACTATTTATATAATTCGTTTTAAATAGAAATTGACGAAATATATATTATATATATTATATATAATATAATGGCCTGAATAGAACGCGCCGCGCCGCGGCAGTTCGCGAATTTCGACCATTTATTTCAAACGGACATTACGGGAGATCCGACCGTCGGATTCTCCTAAAACCGGAACCGTTGGGTTCGTATCGAAAAGAGCTTTCTAACGAATGTTAGGAATTTGAAATCTAACGGTTGGATTTGGAATTATGTCCAAATCAAATTTGGAAAAGGTCGCTGTAAGTGCAGTTCGATGACCATTGATGGAAATCGACTGTACGGGCCTTGATAAAATTATTAAAAATAGTAATAATTTGTGTAAAATCATAAGAAATGATTTGGGAAAAATTGGGATGAAAAACTCCATATTTGAAAAGATAAAAATAGATTTTTATCGAAATGAACTAGTTTTGAACTAGAAAGATAATTCTATTTATTTTTAAATAAATAAATTGAATTTGAAATGGTTTTAAAAATAACCAGAATTTCCAATGATTGCATTGGAGTGGAATTGAATCGAAATTGTCTTCGGAATATTTCGATATTGGAATTCGTGATTATACAGGCGTTGTTATGGAAATTTGAAAGATATATATTTATATCGTTATTTCCAATACGACATTTGTTAATCGTAGAATTTGGTATTGAATATAAGCCGGTATATTTTCTATTCAGAGCCTTATATTGAATATCAAATGTGATTTGGGTTTGTCGTGAATGGTGTCTTCACTAGCACTGTTCTTGAACCCAGTTGAGAAATGATTAAATCTTTTTATTTAGATTTAATGAAGGGTACCAATTAAATAATATTTAATTGGAATTGAATTGATATTGATTTTTGGGTTTATCGTGAATAGTGTTTTAAACAACACTCGTTCTTTAACCTGATAATTAATGAATGTGATTTTGGGTTTATCGTGAACTGTGTTTTTAAATGACACGGATTCTTTAACCCAGTCGAAGATTAAAACTAAGTGGAGTTTTAATGAATCTTTAATTAGATTGAAATGATCGAAAATGGAGTATCACCAGTTTTGCTCCAGGCGATAGTTAAATCTTTAATTAGATTTGAACGTGAAATGGTAATTGAATTTACCGATAACACTGTGGTGTTAGATATGAAGTATTACCAGTTTTACTTCATGGGATGAATAGGTTGGGATTGGGAAATTAAAACAAATGATTACTTCGGTAAGGTTCGCTAATCCCGACTAGTTTGAATTGATATTCAAAAATGGATTAAAGAATAAATTCAAGGAATTTATCTTTGATAAAATTTATGGGAATCTTTCCCTATGAATGTGAAATTTAGAAACTAACTGTCGGTTAGCCAAGCAGAATGGTTTTCTGGATATTGATCTGATGTTGGTTTCGGCCTTCGGGGTTAATATTTGGGAAATTATTCACATGATTAATTTACGGTTAGTGACTAATGAATTGGAATGAGGCGTATGTTGTGTTTGTGTAACACTTATTTAAAATATACGCGAGTTATTCGGAAAGACCGGGTTTATCCCATTCTGAATAACTGATACGACGATAAGTCGAAGATGAAGACGATGGTCGAAGACCGGAAGTCTTCACGTCGTTTGGGTGATAACTGATGATCTTGATTGGGCTGTACACCCAAGAAGATGGAAACAGTTAGTGATCGTCCAGACGTACTTGGAGATCGATGGATATGCGAGGTACTAGGTGCCTCCGGTTTCGTTCAGACCCAGAACGGACTTGTAAATGGACTGTGTGTCTGACATTGGATTTTAGTCCGTGTGATTGATCTCTATTAAATATATATCTGTTTGGCGGCAGAGAATTTATTCTCTTGCTTAACGCACTTCTCTGAGACGTACGAGCTCAGGGGTTATATATTGATGGATATCAAACGCATGGAGTGAATTGCCTGTGTGGCATGCCTAAGTGGCAATTGATCGAGGCTTCTGTTGAAAAGCAAAGTCTTGTGGTGATGATCAAAGCAAGGCATGTGTGGCGTAGCTTTGTGTAACGTTTGCTTCGCGAGTTTCGCACCCGGTATGAACCAAAAACGGGAGACGGACCTCAGGGGGGACATGCGTTTTCTTTCTAGCTAGAAGTGGCGTCAGTGGTTTTACACGCCCTGACGAGTTTGACTTATGTGGTTGTTGCTGTTGCGAGGCGCCTCGGATTGATCGGTCGTTCTCGAACCGATGGAGTCATTTAGTTGGCTCACCTACGCCCCAAAGGGCGGAGAAACGTATTGTTCAGGCATTATAATCCACATCGGTGGACCGGCCCTGACGATCCAAGGTACGGTTGCGGCTGTGCCTGAGACACGGGCTAGAGCGTCTCGAATCGGTTGAGGACTATCTTTTGCCTCGGTTCATAGATGGAAATCCAATTTCCAAATACGTGACATTTGCGGTTTTATTTGTAAACCTATATATGGCGACATGATATATGGTACCCATGCCGCCTATGATTGATACTTATGATTTGAAGTTGTTTTATACACTATGCACTTATAATAGTATCAAATGATTTGTTTTAAACGTATCAAGCATTCTTTGGCTGTTATAAGGGAAAACCCTATCCCCCGGCTTGCGTTGCATTGTGTGATAGGACCTGGGTCTTATAACAGCTTCATTTTTCTTTATTTAGCATTGCGCTGTTTGTTTTATGCACTGGTATTCTTGGGAGGAAACCCGTTCCGTGTTATACGGCGTGGTCCCTTGATTTACCTAACTTTGAAAATAAAGATTAATAACTGTTTTAGTTCTCACACCAGTCACATGACTGACCTGGAGTTTATTGTTTTAACCTAAACTCTGGGTGCCCTTATTTTGACACGGGCAGCTAGTAGTTTCGGTTTTGCAGATTTATATTCACAGGATCCTGGTTTACAGCTGGAACGATATCCGGAAAGCTTTGTATCCGTATATCTCTTCTAGTTGTGTATTGTATTATTTTCCGCTGCAATTGATTTAAATGTAATTTAAATCTCTGATATTTCTGTGTAATATTTATTCATACTCTGTATATTCTTGTAATCTGATGCATTGTTGTAATATACAATGAAATGTTCTTCTGTATGTGTTCTGTTGTGGTTTGTTCTCGAACTATCCGACACTTTCCTTTACCGGGAAGTTACGGGTTTTTACAGTTGGTATCAGAGCTTTGGTTTACAAAGCTAGAGAACAAGGCACATTAGAACTATACGAAAGAATTCATCAGATATTGGATTAGTAATATCCACTTAGAATGACTCGTTAGAGATGGGATCAGTATTATCCTAGAACGAGTGTGAAGAGTATATTTTTGAAAATGAAAACAAATTTTTGGTTTTGAAGATTTAAATCAATTATTCGTATTTGATTATCTATTTAGATTGATGTGGACAATCCAGTATATATAGATTTTGCGTATACGTCTGATCCGTGTGTATTCGAAATTTTAATATACTGGATAGATATAGAGTCACACTCTAGTCGCCCGGACATGATTCTGATGATGGCGCGCCATCACCAGTATTTATTTTCGTGTTTCGAAGGTGTGATTTCTATATATTTCCTATTGACTGGTGTGAGAACCAAAATTAGATAGGGCCTATTGTTGTGATTTGGCATCAAAAATCTGATTTTTGACTACATATCAAAATTATGAATTTGAAAACTCTAATCCACTAATTGATTGATGTTTGTGTTGCTTGTTTAATTGTTTGATAGTTTTAAACCATTATGCCTAATTGAATCAAAAATTGAATTATATTGAAAATTGGTCGCATTTGCTTGCATATACATATACTTATATTGAACAGGTCATAGCAAGGAGGCTAGAGCCGAAGAATAAAATTTGTTTGCCCGACAAATAGGTACATGTTTACTACATGATTTACTGTTTTGTTTGGGTGATGATGATTTTGTGAGCCTATTGGCTAGCCACTTGGCTTTTTCTTTTTCTTTTTGAGATCTGAAGGACCGGGGAAGCTATTTGAAATTCCCCGATGCTCCCGGTGCAGGGGAGGTTATGGCGAAATTTTTCAAAAATTTAGGGTGTTAGCCAAATTTTTGAAGAATTTGAAAATTCTCATAAACTGAAAAGTTGGAGAATGAAAGCTAGATCGAACGTAGAGTTGAATTATCAAACCACTTTCGACTTTGTTCCTTTTCGGGGACGAAAAGTTTTAAGTGGGGGAGATTGTAACAACCCGCAAAATCTGGGCCAGTTTAAAATTTTTATTTTGGCAATTTTAGCGAATTTCGATTATTTAAAATGAATTATTTTAAATAATATCGACGAAAAATTTATTTTGAATAGAATTCGAACGTATATATTATACGCGTCGTCGCTAGAATATAAATATTTATATATAATTATAAATAGAATTAAAAATGGCGCGGTAGTTCGATAATTCGATTTCAAACTTCAATTGAATGTACCGGGTGCAAAACAATCCGGATTTTAGTGAAACCAAAAATAATGGGATCTAATTGTGAATATCTTTCCAACGAATCCGAAAAATCAAGATTTCATATCAGGAATCAAAAGATATGTCCAGTTGAAAATTCTGAATAGTCGCTATGGAATTCAGGCCCTTAAAAATGGACATTTTGCAAACGACCTCGGATTTCGACGAAACCAGTTTTGTTGGGTCCGTGATGTCAAGTTATTGCTAGGTTTCAAATTTCATAATTTTTCGATTCAATATGTGAGCGTGGCAAAGGAAAACGCGTTTGACAAGTTTCAGTTGATTTTAAATCGACTGGAAATTGGCCATTTTTCAAACGGTCTCAGAATTCGACGAAACTAGTTTTGTTAGGACAGTATCGTCAATACGAAGCTAGAAAATATTTTTCTAGAATTTTTCTGGTTAGTATGTGACCCAGGTAGTTTGAAATGTACGTTTAAAATTCAATATAATGATTTAAATGTAAATGCAACGGAAACTGATCGAAACGGTCGATTCAGCTTGCGATACATAGCCCATTGAGTTCGGAATGGGGGCAATAAGCTATGGACGATAGGCGGTGGGCCTCGTTTCGAGGTCGTATGTGAAAGTCAACTTTTTTGCCAAATAAAATAATTAAGTAATTAAATAATTAAAATAAATAAAATAAATTCCCTTTATCTTCTGGACCCCCGCCCCCCCTTATTTTTCATTTACGTTCAGATTCAAAACAAAAAAAAAAAAAAAAACCTAAAATTTAAAATCGCTCAGCCGACGCCACCCTCCAATGCTTCGCCGACGTCAAGCCACCACCGGAGGCGCCCACCACCCAACCCCGACGTCCAGCCACCCCCACCGCCTCTCCTTTCCCCCCCCCCCCTCTCTAATTCGAGCTCGATTGTCTCGAATCCCCTGACCCCAAAAACCCGATGCCGCCCTCCTCCACGTCGAGCGCCACCAACCTCCGCCTGAACCCCCCCCCCCCCCCAGTCGACGCAGACAGCGTGAAGAACCCCCCCACCTCACGATGGTGTGGCAGTTCCCCCCCTCGGTAAGTATTTTGTAATTTGTTTATAATAATTTAAAAACTGTTGTTTTATTAGGTAAAAAAAAAAACTAATTTTATAATGATTTAAAAACTGTTTTTTTTATTTAAAACTGATTTTCTATTAAAAGATTAAAACTAAGTTTTTTTAGATTTTTAAAACTGAATTTTAAAACAGATTTTAAAGGGTTTGAAAACTGATTATATTTAATTTTCAAACTGTTTTTATTTAATTTTCGAACAGATTTTTACAGTGCAAAAGGTTAGATTTTTACAGTGCAAAAAGGTTAGATTTTTACAATGCAAAAAGATTATATTTTTAAATATGAGAAGGCGATATTTTTAAATGTGAAAAGGCGAAATTTTTAGATGTAAAAATGCGAAATCTATATTTTTGAAATGGAATTTTATCTATGTTGAATAGCGAAGTAAAAATTCGATTTTTATATATTGAATAGCGAACTAAAAATTCGATTTTTATATATTGAATAGCGAACTAAAAATTCAATTTTTATATATTGAATAGCGAAATAAAAATTCGATTTTTATATATTGAATAGCGAAATAAAAATTTGATTTTTATATATTGAATAGCGAAGTAAAAATGTGATTTTTACGTATGTAGTGAAAGCAGCAACAAAGAAAAAGGCGATGATGACGAAGATTTCTATCAATGAAGTGTCGTGGAGTTAGGATAGCTATCGGTGAGAACTTCTCACTCAAATTCTATTTTTCTAGTTATATATATATACTAGGATGCAGACGGTGCTTATTAGAAGCACCCGACACCCGTCCACAGACCATGGACTTGTTTGATTGGTTGTGTAGTTGGTTAGATTATTTGATTTGGATTGGATTGTTTTGGTGAAATTGAAATTGATATGATTGATGTGTGAATGGCGTGGGCCTTCCCTAGACCGGGGATAAGGCTAGGCCTTGTCCCGTTTCTAGTATCGTGCCGTTATGCCGCCGAAATTTTCTAAAATATGTTAGAAAATAAAAATATCATTTTACTGTGTAAATGAATTGAATAGAAATTCATAGGTTGAAATAAAATGTTTTATCGTTAAAAATATAATTTTTAACGTGAATGTGAATAAATGAATAGTTATAAACAAATCGGCCGATTTGTTTGTATATACACTGATTTGACTGATATTGATTGGGTCGATAAATTTCACACATCGCCCAACTGCACAAATAAAATCTGTGTTTGATTGTTTGAAACCCCACACGGGTGTTGGGATGAAATTTGAAGTTCACTCATCCTGATTGAGTAAATATGTCGATCGATTGATTGACAGGCTGTTATAAGCGTTAGATATCTATATTTGATGCTTATACAGTGTAGTGCACTTTGGTTGATGGTTGATTATTTTTCAATGCTATTATACATGTGTTGTATGAAAATCCATATAATTAACTTTATATGGTAATTGATTGGGCCTCATTCCAGTTTCGAAAAGAAATATTTGAAAAAGAAATATTTGAAAATAGAATATTTGAAAAAGGAAATATTTGAAAAGAAATATTTGAGATAGAAATATTTGAAATAGAATATTTGAAAATAGAAATTTATGAAGCCGTGTTGATTAGTTTGACGCCATTTTGACGTGAACGATATTTATATCGATTTTATTCATTTTAAAATGAATATTGAAAAGTAATTTCGAAATCGAATATTTCGAAATGAATTGAATTGAAATATTTCGAAATGAATTGAATTGAAATATTTCGAAATGAATTGAATTGAAAACGATTTCGAAATGAATTGAATTGAAAACGATTTCGAAATGAATTGAATTGAAAACGATTTCGAAATGAATTGAATTGAAAACGATTTCAAAATGAATTGAATTGAAAACGATTTCGAAATGAATTGAATTGAAAACGATTTCGGAATGAATTGAATTGAAAACGATTTCGAAATGAATTGAATTGAAAACGATTTCGAAATGAATTGAATTGAAAACGATTTCGAAATGAATTGAATTGAAAACGATTTCGAAATGAATTGAATTGAAAACGATTTCGAAATGAATTGAATTGAAAACGATTTCGAAATGAATTGAATTGAAAACGATTTCGAAATGAATTGAATTGGAAACGATTTCGAAATGAATTGAATTGAAAACGATTTCGAAATGAATTGAATTGAAAACGATTTCGAAATGAATTGAATTGAAAACGATTTCGAAATGAATTGAATTGAAAACGATTTCGAAATGAATTGAATTGAAAACGATTTCGAAATGAATTGAATTGAAAACTAATTCAAATTGAATTGAAAGTGAATTGAAATGAATTCAAATTGAATTGAAATTTGAATTGAATAGAAATGAATTTTAAAACGAATTTATAAAGAAGAATTCAGTTTTGATTTGAATTGAAGAAGGAAGTTGAAATTGCTTTTGAAACGAATTTAAAACTATTTATATAATTTGTTTTAAATAGAAATCGACGAAATATATATTATATATATTATATCTAATATAATGGCCTGAATAGAACGCGCCGCGCCACGGCAGTTCGCGAATTTCGACCATTTATTTCAAACGGACATTACGGGAGATCCGACCGTCGGATTCCCCTAAAACCGGAACCGTTGGGTTCGTATCGAAAAGAGCTTTCTAACGAATGTTAGGAATTTGAAATCTAACGGTTGGATTTGGAATTATGTCCAAATCAAATTTGAAAAAGGTCGTTGTAAGTGCAGTTCGATGACCATTGATGGAAATCGACTGTACGGGCCTTGATAAAATTATTAAAAATAGTAATAATTTGTGTAAAATCATAAGAAATGATTTGGGAAAAATTGGGATGAAAAACTCCATATTTGAAAAGATAAAAATAGATTTTTATCGAAATGAACTAGTTTTGAACTAGAAAGATAATTCTATTTATTTTTAAATAAATAAATTGAATTTGAAATGGTTTTAAAAATAACCAGAATTTCCAATGATTGCATTGGAGTGGAATTGAATCGAAATTGTCTTCGGAATATTTCGATGTTGGAATTCGTGATTATACAGGCGTTGTTATGGAAATTTGAAAGATATATATTTATATCGTTATTTCCAATACGACATTTGTTAATCGTAGAATTTGGTATTGAATATAAGCCGGTATATTTTCTATTCAGAGCCTTATATTGAATATCAAATGTGATTTGGGTTTGTCGTGAATGGTGTCTTCACTAGCACTGTTCTTGAACCCAGTTGAGAAATGATTAAATCTTTTTATTTAGATTTAATGAAGGGTACCAATTAAATAATATTTAATTGGAATTGAATTGATATTGATTTTGGGTTTATCGTGAACAGTGTTTTAAACAACACTCGTTCTTTAACCTGATAATTAATGAATGTGATTTTGGGTTTATCGTGAACTGTGTTTTTAAATGACACGGATTCTTTAACCCAGTCGAAGATTAAAACTAAGTGGAGTTTTAATGAATCTTTAATTAGATTGAAATGATCGAAAATGGAGTATTACCAGTTTTGCTCCAGGCGATAGTTAAATCTTTAATTAGATTTGAACGTGAAATGGTAATTGAATTTACCGATAACACTGTGGTGTTAGATATGAAGTATTACCAGTTTTACTTCATGGGATGAATAGGTTGGGATTGGGAAATTAAAACAAATGATTACTTCGGTAAGGTTCGCTAATCCCGACTAGTTTGAACTGATATTCAAAAATGGATTAAAGAATAAATTCAAGGAATTTATCTTTGATAAAATTTATGGGAATCTTTCCCTATGAATGTGAAATTTAGAAACTAACTGTCGGTTAGCCAAGCAGAATGGTTTTCTGGATATTGATCTGATGTTGGTTTCGGCCTTCGGGGTTAATATTTGGGAAATTATTCTCTTGATTAATTTACGGTTAGTGACTAATGAATTGGAATGAGGCGTATGTTGTGTTTGTGTAACACTTATTTAAAATATACGCGAGTTATTCGGAAAGACCGGGTTTATCCCATTCTGAATAACTGATACGACGATAAGTCGAAGATGAAGACGATGGTCGAAGACCGGAAGTCTTCACGTCGTTTGGGTGATAACTGATGATCTTGATTGGGCTGTACACCCAAGAAGATGGAAACAGTTAGTGATCGTCCAGACGTACTTGGAGATCGATGGATATGCGAGGTACTAGGTGCCTCCGGTTTCGTTCAGACCCAGAACGGACTTGTAAATGGACTGTGTGTCTGACATTGGATTTTAGTCCGTGTGATTGATCTCTATTAAATATATATCTGTTTGGCGGCAGAGAATTTATTCTCTTGCTTAACGCACTTCTCTGAGACGTACGAGCTCAGGGGTTATATATTGATGGATATCAAACGCATGGAGTGAATTGCCTGTGTGGCATGCCTAAGTGGCAATTGATCGAGGCTTCTGTTGAAAAGCAAAGTCTTGTGGTGATGATCAAAGCAAGGCCTGTGTGGCGTAGCTTTGTGTAACGTTTGCTTCGCGAGTTTCGCACCCGGTATGAACCAAAAACGGGAGACGGACCTCAGGGGGGACATGCGTTTTCTTTCTAGCTAGAAGTGGCGTCAGTGGTTTTACACGCCCTGACGAGTTTGACTTATGTGGTTGTTGCTGTTGCGAGGCGCCTCGGATTGATCGGTCGTTCTCGAACCGATGGAGTCATTTAGTTGGCTCACCTACGCCCCAAAGGGCGGAGAAACGTATTGTTCAGGCATTATAATCCACATCGATGGACCGGCCCTGACGATCCAAGGTACGGTTGCGGCTGTGCCTGAGACACGGGCTAGAGCGTCTCGAATCGGTTGAGGACTATCTTTTGCCTCGGTTCATAGATGGAAATCCAATTTCCAAATACGTGACATTTGCGGTTTTATTTGTAAATCTATATATGGCGACATGATATATGGTACCCATGCCGCCTATGATTGATACTTATGATTTGAAGTTGTTTTATACACTATGCACTTATAATAGTATCAAATGATTTGTTTTAAACGTATCAAGCATTCTTTGGCTGTTATAAGGGAAAACCCTATCCCCCGGCTTGCGTTGCATTGTGTGATAGGACCTGGGTCTTATAACAGCTTCATTTTTCTTTATTTAGCATTGCGCTGTTTGTTTTATGCACTGGTATTCTTGGGAGGAAACCCGTTCCGTGTTATACGGCGTGGTCCCTTGATTTACCTAACTTTGAAAATAAAGATTAATAACTGTTTTAGTTCTCACACCAGTCACATGACTGACCTGGAGTTTATTGTTTTAACCTAAACTCTGGGTGCCCTTATTTTGACACGGGCAGCTAGTAGTTTCAGTTTTGCAGATTTATATTCACAGGATCCTGGTTTACAGCTGGAACGATATCCGGAAAGCTTTGTATCCGTATATCTCTTCTAGTTGTGTATTGTATTATTTTCCGCTGCAATTGATTTAAATGTAATTTAAATCTCTGATATTTCTGTGTAATATTTATTCATACTCTGTATATTCTTGTAATCTGATGCATTGTTGTAATATACAGTGAAATGTTCTTCTGTATGTGTTCTGTTGTGGTTTGTTCTCGAACTATCCGACACTTTCCTTTACGGGGAAGTTACGGGTTTTTACAATGACGATGTGGCATTCAAAGTAATGGAGGTGGGATCTGTCAAAAGATACGTTATGACCTCAAGCCTCATCCACCGGGAAATGACAAAAATCGGGCAGGCAGCATGGCTATGTGGGTCGCACCCATTAGAATGTATGATCACCTATCTAGAGAAATTTCTTTTGTTCTTAAATCTATCGATGCTGTCCCTTATCGGGAGACGGTTGCTGATCCCAACCGTTGGTGATATACATTCGATACACTCAAGCGAAATGAGTGGTCGGTCATGTGTGGGCCGGGTTGCAAGATGTTCTTGTTGAACCCAGTGTATTTGCCTCTAGAGATACACGTTCGGAAGGTGGTCCCATACCTTGTCAAGTTGGAATCCAATCTCCAATAAGTGCCTGCGAGTTTGATTGTATATTATATAGGTAGAGCGTGAGATGCAAGCGTTCTACTAGATTTTAATTACTTGTGATTAGACATTATTATAATATTAGATAATATATGATTTCCAAAATGTTTTGGGTTATCGTAAGGTAAAAGTCATCCGTATTTATGAGTGGATTGGTCTTACGATTATCTTTTCTTTTGAAAAGGATTTTGAAAAGTTAAACCAAATGATTGGAGTTTACTCACACCAGTCCCATGACTAACCCAGAGTTTTATTTTGTTTTGTTTTCCCTAAACTCTTGGGTGCCCAAATTTGTACGGGCAGTCAAGTAGTCAGGATTTACAGGTATGCTTGAAGAGCTTGGAGCAGGAGGCTTCAAGATTTTTCTAGCTATTGATTATTCCGCTGTGATGAAAGTGTTGTACTCTGATAATGGTATGATATACATATACTACTTTGATTTCAAGATATGTTGTCTATTATATTTTATTCGTTCCGCTGTGAGATTCGTGTTACTCTGATGTTGTTGTGTTCTTCTTCTTCTTCTGTTCTAATTTTCTATCTTATCTATCCTCACCCTCTAATTTCTTCCTTGGACTATCCGGTAATTTCGACTTTTGATTGTTCGATAGGTGTTATATATCGGATAACCAAGGTCGCTTTTTCCCGGGTCGTTATAGTTGGTATCAGAGCTGAAGGTTTAGTGATTTACCTTGGCCCTGTGGCGTGACTCAGTAGAGATGGGGTTAGTAATGCCCTAGACTGAGTTTGAGTGTATATATACGAGTGAACGTATTTGTTGTTTGATATAAAAATGGTTTTATATTGTGGAGATTTATTGGTTGAGTTGTTTATGAGTTCTAGTCGATCAGTTTGATCCACTGTATCGATAGAGTTTATAAACACTTGAATACGATGGGTCGACACGATATGTTTTGAAAAGAGGGTAAATAAAAGAATTTTACCCAAAATATATTTTGATATAAAGAAATATATATTTGAAATTATCATGGTATATTGGATGTGTTGGTTGTGATTATAATCGAATAAGATTATAAAATGTGAAATGGTTATGTAAATAACAAATCAAAATTCATATAAGTGAAATATATGAAATCAGATGAATTAAATCTGAATTTAAGTTCAGAATTGGAATTAAAATTGCTAAAATTTGAATAAGCGTTGTAAATGGAATTAAATTGAATATATGTGAATTTTAAAATTTCTAGGAGATTTTAAATTTGTTACAAGCATTGAAAAGGGATATTTTGAAATGGATTTCCAATTGAAAGTGTTTAGAAATCGTCTTGAAAATGACATAGTATTGAACTCACTTCGATAGCTGGAAAATAAATTCCGATGTTGATCCGGACATCATCGGTATTCATTTTCAAGTTTGTAAGTGACGGATTACTACCAAAGATTTTGTTTTTGAATTGTTTTGAGAAACCAAGTTGTTTTGATATTCCAAAGTGATATTTGATTTTTGGAAAAGGCAAAGCTATTTGAAACTCCCAGGTACAGATTATTGAAATAAACACAAATTAAATAGAAATTTGTGAAAGCAAATTTGAAATTGAATTGAAGGCAGTTCAGTGGAAATTGAGTTGAATTGAAATAGAATGGTACCAAGTAGAATTGGACTGGATTAGAGATAATCTGGGATAGAAATGGATGGTCGAGCAAGAAATTTGAATTGAGATTGGAATTGCAGTTTGATTGAAATTTGGCTTGGTTATAAGAGGATGGTCGTGCTGAAGATGAAAGTGATTGGGAGTTTGATTGGGATGATAGTGGTATATGCTAAATTGATAGCAGAATTGAATGCCGACAAAAAGGTACACGTACATATTCATATGAGTTGGATGAGATTTATGAGCTTTTTTGGCAAGCCACTTGGCTGTTTGATTTTCTTTTGGGTTGAAGAAGGCCTAGAGAGGCGAGTTGGAGTTTGAGCTATTGACCAGTACAAAGGAGGTGCTGGCGAAATTTTTCAGAAATTTCGAGTGTTAGAAAATTTTCAGAATTTTTGAAAATTTTCGTTTATAGAAACAAATTAATAAATTAATTAGAATAGATTGGTTTAGTGAAATCAGAGTAACCAAATAATTTTAACCTAGTTATAAAGTTCATTTTTCTACCTTAGCAATTTCGAGGACGAAATTATTTTAAGGGGGAAAGAATGTAACGGCCCAGATTTTTTGACCATTTAGTTTAATATTTAAAAATGTTTTTATTGTTTTGGAATTTTAAATGGTTTAATTTCAATAATTTTGAATATTTTATTTTATTCCGAAATGGTAGAAATTTAGTGGATCTGCAATATAATGTGAACTGGCAGTATAAAAGGATAAATTTTTAATTTAAAATAGTACGTTTACAAAGGATGTAGTAGCTAACGAACTCGGATTTCGATGAAATCAGTTTCATTAAATCCGAAATGATGAAATTAGGTAACCAACCAAGTTACGTCAAAAATGGCATTCGTATGTGGAAAAGAAAAAAATAAAAGACCAAAATTTGAACTAAATTTTGACGGTAATTGGAATTTGCTAATGCTAACGGCAAAACTGGAACCTGAGACCTATCCAGGAAAATTCTAAACATAGGATATTAGCTATATATGAAATCTGGGAAAATCCTATAACGGATATAGAAAGTTATTAAGGAAACAAAATTTAAATAAATTATTTGAAAATCTAAACGAACTCCGATTTTTGATTTGAATACATAGGATTGAAGTACGTTAAAAACCGGACCAGATGGTGGAAGAATTTCTGAAAACCGTTATCGTTTGATACTCCAACATGAGACCGGAAGGTGTTGAAACTAACACAAAACACTATTTTGAATTTGAATTTAAATTATTTGAAAGTTCAAACAAATTCAAAATTGATATATTTTTATATAGCATTGAAGAGCAAGAAAAATTGAACAACATGGTTGAAAAAGATTTTGGATAAGGTATCAATAAGTAAGTCAAATTAACGTCCGAATAGGGTTGAGAAAACACACTTTACTATTCATAAATTATTAAATTTATTTATAATTTAATAAATTTAAGGATTAATCCTAGCCATCCATTTTCGACCGTTGGATTCGCGCCACCTCAGCAATCCATGTGACTCCTTCGGCTATAAATAGCCCCCCCCCCCTTCATTTTAAACTCACTCCTCCTCCTCCTCTTTCAAGCTTTGGCAATGGCAGAAATAATAATAAAATATTAGGAAATAGGGAAAAGGGAAGGAAGGGAGAAAGGAGGGCAAGACGGGGAGCTAGGGACTCTTAGGCAGAGGCTTGGGCTTCGCGGGGTAAGTTTTTAAATAATATTTATTTATTTATTTATTTGTGTAATATATATATATATATATATATATATATATATATATATTATAATTAAAATAGAATTTGTAAAAATAAATATCAGAACATTCTAAGGGTGACAGAGAGGATAGTGTCTAAGGCTTGAGTTTGGAAAATATAGTTTCCTGCTCTCCCTGGCTATCCCTAACTGATCCGACGGATGGGATGATTAATTTAAATTTAATTTGAATTTAATTTGAATTTAAAACAGACCAGGGGCATTTTCGTAATTTTTAACCATAAACTTTAAAAGCTTATAACTTTTTCAAAACAAGTCGGATTTCCACGAAACAAGGACCGTTGGATTCTTATCGAAAAATACTTTAAAATGAGTGGAAGCAGATTTTTGATCCGGGTTAAAATTTTTAAGTTATAATTAAATGAATATTTTTAAATATTTTATTTGAAAATTAAATTTAATTAATATTAAAATGGTTTTTCAATTTTAAAAAAAAAAATTGGATATGGCTAGAGATGGGAAAGTAGGATTTTTTAGAAGGGCAGGGAAGGTAATTTGGCTAATAACGCAATTAGAAATTAATTAAGATAAAAATAATTTAATTAATTTAATTAAATATATATTCATTTAAATTAGGTAAATATTGTAAATAGCATAACTTTTGCATACATTAACGAAATTTAACGAAACAGGATCCGTTGGGATCGTATGGACGAGCACTACGCAATGGAACCAACCGCAAGTGGATTGGAGCTCGTTTGGATTTATGGTGAAATTTAACGTCTGAACCAAATCAATGACCGATTATCGTTATTCAACGATAAACCGTCCAAGGTGAGTAAATCTCACTAACTCTGAACACTTTATATTTTTATAAAGTATTTTTAGAGCTGATAATTATTGGTTGAATTGCTGAGTGTTGATTGTTTGGTTGAACTGCTAGTCAATTGATTGAAAATACCGATATAGTTATATATATCGTTAACCGATGTTGATTTTGTTTATCAGAATACCTCATATTGGAATGAAATTGATGTGAATTATATTGTGTAACATCTGTGGATGCAGGGAAACAGGTCGGAGGAATCCAACTGGATTCCTCAACATTTATTTACCGTTTTTCATATATTCTGATATATGATGTGTTATATCATCTGTTGTTGAACCTGTGTGTTTGGATGATGATTGAACCTTTTGATTTGGTATTTTTATACCATAAGTGATACTAGAAAGTGAAAAGGGATTTTCAAAGTTTATTTTGAAAATAAATTATTTATATAAAATCAATAGATTTTATATATAAAAGGAAGAGAATTTCATGAGAGAAAATGATTATAGAATCAAAGCATTTGTAAAAAAAAAAAAACAAATATTGGTGAAATCAAATAGAAGGGAAAATATTGGTGAAATAAAATAAAAGGGAAAATATTGGTGAAATCAAATAGAAGGGAAATATTTGTGAAACGATTACAAATAGAAATAAAAAGGGAATCATTCGTAAAAGTATTTACAAATGGAATTGAAAAGGGAATATCCATGTAGGGAATAAAGAAAAATTGACAGAAGTACTTATTTGTTAAATAAATAGAAAAGTTAAAAGAAATATTTATTTGTTGAATAAATAGAAAAGTTAAAGGGAATATTTATTTGTTAAATAAATAGAAGCGAAAAGAGAATAGTTATTTGTTGAGTAAACGAATAGAAAAAGAATCTATTCAAGGGAAGTAATTCAAAGGAATTATTCCAAAGGAATTATTCAAAAGAGAAAAGTCAAAGGGATTAATTCAAAAGAGTTAATCAACTAGAGTTAAACCGTTGGAGTTAAACTGTTAGAGTTAAACAGTTGGAGTTAAACTGTTAGAGTTAAACCGTTGAAGTTAAACTGTCAGAGTTAAACCGTAAAGTTAAACAGTTAGAGTTAGTTAGTTAGAGTTAACCAGTTAGAGTTATTCAGTTAGAGTTATCCAGTTAGAGTTATTCAGTTAGAATTAATCAGTTAGAGTTAATCAGTTAGAGTTAATCGTTTTGAGTCAAATCGAACTAGAGTTATTCAAATATAGTAATCGAATAAGGGTTAATTGAATATTAGTTATTCAATTAGAATTGATCGAATCTAATTGTTCGAGATAGAGTTAAAAATAGACAAAGTTATTTAAGGATGAATTTCCATTTAGCACGACTGCTAGCGTAATTCGCAGGGCTGCAGATAGCCTACGGCGGTCGGATGTTTCCTGGGGGAATCAGGCGTAACCATTGTGATCGCTGCGATCTAGAGTCAAGCAAATGGTGTTAAATCAAATAGTAATTAATCAATAGAAGTTAATTAAGTCGAGTTAGTCGAGTATTAGTAAATTAAGTAGGGTTAGTCAAAAAGGGAATTAATCGAATATCACCTATTCGAAGTAGAGTTATCGAATATAGTTTATTCGAGAAGAGTAATCGAATATAGTTCGTTCGAAGTGTGTTAAATCGAATATAGTTATTCGAAGGAGAGAATTATCGAATATGGTTTATTCGAAGTTAGATTTTTCGAATATTAGTTATTCGAAGAAAAGGATTATCGAATATTAGTTATTCGAACAGGGGAAACGAATATAGTTTATTCGAAAGAGAATTATCGGATAGTGATTATTCGAGAGTGAATCATACATGGAAATTTGATTATATCTGATCAAGGGAAGTAATGTTTACTTTCCATTTCAAATCAAGTTTTAATTATCTGTTAATAAAGTAGTTGGTTGTTTATTTATCCAAATTAAGATATGGAAATATATTTAAGTTAACATATTTTGAAAGCGTGGTATTATAACATTTATAGTTATAATCAAATGATTCAGTAAAGGAAGTGGATTCATAAATAGAATCCGAGAGTTCGCAAGGAAGTTTCTTAAAGAGTAAAGTTTGAACTTTGTCTATTTCGAAGTTAGAAATGTTGTTCAGTTAAGGTCTGAGAGGTAATTATACCCCAACTTGATTGACTTCGTTTTTAACTAAGAAGTGGATAAGGTTCGAGAGTGAAAGGGGTTAAGTGAATTTAGTTAATGAGCGAAATGGTTGGTGTTGGCATAGCGATGTTTATTCAAACATCAGTTTAAACCCAATGAAGGAGATTTGGAAATGTCTTCCAAATGAAAATCGGAAATGTTTACTGAATATAGAAAATGAGAAATGGAATTGTTTTCCATTGTTAATAACGTATATTTTCTAAATATAGTAAATAAGAAATATAGGAAAACAAGAATAAGGAAAAGGGTAAATTTATGATAATTTGATGATGAATGATGATTGATCGATAGAATTTCCATCTGGAAATAATATCGTTGTTTGCACACCGACATGTTTTTATTTGATAGTTAAATCACCGACTATCAAAGTTTTGACCATTTTAACGTTGTTAATATGGAGAGACCGGTCGGATTATTATCCAGAGAACCACTCCGTATTGGCAAAAGCGTTGCGAATCAAGTATGCTGAATATATTGAAGACGGAGTTATGCAAGGGCTATCCTATTTACAGAATAGTGCCTTCGGTTTGTCCAGTCCCAGGACAAACGTGAATGGACGAATGTCTGACAGAGTATATTCAAAGGATCGCGTAAGTTGATCTCTTCAAACGTACTTACGTTTGGTGGCGGAGGAATTCGTTTCTCTTAGCTGTATACCCGTGGTATTTTTGGTGAAATCAATTTGTGATTTTGCGGGTATGACGATGTGGCATTCAAAGTAATGGAGGTGGGATCTGTCAAAAGATACGTTATGACCTCAAGCCTCATCCACCAGGAAATGACAAAAATCGGGCAGGCAGCATGGCTATGTGGGTCGCACCCATTAGAATGTATGATCACCTATCTAGAGAAATTCATTTTGTTCTTAAATCTATCGATGTTGTCCCTTATCGGGAGACGGTTGCTGATCCCAACCGTTGGTGATATACATTCGATAACTCAAGCGAAATGAGTGGTCGGTCATGTGTGGGCCGGGTTGCAAGATGTTCTTGTTGAACCCAGTGTATTTGCCTCTAGAGATACACGTTCGGAAGGTGGTCCCATACCTTGTCAAGTTGGAATCCAATCTCCAATAAGTGCCTGCGAGTTTGATTGTATATTATATAGGTAGAGCGTGAGATGCAAGCGTTCTACTAGATTTTAATTACTTGTGATTAGACATTATTATAATATCAGATAATATATGATTTCCAAAGTGTTTTGGGTTATCGTAAGGTAAAAGTCATCCGTATTTATGAGTGGATTGGTCTTACGATTATCTTTTCTTTTGAAAAGGATTTTGAAAAGTTAAACCAAATGATTGGAGTTTACTCACACCAGTCCCATGACTGACCCAGAGTTTTATTTTGTTTTGTTTTCCCTAAACTCTTGGGTGCCCAAATTTGTACGGGCAGTCAAGTAGTCAGGATTTACAGGTATGCTTGAAGAGCTTGGAGCAGGAGGCTTCAAGATTTTTCTAGCTATTGATTATTCCGCTGTGATGAAAGTGTTGTACTCTGATAATGGTATGATATACATATACTACTTTGATTTCAAGATATGTTGTCTATTATATTTTATTCGTTCCGCTGTGAGATTCGTGTTACTCTGATGTTGTTGTGTTCTTCTTCTTCTTCTGTTCTAATTTTCTATCTTATCTATCCTCACCCTCTAATTTCTTCCTTGGACTATCCGGTAATTTCGACTTTTGATTGTTCGATAGGTGTTATATATCGGATAACCAAGGTCGCTTTTTCCCGGGTCGTTACAGTGCAAGGCAAAGGGAGGGTTTAGCTATGGAGGTATAAGAGATGTAGGCTGTGGATCGGGGGGTTTTTCCATGTAGTGGGAGGTGAATGTAACATTCTATGTTGCTATAGAAAACCTTTGCATTTTTTTAATATATACACAAGAGGCATGTGCAGGTGGGAAGAAAAGTGGGAGGACATGAAGCAATACGTGCAGGTTTAGAGAAAAGAATGTGAACAGGGGATATAGTTTATGGATAGTCTATAGAAAAAGAAGAGAGACGGGTGTTTACAAATGAACATAATAGAAGGAAACCCATGCAGGAAAAGAAGAGGAAAAGCATGGTTCATTGTTCTTGAATCTTTAGAGGCAATGATGATTTCTATATGCATCATTAAAGAGCCGGTACATGAATGCTCAAGTATGAATATCAAACAGGATGAGTAGAGATACCATATGTCGTGCACTGATGGTTTGCACATATTTACAGACAAAATCAGATATACGGAGATTCAAATGTCTGAATTTCACAAAACGAAAATGTCGTTCTCTTTATAATACAGTCTAGTATTTTTAGTTCAAACTGGCTCAAGCTATAATTACATTTTGTTCATAGCGATTTATTTAATGTTCAATTAAATTAACGAGAATGGAACAAATTTGCGTATTTTTCTATGAAATTCATTTCTCTGTTATGTCTCATTAGTCGTATCTCAAATATTAAATTTTGGGTTTTTATTTAAATTTTAAATTTTTATTATTTTTTATGATATGTTGGTAGTCGCTACTGCAAATTGACCATCAAAATTTGATTCAAACGGGATGAGCGAACTTGATCGATTGCGATATATAATTATTTAGATCACTTCTATATGAAAATAATAAATCTTAAATATCATTGTTCCATAATAAATCGATTACATGTTTTAGTTTCCAAATAAATACATTGTAAATTAAATTCATTGTTTAATTCTTTTTATAAATTGTTATTTATTAGAAATAAATTTGCAATTATTCATTGATAACTTCATAAATTTTATTTTAAAACCGTTTTAAATTCAATAATTAAACTTGATTCAATATTTTATTGATCGAAATTTAAGGGACGTTACAATCTCCCCCATTCAGAACTTTTCATCCTCGAAAAGGAATGAAATAAGAAACTAGTACTTAAATCTATACCATTCATACACATATCAACTACGATTGCTTGCTCAAACACAAATTTTTTTCTTTAACGTAGTATTGGTAACCCGATCACTCTTGTGCAGACTTCTGATTCGACTTCTCAGTTAGAATTTTCCATTCTCCTTGCATAGCAATAACTATGATAAGAACTTAAGATTCTTATCAAAAACTCTTATTGGTGTTCGTCGTCGAGAATCGAACAAACAATTCTATTTGGAATCAAAGTCATATATTCAAACTAAATAAAAACTATTACGGGAATAAAATTATTTTTGCACACTCATGCATTATATTTCATAGTTTCTTTGCTTCTTTTCGTTGATAAGTGCTTTATCACCCTATCTTACTTACGCCTCAAGAAAGACATGATAATCTGCATGTCAGTGAATGTGTGGAAGCCTATTTAGCCACCATTGTATTTAATTTAAGTATCTACAATTTATATACAAATTTTCGAGTTTATACGAAAATCCTTTGCAAAAAAAACTTTTATATAAAATATGCTTTATAGTGAAAATATTTTTTGATGACCCGATATTTCCATAAGTTTATCGTTGCTCTTCAAGAATCTGATAATACATTCATCAGGCGCAAAACTAGAAATCTCAAAGTACTAAGTAAACTTGTTTCAATATCCAGTGAAAATACGTGAAAACTTGAAAACAGATAAAAGAAGTACCATTTGAGAAACCGACCGATAAAACTATTCATGAATCGCAGATACACAATGGTTATGCTTGGGTCCCCAGGAAACATCTGTACCCATAGGAAATCTCTCCCCTGCGAATTTCGTCATGAACAAATCAAAGGAATAAATCAATAGAACAGAATAACCTGAGATAATCATGGAATGCAGCCACTAAGGTCGTTCTATCACTAGGTTGAGAGGACGAAGTTCCGCAACCATAGGTGGCTAAGAAATCACTGCCATATGCATTTCACCACAATACCTCAAAACAATCGCATGGATCGCAGTCTACATTTAGTGACATTGGTGGTTACATCTCTATCTCTCGTAGATCTTGAGCAATCATACCCTATACGAATTGCACCATGTGGACCGCAGATACACAATGGTTGCGTCTGGATCCCCCATTAAACATCCGTACCCGTAGGCCTTTACCGCGCTATGGATTTTGCCATCGTAAAACGACTATAGATTGCAACAGACACAATGGTTACGCCTGGTTCCCTCAGGAAACATTTGCCATCATAGGCCTTCGTGGTCCTGCGAATTTCGTTATGTAGCCGAGTACAAAGGAAAACTCATGAGTATTACGTCCAGATAACCATAATCAAAGAAATATCAACAAAAGTTCCTGCCGCATAGGACCTCGATTTTTAATAGAAGGTACTTCCCATATTTTTGATTTGAAATCATATAATATGTGATATCCCAAAATTTTTAATTAAGTTTAAAATTTAATTTTGGAAATTTTCTGAATTTATTTTGAATTTAAACAAGGTTTGAATATAAGTATTCATTTATAATTCTTTTTATATTAGTTAAATAAATATTTTGTTCTATTTAAAAGTGTGATTGAATAATAGAAACTTATTTTAAAAGCATGTTCATTATTTAAACTATTAGGGATAGATTTTTTTGTAAAGATTTTAGATTTAAAAGGTAGTTTGAATAAAAATAAATTTATAATTAAATATCGGTTCAAAATATTCGTTCAGTTTCTGTACGCGCCACCTTAAAATATTTTTTAGAATTTTACTATAATTTTTTATTTGGAAAATAAACAGGTATTTTTCTAACATATTTTAGGCGCAACAGTGGTCCTTTAAACACTTTACAGAATCGATTAACTGGTCTATTTTATTTATGTTTTGGGATTATGGAACATCGCTGTACTCGATCATATTGTTAGTTTGGTGTCATTCGCAGTCAACAAAATAAGATTTTTCAATATGTTTTAGTTATAAATAAGTAGTAAATATTTAAATAGATGTTAAACATTGAATAATATAAAAGATACATATGCATGGATTAATAGTTATAGACGTTAATGTACAAGAATGGTGCAAAAGATTAAATTTGGTTATTAATGCATAAGTATTTCTAACATGTCACGGCGCATGACATAGTTTTTATAAGGAGAGCAAGTGTTGTCCTCATGTGTGTATGTGTTCCTTTAGGTGGATTAAGGCATGTAGAGAATAACTTAGAGAAACCATGTGTCCTCCTATTTGGAAGAATGCATGTATTAAATTGCCTAGGTGAGACAAGTGTGCTTGACTTGAAAGACAAAACTACACATAAAAACCATTATATATTGGTACGCACACACCCTTTTTCTTTCACGGCATTTTCATACACCATCTTCATTCTCATCTGATCCACCGCCTTTCTCTTCTTCCTCACGTTACATTGCTCCACAGCAGTTCCCATACCCTATCATTTCTCCTTCTTCCACCTTAATCTGTAGCCAGCTTCCCTCACCGTAACCTGCAAGTACCACCGCCCAATTCCATTACAAACCGCACTTCATTTTCTAGTAAGCCTCGCCTTTCTTCACACTAAACTTCTGCATCCTTCCTCCTTTCCTACTCAACAGCTCACGGCTTCAAGCTTCCACCCACATGTGCTCGCATCATTCTCCTTTTCTGTCCCCTCGCACACACTTCGGCCTCCTCTCATAATAACAGTAGCCCCTCTACAAGTTTTTGCCACCTTGTTTCTTTCCTCAGTACACGTTAGTTTAGTTAGCATACTCTAGTCCGCTCAGTTCTCCTCTATGTTTCATAAATCCATTTGCCTTGAGCTTCATTTGCATTGGAAAAGGAAATACAAATATAAAGTGTTGGGAAGTTATATATTTATACATGTTAGTCACGGAAAAAGAAGTGTGTGTGTGTGTGACATCATCCATAAATATTTGTATTGCAGGAAAGAAATTACGGGTGACGGTTAGCGACATCCGTGGAGATTTGTACGTAATCATTCGGAGTTGGATACGCAATTGTTACCGGCTTCGGCGGTAAAAATTGGAACGCAATGAAGGTGAGATTTTCTAATTTAATTTTTTTTTTAAATTAGTTATTATGATAAATTTTAATTAGTTGTTAAATTTAATAATTGGTTCATGGTCATAAATGGTTATGAATGGTTGTTATTGGTTGTACAATGGATGTTCATGCAGTTAGAAAAACACTGTAAACACTGAGCGTTATTGACTGTAACGCTCTTCACATAGTTAATTAATTATTTTTATGGTTGTGATGGATGAAATTGTGTTTGTTTGGTTAAGTTGTGTGTTTGGTTTCATGAATTCACACACACCGTAGCTGTATAGTTATACGGGTAATTTGATTCAAATTCTCCTTCCATTCAAATGGAAATTTAATTATTAAAATAAAAAAGTTGAGAATGTAGTCTTAAATTTAATTTTAAAACTGCTAGAGTCAAATGTCATTGGTATAAGGTGAAATGGTTTTTGAAACAACCCCGATCGCTAATTGGCTAAGTAAACATTGAACTGGGTTTGAAATTTAGTTCGGAAGATAATTTTGAATTAGTACCCAACACTAGTTTTATGCAAGTTAATTATAAATAATTAACCAAGTATCAATAAACAATTATTATTTCAATTTAATTTGAAATGGAAGTGGAGATTTAAATGATGTTCTTTGGAACAAATTAAATGAGTTTTAAATTAAATATTTTTTTATTTTATTTGATTCAAAATGGAAATTTGGGATTTAAACAGTTTTGAACCAAAGTTGAAATATAAAGATATCATTTCGGGAAAACAGAATTGGAAACATGACTTTGGATCTAAGTATGGAAATGCAATTTATTTTGAAAAAAGAAACAGACAATTTTTATTTAAATGTTATATAACGTAAATCAAACGTGTTGCGTAACGACAGTTCGATAATATCGATTTCAAATTTCAATTGGGTATAACTTGAACGTTTTAAATCGAATTAACGTGAAACGAAAAACATTGGATTTCTATCAATAATGGTTGTCGAACAAAATAGATATTTTCGGATTCCATCGTATGTTTTTCAAGTTAAGTATAAAACAAAATTTGAAAAAGTCGTTATACGCGTAGTTCGACGACCGAAAGGAGAAATCAAATAAAATGGGTTTATAAAAATTATTTAAAAATTCAGAAAAATTATAATAAATCATATTTTATTATTTAAAAGTGATTCGCGTTAGAATATGTGAATTTTGAATGATTTTGGATCGATTTGGTTAAATAACAATTTTTGCTGCAATTTTTAGTAATGCTTTCAAACGTTATTAAACTATTTCTTTAAAGAATAATTGGAATTTGAGGATTATAAACCATAAACCATTGCTCAAATTATGGAAGAAGAATTATTGAATATTTTTGAAAGATTTTAAGAGTTAAATTGTATGGTATGGAATTTATTTAAATTATAAAGAAGATATGGAAAGTTTGGGTTTTGAATAGAATTGGTCGTCGCATATTCGATATGGAATCCCATGATTGGACGATTACTATCAGAAATAGCAAAACCTATTTATATTCTGATTCTAATGGTATTCGCCCAAGTTTGTGTATCGATATGAAATATAAGTCGATTAAATTCTATTTAAATTTATATTTGAAATATCGATCATTTGATTTATCATAAGTAAAGATTCAAAGCCAAATTAAGGTTTGGTGGGTTTAAACACCAAAGGAAAGGGATAACGATGAGTAAATGGATTTTGTTTTTGAAATATCAGGTTGGAAATGAATATTATTTATTCAAGAAAAGGGTTAAGATGAAAATGGGGTTTAATGAAATGAATCCAACTTTGAACAAAAGTAAAATGATAACATTTGGGAAGGAGATTTGAATTGGAACTCTGTATAGACCATAGCTACTTATTTTAAAGTACGCCTATTATTTGGAAAGTCCGGGATCGGATATAGGTCCGAAAACCATTCCAAGAAATAATACGACATTATAAAGCAATTGAAGACTTGGAAACCGACGAGTAAAGCCAAGGAGTTTCCGAATCATTAGGATTGAATGCCGATGTCTCGGATTGGTTCGTACAACCAAATGAGGTTATAAGTGGCACGATATTTGAATGTATTTGGAGATTTTTGGATGATGTTTGTTCAGATCTAGAATGGACATTTATGGATTGTGTGTCTGACATTGTAATTAACTGCGCAGCACTGTTTTATCAATATACATCTGTTTGGTGGTGGAGAATTATTCTCTTGCTTAATACCCTTCTTTAAGACATATGAGCTTAGAGGTTATATAATGGAAATCAGTGATGCGTAGTTATTTGATAATGTGGCATACTTAAGATATGCGATGAGCTATGGATGATCAAAGCATGGCTTATTTAAGCGTAGCTTTGTGTATCGTGACTTCAGCAAGCCTCACAACCCGGTAAATGGCTAAAACAGGAAAGATGCAGCAAGGTTAAGGGTAGTCATTTCCTTCCAGATAAAAGGTGTACTATGGTATGAAGCCCAGGTATTAACCTATGTAGATAACTTCTATTTTTATGGATGTTGATGTTGCGAGGCCTCGGTTTAAAGGTTGGGAACGACCGGGAAGTGATATACTCAGGCGTGCTCTAAGTTACCCAGTTAAGGGGTAACCCGGCTTCGTGTTGGCAGAGAGCCCGATTTGGTTCTTGGGGCGTCCCTCTAGAAGCGTACCCATCTGTTGGGTAAGGAAGTTCCTTTGCCTGGTCATTTGTTGGAAATCCAATTTTCCACTACGAGCCCGTACGATTTTAGTTGTGTAGCCTGCTACCAGCAGGATTGTCAGTATAATGGGATAGAGCATTATGCTGGCTATGATTAATACATTTATTTGTGAAATTGTTTTCACACTATAAACTATTAGTAGTAAAAGAGGAATTTCACGTATCAAGCATTTTTGACTATCATAAGGAGAAACCTCGCCCATGTGTGCGTTTGCATTGTGTGTGTGCTGCGAGACCTTTTGTTAGTTTCATTTTTCAAAAGTCATAGCGAATTTCTATGCACGGGAATTCATATGGAGTAAAGTCGTTCCGCGTTAGCGGCGTGGTCCGATGAATTTCCCAACTTTAAAATGAAGCCTAAATAAGAACTGTGTTTTGAATCTCACACCGGTCCTTGTTTGGCATGAGGCAGCGTGATAGGGGGTTCTTGCTTTTTGTTTGGTGGCGAGCGGGAGACTCTTACCTTACAGGTCCCAAGAGGGTTTGGTTAGGCATGAGGCCGCGACAGTCGAGAGGCTGGTCGTAAAACAAGGTGTTGGGGTACCATTGTAACACCACAGCGGAGTATTAGCCACTGTCCGATGGTTAAAAAACGACCAAACCATTACAAAAGTTGTATCAGAGCTTTGGATTAAACAAAGCTATGGGGTACGACATATTTGAACAAAAGATAGGATTCATCAGAGTTACAATATTTCATTATAGATAGGATTAGGAAATACTCTAGAATGAGATTCTGAAATATTGCGTTTGAGAGAGCGTCTTTTCCTTTTGAAATCGATAAGAATTTGGAATTTGTGAACTTAAAATTTAAGTATTAGATTTGTTTGGTATAAATGAATTTGAATGAATAACTTAAGTATAAAAAAAATCCTTTAAAAAGGTAATTAAGGAAATGTTGGATTTACATTAAACCTTAAGTAAAGTTCACTAACCATTTTTGTTTAAGAATGATGTCTGGTTTGGTTTGGTAGGAATACGGATGACTCGATTAAGGCCCTTTACCATTTTATATGATTTTTGATTTGAAAATCCCTTAACAATTTTTGAAAACTATGGAATAAAAGAAATTTGGGTATAAACCCTTAACTTGAATCATTTTGGTTAAGTTAAGCAAGTAATGAGCTCTTGATTTAATAATAAATTTGAATGATTTCTAAACCCTAAATTTTTACTTTTAGGGTGACGGACCTCTTAGCACTAGACAATACCTCTCTCAGTTCCAGCCCAGTAATAACTCTGGGTCTAGCTCAGAGGACTCCATTATAGACATCTCTAGTAACTCTAGTGAGCATGAGATCATCGAGATATCCTCAGATTCCACACAGCGGGATGATCAGGAGATGATGTATGAGTATCCCCCAGGACTAGCTATTCTTGATCAGATGACAGGGATCGAGGCTGCGGCCCATTTTGGGATTGAGATTCCCCTCGATTTGGATGAGCATACATTAGAGGCTATATGGCAGCAGATCCTTGATGAGAGGGATCAGCAGATATTGGGCGACGCCTTACTAGCACAGGCCCCACCAGAGGTCATTGGTTGGATGATAGACCCGATGTTAGTAGAGCAGTTTGATATCTTGTTACATGAGCTAGGGCAGCCAGCAGTTATAGCTGAGTATGACTCGCTTCCAAAGGAGGGAGATGACGGTCTTGACGATGTTATAGGGGAGGTGGAGCAGCCCCTGCAGATGATGATGTTGTAGCAGACGATGATGTAGTAGCAGATGACGAGTTTGATGAGGAGATGAAGGAGATAGAGCAACCCTTGGATGAGGCTGATGAGGACGGATTTATGGGCAACGAGCATGATGGATTCATAGTATATGAGGATGGATTCATCATAGGACATGATGACGATGGGGAGGTCGTTGATGATGATGGGTTTCTGGCTGATGACGAGGAAGAGTTTATTGATGATGAGCCCGAGGAGATTAGTTTGTCCGGTCCATCCAACGATGGATCAGATGCATCATATGAGTAGCAGGGGATGAGTATAGATCTTGTATACAGTGTATATATGTTATCTTAAGTGCTTAGATGCACTAAGATGTTTTGGGCTAGGACTGTTTTTGAGGGACTAGTACCTAATAGGCATACTTTTTGGTGACTGTACATTTTTGGACTACCTCAAGTACGTAGTACGTGCTCGGGTAGAGATAGGTACATTTTTATATGCTGACTTGGATTATCTTTATGACATGACATTTTTGGGTGACAAAAATATGTGTTCCATTTTTATGGGATAATTTAAGTCTGTTTATTCTAAATATTTATGGAATCTATTCCAAAACCATATAGAGGAATTTGATTTAAATTTCGTATAGAGTTTAATACCTACTGTTTATCCTTTTCAGGGACGAAAAGTTCTAAGAGGGGATGAATGTGATATCCCGAAATTTTTAATCAAGTTTAAAATTTAATTTTGGTAATTTTCTGAATATATTTTGAATTTAAACAAGGTTTGAATATAAGTATTAATTTATAATTCTTTTTATATTAGTTAAATAAATATTTTGTTTTATTTAAAAGTGTGATTGTATAATTGAAACTTATTTTAAAAGCATGTTCATTATTTAAACTATTAAGGATAGATTTTTTTATAAAAAAATTAGATTTAGAAGGTAGTTTGAATAAAAATAAATTTTTAATTAAATATCAGTTCAAAATATTTGTTTAGTTTCTCTAGGCGCCATCTTAAAATATTTTTTTAGGATTTTACTGTAATTTTTAATTTGGAAAATAAACAGATATTTTTCTAATGTATTTTAGGGCAACAGTGGTCCTTTAGACACTTTACATAATCGATTAACCGGTCTATTTTATTTATGTTTTGGGATTATGGCACATCGCTGTACCCGATCATATTGTTAGTTTGGTGTCATTCGCAGTGAACAAAATAAGATTTTTCAATATGTTTTGGTTATAAATAAGTAGTAAATATTTAAATAGATATCAAAACATTGAATAATATAAAAGATACATATGCATGGATTAATAGTTACAGACATTAATGTACAAGAATGGTGCAAAAAATTATATTTGGTTATTAATGCATAAGTATTTCTAACATGTCACGGTGCATGACATACTTTTTATAAGAAGAGAAAGTGTTGTCCTCACGTGTGTATGTGTTCCTTTAGGTGGATTAAGGCATGTAAAGAATAATTTAGAGAAACCATGTGTCCTCCCATTTGAAAGAATGCATGTATTAAATTGCTTATGTGAGACAAGTGTGCTTGTCTTGAAAGAAAAAAATACCCCTAAAAACCATTATATAGTGGTACGCACACACCCGTTTTCTTTCACGGCATTTTCATACACCATCTTCATTCTCATCTGATCCACCACTTTTCTCTTCTTCCTCACGTTACATTGCTCCACAGCAGTTCCCATACCCTATCGTTTCTCCTTCTCCACCTTAATCTGCAGCCACCTTCCCTTACCACAACCTACAAGCACCACCGCCCAATTCCATTAAAACCGCACTTCATTTTCCAATAAGCATCACCTTTCTTTACACCAAACTTCCACATCCTCCCTCCTTTCCTACTCAACAGCTCACGGCTTCAAACTTCCACCCACCTGTGCTTGCATCATTCTCCTTTTCTGTCCCCTCACACACACTTCGGCCTCCTCTCATAATAACAGTTGCCCCTCTACAAGTTTCTGCCACCTTGTTTCTTTCCTCAGTACACATTAGTTTAGTTAGCATACTCCAGTCCGCTCAGTTCTCCTCTACTGTTCATAAATCCATTTGCCTTGACCTTCGTTTGCATTGGAAAAGGAAATACAAATATAAAATGTTGGGGAGTTATGTATTTATACACGTTAGTCACGGAAAAAGAAGTACGTACGTGACATCATCCATAAATATTTGTATTGCGGGAAAGAAACTGCATGTGACGGTCCGCGACATCCGTGGAGATTTGTACGTAATCATTCGGAGTTGGATACGCACTTGATACCGGCTTCGGCGGTAAAAATTGGAACGCAATGAAGGTGAGATTTTATAATTTAAATTTATTTTAAATTAGTTATTACGATTAATTTAAATTAGTTGTTAAATTTAATAATTGGTTCATGGTCATAAATTGTTATGAATGGTTGTTATTGGTTATACAATGGATGTTCATGCAGTTAGAAAAACACCGTAAACACTGAGCGTTATTGACTATGATGCTCTACGCACAGTTAATTAATTTTTTTTATGGTTGTGATGGATGAAATTGTGTTTGTTTGGTTAAGTTATGTGTTTGGTTTCATGAATTCACACACAGTTGTGTGGTTATACGGGTAATTTGATTCAAATTCTCCTTCCATTCAAATGGAAATTTAATTATTAAAATAAAGTTGAGAATGTAGTCTTAAATTTAATTTCAAAATTTTTAGAGTCAAATGTCATTGGTATAAGGTGAAAAGGTTTTTGAAACAATCCTGATCGCTAATTGGCTAAGTAAACATTGAACTGGGTTTGAAATTTAGTTCGGAAGATAATTTTGAATTAGTACCCAACACTGGTTTTATGCAAGTAAATGGTTAATTATAAATAATTAACCAAGTTTCAATGAACTATTATTATTTCAATTTAATATGAAATGGAAGTGGAGATTTAAATGATGTTCTTTGGAATATTAAATGAGTTTTAAATTAAATGTTATTTAATTTGATTCAAAATGGAAATTTGGGATTTAAACAGTTTTGAACCAAAGTTGAAATATAAAGATATCATTTCGGGAAAACATGATTGGAAACATGACTTTGAATCTAAGTAGGGAAATGTAATTTATTTTGGAAAAGGGAACAGAACGATTTTTATTTAAAGGTTATATAACGTAAATCAAACGTATTGCGTAACGACAGTTCGATAATATCGATTTCAAATTTCAATTGGTTATGACTTGAACGTTTTAAATCGAATTAATGTGAAACGAAAAACATCGGATTTCTTTCGATAATGGTTGTCGAAAAAAAGAGAAATTTTCGGATTCCATTGTAAGATTTTCATGTTAAGTATAAATCAAAATTTGAAAAAGTCGTTGTATGCACAGTTCGACGATCGAAAGGAGAAATCGAATAAAATGGGTTTATAAAAATTATTTAAAAATCCAGAAAAATTATAATAAATCATATTTTATTATTTAAAAGTGATTCGCATTAGAATATGTGAGTTTTGATTGATTTTGGATCGATTTGGTTAAATAACCATTTTTGCTGCGCTTTTTAGTAATGCTTTCAAATGTTATTAAACTATTTCTTTAAAGAATAATTGGAATTTGAGGATTATAAACCATAAACCATTGCTCAAATTATGGAAGAAGAATTGTTGAATATTTTTGAAAGATTTTAAGAGTTAAATCGTATGGTATGGAATTTAATTAAATTATAAAGAAGATGTGGAAAGTTTGGGTTTTGAACAGAATTGGTCGTCGCATATTCGATATGGAATCCCAAGATTGGACGATTACTATCAAAAATAGCAAAACCAATTTATATTCTGATTCTGATGGTATTTGCCCAAGTTTGTGTATCGATATCAAATATAAGTTGATTAAATTCTGTTTAAACTTATATTTTAAATATCGATCATTTTATTTATCATAAGTAAAGATTTGAAGCCAAATTAAGGTTTGGTGGGTCACCTAAGGAAAGGATAACGATGAGTAAATGGATTTTTTTTTTGACATATCAGGTTGGAAATGAATATTATTTATTCAAGAAAAGGGTTAAGATGAAAATGGGGTTTAAGAAAATGAATCCAACCTTAAACGAATGTAAAATGATAACGTTTGGGAAGGAGATTTGAATTGGAACTCTGTATAGACCATTGCTACTTATTTTAAAGTTCGTTTACTATTTGGAAAGTCTGGGATCAGATATAGGTCCGAAAACCATTTCAAGTAATAATACGACGTTATAAAGCAATTAAAGACTTGGAAACCGACGAGTAAAGCCTGGGAATTTCCGAATCATTAGGGTTGAATGTCGATGTCTCGGATTGGTCCGTACAACCAAACGAGTTTATAAGTGGCACGATATTTGAATGTATTTGGAGATATTTGGATGATGATTGTTTAGACCCAGAAGGACATTTATGGATTGTGTGTCTGACATTGTAATTAACTACGTAGCATTATTTTATCAATATATATTTATTTGGTGGCGGAGTATTATTCTTTTACATAACACCCTTCTCTAAGACATATGAGCTTAGAGGTTACATATTGGAAATCAGTGATGCGTTGTTATTTGATAATGTGGCATACTTAAGATATGCGATGAGCTTTGGATGATCAAAGCATGGCTTATTTAAGCATAGCTTTGTGTATCGTGACCTCGGCAAGCCTCACAGCCCGGTAAATGGCTAAAGCAGGAAAGATGCAGCGAGGTTAAGGGTAGTCATTTCCTTCTAGATAAAAGGAGTACTATTGTATGGAGCCTAAGTATTAACCTATGTGGATAACTTCTATTTTTAAGGATGTTGATGTTGTGAGGCCTCGGTTTAAAGGTTGGAAACGAACGGGAAGTGATATACTCAGGTGTGCTCTAAGTTACCCAGTTAACGGGTAACCCGGCTTCGTGTTGGAAGAGAGCCCGATTTGGTTCTCGGGGCGTCCCTCTAGAGGACTACCCATCGGTTCGGTAAGGAAGTTCCTTTGCCTTGTCATTTGTTAGAAATCCAATTTTCCACTACGAGCCCATACGATTTTAGTTGTATAGCCTGCTACCAGCAGGATTGTCAGTATAATGGGATGGGGCATTATGTTGGCTATGATCAATACATTTATTTGCGAAATTGTTTTCACACTATGCACTATTAGTAGTAAAAGAGGATTTTCACATATCAAGCATTTTTGACTATCATAAGGAGAAACTACGCACATGTGTGCATTTGCATTGTGTATGTGCCGGGAGGTCTTATGTTAGTTTCATTTTTCAAAAGTCATAGCGAAATTCTATGCATGGGAATTCATATGGAGTAAACCCGTTCCGTGTTAGCGGCGTGGTCTGGTGAATTTCCCAACTTTAAAATGAAGCCTAAATAAGAACTTTGTTTTGAATCTCACACCAGTCCCACGACTGACCTAGAGTTTATTATTTCCTACACCTAAACTCTTGGTACACATATTTTACACAGGCAGTTAGAAGTTTAGTTTGCAGGTTTAGATTTTAGAGCTGGATTCAGATTTGAAGCAAGAGTTATGATTTGGGTGTTTCTTATTCCGCTGGAGAGTTTATTTCCGCTGAGCATAGATTGTACTCTGATAGTCCTTGTAATCTCTGATGTAATCGATGATATGAAATGAAAGTTCTGTTATATTTTTTGCAAATATGTAAGTACCCATAACAATCCATCTTTGTGAATGGTTTAAGTTGGTTTAAATACCGGCGAGAACCGGTCAGAAAGCTGGGTCGTTACATGATACTACCGATAGTATTCATTTCACTCCGCATATATCGTACTTATATTAAATTTCATTTACATAATATTTCTCAAACCATATTTTAACATGCAATTCTTGTAAAAATTCCATTATACATAAGATTATCATTTCATATCGACTTCCTTTTAAGTCATTATTTTTCGAATTAACTTCATTCTTATACAAATCATTTATGTACAAGTTTTCGAACTTATTATCAAAATATTTATTTAATTAAAGATTTGCAAAATTTAATCCATTTTGATATAAGTTCAGTTTCAAAATCATATATGATTTCTTTAAATCGAATATCTTAAGTTTCAAAATTCCAAACTAATAGTTTTAGAATATAATTCCAATTTTATATTTTAAAAGTTATATTTAGATAAATCAAATTCTTTCCAAAATATCATTTGTAAGCAATTAAGTTAAAAAAACTTACCATTTCATTTAAAAGTCCTATAAACTTCAAAATCTTTTATGCATAGTTAAACTTATAAAATATTTACTAAATTTTTAATATTTTTCGAATATATTACATTATAACTCTTTAAAACTGTGTTCGAACGCAAACAAGGTATCTTTTAAAAGAATTTATTGCATAAAGTTTACAAATTATGTTACTAAAGTTAAAACAGTTATAAAGCTAATTTAATTCAAAACATACCCAAAAATTCATTTCATACCAGTATAGTACAAAATAGTCTTATTTACTTAGCAAAATATTAATAGTTTAAACCTTGCTTAAGTTACATCTTTCTTTTAACTTATTAATTAAATTCATATATCTTTTCAAATATCTTATACTATTTCAAAACACTTCGCCTTGGAACTCAAATCTAAGTTTGGAAGTATTCAAATATTCAAAATAGTCAAAGATTCAAATTCAAGAAATGGAAATCAACAATCAACCAACCCAATATATAGATAGGATAAATGTTTTCATTATATTAATCAACATGAAAACTCAAGAATTAAACACCAGGCTTATTTCAAATAGATAGAGATATATACTCTTTGAATATAAATTTGTATTCTAGGATTTATATCAAATCTATTTCACAAGAATCAGTTGGGTAGCAAAGCTACCAAAGTCACCTCCACCACTTTGAAACTCGAAAACCAATGTCGATGATGCAGCCGTCATCAACAAAATTATTTTCTAGCGACAAAAGTGGGTTCAGGACTTCAATTTTTTTAAAGTTCTTTTAAAATCATTTCAAAATCACTTTAAAGTCAGATTGAAATCATTATAAAAAAAAACTTCATATTCTAAAAATCCTTTCAAATAGTATTAATTTATATTTTCGATTTTTTTTGGCATAGCATATTTTCGAAATATTAAATCAATTTAAAAAATCCTGGAATTCAAATTCCTAAATTTCTAGTTTGAATTTTCTTTCAGTTATAAATCCTACTTATATAAGTCCTTACTTATATATAATTCTTTAGAATTTCGTATCCTTGTTTGGTTTAAATAAATAAATTTTAGGATACAACTTCTTATTATTTAAATTTTGGTACACAATTCGTTATCAAATCAGATTTTGATTCATATACATTTCATTGATTTTTGTTTCAATTCAACTTATTAACCATAAGTGTATTATCAATAATGGCAAACAAAAATGTAACATTTAGGATAATATGCTTTCTAAATAAACAAGTTCATTAGTCTAATAATTTTAAATTAATAACAATCTCATTCAAGCTTTAAATTATGAAAATCCAAGAGTATAATACTCAACTTATTATATAATTACTTCAATTTAATTCAAATCAATAAATTGTAGTAATTATTCAAATTTTCAAAATATATTTACGAAAATACAAGCGTGTTCTCTCAATACACTCAACACATTCCAGGGCACTACTCTAATGAGTATATCACACAACCTAAGGTTTATCACTAAACAAAAGCTTTGACATCAAGTGTGACGGTCCACTATTTCTTATGGTTTTAAATCAAAAATAAATCCCTATGTTCAATTCAAACCCTTCAAAAATATAGATTATCAATAGGTTATGTTCTAAAGAAATAAAATTCAAAAGAACAAATATATAATCTCGCGACGGAAGGATTAAAATAATATAAAAAAATTCATAAGTATATAAAATAGTTCTTGAAGTTGTTTACATTTGATTTCACTTACATACAATACACAGAATAGGTAATGTTAACATAGTAATAACGAGGCTCTTTGGCTCCATCTTTGTCCTCTAAACCAATGTCTTTGCTAAACTGAAATACCCAAGCATAATGTAAAACAAAACACTCGATTACGGATTAATATTCTTATGCATGTAAAATCAAGTAACATGAAATGTTTAGGTGACATATACGAGTAACTTAGCAAAAGAATATTCTCAAGACCCCGACATCAAATTCCACCTTATTAATTGGTTTGTTTTGACAGTCAACTTCCCTGTCATTTTCCAAAAAAATCAATTAAATATTCAATTTCAGACCTCAAATCCCAATTCAACTTCATATATTTTTTAACTTCAGTTTCCAATTTCCATATTTCAAGAAGTGTGACGAACCAGAATTTTTGGCATTTAGAATTTTAAGGTTAATTTTGTAATAACCCGGAAATTCTGAGCCAATTTAAAAATTTTATTTTGGAAATTTTAGCAAATTTTGAATATTTTAAATAATAACGACGAGAATTTTTTTTGAATAGAATTAGAACGTTATATTTATTTGAATCGTTGTTAGAATATAAATATTTATTTTAAATTATAAAAGGAATTGAAAATGGCGCGGTAGTTCGATAATTCGATTTCAAATTTCAAATGAATATACAGGATTCAAAATAAACCGGATTTTAGCGAAACCAAAAATATTAGAACCTAATGGAGAATATCTTTCCAACGAATCCGAAAAATTGAAATTTCATAGCGGGAATCAAAAGTTATGTCCAGTTGAAAATTCAGAATAGTCGCTATGGAATTCTGGCCCTTAAAATGGAAATTTTGCAAATGACCTCGGTTTTCGACGAAACCACTTTTGTTGGATCCGGGATGTCAAGTTATTGCTAGGTTTCAAAATTCGCAATTTTTCGAGTCAATATGTGAGCGTGGCAAAGGAAAACGCATTTGACCAGTTTTAGTAGTTTTTAATTGACTGGAAAATGGCTATTTTTCCAACGGTCTCAGAATTCGACGAAACTAGTTTTGTTAGGACCGTATCGTCAATACGAAGTCATAAAATATTTTTCAGGAATTTTTAGAGTTCGTATGTGGCCCCGGTAAATTGAATTGTGTGTTCAAATTCAATATGTAGAGTTGTATTTTGATTTTGATGAAAACTGATCGGAACGGTTGAATTAGCTTACGATACATATCCCATTGTGTTCGGAATGGGGGTATTTAGCTAGGGACGTCAGTCGGTGGGTTCGATTTCGAGGTCAAAAATAAAAGTTGCTTTTTAGAAAATTTAATAATAAAATATATATATTTATATAAAGGCCCTCCCCCCCTTGTTTCTTTCATTGGAGAAAAGAAATAAAAAAAACCCAACAGATCTAAACCCGTCGCCCCCTGCCTCATCGACCGCCGATCACCTCGCGCCGTCCTCCCCTGTCACTGCGCCGCCCTCCAGCGTCTCCCCCGCCTCTTCCTCCTCCTCCCTTCTCTCTGTTCCCCCTTTGAAACCCGAAAACCCTAACCCCTTCATCCAAATCGACGCTCCCCCTCCACCACCGCCAGACCGCCACCCTCCGACATCCACCACCGCTAGACCGCCAGCGAGCATATCCTCCGACGAGCGCAGTTTCCCACCCCCCTCCTTCGATTTCTGCTGTAAGTTTTTTTTTTAATTTTATTTTTTTTAATCATTTTCTTATGTTAAAAATATTGTTATAAAATCTAAAAAAATTACTATATATTACAATGTATGAAAAAAGGTGATTTTTATTATATATAACTTTGTTTAAAAAGACGATATGTTTATTAGTAGAAAGGCGATATTTTTATATTATAGAAAGGTAAAACATATAATTTTTATATTATAGAAGGGCTAAAAATATAATTTTTATATGTAAGAAAAGTAAATAAAAATATTAAAGATGTGATTTTTATATAGTAGAAATATTAAAGATATTATCTTTATATTGTAAAAGTATTAAAGACATAATTTTTATATGATGTAGAGTATAAAAATATAATTTTTATAGATGTAGCGGAATAAAAATCTGATATTTATTATATATATGTTGAAATAAAAATGGTATTTTTATAGCGATGATATAAAAATTCGATCTTTATATTAGAAATAGATATAAAAATATAATTTTTATATAGGAAGGAGCGTTATTAAAATATATTCTTTATTGGAAGAAGAGCGATATAAAAATATAATTTTTATATAGAGAATAGTGGGATAAAAATATAATCTTTATTATATGAACATCGATATAAAAATAAATTTTTTATCTATATCGTAGCGGTATAAAAATAGAATTTTTATCCATGTAGCGTAGTTATAAAAATGTCATTTTTATATACATAGCAACAATTTAAAAATGTGATTTTTATATATGTAGTGGCTACAGACAACGAAATTGACAAAAGGTGAGAACGACGAAGATTCCTATATATGAAGAGTCGTGGTGTTTAGTTTAGCAATTCTGTGAGAACTCCTCACTTTAATTTATTTCTAGTTTGAAATATATACTAGGATGAAGACGGTGCTTAGTAGCACCCGACACCCGTCGTCCACAGACCATGGATGACTTGTTTGTTTGATTGCTGTGTTGTGAAATTTTATTGTGTGATGTGGAATGAAATAAAATATTTTATAGTGGAAAATATTTTATAGTTAAAAAAATAATTTTTAACGTGTATATAAAATAAATATTTATAAACAAATCGGACGATTTGTTTATATACACTGATTTGACTGATATTGATTGGGACGATAAATTTTACACATCGTCCAACTGCACAAATAAAATCAGTGTTTTTTGATTTGAAACCCCACACGGGTATTGGGATGAGATTTGACGTACACTAATCCCGATTGTTTGGTTGTATGTCAATCGATGGATTGACAGACTTTGTAAGCGTTAATTATTTATATTTAATGCTTATGCAGTTGTGTGGTGCACTCTGGATGATGGTTGATGATTTATCGTTGCTATTATATACATGTGTTGTAGGGAATCCATATAATTATCGTTATATGGTAATTGATTGGGCCTTATTCCAATTTGGAAAAATAAGAAATATATATATTCATGTGTTGAATAGAAAAATAAATGTTCATGTGTTGAGTAGAAAAATAAATATTCATTTCTTGAATAGAATAACGAAGTTATTGAAATATATAAAGCCGTGTTGGTTAGATATGCACCACTTTGACGTGAACGATATTTATATCGGTTATATTCGTTTTTTAAAATGAATATAAAAAAGGAAGAGATTTCAAAATGTAAAGTTTTGAAAATATTATCATTTATAGATTAATGATGTGGAATATTCAATTTTGATTCGAAATTGAATATGAAGTTGAAATCGTTTTGAAAACGAATTTTAAACGATTTATAAAATACATTTTAAAAGAAAATCGACGAAATATATATAACATATATTATATATATATATATAATGGCCAGAATAGAACGCGCCGCGCAGTGGTAGTTCCCGAATTTCGACCATTGACTTCTAATGGATATTACGGGAGATCCGACCGTTGGATTCTCCTAAAACCGGAACCGTTGGGTTCGTATCGAAAAGAGCATTCTAACGAATATTAGAGATTTCAAATCTAACGGTTGGATTTGGAATTATGTCCAAATAAAATTTGGAAAAGGTCGCTGTAAGTGCAATTCGATGGCCGTTGATGGAAATCAACTGTACGGGCCTTGATAAAATTATTAAAAATAGTAATAATTTGTGTAGAATCATAAGAAATGATTTGTGAAGAATTGGGATGAAGAAACTCCATATTTGAAAAGATAAAAATAGATTTTTATTGAAATGAACTAGTTTTGAACTAGAATTAAAATTCTATTTATTTTTAAAATAAATAAAGTGGATTTGAAATGGTTTTAAAAGTAACCAGGATTTCCAATAATTGAATTGGAAGGATTTGAATCGAAATTATCTTTGGAATATTTCGATGTTGGATTTCGTGATTATACAAATATTGTTATGGAAATTTGAAAGATATATTTATATCGTTATTTCCAATACGATATTTGTTGGTCGTAGAATTTGATATTGAATATAAGCCGATATATTTTCTATTTAGAACCTTGTATTTAATATCAAATGTTATTTGGGTTTGTCGTGAATGTGTCTTCATTAACACTGTTCTTAAGCCCAGTTGAGAAAAAGATTAAATCTTCTCATTTAGATTTAATGAAGTGTACCAATTAAATGGTATTTAATTGGAATTGAATTTGAATTGATTTTTGGGTTTATCATGAACGGTGTTTTAAATAACACTTATTCTTTAACCCGATAATTAATAGAATGCGACTTTGGGTTGTCGTGAACGGTATCTACAATAATACTATTCTTAGACCCAATGGAGTTAAGAAAATCAGAAACTAACTGGAGATTAGTTAAGTTGAATGGTTTCTTGGGTATTGATCTGATGTTGGTTTCGGCCTTCAGGGTTAATACTTAGGGAATTGCTCACTTGCTAATTTACGGTTAGGGACTGATTGAAATGTGATGTGATTTTGGGGTTTATCGTGAACCGTGTTTTAAATCACATCGGTTCTTTAACCCAGTTAAAGATTAAAACTAAGTGGAGTTTTAATGAATCTTTAATTAGATTGAAAAGATCGAGAATGGAGTATCACCAGTTTTGCTCCAGGCGATAGTTAAATCTTTAATTAGATTTGAACGTGAAATGGTAATTGAATTTACCGATAACACCGTGGTGTTAGATATGAAGTATTACCAGTTTTACTTCATGGGATGAATAGGTTGGGATTGGGAAAATAAAACAAATGATTACATCGGTAAGGTTCGTGAATCCCAGCTAGTTTGGATTAACCATAATTTGGTTTGAATTGATATTCAAAAGAAGATTAAAGAATAAATTTAAAAGAATTTATCTTTGATAAAATTAATGGGAACCTATCCCTAAGAATGTGAAATTCAGCAACTAACTGAAAATTAGATAAGATGAATGGTTTCCTAGGTATTGACCTGATGTTGGTTTCGGCCTTCGGGGTTAATATTTGGGGAATTGTTCCCTTACTAATTTACGGTTAGTGACTGATGAATTGGAATGAGGCGTATGTTGTGTTTGTGTAACAGTTGTTCATTATATACGCGAGTTATTCAGAAAGACCGGGTTTATCCCATTCTGAATAACTGATTCGACGTGGTGTCGAAGAGGAAGATGGTGGTTGAAGACCGGAGGTCTTCACGTCGTTTGGGTGATTACTGATGATCTTGATTGGGTCGTACACCCAAGAGGAGGGAATCGGTTAGTGGTCGTCCAGACGTACTTGGAGATCGATGGATATGTGAGGGACAAGGTGCCTCTGGTTTCGTTCAGACCCAGAACGGACTTGTAGATGGACTGTGTGTCTGACATTGGATAACATTCTATGTGATTGATGGATATCGGTTGCATGGAGTGGTCTGCTTGTGTGGCATGCTAAGATGCAAATGATCAAGGCTTTTGTTGAAAAGCAGAGTCTTGTGGTTGATGATCAAAGCACCGCCTGTGTGGCATAGCTTTGTGTAACGTGAATTCGCGAGCCTCACACCACGGTTGTGAACCAGAAACGGGAGAGGACCTCAGGGAGGACATGCGTTTCCTTCTAGTTAGAAGTGGCATCAGTGGTTTTACAAGCCCTGACGAGTTTGACTTATGTGGTTGTTGCTATTGCGAGGCGCCTCGGATATATCGGTGACTATGTGAAGCCGATGGAGTCATTTGTTGGCTCATTTACGCCCCAAATGGCGGGGAAACGCAGTGTTCAGGCATTTTAATCCACATCGGTGGACCGGCCCTGTCGCTCCAAAGGCTTGACTGAGTACTTGCCTGAGACATGGGCTAGATTGTCTCGAATCGGTAGAGGACGATCCATGGCCTCGATTCATAAATGGAAATCCAATTTCCAAATACGTGACTTTGCGGTTTTGATTATAGAGCCTAGTATGGAGACATAGTAGCATGGGATACTATGCCGTCTATGATTAATACATTTATATTTGAAGTTGTCTTCATACACTCTACACTATAATAGTATTAAAATGATTTGTTTTGAATGTACCAAGCATGTTTTGCTATTTTAAGGGAAAACCCTATCCTCCGGCTTGCGTTGCATTGTGTGATGGGACCTGGGTCTTATAATAGCTTCATTGTTCCTTATTTAACATTGCGCTGTTGTTTTATGCACTGGTATTCTTGGGAGGAAACCCGTCTGTGTTATATGGCGTGGTCCCTTAATTTAACTAACTTTAAAATAAAGATTAATAACTGTTTTTCGTTCTCACACCAATCACATGACTGACCTGGAGTTTATTGTTTTAACCTAAACTCTGGGTGCCCTTAATTCGACACGGGCAGCTAGTAGTTTTGGTTTTGCAGATTTATTTTGACAGGATTCTGATTTACAGCTGGAACCCCGGAAAGCTCTGTATACGTGTATTACTTCTAGTTGTGTATTGTATTATTTTCCGCTGCTATGTAATGTATTGTAATCTCTGATGTTTTATAATATGTAATATTTATTCATACTCTGTATATTCTTGTAATCTGATGGAATTGTTGTAATATACAATGAAATGTTCTTCTGTCTGCGTTCTTTTGTGTGTTGTTCTCAAAGTATCCGCGCTTTCCTTCACGGGGAAGTTATATTTGTTTATAATTTTGAATCTTGGCTATTTTAAACTTGGATATTATTTTTGTAAGTTCAAATTTAAACTTTAATATTTGGATCTAGTTAATTTTTGTTAAATTAAACACTATTAATATTTTAAACTTATTGAAGTAAACTAGTTGTATAAATTTGGTTTCATTATGTAAATATGAATGGTTAGTTAAGTTTTAACGGTATTACCATTCCACTAATTCATATTTATTTGTTGAATACATGAAATTGATTTTTGGAAACATGAATTGGTAATTTAATTGGAGAATTTATTTCACTGGTTTGAACTTAGTTTTAATTAGAACGTTAACATTCTTTTTGATTTTCCTATATTTCTCTTACCTTGATCATTTAACCAAGATTAAAATTACAAACTGATGCACACTTTGAAATTTAATACTTCCACATAAAGCTTATCTAAGCAATGATATAAAGGAAACATCAAAGTTCGTTCGCTATGTTCAAATTGATTTTGATGATCGATTTAGCGGAAATGGAAACGATATGTCTTAAATAACAACAAAATTTGGAATAAAGAAGAAATATCCAAAATTTAATATTCGAGATGCGGCTGACTAGACGTAGAGTAGGAATTAATTTCATAGAAAAATTTAATTAAAATTTAACATTTGCGAATATAAAATACACATGTGAGATAAATGAACAAATGATGTCATGCAATATTGTAGATATATCAATGAAAGATTTGTACTCACAACAGAGAACTATTACGAATGGAAGACCATGCTTCATTTCTCGATGACCAAAAGGAATGTCCAAAATGAAAACCATATTATCTATCGCATTGGTAGCTGACTTGGCCCTTATATTAGTTACGGTTCATTCTTTTCCATTTGAGTCATTCTCGGTTGGTTTAAATTTTATATATATATATATATATATATATATATATATATATTGTCTTCTAGTTGCAATTGCTTTTTGGATCTGGGAAAAATAATAAATATGGAAATAAGAATTAAGAATGGTTTGTTTGCATTCGGAAATTGGTATCCACACTGTACATTTGTACTTTATATGAGCTCAAAAGCCACACGTGGTCTTTAGTTTCTGAGATATTCTTCATGTGTATCGCATCTTCTTTATCACGCCATCTCCCCATTTTAACAACACACCTTCTCTCTTCCACCTTCAGCATTTGTGTGTATTACCTTCACCGTCCACTCCGCCAAGCTACCTCCCTTCAACAATCCCTCTTATTCTCGCCCCTACCGATCCTCTCCTCTTTCTATTACTATTGGCCTTCCCATATTTCACCGCAAGTAATACTACTCCACCCAGAAACCATTTGTCTTTCCCATACACACTTGCGCCGCCACCAGACCCTCCTTCCCCACTCGCAGCCTCACCCATCACTAAATAGTCCAGCAACAACCACTATACCACACCACAGTCCACTCCATTGCTTCCGGCTCCTTTCCTCATTCAAACCATTCAGCCTTTCACCCTCCACCGACCGTATATCTACAACCCCACATCCACCACCTCGTCTGACAGCACCTAGTAGCACCACAAAAAACCCACCTCAAACTGACAGCCACCACGCCATCTTACCTCTTTCTTTCCCTCTCCTTAACAACCGCTACATTCCCTTTATACGTTCACTGTTACCCCCTCAAAATCTGTTAGCTTCCACCAGTAGTCGCCTTTCTGCTCCTCAACCATGCCTTCCACTTCTAAGAAACCCCATCCCGTAAATGGTTGCTCCTCCCCAAATGTTCTCCTTTCCCTTTGAACCATCGGCCTCTTTTGAAAAAAAAGGGAGAGCAACAGTCCGCCTTTTTGTATTGAAAAAAAAAACCAAAGTCTTGCGTGAAACAGGCTTGGCTCCCCCTTGTTGAAAGGAAATAAAGTGCATGCGTGTTTATAAATCATATGTAACTGTTGCTTGGATTTTGTTTGCTAAGGAAAGGAATCTAACGTGTAACAATATTGAGGTGGTCCATTTATGGTAATGGCATTCGGTTAGCAAAGGAAATTTTGAGCATAAAGGTGAGAACTCTAATTTTAAATTATTATTTTTAATTAGTAGAATTATAATTAGTTGGTAATTATAATTGGTTAACGTTAGTAATTTGTTGTGGATGTTAATGGTTGCATGAGATGTTTGGGATGGACGGTTATGCAGTTATAACACATTATACACTAAGAGTTATTGACCGTAACGCAGCGCGCACAATAAAATTCATTGTTCCAATTGTTGTGATGTTAATGAATGAATTCATATTGGTTTATATGGTTGATTGATGTAGTTAATTCTGGTTGTATGAAATCACACACACCGTAGTGGTGGATTTATATGGATAATCAGTTTGAATCTTCTTTCCAGGCAAATAACGATTTTACTATTGTTAAAATAAATGATTGGAAGTTGAAATTTTTATTTTTAAATTAGATTCTTTTGTTTGAAAATCTAAAATGATTAAAAAATGTTCACAAAGGACAACGATTTGAAATAAACTTGTTTTGAAATTTAAAGGGAATGTAAATTTGAATTACATTCGCAAATAATGGATTTATGCGAAGACAAGTTTTCGTAACTGAGTTTTGGGAAAATAATCGAATGAGCTTTAAAGAAAACATTATTTAGTTTGTCTTGATTTGAATTGAAAATTTGAGATTTGAAATGACGATCTTTTAAACAAAGTTATTTTTGACCAAGATATAAATATAAATTTTCAATTGAAAAAAAAAATTTAGAAAGGATTTGAGCAAATTTATATTTAGTCGTCAAATAGTCCAAATCGAATGCATCGCATAGCGATAGTTCGTTAAAATCGATTATAACTTTCAAATACCTATAATTTGAACATGTTAAATTGGATTTACGTGAAACGAGAAATGTTAGGATTCTATGTATAATAGATTTTGAATAGAAAAGAAAAATTCTAACGTATGGATTTCGAGATATGTCCAAAATAAAATTTGTAAAGGTCGTTATACGTGCAGTTCGTCTATTATAAAGGAAAATTGAATAAATAGAATTATATCAATAAATAAAAAAATTGGAATGAGATTTAAATATGATTTTGATTACTCAAAATTTAATTGTTTAAAGCTAAATTTATTAATTCTCTTTAAATTTAATTTAAAAGAAGAGTATGCGATGATACCTAAAATTGCTCGAGATTTGAATTGAATATAAATCTAAATCCTTTTAAATTGAAAGGTCGGATTTGTATGTTGATTTGAAATTGGGATATGAAATGAAAAAAAAAATTAAAGCAGGAATATAAAATTTAAGTTATTAAAAGTTGGGAAGAAGGAAACAATTATGGTTTTAAAGGAGTTAACTCTATGTAACTATAGTCTGAAATTATATTTATTTATTTATTATTTAAAGAATAATTATTACATAAAGATTATTTGGTAAAACATACAATATATGCATATATAGTGATTTAAATTATTTTATTTTACTCTAAATATTTTAATATCTATATTAAAAAAAAGGGTTTTATTTGAAATTACCTATTTTTCAGGTCATTTTAAATATTTGTAAATTCTTCCTTAATTGGAATTGTTCGCGATTTAAACTGTTGAATCAAGTTGAGATTTGAAATAAAATATATTCTCCTTTGAATATAAACCGATTATGAAAAGACTAGGGTATTGTAATTTGAAAGGATATTCCATTTGAATATAAATCGATTTTGAAATGATTATGATATCTCGATATGAAATATATTATATGTTGAATATAACAGGTTTGGAATGATTGTAATATTTGACATGAAAAATATATTCTATTTTGGAACATGAATTGTTTGAATTATCGTAAATGGAATCTAAACAAATTTAGATTTGTTAATTTTAAAATTTATGTAAAGGATAACAACGAATAAAAGAACTTTGTTTCAAATATAAGATTGGGAAAATGAATATTGAATTTCAAGGAAGGATAAGGCGATAATGGAGTTTATGGAAACTGAAATAAATCCAACCTTAATTACAAGCGAATTAATAGCAATTGGGAAGGAGATTTAAATTGGAAATCCGATAAGATACATAACTATTGTTTTAAAAATATGCTTATTACTTGGAAATACCGGAACCGAATAAATGTTCGAAACCATTCCAAGTAATAATACGACGTTATAAAGAAATCAAAAACTTGGAAGGCGATAGTGAAGACTGAGAATCTTCGAATTGTTTAGATTTATTTTTGATGTCTTGGTTGGGTCGATCACCCAATACGAGGTTATAAGTAGCATGAGATTTGAATATATTTTGAATATTTTCGGATTGTTGTTCCGTTCAGACCTAAAACGGACTCAAATGGATTGTGTGTCTGACATTGAAATTGACTGCGTAGCACTGATTTCTGTTAATTCATATCGGATTTGTGGCAATAAATTATTCTCATCTCTAAGACATATGAGCTTAGAGGTTATGTATTGATGGAAATCAGTGACATGTCGTGAATTGCCAATGTGGCATACTCGAGTTATGAAATGAGATAGTGATGATCAAAGCATGGTTTATTGAAGCGTAGCTTTGTGTATATCGTAACATCGACGAACCTCACACTTCGGATTGATGGTAAACTGACGGTTAGGTTGTATACATAATCTCTAGTGAAAATCGAAAGCTTCGGCGGTAGATCTACTTTGAAACCTGAGGGAATAAAGTATATACGGTGTCCGTTGTCTGGATGTTAACCGGGAATACTTAGCTTCGTGTCCTCAAATGATCTTTCATACAGGAACCATCACGGATGAAACCCAATTACCAATACGAGCCGTTCGATTTGTTTGTAAACTATATATGTGGGCATAGTCACTATGCTTGCTAAGATTAATATATTTATTTGTGAAATGGTTTCAATAATATGCACTAATATAATATTAAAAGTGAATTTCCACGTATGAAAGCATTTTGGGTTATCATAAGACAAAACTCGCCCATTTGGGGTGCGCTTGCATTGTGTGTTATGGACAAGCTTATGATAGCATCATTTTCCAAAGTCATTGTGATTTTCTATTCACAGCAGTGGCGTGGTCCGGTGAACTTGCCAACGTTAATATAAACCTGAATAATAACTGTTTTGAGTTCTCACACCAGTCCCATGACTGACCTGGAGTTTATTGTTCCCTTACTTAAACTCTGGGTGCCTATAAAAGTTTACATGGGCGGCTAGTAGATTAGTTGCAGGTTTAGTTTCAGCGCTAGTTTCTAATTGGAGCTAGAGTCTTGTTTGCTTTCTCTACTTCCGCTAAGAGCAAGTTGTTTCCACTAAGGGCATAGTATACTCTGATTTATTTGTAACTCTGATGTAAAAAATTTGTAATGAAATGAAAAGTTCTGTTCTTTGTGTTTAAATATGTTTGTACCCATAACTATCCGTCTTTGTGAACGATTTAAGTTGATTTAATTACCGGTGAGAATCGAGCAAAAAGGCGGGTCATTACAAGAAGATTCATTTGTAAAAACTTCAATTCGATTTAAATTCTCATATCACATTTACCTCATTTAAAATCTTTATATTCGAATGATTTGGGCTCAATTGCTCAAACTGAAAATAGACTTTAAATCAACAAATTCTATGACTAAAATAGTAAAATTTAATTTACATAGATACAATAGTTTAAATAAAGTAGTTAATAAATTATTAAACATAAAATAATTATAAATAAGATAGCGAATTCAATAGAATTTTTTTAAATTAAAGTAATTATAAATAATACTTAAATGTAAAATATTTTAATTAAAATCATTATAAATAAAATAGATAAATAAAATATAAAAAGTTTGAATTAAATTAATTATAAGATTAAATAGTTAATATAAAATAATATTAATTTAAGCATTTCTATAATCTAATCCAATCTAATTCAGTTCGATCCGATCTCAACATTTCTAAACCCGGCTTGATATCCATTCAACTTTCAAATTCAATTGATCAATTCAATCATTAAAGTTCAAATTTGTAATATGAGATCTTAGATTTATTAATTTCATTAAGTCTCATTTTTCAATTAAACAAATCAATTAAGTCTTAACTTCATATATTGCCCAAATTCAAATACAGTATTTCACTTATTTCAGATTAAATCTTTATTTAAATAAAATAGGTTAAATCTTAATTCAATCTAAAACTTTCATCAAATCAATTAAATCTAAAATAATTATTTTCTTGATTAACTTTCTTATTAAACAAATTTAAATCAAATCAGAATATATTCCAAAATCAACAAATTATAATTTTAAATTAAATCACTATATCTAACTAAAATTCAATCTTTTCGCTAAAAAAATCATAAATTCAAGTTTAAATTTCTAAGTTCAAACTTACATTTAACTTACAATTTCCAATTGAATTTCTAAATCGATTCAAAATCTTAGTATATATCATTTCGACCTATATCCAAGTTCGACTATAACACCCTAATTTTAATAAACAATAATTAAATAGAAAAGGGTAATAAATTACGTATTAATCAGAATAATATTCAGAATTAGACAACGAGAGTAGCACCATTGGGTCCGTTGTAATTTTATGATTAAAATGGATACTTGGTTTGCTAAAATCAAAGTTAAAATGAATAACTTATGAATTAAGAAGTTAAACCAGAAAATCAGAAAACATAATAATATATTAAGTGGCTGGGATGATCTAGTCCGACATTTGGGGCGATCTTGGGTCAACCCAAGCATAACTGTATTGACCCAATGTCAACCCAAGGTGGGCAAAGGCCGACCCAGGCAGGCAAAGGCGTATGCCTTGCCTGGCACGTAAGGCGATGACGTTTTATTATTGTTGCACACTATATTGGGTGAGTGGGTTAGTTATTGTTAGGGATGAGAATCAAGGATCTTAAGGCAAAATTAACACCAAAGGGGTGGTGAATAGTGTTTTAAAGAACTTACAAAAATCCAAACCAATTATCAATTACATAAACTACTATATGAATAAGTGAATGAATATCACAACAGACACAGTGACAGATAAAGATATAAACAAAAGTAAAATGTAAAAAAAGAGTGAACACACTGAATTTTATACTGGTTCAAATTACTCCTATGTCAAGTCCTACACAACGCTGGATTGTGCAGAGTTTTATTTATCAGTATCCAATTATAACACCCGTGATTTCACAGCTATAAGGTTAACACCGCTCCTTTTCCTTGATTTACGGGCTACAAGGAACGCACCCAATCCTTTTCCTTGATCCACGGGCTACAGGGAACACACCCTCACGGTTTTTTATTATAATTTCCCTAGAACTCTTGAGTAGAACTTCCAAACAAAGTGTATTTGATAAAGAATGAAAATAAAAGAAGAATGATATAATTTGTATTGAAATCGGCAGAGTATTAAGTGTAGAATCTTAAAGAAGAATAATGGTGGTATGTAAAATAGGGAAGAAGGAGATGATAAGTTATGAAAAAATTCGAAAATGAGGCCTTTATATAGTGTTCTAAGAGACACAACCATTTATGAAATGTTTAAATTTAAAAATTTGTGACAGTTATATGTCGACATGTACATATGTGTTGGTCGACATATGCCATATTTTTTTAAATATTAGATCATTTTTAAAGTACATTTCAATCAATATATATTCTGGAAATTCCTAAAATAAAACTAGTTGTTTAAAATATAATTTTTCAAGTATAAAAACATAGTGAAAAATAATTTAAACATATGATTTAAAAACTATATATAAATGATATAAAAATATATAATATAATTATAAACATATATAATTATAAAACTTTACAATATATATAAATCTAAGAAACTTAGAAAGTGTGTGTATATATATATTTGAAATCATGAATATTTAAAAAAATCATTGTTGAGAAGAGTTTGAAATCAATTTTGAAAACAGTTTGAAATCAATTTAAGAAGAGATAATTTGGAAACAGAATTTGAATGATATTCAGAGTTTTACATACTAACTAGATTTTATTACTCTGATAATCTGAGAATAGAATTTGAATGCTATTCAGAGTTTTACATATTAACTAGACTCTATTACTCAGATAATCTTGAACTCTTGATATCTTGATATCTTGATACTCATGAGTCTTGATTCTCCTTTGAAACCTTGAATCTCTAAAATTGTATAGTCTTCAATATCTATTTCCTGCATATAAATCCTGTATATATATATATATATATATTCTGGAATATATATATTCTGGATAAAAGAGTTAGTATATATATTTTATAATTAATAATGATAATTATTGAAACAAGGTTGTTGTCATCAAAACATCATCAACATTCCATTCTACAACAATCTCCCCCGTTTGAATGATAAATACCTTAGTTTATAAAATATTCATACCTGATATTACCTGTCAATCTGATTCTTCGATTACTCAACCTTTCACCATGAATTCCTTTTAACTCCCCCTTAAAATATGCCTATCTAAACTATCTAAACTATACTTATTTTATAATTTCTCCCTCTTTGTCATCAATAAAAAGTATATCTATCTATATTCCCCCTAAATGAATTATCCTAGTGACTAATTCTATGCTTAACTCCCCCTAATATTATTACTATACTAATGTAATTCTAATAAGTAAACTAAAATAAGAGAATAATCAAAACAAATATTGTATAAACTAAGCAATCAAAAAATATTTAAAAACAGTCCAAATAAAAGTAATTCATCTTTACGTACACCGTGAACACACAAATATATGAAATCTTTAAAAGATTAATGTTTCTTAACAATCGGGGATTTATGAATTAGGCAATAGGGATAATGAAGAGAGAGTTCCCCATTTTGCTCGATCACATTCCCATCTTTGTCAAAACACACTTCACCTATGCAAATAATTTTTCGTCTTCTTCCATATCTTCGTTTAGTGTCTGTTCTACCTCTTCTTCTTTTTCTTCTTCTTCCATATGTGTTTCTTGATTATCATCCTTGATGATAAAGGGATTAGTTTGATTATCCATCAAAAAACGTTGTATATTTTTTATAGTCTTCCCTTGTTTCTCTTGTTCTCTATTCATCCTTATTTGAAGAATTTGAATCTCAGTCAACATTTGTAGTATCCTTCATAGATTCTTCCAATTTCATCACTCTTGCAAGCGTAGTACGTTGAAATGGACCAGGGGAGGATCCGAGAAAGGAAATGGTGTTGTTTTGATTGGTATTATTAAAGGAGGCCATTATTTATTTTAATTTAGAGTTTAGATAAAGAGAAAATGAAGATGAGAAGAAGAATTTTCGAAATTAGGAGTTTAAATATAGGTTGTAACTACTTTTTGGTGGGAATTAATTTTTTAAAATATAGTAGTTATATGTCGACATGTAGAAATATGTATGTAGGCATACATATAATCTTATTTATTTATTTTTTATTTTTATTATATTTTATACTATATTATATTTAATTACTCTATTTCGCTTAAAGAACAAATGCCTAATTTTCTTCTAAATTTAGTCGAGGTTGCTTCATTTAAAGGTTTAGTTAATATAACTACTATTTGTTATTCTGTTTCTACGAATTCTAGAGAAATTTTCTCTTTGCTTACGTTATCTCTTAGAAAATGATGTCTTATGTCAATATGTTTAGTTCTTGAATAATATGTTGGATTTTTAGATATATTTATAGTGCTTGTATTATCACAGTATATTGGTGATTAATTTATATTTAATCTAAAACCTTTTGGAGTTTGTTGCATATATATTACTTGTGAACAAGCCAAAACAATAGATATATATTTTTCTTCAGTTGTTGACAAGGATACTATATTTTGCTTTTTACTAAGCCAAAAGACTAGGGAATGACCTAAGAAGTGACACATTCCACTAGTGCTATTACGATCCGATTTACATCCTGCATAGTCAGCGTCACAATATGATATTAAATCACACGAATCATTTTTAGGGTAAAATAATCCAAAATATAATGTATGTTTACATATCTTAAAATATATTTTATGGCTTTTAAATAAGTTTCTTTAGGTTGTTATTGATATCTTGCACAGAAACATACATTATGCATTATATCTGGTCCACTAGCGGTTATATACAATAATGATCATATCTTTCCTCTATATAGTTTTTGATCATCGTCTTTTGACGTACCGTTTTTACTTAAGGCTATATTATTTGTCATAGGTGTAGATCTTCCATTAGTTGTAGTTAAATTATATTTATTAATTAAATCTCTAGCATATTTTCTCGATTAATAAAAATTCCATTCTTTAGCTGTCTTATTTGTTAGCCTAAAAGAATGTAAGTTCTCTATATGACTCATCTCAAATTCTCGTGTCATAATATCTGAGAATTCTTTATTTATTTCATTATTTGTTGATCCAGAAATAATATCAGCTTAATTTTGTTCTAATTGAATATCGTCTTTATTTCTTTTAATGAGAAGTGTATTATCTACTTTACCAATTTCGAAGTTGGATTGTAATAAATGTGTTCTTAATCTATCATACCAGGCTCTAAGAGCTCGATTTAATCTGTATAATCCTTTCTTTAATTTATATACGTAGTTTGGAAGTTTTTCATCTTCAAAATGAGCAGGTTGCTCTACATTTAGGTCATCTTTAACAAATCCATTTAAAAAAGGCACTTTTAACATCCATTTGAAATAATTTGAAATTATTATGATCAGCGAAGGCTGATAAAATTCTAATTGTTTCTAATCTTGCTATGGGAGCGAAAGTTTCATCATAATCTATTCCTTCTTTTTGACTATATCCTTGTGCAACTAATCGAGCGTTATTTCTTACGACCTCACCTAGTTTATTCATTTTATTTTTATTAACCCATTTAGTTCCAATTATATTCTTATCCTCTGGTCTAGGACTAAGTTACCTGTAAAGGCCCGCAAATCCGTACTATCTGAGTTGATTGATAACACCACACGTCCAACCCAAATTGCATAGAAATACGAATCATTATTAGAGAGAAGTTAGAGGATGAGAAATAGAAAGAAAGAAATATTAGAATAGAAGAAAAACGAAGATCACAAACTCACAGTGGAACGAATAAAATATATTATATAACATAACTTTTGAAATACAAATCAGTAACTTTATATACATACCATCATCAGAGCACAACAGTCATTTCTGGAACAGTTATAAACAAATGTTTCTAGATACAACATAGTACACAGCGGAATATATGATAGTCTATATCTAACTGGTGAAGCCTCCTGCTTCCAGCTCTTCCAAGTGAATCTGAAAAATCCCAACTACTTGACTGCCCGTACAAATTTGGGCACCCAAGAGTTTAGGGAAAACAAACAAAATAAACTCTGGGTCAGTCATGGGACTGGTGTGAGTAAACTCCAACCACTTGTTTAACTTTAAAAATCCTTTCAAAAGAAAAGATAATAGTAAGACCAGCCCACACATAAACATGGACGGTTTTTATCTTACTATAACCCAAAACACTTTGATATGAAAATCCAGTGATATTATAATAATGTCCACATCAAATAAATAGAATCTAGCGGAACGCTTGCATTTCACGCTCCGCATACATAGTATAAAATCAAAAACCGCATGGCACTTATTAGAGATTGGATTTCCAATATGACAAGGTATGGAACCTCCTTCCGCTAATGTATCTCTAGAGAGGTATAGTTTACCTTCTTGTTTCAAATATCCTATTTAAATTTGTTTCATTATCTAATTCTCTATATATATCGATATATGGATTTCTAGTTATCAAATTTTCTTAAAAATATTCTAACTTCTTAAATTTTCGGAAAAATTCGCCATAACCTCCCCTGTATCGGGAGCATCGGGAAATTTCAAATAGCTTCCCGGTAACTTCTCATCTCAAAAAGAAAAAGAAAAAGCCAAGCGGCTTGCCGATACGGCGCATAAAATCTCATATATGAATTAAACATGTACCTTATTGTCGAGCACCCTAATTATATACCTTCATCACTTTATCCCATAACTGTCTTCGGTATATCTATACCTGTACAATTCATTTCAACTTCATACACTCGTTTTGACTCAATTCGTTAAAGTAACTCTTTAACTAACTCTTTGCCCATTTCGCTTGTATATATGAATATAACACGTTTCAAATATATTTCAACTTACTTATCAACTAATTGAATTCAAATTTTAATTTAAGTTCTATATTTGATTTCAAATATATGTTTACAATTCAAAAATTCAATTTTCAAAGTTCGACTTCAATTCACCACTCGATTAACTAATTCTTCTTTGACTTAGTTAATTCTATTCAATAATCAAAAATATGATTATTGTTTCAAAATCACTTTTCTTACATCACTTGAGTTCACCTTTATGTTCTAACTCAAGACCAGGTTTTTAAATGGAAATTCGGATTTTTATTTGCTTAAAAATCCCTATATTTATTATATAAAATCCATTATGGTTTTAATGGTTTCTGGCGCTGCACTTTTAAAATTTTGATTTTGACATAACTCAAAATCTATTCGACGAAATCCAGATTTTTATCTTCCATTAGAAAACTATTATTCAACCGGTCCTGACGATTCTTGTTTCAAAGAATTCCGACTTCAATTGAGTCCTGTATACTCAATTGAAGTTCGAGTCGCCAATTTACGAACTGCAGCGCTGCGGCGAGTTCGTTTTAATTATATTTATATATATAAAAACTTTTAAACTTCATTAAAATGAATCCAACTCCATTTTAACTCTTTTGAATTTCTTGATTCAAATTCCAATCTCGTTTTTATTTGAATTCTATATTCAAATTCCAATTCCTTTCTTATTTGAATTCTATGTTCAAATTCTATTTCCTTTTCTATTTGAATTCTAAATTCAAATTTCCATTTCCTTTTCTATTATTCAAATTCTATATTTAAATTTCCTTTATTCAACTCCCATTTAAATTCCTATATTCAAATTCTATAGTTGAATTTCCTTTTCTATTTTATATTCAAATTCAATACTTGAATTTCTATTTCTATTCCATATTCAAATTCAATACTTGAAATTCCATTTGAATTCTATTATTCAATTTCTATTTCAATTCTTCTTTGAAATTCTATATTTCAAATTCATTTCAATTCTTCTTTCAAATTCAATATTTCAAATTCATTTCAATTCTTCTTTGAAATTCAATATTTCAAATCCAATTCAATTCTTCTTTGAAATTCAATATTTCAAATTCAATTCAATTCTTCTTTGAAATTCAATATTTCAAATTCATTTATTCAAATTCCTTTATTCCTCTATTCACATTCCTTTATTCACATTCCTTTATGAATTTCTATATTCAAATTCCATATTCAATTCTTTTTGAATTCTCGATTCAAATTCTATATTCAATTCTGTTTGAATTCTCTATATTCAAATTTCTATATTCAATTCTGTTTGAATTCTCGATTCAAATTATATATTCAATTCTGTTTGAATTCTAGATATTCAAATTCCTTTATTAAGTTTCCATTTGAATTTCTATATTCAAAAATTCTATTTCAAATTCTTTTATTCAAATCCCTTTTGAATTTCTTAATTCAAATTCTATATTTGAATTTCATTATTCAATTTCATTTTCAATTCTACTTGGATCTATTTGAATTTTCTATATCCAAATTTCAAATTCAATTCTATTTGAATCTTCTATATTCAAATTTCAAATTTCAATTCTATTTTAGAAAAATAGAATTTCCTTTCTAATTCTCAAATATCCTTTTTCATGATATTTTTAAATATCATTACTAAAGCCCAGTGATATTTAAACACACAAAGCAACCAATTATTTATTTTTCTAACACATCATATATAACAATATATATGCAAACCAATAAACAAACAGATAATATATTTTTGAGGAACCCAGTCGGATTCCTCCAACCTGTTTTCCCTGTATCCACAGATGTTAGTCAACAGAAATAATACCCATCCTGCTTCGTGGCAGGACATCGCGGTATAGAAGGTCATCCACTATCATAGCGTGGGGTGTATAGGGTAATCATCCGCTATGAAACTGCGGGCATCCGTTAATGATACTGCGGGAAATCCAACCACCAAACCAATATATATATAGTAGTCACCCTAAATAACTAATATATTTAAAACAACCAGGAAGCATTCAAACAAGCATCAAACAATTATTTTTAACGAATAAAAATAATTCTAAATAAAAGGTAAGTGATATTTACTCACCTTGATTTTCTCATAGCTGGAAATCCATTTAATTTCTGAATCGTCGCGTCTACCAATCATCTTGAATTATCTTGAATAAATTTATTCATTATTGTCTTGTCGATAACTCAACTAAAACAACGCCAAACCGCTTCATCCCGCTCAAGCATTCCATCAAACATCTTGCAAATACTCTTACCATTGCCCTTTCTACTATCTACGACATTTCCTGTTACTTCTGCATCCTCCAAATTGGCATCTACATTGCTGTCAACCACAGTTGTCCAGCCTTCTAACCATTGTCACCAACATCCTGTAACCCGATCAACCCCATTTCAATGCTACAAAAACTGCTTTGCTCCTTGCAGTCCAGTCAATACTTCTCCAATCTACAAATAAATGGCCCCTTCCCCCTTTCAATTATGGTCAACGCACTCCACTCAGATGCAAAAACCAGCATTACTTCCCTTTGTAAATCGTAGCAAATCCCATCCCTTTATAATCAAAAACTGATTTTTACCTGCAGCTCAATGGATTGAACTATGACTGACCTCCTCCCCAAAATAAACTCCACAGAAAATCAGACTAACCTAGTTCAGACTCCAGTTGTTTCAGCTCCACCAATTCGCACCCTTCCAAAACCCACCGCAACCTCAGCAATGAACGACAATCCCCTTTTGAAGCCATCGCACGCCCCTACACAGATCGAGCTTCACCAAACGAACCTCCACTGACCCATCGCCCAACATCGCACCTCCCCAAACATCCCAGATTTCCCCTTGTCGCACCCTTCCTACAATCGCGAGTGCCTCCTGAACAGCTTCGAGATTTAAGAATTCATGCGGATGAAATTGCGATTCTCGATTTCCATTGAATTTTTTTTTTTGGTGGCTTCGATTTCACTTTGAAAGAGGAGGACGGGAAAATCTGTTGAGTAATGGGATGGAAGAAAAAGGGGGGTGCGCGGCTTATTTATACATGAGGAAAGGGGAGACAGACAGTACTAACGTCATTAAAACATGTCTCCTAGATATCAAAGTGGAGAGGTATAAGTTTGTGCTCGAGGGAGATAGCTGTGCGAAAGTATTTCTTTAGGTCTGTGTGAGTAGAAATATAGGTCGGCTGATATATTTTTAATTTCCCTTATTCCTTATTTTATTTTGGATTAAAACAATGTGGATTTTATTTTTTTGAAATAACTCAAAAGATCTTGTGGTTCCCAAATCGTTGTTCAACCGTGATGACCAACGTTTTCAAGATTATACGATATTTTGAACTTAACAGAATCGGTTTAAAACGGAATAACACTATTATATTAAATTAAATTAAGCCATTTAAAATGTAAATCGATTTCTAAACAAATAAATTCATTTATATCATCAATTCAATATTTAAAACCATATTAAATATATAAAATAAACTGACCAAAAATCCGGGTCGCTACATTCTTCCCCCCTTAAAAGAATTTCGTCCCCAAAATTACTAAGGTGAGAACAGTGCTACAAACCTATTTACTTTTCAAAAATTCACTTATGTTAAAACTCAACATTTCAAATTCTATAAATTTTAGTTCTACCAAAACTTTTGGTTTCCGTTTATACTGCACATCATATATACTCACATTCATTAAATCTGAATGATTTATGACCAATGTATTCACATCCAATTCATATTCCATTCATATTGGTTCAACATCAGTTTATCCAAATTGATTCTATTCAATTTATTCACTTTGCCCCATTTAACTTGCTTAAGTTAAATTTAAATTCCAGAATTCAAATCCCTGGATTTTATTTCAAATCCTTCTGACGTCACATAAATATATATACATATATTTATTTCTATTTTAAATTCAAAACTTTGAATTTTTTTCACAACTTGTTTTCTTTCAAACAAATTTCCAACAAAACTTTCTAAGGTAGCAATCCATCACTTAGAAACTCGAAAATGAACACTAATGATGTTGCAATCATCATCAGAATTATTTTCCAGCCACTAAAGTGAGTTTAGTGCTTTATTATTTCAAAATCCATCTAAAATGATTTTCTTTCAAATCCTTCCAAAACAAAGCTATATTATTTTAATATACTTTGAAAAAAAAAAATTAACTTCCCAGGATTTAAATTCCAAATTCTGGTTTGAATTTAATTCTAATTCATCTCATTTGTATATTTAATTCCTATAAAAATTCTATTTTGGTTATAAAATAACCATTCAAATTTTATAATCTCATTTGATTATAATCCTAATAATCAACACATCCATATAATATAATAATTTCAGAAAATTATTCCTTTTATATTAAAATAGAAATTTGGTTAAAATTATTTCATCTACCCACCTTAAAACATTATTATGTTTAATTTCTCTGTTCAAGTGTTCAGAAATTCCTATCGACTTCGTGGCGTCCCACGATTCGATCAGAATTCATAAACCGCTCAACAGAAAAGCCAACACAATATAAAACAAATTTTATATTAATTAACAAATACGCTCTCTCATACATATATGATCAACTCATTCTAGGGCACTGCTGACCCTATCTCTAATGAGCACATTCCACCAAAGCCTAGGTATTCGCTCAACCTAAGCTCTGATACCAACTGTAAAGGCCCGCAAATCCGTACTATCTGAGTTGACTGATAACACCACACGTCCAACCCAAATTGCACAGAAATACGAATCATTATTAGAGAGAAGTTAGAGGATGAGAAATAGAAAGAAAGAAATATTAGAATAGAAGAAAAATGAAGATCACAAACTCACAGCGGAACGAATAAAATATATTATATAACATAACTTTTGAAATACAAATCAGTAATTTTATATACATACCATCATCAGAGCACAACAGTCATTTCTGGAACAGTTATAAACACCTGTTTCCAGATACAACATAGTACACAGTGGAATATATGATAGTCTATATCTAACTGGTGAAGCCTCCTGCTTCCAGCTCTTCCAAGTGAATCTGAAAAATCCCAACTACTTGACTGCCCGTACAAATTTGGGCACCCAAGAGTTTAGGGAAAACAAACAAAATAAACTCTGGGTCAGTCATTGGACTGGTGTGAGTAAACTCCAACCACTTGTTTAACTTTAAAAATCCTTTCAAAAGAAAAGATAATAGTAAGACCAGCCCACACATAAACATGGACGGTTATTATCTTACTATAACCCAAAACACTTTGATACGAAAATCCAGTGATATTATAATAATGTCTACATCAAATAAATAGAATCTAGCGGAACGCTTGCATCTCACGCTCCACATACATAGTATAAAATCAAAAACCGCATGGCGCTTATTGGAGATTGGATTTCCAATATGACAAGGTATGGAACCACCTTCCGCTAATGTATCTCTAGAGAGGAATACACTGGGTTCAACAAGAACATCTTGTAACCCGGCCCACACATGACCGACCACTCATTTCGCTTGAGTGTATCGAACGTATATCACCAACGGTTGGGATCAGCAACCGTCTCCCGACTGGGACAGCATTGAATAGAATAAGAAATTAAATGAACCTCTAGATAGGTGATTACACATCCTAATGGTTGCGACCCACATAGCCATGCTGTCTGCCCGATTTTTGTCCTTTCCCGGTTGTTGAGGCCTGAGGCTACGAATACTTACCATTCATTGATAGCCCAATCACTTTGAATGCCACATTGTCAGATCCGTTAATCACTAATTGAGTTTGCACAAATATTCTGGATTTTATGCTAAGGGAATAAATCCGTTGCAACCATATATATTTATACAGACCAACCCATTTGATCATTGGAAATACTCTGTCAGACATTCATCCATTTACCTTCGTTCTGGGATTGAACGAAACCGAAGGCACTATTTCTATTAATAGAAAGAGTCCTTGCACTTTACTCCGTCTTCAATATATTCAGCATACTTGGTTCGCAACGCTTATGCCGATACGGAGTGGTTCTTCGGATAATAATCCAACCGGTCTCTCCATATTGACAACGATGGTCAAAAACTTCGATAGTCTGTGATTTAACTATCGAATAAAAACAAGTGTTCATCCAAACATATCAAACAAATCATTGGGCTCTTTAATTAATATTTCATTAATTAAATCTCTTCTCCATTTCCTTATCAATATTTGTTAGCCAAATATTTACAAGTATCGCCTCCTTTTATTTTTTATAGTTAGAAAATATTTTCGATTTTAATTGGAAAACATTCCAATCACTTATCTCTTCCACGAACTCATTTAGTTCTATACTTAGAAAACATTTGTTATTTTATTTCCAAGTTTACATTTATTTGGGTTAAAACGGATGTTGTGTAAAACATCGTTACGACAACCCAAATATATACATTCAACTAAATATCTTTAAACGTTGATCTTCGAGACTGAGTTTTGCTATTTATCGGTTGTTAATGAAACCAATCAAGTTGGGGTATAATTACCTCTCAGACCTTGGCTGAATAACATTCATAACGTCAAAACAGACAAGACTACTTACTCGAATAATCAATACTATATAAACCAATTATCTATTTTTAAAACACGTATACATTTCCCTTGTTATTTTTAACAAATCTAAGTTATAGTTTACCTTCTTGTTTCAAATATCCTATTTAAATTTGTTTCATTATATAATTCTCTATATATATCGATATATGGATTTCTAGTTATCAGATTTTCTTAAAAATATTCTAACTTCTTAAATTTTCGGAAAAATTCGCCATAACCTCCCCTGTATCGGGAGCATCGGGAAATTTCAAATAGCTTCCCGGTAACTTCTCATCTCAAAAAGAAAAAGAAAAAGCCAAGCGGCTTGCCGATACGGCGCATAAAATCTCATATATGAATTAAACATGTACCTTATTGTCGAGCACCCTAATTATATACCTTCATCACTTTATCCCATCTGTCTCCGGTATATCTATACCTGTACAATTCATTTCAACTTCATACACTCGTTTTGACTCAATTCGTTAAAGTAACTCTTTAACTAACTCTTTGCCCATTTCGCTTGTATATATGAATATAACACGTTTCAAATATATTTCAACTTACTTATCAACTAATTGAATTCAAATTTTAATTTAAGTTCTATATTTGATTTCAAATATATGTTTACAATTCAAAAATTCAATTTTCAAAGTTCGACTTCAATTCACCACTCGATTAACTAATTCTTCTTTGACTTAGTTAATTCTATTCAATAATCAAAAATATGATTATTGTTTCAAAAATCACTTTTCTTACTACACTTGATTTCACCTTTATGTTCTAACTCAAGACCAGGTTTTTAAATGGAAATTCGGATTTTTATTTGCTTAAAAATCCCTATATTTATTATATAAAATCCATTATGGTTTTAATGGTTTCTGGCGCTGCACTTTTAAAATTTTGATTTTGACATAACTCAAAATCTATTCGACGAAATCCAGATTTTTCTCTTCCATTAGAAAACTATTATTCAACCGGTCCTGACGATTCTTGTTTCAAAGAATTCCAACTTCAATTGAGTCCTGTATACTCAATTGAAGTTCGAGTCGCCAATTTACGAACTGCAGCGCTGCGGCGAGTTCGTTTTAATTATATTTATATATATATAAACTTTTAAACTTCGTTAAAATGAATCCAACTCAATTTTAACTCTATTTGAATTTCTTGATTCAAATTCCAATCTCGTTTTTATTTGAATTCTATATTCAAATTCCAATTCCTTTCTTATTTGAATTCTATGTTCAAATTCTATTTCCTTTTCTATTTGAATTCTAAATTCAAATTTCCATTTCCTTTTCTATTATTCAAATTCTATATTTAAATTTCCTTTATTCAACTCCCATTTAAATTCCTATATTCAAATTCTATAGTTGAATTTCCTTTTCTATTTTATATTCAAATTCAATACTTGAATTTCTATTTCTATTCCATATTCAAATTCAATACTTGAAATTCCATTTGAATTCTATTATTTAATTTCTATTTCAATTCTTCTTTGAAATTCTATATTTCAAATTCATTTCAATTCTTCTTTCAAATTCAATATTTCAAATTCATTTCAATTCTTCTTTGAAATTCAATATTTCAAATCCAATTCAATTCTTCTTTGAAATTCAATATTTCAAATTCAATTCTTCTTTGAAATTCAATATTTCAAATTCATTTATTCAAATTCCTTTATTCCTCTATTCACGTTCCTTTATTCACATTCCTTTATGAATTTCTATATTCAAATTCCATATTCAATTCTTTTTGAATTCTCGATTCAAATTCTATATTCAATTCTGTTTGAATTCTCTATATTCAAATTTCTATATTTAATTTGGTTTGAATTCTCGATTCAAATTATATATTCAATTCTATTTGAATTCTCTATATTCAAATTCCTTTATTAAGTTTCCATTTGAATTTCTATATTCAAAAATTCTATTTCAAATTTTTTTATTCAAATCCCTTTTGAATTCCTCTTTGAATTTTCTTTATTCAAATTCTATATTTGAATTTCATTATTCAATTTCATTTTCAATTCTATTTGGATCTATTTGAATTTTCTATATTCAAATTTCGAATTCAATTCTATTTGAATCTTCTATATTCAAATTTCAAATTTCAATTCTATTTTAGAAAAATAGAATTTCCTTTCTAATTCTCAAATATCCTTTTTCATGATATTTTTAAATATCATTACTTAAGCCCAGTGATATTTAAACACACAAAGCAACCAATTATTTATTTTTCTAACACATCATATATAACAATATATATGCAAACCAATAAACAAAAATATAATATATTTTTGAGGAACCCAGTCGGATTCCTCCAACCTGTTTTCCCTGTATCCACAGATGTTAGTCAACAGAAATAATACCCATCCTGCTTCGTGGCAGGACATCGTGGTATAGAATGTCATCCACTATCATAGTGTGGGGCGTATAGGGTAATCATCCGCTATGAAACTGCGGGCATCCGCTAATGATACTGCGAGAAATCCAACCACCAAACCAATATATATATATATAGTAGTCACCCTAAATAACTAATATATTTAAAACAACCAGGAAGCATTCAAACAAGCATCAAACAATTATTTTTAACGAATAAAAATAATTCTAAATAAAAGGTAAGTGAGATTTACTCACCTTGATTTTCTCATAGTTGGAAATCCATTTAATTTCTGAATCGTCGCGTCTACCAATCATCTTGAATTATCTTGAATAAATTTATTCCTTATTGTCTTGCCGATAACTCAACTAAAACAACGCCAAACCGCTTCATCCCGCTTAAGCATTCCATCAAACATCTTGCAAATACTCTTACCATTTCCCTTTCTACTATCTACGACATTTCCTGTTACTTCTGCATCCTCCAAATTGGCATCTACATTGCTGTCAACCACAGTTGTCCAGCCTTCTAACCACTGTCACCAACATCCTGTAACTCGATCAACCCCATTTCAATGCTATAAAAACTGCTTAGCACCTTACAGTCCAGTCAATACTTCTCCAATCTACAAATAAATGGCCCCTTCCCCCTTTCAATTATGGTCAACGCACTCCACTCAGATGCAAAAACCAGCATTACTTCCCTTTGTAAATCGTAGCAAATCCCATCCCTTTATAATCAAAAACTGATTTTTACCTACAGCTCAATGGATTGAACGATGACTGATCTCCTCCCCAAAACAAACTCCACAGAAAATCAGACTAACCTAGTTCAGACTCCAGTGGTTTCAGCTCCACTAGTTCGCACCCTTCCAAAACACACCGCAACCTCAGCAATGAACGCCAATCCCCTTTTGAAGCCATCGCACGCCCTAACACGGATCGAGCTTCACCAAACGAACCTCCATTGACCCATCGCCCAACATCGCACCTCCCCAAACATCCCAGATTTCCCCTTGTCGCACCCTTCCTACAATCGCGAGTGCCTCCTGAATAGCTTTGAGATTTAAGAATTCATTCGGATGAAATTGCGATTCTCGATTTCCATTAAATATTATTTTTTTATTTGGTGGCTTCGATTTCACTTTGAAGGAGGAGGACGGGAAAATCTGTTGAGTAATGGGATGGAAGAAAAAGGGGGGTGCGCGGCTTATTTATACATGAGGAAAGGGGAAACAGACAATACTAACGTCATTAAAACATGTCTCCTAGATATCAAAATGGAGAGGCATAAGTTTGTGCTCGAGGGAGATAGCTGTGCGAAAGTATTTATTTAGGTCTGTGTGAGTAGAAACATAGGTCGGCTGATATATTTTTAATTTCCCTTATTCTTTATTTTATTTTGGATTAAAACAATGTGGATTTTATTTTTTTGAAATAACTCAAAAGATCTCGTGGTTCCCAAATCGTTGTTCAACCGTGATGACCAACGTTTTCAAGATTATACGATATTTTGAACTTAACAGAATCGGTTTAAAACGGAATTGTAGTGACCCGAAAATCCGGTAGAATTTGAGCTGACCAAAAACACAAGTCCAACACCAAATATCACGGAAATTCGAACCATTAATAGAAAGAAGTTAGAGGGTGAGGATAGATAAGATAGAAACTTAGAATAGAAGAAGAAGAAGAACACAACATCAGAGTAACACGAATCTCACAGCGGAACGAATAACATATAATATATATAACATAACTTGAAATATACATCTGTACTTGAATATACCTCAATATCAAAGTACATCACTTACAACACAGCAGAAATAACTACAGCTATATGATCCTGAAGCCTCCTGCTCCAAGCTCTTCCAGTATATCTGTAAATTCCCGACTACTTGACTGCCCGTACAAATTTAGGCACCCAAGAGTTTAGGGAAAACAACAAAGTAAACTCCGGGTCAGTCATGGGACTGGTATGAGTAAACAGTTTAAAACAGCTTCAGAAAACTAAATGATATCTCATAAGACCACGCCGTATAACACGGAACGGGTTTTTCCCTTATGAGAATCCAAACACTTGATTTATCTTTATATCAACTCTTTTGATATTATAATAATGTCTAAATCACATAAATAACAATCTAGTGGAAACGCTTGCATCTCACGTTCCACATATATAATATACAATCAAAACCGCAAGCACGTATTAGGTAATGGATTTCCAACTATGACAAGGTATGGAACCACCTTCCGCTGGTATATCTCTAGAGGAGAATACACCGAGTTCAACAAGAACAACTTGCAACTCAGCCACACATGACCGACCACTCATTTCGCTTGAGTGTATCGAATGTATATCACCAACGATTAGGATCAGCAACCGTTTCCCGAATGGGTCAGCATCGACAATAGATTTTTAGAAGTAAATGAAACTCTAGATCAGGTGATTATACACCCTAATTGGTGCGACCTACATAGCCATGCTGCTTGCCCGATTTCTGTCATTTACCGGTTGATGAGGCTAGAAGCTACGCTTTATCATCACACCAGATTCACTTCGAATGTCACATCGTCAAATCCATCAAATCACCGATTGACGTCCTCAACAGTACATTACGTGTTAGCTAAAAGAAGTTTCCTTCTCCGCTTCCACTCTTGGTACGGTTGAAGAAATCAATGTACGTGTAAAAACTCGTAACTTCCCCGTAAAGGAAAGTGTCGGATAGTTCGAGAACAAGCCACAACAGAACGCATATAAAAGAACCTTTCATTGCTTATTACAACAATGCATCAGATTACAAGAATATACAGAGTATAAATGAATATTACACAGAAATATCAGAGATTTAAATTACATTTAAATATATCGCAGCGGAAAATAATACAATACACAACTAGAAGTAGATATACGGATACAAAGCTTTCCGGATATCGCTCCAGCTGTAAACCAGGATCCTGCGAATATAAATCTGCAAAACCAAAACTACTAGCTGCCCGTGTCAAAATAGGGGCACCCAGAGTTTAGGTTAAAACAATAAACTCCAGGTCAGTCATGTGACTGGTGTGAGAACTAAAGCAGTTATTTATCTTTATTTTCAAAGTTTGGTAAATCAAGGGACCACGCCGTATAACACGGAACGGGTTTCCTCCCAAGAATACCAGTGCATAAAACAAACAGCGCAATGCTAAATAAAGAAAAATGAAGCTGTTATAAGACCCAGGTCCTATCACACAATGCAACGCAAGCCGGGGGATAGGGTTTTCCCTTATAACAGCCAAAGAATGCTTGATACGTTTAAAACAAATCATTTGATACTATTATAAGTGCATAGTGTATAAAACAACTTCAAATCATAAGTATCAATCATAGGCGACATGAGCGTCCCATGCCACTATGTCGCCATATATAGGTTTACAAATAAAACCGCAAATGTCACATGAAATTGGATTTCCATCTATGAACCGAGGCAAAAGATAGTCCTCAACCGATTTCGTGACTCTCTAGCCCGAGCCACCGGAACAGCCGCAACTGCCCCTTGGAGCGACAGGGCCGGTCCACCGATGTGGATTATAGTGCCTGAACAATACGTTTCCCCGCCCTTTGGGGCGTAAATGAGCCAACGAATGACTCCATCGGACCCGGATCGTCCGATCAAACCGAGGCGCCTCGCTACAGCAACAACCACACAGGTGAAAAGTATATAAATGTCAGGGCTGGTAGGTCACTGACACCACCCTAGCTAGAAAGAAACGCATGCCCTCCCTGAGGTCCTCTCCCGTTTTTGGTTCACAACCGGGGTGCGAGGCTCGCGAATTCACGTTACACAAAGTTGTGCCACACAGGCTGTGCTTTGATCATCACCACAAGACTTTGCTTTTCAACAGAAGCCTCGATCAATTGCCACTTAGGCATGCCACACAGGCAATTCACTCCATGCGTTTGATATCCATCAATATATAACCCCTGAGCTCGTACGTCTCAGAGAAGGGCGTTAAGCAAGAGAATAAATTCTCCGCCGCCAAACAGATATATATTTAATAGAGATCAATCACACGGACTAAAATCCAATGTCAGACACACAGTCCATTTACAAGTCCGTTCTGGGGCTGAACGAAACCGGAGGCACCTAGTACCTCGCATATCCATCGATCTCCAAGTACGTCTGGACGATCACCAACTGTTTCCATCTTCTTGGGTGTACAGCCCAATCAAGATCATCAGTTATCACCCAAACGACGTGAAGACTTCCGGTCTTCGACCACCGTCTTCATCTTCGACACCACGTCGAATCAGTTATTCAGAATGGGATAAACCCGGTCTTCCTGAATAACTCGCGTATATATTATAAAAGTGTTACACAAACACAACATACGCCTCATTCCAATTCAGAATATTCTTTTATTCGAATATTCCTATACTTTGGGAAAAGTTCCCATTAATTTTATCCAAGATAAATTCTTTAAATTTATTCTTTAATCTCCTTTGAATATCAATTCAAACTAGTCGGGATTAGCGAACCACACCGAAGTAATCATTTATTTTATTTCCCAATCCCAACCTATTCATCCCATGAAGTAAAATTGGTAATACTTCATATCTAACACCACAGTGTTATCGGTAAATTCAATTACCATTTCACGTTCAAATCTAATTAAAGATTTAACTATCGCCTGGAGTAAAACTGGTGATACTCCATTCTCGATCTTTTCAATCTAATTAAAGATTCATTAAAACTCCACTTAGTTTTAATCTTTAACTGGGTTAAAGAATCAGTGTCATTTAAAACACGGTTCACGATAAACCCAAAATCACATTCATTAATTATCGGGTTAAAGAACGAGTGTTATTTAAAACACTGTTCACGATAAACCCAAAAATCAATATCAATTCAATTCCAATTAAATATCATTTAATTGGTACACTTCATTAAATCTAAATAAAAAGATTTAATCTTTTCACAACTGGGTTCAAGAACAGTGTTAGTGAAGACGCCATTCGCGACAAACCCAAATGACATTTGATATTCAATACAAGGCTCTGAATAGAAAATATATCGGCTTATATTCAATATCAAATTCTACGACTAACAAATGTCGTATTGGAAATAACGATATAAATATATATCTTTCAAATTTCCATAACAACATCTGTATAATCACGAATTCCAACATCGAAATATTCCGAAGACAATTTCGATTCAAATCCACTCCAATGCAATCATTGGAAATTTTGGTTATTTTCAAAACCCTTTTCAAATTCAATTTATTTATTTAAAAATAAATAGAATTATAATTCTAGTTCAAAACTAGTTCATTTCGATAAAAATCTATTTTTATCCTTTCAAATATGGAGTTTTTCATCCCAATCATTCACAAATCATTTCTTATGATTTTACACAAATTATTACTATTTTTAATAATTTTATCAAGGCCCGTACAGTCGATTTCCATCAACGGTCGTCGAACTGCACTTACAGCGACCTTTTTCAAAATTGATTTGGACATAATTCCAAATCCAACCGTTAGATTTCTAATTTCTAACATTCGTTAGAAAGCTCTTTTCGATACGAACCCAATGGTTCCGGTTTTAGGAGAATCCGACGGTCGGATCTCCCGCAATGTCCGTTTGAAATGAGTGGTCGAAATTCACGAACTGCCGCGGCGCGGCGCGTTCTATTCAGGCCATTATATTATATATAATATATATATAATATATATTTCGTCGATTTCTATTTAAAACGAATTATATAAATAGTTTTAAAATTCGTTTCAAAATCTATTTCAACTTCCATTTCAACTCAAATCAAAATTGAATTTTGATTTATAAATTCGTTTTAAATTTATTTCTATTCAATTCAAATTTCAATTCAATTTGAATTCATTTCAATTCGCTTTCAATTCAATTCATTTCGAATTCGTTTTCAATTCAATTCATTTCGAAATTGTTTTCAATTCAATTCATTTCGAAATCGTTTTCAATTCAATTCATTTCGAAATCGTTTTCAATTCAATTCATTTCGAAATCGTTTTCAATTCATTTCGAAATCGTTTTCAATTCAATTCATTTCGAAGTCGTTTTCAATTCAATTCATTTCGAAATCGTTTTCAATTCAATTCATTTCGAAATCGTTTTCGATTCAATTCATTTCGAAATCGTTATATATTCAATTCATTTCGAAATCGTTTTCAATTCATTTTGAAATCGTTATATATTCAATTCATTTCGAAATCGTTTTCAATTCAATTCATTTCGAAATCGTTATATATTCAATTCATTTCGAAATGAATAAAATCGATATAAATATCGTTCACGTCAAAATGGCGTCAATCTAATCAATACGGCTTCATATATTCCTATTTTCAAATATTCTATTTCAAATATTTCTTTTTCAAATATTTCTTTTCAAAATATTTCGTTCAACACATGACCAATCTCAATGGATGAGTACTGTCAACACATGAACTTTTATTTTATAATATTCTTTATTTTTCAAATTGGAATGAGGCCCAATCAATTACCATATAAAGTTAATTATATGGATTTTCATACAACACATGTATATAATAACATTGAAAATAATCAACCATCAACCAAAGTGCATTACACTGTAAAAGCATCAAATATAGATATTCAACGCTTATAACAGCCTGTCAATCAATCGATCGACATATTTAATCAATCAGGATGAGTGAACTTCAAATTTCATCCCAACACTCGTGTGGGGTTTCAAACAATCAAACACATATTTTATTTGTGCTGTTGGGCGATGTGTAAAATTTATCGTCCCAATCAATGTCATTCAAATAGGTGTACATAAACAAACCGTCTGGTTTGTAAATGAATATTCTATTTTATTCACTTCACGTTAAAATTATATTTTTAACGATAAAACATTTTATTTCAACCTATGAATTTCTATTCAATTCATTTACACAATAAAATGATATTTTTATTTTCTAACATATTTTAGAAAATTTCGGCGGCATAACGGCACGATACTAGAAACGGGACAAGGCCTAGCCTTATCCCCGGTCTAGTGAAGGCCCACGCCATTCACATATCAATCAATCCATTCATTTCACCAAACAATTCAAATCAACTCAAACAATCTAACTAACAACACAGCCAAACAAACAAGTCCATGGTCTGTGGACGATTGTGTCGGGTGCTACTAAGCACCGTCTGCATCCTAGCATATATATATATATATAACTAGAAAAAAAGAAATTGAAAGGTGAGAAATTCTCACAGATAGCTATCCTAGCTCCACGGCACTTCATTTGCAGAAGTCTTCATCGTTTCGCCTTTTTGTCACCTTCGTTGACCGCGGCCACTACATATGTAAAATCCGAATTTTTACTACGCTAATTCAATATATAAAAAATCACATTTTTACTTTGCTATTCAATATATAAAAATCGAATTTTTACTTCTAAGTTCCATATATAAAAATCGAATTTTTACTTCAAAGTTCAATATATAAAAATCGAATTTTTATTTCAAAGTTCAATGTATAAAAATCGAATTTTTATTTCAAAGTTCAATATATAAAAATCGAATTTTTATTTCAAAGTTCAATATATAAAAATCGAATTTTTATTTCAAAGTTCAATATATAAAAATCGAATTTTTATTTCAAAGTTCAATATATAAAAATCGAATTTTTATTTCAAAGTTCAATGTATAAAAATCGAATTTTTATTTCAAAGTTCAATATATAAAAATCGAATTTTTATTTCAAAGTTCAATATATAAAAATCGAATTTTTATTTCAAAGTTCAATATATAAAAATCGAATTTTTATTTCAAAGTTCAATATATAAAAATCGAATTTTTATTTCAAAGTTCAATGTATAAAAATCGAATTTTTATTTCAAAGTTCAATATATAAAAATCGAATTTTTATTTCAAAGTTCAATATATAAAAATCGAATTTTTATTTCAAAGTTCAATATATAAAAATCGAATTTTTATTTCAAAGTTCAATATATAAAAATCGAATTTTTAAAATATAGATTCCGCCTTTTCCATTTTAAAGATCAAATCTTTTCTTTCACTTTTTAAAGTTTAAATCTTTTACTTTTCAAAATTCAAATCTTTTAAAACCCTTTTTAAAAATCAGTTTTTAAATCTCTCAAAAAAAAATCTGTTTTAACTTTTAAACAAATCAGTTTTAAAATCCTTTTTTTTAAAAAAAATCAGTTTTAATTGCTTTTAAAATTAGAATTAAACCCCCTTTCAAATTCTGATTTATATCCTTTTTAAAATTAGATTTTCAGAATTGAAAATAAAAAATAAAATAAAGTAAAGAAGAAAAAAAAACTTACTGTATCGAAGAAAAAGGGGGGGCATCGACTTCGTCGGCGGCAGGTGGTTGCGGTGGTGGGGGCTTTGCTGATGGCGATGGCGGCGGACGAGGTCGCGTGTGGGGAGTCGGGTTCGCAGAGGAGGAGGGGGGGTTGCGCGGAATAGAGAGAGGGCGGAGGCTGAGGGTCGGAGGATGGTGGCTCACCTGAGGCAGTGCGACGGTCATCGGGTCAGGGGGGGCTGGGCGACGAGAGGTTTTAGGGTTTTTTTTTTCTTTTTGATTTTTAATTTTGGAAATGGGAGGGGGGGCGTCTGACAGTTTTGAAGGGATGGGGGGGTTTATTGAAAATAATTTATTTAATTATTATTTTTAGTCCTTATAGTTGAAATTTTTATCCGACCTCGAAATTGGGCCCAACGACTGTCGCCCCTAGCGTAATACCCCCATTCCGAACACAATGGGATATGCCACGCAAGCTGATTCGGCTGTCACAATCAGTTTCCGTTTAATTTACCTTTAAATCTCTATATTGAATTTTAAACGTACCTTTCAAATTAACGGGGCCACATACAAACACGAAAAATTCCAGAAAAATATTTTCTAGCTTCGTATTGACGATACGGTCCTAACAAAACTAGTTTCGTCGAATTCTGAGACCGTTGGAAAAATGGCCATTTTCCAGTCGATTAAAATCAACTAAAACTGGTCAAACGCGTTTTCTTTTGCCATGCTCACATATTGATTCAGAAAATTATGAAATTTGGAATCTAGCAATAACTTGACATCACGGATCCAACAAAACTGGTTTCGTCGAAATCCGAGGTCATTTGCAAAATGTCCATTTTTAAGGGCCTGAATTCCATAGCGACTATTCAGAATTTTCAACTGGACATATCTTTTGACTCCCACTACGAACTTTTGATTTTTCGGATTCGTTGGAAAGAGATTCACTATTAGATTCCATTATTTTTGGTTTCACTAAAATCCGGATTGTTTTGCACCCGGTACATTCAATTGAAGTTTGAAATCGAATTATCGAACTACCGCGCCATTTTCAATTCTATTTATAATTATATATAAATATTTATATTATAACGACGACGCGTATAATATATACGTTCGAATTATATTCAATATAATTTTTCGTCGATATTATTTAAAATAATTCATTTTAAATATTCTTCGCTAAAATTGTCGAAATAAAAATTTTAAACTGGCCCAGATTTTCCGGGTTATTACAATCTCCCCCACTTAAAACTTTTCGTCCCCGAAAAGGAACAAAATCGAAAGTGGTTTGATTAATCAACTCTACGTTCGATCTGGCTTTCATTCTCCAACCCTTTAGTTTCTGAGAATTTTCAAAATTTCAAAAATTTGGCTAACACCCTGAATTTCTGAAAAATTTCGCCATAACCTCCCCTGCAATGGGAGCATCGGGGAATTTCAAATAGCTTCCCCGGTCCTTCAGATCTCAAAAAGAAAAAGAAAAAGCCAAGCGGCTAGCCAATAGGCTCATAAAATCATCATCACCCAAACAAAACAGTAAATTATGTAGTAAACATGTACCTATTTGTCGGGCAAACAAATTTTATTCTTCGGCTCTAGCCTCCTTGCTATGACCTGTTCAATGTAAGTACAAGTATATGCATGCAATTGCAACCAATTTTCAATACAATTCAATATTTATTTCAATTAGGCTAATGGTTCAAAATTATCAAACAAATAAACAAACAACACAAACATCAATCAATTAGTGAATTAGAGTTTCAAATTCATACTTTTGATATATAGTCAAAAAACAGATTTTTGATGCCAAATCACAACAATAGGCCCTATCTAATTTTGGTTCTCACACCAGTCAATAGGAGATATATAAATATCACACCTTCAACACTCGAACACTAATTCTGATGATGTAGCTACAATCATCAGAATCATCTTCGGGCGACTAGAGTGTGAATCTATATCTATCCAGTATATTAAAACTTTGAATATACGTTTGCAAGGCGTATATGCAAATTCTTTATATACTGAATTGTCCAAAATCAATATAAATAAATAATCAAATACGAATAGTTGATTTAAACTTTCAAAACAAAATTAGTTTTCATTTTAAAAATATACTCTTCACACTCGTTCTAGGATACTACTGATCCTATCTCTAACGAGTCATTCTAATTGGATATTACTAATCCAATATCTGATGAATTCTTTCGTACGGTTCTAATGTGTCTTGTTCTCGAGCTCTGTAAACCAAAGCTCTGATACCACGTGTAAAAACCCGTAACTTCCCCGTAAAGGAAAGTGTCGGATAGTTCGAGAACAAGCCACAACAGAACGCATATAAAAGAACCTTTCATTGCTTATTACAACAATGCATCAGATTACAAGAATATACAGAGTATAAATGAATATTACACAGAAATATCAGAGATTTAAATTACATTTAAATATATCGCAGTGGAAAATAATACAATACACAACTAGAAGTAGATATACGGATACAAAGCTTTCCGGATATCGTTCCAGCTGTAAACCAGGATCCTGCGAATATAAATCTGCAAAACCAAAACTACTAGCTGCCCGTGTCAAAATAGGGGCACCCAGAGTTTAGGTTAAAACAATAAACTCCAGGTCAGTCATGTGACTGGTGTGAGAACTAAAGCAGTTATTTATCTTTATTTTCAAAGTTTGGTAAATCAAGGGACCACGCCGTATAACACGGAACGGGTTTCCTCCCAAGAATACCAGTGCATAAAACAAACAGCGCAATGCTAAATAAAGAAAAATGAAGTTGTTATAAGACCCAGGTCCTATCACACAATGCAACGCAAGCCGGGGGATAGGGTTTTCCCTTATAACAGCCAAAGAATGCTTGATACGTTTAAAACAAATCATTTGATACTATTATAAGTGCATAGTGTATAAAACAACTTCAAATCATAAGTATCAATCATAGGCGACATGAGCGTCCCATGCCACTATGTCGCCATATATAGGTTTACAAATAAAACCGCAAATGTCACGTATTTGGAAATTGGATTTCCATCTATGAACCGAGGCAAAAGATAGTCCTCAACCGATTTCGTGACTCTCTAGCCCGAGCCACCGGAACAGCCGCAACTGCCCCTTGGAGCGACAGGGCCGGTCCACCGATGTGGATTATAGTGCCTGAACAATACGTTTCCCCGCCCTTTGGGGCGTAAATGAGCCAACGAATGACTCCATCGGACCCGGATCGTCCGATCAAACCGAGGCGCCTCGCAACAGCAACAACCACACAGGTGAAAAGTATATAAATGTCATGACTGGTAGGTCACTGACACCACCCTAGCTAGAAAGAAACGCATGCCCTCCCTGAGGTCCTCTCCCGTTTTTGGTTCACAACCGGGGTGCGAGGCTCGCGAATTCACGTTACACAAAGTTGTGCCACACAGGCTGTGCTTTGATCATCACCACAAGACTTTGCTTTTCAACAGAAGCCTCGATCAATTGCCACTTAGGCATGCCACACAGGCAATTCACTCCATGCGTTTGATATCCATCAATATATAACCCCTGAGCTCGTACGTCTCAGAGAAGGGCGTTAAGCAAGAGAATAAATTCTCCGCCGCCAAACAGATATATATTTAATAGAGATCAATCACACGGACTAAAATCCAATGTCAGACACACAGTCCATTTACAAGTCCGTTCTGGGGCTGAACGAAACCGGAGGCACCTAGTACCTCGCATATCCATCGATCTCCAAGTACGTCTGGACGATCACCAACTGTTTCCATCTTCTTGGGTGTACAGCCCTATCAAGATCATCAGTTATCACCCAAACGACGTGAAGACTTCCGGTCTTCGACCACCGTCTTCATCTTCGACACCATGTCGAATCAGTTATTCAGAATGGGATAAACCCGGTCTTCCTGAATAACTCGCGTATATATTATAAAAGTGTTACACAAACACAACATACGCCTCATTCCAATTCAGAATATTCTTTTATTCGAATATTCCTATACTTTGGGAAAAGTTCCCATTAATTTTATCCAAGATAAATTCTTTAAATTTATTCTTTAATCTCCTTTGAATATCAATTCAAACTAGTCGGGATTAGCGAACCACACCGAAGTAATCATTTATTTTATTTCCCAATCCCAACCTATTCATCCCATGAAGTAAAACTGGTAATACTTCATATCTAACACCACAGTGTTATCGGTAAATTCAATTACCATTTCACGTTCAAATCTAATTAAATATTTAACTATCGCCTAGAGTAAAACTGGTGATACTCCATTCTCGATCTTTTCAATCTAATTAAAGATTCATTAAAACTCCACTTAGTTTTAATCTTTAACTGGGTTAAAGAATCAGTGTCAATTAAAACACGGTTCACGATAAACCCAAAATCACATTCATTAATTATCGGGTTAAAGAACGAGTGTTATTTAAAACACTGTTCACGATAAACCCAAAAATCAATATCAATTCAATTCCAATTAAATATCGTTTAATTGGTACACTTCATTAAATCTAAATAAAAAGATTTAATCTTTTCACAACTGGGTTCAAGAACAGTGTTAGTGAAGACACCATTCGCGACAAACCCAAATCACATTTGATATTCAATACAAGGCTCTGAATAGAAAATATATCGGCTTATATTCAATATCAAATTCTACGACTAACAAATGTCGTATTGGAAATAACGATATAAATATATATCTTTCAAATTTCCATAACAACATCTGTATAATCACGAATTCCAACATCGAAATATTCCGAAGACAATTTCGATTCAAATCCACTCCAATGCAATCATTGGAAATTTTGGTTATTTTCAAAACCCTTTTCAAATTCAATTTATTTATTTAAAAATAAATAGAATTATAATTCTAGTTCAAAACTAGTTCATTTCGATAAAAATCTATTTTTATCCTTTCAAATATGGAGTTTTTCATCCCAATCCTTCACAAATCATTTCTTATGATTTTACATAAATTATTACTATTTTTAATAATTTTATCAAGGCCCGTACAGTCGATTTCCATCAACGGTCATCGAACTGCACTTACAGCGACCTTTTTCAAATTTGATTTGGACATAATTCCAAATCCAACCGTTAGATTTCTAATTTCTAACATTCGTTAGAAAGCTCTTTTCGATACGAACCCAACGGTTCCGGTTTTAGGAGAATCCGACGGTCGGATCTCCCGCAATGTCCGTTTGAAATGAGTGGTCGAAATTCACGAACTGCCGCGGCGCGGCGCGTTCTATTCAGGCCATTATATTATATATATATAATATATATTTCGTCGATTTCTATTTAAAACGAATTATATAAATAGTTTTAAAATTCGTTTCAAAATCTATTTCAACTTCCATTTCAACTCAAATCAAAATTGAATTTTGATTTATAAATTCGTTTTAAATTTATTTCTATTCAATTCAAATTTCAATTCAATTTGAATTCATTTCAATTCGCTTTCAATTCAATTCATTTCGAATTCGTTTTCAATTCAATTCATTTCGAAATTGTTTTCAATTCAATTCATTTCGAAATCGTTTTCAATTCAATTCATTTCGAAATCGTTTTCAATTCAATTCATTTCGAAATCGTTTTCAATTCAATTCATTTCGAAATCGTTTTCAATTCAATTCATTTCGAAATCGTTTTCAATTCAATTCATTTCGAAGTCGTTTTCAATTCAATTCATTTCGAAATCGTTTTCAATTCAATTAATTTCGAAATCGTTTTCAATTCAATTCATTTCGAAATCGTTATATATTCAATTCATTTCGAAATCGTTTTCAATTCAATTCATTTCGAAATCGTTATATATTCAATTCATTTCGAAATCGTTTTCAATTCAATTCAATTCGAAATCGTTATATATTCAATTCATTTCGAAATGAATAAAATCGATATAAATATCGTTCACGTCAAAATGGCGTCAATCAAATCAATACGGCTTCATATATTCCTATTTTCAAATATTCTATTTCAAATATTTCATTTTCAAATATTTCTTTTCAAAATATTTCGTTCAACACATGACCAATCTCAATGGATGAGTACTGTCAACACATGAACTTTTATTTTATAATATTCTTTATTTTTCAAATTGGAATGAGGCCCAATCAATTACCATATAAAGTTAATTATATGGATTTTCATACAACACATGTATATAATAACATTGAAAATAATCAACCATCAACCAAAGTGCATTACACTGTAAAAGCATCAAATATAGATATTCAACGCTTATAACAGCCTGTCAATCAATCGATCGACATATTTAATCAATCAGGATGAGTGAACTTCAAATTTCATCCCAACACCCATGTGGGGTTTCAAACAATCAAACACATATTTTATTTGTGCTGTTGGGCGATGTGTAAAATTTATCGTCCCAATCAATGTCATTCAAATAGGTGTACATAAACAAACCGTCTGGTTTGTAAATGAATATTCTATTTTATTCACTTCACGTTAAAATTATATTTTTAACGATAAAACATTTTATTTCAACCTATGAATTTCTATTCAATTCATTTACACAATAAAATGATATTTTTATTTTCTAACATATTTTAGAAAATTTCGGCGGCATAACGGCACGATACTAGAAACGGGACAAGGCCTAGCCTTATCCCCGGTCTAGTGAAGGCCCACGCCATTCACATATCAATCAATCCATTCATTTCACCAAACAATTCAAATCAACTCAAACAATCTAACTAACAACACAGCCAAACAAACAAGTCCATGGTCTGTGGACGATTGTGTCGGGTGCTACTAAGCACCGTCTGCATCCTAGCATATATATATATATATAACTAGAAAAAAAGAAATTGAAAGGTGAGAAATTCTCACAGATAGCTATCCTAGCTCCACGGCACTTCATTTGCAGAAGTCTTCGTCGTTTCGCCTTTTTGTCACCTTCGTTGACCGCGGCCACTACATATGTAAAAACCGAATTTTTACTACGCTAATTCAATATATAAAAAATCACATTTTTACTTTGCTATTCAATATATAAAAATCGAATTTTTACTTCTAAGTTCCATATATAAAAATCGAATTTTTATTTCAAAGTTCAATATATAAAAATCGAATTTTTATTTCAAAGTTCAATGTATAAAAATCGAATTTTTATTTCAAAGTTCAATATATAAAAATCGAATATTTTATTTCAAAGTTCAATATATAAAAATCGAATTTTTATTTCAAAGCTCAATATATAAAAATCGAATTTTTATTTCAAAGTTCAATATATAAAAATCGAATTTTTATTTCAAAGTTCAATGTATAAAAATCGAATTTTTATTTCAAAGTTCAATGTATAAAAATCGAATTTTTATTTCAAAGTTCAATATATAAAAATCGAATTTTTATTTCAAAGTTCAATATATAAAAATCGAATTTTTATTTCAAAGTTCAATATATAAAAATCGAATTTTTATTTCAAAGTTCAATATATAAAAATCGAATTTTTATTTCAAAGTTCAATGTATAAAAATCGAATTTTTATTTCAAAGTTCAATGTATAAAAATCGAATTTTTATTTCAAAGTTCAATATATAAAAATCGAATTTTTATTTCAAAGTTCAATATATAAAAATCGAATTTTTATTTCAAAGTTCAATATATAAAAATCGAATTTTTAAAATATAGATTCCGCCTTTTCCATTTTAAAGATCAAATCTTTTCTTTTACTTTTTAAAGTTTAAATCTTTTACTTTTCAAAATTCAAATCTTTTAAAACCCTTTTTAAAAATCAGTTTTTAAATCTCTCAAAAAAAAAATATGTTTTAACTTTTAAACAAATCAGTTTTAAAATCCTTTTTTTAAAAAAAAATCAGTTTTAATTGCTTTTAAAATTAGAATTAAACCCCCTTTCAAATTCTGATTTATATCCTTTTTAAAATTAGATTTTCAGAATTGAAAATAAAAAATAAAATAAAGTAAAGAAGAAAAAAAAAACTTACTGTATCGAAGAAAAAGGGGGGGCATCGACTTCGTCGGCGACAGGTGGTTGCGGTGGTGGGGGCTTTGCTGATGGCGATGGCGGCGGACGAGGTCGCGTGTGGGGAGTCGGGTTCGCAGAGGAGGAGGGGGGGTTGCGCGGAATAGAGAGAGGGCGGAGGCTGAGGGTCGGAGGATGGCGGCTCACCTGAGGCGGTGCGACGGTCATCGGGTCAGGGGGGGCCGGGCGACGAGAGGTTTTAGGCTTTTTTTTTTTATTTTGGAAATGGGAGGGGGGGCCGTCTGACAGTTTTGAAGGGATGGGGGGTTTATTGAAAATAATTTATTTAATTATTATTTTTAGTCCTTATAGTTGAAATTTTTATCCGACCTCGAAATTGGGCCCAACGACTGTCGCCCCTAGCGTAATACCCCCATTCCGAACACAATGGGATATGCCACGCAAGCTGATTCGGCTGTCACAATCAGTTTCCGTTTAATTTACCTTTAAATCTCTATATTGAATTTTAAACGTACCTTTCAAATTAACGGGGCCACATACGAACACGAAAAATTCCAGAAAAATATTTTCTAGCTTCGTATTGACGATACGGTCCTAACAAAACTAGTTTCGTCGAATTCTGAGACCGTTGGAAAAATGGCCATTTTCCAGTCGATTAAAATCAACTAAAACTGGTCAAACGCGTTTTCTTTTGCCATGCTCACATATTGATTCAGAAAATTATGAAATTTGGAATCTAGCAATAACTTGACATCACGGATCCAACAAAACTGGTTTCGTCGAAATCCGAGGTCATTTGCAAAATGTCCATTTTTAAGGGCCTGAATTCCATAGCGACTATTCAGAATTTTCAACTGGACATATCTTTTGACTCCCACTACGAACTTTTGATTTTTCGGATTCGTTGGAAAGAGATTCACTATTAGATTCCATTATTTTTGGTTTCACTAAAATCCGGATTGTTTTGCACCCGGTACATTCAATTGAAGTTTGAAATCGAATTATCGAACTACCGCGCCATTTTCAATTCTATTTATAATTATATATAAATATTTATATTATAACGACGACACGTATAATATATACGTTCGAATTATATTCAATATAATTTTTCGTCGATATTATTTAAAATAATTCATTTTAAATATTCAAAATTCGCTAAAATTGTCGAAATAAAAATTTTAAACTGGCCCAGATTTTCCGGGTTATTACAGTACGTGACCATTTTGGAAACACTCTGTCAGACATTCATCCATACAAGTCACCCAGGAACAGGATGAACCGAAGGTACTATTTCTATTAATAGAAAAAGTCCTTGTAGTCTACTCCGTCTTCGATTATCTTTATATAATCTGATTCGCACGCTACTGCCAATATGGAGTGGTTCTTCGGATAATAATCCAACCGGTCTCTCCATATTTACAACGATGTTCAAAACTTCGATAGTCTGTGATTTAACTATCGAATAAAAACAAGTGTTTTGATAGTCGATGATTTAACTATCGAATAAAACAAGTGTTCATCCAAACTTCCAACAATCACTGAACCTTTAATTAATATTCCATTAATTAAATCTCTTTTCTATTTCTTTATCAATATTTGTTAATCAAATATTTTCAATAACCATATTGGCCTTATACGTTATTTGGAACACATTTCCATATATCGCCTTCTTTTATTTTCTAAACTTTAGAAAATATTCATTATTCTATTTCCAAGCTTTGCACATATTTGGGTTAAAACAGATGTTGTGTAAAACATCGTTACGACAACCCAAATACAGTATTTAACTAATTCTTATTCCACATTGATCTTCGAGCCTGAATCTTGCTACTTATCGGTATATCATGAAATCAACCAAGTTGGGGTATAATTACCTCTCAGACCTTGACTGAATAACATTTAACGTCAAAACAGACAAGACTACTTACTCGAATAATCAATACCATACAAATGATTATTCACCTTTAAACACATATACATTTTCTCTTCCTATTCCTACAAGATTTTATTCTTATACTTCCCTTTTTGATTATACTATTCTATTTCTAAGTTCGTTTTCTTATCGACTTCTATATATATATCGATACGTTGATTTCTAACTATCAAATTATCTTAAAAATATTCTATCTCCTTAAATTTCCGGAAAAATTCGCCATAACCTCCTTTGTACCGGGAGCCTCGGGAAATTTCAAATAGCTTTCCCGGTCCTTCTCATCTCAAAAAGAAAAAGAAAAAGCCAAGCGGCTAGCCGATACGGCGCATAAAATCTCATATGGAAATTAAATACGTACCTTTTTGTCGGGCATTCTATTTATTTCACTTCTATACTTTATTCCATACCTGTCTCCTGTATATCTATACCTGTCCAATCTATTTTAACTATACCAGTCGTTTTTACTCAATTTGTTAATTAAATCTGTTACTTAACTTTTCAGTCTATTTCACCTTCCTATTTGAACATGACATGTTCAAATATATTTTAACTTGTATATTAACAAATTCTAATTATACCCATACTCTCGTTTCCTTATCGACTTCTCTATTCAAATTCCAATTCAATTCTATTTGAATTCTCTTTATTTAACTTCATTTGAATTCGATTTGCATCCCTATATTTAACTTCATTTGAATTCTATATTCAAATTCTATAGTTAAACTCCATTTGAATTCTATTATTCAAATCTATTCAAATTCTATTGTTTAAATTCCATTTGAATCCTATATTCAAATCGTTTAAAGTCCATTTGAATTTCTATATTCAAACTCATAGTTTAAAGTCCATTTGAATTTCTATATTCAAACTCATAGTTTAAAGTCCATTTGAATTTCTATATTCAAACTCATAGTTTAAAGTCCATTTGAATTTCTATATTCAAACTCATAGTTTAAAGTCCATTTGAATTTCTATATTCAAACTCATAGTTTAAAGTCCATTTGAGTTTCTATATTCAAACTCATAGTTTAAAGTCCATTTGAATTTCTATATTCAAACTCATAGTTCAAAGTCCATTTGAATTTCTATATTCAAATCTATAGTTTAAAGTCCATTTGAATTTCTATATTCAAATCTATAGTTTAAAGTCCATTTGAATTTCTATATTCAAATCTATTCAATTCCTTATATTCAAAGTCCATTTGAATTCTCTGCATTATTTATAAACAACGTTTATAACTTCAATTCAAATCCCACCTTTCCATTTATAAACAAAGTTTATAAATTCGATTCAAATCCCATATTTTCATTTATAAACATAGTTTATAAATTCGATTCAAATCCCATCCTTTCATTTATAAACAACGTTTATAAATTCCATTCAAATCCCATATTTTCATTTATAAACAAAGTTTATATTCAATTACTTGTTCATATGTATTCAAAACAAGTTAATGTTTCTATACTTCATTTAAAATTCAAATTCTATTTATAAAAATAGAATTCCCCTTTTAAATTTCAAATACCCTTTTTGATATTTTTATAAATCAATATCCCAAGCCCCAGTGATATTTAAACAATCAAATCAACCAATTTTCAATCATTTGATTTTTAACACATCATATATGAATATATATGAAATCAACCAAACAACAACAGATAATATATTTTTGAGGAATCCAGTTGGATTCCTCCAACCTGTTTCCCTGCATTCACAGACGTTAGCACATAAATAATACCCATCCTGCTTCGAGGCAGGATATCGCGGTATAGAAGGTCATCCACTAATCATAGCGTGGGGCGTATAGGGTAATCATCCGCTATGAAACTGCGGGCATCCGCTAATGAAACTGCGGGAATCCAACTAATCAATCAACCCAATATATATTTATAATAGTCCTAAATAACTAATATATATTTTAAAACCATCAAACAGCATTCAAACAAGCACAGACAATTATTTTTAACTATATAAAAATAATTCAATAAAAGGTGAGATTTACTCACCTTGATATTATTTTGCACTTGTACCAATTTCACTTCTTATTCATCGATTTTCGAGCCTTCAAACTTCACACGGATGATTCCATTCGATTTATCTTTGCCTCAACTTGCATTGACCTCCCTAAGTCTTTACTGTCGAATTCCCATTAGCTCCAGGTTACTTCGAATTAAGTCTCAAAACAATGTCTACATCCATACGAATTTTCTGACTCTGTTCTCATGAAATTTCTGTTATCGTATATGAACGATGTATAAATTTTTTCGAGTTTGAATATAAATTAAACTAATTTAATTTAAATAAGAGAAACCTTAACTAAGCTAAATTTTATTTAAATTACCTTAGTCCAGGTTCAGCATTTCCTTTCTTACCGCTAACCAACTTCAACATCATACTCCAATTTCCAGTAAATTAACAAATGTTAAATCTACAGCGATTGCCATCAACCCGAAATAGTTCAGACCTCAACCACAAGGACATATATACTTTCCGACAATCCTTTACATGTTAGCAATGAGTAGAAAGGTCGATCTAACATGGAGCAACTGATGTTTTATTTAATTCCAGGCTTTGCAGCTGTAACAGCCCGGAAAATCTGGGCCAGTTTAAAATTTTTATTTTGGCAATTATAGCGAATTTTGATTATTTAAAATGAATTATTTTAAATAAAACGACGATAAAATTTATTTTGAATATAAATCGAACGTATATATTATACGCGTCGTCGCTAGAATATAAATATTTATATATAATTATAAATAGAATTGAAAATGGCGCGGTAGTTCGATAATTCGATTTCAAACTTCAATTGAATGTACCGGGTGCAAAACAATCCGGATTTTAGTGAAACCAAAAATAATGGGATCTAATTGTGAATATCTTTCCAACGAATCCGAAAAATTAAGATTTCATATCGGGAATCAAAAGATATGTCCAGTTGAAAATTCTGAATAGTCGCTATGGAATTCAGGCCCTTAAAAATGGACATTTTGCAAACGACCTCGGATTTCGACGAAACCAGTTTTGTTGGGTCCGTGATGTTAAGTTATTGCTAGATTCCAAATTTCATAATTTTTCGAATCAATATGTGAGCGTGGCAAAAGAAAACGCGTTTGACCAGTTTCCGTTGATTTTAATCGACTGGAAATTGGCCATTTTTCAAACGGTCTCAGAATTCGACGAAACTAGTTTTGTTAGGACCGTATCGTCAATACGAAGCTAGAAAATATTTTTATGGAATTTATAGAGTTGTTATGTGACCCCGGTAATTTGAAATGTACGTTTAAAATTCAATATAATGATTTAAATGTAAATTTAACGGAAACTGATTCAAACAGTCGAATCAGCGTGCGATACATATCCCATTGTGTTCGGAATGGGGGTATTACGTTAGGGATGACAGTCCTTGGACCCGGTTCGGTGTTCGTATGTAAAAGTCAACGTAAATTGAAAAAAAAAAAAATATATATATATATATCTCTCCCCCCCTTTTTTACTCTGGCCCCCCCCCTCATATTTTCAATCGAAAATAGAAAAGAAAAAAAAAACCCCGACGATCTCATCGGCGACCCCTCCCACGTCGTCGCCCTCCTCCCTGGCGCCTCCACGGCCACACCGCACCCCCCCCCACCAGACTCCAGCAACGACGGAAACCCCCCCCATCCCCAATCGAAGCGCACCCAAACCCTAGGCAAAAATCGACTGCAGCCGCCCCCCCCCCCCCCCCCCCATTCGTCGAACCACCTGACGAGGACCGAAGCCCACCTCCGATGAAGTCGATGCCCCCTAGAACCTGCCGCCGATGAAGTCGATGCCCCCCTTCACTAAAATCAGTACGTTTTTATTTTTACTGTATGTTTTTGTTTTTGTTTTTGTTAATCTGAAAACTGTTTTTTTTGTTGTATTTTAAAATTGATTTCTTAAGTTTTTTTTTAACAGTTTTTTTTTTTTTTGAAAAAAAAAGAAATAAAAACTGAAATGATTTTTAGGAAAGTTAAAACCTGTTTTTTTTAAAAAGAAATAAAAATTGAAATTTTTAGAAAAGAAAGGAAACTGAACTGATTTTAATTAAAAGGTTAAAACAGTTTTTTTTTCTAAATATTTAAAACTGATTCTTTATTTTAAAAAGGTTTTAAAAGATTTGAATTTTAAAAAGGTTTTAAAAGATTTGAATTTTAAAAAGGTTTTAAAAGATTTGAATTTTAAAAAGGTTTTAAAAGATTTGAATTTTTAAAAGGTAAAAGATTTAAACTTTGAAAAGTAAAAGAAAAGATTAGATCTTTGAAATGGAAAAGGCGGAATCTATATAAATAAAAATTCGATTTTTATATATTGAACTTTGAAATGAAAATTCGATTTTTATATATTGAACTTTGAAATGAAAATTCGATTTTTATATATTGAACTTTGAAATGAAAATTCGATTTTTATATATTGAACTTTGAAATAAAAATTCGATTTTTATATATTGAACTTTGAACTGAAAATTCGATTTTTATATATTGAACTTTGAACTGAAAATTTGATTTTTAAATATTGAATAGCGAAGTAAAAAATTCGATTTTTATGTATGTAGTGGCTACGGGCAACGAAGATGACGAAGATGCGATAGCGATGAAGTTTTCTATCAAGGAAGTGCCGTGGAGCTAGGATAGCTATAAGTGAGAATTTCTCACCTTTCGATTTATTTTTCTAGTTATATATATATATACTAGGATGCAGACGGTGCTTATTAGAGGCACCCGACACCCGTCCACAGACCATGGACTTGTTTGATTGGTTGTGTAGTTGGTTAGATTATTTGATTTGGATTTGATTGTTTTGGTGAAATTGAAATTGATATGATTGATGTGTGAATGGCGTGGGCCTTCACTAGACCGGGGATAAGGCTAGGCCTTGTCCCGTTTCTAGTATCGTGCCGTTATGCCGCCGAAATTTTCTAAAATATGTTAGAAAAATAAAAATATCATTTTATTGAATAAATGAATTGAATAGGAATTCATAGGTTGAAATAAAATGTTTTATCGTTAAAAATATAATTTTTAACGTGAATATGAAAATAGTGAAGTGAATAAATAAATATTCATTTACAAACCAGATGGTTTGTTTATGTACACTTATTTGAATGACATTTATTGGGACGATAAATTTTACACATCGCCCAACTGCACAAATAAAATCTGTGTTTGATTGTCTGAAACCCCACACGGGTGTTAGGATGAAATTTGAAGTTCACTCATCCTGATTGATTAAATATGTCGATCGATTGATTGACAGGCTGTTATAAGCGTTAGATATTTATATTTGATGCTTATACAGTGTAGTGCACTTTGGTTGATGGTTGATTATTTTTCAATGCTATTATATACATGTGTTGTAGAAAATCCATATAATTAACATTATATGGTAATTGATTGGGCCTCATTCCAGTTTTGAAAAGGAAATATTTGAAAAAGAAATATTTGAAATAAAATATTTGAGAATAGGAATATATGAAGCCGTATTGATTAGATTGACGCCATTTTGACGTGAACGATATATATATCGATTTTATTCATTTTATAATGAATATCGAAAGTGATTTCAAAATCTGAAATTTTGAATCGAAATGAATTGAATTGAAAACGATTTCGAAATGAATTGAACTGAAAACGATTTCGAAATGAATTGAATTGAAAACGATTTCGAAATGAATTTAATTGAAAACGATTTCGAAATGAATTGAATTGAAAACGATTTCGAAATGAATTAAATTGAAGACGATTTCGAAATGAATTGAATTGAAAACGATTTCGAAATGAATTGAATTGAAAACGATTTCGAAATGAATTGAATTGAAAACGATTTCGAAATGAATTGAAATTTGAATTGAATAGAAATGAATTTTAAAACGAATCTATAAAGAAGAATTCAATTGTGATTTGAATTGAAAAGGAAGTTGAAAATGTTTTTGAAAACGAATTCAAAACTATTTATATAATTCGTTTTAAATAGAAATCGACGAAGTATATATTATATATACTATATATATAATATAATGGCCTGAATAGAACGCGCCGCGCCGCGGCAGTTCGTGAATTTCGACCATTTATTTCAAACGGACATTGCGGGAGATCCGACCGTCGGATTCTCCTAAAACCGGAACCGTTGGGTTCGTATCGAAAAGAGCTTTCTAATGAATGTTAGAAATTTGAAATCTAACGGTTGGATTTGGAGATACGTCCAAATCAAATTCGAAAAAGGTCGCTGTAAGTGCAGTTCGATGACCGTTGTTGGAAATCGACAGTACGGGCCTTGATAAAATTATTAAAAATAGTAATAATTTGTGTAAAATCATAAGAAATGATTTAGAAAGAATTGGGATGAAAAACTCCATGTTTGAAAAGATAAAAATAGTTTTTTATCGAAATGAACTAGTTTTGAACTAGGAATATAATTCTATTTATTTTTAAATAAATAAATTGAATTTAAAAAGGGTTTTGAAAATAACCAAAACATCCAATGATTGCATTGGAGTGGATTTGAATCGAAATTGTCTTCGGAATATTTCGATGTTGGAATTCGTGATTATACAGGTGTTGTTATGGAAATTTGAAAGATATATATTTATATCGTTATTTCCAATACGACATTTGTTAATCGTAGAATTTGATATTGAATATAAGCCGATATATTTTCTATTCAGAGCCTTATATTGAATATCGAATGTGATTTGGGTTTGTCGTGAATGGTGTCTTCACTAACACTGTTCTTGAACCCAGTTGAGAAAAGATTAAATCTTTTTATTTAGATTTAATGAAGTTTACCAATCAAATAATATTTAATTGGAATAGAATTGATATTGATTTTTGGGTTTATCGTGAACAGTATTTTAAATAACACTTGTTCTTTAACCCGATAATTAATGGAATGTGATTTTGGGTTTATCGTGAACCGTGTTTTTAAATGACACTGATTCTTTAACCCAGTTAAAGATTAAAACTAAGTGGAGTTTTAATGAATCTTTAATTAGATTGAAAGATCGAAAATGGAGTATCACCAGTTTTGCTCCAGGCGATAGTTAAATCTTTAATTAGATTTGAACGTGAAATGGTAATTGAATTTACCGATAACACTGTGGTGTTAGATATGAAGTATTACTAGTTTTACTTCATGGGATGAATAGGTTGGGATTGGGAAATTAAAACAAATGATTACTTCGGTAAGGTTCGCTAATCCCGACTAGTTTGAATTGATATTCAAAAATGGATTAAAGAATGAATTCAAGGAATTTATCTTTGATAAAATTAATGGGAATCTTTCCCTATGAATGTGAAATTTAGAAACTAACTGTCGGTTAGCCAAGCAGAATGGTTTTCTGGATATTGATCTGATGTTGGTTTCGGCCTTCGGGGTTAATATTTGGGAAATTATTCTCTTGATTAATTTACGGTTAGTGACTAATGAATTGGAATGAGGCGTATGTTGTGTTTGTGTAACACTTTTATAATATATACGCGAGTCATTCGGAAAGACCGGGTTTATCCCATTCTGAATAACTGATACGACGATAAGTCGAAGATGAAGACGATGGTCGAAGACCGGAGGTCTTCACGTCATTTGGGTAATTACTGATGATCTTGATTGGGCTGTACACCCAAGAAGATGGAAACAGTTAGTGATCGTCCAGACGTACTTGGAGATCGATGGATATGCGGGGTACTAGGTGCCTCCGGTTTCGTTCAGACCCAGAACGGACTTGTAAATGGACTGTGTGTCTGACATCGGATTTCATTCTGTGTGACTGATATCGGTTGCATAGGATGGTTTGCCTGTGTGGCATGCTAAGATGCAAATGATCAAGGCTTCTGTTGAAAAGCAAAGTCTTGTGGGGATGATCAAAGCACGGCCTTTGTGGCGTAGCTTTGTGTAACGTTTACCTCGCGTGTTTCACGCCCGGTATGAACCAAAAACGGGAGACGGACCTCAGGGGGGACATGCGTTTTCTTTCTAGCTAGAAGTGGCGTCAGTGGTTTTACACGCCCTGACGAGTTTGACTTATGTGGTTGTTGCTGTTGCGAGGCGCCTCGGATTGATCGGTCGTTCTCGAACCGATGGAGTCATTTAGTTGGCTCACCTACGCCCCAAAGGGCGGAGAAACGTATTGTTCAGGCATTATAATCCACTTCGTGTGGACCGACCCTGACGATCCAAGGTACGGTTGCGGCTGTGCCTGAGACACGGGCTAGAGCGTCTCGAATCGGTTGAGGACTATCTTTTGCCTCGGTTCATAGATGGAAATCCAATTTCCAAATACGTGACATTTGCGGTTTTATTTGTAAACCTATATATGGCGACATGATATATGGTACCCATGCCGCCTATGATTGATACTTATGATTTGAAGTTGTTTTATACACTATGCACTTATTATAGTATCAAATGATTTGTTTTAAACGTATCAAGCATTCTTTGGCTGTTATAAGGGAAAACCCTATCCCCCGGCTTGCGTTGCATTGTGTGATAGGACCTGGGTCTTATAACAGCTTCACTTTTCTTTATTTAGCATTGCGTTGTTTGTGTTATGCACTGGTATTCTTGGGAGGAAACCCGTTCCGTGTTATACGGCGTGGTCCCTTGATTTACCGAACTTTAAAATAAAGAATTATAACTGTTTTAGTTCTCACACCAGTCCCATGACTGACCTGGAGTTTATTGTTTTAACCTAAACTCTGGGTGCCCCTATTTTGACACGGGCAGCTAGTAGTTTTGGTTTTGCAGATTTATATTCACAGGATCCTGGTTTACAGCTGGAACGATATCCGGAAAGCTTTGTATCCGTATATCTCATTCTAGTTATGTATTGTATTATTTCCGCTGCGTTGTATTTAAATGTAATCTAAATCTCTGATATTTCTGTGTAATATTTATTCATTTATACTCTGTATATTCTTGTAATCTGATGCATTGTTGTGATATACAGTGAAATGTTCTTCTGTATGCGTTCTGTTGTGGCTTGTTCTCGAACTATCCGACGCTTTCCTTTACGGGGAAGTTGCGGGTCTTTACACGTGGTATCAGAGCTTTGGTTTACAAAGCAGAGAACATGACACATTAGAACCATACGAAAGAATTCATTAGATAATTGGATTAGTAATATCAAATGGGATGACTCGTTAACGATAGGATCAGTAGTATCCTAGAACGAGTGTGAAGAGTATATTTTTGAAAATGAAAACAAATTTTTGTTTTGAAAATTTAAATCAATTATTCGTATTTGATTATTTAGTTTATATTGATGTGGACAATCCAGTATATAAAGATTTTGCGTATACGTCTGATCCGCGTGTATTCAAGGTTTTAATATATTGGATAGATATAGCATCACACTCTAGTCGCCCGAAGATGATATTGATGATAGCGATCGCATCATCAACATTTATGTTCGAGTTTCGAAGGTGTGATTTTCTATATATTTCCATTAGGCTGGTGTGAGAACCAAAACTTATATATAGCTAGAATTCATTGTTGTGAATTGGCATCAAAAATCTGATTTTTTGACTATATATCAAAGTTATGCATTTGAAACTCTAATCAACTAATTGATTGATGTTTGTGTTGTTTGTTTAATTGTTTGATAATTTTGAACCGTTTAGCCTAATTATATCAAATATTGAACGATATTGAAAATTGGTCGCATTTGCTTGCATATACATATGCTTATATTGAACAGGTCATAGCAAGGAGGCTAGAGCAGAGAATAAAATTTGTTTGCCCGACAAATAGGTACATGTTTACTACATAATTTCCTGTTTTGTTTGGGTGATGATGATTTTGTGAGCCTATTGGCTAGCCGCTTGGCTTTTTCTTTTTCTTTTTGAGATCTGAAGGACCGGGGAAGCTATTTGAAATTCCCCGATGCTCCCGGTGCAGGGGAGGTTATGGCGAAATTTTTCAAAAATTTAGGGTGTTAGCCAAATTTTTGAAAATTTGAAAACTTTCAGAAACTGAAAGGTTAGAGAATGGAAGCCAAATTGAAAGTAGAGTTGGTTAATCAAACCACTTTCGACTTTGTTCCTTTTCGGGGACGAAAAGTTTTAAGTGGGGGAGATTGTAACAGCCCGGAAAATCTGGGCCAGTTTAAAATTTTTATTTTGGCAATTATAGCGAATTTTGATTATTTAAAATGAATTATTTTAAATAAAACGACGATAAAATTTATTTTGAATATAAATCGAACGTATATATTATACGCGTCGTCGCTAGAATATAAATATTTATATATAATTATAAATAGAATTGAAAATGGCGCGGTAGTTCGATAATTCGATTTCAAACTTCAATTGAATGTACCGGGTGCAAAACAATCCGGATTTTAGTGAAACCAAAAATAATGGGATCTAATTGTGAATATCTTTCCAACGAATCCGAAAAATTAAGATTTCATATCGGGAATCAAAAGATATGTCCAGTTGAAAATTCTGAATAGTCGCTATGGAATTCAGGCCCTTAAAAATGGACATTTTGCAAACGACCTCGGATTTCGACGAAACCAGTTTTGTTGGGTCCGTGATGTTAAGTTATTGCTAGATTCCAAATTTCATAATTTTTCGAATCAATATGTGAGCGTGGCAAAAGAAAACGCGTTTGACCAGTTTCCGTTGATTTTAATCGACTGGAAATTGGCCATTTTTCAAACGGTCTCAGAATTCGACGAAACTAGTTTTGTTAGGACCGTATCGTCAATACGAAGCTAGAAAATATTTTTATGGAATTTATAGAGTTGTTATGTGACCCCGGTAATTTGAAATGTACGTTTAAAATTCAATATAATGATTTAAATGTAAATTTAACGGAAACTGATTCAAACAGTCGAATCAGCGTGCGATACATATCCCATTGTGTTCGGAATGGGGGTATTACGTTAGGGATGACAGTCCTTGGACCCGGTTCGGTGTTCGTATGTAAAAGTCAACGTAAATTGAAAAAAAAAATAATAATAAAATATATATCTCTCCCCCCCTTTTTTACTCTGGCCCCCCCCCTCATATTTTCAATCGAAAATAGAAAAGAAAAAAAAAACCCCGACGATCTCATCGGCGACCCCTCCCACGTCGTCGCCCTCCTCCCTGGCGCCTCCACGGCCACACCGCACCCCCCCCCACCAGACTCCAGCAACGACGGAAACCCCCCCCCATCCCCAATCGAAGCGCACCCAAACCCTAGGCAAAAATCGACTGCAGCCCCCCCCCCCCCCCCCCATTCGTCGAACCACCTGACGAGGACCGAAGCCCACCTCCGATGAAGTCGATGCCCCCTAGAACCTGCCGCCGATGAAGTCGATGCCCCCCTTCACTAAAATCAGTACGTTTTTATTTTTACTGTATGTTTTTGTTTTTGTTTTTGTTAATCTGAAAACTGTTTTTTTTGTTGTATTTTAAAATTGATTTCTTAAGTTTTTTTTTAACAGTTTTTTTTTTTTTTTTGAAAAAAAAAGAAATAAAAACTGAAATGATTTTTAGGAAAGTTAAAACCTGTTTTTTTTTAAAAAGAAATAAAAATTGAAATTTTTAGAAAAGAAAGGAAACTGAACTGATTTTAATTAAAAGGTTAAAACAGTTTTTTTTTCTAAATATTTAAAACTGATTCTTTATTTTAAAAAGGTTTTAAAAGATTTGAATTTTAAAAAGGTTTTAAAAGATTTGAATTTTAAAAAGGTTTTAAAAGATTTGAATTTTAAAAAGGTTTTAAAAGATTTGAATTTTTAAAAGGTAAAAGATTTAAACTTTGAAAAGTAAAAGAAAAGATTAGATCTTTGAAATGGAAAAGGCGGAATCTATATAAATAAAAATTCGATTTTTATATATTGAACTTTGAAATGAAAATTCGATTTTTATATATTGAACTTTGAAATGAAAATTCGATTTTTATATATTGAACTTTGAAATGAAAATTCGATTTTTATATATTGAACTTTGAAATAAAAATTCGATTTTTATATATTGAACTTTGAACTGAAAATTCGATTTTTATATATTGAACTTTGAACTGAAAATTTGATTTTTAAATATTGAATAGCGAAGTAAAAAATTCGATTTTTATGTATGTAGTGGCTACGGGCAACGAAGATGACGAAGATGCGATAGCGATGAAGTTTTCTATCAAGGAAGTGCCGTGGAGCTAGGATAGCTATAAGTGAGAATTTCTCACCTTTCGATTTATTTTTCTAGTTATATATATATATATACTAGGATGCAGACGGTGCTTATTAGAGGCACCCGACACCCGTCCACAGACCATGGACTTGTTTGATTGGTTGTGTAGTTGGTTAGATTATTTGATTTGGATTTGATTGTTTTGGTGAAATTGAAATTGATATGATTGATGTGTGAATGGCGTGGGCCTTCACTAGACCGGGGATAAGGCTAGGCCTTGTCCCGTTTCTAGTATCGTGCCGTTATGCCGCCGAAATTTTCTAAAATATGTTAGAAAAATAAAAATATCATTTTATTGAATAAATGAATTGAATAGGAATTCATAGGTTGAAATAAAATGTTTTATCGTTAAAAATATAATTTTTAACGTGAATATGAAAATAGTGAAGTGAATAAATAAATATTCATTTACAAACCAGATGGTTTGTTTATGTACACTTATTTGAATGACATTTATTGGGACGATAAATTTTACACATCGCCCAACTGCACAAATAAAATCTGTGTTTGATTGTCTGAAACCCCACACGGGTGTTAGGATGAAATTTGAAGTTCACTCATCCTGATTGATTAAATATGTCGATCGATTGATTGACAGGCTGTTATAAGCGTTAGATATTTATATTTGATGCTTATACAGTGTAGTGCACTTTGGTTGATGGTTGATTATTTTTCAATGCTATTATATACATGTGTTGTAGAAAATCCATATAATTAACATTATATGGTAATTGATTGGGCCTCATTCCAGTTTTGAAAAGGAAATATTTGAAAAAGAAATATTTGAAATAAAATATTTGAGAATAGGAATATATGAAGCCGTATTGATTAGATTGACGCCATTTTGACGTGAACGATATATATATCGATTTTATTCATTTTATAATGAATATCGAAAGTGATTTCAAAATCTGAAATTTTGAATCGAAATGAATTGAATTGAAAACGATTTCGAAATGAATTGAACTGAAAACGATTTCGAAATGAATTGAATTGAAAACGATTTCGAAATGAATTTAATTGAAAACGATTTCGAAATGAATTGAATTGAAAACGATTTCGAAATGAATTAAATTGAAGACGATTTCGAAATGAATTGAATTGAAAACGATTTCGAAATGAATTGAATTGAAAACGATTTCGAAATGAATTGAATTGAAAACGATTTCGAAATGAATTGAAATTTGAATTGAATAGAAATGAATTTTAAAACGAATCTATAAAGAAGAATTCAATTGTGATTTGAATTGAAAAGGAAGTTGAAAATGTTTTTGAAAACGAATTCAAAACTATTTATATAATTCGTTTTAAATAGAAATCGACGAAGTATATATTATATATACTATATATATAATATAATGGCCTGAATAGAACGCGCCGCGGCAGTTCGTGAATTTCGACCATTTATTTCAAACGGACATTGCGGGAGATCCGACCGTCGGATTCTCCTAAAACCGGAACCGTTGGGTTCGTATCGAAAAGAGCTTTCTAATGAATGTTAGAAATTTGAAATCTAACGGTTGGATTTGGAGATACGTCCAAATCAAATTCGAAAAAGGTCGCTGTAAGTGCAGTTCGATGACCGTTGTTGGAAATCGACAGTACGGGCCTTGATAAAATTATTAAAAATAGTAATAATTTGTGTAAAATCATAAGAAATGATTTAGAAAGAATTGGGATGAAAAACTCCATGTTTGAAAAGATAAAAATAGTTTTTTATCGAAATGAACTAGTTTTGAACTAGGAATATAATTCTATTTATTTTTAAATAAATAAATTGAATTTAAAAAGGGTTTTGAAAATAACCAAAACATCCAATGATTGCATTGGAGTGGATTTGAATCGAAATTGTCTTCGGAATATTTCGATGTTGGAATTCGTGATTATACAGGTGTTGTTATGGAAATTTGAAAGATATATATTTATATCGTTATTTCCAATACGACATTTGTTAATCGTAGAATTTGATATTGAATATAAGCCGATATATTTTCTATTCAGAGCCTTATATTGAATATCGAATGTGATTTGGGTTTGTCGTGAATGGTGTCTTCACTAACACTGTTCTTGAACCCAGTTGAGAAAAGATTAAATCTTTTTATTTAGATTTAATGAAGTTTACCAATCAAATAATATTTAATTGGAATAGAATTGATATTGATTTTTGGGTTTATCGTGAACAGTATTTTAAATAACACTTGTTCTTTAACCCGATAATTAATGGAATGTGATTTTGGGTTTATCGTGAACCGTGTTTTTAAATGACACTGATTCTTTAACCCAGTTAAAGATTAAAACTAAGTGGAGTTTTAATGAATCTTTAATTAGATTGAAAGATCGAAAATGGAGTATCACCAGTTTTGCTCCAGGCGATAGTTAAATCTTTAATTAGATTTGAACGTGAAATGGTAATTGAATTTACCGATAACACTGTGGTGTTAGATATGAAGTATTACTAGTTTTACTTCATGGGATGAATAGGTTGGGATTGGGAAATTAAAACAAATGATTACTTCGGTAAGGTTCGCTAATCCCGACTAGTTTGAATTGATATTCAAAAATGGATTAAAGAATGAATTCAAGGAATTTATCTTTGATAAAATTAATGGGAATCTTTCCCTATGAATGTGAAATTTAGAAACTAACTGTCGGTTAGCCAAGCAGAATGGTTTTCTGGATATTGATCTGATGTTGGTTTCGGCCTTCGGGGTTAATATTTGGGAAATTATTCTCTTGATTAATTTACGGTTAGTGACTAATGAATTGGAATGAGGCGTATGTTGTGTTTGTGTAACACTTTTATAATATATACGCGAGTCATTCGGAAAGACCGGGTTTATCCCATTCTGAATAACTGATACGACGATAAGTCGAAGATGAAGACGATGGTCGAAGACCGGAGGTCTTCACGTCATTTGGGTAATTACTGATGATCTTGATTGGGCTGTACACCCAAGAAGATGGAAACAGTTAGTGATCGTCCAGACGTACTTGGAGATCGATGGATATGCGGGGTACTAGGTGCCTCCGGTTTCGTTCAGACCCAGAACGGACTTGTAAATGGACTGTGTGTCTGACATCGGATTTCATTCTGTGTGACTGATATCGGTTGCATAGGATGGTTTGCCTGTGTGGCATGCTAAGATGCAAATGATCAAGGCTTCTGTTGAAAAGCAAAGTCTTGTGGGGATGATCAAAGCACGGCCTTTGTGGCGTAGCTTTGTGTAACGTTTACCTCGCGTGTTTCACGCCCGGTATGAACCAAAAACGGGAGACGGACCTCAGGGGGGACATGCGTTTTCTTTCTAGCTAGAAGTGGCGTCAGTGGTTTTACACGCCCTGACGAGTTTGACTTATGTGGTTGTTGCTGTTGCGAGGCGCCTCGGATTGATCGGTCGTTCTCGAACCGATGGAGTCATTTAGTTGGCTCACCTACGCCCCAAAGGGCGGAGAAACGTATTGTTCAGGCATTATAATCCACTTCGTGTGGACCGACCCTGACGATCCAAGGTACGGTTGCGGCTGTGCCTGAGACACGGGCTAGAGCGTCTCGAATCGGTTGAGGACTATCTTTTGCCTCGGTTCATAGATGGAAATCCAATTTCCAAATACGTGACATTTGCGGTTTTATTTGTAAACCTATATATGGCGACATGATATATGGTACCCATGCCGCCTATGATTGATACTTATGATTTGAAGTTGTTTTATACACTATGCACTTATTATAGTATCAAATGATTTGTTTTAAACGTATCAAGCATTCTTTGGCTGTTATAAGGGAAAACCCTATCCCCCGGCTTGCGTTGCATTGTGTGATAGGACCTGGGTCTTATAACAGCTTCACTTTTCTTTATTTAGCATTGCGTTGTTTGTGTTATGCACTGGTATTCTTGGGAGGAAACCCGTTCCGTGTTATACGGCGTGGTCCCTTGATTTACCGAACTTTAAAATAAAGAATTATAACTGTTTTAGTTCTCACACCAGTCCCATGACTGACCTGGAGTTTATTGTTTTAACCTAAACTCTGGGTGCCCCTATTTTGACACGGGCAGCTAGTAGTTTTGGTTTTGCAGATTTATATTCACAGGATCCTGGTTTACAGCTGGAACGATATCCGGAAAGCTTTGTATCCGTATATCTCATTCTAGTTATGTATTGTATTATTTCCGCTGCGTTGTATTTAAATGTAATCTAAATCTCTGATATTTCTGTGTAATATTTATTCATTTATACTCTGTATATTCTTGTAATCTGATGCATTGTTGTGATATACAGTGAAATGTTCTTCTGTATGCGTTCTGTTGTGGCTTGTTCTCGAACTATCCGACGCTTTCCTTTACGGGGAAGTTGCGGGTCTTTACAGCAGCACTACCCTGGCACCGTAACGTTGACCAGCAGATCCAATCTGACTTCATCGATCATGCCCTACCAGGTGCGGTAAAACCTGTCTTCGCATTTCACCTCAGGAACACCACACTCCTCTTCTTTGCACAAGCTTTAACTCCCTATACCAACATGCTGAAACTCGACAACACATATGTCGATGTCGGCCTTGGCTTTTCCCCAACGTACGCTACAGGCATCGTCCCAAAGACCCACCGAACCACACTGAAATCCATCGTTCAACACGCCTCATCCTCATGAACCTCGCATCGCTCTCCGTTTCGCCTATCGCATCTCCTATTTTCATCGACAATCAACCCTAAATCGGTTTTCAAATTGATTGAGGAAGGGTTGGTATTTGGTTTGGGAATTCACTAATGAAAGAGAGGCGGCTTTGAATTGCTTATATGGGTTGAACGGCTGGATAAAATAAGGCCACGGTTTGTGGAAATAAAGAGGACACCATTTTGTTTCGTTTCGTGGTAAAGAAGGAGACACCGTTTGTTTTTTTTTTGACCACTGAACAAAGATTTTTTTTATTTTTATTTTTATTTTATTTTAATTAAACTTATCCTTTAATAAAAATTCCCCTTGATACCGAACTCCTTTCTGAACCCAACAGCTGTCAATTCTAGGGTAATACCCCTATTCCGGACACACTGGGATAGGTCACGAAGTCCAATTCGATCATATGGTGAAGATATTATTTTAAATTGATATAAATTAAATTTAAAACAATAAATTCTGCGATAATAAATTAATATTATTATTCGAATTCAAACAGAAGTCTGAACTGTATTTAATTCAGTTTTAAATCTCGAACTGAATTATATTTTCGCATTACGATGATTTAATATATTCGATATTAAATCGAAATTGATTATTAAACTGATAACTTAATATAAAAATTCACTTATATTATCAAATTGATATTTAAATTAAATATTAAATATTCAAAAATTAACCCATAAGGATCCGGGTCATTACAATCTTCCCCACTTAAAATAATTTCGTCCTCGAAATTGCTAAGGTAGAAAAAGTGCTACAAACCCATTTATCTTTTCAAAACTTATTTATGTTGATACTCAACATTTCAAACTTCCCTACGTAACTCTCTTTCGAATAAATCCCTATTCGATAACTCCTCCCTTTGAATAACTATATTCGATAATCTCTCTTTCGAATAACTAGATTCGAAAACCTTTCTTCGAATAAATTATATTCGATTTACTCTATTCAATTTACTCTTATCAATTAACTCTATTGATTAGATCTTTTCGATTAACTCCATCGAATAACTAAATTCGATAACTCCTTCGAATAACCAATATTCTATAGCTCACTTCGATTAAACTAATCGATAACTCTTTTCGATTAAACTATAATCGATAACTCATTTCGATTAGCAAATAATCGATAACTCCTTCCGAATAACCAAATTCGATAATTCCTTTCGAATAAACTATATTCGATAACTCCTTTAATTCTATTCGAATAACTAATATTCGATAACTCCTTCAACTTTATTCGAATAACTCGTATTTGATTTAACTCCATTCGCTTGACGCTAGATCGCAGCGATCACAATGGTTACGCCTGATTCCCCCAGGAAACATCCGACCGCCCTAGGCTATCTGCAGCCCTGCGAATTGCGCTAGCAGTCGTACGAAATGGCAACTTATCCTGAGTAACTATGTTTGACTAACTCTATCTCAATAACTATATTCGATCAACTTTAATTGAATAACTAACATTCAATTAAAACCTAATTCGATTTACTTTGTTCAATTAACTCTATCTGGTTAACTCTTACTCTAATCGATTTATTCCAACTCTAATCGATTTCTCCTATTCGAATAACTCCTATTGGATAACGTTTATTCATTTATAAAGATTTACTTTTAGTAACGGTTCTTCACTTTATAAATGTTCTCTTAATAACGTTACTTCGCTTATACAAGTGTTGTGTACCCCTTCTATTTAAAACTATCGGTGTTAAAACCCAATATCTCTTCTCTATATAAGTTCAGACTTATATATTCCATCTATCGAATGATAAAAAAATTTATTTAATTTATAAACTGTTATTTATAAATAAATCTTTTCTATTTATCCATTAAAAACATATTTCCATTTTCTATTCATCTTCTAAATATTCCTTTGATTAATTTCTATTTATTTAACAAATAAATATCTCATTTATAACATTCAATTTATTTACTATAAATAAATATTTCCATTGAATCTATTTGTAAATGTTTTACAAATATTTCCTTTCTAAATTCTATTTGCACATAACTTCCTTTGTATTTGCTTTTACAAATATATTTCCTTTTTTAACTCTTTTGGTTTTTCCTTTATTCATACCAAATTCATATTTCATTCACATTGCTTTTACTCAATTTATTCGTTTCGATCCATTTAACTTACTTAAGTTAAATTTAATTTCAATCGTTCAAATTCCCATTAACTAGTTGCTAATTAACCGTTTTGCCTATTTCATCCTTTTATTTGAATATAACTTGTTCAAATATATGTCAACTTAATTATGACTAATCTAATTATATTTCAATTCGAGTTATATATTCGATTTCGAATATAAATTCTCAATCCCTTTCACTTATCTAAAAACCCAATTTCGATTCAATTTTCCTTTAACTAATTATTTTCCAATTTAGTTAATTCTATTTAACCATTTAAAATATGATTTTTGTCTTAAAAATCATTTCACTTACTTCATTGGAGTTCATATTTACTTTATATCCCCAGTCTGGATTTTTCAAGTGTCAACTCGGATTTTATCTCCTAAAAATCCTTTTATCTTTTTAATTAAACCGTTATGGTTTTATAATGGTTCTGGCGCTGCTTTTCTAAAAATTTGATTTTGACATAACTCAAAACCTATACGACGAAATCCTGATTTTTCTCTTTCATTAGAAAACTATTGTTCAACCGGTCCCGACGATTCTTGTTTCAAAGAATTCCGACTTCAATTGAGTTCTGTATACTAAATTGAAGTTCGAGCCGCCAATTTACGAACTGCCGCGTTACGACGAGCTCGTTTTAATTATATTTATAAATATAAACGTTTTAACTTCGTTTATACTAAATTCAACTCCACTCTGATATATTTTTAATATATATCAAATCTATTTCACATAATATTCCCAATCTATTTCACTTCTAATATTCGAATCATATATATTTACAATATTCAAATTCCATTTGAATCTCTTTATTCAAACTCTATATTTGAATTTCCTTCTATTCAATTTCTATTTGAATTTCTTCTATTCAAATTCCTATTTGAATTTTCTTATCTTCAATTCCTATTTGAATTTTCTTATCTTCAATTCCTATTTGAATTTTCTTATCTTCAATTCCTATTGGAAATCCTTTATTCAAAAATTCATTTCAAATCCCTTATTCAAATTCCATTTGAAATCCTTTATTCGATTTCTATTTAAACTCCTTTGTTCAATTTCAATTTGAAATCCTTTGAATTCAAATTCTATTTTAACTCCTTTGAATTCAAATTCTGTTTCAAACTTTATATTTTCTTTGAAATTCTATTTAACCAAATTCCATTTGAATTCTAATATTCAAATCTCTATTTGACTTTTCTTTATTCAAATCCATTTGAATTCCTTTGAATTCAAATTCCATTTCAATTTTTCTTATACAATTTCTATTTGAATTTTCTTTATTCAAACTCATTTGAATTCCTTTGAATTCAAATTCTATTTCACTTCTATTTGAATTATATATATATATATATATATTCAAATTCCTTTATTTTACTTCTATTTGAAATCTATCTTCCAATTCTCATTTCAAAATTCCTTTTGAAGTTATATAAATATATACATATATTTATATCTATCTCAAATTCAAAACATTTGAATTTTCAAACAACTTGTTTCTTTTAAACAAATTTCCATCAAAAACTTTTCTAAGGCAGCAATTCATCACTTAGAAACTCGAAAATGAATACTGATGATGTTGCGACCATTATTAGAATTATTTCCCAGCCACTGAAGTGAGTCCAGTGCTATATTTCTTTCAAAATCCATTTAGAAATATATTTTCCAAACTCCCAGGATTTTAAATTCTGAATTCTGGTTGGAATTCAATTTCAATTTATCACATTTGTATTTGATTTCATATACAAATTCCATTGGTTATATATATAACTATTTCAGTTTTATTTTCTAATTTGATTATAATCCTAACAATCAACTTAACTATTTGAAAACAATATCGTGTCCAATCTTCTGTTCAAGTGTTTATAAACTCCTATCGACATCGTGGCGTCCCACGATTCGACCAAAATTTATAATCCACTCAACAGACTAGTCAACACAATATAAAACAGTTTTTATATCAAATAACAAATACACTCTCTCGTATATATATATACACTCAACTCATTCTAGGATACTACTGATCCTATCTCTAATGAGCACATGACACACAAGCCTAGGTATTCGCTCAACCTAAGCTCTGATACCAACTGTAGTGACCCGAAAATCCGGTAGAATTTGAGCTGACCAAAAACACAAGTCCAACACCAAATATCACGGAAATTCGAACCATTAATAGAAAGAAGTTAGAGGGTGAGGATAGATAAGATAGAAACTTTGAATAGAAGAAGAAGAAGAACACAACATCAGAGTAACACGAATCTCACAGCGGAACGAATAACATATGATATATATAACATAACTTGAAATATACATCTGTACTTGAATATACCTCAATATCAAAGTACATCACTTACAACACAGCAGAAATAACTATAGCTATATGATCCTGAAGCCTCCTGCTCCAAGCTCTTCCAGTATATCTGTAAATTCCCGACTACTTGACTACCCGTACAAATTTAGGCACCCAAGAGTTTAGGGAAAACAACAAAGTAAACTCCGGGTCAGACATTGGACTGGTATGAGTAAACAGTTTAAAACAGTTTCAGAAAACTAAATGATATCTCATAAGACCACGCCGTATAACACGGAACGGGTTTTTCCCTTATGAGAATCCAAACACTTGATTTATCTTTATATCAACTCTTTTGATATTATAATAATGTCTAAATCACATAAATAACAATCTAGTGGAAACGCTTGCATCTCACGTTCCACATATATAATATACAATCAAAACCGCAAGCACGTATTGGGTAATGGATTTCCAACTATGACAAGGTATGGAACCACCTTCCGCTGGTATATCTCTAGAGGAGAATACACCGAGTTCAACAAGAACATCTTGCAACTCAGCCACACATGACCGACCACTCATTTCGCTTGAGTGTATCGAATGTATATCACCAACGATTGGGATCAGCAACCGTTTCCCGAATGAGTCAGCATCGACAATAGATTTTTAGAAGTAAATGAAACTCTAGATCAGGTGATTATACACCCTAATAGGTGCGACCTACATAGCCATGCTGCTTGCCCGATTTCTGTCATTTACCGGTTGATGAGGCTAGAAGCTACGCTTTATCATCACACCAGATTCACTTCGAATGTCACATCGTCAAATCCATCAAATCACCGATTGACGTCCTCAACAGTACATTACGTGTTAGCTAAAAGAAGTTTCCTTCTCCGCTTCCACTCTTGGTACGGTTGAAGAAATCAATGTACGTGACCATTCTGGAAACACTCTGTCAGACATTCATCCATACAAGTCACCCAGGAACAGGATGAACCGAAGGTACTATTTCTATTAATAGAAAAAGTCCTTGTACTCTACTCCGTCTTCGATTATCTTTATATAATCTGATTCGCACGCTACTGCCGATATGGAGTGGTTCTTCGGATAATAATCCAACCGGTCTCTCCATATTTACAACGATGGTCAAAACTTTATGATTTAACTATCGAATAAAAACAAGTGTTTCGATAGTCGATGATTTAACTATCGAATAAAACAAGTGTTCATCCAAACTTCCAACAATCACTGAACCTTTAATTAATATTCCATTAATTAAATCTCTTTTCTATTTCTTTATCAATATTTGTTAATCAAATATTTTCAATAACCATATTGGCCTTATACGTTATTTGGAAAACATTTCCATATATCGCCTTCCTTTATTTTCTAAACTTTAGAAAATATTCATTATTCTATTTCCAAGCTTTGCACATATTTGGGTTAAAACGGATGTTGTGTAAAACATCGTTACGACAACCCAAATACAGTATTTAACTAATTCTTATTCCACATTGATCTTCGAGCCTGAATCTTGCTACTTATCGGTATATCATGAAATCAACCAAGTTGGGGTATAATTAACTCTCAGACCTTGACTGAATAACATTTAACGTCAAAACAGACAAGACTACTTACTCGAATAATCAATACCATATAACTGATTATTCACCTTTAAACACATATACATTTTCTCTTCCTATTCCTACAAGATTTTATTCTTATACTTCCCTTTTTGATTATACTATTCTATTTCTAAGTTCGTTTTCTTATCGACTTCTATATATATCGATACGTTGATTTCTAACTATCAAATTATCTTAAAAATATTCTATCTCCTTAAATTTCCGGAAAAATTCGCCATAACCTCCTTTGTACCGGGAGCATCGGGAAATTTCAAATAGCTTTCCCGGTCCTTCTCATCTCAAAAAGAAAAAGAAAAGGCCAAGCGGCTAGCCGATACGGCGCATAAAATCTCATATGGAAATTAAATACGTACCTTTTTGTCGGGCATTCTATTTATTTCACTTCTATACTTTATTCCATACCTGTCTCCTGTATGTCTATACCTGTCCAATCTATTTTAACTATACCAATCGTTTTAACTCAATTTGTTAATTAAATCTGTTACTTAACTTTTCAGTCTATTTCACCTTCCTATTTGAACATGACATGTTCAAATATATTTTAACTTGTATATTATCGACTTCTCTATTCAAATTCCAATTCAATTCTATTTGAATTCTCTTTATTTAACTTCATTTGAATTCGATTTGCATCCCTATATTTAACTTCATTTGAATTCTATATTCAAATTCTATAGTTAAACTCCATTTGAATTCTATTATTCAAATCTATTCAAATTCTATTGTTTAAATTCCATTTGAATCCTATATTCAAATCGTTTAAAGTCCATTTGAATTTCTATATTCAAACTCATAGTTTAAAGTCCATTTGAATTTCTATATTCAAATTCATAGTTTAAAGTCCATTTGAATTTCTATATTCAAACTCATAGTTTAAAGTCCATTTGAATTTCTATATTCAAACTCATAGTTTAAAGTCCATTTGAATTTCTATATTCAAACTCATAGTTTAAAGTCCATTTGAATTTCTATATTCAAACTCATAGTTTAAAGTCCATTTGAATTTCTATATTCAAATCTATAGTTTAAAGTCCATTTGAATTTCTATATTCAAATCTGTAGTTTAAAGTCCATTTGAATTTCTATACTCAAATCTATTCAATTCCTTATATTCAAAGTCCATTTGAATTCTCTGCATTATTTATAAACAACGTTTATAACTTCAATTCAAATCCCACCTTTCCATTTATAAACAAAGTTTATAAATTCGATTCAAATCCCATATTTTCATTTATAAACAAAGTTATAAATTCGATTCAAATCCCATATTTTCATTTATAAACACAGTTTATAAATTCGATTCAAATCCCATCCTTTCATTTATAAACAACGTTTATAAATTCCATTCAAATCCCATATTTTCATTTATAAACAAAGTTTATAAATTCAATTACTTGTTCATATGTATTCAAAACAAGTTAATGTTTCTATACTTCATTTAAAATTCAAATTCTATTTATAAAAATAGAATTCCCCTTTTAAATTTCAAATACCCTTTTTGATATTTTTATAAATCAATATCCCAAGCCCCAGTGATATTTAAACAATCAAATCAACCAATTTTCAATCATTTGATTTTTAACACATCATATATGAATATATATGAAATCAAACAAACAACAACAGATAATATATTTTTGAGGAATCCAGTTGGATTCCTCCAACCTGTTTCCCTGCATTCACAGACGTTAGCACATAAATAATACCCATCCTGCTTCGAGGCAGGATATCGCGGTATAGAAGGTCATCCACTAATCATAGCGTGGGGCGTATAGGGTAATCATCCGCTATGAAACTGTGGGCATCCGCTAATGAAACTGCGGGAATCCAACCAATCAATCAACCCAATATATATATATATATATATATATATATATATAATAGTCCTAAATAACTAATATATATTTTAAAACCATCAAACAGCATTCAAACAAGCACAGACAATTATTTTTAACTATATAAAAATAATTCAATAAAAGGTGAGATTTACTCACCTTGATATTATTTTGCACTTGTACCAATTTTACTTCTTATTCATCGATGTTCGAGCCTTCAAACTTCACACGGATGATTCCATTCGATTTATCTTTGCCTCAACTTGCATTGACCTCCCTAAGTCTTTACTGTCGAATTCCCATTAGCTCCAGGTTACTTCGAATTAAGTCTCAAAACAATGTCTACATCCATACGAATTTTCTGACTCTGTTCTCATGAAATTTCTGTTATCGTATATGAACGATGTATAAATTTTTTCGAGTTTGAATATAAATTAAACTAATTTAATTTAAACAAGAGAAACCTTAACTAAGCTAAATTTTATTTAAATTACCTTAGTCCAGGTTCAGCATTTCCTTTCTTACCGCTAACCAACTTCAACATCATACTCCAATTTCCAGTAAATTAACAAATGTTAAATCTACAGCGATTGCCATCAACCCGAAATAGTTCAGACCTCAACCACAAGGACATATATACTTTCCGACAATCCTTCACATGCTAGCAATGAGTAGAAAGGTCGATCTAACATGGAGCAACTGCTGTTTTATTTAATTCCAGGCTTTGCGGCACTACCCTGGCACCGTAACCTTGACCAGCAGATCCAATCTGACTTCATCGATCATGCCCTACCAGGTGCGGCAAAACCTGTCTTCGCATTTCACCTCAGGAACACCACACTCCTCTTCTTTGCACAAGATTTAACTCCCTATACCAACATGCTGAAACTCGACAACACATATGTCGATGTCGGCCTTGGCTTTTCCCCAACGTACGCTACAGGCATCGTCCCAAAGACCCACCGAACCACACTGAAATCCATCATTCAACATGCCTCATCCTCATGAACCTCGCATCGCTCTCCGTTTCGCCTATCGCATCTCCTATTTTCATCGACAATCAACCCTAAATCGGTTTTAAAATTGATTGAGGAAGGGTTGGTATTTGGTTTGGGAATTCACGAATGAAAGAGAGGCGGCTTTGAATTGCTTATATGGGTTGAACGGCTGGATAAAATAAGGCCACGGTTTGTGGAAATAAAGAGGACACCATTTTGTTTTGTTTCGTGGTAAAGAAGGAGACACCGTTTGTTTTGTTTTTGACCACTGAACAAAGATTTTTTTATTTTTTTTTTATTTTAGTTAAACTTATCCTTTAATAAAAATTCCCCTTGATACCGAACTCTTTTCTGAACCCAACAGCTGTCAATTCTAGGGTAATACCCCTATTCCGGACACACTGGGATAGGTCACGAAGTCCAATTCGATCATATGGTGAAGATATTATTTTAAATTGATATAAATTAAATTTAAAACAATAAATTCTGCGATAATAAATTAATATTATTATTCGAATTCAAACAGAAGTCTGAACTGTATTTAATTCAGTTTTAAATCTCGAACTAAATTATATTTTCGCATTACGATGATTTAATATATTCGATATTAAATCGAAATTGATTATTAAACTGATAACTTAATATAAATATTCACTTATATTATCAAATTAATATTTAAATTAAATATTAAATATTCAAAAATTAACCCATAAGGATCCGGGTCATTACAGGAATAACACTATTATATTAAATTAAATTAAACCATTTAAAATGTAAATCGATTTCTAAACAAATAAATTCATTTATATCATCAATTCTATATTTAAAACCATATTAAATATATAAAATAAACTGACCAAAAATCCGGGTCGCTACATTCCCATACATCATTCTTTGTAAATTGATTCAATTCCTCTTGCATAGAAAGGATCCATAAATCATCAGATAATGCTTCCTTTGGATTCTTTGGTTCAATAGTTGAAATAAAAGTTGAATTACTCATATTATTTAATTGTTTTACAGTCCTAACAACAGATTCAATATCCCCTAAGTTATTTAATTTCTACAGGTGGTCTCTTAAAAGTCTAATTCTTTTATTTGGTTGATTAATTTCATTATTTATTTCATCAATCTCATTTTCACATTCATCTTCGTTATGTTGTGTTATATTTTTATAATTTTCGTCAAAAGATACTTTTAAAGTTTCTTCTATGGTATTGGTTCTTAAATTAGAAACTCTATATGCTTTACTTCTCTCTGAATATCTAATAAATATTCCTTTATCAGTTTTAGAGTCGAATTTGTCTAAATTTTCTTTAGTGTTAAGAATAAAACTTTTACTTCCAAATATTTTAAAATACTATATTTTTGGTTTCTTATTATATAAAAGTTCGTATGGTGTTTTATGAGTTAAGGGTCTTATTAAAATTCTATTTAATATATAATAAGTTATTACAACAGCCTTAGCCCAAAAATTTCTTGGTAAGTTACTATATGATAACATGGTTCTCACACATTCTTGAATTGACATATTCTTATATTCAACTACTCCGTTTTACTGAGGGGTTCTTGGAAAAGAAAAATTATGAGTTACCCCTTTTTATAACAAAAATTTTCATTTTCGAACTCTCCACCGTGGTAACTACATATAATTTTTATTTTTGAAAATAATAAGTTTTGAATTCTTTTAGCAAATGTTTTAAATTGATCAAAAGCATCGCTTTTATTTTTAAGAAAAAGAGTCTAAGTGAATCTAGAAAAATAATCAATTATTACATAAACATATTTGTTATGATTTATCGATTGAGTTTGGATGGACCAAATAGATCCATGTGAATTAATTCTAGTGGTTTTGATGTTATAATTTCTTCTTTTGATTTAAATGAACTTCTTTTCAATTTTCCAAATTGACAAGTGTCACATAAATGATTTACTTTAAATTTCATTTTAGGCAAATGTAACGACCCGGAAAATCTGAACCAATTTAAAAATTTTAAATTGGCTATTTTAGTGGATTTTAAATATTTAAAATAAATATTTTAAATAATAATGATGAAAAGTATGTTTGAATCGATGTTGAAAATGAAAATAATTAATTTGAATTATAAACAAAGCCTGAAATGGCGCGGTAGTTTCAAAATTAGAATTCAAACTTTGACTGACTGTACCGGGTGCAAAACAAAACGGATTTGAGTGAATACAGAAATATTTAAATCTGTTAGTGAATACCCTTCTAACGAATCTGAAAAATCAAAATTTCATAGCGGGAAGCAAAAGTTATGGCCAAATGAATTTTCTAAAAGGTCGTCATGGAAATTATATAGCCCGTGAAAATGGCCATTTTGCAAACGACCTCGGAATTCGACGAAACTATTTTTGTTGGATCCGGGATGTGAAGTTATTGCTAGGTTTCAAATTTCATAATTTTTTAGGCTAGTATGTGAACGTAGCAAAGGAAAATGTGTTTTGGTCAATTACAGTTAAATTGGATCGACCAGAAATGGGCCATTTTTCAAACGGTCTCAGAATTCAACGAAACTAGTTTTGTTGGGACCGTATCGTCAAAACATAGCTAGATTTATTTTTCGGGAATTTTTCGAATCAATTTGTGGCCCTGGCAAATTGAAATGTACGTTCAAATCGAATATTGAATGTTTTATATTTTAATTTGAAGGAAAACTGACTCAAACAGTCGAATGGGCCTACGAAACATATCCCATTGTGTTCGGAATGGGGGTAAAACGCTAGGGAGGACAGTCGTTGGGTTTGGATTGGGGTTCGTGTGTGAAAGAGGGTATTTTCGGAATTTTAAAAGTTATTAAAAAAAATTCATAGGGCCACATCAGAACCCCCCCCCCCCCCCCCGATATTCTCTCTCCCCGATTAACGAATGGCGCACCCCTTCTTTCCTTCTCTCCTCTTTTATGGTCGCGCCACGTCGAACCACCGCCCGCCACCACCAAATCTCGAAAGTCCTCTCCTTCCTCTCCACATCCATACCCGCTACCCCCTCCACCGTGTTGCGTGCCTCGATAATCGAGGCCTTGAAATTGTGCCGCGTCGACGGTTGCTGCTCATCAGAGCCGCCACCGATCCAAGCACCACCACCGGCGCTAGGAAGCTCGCTCCGCCCTCGACAACGTTGTACCCTCCGATCGTGCCATCGCTTCACGGTTTTTGCAATAATTGAAAACCTAGATTCGAACAGGTTTAGAAAGGTACAGTTTATTTTATTTAAAACAGTTTTAATACTTTAAAACCATTGCAAACTTCTAAAAATCACATCTTTTTGCTATGTGATCGAAATTCAATGAAACAAGAGACAGTGGACTCGTGTGGACGTCTTCTACATTCTAGAAGAGATCGCATATTTTTCTGAGCCTTTTTCTATTTTTGGTGGAGTGGAACCCAATGTGAGATTTCAAATTTATAAATGATATGGAAAACGACGATGTATAAATTATATTGTCGATGTATGAGTTATATAAGAGTTGTACACCTCTTGTATAAGTGTTGTATAAGTTGTACGTTCGATGTCTAAGTTATATATGCATTGTAAAAATTATATAAGTGTTGAATAAAAGTGAAATGCTTATATATAAATATATATATACGCCCCTCATCCACAAACCATGGACGATATTTATTGGTTGTGATTGGTGTGAAAATTGATTGATAGCGAATGGTTGATTAGAATTATTTGTGGTTGAAATTGATTGATTGTGGTTGAAATACACCCGTTTGTGGTTGAGAATTATTTGGTTGAAACCACATAGGATCAGTTTGTGGAAATGAAAAAAATATACATGCCGCCTGCATGCGAACTAGATGCATGATTCCCCATTGTCAAAAGCTGCGAGGCTTTAAGGTAGAGCGAGGAGCTGTACTAGGGACGGTCCCGGTTTTAACTACCCTGCCGTTATGCTGCCGAAATTTTGAATAATATTCATGTGTTAGAATTATGTTCATGTGTTGAAACTATATTCTGTGTTGAATGGAAATTCATCTATTTAACGACATTCATGTTTTGCAATAAAAACACCTTTTTATCAATATATATATATATATAAACTATAGAAAACCTTCATGTGTTGAATTGAAATTCATTCGTTGAATAGAAATTCATGTGTTGAATGGTATTCTTGTTTTAAATATAAAAATCACCTTTTTATCTATATATATAAACTATAGGAAACCTTCATGTGTTGAATTGAAATTCATTCGTTGAATAGAAATTCATGTGTTGAATGGTATTCGTGTTTTAAATATAAAAATTACCTTTTTATCTATATATATAAACTATAGAAAACCTTCATGTGTTGAATTGAAATTCATTCATTGAATAGAAATTCATGTGTTGAATGGTATTCGTGTTTTAAATATAAAAATCACCTTTTTATCTATATATATAAACTATAGAAAACCATCAAAGAACCAATGACTGTCCAAAATCCGGTCGGGGGTTCCATCGATCTCAGTTGGGTTTGTGGGGTGCCGGTTTCTTTTTCTTGTTATCGGTTCCCTACCATCACAGTCGTCATGAATTTTACAGAATTTGATCTTATCTTAGGGTTAGACTGGTTGACCAAATATGAAGCTGAGGTTAAATGCGCCGACAGAGTCGTTAAGGCGAAGATTAAATCAGGTGATTATATAACCATTCCCTGTGAAGGTCAGAATTCTAATAGAAAAGACTTCTAGGCAGCTTTGGATGTTTCTCCTGCTCAAATAGAAAATATCCCTGAAGTTACAGAGAATATTCCTGACCTTGTAAAAGATATTCCTATCGTCAAGAATTATGTGGATGTGTTTGAAGAAGTTGTTCGCTTACCTCCGCAGAGGGAAATAGATTTCAAGATCGCTTTGATTCCGAACGCAAGGCCGGTAGTTCACGCTATTCGAAGAATGTCCTTGAAAGAGAAAGAGGAATTAGACAATCAAACAAGACAGCTTGTATGGAAGGGTCTGATCAGGCCTAGTTTCTCTGATTGGGGAGCAGTAGTGGTATTTGTCCCAAAATCTGACGGTACTCTACGGCTATGTGTGGATTATTGTGATTTGAACAAGCAAACAATAAAAAACAAATATCCATTGCCGCGAATCGATGATTTATTGGATCGTCTGAATGGAGCACAAGTATTTTCAAGGATGGACCTAGCTATAGGCTTCCATCAGCTTCGAATTGCCGAAGAGTGTGTTCCAATGACAGCACTCAGAGGTCCAGACTTATTCTACGAGTGGTTAATAATGCCGTTCGGCTTATGTAACGCTCCGGCTTACTTCGTCGATTTGATGAATAGAGTGTTCAGAGGAGTCCTATGTGACGACCGCCCATAACCCCCGCACTAAACAAGAGGAATAATGCGCTGAAAGGCGTGCCAAGCTGCTATGGACGATCATCATAGTAAGTGAACACATCGAAACATGTCGTAGAACTCACAGCGCAAGGATAAAATATAATAGAACATATACAACAGGTGATAGTAATGAGGTATCATATAGCAAACTTTTGAAACTCTTTCAACATCCAGAAAGATTATCCAAATGATATCCAAGTTTGTACATAAGGCCTCACTACAACTCTCAAGCAACTCAAACAGCGGAAACAGAAATACTAGATAGAATAAAACTGGTACGCTAGCCTCCTGCTCGTCATCGCTCAGCTTCATCGTATCACTAAGCTCCATTACCTGTAACCTGCTACTTAGTCTGCCCATCCACAACCGGATGAACAGCCCAAGGTAATAAGAGGAGACATAAAACCTTGAGTCAGACAATAGTCTTAGTGAGCGATAATACAGCTAACAAACTTCAACAAGAAAGCATATGAGAATGGGTAAATGAACAACTTATCTACCCACATCACCAGAGAAGAACTCAACCTTACCTTCCCCACATCGGACATTGATAGCCTTTACACCAAGCATTTCAACCATTCATCCATAGAAACCAGAACACCCATTCAATCATAGAGAACACACATAACATCCAGATTATATAAGTCTCACACAGACAACCCTAATCGAGTTTAACATTCCTCAAGTACCCTCGCCAGAGGCCTAAACCAATATCACTTAAGCACTAAAAGAACATCTCTCTCGACTTTGGATAATCTATGTGAGATAGTACAAACAGAACAACTAATCATCCATGACTGACTCTGGCTATCACTGCCAATCCTGCTTCGAAACCATCATTATCGTATGACGGCCAACCTTGCCATATGTCAAGGGCTAATGATAACCCCAGTTCTAGCATGAACTCCATATGCCCAACCTTGGCAATGTCCAACCTTGACACTAGGCCTTTCCCCAACCAGAAAGACCCAGGGTACTCGACCAACAACCGGTCTTTTGGGCCTTTCAACGATACCGATCGTACCCCTGCTTTGAGCCTGCTAGAACTTACAACAACGATGACTTCTCAGCCTTCGCATCTCTAATCGTCCAACCTTGACGATGTTTCATAGCTCAAGCAACCTTCTTGAGCAGCCATTATCCACCAACTCATGACCTTTGAGTTGTCTCCGCATTCGTTGTTCCACCTTGATCAACGAACACATTCATCACCTCGAGTCTTCCTACTTGAATCACCTCGAAGTCACGCCATCACCGAACCAAAACACATCACTGCGCTGCGCTGTGGACGTCTTCTACATTCTAGAAGAGACCGCATATTTTTCTGAGCCTTCTGCTATTTTTGGTGGAGTGGTACCGAATGTGAGATTTCTAATTTATAAACGATATGGAAAACGACGATGTATAAATTATATAGTCGATGTATGAGTTTTATAAGCGTTGTACACCTCTTGTATAAGCATTGTATAAGTTGTACGTTCGATATATAAGTTATATATGCATTGTAAAAATTATATAAGTGTTGAATAAAAGTGAAATGCTTATATATAAATATATATATATATATATGCCCCTCGTCCACAAACCATGGACGATATTTATTGGTTGTGATTGGTGTGAAAATTGATTGATAGCGAATGGTTGATTAGAATTGTTTGTGGTTGAAAAATACCCGTTTGTGGTTGAGAATTATTTGGTTGAAACCACATAGGATCAGTTTGTGGAAATGAAAAAAATATACATGCCGCCTGCGTGCGAACTAGATGCATGATTCCACATTGTCAAAAGCTGCGAGGCTTTAAGGTAGAGTGAGGAGCCGTACTAAGGGACAGTCCCGGTTTTAACTACCCTGCCATTATGATGCCGAAATTTTGAATAATATTCGTGTGTTAGAATTATTTTCATGTGCTGAAACTACATTCGTGTGTTGAATGGAAATTCACCTATTTAACGACATTCATGTTTTGCAATAAAAATCACCTTTTTATCTATATATATAAACTATAGAAAACCTTCATGTATTGAATTGAAATTCATTCGTTGAATAGAAATTCATGTGTTGAATGGTTTTCGTGTTTTAAATATAAAAATCACCTTTTTATCTATATACATAAACTATAGAAAACCTTCATGTGTTGAATAGAAATTCATTCGTTGAATAGAAATTCATGTATTGAATGGTATTCGTGTTTTAAATATAAAAATCACCTTTTTATCCATATATATAAACTATAGAAAACCTTCATGTGTTGAATTGAAATTCATTCGTTGAATAGAAATTCATGTGTTGAATGGTATTCGTGTTTTAAATATAAAAATCACCTTTTTATCTATATATATAAACTATAGAAAACCTTCATGTGTTGAATCGAAATTCATTCGTTGAATTGAAATTCATGTGTTGAATGGTATTCATATTTTGAAACAAATTGTTTTATAATAAAAATCCTATTTTTATCATCAATATGAACTACATAAAATAATCTTGTTTTGAAATAAATTGTTTTATAATAAAAATCCTATTTTTATCACCTATATTAACTATATAAAATAGTCGTGTTTTGAAATAAATCGTTTTACAATAAAAATCACATTTTTACTATATACATTAATTGTTAAAAATAGTGAAGTGTAGAAGTGAATGTATGTTGGATAAAAACATCATTTTTATGAAATGTATGAAAAGAATATAGCTTTGAAATCAAAGAATCGATATACATATATAAATAGAATTGAAATATATCGAATAACAAAGCTACAGTTCGTGTTTTGAAACCGTGATTTCAAACGATTAGTGCGGGAGATCCGACCATCGGATTTTCCCGAAACCGAAACCGTTGGGTTCGCTTTGGAAATACCTTTCCAACGACACCAACTTTGTAAAGATCCAACGGTTGGATTGTCTGGAATGTTTAATTCAAAACTGAATAAAAACAGCGCCATAATTGATTATATATATATATATAATTATATTAAATCGAATAACGACGCTGCAGTTCGTATTTTGAAATCGAAACTTCAAACGATTGTACCGGGAGATCCGACCGTCAGATTTTCCCAAAACTGGAACCGTTGGATTCGTTTTGAAAAGATCTTTCTAATGATGTAAATTTTGTGAAGATCCAACAGTTAGATTTTCAAATATGTGTAAATCAAATCTAAAGAAAAACAGCGCCACGGCCGCGTTATGGCCCGAAGCGTCGTTTGAATAAATTGGCTATTTTAAAATAAATAAAATAGCGATAAATCGTTATAAAATATTATAAACGATATGGATGTGAAATTTAGAAATTAACTGAAGGTTAGCTAAGTCGAATGGTTCCCTGGATTTTGACCTGATGTTGGTTTCGGCCTTCGGGGTTAATATTTGGGAAATCGTTCTCTTACTTATTGACGGTTAGTGACTAAGGAATTGAAATGTGCGTAAGTTGTGTTCGTGTAGCACTTGTTTATTATATACGCGAGTTGCTCAGAAAGACCGAGTTTATCCCATTCTGAATAACTGAATCGACAATAAGAAATCAAAGATGAAGACAGTGGTCGAAGACCGGAGATCTTCACCTCGTTTGGATGGTAACTGATGTCCTGATTGGGAGGCATCCCGAAATATGGATAATGAGTGGTGATCGTCCAGACGTACGTGGAGATCGATGGGTTTGCGAGGTATATAGTGCCTCCGGTTTCGTTCAGACCCAGAACGGACTTGCAAATGGACTGTGTGTCTGATATTGGAACTCATTCTGTGTGATTGATAGCCATCAGTAGCACGGCGTGAATTGCCTGTGTGGCATGCTAATATGCAATGAGCAAGGTTTCTATTGAAAAGCAAAGTCTTGTGGTGATGATCAAAGCACCGCCTGTGTGGCGTGGCTTTGTGTATAACGTGAATTCGCGGGCCTCACACCCCGGTATGAGCCAGAAACGGGAGAAGGACCTCTGGGAGGGCATGCGTTTCTTTCTAGTTTGAAGTGGCGTCAGTGGTTTTACACGCCCTGATGAGTTTGAATTATGTGGTTGTTACTATTGCGAGGCGCCTCGGTTATATCGGTTGATCAGGGACCGATGGAGTCATTCGTTGGCTCATTGACGCCCCAAAGGGCGGGGAAACGTAGTGTTCAGGCATAATAATCCACATCAGTGGACCGGCCCTGACGATCCGAATGGTTGATGCGTTCTGATCCTGAGACACGGGCTAGAGCTTCTCGAATTCGGTAAGGACTATCTTTTGCCTTGGTTCATGATGGAAATCCAACTTCCAAATACGTGACTGTGCGGTTTTGATTGTATACCTATATATGGCGACATAGTGGTATAGGGCATTAATGTCGTCTATGATTGATAGTTATGATTTGAAATTGTTTTTGAAACATATAAACACTAGTAATAATATCAAATGCTTTTGTTTATTTCGTATCAAGCATATTTTGGATGTTATAAGGTAAAAACTCTATCCTCCGGTTTGCATTGCATTGTGTGATGGGAACTGAGTCTTATAATGGCTTCATTTTTATAAAAAGCATTGCGATGTTTAAATGTATTATTTGTTTTAAAGCACTGGCGATCCAATGGAGTAAACCCGTTCCATGAAAGTGGCGTGGTCCTGTGATTAGCCATATTTCAAATATGTTAAGTAGATTTCTCATACTAGTCCCATGACTGACTCGTAGTTTGTTTCACGTTCAAACTCGGATGCCCTTTTTTCTACACGGGCAGCCTTGTATTCAGGTTTTAGATGTCTTTCTATGGACAGCTGGAGTTGAAGATGGATTCTATCATTTATCTCTTTTTATGTTGTTCAGCTCCTATTGTACATTATGTTTGTTTTCCGCTGTAGACATTTATGTATAGCTTAACTGTATTTGTACTAAGTATGATCCTGGATACTATGTAACTCTGATGATTACGTTTATCCAGTATGTTCTTTTGTTCATTATCTGGTGTATTTATTTAATTTTTCTCTGTTGTTGTCTGTTTACGTGTTATATTCCAAAGATTACCCTTGCCACCGTCAGTACGGGGTTCGGGGTCGTACCAGCAAACCTCTAATTGATTCTAACTTTGAGATTCCAGAAATATGTTTAAAATTTATATGACCGAGTCTCTTATGTCTAATCCAAGGATCATTTGTATTGGCCATAAGACATAAGTTATCGTAGAAATCTTCATATTAGTATATAGATATTTTTCTTTCTATCTTGTTCGAAAATTATTTTTGAATATTTATCTCCTATAAAGCATTTATCTTTTTCAAAATTGATTTTATAGCCTTTATAACATAGTTAGCTTATATTAGTAAGTTATGTTTTAAATTTCCAACTAATAAAACATCAGAAATAATAGGAGTTTCAGAATAACCGACATTGCCGATGCTAAACACATATCCTTTAGAGTTATCAATGAAATTGACTGTCCCTCTATCTTCATATACTAGATTATTTAGTAATTCTGGATTTCCCGTCATATGTCCTGAACAGCCACTATAGTCCTTTTTGATTTCCGCCATTTAACTATTAAGATTTGAATTTTCAATAGCCATGTAACACACCTTTTCCCTGGTAGAACAACAATTCAGTAGATAACTTGATTTTTCAGCAGAATGTAATGTAGGCTCATCTAATACTAATGCAATACATGGATTTAAACAAGTGTTATAAATTCAAAATTTTCCATTTAATAATTCCAAAATTTAGATGATGTAATTTTGAAAACCTATGCTATGATACCAATTGTAAGGGATGAGAATCAAGGATCTTAAGGCAAAATTAACACTAGAGGGATGGTGAATAGTGTTTTAAAGAACTTATATAAATCTTAACCAGTTATCAATTACACAAACTACTATATGAATCAGAGAACGAATATCACAACAGAAACAATCACAGATGCAGATATAAACAAAAGTAAAATGCAGAAAAGGAAACAATACACCGGATTTTATACTGGTTCGGATCACTCTTACGTCCAGTCCTTCACAACGCTGGATTGTGCAGAATTTCATAATATCAGTATCCAATTACAACTCCCGTAATTTCATGGCTACAAGGTTAACATCACTCTTTTTCCTTGATTTACGGGATACGAGTAACACACCCTATCATTTTCCTTGATCTTCGGGCTACAAGGAACATATCCTCACGGTTTTTTATTACCATTGCCCTAGAATCTTGAGTAGCACTTCCAAACAGAGATTATTTGATAGAGAATGAAAATAGAAGAAGAATGATATAATTTATATTTAAATCGGCAGAGTATAAGTGTAGAATCTTAGAAATTTAAGAAGAATAATGGTGGTATGTAAAGTAGGGGAAAAGGAGATGATAAGTTATGAAAAAAGTCGAAAATGAGGCCTTTATATAGTGTTCGAAGAGACACAACCATTTCTGAATTGTTTTAAAATGAAAAGACACATCTTTTTATATTTAAAAATTTGTGACAGTTATATGTCAACATGTACATATGTGAATGTTGACATATGCTATATATTTTTTAAATTTTAAATCATTTTTAAAGTATTTCAACCAATATATATTCTGGAAATTCCTGAAATAAAACTAGTTGTTTAAAATATAATTTTTCAAGCATAAAAACATAGTAAAATATAATTTAAACATATGATTTAAAAACTATATCTAAATGATATAAGACTATAAAATAAAACTATAAACATATATAATTATAAAACTTTATAATATATATAAATATAAGAAACTTAAAAGGTGTGTGTGCGTATATATATATATTTAAAATCATAAATCCTTAAAAAATCAATGTTGAGAGGAGTTTGAAATCAATTTTGAAAATAGTTTGAAATCAATTTAAAAAAGGATAATTTGAAAACATAGTTTGAGTGATATTCAGAGTTTTACATACTAACTGGACTCTATTACTCTGATAATCTTGAACTCTTGATATCTTGATACTCTTGAGTCTTGATTCCCCTTTGAAATCTTGAATCTCTAAAACTCTACAGTCTTCAATATCCATTTCCTGCATATTAATCCTTTATATATATATATATATATATTCTAGAATATATGTTCTGGATGTTAGTATATATATTTAATAATAAATAATGATAATGATTGAAACAAGGTTGTTGTCATCAAAACATCATCAATGTTTCATTTTGAACCAAGGGCTGATATAGTGCTTTCTAATTGGTTAAATGGCATGGACGGTCCAGATCTAATCCTAAATTTGGACGGCTGAGGACATCTAGCAAACCCTATAAATAGACTAGCAGAGCCTCTCTCGTTTCTTTATGTCCATTCTTTCTTTCTCCTTCTTCTTCCCTAGGCCTATCCTCAAAATTAGAAAGGGCCAATAATAAAACTTTTTACGGGGATAAAGAAGTCCTATACTTTCAAGTATTTTTTTATAAGTACTTATGGAGGCGGAGGTTCAGTGTAACACCCTGGAAATTCTGAGCCAATTTAAAATTTTTATTTTGGCGATTTTAATGGATTTTGGTTATTTAAAATGAATTAATTTAAATAATAACGACGGAAAATTTATTTTCGACGAAGTTAAAACAAATAATTTATTTTAATTATATAACGAGCCTGAAATGGCGCGATAGTTTGAAAATTCGATTTCGAATTTCAAATGAATATACAGAAATCGTTTTAAGTCGGAATTGAGTGAAACAAGAAATATTTGAATCTGTTTAATTATATCATTCTAACGAAGCCAAGAAACCGAGATTTCACTTTAGAAGTTGAAAGATATGTCCAGTTTAAAATTCAGAAAAGTCGTTGTGGAATTTATATATATTTTTATATATAAAGGCCCTTAGAAATGGAAATTTTGCAAACGACCTTCGTTTTCGATGAAACCACTTTTGTTAGATCCGGGATGTCAAATGATTGCTAGGTTTCAAAATTCGTAATTTTTAGAATCAATATGTGAGCGTGGCGAAGTTAAACGTGATTTAACCAGTTTAAGTTGAATTAAATCGACTGGAAAATGGCCACTTTTCAAATAGTCCCGGAATTTGACGAAATTAGTTTTGTTAGGACCATATCATCAATACGAAGCTAGAAATAATTTTATTGGGATTTTTAGGGTCCGTATGTGACCTCGGTGATTTAAAATGTACGTTCGAATTGAATATATATAGATTTATATTTTGATTTAAACGGAAACTGATCGTAACGGTCAAATTGGCTTACGAAACATATCCCATTGTGTTCAGAATGGGGTTAATTAGCTAGGGGCGACAGTCGTTGGGTATCGTTTGGTGTTCATATACAAAGTCAACTTTATAAGGAAAATAATTATAAAATAATTATATAATTATATATGGTCACTGTAACACCCCGTATTTCTAATAATAGTGATGTTCACAAATTAAAGAATAATTAATTACAGATGTAAGAATTAAGGAAAATGGGTCATGCCATTGTGTTCGTCTCAGAATTCTGGTTGAGATAGAGTCCGAGTTTGCGTGAATTGGACTTCGTATGAAGAAGTTATGGCCATCCGAAGTTTCAGAAAATTCAAAACAGATTCAAAAAAATTCAAATTTCGAAAATTCAGCCCAAACAGGCTGGGCGGGAAAAATTCCCGCCCAGACCAGGTCGACATGGGGGTCGATCTGCTCACCAGGTCGACATGGGTGTCGACCTGGGGGTCGACATGGGTGTCGACCTGGGGGTCGACATGGGTGTCGACCTGGGGGTCAACCTTCCCACCAGGTCAACATGGGTGTCGACCCTAGGGTCGACCTCCCTGGTCGAGCCCAGGCGACCTGGGTGCACCTGAATGGGTTTTTGGGCTGGGTTTTGGGGGCTGTGACGAAATCTGACGGCTCTAATCTATCCTAGGGTTTATCTAAAGGCCTAAAACAACTAACTACATCTATAAATGCATCCTAAGACCTAGCCTTCTCTACACACAATTCTATTCTGCTTCTTCTCTGCCTCTGTTCTAATAAAAATAAAAATGGCGTCGCTACTCTGCTGAAATCAAAACTAGAAGCTAATCAACATCAACCTAAGCAACTCAATTCAAATTAGAGATTGAAGCTTCTGCAACAATTCTGCAACAACTAAAGTTCTTTCTTTAATCCAATCAAGGCAAGTGAAGTTATTTTCCGATATAAACTTTAATCATAATTGTGACATGATTGTAAATCTGAATTTGAGATTGTGTATGTTCTGTTCAGATCTATTTTATTCTGTATCTCTTCTTCTTTCTGTTCTATAGCCAGGCTACTACGAGCCTGTGCCAATCTCCTAAGAGATTAACATACGCTAAAACATTTGGGACAATAAAATGAATAATGCATGAAATGGGCATGACCGATATGTGACTGATTTGAGGAAAGAACATAGGTTGAACTTGGAACTTAGGACATAAATCTAAGGCATATAATTGAACCTATGACTTGAGTTTGTGGCATAAAGAATATTGAACATACGACTTGAGAAGTTGGTTAGTCTGTGACTGATTTAAGAAAAAGGACATAGGTTGTAAATTAGATTTAGATCTATGCATATTCTGTGAATTGGAAGAAGAGGAACCATGGTATGTTAACATATGACTTGAGACAAAGAAAATATGGCTTAGGTATAAAGATTTACATTAAGGTAGGACATCTATTAAATGTAAATAAATACCTAATTAAGGGATCTTTGGGATATATGACATGCATAGTAATCGATGGTTATATTTGGTATATGATCATAGTGTGAATCATGACAATTATTTAGGCATGCTTAGGCCAAATTTAAAATTAGGCAGGATATGTTTGTGAAACTTTAAGGAATGATTAAATCTGTTGTATTTTCCTAATCTGCTAGTTCTGCTATATTGCTTAATCTGCTAGTTCTGTTATATTGCTTAATCTGTTAGTTCTGCTCTACTGCCTAGTCTGCTAGATCTGTTCATCTGCTAAGTCTGTTGAAAATGCCAAATCTGCTAAACTAAATCTGTTGAGATGCCTAATCTGTTATCTGCTAAATCTGCTAGTTTGCTTAATCTGCTAAGTCGCCTAAATCTGTTATCTGCTATGTCTGTTAAGTTGATATATTCAGCCTGTTATTGACATAATCTGAATTAGCTATGAATAATTGACATGTATAGTAGGCGTGGGCACAAATGGTAAAATATTAATTAATTGGCCGCAAAGATAAACATGGCTAACTCGAGGTTAGAATGAGTTTGCGGCGTAATTCTGCCCGGAACCGCCCAACATATCCAGTGGCCGCAAACAATAGGTTCTAATGTGAGAAGTTAGTCATAACGTGCTTGTAACCCGAGGTTAGAATCAGTTTGCGACAGAAACCTGCCCGGAACCAACCGGCCTAACCAGTAGCCGCAAACTGTCAGTCTAATGTGAGAGGTCTGGGCATTAATATTTGATTAATGAAAATCTGAGATAAATATAATGTGTTGGGCGGATAGGGTTAAACTCACTAGACTGATGAATTTAATAAATCTGTTTCGTGAATCTGTAGGCGCAATTACAAAGTTAGACAAATCTGTAAGTCTGTTAATCTGTAACTAGTTAATCTGTAAGTCTGTTAATCTGAAATCAGCTAATCTGTAAGTCTGTTAATCTGTATATCTGATCTGTTAGTCTGAAAACTTATCTGTGAACTAGTTGATCTGAATTATGTATGTCTGAACTTGTAAACAAGTTAATCTGAAATCTGTTAGTCTGGGGACACAAGGTTAGGAGGGGAATTACTTGTGTCATCTGTTGTTTGGGGCCCATATTAGTCAGTAACCCTTTCTGGTATCAAAACTTTGACCCAACAGTAGGTAGGGTCCGGGCACGCTTACCGAACTAATTATAAGTCGTTCATTCTAATAATGGCGAAGGATGTTGATGGTGCGTTCCAACCGGGTCATGTGCGTGCATGGATCTCGGTCTGTCTCTGAGGATGTAAGACGCCGTGACATCTGTAAATAGGTATGTGCCAATTGGTTGTCACTTTAGGGAGTGATACACCCTACTGTGGGGCCGACACAGGATATTTATGTATTAGGGAGTCGATCGCTTGGGGTAGGGTTTTAGGGTACACTTAGTTCTGTCTGTTTCTGTTGGTACCGTCTGTTTCTGTTGGGTGGTAACACATGTCAGTTTCTGCGTGGTACCGTCTGTTCGGGTGGTAAATGCCCATTACTAGTGTACACCTAATTCTACATTCTGTTTCCGTAGGGATTAATCTGTTTCTGCTTCTGTCTGTTTCTAATCGGGTAGTAAAGGCCCATTATTATCATTCTGTTTCTGTTAAATTATTCTGTACCCGTTTTTGTTTCAGTTTAGACATTAGGGTGACACCTAATTCGGTTATACTAGTATTAGTGCAGAGAGTTGTAAAATAATAGCTTATATCATTCTGTTCTTCTGTTATATCTGCTACATCTGTTACAGTTATCTCTTATCCAGTTTTATTTTCATGTCATGTTATTATTATCTGTTCATAACTGAAAATCACTGGACTTGCCAGACTTTTGTCTGACCCTTGTTGTTTCGCCTCCTTTCTTCCGTTCCCTCCCCCCCCCCCTAGGTTTTGTAGAAGGGAATACTCTAGCTTGATCCAGATTTCTTCCGCTTGAAGTGCTCAAAGTATGGCTTGTCTTCTTCTGTGGGGATTATGATTTTATACTATGCATTCTTAAGGCTTTCGTACAAGACTGATATTTTGTACTTGAATTCAGATATTGTGATTTGAAAGGATGTATCCAAGCTTATTTCGGTTTCTGTTGTAATAAAGTTATCAATTTTTCAAGTATTGTTTTATCTGTCTTGTAAGTTTCTGTTCTGTTTACTAAAATGCTCCACCAAAGTTAAGGCATTCCCTTTGTGAGTGACCTTAACGGAGGTGGGGTGTTACAATCACACCTTCTACTCTCTCTCCTCTCAGAACCATCGTGGAAAAATAAAAATAAAAAAAATGGAAAATGAAAAAAGACCAAGTCGTGACCTACCCTAACCCGTCGCCTCCTCCGTTCAGTGGAGCGTCGCCTCACCGGGCCCCCCAGCCACCGCTCCATTGATCTGATCCCTCCCCTCTCAGCTACTCCTTCCCTTCCTCCTTCCTCCAGCTCCACACCGAAACCCCCAAAACTACGCCGCAAAAATAATTAACCACCGCCGCGCCTGTGGCCTGCCACCACCGCAGAACGGCCTGCCGCCCCTCCACGACCTCCGACGCGATATTCTTCCCCCCCCCCCCCCAATCCAGCGTAAAACACTGTGAGTATGTTTTTATTTATTTATTTTATTTTTATCTATTTTTCTGATTTTATAAATAAAATAAAAAGAGAGAACATTAACATAACATAAAGTTTAGACTTTTTATTTATGATAAAGTTGTGATTTTTAAAACTATAAGGGTTAGGTTTTTAAATAGGAAAAGATATGATTTTAGTTATGGGAATAACACTACAAAGATCGGATTTTTACATGTGATGTTAGCAAACAAAGGTCGGATTTTTAAATATGATATTAGCAAAGGAAGTTTGGATTTTTAATAAAGTAGTGTATATAAAAAGATTCAATTTTTATTGTCGAAATGGAAAGGTTAAAAATATAATTTTTATATTATATAAAGGTTAAAAATATAATTCTTATATTATAGAAAGGTTAAAAATATAATTGTTATATAGAGAATGACGAGAGAAAAATATGATTTTTATAGGGTAGTGAAGATAAAAATTCGACTTTTATATAGGAAGTAGTGTTGTTAAAAATATAATTTTTAACACAAACAGTGTTGAACAGGTCTCGTTAGAAGCGAAGTGAAGATTTCCTACATATGAATAGTCGCGGTGAATTGGTTTATGTAACGACCCTGAATTTTGGGGACAAGTTAAAATTTATTTTGAGTGATTTTAAATGAGTTTTGATATTTAAAATAATCTATTTTAAATAATAAGGATCACAAATTTGGTTCAAATCGAAGTTAGAATGAATAAATTAATTTTAAATATAAAAAGAGCTAGAAATGGCGCGGTAGTTTGAAAAGTCAAACTTGAACTTTGACTAGCCATACAAGATGCAAAATTTAACGGATTTTAGTAAAACCAAAAATATTAGAATCTATTTAAAAATATCTTTTCAACGAATCCGAAAAATCGAAATTTCATAGCGGAAATCAAAAGTTATGGCTAATTCAATTTTTAGAAAGGTCGGTGGGTAATTTGCATAGGACAAAAATGCTACTTTTCACATATGTAGGAATTTAAACTCGAAACCACTTCCATTGGTTTCAGAATGATGTTTCTGCATTGAAAAACAGTAAACACTTATATGTTTCGAGTTTCAGAAAATATTTGTTTAAAAATGTATTTTTAATATTAAAAATATTCGCCTTGAAAATAGCCATTTTTCAAAAAGTCTCAGAATTGAACGAAATAAATTTTGTTGGGTTCGTATCATCAAAACAAAGCTAAAAATGATTTTTTGGTAATTTTTAGAATTAATATATAATTATAATTGATTTTTCAGTGTAAACGGGCAAATTTTTGACTTTAAAATTCATTAAAAAATTCAAACGGGCCCAGAATTGAACGAAATTAATTTTCATAGGTCCACAGCAGCAAAACATAGCTAAATATATTTTTCGAGGATTTTTGAAGTTAATTGGTGACCTGGGTGAATTTCTACGTACGTTTGAATTTAAAATAATGATTTATATTTAAAACTGAAAAACGAAGGCCAAGACGATCTCGTGGGCTGATGAAACATATCCAGATGAGTTCGGAACGGGGGCTAAATGGTATGAACGATAGTAAGCAGGCTTGAATCGGAGTTCGGACCAAAACGGGCTTAAGCGGGCCAATTAAATAATGATTAGTTTAACCTAATATTTTAATATAAAAACACTATTCACGTCCATCTTCTTCCTCTTTGCTGAGCCGCACAAACCTATCATGGCTGAAAACTTCAAACCCTCATAACTCCTTCATTTCTCAACGAAAATTTGCGTGTGAGTACACGTTTCGAAGCTCTCGCCGAGCTCTTCGATCTCCGACAAGTCCCGTCCCTTTCCGTCGCCTGTGCCGCCCGCCCCGAGCCCGAGAAGCTCCGCCGGTCGCAGCCACGCCGGGCCCACCACGCTTGACCGAGCTCCACCCCCTTCTGGCCGTGCAAAGATCTCTCCAAGGCGGTCATTCTCCAAAAAACCGCACCCAAAACCGTTCAGTAAATCAAAAGTTATCGCGATTTGAAGTTTTGAACAAATTCTGAAATAGAGGTATGCTTCAGATTTTGTCACGCTTTTAAGCGTGGCAGAAGCAGTTGTTAAAAGTCTGTTTGATTTAAAACATCAATAACTTATGCATATGAACACCGATTCTGAAAATTTCAGATCCGATGGAACCGTGACTTCGAATACAACTTTAATACAGAGCAATTGGGAACAAACTCTAATCTAATTGAGGTGAGAATCCTATTTATTTTATTTAAGTAATTATGTTTTAATTATGGATGTTCGCATTCATAATCATATATGTATGTGAATCTGCTATGACTTAATCTGTATGCGTATGCTAGGACAAAACCCACGGTATGTTGAGATGTTACAATACAAAATTAAATAAATTAAAATCGTTCATGTATGTTGTGTGACATGTTGATTTGTCAAAATTAAATAAATTAAAATCGTTCATGTATGTTGTGTGACATGTTGATTTGTCAAAATTAAATAAATTAAAATCGTTCATGTATGTTGTGTGACATGTTGATTTGTCAAAATTAAATAAATTAAAATCGTTCATGTATGTTGTGTGACATGTTGATTTGTCAAAATTAAATAAATTAAAATCGTTCATGTATGTTGTGTGACATGTTGATTTGTCAAAATTAAATATATTAAAATCGTTCATGTATGTTGTGTGACATGTTGATATGTAAAAATTAAATATACTAAAATCGTTCATGTATGTTGTGTGACATGTTTATATGTTAAAATTTAATATATCAAAATTGTTCATTGTATGTTATATTAACATTTTTATATATTAAAAATAGAAAATGTTGGAAATGTTCATCGTAGGATAAAATTGACATTTTTTGTCAATATTAAAATAAGAAATTGTTCATGTATGTTGTAAAGTGACATTTTTGTCAATATTAAAATAAGAAATGGTTCATGTATGTTGTAAAGTGACATTTTTGTCAATATCAAAATAAGAAAATGAACACCGTATGTAAAATTGACACTTTTGTCAATATTAAAAATAAGAAAATTAGCACCGTATGTTGAATGAACAAATTTGTGTTATAATAGAATACAAGCACCGTATGTTGAATGAACAAATTTGTGTATTTATAAAATAGAATTGGTCGCTATATGTAATGAACTAATATTTTGTTCATTAGTAACAATAAGCAAGCACCGTATGTTGAATGAATATATTTTGTTCATTATCAAAGAAGAAAGCATCGTATGTTAATGAACTATATTTTGTTCATTATTAAAAATAAAAATAGCATAGTATGTTAATGAACTATATTTTGTCCATTATATAAAATAGAAGATGGCACTATATAAAAATAGCATATTTGTCATGTTGTCAAAATAGAAAAAGTGCATTGTATGCATAGCATATTATTTTTGTCAAAATAGAAAAAGTGCATTGTATGCATAGCATATTATTTTTGTCAAAATAGAAAAAGTGCATTGTATGCATAGCATATTATTTTTGTCAAAATAGAAAAAGTGCATTGTATGCATAGCATATTATTTTTGTCAAAATAGAAAAAGTGCATTGTATGCATAGCATATTATTTTTGTCAAAATAGAAAAAGTGCATTGTATGCATAGCATATTATTTTTGTCAAAATAGAAAAAGTGCATTGTATGCATAGCATATTATTTTTGTCAAAATAGAAAAAGTACATTGTATGCATAGCATATTATTTTTGTCAAAATAGAAAAAGTGCATTGTATGCATAGCATATTATTTTTGTCAAAATAGAAAAAGTACATTGTATGCATAGCATATTATTTTTGTCAAAATAGAAAAAGTACATTGTATGCATAGCATATTATTTTTGTCAAAATAGAAAAAGTGCATTGTATGCATAGCATATTATTTTTGTCAAAATAGAAAAAGTGCATTGTATGCATAGCATATTATTTTTGTCAAAATAGAAAAAGTACATTGTATGCATAGCATATTATTTTTGTCAAAATAGAAAAAGTGCATTGTATGCATAGCATATTATTTTTGTCAAAATAGAAAAAGTACATTGTATGCATAGCATATTATTTTTGTCAAAATAGAAAAAGTACATTGTATGCATAGCATATTATTTTTGTCAAAATAGAAAAAGTGCATTGTATGCATAGCATATTATTTTTGTCAAAATAGAAAAAGTACATTGTATGCATAGCATATTATTTTTGTCAAAATAGAAAAAGTACATTGTATGCATAGCATATTATTTTTGTCAAAATAGAAAAAGTACATTGTATGCATAGCATATTATTTTTGTCAAAATAGAAAAAGTGCATTGTATGCATAGCATATTATTTTTGTCAAAATAGAAAAAGTACATTGTATGCATAGCATATTATTTTTGTCAAAATAGAAAAAGTGCATTGTATGCATAGCATATTATTTTTGTCAAAATAGAAAAAGTACATTGTATGCATAGCATATTATTTTTGTCAAAATAGAAAAAGTGCATTGTATGCATAGCATATTATTTTTGTCAAAATAGAAAAAGTGCATTGTATGCATAGCATATTATTTTTGTCAAAATAGAAAAAGTACATTGTATGCATAGCATATTATTTTTGTCAAAATAGAAAAAGTGCATTTTATGCATTGCATATTATTTTTGTCAAAATAGAAAAAGTGCATTTTATGCATTGCATATTATTTTTGTCAAAATAAAAAAAGTGCGTTTTATGCATTGCATATTATTTTTGTCAAAATAGAAAAAGTGCGTTTTATGCATTGCATATTATTTTTGTTATAAAATAGAAAAAAATGCATTGTATGCATAGCATATTATTTTTGTCAAAATAGAAGAAAAAAATGCATTGTATGCAAATAATATTTTGTCAAGTTAGAACGTTATATAGAAGTGCATTGTATGAATATAATATTTTGTCATGTTAGAAATAGAAATGCATTGCATAACATATTATTTTGTCATGTTAGAGAAATAGAAATGCATTGTATGAAACTATTATTTTGTTACGTTAGAAAATAATAAATGCATTGTAGGTAAAAGAATATTTTTGTTATGTTAAAATAAGACATGCATTGTATGGAAAATAATATTTTGTCATGTCAACAATATAGAAAATGCATGTCATGTAAATATACATTATTTATAATGTTTATTAAAAGAGAATTTGTATTGTAAGATAATAAGCATTATTTATAATGTAAATAAAAAAGAGAATTCACCCCGTAGGAAGAATTAACATTTATTTTATGTTAAATAAGAGAGATGAAACTATGTGCAGGAATTAACATTATTTTAATGTTGAAAAAAAAAAATGAAACTGTATGTAAGAATTAACATTATTTTTAATGTTAAATAAAAAGAAATGAAATGGAGGAAAAGATTTACATTATTTATAATGTATAAAGAGAGTTTACACCATGGAAAAATGTTCATTGTTCATAATGAAATAGGGAAAAGAAATAATGGGAATGAAGTTTTATAATTTACATTTTTAAATGTGAATTATAAAGTATAAAATGAAAATAAAATAAAAAGAACAATTCACCGCCTAATTATGAAATACATTTTCATGTAAGTTAAAGAAGTTAAAGGATAAAGAAAAGACAGATGTAAGTAAGGACGATGAGTTAAACGAGCTAATGTATATATATATATTTATATATATATTTATATATATATATAGTTAAAATATAACGAATCGAACGCAGTAGTTCGCGTTTTGAAATCGAACTTTTAAACGAATATACCGGAAGATCCGACCGTCGGATTTTCCCAAAACTGAAACCGTTAGGACCGTCTTAGAAAAATCTTTCCAACGATATATGCTACGCTAAAATCCAACGGTTAGATTTTGAGGAAAGTGAATAACAAAATTGATTGAAAACAGCGCCAAGGTCGCCCTTGACCTGAAGCGTCGTTAAATAAGGAAATTAATTATATTAAAATAATTAAGGCAAGAATTAATCGTTATAAAATAAAATAACGATATGAAATATGTTTTTCTCAAAATATATGAATGCGAGATTATTTGGAAAGTCCGGGTTAATCCCATTCCAAATGATCGTACGATTCCAAGAATTCAAGTATGAAGACGGCGCATGAAGACCGTAAATCTCCCCTCGAATGGACAACGATCAAGACTCTGAATTGGTTTGCTCCCAATTCAAGGGTCGGGGTAATTGCCCAAACGTACGTGTTGATTTCACGGGTTTGACCCTAGTTCAGACCTAGAGCATGGGTATAAATGGATAGTGTGTCTGACATCGTACCCCACAAAATATTATGTTGTTGATTTTCAGTTAATATATAAACGATTGGTGGTAGAGAATTTATTCTCTACTTAACACCCGTTTATATAGTGACGGGCGATCAATAGTACGGTATGGAGTGACGGTGTGGCATACTAAGATGCAATGATCAGGGTTTCTTGTTGAAAAGCAGAACCTTGTGGTATGAAGAACATGACTTCACGAGCCTCACAAACCGGTAGAGTCTAAAAAGGGGGAAGGGAACGCAGGGAAAGTAGCACGTTTCTTTCTAGTTAGTAGTCATTTTACTTTTGGAGGATGATGAAATGAGGCGCCTCGGATAGGTCCTATAGGACCGGGGAACGTGTGCTTAGGAATTGCCAATCCTCTAAGCTGTATGTGAGGACCGGCCCTGCAGGATCCAAGGGTTAACTGCGGGTAATCCTGAGACGTTAACTAGAGCGTCTCGAATCGGTAAGGAGTCCTCCCTAGCCTGGACTCATGATGGAAACCCAAATTTCCAATACGACCCCGACGGATTTGATTGTATTACTAGTATTGGAGGCATAATATATGGTACCTATGCTTCCTAGGATTAATACATTGCTTTGAATTGTTTTAAAACATATACACTAATAATAGTATTAGTTACGTATTTGGCGTATTTAGCATGTTTAACCACCATAAGGTAAAACTCTATCCTCTTGGTGTGCGTTGCATTGTGTGATGGGACCTGAGTCTTATGGTGGTTCCATTTTTCAAAAGACATTGCGTTGTTGACGACTTATTTAATCATTTATTATGACACTTTAAATTATGCACAGCAGTCCCTTAGAGTAAACCCGTTCCGCGTTTGGCGGCGTGGTCTTTTGGATTTGCCTTATTTTTATTAGGATAAGTTATTTAAGAATTCTCACACCAGTCCCACGACTGACCCATAGTTTGTTTCACCTTTTTGCAAACTTGGGTGCCCTCTCTTCTACACGGGCAGCCAAGTAGACAGGTTCATTCTTTGCTTGGAGTTTTCTTTGAAGCTGCTTATTTTCTCTCTCTTGGATTCTGCGTGGGAGAAGAGGTGATGGCTTGGAGCTTGAAGACTTTTTGTTTCTGTTGGCATCTTTTCTTTTCTTTTTAGACATCAAACTTATTTCTTTTCTGCAAACTTGTTGTAATAATCTTAGTTCTGTGACTGTGGAATTTCTGTGATTGATGACATTATATTTTTCCGCTGCCATAATGTTATTACTCTATGAATCTCCTTTGCTATATTGTATCTGTGTTCTGTTTTATTGTAGCTATGTTGTTGTAACGACCCGGGAAAAAGCGACCTTGGTTATCCGATATATAACACCTATCGAACAATCAAAAGTCGAAATTACCGGATAGTCCAAGAAAGAAATTAGAGGGTGAGGATAGATAAGATAGAAAATTAGAACAGAAGAAGAAGAAGAACACAACAACATCAGAGTAACACGAATCTCACAGCGGAACGAATAAAATATAATAGACAACATATCTTGAAATCAAAGTAGTATATGTATATCATACCATTATCAGAGTACAACACTTTCATCACAGCGGAATAATCAATAGCTAGAAAAATCTTGAAGCCTCCTGCTCCAAGCTCTTCAAGCATACCTGTAAATCCTGACTACTTGACTGCCCGTACAAATTTGGGCACCCAAGAGTTTAGGGAAAACAAAACAAAATAAAACTCTGGGTCAGTCATGGGACTGGTGTGAGTAAACTCCAATCATTTGGTTTAACTTTTCAAAATCCTTTTCAAAAGAAAAGATAATCGTAAGACCAATCCACTCATAAATACGGATGGCTTTTACCTTACGATAACCCAAAACACTTTGGAAATCATATATTATCTGATATTATAATAATGTCTAATCACAAGTAATTAAAATCTAGTAGAACGCTTGCATCTCACGCTCTACATATATAATATACAATCAAACTCGCAGGCACTTATTGGAGATTGGATTCCAACTTGACAAGGTATGGGACCACCTTCCGAACGTGTATCTCTAGAGGCAAATACACTGGGTTCAACAAGAACATCTTGCAACCCGGCCCACACATGACCGACCACTCATTTCGCTTGAGTGTATCGAATGTATATCACCAACGGTTGGGATCAGCAACCGTCTCCCGATAAGGGACAGCATCGATAGATTTAAGAACAAAAGGAATTTCTCTAGATAGGTGATCATACATCCTAATGGGTGCGACCCACATAGCCATGTTGCCTGCCCGATTTTTGTCATTTCCCGGTGGATGAGGCTTGAGGTCATAACGTATCTTTTGACAGATCCCACCTCCATTACTTTGAATACCACATCGTCATACTCGCCAAATCACAAATTGATTTCACCAAAAATACCACGGGTATACAGCTAAGAGAAACGAATTCCTCCGCCACCAAACGTAAGTACGTTTGAAGAGATCAACTTACGCGATCCTTTGAATATACTCTGTCAGACATTCGTCCATTCACGTTTGTCCTGGGACTGGACAAACCGAAGGCACTATTCTGTAAATAGGATAGCCCTTGCATAACTCCGTCTTCAATATATTCAGCATACTTGATTCGCAACGCTTATGCCAATACGGAGTGGTTCTCTGGATAATAATTCGACCGGTCTCTCCATATTAACAACGTTAAAATGGTCAAAACTTTGATAGTCGGTGATTTAACTATCAATTAAAAACATGTCGGTGTGCAAACAACGATATTATTTCCAGATGGAAATTCTATCGATCAATCATCATTCATCATCAAATTATCATAAATTTACCCTTTTCCTTATTCTTGTTTTCCTATATTTCTTATTTACTATATTTAGAAAATATACGTTATTAACAATGGAAAACAATTCCATTTCTCATTTTCTATATTCAGAAAACATTTCTGATTTTCATTTGGAAGACATTTCCAAATCTCCTTCATTGGGTTCAAACATGTTTAAACTGATGTTTGAATAAACATCGCTATGCCAACACCAACCATTTCGCTCATTAACTAAATTCACTTAACCCCTTTCACTCTCGAACCTTATCCACTTCTTAGTTAAAAACGAAGTCAATCAAGTTGGGGTATAATTACCTCTCAGACCTTAACTGAACAACATTTCTAACTTCGAAATAGACAAAGTTCAAACTTCACTCTTTAAGAAACTTCCTTGCGAACTCTCGGATTCTATTTATGAATCCACTTCCTTTACTGAATCATTTGATTATAACTGTAAATGTTATAATTCCATGCTTTCAAAATATGTTAACTTAAATATATTTCCATATCTTAATTTGAATAAATAAACAACCAACTACTTTATTAACAGATAATTAAAACTTGATTTGAAATGGAAAGTAAACATTACTTCCCTTGATTCGATATAATCGAATTTCCATGTATGATTCACTCTCGAATAATCACTATCCGATAATTCTCTTTCGAATAAACTATATTCGATTCCCCTGTTCGAATAACTAATATTCGATAATCCTTTTCTTCGAATAACTAATATTCGAAAATCTCACTTCGAATAAACCATATTCAATAATTCTCTCCTTCGAATAACTATATTCGATTTAACACACTTCGAACGAACTATATTCGATTACTCTTCTCGAATAAACTATATTCGATAAATCTACTTCGAATAGGTGATATTCGATTAATTCCCTTTTTGACTAACCCTACTTAATTTACTAATACTCGACTAACTCGACTTAATTAACTTCTATTGATTAATTACTATTTGATTTAACACCATTTGCTTGACTCTAGATCGCAGCGATCACAATGGTTACGCCTGATTCCCTCAGGAAACATCCGACCGCCGTAGGCTATCTGCAGCCCTGCGAATTACGCTAGCAGTCGTGCTAAATGGAAATTCATCCTTAAATAACTTTGTCTATTTTTAACTCTATCTCGAATAATTAGATTCGATCAATTCTAATTGAATAACTGATATTCAATTAACCCTTATTCGATTACTATATTTGAATAACTCTAGTTCGATTTGACTCAAAACGATTAACTCTAACTGATTAACTCTAACTGGTTAATTCTAACTGAATAACTCTAACTGGATAACTCTAACTGAATAACTCTAACTGGTTAACTCTAACTAACTAACTCTAACTGTTTAACTTTACGGTTTAACTCTGACAGTTTAACTTCAACGGTTTAACTCTAACAGTTTAACTCCAACTGTTTAACTCTAACAGTTTAACTCCAACGGTTTAACTCTAGTTGATTAACTCTTTTGAATTAATCACTTTGACTTTTCTCTTTTGAATAATTCCTTTGGAATAATTCCTTTGAATTACTTCCCTTGAATAGATTCTTTTTCTATTCGTTTACTCAACAAATAACTATTCTCTTTTCGCTTCTATTTATTTAACAAATAAATATTCCCTTTAACTTTTCTATTTATTCAACAAATAAATATTTCTTTTAACTTTTCTATTTATTTAACAAATAAGTACTTCTGTCAACTTTTCTTTATTCCCTACATGAATATTCCCTTTTCAATTCCATTTGTAAATACTTTTACGAATGTTTCCCTTTTTATTTCTATTTGTAATCATTTCACAAATATTTCCCTTCTATTTGATTTCACCAATATTTTCCCTTCTGTTTGATTTCACCAATATTTGTTTTTAAACAAATGCTTTGATTCTATAATCATTTTCTCTCATGAAATTCTCTTCCTTTTATATATAAAATCTATTGATTTTATATAAATAATTTATTTTCAAAATAAACTTTGAAAATCCCTTTTCACTTTCTAGTATCACTTATGGTATAAAAATACCAAATCTAAAGGTCCAATCGTCATCCAAACACATAGGTTCAACAACAGATGATATAACACATCATATATCAGAATATATGAAAAACGGTAAATAAATGTTGAGGAATCCAGTTGGATTCCTCCAACCTATTTCCCTGCATCCACAGATGTTACACAATATAATTCACATCAATTTCATTTCAATATGAGGTATTCTGATAAACAAAATCAACATCGGTTAACGATATATATAACTATATCGGTATTTTCAACCAACTGACTAGTAGTTCAACCAAACAATCAACACTCAGCAATTCAACCAATAATTATCAGTTCTAAAAATACTTTATAAAAATATAAAGTGCTCAGAGTTAGTGAGATTTACTCACCTTGGACGGTTTATCGTTGAATAACGATAATTGGTCATTGATTTGGTTCAGACGTTAAATTTCACCATAAATCCAAACGAGCTCCAATCCACTTGCGGTCAGTTCCATTGCGTAGTGCTCGTCCATACGATCCCAACGGATCCTGTTTCGTTAAATTTCGTTAATGTATGCAAAAGTTATGCTATTTACAATATCTACCTAATTTAAATGAATATTAAATTATTTTAATTAATTAAATTATTTTTATCTTAATTAATTTCTAATTGCATTATTAGCCAAATTACCTTCCCTGCCCTTCTAAAAAATCCTACTTTCCCATCTCTAGCCATATCCAATTTTTTTTAAAATTGAAAAACCATTTTAATATTAATTTAATTTAATTTTCAAATAAAATATTTAAAAATATTCATTTAATTATAACTTAAAAATTTTAACTCGGATCAAAAATCTGCTTCTACTCATTTTAAAGTATTTTTCGATAAGAATCCAACGGTCCTTGTTTCGTGGAAATCCGACTTGTTTTGAAAAAGTTATAAGCTTTTAAAGTTTATGGTTAAAAATTACGAAAATGCCCCTGGTCTATTTTAAATTCAAATTAAATTCAAATTAAATTTTAAATTTAAATTTAAATAAATCATCCCATCCGTCGGATCAGTTAGGGATAGCCAGGGAGAGCAGGAAACTATATTTTCCAAACTCAAGCCTTAGACACTATCCTCTCTGTCACCCTTAGAATGTTCTGATATTTATTTTTACAAATTCTATTTTAATTATAATATATATATATATATATATATATATTACACAAATAAATAAATAAATAAATATTATTTAAAAACTTACCCCGCGAAGCCCAAGCCTCTGCCTAAGAGTCCCTAGCTCCCCGTCTTGCCCTCCTTTCTCCCTTCCTTCCATTTTCCCTATTTCCTAATATTTTATTATTATTTCTGCCATTGCCAAAGCTTGAAAGAGGAGGAGGAGGAGTGAGTTTAAAATGAAGGGGGGGGGGCTATTTATAGCCGAAGGAGTCACATGGATTGCTGAGGTGGCGCGAATCCAACGGTCGAAAATGGATGGCTAGGATTAATCCTTAAATTTATTAAATTATAAATAAATTTAATAATTTATGAATAGTAAAGTGTATTTTCTCAACCCTATTCGGACGTTAATTTGACTTACTTATTGATACCTTATCCAAAATCTTTTTCAACCATGTTGTTCAATTTTTCTTGCTCTTCAATAATATATAAAGATATTTAAATTTTGAATTCGTTTGAACTTTCAAATAATTTAAATTCAAATTCAAAATAGTGTTTTGTGTTAGTTTCAACACCTTCCGGTCTCATGTTGGAGTATCAAACGATAACGGTTTTCAGAAATTCTTCCACCATCTGGTCCGGTTTTTAACGTACTTCAATCCTATGTATTCAAATCAAAAATCGGAGTTCGTTTAGATTTTCAAATAATTTATTTAAATTTTGTTTCCTTAATAACTTTCTATATCCGTTATAGGATTTTCCCAGATTTCATATATAGTTAATATCCTATGTTCAGAATTTTCCTGGATAGGTCTCAGGTTCCAGTTTTGCTGTTAGCATTAGCAAATTCAAATTACCGTCAAAATTTAGTTCAAATTTTGGCCTTTTATTTTTTCTTTTCCACATACGGATACCATTTTTGACGTAACTTGGTTGGTTACCTAATTTCATCATTTCGGATTTAATGAAACTGATTTCATCGAAATCCGAGTTTGTTAGCTACTACTTCCTTTGTAAACGTACTATTTTAAATTAAAAATTTATCCTTTTATACCGCCAGTTCACATTATATTGCAGATCCACTAAATTTCTACCATTTCGGAATAAAATAAAATATTTAAATTAAACCATATAAAATTCCAAAACAATAAAAAAACATTTTTAAATAATAACTAAATGGTCAAAAAAATCTGGACCGTTACAGTTGTATTCCAAAAATGATTTCTCCGGCTTTCACTCGTGGAAGTTTGGGGTCGTCACAGTTGGTATCAGAGCTTTGGTTTACAAAGCGGAGTACAACATATCTATAATAATTCGTTTACGTAGAATCACTATATTCTATGGCGAACAGTTTATGAGATACATAATAGCCAGTCACTTTATCGTCATCTTTTCATTCATCCTTCGATCTTTTAGAATCACCTTTTCTGTTGTTTTGACTCTTTCCTTGATCATACGTTCGAAGAAGACTAAGAGAAGTGGCGATGCTCAATTGGCACATGTTTACGAAGGAGCGAAAGGACCAACTTCTTCGGTAGAAAGCCTGATGTTATAGACGGTACCATCTCTGTTAAAAACATTCTCCGTGTTTATTCTTCCTCTTTTCCTCTTCTATTTTTCTTTTTCCTTTTCGGGGACGAAAAGTTTTTAAGTGGGGGAGACTGTAACGACCCTGAATTTTGGGGACAAGTTAAAATTTATTTTGAGTGATTTTAAATGAGTTTTGATATTTAAAATAATCTATTTTAAATAATAAGGATCACAAATTTGGTTCAAATCGAAGTTAGAATGAATAAATTAATTTTAAATATAAAAAGAGCTAGAAATGGCGCGGTAGTTTGAAAAGTCAAACTTGAACTTTGACTAGCCATACAAGATGCAAAATTTAACGGATTTTAGTAAAACCAAAAATATTAGAATCTATTTAAAAATATCTTTTCAACGAATCCGAAAAATCGAAATTTCATAGCGGAAATCAAAAGTTATGGCTAATTCAATTTTTAGAAAGGTCGGTGGGTAATTTGCATAGGACAAAAATGCTACTTTTCACATATGTAGGAATTTGAACTCGAAACCACTTCCATTGGTTTCAGAATGATGTTTCTGCATTGAAAAACAGTAAACACTTATATGTTTCGAGTTTCAGAAAATATTTGTTTAAAAATGTATTTTTAATATTAAAAATATTCGCCTTGAAAATAGCCATTTTTCAAAAAGTCTCAGAATCGAACGAAATAAATTTTGTTGGGTTCGTATCATCAAAACAAAGCTAAAAATGATTTTTTGGTAATTTTTAGAATTAATATATAATTATAATTGATTTTTCAGTGTAAACGGGCAAATTTTTGACTTTAAAATTCATTAAAAAATTCAAACGGGCCCAGAATTGAACGAAATTAATTTTCATAGGTCCACAGCAGCAAAACATAGCTAAATATATTTTTCGAGGATTTTTGAAGTTAATTGGTGACCTGGGTGAATTTCTACGTACGTTTGAATTTAAAATAATGATTTATATTTAAAACTGAAAAACGAAGGCCAAGACGATCTCGTGGGCTGATGAAACATATCCAGATGAGTTCGGAACGGGGGCTAAATGGTATGAACGACAGTAAGCAGGCTTGAATCGGAGTTCGGACCAAAACGGGCTTAAGCGGGCCAATTAAATAATGATTAGTTTAACCTAATATTTTAATATAAAAACACTATTCACGTCCATCTTCTTCCTCTTTGCTGAGCCGCACAAACCTATCATGGCTGAAAACTTCAAACCCTCATAACTCCTTCATTTCTCAACGAAAATTTGCGTGTGAGTACACGTTTCGAAGCTCTCGCCGAGCTCTTCGATCTCCGACAAGTCCCGTCCCTTTCCGTCGCCTGTGCCGCCCGCCCCGAGCCCGAGAAGCTCCGCCGGTCGCAGCCACGCCGGGCCCACCACGCTCGACCGAGCTCCACCCCCTTCTGGCCGTGCAAAGATCTCTCCAAGGCGGTCATTCTCCAAAAAACCGCACCCAAAACCGTTCAGTAAATCAAAAGTTATCGCGATTTGAAGTTTTGAACAAATTCTGAAATTGAGGTATGCTTCAGATTTTGTCACGCTTTTAAGCGTGGCAGAAGCAGTTGTTAAAAGTCTGTTTGATTTAAAACATCAATAACTTATGCATATGAACACCGATTCTGAAAATTTCAGATCCGATGGAACCGTGACTTCGAATACAACTTTAATACAGAGCAATTGGGAACAAACTCTAATCTAATTGAGGTGAGAATCCTATTTATTTTATTTAAGTAATTATGTTTTAATTATGGATGTTCGCATTCATAATCATATATGTATGTGAATCTGCTATGACTTAATCTGTATGCGTATGCTAGGACAAAACCCACGGTATGTTGAGATGTTACAATACAAAATTAAATAAATTAAAATCGTTCATGTATGTTGTGTGACATGTTGATTTGTCAAAATTAAATAAATTAAAATCGTTCATGTATGTTGTGTGACATGTTGATTTGTCAAAATTAAATAAATTAAAATCGTTCATGTATGTTGTGTGACATGTTGATTTGTCAAAATTAAATAAATTAAAATCGTTCATGTATGTTGTGTGACATGTTGATTTGTCAAAATTAAATAAATTAAAATCGTTCATGTATGTTGTGTGACATGTTGATTTGTCAAAATTAAATATATTAAAATCGTTCATGTATGTTGTGTGACATGTTGATATGTAAAAATTAAATATACTAAAATCGTTCATGTATGTTGTGTGACATGTTTATATGTTAAAATTTAATATATCAAAATTGTTCATTGTATGTTATATTAACATTTTTATATATTAAAAATAGAAAATGTTGGAAATGTTCATCGTAGGATAAAATTGACATTTTTTGTCAATATTAAAATAAGAAATTGTTCATGTATGTTGTAAAGTGACATTTTTGTCAATATTAAAATAAGAAATGGTTCATGTATGTTGTAAAGTGACATTTTTGTCAATATCAAAATAAGAAAATGAACACCGTATGTAAAATTGACACTTTTGTCAATATTAAAAATAAGAAAATTAGCACCGTATGTTGAATGAACAAATTTGTGTTATAATAGAATACAAGCACCGTATGTTGAATGAACAAATTTGTGTATTTATAAAATAGAATTGGTCGCTATATGTAATGAACTAATATTTTGTTCATTAGTAACAATAAGCAAGCACCGTATGTTGAATGAATATATTTTGTTCATTATCAAAGAAGAAAGCATCGTATGTTAATGAACTATATTTTGTTCATTATTAAAAATAAAAATAGCATAGTATGTTAATGAACTATATTTTGTCCATTATATAAAATAGAAGATGGCACTATATAAAAATAGCATATTTGTCATGTTGTCAAAATAGAAAAAGCGCATTGTATGCATAGCATATTATTTTTGTCAAAATAGAAAAAGTACAGTGCATTGTATGCATAGCATATTATTTTTGTCAAAATAGAAAAAGTGCATTGTATGCATAGCATATTATTTTTGTCAAAATAGAAAAAGTGCATTGTATGCATAGCATATTATTTTTGTCAAAATAGAAAAAGTGCATTGTATGCATAGCATATTATTTTTGTCAAAATAGAAAAAGTACATTGTATGCATAGCATATTATTTTTGTCAAAATAGAAAAAGTACATTGTATGCATAGCATATTATTTTTGTCAAAATAGAAAAAGTACATTGTATGCATAGCATATTATTTTTGTCAAAATAGAAAAAGTACATTGTATGCATAGCATATTATTTTTGTCAAAATAGAAAAAGTGCATTGTATGCATAGCATATTATTTTTGTCAAAATAGAAAAAGTACATTGTATGCATAGCATATTATTTTTGTCAAAATAGAAAAAGTACATTGTATGCATAGCATATTATTTTTGTCAAAATAGAAAAAGTGCATTGTATGCATAGCATATTATTTTTGTCAAAATAGAAAAAGTGCATTGTATGCATAGCATATTATTTTTGTCAAAATAGAAAAAGTGCATTGTATGCATAGCATATTATTTTTGTCAAAATAGAAAAAGTGCATTGTATGCATAGCATATTATTTTTGTCAAAATAGAAAAAGTACATTGTATGCATAGCATATTATTTTTGTCAAAATAGAAAAAGTGCATTGTATGCATAGCATATTATTTTTGTCAAAATAGAAAAAGTACATTGTATGCATAGCATATTATTTTTGTCAAAATAGAAAAAGTACATTGTATGCATAGCATATTATTTTTGTCAAAATAGAAAAAGTGCATTGTATGCATAGCATATTATTTTTGTCAAAATAGAAAAAGTACATTGTATGCATAGCATATTATTTTTGTCAAAATAGAAAAAGTGCATTGTATGCATAGCATATTATTTTTGTCAAAATAGAAAAAGTACATTGTATGCATAGCATATTATTTTTGTCAAAATAGAAAAAGTGCATTGTATGCATAGCATATTATTTTTGTCAAAATAAAAAAAGTACATTGTATGCATAGCATATTATTTTTGTCAAAATAGAAAAAGTGCATTTTATGCATTGCATATTATTTTTGTCAAAATAGAAAAAGTGCATTTTATGCATTGCATATTATTTTTGTCAAAATAAAAAAAGTGCGTTTTATGCATTGCATATTATTTTTGTCAAAATAGAAAAAGTGCGTTTTATGCATTGCATATTATTTTTGTTATAAAATAGAAAAAAATGCATTGTATGCATAGCATATTATTTTTGTCAAAATAGAAGAAAAAAATGCATTGTATGCAAATAATATTTTGTCAAGTTAGAACGTTATATAGAAGTGCATTGTATGAATATAATATTTTGTCATGTTAGAAATAGAAATGCATTGCATAACATATTATTTTGTCATGTTAGAGAAATAGAAATGCATTGTATGAAACTATTATTTTGTTACGTTAGAAAATAATAAATGCATTGTAGGTAAAAGAATATTTTTGTTATGTTAAAATAAGACATGCATTGTATGGAAAATAATATTTTGTCATGTCAACAATATAGAAAATGCATGTCATGTAAATATACATTATTTATAATGTTTATTAAAAGAGAATTTGTATTGTAAGATAATAAGCATTATTTATAATGTAAATAAAAAAGAGAATTCACCCCGTAGGAAGAATTAACATTTATCTTATGTTAAATAAGAGAGATGAAACTATGTGCAGGAATTAACATTATTTTAATGTTGAAAAAAAAAATGAAACTGTATGTAGGAATTAACATTATTTTTAATGTTAAATAAAAAGAAATGAAATGGAGGAAAAGATTTACATTATTTATAATGTATAAAGAGAGTTTACACCATGGAAAAATGTTCATTGTTCATAATGAAATAGGGAAAAGAAATAATGGGAATGAAGTTTTATAATTTACATTTTTAAATGTGAATTATAAAGTATAAAATGAAAATAAAATAAAAAGAACAATTCACCGCCTAATTATGAAATACATTTTCATGTAAGTTAAAGAAGTTAAAGGATAAAGAAAAGACAGATGTAAGTAAGGACGATGAGTTAAACGAGCTAATGTATATATATATATTTATATATATATTTATATATATATATAGTTAAAATATAACGAATCGAACGCAGTAGTTCGCGTTTTGAAATCGAACTTTTAAACGAATATACCGGAAGATCCGACCGTCGGATTTTCCCAAAACTGAAACCGTTAGGACCGTCTTAGAAAAATCTTTCCAACGATATATGCTACGCTAAAATCCAACGGTTAGATTTTGAGGAAAGTGAATAACAAAATTGATTGAAAACAGCGCCAAGGTCGCCCTTGACCTGAAGCGTCGTTAAATAAGGAAATTAATTATATTAAAATAATTAAGGCAAGAATTAATCGTTATAAAATAAAATAACGATATGAAATATGTTTTTCTCAAAATATATGAATGCGAGATTATTTGGAAAGTCCGGGTTAATCCCATTCCAAATGATCGTACGATTCCAAGAATTCAAGTATGAAGACGGCGCATGAAGACCGTAAATCTCCCCTCGAATGGACAACGATCAAGACTCTGAATTGGTTTGCTCCCAATTCAAGGGTCGGGGTAATTGCCCAAACGTACGTGTTGATTTCACGGGTTTGACCCTAGTTCAGACCTAGAGCATAGGTATAAATGGATAGTGTGTCTGACATCGTACCCCACAAAATATTATGTTGTTGATTTTCAGTTAATATATAAACGATTGGTGGTAGAGAATTTATTCTCTACTTAACACCCGTTTATATAGTGACGGGCGATCAATAGTACGGTATGGAGTGACGGTGTGGCATACTAAGATGCAATGATCAGGGTTTCTTGTTGAAAAGCAGAACCTTGTGGTATGAAGAACATGACTTCACGAGCCTCACAAACCGGTAGAGTCTAAAAAGGGGGAAGGGAACGCAGGGAAAGTAGCACGTTTCTTTCTAGTTAGTAGTCATTTTACTTTTGGAGGATGATGAAATGAGGCGCCTCGGATAGGTCCTATAGGACCGGGGAACGTGTGCTTAGGAATTGCCAATCCTCTAAGCTGTATGTGAGGACCGGCCCTGCAGGATCCAAGGGTTAACTGCGGGTAATCCTGAGACGTTAACTAGAGCGTCTCGAATCGGTAAGGAGTCCTCCCTAGCCTGGACTCATGATGGAAACCCAAATTTCCAATACGACCCCGACGGATTTGATTGTATTACTAGTATTGGAGGCATAATATATGGTACCTATGCTTCCTAGGATTAATACATTGCTTTGAATTGTTTTAAAACATATACACTAATAATAGTATTAGTTACGTATTTGGCGTATTTAGCATGTTTAACCACCATAAGGTAAAACTCTATCCTCTTGGTGTGCGTTGCATTGTGTGATGGGACCTGAGTCTTATGGTGGTTCCATTTTTCAAAAGACATTGCGTTGTTGACGACTTATTTAATCATTTATTATGACACTTTAAATTATGCACAGCAGTCCCTTAGAGTAAACCCGTTCCGCGTTTGGCGGCGTGGTCTTTTGGATTTGCCTTATTTTTATTAGGATAAGTTATTTAAGAATTCTCACACCAGTCCCACGACTGACCCATAGTTTGTTTCACCTTTTTGCAAACTTGGGTGCCCTCTCTTCTACACGGGCAGCCAAGTAGACAGGTTCATTCTTTGCTTGGAGTTTTCTTTGAAGCTGCTTATTTTCTCTCTCTTGGATTCTGCGTGGGAGAAGAGGTGATGGCTTGGAGCTTGAAGACTTTTTGTTTCTGTTGGCATCTTTTCTTTTCTTTTTAGACATCAAACTTATTTCTTTTCTGCAAACTTGTTGTAATAATCTTAGTTCTGTGACTGTGGAATTTCTGTGATTGATGACATTATATTTTTCCGCTGCCATAATGTTATTACTCTATGAATCTCCTTTGCTATATTGTATCTGTGTTCTGTTTTATTGTAGCTATGTTGTATTCCAAAAATGATTTCTCCGGCTTTCACTCGTGGAAGTTTGGGGTCGTCACAGTTTAGCTAGTCGGTGAGAACTCCTCACCTTTAATTTATTTCTAGTTTGAAATATATACTAGGATGTCGACGGTGCTTAGTAGCACCCGACACCTGTCGTCCACAGACCATGGATGACTTGTTTGTTTGATTGCTGTGTTGTGAAATTTGATCGTGTGATGTGGAATGAAATAAAATATTTTATAGTGGAAAATATTTTTAGTTAAAAATATAATTTTTAACGTGTATATAAAATAAATATTTATAAACAAATCGGATGATTTGTTTATATACACTGATTTGACTGATATTGATTGGGACGATAAATTTTACACATCGCCCAACTGCACAAATAAAAATCTGTGTTTATTGATTTGAAACCCCACATGGGTATTGGGATGAGATTTGACGTACACTAATCCTGGTTGTTTAGTTGTATGTCAATCGATGGATTGACATACTGGGTAAGCGTTAATTATTTATATTTAATGCTTATGCAGTTGTGTGGGGCACTCTGGATGATGTTTGATGATTTATCGTTGCTATTATATACATGTGTTGTATGGAAGCCATATAATTAACATTATATGGTAATTGATTGGGCCTCATTCAAATTTGGAAAATTCATGTGTTGAATAGAAAGAAAATTCATGTGTTGAATAGAAAAACATAAATTCATGTGTTGAAGAAAATACTCATTAGTTGAATCGAATAACGAAGTTATTGAAATATATAAAGCCGTGTTGGTTAGATATGCGTCATTTTGACGTGAACGATATTTATATCGATTTTATTCATTTTTATAATGAATATAGAAAAGGAAGTGATTTCAAAATATAACATTTTGAAAATATTATCATTTGTATATCGGTGATGTGGAATATGCAATTTTGATTTGAAATTGAATATGAAGTTGAAATCGTTTTGAAAACGAATTTAAAATGATTTATAAAATACGTTTTAAAAGGAAATCGACGAAATATAATATATATATATATATATTATATATATATAATGGCCTGAATAGAACGCGCTGCGCCGCAGCAGTTCGCAAATTTCGACCATTGACTTCGAATTGACGTAACGGGAGATCCGACCATCGGATTCTCCTAAATCTGGAACCGTTGGGTTCGTATCAAAAAGAGATTTCAAACGAATATTAGAAATTAGAAATCTAAGGGTTGGATTTGGAATTATGTCCAAATCAAATTTGGAAAAGGTCGCTGTAAGTGCAGTTCGATGGCCGTTGATGGAAATCGACTGTACTGGCCTTGATAAAATTATTAAAAATATCAATAATTTGTGTAAAATCATAATGAATGATTTGTGAAGAATTGGGATGAAAAATTCCATATTTGGAGAGATAAAAATAGATTTTTATCGAAATGAACTAGTTTGGACTAGAATTATAATCCCATTTATTTTTAAAATAAATAAAGTGGATTTGAAATGGTTTTGAAAATAACCAGTATTCCCAATATATAAAGTGGAAATGGATTTGAATCGAAATTGTCTTTGGAATATTTCGATGTTGGATTTCGTGATTATACAGATATTGTTCTGGAAATTTGAAAGATATATTTATATCGTTATTTCCAATACGATATTTGTTGGTCGTAGAATTTGATATTGAATATAAGCCGATATATTTTCTATTCAGAGCCTTGTATTTAACATCAAATGTGATTTGTGTTTGTCGTGAATGGTGTCTTCATTAACACTGTTCTTAAACCCAGTTAAGAAAAGGATTAAATCTTTTTATTTAGATTTAATGAAGTGTACCAATTAAATGGTATTTAATTGGAATTGAATTTGAATTGATTTTTGGGTTTATCGTGGACGGTGTTTTAAATAACACTTGTTCTTTAACCCGATAATTAATAGAATGCGATTTTGGGTTTATCGTGAACCGTGTTTTAAATGACATTGGTTTTTTAACCCAGTTAAAGATTAAAACAAAGTGGAGTTTTAATGAATCTTTAATTAGATTAAAATGAATGAGAATGGAGTATCTCCAGTTTTTCTCCAAGCGATAGTTAAATCTTTAACTAGATTTGAACGTGAAATGGTAATTGAATTTACCGATAACACTGTGGTGTTGGATATGAAGTATTACTAGTTTTACTTCATGGGATGAATAGGTTGGGATTGGGAAATAAAATAAATGGTTACTTCGATGTGTTTCTCTAATCCCGACTAATTTGAATTGATATCCAAAAGGAGATTAAAGAATATATTTAAAGAATTTATCTTTGATAAAATTAATGGGAACCTTTCCCTGAGAATGTGAAATTTAGAAACTAACTGTAGGTTAGCTAAGAAGAATGGTTCCCTGGGTATTGATCTGATGTTGGTTTCGGCCTTCGGGGTTAATGTTTGGGGAATTATTCTCTTGCTAATTTACGGCCAGTGACTGATGAATTGGAATGAGGCATATGTTGTGTTTGTGTAACAATTGTTTATTATATACGCGAGTTATTCAGAAAGACCGGGTTTATCCCATTCTGAATAACTGATTCGACGTGGTGTCGAAGAGGAAGACGGTGGTTGAAGATTGGAGGTCTTCACGTCATTTGGGTGATTACTGATGATCTTGATTGGGCCGTACACCCAAGAGGAGGGAATCAGTTAGTGGTCGTCCAAACGTACTTGGAGATCGATGGATATGCGAGGAATAAGGTTCCTCTGGTTTCGTTCAGACCCAGAACGAACTTGTAAATGGACTGTGTGTCTGACATTGGATTTCATTCTGTGTGATTGATATCGGTTGCATAGAGTGGTTTGCTTGTGTGGCATGCTAAGATGTAAATGATCAAGGCTTCTGTTGAAAAGCAGAGTCTTGTGGTTGATGATCAAAGCACAGCCTTTGTGGCATTGCTTTGTGTAGCGTTAATTCGCGAGCCTCACACTCCGGTTGTGAACCAGAAACGGGAGAAGGACCTCAGGGAGAACATGCGTTTCTTTCTAGATAAAAGTGGCGTCAGTGGTTTTACACGCCCTGACGAGTTTGACGTATGTGGTTGTTGCTGTTGCGAGGCGCCTCAGATATATCGGTGACTATGTGGAGCCGATGGAGTCATTTGTTGGCTCATATACGCCCCCAAAGGGCGAGGAAACGTAGTGTTCAGGCATAATAATCCACGTCGGTGGACCGGACCTGACGATCCAAGGGTCGATGCGTTCTGTCCCTGAGATATGGGCTAGATTGTCTCGAATTCGGTAAGTACGATCCCTCGCCTTGGTTCACAGATGGAAATCCAACTTCTAATACATGATTTTGCGGTTTTGATTATAGAGCCTAGTATGGGACATAATGGGATAGGGCACTTATGCCGTCTATGATTGATACTTATGATTGAAATTGTTTTATACACTACGCACTTACAATAGTATCAAATGATTTGTTTTTAGCGTACCAAGCATTCTTGGCTATTATAAGGTAAAAACTCTATCCTCCGGCTTGCGTTGCATTGTGTAATGGGGCCTGGGTCTTATAATAGCTTCATTTTTCTTTATTTAGCATGGCGCTGTTTGTTTTATGCACTGGTATTCTTGGGAGGAAACCCGTTCCGTGTTATACGGCGTAGTCCCTTGATTTACCTAACTGTAAAATAAAGATTAGTAACTGTTTTAGTTCTCACACCAGTCCCACGACTGACCTGGAGTTTATTTTTTTAACCTAAACTCTGGGTGCCCTTATTTTGACACGGGCAGCTAGTAGTTTTGGTTTTGCAGATTTATATTCACAGGAACCTGGTTTACAGCTGGAATGATATCCGAAAAGCTCTGTATCCGTATATTTCTTCTAGTTGTGTATTGTATTATTTTCCGCTGCTATGTAATGTATTGTAATCTCTGATATTTTAGAATGTATTTTATTTGTTTATACTCTATATATTCTTGTATTCTGATGAAATTGTTGTAATATGCAATGAAATGTTCTTCTGTTTGCGTTCTGATCTGTCTTGTCCTCAGTACAATCTGGGCTTTCCTTACCGGGAAGTTCGGGACATTATATCGTGGTATCAGAACTTTGGTTTACAGAGCCCAGAGAACAAGACACGTTAGAACCATACGAAAGAATTCATCAGAAATTGGATTAGTAATATCCAGTGGGAATGACTCGTTAGAGATGGGATCAGTAGTATCCTAGAATGAGTGTGAAGAGTATATTTTTAAAATGAAACAAATTTTGTTTTGAAAATTTAAATCAATTATTCGTATTTGATTATTTATTTTATATTGATTTGGACGATCCAATATATAAAGATTTTGCCTATACGTCTGATCCACATGTATTCGAAGTTTTAATATACTGGATAGATATAGAATCACACCCTAGTCACCCGGGCATGATTCTACTGATAACGTACGGCATCAGTAGTCTATTTTCGAGTTTCGAAAGTGGGATTTCCGTATATTTCCAATTGACTGGTGTGAGAACCAAAACTAGGTAGGGCCTATTGTTGTGATTTGGCATCAAAAATGTGATTTTAGACTATATATCGAAGTTATGAATTTGAAATGATAATCAACAAATTGATTGCTGGTTGTGTTGTTTGATTATTGTTTGATTAATTAAAATTTGGACCATTTAGCCAAATTGTATCAAATAGTGAATTGTATTGAAAATTTATCGCATATGCATGCATGCACATGTACTTACATTGAACAGGTCATTGCAAAGAGGCTAAATCAGAAGAATAAAATTGTTTGCCCGACAAATAGGTACATGTTTACTAACTTATTGGGTTTTGGGTGATTTTATGAGTCGATTGGCTAGCCGCTTGGCTGTTTCTTTTTCCTTTTGGATTGATGATGGCCATGGCAGGCTATATGAAATATTCCGAAGTCCCCGGTGCAGGGGAGGTTATGGCGAAATTTTTCGAAAATTTAGGGTGTTAGTGTAACACCCCGCATTTTTAAGTATAATTAAAAATGAAATAAAATATATGAAAATATGCTTGTGATAGGTAAATAATGGTGATGCATAAGAAGAATTAATTAATACATGAAAGAGAAGAAAAATGTGACGACCGGGAATTTCGCTCGATCCGAATCAGTCGTTAAACCGATCTAGACCGTTCGAAACCCCTGATCGTTTGAGAACAGGACAAATCAAAATGCAGACGGAAGAACATTTCATTGTTATTACAACAATTCCATTAGAATACAAGAATATACAGAGTATAAATGAATAAATTACATTCGACAAATATCAGAGATTACAATAAATTACATAGCAGCGGAAAATATAATACAAAGCACAACTGAAGGTGATATACGGATACAGAGCTTTCCGGATATCATTCCAGTTGTAAACCAGGATCCTGTGAATATAAATCTGCAAAACCAAAACTACTAGCTGCCCGTGTCGAAAATAAGGGCACCCAGAGTTTAGGTTAAAACAATAAACTCCAGGTCAATCATGTGACTGGTATGAGAACTAAAACAGCTATTAATATTGGTTTCAAAGTTAGGTAAATCAAGGGACCACGCCGTATAACACGGAACGGGTTTCCTCCCAAGAATACCAGTGCATAGAACAAACAGCGCAATGCTAAATAAAGAAAAATGAGGCTATTATAAGACTCAGGTCCCATCACACAATGCAACGCAAGCCGGAGGATAGGGTTTTCCCTTATAACAGCCAAAGCATGTTTGATACGTTTAAAACAAATCATTTGATACTATAATAAGTGTATAGTGTCAAAACAATTTCAATCATAAATATCAATCATAGGCGGCATAGCTACCATCTACTATGTCGCCATACTAGTTCTACAATTAAAACCGCAATATACGTATTGGAAATTGGATTTCCGTCATGAGTCGAGGCAAGGGGCAAGCTCCTCTCCGCGTTCGAGACACTCTAGCAAATGTCCCAGGGTTACGCACTCTGGGCAACCCCGGATGCGGCTGGGCCGGTCCTCACTTACGTTAGAGGATTAATTATGCCTGAACACATGTTTCCCGGTCCTTACAGACCTATAATCGAGGCGCCTCATTCCAACAACCACAAAGGTGAAAAGTATATAAATGTCAGGGCTGGTAAGTCACTGACACCACCATAGCTAGAAAGAAACGTCGTGCTCTCCCAGCGGTCCGTATCCCGTTTTTAACTCATACCGAGGTGTGAGGCTCGCGAATCCACGCTATACACAAAGCTGCCACGTAGGCCGTGCTTTGATCATCAACCACAAGACTTTGCTTTTCAACAGAAGCCTTGATCTATGCAACTCAGCATGCCACACAGGCAATTCATGCTATGCGATTGATATCTATTGATATATAACCTCTAAGCTTGTACATCTCAGAGAAGGGCGTTAAGCAAAAGAATAAATTCTCCGCCGCCAAACAGATGTATATTTAATAGAAATCAATCAACACAGAATAAAATCCAATGTCAGACACACAATCCATTTACAAGTCCGTTCTGGGTCTGAACGAAACCGGAGGCACTTTCCTCGCATATCCATCCGTCTCCAAGTACGTCTGGACGACCACCAACTATTTCCATCCTCTTGGGTGTACAGCCCAATCAGGATTGTCAGTAATTACCCAAACGATGTGAAGACTTCCGGTCTTCGACCTCCGTCTTCATCTTCGACTTATCGTCGAATCGGTTATTCTGAATGGGTATAAACCCGGCCTTTCCGAACAACCCGCGTATATTAAAACAAATGTTACACAAACACAACATACGCCTCATTCCAATTTAGAGTATTCTTTTATTCACAAAATCACATTTTTAGGGAAAGGTTCCCATTAATTTTATCCAAGATAAATTCTTTAAAATTTATCCTTTAATCTTCCTTTGGATGTCATTTCAAACCAGATTATGGTTTTCTAAACTAGTCGAGATTAGCGAACCACACCGAAGTAATTATTTATTTTATTTCCCAATCCCAACCTATTCATCCCATGAAGCAAAACTGGTAATACTCCATATCTAACACCACGGTGTTATCGGTAAGATTAATTACCATTTCACGTTCAAATCTAATTAAAGATTTAACTATCGCTTTGGAGCAAAACTGGCGATACCCCATTCTAGCTCATTTCTAAATTTGCTAATTTAGATTATAGATTTACATTTCAATCTAATTGCAGATTCGTTAAAACTCCTTTTACTGGGTTAAAGAACTAGTGTTATTTAAAACACAGTTCAAGACAAACCCAAATCACATTCTATTTATTATCGGGTTAAAGAACTAGTGTTATTTAAAACACCGTTCACGATAAACCCATTTCAAATCCAGTCAATTATATTAGAAATTCCGATTCATTTAAAACCCCTTTTTAAATCTAATTCATTTATTTAAAAATAATTGGGTTTTAAATTTAGTTCAAAACTAGTTCATTTCGATAAAAATCCATTTTTATCGTTTCAAATATGGAGTTTTTCACCCCAATTTTTCTCAAATCATTTCTTATGATTTTACACAAATTATTTATATTTTTAATAATTTTATCAAGGCCCGTACAGTCGATTTCCAACAACGGCCATCGAATTGCACTTACAGCGACCTTTTTCGAATTTGATTTGGACGTATCTCCAAATCCAACCATTAGATTTCAAATTTCAAATATTCGTTAGAAATCTCTTTTCGATACGAACCCAACGGTTCCGGTTTTAGGAGAATCCGACGGTCGGATCTCCCGTAATGTCCGTTTAAAATAAATGGTCGAAATTCACGAACTACCGCGGCGCGACGCGTTCTATTCAGGCCATTATATTATATATATAATATATATAATATATATTTCGTCGATTTCTATTTAAAACGAATTTTATAAATAGTTTTGAATTCGTTTCAAAAACAATTTCAACCTTTATTTCAAATTCAAATCAGAATTGAATTTTCTATTCTAAATCCTTTTTACTTTCATTTCTATTTGATTCATATTCAAATCGATTTTAATTCGATTCGAATTCATTTCCTTTTCAATTCAATTCAATTCGAATTCGTTTTATATTCAATTCATTTCGAAATCGTTTTATATTCAATTCATTTAGAAATCGTTTTCAATTCAAATTCTATTCAAATCAAATTCGTTTTCTATTCGATTCAATTCGAATTCGTTATATATTCAATTTATTTTGGTTTTCTATTCGTTTCAATTCAAATTGGTTTCCTATTCGTTTCAATTCAAATTGGTTTCCTATTCGTTTCAATTCAAATTGGTTTCCTATTCGTTTCAATTCAAATTGGTTTCCTATTCGTTTCAATTCAAATTGGTTTTCTATTCGTTTCAATTCAAATTGGTTTTATATTCGTTTCAATTCAAATTGGTTTCCTATTCGTTTCAATTCAAATTGGTTTCCTATTCGTTTCAATTCAAATTGGTTTTCTATACGTTTCAATTCAAATTGGTTTCCTATTCGTTTCAATTCAAATTGGTTTTCTATTCGTTTCAATTCAAATTGGTTTTCTATTCGTTTCAATTCAAATTGGTTTCCTATTCGTTTCAATTCAAATTTCATTTCAAAATATTCGATTTCAAAATCACTTTTCAATATTCATTTCAAAATCACTTTACAATATTCATTTTAAAATGAATAAAATCGATATAAATATCGTTCGCGTCAAAAGGGCGTCAATCTAATCAACACGGCTTCATATATTTCTATTTTCAAATATTCTATTTCAAATATTTCAATTTCCAAATATTCTATTTCAAATATTTCTATTTTCAACAAATGAGTATTTATTTTTGTTAACACACGACTAATCTCAACGAATGAGTACTGTCCACGTGTGACTATTTTTGTTAAATTATTTCGTTCAACACATGACTAATCTCAACGGATGAGTACAGTCAACACATGAACCTTTCTTTTATAATATTCTTTATTTTCTAAATTGGAATGAGACCCAATCAATTACCATATAACTTTAATTATATGGGTTCCATACACACATGTATAAAATAGCAACGACAAATAATCAACCATCATCCAAAGTGCACTACACTGTATAAGCATCAAATATAGATATCTAACGCTTATAACAGCCTGTCAATCAATCGATCGACATATTTAATCAATCAGGATGAGCGAACTTCATATTTCATCCCAACACCCGTGTGGGGTTTCAAATCAACAAACACATATTTTTATTTGTGCAGTTGGGCGATGTGTAAATTTATCGTCCCAATCAATGTCATTCAAATAGGTGTACATAAACAAACCGTCCGGTTTGTAAATGAATATTTATTTATTCACATTCACTATATTCATATTCACGTTAAAAATTATATTTTTAACGATAAAACATTTTATTCTAACATATGAATTTCTATTCAGTTCATTCTTTAAATAAAATGATATTTTTATTTTTCTAACTTATTTTAGAAAATTTCGACGGCATAACGGCACGATACTAGAAATGGGACGAGGCCTAGCCTTATCCCCGGTCTAGTGAAGGCCCACGCCATTCACACATCAATCAAATCCATTCCATTTCACCAAACAATTCAATTTCAATCAAATAATCTAACTAATTTTTGCAATTAAACAAACAAGTCCATGGTCTGTGGACGATTGTGTCGGGTGCTACTAAACACCGTCTGCATCCTAGTATATATATATAACTAGAAAATGAAATTGAAAGGTGAGAAATTCTCACCAATAGCTATCCCAACTTCTTGACTCTTCCTTTGCAGAAGTCTTCGTTGTTTTCGCCTTTTGTCGCTTTCGTTGCCCGTAGCCACTACATATATAAAAATCGAATTTTTACTTTGTTATTCGATATATAAAAATCGAATTTTTACTTCGTTGTTCAATATATAAAAATCGAATTTTTACTTCGTTTTTCAATATATAAAAATCGAATTTTTACTTTGTTGTTCAATATATAAAAATCGAATTTTTACTTCGTTGTTCAATATATAAAAATCGAATTTTTACTTCGTTGTTCAATATATAAAAATCGAATTTTTATACCACTACTATATAGATAAAAATTATATTTTCACAACGATGTTCATATAGTAAAGATTATATTTTTATCACGCTATTCTTCATATAAAGATTTCGCCTTTTCCAAAAATAAATATTTCGCCCTTTCAAATATAAAGATTTCGCCTTTTCAAATATATCATTATAAAAATCACATTTTTATTTTTCTACACATATAAAGATGATATTTTTAATATTCCTATCATGTAAAAATTATATTTTTAATTCTTTACATAAACAAAAATCATATTTTTACATCATCTATATAGTAAAGACTATATTTTTAATACTTTAAAAATATAAAAATCATATTTTTATTACTTCTACTTTATAAAAATCGAATCTTTATAAATTCAAAATCGCATTTTTCTTCTAAACCATTTCATATAAAAATGATTATATTTTTCTCCATGATAAAAATCATTTCACATTGTACAATAAAAATCAATTCTTTCTAAACAATCAGGATCATTTCTTTATAAACAATAAAAATCGGTTCTTTAAAATATTTATATATAAAAAAAAATGATTATTGAAAATAAAATTAAATAATTAAAACTTACAGTGTTGCAGAAAGAGGAGGGGTTGATGGCGGCGTTCGCGGGTGGTGGCACTCCTCGTTGGCGGCGACGAGTTCGAAACTAGGGGGGTTGTAGCTCACGTCGGTTTTTTTTGGTGGCAGGGCGGGCTGCGTCACGTCGGTTGAAGAGGGGGAGGCGGCGCTTGAAGGGGTCGACCAGCGGTGGGAGGACCTGGCGGCAGTGGCCCTGGTGCGTCGCGATTTTAGTTTTAGGTTTCTTTTTTCTTTTTTTTCTGATTCGATTTAATCGGGGGGGCCAATGTATAGAGATGAAGGGAGATTTTATTTTTAATTTATTAATTATTTAATTATTTTACTTTTCACAAAAAGCAACCTTTATTTTCGACCTCAAAACGATGCCCACCGCCTGTCGTCTATAGCGTTTTACCCCCATTCCGAACACAATGGGATATGTATCGTAGGCTGATTCGGCTGTTACAATCAGTTTCAGTTAAATTTACATTTAAATCACTATATTGAATTTTAAACGTACATTTCAAATTACCGTGGTCACATACTAACTCTAAAAATTCTCGAAAAATATTTTCTAGCTTCGTATTGACGATACGGTCCTAACAAAACTAGTTTCGTCGAATTCTGAGACCGTTGGAAAAATGGCCATTTTCCGGTCGATTAAAATCAACTAAAACTGGTCAAATGCATTTTCCTTTGCCACGCTCACATATTGATTCGAAAAATTATGAAATTTGAAACCTAGCAATAATTTAACATCACGGACCCAACCAAAGTGGTTTCATCGAAATCCGAGGTCGTTTGCAAAATTCCCATTTTTAAGGGCCTGAATTCCATAGCGACTATTCAGAATTTTCAACTGGACATATCTTTTGATTCCCGTTATGAAATTTTGATTTTTCGGATTCGTTGAAAAGATATTCCCAATTAGATCATATTATTTTTGGTTTCACTAAAATCCGGATTGTTTTGCACCCGGTACATTCAATTGAAGTTTGAAATCGAATTATCGAACTACCGCGCCATTTTCAATTCTATTTATAATTATATATAATTATTTATATTCTAACGACGACGTATATAATACATACGTACGAATTCAATTCAAAAGAAATTTTCTCGTCGATATTATTTAAAATAATCTATTTTAAATGTTCAAAATTCATTACAATTGCCAAAATAAAAATTTTAAACTGGCTCAGATTTTCGGGTTATTACAAAAAATTAGTTCGATAAAGGTGTGTGTAACGGAAAAGATAGTAAATGAGGAAAATTATTTTAAGAATCAGGAATTAGGTAAAATGGACATCACCATTGCGTTCCTTTCGAAATTTTACATGAAATGGAGTCCGAGTTTTCGAAAATCGGAGTCCGGATGAAGAAGTTATGGCCTGTAGAAGATTCAGAAGGTTTCGGTCAGTACAGAATTGGGCAAGTCGACCTGGGGGCTAGGTCGACCAGGGGGTCGACCTGGGAGTCGACCTCCCCCATAGGGGTCGACAATAGTGTCGACCTCCCCCCCCCCCCCCCCTACAGGTCGACCTGGTCGGCCTGTTTCAGTCCAGAACACATTTTTGAAGCCTAGGGACGATTTTTGATGGTCCGGATTAGTTTTAGGGTTAATCTGATGGCTGAAATGAATTGCTACACCTATATATACATCCCTAACCTAAACCTAAATCTCTTGTACAATTCTCTAGCCTCCATTGCTCTCTTCCTCTCTAAAAAAATAAATCAATGGCATCTCTACTCTGCTGAAACCTAAGCTAGGACTTGTGCTTCTTCTTCCTCCAATTCTGATTAGGATTAAAAGAGAACAGCTACAACACCTTTTTCTGTTAGAATCCAACCAAGGCAAGTACAGTTATTTTCCGATATAAACGTTAATTCTGATTGTGACATGAATTGTAAATCTGAATCTGAGGTTATATCTGTTCTGTTCTGTTTAGATCTATCTTATTTTGTATCTCTTTCCTCTTTCTGTTCTATAGCCAGGCTACCACGAGCCTGAGCCAATCTCATAAGAGATTAACCTACGCTAAATTGTTTGGGACAGTAAAATGAATGATGCATAAATTGGGCATGACCAATAGGTGACTGATTGGAGGAAAGAACATGGACTGTAGTTAGAAGATAAATTTGAGACATATGACTGGACATGTTGTATTTATAACATAAATGGGTATTGAACATATGATTTGTGATAAAAAGAATATGGCTTAGGTATAAAGATTTACATGAGAGTAGGGTATCTATTAATGTAAATAAACACCTAAGTAAGGGATCTTTGGGATATATGACATGCATAGTAATAGATGGCTATATTTGGTATATAATCATATTGTGAACCATGACAACTATTTAGGCATGCAAACTTAGGCCAAATGTATAATTAGGCAAGATGGGTCAATGAAACCTTAAGGAATAATAAAATCTGCTATATTTGCCTAATTTAGTTCTGCTATATTTGCCTAATCTGCTAGTCTGTTACATTGCTTAATCTGCTAGTTCTGCTCTACTGCCTAGTCTGCTAGATTTGTTCATCTGCCAAATCTGTCATTTGTTAAGTCTGTTGTAAATGCCAAATCTGCTAAACTAAATCTGTTGAGATGTCTAATCTGTTATCTGCTAAATCTGCTAGTTTGCTTAATCTGTTGAATCCGTTAAGACGCCTAATCTGCGAAAATCTGTTATCTACTATATCTGTTAAGCTGGGATATTCAGTCTGTTATTGACATAATCTGAATTAGCTATGAATAATTGACATGTATATTAGGTGTGGGTATAAATGGTAAATCATTAATTAATTGGCCGCAAAGATAAACATGGCTAACTCGAGGTTAGAATGAGTTTGTGGCGTAATTCTGCCCGGAACCGCCCGGCATATTCCAGTGGTCGCAAACAATAGGTTCTAATGTGAGAAGTTAGTCATAACGTGCTTGAAACCCGAGGTTAGACTCAGTTTGCGACAGAAACCTACCCGGAACCAACCGGCCTAACCAGTAGCCGCAAACTGTCAGTCTAATGTGAGAGGTTTGGGCATTAATATTTAATTAATGAAAATATGAGATAATTATGATGTCTAAAACGTGTTGGGTAAGGTTAAACCAATTGGACCAATGAATCTGATAAACCCGTTTCGTGAATCCGTAGGCCCAATACAAAGTTAGATAATCTGTAACTAGTTAATCTGTAAGTCTGTTAATCTGTAAGCCTGTTAATCCGAACGACTGATCCGTTAGTCTGAAAACCTGTTACTTGATTGTCTGATCTGTGAACTAGTTAATCTAAACTTTGTATGTCTGAAACTTGTAGACAAGTTAAGCTGAAATCTGTTAGTCTGGGGACACAAGGTTAGGAGGGGAATTACTTGTGTCATCTGTTATTTGGGACCCATATTAGTCAGTAACCCTTTCTGGTATCAAAACTTTGACCCAACAGTAAGTAGGGTCCGGGAACGCTTACTGAACTAATTATAAGCGGATCATTCTGATAATGGCGAGGGGTGTTGATGGTGCGTTCCAACTAGGTCATGTGCATGCATGGATCCCGGTCTGCCTCTGAGGATGTAAGACGTCGTGACATATGTAAATAGGTCTGTGCCAATTGGTTGTCACTTTAGGGAGTGATACACCCTACTGTGGGGCCGACACAGGATATTTATGTATTAGGGAGCCGATCGCTTGGGGTAGGGTTTTAGGGTACACTTAGTTCTGTCTATTTCTGTTGGTACCGTCTGTTTCTGTTGGGTGGTAACACCTGTCTGTTTCTGCGTGGTACCGTCTGTTCGGGTGGTAAAGGGCCATTACTAGTGTACACCTAATTCTACATTCTGTTTCCGTAGGGATTAATCTGTTTCTGCTTCTGTCTGTTTCTGATCGGGTAGTAAAGGCCCATTATTAGCATTCTGTTTCTGTTAAATTATTCTGTACCCATTTCTGTTTTAGTTTAGACATTAGGGTGACACCTAATTCTATTATACTAGTATTAGTGCAGAGAAGTGTAAAACAATAGCTTATACCCCTCTGTTCTTCTGTTATATCTGTTACTCCTGTTACAGTTATCTCTCATCCAGTTTTATTTTCATGTCATGTTATTATTATCTGTTCATAACTGAAAATCACTGGACTTGCCTGACTTTTTGTCTGACCCTTGTTGCTTCGCCTCCTTTCCTCCGTTTCCCCCTAGGTTATCCAAGGAGGGAATACTTTAGCTTGATCCGGATTTCTTCTGCTTGAAGTGCTTAAAGTATGGTTTGGCTTTATATAGCTTCCGTTCTATGGGGATTATGATTTTAAACTATGCATTCTGAAGTCTTTTGTACAAGACTGATATTTTGTACTTGAATTCTGATATTATGATTTGAAAGGATGTAACCAAGCTTTTGTTGAAATAAAGTTATAAATTTTTCAAGTACTGTTTTATCTGTCTTGTAAGTTTTCTGTTCTGTTTACTAAAATGCTCCACCAAAGTTATGGCATTCCCTTTGTGAGTGACCTTAACGGAGGTGGGGTGTTACAGTTAGCCAAATTTTTGGAAATTTTGAAAGGTTCTTAGAAACTGAAAGGTTGAAGAACTTAAGCCATAACGAAAACAATGGAAGTTGAGTTGACTAGTTAAACAACTTTCAGCTTCGTTCCTTTTCGAGGACGAAAAGATTGGATTTTTATTGTCGAAATGATTTTTAATGAAGTAGTGTATTTAAAAAGATTCGATTTTTATTGTCGAAATGGAAAGGTTAGAAATATAATTTTTATATTATAAAAAGGTTAAAAATATAATTTTTATATTATAGAAAGGTTAAAAATATAATTTTTATATGGAGAATAGCAAGAGAAAAATATGATTTTTATAAGGTAGTGAAGAATAAAATTCGGTTTTTATATAGGAAGTAGTGTTGTTTAAACTATAATTTTTAACACAAATGGTGTTGAACTGGTCTCGTTAGAAGCGAAGTGAAGATTTCCTACATATGAATAGTCGCGGTGAATTGGTTTAGCTAGTCGTTGAGAACTCCTCACCTTTAATTTATTTCTAGTTTGAAATATATACTAGGATGTAGAAGGTGCTTAATAGCACCCGACACCTGTCGTCCACAGACCATGGATGACTTGTTTGTTTGATTGCTGTGTTGTGAAATTTGATTGTGATGTGGAATGAAATAAAATATTTTATAGTGGAAAATATTTTATAGTTAAAAATATAATTTTTAACGTGTATATAAAATAAATATTTATAAACAAATCGGATGATTTGTTTATATACACTGATTTGACTGATATTGATTGGGACGATAAATTTTACACATCGCCCAACTGCACAAATAAAAATCTGTGTTTGTTGATTTGAAACCCCACACGGGTATTGGGATGAGATCTGACGTACACCAATACCGATTGTTTAGTTGTATGTCAATCGATGGATTGACAGACTGGGTAAGCGTTAATTATTTATATTTAATGCTTATGCAGTTGTGTGGTGCACTTTGGATGATGGTTGATGATTTATCGTTGCTATTATATACATGTGTTGTATGGAAACCATATAATTAACATTATATGGTAATTGATTGGGCCTCATTCAAATTTGGAAAATTCATGTGTTGAATAGAAAATATAAATTCATGTGTTGAATATAAAAGAAAATTCATGTGTTGAATAGAAAGAAAATTCATGTGTTGAATAAATATTCGTGTGTTGAATAGGAAAACATAAATTCATGTGTTGAAGAAAATACTCATTAGTTGAATCGAATAACGAAGTTATTGAAATATATAAAGCCCGTGTTGGTTAGATATGCGCCATTTTGACATGAACGATATTTATATCGATTTTATTCATTTTTATAACGAATATAGAAAAGGAAGTGATTTCAAAATATAACATTTTGAAAATATTATCATTTGTATATCGATGATGTGGAATATTCAATTTTGATTCGAAATTGAATACGAAGTTGAAATCGTTTTGAAAACGAATTTAAAATGATTTATAAAATACGTTTTAAAAGGAAATCGATGAAATATAATATATATATATATAATGGCCTGAAAAGAACGCGCCGCGCCGCGGTAGTTCGCGAACTTCGACCATTGACTTCGAAATTACGTAACGGGAGATCCGACCATCGGATTCTCCTAAATCCGGAACCATTGGGTTAGTATTGAAAAGAGATTTCTAACGAATATTAGAAATTAGAAATCTTACGGTTGGATTTGGAATTATGTCCAAATCAAATTTGGAAAAGGTCGCTGTAAGTGCAGTTCGATGGCCGTTGATGGAAATCGACTGTACGGGCCTTGATAAAATTATTAAAAATATCAATAATTTGTGTAAATCATAAGGAATGATTTGGAAGAATTGGGATGAAAAATTCCATGTTTGGAAAGATAAAAATAGATTTTTATCGAAATGAACTAGTTTTGAACTAGAAATATAATCCCATTTATTTTTAAAATAAATAAAGTGGATTTGAAATGGTTTTGAAAATAACCAGAATTCCCAATATACAAAGTGGAAATGGATTTGAATCGAAATTGTCTTTGGAATATTTCGATGTTGGATTTCGTGATTATACAGATATTGTTCTGGAAATTTGAAAGATATATTTATATCGTTATTTCCAATACGATATTTGTTTGTCGTAGAATTTGATATTGAATATAAGCCGATATATTTTCTATAGAGAGCCTTGTATTTAATATCAAATGTGATTTGGGTTTGTCGTGAATGGTGTCTTCATTAATACTGTTCTTAAACCCAGTTGAGAAAAGGATTAAATCTTTTTATTTAGATTTAATGAAATGTACCAATTAAATGGTATTTAATTGGAATTGAATTTGAATTAATTTTTGGGTTTATCGTGGACGGTGTTTTAAATAACACTTGTTCTTTAACCCGATAATTAATAGAATTTGATTTTGGGTTTATCGTGAACCGTGTTTTAAATGACATTGGTTCTTTAACCCAGTTAAAGATTAAAACAAAGTGGAGTTTTAATGAATCTTTAATTAGATTAAAATGATCGAGAATGGAGTATCACCAGTTTTGCTCCAAGCGATAGTTAAATCTTTAACTAGATTTGAACATGAAATGGTAATTGAATTTACCGATAACACTGTGGTGTTAGATATGAAGTATTACCAGTTTTGCTTCATGGGATGAATAGGTTGGGATTGGCAAATAAAATAAATGATTACTTCGATGTGTTTCTCTAATCCCGACTAATTTGAATTGATATTCAAAAGGAGATTAAAGAATATATTTAAAGAATTTATCTTTGATAAAATTAATGGGAACCTTTCCCTAGGAATGTGAAATTTAGAAACTAACTGTAGGTTAGCTAAGAAGAATGGTTTCCTGGGTATTGATCTGATGTTGGTTTCGGCCTTCGGGGTTAATGTTTGGGGAATTATTCTCTTGCTAATTTACGGTTAGTGATTGATGAATTGGAATGAGGCGTACGTTGTGTTTGTGTAACACTTGTTTATTATATACGCGAGTTATTCAGAAAGACCGGGTTTATCCCATTTTGATTAACTGATTCGACGTGGTGTCAAAGAGGAAGACGGTGGTTGAAGACCGGAGGTCTTCACGTCGTTTGGGTGATTACTAATGATCTTAATTGGGCTGTACACCCAAGAGGAGGGAATCAGTTAGTGGTCGGTCAGACGTACTTGGAGATCGATGGATATGCGAGGAATAAGGTTCCTCCGGTTTCGTTCAGACCCAGAACAAACTTGTAAATGGATTGTGTGTCTGACATTGGATTTCATTCTGTGTGACTGATATCGGTTGCATAGAGTGGTTTGCCTGTGTGGCATGCTAAGATGCAAATGATCAAGGCTTCTGTTGAAAAGCAGAGTCTAGTGGTTGATGATCAAAGCACAGCCTTTGTGGCATCGCTTTGTGTAGCGTTAATTCGCAAGCCTCACACCCCGGTTGTGAACCAGAAATGGGAGAAGGACCCACTACACCATAAAGCCTATTTTGTCACTCCCCCATCCTCTAAATTTGATACGGTCTATAACCGTATCAAATTAGAGAGGGCTTTGAACCGTGCTTATCCATTTAGAAAAGGCTTAAGGCCTAGTTTGAATTTAAACCACTTATTGACCGTATCAACCTAGGGTTAAAATTTTCCACGCAGACGTGCTCCCCCCTTTTTTTTCATTTCCCTCTCACGAGATCTATTTCCCCCCTTTTTTTCTAATTTCCCAAAACCGAGCCCTCTGTCGAATTGCGATCGAAATAGGTTGGAAATAGAAAAAAATTCTGCTCTCAGTTTTACGGATCTGGTAAATACTTATTTGATTCTATTATTATTTGTTTCCATACCAAGTTTTAGGGTTACATCGTTAGTGTTTATTATATTGTTATGGATTTCATGTTTTAGGGTTACAAATCTGTCCTATTTCAATCTTTGATTTAACCTTTACTGTTTCTTCCCAGGTTTGCATTCGACTCATTGAATTGTCACGACAAATACGACGGTCATTTGCAACTGTTCGACTTAAAAAGTGCTGGTCCGCCTGATTCCTAATTTAAAGGTAACTAATTTATCCTCCATATATACAAACACAGCTATTTCATGGATGATTGATTTGAATTGTGCTATTGATTCAAGGTAACTAATCTATTGTGAACCGTATTGATAACAGTAACTGATAATTTTGTCATATTTAAGTTAATTGATCGTATCTTATTTAACCGATAACGACGTCAAGTCATTCAAAAAAAATTGAGTACTAAATTATATAATTTTCTATGCATTTCTAAAGCCCAACGATGAGGGTCATGAAGTATTTAAAATAATGCTTCTACAATTGGGTACGATTATCATTGGTCATTGTTAAGCAAAAATATAGTAAAAAAACACAATAACTAGGCTTTACATATATGTAACTAAGAAACATAATGTTAGACCAGTAGCGGAAAATCGAGTTAATCTTTGGAGATGTAGTCGAAAAATCAGAAGACAGACCTTCATTTGTAACCGAAGCAATGTTTTTTCTTCACTAAACCAATTCATGAAAGTCATTTCCAGGTGATTTTATACGTTTTCTTCACTAAACCTGTAGTTTTTGAAACCTAATTAGTAATTTAATGATAGTATTTCATATTTATGTAAAACCAAAGAATAGATCATAAAATCATAATTGAATTTTCATATGTCTGGAAGGCAACAGTGAAATGAATGCCCATTAATTTACTTTCTTTCATAGTTATATACAAAGCGCAACAGTTTTAACTCTATGTTTCAATCTTAAATGTTGAACTTTTTAAGAATTTCAGACATAGTATAATCAATCAAGTTAAGTTTAATACAATCTTTTTTGTAACTTTTTCTTACATTCCTAATTCACATGATGATATAGGCTCAGTTTCACTGAGCGTAAGGCTCAGCGAAACTGAGTCGTAATGCTCAGCTGAAACTGAGCCTTTCGGCTCAGCGAAACTGAGCCGTAATGCTCAGTTGAAACTGAGCTTTACGGCTCAGTTGAAACTGAGCGTAAGGCTCAGTTTCGCTGAGCCTTAAGGCTCAGCTGAAACTGAGCCGTAATGCTCAGTTGAAACTGAGCCTTTCGGCTCAGCGAAACTGAGCCGTAAGGCTCAAGTGAAACTGAGCGTTACGGCTCAGTTGAAACTGAGCGTAAGGCTATAGGCCTTGAAGTTGCAGAGGGAAAGAGTCTTAAAGACGTTCAATGTTGAAATGATAAGTTGATAATACCAAAAAACCCCAATCTCCTATTGATAACGTCCTATTGATCACTCAAGTTAGTTATATGAGAGGTAGTTGCAATTAAACTCGATCACTCAAGTTAGTTATATGAGATGTAGTTGCAATTAAACCAATGGGCTGATGGAAGGTTTTCTTGTATACTTTTGGTGCAGTGGAAATTTGCATTCGTGTCACTTGGTCGTCTTAATTATCTTCAGGATTCGGATATTCTATCTATTCGGTTTCAGGTACCTTTCTACCCCTGTTTTTCATGAAGCTTGTTTATGTTGATCTATGACTGCGTATATACCCACATACATATGAATTATATTAGCAATAACATGGATGTTGTTGAGTTTAATGGTTGAAAACTATTAATGTTCCTTGGATGATGTTATGTCTGGAAATGAACACTCTGTTCTTCCGAACTTTACACATCAACAATACCTCACCTGTCATCAACCCGGAACTTGTACATAAAAAATCTAATATCATGTCTTTTGAATAAACACATCAACAATACCTCATCTGGAGAAGTAAATCAGCCTTCAACATTAACCCTCGGCAGACCACAAATACCAGACTCCGCAACATTGCCATTCTCCACCTTCATGCATACCACTTTCCCAAAGACTTGCTGACGGCTCTCTCTCTCTCTCTCTCTCTGCCAGAACATCATGCCGCCTCGAACTCGCTTCCTACTTCGCCAAGCACCAATGCGTTGCCACTGTAAGCCGTCCTCCAGTGCTCCCATTCCCACGTGTGGTCTTAGTTCATGCCTTCTTTCATGCTCAGTGGCTTGCTGCTTGCGCTCACGTTATTTCCAATATGTACATCATATCCATGCACTTGCGCATGGAACCCTTTGCGTGCACTTCTTTCTTCTCACAGCACCCATCACTTCACTCCACTGTGTTCAGCACTCTTCACCGTTTTATAAAGTCCGGTGTCCCCTCATGTTAATCCCACCTCCAGTTCACCCTTTCAAACCCCTTTACGAAAATGCGAGACCTTACAAAATTGCCAAACTCCATACAGAGATGTACAGTCCTCCTTCTAATAAATATTTTGAGCACAAATGCTTCACCGTGGATCCAGCTTCATCCTTTACGAACTCCCTTTTATTTCACCATAGAAGCCAAACAGTAGGAATCCTGCCTCGCCTCTTCAAAGTAATCATCTTTCCCGATTAAACACGTTGCTGCTTCATGGTCACTACACCATAAAGCCTATTTTGTCACTCCCCTATCGTCATATTTGAAGTATCGCGGATATAAGAAGGCATAAATTAGCTGCATAGCACATATAGCTTAGATTTTAATATGCATAAACGGAAGCAAATAACATATCATAATACACTTTTCAAACTACGAAAGAGTCAACCTGAGAATTATTTCGAATGCCGTAATCAGAAATCGGAGCATCGTCATTGATGAGTTTATCGCTACCATGACGTGCACATTTTAAATCTTAATGAAAGGAACATATAAAACATAAAGTTTGGATAACATATACAATCTGTATGAGTAGGGAAATTAAATATTTATTTGCTATTGGAAGTTATTGTTCTCCATGCTTCTGTTTAGGACCACTCATCACTAGCGATTGTCTTTTGATTCCATTTTCACCTTGTAAGTTCTTATTTATAACAGTTAGTGGATTATCAAGTAACAAGCATATGATGAATATGTTACCATACTACAGACAAAATCATAAATAGTCATATAGATCGTTAATATTCATCCATTCAGCTTTGTAGAAAGCAAGAAAGTTGCTAGCTTTGTAGGAATCTGTCTGAAGGTTTTTCAACTATTCATCTTGTATATATACGTAAGCCCCATATAATTATGACGTTTGGTAAGATAGTTTATTGTTCGTGCTGGTGATAATGTTGTATCAATAGACATTATGCATTCACTGTATATTATATTGTAGCTAGTTAAATTTATGTAGTCCAGCATGGACAGCTAAACCTATAATGTGAATTTATGGTAGCTTTATGACCTGCATAGCAATATTTGGCTAGCAAAATTTAGGCAGTCCATTCTAGAGGTTCTTTTAAGTAGAAAGGCCTTTTACTGCATTCTTAGCCAGTAGTATTGAGGTGTACAAATGTCAGGCTTATCATTTTTAAGAATTGTTTAGTTTTGTGTGTTTTAAATATCTCAAAGTATTTTTGCTTATATTCTTTCAATTCATATTTGAAAGTACTTCTATAAAAGTAATCTCAAAATATTATTTGCTTTGTAATCTCTTGCAAGGCTGCTTGATGTTAAATTCAATGTTTAATTGTGAGTGTTTTGAGTAATTCGTTTGAAGTCATGTTTATGTTAACTGAGTTTTAGATAAAATATTGGTAGCAAAAAGAAAAAAATATCAACAAATTTGAAAAAAAAAATCTGGAAAAGGGTTGAAAGAACTTCAAAAAATTCTGAATAAGTTTGAGACATTGCCTCTTTTTGAAACTTTCAAGCAACTGGAAGAAAAAAATGAAGAAGATAGGCTCTCAAAAAATGAAAATAAAGATGTTTAAAAACTTGGGAAGTATAAAAAGTTCAAACTTGGGAAGTCCAAAAAGTCCAAAAAATAAAGATCTTATCTTTCAGATCTCATTTTATTATTTTATCTTTTGAGATCTAGCATAGATCCATTTTTTCAGATCTCATTCCATCGTCTTATCTTTCAGTTTTTATTACATTAATCTTGTCCTTTTAGATCTATGGTAGATATAAATTTATAGATCTATGGTATCTATGGTAGATATACAATCTGTATGAGTAGGGAAATTCAATATTTATTTGCTATTTGAAGTTATTGTTCTCCATGCTTCTGTTTAGGACCATTCACTAATGATTGTGTTTTGATTCCATTTTCACTTTGTAAGTTCTTATTTATAACAGTTAGTGATCATATAGCGTCAAAATACTAGTAATAAGTTTGAACGTAGAGTTTACTGCCAAGTGAAATGCTAAACTTGGCATGTTTGTTGGAAATTTGATATTGTTATTATGCGGTAGTGATCATATAAAATACAATTAACCCATACATATCATTCATGACGTGCACATTTTAAATCTTAATGAAAGGAACATATAAAACATAAAGTTTGGATAACGTATACAATCTGTATGAGTAGGGAAATTAAATATTTATTTGCTATTAAGTTATTGTTCTCCATGCTTCTGTTTAGGACCACTCATCACTAGCGATTGTCTTTTGATTCCATTTTCACCTTGTAAGTTCTTATTTATAACAGTTAGTGGATTATCAAGTAACAAGCATACGATGAATATGTTACCATACTGCAGACAAAAGGACCTGATCGTTATTCGTATCATGACATTCTTGCATTCTTGCATCAGGTCCTTTTGTATCATGACATTCTTGCATCAGCATATGAATGTCATTTTCTTGCATCAGGTCCTTTAATTGTATGCTGACATTCTTTAATCATTTTGTAGGCATTGTTGCTATGCATGACATTCTTTAATCAAGAGACCTGCTGCCATTTTTTTTGTTTACTGCACCTACTGAGAAATTTACTCAATGCCTACTAAACCAATGTTTGTTATTTTAATTTCTTTTCAGGCTTTGGAACAAGCATGAGTTGTATGAGCTCGACAACTGCAGTTTTGTTGTCTTTTTTTTAAGAGGAAGAACTGTGAACATTATGCTTTGTATATATTGTGTTATGTATTAACTGAAGTTATGAATTATGTATTAATCGAATTATTCTTAGCGTATCTCTTCTTTATATACTGTTATATGAGTGTTAGTGTATCTTCTTTATTGTGTGTGTGTATATATATATATCAATGGGTGCAGTGATTTTGTAAATTGCATATATGATATACCAATTTTGATACGGTTAAAAGCCGTATCTAATTCATTGTTATCATTGTAGGAGTGAGGCATTAAGCACGGTTTTGAGCCGTATCAGTATACTAGTTTAATACGGCTTAAAACCGTATCAAATTGCTAATTTGATAAGGTTCAGAACCGTATCAAATTGCTAATTTGATAAGGTTCAGAACCGTATCAAATTTCTAAATTGATACGGCTTAAAACCGTGTCAAATATCTCATTTGATACGATTTTAAGCCATATCAAATTGCTAATTTGATAAGGCTCAGAATCGTATCAAATTTCTCAATTGATACGGCTTAAAACCATATCAAATAAACAGAGACGCCATTTTTTGATACGGCTTAAAACCGTATCAAATCGATTTTGATACGGCCATTAACACTGCCAAATTGGCATTTTTGGTGTAGTGACCCCAGGGAGAACATGCATTTCTTTCTAGTTAGAAGTGGCGTCAGTGGTTTTACACGCCTTGACGAGTTTGACTTATGTGGTTGTTGCTGTTGCGAGGCGCCTCGGATATATCGATGACTATGTAGAGCCGATGGAGTCATTTGTTGGCTCATTTATGCCCCAAAGGGCGGGGAAACATAGTGTTCAGGCATAATAATCCACATCAGTGGACCGGCCCTGACGATCGAAGGGTCGATGCGTTCTATCCCTGAGAAATGGGCTAGATTGTCTCGAATTCGGTAAGGACGATCCCTCGCCTTGGTTCACCGATGGAAATCCAACTTCCAATACGTGATTTTGCGGTTTTGATTGTAGATCCTAGTATGGCGACATAGTGGGATGGGGCACTTATGCCGACTATGATTGATACTTATGATTGAAATTGTTTTATACACTACGCACTTACAATAGTATCAAATGATTTTTTTCTAGCGTACAAAGCATTCTTGGCTGTTATAAGGTAAAAACCCTATCCTCCGGCTTGCGTTGCATTGTGTGATGGGACTTGGGTCTTATAATAGCTTCATTTTTCTTTATTTAGCATGGCGCTATTTGTTTTATGCACTGGTATTCTCGGGAGGAAACCCGTTCTGTGATATACGGCGTGGTCCCTTGATTTACCTAACTGTAAAATAAAGATTAATAACTGTTTTGGTTCTCACACCAGTCCCATGACTGACCTGAAGTTTATTGTTTTAACCTAAACTCTGGGTGCCCTTATTTTGACACGGGCAGCTAGTAGTTTTGGTTTTGCAGATTTATATTCACAGGAACCTGGTTTACAGCTGGAATGATATCCGAAAAGCTCTGTATCCGTATATCTCTTCTTGTTGTGTATTATATTATTTTCCGCTGCTATGTAATGTATTGTAATCTCTGATATTTTAGAATGTATTTTATTTGTTTATACTCTATATATTCTTGTATTCTGATGAAATTGTTGTAATATGCAATGAAATGTTCTTCTGTTTGCGTTCTGATCCGTCTTGTCCTCAGTACAATCCGGGCTTTCCTTACCGGGGAAGTTCGGGACGTTATATCCAGCTAGAATAAAGAAAGGCCGTGAGGGAGATATTTTCATCAGATTTGTGAGTTTTTATGTGATTTCAAGATTAGTAATTTATGTCGGAAAAGTTAAACATTTATATAGTTTAGTTTTTGCAAGTTTAATGTTTACAATTATTTACAGTATTTATATGTCTTGTTTTTCAGTAAAGTTATTATAATTTATTTACTATCCTATGCCTATTTCTTTCTAGTTATTTACTGTTTATAAGTAATTCTCCTTCTTCTATCCTATTATCTGTTGTGATTTTATTTACAGTTATGCATATGCTCTAAATCATTTGTTTCATTTATTTTTGAGTCTAGGACTTGCGCGTAGCCTAGACCATTTCCCTTTTTCTTTTAGTGTTGAGCCTAATCCTAAAGAGAGTCTAGACCTTTATCGTTAATTTTGCATTAAAATTGGAATAATGATGGATTGCTTAAAAGTGGATAACTAGGCATGTTATAACTGATTAAATATTATTATCAACATTAGGCTGTAAATTAGGGATAAAGTTGAACATATAGTTAGAGAACGTGTAAACTGGAATAAGACTAACTTAGTTGGATGCTAAGTAACATGTGGTTGGGTTATAAAAGAAGATAAACATTATTATGAATGTTTAATACATCCAAGGATTATAACATGAGGTTAAATTAGGGATTATTAATAAATTGAAACTATGTTGAATCAAACTGAAGATGAAATTAATAAGCTAAGATAGTGGAGTCCATTCCAGTAGCGTGGAGCTAATGGGAGAAAATAATTGGCTCGTATGTCCGTCCCGGTAGCGTGAGGCTGATTACGGAAAATAAGAGGCCTAATAAAATGAAATTGCAGTTGGAGTCCGTTCCAGCAGCATGGGGCTGATTGGGGAAAATAAATGTCTCGTACGTTTTCTCTAGTAACGTGGAGCTAATTGAGGAAAATAAGAGGCTTAATAAAATGATAAGATTATAGTTTAGGTCCGTTCCGATAGCGTGGGGCTAATTGAGGAAACTAAGTGACCTAGTAGAAAAATAAATGGGGACCAAGTCTAGGGGTGACTTCTCTCAATTTCATATTTGGTTGGGGATTGTACCAGGCAGTATCCCTATTATCATATGGGAGTCTCATACTAGATAGAGGCGAGGGCATGCTTTGCTGTGCGGGATAATAAAAGGTCCAAATGAGGTGGGTACAAGCACGTTCCAGCGGGACGATGAGCGTGCATCAATCCGATTGGAGAAAATAAGCCATTGTAATGGCTGTGATTAACGATTATTTCCTTTTAGTTGATGGGTTCAGGATTGATAAACCCAAGTTCTACAGTTGGAACAGGTTATCACATTGTGGCTGATTGATGGGTAGAAATTAGGTAAATCCAAGTTATAATGTCTTGGCAAGTTGGTGAAGCAATCTTGGATATGAATGAGAAATCAATCTTTATTCATGCTTAAATTTTTTTACTGTTTTATACCTTTATGCTTTAGGTCCGTTATAACGACCTGAACTTCCCCGTAAAGGAAAGCACTGACTGCTTTGAGAACACGACAAATCAGAATACAAACAGAAGAACATTTCATTGCTTATTATAAAAATTTCATCAGATACAAGAATATACAGAGTATGAATAAATATTATACATCAGACATATATCAGAGATTTACAAATTACAATGTAGTGGAAAATAATACAAAACACAACTGAAAGGAATATACGGATATAGAGCTTTCTGAATATCATTCCAACGGCAAACCAAGATCCTATGAATATAAATCTACAAAACAAAAACTACTAGCTGTCCGTGTGGAAAATAGGGGCACACCGAGTTTAGGTTAAAACAATAAACTCCAGGACAGTCATATAACTGGTGTGAGAACTAAAACAGTTATTTAAAACTTTACTTTAAAAATAAAGTAAATCAAGGGACCACTCCGTATAACATGGAACGGGTTTCCTCCCAAGAATACCAGTTCATATAATAAAACATCGCAATGCTTTTTGGGAAAAATGAAGCTATTATAAGACCTAGGTCACATCACACAATGCAATGCAAGCCGAATGATAGGGTTTTCCCTAATAATAGCCAAACATGCTTGGTACATTTAAAACAAATCATTCGATACTATTATAAGTGCATAGTGTATAAAACAACTTCAAATATAAATGTATCAATCCCAAACGGCATAGGTACCATATATCATGTAGCCAATACTAGGCTCTACAATCAAAAACCGCAATTGTTACATACTGGAAGTTGGATTTCCGTCTATGAACTAAGGCAAGGGATCGTCATTACTGCTTCGAGACAATCTAGCCCATGTCTCAGGAGCCAGACACAGGTGGGACCTTGGATAGTCAGGGCCGGTCCACACGGAGTGGACTAAAATGCATGAACACTGCGTTTCCCTGCCTTATGGGGCGTAAAATTGGTCTGTATAAAGACCATACCATCCATCGGCTCCGCAGAGACCGATATAACCAAGGCGCCTCGCTATTCATCATCCACATGAGTAAAACATCTGGGCATGCAAAACCCAGGCACCACTCATAGCTAGAAGGAAACGCATGTCCTACCTAATTTCCTCTCCCGTTTCTGGTTCACACCGGTGTGCGAGGCTTGCGAATTAACGTTATACACAAAGCTATGCTATATTAAAGTCGCGCTTTGGTCTTCAACCACAAGACTCTGCATTTCAATAGAAGCCTTAATCATTTGCATCTCAGCATGCCACACAGGCAATTCACGCTATGCAACCGATGTCTATCAATAACATAAAATGAAATCCAATGTCATACACACATCCATTTACAAGTTCGTTCTAGGTCTACGAAACCGGAGGCACCTTATTCCTCGTCCCGTATGTCCAATACAAGAGAGAGGTCCTCGCATATTCGGTCGATCTCCAAGTACGTCTGGAACCATCACCACTTATTACCTTGTCTTGGGTGTACAGCCCAATCAAGACATTAATAATCATCCAAACGATGTTAAGACCTCCAGTCTTCAACCACCGTCTTCATCGTCGACTCATCGCCGATTCAGTTATTCAGAATGGGATAAACCCGGTCTTTCTAAATAACTCGCGTATATAATAAACAAGTGCTATAAAACACAACATACGCCTCATACCAATTCTGAATATTCTTTTATTTAAATATTCATATCCTTTGGGAAAGGTTCCCATTAATTTTATCAAAGATGAATTCTTTAAATTTATTCTTTAATATTCCTTTGGAAATCAATCCATACCAAATTATGGTTTATCCAAACTAGTCGGGATTAGCGAACCTTACCGAAGTAATCATTTGTTTCAATTTCCCAATCCCAGCCTATTCATCCGTACTCCATTCTCGATCATTTCTTAGATTTGATAATTTTAGTTATCAAATTCACCTTTCAAACTATTTAAAGATTCATTAAAACTCTAATTCAATTTTAATTTCCAACAATCATTACTTAATGATTATTCCAATTCAGGAAATAAATCCTGTCTTTAACTAGGTTAAAGAACTAATGTCATTTAAAACACAGTTCACGATAAACCCAAAATCACATTCCATTAATTATGGAATTTTCACGGAAAAACAAACCAATATATAATCGATATCGACTTCCGTATCTGACTAAAATTATAAATGGAATAATGGCAAAGCCTTTTAAATTCCATATATATTATCAGTCTTCCTCCACAGAAGTTCATTTCGATTATTATCAAATCGAATCCCATTCCATTCCAATTTATTTTATTAAGATGGAAAACTTTACTTTGGAAATTCCATTAAATCTTAGAATAAAGATTTATAAATTCCAAATCACATTTTACTGCAAATCGGGTTAAAGAACGAATGTCGTTAAAACACGGTTCACAATAAACACGATTTACATTCCATCTCAATTCCAACTAATTGTTCATTAATTGGTAATTCTTCTTTAAATCTTAATTAAAAGACTTATTCTTTTCACATAGGGTTTCAGAATAGTGTTAATGAAGACACCATTCCATCAGTCTCTAACTATAAATTAGTAAGAGAACAATTCCCTAAGTATTAATCCCGAAGGCTGAAACCAACATCAGATCCATACCCAGGAAACCATTCAACTTAGCTAATCTCCAGTTAGTTTCTAATTTTCTTAACTCCATTGGGTTTAAGAATGGTATTATTAAAGATAACATTCACGACAAACCCAAAATCTCATTCCATTGTTAATCGGGTTAAAGATTCAGTGTTATTCAAAACATCGTTCACGATAAACCCAAAAAATCCAATTTAAATTCAATTCCAATCAAATGTTAATTAACAGGAAAATTTCACTAAATCTTAATTAAAAGATTTATTCTTTTCTCAACTGGGTTTAAGAATAGTATTATTTAAGACACCATTAACGACAAACCCAAAATCTCATTTGATATTAAATACAAGGCTCTGAATAGAAAATATATCGACTTATATTCAATATCAAATTCTGAAATCAACAAATGTCGTATTGGAAATAACGATGTAAATATATCTTTCAAATTTCCATAACAATATCTGTATAATCACGAAATCCAACATCGAAATATTCCGAAGATGATTTCGATTCAAATCCATTCCAATTCGTATATTGGAAATTCTGGTTATTTCTAAAAACCGTTTCAAATCCAATTCATTTATTTAAAAATATTGGATTAGAATTCTTGTTCATAACTAGTTCATTTTGATAAAAATATATTTTTATCTTTTCAAATGTGGAATTTTTCATCCCAATTCCTTCCAGATCATTTATTATGATTTTACACAAATTGTTAATATTTTTAGTAATTTTATCAAGGCCCATACAGTCGATTTCCATAAGCGGTCGTCGAGCTGCACTTACAGTGACCTTTTCCAAATTTGATTTGGACATAATTCCAAATCCGTCTATTAGATTTCAAATCTCTAATATTCGTTGGAAAGCTCTTTTCGATACGAACCCAACAGTTCTGGTTTAGGAGAATCCGACGGTCCAATCTCCCGTAACGTCCATTCGAAGTCAATGGTCCAAATTCGCGAACTGCCGCGGCGCGGCGCGTTCTATTCAGGCCATTAAATAAACATAATAGATTATACTATATATATTTCATCGATTTTCGTTTAAAATGTATTTTATTAATCCTTTTAAATTCGTTTTAAAAACGATTTCAACTTCATATTCAATTTTAAATCAAAATTGAATATTCCATATCATTAATATATAAATGATAATATTTTCAAAATATTATATTTTGAAATCACTTCATTTTCGATATTCATTATAAAATGAATAAAATCGATATAAACATCGTTCGCGTCAAAATGGCGCATAACTAATTAACACGGCTATATATATTTAAATATATTCGTGTCCATCCCAAATCAGACATCAAAATCGAATCTTGATTCTTTTCTGAATATTATTTTAAAATATTCGTTATTTTAAAAATATTACTTCTTTCTAAACTGGAATCAAACACAGTCAATCACCATATAATGTTGTTTATATGGATTTCATACAACACATGTATACAACAGCCATGAGAAACAATCAACCATCATTCGGAGTGCATTCTACACTGTATAAGCATTAAATATAAATAATTTAACGCTTATATAGTCTGTCAACCAATCGATCGACATACCACTAAACAATTGGGATTAGTGTACGTCAATTATCATCCCAATACCTGTGTGGGGTTTCAAACAACAAACACAATTTTTATTTGTGTAGTTGGGCGATGTGTAAAATGTATCATCCCAATCAATATCAGTCAAATGGGTGTACATAAACAAATCATTTGATTTGTAAACGAATATTTATTTATTCATATTCACATTAAAAATTATATTTTTAATGATAAATAATTTATTTCAACACATGAATATTATTTACATTTCATGAATTCGATAAAAATGATATTTTTATTATTCATACGTTTTATTCAACACATGAATATTTTATACAGTCTATTTCACATCACAAACCAAATTTACACAAGCAAATCAATCCAAACACACAACAAACAAGTCGTCCATGGCCTGTGGACGACGGGGAGCTGTTCATATATGCATTATAAAATAAATAACTATACAAAGAATTCAGTGACGGAGTTCTCACCTTTGGGATCCACTCCGTCATTGTTTAAGGGACAGTTTCGATTTTGATTTGTCTCCAATGCGTTACATTCTTCGATGAGATTTCAACGTAATATGTTTCACACGGATTATATTAATTATAACATTTTTATTTCAACGCTATACGGATAAAAATCACATTTTTATCCTTGTGAAAATTATTTCATAGCTACTATATAAATAAAAATCACATTTTTATTTTTGCCATTCATATATAAAAATAAAAATTTTACTTTGCAACCATATACATAAAAATCTGATTTTTACATTACTTTCATATATATAAAATCTGATTTTTTTACTTTTCTTTCATATATATAAATATCTGATTTTTATACACTATTCATATTTATAAAAATCGTAATTTTATATCCTATTCATATAAGAAAAACCATATTTACGTATCGCTAATAAATATATGAAAATCACATTTTCTATTTAAACTAAAAAATATAGTTTTCATTAACTAAAAATCATAGATTTTTATCGGATTAAACTTAAAAAACTTACAATGTTTTAGAGTGTTGATTTGGCGAAGAAAAGAGGGAAAATGCGGCTGGTGACTTTGGATCGGAGGTGGAGGGTGTGGCCTCGCGGTGGCTCCGGCGCTGGGGTGCCTGTTGGTCGGAATGGGGATGGGAGATGTTCATTGGCCAGCGGTGGAAGGGGCTAAGGCTTTGGGGGTTTGCTCGAACGCAGGGAGAGGCAGAGGAAGGCGTGGAGGCTGAGGGGGAGGGGAACTAGGCGATGAGCGGCGGTGGTGGGAGGCCCTCCGGCGGCGACGCGGTGGACAAAGAGGGGGGCCCGATCGTCGATCCACGGTTTTTTTTTTCGATCTACTTTTGAATGGTGAAGGGAGAATAAAGGGGGCGTTGACAAATTATAATAATTTATATATATATGTATATATATACTTTTAATTCTCCGAAAAGTTAGATTTTAATTCGAATCCCAAATCGAGCCCAATGACTATCGCGTTTAGCTAATTACCCCCATTCTGAACACAATGGGATATGTTTCGTAACCCAATCCGGCTGTTATACTAAGTTTCCGTAAAAATTAAAGTATAAGTCATTATATATTCAATTTAAATGCACATTTCAATTTACCGGGCCACATACTGACTCTAAAAATTCCAGAAAAATAAATCTAGCTATGTTTTGACATTACGGTCCTAACAAAACTATTCATCAAACTTGAAGACCATTTGAAAATGGCCATTTTCTGGTCGATCCAATTCAACTGGAATTGACAAAACATGTTTTCTTTTGCCACGCTCACATATTGATTTCAAAAATTATGAAAATTGGAATCTAGCAGTAACTTGACATCCTGGATCCGATAAAAGTAGTTTCGTCGAAAACGGAGGTCTTTTGCAAAATGGCTATTTCTAAAGGCTATATTTCCATAGCGGCTATTCTGAAGTTTCAACTGGACATAATTTTTGTTCCCGCTATGAAATTTTAATTTTTTGGATTCGTTGGTAAGATATTTTCAAACAGATTCAAATATTTCTGGTTTCACTAAAATCCAGTTTATTTTGAATCTTGTGCATTCATTTGAAATTTGAAATTTGAAATCGCATTTTTAAACTATCGCACCATTTCCAATTCCTTTTATAATTAGAATAAATATTTATATTCTAATTTCGATTTATATAAATATATACATTCTAATTCTAATCAAAATAAATTTCTAGTCGTTATTATTTAAAATAATTCATTTAAATATTCCAAATTCATTAAAATTGCCAAAATAAAATTTTCAAATTGGTTCTAATTTTCCGGATTGTTACATCCGTAAAACTGTTCATCTGTCTGATGCTTTCTTAACTTATGCTTATGCAAAAAAGTACTATAACTCACCAGATGTATGTCTGACCTGGTTTGTTTTCTCTTTCTCTCTTCCTTCCCCCCAGGTTCGCAGGGTGGAGGGTCTCAACAGTGATTCTTAATTTTTCTATTCAGCTTGGATTTAGACTCATTTTAGACTCATGTATTGGTTCATTTTTTGGTTATTGTAGTTTTGACATTTAAGAGGGATGGTTTCACTTATATACTCTAATATTATGGTTCTCCATGAGACAATATATTTGTTTTAATGTTGATGACTATTTGGTATTTATGAAATATAATAGCTACTGTGGTTTGACTTGTTTTATTAAATGATGTTTTAAAATTTCCGCTGTGTTTTATACTTCTTTCTTGTGAATTTTAGTCTCTATGTTGTTACTTTATAACTAAGCGCTTCATAAAACTTAACACATCCTCATATCGGTAACGTTAAGGGGTGTGGGGTGTTTCATTTGGTGTCAGTGCCTAAGGTTGCAAGATCAGAGAAAAATTTCTGAAAAAGTGTTTTCAAAAGAAAAGTATTTCTTAGTAAAACTTGTTTTTGAAAAATATCCCCTCAAGTCAACTACAATATTCCCTTGTTTCCTTTTTGAATCCTTGCTCTTTTCTTTTTCAACATGTTTGGGGCTTCCAACTTTCCAGAGGATGTTCCCATCCTGGTATGGTTCCGTAGATATGTTGAAGGTGCGACACCTATCGAAGGGCAAGGAAATGCCCTACCTCCAACTACAGTCGCGCAGTTCCACCGAATACCACATCTAATTTTTCTCTGCTCTGTAAGGATTTTTCTGTTATGGACGGCAAGCCATTTCTTGGCTCGGATAGTTTTGTTGATGCTCATAATTGTCTTAGAGAGACTGGTTGTGTATTTGTATTATTAGAGATTGACGTCCGAAGGAGAATTTAATTGGCCGAGGCAGAGCAGTCTGTGAGGACATGGGATGAGTTCAAGGATAAGTTTAAGAAAAAAGTTCTTATCGCAAGCTAAAAAAGGGATGCTAGAGGAGAAATTCTTGAGTCTGAGAAAGGGTGATATGTCGGTTAACGAGTATGAGGATAGCTTCAATGAGTTGGCGAGATTTGGATTGGATTTGGTTAAAACTGTGCATAAGAAGGCATTGAGGTTTGCAAGGGTGTTGAACCAACCCCTCTAAGGACTAGCATTGACACATATTCCTATAGGTGTGACTTTTGAGGCTTTAGTGGGGATGGCTCTTATGCACGGTGATGGAAAAGAGAGTACACATGAGGTTAAACCTGAGGTGGCCAAGACAAGTTTTGGAAAGAAGAAGCGATGGCCCAAGAAAGGTGGAAAGAAAAAGGGAGAGAAATCAGAAAAAGCACAGATCAAGGAGTGAAGTGTTATGGTTGTGGTATAATGGGGCACTTCGTCGGAGGTTGCAAGAAGATAGCTAAGAAGGGTACTTACTTTCAGTGCATTTAGATGGGAAGTTATAGCAGATAGTGCCCTCAGAGGCAGAGGAAGGGAGCAGGTTCGTCCGAAGCATAGGTTCATGCACTTCAGGCGGCTCAGACCGATGCTATCAGTCAGGACAGAGATAGAAAGGGTATTGTCGAAGGTTTGATATCTCTTTTCGACTTCCCCATTAGGACCTCGTTCGATTCCGGTGCTTCTCATTCTTTCATATCCAGTTCTATTACTAATAGTCTACATCTAAATAATTTTATAGTTTCTGATCTAGTAGTTGTCTCAAACCCCATAGGAGGTATGGCTTACCTATCTATGATGTGTAGGTGGTTAAGGATTTCTATTCTTGGCGTCAAGTTTGAGCATGGCTCGTATATAATGGGTTTCATGGTTTAGGGGCTTATTCCAGAGATGGACTGGCTGGCCATGTACGATGCCATCATTGACTGCGAGAGGAGAGTAGTAAGGCTTTTTATGTGCCATGGTAGGACTCTCGAGATTTCTTGTGACCTGCGGATATCAATCTGCTTAGTTTATTAGATTCTCTAGATGCTTCTGTAGATGATTTCAGTTTGTTGCTCGTAGTTACAGACTTTTCGGATGTATTCGAGGTGAGAGGGATAAATCCTAGGCGCAAGATTGATTCTCAGATATACTTGGTGGAGAATGTTAAGCTTGTTGCATTGCCAGTGTGCTACATAGCTTTGAGGGAGAGGATGGACCTTAGTAAGCAAGTGGGTGAGTTGTTCGAGAAAGGGTTTATTAAATGAAGTATTTCTGAATGGGGAGCACAAGTCTTTTTTACGACTAAGGCAAACGACTCTCTTTGTCTATGTGTGGATCATAGAGAATTTAACAATTTTACGATGAAGAATAGACACCCACTCCTTTGAATAAATGAATTTATTTTATCAATTGGTAGGCGCCTCAGTTTTCTTGCAATTGGATTTGGCTACAGGTTTTCATTAGCTTAGGGTGGCAGAAGATAGCATAGATAAGACTGCCTTTAGGAATCCAGATGGATTCTATGAGTGGCTGGTTATGCCTTTTGGGCTAACCAATGAACCAGCGTATTTTGTGGATTTGATGAGCCGGGTACTTAGGGAGTTCCTAAACAAGTTCGTGGTAGTAATTTTTGATGATATCTTGGTGTTCTCGGGGAGCGAGGACGAGCACTCCTTGCACTTGGGAGAGGTCCTCTGTACTCTCTGTCCACATCAGTTGAAGGCAAAGTTTTCCAAGTGCCACTTTTGGTGGAAGGAGGTAAGGTTTTTGGGGGCATGTTGTCTCTAGCGATGGTATAATAGTGAATCCCGGTAAGGTTGTCACTTATACAGGATTGGAAAACCCCCAAGAATGCGACAGAGATGAGGAGCTTTCTAGGTTTGTCAGGTTACTATCAGAAGTTCATTAAGGATTTTGTGTGGATCTCAGCTTCGCTTACCTGCCTTACGAAGAAAATTTTAGTATTTGTTTAGGATGTGGATTGGGAGGATGCATTCTTGAGGTTTAAGAAGTCTCTCATGTCATCTCTAGTATTGGCTCTTCCTGATGGTACGAAGATATTTACTACGTATACGGATGCATGCAGCACGGGTTTAGGTGTGATGCTTATGCAGCAGGGTAGGGTTGTTTGTTACAGGAGTAGACAGCTGAGGGTTCATGAGAGGAATTTCCCTACCCATGATTTCGAGATAGCAACGATAGTATTTGCGCTTAAGTCTTGGAGACATTATTTATTAATGAGAGGTTTGAGCTATACACAAACATAAGCCTCTCAGGTACTTGTTTTCGCAAAAGGATCTTAGTTTGCAACACTGATGAAGTCTCTTGGATCTTATTACTTTGAGATAGCATATATCTCGGGGAAGGGGAATGTAGTAGCGGATGGATTGAGTAGACAGAGGATGACTTTGAGTCCAATATTTGTAGATTGGCAGAGTTTGAAGTTTATCTCATCGTACGATTTTAGACCATCTACGGATTATGCACCAGGATTATTAGCAACATTAGAGGTGCGACCTACTCTCTTAGAGCACATTGGATTCAGCCAGCACGAGGATCAGCAGTTAGCGGATATCATGGACTGACTCAATAGAGGAGGGACCTCTGGCCACCTTGCTAGGTATTATGTAGATGAGAGAGAGTGGCTACATCATGATAGGATATTATGTGTTCCTCGAGTTGATGATTTGATGAGATCAGTTTTAGAGAAGGCTCATCACTCTTGGATGACAATCCATCCGTAAGGTGATAATATGTTTAAAGACATGAGGAGGGTTTTTCATTGGACAGGGACGAAGAAGGACGCGGTGGAGTACGTGGCTAGATGTATGACTTGTCTGAGAGTGAAGACTGAGCAGAGGAAGCCACATGGATTGCTTCAGCCTCTATATGTGCCACAGTGGAATTGGGAGAGCATCTCAATGGACTTATAGATGGGTTGCCCATATCAAGGAATGGTCACACCAGTATTGGGTTATAGTCAATAGGTTGACTAAGAGCACTCATTTCATTTGATTAAGAGTAAGCGGATGACAACTTGGCTGGCATTAGTGTATCTTAAATAGATCGTCTGACTTCATGGAGTACTCTCTGGTATTTTTTGTGATAGGGGCCTCATCTTAACCAGCGAGCTTTGGAGGAGCCCGTAGGAGGCATTTGGGACACAACTATGGCTTGGCACTGTTTATCACCCTCAAACCGATGGAGAGGGTTAATAGGATTCTCAAGGATTTATCACAACTGCGTATCTTGGACTTCGGAGGGACTTTAGAGGAGCACCTTTAGAGGAGCACCTTCCTTTGGTAGAGTTCGCATATAATAACAGCTACCACATGAGCATAGGTATGGCTCCCTTCGAGGCATTGTATGGGCGCCCTGTAGATCACCTACTTGTTGGTCGGAGCCCACAGATACACTTCTACTTGGACTTGAGATGGTTAGGGAGACCTCAGAGAAGATAGACTCGATTCGAAGATGGATGAAGGCAACTCAGGACAGGCAGAAGCCACATGTAGATCAGTAGAGGATTGTCCTAGAGTTCGAGGATGAAGACTTGAATTTGTATTAAGGTGTCACCCTTGAGAAGTGTTGTTCGATTTGGCTCAGTAGGGAAGTCAGCGGGTAGGTTCATAGGGACATTCCCTATAGCAAAGGGGATAGGTCAGATGGCCTATGAGGTTAGAATACTGGAGAGATTAGCTGGAGTGCGTGATGTGCTCCATGTTTCGCACTTGTGAAAGTGCTTACATGATTCTATGGTAGTAGTAGAGCCAAATGCTATAGAGGAGATCGAGGTAGAGAGGGAAGCATCAGTCAGGTGAGTTCCTACGCGGATACTAGGGTTTGAGGTGAAGAAGTTGTGAAATAAAGAGATCAAGCTTGTTGAGATTTAAAGAGTAGAGGACAACGATCACGTGACTTGGGAACCAAAGGACAAGATTCGTGCTTCTCTTCCGCTTCACTTTGATAGTACACTCTTAATCCTTTCCAAAGCTTTGAATTTGAATCTATTTTTCCTATCGTTTGAACTATAAGTCTTAGGTAATTTTTAAAGTTGTCTCTCTAATTCAACGTCAAATCGTAAGACAAAAAAGCTTCTATGCGTACGGGCATCGTAAATGGCGACATAGTTTACTTCTTCTCGTATTCGCTCCCTTCATAAACTTTCTTCGTTACTGTCTCCACAAAATTTTATATTTCCCTCTTCCTTGTTTTCGCGATGCGTGGTCGCCCTCCTACAACTGTTTTGTCACCTCAGATCTAAGATTTTTTTCCCCATGAAATTGATTCTGAGCACCAAATTCCCCATTTTTATTACTGCCTCATCTCTTCAGATCTTTACTACTTGGCATAGCTTCTGATTTTACTCACATCCACTTCGCTGTGGCTATTTCAGGCAACCACTTGTATACTGCTCCTCCGCTTGCGGTGTTACGGTCTGTAGGTCCTTTAATTGGTGACTGCGGTGAAATTGGATGTCCCTCACTAACGAGGAGGTTCCAAGTATGCAACAACTCTCAAATGGTTGAACTGTTTCGTGTCTCGTCTCTGACTGTGATGGTACTCTTATGCATTTGAGTCTTCAATGTATGCTTGGTATTCATCTCGTTGGTATATTTGGTTATCGGACTTGTGTATTGGGTTATAACTCTTGTGCTCTGGTGCTTAGCACTATCTAATGTTAGTTGCGAATTGCTCGATCTTTGCTTTTCGTTGTTGCTATCTTCAAGTGTCATGTTATCTGGTGTTCGTATGGTTAGGCCATCACCATTGGGCGATGTCAAAACACGAGATGCCTAGCAATGATTTTTGTTGTTGTTTGTATCTTGGTGCATCTGCCTATATGTGCAATTTCTGGATTATGTGATGCTTGCGTTTCAGCTTATTTTTGTCGAGCAGATTTCATTTCGGCGTCCTGACTGTTATGTGTGTGTTTATTGTTCTAGCGCATTGTTTTTCCATCGGTGAAGCTTGTGGCTCTCATTATTGTTGTCTCTATCGGCGTGCTTACATTGTTACCTTCCTTGCCTATGGCGGAAGTCGGTATGGCCATTTAGTCAATTTTTCTCTTGGAATTTGTGCACGTTACTACTTCTTACCATGGTGCGGAGCTTAAGGAAACCAAGTTGGCTACCGTATGCTACAGTTTGAAGCTACAACACTTTTATGTACCATGCATATTATGGTCATGTCATGATATTTGATGGATACCTTTGCTTTATTTCTAAAAGTCTTGTACTGTATTTATGTGTATTCATATGTAATTCACTAAGTTTTGTAGTATGTAATATTCTTACTCTCCCTGCGTGGAGAGTTAGGTCATAAGGAAATCTAATTATAGTAGTCAGTGCTTATACTAGCTCCTGAGCTATAATCTACTTTAGATAGTGTGGATGGCCCACAATAAATGTCGTAGATGGTGGACGGTCCACCTTAAAAACTGAATTGTAGTAGGTTGGTTGCCACCAACCTCCTATTTTACTTGTATTTATTATTAGTAATAATAAAAATGTTTGCGGTCACTTCAAAAATCGGTCGGCTATGCCCATAAAAAAAAGAATTATAAGTCTAAGGTAGAAGCCTATAGATGGTAATAAATGGTTTAAAACATGTTAATAGAACATGTTATGGTTGAATAGATTATGTGGATGCAAGTGTTTGCTAGTTTATGCTTATACACACACTATGCACTAGTTAGAGATCGACAAACTTGCACACTTATGTAATTGCATATGGATGTGTATGCATCTTAATTTATTTTAAGTATGGATGAAAAATGGTTGAATCATCACTTAGTTGTTGCATTTTGGTGAATGGTTGTTGTACGCATATTGAAGTATATGTATTATTAGGATTCCTTTGTATACATATTGGAAGCATGACACATACATGAAACTGCATTAAGGACGTCAACTGAATAAGTGGACCGCCTAATTTTTGCATTAGTTTAGAGACATATAAACTACACCTTTTGCACATGTTCATGAAAAGCATTAGATAAACTAAAGATAATGGATGCAAGTGGTTGATGGTTGAGTAGATGGGTGTAGATGATGGTTGACAACATTCTTCTAGCCTTAGAGATTTCAAGGAGAAATCCTTTAAGGATGGGAGAATGTAACACCCCGAATTTTAATAAAAAATTATTAAATAGAAAAGGGTAATAAATTAAATATTAATCAGAATAATATATGAAATCGAAAAATGGGACTAGCACCAGTGGTTCGCTGTAATTTTCTGAACAAAATGGGCACTTGGTTTGCTGAAATCGGAGTTAAAACGAATAAGTTATGAATTAAAGAAGTTAAACTAGAAAATAAAAAATATATAATAATAATATATTAAGTGGCCGGGATGACCCGGTCCCACACTTAGGTCGACCTAATCATTGGGTTGACTCGGTATCGACCAAAGGCGGGAAAGGGTCGACCCAGGCATGCAAAGGTGCGTGCCTTGGCTGGCACGTAAGGCAATGACATTTTATTATTTCTACGTGTTATTTTGGGTGACGTAGATTTGTTTTATTGGCTCATTTGAACCTAATGCTGACGTGGTGCTTTCTAATTGGTTTAACGACATAACTGGTATAGATTTAATCCTAAATCATGATGGCTGAGGACGTCTAATAAACCGTATTAATAGACTAGCGGAGCCTCTCTCATTTCTTCACTTCCATTCTTTCTTTCTCCTTCTTCTTCCCTAGTCCCATCCTCTAAATTAGGAAGGACCAAATAATTAAACTTTTTATGGAGATAAAGAAGTTATATACTTTTAAATAATTATTTTTATAAATACTTCTAGAGGCGGAGGTTCAGTTAGAATAAAGAAAGACCATGAAGTTTTAGTGCTGAGCCTAGACATAAAGAGAGCCTAAACCTTTATCGTTAATTTTGCGTTAAAATTGGAATAATGATGAATTGCTTAAAACGGGATAATTGGGCATGTTAGAATAGATTAAATATTATTACCAGTATTGGACTATAAATTGAGGATAAAGTTTAACATGTAGTTGGAGAACGTGTAAATGTGTAAATTGGAATAGGACTACTTAATTGGACATTAAGTAACACGGAGTTGGGTTTTATAAGAAGATATACAATATTAAGAATGTTAAATACAACGTAGGATTATAACATGAGGTTAAACTAGGGATTATTAATAAACCTAAATTGTGTTGAGTTAAATTAAAGATGAAATTAATAAGCTAAGATAGTGGAGTCTATTCCGACAGCGTGGGCCTAATTGGGGAAAATAAGTGGCTCGTAGGTCCGTTCCGACAGCTTAGGGCTTATTGGGGGAAATAAGAGGCCTAATAACATGAAATTGTAGTGGTCCGACATCATGCAGCTGATTGGGGAAAATTAATGGCTCGTAGGTCCGTTCTAGCAATGTGGGGCTGATTGAGGAAAATAAAAGGCCTAATAAAATGACTAGGTTGTAGTTTAGGTCCGTTCCAATAGTGCAGGGTTGAATGGGAAAACTAAGTGGCCTAATAGAAAAATAAATGGGGACTGTAACACCCCACCTTCGCCAGGGTCACTCACGAGTGATTGCACTAGCTTTGGAGGGGTGTTGTCTAGGTAAACATGCACAGAGATATCACAAGACAGAACATAGATAAATAAATAAGTAAAGCAGCGGTAGAAAATTAAAAACCATGGTTAACCATTTCAAAACCAAAGTCAACTTACATCAAAATACTTAGTCATCATTTTCCAACTACCACAAGTCTAGAAACATAAACTGGAAATAACATAAAGTAAACTATCCCCAAAATAAATGTGGTGAAGCCATAGCAAGCTCAAGTCCAAACCGTACATGAGCTGTCAAGAAAGCAAGCCAAATGTCCAAGCTAAGCACTAGTGTTCCCTCCCTGAGAACCTGGGGGGGAACGGAAGAAAAGAGGCAAAAGAAAAAGGGTCAGTCATAAAGACTGGTAAGTCCTACCTACTATTAGTATAAAAACTAATGAAGTTAACTAGACATGAGAAACTGAGATGAAACATAAAGATGGTAACTAACTGGCATGATAAATAGATAGCAAGGTAGATCAAGTGTGGCGTCGCATATACAAGATTTAGTTTTGCACCAATAGTACTAGTATTCTAACCCATGTCAAGTATAAACAAGAAATGATCCCTTGGCCCAATATCATGAGATGACCCAAGTCAAGGTCCAACTATACGATCTAGTCGATCGGCTCCCTATAAGCCTAACTCGTCGAGTGTCGGTGTCATACGGCCCAATCACGGAATGTAGTCAACTGTGCTAGGTCCACCCTAGCGTGTATCAAGCCCTAAAGTGCCAACCACTGACACAAATCAAGCACGCACAGTCTAAACCTACAAGTGCCCGTGTCTGTTTTTTTCAACTCCGGACTATGTGCACGACCATAGCCCGCCTGAACCTACACTGGCGCACCTACTCAGCCGTCTTTCTGGTCGCTTACAATCAGCCCAGTAATCGTGCCCCACCCTAGCCTAGTCCCTAGGGCATCGTGATACATATAAGAGGGTTACTGCTGAAAAGGACCACGTAACTAGGGTTTCTAACGGGTTAAGTGTGGTTAACCCTATCCAATCATGTATCAAGTTAGTTAAGTGTATCCAAGTGGTTCATGACTTAACCCTATCATGTGGCATTAATTAACTTAATGCGCCCAACCTCTCACATTAGACTTTGTTGTGGTTACTGGATGTGTCGGGCGGGTCCGGGCAGATTTACACCACAACCTAGTCTAACCTCGGGTTTCAAGCGCGATATGACCAACTACTCACATTGGGTCCTATTGTTTGTAGCCACTGGATTTGTCGGGCGGTTCCGGGCAGATTTATGCTACAAACTCAACCCAACCTCGAGTTGGCCACTTCATGGTTTTCTACATGTCATGACCACATTCAAGTTTTCAAGCATAATCAATTTTCATGTCACATTTCAAGTCATGTTTTTCATGTCATTTCAAGTTCGCCTAACTACCCATAACGTATTCCCATCGCACGTAAATTCGCATCAATACAAGTAGATCAAGAAGGGGAACATAACAATATGACAAAGATGGGCATAAGGTGGTAAAGTTGGTCATAAGTTAAACATGATGATATTTGAGGCAAAGGTGTTCATCACAACTAGCATATAGGATTATTGGCCTCAAAACATGTATGACATCAAACTTAGCAAATAGGGTGATAACATGGTAATAGTTGACATAGAGTGATAAACTTGTGACTAGCATGTAGTTCAACATCATAGGCAAGTTAACATCAAGGTTATGAGGGGTTCTATGTTGCATTATGCATAATCCCCAAATAAAGCTCATAGCTTTCTACCCAAAAATCAAAATGAACGGCATTAGGTTCATGATAGTTCCACAATCATAGATCAAAAGAGTCATGAATGGATCTATGCATACAATGATAGACCCAAGACAAGTATTACACAAAAATCCCATTTCAACTTGCTACATGTTCATATTAATTTCATAGTTTAAATCTAAGAGTGGAGTGGGGCTTACAAATCGTGGCTATGAGAACTAGAACAAAATAGAACAAGATAGAGACGTTGTAGAAGCTCTAGGAATGATGTAGCAACACTAGAAATCTCCAAATAATAATAAGCTCCACACAAAGCCTTGAGAAATAAGTAGCCCCTTTGATTTGATGGAGAAAGATTGCTCCTTTGCCTTAGATCTAGGTTAGAACTCTCAAGCTCTCAAGATGAAGATGGAGGCCATGATTAGGGAGCATTTAAGCAGCACTTAGTTGTTAGGATGATTTGTGGTGGTTTAGGCTAGGTCTTAGGGTGTTTTTATAGGAGTAGAGACAAGTTTAGGTTATAGGATTAACACTAGTTTGGATCTGAACCATCAAATCTCGTCATAGGCCAGCAGAACAGACCCAAAGGAGCAAACAGGTGCACCAGGCCAACATGGCCCGACCAGGGAGGTCGACCCCCAAGTCGACACCCAGGTCGACTCCCCAGTCGACCTGGGGCTGGGGCAGGTCGACTCCCCAGTCGACCCCCCAGTCGACCTGGGGCTGGGCGGGAAATTTTCCCGCCCAGTCTGTTCGGGGCTGAATTTGAATTTCGGGCTGAATTTTGAATTTTCTGAAATCTTCTATGGGCCATAACTTGGTCATACGGACTCCGATTTACGAAATTTTGGACTCATTTTCATGCAGAATTTCGAGACGAACGCAAAGGCGTAACCCGTTCCCATTGATTCTTAACTTATAATTTAATTCTGCCCTGATTTATTGTTTTAACATGTTATAAAAATTCGGGTTGTTACATTCTCCCCACCTTAAAGGATTTCGTCCCCGAAATCTCCAAATTAGGAAGAACGTATCCTACCATCCATCATCCATCTACTCAAAACATCATCCACAAGTAATCATTGTCCTTAAAAGATTTCTAATGCTGTATGAACATATGCAAAAGTGTGTGTATATGCACCTATCTAATGTGAAAATCAGGCGGTTACTGACTCAGTAAACCTCCTTAATGCAGAATATGTTAGTGAAATGAGTCCAAATGTATGCAAATTCCTAACATAATTTATAATCTCTACATGAGTGCACATAACATTCATTCATATGCAACATCCACGTGATAGCATAACAAATTTCATCCATGAATAAGCATAAACACTCATGCATATGCAATATGAAAGTGTGTGAGCAGATCTTAGTGCTTAACATGTATCATGTATCCACGAGTAACCACTTGCAAACACTTGCAACCATTTGCATCCATCAAGCATAACATGTTTCAAATGCATATTTCATCCAAAGGGTTTCTACCTAAGGTTCTCATGACAAGATTAACGAAATAACAAGATAAACATGGATAGCAGAAGAAAGATATGATAACTAGGAAAAGAGATTGAGAATGTACCCTAAAAAAGAAATGGATAAAGCCCACGCATCTTCTCCTCGGTTTCCCAAGTTGCATCTTTATCGGCTTCACTCCACTTAACCTTTACTAACTTGACTTCTCAATTCCTCAGCTTCTTGATCTCTGTTCCCAAGATACGAATCGGAGCTCACCTCAGGGTTGTGTAACACCCCACGCCCGCTATGGTCACTCTCTAAGGGAATGCCATAGCATCGGTGGAGTATTTTAGTGAATATAGAACAGAAAAATTACAACAAGACAGATATAAACAGTACTTGAAATTTAAAACATCATCTCATAACAGCGGAAGTAAACATGTCTGGTTACATCATAAAACCAAAATAAAAGTCAAGTACAATATCCATCAAAATAAAGAAGTACATAATCCCACTCTCTCATACAATAGCCAGGACAGAAGAAAAGATAACTGGGTAACTAGAGCTTTACATCTATCCAAGCTCCTAAAGGCTGGAACAGCAATCCGATCAAGCTCCACTACTGCTAGGATCCACCGTAGGACCTGAGGGTTGGGGAAAAAGATAAAAACAACGGGGTCAGACATAAGTCTGAGCGAGTCCTATAACTTTAACAATACAACCATTAAAGTAACCAGAGAAGACATAAACTTGACCTACGGTAATGTCTGGGGATGAATGGCTACACTAAGCAGCTTGGTAGACTTAGGACAAACTAAGATAACTGTAAAGACGCATCTACCCACCCAAGGATAATTACTACACTGCACCACACCAGTCATTTCTACTTAAAGGTTGATCCCTCCTAAGGACTTAGAAAATTTCCCCAGTAGTTTCATGTACCCCTAGCCCACTACATAGGTGCCGTCTGCCCCTATCTCACTAGGTGTACTTAGTAATTTTACCCAGTAGTTTCGTGTACCCCTACATAGGTGCCGTCTGCCCCTATCTTCCTTAGGTGTACCCACTACTCCCAAGCGATCGGCTCCCTACCGTAGATACCCGTGCTGGTCCCACAATGGGGTGTATCATTCCCCAAAGTGGACACCTGATAATATCAACGGTGCACGGCTTTATATCTACACGATGCAACAACGACTTACCAACCAGCCCGGGTCCACACACGCATATGAAACCCGTTGATCCTGCGTTGCCACCGCTAACCCGTTTTGGCCTCTTATAGTCAAGCCCAATATGCGTGTCCCGTCACCCGACTAGAGTCGAGCCCACAAAGATACGTTTGGGATATTGGTTGAAATGGGCCCCCACAAGCTACCCACCTAAGCTTGTCACTTATCTAGTGTATCCCACTTAACCCTTTAATCATGTTTAATTACATGTTTCCACTTGGTTAAGTATTCTATTCGTATTTTCTATTGCCACCCAAGGCAACCCACTAGATTTCCACATGCCACCCAAGGCACCCACTTAACCCCTCATGTCCCTCTACATGCTAATATGGTTAAGTGTTTCTTAATTAATTAATTAAGATCATGACCTCATAAAGACCTCTCACATTAGACCATCTTTTATGACTGCTGGATATGCCGGTTGGTTCCGGGCAGACTTCTGTCATAAAAAGGGTCTAACCTCGTGTCTTTACTTTAATCACGTATTTAATTTATGACTAAGACCTCTCACATTGGGCCAATCATTTGTAGCCGTTGGATGGCCGGTCGGTTCCGGGCAGACTTCCGCTACAAAAGGGTCCAACCTCGTGTCTTAGTTGATTAATTACACCTAATTAATCACCCCCATATTAATTATCCCTAATTAATATCAAGTTTTTCATAACATGGGTAGACCTAACTCAATAGGTAAATTCCCATGGGGTAGACCTAACTCAATAGGTAAATTCCCACTTATGTTAATTTATTTTCTTATGGTATGCTTAATCATACCCAATCATATTTTTATTAACATATTTATTAACCCCATCGTTCCCCACGTAAATCGTTCTCATTTCATGACATAATAAAAGGGAAGATCCATCACAAATATCATGGGTTTAACCAAATCTTAGCATATAACTTTGTCATGGGTTAAGAGGATGTCAACTTGCATATATGAGCATATATTAACCCAACTACATTTAACCCAAACTTGCATATTGTCATACACATATCTTGCATAACATGTTGAACTTGCATATAAGCATTCTCATAACTTGCATAATATGTTAAACATGCATTTAAGCATACACATAACTTGCATAAGCATTCACATTCTTGCATAAGCATTCACATACTTGCATAAGCATGCATAACTTGCGTATCATGTTAAACTTGCATTTAAGCATATACATAATTTGCATAAGCATCCACATACTTGCATAAGCATGCATAACTTGCATATCATGTTAAAATTGCATTTAAGCATATACATAACTTGCATATGAACTTGCATAACAACCTACACATAACTTACATAACATCATACACATAACTTGCATATGAACTTGCATAACTCACTTGTTAAACATGCATAAACCCACTTATTAGATATGCATAAACCCACTTATTAAACATGCATAAACCAACTTATTAAACATGCATAAACCCACTTGTTAAACATGCATAAACATAGGAAAACATAGAGTAGCATATCATTACAAATGATTCAAACTCACTAATCCGCATTTAAGACCATAAGTCTCATTACACCCAATCTACTTACTTTAGCAATTGATGTTAAAGTGATAAAAACTCACCAAAACCAAGATTAGCAAACTTATGAAGTAGAACTAGTTGCTAAATATGAAGAAGATGATGATTAGAGGTTGATTAGCTTGCAACTTCCTTCATAAATTAGTGGAGGCTCCCTCTAAGATTTAATTTGGCGGCATGAGGCCATCATTTCTATTTTTAGTATGGATTAGGGTAGGTTTAGGGTGTATTTATAGATTAGGTGAGTGTTTTAGGCCCTTAGATTAACCCCAAATTAGATTAGGACCCTTAGATTTCGGCACCTTCCAGAAACCAGCCCTAAGACCAAGCCCAAACCCCAAACTGGTGCACCCAACCACAGAACTCTCTAGAAACTGTGCAGGTTTCTTGGCTCGGCACGGGCGCACTTCCCAAGTGCGCTAGTGTATCTTTGTACTGGCGCACTTCATAAGTGCGCCAGTGCATTTTTGTTTTGGCGCACTTCACAAGTGCGCCAGTGCATTTCTGGCCTGTTTCTGGTTTTTCTGCCTAACTTCGTTCGTCCATATCTCTTTCATACGGTACCCGTTTTACGCAAACTCGGACTCTATTTCGCGTATTTTTCCGAGACGAACGCAATGACGCAGCCCGTTTCCCCTAATTCCCATATCTGGGATTAGTTATTCTTTAATTTGTGAATTTTAACATTAACCGAAATTCGGGGTGTTACATTCTCCCCTCCTTAAAGGATTTCGTCCCCGAAATCTCTAAGCTAAGGAGAATGCATATCCTACCATCCAAACAACCATCTACTCAATCCATCAAACACGGGCATCCATTGTCCTTAAAACAGTTTCTAATGATGTATGAGCATATGCAAAAAGTGTGTGTATATGTTCCCTATCTAATGTATGATCATATGCAAACCATGATAGTGCCATGCATCCATTATGTATGCGAGAGAACCCTATCGACACTTACAATATCTACATGAGTGCACAATCATTCACCAAAATGCATCATCCATATGATAACACAATCATTATACATCCATAAATATAGCTTCCTACACACAATTTTATGCAATATGCAATATGAAGTGATTGAGCCGATCTAGTGCCTAGAGTGTGTGTACATGCATCCACGAGCAACCACTAGCAACCACTTGCATCCACGAGCAACCACTAGCAACCACTTGCATCCACTTGCATCCATCAACCATAACATGTCTCAAACACATGTTTCAACCATAAGTTTACCCTATCTAAAGGTCAAAGGTACATACTAAAGATAAGATGAGTACTAGACAAACGATAAAGGAGAAGTTAAAAGACATACCCTCAAAAAGGAACGGGTACAATGAACGCATCTTCGTTTCCGTTTCCCAAGTTGCGTTGCTCTCGTCTTCTCCCCATTGGACTTTGACTAGTTGAACCTCTCGATTCCTCAATTTCTTAGTCTCTGACCCTAGGATGCGGGTAGGAGCTCGTCGAATCGTTGCATCATGCTCTACTTCCACTTCTTTAAGAAAGCTCGGCTCTACCACCTCTGCGGTCTCATGTAAGCACTTCCTCAAATGGGACACATGGAATACATCATGTACACCACTAAGTCTGTCGGGCAACTCCACTCTATACACCATCCGTCCAATCCTTTCCTTAATAGGAAACGGCCCCACGAACCTTGGTGCTAGCTTCCCAACAGATCCAAAGCGAACCACATTTCGCAATGGAGACACTTTGACAAAGACCATGTCCCCAACTTCAAACTCAAGATCCGTCCTCCTCTTGTCCGCATAAGATTTTTGCCTATCCTGCGCTGCATTCATCCTTCTTCGAATCAAGTCAATCTTCTCAGAAGTCTCCCTAACCATATCAGGCCCAAGCAAGATCTTATCCGTAGATTCCCACCAACATGCAGGTGATCGACAAGGCCTTCCATAAAGAGCTTCGAAAGGAGCCATACCAATACTGGACTGAAAGCTGTTATTATATGAGAACTCTACCAATGGAAGATGCTCTTCCCATGTACCTCCAAAATCTAAGATACAAAGCCTCAAAAGGTCTTCTAGAACACGATTCACCCTCTCAGTCTGGCCGTCCGTCTGAGGATGATATGCGGTGCTCAGACACAATTGAGTCCCCACTGCTTCTTGCAAACTTCTCCAGAACTCACTAGTGAAGATAGGGTCTCGATCACTCACTATGCTAGAGGGTACCCCATGCAATCGAACTATCTCTCAAAGATATACTGAAGCTAGCCATGGAGCGGTCCTCTTGCTCTTCACAGGTATGAAATGGGCGCTCTTAGTAAGTCTGTCTACCACCACCCAAATTCCCGTATTACCCTTTCTCGATCTGGGTAACCCGTCAATAAAATCCATCGAGACACTGTCCCACTTCCATTGCGGAACTTCCAATGGGTGAAGCAACCTACCTGGTTTCCTTTGCTCCGCCTTCACTTGTTGGCACACCAAGCATCGAGCGACATACTCAGCCACATCTTTCTTCATACCGGCCCAGAAGAAAACCCTCTTCATGTCTTGGTACATCTTGTCCCCACCGGGATGAATGGTCATCCTAGAACGGTGTGCATCATCAAGAATAACCTTCCTCAAATCCTCATCTTGCGGTACACAAAGTCTACCGTCTCTACGCAAGCACCCCCTATCGTCTAGGGTGTACCTACTCAAATGGCTGGACGACTCCCCCCTTATGAGCTTCTCCACCAACTCAACCAACTGTGGGTCGTCCCTCTGTGCTTCTCCAATCCGCCCCAAAAGAGTAGGTCTAACCTCCAAGGATGCTAGCAAACCGGGTACATAATCAATGGAAGGTCTGAAATCAAACATCGAGATAAATTCCAAGCTTCGTTGTTCCACGAACAATGGAATCAAGGACAACCTTTTTCTGCTCAAGGCGTCTGCCACCACGTTACCCTTGCCAGGGGTATACGCTATCTCGAAATCATAGGATGCTAAGAACTCCATTCACCTTTGCTGTCTCAAATTCAAATCCTTCTGAGAAAACAAGTACTTCAATGATTTGTGGTCAGTGAACAATTCGAATCTCTCACCAAGAAGATAATGGCGCCAAATCTTAAGCGCAAAAACAATAGCGGCCAACTCTAAATCATGGGTAGGGTAATTTTTCTCATGGACTCTCAACTGCCTTCCACCATAGGCTATCACCCTTCCCTCTTGCATTAAGACTTCGCCTAGTCCTGTCCCACAAGCATCAGTATAGACAACAAATGGCTTGCTCCCATCTGGCAACACTAAAACTGGAGCAGTGGTTAAAGCTTTCTTTAACCGTCGGAACGCATCATCACAATCTACGTCCCATGCAAAAACAAGATTCTTCTTCGTTAAGTGGGTTAATGGGGCTGATATCTTCGCGAAGTCTTTGATAAACTTCCTATAGTAACCCGCCAACCCCAAGAAACTTCTTACTTCGGTAGCATTCTTCGGAACCTTCCAATCCTGAATTGATACTACCTTCGCGGGATCCACAGCTATCCCTTCCTTGGAGACCACGTGTCCCAAGAACCGCACCTCCTTCCTCCAGAAGTGACATTTAGAGAATTTAGCCTTAAGGCTATGTGCTCGAAGAGTCTTCAATACCTCCCCAAGATGTAGGGCATGCTCTTCTTCACCCTTAGAAAATACTAAGATATCATCCACAAAGACCACCACGAATTTATTAAGGAACTCCCTGAACACCCTACTCATCAAATCAACAAAGTATGCAGGGGCGTTTGTCAACCCAAATGGCATCACTAGCCACTCATAGAAACCATCCGGAGTTCTAAAGGCAGTCTTGTCTATGCTATCCTCAGCCACTCTCAACTGATGAAACCCCGTGGCTAAGTCCAACTGAGAAAATACTGAAGCGCCAACCAACTGATCGAAAAGATCATCAATCCTCGGCAATGGGTGTCTATTCTTCTTTGTGAGCTTGTTGAGTTCTCTATAGTCTACACAAAGTCTGAGGGACCCATCCGCCTTTGTAGCAAATACTACTGGAGCACCCCACTCCGATATACTTCGTCTTATGAACCCCTTCTCAAGCAACTCCCCTACTTGCTTATGGAGTTCCCTCCTCTCACGAGGAGCCATGTGGCGCACTGGTAAAGATACAGGTTTAGCATTATCCACCAGATATATTCGGAAGTCAATCTCCCGCTTCGGAGGTAAGCCCTTCACCTCCTCAAACACATCCGGATATTCCCGGACCACTCTAACAGATTGCAAACTCTCGACCGAAGCGTCAAGCGATTCAAGATAACTTAGCATAACAGAATCCATGGGATTACAAGAAATCTCGAGAGTGTTACCCAAGCGGGTCATGAGCCTAACAACTCTCCTTTCGCAATCAAGAACAGCACCATTACTGGATAACCAGTCCATGCCCAAAATCAACCCATAGCCCGTGAAGCCCAACACAAAAGCATCACATCTAAACTCAATGCTAAGTATAGAAATCTTCAAACCCAAACATATCATGGACAAATAAGTGGAGCCCCCAATTGGGTTTGAAACAACCAAGGGATCATCTACCAGACTGGTGTCTAAGTGCAGTGACTCAACTAATGATGATGAGATAAACGAATGTGATGCGCCTGAATCAAACAATGTACGGACAGGATGATCAAATAGAAAAACCAGACTTTCAACGGAAATAGTTCTACCTCTCTCCTGAATCGGTGGGACTGCGAGAGCCTGTACTTGCCCCCTAGCCTGACCTAGTGCCATAAGAGCTTGCACCTGTCCTCCTGAGGTAGACCCCGTCCTTTGCCCCTTCTTAGGGCAATCCTTCACTAAATGCCCTGCTTCGCCACAGTGGAAGCAGCCAGTCTTCTTCTTCTTGTGACAATCCTTGCTTAGGTGGCCAGGTGTCCCACAATTGAAACACTTCTTCTTCTTGCCCTTGCCACCGTTGCCTTTCCCACCTTTATTTTGCTGTTGTTGCTGAGGTCTCTTTTGATCTCCCTTCTTCTCGGGTGCCCTATTAGCATTGGGACCCTTCTCTTCTTCATGCATGAGTGCCATGTCAACTAGCTTCTCAAAGGTGGCCCCCATAGGGATATGAGTCATAGCCAACCCATGCATCGGTTCATTCAAGCCTTTCACGAATCTCAAAGCCTTCTTCTCCGGTGTATTCACCATGTCTAGGCCAAACCTTGCCAATTGATTAAACTTGTTGACATATTCCTTCACTGAGAGATTTCCTTGCTTTAGGGTCAAGAATCTTTCCATATGCAAGTTTTCCTCCGTCCTTGAGAGAAACTTTGCCACAAATCTTTGCCTAAAATCCGCCCAAGAGTCAACGGGGCGTTCTCCATTAGTGACCTCCCACCAGAATGAGGCCTCTCCCTTCATTAACCAAGCAGCTAACTTGACTCTCTTCCCTTCTTCCATCTCAAAGATATCTATCAACTCTTCCACCTCCTTAAGCCAATCTCTAGCCTCCACAAAAGTTTCAGATCCTTGAAAAGGTTTCCCTCCCATAGCTTTAAATTCCTTGCAAGTCTTAGCAAAAGTATCCGTGCGAGGAGGAGGGGGAGGAGGAAGATCGGGTGCTACAGTTGGTGGAGGAACATTTGCTGGACCCGCAGTGGTGGCCCTAGCCTCCATCAATCTCCTATACCATACTGGTACCGTCACACCCTCCGGAAAGTTAAGATCCTCAGCCATGCTGAAACGAAAAAGGAAAGATTCAAAACGGAGAATTCGAAGGATATAGATATGGCTGTTGGGGATTATGCTTTTCTTTCAAAAACTTTTCTCTTAAAAGACATGTCTTTGAAAATATTTCTTCCAAAAATGTTTTAGAAAAATAGCTTTCTAAAAATTTTATCTGTTCCGGTAACCTTTGCTCTGATACCACGTGTAACACCCCACGCCCGCTATGGTCACTCTCTAAGGGAATGCCATAGCATCGGTGGAGTATTTTAGTGAATATAGAACAGAAAAATTACAACAAGACAGATATAAACAGTACTTGAAATTTAAAACATCATCTCATAACAGCGGAAGTAAACATGTCTGGTTACATCATAAAACCAAAATAAAAGTCAAGTACAATATCCATCAAAATAAAGAAGTACATAATCCCACTCTCTCATACAATAGCCAGGACAAAAGAAAAGATAACTGGGTAACTGGAGCTTTACATCTATCCAAGCTCCTAAAGACTGGAACAGCAATCCGATCAAGCTCCACTACTGCTAGGATCCACCGTAGGACCTGAGGGTTGGGGAAAAAGATAAAAACAACGGGGTCAGACATAAGTCTGAGCGAGTCCTATAACTTTAACAATACAACCATTAAAGTAACCAGAGAAGACATAAACTTGACCTACGGTAATGTCTGGGGATGAATGGCTACACTAAGCAGCTTGGTAGACTTAGGACAAACTAAGATAACTGTAAAGACGCATCTACCCACCCAAGGATAATTACTACACTGCACCACACCAGTCATTTCTACTTAAAGGTTGATCCCTCCTAAGGACATAAAAAATTTCCCCAGTAGTATCGTGTACCCCTAGCCCACTACATAGGTGTCGTCTGCCCCTATCTCACTAGGTGTACTTAGTAATTTTACCCAGTAGTTTCGTGTACCCCTACATAGGTGCCGTCTGCCCCTATCTTCCTTAGGTGTACCCAACTCCCAAGCGATCGGCTCCCTACCGTAGATACCCGTGCTGGTCCCACAATGGGGTGTATCATTCCCCAAAGTGGCCACCTGATAATATCAACGGTGCACGGCTTTATATCTACACGATGCAACAACGACTTACCAACCAGCCCGGGTCCACACACGCATATGAAACCCGTTGATCCTGCGTTGCCACCGCTAACCCGTTTTGGCCTCTTATAGTCAAGCCCAATATGCGTGTCCCGTCACCCGACTAGAGTCGAGCCCACAAAGATACGTTTGGGATATTGGTTGAAATGGGCCCCCACAAGCTACCCACCTAAGCTTGTCACTTATCTAGTGTATCCCACTTAACCCTTTAATCATGTTTAATTACATGTTTCCACTTGGTTAAGTATTCTATTCGTATTTTCTATTGCCACCCAAGGCAACCCACTAGATTTCCACATGCCACCCAAGGCACCCACTTAACCCCTCATGTCCCTCTACATGCTAATATGGTTAAGTGTTTCTTAATTAATTAATTAAGATCATGACCTCATAGAGACCTCTCACATTAGACCATCTTTTATGACTGCTGGATATGCCGGTTGGTTCCGGGCAGACTTCTGTCATAAAAAGGGTCTAACCTCATGTCTTTACTTTAATCACGTATTTAATTTATGACTAAGACCTCTCACATTGGGCCAATCATTTGTAGCCGCTGGATGGCCGGTCGGTTCCGGGCAGACTTCCGCTACAAAAGGGTCCAACCTCGTGTCTTAGTTGATTAATTACACCTAATTAATCACCCCCATATTAATTATCCCTAATTAATATCAAGTTTTTCATAACATGGGTAGACCTAACTCAATAGGTAAATTCCCATGGGGTAGACCTAACTCAATAGGTAAATTCCCACTTATGTTAATTTATTTTCTTATGGTATGCTTAATCATACCCAATCATATTTTTATTAACATATTTATTAACCCCATCGTTCCCCACGTAAATCGTTCTCATTTCAAGACATAATAAAAGGGAAGATCCATCACAAATATCATGGGTTTAACCAAATCTTAGCATATAACTTTGTCATGGGTTAATAGGATGTCAACTTGCATATATGAGCATATATTAACCCAACTACATTTAACCCAAACTTGCATATTGTCATACACATATCTTGCATAACATGTTGAACTTGCATATAAGCATTCTCATAACTTGCATAATATGTTAAACATGCATTTAAGCATACACATAACTTGCATAAGCATTCACATTCTTGCATAAGCATTCACATACTTGCATAAGCATGCATAACTTGCGTATCATGTTAAACTTGCATTTAAGCATATACATAACTTGCATAAGCATCCACATACTTGCATAAGCATGCATAACTTGCATATCATGTTAAACTTGCATTTAAGCATATACATAACTTGCATATGAACTTGCATAACAACCTACACATAACTTACATAACATCATACACATAACTTGCATATGAACTTGCATAACTCACTTGTTAAACATGCATAAACCCACTTATTAGATATGCATAAACCCACTTATTAAACATGCATAAACCAACTTATTAAACATGCATAAACCCACTTGTTAAACATGCATAAACATAGGAAAACATAGAGTAGCATATCATTACAAATGATTCAAACTCACTAATCCGCATTTAAGACCATAAGTCTCATTACACCCAATCTACTTACTTTAGCAATTGATGTTAAAGTGATAGAAACTCACCAAAACCAAGATTAGCAAACTTATGAAGTAGAACTAGTTGCTAAATATGAAGAAGATGATGATTAGAGGTTGATTAGCTTGCAACTTCCTTCATAAATTAGTGGAGGCTCCCTCTAAGATTTAATTTGGTGGCATGAGGCCATCATTTCTATTTTTAGTATGGATTAGGGTAGGTTTAGGGTGTATTTATAGATTAGGTGAGTGTTTTAGGCCCTTAGATTAACCCTAAATTAGATTAGGACCCTTAGATTTCGGCACCTTCCAGAAACCAGCCCTAAGACCAAGCCCAAACCCCAAACTGGTGCACCCAACCACAGAACTCTCTAGAAACTGTGCAGGTTTCTTGGCTCGGCACGGGCGCACTTCCCAAGTGCGCTAGTGTATCTTTGTACTGGCGCACTTCATAAGTGCGCCAGTGCATTTTTGTTCTGGCGCACTTCACAAGTGCGCCAGTGCATTTCTGGCCTGTTTCTGGTTTTTCTGCCTAACTTCGTTCGTCCATATCTCTTTCATACGTTACCCGTTTTATGCAAACTCGGACTCTATTTCGCGTATTTTTCCGAGACGAACGCAATGACGCAGCCCGTTTCCCCTAATTCTCATATCTGGGATTAGTTATTCTTTAATTTGTGAATTTTAACATTAACCGAAATTCGGGGTGTTACAGGTTGCCTCTTTCTCTACCTCCACGTCTTCAAGAATGTTAGGCTCAACTACTTCGGCTGATTCATGTAGGCATTTTCGGAGATGCGAGACATGAAAGACATTGTGCACTCCAGCTGTAACGACCCTGGAAAAGACGACCTTGATTATCCGATATACAACACATATCGAACAATAAGGGTCGACAATTACCGAATAGTTAATGAAAGAATTTAGAGGGTGAGGATAGATAATATAGAAAATTAGAATAGAAGAAGAAAAAGAAGAACACAACATCAGAGTCACACGAATCTCACAGCGGAACGAATAAAATATAATATATCACATAACTTGAAATCAAAAGCAGTATATGCATACAATACCATTATCAGAGTACAACCCTTGCATCACAGCGGAAATAAACAATAGCTATATAAGTCCTGAAGCCTTCTGCTCCAAGCTCTCCAAGTCTATCTGTAAAATCCTGACTACTTGACTGCCCGTACAAATTTGGGCACCCAAGAGTTTAGGGAAAACAAAACAAAATAAAACTCTGGGTCAGTCATGGGACTGGTGTGAGTAAACTCAAATCATTTGGTTTAACTTTTCAAAATCCTTTTCAAAAGAAAAGATAATCGTAAGACCAATCCACACATAAATACGGATGGCTTTTACCTTACGATAACCCAAAACACTTTGGAAATCATATATTATCTGATATTATAATAATGTCTAATCACAAGTAATTAAAATCTAGTAGAATGCTTGCATCTCACGCTCTACATATATAGTATACAAATCAAACTCGCGGGCACTTATTGGGGATTGGATTCCAACTTGACAAGGTATGGGACCACCTTTCGAACGTGTATCTCTAGAGGCAAATACACTGGGTTCAACAAGAACATCTTGCAACCCGGCCCACACATGACCGACCACTCATTTCGCTTGAGTGTATCGAATGTATATCACCGACGGTTGGGATCAGCAACCGCCTCCCGAAATGGGACAGCATCGATAGATTTAAGAACAAAAGGAATTTCTCTAGATAGGTGATCATACATCCTAATTCGGAGCGACCGACTTAGCCATGTTGCCTGCCCGATTTTTTGTCCTTTCCTGGTTGATGAGGCTTGAGGTCATAACGTATCTTTTGACAGATCACACCTCCATTTCTTTGAATGCCACATCGTCATACCCGCCAAATCACAAATTGATTTCACCAAAAATACCACGGGTATAAAGCTAAGAGAAACGAATTCCTCCGCCACCAAACGTAAGTACGTTTGAAGAGATCAACTTACGCGATCCTTTGAATATACTCTGTCAGACACTCGTCCATACACGTTTGTCCTGGGACTGGACAAACCGAAGGCACTATTCTGTAAACAGGATAGCCCTTGCACACTCCGTCTTCAATATATTCAGCATACTCGATTCGCAACGCTTATGCTAATACGGAGTGGTTCTCTGGATAATAATCCAACCGGTCTCTCCATATTAACAACGTAAAATGGTCAAAACTTTGATAGTCGGTGATTTAACTATCAAACGAAAACATGTCGGTGTGCAAACAACGATATTATTTCCCGAAGGAAATTCTATCGAACAATCATCACTTCATCCATTCGTTCATTTCCCTATTCCTGTTGTTTAATGTTTCTTATTCACTATATTTAGAAAATATATATCATTATCATTGGAAAACTTTTCCAGCTCTTGTTTCTATATTCAGAAAACAATTCTGCTTCTCATTTGGAAAACATTTCCAAATCTCTTTCATTTGATTAAACAGATGTTTGAATAAACATCACTATGCCAAATCTCCTTCATTTGGTTTCCCCTTAACCACTTTTCACCATCGAATCTTAACCATTTCTTAGTTAAAAACGAAGTCAATCAAGTTGGGGTATAGTTACCTCTCAGACCTTAACTGAACAACATTTCTAACTTCGAAATAGGCAAAATTCATCTTTCTAAATCTTTAACACTTCTTTACGACATCCTCGGATTTTATTTACAAATCCGCTTCTCATACGGAAAAACACTTGATTATAACAATGGTGTTATAATCCCCTGCATCCGAATTATAATGACTTTAATATGGCTTTTATTTTCTAATTCGAATAAATAAACGAATACATAATTTTATTAACCCCTATTCAGTTAACTCTAATTTGTAACCCTTATTCTATTAACTCTTACTGGATTAACTCTTATTCGGATAACTCGGTTTTAATTAACTCCTCTTGATTTAACTCAACCTGACCAACTTACTTGATCAGCTCGACTTGACTAACCTAACTTAATCAACTCGACTTATTTAACTCAACATGACGGACTGGACTCAATTACTTCTATTAATTAACTAATATTTGATTTAACACCATTCGCTCGACTCTAGATCGCAGCGATCACAATGGTTACGCCTGATTCCCTCAGGAAACATTCGACCGCCTTAGGCTATCTGCAGCCCTGCGAATTACGCTAGCAGTCGTGCTAAATGGAAATTCATCCTTAAATAACTTTGTCTATTTTTAACTCTATCTCGAATAATTAGATTCGATCAATTCTAATTGAATAAATAATATTCAATTAACCCTTGTTCGATTACTATATTTGAATAACTCTAGTTCGATTTGACTCAAAACGATTAACTCTAACTGATTAACTCTAACTGGTTAATTCTAACTGAACAACTCTAACTGGATAACTCTAACTGAATAACTCTAACTGGTTAACTCTAACTAACTAACTCTAACCGTTTAACTTTACGGTTTAACTCTAACAGTTTAACTTCAACGGTTTAACTCTAACAGTTTAACTCCAACTGTTTAACTCTAACAGTTTAACTCCAACTGTTTAACTCTAACAGTTTAACTCCAACTGTTTAACTCTAACAGTTTAACTCCAACTGTTTAACTCTAGTTGATTAACTCCTTTGAATTAATCCCTTTGACTTTTCTCTTTTGAATAATTCCTTTGGAATAATTCCTTTGAATTACTTCCCTTGAATAGATTCTTTTTCTATTCGTTTACTCAACAAATAACTATTCTCTTTTCGCTTCTATATATTTAACAAATAAATATTCCCTTTAACTTTTCTATTTATTCAACAAATAAATATTTCTTTTAACTTTTCTATTTATTTAACAAATAAGTACTTCTGTCAACTTTTCTTTATTCCCTACATGAACATTCCCTTTTCAATTCCATTTGTAAATACTTTTACGAATGTTTCCCTTTTTATTTCTATTTGTAATCGTTTCACAAATATTTCCCTTCTATTTGATTTCACCAATATTTTCCCTTCTATTTGATTTCACCAATATTTTCCCTTCTATTTGATTTCACCAATATTTGTTTTTTTTTTACAAATGCTTTGATTCTATAATCATTTTCTCTCATGAAATTCTCTTCCTTTTATATATAAAATCTATTGATTTTATATAAATAATTTATTTTCAAAATAAACTTTGAAAATCCCTTTTCACTTTCTAGTATCACTTATGGTATAAAAATACCAAATCAAAAGGTTCAATCATCATCCAAACACACAGGTTCAACAACAAATGATATAACACATCATATATCAGAATATATGAAAAACGGTAAATAGATGTTGAGGAACCCAGTTGGATTCCTCCGACCTGTTTCCCTGCATCCACAGATGTTACACAATATAATTCACATCAATTTCATTTCAATATGAGGTATTCTGATAAACAAAATCAACATCGGTTAACGATATATATAACTATATCGGTATTTTCAATCAATTGACTAGCAGTTCAACCAAACAATCAAAGCTCAGCAATTCAACCAATAATTATCAGTTCTAAAAATACTTTATAAAAATATAAAGTGCTCAGAGTTAGTGAGATTTACTCACCTTGGTTGAAGATCGTTAAATAACGATTATTCGTCCATCGATTCAGATCGGACAGTTTATTTTGCAATAAATTGTAACGGGCTCGGATGGACTTCCAGTCAGTCTCAGTGCGTAGCCACCGTCCCTACGATCCCAACGGATCCGACCGTTCGAAATTCTGACTATGTATGACCAAGTTATTCAATGCACAAGTTCATACTCTTATTTAAAATAAATTAAAACTAGACTTCTAATTTTAGTTGGGCTTACTTTTTAATTAAGGCCCATCCAACTTTGAATAGCCCAGACTCCCGTTACCCTCCTTCTTCCTCTTCTTTGTAACACACGCCAATCATTTTTACTCAGCCATTACCGTATGTTTTCAACCCCAACTCCTCCGTCTCTCACCCGAAACCCCAAAAGAAAATCACCACATCCCTTCTCATCGCGAGAGCTTCACGGCCATCACCTCCTTTCCCAACTCGTCGACCTCCCCTGAAACGCGACTTCGACCCCTTCGCAGCTATCCCACCATCAGGTGCGACCTCGAGCATCACCGAAACCAACCAAAATACTATATCCCTCTCCAATGTCCCCCCTCAACTCCAATCTAAGCTCGGAAACATTACTCGATGCTCCAACCTTTTGATTTCACAAACCCTAATATCCGCTGTGACGAAAGCCAGTGAACGGAACATCACCGAACCCCTCAAGCATGAATCGCACCACACAAAAATGGTAACAAAACGAAGAGAAAAACTTAAGGAACCCATAAATATAAGTATTATGATTTATAGAATTTAATTGGGTTTGTTTTGGATTTTATACATTGGATTTTCTCACGTTGGAGGAAGAATTGTGGCGGCGGAAAAGTTTCGCTGACCAGAGGAAATTATGTTTAGGGTTTAGAGTGATATAGCATTATATAGGATAGGAATAATATTTTTTTTATTTGATTTTTATATTTATTATTTTCGTATCGCTGCTTGTATATGCTGTTGAAAAATCACTGTGATCACATACAATTCCCAAAAATCACCAAACTGGACATGCACCTTCAGTTTGACATTACGGTCCCAACGAAACTGGTTTCGTCGAATTCCGACTCCGTATGCCCACACAGCGTATTTTTAACCGTTGACATACTGTCTATTTTTCACTCTAAAAATCCGTACGGCCACACACTGCTTCTAAAAATCACCAAACTTGGAATCTAACAATAATTTGACGCTGCGGATCCAACAAAATTAGTTTCGTTGAAATCCGACTTCGTTTGCAAAAGTGGCTATTTTTAAAGCCCTAAATAGCCCCTTTAAATAAATAAATATATTTAAAAACATTTAAATTTAATATTTAAAAATAAATATTATCGTATATATTCACATACGATATACCACAGCTTTAACATAATTATATTAGAGTTTATAGCTCGATATTCAAATTCCAGTATTAATTCGATATTCAAATTATATAGAAAATCCATTTATAACGTAAATAAAGCGTTGCAAAAGATAAAGGAATTCCATAGCGACTATTTTAAAATTTGATTTGGACATAAAACAAAATCTACACGATGGAATCCATATTTTCCTCTTCTACTAGAAAAATATCCTCCACCAGCTCCACGCGTTTCTTATTTCACTGAAATCCGGCTTAAAACGGATCATGTATACTCGTTTAAAGTCTGAGTCGCCAAATTACGAACTGCAGCGCCATTTCGAGCTCGATTATAATTATAATATAAATTATTCGTTCAAACTGTCGTTTATGAATATATTCGTCAATCTAATTCCATATAAACTGATTTATCTATTATTTGAATTGTCCAGTTCACCTTATATTGTCGATTCACTATTTCTGATAAATTCAGAAATTAAATATATTATTTAATTATAAATTTTTAATTAAATATTCAATATAATTGAATTAACGACCATTAAATTCCCTAAATCACTATATAAATAATTAAATAAATTAATTATTATATTGCCGAAAATACGGGTCGTTACATTCTTCCCCCCTTAAAATAATTTCGTCCTCGAAATTGCTAAGGTAGAAAAATGAACTCTATAACTAGGTTAAATTTATTCGTTTACTCCAGTTTCACTAAACCCATTCATTTTAATTAATTTATCAATTTATTTCTGTAAATGAAAATTTCCAAAAATTCTGAAAATTTTCTAACACTTGAAATTTTTGAAAAATTTCGCCAGCACCTCCTTTGTACCGGGAGCATCGGGAAAATCCCCAAACCGCCACACAGGCCTCTCCAATCCAAAAGAAAATCAAACAGCCAAGCGGCTTGCCAATTCGGTTCATCAAAATCTCATCAAACTCATGTGAATATAAATGTGTACCTTTTTGTCGGCATTCATCATATTACTTCCATCTGCTGCCAATCCAACATACCCAACTGTCATCCCAGCCAAACTCAAATCACTTCTACCTTCAACACACTCATTCGCTTACCCAAGCCAAATCTCAAACAACTGCAATTCCAGTCTCAATTCAAATTTCTTGCTCAACAATACATTTACATCCCAGATTATCTCTAATCCAGTCCAACTCTACTTGATACCATTCTAATCCAATTCAATTCAATTTCCACTGAACTGGCTTTATTTCTATTTCAAATTTGCTTTCGCAAATTTTTATTTACTTTGTGTTTATTTCAAATAATTCTTACCTGGGAGTTTCAAATAGCTTCGCCTTTTCCAAAAATCAAATTATTCATTTGGAATATCAAAATAATTTATTTTCTTAAAACAATTCAAAACAAAAATTTTGGTAGTAATACGTCACTTGCAAACTCGAAAATGAACACCGATGATGTCCGGATCAACATCGGAATTTATTTTCCAGCTATCGAAGTGAGTTCAATACTATGTCACTTTCAAAACCATTTCTAAACACTTACATTTTAAAATTATTTCAAAATATCCCTTTCAAAGCCTGTAACAAATTTAAAATCTCCCAGGATTTTAAAATTCACATATATTTATCCAGATTCATTCTACACACTTCACATTTTCAGAGTTTTAATTTCATTTCAGATTTAAATTCAAATTTAATTCATCTGATTTCATATATTTCACTTATGTGAATTCTATTTGGTTATTTATATAACCATTTCACATTTTATAATCTTATTCGATTATAATAACAACCAACACATTCAATATACTATAATAATTCAAATATCAATACCTTGTTCATATCAAGATATAATTTGGGTAAAATTATTTCATTTACCCTTTTTCAAAACATACTGTGTCGGTCCATCGTATTCAAGCGTTTAGAAACCCCTATCGATACAGTGGATCAAACTGATCGACCAGAATTCATAAACAACTCAACCAATAAATCTCCACAATATAAAACCAATTTATATCAAATAACAAATACGTTCACTCGTACATATACACTCAAACTCAGTCTAGGGTATTACTAACCCTATCTCTACTGAGTCACGCCACAGAGCCAAGGTAAATCACTAAACCTGGCTCCGATACCACCTGTAACGACCCGGGAAAAGACGACCTTGATTATCCGATATACAACACATATCGAACAATAAGGGTCGACAATTACCGAATAGTTAATGAAAGAATTTAGAGGGTGAGGATAGATAAGATAGAAAATTAGAATAGAAGAAGAAAAAGAAGAACACAACATCAGAGTCACACGAATCTCACAGCGGAACGAATAAAATATAATATATCACATAACTTGAAATCAAAAGCAGTATATGCATACAATACCATTATCAGAGTACAACCCTTGCATCACAGCGGAAATAAACAATAGCTATATAAGTCCTGAAGCCTTCTGCTCCAAGCTCTCCAAGTCTATCTGTAAAATCCTGACTACTTGACTGCCCGTACAAATTTGGGCACCCAAGAGTTTAGGGAAAACAAAACAAAATAAAACTCTGGGTCAGTCATGGGACTGGTGTGAGTAAACTCAAATCATTTGGTTTAACTTTTCAAAATCCTTTTCAAAAGAAAAGATAATCGTAAGACCAATCCACACATAAATACGGATGGCTTTTACCTTACGATAACCCAAAACACTTTGGAAATCATATATTATCTGATATTATAATAATGTCTAATCACAAGTAATTAAAATCTAGTAGAACGCTTGCATCTCACGCTCTACATATATAGTATACAAATCAAACTCGCGGGCACTTATTGGGGATTGGATTCCAACTTGACAAGGTATGGGACCACCTTTCGAACGTGTATCTCTAGAGGCAAATACACTGGGTTCAACAAGAACATCTTGCAACCCGGCCCACACATGACCGACCACTCATTTCGCTTGAGTGTATCGAATGTATATCACCGACGGTTGGGATCAGCAACCGCCTCCCGAAATGGGACAGCATCGATAGATTTAAGAACAAAAGGAATTTCTCTAGATAGGTGATCATACATCCTAATTCGGAGCGACCGACTTAGCCATGCTGCCTGCCCAATTTTTTGTCCTTTCCTGGTTGATGAGGCTTGAGGTCATAACGTATCTTTTGACAGATCACACCTCCATTTCTTTGAATGCCACATCGTCATACCCGCCAAATCACAAATTGATTTCACCAAAAATACCACGGGTATAAAGCTAAGAGAAACGAATTCCTCCGCCACCAAACGTAAGTACGTTTGAAGAGATCAACTTACGCGATCCTTTGAATATACTCTGTCAGACACTCGTCCATACACGTTTGTCCTGGGACTGGACAAACCGAAGGCACTATTCTGTAAACAGGATAGCCCTTGCACACTCCGTCTTCAATATATTCAGCATACTCGATTCGCAACGCTTATGCTAATACGGAGTGGTTCTCTGGATAATAATCCAACCGGTCTCTCCATATTAACAACGTAAAATGGTCAAAACTTTGATAGTCGGTGATTTAACTATCAAACGAAAACATGTCGGTGTGCAAACAACGATATTATTTCCCGAAGGAAATTCTATCGAACAATCATCACTTCATCCATTCGTTCATTTCCCTATTCCTGTTGTTTAATGTTTCTTATTCACTATATTTAGAAAATATATATCATTATCATTGGAAAACTTTTCCAGCTCTTGTTTCTATATTCAGAAAACAATTCTGCTTCTCATTTGGAAAACATTTCCAAATCTCTTTCATTTGATTAAACAGATGTTTGAATAAACATCACTATGCCAAATCTCCTTCATTTGGTTTCCCCTTAACCACTTTTCACCATCGAATCTTAACCATTTCTTAGTTAAAAACGAAGTCAATCAAGTTGGGGTATAGTTACCTCTCAGACCTTAACTGAACAACATTTCTAACTTCGAAATAGGCAAAATTCATCTTTCTAAATCTTTAACACTTCTTTACGACATCCTCGGATTTTATTTACAAATCCGCTTCTCATACGGAAAAACACTTGATTATAACAATGGTGTTATAATCCCCTGCATCCGAATTATAATGACTTTAATATGGCTTTTATTTTCTAATTCGAATAAATAAACGAATACATAATTTTATTAACCCCTATTCAGTTAACTCTAATTTGTAACCCTTATTCTATTAACTCTTACTGGATTAACTCTTATTCGGATAACTCGGTTTTAATTAACTCCTCTTGATTTAACTCAACCTGACCAACTTACTTGATCAGCTCGACTTGACTAACCTAACTTAATCAACTCGACTTATTTAACTCAACATGACGGACTGGACTCAATTACTTCTATTAATTAACTAATATTTGATTTAACACCATTCGCTCGACTCTAGATCGCAGCGATCACAATGGTTACGCCTGATTCCCTCAGGAAACATCCGACCGCCTTAGGCTATCTGCAGCCCTGCGAATTACGCTAGCAGTCGTGCTAAATGGAAATTCATCCTTAAATAACTTTGTCTATTTTTAACTCTATCTCGAATAATTAGATTCGATCAATTCTAATTGAATAAATAATATTCAATTAACCCTTGTTCGATTACTATATTTGAATAACTCTAGTTCGATTTGACTCAAAACGATTAACTCTAACTGATTAACTCTAACTGGTTAATTCTAACTGAACAGCTCTAACTGGATAACTCTAACTGAATAACTCTAACTGGTTAACTCTAACTAACTAACTCTAACCGTTTAACTTTACGGTTTAACTCTAACAGTTTAACTTCAACGGTTTAACTCTAACAGTTTAACTCCAACTGTTTAACTCTAACAGTTTAACTCCAACTGTTTAACTCTAACAGTTTAACTCCAACTGTTTAACTCTAACAGTTTAACTCCAACTGTTTAACTCTAGTTGATTAACTCCTTTGAATTAATCCCTTTGACTTTTCTCTTTTGAATAATTCCTTTGGAATAATTCCTTTGAATTACTTCCCTTGAATAGATTCTTTTTCTATTCGTTTACTCAACAAATAACTATTCTCTTTTCGCTTCTATATATTTAACAAATAAATATTCCCTTTAACTTTTCTATTTATTCAACAAATAAATATTTCTTTTAACTTTTCTATTTATTTAACAAATAAGTACTTCTGTCAACTTTTCTTTATTCCCTACATGAACATTCCCTTTTCAATTCCATTTGTAAATACTTTTACGAATGTTTCCCTTTTTATTTCTATTTGTAATCGTTTCACAAATATTTCCCTTCTATTTGATTTCACCAATATTTTCCCTTCTATTTGATTTCACCAATATTTTCCCTTCTATTTGATTTCACCAATATTTGTTTTTTTTTTACAAATGCTTTGATTCTATAATCATTTTCTCTCATGAAATTCTCTTCCTTTTATATATAAAATCTATTGATTTTATATAAATAATTTATTTTCAAAATAAACTTTGAAAATCCCTTTTCACTTTCTAGTATCACTTATGGTATAAAAATACCAAATCAAAAGGTTCAATCATCATCCAAACACACAGGTTCAACAACAAATGATATAACACATCATATATCAGAATATATGAAAAACGGTAAATAGATGTTGAGGAACCCAGTTGGATTCCTCCGACCTGTTTCCCTGCATCCACAGATGTTACACAATATAATTCACATCAATTTCATTTCAATATGAGGTATTCTGATAAACAAAATCAACATCGGTTAACGATATATATAACTATATCGGTATTTTCAATCAATTGACTAGCAGTTCAACCAAACAATCAAAGCTCAGCAATTCAACCAATAATTATCAGTTCTAAAAATACTTTATAAAAATATAAAGTGCTCAGAGTTAGTGAGATTTACTCACCTTGGTTGAAGATCGTTAAATAACGATTATTCGTCCATCGATTCAGATCGGACAGTTTATTTTGCAATAAATTGTAACGGGCTCGGATGGACTTCCAGTCAGTCTCAGTGCGTAGCCACCGTCCCTACGATCCCAACGGATCCGACCGTTCGAAATTCTGACTATGTATGACCAAGTTATTCAATGCACAAGTTCATACTCTTATTTAAAATAAATTAAAACTAGACTTCTAATTTTAGTTGGGCTTACTTTTTAATTAAGGCCCATCCAACTTTGAATAGCCCAGACTCCCGTTACCCTCCTTCTTCCTCTTCTTTGTAACACACGCCAATCATTTTTACTCAGCCATTACCGTATGTTTTCAACCCCAACTCCTCCGTCTCTCACCCGAAACCCCAAAAGAAAATCACCACATCCCTTCTCGTCGCGAGAGCTTCACGGCCATCACCTCCTTTCCCAACTCGTCGACCTCCCCTGAAACGCGACTTCGACCCCTTCGCAGCTATCCCACCATCAGGTGCGACCTCGAGCATCACCGAAACCAACCAAAATACTATATCCCTCTCCAATGTCCCCCCTCAACTCCAATCTAAGCTCGGAAACATTACTCGATGCTCCAACCTTTTGATTTCACAAACCCTAATATCCGCTGTGACGAAAGCCAGTGAACGGAACATCACCGAACCCCTCAAGCATGAATCGCACCACACAAAAATGGTAACAAAACGAAGAGAAAAACTTAAGGAACCCATAAATATAAGTATTATGATTTATAGAATTTAATTGGGTTTGTTTTGGATTTTATACATTGGATTTTCTCACGTTGGAGGAAGAATTGTGGCGGCGGAAAAGTTTCGCTGACCAGAGGAAATTATGTTTAGGGTTTAGAGTGATATAGCATTATATAGGATAGGAATAATATTTTTTTTTATTTGATTTTTATATTTATTATTTTCGTATCGCTGCTTGTATACGCTGTTGAAAAATCACTGTGATCACATACAATTCCCAAAAATCACCAAACTGGACATGCACCTTCAGTTTGACATTACGGTCCCAACGAAACTGGTTTCGTCGAATTCCGACTCCGTATGCCCACACAGCGTATTTTTAACCGTTGACATACTGTCTATTTTTCACTCTAAAAATCCGTACGGCCACACACTGCTTCTAAAAATCACCAAACTTGGAATCTAACAATAATTTGACGCTGCGGATCCAACAAAATTAGTTTCGTTGAAATCCGACTTCGTTTGCAAAAGTGGCTATTTTTAAAGCCCTAAATAGCCCCTTTAAATAAATAAATATATTTAAAAACATTTAAATTTAATATTTAAAAATAAATATTATCGTATATATTCACATACGATATACCACAGCTTTAACATAATTATATTAGAGTTTATAGCTCGATATTCAAATTCCAGTATTAATTCGATATTCAAATTATATAGAAAATCCATTTATAACGTAAATAAAGCGTTGCAAAAGATAAAGGAATTCCATAGCGACTATTTTAAAATTTGATTTGGACATAAAACAAAATCTACACGATGGAATCCATATTTTCCTCTTCTACTAGAAAAATATCCTCCACCAGCTCCACGCGTTTCTTATTTCACTGAAATCCGGCTTAAAACGGATCATGTATACTCGTTTAAAGTCTGAGTCGCCAAATTACGAACTGCAGCGCCATTTCGAGCTCGATTATAATTATAATATAAATTATTCGTTCAAACTGTCGTTTATGAATATATTCGTCAATCTAATTCCATATAAACTGATTTATCTATTATTTGAATTGTCCAGTTCACCTTATATTGTCGATTCACTATTTCTGATAAATTCAGAAATTAAATATATTATTTAATTATAAATTTTTAATTAAATATTCAATATAATTGAATTAACGACCATTAAATTCCCTAAATCACTATATAAATAATTAAATTAATTAATTATTATATTGCCGAAAATACGGGTCGTTACACCAGCCAGCTTCTCGGGCAATTCCACTCTATAAGCCATTTGCCCAATCTTCTCGATGATAGGGAAGGGTCCTACGAACCTTGGTGCTAGCTTTCCAACTGCTCCAAAACGAACCACATTTCGCAAGGGAGAAACCTTCACAAAGACCATATCTCCAACTTCAAACTCCAAGTCTGTCCTTCGCTTGTCTGCATAGGATTTCTGTCTGTCTTGGGCCGTTTTCATCCGCCTTCGAATCAACTCAACCTTCCCGGATGTGTCCCTTATCATGTCAGGCCCAAGTATAAGCTTATCCGTCGTCTCCCACCAACATGTTGGTGACTTGCACGGCCTCCCATACAAAGCTTCGAATGGTGCCATCCCTATGCTTGCTTGGTAGCTTTTATTATAAGCAAACTCTACGAGAGGAAGGTGGTCTTCCTAAGTGACACCAAAGTCAAGAATGCATAGCCTCAACAGATCTTCTAGTACCATATTCACCCTTTTGGTATGACCATCCGTCTGTGGGTAATAGGCTGTACTTAGATTCAATCGCGTACCCATCGCTTCTTGCAAACTATTCCAAAATTGGCTAGTGAAGATTGGGTCACGATCGCTAACTATGCTAGAAGGAACTCCATGCAATCGCACTATCTCTCGAAGATAAACAGATGCTAGCCATGATGCGGTCCTCTTGCTCTTCACTGGAATGAAATGAGCGCTCTTCATGAGTCTATCCACTATGACCCATATGCTAGCATTCCCCTTCCTTGATCTCGGCAATCCATCCACAAAATCCATAGAGATACTTTCCCACTTCCATTGCGGGACCTCCAATGGATGCAGTAGCCCACCGGGCTTCTTCGACTCGGCCTTTACTTGTTGGCAAACAATGCATCTAGAAACAAACTCTGCAACATCCTTTTTCATCCCATCCCAAAAGAAAATGCGCTTCATATCCCGGCACATCTTATCCCCTCCAGGATGTATGGTCATCCTCGAGTGATGTGCTTCCTCAAGAACTTTATTTACTAAGTCTCCCACTTGTGGGACACATAGTCTTCCATCACGCCTTAGCCACCCCTTGTCATCAATAGTATATCTAGCGAGGTGACTTGACGTCTCACCACGAATCAACTTGTCCATGATCTCGACTATCTGCGGGTCTTCCCTCTGTGAAGTCCCAACTTGATCAAGAAGTGTAGGTCTAAGCTCAAGGGATGCTAACGAACCAGTCATCGACTCAATAGCAGGTGTAAAATCAAAGGTTGCCATGAACTCTAGGCTCTTCATCTCAACAAACAAGGGACTCAAAGTCAACCATTTTCTACTTAGCGCATCCGCCACAACATTACCCTTACCAGGGGTATAAGCTATATCGAAGTCATATAATGCCAAGAATTCCATCCACCTCTGCTGTCTTAGATTTAAATCTTTCTGCGAGAAGAGGTACTTGAGCGACTTGTGATCAGTATATAAATTAAACCTTTCACCTAGAAGATAATGGCGCCAAGATTTGAGTGCAAAGTTGATCGCCGCCAACTCCAAATCATGAGTGGGATAGTTCTTCTCATGAACTTTGAGTTGCCTACCCCCAAAGCATATCACTCTCCCTTCTTGCATCAGGGCAGCGCCTAATCCCGTGCCACATGCATCGGTGTACATGGTAAACAACTTCCCTCCATCGGGTAATGCTAGAACTGGAGCTGTGGTGAGGGCTTTCTTGAGCCTTTGAAAAGCAAGCTCACACTCTAAGTCCCATGCAAAGACTAAGTTCTTCTTCGTTAACTTAGTAAGAGGGGTTGAAATCTTAGTGAAGTCCTTAATGAACTTCCTATAAAATCCTACCAGACCGAGAAAGCTTCTCACTTCAGTTGCATTCTTCGGAACTTTCCAGTCTTGTACCGCCACTACTTTAGCAGGATCCACAACTATGCCTTTCTTAGAAACTATATGCCCAAGGAACCGAACTTCCCTTCTCCAAAAATGGCATTTAGAGAACTTGGCTTTTAACTGATGAGCTCTAAGCATATCTTTAACCTCCTTGAGATGTGTAGCATGCTCTTCCTCGTCCTTCGAGAAGATCAGAATATCATCCACGAAGACAACCACAAACTTGTTAAGGAACTCCCTAAACACCCTACTCATCAAATCAACGAAGTATGCGGGTGCATTAGTCAAACCGAACGGCATGACGAGCCATTCAAAGAATCCATCTGGAGTCCTAAACGCAGTCTTGTCAATACTATCCTCAGCCACTCTAAGCTGATGGAATCCGGTGGCTAGATCGAGTTGAGAGAAAACAGAAGCACCTACAAGCTGGTCAAAGAGATCATCAATCCTCGGTAACGGGTGCCTATTCTTCTTTGTCAGCTTGTTTAACTCACGATAATCAACACATAGACGAAGCGAACCATCCGCCTTAGTAGTGAATACCACAGGAGCACCCCATTCAGAAATGCTTCGCCTAATGAAATTTTTCTCAAGCAACTCCTTGACTTGCTTGCTAAGCTCTCTTCTTTCTCGCGGGGCCATGTGCCTAACAGGCAATGAAACTGGCTTGGCATTATCAACAAGATAAATACGGAAGTCTATCTCGCATTTAGGGGGTAACCCTTTCACCTCATCAAAGACATCAAGATATTCTCGGACCACCCTCATAGATTGAAGATTGTCAATAGACGAGTCGAGGGATTCAAGATAACATAACATGACGAGATCCATCGGGTTACAAGAAATCTCTAGGGTATTGCCAAGGCGAGTCATAAGCCTCACTACCCTATGCTCACAATTGAGAATGGCTCCATAACTGGACAACCAATCCATGCCCAAAATCAACCTGTATCCTATGAACCAGAGAACATAAGCATTACACGTGAATTCTACGGTCAAGATAGAAATCCTCAAATCCATACAAATCATAGATAGATGGGCAGAACCCCCAATTGGATTTGAAACACTAACGGGATCCTCAACTAGACTAGTACTTAGGTGCAAACTTTCAACAATGTCAGAAGAAATAAAGGTATGCGATGCGCCAGAATCAAATAAAGTTCGAACAGGAAAACCAGAAATGTAAACAAGGCTTTCTACAGAAATACTACCTCGGTCCGGAGCTGGAGTAGTGTTGAGAGCATGCATCTGCCCTCCAGAAGGTCCTGCCCGTTGAGTTTGTCCTTGCCCCTGTCCTTGCTTCTTTGGGCAATCCTTACTGTAGTGTCTAGACTCTCCACAATGAAAGCATTCTCCCAATTTCCTCTTCTTATTCCTACAATCTTTGGCTATGTGTCCAGTGATCCCACAGAAGTTGCACTTCCTTGTCTCCCTTGTCTTGTTGTTGTTGGCCTTGTTACCCTTGTTGTTCTTGTTGCTCTTGTTGTTCTGGTTGCCTCCCCACTTGGAGTCCACCTTCTTGGTTTGAGTCTCATTAAGCTTAACTTCTTTCTTGCCATTCTTATCATCTCCTTGAAGCAAGTCCATATCCACTAAGCTCTCAAAAGTGGCCCCCATGGGTATATGAGACATGGCCAAACCTTGCAATGGCTCATTCAATCCTCGAGCAAAGCGTAGAGCCTTCTTCTGAGGTGTGTTAACCATGTCTAAACCAAATCGAGCAAGCTGGTTAAACTTATTCACATACTCCCTCACGGTCATGTCCCCTTGCTTCAAAGATATAAACCTCTCAATTTGCATATTCTCTTCAGCAGATGATAGAAACTTAAGCCCAAACCTCATCCTAAAGTCGGCCCAAATCTCTATAGGCCTAGTAGCGTAGGTGACTTCCCACCAATAAGCAGCTTCCTCTTTAAATAGCCATACTGCCAACAGAACTTTCCTACGATCTTCTACATCAAAGATAGCAAAAAGGTCTTCAGTTTCCCTTAACCAGTTTCTTGCCTCAACAAAAGTCTCTGTCCCAACAAAATTCTTGCCACCCATCGCCTTAAAGTCTTTGCAAATCTTCGCGAAATCCACTTGTGGAGGCTGAGGAGGAGGAGGAGGAACCTCAGGTACGGGAGGAGGAGTGGGAGTGTCTGCTGGGCCGGCTCCATTTGCCCTAGCCTCCATGTACCTCCTAAACCAAATAGGTACCGGTATTCCCTCCGAGATGATAAAGTTATCGGCCATACTGAAACGAAGTAAAAGATAGATTTAGAACGAGGAAACAAAGGATAGTGCTAATGGCTTTTGGGGAATAGCCTTTTAAAATAAACTAGACTTTCCTTGGAAAAATACTTAATTGGTTTTGAAAATAGTTTTTCAAAAGGGTTTTTAAAACTTTTGTCCGGTCTAGTAAACCTCATGCTCTGATACCAAATGTAACACCCCACCTCCGCTAGGGTCACTCACGAGTGATTGCACTAGCTTCAGAGGGGTGTTATCTAGGTAAACATGCACAGAGATATCACAAGATAGAACATAGATAAATAAATAAGTAAAGCAGCGGTAGAAAATTAAAAACCATGGTTAACCATTTCAAAACCAAAGTCAACTTACATCAAAATACTTAGTCACCATTTTCCAACTACCACAAGTCTAGAAACATAAACTGAAAATAACATAAAGTAAACTATCCCCAAAATAGATGTGGTGAAGCCATAGCAAGCTCAAGTCCAAACCGTACATGAGCTTTCAAGAAAGCAAGCCAAATGTCCAAGCTAAGCACTAGTGTTCCCTCCCTGAGAACCTGGGGGGGGGGAACGGAAGAAAAGAGGCGAAAGAAAAAGGGTCAGTCATAAAGACTGGTAAGTCCTACCTACTATTAGTATAAAAACTAATGAAGTTAACTAGACATGAGAAACTGAGATGAAACATAAAGATGGTAACTAACTGGCATGATAAATAGATAACAAGGTAGATCAAGTGTGGCATCGCATATACAAGGTTTAGTTTTGCACCAATAGTACTAGTATTCTAACCCATTTCAAGTATAAACAAGAAATGATCCCTTGACCCAATACCATGAGTTGACCCAAGTCAAGGTCCAACTATACGATCTAGTCGATCGGCTCCCTATAAGCCTAACTCGTCGAGTGTCGGTGTCATACGGCCCAATCACGGAATGTAGTCAACTGTGCTAGGTCCACTCTAGGGTGTATCAAGCCCTAAAGTGCCAACCACTGACACAAATCAAGCACGCACAGTCTAAACCTACTGGTGCCCGTGTCTGTTTTTTTTAACTCCGGACTATGTGCACGACCATAGCCCGCCTGAACCTACACTGGCGCATCTACTCAGCCGTCTTTCTGGTCGCTTACAATCATCCCAGTAATCGTGCCCCACCCTAGCCTAGTCCCTAGGGTATCGTGATACATCTAAGAGGGTTACTGCTGAAAAGGACCACGTAACTAGGGTTTCTACCGGGTTAAGTGTGGTTAACCCTATCCAATCATGTATCAAGTTGGTTAAGTGTATCCAAGTGGTTCATGACTTAACCCTATCATATGGCATTAATTAACTTAATGCGCCCAACCTCTCACATTAAACTTTGTTGTGGTTACTGGATGTGTCGGGCGGGTCCGGGAAGATTTACACCACAACCTAGTCTAACCTCGGGTTTCAAGCGCGATATGACCAACTACTCACATTGGGTCCTATTGTTTGTAGCCACTGGATTTGTCGGGCGGTTCCGGGCAGATTTATGCTACAAACTCAACCCAACCTCGAGTTGGCCACTTCATGGTTTTCTACATGTCATGACCACATTCAAGTTTTCAAGCATAATCAATTTTCATGTCACATTTCAAGTCATGTTTTTCATGTCATTTCAAGTTCGCCTAACTACCCATAACGTATTCACATCGCATGTAAATTTGCATCAATACAAATAGATCAAGAAGGGGAACATAATAATATGACAAAGATGGGCATAAGGTGGTAAAGTTGGTCATAAGTTAAACATGGTGATAATTGAGGCAAAGGTGTTCATCACAACTAGCATATAGGATTATTGGCCTCAAAACATGTATGACATCAAACTTAGCAAATAGGGTGATAACATGGTAATAGTTGACATAGAGTGATAAACTTGTGACTAGCATGTAGTTCAACATCATAGGCAAGTTAACATCAAGATTATGAGGGGTTCTATGTTGCATTATGCATAATCCCCAAATAAAGCTCATAGCTTTCTACCCAAAAATCAAAATGAATGGTACTAGGTTCATGATAGTTCCACAATCATAGATCAAAAGAGTCATGAATGGATCTATGCATACAATGATAGACCCAAGACAAGTATTACACAAAAATCCCATTTCAACTTGCTACATGTTCATATTAATTTCATAGTTTAAATCTAAGAGTGGAGTGGGGCTTACAAATCGTGGCTATGAGAACTAGAACAAAATAGAACAAGATAGAGACGTTGTAGAAGCTCTAGGAATGATGTAGCAACACTAGAAATCTCCAAATAATAATAAGCTCCACATAAAGCCTTGAGAAATAAGTAGCTCCTTTGATTTGATGGAGAAAGATTGCTCCTTTGCCTTAGATCTAGTTTAGAACTCTCAAGCTCTCAAGATGAAGATGGAGGCCATGATTAGGGAGCATTTTAGCAGCACTTAGTTGTTAGGATGATTTGTGGTGGTTTAGGTTAGGTCTTAGGGTGTTTTTATAGGAGTAGAGACAAGTTTAGGCCATAGGATTAACCCTAGTTTGGATCTGAACCATCAAATCTCGTCATAGGCCAGCAGAACAGACCCAAAGGAGCAAACAGGTGCATCAGGCCAACATGGCCCGACCAGGGAGGTCGACCCCCAGGTCGACACCCAGGTCGACTCCCCAGTCGACCTGGGGCTGGGACAGGTCGACTCCCCAGTCGACCCCCCAGTCGACCTGGGGCTGGGCGGGAAATTTTCCCGCCCAGTCTTTTTGGGGCTGAATTTGAATTTCGGGCTGAATTTTGAATTTTCTGAAATCTACTATGGGCCATAACTTGGTCATACGGACTCCGATTTATGAAATTTCGGACTCGTTTTAAAGCAGAATTTCGAGATGAACACAATGGCGTAACCCGTTCCCATTGATTCTTAACTTATAATTTAATTCTGCCCTGATTTCTTGTTTTAACATGTTATAAAAATTCGGGTTGTTACAGGGACCAAGTCTAGGGGTGACTTGTGTCAATTGCAAATATGGTTGAGGACCCATATCAGGAAGCATCCCTATTATCATCTATGGAGGTCTCACACTAGGCAGAGACGAGGGCACGCTTTATTGCGTTGGATGGTAAGAGGTCCAAACGTGGTGGGTACGGGCGCGTTTCGGCAAGACGGTGAGCGTGCATCGTTCCAATTAGGAAAAATAAGCCGATGTAAAGACCGTGATTAACTCTATGTCCTTTTAGTTGATGGGTTTAGATTGATAAACCCAAATTCTATGGATGGCATAGGTTATCACATTGCGGTTATAGGAGCCGATCGACGGGTAAAAATTAGGTAAAGCCTAATTATGATATCTTGGTAAATTGGTGCAACAATCTTGGATATGAATGAGAAGCCAATCTTTATTCGTGCTTAACTTTGTTTACAATATTATACCTTCATGCTTTATGTCCTTAAATTGTTTATTTATCTAATGTTTCCTTAACTTATGCTTATCCTAGAAATTACTATAACTCACCAGACATATGTCTTACCTAGTTTGTTTTCTCCCTCTCCCTTTTTTCCTCCCCTCGTTTCGCAAGGTGAAGGGACTCAGTAGTGATTCTTGGTTTTTTTTTTTTGGTTCAACTTGGATTCAGACTCATTTCAGACTCATGTATTGATTCATTTCTCATTTTCTGGTTATTTTAGTGTTGACATTTGAGAGGAATGGTTTTAGTTATGTACTCTGATATTATGGTTTACCATGAGACAATATATTCGGTTTTATGCTGGTGACCATTTGGTATTTATGAAGTGTAATAAGTACTGTAATTTGACTTGCTTTATTAAATGATGTTTTTAATTTTCCACTATATTCTTTTCCTTTGTCTTATGAATTTTATTCTCTATGTTGTTACTTTATACCTAAGCGCTTCATAAACTTAAATGCATCATCATATGGATGACGTTAAAGGGTATGAGGGTGTTTCATCCAAAAATTATGCAAAACAGTTTATGATGCTGGGAAACTTGCTTGTGTGATAACATGGATTATAAAATCAAAGTAACAAACATACAACAATCACGACAACTACTACATTAAATCAAACACCATTATCACATGCAATTATCAACAGTTATTTCATATAAGCTATCAACTGTCATTTCATGTGATTTAAGTCAATAATTCATGAAGTTGTCAACTTGTAATTCAAATCATCATCAACCAGCAATTCATGACATTACGACTTGCAATTTTGACAGTTAAAATTCATAAAACTAACAATTAGCTAATCAAGAAATTTTAAACCAACAATTCAAACATTCATCAACCAAATAAAAGGAAAATAAATTTAATATCATTATTATTTCATATGATGTTAATTTCTAGCATATGAATATTATTCGCGAGTGCGATTCTCAACTTTTGTGGTTTAAGAATGGTTTTAAGCTAATGAGATACGTTGACACGGATACGAACGATATGGACACCCATTCAAGTAGCGACATGGATATGCATACAACATGGCACACTCAGGCATGATGAGACAACAATGCAACAGGAAGCAACAACACAAATAATAGAACTAGATATTTTTCTTCTTCATAATAATAATAATACGATGATGTTGTTGCGTGAGAGGAAGATGATGGCAGGGTTTCAGACAGTCAAGGAAGGAGGCGCGACAACTATAGGATAGACCGAATGTAGACAAGGGGAGTTGCAGGGAGGCATGCAGTTAAGGGGTGCATGTTGGCCGAAGGTGGTTGAGGTCGCGGTCTATGAGCAATAGTGTTTGGGCAGCATGTGGAAGACAATGAATTTAGGAAGTGGTTGTCGCGCGATGTTGGCCGACGGTGGTGAGGTAAGTGAAGGCATGGGTTGCTATATACGGAAGGCTCTGAGATGGGCATAGGAGGTAACTTTAGGTGGAGAGAGAAAAGAGGGGAAGTAGGTAGGTGTTCGGTGTAGTGGAGAGGGTGTTTGGTGGACAAGGGTTTTGTGCAGGCTGATGAGAGGAGGAGGTGCAAGGCATAGAGAGGGTTTGGTTGCGGAGGTGTCGAAGATGTAAGTAGTAGATCAGGGGGTTTCCATGTTGTGGGAGGTGAATGTAACAGGCTCTGTTGCCTTAGAAAGACTTTGCATTTTTTTAATATACATAAGAGGCATGCCCAGGAGGGAAGAAAAGTGGGAGGACGTGAAGTGATATGTTCAGGTTTAGAGAATAAAATGTGAACATGGGAGAAAGTTTGTGGCAAGTTTATAGAAAAAAAGAGAGACAGGTGTTTAGAAGTGAACATAACAAAGGAAACACATGCAGAAAAAGAAAAGGAAAAGCATTTGTTCATTGTTCTTGAATCTTAAGAGACAACGATGATTTCTATACACCGCATTGAAGAGTCGGTACATGAATCCTCAAGTAAGAATATCAAAGAGGATGAGTAGAAATACTATAAGTCATGAACGAACATTTTGTGCATACTTACAGAAAAAATCGGATATATAGAGGACTGAATATTCAAATTTCACGAAAAGAAAAATGACGTTCCATTCCAAATACAGTTTAGTATTTTTATTCGCTCAAGTTCTAGTAACGTTTTATTTGTAGCAATTTATTAAATGTTTAATTAACTTAACGCAAATATAACAACCTTGCAAATTTTTCTATGAAATTCATTCGTTCGCTATATCTTGTAAGACGTATCTCAAATATTAAATTTTGGATTTTTATTTAAATTTTAATTTTTTATGATATGTCGGTTGCCGCTATCGCAAATCGATTGTCAAAAATTAATTCAAAAGGGATGAACGAACTTGAACGATTTCGATGTATAATTATTTAGATCACTTCTATATGAAAATAATATATCTTAAGGACCAACGCTTCATTATAAATTGATTTCATATTTTAGTTTCCAAATAATTACATTGTAAATTAAATTCATCGTTTAACTCTTATTATGAATTGATATTTATTAGAAATAAAATTGAAATCGTTCATTAATAACATCATAACTTTTATTTTAAAACCATTTTAAATTCAATAATTTATAAATTTGATTCAATATTTTATTGATCGAAATTTATGTGATGTTACATAGTCGATCAGTATGGAGGTATAGTTGACGATCATGCAAATGCTTCCTCCTTTGATATAAAAGCTACATTATATGCCTACATGGCCCAATCTAGAAACTAAGAGACTTATATGCAATGTTTTAAATCTCATATATCGATCATGTTTTATTTTAGAGATTTTGGAGACTAAATCTTGTGTCGGAGCAGATCTCAGATGTATGCGTCTAACTTGGGTGTTTGTCTCGAGTTTCCGTCTTAGGTTTTAAAGCTCGTATTGGAATCATCTCGGGGTATATAAAATGTTTTTTCTTCAAAAAAAGAAGAAAGTATAATGCTAAGCAAAAAGAGTTTTCCGACTCAAGGTAACAAGAAATTGAAAAAAACGACAAAGGCATAGAAACATGAGATAGAAGAAAGCGCGAAAGCCACCAAGAATACAAAACAGTTAGGGACCAAACACAACCAGATCCACATAAAAGTGAAAGATCCAGCACATAATATTGATTAGAGAACACTAAACACATAATATTGATTAGAGAACACCAAACACATCCATATACAAATACATTAGAAGTACAATACATAGTGAGTAAGTGGTTATACAAACCACATACATACATCAAACCCTTAAACAAAAGAATATGTTCATCAGAGTTACGCAAATAGACTAAAAGACGGCTACACAAAACACACCTAAGTATCCAAAAAGATGATAAAATAGTCTATACAAGAAGCAAGCAAAGCAGATACCAACAAGAGAGTAGTAACAGCCTGTATTTTTTGTAAACATAAAATAAGATAATTGGAATATAAAATATTATTGGAAAATATAACAAGAAAATATGATTTGCTAAATAACAGAATCATGATATTTGTCAAGTATTTATAACCTTTTTTTAATTTTAACAAACATACACATATACTCACAAATGAGTACATATTATATGCACTAAACAGTTAATTCCAAGAGGAGTTAGTGAAATCCATGTCACTCCATGATGTCATGACCTCATGATGGAGTTTAAGCTTGGCACAAAATACATATTATGGATTATTTCACTTAGAACCTTGGTTGGAAAATACATACATACATACGTCTGTGTGTGTGTATATATATATATATATATATATATATATATATATATATCTTGTGTTGTTTTTGGTCTCTGGTATAGTTTTCTCTTCTTATGCGTGTGATTGTTTATTTGGTTTACTTTCTATCTTTTGTCTCTCTTACTATTTGTGATGTCTTTTGATTTTCCATGCTGCATTGTATATATTATTTATCTTCTATGAATTTCTTTTTTATATGTTAGCCTACTTTGTGGTTAGGCTACACAAAATAAAGAATCAAGTGACAAGTTGTATTCAAAAAGAAAAGAGGTGGAAGACATCAATTCGGATTAGATCGGACCTTCCGACCCTAACCCCCTACATTTACAAGTAGACCAGAAAATGCCATTCCAAAGACACAATCGGATCGGATCGGAGTTCGCCGACATGAACCCCCTATGTAGCCATCTGATCCGAACTGATATCCAGAAGTAGCAACAGTTATGTCTCACGATCCTACCAAACTCGGAGCAGTTATACACCCATTATCCCACGTTCATCCATGATTTAGATGTGCTATCATGATCTCCAAGCTTCAAACTCCGAATCGAACGGGATGACCGCCATGTGGCACCGAACCGATTTAAATTTCTGTCTATAAATACACCATCAAGTATCATTTTAAGGGATCTTTTGGCAAAACTTTACTAAAACTCTCCCTACAACCGACTACTATTACTTTATTCAGATCATCATCAATTTTTGGAGCATATTTCATAAAAGATTGAGTGAATTTATTCATTGTATTAGAGAGATTGAGTGATAATCATCATTGTATTTGTCTTTCAATCATCATCAATAAAGTATAAAGTGGACATAGGCTCAATAACGTCGAAACACTATAAATCGTGTGTTCTCTTTGTTTTTTCTCTTTTAATTTCTTCACATTATTATTAGATTGGGTGTTAGGACCACTTTTGGGTCTAACATTTTGGTGCTTTCACTGAGAAATCTTCGAATTCTCCACATTTTAGGCTACCATTCTACTATTTGGATTTGCATATCCGAAGAAGATAGTTCATACAGTCAATATATTTGAAGTTTTCTCCAAAAAAGTCTCGAAAAAATGGATATTATGAACAAAGGAAAAGGAAAAGAAGTGTAAAATGCGCGGGAAAGTGAAATGGGTGAGGATCAGCAAGCTATGGTCGTTACTAGATTGAGAGGACGAAGTTCAGGAGCTAACTGATCCGGCAGGGCATCTCCGATCCGATCTGACCACGAAGTCTTGAACCGAACCGGTGATACCAACCCGACCCGATCCAGTTCCCTAAATGCTGCTAGTAGCTCCCCTCTGATCTGAACCACAGAAATAGCTTTAGGCCGATCCGAACGTAGTTGAGGCTTGAAACTCTACTCGAGCCCCTACAAATGCTCCGATACCGGCTGCAACAACTAGCGATGAGCCTACCCCCACTGCACTTGTCACACATGGAGATTTTTTGTGCTTACTTGATATGCTTGATCGCACCTCGGAGGCTTTAGAGGCCAAAAAACAAGACAGCGTTCTCATGCGAGAGAACATGAAGGTTATGAGTAGGGAAATAAGTGAACTTCGTAGACAAAGAGTGTCCTCTATGACTCATCAACCTACCGTGGGTCATTCATCATCTTCAGATGAAGAGCGCCCGCATCTAAGGAGGTTGTATGATCAGTTAACATTTGGATCGTTGGGGTCTCGTGAGGATATAGCCCGAACCCTTGGAGCTAGCGATCTAGGTTTGAGGGGACCACATGTTTTACCTAGAAACCCTAATATCGTCAATTCTACTCAAGGCCAACACCGACGACATATTAGAAGTTCATCCATAAACTGAAGCCAGAGGGTGTCGCCTGACGTGGGCACTGGACATATTAGAAGAGACATAAGTGTAGATCCTGAACCTACTCTAGCCAACGTGGAAGTAGAAGCGATGGTGCACCAAATCATGGTTGATAGTCGTCGCTATACCAACGAGGATTGGGATATTAAGCGTAGTCAAACTCCATTCACCGACGACATTTTGGACTTCCAATTTCCCCGACGATTCAACCTACCACAGATGGACCGATATGTCGGGAGAACAGATCCAGGACAACACCTAATGAGGTATGCATGGTATATGAACGCCGCAGCTGCGCCTGATGCTGTGAAATGTAAAGCCTTCCTGATATATCTAGAAGATGTTGCATTAATGTGGTTCACTGGACCTCCCCCACGATTGGTGTCGAGCTTTAAAGAACTAAGCGAGCGTTTTATGAATCAGTTTCGGCTCCATGCCTGGAAAGCCAAAAGCATTATTGAATTGTCCAGAATCAAACAGGCCCTTGGAGAATCTCTGAAGTCATACCTGGACCGCTTCAACTTAGCAGTTACCGAAATAAGCGATCCCCACGAACTAACTATTTTGATGGCCTCGATCCAGATACTGAATTCAGAGGATATCTAGCTAGAAAATCGCCACTGACAAGGGAGCATTCCATGAAAAGGCAAATATTCGCCTACGGCAGGAGGAAATATACGCTAGTCGGAAAAAATCTGATGGAGCTTCAAAAGAAGATATCCAAAGTAATGTTGTTGTGAAATAGTCCGGTGACAGTTCGAGGAAGGTCGAGGTAAACGTTGGCAACAAAAACGGAGGAAACGGCAACATGAATGGAAACGACAATAAAAGAAATAGGAACCGAGGAAACAACTCCGGAAATAGACCTCAATACCAAACTTTTGAAAACTACACACCGTCTCACGATACATTGGAAAACATCTACCTGGATACTCATAATGTCTTGCAATATAAGAAGCCTCCTCCCAGAGACTCCACTGAGAAGGAGCTTGCGACCGGAAAATTTTGTCTGTTTCATGGAACCACAGTCATTTTACTAATGAGTGTTGGCATTTAAGAGACGTTGTTGAAAAACTACTGCGGGAAGGGAAGTTAGACGAATAGAAGGTTGCCCCAAGAGATAGGGGCAAGGAAGGCAATCCCCGAATCAAAATCAACTTGCTCCTAAACCCACAACCCAACAAAAAGGTAAAGGAATCGTCATCAACACTATAGTAGGGGGCCCATCCAGCTGGCCATAGCTACAGGGCAATGGACCAATATGTTAGTGCAGTAACTTCGAAGATACCGCCCCAGTGAAGCAACAGAAAACGATGTCAGATGATGTCATATTTCGTGATAGAGATGATACTGGAGTTCAATCGCCTACCGAGGACCCATTGGTGATCACTGCCACTATCAGTCCACCTCTAGTTCACAAGGTATTAGTGGATAATGGGAGTTCAGTTAATATTCTCTTTATGAAAGCATTCAATCAAATGAAACTCGAAGCGAAAGATTTGAAGCCTTGCGAGGGATGGATATGAGGCTTCAATGGGGCCTCGACGGCTCTAACGAGATACGTAGAATTGTCAGTGACATTGGAACCGGGAGACCGCCGGAGAGTGAGAATCCTCCCTTTGTAGTTTTGGATATCGACTCACCCTATAATGCCTTTTTGGGTTGATCAGCCCTCGCAGAATTCAGGGCATGCATCGCGCCCTGTGCCTATTGTCGAAATTCCCAACCGAAGTGGGAATGGGAGTAATGAGAGGTGATCAAGCCACCGGTCGAGCCTGCTATATGGCGGAATTAAAGATGTTGCTAAAGGGGTTAAACATAGAAACTAAAGGTGTTTTCCTCCCCTGCGAAAGAAGACTCAGCATAGAAATTAAGGGGGGCGACCCCGAGGGAGTCGCCTAGAGAATTGCCCGAGGACATATATCGCAAAGAGGATAAGGAGCCTGGAGGAAGGTTGGCGACTCCCAACGAAACAACTTTGAATATCTCCATTGACGATGTTAATTCGACAAAGGTTTTAAAGATTGGATCCCAACTAGATCTGAGCAATGGATTTGACTGACTTTTTGAAGGCAAATTTGGATGTGTTTGCCTAGACCCATGCTGATATGTGTGGGATATCACCCTCCATTATGAGCTACTCATTGAGAATTAAGCCAAAGCATCCACCCGTTAAGCAGAAAAGACGTATGTTGGGCCCGAAAAGGTCGGCAGCCCTAAAGGAGGAAGTAGAGAAGTTAAAGAGTAACAGGTTCATTAGAGACTCGACGTATCCCAACTGGATATTGAATCCCGTCTTAGTCAAGAAAGCAAATGGGAAATGACGAACATGCATTGAATTTTGTGATTTGAACAAGGCTTGTCCAAAAGATAGGTTTCCACTCCCCAGAATCGATCAGCTGGTAGACTCGACAGCCGGATACGAACTTCTCTCCTTCATGGATGCATACTCAGGATACAATCAGATCCCCGTGCATGTACCGGGTCAAGAGCATACAAGTTTTACTACAAACTTGGGATTATACTGTTATGTGGTGATGCCATTTGGACTAAAGAATGCTGGAGCCACATATCAGCGTTTGGTGAACCGAATGTTCTGTAATTAGATCGGGAAAACTATGGAAGTTTATGTGGATGATATGCTCGTGAATCCAGACAGTCTCCCAATCATACGAAAGATTTGGCAGAAATGTTTGATATTCTACGGAGGTACCGGATGAAGTTGAACCCCTTAAAATGCTCATTTGGGGTTGCATCAGGAAAATTACTTGGTTTCATTGTAAGTTCTCGAGGAATCAAAATTAATCCTGACCAAATAGTAGCAATCATAAACATAAAAGAGCCAAAGAAAATTAGAGACATTCAAAGCTTAGCTGAGAAAGTTGCGGCATTGAGCAAATTCATTTCCAAAGCCATGGACAAGTGTGTTCCATTCTTTGATTTAATCAAACGAGGGAAATGTAATTTCGAATGGACCACCGACTGTGTAGAGGCTTTCCAAAATCTATTGAACTTGCTAGAGAAGCCCCCAGTTTTGTCGAAGCCGGCGGATCATGAGGACCTGTTCGTATATTTGGCGGTATCATCTCATGCTGTCAGCACTGCTTTGGTGCGTGAAGAAGATAAGATCCAAAGGCCAGTGCACTATGTAGACAAGAAGTTAGCAGCGGTAGAATGTAATTATCCGAAAATAGAAAAACTTGCTTATAGTCTCTTGATTGCATCCTGGAAGCTCCGTCATTACTTCCAGGAAGCTCCGTCATTACTTCCAGGCTCACCCGATAGTCATATACACTAATCAGTCACTAAGACAAGTGCTGCAATGACCCAAAGCGTCAGGACGACTGCTTAAGTAGAATATCGAGTTGAGCCAATTCGATTTAAATTTTCAACCAAGGAGATCGATGAGGGGACAAGCCCTAGCTGACCTCATAGCAGAATTCACAATTCCCGAAGAAGAAGCATTGGATGATAAGGCTGACCCTTCCGAACATAATTTAAAACTTAGCCCTTGGAAATTATATACAGACAGGGCTAAGAATGATCAAAGGTCCAGTGCTGGAGTTGTTTTAACTACCCCTGAAGGACGATCCATTTACTACGCCTTGCGATTGGAATTTTCCGCCACCAATAATGATTCCGAGTACGAGGCCCTGATTGTCGGGCTAATACTCGCTAAGGAACTAGGGGTAATGATACTGGACATATTTTGTGACTCCAAGATAACTTTCTGCCAAGTCCGAAAGGAATTCGAAACAAAGGGCCTCGACTTGTTACTTACCTTGAAAAAGTAGAGGAGCTTCTGGGTAATTTGGAACATTATAGCATAACTCATATCCCGAGAATAGAAAACCAGAAGGCACACCGACTGGCTAAGCTAGCAAGTTCTGACAACCCAGAAGAGACCGAGATGGGTCCAATTGAGGTATTGGAATCGCCAAGCTTTGACCAAATGGAAGCCGACTTACCCCTAGAAGCTGAACCAAAGAGGGAGTCATGGATGACGCCGATTGAAAACTTCCTTAAGAATGGAAGTCTCCCATCAAAAAAGAGTGAAAGATGAGTTGTAATACGTAAAGCCGCAAGATACGTCTTACAAGGCGAGGCTCTTTATCACCAAGGATTTTCTATGCCCCTACTCTGGTGTATAGTCCATGACGACATCAAACGTGTACTAAGAGAAGTACATAAAGGTGAATGTCGAGACCACACCAGAGGCCAGAATTTGGCAAAGAAAGTTTTACGATATGGCTATTTTTGGCCTATCGTAAATAAAGATGTAGTTAATTATTCACGACGCTGACAAATGTCATAAATTCACTAAAGTTCCAAGGGCACCTCCGAGTCAACTTAGATCAATAGTATGCCCATGGCCATTCGCCATATGGGGAATAAAGATCATTGGGACCCTGCCAATTACCAAAGGAGGAGCTAAATATGCAATTGTGGTCGTGGACTATTTCACAAAATCGGTGGAGGTCGAACCCTTAACCACGATCACGATGAAACGAGTGATAAACTTTGTAGTCAGGAATATCATCTATCGATTTGGGATACCAAAGACCATTATAACCGATAATGGGACCCAATTCGATAGCACAGAATTTAGAAATTTCTGCCAGAAGTATAAGATTGATAAGAGTTATATTGTCGTAGCTCACCCACAGTCTAACGGACAAGTTGAAGCGATAAATAAAGTTATTAAATCCATTCTTAAAAGGCGGTTGGAATGAGCAAAGGCCATGTGGGTTGATGAATTGCCACTAGCTTTGTGGGCCTATCGGACAACCTTCAAAACGGCGACTGGTCACACACCTTTTTCACTCTCCTTTGGATCAGAAGCGGTAATTCCGGTGGAGCTTAAAGTCCCCTCTCATAGGGTGACATATTATGACCCGATGACAAACAAAGCACTCCTCCTAGAGTCCTTGGACATGATTGAAGAGAAGAGAGACGAAGCAGACTTGCGTGCCTCGAGACACCAATGCCAAGTGGCACGCTATTATGATAGAAAGGTTCACCCTCGGACCTTTGAACCCAGAGATTTAGTATTAAAGAGAGTATTCCCACCTCCAGTTCATTTAGGACTGAAGTAGGAAGGACCATATACCATCCAACAGAAGCTTGACACAGGAGCTTTCAAGTTAACGACTGTTGATGGTGAAGAAATTTCTAGAGCTCGGAACGCCCAACATTTACGGCGATACTTGACTTGAATTTGTACTATTTTCCTTTGTTTTATAAGCCATGTAAAAAGGCACGACTTGCCTAGAAAATTCTGGTTAATATAAACAAATGATTATAAAGTAGATGTAGGTCACGACTTTACCGAACCACTATAAAATATTGTGTGTGATTTTCTTTTCCCGTTCGAATTTCATGTATATTCTGTGATTGTCATTAGAAATGAATCGGCACCAAAGCAAATGAAATAACCATTTGCATTATGACATAAAGAGGACGGGAAGACGACATTTCGAACTCTAACTCTCACGATTCGAGATAGAGTATAAAGGATGGGAAGACAATGTCCTTAAGGTGTGAAGGTGCGCCATGACAAAAGACCGCCTTGAATCCACTCTAACCTGACCATACGATAGGAGAGTATAAAGGTATTAGGAATAACTACCAATGAAGAAAAATCTTAGTCCCGCTAAAAGAGATGGGTGCAGTTTAATGTCGAACTTAATCAATCTCGAATAAGCCCTGGTCAGACGTTATATTCAAGATTGATTGGGGGCATACACATCACACGAATCTGTCATCAATCATTTATTTTATTTAAGTGGAAATTCTTGTGAATGATATTTTCCATGTCTATACACTTGCAAGGGAATGTGATCGTGACTTAGATTGTTGTTTACCACTTATGCTTATTAACTTCTTGACATTAACAGACAAATACTAAATTTACAAGCATCTAACATAGTGGATAACAAACTACTTTATTTACATAGATGCAGGTTTATACAAAAGGACTAAATAAATGCAGGCGAGGGCCGCATTTGCTACAACAACAGCGGGCCAGGGGATAGGCAAAACAAAGGATAGAGCTGCCTTTCATTTAGATTTCGGAATGGACTTCTCTTTCTTGGCAGCTTTAGGTTTTTCCTTCTCCTCTTTTTCATCTGCAACCATGATTCGCTTTGGTTTCTTCTTTCCTGGAAATGGAGCGCTGGGATCAATAAAAGACTTTTTAGCAAGCTCTTCAGTGATCGACCTGATTGAGAGTTTGACAACTAACCTGGACCCAGAAGGGATCGTATTAAGAGGTTTAATAGCCTCAGAAGCTTCCTTCTCGGTTTTGGCTTTTAAGAGCATATCGTGCTTGGCTTTTATATCAACCAAAGTCATGTCATCGACATTCCCCAAATCTCCAGTCACGACAACATCATCATCTTCCGCATGCCCATCATTGCCGCCGTCGTCTTTCACATCCTCATCTTGTGGGTTTTCAGTGTTAGATGGCACGGGAGCTTTCTCAGCAACCTCGTCCTTATCCTTGACCCTTTCCATAGGTTTTGAGCCAGTGACTTCATCATGTTTCTCTTGGGTCTCTTCAGTAATAGCGATCTCTTCTCGTCGCTCATCGGCCTTTTCAACTGGCTGTGCACCTATAGAATGAGAAGTAACTGGTATTAACTCAGGAGAAACAATAGGATCTTCGGTTGTCTGTCCAATAATGTAGCGAAAGGTTGAAATGGCCCTAATAAATTGAGGCGAAAAGGTAGAGATACCTTTGGATGATTTCTCGATTGGGGTAGCAAAATTCTCTGATATCGTTTCAGGAATAGGAGATAAAAAGGATGCCTTAGGGATTCCCAGATTCTCTGGATCACATCCCTCCGTTCTGGTATCCCCGGGGGCAGCAGAAGAAGAACCAGTTTCAGGGACATTTTCCCCTTTAGCCTGACGTTTCTCTTCTTCAATAGCCGCAGCAATGAGTCTGCGTCCTTTAGCCAAGCGCGTCGGTTCTTCACCCCTTAGAAATTTCTCCATAAGTTTTTCTTCATCGATGGAGTCTACCTTGAGCTCTTTCATCTCCCATTCAATGATTTGGTCCCACACATAGATCAAGGTTGTAGGATAATCTTCGATCCAAGCGATGTCCCGATGACGGATCACTTGGGCAAAGAATTCTATCATTAGCTCACTATAACCATTCAATTCCTCTAGGCCGCAGAAATCTATGTGTGGGCGTCTTCGACAGATTTAATGGCAATGCTCGCATTCCCTTCGGCTAAGACTGCTCTGGATTCAGCTTGGGTTAGTTTGGCTTCTAATTCAGCATTCCGCTTTGCCAACTCAACATTTTTCTTCGCTAACTCAACCTTCTCCTGTTCAAGAGTAGTGCAAGCCAATTGTGCTTTAACACTCTCATATTTAGCATTCTCGGCTTACTTCTTCAGATCTAAGCGTTCTTGGCTATGAGATTCCAATAAAGTGTGATAACGCTTTTGTAGCTTCTCATGTTGTTTCTTGTAGTTGTTAGAATCTTGTCGAGCAAGGGCAGGCTGATCATGTGCGACTTCCAAATCTTTCTCTGAATTTTTCAAGATGCTTTTGTCATAATCAGTCAATTCCTTCATGTGACCAATATCAGTAATTAAGTCCCGAATAATTTTAGAAAGATTGCACGAATATTTATACATCTCCATGTATTGCTTGTCTACTAAATCTGTCTTGGCTTTAGCATCATCCGCCCACTTCGAACGAACAGGCTCAAGTGCGGGAACAAACTACATATGATCAAAGCAATGATCCGGAAATTGTTTTCTCAAATACGCCAGTTTTTCTATGTTCTCGGAATCGAGCGACACGGGTTTGGATATGAATAACTCTACATTTCATCGCTTGGCAGGTATAATGGATGTTTCTCCTTTTCCTGACCTTTTCTCAGAAACTTTTATGTTTATCTTGCGAATCAACATGCTTCAACAGTGACTTCTCTTGAGGATGCTTCTCTTTAGGAGGAATTAGAGCTTTGGAATGTGGTTTGTCCCCTTCACGACGATCTTGTTAGCTCTTGTGCCTGTCCAGATCTAACCGACGGGGAGAACGGGAGCGCGAAGAGCAAGGACGATTGAAATCATAATGCCTCCTATCATCCCTTGCCACGGCTCTCGGGCCGATCATGTTCAGTGTCGGAATCAAATCTAGGCATGCTGGCACAGACTTTCCTGACATCATAACAGGGGCGTGTCATTGTTCCTGCAAAATAATATGAGTAAATTTCATAGCCAATATTTATGTAAAGCACAGATGCTGTGGCGTGCAGTGCTAGTGTGTTGTGCATATCCTAAGTGATATACCCCCAACCAACCAGAGCCCAGAGTTAGGCCAGTATGTGCAGGTTTCCCGGTCTTCACAGGAGTAACTTCTTCTTTGGAAGTAAAGGTAAAAGGACTCGTTCTAAAATCTTCTGAAGTGTAAAGGGTCTCGGGCAAGGGAAGATTTCCCAAACCCTGAAATATAGAATTATCTACAGTGGGATCATCTCCTTAGGGAATGACTAACGACAACTCTTTTGGGGAGATTGGTTTTTTAGGAGTGGCCGCTTCCTCAGGAGTGATGTATTTATCTCTATCTTTTTCTGTTATATTTGCTAATACGTCATCTTGAGTCGAAGTGGGAGAAGGGCTCTTTTGAGGTATCATCGGATCCTTCGAAATCTCTCCATGCTCGGGTAAAATTTCAATTGGCCCCTCGACCGGTGGTATATACACATAAGGACCTTCTCCATGAACTATGCTACGAGAGTGATGGCCAATAATTGGTGATGGTGAAGATAATCGTCCACTAAGAAATCTTTGATGGTCAAGAATTTTTGATCGCCATTGAGTAGTTGGTTTAAACGACCAAAGTACGTCTGATGTTTCCCTATGGATAATTGGGAACTACAGGTTAAAGCGAACAGACATTAATACCTCAACAATAGTGAAAGAGGGAAAAATGAAAGAAAAGTTAGAGCTTTACTTGATTGAAGCCATCTTCTGGCACACCCAGGTTGCTGTTTAATATAAAACCATTCAGATTTGGGATCACCAACCTTGCTGCTAAAAGGAACGCTAATGATTCTCCTTTTTGGCACTGATTTGAAATACACAAATGATGGAGAATCGTGGATCCGATGCTTGAAATTGTAGAAGAAGTGAACATCTTCAAAGGCAGGTTCAATACCTAGGATTTCCTTATAAGCAATATATAAGGTATGTAGACATGCATAGGAGTTGGACTGGAGTTGCAGGGGAGCAATGCGCATTCGTCTTAGAAAATTGACGACGAATGGTGAGAATGGAGGTATCGCCCCGACGATGCACATTAATATACTGATGGCCATAAACCCTTCGGGTGGATTATGGGGCCGATCAGTTTTAAAAGGAAACTCGGTATCTCTTCGGAGGATCTCATGCTTCAAACATATTCGTGCAAGTTTGTCATTGTCAACTATTGATGTTACAGAATCACTGGGTTTTTCTAGAATAACGACATTCTCAAACTCATCAGGAGCACGGTTATATCCAACTCCTCCCTCTTCCTCTTCATCCATAGAGACATCACCTCTGGATGATAGTTCACTTTCATGAGATTCCATCTCGTAATCCGGACCCTCACTGTCCTATTCCAGATCCGAAGTGGAGGATAAGTCTTCAATAGTGGGATTGACGGATGTTCCTATAGCCTTTTTCCTCTCTATTAATCTAGTTGAACGTCTCTCGGTCATAGCTGCTATACTATCAAAGAAAAAATAGCCGAAATTAGAGTGAAGTTGCTTGTGCCCCCCTATTCATGTGTGTGAGCTAAAGTGTACAAGTGTATATGCAATGATGCAAGATAATTATATAAAAGAATGCAATGCGGAGACGAGCAAAATAGTTATATATTCATAAACAGTCCAAGAAGGTCGATCGAGAAGGCTCTATCCTAACTGTTCATAAAGTTTTAAGCTATATTTAGTAGTGGCTGAGTTAGTTATAGCGTGATTGCGCTACATGATATCTAACTTCGGATCGGTTCAAATATGTTTGATAACTTCGGATCAGATCGGGTATTCCTGTTAACTTTGGACCAGCTCAGGCGTGTGCTATCTACGGATCGGTTCACACGATTTACATCCTAGGCTGATCGGTTTGAATGCCCTAAATATGTTCGGATCATACCAGGTATTTCTCTTAGGCAAACCGGAGCTAAAGTTATGGGCAAAGGGGATCGGATGAACTCGTAAGATAGTAGCCTCATTCGGATCAGATAGTACCAAACCGAACCACATTACCATTCTGAAACACAAGTTCATCCGCTCCACTAAATTTAGAACTCCAATCATTATTATCTTCTCCGAAACGAACCGACACCACATGCCTAAACCTAAGTACTCCTAGATCTTCCGCTCCACCTCAAACCGATCTCATTCCTCTCTTCTTCTTCCTCCTTTCCACTTCTCTAACACCATCTAACCAGTTTCTTTCAAAAGCCAACTCATAGTTGAGAATCAGTAAATCAACATGTCCAACGCTGGCTTTGACCTCCTCCACAACCGCCTCAAGGTGGCGATGAGGCCGCCAAGGACGATGGCGAGGGGACATGAGACACAACGTCAAGCTTGATGTGACAACGAACAAAATTACTCAAATTGCTTCTAAATTTGGGTTAGAATCGATTAAAACCGAGTTAATCAAAGATTGAATCCCCACCTATGAGTTTATTTCGAGAATTGGGAGAGTTTCTCCACGATTCAAGGATTAGGGTTTTAGTACTAAGAAGAGCGACAACAGGAAACGAGGAATTAAAGAGGAATGTGAAAATATATATGCGAAGGAAATGGGTGTCCCTTCGTGTTCTGGTGGATTAGACTCTCCAAGCCGGTCCGATCAACAAATGGTCCAGGTCAGCATAAAGCACTTAAGCCCACTGATGCGATGGTGATTGAAACATGGACCGTATCGGATAGACTTAATCCGAACCGAAGTATCACCAGAGTTAATTCAACACATAAAGCAAACCCAAAGGAGGATGTAACAAATCATAAGTTTAAAATTTACTTGGAAGGACTATTTGGACGATAAGTTAAACTCTCGAGGTTATTGAAAATAATGGGAGTAATTCTTATATCCCATAACGTATTTATATACACCAAGAGATGCGACTTGATGAAGTGTCACAACTTTACGAACGAATGGAAGCAACTATTCAATGACTTAAATTCAGAAACCAATAGACGGACCATTTTCGAAGCACACTCCATTTCCGATAACAGCGTACTGCAAGGGAGCAAAATGTTAGCCTACTTTGTGGTTAGGCTACACAAAATAAAGAATCAAGTGACAAATTGTATCCAGAAGGAAAAGAGGCGGAAGACATAAATTCGGATTAGATCGGACCTCCTCCCCCCCGGAATACACAAGTAGACTAGAAAATGCCATTCCAAAGATACAACCGGATCAGATCGAAGTTCGCTGACCCGAACCCCCTATGTAGCCATCCGATCCGAACCGATGTTCAGAAGTAACAAAAGTTAAGCCTCACGATCCCACCAAACTCGGAGCGGTTATACACCCATTATCCCACGTTCACCCACGATCAAGATGTGCTGTCATGATCTCCAAGCTTCCAACTCCAAACTGAATGGGGTGACCGCCACGTAGCACCGAACCGGATTAAATGTCTGCCTATAAATACACCATCAAGGATCATTTTGAGGGATCTTGTAACGACCCGCATTTTTATCGGTTTATATTTGAATATTTAAATCAGTTTAAATATTGAATTCTTAATATAAGTAGATTCAAATATTAATTAAAACGAAGTTGAACATATAAAAATATATATTAAATATAATCGAGCTCAGAACGACGCGGTAGTTCGTGATTTAACGTTCTAAACTTCAACTGAGTATACTGGACCCGTTACAAATCGGATTTCTGCAAACCAAGAAATAGTGGAATCTGTTGAACTGTATCTTTCTGACAGAAGTGAAATATTGAGATTTCGTCGTATAGATTTCAGAATATGTCCAAATCAAATATTCGAAAAGTCGCTATAGAACCGTTTATCGACCATAACAGTTTATTTGATATAACTAGATATCGGTTGCAAATATGGACAAGGTTCTTTTGGGGCGCAGTGATAATTTAATTTTTAGAATTTTACTGAAATTTTTAATTAATTAAATATGCAACTTTTTATTTGAAGTATTTTGCACCCTTAATCAATATTTCGGGGTTTCACAATATGAGTTAATCTACCGGTATTATTATATTTCTGGGATCGTGGCACCACACTCATCACGATCGTGTTATTATTTCTGTCCGTAACAGCTCTTACGTAAACAGGATTGGAAACGCCAGGGTGCTTAACATTTGAAACAACTAATTTAAAACCATATATAAACCATGGATGCACACGTCAGTCTATATTAGTTACTTTTCACCATAACCAACTACCTTGCATGCGAAAAAATACTGCCAATGTCCATCTTTTATTTTAAGAAGAGTAATAACCTTTCATTTCATGTCTGTACTCTAGTAAGCAGCGTTAAATCAAAGCCATCCTCTACTCTGATCTTTCATTTCACAGACATGTTTTAGCTACCCCTTTCGAAGCACAGTATGTGTAAATGAAATGACAACTCAAAACTAGCCCACGTACCTCACCTACGCCTCTACTCCTTGGCACGCAAGGCAAACAAAGCCTATAAATACACGAGCTGTTGTTCATTTGTCTGAAGGAACATAACAGTCTATATTAATGGCTTCTCTAAATCTTTACAAAATGAAATCTCCACTAAAGAAAATCCTATAATATATATGTATGTATCGAAGTGCCACTGCTACCGTAGACTCCTCTGTTCTGGTCGGGTGTCTCGCTGGGTTCAGTGGTGTGATGTGCCGTGAAGTGAGGAGCCAAAAAAGAGGAGCAGTTATCATGAAAATGAAGACCTGCATGCGCATACAGAAAGAGAAACAAAACGTGAAGGAGTGGCATGTTTCATGTGTAGGGGAGGACGTATGGGAGGATATGTACGTGTACAGAGGGCGGAGTCCGATTGTTTCATGGAGGTTTTCTTGCGTTTGTTGTGTGGAGTGGAGCGACCAGGTCTGACAAAAGAACTCGAGTGGAAGGTGGACGGCTCGTGATGAACAGGGAGGGTCGAGTTGATGAGGAGGTGCAGCTGCCGTCCGGTTCTTTTGTAAAGCCGTAAAGGAGCTTTGATTTGGTGGATGCGAGCTGAATGTTGTCGATGGGAGATGGAGACCGCTGCGCCTAGAAGGAGATGAGGGAGATAAGGTATATGAGAGTGCGGCTACTGGTGAATCCAAAGGTAAATGAGCGTGTTTCATTTCAAGAACAAGACAGAGTATGGAAGGAAATGGCAGTAATTATGATGGTGGAAAGAACAAATAATTGGACCAGTTCGTGTCCATGTGTATTCAAGAAAGAAGCTGCTAATTTTTCTGGAGCATGTTATACCGTTTGAAGAAGACGGCTTCAAAGTCCCTGCGGGTTGAATGGCGTTAGTGGGTGGAACAAATTGATGGGTTACTGTGAATATAAGATGAGAGAACGTGAATATGACATTGAGTGGATGTTGAGTGTGGTCTCTGTGAGGCTAGGGATATTTGAAAATTGGTAAGCAAAATTCACGAAGAAAGTATGGTATGCATGTTGGTGAATAGTTCAGCATGGTCCACGGTTGGTTTGAGAAATCTTGTATTAAACAAATTCAGAGTTTTATTGTGGTGAACGTCGGTTTGAAATGACGAACGACGCATGGCAGTTGAAATTGACCTCGTAGTGGCTGGCCTGAGACAGATATGGTGAGGGTTGAGATCACCAGCGTGGAGTCAACCGGGCTCCAGGTGGTTCTGTTGATGAGCAGCAACTTTCTGGTCATGGGATGTTATTTTTGTAGAAGATAGTACCGGTACGAGTCGGAGAACAAAGTAGAAAATCGTTGACCAACGATCCATCACTGTGAAATCGCACGGAAAACTGGCACTGCTATGAAGTCAGTTTGGAGCAAAAATTGAAGCAGGTTTGAACTTATGGCAGAATGGAACGCCTGGATTAATCGACTGACGCAAATCGTTACTTAACGGTTAACGCGCCAAGGTGAGTAAATTCACTAACTTTATTTTATTTAAAATATTTTAATAATGGTTGAATGCTGTGTGATGGTTGATTAGATAAATTACAGTTAAATTGATTGAAATAAATATATGTCATTGCATATGCACACATCATTGGTTGGTTACTGATTTGAATAACACCTATGGATGCGGAAACCGGTTGGAGGAACTCAACCGGATTCCTAAATATTTAGATGTACTGTTTGTACGCTGTTTAAACCGTGTTCAACGTTATATTGATTTTGTAAACAAACGATATCAGCGACAGTCAACCATAAACCCATTTTGTTAAGAAGTTGGGTGACCGTCTGACAAATCAACGAAGTTAATTATAAAAATTATATCTTTATAATTAAAGCAAAGTAAATTATAATAGAAATTCTATTATAAACTAGTATTGAGTTTGTATTGAGATGGTTCATTGAATTGGTATTAATAATATGAATAAGAAGTAAATTGCCAAAAGACAAAGGACGTGATCGATTTTTGATAAGAGAAGTTTAAGAGAAATGTTTAAGGAAGATGGAGTGAAGAGTTAATGACCAATGTAAATAATTTTAAACACCCGTTTTTTTCAAATAAGGATATGGCATATTTAAAATATGTCAATATTTTGTAACGGAAAAATATGTCAAGATTTTGTAACGAAAAGATAGGCCAAGATTTTTGTAACGGAAAGAGATGTCAAGATTTTTGTAACGGAAAGGGATGTCAAGATTAGTATAACGGAATATAACAGCGCATTGCAAGTCTTAGAACTATAGCGATAGAATAACGCTGTTGACTGGGCTTAAGCGTGACTGTTATGTCAAGATTTGTATAAAGGGGAATATTACAGCGTATGATAAGTTTTTAAACTATCACGATAAATTAGCGCTGTTGACAAACTTAAGCGTGATTGTGTGATGTTGTGTTATACCTTGGAGTGGATGTTTGTTTTTACTTCGATAGTTAAATAACCGACTATCGAAGTGTTTTGACCATCGTTGTCGATACGGAGAGACCGGTTGGATTTAATATCCGAGAACCACTCCGTATAGGCGTAAGCGCTGCGAATTGGATTATGCTGACGAAAATTGAAGACGGAGTGAAATGCATGGGTCGTCCTGTTTCAGAATGGTGTTTTCTGTTTGTCCAGTCCCAGGACAACTTGTATGGACGAATGTCTGACAGAGTATTCCTAACGGTCACATAAGACGATCTTTTCAAGATGTTACGTCTGGTGGCGGAGAAATTCGTTTCTCTTAGCTTTTATGCCCGTATTATCTTTGAGGAGATTAACTAGTGACTTGATGGGTTTGACGATGTGGCATTCAAAGTGTATGGTGGCCAGATGTTCTAAAAGGTAGACGTAGCCTCTAGCCTCACAACTGGGAAATGACAAAAATCGGGCAGGCAGCATGGCTATGTGGGTCGCTCCCATTAGGGTGTATAATCACCTATCTAGAGAAATTTCTTTTGTTTCTAAATCTATCGATTCTGCCCATTCGGGAAACGGTGGTTTGAGTCCAACCGTTGGTGATATACATTCGATACACTCAAGCGAAATGAGTGGTCGGTCATGTGTGGGCCGGGGTGCAAGATGTTCTTGTTGAACCCAGGTGTATTCGCCTCTAGAGATACATTATCGGAAGGTGGTCCCATACCTTGTCATAGTTGGAATCCAATCTCCAATAAGCGCCCTGCGGGTTTTGATTTTATACTATGTATGTAGAGCGTGAGATGCAAGCGTTCTACTATTTGGATATTTATTTGATTAGACATTATTATAATATCACTGGATTTTGATATCAATAATGATTTGGGTTATAGTAAGGTAAAAACCGTCCGTGTTTATCTGTGGGCTGGTCTTACTATTATCCTTTTTGTTTCAAAAAGGATTTTCAAAGTTAAGCCATATGGTTGGAATTTACTCACACCAGTCCCATGACTGACCCAGAGTTTATTTTGTTTGTTTTCCCTAAACTCTTGGGTGCCCAAATTTGTACGGGCAGTCAAGTGTTTCAGGCTTTACAGATTCACTTGGAGGAGCTCGAAGCAGGAGGTTTCACCATTAGTATTTAGAGTATTTCCGCTGTGATATGATGTATTGTACTCTGATAATGGTATGTATATACAAACAGATTTGTAGTTCAAAGTTATGTTATATAATATATTTTATCCGTTCCGCTGTGAGATTCGTGTTTACTCTGATTATGCTCAGTCGTGTTCTTCTTCTTCTTCTATTCTATTAGTTCTATCTTTTCTATCTCACCCTCTAATTTCTTTCTATTAATGATTCGGTATTTACGATGTCTGAACAGTCGACGCTGGGTTTTGTGTCGATTTTCAGAGTCGAAAATCCCCGGGTCGTTACAGTGGTATCAGAGCATAAGGTTAAGTGATTACCTTGGCTCTGTGGTGTGACTCAATAGAGATGAGGTCAGTAGTACCTTAGATTGAGTTTGAGTGTATCTATATGAGCGCGTATTTGTAAATTGATATAAAAAGCATTTTATATTGTGTTGATTGATCTGGTGAGTGGTATATAAATTCCAGATCGACGCGTTTAGCTGACAAAGTCGATAGGGCTTTATAAACGCTTGGATAGAGAAATTCGACATAATATTGTTTTAAAAGCTGGGTGAATAAAATAATTTTACCCAAATTATATTTTGATATAAAAGGAAGTATATATCTGAATATTATTATAATACGTAGGATGTGTGATCATTATTATAATCATACTTGAAGTGGTTATGTAAATAACCAATCGAAATTCACGTAAGTATAAAATACAAATCCGATGAATTGAATCTAAAGAAACTCCAGAATTGGAGTTAAAACTATGGTAATTTGGAAAAAGTTCGTAAATGAATTTCGAATTAAATATATGGAATTTTAAGATCCTGGGGAAATTTTGAAATATTATCCAAGTTTCGAAAAGATATTTTTGAAGTAATTTCAAATAAAAATATTTGAATATGAGTTTTGAAAGTGATATAGTATTGAACTCACTTTGATCGCTGGAAAATAATTCCGAGGATGAACCGCGGCATCATCAGTATTCAATTTCGAGTCTCTAAGTGACGGATTACTACCTAAGATTTTGTTTGAAATAAGTGGTACAGAAATTCAAATGTTTTGAATTGCTATGTTATGAATATATATGATTTCAAACTGATTTGAAATGAAAACCCCAGGAATTTGAATTCTGAAATTTAAATTTTTCTTATGAAGTATATAAATAATGAATTTGACTAAGTCAAATAAAATTTGAGTTGAATTGAAGCCAAGTAGGTGGAAAATGCACTAGAATAAGGATTTGATTTGGCAAAGTAGTTGAGTTGTGGAACCGAACTTGGTTGGGAAATTTGATTATTTGAAATTGGAATTGAACTGGAGTTTGAAAAAGAAAATTGAGTTGGGATTGTTGGTTAAGAATAAACTGACTGGAGATCAGTTGGAGATGCATTTGGGTATGCTGAATGGATTGCAAATGGAAACGAGAAAGTTGGATGCCCGATAAAGGGAGAAGGCCAGAGTGGCGTGTGGTAATAGTACCAAATGAACCGTGCAACAGAGAGACTGAGGAAATTCTCTGAAAATTAAAGTGTTAGAAAATTTTCCGAATTTTGAAAATTTTCGTTACAAAAGAAGGGAATTAAGATTTTGAACAGTTCAGTTGAAACTGAAATTATGAAGTAAACCAAAAAGATTTTTAACCTGTTTGCAATAGAGATTGTAGCATTTTCCCCACCTTAGCAATTTCGAGGACGAAATTATTTTAAGGGGGAAGGAATGTAACGACCCGCATTTTTATCGGTTTATATTTGAATATTTAAATCAGTTTAAATATTGAATTCTTAATATAAGTAGATTCAAATATTAATTAAAACGAAGTTGAACATATAAAAATATATATTAAATATAATCGAGCTCAGAACGACGCGGTAGTTCGTGATTTAACGTTCTAAACTTCAACTGAGTATACTGGACCCGTTACAAATCGGATTTCTGCAAACCAAGAAATAGTGGAATCTGTTGAACTGTATCTTTCTGACAGAAGTGAAATATTGAGATTTCGTCGTATAGATTTCAGAATATGTCCAAATCAAATATTCGAAAAGTCGCTATAGAACCGTTTATCGACCATAACAGTTTATTTGATATAACTAGATATCGGTTGCAAATATGGACAAGGTTCTTTTGGGGCGCAGTGATAATTTAATTTTTAGAATTTTACTGAAATTTTTAATTAATTAAATATGCAACTTTTTATTTGAAGTATTTTGCACCCTTAATCAATATTTCGGGGTTTCACAATATGAGTTAATCTACCGGTATTATTATATTTCTGGGATCGTGGCACCACACTCATCACGATCGTGTTATTATTTCTGTCCGTAACAGCTCTTACGTAAACAGGATTGGAAACGCCAGGGTGCTTAACATTTGAAACAACTAATTTAAAACCATATATAAACCATGGATGCACACGTCAGTCTATATTAGTTACTTTTCACCATAACCAACTACCTTGCATGCGAAAAAATACTGCCAATGTCCATCTTTTATTTTAAGAAGAGTAATAACCTTTCATTTCATGTCTGTACTCTAGTAAGCAGCGTTAAATCAAAGCCATCCTCTACTCTGATCTTTCATTTCACAGACATGTTTTAGCTACCCCTTTCGAAGCACAGTATGTGTAAATGAAATGACAACTCAAAACTAGCCCACGTACCTCACCTACGCCTCTACTCCTTGGCACGCAAGGCAAACAAAGCCTATAAATACACGAGCTGTTGTTCATTTGTCTGAAGGAACATAACAGTCTATATTAATGGCTTCTCTAAATCTTTACAAAATGAAATCTCCACTAAAGAAAATCCTATAATATATATGTATGTATCGAAGTGCCACTGCTACCGTAGACTCCTCTGTTCTGGTCGGGTGTCTCGCTGGGTTCAGTGGTGTGATGTGCCGTGAAGTGAGGAGCCAAAAAAGAGGAGCAGTTATCATGAAAATGAAGACCTGCATGCGCATACAGAAAGAGAAACAAAACGTGAAGGAGTGGCATGTTTCATGTGTAGGGGAGGACGTATGGGAGGATATGTACGTGTACAGAGGGCGGAGTCCGATTGTTTCATGGAGGTTTTCTTGCGTTTGTTGTGTGGAGTGGAGCGACCAGGTCTGACAAAAGAACTCGAGTGGAAGGTGGACGGCTCGTGATGAACAGGGAGGGTCGAGTTGATGAGGAGGTGCAGCTGCCGTCCGGTTCTTTTGTAAAGCCGTAAAGGAGCTTTGATTTGGTGGATGCGAGCTGAATGTTGTCGATGGGAGATGGAGACCGCTGCGCCTAGAAGGAGATGAGGGAGATAAGGTATATGAGAGTGCGGCTACTGGTGAATCCAAAGGTAAATGAGCGTGTTTCATTTCAAGAACAAGACAGAGTATGGAAGGAAATGGCAGTAATTATGATGGTGGAAAGAACAAATAATTGGACCAGTTCGTGTCCATGTGTATTCAAGAAAGAAGCTGCTAATTTTTCTGGAGCATGTTATACCGTTTGAAGAAGACGGCTTCAAAGTCCCTGCGGGTTGAATGGCGTTAGTGGGTGGAACAAATTGATGGGTTACTGTGAATATAAGATGAGAGAACGTGAATATGACATTGAGTGGATGTTGAGTGTGGTCTCTGTGAGGCTAGGGATATTTGAAAATTGGTAAGCAAAATTCACGAAGAAAGTATGGTATGCATGTTGGTGAATAGTTCAGCATGGTCCACGGTTGGTTTGAGAAATCTTGTATTAAACAAATTCAGAGTTTTATTGTGGTGAACGTCGGTTTGAAATGACGAACGACGCATGGCAGTTGAAATTGACCTCGTAGTGGCTGGCCTGAGACAGATATGGTGAGGGTTGAGATCACCAGCGTGGAGTCAACCGGGCTCCAGGTGGTTCTGTTGATGAGCAGCAACTTTCTGGTCATGGGATGTTATTTTTGTAGAAGATAGTACCGGTACGAGTCGGAGAACAAAGTAGAAAATCGTTGACCAACGATCCATCACTGTGAAATCGCACGGAAAACTGGCACTGCTATGAAGTCAGTTTGGAGCAAAAATTGAAGCAGGTTTGAACTTATGGCAGAATGGAACGCCTAGATTAATCGACTGACGCAAATCGTTACTTAACGGTTAACGCGCCAAGGTGAGTAAATTCACTAACTTTATTTTATTTAAAATATTTTAATAATGGTTGAATGCTGTGTGATGGTTGATTAGATAAATTACAGTTAAATTGATTGAAATAAATATATGTCATTGCATATGCACACATCATTGGTTGGTTACTGATTTGAATAACACCTATGGATGCGGAAACCGGTTGGAGGAACTCAACCGGATTCCTAAATATTTAGATGTACTGTTTGTACGCTGTTTAAACCGTGTTCAACGTTATATTGATTTTGTAAACAAACGATATCAGCGACAGTCAACCATAAACCCATTTTGTTAAGAAGTTGGGTGACCGTCTGACAAATCAACGAAGTTAATTATAAAAATTATATCTTTATAATTAAAGCAAAGTAAATTATAATAGAAATTCTATTATAAACTAGTATTGAGTTTGTATTGAGATGGTTCATTGAATTGGTATTAATAATATGAATAAGAAGTAAATTGCCAAAAGACAAAGGACGTGATCGATTTTTGATAAGAGAAGTTTAAGAGAAATGTTTAAGGAAGATGGAGTGAAGAGTTAATGACCAATGTAAATAATTTTAAACACCCGTTTTTTTCAAATAAGGATATGGCATATTTAAAATATGTCAATATTTTGTAACGGAAAAATATGTCAAGATTTTGTAACGAAAAGATAGGCCAAGATTTTTGTAACGGAAAGAGATGTCAAGATTTTTGTAACGGAAAGGGATGTCAAGATTAGTATAACGGAATATAACAGCGCATTGCAAGTCTTAGAACTATAGCGATAGAATAACGCTGTTGACTGGGCTTAAGCGTGACTGTTATGTCAAGATTTGTATAAAGGGGAATATTACAGCGTATGATAAGTTTTTAAACTATCACGATAAATTAGCGCTGTTGACAAACTTAAGCGTGATTGTGTGATGTTGTGTTATACCTTGGAGTGGATGTTTGTTTTTACTTCGATAGTTAAATAACCGACTATCGAAGTGTTTTGACCATCGTTGTCGATACGGAGAGACCGGTTGGATTTAATATCCGAGAACCACTCCGTATAGGCGTAAGCGCTGCGAATTGGATTATGCTGACGAAAATTGAAGACGGAGTGAAATGCATGGGTCGTCCTGTTTCAGAATGGTGTTTTCTGTTTGTCCAGTCCCAGGACAACTTGTATGGACGAATGTCTGACAGAGTATTCCTAACGGTCACATAAGACGATCTTTTCAAGATGTTACGTCTGGTGGCGGAGAAATTCGTTTCTCTTAGCTTTTATGCCCGTATTATCTTTGAGGAGATTAACTAGTGACTTGATGGGTTTGACGATGTGGCATTCAAAGTGTATGGTGGCCAGATGTTCTAAAAGGTAGACGTAGCCTCTAGCCTCACAACTGGGAAATGACAAAAATCGGGCAGGCAGCATGGCTATGTGGGTCGCTCCCATTAGGGTGTATAATCACCTATCTAGAGAAATTTCTTTTGTTTCTAAATCTATCGATTCTGCCCATTCGGGAAACGGTGGTTTGAGTCCAACCGTTGGTGATATACATTCGATACACTCAAGCGAAATGAGTGGTCGGTCATGTGTGGGCCGAGGTGCAAGATGTTCTTGTTGAACCCAGGTGTATTCGCCTCTAGAGATACATTATCAGAAGGTGGTCCCATACCTTGTCATAGTTGGAATCCAATCTCCAATAAGCGCCCTGCGGGTTTTGATTTTATACTATGTATGTAGAGCGTGAGATGCAAGCGTTCTACTATTTGGATATTTATTTGATTAGACATTATTATAATATCACTGGATTTTGATATCAATAATGATTTGGGTTATAGTAAGGTAAAAACCGTCCGTGTTTATCTGTGGGCTGGTCTTACTATTATCCTTTTTGTTTCAAAAAGGATTTTCAAAGTTAAGCCATATGGTTGGAATTTACTCACACCAGTCCCATGACTGACCCAGAGTTTATTTTGTTTGTTTTCCCTAAACTCTTGGGTGCCCAAATTTGTACGGGCAGTCAAGTGTTTCAGGCTTTACAGATTCACTTGGAGGAGCTCGAAGCAGGAGGTTTCACCATTAGTATTTAGAGTATTTCCGCTGTGATATGATGTATTGTACTCTGATAATGGTATGTATATACAAACAGATTTGTAGTTCAAAGTTATGTTATATAATATATTTTATCCGTTCCGCTGTGAGATTCGTGTTTACTCTGATTATGCTCAGTCGTGTTCTTCTTCTTCTTCTATTCTATTAGTTCTATCTTTTCTATCTCACCCTCTAATTTCTTTCTATTAATGATTCGGTATTTACGATGTCTGAACAGTCGACGCTGGGTTTTGTGTCGATTTTCGGAGTCGAAAATCCCCGGGTCGTTACAGATCTTTTGGCAAAATCTTGACTAAAACTCTCCCTACAACCGACTACCATTGCTTTATTCAGATCATCATCAATTTTTGAAGCAAATTTCATAAAAGATTGAGTGAATTTATTCATTATATTAGAGAGATTGAGTGGTAATCATCATTGTATTTGTCTTTCAATCATCCATCAACAAAGTATAAAGTGGACGTAGGCTCTTTAACGGCGAACCATTATAAATCGTGTGTTCTCTTTGTTTTTTCTCTTTTAGTTTCTTCACATTATTGTTAGATTGGGTGTTAGAACCACTTTTGGGTCTAACACTGTAGTAATATGTTTTAGATAGTATTCTCTTTTTTCTTTTTTGTGGACTCTAGTTTTAGGTTTTTTATTCTTGTATTATTGTACATTTTATATTTTTGCTCTAGTATTTAGGCTTGAGGGTTTCCTTTTCTTTTTCTCATTGTAAGGGGTAGATTTGCTATCTGTCAGGCTTGTTGACAACTTTTTTTAAAGTGTGGAATAAAATCACATGAGTACGTTCTTCCATGTAAGGATCACTCATTTCTCTCAAAAAAATCTTGATTGATGATAGGTTTATTTTTTATACTTTTGATCAGATTGTTGAGTATACTAATTATTCTTTTTAGGATCAGTCTTATTAGGATTGATGAGTAAGTCAGAAAGGAGTCTAGAGAGTAGTCCATTTTTTGTAGTTTATGTTCTTACATAGTCCAATTGGTGGCCTAAATGCATATTGTTACTCCTAACAAACATTCATTGACCCACGTTAATTGCAGTGAAGTGATATTGTCTATATTCCAGGAAGATTAAGTTTATAATGGCTACACCCTAAGCCTTTAGTGATATCATTAATTCCGAGAATGATCATGTCTAATAAAGATTAGACTATATTGTTAATTATGAGAATGATTATGTGTAATCAAGGTTGATTATCATACGTTAAGTGCAACAAGTATAACTTTCCATGGTCCTTGAAAATGATATGTGTAATTTTGCAAAGCCTTAATTGTGAGTCAATTTAACAGCACAAAAACATTTTAGTTTGAACAGGTTTTTCTTTCTTTCTTTCTTTCTTTGTTTTTTTTGGGCAGAGCTGTTTGAACAGGTTTTTTGTAGGGCATAAACCATTTCTTCTCTAAGAAGACAATATTTTAGAAGTATAATGCCGAGAAAAAAATACTAATAAAAAATAACATAAAAGTCTGAAATTTGCAATATGAAAAAAAATGTAAAACAAAAAATATAGCATTTGGTTTGCATTTTGAGCTTTGGGCTTATAATTTCCATGTCCATTTTCAATTTTGAGTCGTTTTTAGAACGTCTAAAATGATCTTAGTCTCGGTTATTTTAGAAAATTGTTTTTCAAAACGAAAAATGCATTGCGCTTAGAATTTGTTTTTTTTCTTTCGGATTTCTAATGATTTTTAAAAGGTTTGTCAAATATATTAATCTTCAACCTTTACAAGTATGCTTCAGGGTAAGCGTACATTTTAAAATATCCAGCTTGGCTTTTTGTATTTGTTTTGTTATAAATTGTAATTATCTAACATACACGAAAATAACAGGAAGGATGAAATTCATCAATTTTTCTAGCATCTCAAATTTTTAGCGTGAAACCTAAATGAGAAAGACAATGCTAAAATTTTGTCAACTTAAAGACACAAACCCTCGACAGTTAGATCTTTTTGTACTTATGTAGAAGGGTGGATTTTAAAGATCAATTATGTCACCATTTATGTTAAAATTTTGTGTCTAAATAAATTTTCCACACACACACACAAACACACACACACACACACACATATATATATATAAGGGTTATATGATACTCCTTTTTCGTGACAACCCTTTTGCACCTCAATAATATTCACTTATTTATAATTAAATAAGTTAGTGGGGGAGAGAGAGTAAGTGAAAGGAAAGAGAAACGAGAATGCATGATGAAAATCGTAGAGCTATATGGTGATGCACTGTTTGGAGTGCTCTTGATCCTATTAATCTTATCTCATGCACACACGAAGGATATATATATATATATATATATATATATATATATATATATGTATGTATGTATGTATATAAAAGTAGCATCTGTCGAAATTTTTGATTTCGTTCAACTAAACCTTCGGAGAGTTCGTGCCGACAACTAGTTCTTCAGCCTAAAATTGGGAGCCATTCGAGGGCTAAAATGGATCGTTTATCCCCAATGGCTCAAATTTGAGCTGTTGGAGCCTCCCCCCCGTCCTATAAACCCTCAATTTCCTTCTTCTCCTCATCAAATCCAACTCTCCTTTATTAATATAATTTTTTTCCCAGTCGATTTCAGGTAATTTTCTTCGCTATTATATTTTAAAGTTCGCATATCTAATATATATTTTTTTCTAAATTTTTTCTTTTTTCTTCTTTTTAAATCAAATGACACACTCTTCTGCCTCTGGTTCAGGATCTTCGTCCACACTCATCGCTACATAGACAGTGGAAAGAACGGAGGCTTTCATAGAAATTTGTCTCAATCATATTCAACTCAAAGGCATGGGGAGATTCTTGACCGCGGTTCAGAGGAAATTTAATGAGCAGTTCGATGATGATTTGATGCAGACCCAGATAAAGAACAAATGCAATAATCTAAAGATGGTCTGGACAGCTTGGAACGGTATGCTTTAAATTCCAAGTGGTGTATGGGATGTTGTTCACAACCGCCTCAACCACTCAGACGAATGGTGGAGCGGTCCTGCAGGCTTGTACCAGAGGTTCAGGTAGTGCCGACCCTACTGTTTATGCTGCCCTAGACAGAGGGAGGGCAGGAAAAAAAAAAAAAAAAAAAAAAAAAAAAAAAAAAATGAATGAAGGGAAAATTTTACCTGAAATGCATCTTCTATGATTCGAGCCCTGGTTAATGAAGTGGCTGAAGCAAGCAACATGGAATTTTACCACTGGACAGCTTTGCTTTACACGAGCATATTTTCCTTCCATTAATAAATATAAAAAACTTTCAAAGCCTGCACTTACCTGCGCTTGCCCCCTCAGCCACCTCCGACAGTGCTGCCTTAGGCGGCCGTCTCGGTTGCCTACCCCTTGGGCCGTGCCTGGGTTCAGGATAAATCCAACTTTGAAGTTTTGAGAGTAAGATGAGATTTTCAGGGGCTGCATAGAGAAAGACACCTATAGTTACGAGATTCCCCCTTCACCACAATCCTTTACTGCGGTTGATATAGCTATGTATCGTGATTTCTGAGTGGAGGAAGTCCACCACCAATTCAGTCTATACGCAGACAAATGTCGCGCGGTATGTTTAGTAACAACCTGCCAGACCACCATCGTTCGTTCAAATGGATCGTTTCACAGTCGCGGTGAATCATTGTTCTCTCTATCGTTATTGGCATTAAAAAGTGTGAGATTATTGAGATTTTTCGCATTGATCCGTCAACCTTGGATGTGGTGGAGATGCTATCTGACCGAGACTTGCTTGGTTATATAAGTTATCAACTGAGAAATTTCCATCAGCGTTAGCAGTGTGTTTTATTTCTCCGTTTTATTAGTTTATGTAATATTATTATATAGTAGCATGTTCTGTTTGGTTAACTGTATTATTCTGCATTAATGATACTGTTATGTTTTAAGCACTAATTAATTAAATTACAAAACAAAAATATAAATTTCTGGTTAAACCGGCAAATACATTCTGCACTGACTATAAAAATACGTGTTAAAATACCAATCCTCAATCACACACTTTACAAGCTTTTTCCCTTCGTTTTTCGTACGCATACCAACAATTTTGGTCTACGTGGTCGTCTCCAATACACATCGCCTCACTTTATTCTCTTCAATATAATTTATTTGTAGGGTTTCATTTTTAGTTTTCACAAAATTCGTGCTATTGAAAATTTCCATATGTCTCAGAGGAATTCAGGTACACTTATTTTAATTATGAATTACTGGTGCTCTTTGCATTGTGTGGTTGTTTTATTGAAATATTGAAGAATAACTGAACTATAGTTTGAATCATCTAAGACAGTGATTTAGATACAGACTCGGTGGAATTGGGGAAAAAGTGGCATGATTTGATTTATAATCGATCTGGGAGATATTCCACCCACAAGCTGCTCATGCTTTTTTAATCTATACACGAACAAACAAATTTATGTATCTCTTACATTTGAATGCTAAAAGAAGATGATTGAAGTTTGTTCGACTCATAAAATTTCCCTAACAAAGATTAATAGGGTCAAAATGGTTGTAAAGTCTTAAATCCATGTCATGTCAATTACCATTTAAGTGCATCTTCAACCCTTAATTAATTTTAACGTAATGTCAAACCACATCATCAATTAGAAAATGTCTTTTAAAATACTTTCTCCAATGGTCTTAGAATTTATAATTATTAGATGACATTGTGAAGTGCAATGTCTAGTTTTAGACGTTGTACTCCACAATGTGAAGTAGTAACCATAAACAATTATCAATATAAATTACTTTCATTATCTACAAATGATAGAATGAGACCTATTAGAAAAATGTCCATGTTTGAATTTTGCATTGGAGAGAACTTTTACGTATCATTGTCATTTATGTATGCAAACATTGAATTAACATTGTCTATAACTAATTGGCACATAAGCTTCACATGACGTTATATGTGAAACGGGTTGGAGATGCTCTAAGTAGTTTTATGTGTGTAATGTAAATAAGGTAGTTTCAGTTAGTTCCATTTTGTGTGTAATGTATTAGATCTCCAACATCGGATTGCGCGTTGAATTCCACATCTCATCTAAGCATAAAAAGTTACAACGGACAATATCTTGTGTGCCTCAGTTTGTATTTAAATAGTTGTTCCCTTATGAAATGACAGCATATTCCGTATGATGCAGGTGGGAGTTGGTGTAATTTATTATTGTTATTGTTGTTGGTTTTGTCATACAAGAGCGATACTTTATTCAAACAAACGTTTATTTTGATATCTTCAGGTTTGAATCCATGACCTTTAGAAATCCAACATATAAGGCCGTATGACATTGCTTTAACAGTGCAATTAAAAGTTTTTGAATCTATGTTATGAAAAGCACGCTTAAGCGGCGCTTAAACAACGTTTAAGCGATTTTGGCAAATACATCGCTTAATTTTTAAAAAGTGGAAGGCATTAAGAGACTAGCGCTTAAGAACACTTTTTTAGCGTTTAAGCACGCTTTTTTAGCGCTTAAGCACGCTTTTTATAGCGCTTAGTAGCGCCTCGCCTAAACTTCAACATTTATGTATAGTATTATGTGATGAATTACTTATATAATAATTAAGCATTGCTTGAATGCTGCTTAGTTGTTGCTTAAGCGCTAATTAGGTGTTATTTAAGAGCCATTAGGCATAGCTGGACTCCGAATGGATTTAGCGCTTAAGCAATGCTAAAGCGCCATTAAGCGAAGCGAGGCTTCCATCGCCTCGCGTCGCTTAGCGCTTAATATAACATAGTTTTGAATAAATTAAATTAAAAGTATAATACAAATTAAGGTTTTCAAAATGAGATTTCAATCGTAAATCCTAAAGTTCAAACCTTAGATTGAAACGAGATTTAATTCGTATATCATAGATTTAAACGATCCATATTTTGAGGATTGTACACAAGTTGAAATTGGTTTTGATATGTATACCTAAACTTAAAACTCAAATTTCTCCCTTGTTCCATTTTTATTCTATTTTAAGGACATTATAGTTGGAATTGCAAATTCATAAATATGTTAAATCTGTTATTCCGTGTTGAGTATTTTGTTTAGATGTGATTTTAACTAAGTTTGAATCAAAATATAAATGAAATCGTAATGAGAGAGATTCAATCTAAATCGAGATTTAAATCATATGATTTTAAGCTTTTTGGGAACAACTACAAAAACATGGTTATAAATTTTGAAATAAGCCATGATCAGAATTTGTTGCTTATATCTTAATCAATTCATTTCACTTTATTGGGTAACAACAATAAACTAAGTCTTCTTTTGGATTGAAAGTGAAATTTTCTCATCTTCCTAACCTCTTGCACTTCATGATATCATTTTATATAGATAACTGTTTCTAACTGCTTTATGAATGAGCATGTGCATGTATGCATCATTTTGTTTTAGAGGAAGATAGGAAAAACAAACTATCTCCCAAACCATTCAAATATATTTAAAATTTATAGGCAATAACATATGCAGTTTTTCAAATCATTCAACTTTCAGTGCACATATTTGTAGAATAGTCGTTTTAATCTTAAGAAGCATAAAACAAAATCGATTGCACCATGATCGTATTGAATTTTGATTTCAAAGTAGTGTCCCATCCATGACATAACAAGCTTTCACCTCTTACTCCTTACCCTATCCACACCATTAAATTCTAACAATTTGAAATCAGATTTGAAAACAAGGGCAAAAAAAGTTTAAAATATGGTAGAGACTCAGAGAGTCAGATAGGTTTTTAAGGACACCATTATTGCTTCACATGCGAAGAAAAAGGAGGATTTGTTCATGATTTTAAACACATTAAATCATGCAAATAAGTAGTTTAATTTGTGGTGCGACATAAATAATAGCAATGATGAACACATATACTTAAGTGCATCGTTGATTGCGTATTAGTTTCAACTCTCCTTCACCCAATTATGGTTTTACTTTTTTTTACTTTTGTTGTTTTTCATTATATAAAATTAACGAGTTTCTATATTCGTTGTTGTGGTGCTCCAGTCAACATACAATTAATGATATGAAATGAGGATTGGTACGACATTTATAAAATTAATGAAATTATGCGTTCATTATTGCTATGTTGCAATTTATACGTTTTTATCTTGGACTTTGAAATTAGATTGGGAAAAGAATAGTCCTTTTGAGGTTGGAGGCTTGGATTAAAGATTTAAACATTTGACATAGAAAGTGAACACTTGGATGATTAATGAGGAAAATAGATGGTAACATTTATCATGGAGTAATCTTAATACTTAATATTGTAATTTGATTGACAATTTTGACAACAGTAAACCATATGCAATAAGCATGTGTCACCCCTCTGTAAATTGGCACATCTTATCCATACATATAGTGTTTTTCGAATGTAGTGTTTGAAAAATCTGGATGTATAAAAGTAGATGTTTGTTCGCATAAATATTTAATTGAAGTTTTTATGTCCTACTTTTCAATTTCTAGTTGACATCAAATACTTGCAATTTATTGCTTCATTGGGTATTGAATGCAGTATTATTTCAATACATTTTCCGAACCTTTTTTATGACGGTTCTCAGCTCTACAGTAAACATGCATTTGTTATATTTGTTATCATTCAGATTTAATTGCTTTAAATCTTTCTTAGTCACTTGAGTATTGCAGCTTTCCGCCGTCTACTAAGTTTTTGGTACAAAGATTTATACCTTGTAATTTTGAAAAGTAGCAGCGATAGTAATATATATAATACTTAGAATTGAATTAAAATTCTATGGATGAAAATAAGAATGTATTTCTAAACAAGAGAAATAAAATTTGATGTTTAGGAGTGTAACCGTGTTATTAAGTAATCATGTCAAGTTAGGGCGCTACTTGCAACATGGAAGAGGATAAACAATCTATAAGTATTTGGGAAATTTTATAAAATGGCTTGGAGATTTGTTGAAGTCACGGATGATATAATATTGATTTTGCTCTAAATAAATTGCAGCAAGAACGTTTATGAGCCATGAGAGTATTTTAAGATCACATATTATATTCATGATATATTTTGTGAAAATAGATTATGAGTATTTAATAATTTTATAATGTTTTGAAAGGAATGTGATTTTGAAAGGTAAACATTAGCAAGTCCTTATTGTAATTGATTAACGGGACATTATATATATAATATGTATATATATGTGTGTGTGCGTATGTGTGTGTGTGTGTGTGTATATATATATGTATATATATATATATATATATATATATATATGCGTGTGTGCGTGTTAAGATATGCAGAGATTTGTCCGTATTAATTATGAAGAGCATGTCTTTATTAATAGTTAGCTTGGGAGCATGAACTTTTGGTCTGAACGAAAATTACTAAAATACCCTTACATATTTTTAGCTTTATATACCACATAAAATACGATCTAACGATTAAATATTCTTACATATTCACACTGCATTTCGACACATACTAATAAATCTTAATATCACTTAAAATAGAATCTAATAAATAAGAGGAGCGTTCTGGGGCACCTCTGTTTTGCAGCACCCATGTCCTACCATGAACTACACTAATCCAAATTCAACAAAAATATGTAGTTGTTCAGTTCACACGTATATTATCATCTATCCAAAATTTAAGCTCATTCTGACGTTTGTAACATTTTCGAAACTTCAATTCAATTATTCACCGTTCATACATTTATTTGAACCGTTAAATTTAAACATCAAATATATTATTCTACGAATGTCGGAACGAGCTCAAATTTTGGATGGACGATAATATATATGTGGATTGAACATCTACAAATTTTTATTGGATTTGGATTAGTGTAGTTCACGGTTGCGTATGAGTGCTACATGAGTGCTGCAAAACAGGGGTGCTCCGAAACGCTCCTCAATAAATATACATAATTTACATCATCATTCTTTACTAATTAACAATACAAGTAAAACTAATAAAAAAAATTAAATATTGCAATATAGAAATAAAAATCCAAACTGATTACACATGGTTTCAATGTAGAATCTTTATTATTGGCTACCTTGAAAGCAAAAATTTTCAGTTTGACTGTGAGCTTCCAAAAATACCCTAACTATCTGTAGCTTTATATATTGCATAAAAATAATATTTTAACAATTAAATACCTTTACAAATTCAAATTGCATTTCTACACGTATTACCAAATTTTAATATTACTTAAAAACAGGTTCTAACAAACATGCGTTATTTGCATCAGTATTCTTTATTAATTAACAACTCAAATAAAAATTGAAATTAATGAAAATATTAGATATTGTAATTTAGAAATAAAAATGTAAACTAATTACACATGATTCTAGCATAAAAATATAACTAAATATTTGTGTAATTTTTTTTGGGAGGTTGACAAGTGTCTCTTGGAATCAATTTGGTTTCATGCCTGGAAGGTCAACTACTGAGGCGATTTTCTTGATTAGGCAACTTATGGAGAGATACATGGAGCAGAAGAAAGATCTTCACATGGTTTTTATCGATTTGGAGAAAGCTTATAACAGAGTACCGAGGAAGGTTATGTGATGGGTGCTAGAAAGGAAGATGGTGCCATCAAAGTACATTACCCTTATCAATGATATATACGAGGGGGTTGTGACTAGTGTCAGGGCATGCGATGGTGAGACCCGTGACTTTCCCATTAACATAGGGTTACATCAAGGTTCGGCTTTGAGCCCCTGTATTTTTGCTTTATTGATGGATGAGATCACAAAAGGTGTACACAGAGATTCATTGGTATATGCTCTTTGCTGATGATATTGTGCTGATTTATGAAAGGTTAATAGAGGTTAACATACAACTAGAGTTGTGGAGGGAGACCTTGGAGTCGAATGATTTCAAGATTAGCAGAACTAAAATGGAGTACATTAAGTGTGAGTTCAGCGGCGTCAGGTCAGATGACGGAGATGTTACCCTGACCGGTCAGTGTACCCAAGAAAAAATCATTTTGATATTTAGGTTCTATATTGCAGTTTGATGGGGAGATTGATAGGGATGTTAGTTTTAGAGTTCAAGCAGGATGGGTGAAATGACGATTTGCATCTGACATTCTCAGTGATAGGAAGATCTCTCGGAAGTTTAAAGGAAACTTCTATAGAACAACAATCAGGCCAGCGATGTTGTATGGTGCATAATGTTGGCCTACTAAAAGCCAACACGTCCAGAAGATAAGTGCAACAGAGATGCGTATGCTGCGCTGGAGCTGTGGGCTTACCCGACGAGATCGAATAAGGAATGATGATATTCGGGACAAACTTGAAGTTGCATCTGTTGAAGGAAAGTCAGTCTAACACCGCTTGAGATGGTTCGGACATCTCCAACGAAGACCGCATGATGCACCAGTGCGCGTTGGAATTATAGACCGCGCCGAAGGCCCAAAGAAAGGTAGGGGCCGACCTAAAGTGGCATGAGAGGAAATAGTAAAAAAAGACTTAAGGAATTGGAATATATCTGAAGAGCTGGTTTCAGATAGGAGTGCATGAAAGTTAGCAATTCATGTACCAGAACCTTATATATTTTTTTTTCTTTCAAACCTTTATTTTACTTTCACGAAAGATTTTAATCTTCATTATTTAATTATTTTTTCCCTCAAAGTTTTGTTTTACTTTTACGATTTTTTTTGTTTTTTTGGTTCCATATCTAGCCAAGCTCAACTTGTTTGGAATTTATGGCTTAGTTGTTGTTGTTGTGTTGAATATACACAGTTTCTAAAATTATAATTCACATGTAATGACATGTAGCATGATTACGCGAAGCGCGTGCCATATCACTCATAAATTTAATGATTTTGGAATAATGATGTCAATGTCATCCTAAAATTAATTCTTGTGAATTTCATGTGAAAGAAATATATACTTTTTTACAAAATTTTCAAGTGGGAAAAATGTTTTAAATAAAAAGATATTATATTTAGTAGATTATGAGAATATTACGTTGAATTTATATCACACACGTATGTATGGATTATGGAAAATTTTCATTAATATATGAAATAATGTTATCATCTTTAGCATATGAGTATATATCGGAACTCAATTTGTGTTTTCACCATTGTTTTAGAAAGAAATCATCCCAATACCCTTCTCGAAGGGCGCCTCAAGAGAAATGAGATAAAACACTTTGAGACTTTCTCTAAAGGGTTTTTAACCTTTGAGTCTCATGCCTCTACAACCTAAGGCATACAAAAGTGTACGCCGCACATGCCTCAATTTACCAAGTCATGTGAAGAATTTTTTTACCTTTTGGGTGTAAATATTGACACCGACAAAAGATATTTACTTAAATTATTTGATGGAAGGCAAAGAAAATGGTAGTAAATGTTTTCTCTTTCTTAATCTTAACAGTAACATGATAAAGTAAGGTTTTTGAAACAACGATGAGAGGTACATAATAAATTTGCTCAATTGTTTTTTTTACAAATAATTTCGGTGTCGAACCTCTAGATAAATTTTCCAAAACTAAATAAAAAAATAACTTATAATATTTCCTACTGCTTGTAATAGTAGTTAATTCCACTAGAATCGATCAAAGACTATTTTCAAAACATAGAAGAAATTTGAAGACAAATACGACTGGATAAAAAAATACATGCAATTATTGGGCTAAAAACTAAATATGAATTCTTCGAAAGATTAAATTATTTGTGTGTATATGTATTATCACATGTATTTTTGGATTGTTAATACTAGAAACGAGGAGACAGACCATGCAAGTTCATATTGGACTGAACTGAGTAAGAAAAGGCCATGAAGTGAATGAATGTTAGTTTATGCAGACTTGGATATATAGATCACATGCATTTTTGGATGTTCATATATATTGTGCTCATTTAATGTATGCCATTTATCATCAAGGTGCAATAATAATTTGAACAAGTTTCATGCTTTAACAAATGTTAAGTGATATCAAAATCTTGAAAAGCTGAGGGAGCTTGCTGTGAAATATATATATGAATTATAGCAATTCAGCTGAAAACAAAAAACAGTAAATGGAAAGTGAAGTACATCTCATATTTGATGAACAAAGTGGTGTATCACAGCACAGAAGTTAAATCCAAATGTTTTTAACATCCTGAATTTGATGTTCCTTATTTGAAAACTTGAACACACATTCCAAACCGATGGATGCAGAGTCTCCAAATAGATGTAAAAGCCGTTTCGAGTACACGAGAATTTTTTGATAACATTACTGGGATTTTGATTAGAAGTTTAGTTGACAAGGTAATTGGATAGTTATGAAGTTATTTATGATATTTATTTGGTAGCTCATCCTTTTGTATTATGTTGTCAACATTCTAATATCAGTGGAAAACAGTGTACCATTTTAAGTCGAAAACAACAGCACTGTAAACTCTAATGGATATGGACAAAGGTTGTAAAAAACTCAGGAAATAATTCTTTTTGGTCTCTCTCTCTGTGTGTGTGTGCGTCTTTTTTTTTTTTTTTTTTTTTTTTTTTTTTTGATACAGAGTCATTTACAAATGGAGGAAGAGGTAACAGTGGAATATAAAAAGATATCATGGAATCATATTCATTGAATGTCATTGATGAATAGCAAAGCTGTATTTTTACCATACATCAATTTCTTATCTTGTCACCAACGTTGATTAGGTGTGATTCCCCATTCCTCATTCCCGTAGCTACTTCTGCGTTAGGTTTCTCAGTGTTGGAGTGGTTACCAATATTTTGTAGTTAAGTTAATAGTTTAAACAACAAAATTTTGTGGCTTGAGGCTGCAGACTAACAGTCAAAACATGCAATTTGGCTTTGCTTAGTTTTGTTTAGATGTGATTTCCCACGCTGTAGACCATAGACGTCTTGCCATTCTACTAGTGATCTGTGATCCTCAGCAATTAGGGGATAAAAGAGAGATTTGCATCCATCTGGCATATGTCTGAGCATCAAATGCAAAGGAAGACATAGTGATCTCACGACGTATGCAGCTGCAAGTAGCATGATACATCTGCACTTTGCTTCTGGTTTTGTTACCAAAAATCTTTTGATTTCTTTCATTCCATACTTCCCTTACCATTGCTTTCAACGTTATAAGCAACTTATATGTGGCTTCATCTTTCCCTCTAGTGGCTTTGAAAATATTAAACTATTCTTCCTTGCCGTCTCTCCTTGGAGGAGATAGACCTCCTCGTCTCCTAACCTTCCCCCATACAAAGAAGGAGAAAGGGCATCCAAAATACAAATGCTTAATGTCTTTAGGGGCTGACATCCACAAAACACATCCGTTATTAACATTAATACCTTTGCTTTTAAGTTTCGACAGTGTGTGCAGAGCATTGTTTTGCACTCTCCATAAATGAAAATTCAATCGTCACTCATTTTCTCATTCCAAACTCTCTTAAACCAAGCAGTTTTGTTCGTTTGATCTTCGCCAGTCATAGCAGAGTATACTAGTCTAGTAGCGTGCCTCTTCATATCTTCAGTCCAACCATACTTTTCTTGTTGGCCAAATACATAAGGAGTGATGTTGTATTTATTCATCAGACTGTTTATGGCACTATTATTGCTTCTGGGAAGACATATCATGCCATTGTTGACATAGGCTGTGGCTTTGGCAATTAGGGGAATGCTACTTTGCATTATATCTTCATACGACAACATATTTAATAAGAGGACTCCAGGATGAAGCCATGGAGTGTACCAGAATTTTGCATTGCTATCACTCGACAGAAGCACTTTCGAGTATGGCAAAACTCTGTCCCTTACTTTCATCATAGTTTTCCACACCCAACTGTGTGTGCTGGCTTAGGAGCAGCAGTCCAAATTTCTTCATTTTTCAAATTGTATTTTATACTCCATTCTACCCACAGAGTTTTTAGTTTTCATGACAAGATTCTCAAAATGTACAGATAAGGCAGCATAATTCCAAATACCAATATTTTTAATGCCTAGCCCTCCTTTGCTTTTTGGCTTTTCAAGTTTATGGAAGGCAATAGGAAGCAGTTTGTCAGAGTTTATTGAGCCAGGCCATAAGAACTTCCTCATAGCAGATTTTATCATTGTCAATAGTTTCGTAGGGAGAAGAAAAGTTCTGCACCAATACACCGTCATTGAAAATATAACTGCATTTAAAATTACTAACCTTCCAGGTTGAGATATATATATCTGTTTTTCCATCTTGTCAAGACAACAATTATTTTCTCATACAAGAGGGATACACTGCCATTGAGATTCTTTTTGGTGCCGAAGGTATACCTAGGCAAGACATGTTGGTATCCATGATAGATATTTTGGTTATGTTCTGGCACACAGCAATTTGATTCGTGGGCATGACGGATAGTAAAATTTGCGATTTTTCATGGTTAATTAGCAGACCAGAGAAAGAGTGGAACGAGGAGAGATTATTCATAATGGTGTGGAGCAAGGTTACCACGACGCCAAGTCGAGCCACTACCGTCTAGAAGACTAGTCGACAAATCGTCCGACTACTCGACAAGTCTTTTATATACATATATTTATTAGACTTAAATATATAATATAATTAGATATAATTATAAATTTATAATAAGTTCAAATTCAACAAAGTTATATAATTGGTTCAAATTCAACAAATATCCATAATAGATCCTCTTAGGATCTTTAGCCATCTCATGCCAAGTATTTTTTGTGTTACTCTCCATGTCAACTGCTGCATATATAATCAAAAACAAATCAGTTGATTATTAATTAGTGTATATATAATTAACAGTATATATAAGTTTTAAATATACATACCTGGCAGCGACGAGGAGCGGCGACGACGACGACGAGGAGCGGCGGCGACGACGAGATGTGAGGAGAATTATTATTTTTCTATCGACTCGTTTGTTATCGAGGTGCGAATTGGAGTAATTTGGGTTTTATTGATGTCGATCTAGGGTTTTTAGGCCGGTTTAGCCCACTATCGTTGAACTGGAAAAGTCGACTGTCGTTGAATTGTATCGACCGACTGGTCGACTAGTCGTCGACGTGATAACAATGATGTGGGGGGGGGGGGGATTTTTGTGTGGGCTTAGTGAATATCGTCAGATCATCCACACATGCAATCATAGTTATCATTGGTATTTTGCATTTTGGATTCAGCTTGAAATTTCTTAGAGTAATCTGCCTGTCTATCTAGGGTTAAAGTTTCAATCACTACAATAAATAGGTAAGCTGAAATCGGATCTCCTTGCCTTAACCTATTATTTCCTCTGAAATAACCAACTATGTGTGCATTAAAAACCCAGGGAGTACCTAACATGGTTACGCACAGCTTGATCCATTCAATAAACTTACTTGGAAATCTCATCCTTTCCATTATACATAGAAGAGAAGTCCAATTCACAATACCAAATGCCTTCCTGATGCCAATCTTTAACATGGCCTTAGGTGATTGATTTCTTTTTATGTAACCATTCAAGAGTTCATTGGTTAACAAGACATTTTCAAGGATGTTTCTATTTGGTAAAAAGGCTGCTTGGTTTGTGGAGATTATAAATTGTAGCACTGCTTTAAGTCTGAAAGCAAGAATTCTGGAAATTGCTTTGTATATGACATTACAACAGGCTATGGGTCTGAAGTGGGAAACATCAGTAGGATTCTGGGTTTTAGGGATCAATGCTAGGCTGGTGGAGTTTATGGAGCTAAGCAGTTTGTTATTGTCAAAGAAATTATGGACAGCTAAGAGGACATGAGGGGAAATGATGCGCCACCAACGAATATAAAAAGCAACAGTAAAACCATAAGGACCAAGGAAGCTGATTTTCTCATGGAGAAAATGGAGTTTTAAATGTCTTCATCAATAACTGGGGAGGTTAAAGCAGACCGTATCTGAGGCACTGTTATCACGGCGACCGACTAGTCGCGACTAGTCATCGACTAGTCGAAAAGTCGGTCGTGAGTCAGCGACTTGGAGAATCGACAGGGATTTTGTCAATATGTCGGGCGCCTGGATCGACATGGAGCGACTAGTCTACTAGTCAGGCAATCAGGCGGTTCGACTTAACCGACTGGTTTCAAATTAGGCCCAAAACCAAAGGAAAAAGAAAAGAAACCCAGGTCAGAAGGGAAAGTCCAATTCAACTTACATATTCCAGGTTCGGAGAAAAAAACACACACGGTGAATTGAAGAACATCGATAGTTCGAACTTCGAATAAACCCTAACCCTCGATCTTTGCCGCCGCTTCACATCTGGTGCCATCACCTTGCTATCTTGCCGCCGCTACTCTTCCATCTTAGCCGCTACTCTTCCATCACCGGCTCCTCTCTCCAGCTAACTCGCAATCGACTCAGGTATTTTTTTTTTTCGCTGCTTTGTTTTTTTTCCTGTTAGCTTTTTTTTTTCATTCGAACCAACAAAAAACATTGTAGAATGTATGTCCAAAAGTTGTTTAAGCCTTAGTTGTTTTTTCCGATGCTTTTTTTTTAATATTTCCTGTTAGTTGTTGTTTTGGACAGCATGAACACTTTAATTAATTAGCTGCTGCTGTTTATTTGTGTGCAGATGGTTGTAGAATTACCAATAACAAATATTGAATCTTATGATCCTTTCAAGGATCCAAAGCGAAAGGCTAAATCAACAGATGTTGGTTGTAAATATGAATTTTGGCCTGATTTAGTACATGTTTAAATTTTTATGCATATGCATTAGTTAGAAATTTATAAATATGTATATATGTATATATTTATTTATTTATCGACTAGTGTCGACTAGTCCACTAGTCGACTAGTTGGACCTCCATCGACTCGACTCGACTTACCGCCGTAATAACCATGATCTGAGGAGAGAGGGTGGGTATGGCTAGATTGGTGATGAAAGAAAGGTATGCATTGCGAATACGATGTCTACAGAGAATGGTGTCATTTTGTTATTTTTAGCATGATTTTAATGACGAGTCAATAATAACTATTGAAATGTTCATTTTAACCATCGAAATTGAATATCATTTTGCATTTGTTGTGATTATTCGAATCGATCAAATTTTTGTTAAGATGGTCTTGAGTAAATATCTACAAATTTTTATTATTGATTTTGAACTGTTTAGCCCTAAAAAGCATAGACGTGTAGATGAGACGTAGCAAAACTCTTCAAAATTACAAGTGAATATGAGGCATATACAATATTTGTATTAATCTTGATTTGGTATTAAATTGGAAGGGTTTAAATCAAATTGATTTGCATTGATACTATATCTACATAAATTCATTTTGATTTAGAACTTTTTCACATAATAAGACGAAGTAGAAATTAAATAAATGTATAAGATGCTTATTCTATTTGTCCCCTTTGTATTCGCTTGTTGTCTTACTATGCAAGGAATTTTCATATCGAGGTAATTTTTCTATAGATATGTTCGATTTGTTAACAATGTCATCTATGTAAAAATTTAAAGCGTTCTTAGCCCTTCATAATTATTTCTCAAATGGACGGTTCAAATAAATGTTATCTGATGGTTCATAGTGGCTTGTAGTGTTTTGAAGGGTTAATTTTTTCATAATAATTCAAAGTTATGTATAAATGATACTGGCATATATACGAATTTTTTTTGTATACACAATTTAAAATATACACAAGGTTCTAAAAGTCACTAGGCATATGCTAAACGGTAAGCATGAACTAGAGATTAGTCGATAATGCTTGGATTAATCGAAGCTAGACATTTTTGATCTATGGAGCAACCTTTAAAATAAAATTGCTAGAAACAAATATTTTAACGCTTATAAGATGCATCAAGCCTAAACTGGTGCATAGATGATGCCTATAAACCTGTTTATATGCTTATGTAATGTAGAGAGTGTCATCTAGGTTGATTTGTCAAAAATCAAGATGGTGATGTTAAATTAGTGCCTAGGCGGGAGTCTAGATGGATTTATACACCACTGCTCACATGTGTACGTGTGTGTATGAAATTGATTGTAAATGTAATTTCATAAGAGCTAATAGTTTCGAAGTACTCCATTTTTTAATCTAGATGATCTCAATAACAAATAGATAAACTGAAGCTGATAGGTCATGGTCATGAAAAATACCATAAAAAACTTGGTTGAATCCAACCCGATCCAACCTGGATTCAGTAAGTCTCAATTGGGTATGGGTCATGAAAAATACCGTGAAAATTCGATCAAATCTAATCTCAGTCCAAACCAATTTGAAAAGACTCTAATATCAAACCAAAAACCATGAGAATATAAATTCTTTTTTGTTATTAATTGGATTTGAACCGATTCAAACAGAAACTTGGGTTGATCTGGGTCTAGATTTGAAAATTGTTAGTTTTAACCCGTCTAAACTCGATCTAACTAGACCTGAGAACCACTCGGCTGCGCTTAAATTTGGCCGGATGGATCTGACTGTCAACTCTACAAATATTTCTTTGTTTTTAATTTCTAGTCAAATGGCTAAATGAAATGGTTACACGAGGGGCTATACGCTTGCGCGCGCGCACATGGAGACAAAGCTTCATGTACTTATGAGGATCAGGTTATTCCCCATTAGCCATTTTAGTTACGTAACCCATCTAGTTGAAGTTTGAATAAAGTAAAAGAAAAGACTGACCTGCTTTTTGGATTAACCGAGTCACATATTTTCTTTTTGGATTAACCGAGTCACATATTTTCGTAGACGTCCGCTGAGAAATACTTGTTGGTTAATGTTTTTTGAGTTTAGCACATAATATTTCACTGAGTTGCTTTTTCACTTGTTGAGGTATATCTATTTACCTAATGACGAAAAAATATTGTCAATGGGATTAATCATAATATTAGTATCAACATTTTATTAAATAGATAATTGCATGTAATCTAAAATGATTCTTCTGCTGATTATTATATTAAATGGTTAATTGCCTGTAATCTAATATGATTCTTCTACTGATAACTACATTACATATTTACTCAACAGCCGCATTTGTATCTCAATGTATATTCACACTCAAATTTTACTGTGTGCGTATACATTTACATACACAATATACACAAATGTTCGCGTGACATTGACATATACAAATTTGTCAACAGAGAGATTCTTATGAGACTACCCTCCGCTAGGGGTGAGCGTTTGGTTGGTTCGGTTTATCCGATGATGAAAATTGTCAAACCAAACTAAAACCGATAAAAATGAAAACCAAACCAAACCGACCAAATTAAGATTGGTTGGTTCGGTTGGTTATCCGATTTAACCAAACTTAAACAATTTTAGACTTTATGCTCGTAATATTAACTATAATTTGAAATAAACTATAAATATATGATTAAAGTATTATTATTTATGATTTTTATGCTTTTCAAAAGTAATTTTGTTACATATGTGATGATTAAAATTAATTTAGATAACTAAATTAGCTTAAAATATTTACTATAATATCGATAATTTTGAAAATATAATAAAAGTTCGGTTAATTCGGTTAAACCGATAACCAAATGAAATAATTTTCCAAACCAATTACAAACCGTTCTAATTTCAAAACCAAACCAAACCGACCAAATTCATTTGGTTGGTTTATTCGGTTTAACCAAATAATGCTCACCCCTACCCTCCGCCTAATCTTTTGCAGGCAGGCAGAAGTAAGCTCAGGAACATTCCCTCTATTTTTATTTTGTTTTTGTTTTTACTTGTGCCAGTTTATTTTATCTTTGGATGTGTACAATTTAATAGATGAAATGATTCAAAAGGATTATCAAAGGAAAAAGTTATGATAATATGTAAATTTTAAACTGTTACAGATAAAGACGTGAAATCACCATACTCCTTTGAAAGAAAAGAAGATAAGACTCATGACAAAGAAACTCATGGAATGAGCGACGACATTGACGAAGGCATGCCAATTGATAAAGTTAAAGGCCCTGGTATTTTCGAAAGAGCAAAAGAAGAGATTGAGGCGCTGGTAGAAACTATACATCCTAAAAAAGAAGACGATGATAAACATCCTGAAGCCAAAGAGTGAGGCTAAACATAACTTACTCCTACCAATTTATGTTTTACTACCTTTTACTGTAAGTAGATATTGTTTTTGCCATGTTTCATGTGGAGGAGTTTGATTCTATTTGAATGCTGTAATTCAATGAAGTTATGATTTGTTATATGTACGTAATGTATGCTGCAATGTGCAATACGTGACTTGTATCTTTCTCTGCTTTCTTTCTTGCTGTGTGATATTAACTTTAATGTTATTATATTGTATTGTTATTAGGGGTGGATAGAAAATGAGCGACTATTTCTGATAGACATATAAAAATGCTAAGTAGGCGGAAGGGTGAACGTAGGTTGGTTGAAAACGAGGATGGAGATGTTGAAGGGATTTAGTAGTGAAAATGTTGAAGGTAACAAGAGAGCGAACATGGCTAAGAAGGCGAAGACGGGTAAAAGAGTGAACATGGTGAAGAGGAGAAAGATGACGGATATGGCAAAAAGGGGAATTTGGGGTGGAGGGCGTGGATGAAGGTGTGGAGAAAGATGATGACTTCAAGAGTGACAATGAGGCCAAACAAGTAGCAAGTGATTGTGGTGGGTTAAAGATAATGTGATGTGATCAAATATTATGAGATTAGTATTGCTTTAATACTCTACTAACCAAATAATGTGTACCGATGGAGGTTAACAACGATCGTCAAAAGTCGATGATATCCGTTGGATAGTTGTCGTTTGCGATCGCTACTAGCCGTTGGAAAATCGCGAACTATCAAGTCGAAACTCGTGCCTTCTTCCTCATTTTCTTTTTCCTCCAAAACGTAAGAAGTTCATCTAATGTGACGGCCCGTCCCGGACCAGCCGACATTTCTTCGAAATGCGTTGTGCCAATGTCCGATTAGCATGGGACGATCGTCAAAAGAAAAGGATTTGAAACTATTAATCATCAAAAAACCTGTAGCATATCTCACAATGCATAGGATAAGATATAATAATAACATAACTTTGACATAAAACAGGCGAGACAGTGCATAAGCTGAAAACTAAACCATCATAGCAGCGGAATCAAAAATACAACCTATGATCCATAACCATCATTATTACAATTTTAAAATGCTGTCTCTAAAGCAGAACAGAAAAGATGCACTATTAATGGCCAAAGCAGTGACCATCAACAACATAGAGAGAATATATATATATATATGTATATATATATATATATATGTATATATATATATACATATATATATATATATACATATATATATATATATATACATATATATATATATATCATACGTGGAAGCCTCATGTTCGTCTCCGGTACAACTACTCGTACATACTACCGAGCATGTCTCTAGTCTGCCCGTTTAAGAGCAACCAGAGTAATAATGTAACTACCTGCCTTTTTGACCGTTCCAAATCGGTAATTAAACCAACTCAGAACGTTCAAAACGACGGAGAGTTATTTTAGCTTAGCAGGTTTTAAAGATTTAAGCTCGTAAACTGGAGAGGAACGTGAAGACACAAGGGCGCGCGCAAGCCCGACAAAAACCGTAAAACTATTTTAAATTTCATGTATACATTATATTCTTCCGCTGTAGAATTTGTTTGTATAACTCTGATATGTATATAAAATTTTCCGTTGTGAGATACTGCCTATTGTCTGTTATGTGATTCTGTGTGATTTTCTGTTTCGAAGTAGATCTACCGCTGAAGTTTTCGATTTTCACTAAAGGTTATGTATACAACCTAACTGTCAGTTTACCATCACGTTGGAAAACCCAAAAACCAATACGAGCCGTTCGATTTGTTTGTAAAGTATATGTGGGCATGGTCACTATGCTTGCTAAGATCAATATATTTATTTGTGAAATGGTTTTCGACACTATGTACTAATGATAGTACTAAAAGAGAATTTTCCCGTACAAAAGCATTTTTGGTTATCATAAGACAAAACTCGCCCATCTGGTGTGCGTTTGCATTGTGTGATATGGGACGAGCTTATGATAGCTTCATCTTCCAAAGTCATTACGGATTTCTGTGCATGGGAATTCACATGGAGTAAACCGTTCCGTGTTAGCGACATGGTCTGGTGAATTTTCCCAACTTTAAAATAACTACCCGTCGTTTTGAACGTTCTGAGTTGGTTTAATTACCGATTTGGAGCGGTCAAAAAGGCATGTCGTTACAAATAAGAAGAGACATAAAACTCTGGGTCAGACAAAAGTTTGGTATGAGCGATAAGCAGCAAAACAAAACAGTAACATGTATAAATAAATCATATCTGAACCTAGACCTGTAACCAAAGAGTTACCACAACAAGATGTACAGTACTGTAAGGTAACACTAACATAAAGTGTGAAGGTAATATGGGAGTGTGCATGACATAATGATAGCAAACATCAAACATAGCAATCATCCTCACATCTCTCGCTCAGTGCGTAACCCAATACTTTGCTGCGATCAATTTGCCCTTGGGCGTCATAATGACCCCATTGCACTGATCCAGAACCACTAATCCTTTGCTATGTCCACTTTGCCCCTTTGGAGTCACGACGACTCCACTACACTGGCTCATAGCCATGCTACGATCACATGCCCTTGGGAGTCTTAACGGTCCCACAACACTGATCCATAGCCGCTAATTCATCTCTCAATGGTGAATCAAAGCTTAGACATCAATAACCCATTTGCACACGTCCAACGACAAAGTCCAACCATAAAGTCAACTCGTTGGTTCCCATCTGGATCTTGAGTTCTAACTTCTTCTTTGGACTTCCTTTGCATCTCGGGTTTTGGTTGAATTGGAATCGATCTTCAGAAGAACCCATGGTCGTCATTGCTCGTTCATACTCCATAGAGACCACTCACTCTTCCTTCCCAAGCTCGGTCGCTCATTCTTCCTTCTCTAGCTCGGTCGCACGCTCCTTCCATGGGATCGCTTGCATTCACATGGATCAGATCCCATTATAGTCGCTCCCTTAGGAATCACTCGCTTCCTCACAGTCACACTCCGAGGAACCGCTCGCTCCCCACAGTCGCTCGCTTACTCACAGTCGCACTCCGAGGAACCGCTCGCTCCCCACAGTCGCTCTTCGAGAAATCGCTCACTTCCTCATAGTCGCACTCCGAGGAACCGCTCGCTCCTCACAGTCGCTCTCCGAGGAATCGCTCGCTTCCTCACAGTTGCTCTCCTAGGAATTGCTCGATTTCCCACGGTCGCTCTCCTAGAAATCACTCGCTTCCCCACGGTCGCACTCCGAGGAGCTGCTCCCTGTGATCCAAAACCTGCACCACTTTTTAGCAACCAATTTTCGCCTCTCGACGGCGTTTTCGACCATTCTAACTTTCATGTGCAACCGCAAAACATTCCAAACAGTAATAGCAACATGTGTAATCAACCATAAACACCAAAAAACAACATGACATGATAGTATGGATCAAACATATCCAAAACCCATGTTTTCCCCTTAATCTCCTTAATCATGATTTAGCCATACGATTAGCAAAACATGTCCAAATTAACTCAAATTTCTAACAGAGGCATAAAATAATATTTAAGAATTTCTACATATTTTTTCATATTTTTATAATGCATAATTTTGTTAATTATCACTAATCATCCCTAATTAGCCGTAATTAGTGAAAAACAATGCAAATCACTCACCTTAGCCACAATAAAATCTCATATCTGAAACTCTAACTGATATGGGTCTAATCTCTATGTGTTTCAGCTACTCTACCTCGATGCTAACCCGCTTTAATTTGATGTTGATTAGGCTAATATGTGATTAAAAAGTGATTAAGGATGATTTTAGAAGGTGGAGGCCATTGCTAGGTTTGAAGAAGTGTAAGTGACGGCTGTAAAAATGACAAAGAAAGGTTTCTCTAACCCTTTCCAGCCCTTATATAACCCTAATCCCGAAATCTCCAATGGGTTTAGCTGCTAATTACCCTATTAATCCCGATTAAGCCGTTTTTCACCTTCCAAATATTATTTCAGTCATATCTCCATAACGGTAAGTCAGTTTGATTAGTGTGACCAATCTACGGAAAGGTAAACCATCATCCGAATCCAATGAAAGTGGTTTCAGGTCAAAACTCCTTACCAATCAAAAGTTATAGATGAAACAAGATTCTCTAAGGGCAAAACGGTCATTTAAAAATCGGCAAAAATCGTGAACATGGGAAATGACCCCAATAGTCGTTTCCCAAAGTTACACGACCATACGACTTCATATGAAAAAGAAATAAATATTCTATGATCCTCCGATGCGTAGAATGCGGGTCGTTACATTCTCCCCCCTTAAGAAATTTCGTCCCCGAAATTCCTTAACTAAAACATACAAAGGATCCCACATACCTGTCAATCATTAGCAACAATCAAACATACATAACAACACAACAAGCCTATCTTAGCATGTGGTTTACTAACAAGGGAATATCTATATTGCGATTAAAATTTTACCAGGTAAAGAGTTATGGATACACCTTCCTTATGTTCTTCTCTGTTTCCCAAGTACAGTCTTTCTCATTATCACCTTACTGGACTTTGACTAGTTTCACCACCTTCCTTCGAAGCTGCTTCGTATCATGCTCGACAATACGAATAGGTCTGTGGTTCCCAACCACCTCGGGTTCTACCTCGATATCATCCAACTGATCTGGTGAAATAGCCATATTAGGGTCTTGCACAAACTTCCTTAACTGGGAAACATGAAATATGTCATGAACTCCCGCCATCTTGTTCAGTAACTCTACTTTATATGCTAAATTCCCAACTTGCTTGAGAACAGGAAATGGACCAACAAACCTTGGTACCAACTTGCCTCTCCTCCCAAATCGAATCACATTCTTTAGCGGAGAGATCCCGATGAATACTAAGTCTCCAACGAAGAATTTCAATTCCCTTCGTGTCTTATCAGCATAACTCTTCTGCCTATCTTGGTCAGCCTTCATTCGCTTTTGAATAACCTTGATCTTATCTGAAGTTTCTCTTATAACATATGGCCCAAGCACAAACTTCTCACCAGGTTCTAACCAACATGATGGTGAGTTGCACAGTCTTCCGTACAAAACTTCAAATGGAGCCATACTGATACTGGACTGATAACTATTATTATATGCGACTCCACTAGATGCAAATGATCATCCCATTAACCTCCAAAATCCAATATACAAGCTCTGAAGAGATCCTCTAATACACGATTCACCCTCTCTGTTTGACCATCGGTTTGAGGATGGTATGCGGTACTGAGATGTAGTTCTGACCCTAAAGCCTCTTGTAAGCTTTTCCAAAACCCACTAGTGAATAATGGATCTCGGTCGCTCACAATACCTTTAGGTTGTCCATTAAATCTCACTACCCACTTCATATACAGTTCCGCTAACTTAGCCGCCGTTCTATTTGACTTGACCGGTATAAACTTGCACTTTTGGCCAATCGATCCACAGTTACCCAAATACCGTCATGGCTTGCTCTAGTCCTTGGTAAACCGTCGATGAAATCCATCGAGACTTGTTCCCATTTCCATTTGGGAATTTCCAATGGTTGTAACAAACCACTAGGCTTCTTTTTCTCGGCTTTAACTAACTGGCAGTTCATGCACTTGGATATAAACTTTCCAGCGTCTCTCTTCATCCCTTCCCAGTAGTAGGTCTGCTTCATATCTCGATACATTTTGTTACCACCGGGATGTATAGTCAGTTTCAAGTGATGGCATTCTCTAAGCACTTCATCTCTCAGCCCATTCACGTTGGGTACAACCAATCTCTCATTCTTTCAAAGCCTTCCTTCTCAATCAAGTCCATACTTGTTCGTTGCCTCACCGTCGGTACCTATCTCTATCTTGGAGATGATTTCTAATAGATTAGGATCATCCCTCTGAGTGGAACCGATCTGCTCAATCAAAGTCAGTCTGATCGTCAAACTTGCTAACTTTCTGGATCCAATTCACATTAGGTCTGAAATCATATCCCGCGATATATTCCAATTGCTTCCATTCCATAAACATAGCCCCTAAACTGTAAGGCATCGACTACCGCATTACCTTTCCCAGGTGTGTATGCGATATTGAAATCAAATGAAGCCAAGAACTCTAACCATCTCTGCTGACGAAGATTTAAATCCTTTTGGGAGAAAAGGTACTTCAATGATTTATGATCGGTAAACAACTCGAATCTTTCTCCCAAGAGATAATGTCTCCACATCTTCAACGCGAATACGATCGCCGCCAATTCCAAATCATTGGTAGGATATCTTTTCTCATGCGGTTTCAGTTGCCGACTAGCATAAGCTAAAACCCTACCTCTTTGCATCAATACAACACCTAGTCCGGTACCACAGACGTCTGTGTATACCGTCATCTCTTCATTCCCTTAGGAATGACTAACACTGGTGCGCACGTCAACTTTTCTTTTAGACCCTTAAATGCATTCTCACACCTTTCGTCTCAAACAAAAGCTTGATTCTTCTTAGTTAACTGAGTTAACGGTGCCGTTATCTTGGAGAAGTCTTGGATAAAATTACGATAATATCTAGCTAACCCCAAGAAACTTCTTACATCTGTTTCATTCTTAGGCATAGACCAATCTTGTACCGCAACCACCTTCGCAGGATCTACGGCAATGCCATTCTCTGAAACAACATGGCCCAAGAATCTCACTTCCCTCCTCCAGAAGTGACACTTAGAAAACTTCGCTTTCAATTGGTGTTTTCTCAACACCTCCATCACTATTCTCAAATGTTCCTTATGTTCTTCCTCTGTCCTCGAGTAGACCAAGATATCATCCACGAACACAAGAACGAACTTATTCAATTGATCCCTGAATACCCTATTCATAAGATCCACAAAATATGCTGGTGCATTGGTCAACCCGAATGGCATGACCAACCACTCATAAAATCCAGACAGCATCCAAAATGCTGTTTTAGGTATACTCTCAGCTGCTACTCGGAGCTAGTGAAAACCTATAGCGATATCCAACTGGGAGAACACTCTTGTTCCACTCAACTGATCAAACCAATCATCTATCCGCGGAAGAGGATACTTATTCTTCCTCGTCACCTTGTTCGACTCGCGATAGTCCACACACAATCGAAGGGAACCAATGACCTTGGTAGCAAACACAACTAGTTCTCCCCACTTAGAAACACTTCTTCTGATAAATCCATTCTTCAAAAGATCGCTCACTTGCACCCCCAAGCTCTTGCTGCTCCCTTGGCGCCATACGATGAAGAGGCATCACTATAGGCCTGACATCTTTCACTAAATCAATCCGAAACTCGATCTCTCGGTGTGGTGGAAGTCAGGTCACTTTCTCAAAGATGTCCAGATACTCACTAGCAATAGGCACATCTGACAACTCATCATGCGGGATGTCGAGGGAATTTAGAAAACTAGCCATCACCCAATCACTAGGTAGGCTACCAAACAGTACCCTCCTCCCATCATCCGCCCTAACGGTCACCGAAGACCCCTCATAGTCCACCACCACCGCATACCTTTGGAGACAATTGACTCCCAAAATAATGTCAAACCCAGTAAAGCCCAAAACAAAGAAATCACAAGCATACATACATCCATGACTCGATTAGAACACATTACGATAGATCATACTAAGGCTAGTACTAATCGGCTTTGTCACTACTAAAGGTCGATCGACTATCTCGGGTTCCAATCCCAACCTATCTACCAGGTCACTAGATATGAAGGAATTGGAAGCCCCGGTATAGAACAACACTCGAACTGGAACATCATAAGCATAAAGCATACCTTGAATCACGATATTCTTTCCCTTCTGCGCTGCAGTTGGGGCATTCGATGAAGAAGGAACAACACTGATAGCATATGCTTTCACGATCTGCTTCTCTTTAGGAGGTTGCGAACATTTATCCTTAAGATGTTCCACTTGGCCACAGTTGAAGCACTTCTTGTCCGCTGGCTTGGCTCTACAATCTTTGGCATAGTGGTCTTTCTTGCCACAACTAAAGCGCTCGATATCTTTCTTTCCTTTCTGTAACAACCCGAATTTTTATAACATGTTAATACAAGAATCAAGGCAGAATTAAATCTTAAAATAAGAATCAAGAGAAATGGGTTGCACCGTTGTGTTCGTGTCGGAATTCTGGTTGGAAACGAGTCCGAAATTTCGTAAATCGGAGTCCGTATGACCGAGATATGGCCTCTAGAAGTTTCACGAAAAATCAGAAAACGAAAACAGATTTTCAAATTTCGAATTTAGCCCCAAACAGACTGGGCGGGAAAATTTCCCGCCCAGCCCCAGGTCGACTGGGGAGTCGACCCCCCAGGATCAGGTCGACTGGGGAGTCGACCTGGGTGTCGACCTGGGGGTCGACCTCCTTGGTCGGGGCAGGTTGGCCTGGTGCACCTGCTTGCTCCTTTGGGTCTGTTCTATTGGCCTGTGACGAGACTGGATGGTTCAGATCTAAACTAGGGTTAATCTAAGGGCATAAACTAGTCCTAAATCCTATATAGACCCCCTGATGCCTAAACCCTAATTCACTACAACATGTCTAGCCACCATTATACTGCTAAAATCCCTCTTGGTCATGGCCGCCGTCTCTAATCTTCTTCTTAAGCTTTCATATGCAATCCAATGCAAAGATGAAGACTTCTACAACAATTCAAGGAGATGAATCAACAACTCTACAACGTTTCTACATCGATTTCAGTTCTTAATTCGCTAGCCATGCTATGTAAGTTCTAGTTACTTTTTAGATTAAAATACTTATTTTTAATATGGCTATGTAATAAAGTGTAATTGGATATAAGCATGTCCATCAATCCAGATCTATTCCTGTTTATCTTTGAACCTTGGGTTTTGAGACTTGTTCATCTATATTCTTATGTCTAGTTCATGCTCTATTCAGTCGTTGTAAATCAGTTTCTTGGATTCATGTTGATATTATTATCAAGACCTAATCTTTATGCCTATCATGATGATTTATGCTGTTTTCTCTCTGATCTGGTTTTATTGCAAAATTCTACCTTTCCCCTATTTATTTTCTTTTGATGAACTTAGATCAATTTCGGATCTAGGCCTAAACCACGATTTTGCAAACGATTGAATACGGGGAAAAGTATGGGAATATTACCTATTTGGATATGTGTGATTGGTAGGATTGATGGCATAACATGAAAATTGGATATATGGGTATTATTGCCATTAATATGAAATTTGATAATTGGGTATTGCCATTAAAATGGTAATTGCAAGAATTGGGATTGGCATATGTAATTTGGCTAGAACTTGATAGGTGTAAATTGGCATAAATTTGGCATACATATAAAATGGCATGAACTGAACATATGTAAATTTGGTATGAATTAGGCATATGTAAAACGGACATGTAATCTAGAACTTGGGCATATGTTAATTAGGTGAGAAAACACATACAATAATTTAGGTCTTGAAAAGGGGCTAATATGAACACGCCTAAGTGGGTTTTGGGTAGTTGGAATGTAATAGCCTTAAAGGAGGGATGAATATAAATTGAGGTAAGTTGCCTTTAATGGCATAAGATAAATTGTGGTAAAATTGGTATGATTTTGCATACCATTAATTGATGAACATAATTGAGTTAATTATGGACATCGTTAAATTAGGAATTAATTAATAATTTGAACAGGGAAATTATTAAGACTGGGGTAAATGATTATAAGTGATAATCAATGCTTAGGACACGAGGTTGGACTCATTTGTGATGTAAAACTGCCCGGACCCGCCCGGCGAATCCAGTAGTCACAAATGGTAGCCCAATGTGAGAGGTCCTAGGCCCAAATTAAAAGCGTAACAGTTGTAAAGACACGAGGTTGACTCTTTTATGGTGTAAGACTGCTCAGACCCACCCGACAAATCCAGCTGCCGTAAATGTCAGTCTAATGTGAGAGGTCTTTATAGGGTTACGACCTTAATGAATTAAGAAATACTTAACCAGATAAACATGTGGTGGGACATGGGGGTTAAGTGGGTGACATGTGGAAATACGAATAGTAATACTTAACCAACATGACATGGTAATTAGACCAGTGGGTAGGGTTAAGTAAACTAAGAACACTTAACCAATATGGTATGAATGGGTGGGTTAAGTAATATGATTAGGCTAATGACACTTAACCAATATGGTATGAATGGGTGGGTTAAGTAATATGACCAGGCTAATGACACTTTACTGTTATGCCTGGTTGAGTTAAGTAAATCTTAATTAATGCCTGGGTGGGAATGATAACTTATGGAATAAAGTAAGTTAGGCGGAACAATAGATAACTTATGTAATAAGGAAAGATGTGCTTCATTGTAGATTAAGCAATATGTAAAGACAAGAACGAATTTACAATTGAAGGCGACATAAGTTATATTATAAAAAGGAACAAAACATTGGTTAGGTTGGATAATCCTCTGAGTATCAATTTGATGTTGATTCCGATCTTCGGGGTTGGTATTTAGGGAATTATTCTCTCTCTCCGGTGTGTTTGTGAGTTAAGGGGTACTTGGTTGTAAAGATTGAATAAGAACATGTTATTGTACCATAACAGGGGTTAATGTATGAATCATAGGAATAACATGTTGTGGGCTTATTAATGGACTTAGTATAGTTCAAGTTAAGAATTGAATTAATAAGCAAGTTAAAGGTTGGTATAAATGGAAATCATCAAGTTTAATGATAAGACTGATGAGGTAGCACAAGCGCATAGTTAATGGATAGACATAGGGTCTAATAGCAGATAAAGCCAAGGCGCTTGGTTAAACCCAGACATTGGGGGTAATATGAATGACATGTAAAATATAACCTATAAGCACTTAACCAAGATAAAGCATGTATTAAGACATGAGGACGATGTAGGGGTTAAGTGGAGGACATGGGTAACATGTAAGACATAACTGGTGTATACTTAACCAAAATTTAAGCATGTAAGTGGACATGAATAAGAAGGGGTTAAGTAAGAATTACTAGAGGGGACCAAGCATAGGTGGGAAGCTTCTGTCGAAGAAAGGGGACCCTTTTCAGACCAGTAGCCCATTACATATCTTTGTGAGCTCGACCCATGTCGAGGACGGGACACGCATACTGGGTTTGATTGTAAGAGGTCAAAACGGGTTTGCGGTGGCAACGCAAGTCCAACGGGTTTCATATGCGTGTGTGGACTCGGGCTGGTAGGTGAGACGTTGTTGCATTGTGTAGGTATAAGCCGTGCATCTCTGTTGTATCAGGTTTCCACTTTGGGGAATGATACACCCCACTGTGGGGCCAGCACGGGTATCTACGAGTTAGGGAGCCGATCGCATGGGGATTGGTGGGTACACCTAGTGGAGATAGGGGCAGGCGGCACCTATGTAGTCAGCTAGGGGTACATAAGACCAGTATTATGATTTCTAAGTAGTGGGTGGGATCACCTTATTATATAACATGGGCTACTAGTTGGGACACTAGTAGGGGGGTAAGGATCCTTGTTGCATAGGACACTAGTTGAAGTACTAGTAGGAATACGAAACATTCCATGTAAGACACTTGTAAAGTTGCTAGTTAGGTGGTGCAGAGCAAATAGATATCACAGAAATCTTTTAATGGCGAAGCAGAGGAATCGTGATATGCTTGATAGGAATCTTACGAAATTATTCTTAGTTTATCTGGAATGGGAACCTTGCGATGTTACTTGACAAAAATCACATCATGTTATCCTTAGATATCTTGCCTTTTGCTTATCTTGTCATCGTGCTTATGTTTACTTTCAGTTTACTCATGCCATATTATCTTTACCTATTTTTGTGCTAGAAGTCACTAGGACTTACTCAGTCTTTATGACTGACCCGTTTTGTTTCGCCTCTTTTTCTTCCGTTCCCCCCCCCCCCAGGTTCACAGGGTGGGAATACAGCTGAGTTCGGATCTTACCAAGCTCCAAGGCTCTTTCATGTATGGCTTGGATTTCTCTTGGCTATGGCTTGCTTTGCTTTATTGGGAGAATACTACAGTTTGTTTTTATGCTTCTTTGTTTTTGAGAAAGACAGATATTTTAACTATGTAATTGGGTATTGGAAGTTGATGGGCTTTTCTTGTAAACACTTATATTTAATAAATGATTTGAAGTACTTCCACTTTACTTTCCGCTGTTTTATATATGTCTGTCTTGTAATATTTCTGTTCCAGTACCCATAATGCTCAATTGAAGTTAAGGCATTCCCTTTGTGAGTCACCTTAATGGATGTGGGGTGTTACATTTGGTATCAGAGCAGAAGGTTACCAGACTGGGCAAAAGGTTTCAAAAAACCTTCTGAAACTTGTTTTCAAAACGTTTACAAAGAAGCAAATTTTCAAGAAAACTTTGTTTTGATTAAAAGGCATATTCCCCAAAGCCATATGCACTATCTTTTGATTCTCTCTTGAAATCTCTTCTCTCTCTTTTCACCATAGTTTCGTAGGCATCCGACATATGTCAGAGGGCAAAGAAGTGCCCAACCTCCATCTGTAGCCGCTGTAGTTTTACTTGCGACTAATCGTATTTCATGCTGTGTAGAATTGCCGTGCGTTGAAGGCAGCTTCGAGAGACTTGTCAACAAACTGTACAAGGATAGTAAGAACAAGAAACTAGTTGTTATGGCTTAATCCACGAAGGAGGAAAAAAGGTGAAAGGAAAGAGGCCAAAGTGAAAGAATAGTAGAACCCATGACAAGAGAGAGTATCTTTTGTATGGTGAAAAGGGACATGTAGTTAAGTATTGGACAAGGACAAGGGCAAAAAGGCAAGATCATCGAGAGGGCAATTGTATACCTAAGAGAGGCAGTAACGTTTCTGTTAAAAGTTTAGCTTTCTTTTCTATCATTCTACTAGAACTTTGTTTTTTACATCACATCCTTTTAATTCTGCTTCGATAGTTGAGTCTCTGCACCTTAGTACTAGCGTAGTGGAGGATCCCATTTTTGTCTCAAATGCTGTTGGGGAATCGGCTCATTTATTCATGACTTGTTAGGATTTGAGAATGTCTATGCTAAGTGTTGAGTTTAGAAGGAATGCTCATGTTTTTGTGAGCTATGGGTTGATTCTAGGGATGAAGTGGTTATCCAATAAGGGTGCCATTCTCGGTTTCGAAAGGAGGGTAGTTAGACTTTTGACTTGCCTTGGTAATACCCTCGAAGTCGCGTGTGACCTTTAGGGTTCTTTTAGGATTAGTTACCTAGAATCTCTTGATACATTTATTGATCCGCTCGAGTAGTGTTCGCCACTAAGGCGGATGGTTCATTTCACTTATGCATGTGATGTAGAAAATCGCCTTAGTAAGTACATTTAGCAACATTGTTGACATTTGTTTATTTTCAAGAGATAATTCATCTATGTGGAATACTTTCTAGTAAGTGAACGAGATCCAAGATTTACTAGTGAATTTTGGAGAGCTTGTGTGAAACCATGAGTACGCTGTTATGTGTAAGCCGAGTATACTAAAAGGAGAATAAGTGAAAGTGGAACGAGAGGCAATAGTGAAATGAGTTCCAACTCATATTTTGGAAACAAGAATTAAGAAGCTACGAAATTGTGAAGTTAAAGATGGTCAAAGCACAATGGAGTTAAGCTCAAGGGAATGTGGCTTAGAAGATTGAAGACTATATTCGCGCATCACATCTCTTTTTAAGAGTATATCCTTGATTCCTTTTTCCTGTAGAGCTTACTTGCATGTTATCTTTTGTGTATATCCTCTCGGTCCTATTCTCAATCCAATTTCTGTTGCAAACCCCATAGGGAGTATGACTCATCTGTTAGTTTTACATGTTGGGGCTTGTGGGTTGAGTAATTCTTTGGGTGTCAGTCTGATGTTGATTTCGGTCTCCGGGGCTGATGCTTAGGGAGTTCTTCTCCTAATCAATATATATGTGGCGTAGATTTCCAGTTTTGACGTTGCCTAACGGGCACAAAGTTTTTACTTGCTTCTATCATTCGATTATATCCTTAGATAGGAACAATTGGGTGTAAACATGTGTTTGAGACATGTTATGATTGATGGTTGCAAGTAGTTGCAAGTGGTTGCTCGTGGATGCATTTACACACATTAGGCACTAGATCGGCTCAGTCACCTTTCATATTGCATATGCATGAGTGTTTACACTTGTTTGTGGATGAAATTGAATGTGTTATCATGTGGATGTTGCATATGGATGTTTGTGCACACATATAGTGTTTATGTGACTAGGACTATTTGCATACATGTTGGACTCATGACACTAAACATATTTTGCATCTAGAAGATCAATCAGGCCTGATCATTTGCATTAGACAAGGAACATATACACACACTTCTTGCATATGTTCATACAGCATTAGAAATTTCTTAAGGACAATGAATGCCTGTGATTGATGATTGAGTAGATGGATGATTTGATGGTAGGACACATTCTTCTTAACTTGAAGATTTCGGGGACGAAATCCTTTAAGGAGGGGAGAATGTAACAACCCGAATTTTTATAACATGTTAATACAAGAATCAAGGCAGAATTAAATTTTAAAATAAGAATCAAGAGAAACGGATTGCGCCATTGTGTTCGTCTCGGAATTCTGGTTGGAAACGAGTTCGAAATTTCGTAAATCGGAGTCCATATGACCGAGATATGGCCTCTAGAAGTTTCACGAAAAATCAGAAAATGAAAACAGATTTTCAAATTTCGAATTTAGCCCCAAACAGACTGAGCCGGAAAATTTCCCGCCCAGCCCCAGGTCGACTGGGGAGTCGACCCCTCAGGACCAGGTCGACTGGGGAGTCGACCTCCTTGGTCGGGCCAGGTTGTCCTGGTGCACCTGCTTGCTCCTTTGGGTCTGTTCTGTTGGCCTGTGACAAGATTGGATGGTTCAGATCAAAACTAGGGTTAATCTAAGGGCCTAAACTAGTCCTAAATCCTATATAAACACCCTGATGCCTAAACCCTAATTCACTACAACATGTCTAGCCACCATTATACTGCTAAAATCCCTCTTGGTCATGGCCGCCGTCTCTAATCTTCTACTTAAGCTTTCATACGCAATCCAATGCAAAGATGAAGACTTCTACAACAATTCAAGGAGATGAATCAACAACTCTACAACGTTTCTACATCGATTTCAGTTCTTAATTCGCTAGCCATGCTATGTAAGTTCTAGTTACTTTTTAGATTAAAATACTTATTTTTAATATGGCTATGTAATAAAGTGTAATTGGATATAAGCATGTCCATCAATCCAGATCTATTCCTGTTTATCTTTGAACCTTGGGTTTTGAGACTTGTTCATCTCCATTCTTATGTCTAGTTCATGCTCTATTCAGTCGTTGTAAATCAGTTTCTTGGATTCATGTTGATATTATTATCAAGACCTAATCTTTATGCCTATCATGATGATTTATGCTGTTTTCTCTCTGATCTGGTTTTATTGCAAAATTCTACCTTTCCCCTATTTATTTTCTTTTGATGAACTTAGATCAATTTCGGATCTAGGCCTAAACCACGATTTTGCGAACGATTGAACAAGGAGAAAAGTATGGGAATATTACCTATTTGGATATGTGTGATTGGTAGGATTGATGACATAACATGAAAATTGGATATATGGGTATTATTGCCATTAATATGAAATTTGATAATTGGGTATTGCCATTAAAATGGTAATTGCAAGAATTGGGATTGGCATATGTAATTTGACTAGAACTTGATAGGTGTAAATTGGCATAAATTTGGCATACATATAAAATGGCATGAACTGAACATATGTAAATTTGGTATGAATTAGGCATATGTAAAATGGACATGTAATCTAGAACTTGGGCATATGTTAATTAGGTGAGAAAACACATACGATAATTTATGTCTTGAAAAGGGGCTAATATGAACACGCCTAAGTGGGTTTTGGGTAGTTGGAATGTAATAGGCTTAAAGGAGGGATGAATATAAATTGAGGTAAGTTGCCTATAATGGCATAAGATAAATTGTGGTAAAATTGGTATGATTTTGCATACCATTAATTGATGAACATAATTGAGTCAATTATGGACATCGTTAAATTAGGAATTAATTAATAATTTGAATAGGGAAATTATTAAGACTGGGGTAAATGATTATAAGTGATAATCAATGCTTAGGACACGAGGTTGGACTCATTTGTGATGTAAAACTGCCCGGACCCGCCCGGCGAATCCAGTAGTCACAAATGGTAGCCCAATGTGAGAGGTCCTAGGCCCAAATTAAAAGCGTAACAGTTGTAAAGACACGAGGTCGGACTCTTTTATGGTGTAAGACTGCCCGGACCCGCCAGGCAAATCCAGCTGCCATAAATGTCAATCTAATGTGAGAGGTCTTTATAGGGTTACGGCCTTAATGAATTAAGAAATACTTAACCAGATAAGCATGTGGTGGGACATGGGGGTTAAGTGGGTGACATGTGGGTGACATGTGGAAATATGAATAGTAATACTTAACCAACATAACATGGTAATTAGACCAGTGGGTAGGGTTAAGTAAACTAAGAACACTTAACCAATATGGTATGAATGGGTGGGTTAAGTAATATGATTAGGCTAATGACACTTAACCAATATGGTATGAATGGGTGGGTTAAGTAATATGACCAGGCTAATGACACTTTACTATTATGACTGGTTGAGTTAAGTAAATCTTAATTAATGCCTAGGTGGGAATGATAACTTATGGAATAAAATAAGTTAGGTGGAACAATAGATAAGATGAGATAACTTATGTAATAAGGAAAGATGTGCTTCATTGTAGATTAAGCAATATGTAAAGACAAGAATGAATTTACAATTGAAGGCGTCATAAGTTATATTATAAAAAGGAACAAAACATTGGTTAGGTTGGATAATCCTCTTAGTGTCAATCTGATGTTGATTCAGGTCTTCGGGGTTGGTATTTAGGGAATTATTCTCTCTCTCCAGTGTGTTTGTAAGTTAAGGGGTACTTGGTGTATACTTAACCAAAATTTAAGCATGTAAGTAGACATGAATAAGAAGGGGTTAAGTAAGAATTACTAGAGGGGACCAAGCATAGGTGGGAAGCTTGTGTCGAGGAAAGGGGACCCTTTTCAGACCAGTAGTCCATTACGTATCTTTGTGAGCTCGACCCATGTCGAGGATGGGACACGCATACTGGGTTTGATTGTAAGAGGTCAAAACGGGTTAGCGGAGGCAACGCAAGTCCAACGGGTTTCATATGCATGTGTGGACCCGGGCTGGTAGGTAAGACGTTGTTGCATCGTGTAGGTATAAGCTGTGCATCTCTGTTGTATCGGGTTGCCACTTTGGGGAATGATACACCCCACTGAGGGGCCAGCATGGGTATCTACGAGTTAGGGAGCCGATCGCATGGGGATTGGTGGGTACACCTAGTGGATATAGGGGCAGGCGGCACCTATGTAGTCAGCTAGGGGTACATAAGACCAGTATTATGATTTCTAAGTAGTGGGTGGGATCACCTTATTATATAACACGGGCTACTAGTTGGGACACTAGTAGGGGGTAAGGATCCTTGTTACATAGGACACTAGTTGAAGTACTAGTAGGAATACGAAACATTCCATGTAAGACACTTGTAAAGATGCTAGTTAGGTGATGCAGAGCAAATAGATATCACAGAAATCTTTTAATGGCGAAGCAGAGGAATGATGATATGCTTGATAGGAATCTTACGAAACTATACTTAGTTTATCTGGAATGGGAACCTTGCGATGTTACTTGACAAAAATCACATCATGTTATCCTTAGTTATCTTGCCTGTTGCTTATCTTGTCATCATGCTTATGTTTACTTTCAGTTTACTCATGCCATATTATCTTTACCTATTTTTGTGCTGGAAGTCACTAGGACTTACTCAGTCTTTATGATTGACCCATTTTGTTTCGCCTCTTTTTCTTCCGTTCCCCCCCTCCAGGTTCACAGGGTGGGAATACAGCTGAGTTCGGATCTTACCAAGCTCCAAGGATCTTTCATGTATGGCTTGGATTTCTCTTGGCTATGGCTTGCTTTGCTTTATTTGGGAATACTACAGTTTGTTTTTATGCTTCTTTGTTTTTGAGCAAGACAGATATTTTAACTATGTAATTGGGTATTGGAAGTTGATGGGCTTTTCTTGTAAACACTTATATTTAATAAATGATTTGAAGTACTTCCACTTTACTTTCCGCTGTTTTATATATGTCTGTCTTGTAATATTTCTGTTCCAGTACCCATAATGCTCCATTGAAGTTAAGGCATTCCCTTTGTGAGTGACCTTAATGGATGTGGGGTGTTACACTTTCTTTCTCTGACCATCCTTGGTCTGGTTCTGCTTCCTCTTATTCTGAGAAGTATTCTTGCCTCCACCGCTTGCTTGCGGCTTTGGCTCTCTTGTAGATGCAGTAACAACCTCGGTATTTAACTTAGGGTAAAGACTCTCAATGCCTTTCCCACAATAGATTCAAATGTCTCATCGATGTGGTTTATAAGTCTTTCCCCCAAGTACCCATCTAAGCCAGCTATGAACTTCTCGTTCTTCTTCTCGGCAGTATCGATAAGGGATAATCCATATTTTGATAAAGTATCAAACTCAGAAAATACTCCGAGACTGCCCTACCATTCTGCTTAAGCTCCAAGAATTTCCTAAACAATTCCGATTTCTGAGCAGTTGGAATAAACTTGTCACTAAAGCGAGTCTTAAACTGATCCAAGTAACTTGATCCTCTAGAGTGGCTGCTTTAATAGCATTCCACCAATTCATTTCCCGTCCTTGGAGCTGACGTGATGCTAGCTTCCTCTTCATTGCATCGTCGATCCCCAAATCCTCGAAGATGCACTCACAACTATCCAACCAATCTTGGACTTCCATTTCCGATTCCGTTCCGTGGAACGGCTTCCCACCAAGACTAGTATAATCCTTGTTAAGCTTGGCGAAATCGGCTCTAGACCCTGCATCGCCGCACCACCACCGTAAGCAACATTAGGAGATGCTCCCTGAACATCCCTAAGCATCCTCCTCCTAAAGGTGGTAAACATCGCCCTCATATCAGGGGAATTCCTATCATTTTCCCTTGATCCCGTACTCCTCGTATATCGGCTTATCCTTCAATATGTAAAAAGAGAAAATGATTAATCATCTCTTTATGGTGCCAGTGCAGTGCAACTTCATCCTTAGCTATACTAATAATATATATAACTTTAGGAAACAAAAATATCACAAATACGCGCTCTCATATAAGTGTACTATCTCCCCCTGATATCTTCCTCTAGGTTAAACTACGCAACCTAGAGCTCTGATACCAAATGTGACGGCCCGCCCCGGACCAGCCGACATTTCTCCGAAATGCGTTGTGCTAATGCCCGGCTTGCACGGGATGGTCGTCAAAAGAAAGGGATTTGAAACTATTAATCATCAAAGTACCTGTAGTATATCTCATAGCGCATGGGATAAAATATAATAATAACGAAACTTTGACATAACACAGGCGAGACAGTGCATAAGCTGAAAACTAAACCATCATAGCAGTGGAATCAAAAATACAACTTATGATCCATAACCATCATTATTACAATTTTAAAATACTGTCTCTAAAGAAAAACAGAAAAGATGCACTACTAATGCACAAAGCAGTGACCATCAACTACACAGGGAGAATATATATATATATGTGTGTATATATATATATATATATATAGGATCAAGAGCACCCCAAATAGTGCAGCACTCCTTTAGCCCCTTGATTTCCACCACATATTTCAGTTTCTCTCTACTTCCACTAACTCTCTCTCCCCTCACTAACTTTTTTTTAATATAAATGTGTGGTTGTAAATGGGGTGCGTTTGAGGTGCTCCCAAATAGGGGTGCCATGGAACCCTCCTTATATATATATATATCATATGTGGAAGCCTCCTGCTCGTCTCCAGTACAGCTACTCATACACACCACCTAACCTGTCTCTAGTCTGCCTGTTTAAGAGCACCCAGAGTAATAAGAAGAGACATAAAACTCTGGGTCATACAAAAGTCTGGTATGGGCGATAAGCAGCAAAACAGAACAATAAAAAGTATAAATAAATCATACCTGAACTTGTAACCAAAGAGTTACCACAACAAGATGTACAGTACTCTAAGGTAACACTAACATAAAGTGTAAAGGTAATATAGTTGTGTGCATGACATTGTGATAGCAAACATCAAACATAGCAATCATCCTCACATCTCTTGCTCAATGCGTAATGCATACGATATCCACCACTTTGGTCACCCAATACTTTGCTGCGATCACTTTGCCCTTGGGCGTAACAATGACCCCATTGCACTGATCCACAACCACTAATCCTTTGCTATGTCCACTTTGCCCCTTTGGAGTCATGATGGCTCCACTGCACTGGCTCATAGCCATGCTACAATCACTTGCCCTTGGGAGTCTTAATGGTCCCATTGCAGTGATCCATAGCCGCTAATCCATCTCTCAGTGGTGAATCAAAGCTATAGACATTGGTAACTCCTTTGCACACGTCCCGCACCAAAGTCCAACCATAAAGTCAACTCGTTGGTTCCCATCTGGATCTTGAGTTCTAACTACTCCTTTGGACTTCCTTTGCATCTCGGGTTTTGGTCGAATTGGAATCGATCTTCAGAAGAACCCATGGTTGTCATTGCTCGTTTATACTCCATAGAGACCACTCACTCTTCCTTCCCTAGCTCGGTCGCTCATTCTTCCTTCTCTAGCTCGGTCGCTCGCTCCTTCTTCCACGGGCTCGCTTGCATTCACATGGATCAGATCTCATTATACTCGCTCCCCTAGGAATCACTCGCTTCCTCACAGTCGCACTCCGAGGAACCGCTCGCTCCCCACGGTCGCTCTCCTAGGAATTGTTTGCTTACTTACAGTCGCACTCCAAGGAATCGCTTGCTCCCCACAGTCGCTCTCCGAGGAATCACTCGCTTCCTCACAGTCGCACTCCGAGGAACCGCTCGCTCCCTACAGTAGCTCTCCGAGGAATCGCTTGCTTCCTCACAGTCGCTCTCCGAGGAATCGCTCAATTTCCCATGGTCGCTCTCCCAGGAATCGCTCACTTCCCCACGGTCGCACTCCGATGAAGTGCTCTGTGTGAACCAAAACCTGCACCACTTTCCAGCAACCAATTTTCGCCTGTCGACGGCGTTTTTGACCATTCCGACTTTCCTATGCAACCACAAAACATTCCAAACAGTAGTAGCAACATGTATAATCAACCATAAACACCAAAACAACAACTTGACATGATAGTATGGATCAAATATGACCAAAACCCATGTTTTCCCCTTAATCTCCTTAATCATGATTTAGCCATACGATTAGCAAAGCATGTGCAAATTAGCCCAAATTTCTAACAGAGGCATAAAATAATATTTAAGAATTTTTATATATTTTTTTACAGATTTTTATAATGCATAATTTCGTTAATTATCACTAATCACCCCTAATTGGCCGTAATTAGTGAAAAACAATGCAAATCACTCACCTTAGCCACACTTAAATCTCATATCTGAAACTCTAACTGATATGGGTCTAATCTCTATGTGTTCCGGCAGCTCTACCATGATCTCTATGCTAATACGCTTTAATTTGATGTTGATTTGGCTAATATGTGATTAGAAAGTGGTTAAGGATGATTTTAGAAGGTAGAGGCCATTGCTAGGGTTGAAGAAGTGTAAGTGGCGGCTGTAAAAATGAAAAAAAAGGTTTTTCTAACCCTTTCCAGCCCGTAGATAACCCTAATCCCGAAATCCCCAATGGGCTTAGCTGCCGGTTGCCCTATTAAGCCCGATTAAGCTGTTTTTCACCTTGCGAACTTTATTTCAGCCATATCTCCCAAACAGTAAGTCTGTTTGATTAATGTGACCACTCTACGGAAAGGTAAACCATCATCCAAATCCAATAAAAGTGGTTTCAGGTCAAAACTCCTTACCAATCAAAAGTTATAGGTGAAACGAGATTCTCCAAGGGCAAAATGGTCATTTAAAAATCAACAAAAATCATGAACAACGGAAATGACCCCAATAGTCGTTTTCCAATGTTACACGACCATACGACTTCATATGAAAAAGAAATAAATATTCTACGATCCTCCGATGCATAGAAGGCAGGTCGTTACATCTAACTTCCCCCAAAACGTAAAGGTTAATTACCGTTATTATCCTATATAAGTATTGATAGTCTATAGTTTGTATGATAATAAGTCAGTGTGCATATGACTCGAATAATTTAATGTTTTTAGGGCTTGTTATGGTTATTTAGTATCAATGAGAATAATTTAGTTTAAGTATTTTCTAAAATGTCGAAAACGATAATTAATTTTATATAACGTACGGCTAGTCAATTTAAGTTTTAGACATGTGCGTATATGTGATAAACTCTATATATATACGGTTAGGTTGGAAGTAAGCCGTCTACAGTCGTTAGAAGCATAATTTAGTTTATGCATTTTCTAAAAGGTCGAAAATGATAATTAGTTGCATATAACATACCGTTAGTTAACTAAAAGTTTTAGACACCTGTGTATGTGATAAATTATCCATACGTGCGGTTTAATTTAATTCAAATATTAATCAATTTAATTTAAAAGTCGAAAGCCAATTTTTTTAAATCAGTATAAAATATGTAATATACTATGTTTATAAAACTCTTAGAGTATTTTTTGATCCCATCTGGTAAGTATTGTATATGATCGTTATATGGGTATTCATTATTTTAACATGACCAACATCTATATTTATCGTATACAAGGATTTGTCCCTGTATTGGACAAGTTACAAACATAGTAGCATAATTAAATCTCATACATCATTTAATTTTAAAGGATTCACAAAATCTGGACAGTGCTTCATTTACGTTCCCAGTGTACACATAATTATGTACTGTTTAGGGAACAAAAGGGAAGTGCTATTGAAAGTTCATTGAATCGTCTAAAATGAAATGATTTATGCGATTTAATTATATTACTATATTTCTAATGGGAAGTAGGATGACCTATTAGTAAAGCGTCAATGATCAATTAATCCAACATTTACCAATAAAATTATATTAAAAAATAAATTGTCAATGTGGTTTTAATTTGTATTATATATTTTGATTATAGGAGAAGTGGACAATTATTTTACTAATCAGAGATGGATGTATCAACAATGAAAGAAAATGAGAGGCTCAATACGTGAACATTTTAATAATGTTATATGTGTATTTATTGATTTTGCTTTAAGTAATAATGAGAACTGTTAGATCCTCTGTTTTAAGCTTTTAATGATGACAATATACGACCATATACAAGTACAAGTACGATTATTACGCGATTTAATTATATTACTGTATATGAGATCCTCTGTATCAACAACGACGCAGAAGCTTTTAATGATCCTCTGTTAGAATGCAGAAAATAGTAAAATAAGAGGAGACATACGAGGTTTTTATGGTGGTTCAGCTCAAACCAAGCCTACGTCCACTTTATCTCTTCTTAAATCCTAAGAAGTTACAAGTACAATTCTCTTGGTTTATACACGAAATCCTCGTGTTTACAATGAAATAGAGGTAAGAAATTAGAAGATTATTCTCGAAATCCTCGTGTTATAATGTGGAGTTCAGCTTCTATGTCGCGCAATAGCCTTGCGTGGAACAATGGTGGAAGCCGAGTATGAGAGTGGCCAAAAGATCCCTTTCATTTGGCATTAAGTGGTGTATTTATAGCCATTTTCTGGTTCCGGGTCGGATGTCACATGGCGTGCATCCCAAGAATCTCGAAATGTAGTTGTGAATGTGGAGAAAACCACTCCACGTCATGGTATGCCATGTGGAAACAGATCCAGGTAAGTAAGACGTGGTTATGCCATAAGAATAGGCCAATAAAGATGTGCAGAGCTCTGTCCAGGTGGGTCAGTTCGGGTCTGAATCGAACTGGGGCCTTCGAACGAGTGGAGCCTGCCACCGCTTTGATACCAAGCTGTCTTCGTGTAGCCAAACGTGTCGGGTCCTCTACCATCCGAACCGAGCCAAAAGTTCCTGCGTGCTAGAATTGCAAGTGCCAAACTATGCCATCAGATCAGGTTTCCTTCCATCCGACCCGTACCATCCGATCCGACCCGAGGGGTAATGTGCTCCAAGTCCATAAATTTCCAAGTTATTCCGATTCTGCGTGCGTTCATGGAAATAGGAGTAACTTTCAAACTGTAAGTCCGATTTGACCAAATGAAAGCTCTACCTAAAGCTAATTTAGAGGGATACAAGAATACGGTGCATAACACTTTTTTTGGCGTGTTTAGGACCAAAAGAGGTCATTTGATAGGAGTTTCGGGCCATTCTTTGTCTGCGATACGACTTCAACCAAATAGCTTCCTGTCTTTTGACGATGTTCCCAATACTTGAGTTAATTGTTACTCAGAGATTTCACGTGTGACGGCTTTGATCAAAAAGCGTGTCAACATGTTTGCCCCCAGGACATATCTTGCTGACTGAAGGATGATGTGTTCTGGATAATCCGAGAAATCCAAGGCCACGCCGGACTTGCCAGCTGCAAGTATAATCCATACCTGCAAAGAATAAGAACCAAAAAGATGTATAAAATCCTGCTAGTTTTTCTTAACCTTTTCAAGCATAAACCATGCTTGAGCATCCTGCTGAGCATAAACCATACTCGAGGGACGTTCGAATCATCCTACCAAGACCAGGCGAGGGAGCTAACCTTCCAGGCATAAGCCATATCGGGAAGTTCAAACTGAGCATAAGTCATACTCAAGTTTTATAGAGTTGCTTTACCAGATCCTGACGAGACCATTCACCGTTCCTAAGTATAATCCATACTTGGGAAACCAACGGAGTAAAATCCATACTCATACTGAGATAGAGCTATCCATACCTAGAGATTCGAGGTAAATATAAGCCATACTTTAATTGACACTACACCAGAAATGCCAATTAGGCAGTACTCATGACCATATCTAAATCGATTTGGCAGTGCTCTAGACCGTATCAAAAAATGGCGTCTTTGTCAATTGATACAGCCTAAGACCGTATCAAATGCATGTTTTTGATACAGCTTTAGGCCGTATCAAATTATCAATTTGATATGGCCTTAGGCCGTATTAAATGCACGCATTTGATACGGCCATTAGCCGTATCAAATTGATAATTTGATACGGCTAATGGCCGTATCATATTTTTAAAAGAAAAAATTCATTTGTTGGCATACATCAATTCTGCTTTCAACATCGCACAGTATTGTAACAAGTCTAATCATTCATAAACTCAGCTTACATAATTCGTTTGCAAAACCTTACAATGAGCATTTATCTACAACATTACAGTATGAAAATTAATGCCCATTACATGGAAATTTTATGGAAATGGAACATATACATCCAGTAGTTATACCAAACTGGGATAAAGGAACCAAAACCAAACCTGTTAAAACTGATATTTGTTGTTGCAGTAGTTAGACCATGAAGATATTTTTATGGGTGGCCTTTATGGAGAGCTTGCTCAGTTAGGCCACAAAGATATTTTTGTTGTTGCAGTAATTCCTTTATTTCTTTGCTTTCAACCTCTGATTGGTCACTTCCATTTATTGATCTATTATCGCCTTTGCTTGGTGTTTCATCAACTTGGACACTTTGCAAGAGATGGAGTCATATACAAATATCAGATTCAAGATGGGTTACACAATCACTAACAAGTAAAAATAACCGAATAACATTACATATATATTCATAAAATGTATACAATAGTGGCATATAAAATATATATTCATTTCCGATCATATTGCATACCAAATGTTGAACCCTCTAGCCTTTTAACTTTATATATTTTCATTGTTGCATTGACGCAGTTTGAGACGTTCTATCATTCTGCATCTTGAAATCAATAATAAACATTTAAAGAATCAATTTTTTGTTTGTTCATGATACTTAGTATAGTAACAGGTTGTAATTGAAAACAAAACACATGATCAAAACAATTAGAGAACCAAATAGATGTCAAAAAATTAAAGAATCAATTTTTAGCATGCTTATATTCATAAATATTTACCCAGCTACTTTAGAAGTGGCAAATGATTACGCAAATTTGAGCTAATAAACTTCTAAAGCAAAGATAAGGATAGAAAGCAGCCAAGTTCATTTTATAATTGAGCCCACTAATTAGAAATTAGTAAGATCTAGCAAATACAATTTGAATAAGTGATTAATTTTGAAAGGACTTTCTGTATATAACAAATAAGTGCAACATATACAAACTTTTGAAACTACAACATAAACATACAGATGGAAGACAACTAATTTCTTGTATAGAATTTCCTAAGATTTATTTCGATATACTTTATTATGGAAGATTGTGTACTTCACTAATTTTAAGGATGTAATAGAATATTAAAAACACTATATATTGAACTAATGTACCGTTTCATATGAAAACATATTGTATTTCCTACACTATGCGAGCAAACTACCTCAAAAAATTTCATAACGTATCAAAAAATCAATGGAGATTTTATTTACGAAGTAAGAATTTTTAGCAAACTGCTTTATTGAAAACTGAAGTTCCTGCATAATTAGAAACTGCTAACATGTTAATAATTATAATAAGGTGCGTAAATTAAACATAGCAACATATTTGATATTGTTCGCCAAATTAGTATTGCATCTCCCCCAAAGTTTTTTGGTATGGAATCACCTTCATATTCAAAAATGCGCACGCAAGTAGAACACGATATGCACTTTATATAACAAAATTTGAAGTGTAAGCCAACATAACTGTAACTTGGTTGATACAATTCAAGATTCGATGTTAGTTGTAAGCAACGTAACTTTATCTTGTAAAAATGCGGCATTTTCTATGGTGACAGCCTGCTAAGGAGCAAAAAGACCGTCAACCCATTTTCTTTTTATAAAGTGATAAGTGAAGCTTATGGTGAACTCTAACATAAAGATAAAAGACTTAAAAAAGAAGACACAAATAAGAACAAAAGCTACTAAAATAAATCAACCAACATCAATAATTGCAGCATGACCATAAACTGCCACATTCCTTTCATGCAGACCGACATCAGTAAATTGCAGCACAACCTAATCTATAGTAGGAAATAAACTCTGACAAATAAAAATAAGGTATTACCTGAAGCTAGTCTGGAGAAGGATGCTATTCAGCATTAGAGGGAGGAGGAAGATGGAAAGCTCCATCACTGTTTCAACAGGTGTAAATGAGTTCCTGAATTTGAATTGAACCCACAGCTACAAATCGACATAGATTGAATTGGCTCGGCCGTAATCTCCTACAACATTGGTTAAATTTGTAAACTGACTCACAACACGGAGGTATTTCATTGACGTTTAGGGTTATTTTCTTTGAGATCCAAATGAAAACAAATTGAATTATTAATATTTTGGAAGGGGAAAGAATAACCTAGGTCATGGGTGGAGTAAATGTTGGGTTCGAAGTGGAAATGCGAGAGAAGAAGATGAATGACGGAGAAAGAAATTTTTTGACCCTTCGTTTTAATCTTTCAAGGAGGCTTTTGCGCTATGTAAATATAACCCAGTAATTATAGGATATATATATATTCTTAAATTTGTATAAATCCATGAGTATGATAGATAGCTATGAATGTTGTTAATGTAAGTATATAATAATGTCGGGTAACCCGGATAGTTTTAACGGTAGTATTGTGTAGCAAAACAGTTATGTATAGCAGTAAATAAACAATAAATTTCGAGTACTATTATACTAAGGAATTAAAATTATCGGTAAAATAATCTTTTACAAACTTGGTGATAAGAAACTGGGTAAATAAACATGGCTTGTGTCATCGATAAGATAGTACACCAAAAAGAGGTATATTATCATTGTTTTATTGCCATTATCTTGTATAATTTTAATTTTGAATTAAAATTCTTAAATTACTATTTAATTTTCACGTAATCTAAGTTATCATGATGTTTCTTTATGTATATAAGAAATGTAACCCAAGTGTTCACAAAATCCCACTACTAAATATTCTATTTTTTATCATTCGAATTAAATACGTACATTATGTGTGTGTCGTAAACGGATTATAACTCAAAATATGTGTAATAATGATAAAAGAGTGTATAATCGTAAACAAAAATTCTGTTTTTGGATACATATAAAATAGACGTAACATCAAGACTGAAGTTCGTGAAGAGAATTCAAAAAGAAATAGTATTTATTATATTTTGCAATGAGAAAAATGTTACGCTGACCTTGCAAATGTGGTTTGGCTAATTTTAGTGCGAATTTCTTCCATAGGAGGAGGTATGAGTCCGAATATAGCTTCATTGAATAGGATAGACTAACAAAAGCAGAGAAGCCAAATATAGTTTTGATGACAGGGGTAGACTGAACATAAGCAGGGTTTGTTTTACCACACGATTAAAGAACATTGTTTCCACTGATACAACTTCTTGTTATGAGTGCCCCTGTCTGAATACATAAAGATATACTCAAGTACAAATAGGAATATGTTTTATAAATCAAAAGTTGCATTGATAACATTTTTTTGGCAAGGCATTGATAACATATTTAATAAAACATAAGTATAATACATTTGCATTTCCATCTTTTTTTGTAGGTCATAATACTTTAGAAAAGCAAGAGCTAAGCGTTCAATATGTAAATGAGTGATGATATAATTCTCTTTCTTCTTAAGTAATATGCAATTATTAAACAAAAAAATATTCAAATAATCCTGAAAAGCATCACAAATTAATCACTTTACATAAATGAACCACATCATTAAGCACATAAAAAAAAATTAATCATGTGCAATAACTTTAGTGTTCACTTAGATAAGAATAAAAATTATTAACATGGCATGTAACTTAAGATAGTAAATTAATACTCAGTGGCATGCCAAAAATAAATTAATAACTTACGCCATATATCAACAAGTCTTTTCATTGCCTATTGTAATATTTAGGGAAAGTATTTGTAAAATTTATTCAAGTAGGAACATGTAACGTAATGCCCTATATGTAATAGTAGCAGCATACGTAGTAGTAAGAGAAGGTAGTAATTAAGCAGAAGAGTTCCAAACCCAACTGCAAAAAAGGGCATGTTCCATATTTGTTTTGTTGCACTCATAGTGCAAAATTTAATGAATTAAACTTGGATAATTATCTATATACAATCATAACAAATGAATGATCGAATTTATTTAGGGTAAGTGATGAAAAAATCATCAACAATAATATCTATGTCAAAGTAAACAAATTAATACGTAAACGGCTATGAATGCCATTCAAAAGGAAGAAAATGAAATTCTTTATTAAACAACATATGAAGCAATCTTTAAAATAAGACAAATATGGTATTAAATTAAATTTATGCTTCAAATTAAAGGCAACCATGATTAAAGTCAAAACTATATCACTGATGGACATCAATTAAATTTAAATTAGTAGAAACCAATTTTTGGAAGAAACCATCTATCTTTGGGAGATAATATATGAGGCTACCTTTAAAAGAATACTAATATTGTGTTAAATCATGTCCGAGTTTCAAATTAATGACAACCACAATTAATGTGAAAATTATATTGCAGACGGATGCCAATTAAGTTTGAAGTATTGGAAGCGGTTTGTTATTGACACTCCAATTTATGTTAAAGGGGGCCAAATTTTAAGGACACTCCACTTTTTTAAAATTATTAAGGGAGGGTCAATGTAGGTAGATAATTTTTTTTAACTTCTTACACTTTCACCCTTACTTTTAAGAACTTATGCACCATAAAATCATCAAACCCTAAATAAAAAAAACTCTAAATCGTTTAATTGCAAATAACGTCAGGGATTGATATTATATGCATACGATTTAATAAATTGGAATTAATAAACTGAAATTAGATCTTAACCCTAACAAAATGTGCATACGATTTAATAAATTGAAATTAGATCTTGTCGTCTCATCACTCTGATCAATTCCAATACAACGCTCACTTTCCTATGTTAATATCATATTGTTTTCTTTTTCGATCATGTTTTTTCGTTAGGGTTTGATTTCTCCACAACTAGTGGTGTTGATTAACCATTAAATGAACAAAAGAGTGAAATTAAGCCTAAATGGGTAATAAGGTAAAATTAATGTTATTTATTAAGGGGCTACTTCCCACACTAGTACTCCCCTTAACAATTTTTTTAAAAATAAAAATTTGGCCTCCCCTTAACAGTATTTGGAGTGTCAATAACAATGCCCTAATGGAAACCAATGTAAAGAAATACCATCACCTTTTAGGAAACAATAGATGAAGCTGCCTTTAAAATAAGACAGATATGGTGTTAAATCAGGTTGTCCCAAACTAATGGCAATCACAACTAATGTCAAAATTATTTTATCAGCGGACATCAATTAAGTTTGAATTAGCAGAAATCAAATTTTTAGAAAATAACTGATGTCGAATTTCAAAAAAAGAATGAGTGAAATTAATGTTCCTTTCACCTAATTTGCAGATTAAAATTTAGCAATAAATCATGTAAAAGAGGCACATAATTGACTTAAAAAAGAATAGAATGGAAAATTGATAGTGTGTGAATAAATGATTTCATACAAATCAATAAAATAAGATTGTCTAACTAATAGATCATTGATAATTCAATTACTGCATACTGTATTAAATACAAACTGAGTTAATAAAGATACGCACTACAAATATTAGAAATTGATTTAGGTAATTTAGCACCTAAGTAAGCGCGAATGTTAAATTACAGTAGCTGTAGAATTGAATATGGCCACTGTTTTTAATTAAAGAAAATAGAACATGGTTATGTCAATTGCTAAAATAAGAAAATCGAAACTATTGTCACAACTGCATTAAAATAGTGTGACATCTAAAATAAAACCTAATGGTTGAGCTTTAAACCAGGCAATGAAAATAGATATAGTCCGAAAGACTACTTGTAGGTCTAAGAACACTCCTCAAAAAATTAGCATTATAAAATTAGTAATTTTCTCGTAGATCACATATTGTACAAATAAATTTCTCTCATGTTTTTCTACTTTATGAAACGGAATTTTTAAAAATAAAAATGAATTTTCAAATTGGAGTGTAACAACCCGTAAAATCTGAACCAATTTAAAATTTTTAAATTGGCTATTTTAGTGGATTTTAAATATTTAAAATAAATATTTTAAATAATAACGACGAAAAGTAAGTTTCAATCGATATTCAAAAATGAATATAATTATTTCTAATTATAAACAAGGTGTGAAATGGCGCGGTAGTTTTAAAATTTGAATTCAAACTTTGACTGACTGTACCGGGAGCAAAACAAAACGGATTTTAGTGAAACCAAAAATATTTAAATCTGTTAGTTAATATCTTTCTAACGAATCTGAAAAATCGAAGTTTCGTAGCGGGAAGCAAAAGTTATGGACAAATGAATTTTCAGAAAGGTCGCTATAGAGTTTATATAGCCCGTGAAAAAGGCCATTTTGCAAACGACCTCAGAATTTGACGAAACCACTTTTGTTGGATCCGGGATGTTAAATTATTGCTAGGTTTCAAATTTCATAATTTTTGAAGCTAGTATGTAAGCGTGGCAAAGGAAAATGTGTTTGGTCGATTTCTGTTAAATTGGATCAACCAGAAAAGGGACATTTTTCAAACGATCTCAGAATTTGAGGAAACTAGTTTTGTTGGGACCGTATCGTCAAAACATAGCTAGATTTATTTTTTGGGAATTTATAGAATCAATATATGGCCCCAGCAAATTGAAATGTACGTTCAAAACAAATATTGAATGTTTTATATTTTAATTTGAAGAGAAACTAACTGAAACAGTCGAATGGGCCTTCGAAACATATCCCATTGTGTTCGGAATGGGGGTATTTGGCTAGGGACGACAGTCGTTGGGTTTGGATTGGAGTTCATATGTGACAAGTGGTATTTTCGAATTTTAAATAAATTATAAATTAAAATAACCCCCAGCCAATCAGAACTCGACACACTCACTTCTCTCACCCCGCTCCTCTACAGATCGCGACGGCGGAAAGAGCACCAAACTTCCCGGCCAATTTTCGACCAAACTACGCATCGATAGCCTTCGACCCAGTTGAGGTTTTTGAAGTACTGCTCCCTAGCTTCAAATCCATTGTTGTTGCACCCCCCTCGATCGAAGTGGGCCCCACCACCGTGCGTCAGCGCGCCTCTCCGAGCTCTCTCACGTGGCGTCGGCCGATCGACGCGAAGCTTGGCGGATTGATTGAAAAATTCAACCCTAGTTTTGAACAAAACAGAAAAGGTACGACTGTTATAATATAAACTATTTAATAGCACTTTAAAACGCTACGGTTTTTGATTTCATGGTAAAAATCATATCTTTTTGCTATGTTATCGAAATCCTGTGAAACAAGAGATAGTGGACTCGTGAGGACGTCTTCTACATTCTAGAAGAGACCGCATATTTTTCTGAGCCTTCTGCTATTTTGGTGGAGTGGAACCCAATGTGAGATTTCTGAATTATAAACGATGTGGAAATGACGATGTATAAATTATATATTCGAAGTATGAGCTATATAAGCGTTGTACACCTAATGTATAAGCGTTGTATAAGTTGTATGTTCGATGTATAAGTTATATATGCATTGTAAAAATTATACATATGTTGAAATAGAAGTGAAATACACTTATATATATATACATACGCCCCTCGTCCACAAACCATGGACGATATTTATTGGTTGTGATTGGTGTGAAAATTGGTTGATAGCGAATGGTTGATTAGAATTGTTTGTGATTAAAATTGATCGATTGTGGTTGAAAAATACCCATTTGTGGTTGAGAATTATTTGGTTGAAACCACATAGGATTAGTTTGTGGAAAAAAATAAACATGTCGCCTGCGTGCGAACTAGATGCATGAAATCCCCATTGTCAAAAGCTGCGAGGCTCTAGGGTAGAGCGAGGAGCCATACTAGGGATGGTCCCGGTTTTTACTACCCTGCCGTTATGCTGCCGAAATTTTCAATAATATTCACGTGTTAGAATTATTTTCATGTGTTGAAACTATATTCATGTGTTGAATAGAAACTCATGTGTTGAACGACATTCTTGTTTTGAAATAAATTGTTTTATAATAAAAATCATATTTTTATCATCTATATGAACTATATAAAATAGTCGTGTTTTGAAATAAATTGTTTTATAATAAAAATCATATTTTTATCATCTATATGAACTATATAAAATAGTCGTGTTTTGAAATAAATTGTTTCACAATAAAAATCACATTTTCATTATATACATGAAGTGCTAAAAATAGTGAAGTGTTGAAATAAATGTCTGTTGGATAAAAATATCATTTTTGTCAAATGTATGAAAAGAATATGGTTTTGAAATCGAAGAATATATTATATATACATATATATATATATTTAAAATAAATTGAATAATGAAGCTGCGGTTCGTGTTTTGAAACCGAGATTTCAAACGATTAGTGCGGGAGATCCGACCATCGGATTTTCCCGAAACCGAAACCGTTGGGTTCGCTTTGGAAATATCTTTCCAACGACACTAACTTTGTAAAGATCCAACGGTTGGATTGTCTGGAATGTTTAATTCAAATCTGAAGAAAAATAGCGCCAGAATCGATTTTTTTTTTTTTATATATATATATATATATATATATATATATATAATTAAATTATATCGAATAACGACGCTGCAGTTCATATTTTGAAATCGAAACTTCAAATGAGTGTACCGGGAGATCCGACCGTCGGATTTTCCCAAAACTGAAACCGTTGGATTCGTTTCGAAAAGATTTTTCTAATGATATAAAATTTGTGAAGATCCAACGGTTGGATTTTTAGATATGTGTAAATCAAATCGGAAGAAAAACAGCGCCACGGCCGCGTTATTGCCTGAAGCGTCGTTTGAATGAATTGGCTATTTTAATTAAATAAAAATAGCGATAAATCGTTATAAAATATTATAAATGATATGCAATGGAAATAAACCGAATTTACCCGGTTTATTGGATATTTGATAGTTGAAGGAGTTTGACATGAAAATTATACTAAAGAATTTATCTTTGATAAAAATAATGGGAACCTATCCCTGAGAATGTGAAATTTATAAACTAACTGAAGGCTAGCTAAGTCGAATGGTTTCCTGGGTTTTGATCTGATGTTGGTTTTGGCCTTCGAGGTTAATACTTGGGAAATCGTTCTCTTACAAATTTACCGTTAGTGACTGATGAATTGGAATGAGGCGTATGTTGTGTTTGTGTAGCACTTGTTTATTATATACGCGAGTTGCTCAGAAAGACCGGGTTTATCCCATTCTGAATAACAGAATCGACGATAAGAAGTCGATGATGAAGACGGTGGTTGAAGACCGGAGATGTTCACCTCGGTTGGAAGGTAACTGATGTCTTGATTGGGTGGCATCCCGAAATATAGATAATAAGTGGTGATCGTCCAGACGTACGTGGAGATCGATGGGTATGCGAGGTATATAGTGCCTCCGGTTTCGTTCAGACCCAAAACGGACTTGTAAATGGACTGTGTGTCTGACATTGGATTTCATTCTGTGTGATTGATAGACGTCAGTTACATGGCATGAATGGCCCGTATGGCATGCTAAGATGCAGTGATCAAGGCTTCTGTTGAAAAGCAAAGTCTTGTGGTTGATGATCAAAGCACGACCTGTGTGGCATAGCTTTGTGTATAACGTGAATCCGCGAGCCTCACACCCCGGTATGAACCAGAAACAGGAGAGGACCTCAAGGAGGACATGCGTTTCTTTCTAGCTAGAGGTGGTGTCAGTGCTTAAACTGGTTGACATATATATTATTTTCACCTGTGTGGTTGTTGCTATTGCGAGGCGCCTCGGATATATCGGTCGATCCGGGACCGATGGAGTCGTTCGTTGGCTCATTTACGCCCGAAAGGGCGGGGAAACGCAGTGTTCAGGCATTTTAATCCACATCGGTGGACTGACCCTGTCGCTCCAAAGGCTTGATTGGGTACTTGCCTGAGACATGGGCTAGATTGTCTCGAATTCGGTAAGGACTATCTTTGGCCTTGGTTCATGACGGAAATCCAATTTCCAAATACGACATGTGCGGTTTTGATTGTGTACCTATATATGGCGACATAGTGTTATGGGGCATTAATGCCGTCTATGATTGATACTTATGATTCGAAGTTGTTTTTGAAACATATAAACACTAGTAATAATATCAAATACTTTTGTTTTATTCGTATCAAGCATATTTTGGCCATTATAAGGTAAAAACTCTATCCTCCGGTTTGCATTGCATTGTGTGATGGGAACTGAGTCTTATAATGGCTTCATTTTTATAAAAAAGCATTGCGATGTTAAAAAGATTTACTTGTTGTAAAGCACTGACAATCCAATGGAGTAAACCCGTTCCGCGAAAGTGGCGTGGTCCTGTGATTAGCCATATTATAAAATGTGTTAAGTAGATTTATCATATCAGTCCCATGACCGACTCGTAGTTTGTTTCACTTGCAAACTCGAGTGCCCCTTTTTCTACACGGGCAGCCTTGTATTCAGGTTTTAGCAGGCTCTTTCTGGATAGCTGGAGCTGAAGATGGATTCTACCATTTATCTCTTTTTATGCTGTTCAGCTCCTATTGTACAGATTATGTTTGTTTTCTGCTGTAGACATTTATGTATAGCTGAGCTGTATTTGTACTGAGTATGATCCTGTATACTGTGTAACTCTGATGATTATGTTTATCCAGTGTATTCTATTGTACATTATCTGGTGTATGTATTTAATTCTATTCTTCCATTATCTGTTTACGTGTTATATTCCAAAGATTACCCTTGCCATCGTCCGTACGGTGTTTGGGGTCGTCACAACGTGGTATCAGAGCTTTGGTTAAGCTTAGTGCGGGAATATAACATATTAACGAACTCGTCAGAAATAGAACCAGTAGTGTTCTAGGACGAATAACTCATTACAGATAGGATCAGTAATATCCTAGTATGTGTATAGCAGAATGAAATAACACCTTGATAGATGCATTTACATTCAAGTATATGTCTCTATGCTTTAAAATATCTTTTCTGTTTTTCTGTTGACCTGACACTTGATCTGCTATTTGCAGAAGTACTAGAAAATGAGTGTCAGAAACATAAGGAATGCAGAACCATATATTGAGGCCCTATTAATTAAGTATCGAAATATGGGTGGAATGTCGTTCTCGGGTGAAGAATCTATTATGAAAACACAAGCTTGGATTCGTTCTGCTGAGAAAATCTTTGAAGGTTTAAAGCTGAGAGATGACCAGAAAAGATTATTGGCATCTTGGGCACTCAAAGATGAAGCTTTGTTCTGGTGCGATTCGATTATTAAGGATAATCCAGAAGGTAATATTACCTAGGATAGATTTAAAGTGATTTTCCTAGAAAGATTTACTCCTCCTGAAGCAACTGAGCGGTTATGTGATGAATTCTCTTATCTGATATAAGGAGATATGACCATCCCATAATATCATAAGAGATTCAACGAACTTTCTCATTTTCCCCCTCATCTAATTCAAGATCCAAAGAGGAAGAATCTGAGGTTTATTCATGGCCTGCAAAGAAAATACCAGAATAGTGTAATGAGGAATGCGAAGCTTCCTTTTTGTGAAATGATATACATGGCTTACCAGTATGAGGATCTCGACAAAAAAGGTATGTTGTGCTACAAAGAGGAAGTCTGTTCTAGTAATAAAGGGGAGTCTGAAACTGATAATCCTGAGGCCAATACGATGTCTGAGGTCAGTAAGAAGCCTAAAGTCAATCGGAAAAGGGCCAGATCTGGGAAAGAACCAGCAACGACTGCCATATGCAATAATTGCAAGAAGCAAGGGCATTTGCAAGGAAATTGCAGATCTTTAAAGAAGCAAAGAAAGAATGGATCTAAACCCACTAAGAAGCAAAAGAACCCACATGGGGAAAGGAAATGCCATAAGTGTCACCAAACAGGTCATGTTGCAAGGGAGTGCTAGCCATCAAGGGAATCTGAAACAGTACAAGTGAATGAAGTGGCAGAAACTTCAGCACCCTCAGCTAGTCAGGGAAGGTCTGATGTTTTGGAAAGCACACATAATGTCAAAAATATTCCAGTTAAAGTACTGTTTGATACAGGCGCATCGCAAAGCTTTATTGCAAAGAATGCAGTTAAGAAGTTGGATTTGAAATTGAAAAAGCTCAAAGAACCCATCACTGTACATAATCCGGTTGGGAGTTCCCTTGATCTTAGTTGGATTTGTGGGGTGCTTGTCTCTTTTTGCTGTTATAAGTTCCTACCATCTCGATCGTCATGAATTTTACTGAATTTGATCTTATTTTGGGATTAGATTGGTTAACCAAATACGAGGCTAAGGTTAAATGAGCCGAGAGAGTTGTTAAGGCAAAGGCCCAATTAGGGAACTATATAACCATACCATGTGAAGGCCCGGATTCAAATAGAAAAGACTTTTGGTCAGCTCTAGATTTTTCTCCTGCTCAAATAGAAAATATCCCTGTAGTCACAGAGATTGTACAGGACCTCATAAAAGATATTCCTATCGTCAAGAATTATGCAGATGTGTTCGAAGAAGTTGTTAGCTTACCTCCGTAGAGAGAAATTGGATTCAAGATCGCTTTAATTCCGAACGCAAGGCCAGTAGTGCACGCTATTCGGAGAATGACTCTAAAGGAGAAAGAAGAACTAGACAATCAAACTCGACCGCTTGTATGGAAGGGTCTGATCAGGCCTAGTTTCTCTGATTGGGGGGCAGCAGTGGTGTTTGTCCCAAGGTTTGACGGTACGCTGCGACTATGTGTGGATTATCGTGACTTGAATAAGTAGACAATAAAGAGTAAATATCCATTGCCGCGAATCAATGATTTATTGGATCATCTGAATGGAGCACAAGTATTTTCAAGGATGGACCTAGCTACATGTTTTCATCAGCTTCGTATTGCCGAAGAGTGTTCCTATGACAGCATTCAGAGGTCCAGACTTATTCTATGAGTGGTTAGTAATGTCGTTCGGCTTATGTAACGCTCCAGTTTACTTCGTCGATTTGATGAATCGAGTGTTCAGAGGAGTCTTGAATAATTTTGTTCTGGTTTTTATTAACGATATTCTAATCTTCTCTAAGTCAAAAGCCGAACATGAAAAACATTTGGAACAAGTCCTTGAAATTCTGAGAAAGAATGTATTGAAAGCTAAACTTTCCAAATGTATATTCTGGCAAGATGAAGTAAAGTTTCTTGGCCACGTCGTATCAAAGGAGGGAATTGTTGTGGATCCAGGTAAAATCACCGCTATTCAAAATTGGAAACATCTTAGTGCTCCCATAGAAGTCTGAAGTTTTCTTGGATTGACTAGTTATTACTAGAAGTTCGTTAAAGATTTTTTGAAGATATCTAGTCACTTAACGAAGCTTACCAAGAAGCACGCAAAATTCAAGTGGACTCCCGAATGTGAGGAGGCTTTTCAGAAGCTGAAATTAAGATTAACAACTACTCCAGTGTTAACGATAATCGATGGCAATCAAGACTTGAAAGCCTGGACATATGCCTTTAGAGAAGGCCTTGGTGCAGTATTAATGCAAAGAGGTCAAGTGGTTGCTTATGCTAGCCATCAGCTGAAGCCACATGAGAAGAACTACGTTACTCATGAACTTGAGTTGTTAGCCATAGTATTTGCTTTAAAAATCTGGAGACACTATCTTCTGGGTGAGAAATTCGAACCGTTTACAGATCACCAGTCGCTAAAGTATCTGTTCACCCAGAAAGACTTGAATCTGAGGTAGCAACGTTGGCTAAAGTTCCTTGCAGCATACGATTTTGAGATTCTGTACACTCCAGGGAAAGCCAATGTCGTGGCCGATGCGCTAAGTCGGAAGAATGCAATAATCGCCAGCTTCATTATTACGACTTCTTTAATTGACAAAATATCTATCCTTCAGAAGAATGATAATTTTATTAAGGATATGATCAGAAGGATTCAGAAAGGCGAACCCTTGTGTTTTCAAATAGATAACGATGGGACCTTGAGATTGGGAGGAAGGATTTGTGTTCTCGACATCCCCGAGTTAAAAAGGGAAGTGTTAGACGAGTGTCACAAGTCCAAGCTGAGTATCCATCCAGGTGTAACCAAAATGTATAACGATCTCAAGCGAACATTCTGGTGGAAGGCTATGAAAAGGGACATTTCAATATATGTTAGCAGGTGCCCTACTTGCCAACTGGTCAAAAGCGACCAACAGAAACTGGCCGGATTGTTGCAACCGCTGGACATTCCAGGTTGGAAGTGGGAACATATTTCCATGGACTTCATAGATGGTTTGCCCAGAACCAGGAAAGGAAATGATAGTATATGGGTGATCGTAGATCGCTACACGAAGACCGCCCATTTTTATACCTGTCAAATCCAATAGAACTGCTCAGAGTCTGGCGCAGATATATTTGAAGGAAATTGTTAGGCTACATGGTGTGCCGATCAATATAGTTAGTGATAGAGATCCAATATTTACCAGCAAATTCTGGGAGGCATTTCAAGTAGAACTGGGAACGAAGCTGAACTTAAGAACTGCTTATCATCCTCAGACAGATGGTCAGACTGAGATGGTGAATCGTATACTAGAAGATTTATTGCGGGCTTGTGTTCCTGACTTTGGTGGATCATGGGAAGACCATTTGCATTTGGCTGAGTTCTCATATAACAACAGCTACCAAGCGAGCCTGACAATGTCACCATTCGAAGCATTGTATGGTAGGCCGTGCCGATCCCCTGCTTGTTGGGTCGAACCTAGTAATAGGTTTGTATTGGGACCTGATATGATCCATGAAGTTGCCGACAAAGTCGATTTCGTTAAGAAACGATTACTCGCCGCTCAAAGCCGACAGAAGATCTATGCTGATTTAAGAAGAAGGGATTTGGCTTTTTCTTTTGGTGATTATGTGTATCTAAGGGTTTCTCCGATGAGAGGAGTGATTCAATTTGGAAAAACTGGGAAGTTGGCACCGAGATTCATTGGACCATTCCCTATACTAGAACGGATTGGAACCCTCGCTTATAGAGTTCAATTACCTGATTGGTTGCCTGGAGTGCATGATGTATTTCACGTATCTCAACTTCGAAAGCATGTTCATGTTCCAGACTTGGTTGTGGAAGAAGCCGCATAACAGGATATAGAAATTACTCCAGAATTGGCTGTGAGAAGAGAGCCGCTAAAGATTATTGGCAAAGAAACCAAAGAGCTGAGGAACAAGAAGGTTCACTTAGTCAAAGTGCAATGGAGTGGGGATCCGCGAGATTGTACTTGGGAAACAGAGGAAAGCATTAAGAAAGCCTATCCTAAGTGCAGGGTGGATATCTCTGATTGACTCTGGTGCAATGTACATTTACCATACTTTGCATTACCATTTTGTTCCCTACTTCATTGTTATTTTCTTTTCATGGATGTAAACTTTTAATTCTATGGTCTGATTATTTTAAAAGAGTATATAAATTAATTAGTATATTTTTGAAAAGTTAAAAGCAAATTGATTGTTGCTTGTGTCGTGTGATTGTGGATTTGATTAATTAAATTATTAGAATGATAGTTAATTAAATCAAGTATTAAACTGATTTAAAAATAGATAGAAATATATACATGTGCATTATATAGTTTGAACAGGTAAAAGGATTAGCTGTTGAGTAAAGAAATTATTTGCGTGCCTGACAAATAGGTAAACCTTAATGAGTTGGATGCACAATTTTATTATTGTATCAACTCCTGTGAATGTCATTGGATGCGGAGTGCTGGTTGTTCTGTATGTAATAATAAATGTCGCCATAGGATAGTAACAATTAATTTTTAACTACACTACATGACATACTTCTTGAAGATAGGCATACTTCATCATATACCACATAACCATTTGGAGCTTGTGTGACGAGGTCGAAGATTTACCATACGAGCGAGAGGCTTGTATGGCGATGATTATATATTACAGGTTGAACTGATGACTGATATGGACCATATAAAATGTAACGGTAAATGGAAAGATTAATAAAAACCCCACACGGGTCTGGAGGTGACAATAAACACGTCTCTCCGGTCATTAAGGCACAAAAACCATTTATAGGGCGACGAGAATTTATTCTCTGGAATTATGATCTATACACACTCCCCTGCGGACACCAGAATATATCACTATAAATATGTACATGCTTATTAGGATTCATTGGGTACCTAACACGGCCCAATAAATTTCCAAACCCCTCCCCATATAAAGGAGGTTATGGCGAAATTTTTCGAAAATTTAGGGTGTTAGCCAATTTTTTGAAGAATTTGAAAATTCTCAGAAACTGAAAAGTTGGAGAATGGAAGCCAGATTGAAAATAGAGTTAGTTGATTAAATTACTTTAGATTTTGTTCCTTTTCAGGGATGAAAAGTTTTAAGTGGGGGAGATTGTAATAACCCGTAAAATCTGAAGCAATTTAAAATTTTTAAATTGGTTGTTTTAGTGGATTTTAAATATTTAAAATAAATATTTTAAATAATAACGACGAAAAGTAAGTTTCAATCAATGTTTGAAAATGAATATAATTATTGCTAATTATAAACAAAGCCTGAAATGGCGCGGTAGTTTCAAAATTTGAATTCAAACTTTGACTGACTGTACCGGGAGCAAAACAAAACGGATTTTAGTGAAACCAAAAATATTTAAATCTGTTAGTTAATATCTTTCTAATGAATCTGAAAAATCGAAGTTTTGTAGCGGGAAGAAAAAGTTATGGACAAATGAATTTTCAGAAAGGTCGCTATAGAGTTTATATAGCCCGTGAAAAAGGCCATTTTGCAAACGACCTCAGAATTTGACGAAACCACTTTTGTTGGATCTGGAATGTTAAATTATTGCTAGGTTTCAAATTTCATAATTTTTGAAGCTAGTATGTAAGCGTGGCAAAGGAAAATGTGTTTGGTCGATTTCTGTTAAATTGGATCAACCAGAAAAGGGACATTTTTCAAACGATCTCAGAATTTGACGAAACTAGTTTTGTTGGGACCGTATCGTCAAAACATAGCTAGATTTATTTTTTGGGAATTTTTAGAATCAATATGTGGCCCCAGCCAATTGAAATGTATGTTCAAAACAAATATTGAATGTTTTATATTTTAATTTGAAGAGAAACTAACTGAAACAGTCGAATGGGCTTTCGAAACATATCCCATTGTGTTCGAAATGGAGGTATTTGGCTAGGGACAACAGTCGTTGGGTTTGGATTGGAGTTCGTATGTGACAAGGGGTATTTTCGAATTTTAAATAAATTATAAATTAAAATAACCCCCCCAGCCAATCAGAACTCGACATGCTCACTTCTCTCACCCCGCTCATGTACAGATCGCGACGGCGGAAAGAGCACCAAACTTCCCGGCCAATTTCCGACCAAACCACGCATCGATAGCCTTCGACCCAGTTGAGGTTTTTGAAGTACACCTCCCCTGCTTCAAATCCATTGTTGTTGCACCCCCCTCATCAAATAAATCGCCTGGACCAACGCCTGGAAGCCGGCGACTTCAATTCACCGCCGCCATCTCCTGCCGCGATCGAAGTGGGCCCCACCACCGTGCGTCAGCGTGCCTCTCCGAGCTCTCTCACGTGGCGTCGGTCGATCGACGCAAAGCTTCGCGGATTGATCGAAAAATTCAACCCTAGTTTTGAATAAAACAGAAAAGGTACGGCTGTTATTATAATATTAAACTATTTAATAGCACTTTAAAGCGCTACGATTTTTGATTTCACGGTAAAAATCATATCTTTTTGCTATGTTGTCGAAATCCAGTGAAACAAGAGATAGTGGACTCGTGAGGACATCTTCTACATTCTAGAAGAGACCGCATATTTTTTTGAGCCTTCTGCTATTTTTGGTGGAGTGGAACCCAATGTGAGATTTCTGAATTATAAACGATATGGAAATGACGATGTATAAATTATATATTCGAAGTATGAGTTATATAAGCGTTGTACACCTCATGTATAAGCGTTGTATAAGTTGTATGTTCGATGTATAAGTTATATATGCATTGTAAAAATTATATACATGTTGAAATAGAAGTGAAATATACTTATATATATATATGCCCCTTGTCCACAAACCATGGACGATATTTATTGGTTGTGATTGGTGTGAAAATTGGTTGATAGCGAATGGTTGATTAGAATTGTTTGTGATTGAAATTGATCGATTGTGGTTGAAAAATACCCGTTTGTGGTTGAGAATTATTTGGTTGAAACCACATAGTATTAGTTTGTGGAAAAGAAAAAAAATAAACATGCCGCCTGCGTGCGAACTAGATGCATGAAATCCCCATTGTCAAAAGCTGCGAGGTTTTAAGGTAGAGCGAGGAGCCGTACTAGGGACGGTTCCGGTTTTAACTACCCTGGCGTTATGCTGCCGAAATTTTCAATAATATTCATGTCTTAGAATTATTTTCATGTGTTGAAACTATATTCATGTGTTGAATAGAAATTCATGTGTTGAACGACATTCATGTTTTGAAATAATTTGTTTTATAATAAAAATCATATTTTTATCATCTATATGAACTATATAAAATAGTCGTGTTTTGAAATAAATTGTTTTATAATAAAAATCATATTTTTATCCTCTATATGAACTATATAAAATAGTCGTGTTTTGAAATAAATTGTTTTATAATAAAAATCATATTTTTATCCTCAATATGAACTATATAAAATAGTCGTGTTTTGAAATAATTTGTTTTATAATAAAAATCATATTTTTATCATCTATATGAACTATATAAAATAGTCATATTTTGAAATAAATTGTTTTACAATAAAAATCACATTTTTATTATATACATGAAGTGTTAAAAATAGTGAAGTGTTGAAATAAATGTCTGTTGTATAAAAATATCATTTTTATCTAATGTATGAAAAGAATATGGTTTTGAAATCGAAGAATAGATTATATTTACATATATATATATATATATATATAATTAAAATAAATCGAATAGCGAAGTTGCATTTCGTGTTTTCAAACCGGGATTTCAAACGATTAGTGCGGGAGATCCGACCATCGGATTTTCCCGAAACCGAAACTGTTGGGTTCGCTTTGGAAATATCTTTCCGACGACACCAACTTTGTAAAGATCCAACGGTTAGATTGTCGGGAATGTTTAATTCAAATCTGAAGAAAAACAGCGCCAGAATCGATTATATATATATATAAACGTAATTAAATTAAATCGAATAACAACGCTGCAGTTCGTATTTTGAAATCGAAACTTCAAACGAGTGTACCAGGAGATCCGACCGTCGGATTTTCCCAAAATTAAAATCGTTGGATTAGTTTCGAAAAGATCTTTCTATTGATATATAATTTGTGAAGATCCAACGGTTAGAGTTTTAGATATGTGTAAATCAAATCTGAAGAAAACAAATAAAATCTAAAGAAAAACAGCGCCATGGCCGCGTTATGGCCTGAAGCGTCGTTTGAATGAATTAGCTATTTTTAAATAAATTAAAATAGCGATAAATCATTATAAAATATTATAAACGATATGGAATGGAAATAAACCGAATTTACCCGGTTTATTGGAATTTGATGGTTGAAGGTGTTTGACATGAAAATTATACTAAAGAATTTATCTTTGATAAAAATAGTTGGAACCTATCACTAAGAATGTGAAATTTTGTAAACTAACTGAAGGTTAGCTAAGTCGAATGGTTTCCTGGGTTAGTACTTGGGAAATCGTTCTCTTACTAATTTACGGTTAGTGACTGATGAATTAGAATGAGGCGTATGTTGTGTTTGTGTAGCACTTGCTTATTATATACGCGAGTTGCTCAGAAAAACCGGGTTTATCCCATTCTAAATAACTGAATCGACAATAAGAAGTTGATGATGAAGACGGTGGTTGAAGACTGGAGATCTTCACCTCGGTTGGATGGTAACTGATGTCTTGATTGGGAGGCATCCCGAAATATAGATAATAAGTGGTGATCGCCCAGACGTACGTGGAGATCGATGGGTATGCGAGGTATATAGTGCCTCCGGTTTCGTTCAGACCCAGAACGGACTTGTAAATGGACTGTGTGTCTGACATTGGATTTCATTCTGTGTGATTAATAGACGTCAGTTATAAGGTGTGAATTGCCTGTGTGGCATGCTAAGATGCAGTGATCAAGGCTTCTGTTGAAAAGCAAAGTCTTGTGGTTGATGATCAAAGCACGGCCTGTGTGGCATAGCTTTGTGTATAACATGAATTCGCGAGCCTCACACCCCGGTATGAACCAAAAACAGGAGAGGACCTCAGTGAGGACATGCGTTTCTTTCTAGCTAGAGGTGGTGTTAGTGCTTAAACTGGTTGGCATATATATTATTTTCACATGTGTGGTTGTTGCTATTGCGAGGCGCCTTGGATATATCAGTCGATCCAGGATCGATGGTGTCATTCGTTGGCTCATTTACACCCCAAAGGGCGGGGAAACGCAGTGTTCAGGCATTTTAATCCACATCGGCGGACCGGCCCTGTCGCTCAAAGGGCTTGACTGAGTACTTGCCTGAGACATGGGCTATATTGTCTCGAATTCGATAAGGACTATCTTTTGCCTTGGTTCATGACGGAAATCCAATTTCCAAATACGACATGTGCGGTTTTGATTGTATACCTATATATGGCGACATAGTGGTATGGGGCACTAATGTCGTCTATGATTGATACTTATGATTCAAAGTTGTTTTTGAAACATATAAACACTAGTAATAATATCAAATACTTTTGTTTTATTCGTATCAAGCATATTTTGGCCATTATAAGGTAAAAACTCTATCCTCCGGTTTGCGTTGCATTGTGTGATGGGAACTAAGTCTTATAATGACTTCATTTTTATAAAAAGCATTGCAATGTTTAAAAGATTTACGTGTTGTAAAGCACTGGCAATCCAATGGAGTAAACCCGTTCCGTGAAAGTGGCGTGGTCCTGTGATTAGCCATATTATAAAATGTGTTAAGTAGATTTCTCATACCAGTCCCATGACCGACTCGTAGTTTGTTTCACTTGCAAACTCGGGTGCCCCCTTTTCTACACGGGCAGCCTTGTATTCAGGTTTTAGCAGGATCTTTCTGGATACCTGGAGCTAAAGATGGATTCTACCTTTTATCTCTTTTTATGTTGTTCAACTCCTATTGTATATATTATATTTGTTTTCCGCTGTAGACATTTATGTATAGCTGAACTGTATTTGTACTAAGTATGATCCTGTATAATGTGTAACTTTGATGATTATGTTTATCCAGTGTATTCTATTGTACAATATTTGGTGTATTTATTTAATTCTGTTCTGTTATTATCTATTTATCTGTTATATTCCAAAGATTACGCTTGCCACCGTCAGTACGGGGTTTGGGGTCATCACAACGAGATTCAACATGGGGTGCGCAATCATGAAACTTGTGTTTACAATGAATTTATAGGTAACAATGGAGTAAAGCAGTAAAGTCCCTACTTGTACTATGAAGACTATTTAAGCGAATAATGAAAGGAAAACACATCTAAATTAGGCAAAAGTACAAACATGTCAAAAACTTGCAAGTAGATAAAATGAAGCAGGTTAGAAAACTAATTTAAGATGGGAAGAGTAAAGAATCATAAGCAATCTTTTCTCCTACCATAAGGTGGAAAGAAATTGGTACTGTTAAAGTGGAAACACCTTATTTAGACCCAATCCCCGGTGCAGAAGATATGGTTAGCTGCTGGTCTATGATACGTTGTGTCATGGCAGAGGAGTTTTTAGAGTTAGGGCAGTGGGGCAAATCGGACTGTGTGCTGCCGAATGGAAGGGGACAATGGGCCTTTGTAGGCATGGATGATTTTGAAGAGGAATCGATTTTGAAGATTGCGATTTGGGATTTTTCAGCAAAACCCTATTTTCTTGGATCGGCCAACATATAATACGCAAGAATCAATTTGATGCCATGATGACAAAGAAGGAAAACCACGCAACAATCTCACAATATACAAGATGATTCATTGAGGAAATCAATTTTTTGATTTGGTAAATTTTTTTCATTTCGGCCGAAGTGAGAAAGTAAAGAGGGAGAAGCAGAAAATAGAAATGAGGAGGAATAGGGAAAATCCCATGTTGTTTTGATACGACTCAGACCCCTATCAAATGAACTAATCCGAGACTTCGAAAATAACAGTTAGATTTTAAGCAGTGGGGAGGTGCAGATCAGTTGAGCAGTGGCAAATAAAAATTGATATGTCTTAAAGCCGTATCAAATTTGATACACCTTAAACTCGTATCAAATCTCCATGTAATGACCCGAAAATTTCCTGTAACATCACGCATTTTTATCGGTTTGTATTTGAATATTTAAATCAGTTCAAATATTGAATTCAGAATATAAGTGGATTTATATATTGATTAAAACGAAGTTGAATGTATAATAAAATATATAATCGAGCCCACAATATCACGACAATTCGAAATTTAACGTTTCGAACTTCAATTGAGTGTACATGATTCGTTATTAATCGGATTTCTTCGAAACGAGAAACGTTCAAATCTATTAAACTGTATTTCTCTAATGGAAGTGAAAAATCGAGATTTCGGATTATACATTGTAAGTTATGTCCAAATTAAATATTCAGAGAAACAACGGTATATTCGTTTGTGGCCATAATGGTTATTTAAATATATTTAAATATCGGTTTCAAATTTGGACAAGATTCTTTTGAGGCATAGCTATAATTTATTTTTTATAATTTTACTGCAATTTTTATTTCATACAATAAACAACTTTTTATTTGGAGTATTTTACATCCTATACCACCATTTTGGGGTTTCACAATATTAGTTAACCTACGATATTATTATATTTTTGGGATTGTGCCACCTCGCCGGACATAACTGTATTTTTATTTCTGTCCGAGGAGACTCGTACGCAAACTAAATTTTGAATAAATGGGTACAATAAACCTTAAGAAAAATATATTGTTCCTCATGCTTCATTGCCAAGCATGTATCGTTTCCCAGCCTCTACGTGCTGCTTCATTCAATACTGTAGATGGCCATACTTCTAAAAAGAAATTGTATAAACCTATATTTTAAATAATGAGCTAGTATGAATGGTCACCTCCCATTTATAATATCTGTACGTCTTTTAATTTCTTTGGCCACTAAGTTTTGGCTCGCCATCTCTTTTCAAATTACGAGAAATTAAAATACATCCTAGTCTACTTCTTATCTACCAATCCCTATATACCCTATTACGTGATAGCAAAGTAAAATCACGCCTATAAATATACAGTGTTCAATTTCCTCTTCTCTTTAAAGTAATAAACTAGATCTGAAATTATATTTCCAACACCGATATTCAATGGAACGAGATCCTGGTTCTTCGTTTCAGCAACAAGGGACTTCATTTTGGGGCGCGCAAAGCATGGTGTTGTATCATTCAAACTCTAAATGCCTATTGCCACGCTAAGGATTTGGTTTGAGGTTAGAATGGAAGAAGAATGCTATGGCGATGAGGGAGGATTGTCTGGTGAGGTCGGTCGTCGGCGTCAAGGAAAGGTGGACGTAGGAAGATGTGATGAGGTAACAAGGGGCGCTTATGGATTTAATGGTACTGTAGCGAGAAAAGTAGAAGTGTTGGGTCCTTTTTGTTAAGTAGGATATATTGTCTATTGCATGCATTTTGAATAAGAGGAGAAGGGGAGAATTGGATGACTTCGGTTGTTAGTAGTATGGAGGAATTAGCATGGAGTGAGGAGTGTTTACTATTAGAACTTGTTTGCAGACAGAAAAAGTAGGATGTGTGTGATAGTAAGGAGGTGATGTACGAGATGTGCAGTGCTAAGTGTGGAGAAAATGGAATGGGAGTTTCGTGATTTAGTTGGAAGGGGATGCGCAACGTAATACACTTGGGGGGGACACGTGTAGCAAACTAGGTCTTGTGATGGATGGAAGAAGAAAAATGTTGTATGTTTAGTCAACGGAAGGTGGTTTCACAACTGACATGCATAGTCGTGGAGGACTCTCAAGTTGGGAATGGTGTGTGATAGCGTGGAAGGGTGCGGAAGGTTAGACCATAACCAACAATTCGTTATGTTCACTTCTTCTCTTTCATCCAAACATGCCACAATGCACCCAGCAATACAAAACTAGCCACAACCAGCCATAAACCACTTAAAAAATATATATTATATAATACAAACAATATAAAACAACAAACACCCCTTCCATCCAATATTACCCCTTTTCACCGCAACAAATAGCGTTCGCATTCTTTTCTATTCTTAAAGGTTTATAACGGCAAAGTCTTTACCATTATAAATTTATAACGGCAAAGACTTTTCCATTATAAATTATAACGGCAAAAATTTTGCCGTTATAACCTACAACCTCTGTTCACTCAACCAGCCAAGAACCACGTCCAAACTGGCCACGGGTGACTAAACTAGCCATACCTGGTTGCTCCGTGGCTTGTTTAGCAACTGAACAAGCCATTATTGGTTGTGCTCTTATGGTGGTAGTTTCATGAAGGTTGGTGAAGGACACCGGTTAAATGAATGGGAGACTTTACGTGAAAAAGGTGATGCTGTCGATTCTTGGATGGTGGTTTGTTGAGGAAGCAGTTGAGTAATTTTTAACAAACACAATAGTAAATGAAATGTATTAGGCATCAGCACCATGGGAGACTTCATGAACAATTGGTATAAGAACGTTATGATCCACCATTTTTTTATTGCAAATTCCGGTTGGTTTCGAAATTTAGTGGAGGAGCTGTTAGATTCCTAATGGGATGAAGAAGCTACCCGAGTTTTTTTCCGAAAGATTAGAAATGGGTTTCGGAAGTTCTCCAAAACGAGGGAGAGGGAGGACAGTCAGGTTCAAACTCGATAAAAGAAGAAATCGTGAACTAGAAGCAGATTAACGCATCCTTTGGGATCATATGGTCACAATCTATATTTTAGATCTGGTCTGAAGAAATTGGGAGCTCGTCTGAATTTATGACATGATTGAATGTTAGGTTTAATCGACTGATGCAAATCGTTATTTAACGGTTAACGCGCGAAGGTGAGTAAATTCACTGACTCTGATCTATATCAAAATATTATAGTTATATTTTAATATTGGTTGAATGTTGTGTGATGGTCGTTTAGGTAGATTACAATTAAATTGGTTGAATAATATATATCGTTGCATATGCACACATCGTTGGTTGGATAATGATCCCACCGATTATAATATTCCCTAGTATGGAATTAGTGTTAATTGTGTTGACTAACATTTGTGGATGCAGGAAACCGGTTGGAGGAATCCAACCGGATTCCTCAATATTTGTATGTAGTGTTTGTTTTATATTATTCATATATGCACTGTTTGAACCCAAATGACATTGAAACCCCATGTGAATATTGATTATGAATTGAAATTCAACGTTATTTTGATTTAATCAATAAATGATATCGATTACGAAAGTGACAACAGTCGACCATAAACCCATCCATTTTGTTAAGAAGTTAAATGGGTCGTCAGGCAAATCAATGAAGATTGATTATAAAAATTATAGTTTTATAGTTAAAACGATGTTTAAACTTATAATAGAAGTTCTATTATAAACATTTTATAGTTCGTTTTATAAAGTAAATATAAACGATTGTTTGAATTTTAAATAAGGTCTATAAAGCTATAATTATCCTACGAGTTAATATTTTTGGATAATTATTTTTAAACAAACAATTTAGAAATAATTAGATTGATTATACTAATCTAATGGTACGTAATTAAAATCAGTTAACGAACTAACTGATGGTTTGAAGTAGATTTGAAAATTGATTTTCAATTAATCTAATGTTAATAACTTAGCGAGAAATTGATCAAAATTAATAAAAATTCTTATTAATTACTTTTCAATTAATGAAGTTTAAATGATTATTGAACTAAGCACAATTGGTTATTATTTATTTAAGCAACCAATCTGTTATGAAGTAAGCTGTTTATTTCAGTAATGATGAAGTTAATTGCTTTTAATTATTATAATAAAAGCAATTATTTCTTAAATGGAATTCATTTAAGATGGTATTAAGTTGGCAATGATTACTTGAGTTAAATAATTCGAATGAAAGAGAATTAATATAAGAGAAAGAGTGTTAGAATTTTCGGAAAGGAATTATAAATGGAGTTGGATAACGAGATTGAAGTGAAAGGTTAAAATATTTAATAAAAATAGCCATAAACATTAGAGATTTCAAAGTAAGTATATGCGTTATAAAACTATGTCGAAAAAGGAAATGAGAAATATAGTTTGATTAAGATTAGAAATAATAAGGGGTTAGAGTTACGAACTTATATCTGTTCTAAGATAAGAATGTTGTCGATTAAGGTCTTAGAGGTAAATAAAATACCCCAACTTGAACGGCTTCACTATTATCGAGGAATGGTATCAGTTTGTAACAAAAAGAGATGTCAATATTAGTTATAAAAGGGATATTGCAGCGTATAGTAAGTTTTTGAACTATAACGATAAAATTACGTTGTTGACTAGGCTTAAGCGTGACTGTTATGTCGAGATTAGTTATAAAGGGAATATCACAGCGCATTGCGAGTTTTGAACTGTAATGATAAATTAACGTTGTTGACCAAGCTTAAGCGTGATTTTTATATATAACACTATGAGGAATTGGAATTGTAATTTGATGATGTCGAATGTATTAAAGTAAACTATCTTTAGGAATTACAATCTGATAGGATAAGTTAATATTTAGTTTTGAACCAATAGATTAGAATAAGGATATGTAATCAATATTTAGTAACAAACTTGATATTGATTTAGCAAAAAGTCGACTTAGAAACAGAGTATTTAAAGTGGAATGGGAATATAAGATTATGAAAGAGTTCTCGACAAACAAGATAAGGGTATTTATTACTTGAATAAAGAATTATTTGATAAAGGGGTTCAGATTTCTTTAATAGGGATGATATTCACATTTAAAGTGAATAATGTTTTAAAAGTGAACGTTTGGCAGATTAAAATGTTTATAATGAAATGGGAAATATTTCTCCAATATAGATATGGTATATTATCTAAGTGTAGAAAATAAAGAATGTGAAAAGAATGGAAATATTTCGAACGTTAATAACGTATATTTTCTAGAACATGGGAGAATAAGAGTCTATAATAACTGGGAATGTTTTCCAAGAAATGTGAAAGGTTAAACGGGTTTTAGGAAAATATCTGGGAAGATATGGAAAATTGGGAAAGTAATGTTAAATAAAAGGGCCAGTGATTTGGTTGATGCTTAGTGTAAATTTAAATGGATGTTAGTTTTACTTCAATAGTTAAATAATCGACCATCGAAGTGTTTTGACCATCGTTGTCGATACGGAGAGACCGGTTGGATATATTATCCGAAAACCACTCTGTATAGGCATAGACGTTGCGAATTTGATTATGCTGAAGACAATTGAAGACGGAGTGAAATGCAAGGGTCGTTTTGTTCCAGAATGGTGTTTTCTGTTTGTCCAGTCCCAGGACAACTTGTATGGACGAGTGTCTGACAGAGTATACCTAACAAATCACGTATGATTGATCTCTTAAAGGTATTACGTCTGGTGGCGGAGGAATTCATTCCTCTTAGCTTTTTATACCCGTGATATTTTTGGAAATCGATTAGTGAATTGACGGGTTGACGATGTAGCATTCAAAGTGAATGGTGGACAGATGTTCTGAAAAGATAGACATAGCCTCAAGCCTCACAACATGGAACTGACAAAAATCGGGCATGCAGCATGGCTATGTGGGTCATTCCCATTAGGGTGTATTGTCACCATCTAGAGAAAATTCGTATTTGTTCTTCTTTCGTTTCTGTATCTTTGGATAACGGTTATGTGGGCCCAACCATAGGTGGCAATATATTCGATACACTCAAGAGAAATGAGTGGTCGGTCATGTGTGGGCCGGGTTGCAAGATGTTCTTGTTGAAACCTAGTGCATCCCCTCTAGAGTACACTGATCGGGAGGTAGTGCCATACCTTTTCATAGTTGGAATCCAATCTCCAATAAGCGCCCTGCGGTTTTTGATTTTATACTACGTATGTAGAGCATGAGATGCAAGCGTTCTGCTATTTGATTATTTATTTGATTAGACATTATTATAATTTCACTAGATTTTGATATCAAAAATGGTTTGGTATAGTAAGGTAAAAACCGTCCATGTTTATGTTTGGGCTGGTCTTAGTATTATGATTTTGTTTCAAAAGGATTTTCAAAGTTAAACGATATGGTTGGAATTTACTCACACCAGTCCCACGACTGACCCAGAGTTTATTTGTTTTTGTGTTTTCCCTAAACTCTTAGGTGCCCAAATTTGTACGGGCAGTCAAGTGTTTAGGCTTTGCAGATTCACTTGGTGGAGCTCAAAGCAGGAAGCTTCACCTTTTGTTATTAGAGATTATTTCCGCTGTGATGTATATGAGTTATATTCTGATATGGTATACATATACAAATTCAGATTTGTATTTCAAAGTGGTATATAATATATTTTATTCGTTCCGCTGTGAGATATTCAGCCGTGTTCTTCTTCTTCTATTCTATTAGTTCTGTCTTTTCTATCTCATCCTCTAATTTCTTTATATTAATGATCTAAACTTTCATTCGCTTTGTGTTGAATGTGTAGGATATTAGTCAGCTCAAATTGGTACGGATTTTCGGGTCATTACAGTTGGTATCAGAGCGAGGTTAAGTGATTACCTTGGCTCTGTGGCGTAACTCAATAGAGATGGAGTTAGTCATACTTTAGATTGAGTTGAGTGATATATATATATATATATATATGAGCACGTATTTGTAATTAATATAAAAACCATTTTATATCGTGTTGACTGGTCAATCGAGTGGTTTATGAATTTTGGTCGAAACAGTAATGCAAACTGTGCCGATAGGTATTTCTAAACTCTTGAACAGAGTAATTCAACACAGTATGTTTTGAAAAGAGGGTAAATAAAATAATCTTACCCAAAATATATTTTGATATAAAGAAAGCATATATATTGGAATTATCTAATATATATTGAATGTGTTAGTTGAAATTATAATCGAATTGGGTTATAATTGAATTGGTTATAAATAACCAATAGGAATTCACATAAGTATAATATGCAAAATCAAATGAACAAAATCTGAATTTAAAATCCAGAATTGAAATAAAACTCTAGAAACTGGGAAAGGTGTTGTAATTGAATTTGAATTAAATATATGGAATTTTCAGATCCTGGGTGAATTCAGAAATATTTTCCAAGCATTTGAAAAGGATATTTTGAATCATTTCAAAATAAAAGCTTTTGAACTAATATAGTATTGAACTCACTTCGATGGCTGGAAAATAATCCCGATAATGAACCGTGGCATTATCGGTGTTCATTTTCGAGTTTCTAAGTGACAGATTACTACCAAAGATTCTATTTCTGGATTATTTGAGAAATGAAGTTGTTTTGATTTCCGAAAAGAAGCATTTGATTTTTGAAAAGCAAAGCTGTTTAAACTCTCAGGATGATATTAATTTGAGATAAAAACCAGGAATCTGAATTCTGAAATTTAAAGTTAAATATTTTGAAATGATAATAAAAGTGAATAAATATGAACTTAACCTAAAACTAAGTTAAATAAAATTGAAGCTAATTAAGTGGAAATCGTATTGGAATAAAATTAAACTTAGTGAAGTAACTGAATTTGTGAAATAAGACATTGGAATTAAAAATAAAATGGTTATGAAAGTGGATTATTGAGGAAGAATTTGGAATTTAGAATGTAGCTAGAGTTGAAATGAAATTTGGCTTAGTAAAAGAAAAATATTGGTGTAAAGGGATTGATGGGAGATTAACCAAGGATGATTGGTTATATGCTGATGGAATATCAAATGGAAGAGTTAGAATTGGATGCCCAACCAAAAGGGTACGTGTTTATATTTTCTTCGATTATGACATTTTTATGAGTCTGTCTGGCAAGCCGTCTGGCTATTTGATTTTCTGTTGAATTGGAGAAGGCCTAAAGTGGCGAGTTGTAATAATACCGAATGAGCCATGCAGAGGAGATGCTGGCAAAGTTCTCTAAAAATTTAAGCTATTAGGAAATTTTCAGAATTTTCGAAGATATTCAGTAATAAAAAGGAACTAATATTTGGAATTAATCGGTTCAGTTGAAACTAAATTTCAGAAATTAAATAAAAGATTTTTACTCGGTTATAATAGAGATCATAACATTTTTCTACCTTAGTAATTTTGGGGATGAAATTCTTTTAAGTGGGAAGGAATGTAACGTCCCGCATTTTTATCGGTTTGTATTTGAATATTTAAATCAGTTTAAATATTGAATTCGGAATATAAGTGGATTTATATATTGATTAAAATGACGTTGAACGTATAAAAAAATATATAATCGAGCCCATAATATCACGATAGTTCGAAATTAACGTTCTGAACTTCAACTGAGTGTACATGATTCGTTACTAATCAGATTTCTTTGAAACGAGAAACGTTCAAATTTATTAAACTGTATTTCTCTAATGGAAGTGAAAAATCGATATTTCGGATTATATATTGCAAGTTATGTCTAAATTAAATATTCAGAAAAACAACGGTATATTCGTTTATGGCCAGAATGGTTATTTAAATATATTTAAATATCAGTTTCGAATTTGGACAAGATTCTTTTGAGGCGTAGCTATAATTTAATTTTTAGAATTTTACTGCAATTTTTATTTCGTAAAATAAGCAACTTTTTATTTGGAGAATTTTACATCCTATACCACCATTTTGGGGTTTAACTATATTAGTTAACCTACCGATATTATTATATTTTTGGGATCGTGCCACCTCACCGGACATAACTGTACTTTTATTTCTGTTCGGGGGGACTCGTATGCAAACTTAATTTTGAATAAATGGGTACACTAAACCTTAAGAAAAATATATCGTTCCTTATGCTTCATTTCCAAGCATGTATCATTTCCCGGCCTCTACGTACTGCTTCATTCAATGCTGTAGATGGCCATACTTCCAAAAAGAAATTGTACAAATCTATATTTTAAATAATAAACTAGTATGAATGGTCACCTCCCATTTATAATATCTGTACGTCCTTTAATTTCCTTGGCCACTAAGTTTTGGCTCACTATCTCTTTTCAAATCACGAAAAATGAAAATACATCCTAGTCTACTGCTCATCTACCAATCCCTATATACCCTATTACGTGATGGCAAAGTAAAATCACGCCTATAAATATACAGTGTTCGATTTCCTCTTCTCTTCAAAGTAATACAAAACTAGATCTGAAATTATATTTCCAACACCGATATTCAATGGAACGAGATCCTGGTTCTTCATTTCAGCAACAAGGGACTTCATTTTGGGGCGCGCAAATCATGGTGTTGTATCACTCAATCTCCAATTGCCTACTGCCACACTAAGGCTTTGGTTTGAGGCTAGAACACAAGAAGAATGCTATGGCGATGAGGGAGGATTGTCTGGTGAGGTCAGCTGTCGGCGTTAAGGAGAGGTGGCCGTAGGAAGATGTGATAAGGTAACAAGGGGCGCTTATGGCTTTAATGGTACTGTAGCTGGAAAAGTAGAAGTGTTGGGTCCTTTTTGTTAAGTAAGATATATTATCTGTTGCATACATTTTGAATAAGAGGAGAAGGGGAGAACTGGATGCCTTCGGTTGTCAGTAGCATGGAGGAAATAGCATGGAATGAGGACATGTGAGGAGTGTTTACTATTATAACTTGTTTGCAGATAGAAAAAAGAGGACATGTGTGATAGTAAGGAGGTGGTGTATGTGATGTGCAGTGTTAAGTGTGGAGAAAATGGCATAGGAGTTGCGTGATTTAGGTGGAAGGGGATGCGCAACGTAATACACTTGGGGGGGACACGTGTAGCAAACTGGGTCTTGTAATGGATGGAAGAAGAGAAATGTTGTATGTTTAGTCAATGGAAGGGGGTTTCACAACTGACATGCATAGTCGTGGAGGACTCTCAAGTTGGGAATGGTGTGTGATAGCGTGTACGGGTGCGAAAGGTTATGGTGGTAGTTTCATGAAGGTTGGTGAAGGACACCAGTTAAATGAAAGGGAGACTTTACATGAAAAATGTGATGCTATCGATTCTTGGATGGTGGTTCGTTGAGGAAGCAGTTGAGTAGTTTTAATAAACACAACAGTAAATGAAATGTATTTGGCGTCGGCACCGTGGGAGACTTCATGAACAGTTGGTATAAGAACGTTATGATCCACCATTTTATATTGCGAATTTCGGTTGGTTTCGAAATTTAGTGGAGGACCTGTTAGATTCCTAATGGGATGAAGAATCTACTCGTGTTTTTTTTCAAAAGATTAAAAATGGGTTTTGAAAGTTCTGCAAAATGATGAAAAGGGAGGACAGTCGGGTTCAAACCCGATAAAAGAAGAAAACGCGTGAACTAGAAGCAGATTAACGCATCCGTTGGGATCATATGTCGCAATCTATATTTTGGAACTGGTCTGAAGAAATTTGGAGCTCGTCTTAATTTATGATAGAATTGAACGTCAGGTATAATTGACTGACACAAATCATTATTTAACGGTTAACGCGCGAAGGTGAGTTAATTCACTAACTTTGATCTATACTAAAATATTATAATTATATTTTAATATTGATTGATTGTTGTGTGATGGTCGTTTAGGGTAGATTACAATTATATTGGTTGAATAATATATATCGTTGCATATGCACACATCATTGATTGGATACTGATCCCATCGATTACAATATTCCCTAGTATGGAATTAGTGTTAATTGTGTTGACTAACATTTGTGGATGCAGGAAACCGGTTGGAGGAATCCAACCGGATTCCTCAATATTTGTATGTAATGTTTGTTTTATATTATTCATATATGCACTGTTTGAACCCAAATGACATTGAAACCCCGTGTGAATATTGATTAAATGGAAATTAAACGTTATTTTGATTTAATCAATAAATGATATCGATTACAAAAGTGACAAACAGTCGACCATGAACCCATCCTTTTTGTTAAGAAGTTAAATGGGCCGTCAGGAAAATCAATGAAGTTTGATTATAAAAACTATATTTTCATAATTAAAACAATGTATAAACTTATAATAGAAGTTCTATTATAAACATTTTATAGTTCGTTTTATAAAGTGAATATAAACGATTGTTTGACTTTTAAATAAAGTTTATAAAGCTATAATTATCCTACGAGTTAATATTTTTGGATAATTATTTTTGAACAAACAATTTAGAAATAATTAGATTAATTATATTAATCTAATGGTAAGAAGTAATTAAAATCTGTTAACGAACTAACTGATGGTTTGAAGTTGATTTGAAAATTGATTATTTAATAAATTGATTTTCAATTAATCTAATGCTAATAACTTAGCGAGAAATTGATCAAAATTAATAAGATTTCTTATTAATTAATTTTCAATTAATGAAGTTTATATGATTATTGAGCTAAGCACAATTAGTTATTATTTATTTAAGCAGTCAATCTGTTATTAAGTAAACTGTTTATTTCAGTAATGATGAAGTTAATTACTATTTAATTAATATAATTAAAGCAATTATTTCTTAAATGGAATTCATTTAAGATGGTATTAAGTTGGCAATGAGATGTTTTACTTGAATTATATAATTCGAATGATAGAGAATTAACAGAAGATAAAGAGTGTTAGAATTTTGGGAAAGGAATTATAAATGGAGTTGGATAACGAGATTGAAGTGAAAGGTTAATATTTAATAAAAATAGCCATAAACAATGGGGATTTCAAAGTAAGTATATGCGTTATAAAACTATATTGAAAAAGGAAACGAGAAATACAGTTTGATTAAGATTAGAAATAATAATGGGTTAGAGTTACGGACTTTGATCTATTCTAAGATAAGAATGTTGTCGATCAAGTCTGAGAGCTAAATAAAATACCCCAACTTGAACGGCTTCACTATTATCGAGGAATGGTATTAGTTTGTAACGAAAAGAGATGTCAAGATTAGTTATAAAAGGGATATTGCAGCGTATAGTAAGTCTTTGAACTATAACGAGAAAGTAACGTTGTTGACTAGGTTTAAGCATGACTGTTATGTCGAGATTAGTTATAAAGGGAATATCGCAGCGCATTGTGAGTTTTGAATAACGATAAATTAACGTTGTTGACCAAGCTTAAGCGTGATTTTTATATATAACACTATTGGGAATTGGAACTATAATCTGATGATGTCGAATATATTAAAGTAAACTATCTTTAGGAATAATAATCTGACAGGATAAGTTAATATTTAGTTTTGAACCAATGATTAGAATAAGGATATGTAATCAATATTTAGTTATAAACCTGATATTGATTTAGCAAAAAGTCGACTTAGAAATAGAGTTTTTTAATTGGAATGGGAATACAAGATTATGAAAGAGTTTTCGATAAACAAACAAGGGTATTTATTACTTGAATAAGGAGTTATTTGATAAAGGGGTTTAGATTTCTTTAATAGGGATGATATTCACATTTAAAGTGAATAATGTTTTAAAAGTGAACGATTGGCAGATTAAAATGTTTATAATGAAATGGGAAATATTTCTCCAATATACATAGGGTATATTATCCAAGTGTAGAAAATAAAGAATGTGAAAAGAATGGAAATATTTCAAACGTTAATAACGTATATTTTCTAGAACATGGGAGAATAAGAGTCTATAATAACTGGGAATGTTTTCCAAGAAATGTGAAAGGTTAAATGGGTTTTGGGAAAATATCTGGGAAGATATGAAAAATTAGGAAAGTAATGTTAAATAAAAGGGCCAGTGATTTGGTTGATGCTTAGTGTAAATTTAAATGGATGTTTGTTTAACTTCTTTAGTTAAATAACCGACCATCGAAATGATTTGACCATCGTTGTCGACACGGAGAGAACGGTTGGGTATATTATCTGAAAACCACTCTGTATAGGCATAGGCGCTGCGAATTTGATTATCCTAAAGACAACTGAAGACCGAGTGAAATGCAAGGGTCGTTCTGTTCCAGAATGGTTTTTTCTATTTGTCCAGTCCCAGGACAACTTGTATGGACGAGTATCTGACAGAGTATACCTAACAAATCACGTACGATTGATCTCTTAAAGGTATTACGTCTGGTCTCTTAGCTTTTTATACCCGTGATATTTTTGGAAATCGATTAGTGAATTGACGGGTTTGACGATGTGGCATTCAAAGTGAATGGTGGACATATGTTATGAAAAGATAGACATAGCCTCAAGCCTCACAACCAGGAAATGACAAAAATCGGGCAGGCAGCATGGCTATGTGGGTCATTCCCATTAGGGTGTATTGTCACCATCTACAGAAAATTCGTATTTGTTCTTCTTTCGTTTCTGTATCTTCGGATAACAGTTATGTGGGCCCAATCGTAGGTGGCAATATATTCGATACACTCAAGAGAAATGAGTAGTCGGTCATGTGTGGGCCGGGGTGCAAGATGTTCTTGTTGAAACCCAGTGCATCCCCTCTAGAGTACACTGATCGGGAGGTGGTCCCATACCTTGTCATAGTCGGAATCCAATCACCAATAAGCGCCCTGCGGTTTTTGATTTTATACTACGTATGTGGAGCGTGAGATGAAAGCGTTCTTCTATTTGATTATTTATTTTATTAGACATTATTATAATATCACTGGATTTTGATATCAAAAATGGTTTGGTTATAGTAAGGTATAAACCGTCCATTTTATGTGTGGGCTGGTCTTATTATTATCTTTTTGTTTCAAAAGGATTTTCAAAGTTAAACTATATGGTTGGAATTTACTCACATCAGTCCCACGACTGACCCAGAGTTTATTTTGTTTGTGTTTTCCCTAAACTCTAGGGTGCCCAAATTTGTACGGGCAGTCAAGTGTTCAGGCTTTGTAGATTCACTTGGAGGAGCTCAAAGCAGGAAGCTTCACCGCTAGTTATTAGAGATTATTTCCGCTGTGATGCATATGAGTTTATATTCTGATATGGTATGTATATACAAATTCAGATTTGTATTTTAAAGTGGTATAAAATATATTTTATTCGTTCCGCTGTGAGATTCGTGTTTACTCTGATTGTGTTCAACTGTGTTCTTCTTCTTCTTCTATTTTATTAGTTCTATCTTTTCTATCTCCTCCTCTGATTTCTTTCTATTAATGATCTGTACTTTCGTGCACTTTGAGTTGAATGTGTAGGATATTAGTCAGCTCAAATCGGTACGAATTTTCGGGTCATTACATTCCCCTTGCAAGAAATCGCAGGATACACTAACTTTGGACATACAACACATCAGAACAAATAACAGAAGACTTTTGTAAACACTATAATAATGTTACATCAGAGTACAAAATGTCAGAGTACATCGAATGAATAATAATACAGCGGAAGATTAATTTACAAAAAACTTAACACAATGCAGCGGAAGACTATCATTGCTCTGGCCATAGTTTAAGCTTTGATAAAGAATCCTGCCTAATAAATAGATATCTGCAAAACAATCCACTCGACTACCCGTGTGGAAAAGAGGGCACCCGAATTTGCAAAGTGGAACAAACTACGAGTCAGTTATGGGACTAATATGAGAAATCTTACTTAACCTATTTAATAAAAAGCCGATCACAGGACCACGCCGCTAATGCGGAACGGGTTTGCTCCATTGGATTGCCAGTGCATAAATAAAGTAAATCATTAAACAACACAATATTTTTTAGAAAAATTAAACCATTATAAGACTCAAGTCCCATCACACAATGCAACGTAAAACGAAGGATAGAGTTTTACCCTATAATGGTCAAAAATGCTTGATATGATAAAAGGGATTTGATATTATTATTAGTGTATATATGTTTCAAAAACATTTCAATCATAATGTATCAATCATAGATGGGATAGCTATCATATACTATGTCGCCAGAATAGTTATACAATCAGAACCGTATGGTGTCGTATTGGAAGTTAGATTTCCATCATGAACCAAGGCAAGGGATCATCCTTACCGAATTCGAGACTCTCTAGCCCGAGCCTTAAGATCAGAGCTCGAGTGACCCTTGGATCTTCAGGGCCGGTCCACAAACTCTTCGGTGGATTGGTTATGCCTGAACAATACGTTTTCCATCCCTATGGGGGCGTAAATAAAGAGCCAATAGGGACTCAAATCCTATGCGCCTCATTCCATCATCCACATAAGTAAAATGTCTGGGCTCCATACCATGACACAACTCCTAGCTAGAAAGAAATGTATGTCCTCCCTGTAGTCCTCCCCCGTTTCTGGTTTATACCGGGGTGTGATGCTCGCAAAGTATCGCTATACACAAAGCTATGCTAACTAAAGCCACGCTTTGATCATCAAACACAACACTCTGCTTTTCAACAAAAGCCTTGATCATTTGCGTCTTAGCATGCCACATTGTCAATCTATACCATATCATTGATATCTGCCAATATATAACCTCTAAGCTCGTACGTCTCAGAGAAAGGTATTAAGCAACAGAATAAATTCTCCGCCACCAAACAGATATATATTTGGCAGAGATCAACGAATACAGCATAAAGGAATACAACGTCAGACATACCATCCATTTACAAGTCCGTTCTGGGTCTGAACAAAACCGGAGACGCCTTATTCCTCGTCCCACATGTCCAATACAGGAGAAAGGTTCTCACATATCCATCGATCTCCAAGTACGTCTAGACGATCACTACTTATTACCTTGTCTTGGGATGCCTCCCAATCAGGACATCAGTAATCGTCCAAACGATGTGAAGATCTCCAGTCTTCAACCACCGTCTTCATCTTCGACCTTTAATTGTCGTAGTAATTATTCAGAATGGGTTGAACGCGGTCTTTTCGAATAACTCGTTTATTTTATAATCAATAATTAAGTGCTACAGAAACACATCATACGCCTCATTCCAATTCAGAATATTCTTTTAAATAAATATTCACATTTTTAGGGAAATGTTACCATTAATTTTATCAAAGATAAATTCCATTAAATTTATTCTTTAATCTTCCTTTTTAAAGATTCATTAAAACTCCAATTTGGTTTTAATATCAAAAAGCATTACTTTATGATTATTCAACTTTAAGAAATCAATCTTGTTTTTAACTGGGTTAAAGAACCAATGTCATTTAAAACACAGTTCATGATAAACCCAAAATCATCTTCCATTAAATATGGAATTTTCACAGAAATCAAATCAATATATAATCGGTATAAATTTCTGTATCAGACTAATAATATAAATGGAATAACGACAAAGCCTTTAAATTTCATATATAATAACGGTCTTCTTTTATAGAAGCGCATCTCGATTATTATTAAATCGAATTCCATTCAATTCCAATTTCTTTTGATAAATTGGAAAACTTTACTTTGGAAATTTTCCATTAAATCTTAATAAAAAGATATATAAATTTCAAATCATATCTTCACTGTTAATTGGGTTAAAGAACGAATGTCGCTAAAAACACTGTTCACAATAAACCCAATTCACATTTCATTTTATTCCAATTACAAAATATAATTGGAAACTCTGATAATCTTAATTAAAGATTTATTCTTTTCTCGACTGGGTTTGAGAACAGTGTTATTGAAGGCGCCATTCACGACAAACCCAAAAATCCAGTTTATTTTATTTAATTCCAATTAAATATTAATTAATTGGGAAACTTCGTTAAATATTAATTTAATGATTTATTCTAGTTAATAACTAGTTCATTTCGATAAAAATGTATTTTATCTCTTTAAATATGGAATTTTCATCCAAAATCTTTCCAAATCACTTACTATGATTTTACATAATTTTTTTCATATTTTTAATAATTTTATTATGGTCCGTACAGTCGGTTTCCAATCACGACCACTGAACTGCATCCATAGCGATCTTTTTCAAATTTGATTTGGATATAATTCCAAATCCAACCGTTAGATTTCAAATCTCTTTTATTCCCTGGAAAGGTCTTTTCGATACGAACCAACGGCTCCGGTTTTAGGAGAATCCGACGGTCGGATCTCCCATTAAAGCAATTCGAAGTTAATGATCGAAATTCGCGAACGGTCGCTGCGCAGCGAGTTCTATTCAGGTCATATATAATATTATATATATATATATATATTGTCGATTTCCATTTAAATCGTATTTTACAAATCATTTATAAATTTATTTAAAAACGATTTCAACTTCATTTCAATTTTAAATCAAAATGGAATATTTTATATCTTTATCATATTAAAATATTAATATTTTCAAATATTAGATTTTCAAATCACTTCTTTTTTATATTCATTTTAAAATAAATAAAATCGATCGATAAACCCTTTTGGGTTAAAAATGATGTTTCTATACTTAACTCGGCTTCATATTTTTATATTTTTGTGTTCATCCAAAAATGGACGCAAAAATCATAATTTTATTCCACATTGAATTTTATTTTAAAATAGCCTTATTTTTAAAAGATTCTTTATTTTTGAATATTAATTATGTAAAAATGTTCTTTACTTTAAAATATTCTTTATATAAAAATGTTCTTTCCTTTAAAATATTCTTTATATAAAAATGTTCTAAATCGGAATGCGACTCAATCAATTACCATATAATTTCAATTTTATGGATTATATACATCGCATGTATATAACAATAACGATACTTAATCATGAAACAATCCATTCACATCCAAAGGGAAAATTTACAACTGTGTGAGCATTAAAATAAATAAATAACGCTCATCACATACTGTCAATCCATCGATTGACATATAACTTAATATTAGGACCAGTGTATAACAAATATCATCCCAATACCCGTGTGGGGTTTTCAAACAACAACAATTCATTTAGATAAATCATTGGTTAATAAATCTAACCAATTATAATTCGGTTTGAATTATTTTCTATATAACAAATTTTCACTGTTTAAATTATAAATGGATATTTATAATTTAATTTCAACTACCATATTAATATTAACATTATTATGATAATGTTTTTATCTAGCACAAATCATATTTTTAACATACGACCAATTTTCTAATATTGCTAACATAACAATGATAATGTTTTAATCTTTAACATATTTTTGTATTTTTAAATAATGATCATTTTAATCATTTCTACATACACTATAAAAATGTAAGTTTTATCATTGACATATTTTCATTTCAACATAACATTCCCTAACAAAATGACATTTTCATTTTAACATGACATTATTCTAAATAAATGACATTTTTAATTCACATGACATTATTTTAAATAAAGGACATTTTTAATTCACATGACATCATTCTAAATAAATGACATTTTTAATTCACATGACATCATTCTAAATAAATGACATTATTAATTCACATGACATCATTCTAAATAAATGACATTTTTAATTCACATGACATCATTCTAAATAAATGACATTTTTAATTCACATGTCATTATTCTAAATAAATGAAATTCACATGACATCATTCTAAATAAATGACATTTTTAATTCACATGACATCATTCTAAATAAATGACATTTTTAATTCACATGTCATTATTCTAAATAAATGACATTTTTAATTCACATGACATTATTCTAAATAAATGACATTTTTAATTCACATGACATTATTCTAAATAAATGACATTTTTAATTCACATCAAATTATTCTAAAGAAATGACATTTTTGATTCACATGAATTATTCCAAATAAATGACATTTTTATTTTAACATAACATTATCTAACAAAATGTTATTTTTATTTCACATAACATGATTCTAACAAAATGATATTTTAATTTCACATGACACTTGCGCCCCTCCTCCTCTAGCAATTCGCGACAAACCGCCGCCCCTTTGGGGTTAAAAATCAAACTGGACACTTCGTGAATCTCGATCCCGTCCATATGTTTTGGTAGATCTCATCTAGGATTTGATTTTTATTTAAGAGGTGGAGATCGATTCGAATCGGATTAAGAAATTTTAGAGATCAAAATTCTGACATTTCTGGACGTTGGGTCAAAGAGGGCGACGACATACGATTAGTATAGGGCTAGGGTTTTTGAGAAATACGGTGTATATTTAGGGGTATTTATAATAATTAATAATATTATTATTTAATTCAATAAATCCCAATTTCACTTGTTTATCCATTCAGACTCCAAATCAAACCCAACGAATGTCACCCCTAGCTAAATACCCCCGTTCCGGATAAAATGGAATATGTTTCGTAACCCAGTTCGGCTGTTATGATCAGTTCTCAAAATTAAAATATAAATTACTTAATTATTTAATTTGATCGTACATTTAAATTTACCGGGGCCACATACGGACTCCAAAAATTCCCAAAAAAATCTAGCTATGTTTTGATGATACGATCCTAAAAAATTAATTTCATCGAATTTGGAAACTTTTTGAAAAATGGCCATTTTCTGGTCGATACAATTTGACTGAAATTGATAAAAAAAACGTTTTCCTTTTCCACGCTCACATATTAACTCCAAAAATTATGAAAATTGGAATCTAGCAATAATTTGACATTCCGGATCCTAGCAAAGTGGTTTCGTCGAAAATGGAGGTCGTTTGCAAAATGGCTATTTATAAGGGTTATATATTATATTAAATTCCCTAGCGACTATTCTGAATATTTAACTGGCCATAGCTTTTTATTCCCGCTATGAAATTTCAATTTTTCAGATTCGTTGGAAAGGTATTTTTAAACAGATTTAAATATTTTTGATTTTTTTTGAAATCCGATTTATTTTGAGTTATGTACAATCAGTCAAAATTCAAATTCAAATTTTCAAACTGCCACGCTATTTCAAACTCCTTTTATATTAAATTAATTTTTTTCGTTCTAACTTCGATTTAAATAAATTTTTAGTCGTTATTATTTAAAATAAATTATTTTAAATATTAAAAATCCATTAAAATAAATTTTTTCAAATTGGTTCAAAAATTTCGGGTTGTTACAATCTCGCCCACTTAAAATCTTTTCGTCCTCGAAAAGGAACGTAGTTGAAAGTTGTTTAACTAACCAACTCAACTTTCATTCATTTATTGGTTTCAATAATTTTATTAGTTGAACTAATAATTACGCAACACAATCATCAATCAATTAGTTGATTAGCTTTTCAAATATATGTAACTTTTATACATTTAAAAATCATATTTTCTAAGATTGAATTATATATATAATCACAAATACGTTAATTATAAACTTATCACTCTCAACTCATTCTAGGGCATTCCTAACCCCATCTCTAACGAGTTTTCTCATTCTAGGATACTACTGATCCAATCTCTAATGAGTATTCTTTTATAGAATATGACTATTCCTACCTCTGATGAGTCTTTTGTTCAGTTCTAACGAGTTGTACCCTAAAGATTTGAGTTAACCATAGCTCTGATACCACATGTAATGACACGAAAATTCTCCTCGTGGGAAATCGCCGGATACACTAATTTTGGGCATACAACACATCAGAACAAATAATAGAAGACTTTTATAAACATTATAATAATGTTACATCAGAGTACATCGAATAAATAATAATACAGCGGAAGATTAATTTACAATAAACTTAACACAATGCAGTGGAAGATTATCATTGCTCTGGCCACAGCATAAAGCTTCGATCCAGAATCCTGCCTAACAAATAGATATCTGTAAAACAAGCCACTCGACTGCCTATGTGGAAAAGAGGGCACCTGAGTTTGCAAAGTGAAAGAAACTATGAGCCAGTCATGAGACTGGTATGAGAAATCTTATTTAACCTATTTAATAAAAAGGCCAATCACAGGACCACGCCGCTAATGCGGAATGGGTTTGCTCCATTGGATTGCCAGTGCATAAATAAAGTAAATTGTTAAACAACGCAATGCTTTTTAGAAAAATGAAACCATTATAAGACTCAAGTCCCATCACACAATGCAACGTAAACCGAAGGATAGAGTTTTACCCTATAATGGTAAAAAATGCTTGATACGATAAAACGGATTTGATATTATTATTAGTGTATATATGTTTCAAAAACATTTCAGTCATAATCTATCAATCATAGACGGCATAGCTACCATATACTATGTCGCCATACTAGTTATACAATCAAAACTGTATGGTTTCATATTGGAATTTGGATTTCCATCATGAACCAAGGCAAGAGATTGTCCTTACCGAATTCGAGACTCTCTAGCTCGAGCCTTAGGATCAGAGCTCGAGTGACCCTTGGATCTTCAAGGCCGATCCATAAATACTTTAGTGGATTGGTTATGCCTGAAAAATACGTTTCCTCGCCTTATAGGGCATAAATAAAGGGCCACCAGGTACTCAAATCCGAGGCGCCTCATTCCAAAATCCACATAAGTAAAATTTCTGGGCTCCATACCATGACACCACTCCTAGCTAGAAAGAAACGTATGTCCTCCCTGCAGTCCTCTCCCGTTTCTGGTTCATACCGGGGTGTGAGGCTTGCGAAGTATCGTTATACACAAAGCTATGCTAACTAAAGCTGCACTTTGATCATCAAACACAACATTCTGCTTTTCAACAAAAGCCTTGATCATTTGCATCTTAACATGCCACATTGTCAATCCATACCATATCATTGATTTATGCCGATATATAAACTCTAAGCTTGTACGTCTCAGAGAAGGGTGTTAAGCAAGAGAATAAATTCTCCGCCACCAAACAGATATATATTTAGCAGAGATCAACGAATACAGCATAAAGGAATACAGCGTCAGACATACCATCCATTTACAAGTCCGTTCTAGGTCTGAACGAAACTGGAGACACCTTATTCCTCGTCCCATATGTCCAATACAGGAGAGAGGTTCTCGCATATCCATCGATCTCCTTGTACGTCTGGACGAACACCACTTATTACCTTGTCTTGGGATGCCTCGCAATCAAGACACCAGTAATCATCCAAACAATGTGAAGATCTCCGGTCTTCAACCACCATCTTCATCTTCGACCTTTAATCATTGTAGTAATTGTTCAAAATGGGTTGAACTTGGTCTTTCCGAATAACTCGCGTATTTTATAATCAATAATTAAGTGCTATAGAAACATACCATACGCCTCATTGCAATTCAGAATATTCTTTTAAATAAATATTCACATTTTTAGGGAAAGGTTCCCATTAATTTTATCAAAGATAAATTCTACTAAATTTATTCTTTAATCTTCCTTTTTAAAGATTCATTAAAACTCCAATTTGGTTTTAATATCAAAAATCAATACTTTATGATTATTCAACTTTAAGAAATCAATCTTTTCTTTAACTGGGTTAAAGAACCAATGTCATTTAAAACACAGCTCACGATAAACCCAAAATCGTCTTCTATTAAATATGGAATTTTCACAGAAATCAAATCAGTATTTAATCAATATGGATTTCCGTATCAGACTAATAATATAAATGGAATAATGGCAAAGCCTTTTAAATTCCATATATAATAACGGTCTTCTTTTACAGAAGCTCATCTCGATTATTATTAAATGAATTCCATTCAATTCCAATTTCTTCTGTTAAATTGGAAAACTTTACTTTGGAAAATTTCCATTAAATCTTAATCAAAATATTTATAAATTTCAAAACATATCTTCACTGTTAATTGGGTTAAAGAATGAATGTCGTTAAAAACACAGTTCACAATAAACCCAATTCACATTTCATTTTATTCTAATTACTAAATATAATTGGAAACTCTAATAATCTTAATTAATAGATTTATTCTTTTTCTCGACTGGTTTTAAGAACAGTGCTATTGAAGACACCAATCACGACAAACCCAAAAATCCAATTTATTTTATTTAATTCCAATCAAATATTAATTAATTGGGAAATCATTAAATCTTAATTTAATGATTTATTCTAGTTAATAACTAGTTCATTTCGATAAAAATGTATTTTTATCTTTTCAAATATGGAATTTTCATCCCAAATCTTTCCAAATCACTTATTATGATTTTACATAATTTTTTCATATTTTTAATAATTTTATTAAGGCCCGTACAGTCGGTTTCCAATAACGGCCACCGAACTGCATCCATAGCGACCTTTTTCAAATTCGATTTGGACATAATTCCACATCCAACTGTTATATTTCAAATCTCTTATATTAATTGGAAAGTTCTTTTCGATACGAACCTAACGATTCTGGTTTTAGTAGAATCCAACGGTCGGATCTCCTGTTACAGCAATTTGAAGTTAATGTTCGAAATTCGCGAACGGTTGGTGCGTGATGCGTTCTATTCAAGCATATATATATATATATATATTTCATCGATTTCCATTTAAATCTTATTTTATAAATCATTTATAAATTTATTTAAAAACGATTCCAGCTTTATTTCAATTTTAAATCAAAATTGAATATTTTATATCTTTATCATATTAATATATTAATATTTTCAAAATATTATATTTTGAAATTACTTCTTTTTGATATTCATTTTAAAATAAATAAAATCGATTGATAAACCCGTTTGGGTTAAAATTGACATTTCTATACTTTACTCGGCTTCGTATTTTTATATTTTTATGTCCATCCAAAAATGGACATACAAGTCATAATCTTATTCTACATTGAATTTGATTTTAAAATATTCGTTATTTTAAAATAGTCTTTATTTTAAAAGATTCATTATTTTTGAATATTCTTTATGTAAAAATGTTCTTTACTTTAAAACATTCTTTAAATAAAAATGTTCTTTACTTTAAAATATTCTTTATATAAAAATGTTCTAAATCGGAATGCGACTCAATCAATTACCATATAATTTCAATTATATGGATTTCATACATCGCATGTATATAACAATAATGATACATAATCATGAAGCAATCCATTCACATCCAAAGGGAAATTTTACAACTGTGTGAGCATTAAAATAAATAAATAACGCTCATCACAAACTGTCAATCCATCGATTGACATATAACTTAATATTAGGACTAGTGTATAACAAATATCATCCCAATACCTGTGTGGGGTTTTCAAACAACAACAATTCATTTAGATAAATCATTGGTTAATAAATCTAACCAATTATAATTCGGTTTGAATTATTTTCTATATAACAAATTTTCACTGTTTAAATTATAAATGGATATTTATAATTTAATTTCAACTGCCATATGAATATTAACATTATTATGATAATGTTTTAATCTTGCACAAATCATATTTTTAATGTACGACCAATTTTCTAGTATTGCTAACATAACAATGATAATGTTTTAATCTTTAACATATTTTTGTATTTCTAACTAATGATAATTTTAATCATTTCTACATGCACTATAAAAACGTAAATTTTATCATTGACATATTTTTATTTCAATATAACATTCCCTAACAAAATGACATTTTTATTTTAACATGACATTATTCTAAATAAATGTCATTTTTAATTCATATGACATTATTCTAAATATATGACATTTTTAATTCACATGACACCATTCTAAATAAATGAAATTTTTAATTCACATGACATGATTCTAAATAAATGACATTTTTAATTCACATGACATTATTCTATATTAAATGACATTTTTAATTTGCATGAAATTATTCTAAATAAATGACATTTTTAATTCACATGACATTATTCCAAAATAAATGACATTTTTAATTCACATGACATTATTCTAAATAAATGACATTTTAATTTCACATGACATTTTTTATTTTAACATAACATTATCTAACAAAATGTTATTTTTATTTCACATAACATGATTCTAACAAAATGATATTTTTATTTCACATAACATGATTCTAACAAAATGATATTTTTAATTCACATGACACTCGCGCCCCTCCTCCACCTGCAATTCGCAACCAACCACTGACCCTTTTGGGCTAAAAATCGAACTGGATACTTCATGAATCCCGATCTCATCCGTATGTTTTGGTAGATCTCAACTAGGACTTTGATTTTTATTTAAGAGGTGGAGGTTGATTCGAATTGGATTAAGAAATTTTAGAGATCAAAATTCTGACATTTCTGAATATTGAATCAAAGAGGGTGGCGACATACGATTAGTATAGGGCTAGGGTTTTTGAGAAATACTGTGTATATTTAGGGTATTTATAATATTTAATATTATTATTATTTAATTCAATAAATCCAAATTTCACTTGTTTCTCCATTCGGGCTCCAAATCAAACCCAACAACTGTCGCCCTAGCTAAATACCACTATTCCGAATAAAATGGAATATGTTCGTAACCCAATTTGGCTGTTACGATCAGTTTTTCTCAAAATTAAAATATAAATCACTTAATTATTTAATTTGTTTGTACATTTAAATTTACTGGGGCCACATACAGACTCCAAAAATTCCCAAAAAATAAATCTAGCTTTGTTTTGATGATACGGTCCTAACAAAATTAATTTCGTCGAATTTGGAGACCGTTTGAAAAATGGCCATTTTCTGGTCGATCCAATCTGACTGAAACTGACAAAACACGTTTTTCTTTGCCACGCTCACATATTAATTCCAAAAATTATGAAAATCGGAGTCTAGTAATAATTTGACATTCTGGATCCAACCAAAGTGGTTACGTCGAAAACAGAGGTTGTTTGCAAAATGGCTATTTATAAGGGCTATATATTATATTAAATTCCATAGCGACTATTCTGAATATTTAACTGGCCATAACTTTTTATTCCCACATTGAAATTTCAATTTTTCATATTCATTGGAAAGATACTTTTAAACAAATTTAAATATTTTTAGTTTTACTGAAATCTGATTTATTTGGATCGTGTACATTCAGTCAAATTTCAAATTTTCAAACTACCGTGCAATTTCAAACTCCTTTTATCATTAAATTAATTTTTTTCGTTCTAACTTCGGTTTAAATAATTTTTTAGTTGTTATTGTTTAAAATAAATTATTTTAAATATTAAAAATCCATTAAAATTTCTAAAATAATTTTTTTTAAATTGGTTCCAAAATTCCGGGTTGTTACACTCTACATCCTGGTGTGCCAAATTTGCTCTTTTGGTGTAGTGTGAGATTGAGAATCCCGCCACAACCTAACAGGATACTTAAATTTGTCAAACATAATCCATGCTCGGAAAGTCCTTCCTTATTCAATTCAAAATACAAAACCAAAGCAAATCCTGATTGGTTTATCATCAAGTCCAGTGCACGCTTTGGGGCTAAATCCTAACCTTGTACGTGTGTACTTAGATTTAGCCAAAAGAAAAACCTAAAGAAAGAAGAAACATATCTTAAATCATAAGAAATGTAGAAAATGCGAAGTGATCTAATCCAGATCAGTTGATGATGAGCCTACGAGAGCTTGTCCCAGGATCATTCCTTCTCCGGGAAGCAGGTGGTGGTAGCGCGGATGCAGTTGTTGGTTGTTTCGCATACTCGGACAGCTCTCCACATCTAACCCGTTCCTCAATCAAATCTCGCCAATGACTATAGTCATTTGTGTAATGTCCCGTATTTTCTAGCCATTTTATTGAAATATTTTATTTATTTAAAATATTGGTTTGAATTTAAATAATTGGAATTTACCATTTTCTATTGAATAATTATTTATATATTAATTATATAATAATATTTTAATTCCAAAGTATTGGGAAAATGTAGAATTTGCAGAATAATGTGATTGGGCAAATTTAAAGTGGTTTATATTGTTTATAGTGAAATTATATTGATGATTTCATTCCTAAAACGATGGTTGAGCGAATAGTTTATAATTTAAATATATAACGAGCTACAGCGGCGTGGCAGTTCGTAAATTGGCGTTTTGAACTATAAACGGCTGTACTGGGCCCAAAATGAGTCGGATTTTCGCGAAACAAGAAACGCCCGAATCTGTTGGATAATATTTTTCTAATGAAAAAGAAAAATCGAGTTTTTGTGTCGTAAATTTTGTTTTATGTCCAAATCAAATTTTGAAAAGGTCGCTGTGGAATTTCCTTTATATATTATATCGTTATTTATGTTAAATAAAGGGATTTTTAAATTTTTATAATATCGATTTGGCTTCAAATTCAACCGTAATATTTTATCTTGGTAATATACGATATTCTGGTCGTGTACGGCCAATTTCAATATTTTATTAATATTATATTGAGGTATTTTAAAATTGGTTTATTTTATTTGAATTGGCCAGTTATAAAAGGGCCTTTATTCAAACGACCTCAGTTTTCGACAGAACAAATTTTATTAAGACCGCAACAGTAAATTATTGCTAGGTTTCAAGTGGCGCGTCAATCGGGGTTAATTTGTGAGCGTGGTAGAATAAAATACAAATAAAAACGACCATTTGAACGTGAACGAGCGTCAATCGAGCAAACAGACTCGGAATTCGACGAAACAAGTTTCGTTAGGACCGTATTGTCAAATTATACTGTGCCGTCCATTCACGTCTCGAACGGGGTTTGTACGTAAGCGCAGGAGCAAATAAACAGTGTTTAAAATGGTGATGGACATGTAATAAAATATCGTTAGTCACATCACCCGGAATTAAATAAATTTGTCCAACTTTTTCCCCTCTATATAAACAGCCAATCGTCAAAACCCTAATTCCCAAGTAAATTCCATTCAGCACTTTTTGCAAAAAAGTCCTCCAAACTAGATTAATTTATAACTTGATTTCTGGCAATAATTTGTGCTAGCTTTCAAAGTGAAAGTCATAGCTAAAGTCGAGGGGAAGGTGCTGTCAAAAATTGGTGGCCAACGGAGGTCCGAGGTGGCAGGAATTTCACGAAAACCGAAACAATTCAATTTCGTTCTTTGGCGAAATTGAGGGGCTGTGGTCGATTGCAGGAGCTCAGACCATGGGGGAAATGGAGAGGAGGAGCAGGGATTTCGATTGGTACCAGCTGAAGGTTCTCTGGTGGTCGGAGGTGACCGTGGTGGTGAGTTGAACGTGGAGGGTTGTTTTGGGTTTATTCTTTGAAATGGCTGGCGGTTTTGGTGGATTTGGACGGCGGAGGAGTGGGTTTCAGGGGGGACGACCTGAAGAGAAGTGGAAGAGGAGAGAGAGGGGAACCTGTCAGCGGTGGTGCGATTGGCGATAAGTGGCGGTGGTGGTTGTGGTATGTGTTTAACCGGAAATTGACGGGTTCCGGTTTTTCAGTTCGTCTGTGGGCTGGGGATTTCTGGTAGTGGCAAGGCGGATTGAGGGGGATCGCTGTAACAACCCGAAAATCTGGGCCAGTTTAAAATTTTTATTTTGGCAATTTTAGCGAATTTTGAATATTTAAAATAGATTATTTTAAATAATATCGACGTGAAATTTATTTTCAATATAATTCGAACGTATATATTATACGCGTCGTCATTAGAATATAAATATTTATATATAATTATAAATAGAATTGAAAATGGCGCGGTAGTTCGATAATTCGATTTCAAAATTCAATTGAATGTACCGGGAGCAAAACAATCCGGATTTTAGTGAAACCAAAAACATTAGGATCTAATTGTGAATATCTTTCCAACGAATCCGAATAATCGAAATTTCATAGCGGGGATCAAAAGGTATGTCCAGTTGAAAATTCTGAATAGTCGCTATGGAATTCAGGCCCTTAAAAATGGATATTTTGCAAACGACCTCGGATTTCGACGAAACCACTTTTGTTGGATCCGTGATGTTAAGTTATTGCTAGGTTCCAAATTTCATAATTTTTCGAATCAATATGTGAGCGTGGCAAAGGAAAACGCGTTTGACCAGTTTCAGTTGATTTTAAATCGACTGGAAATTGGCCATTTTTCCAACGGTCTCAGAATTTGACGAAACTAGTTTTGTTAGGACCGTATCGTCAATACGAAGCTAGAAAATATTTTTCTGGAATTTTTCTAGTTACTATGTGACCCCGGTAATTTGAAAGGTACGTTTAAAATTCAATATATAGATTTAAATGTAAATTCAATGGAAACTGATTGTAACTATCGAATCAGCTTGCGATACATATCCCATTGTGTTCGGAATGGGGGTAAAACGCTAGGGACGACAGGCGGTGGGCCTCGTTTTGAAGTCGAAAATGAAAGTTGCTTTTTGTGGAAAATTAGATAATGAAAAAAAAAAACCCTTCTCCTTCTATAACTTCTGGCCCCCCTTCTCATTTTCACTTCGATTCAGATAATGAAAAAAAAAACCACGCTCGTTCAAATCATCGACGCCGGAACCACCTCCCACGGCATCATCCACTGCTCCCCCACCCACCGCACCTCCTCCCCCTCCATCCAACTTCCCTCACTCCGTCAGCTCGATCGAAGGACGACGCCCTTTTTCAGTTCGAACCCAAACCCGTAACCCCCCTTCACCCCTCCGCTTCAGCACTGAAGACCCCACCACCGAAGTCGACCCCGCCTGCGCCAGTCCCACCTCCATCGAGCACCACTGCTGCCTCCGACCGCCACTCAGGCGCTAGTGCCCCCTCTCTTCGATAGGCAACGTTAGGTTTTAAATCCATGTTTTATTTATTTATTTTCAATTTTGAATGTAGGGTTTTTTCTATATATAAAAAAAAACTGGTTTTTAATTATATCAAAACTGATTTATTTTATGTGTTATAAAAATTGATTTTTATTTTTGTTTAACAAAAAGATTAGGATTTTGTTTATAAAATGTTTTAAATTTTGTAAATAGCATAGTAAAAATATTATCTTTTATATGTAAATAGCGTAGTAAAAATATTATCTTTTATATGTAAATAGCGTAGTAAAAATATTATCTTTTATATGTAAATAGCGTAGTAAAAATATTATCTTTTATATGTAAATAGCGAAGTAAAAATGTGATTTTTATATATTGAACATCGAAGTAAAAATGTGATTTTTATATATTGAACATCGAAGTAAAAATGTGATTTTTATATATTGAACATCGAAGTAAAAATGTGATTTTTATATATTGAACATCGATGTGAAAATTCGATTTTTACATAGGTAGTGAATACGGGCAACGAAAGCGACAAAAGGCGAGATTGGCGAAGACTTCTGCAAAAGAAGAGTCGAGTTGGTTGGATAGCTATCGGTGAGAATTTCTCACCTTTCAATTCATTTTTCTAGTTATATATATACTAGGATGCAGACGGTGCTTAGTAGCACCCGACACAATCGTCCACAGACCATGGACTTGTTTGTTTGATTGCAAAAATTAGTTAGATTATTAGATTGAAATTGAATTGTGTGGTGAAATGAATTGATTTGATTGATGTGTGAATGGCGTGGGCCTTCACTAGACCGGGGATAAGGCTAGGCCTTGTCCCGTTTCTAGTATCGTGCCGTTATGCCGCCGAAATTTTCTAAAATAAGTTAGAAAAATAAAAATATCATTTTATTTAAAGAATGAACTGAATAGAAATTCATATGTTGGAATAAAATGTTTTATCGTTAAAAATATAATTTTTAACGTGAATGTGAATAAATAAATATTCATTTACAAACCAGACGGTTTGTTTATGTACACCTATTTGAAGGACAGTGATTGGGTCGATAAATTTTACACATCGCCCAACTGCACAAATAAAATATGCGTTTGATTGTTTGAAACCCCACATGGGTGTTGGGATGAAATTTGAAGTTCACTCATCCTGATTGATTAAATATGTCGATCGATTGATTGACAGGCTGTTATAAGCGTTAGATATCCATATTTGATGCTTATACAGTGTAGTGCACTTTGGTTGATGGTTGATTATTTTTCAATGCTATTATATGTGTGTAATGCATGAAAATCCATATAATTAACTTTATATGGTAATTGATTGGGCCTCATTCCAATTTGAAAAATAAAGAATATTATAAAATAAAAGTTCATGTGTTGACAGTACTCATCCGTTGAGATTGGTCATGTGTTGAACGCAATATTTTGATAATAAAATTTACATCTTTATCAATATAAAATAAAAGTTCATGTGTTGACAGTACTCATCCATTGAGATTGGTCATGTGTTGAACGAAATATTTTGATAATAACAACTATTTTGAAAAAGAAATATTTGAAATAGAATATTTGAAAATAGAAATTTATGAAGCCGTGTTGATTATATTGACGCCATTTTGACGTGATCGATATTTATATCGATTTTATTCGATTTCGAAATGAATTGAATTGAAAACGATTTCGAAATGAATTGAATTGAAAGCGATTTCGAAATGAATTGAATTGAAAGCGATTTCGAAATGAATTGAATTGAAAGCGATTTCGAAATGAATTGAATTGAAAACGATTTCAAAATGAATTGAATTGAAAACGAATTCAAATTGAATTGAAAACGAATTGAAATGAATTCAAATTGAATTGAAATTTGAATTGAATAGAAATGAATTTTAAAACGAATTTATAAAGAAGAATTCAATTTTGATTTGAATTGAAAAGGAAGTTGAAATTGCTTTTGAAAACGATTTTAAAACTATTTATATAATTCGTTTTAAATAGAAATCGACGAAATATATATTATATATATAATATAATGGCCTGAATAGAACGCGCCGCGCCGCGGCAGTTCGTGAATTTCGACCATTTATTTCAAACGGACATTACGGGAGATACGACCGTCAGATTCTCCTAAAACCGGAACCGTTGGGTTCGTATCGAAAAGAGCTTTCTAACGAATATTATAAATTTGAAATCTAACGGTTGGATTTGGAGTTACGTCCGAATCAAATTCGAAAAAGGTCACTGTAAGTGCAGTTCGATGGCCATTGGTGGAAATCGACTGTACGGGCCTTGATAAAATTATTAAAAATAGTAGTAATTTGTGTAAAATCATAAGAAATGATTTAGAAAGAATTGGGATGAAAAACTCTATATTTGAAAAGATAAAAATAGATTTTTATCGAAATGAACTAGTTTTGAACTAGAATTATAATTCTATTTATTTTTAAAATAAATAAATTGAATTTGAAATGGTTTTAAAAATAACCAGAATTTCCAATGATTGCATTGGAGTGGAATTGAATCGAAATTGTCTTCGGAATATTTCGATGTTGGAATTCGCGATTATACGGATGTTGTTATGGAAATTTGAAAGATATATATTTATATCGTTATTTCCAATACGGCATTTATTAATCGTAGAATTTGATATTGAATATAAGCCGATATATTTTCTATTCAGAGCCTTATATTGAATATCAAATCTGATTTGGGTTTGTCGTGAATGGTGTCTTCACTAACACTGTTTTTGAACCCAGTTGAGAAAAGATTGAATCTTTTTATTTAGATTTAATCAAGTGTACCAATTAAATGATATTTAATTGGAATTGAATTGGTAATGATTTTTGGGTTTATCGTGAACAGTGTTTTAAATAACACTTGTTCTTTAACCCGATAATTAATGGAATGATTTTTGGGTTTATCGTGAACCGTGTTTTTAAATGACACTGATTCTTTAACCCGGTCGAAGATTAAAACTAAGTGGAGTTTTAATGAATCTTTAATTAGATTGAAATGATCGAAAATGGAGTATCACCAGTTTTGCTCCAGGCGATAGTTAAATCTTTAATTAGATTTGAACGTGAAATGGTAATTGAATTTACCGATAACACTGTGGTGTTAGATATGAAGTATTACCAGTTTTACTTCATGGGATGAATAAGTTGGGATGGGGAAATTAAAATAAATGATTACTTCGGTAAGGTTCGCTAATCCCGACTAGTTTGAATTGAGATTCAAAAATAGAATAAAGAATAAATTCAAGGAATTTATCTTGGATAAAATTAATGGGAACCTTTCCCTATGAATGTGAAAATCAGAAACTAACTGTCGGTTAGCTAAGCAGAATGGTTTTCTGGATATTGATCTGATGTTGGTTTCGGCCTTCGGGGTTAATATTTGGGGAATTATTCTCTTGATTAATTTACGGTTAGTGACTAATGAATTGGAATGAGGCGTATGTTGTGTTTGTGTAACACTTTTATAATATGTATGCGAGTTAATCGGAAAGACCGGGTTTATCCCATTCTGAATAACTGATACGACGATAAGTCGAAGATGAAGACGATGGTCGAAGACCGGAAGTCTTCACGTCGTTTGGGTGATTACTGATGATCTTGATTGGGCTGTACACCGAAGAAGATGGAAACAGTTAGTGATCGTCCAGACGTACTTGGAGATCGATGGATATGCGGGGTACTAGGTCCTCCTGTTTCATTCAGCCCCAGAACGGACTTGTAAATGGACTGTGTGTCTGACATTGGATTTTAGTCCGTGTAATTGATCTCTATTAAATATATATATCTGTTTGGCGGCGGAGAATTTATTCTCTTGCTTAACGCCCTTCTCTGAGACGTACGAGCTTAGGGGTTATGTATTGATGGATATCAAACGCATGGAGTGAATTGCCTGTGTGGCATGCCTAAGTGGCAATTGATCGAGGCTTCTGTTGAAAAGCAAAGTCTTGTGGTGATGATCAAAGCACGGCCTTTGTGGCGTAGCTTTGTGTAACGTTTACCTCGCGTGTTTCACACCCGGTATGAACCAAAAACGGGAGAGGACCTCAGGGAGGGCATGCGTTTCCTTCTAGCTAAAAAGTGGCGTCAGTGGTTTTACACGCCCTGACGAGTTTGACTTATGTGGTTGTTGCTGTTGCGAGGCGCCTCGGATTGATCGGTCGTTCTCGAACCGATGGAGTCATTTAGTTGGCTCACCTACGCCCCATAGGGCGGGGAAACGCATGTTCAGGGTTTAAGTTTAATCCACGTCGGTGGACTGGCCCTGACGATCCAAGGGTCACTCGAGCTTTGATCCTGAGACATGGGCTAGATTGTCTCGAATCGGTTGAGGACTATCTTTTGCCTCGGTTCATAGATGGAAACCCAATTTCCAAATACGTGATTCTGCGGTTTTATTTGTAGAGCCTAGTATGGCGACATAGTGGGATGGGGCACTTATGCCGTCAATGATTGATACTTATGATTTGAAGTTGTTTTATACACTATGCACTTATTATAGTATCAAACGATTTGTTTTAAACGTATCAAGCATTCTTTGGCTGTTATAAGGGAAAACCCTATCCTCGGCTGCGTTGCATTGTGTGATGGGACCTGGGTCTTATAACAGCTTCATTTTTCTTTATTTAGCATTGCGCTGTTTGTTTTGTGCACTGGTATTCTTGGGAGGAAACCCGTTCCGTGTTTTACGGCGTGGTCCCTTGATTTACCTAACTTTAAAATAAAGATTTATAACTGTTTTAGTTCTCACACCAGTCACATGACTGACCTGGAGTTTATTGTTTTAACCTAAACTCTGGGTGCCCTTATTTTGACACGGGCAGCTAGTAGTTTTGGTTTTTGCAGATTTATATTCACAGGATCCTGGTTTTCAGCTGGAACGATATCCGGAAAGCTTTGTATCCGTATATCTCTTCTAGTTGTGTATTGTATTATTTTCCGCTGCTATGTAATTTATTGTAATCTCTGATATTTCTGTGTAATATATATTCATTTATACTCTGTATATTCTTGTAATCTGATGCATTGTTGTAATATACAATGAAATGTTCTTTTATATGCGTTCTTTTGTGGCTTGTTCTCGAACTATCCGCCGCTTTCCTTTACGGGGAAGTTACGGGTTTTCACAGTTGGTATCAGAGCTTTGGTTTACAAAGCTCAGAGAACAAGACACATTAGAACCATATGAAAGAATTCATCAGATATTGGGTTAGTAATATCCAATTAGAATGACTCGTTAGAGATAGGAGTGTGAAGAGTATATTTTTCAAATGAAAACAAATTTTGTTTTGAAAATTTAAATCAATTATTCGTATTTGATTATTTATTTATATTGATGTGGACAATCCAGAATATATAGATTTTGCATATACGTCTGATCCGCGTGTATTCAAAGTTTTAATATATTGGATAGATATAGCATCGCACTCTAGTCGCCCGAAGATGATATTGATGATAGCGATCGCATCATCAACATTTATGTTCGAGTTTCGAAGGTGTGATTTTCTATATATTTCCATTAGACTGGTGTGAGAACCAAAACTAATATAGCTAGAATACATTGTTGTGAATTGGCATCAAAAACATGATTTTTGTATATATATCAAATTATGAATTTCAAAAGCTAATCAACTAATTGATTGATGTTTGTGTTGTTTGTTTATTTGGTTGAATTTTGAACCGTTATGCCTAATTGTATCAAATATTGAACTATATTGAAAATTGGTCGTATTTGCTTGCACATACATATACTTGCATTGAACAGGTCATAGCAAGGAGGCTAGAGCAGAGAATAAAATTTGTTTGCCCGACAAATAGGTACATGTTTACTACATAATTTATTGTTTTGTTTGGGTGATGATGATTTTATGAGCCTATTGGCTAGCCGCTTGGCTTTTTCTTTTTCTTTTTGAGATCTGAAGGACCGGGGAAGCTTTTTGAAATTCCCCGATGCTCCCGGTGCAGGGGAAGTTATGGCGAAATTTTTCGAAAATTTAGGGTGTTAGCCAAATTTTTGAAAATTTGAAAATTCTCAGAAACTGAAAAGTTGGAGAATGGAAGCCAGATCGAACGTAGAGTTGATTAATCAAACCACTTTCGACTTTGTTCCTTTTCGGGGACGAAAAGTTTTAAGTGGGGGAGATTGTAACAACCCGAAAATCTGGGCCAGTTTAAAATTTTTATTTTGGCAATTTTAGCGAATTTTGAATATTTAAAATAGATTATTTTAAATAATATCGACGTGAAATTTATTTTCAATATAATTCGAACGTATATATTATACGCGTCGTCGTTAGAATATAAATATTTATATATAATTATAAATAGAATTGAAAATGGCGCGGTAGTTCGATAATTCAATTTCAAACTTCAATTGAATGTACCGGGAGCAAAACAATCCGGATTTTAGTGAAACCAAAAACATTAGGATCTAATTGTGAATATCTTTCCAACGAATCCGAATAATCGAAATTTCATAGCGGGGATCAAAAGGTATGTCCAGTTGAAAATTCTGAATAGTCGCTATGGAATTCAGGCCCTTAAAAATGGATATTTTGCAAACGACCTCGGATTTCGACGAAACCACTTTTGTTGGATCCGTGATGTTAAGTTATTGCTAGGTTCCAAATTTCATAATTTTTCGAATCAATATGTGAGCGTGGCAAAGGAAAACGCGTTTGACCAGATTCAGTTGATTTTAAATCGACTGGAAATTGGCCATTTTTCCAACGGTCTCAGAATTTGACAAAACTAGTTTTGTTAGGACCGTATCATCAATACGAAGCTAGAAAATATTTTTCTGGAATTTTTCTAGTTAGTATGTGACCCCGGTAATTTGAAAGGTACGTTTAAAATTCAATATATAGATTTAAATGTAAATTCAATGGAAACTGATTGTAACTATCGAATCAGCTTGCGATACATATCCCATTGTGTTCGGAATGGGGGTAAAACGCTAGGGACGACAGGCGGTGGGCCTCGTTTTGAAGTCGAAAATGAAAGTTGCTTTTTGTGGAAAATTAGATAATGAAAAAAAAAACCCTTCTCCTTCTATAACTTCTGCCCCCCCCCCTTCTCATTTTCACTTCGATTCAGATAATGAAAAAAAAAAAACCACGCTCGTTCAAATCATCGACGCCGGAACCACCTCCCACGGCATCATCCACCGCTCCCCCACCCACCGCACCTCCTCCCCCTCCATCCAACTTCCCTCACTCCGTCAGCTCGATCGAAGGACGACGCCCTTTTTCAGTTCGAACCCAAACCCGTAACCCCCCTTTACCCCTTTGCTTCAGCACTGAAGACCCCACCATCGAAGTCGACCCCGCCTGCGCCAGTCCCACCTCCATCGAGCACCACTGCTGCCTCCGACCGCCACTCAGGCGCTAGTGCCCCCTCTCTTCGATATGCAACGTGAGTTTTTAAATCCATGTTTTATTTATTTATTTTCAGTTTTGAATGTAGGGTTTTTTCTATATATAAAAAAAAACTGGTTTTTAATTATATCAAAACTGATTTATTTTATGTGTTATAAAAATTGATTTTATTTTTGTTTAACAAAAAGATTAGGATTTTGTTTATAAAATGTTTTAAATTTTGTAAATAGCATAGTAAAAATATTATCTTTTATATGTAAATAGCGTAGTAAAAATATTATCTTTTATATGTAAATAGCGTAGTAAAAATATTATCTTTTATATGTAAATAGCGTAGTAAAAATATTATCTTTTATATGTAAATAGCGAAGTAAAAATGTGATTTTTATATATTGAACATCGAAGTAAAAATGTGATTTTTATATATTGAACATCGAAGTAAAAATGTGATTTTTATATATTGAACATCGAAGTAAAAATGTGATTTTTATATATTGAACATCGATGTGAAAATTCGATTTTTACATAGGTAGTGAATACGGGCAACGAAAGCGACAAAAGGCGAGATTGGCGAAGACTTCCGCAAAAGAAGAGTCGAGTTGGTTGGATAGCTATCGGTGAGAATTTCTCACCTTTCAATTCATTTTTCTAGTTATATATATACTAGGATGCAGACGGTGCTTAGTAGCACCCGACACAATCGTCCACAGACCATGGACTTGTTTGTTTGATTGCAAAAATTAGTTAGATTATTAGATTGAAATTGAATTGTGTGGTGAAATGAATTGATTTGATTGATGTGTGAATGGCGTGGGCCTTCACTAGACCGGGGATAAGGCTAGGCCTTGTCCCGTTTCTAGTATCGTGCCGTTATGCCGCCGAAATTTTCTAAAATAAGTTAGAAAAATAAAAATATCATTTTATTTAAAGAATGAACTGAATAGAAATTCATATGTTGGAATAAAATGTTTTATCGTTAAAAATATAATTTTTAACGTGAATGTGAATAAATAAATATTCATTTACAAACCAGACGGTTTGTTTATGTACACCTATTTGAAGGACAGTGATTGGGTCGATAAATTTTACACATCGCCCAACTGCACAAATAAAATATGCGTTTGATTGTTTGAAACCCCACACGGGTGTTGGGATGAAATTTGAAGTTCACTCATCCTGATTGATTAAATATGTCGATCGATTGATTGACGGGCTGATATAAGCGTTAGATATCCATATTTGATGCTTATACAGTGTAGTGCACTTTGGTTGATGGTTGATTATTTTTCAATGCTATTATATGTGTGTAATGCATGAAAATCCATATAATTAACTTTATATGGTAATTGATTGGGCCTCATTCCAATTTGAAAAATAAAGAATATTATAAAATAAAAGTTCATGTGTTGACAGTACTCATCCGTTGAGATTGGTCATGTGTTGAACGCAATATTTTGATAATAAAATTTACATCTTTATCAATATAAAATAAAAGTTCATGTGTTGACAGTACTCATCCATTGAGATTGGTCATGTGTTGAACGAAATATTTTGATAATAACAACTATTTTGAAAAAGAAATATTTGAAATAGAATATTTGAAAATAGAAATTTATGAAGCCGTGTTGATTATATTGACGCCATTTTGACGTGATCGATATTTATATCGATTTTATTCGATTTTGAAATGAATTGAATTGAAAACGATTTCGAAATGAATTGAATTGAAAACGATTTCGAAATGAATTGAATTGAAAACGATTTCGAAATGAATTGAATTGAAAGCGATTTCGAAATGAATTGAATTGAAAGCGATTTCGAACTGAATTGAATTGAAAACGATTTCGAAATGAATTGAATTGAAAACGATTTCGAAATGAATTGAAAACGAATTCAAATTGAATTGAAAACGAATTGAAATGAATTCAAATTGAATTGAAATTTGAATTGAATAGAAATGAATTTTAAAACGAATTTATAAAGAAGAATTCAATTTTGATTTGAATTGAAAAGGAAGTTGAAATTGCTTTTGAAAATGATTTTAAAACTATTTATATAATTCGTTTTAAATAGAAATCGACGAAATATATATTATATATATAATATAATGGCCTGAATAGAACGCGCCGCGCCGCGCCAGTTCGTGAATTTCGACCATTTATTTCAAACGGACATTACGGGAGATCCGACCGTCGGATTCTCCTAAAACCGGAACCGTTGGGTTCGTATCGAAAAGAGCTTTCTAACAAATATTAGAAATTTGAAATCTAACGGTTGGATTTGGAGTTACGTCCAAATCAAATTCGAAAAAGGTCGCTGTAAGTGCAGTTCGATGGCCATTGGTGGAAATCGACTGTACGGGCCTTGATAAAATTATTAAAAATAGTAGTAATTTGTGTAAAATCATAAGAAATGATTTAGAAAGAATTGGGATGAAAAACTCTATATTTGAAAAGATAAAAATAGATTTTTATCGAAATGAACTAGTTTTGAACTAGAATTATAATTCTATTTATTTTTAAAATAAATAAATTGAATTTGAAATGGTTTTAAAAATAACCAGAATTTCCAATGATTGCATTGGAGTGGAATTGAATCGAAATTGTCTTCGGAATATTTCGATGTTGGAATTCGCGATTATACGGATGTTGTTATGGAAATTTGAAAGATATATATTTATATCGTTATTTCCAATACGACATTTGTTAATCGTAGAATTTGATATTGAATATAAGCCGATATATTTTCTATTCAGAGCCTTATATTGAATATCAAATGTGACTTGGGTTTGTCGTGAATGGTGTCTTCACTAACACTGTTTTTGAACCCAGTTGAGAAAAGATTGAATCTTTTTATTTAGATTTAATGAAGTGTACCAATTAAATGATATTTAATTGGAATTGAATTGGTAATGATTTTTGGGTTTATCGTGAACAGTGTTTTAAATAACACTTGTTCTTTAACCCGATAATTAATGGAATGATTTTTGGGTTTATCGTGAACCGTGTTTTTAAATGACACTGATTCTTTAACCCAGTCGAAGATTAAAACTAAGTGGAGTTTTAATGAATCTTTAATTAGATTGAAATGATCGAAAGTGGAGTATCACCAGTTTTGCTCCAGGCGATAGTTAAATCTTTAATTAGATTTGAACGTGAAATGGTAACTGAATTTTCCGATAACACTGTGGTGTTAGATATGAAGTATTACCAGTTTTACTTCATGGGATGAATAGGTTGGGATGGGGAAATTAAAATAAATGATTACTTCGGTAAGGTTCGCTAATCCCGACTAGTTTGAATTGAGATTCAAAAATAGAATAAAGAATAAATTCAAGGAATTTATCTTGGATAAAATTAATGGGAACCTTTCCCTATGAATGTGAAAATCAGAAACTAACTGTCGGTTAGCTAAGAAGAATGGTTTTCTGGATATTGATCTGATGTTGGTTTCGGCCTTCGGGGTTAATATTTGGGGAATTATTCTCTTGATTAATTTACGGTTAGTGACTAATGAATTGGAATGAGGCGTATGTTGTGTTTGTGTAACACTTATTTAAAATATACGCGAGTTATTCGGAAAGACCGGGTTTATCCCATTCTGAATAACTGATACGATGATGAGTCGAAGATGAAGACGATGGTCGAAGACCGGAAGTCTTCACGTCGTTTGGGTGATTACTGATGATCTTGATTGGGCTGTACACCCAAGAAGATGGAAACAGTTGGTGATCGTCCAGACGTACTTGGAGATCGATGGATATGCGGGGTACTAGGTGCCTCCGGTTTCGTTCAGCCCCAGAACGGACTTGCAAATGGACTGTGTGTCTGACATTGGATTTTAGTCCGTGTGATTGATCTCTATTAAATATATATCTGTTTGGCGGCGGAGAATTTATTCTCTTGCTTAATGCCCTTCTCTGAGACGTACGAGCTCAGGGGTTATGTATTGATGGATATCAAACGCATGGAGTGAATTGCCTGTGTGGCATGCCTAAGTGGCAATTGATCGAGGCTTCTGTTGAAAAGCAAAGTCTTGTGGTGATGATCAAAGCACGGCCTTTGTGGCGTAGCTTTGTGTAACGTTTACCTCGCGTGTTTCACACCCGGTATGAACCAAAAACGGGAGAGGACCTCAGGGAGGGCATGCGTTTCCTTCTAGCTAAAAAGTGGCGTCAGTGGTTTTACACGCCCTGACGAGTTTGACTTATGTGGTTGTTGCTGTTGCGAGGCGCCTCGGATTGATCGGTCGTTCTCGAACCGATGGAGTCATTTAGTTGGCTCACCTACGCCCCATAGGGCGGGGAAACGCATGTTCAGGGTTTAAGTTTAATCCACATCGGTGGACTGGCCCTGACGATCCAAGGGTCACTCGAGCTCTGATCCTGAGACATGGGCTAGATTGTCTCGAATCGGTTGAGGACTATCTTTTGCCTCGGTTCATAGATGGAAACCCAATTTCCAAATACGTGATTCTGCGGTTTTATTTGTAGAGCCTAGTATGGCGACATAGTGGGATGGGGCACTTATGCCATCTATGATTGATACTTATGATTTGAAGTTGTTTTATACACTATGCACTTATAATAGTATCAAACGATTTGTTTTAAACGTATCAAGCATTCTTTGGCTGTTATAAGGGAAAACCCTATCCTCGGCTGCGTTGCATTGTGTGATGGGACCTGGGTCTTATAACAGCTTCATTTTTCTTTATTTAGCATTGCGCTGTTTGTTTTGTGCACTGGTATTCTTGGGAGGAAACCCGTTCTGTGTTTTACGGCGTGGTCCCTTGATTTACCTAACTTTAAAATAAAGATTTATAACTGTTTTAGTTCTCACACCAGTCACATGACTGACCTGGAGTTTATTGTTTTAACCTAAACTCTGGGTGCCCTTATTTTGACACGGGCAGCTAGTAGTTTTGGGTTTTGCAGATTTATATTCACAGGATCCTGGTTTTCAGCTGGAACGATATCCGGAAAGCTTTGTATCCGTATATCTCTTCTAGTTGTGTATTGTATTATTTTCCACTGCTATGTAATTTATTGTAATCTCTGATATTTCTGTGTAATATATATTCATTTATACTCTGTATATTCTTGTAATCTGATGCATTGTTGTAATATACAATGAAATGTTCTTTTATATGCGTTCTTTTGTGGCTTGTTCTCGAACTATCCGACGCTTTCCTTTACGGGGAAGTTACGGGTTTTCACAGTTGGGTCGGAGACTGGCGCAGCTGCTGATGATGGTGGCCGGACCGACGACGTCATGGTGGAGGCGCAGTGATTGTATGAAGTTGGGTTGGTCTTCGGTTGGGAAGAGAGAAGTGGCCATCGTGTTTTCCATTTGATCAAGGGGTCGGGCACGAGATGGAGTGACGAATGAAAACGCATGAAGAAACAGTGAGGGGTTGACGTGGCCAAGGTTTAAGGTAATTAACGGTAATTAATAATAATAATTTATAATTTAGTTTAGTTAATTAATCGTTTAAATTATATAAACTTAAATCGAGCGTAGCTTTTATGTATGATATCGGATTTACGTGAAACAGGATCCGTTGGGATCATAGAAACGAGATCTAGATGATGGCGTTGACTGAGAACCAATTGGACGCAGTTGGATTTTCAGTCAATTTTAAATGCTCGATTGAAATTGAATGGAACAAACACGTCAACCTTCGACCGTATGATCTGGTGAGTTAATTCTCACACCTTCTGGAATTCTGTGATGTGGTAAATTCACATTAAAATATAATTTACCATTTAAAAGTATAAATTGGTTGATTGATTGCTATTGGTTATTATTGTTTGATTGGTTGCTGTTAATTATATTCCATCGTTTAAAATATTAGATTATTGAAATTTATTTCATATATTACTATGAAATGTATAACGAGCTGCGGTGCAGGGAAGGACAGGTTGGAGGGATCCGACCAGATTCCTCAAATATTATATATATTGTTTGTTTGTTTATATTGTTGATATTTGAAATGATTGAACCCCATATGGTAGAAAAACTTGTTTGGGCGTGATGGTTGAATAGATATTCACCTGTGTTGTGTTTAAAATCAACCGACGGTGTTGATTTGGTAATTGGCAGTGAATGGCCTAAAATGTGTTGTTTTAGACGACTATTTACCATTCGGTGAAACGACGCAGTTTTAAAGTTATAAATTATTTATAACTAAATTGAAGCTTTTCAGTTATTTTATTTAAAAATTAAATTAGAAGTTTATTAAAATATTTTAAATCGAGTTGTAAAAGGAATTATTTAAAAGGTTTAGGTAATAAAATCTTGTGATTTGTACAAGTTCTAAAAGCAGAAAGCTAGAGAATTTAACTACGAGTTCTTAAAATATAATAATTGTTTTTATAACAATTAAATGGTGTTTTTAAATTAATTAGGTTGTTTAATTAATTTAAAAAGGGAAATAAGAATTTATAAAAGGAATTATAAACCAAATGTCCTAACGAGATTGGAAAATGTAATTGGTAAGAGAATATAGGGATTTAAATGAAATTGTACTTAATTGTTAAATTAAGGTAAATTCAATTGAAATGAACCTTTTAAGGGAGATGATTAATACCTTGTAATAGAGTGTGGTGTGAATATTAGAAAGGGATTAAAACCAAAATGATGTCTTGAATGTTAAAGGATTGAATTAAGCGAAATAAGGTTAAGTGAAGCAAGAATTTCGAACACAAAGTAAATTACATACAAGGGCTTTGGTATTAAATATTGGTAAATGAATTTTTGAAAGAAATTCCAAATAATAAGGTCATGTTAAAAAGAAGATGATAAGTGGATTTCAAACCCAAGATAAAGTTTTTATAAAAATGCCCGAATAGGTGGAAGCAAATTACTTGACTTGGAGTTTTTATTATAAGTTCGAAAGTTATAAGCGAAATTATGTTTTAAGATAAAAAGTGTGTTTTAGTGAATAATGACTTAATCATAACGAATCAAGTAAAGGAATTTTATTGAAAAGGGATTTCAAATGTAATGAACAGTTTATAAAACAAAATTTGAAATCGAGGAGGTAAATAAGATTTTGGTGAAATGTTTAAGTGACGAACTAATATTATTCTAAGTTAAGAACGTTGTCGATCAAGGTCTAAGAGGTAAATAAAATATCCCAACTTGAACGGCTTCACAATTATCGAGGAATGATATTCGTTTGTGGTGAGTGCAAAGTGTTGAAATTGGTTAATCATTCCATACGAGAAATATGGAAATGAGTACGAGGTTTTGAATATAAATGTTGGTTACAAGATAAAGAAGAAATTTGATTTTAAATTAATATTTGATATCAGAATTGGTAATTTGGTTTATATACCATTATGTATTATACATATATATATATATATCGTGAAATGGCCAGAAATAAGGAAAAAGGGGAAAAGGGGTTTGAAGAATATAACGACATTTTCTATGGTGAAGGAAATGGAAAGTTAGGTATGTGTGTATATATATGTTCTAAAGCATATAAAATAGTCTTGGGAATCTTGTTTTAAATAAATAAAATAATATTTGAATATAATGTTGAATATATAGTAAGAATTAAAATTTTATTTACCAGTTTGTTAAATATAAATTATTTTTAAAGAGGCCAAGTCATGCCAATTGCTGAATCAGCAAACTCATGTTATTCACACATTTATTATTTGATAGTTAAATCACCGACTATCAAAACCTGACCAATACGATTGTTGGTACGGAAATATCGGGATCGAATTTATATTCGGAAACCATTCCGACTAGCAAATACGTGAAGAGGGTAATTGAAGATGGAGCAAGTGAAGACCGTGGATATTCATAAGTGGAAGGACTACTGGTCGAATTTCTCTAGGTTGCAACCAGAGTAATTTGATTTGTGATTCTGTCATGGTTGAAATCAACGGATTGCAAGGACTTCTTGCTATTGATCCATGGGGTGATTCCTATATTGGATGCGGTAGGAGGGTGCCTTCGGTTCATCCTGTTCCTGGATGACTTGTATGGACAGATATCTAACAGAGTATTTCCAAAGGAATTACGCACGTTGATTTCTTCAAACGTACCTTAGTTGGTGGCGGAGGACGACGGTTCTCTTAGCTTAACAACTAGAGTATTTTTGTGGACGTCAATTAGTGATATCTGGCGGATCTGACGATGTGGCATTCAAAGTGAATAGTGGCTAGATGTACGAAGAGGAATTCTAGCTTCAAGCCTCATCAACCGGGAAATGACAAAAATCGGGCAGGCAACATGGCTATATGGGTCGCTCCCATTAGGGTGTATGATCACCTACCTAGAGAAATTCCATTTGCTTCTTTAATCTATATTCGATGCTGTCCCTTTTCGGGAGGCGGTTGTTAATCCCAACCGTCGGTGATATATATTCGATACACTCAAGCGAAATGAGTGGTCGGTCATGTGAGGGCCGGGTTGCAAGACGTTCTTGTTGAACCCAGTGTATTCGCCTCTAGAGATACACTATCGACAGGTGCTCCCTTACCTTGTCAAGGTTGGAACCTAATATCCAATAAGCTCCTGCGTTTTTCGATTGTATAATATATATGTGGAGCGTGAGATGCAAGCGTTCCACTAGATTTATATTTATTTGTATTTAGACACTATGATAATATCAGAATAAGTTATGAATTCAAAAATGGTTTGGATTATAGTAAGGTAAAAACCGTCCGTGTTTATGTGTGGACTGGTCTTACTATTATCTTTTGATTTCATAAAGGATTTTCCAAAGTTAAACAAGTTGTGTGTTATGTGAATTTATCACTGATAGTATTCCAGACTGACCCGGTGTATTTTGCTTTGCTTCAAATGTGCTTGGGTCAGACCGTGTATGTTCCAGGTTAGGTTCCACTCGGAGTTCATGAGCTAGAAGCAGGAGGCTTCACCGCTAGTTATTTAAAGTTATTATTCCGCTGTGTATGATATATGTTGTACTCTAATGATTGGTATGTATATACAGTTCTTTGTATAGAGAGATTTGATATTATATTTTATTCGTTCCGTTGTGAGATTCTGATGTGTTCTTCTTCTTTCTTCTATTCTAATATTCTTTCTTTCTTTTCTCATCCTCTAACTTCTTTCTATTGACAATCTGGGGGTTCGATACTTGGGTTTTTGGCAAGTGATACGGGTATATGTATTTTTGTCAAAAACTCAAGAGTCGGGTTTTTCCCCGGGTCGTTACAATTTGTGTCATAGACCGTCCATGTCATGGAATATGCAATGTTTCCCAGAATCGCGTTCTCTTTGCGACGGCTCATTCTTGGGAAGCCTTGGATAGGAGGTGGCACCCCCTGTATCCATGTAAATGTTAGATAGCGAAGCACTGAGTTGTAACACCCCAAACTTTTAACGACACTAAAGAGAGAAAATTTAATAATAATTAATTTAATATTCAGAATTAAGGGAAATGGACTGCGCCATTGCGTCAGTCTCGAAATTCTGGTCAAAATAGATATTTGGTTTGCGTAAAACGGACAACGTATGAAGAAGATATGAAGGTTTATACACATAAGATAAATAAATATATATAGGACCCAGAAATTCAAAAAAATTCATTTCAAAATTCAAAATTACAGAAAATGGGGGAAGCGGGAAAAATCCTGCCTAGGGGACTTGACCCTGTTGGAGGGGTGTCGACCCCATTGGAGGGGTGTTGACCCCGGGGTCGACCCCTCAAGGGGTTGTCGACCCATGGGTCGACCCCCTAAGGGCTGAGGTGACAGCCGGTTTCTGGAGGCTGGCAGCTATATATATAGGTCCAATTCTCTTGTTTTCTTCAATGAGAATCAATGGAGGCCAAAACGTTGCTGGTGACTGAACTGGACTGAATCAGTTTTCTTCTGTTACAATCAAACAAGGCAAATCAATTAGAGATTCAAGTGTAGATCCGCATCTCAACAAGCTTCTTTTCTAGTTCTATTTTCTAATACAAACACTGTGAGTTCTTAGTTGCTTTTAAATTTAAATATTTAAAAGTAAACTTGATATGCCTATAGTTTGGATTTGTTCCTATGACTAAATTATACTGGATCCATTGTAAATTGTAAACATATGACATTCCAAATCGGTTATTACCTGGATCTAAATCTCTATCTAGTCGGATCAATTGTACTTCTGTTACATTCTATGATGTGAATCTTAAACCTTATTTGTGTCGGATGTACTTTTAACTATTGGATCTGAATTATGTGGACGTCTAAACTACTAATCAGATCCAGCTTATTATTTAGATCTCCTTGTGCTTATTATATTAGATTTGAACCTGTTGGACATCTAAATTAATATTTAGATCTTGTCATGCTTATCTTAACATCTTTGCTATGTTAAAACTAGTTAGTTGCCACAAGTTCATTGGATTTATGCTTATATGTTCACCTTTTCACCATGTTAGTATATGTTTATGCCAGTTATGTTAGGATAATTATTTTTGTCATATTCCTATCACCTTCCCCCTTTATTGTTTATGGCTAGGCTACTTTTTAACTTAGGCATGACGCCAAATTTACATGAATACATTAGTTAGGGAACGGGGAGAAATATTAGAATTGACATATGAATTTGGACATATTATTCACTATGAACATAATTGGGTAAATGTGCATGAACAACTATAAATACATGGGCTTAAATAGCTGGTTAATAATTAAGATGTCTAAGATTAAAGTAATTAGAACTGTACTGCACTTATGACACGAGGTTTGGTTGCATTAGTGGTAGAAGTCTGCCCGGACCTGACCGACACATCCAGCAACCACTAATGTTGAACCTAATGTGAGGGGTCTAAGTGCACAAATATAAGACGAGCTATGACACGAGGTTAGGCCCAACTTGTGGAAGAAGTCTGCCTAGACCCGACCGGCATATCAAGCATCCACAAGTTTTAGGCCTAATGTGGGAGGTCTAGCCCATTACAAACCATAAATGGACATGGTAACGAATTGAAATACTTAACCTAATTAAATCCGTAGAGATTGTATGAATATGAAATAAAATTGGGGTTAAGTAAAATTTGGTTGAACAGTGGGTGGGTTAAGTAAATATGAGGGGATGGGTAATATTTACATATAGGCCCACAAACTTAGCCCGATAAGGTTATGTAATTAAAGGTACCTAGTGGTATACATTACCGGAGGAAATAATAAAGTTATGTAATTAAAGATACCTTTTAGGGTAAGCATAACTTGTAGAAATAATAGGGTTATGCAATTAAAAGGCACCTAGTGGTATACATAGCCAATGAAAACCTAGTGGGGGATACAAGACAAAGGGGAGAGCTTGTATCATATTGTATAGGACCTGTTTCAGCTAGTAACCCGGAGTTGGTATCAAACATATACTCCAAACTAGTTTGGAGAAGGGGCACGCTTACTGGACTGATTGTAAGAGATCCAAACATGGAGGACGATGTGGGCGGTGCAAACCGACCGGGCCATGTTCGTGCATGAGCCGGGCAAAAGGGGATAAGATGACCGTGACACCTATAAATATGGGGCTATGCATATGAGCAAAGGTTTTCCACTTTAGGTCGTGGTACATCCTACAGTGGGGCCGGCACGAGTATCTACGCAGATTAGGGAGCCAATCGATTAGGGTAGTAGTTAGGGTACATTTGGATGTATGCCTAAGTCTACTACCTTATTGTGGAAGGGATCATCTCATTCTGGTTATACTGGTAATAGTGCAGAGTAATCATTAGAAGCATCTGCACCTTACCCTGTTTACCTTGCCTTATCTGCCTTTTATGTAGTTATATTTCTCTTATCCACTTTATATGCCTGTCATGCTACTTTTATTTATTTACTTGCTAAAAGTAACTAGACTCGCCAGACTTTATGTTTGACCCTTTTTGCTTCCTCTTCTTTCTTCCGTTTCCCCCCAGGTTCTCAGGGCGGGAACACTCAGGTTTGACCGTGATTGTGCTTATATTTTGCTGGAGCTGCATAGACGTATGGCTCAAGCTCTTATCCTTGTTGCTATGGCTATATTTTGTATGGGGAATTTTGCTTGTTTTATGTACTCTGATGTTTTAAAGTACAAAACAATATTTTTTATAATGTAATGGTTTTTGTGACTTATGGAATTTTGGACCACGATGCTATGATTCATGTTTGGAATAAATATTTGAATTTCCGCTGCTATCTTATTTATATATGTCTTGTAATATTCTATGTCTGTTTACCTATAATGCTTCACGAAACTTAATTCATTCCCTTAGTGAGTGACATTAACAGACGTGGGGTGTCACACTTGGTATCAGAGCTGAAGATTACTAGATTAGATAAAAGTTTTTTAAAACTATTTTTAAAAGGGTTTAAAAGAAAGCATTTTCAAAAAAAAAAACATTCCCCAAAAAGCCATAATTAATATCTTTCGATCCCTTGTCTGGATCACTTCCCTTTTTTTTAGCATTTCTGGGGAACCCAACATTCCAGAGGGCGTTATGATACCAGGCTGGTTCCGTAGGTATTTGGAGGCCACGACACCTACCGAAGGTCAAAGAAACACTCCTCTCCCAACTACACCCGTTGTTCCTCCTCCTCCTCCGCGTGCAGACAACTTCTCTAAGATCTGCAAAGAATTCCGTGATCTGGGGGGGAAGCCATTCCATGGAACTGAGACATTTGTTGAAGTAGAGGATTGAAGGAAGATTCTGTTAGCTGATTGGCTACTAAAGGATGAAGCTTCGTTTTGGTTGGAGGTAACCGAAGAAGGCCGTCCAGTGGAAACTTGGGATGACTTTAGACAGAGGTTCGAAATGAATTTTCTTTCCCAAGCTGAGAAAAGCTTGCAAATGGAGGGACGACCCGAAATCCCGTTCAGACGGAAACAAGGTTATCTTTGGAATATAACACAAAAACATATAATAGCAGAATAGAATTCAATAAATACACCAGATAATGAACAATAAAATATACTGGATAAAAGTAATCATCAGAGTTACACAGTATACAGGATCTTACTTAGTACAAATACAGTTCAGCTATACATAAATGTCTACAGCGGAAATAAACAAAATATGTACACTAGGAGCTGAACAGCATAAAAAGAAATAAATGATAGAATCCATCTTCAGCTCCAGCTATCCAGAAAAGAACCAGCTAAACCTGAATACAAGGCTGCCCGTGTAGAAAAAGGGGCACCCGAGTTTGAAAGTGAAACAAACTACGAGTCAGTCATGGGACTGGTATGAGAAATCTACTCAACACATATATAATTGGCTAATCACAGGACCACGCCACTTTCGTGGAACAGGTTTACTCCATTGGATTGCCAGTGCTTTAAAACAAATCTTTCTTTTAAACATCGCTATGCTCTTTATGAAAATGAAGCCATTATAAGACTCAGTTCCCATCACACAATGCAACGCAAACCGGAGGATAGAGTTTTACCTTATAATGGCCAAAATATGCTTGATACGAATAAAACAAAGGCATTTGATATTATTGCTAGTGTTTTTATGTTTTGAAAACAATTTCAAATCATAACTATCAATCATAGACGGCATGGGTACCATATATCATGTCGCCATATATATATACAATCAAAACCGCACGATGTCGTATTTGGAAATTGGATTTCCGTCATGAACCAAGGCAAAAGATAGTCCTTACCGAATTCGAGACAATCTAGCCCATGTCTCAGGCAAGCGCGCAGGCAAGCCTTGGATCGTCAGGGCCGGTCCACCGATGTGGATTATTATGCCTGAACAATACGTCTCTCCGCCCTTGGGGCGTAAGTGAGCCAACGAATGACTCCATCGGACCCGGATCGTCCGATCTAACCGAGGCGCCTCGCAACAGCAACAACCACATAGGTGAAAAGTATATAAATGTCAGGGCTGGTAGGTCACTGACACCACCCTAGCTAGAAAGAAACGCATGCCCTCCCTGAGGTCCTTCTCCCGTTTTAGGTTCATACCGGGGTGTGAGGCTCGCGAATTCACGTTATACACAAAGCTACGCCACACAGGCGGTGCTTTGATCATCACCACAAGACTTTGCTTTTCAACAGAAGCCCTGATCACTGCATCTTAGCATGCCACACAGGCAATTCACGCCATGCGATTGATGTCCATCGATATACAACCTCTGAGCTCGTACGTCTCAGAGAAGGGCGTTAAGCAAAAGAATAAATTCTCCGCCGCCAAACAGATGTATATTTAACAGAAATCAATCAACACAGAATAAACTCCAATGTCAGACACACAATCCATTTACAAGTCCGTTCTGGGTCTGAACGAAACCGGAGGCACTAAATACCTCGCAAACCCTTCGATCACCACGTACGTCTGGACGATCACCACTCATTATCCATATTTCGGGATGCCTCCCAATCAGGACCTCGGTTACCATCCAAACGAGGTGAAGATCTCCGGTCTTCGACCATCGTCTTCATCTTCGACTTTCAATCGTCGATCAACTATTTGAAATGAGAATTAACTCGGCTTTTTCAAATAATTCACGTATATTTAGAATTTCAAATCAATTTATTTCAATGGTTAAATTATTCGACAACACCAATTTTGTTCTTTAATGTAATTTTCACACCAAATACATTCAACCATCAAAAGCCACACAAATCGAGCAAATTCAGTTTATTTCCCTTCCATATCGTTTATAATATTTTATAACGATTTATCGCTATTTTTATTTATTTTAAAATCGCCAATTTATTCAAAACGACGCTTCGGGCCATAACGCGGCCGTGGCGCTGCTTTTCTTCAGATTTGATTTACACATATTTGAAAATCTAACCGTTGGATCTTCACAAAATTTACATCATCAGAAAGGTCCTTTCAAAACGAATCCAACGGTTCCAGTTTCGGGAAAATCCGACGGTCGGATCTCCCGGTACAATCGTTTGAATTTTCGATTTCAAAATACGAGCTGCAGCGTCGTTATTCGATTAAATATATAATTATATTTATATATATATAAATATAATCGCTTCTGGCGCTGTTTTTCTTCAGATTTGAATTAAACATTCCAGACCATCCAACCGTTGGATTTTTACAAGGTTGGTGCCGTTGGAAAGATTATTCCAAGGCGAACCCGACGGTGGAGGTTTCAGGAAAATCCAATGGTCGGATTTCCCGTACTAGTTGTTTGAAAACACGGTTTCAAAATACGAACTGCACGGCTTCGTTTCGTTTTAATTTTATTTATATTTATATATTTATATAAATATAGTTCATTCAATGATTTCCATATCGTTTTCACTTCAAATATTTTTCTAACACCTTAAAATTTTGGAAAATTTCGCCATAACCTCCCCTGCACCGGGAGCATCGGGAAATCGCAAATAGCGTTCCCGGTCCTTCTAATCTCAAAAAGAAAAAGAAAAAGCCAAGCGGCTAGCCAACAGGCTCATAAAATCATCACCCAAACAAAACAGTAAATGTGTACCTATTTGTCGGGCACAAAATTTTATTCCTCTTCTCTAGCCCCTTTGCTATAACCTGTTCAATAAATATGTATGCACATATATATACGGTTCTTATCATTTATCATTTTCTATTCAACTTCATATTTGATTTCTGTTTGGTTTAAGAACACCATTCATTCTAATGTTACATAAATAGGTGCAAATCATTTCATTAGCTAATTAATGAATATTTCAACTCATATATGTTTATTTTGAACAAGTGGCTATTTTTAACACTTCACATTTCAACGATTTATGCATATAATAAAAATGTGATTTTTATTGTAAAACGATTCATTTCAAAACACTATTATTTGATATACTTCAAGTTGGTGATAAAAATGGGATTTTTATCATAAAACAATTTCTTTTAAAACAAGATTATTTTACACAGTTCATATAGTCGATAAAAGGTGATTTTTATTATCAACACATGAATTTCTAATCAACGAATGAATATCAATTCAACACATGAATGTTTTCTATTCAAGGAATAAATATAGTTCAAGCATATGAAAATTATTCAAACACACGAATATTATTCAAAATTTCGGCAACATAACGGCAGGGTAGTTAAAACCGGGACCGTCCCTAGTACGGCTCCTCGCTCTACCTTAAAACCTCGCGGTTTTTGACAATGGGGATCATGCATCTAGTTCGCACGCAGGCGGCATGTATATATTTATTTCATTTCCACCAACTAATCCTATGTGGTTTCAACCAAATAATTCTCAACCACAAATGGGTATTTTTCAACCACAATCAACCAATATCAATCACAAACAATCCCAAACAATCATTCGCTATCAATCAATTTTCACAACAATTTCAACCAATAAATATCGTCCATGGTTTGTGGACGAGGGGCGTATATATATATATATATTTATATATTTATATTTATATATAGCAATTCACTTTCATTTCACACACATATATATATATATTTTTAAATCAGAAATCTCACCAATAGCTATCCAACTACTACGACTCTTCCTTAGAGAAACTGTAATAACCCGAAAATCTGGGCCAGTTTAAAATTTTTATTTTGGCAATTTTAGCGAATTTGGATATTTAAAATGAATTATTTTAAATAATATCGACGAGAAATTTATTTTGAATATAATTAGAACGTATATATTATATACGTCGTCGTTAGAATATAAATAATTATATATAATTATAAATAGAATTGAAAATGGCGCGGTAGTTCGATAATTCGATTTCAAACTTCAATTGAATGTACCGGGTGCAAAACAATCCGGATTTTAGTGAAACCAAAAATGATAGGATCAAATTGATAATATCTTTCCAACGAATCTGAAAAATCAAGATTTCATAGCGGGAATCAAAAGATATGTCCAGTTGAAATTTCTGAATAGTCGCTATGGAATTCAGGCCCTTAAAAATGGACATTTTGCAAACGACCTCGGATTTCGACGAAACCAGTTTTGTTGGGTCCGTGATGTAAAGTTATTGCTAGGTTTCAAATTTCATAATTTTTCGAATCAATATGTGAGCATGGCAAAAGAAAACGTGTTTGACCAGTTTCAGTTGATTTTAATCGACTGGAAATTGGCCATTTTTTAAGCGGTCTCAGAATTCGACGAAACTAGTTTTGTTAGGACCGTATCGTCGATACGAAGCCAGAAAATATTTTTCTGGGATTTTTAGAGTTAGTATGTGACCCCAGTAATTCGAAATGTACGTTTAAAATTCAATATAGTGATTTAAATGTAAGTTCAACGGAAACTGATACAAATGATCGAATCAACCTACGATACATATCCCATTGTGTTCGAAATGGGGGTGAAACGCTATGGACGACAGGCGGTGGGCCTCGTTTCGAGGTCGTATGTAAAAGTCAACCTTTTCAAATTAAATAATTAAAATAAATAAAAAAAATTAAATTATCTCTCCCTCCCTTATCTTTCCTTCTGCCCCCCTCCCCCCTATTCATTTATTCTGATCGAACAAAAAAAAAAGAAAAAAAAAGAAAAAAACCCCGCAACACTTAGCTGCTCCTCCCCGTCGCAGGTCGCGCCGCCAACCCCCCTACAGATGATCGATGATCCTCCTTGCTTCCACCATCTCCAAGCAGCGGCCGCCCCCTTCTCCATTTAAACCCCCCCAATCCACTTCGATTTTCGCTTAAACCCTAGGCCTACCGCCCCTACCCACTGTCGCACACGACCTCCGCCTCTCGCCGCACCTCCCCTCCAACTCCGGCGAGCAGCAGTGTTTCCCCCCTCGTCCCTCTCTTCTTCTCCGTCCTCCTTCTGTCGTTCCCGTGAAGAGCGAAGGCCCGCAAACCCTAAGTCGAAGACCATCGCCATCGTGAAGTTCGCAGGCCACCGGTAAGCTTTATAAGTCTGAAATCTATATGTTTTAAATTGGATTGTACATGTTTGTGAGATGAAACTTTGTTTTCATAGAAATAAAAACATTAGATTTTTATAAATGAAAACATAAGTTTTCGTAGTTATGAAATTATAGATTTTCTTAAATTGAAAAATGTGGATTTTTATATAAACAACATGATATGATAAAGATTTGAATTTTAATTTAGAAAAGATTATATTTTTAATTTAGAAAAGATTATGTTTTTAATTTAGAAAGATCAGATTTTTAATATGTGAAAGGTCGGATTTTTTTTATTGTTGAAATGACGAAGTAAAAATTCGATTTTTATATATTGAATAGCGAAGTAAAAATTCGATTTTTATATATTGAATAGCGAAGTAAAAATTCGATTTTTATATATTGAATAGTGAACTAAAAATTCGATTTTTATATATTGAATAGCGAACTAAAAATTCGATTTTTATATATTGAATAGCGAACTAAAAATTCGATTTTTATATATTGAATAGCGAACTAAAAATTGGATTTTTATATATTGAATAGCGAACTAAAAATTCGATTTTTATATATTGAATAGCGAACTAAAAAATTCGATTTTTATATATTGAACATCGAAGTAAAAATTCGATTTTTATATATTGAACATCGAAGTAAAAATATGAACTTTATATATTGAACATCGAAGTAAAATTGTGATTTTTACATATGTAGAGAATACGGGAAAAGAAAGTGGCAAGAATGCGATAACGACGAAGACTTCTGCAAAAGAAGAGTCAAGATGTTTGGATAGCTTTCGGTGAGAATTTCTCACCTTTCAATTTATTTTTCTAGTTATATATATATATACTAGGATGCAGACGGTGCTTAGTAGCACCCGACACAATCGTCCACAGACCATGGACTTGTTTGTTTGGTTGCATAGATTAGTTAGATGATTTGATTTGAAATTGAATTGTTTGGTGAAATGAATGGATTGATTGATGTGTGAATGGCGTGGGCCTTCACTAGACCGGGGATAAGGCTAGGCCTTGTCCCGTTCCTAGTATCGTGCCGTTATGCCGCCGAAATTTTCTAAAATAAGTTAGAAAAATAAAAATATCATTTTATTTAAAAAAATGAACTGAATAGAAATTCATATGTTGGAATAAAATGTTTTGTCGTTAAAAATATAATTCTTAACGTGAATGTGAATAAATAAATATTCATTTACAAACCAGACGGTTTGTTTATGTACACTTATTTGAATGACATTGATTGGGACGATAAATTTTACACATCGCCCAACTGCACAACTAAAATCTGTGTTTGATTGTTTGAAACCCCACACGGGTGTTGGGATGAAATATGAATTTCACTCATCCTGATTGATTAAATTTGTCGATCGATTGATTGACAGGCTGTTATAAGCGTTGAATATCTATATTTGATGCTTATACAGTGTAGTGCACTTTGGTTGATGGTTGATTATTTTTCAATGCTATTATATACATGTGTTGTATGGAAATCCATATAATTAATTTTATATGGTAATTGATTGGGCCTCATTCCAATTTGAAAAATAAAGAAAATTTGAAAATAGAAATTATGAAGCCGTGTTGATTAGATTGACGCCATTTTGACGTGAACGATATTTATATCGATTTTATTCATTTTAAAATGAATTTTGAAAAGTGATTTCGAAATCGACGATTTCGAAATGAATTGAATTGAAAACGATTTCGAAATGAATTGAATTGAAAACGATTTCGAAATGAATTGAATTGAAAACGATTTCGAAATGAATTGAATTGAAAACGATTTCGAAATGAATTGAAAGCGAATTGAAATGAATTCAAATTGAATTGAAATTTGAATTGAATAGAAATGAATTTTGAAACGAATTTATAAAGAAGAATTCAATTTTGCTTTGAATTGAAATGGAAATTGAAATAGATTTTGAAACGAATTTTAAAACTATTTATATAATTCGTTTTGAATAGAAAATCGACGAAATATATATATTATATATATTATATATATAATATAATGGCCTGAATAGAACGCGCCGCGCCGCGGCAGTTCGTGAATTTCGACCATTTATTTCAAACGGACATTACGGGAGATCCGACCGTCGGATTCTCCTGAAACCGGAACCGTTGGGTTCGTATCGAAAAGGGCTTTCTAACGAATATTAGAAATTAGAAATCTAACGGTTGGATTTGGAATTATGTTCAAATCAAATTTGGAAAAGGTCGCTATACGTGCAGTTCGATGGCCATTGGTGGAAATCGACTGTACGGGCCTTGATAAAATTATTAAAAATAGTAATAATTTGTGTAAAATCATAAGAAACGATTTAGAAAGAATTGGGATGAAAAACTCCATATTTGAAAAGATAAAAATAGATTTTTATCGAAATGAACTAGTTTTGAACTAGAAATATAATTCTATTTATTTTTAAATAAATAAATTGAATTTGAAATGGTTTTGAAAATAACCAGAGATTCCAATGATTGCATTGGAATGGATTTGAATCGAAATTGCCTATGGATTATTTCGATGTTGGATTTCGTGATGATACAGGTTTTGTTATGGGAATTTGAAAGATATATATATATATATATATCGTTATTTCCAATACGATGTTTGTTAGTCGTAGAATTTGATATTGAATATAAGCCGGTATATATTCTATTCAAAGCCTTGTATTTAATATCAAATGTGATTTGGGTTTGTCGTGAATGGTGTCTTGACTAACACTGTTCTTGAACCCAGTTGAGAAAAGATTAAATCTTTTTATTTAGATTTAATGAAGTGTACCAATTAAATGATATTGAATTGGAATTGAATTGGTATTGATTTTTGGGTTTATCGTGAGCAGTGTTTTAAATAACACTCGTTCTTTAACCCGATAATTAATGAAGGTGATTTTGGGTTTACCGTGAACCGTGTTTTAAATGACACCGATTCTTTAACCCAGTCAAAGATTAAAACTAAGTGGAGTTTTAATGAATCTTTAATTAGATTGAAAAGATCGGGAATGGAGTATCACCAGTTTTACTCCAGGCGATAGTTAAATCTTTAATTAGATTTAAACGTGAAATGGTAATTGAATTTACCGATAACACTGTGGTGTTAGATATGAAGTACTACCAGTTTTACTTCATGGGATGAATAGGTTGGGATTGGGAAAATAAAATAAATGATTACTTCGGTGTGGTTCGATAATCCCGACTAGTTGGAATTGATATTCAAAGGAGATTAAAGAATAAATTTAAAGAATTTATCTTGGATAAAATTAATGGGAACTTTTTTCCAAAGTATAGGAATATTTGAATAAAAGAATATTCTGAATTGGAATGAGGCGTATGTTGTGTTTGGGTAACACTTTTATAATATATACGCGAGTTATTCAGAAAGACCGGGTTTATCCCATTCTGAATAACTGATTCGACGTGGTGTCGAAGATGAAGACGGTGGTCGAAGACCAGAAGTCTTCACGTCGTTTGGGTGATTACTGATGATCTTGATTGGGCTGTACACCCAAGAAGATGGAAACAGTTGGTGATCGTCCAGACGTACTTGGAGATCGATGGATATGCGGGGTACTAGGTGCCTCCGGTTTCGTTCAGACCCAGAACGGACTTGTAAATGGACTGTGTGTCTGACATTGGATTTTAGTCCGTGTGATTGATCTCTATTAAATATATATCTGTTTGGCGGCGGAGAATTTATTCTCTTGCTTAACGCCCTTCTCTGAGACGTACGAGCTCAGGGGTTATATATTGATGGATATCAAACGCATGGAGTGAATTGCCTGTGTGGCATGCCTAAGTGGCAATTGATCGAGGCTTCTGTTGAAAAGTAAAGTCTTGTGGTGATGATCAAAGCAAGGCCTTTGTGGCGTAGCTTTGTGTAACGTTTGCTTCGCGAGTTTCACACCCGGTATGAACCAAAAACGGGAGAGGACGTCAGGGAGGGCATGCGTTTCTTTCTAGCTAGAAGTGGCGTCAGTGGTTTTACACGCCCTGACGAGTTTGACTTATGTGGTTGTTGCTGTTGCGAGGCGCCTCGGATTGATCAGTCGTTCTCGAACCGATGGAGTCATTTAGTTGGCTCGTTTACGCCCCATAGGGCGGGGAAATGCATGTTCAGGGTTTAAGTTTAATCCACATCGGTGGACTGGCCCTGAGGATCCAAGGGCCCACCTGAGTCTGGGTCCTGAGGGGCGGGCTAGAGCGTCTCGAATCGGTTGAGGACTATCTTTTGCCTCGGTTCATAGATGGAAATCCAATTTCCAAATACGTGACATTTGCGGTTTTAATTGTAGAACTAGTATGGCGACATGATATATGGTACCCATGCCGTCTATGATTGATACTTATGATTTGAAGTTGTTTTATACACTATACACTTATAATAGTATCAAATGATTTGTTTTAAACCGTATCAAGCATCCTTTGGCTGTTATAAGGGAAAACCCTATCCCCTGGCTTGCGTTGCATTGTGTGATAGGACCTGGGTCTTATAACAGCTTCATTTTTCTTTATTTAGCATTGCGCTGTTTGTTTTATGCACTGGTATTCTTGGGAGGAAACCCGTTCCGTGTTATACGGCGTGGTCCCTTGATTTACCTAACTTTAAAATAAAGATTAACTGTTTTAGTTCTCACACCAGTCCCATGACTGACCTGGAGTTTATTGTTTTAACCTAAACTCTGGGTGCCCTTATTTTGACACGGGCAGCTAGTAGTTTTGGTTTTGCAGATTTATATTCACAGGATCCTGGTTTACAACTGGAACGATATCTGGAAAGCTTTGTATCCGTATATCTCCTTCTAGTTGTGTATTGTATTATTTTCCGCTGCTATGTATTTAAATGTAATTTAAATCTCTGATATTTCTGTGTAATATTTATTCATTTATACTCTGTATATTCTTGTAATCTGATGCATTGTTGTAATATACAATGAAATGTTCTTCTGTATGTGTTCTGTTGTGGTTTGCTCTCGAACTATCCGCCGCTTTCCTTTACGGGGAAGTTACGGGTCGTTTCAATTTGGTATCAGAGCTTTGGTTTACAAAGCTCAGAGAACAAGGCACATTAGAACCATACGAAAGAATTCATCAGATATTGGATTAGTAATATCCAATTAGAATAACTCGTTAGAGATGGGATCAGTAGTATCCTAGAACGGGTGTGAAGAGTAAATTTTTAAAATGAAAAAATTTTTTGTTTTGAAAATTCAAATCAACTATCCGTATTTGATTATTGATTCTATATTGATCAGGACAATCCGATATATAAAGATTTTGCATATATGTCTTGCAAACGTGTATTCGAAGTTTTAATATATTGGGTAGATATAGAATCCTTCTAGTGCCCGGGAATAATTCTGGTGATGGGGCACCATCGCCAGTATTTATTTTCGAGCGACGAAGGTGAGATTTCTATATATTTCCTATCGACTGGTGTGAGAACCAAAATTAGATAGGGCTTATTGTTGTGATTTGGCATCAAAAATCTGATTTTTGACTATATATCAAAATTATGAATTTGAAATGATAATTCCCTAATTGATTGATGGTTTTGTTGTTTGTTTATTTGTTTGAAAATTTTGAACCATTAAGCCTAATTTGATCGGATAATGAATTGTATTGAAATTTGGTCGCATTTGCTTGCATATACATATCTATCATTGAACAGGTCATAGCAAGGAGGCTAGAGCCGAAGAATAAAATTTGTTTGCTCGACAAATAGGTACATGTTTAATACATAATTTACTGTTTTGTTTGGGTGATGATGATTTTATGAGCCTATTGGCTAGCCGCTTGGCCTTTTCTTTTTCTTTTTGAGATCTGAAGGACCGGGGAAGCTATTTGAAATTCCCCGATGCTCCCGGTGCAGGGGAGGTTATGGCGAAATTTTTCAAAAATTTAGGGTGTTAGCCAAATTTTTGAAATTTTGAAAATTCTCAGAAACTAAAAAGTTAGAGAATGAAAGCCAAATCAAACGTAGAGTTGATTAATCAAACCACTTTCGACTTTGTTCCTTTTTGGGGACGAAAAGTTTTAAGTGGGGGAGATTGTAATAACCCGAAAATCTGGGCCAGTTTAAAATTTTTATTTTGGCAATTTTAGCGAATTTGGATATTTAAAATGAATTATTTTAAATAATATCGACGAGAAATTTATTTTGAATATAATTAGAACGTATATATTATATACGTCGTCGTTAGAATATAAATAATTATATATAATTATAAATAGAATTGAAAATGGCACGGTAGTTCGATAATTCGATTTCAAACTTCAATTGAATGTACCGGGTGCAAAACAATCCGGATTTTAGTGAAACCAAAAATGATAGGATCAAATTGATAATATCTTTCCAACGAATCCGAAAAATCAAGATTTCATAGCGGGAATCAAAAGATATGTCCAGTTGAAATTTCTGAATAGTCGCTATGGAATTCAGGCCCTTAAAAATGGACATTTTGCAAACGACCTCGGATTTCGACGAAACCAGTTTTGTTGGGTCCGTGATGTAAAGTTATTGCTAGGTTTCAAATTTCATAATTTTTCGAATCAATATGTGAGCGTGGCAAAAGAAAACGTGTTTGACCAGTTTCAGTTGATTTTAATCGACTGGAAATTGGCCATTTTTTAAGCGGTCTCAGAATTCGACGAAACTAGTTTTGTTAGGACCGTATCGTCGATACGAAGCCAGAAAATATTTTTCTGGGATTTTTAGAGTTAGTATGTGACCCCAGTAATTCGAAATGTACGTTTAAAATTCAATATATTGATTTAAATGTAAGTTCAACGGAAACTGATACAAATGATCGAATCAACCTATGATACATATCCCATTGTGTTCGGAATGGGGGTGAAACGCTATGGACGACAGGCGGTGGGCCTCGTTTCGAGGTCGTATGTAAAAGTCAACCTTTTCAAATTAAATAATTAAAATAAATAAAAAAAATTAAATTATCTCTCCCTCCCTTATCTTTCCTTCTGCCCCCCCTCCCCCCTATTCATTTATTCTGATCGAACAAAAAAAAAGAAAAAAAAGAAAAAAACCCCGCAACACTTAGCTGCTCCTCCCCGTCGCAGGTCGCGCCGCCAACCCCCCCTACAGATGATCGATGATCCTCCTTGCTTCCAGAATCTCCAAGCAGCGGCCGCCCCCTTCTCCATTTAAACCCCCCCAATCCACTTCGATTTCCGCTTAAACCCTAGGCCTACCGCCCCTACCCACTGTCGCACACGACCTCCGCCTCTCGCCGCACCTCCCCTCCAACTCCGGCGAGCAGCAGTGTTTCCCCCCTCGTCCCTCTCTTCTTCTCCGTCCTCCTTCTGTCGTTCCCCTGAAGAGCGAAGGCCCGTAAACCCTAAATCGAAGACCATCGCCATCGTGAAGTTCGCAGGCCACCGGTAAGCTTTATAAGTCTGAAATCTATATGTTTTAAATTGGATTGTACATGTTTGTGAGATGAAACTTTGTTTTCATAGAAATAAAAACATTAGATTTTTATAAATGAAAACATAAGTTTTCGTAGTTATGAAATTATAGATTTTCTTAAATTGAAAAATGTGGATTTTTATATAAACAACATGATATGATAAAGATTTGAATTTTAATTTAGAAAAGATTATATTTTTAATTTAGAAAAGATTATGTTTTTAATTTAGAAAGATCAGATTTTTAATATGTGAAAGGTCGGATTTTTTTTATTGTTGAAATGACGAAGTAAAAATTCGATTTTTATATATTGAATAGCGAAGTAAAAATTCGATTTTTATATATTGAATAGCGAACTAAAAATTCGATTTTTATATATTGAATAGCGAACTAAAAATTCGATTTTTATATATTGAATAGCGAACTAAAAATTCGATTTTTATATATTGAATAGCGAACTAAAAATTCGATTTTTATATATTGAATAGCGAACTAAAAATTCGATTTTTATATATTGAATAGCGAACTAAAAAATTCGATTTTTATATATTGAACATCGAAGTAAAAATTCGATTTTTATATATTGAACATCGAAGTAAAAATATGATTTTTATATATTGAACATCGAAGTAAAAATGTGATTTTTACATATGTAGAGAATACGGGAAAAGAAAGTGGCAAGAATGCGATAACGACGAAGACTTCTGCAAAAGAAGAGTCAAGATGTTTGGATAGCTTTCGGTGAGAATTTCTCACCTTTCAATTTATTTTTCTAGTTATATATATATATATATATACTAGGATGCAGACGGTGCTTAGTAGCACCCGACACAATCTTCCACAGACCATGGACTTGTTTGTTTGGTTGCATAGATTAGTTAGATGATTTGATTTGAAATTGAATTGTTTGGTGAAATGAATGGATTGATTGATGTGTGAATGGCGTGGGCCTTCACTAGACCGGGGATAAGGCTAGGCCTTGTCCCGTTCCTAGTATCGTGCCGTTATGCCGCCGAAATTTTCTAAAATAAGTTAGAAAAATAAAAATATCATTTTATTTAAAAAAATGAACTGAATAGAAATTCATATGTTGGAATAAAATGTTTTGTCGTTAAAAATATAATTTTTAACGTGAATGTGAATAAATAAATATTCATTTACAAACCAGACGGTTTGTTTATGTACACTTATTTGAATGACATTGATTGGGACGATAAATTTTACACATCGCCCAACTGCAAAACTAAAATCTGTGTTTGATTGTTTGAAACCCCACACGGGTGTTGGGATGAAATATGAATTACACTCATCCTGATTGATTAAATATGTCGATCGATTGATTGACAGGCTGTTATAAGCGTTGAATATCTATATTTGATGCTTATACAGTGTAGTGCACTTTGGTTGATGGTTGATTATTTTTCAATGCTATTATATACATGTGTTGTATGGAAATCCATATAATTAATTTTATATGGTAATTGATTGGGCCTCATTCCAATTTGAAAAATAAAGAAAATTTGAAAATAGAAATTATGAAGCCGAGTTGATTAGATTGACGCCATTTTGACGTGAACGATATTTATATCGATTTTATTCATTTTAAAATGAATTTTGAAAAGTGATTTCGAAATCGACGATTTCGAAATGAATTGAATTGAAAACGATTTCGAAATGAATTGAATTGAAAACGATTTCGAAATGAATTGAATTGAAAACGATTTCGAAATGAATTGAATTGAAAACGATTTCGAAATGAATTGAATTGAAAACGATTTCGAAATGAATTGAATTGAAAACGATTTCGAAATGAATTGAATTGAAAACGATTTCGAAATGAATTGAATTGAAAACGAATTCAAATTGAATTGAAAGCGAATTGAAATGAATTCAAATTGAATTGAAATTTGAATTGAATAGAAATGAATTTTGAAACGAATTTATAAAGAAGAATTCAATTTTGCTTTGAATTGAAATGGAAATTGAAATAGATTTTGAAACGAATTTTAAAATTATTTATATAATTCGTATTGAATAGAAAATCGACGAAATATATATATTATATATATTATATATATAATATAATGGCCTGAATAGAACGCGCCGCGCCGCGGCAGTTCGTGAATTTCGACCATTTATTTCAAACGGACATTACGGGAGATCCGACCGTCGGATTCTCCTGAAACCGGAACCGTTGGGTTCGTATCGAAAAGGGCTTTCTAACGAATATTAGAAATTAGAAATCTAACGGTTGGATTTGGAATTATGTCCAAATCAAATTTGGAAAAGGTAGCTATACGTGCAGTTCGATGGCCATTGGTGGAAATCGACTGTACGGGCCTTGATAAAATTATTAAAAATAGTAATAATTTGTGTAAAATCATAAGAAATGATTTAGAAAGAATTGGGATGAAAAACTCCATATTTGAAAAGATAAAAATAGATTTTTATCGAAATGAACTAGTTTTGAACTAGAAATATAATTCTATTTATTTTTAAATAAATAAATTGAATTTGAAATGGTTTTGAAAATAACCAAAGATTCCAATGATTGCATTGGAATGGATTTGAATCGAAATTGCCTTTGGATTATTTCGATGTTGGATTTCGTGATGATACAGATTTTGTTATGGGAATTTGAAAGATATATATATATCGTTATTTCCAATACGATGTTTGTTAGTCGTAGAATTTGATATTGAATATAAGCCGGTATATATTCTATTCAAAGCCTTGTATTTAATATCAAATGTGATTTGGGTTTGTCGTGAATGGTGTCTTGACTAACACTGTTCTTGAACCCAGTTGAGAAAAGATTAAATCTTTTTATTTAGATTTAATGAAGTGTACCAATTAAATGATATTGAATTGGAATTGAATTGGTATTGATTTTTGGGTTTATCGTGAGCAGTGTTTTAAATAACACTCGTTCTTTAACCCGATAATTAATGAAGGTGATTTTGGGTTTACCGTGAACCGTGTTTTAAATGACACCGATTCTTTAACCCAGTCAAAGATTAAAACTAAGTGGAGTTTTAATGAATCTTTAATTAGATTGAAAAGATCGGGAATGGAGTATCACCAGTTTTACTCCAGGCGATAGTTAAATCTTTAATTAGATTTGAACGTGAAATGGTAATTGAATTTACCGATAACACTGTGGTGTTAGATATGAAGTACTACCAGTTTTACTTCATGAGATGAATAGGTTGGGATTGGGAAAATAAAATAAATGATTACTTCGGTGTGGTTCGATAATCCCGACTAGTTGGAATTGATATTCAAAGGAGATTAAAGAATAAATTTAAAGAATTTATCTTGGATAAAATTAATGGGAACTTTTTTCCAAAGTATAGGAATATTTGAATAAAAGAATATTCTGAATTGGAATGAGGCGTATGTTGTGTTTGGGTAACACTTTTATAATATATGCGCGAGTTATTCAGAAAGACCGGGTTTATCCCATTCTGAATAACTGATTCGACGTGGTGTCGAAGATGAAGACGGTGGTCGAAGACCAGAAGTCTTCACGTCGTTTGGGTGATTACTGATGATCTTGATTGGGCTGTACACCCAAGAAGATGGAAACAGTTGGTGATCGTCCAGACGTACTTGGAGATCGATGGATATGCGGGGTACTAGGTGCCTCCGGTTTCGTTCAGACCCAGAACGGACTTGTAAATGGACTGTGTGTCTGACATTGGATTTTAGTCCGTGTGATTGATCTCTATTAAATATATATCTGTTTGGCGGCGGAGAATTTATTCTCTTGCTTAACGCCCTTCTCTGAGACGTACGAGCTCAGGGGTTATATATTGATGGATATCAAACGCATGGAGTGAATTGCCTGTGTGGCGTGCCTAAGTGGCAATTGATCGAGGCGTCTGTTGAAAAGCAAAGTCTTGTGGTGATGATCAAAGCAAGGCCTTTGTGGCGTAGCTTTGTGTAACGTTTGCTTCGCGAGTTTCACACCCGGTATGAACCAAAAACGGGAGAGGACGTCCGGGAGGGCATGCGTTTCTTTCTAGCTAGAAGTGGCGTCAGTGGTTTTACATGCCCTGACGAGTTTGACTTATGTGGTTGTTGCTGTTGCGAGGCGCCTCGGATTGATCGGTCGTTCTCGAACCGATGGAGTCATTTAGTTGGCTCGTTTACGCCCCATAGGGCGGGGAAATGCATGTTCAGGGTTTAAGTTTAATCCACATCGGTGGACTGGCCCTGAGGATCCAAGGGCCCACCTGAGTCTGGGTCCTGAGGGGCGGGCTAGAGCGTCTCGAATCGGTTGAGGACTATCTTTTGCCTCGGTTCATAGATGGAAATCCAATTTCCAAATACGTGACATTTGCGGTTTTAATTGTAGAACTAGTATGGCGACAAGATATATGGTACCCATGCCGTCTATGATTGATACTTATGATTTGAAGTTGTTTTATACACTATACACTTATAATAGTATCAAATGATTTGTTTTAAACCGTATCAAGCATCCTTTGGCTGTTATAAGGGAAAACCCTATCCCCTGGCTTGCGTTGCATTGTGTGATAGGACCTGGGTCTTATAACAGCTTCATTTTTCTTTATTTAGCATTGCGCTGTTTGTTTTATGCACTGGTATTCTTGGGAGGAAACCCGTTCCGTGTTATACGGCATGGTCCCTTGATTTACCTAACTTTAAAATAAAGATTAACTGTTTTTGTTCTCACACCAGTCCCATGACTGACCTGGAGTTTATTGTTTTAACCTAAACTCTGGGTGCCCTTATTTTGACACGGGCAGCTAGTAGTTTTGGTTTTGCAGATTTATATTCACAGGATCCTGGTTTACAACTGCAACGATATCCGGAAAGCTTTGTATCCGTATATCTCCTTCTAGTTGTGTATTGTATTATTTTCCGCTGCTATGTATTTAAATGTAATTTAAATCTCTGATATTTCTGTGTAATATTTATTCATTTATACTCTGTATATTCTTGTAATCTGATGCATTGTTGTAATATACAATGAAATGTTCTTCTGTATGTGTTCTGTTGTGGTTTGTTCTCGAACTATCCGCCGCTTTCCTTTACGGGGAAGTTACGGGTCGTTTCAAAAACCTTCGCCAATCTCGCCTTTTGTCGCTTTCGTTGCCCGTATTCTCTACATATGTAAAAATCGAATTTTGACTATGTTATTCAATATATAAAAATCTGATTTTTACTTCGACTTTCAATATATAAAAATCTGATTTTTTTCTATTTTAAAAATATGATCTTTTCTATTTTAAAGTTTAGATCTTTTCTATTTTAAAGTTTAAATCTTTTTCTATACTAAAGTTTAAATCTTTTTCCTTTTAAAATCTAAATCTTTTTCCTTTTTAAAATCTTAAAATAAAAATCAGTTTTTAAAACCTTTTCAAAATCAGTTTTAAAATGCTTTTAAAATCAGTTTTACATCTTTAGAAAAATCTGTTTTAACCCTTTTTTTTCTTAAAATAAACAGTTTTTTTTTAACCTTTCAAAAATCAGTATTTACTTTTAAACAAAATCAGTTTTTACTTTTAAACAAATCAGTTTTAAATTCTGTTTTTATAAAATAAAAATAAAATAATAAAATAAAAAGAAATACTTACAGAGAGGGGGGGGGGTTTCCGCAGTTCGTCGGAGACAGGAAGAGTCTGGCTTCGAGGCGGCGGCTCGGGTTTCGAACGGTGGTGGCAGGAGGTCGTCAGACTGGGAGGGGGCTGCTCGATTCGCTCGCGATGGCTTCTGGAGGCTCGGGTCTTCGATCGATGGAGGGGGGACAGGCGGATCGTCTTCGTCGGAGCTGCGGTGGTGGCGGCGTTCGCTTTAGGGGGGGCGGTCTGTCGATAGTTTTTAGGTTTTTTTTTCCTTCTTTTCGTTTGAAATAAAAATGAACGGGGGGGGGGGGGGGGCAGAAAGGGAGATAAAGGAGGGAAATTATATTATTTTTATTTTTTTTTAATTATTTAATTTTGCAAAAAGGTTGACTTTTACATATGACCTCGAAACGAGGCCCACCGCCTGTCGCCCATAGCGTTTAACCCCCATTCCGAACACAATGGGATATGTATCGCAAGCTGATTTGATCATTACAATCAGTTTCCTTTGAATTTACATTTAAATCACTATATTGAATTTTAAACGTACATTTCAAATTATCGGGGCCACATACTGACTAGAAAAATTCCAGAAAAATATTTTCTAGCTTCGTATTGACGATACGGTCCTAACAAAACTAGTTTCATCGAATTCTGAGACCGTTTGAAAAATGGCCAATTTCCAGTCGATTAAAATCAACAGAATCTGGTCAAACGCGTTTTCCTTTGCCACGCTCACATATTGATTCGAAAAATTATGAAATTTGAAACCTAACAATAACTTGACCCTGCGGATCCAACAAAAGTGGTTTCGTTGAAATCCGAGGTCATTTGCAAAATATCCATTTTTAAGGGCCTGAATTCCATAGCGACTATTCAGTATTTCCAACTGGACATATCTTTTGATTCCCGCTATCAAATTTCGATTGGTCAGATTCGTTAGAAAGATATTATCAATTAGATTCCATTATTTTTGGTTTCACTAAAATCCGGATTGTTTTGCACCCGGTACAGTCCGACAAAGTTTGAATTCAAATTTTGAAACTGCCACGCCATTTCAGGCCTTGTTTATAATTATAATTAATTATATTCGTTTTCTATTGTCGATTCAAACTCAGTTTTCATCGCCATTATTTAGAATATTTATTTTAAATATTTAAAATCCATTATTTTAGCCAATTTAAAAATTTTAAATTGGTTCAGATTTTCTGGGTCGTTACAAAGAGGTTCTTAGCACTCAAACAAGGAAACTTAATGGTTAGGGAGTATGTGAACATATTCAACTAGCTAACAAGATTTGGACTGAAACTGACAGGCACTCTGCATAAGAAAGCTTTGTGGTTTGTTAAAGGGCTAAACGAACCCCTTCATGGGTTAGCAATGTCCCATATTACATTAGGAGCTATCTTTGAAATACTTGTTGACATGGACTTGATGTATGAGGAAGAGAAAGGAGAAAAGAAGGAGGTTAAAGCTGAGGAAACAATGCAAAACAAGAAAGTATGACCCAAGAAAGGGCAGCAGCAACAACAGCAACAAAAGAAAGGAGAAAAGAATGACAAGGGTAAGGATAAGAGGAAGTGTTATAGTTATGGGCGTGAGGGTCACTTGGTGAAAACTTTAAAAGAAGGAAGAATTCTTGCTTCAATTGTGGAGAGGTCGGACACTTTGCTAGGGAGTGCCCGAAGAAACAGAGACAAGGTCAAAAGGCAGGAACTTTTGGAGGGCAAGTGCATGCTCTCGCGATTAGTGCTCCTGATAGAGGTAGAAAAATTTCTGTGGTTGGTTTAATTTCTCTTTCAAATCATCCTATTAGAACACTTTTTGAATCTGGCACTTCACATTCATTTATATCTAGTTCTGTGGTAGAATCTCTGCACTTAATTACTAGTATGGTAGTGGATCCCGTAGTTGTCTCAAATCCTATTGGTGGTTCGGCTCATTTATCTATGGTTTGTCGGGATTTGAGAATATCTGTGTTCGCCATTGAATCTGAATGTGACGCATATGTGCTCGGGTTCATGGGCTATGGGTTGTTTCTAGGGATGGATTGGCTAACCACGTATGGTGCCATTCTAGATTGTGAAAGGAGGGTTGTTAGACTTCTGACTTGCCATGGGAGGACTTTCGAGATTTCTGCACAAGGGTCTGTTATGCTTAGCTTCCTAAAGTCTCTTGATGCATCCATAGATGATTTGCAATCTGTTCCGGTAGTCTGAAATTATTCTGATGTTTTTGAGGAGGTGCGGGGCTTACCTCCGAGGCGCGAGATCGATTTTCGTATATATCTGGTGGACAATGCAAAGCTAGTTGCATTACTAGTGCGCCATATGGCTCCGAGGGAAAGGAAGGAGTTGAGTAAGCAAGTAGGGGAGCTACTTGAGAAAGGATTTATTATACGAAGCATATCTGAATGGGGTGCTCCAGTTTTATTTGCAACTAAGGCGGATGGTTCGCTTCGTTTATGTGTGGACTATAGAGAGTTGAATAAACTCACAAAGAAGAATAGGCACCCACTTCCGAGGATAGATGACTTATTTGACCAACTTGTTGGAGCCTCGGTATTCTCTCAGTTAGACTTGGCCATGAGCATTCATCGGTTGAGGGTGGCTGAGGGCATATAGACACGACAGCTTTCAGGACTCCAGATGGTTTCTTTGAATTGCTAGTTATGCCTTTTGAGTTGACGAATGCACTCGCTTATTTTACCGATCTGATCAGTAGGGTGTTTCAGGAGTTTCTAAATAAATTTGTCATAGTCTTTGTGGATGATATTTTGATCTTCTTCAAAAGCTAAAAGGAGCATGCCCAACATTTGAGAGAAGTTTTGAAAACTCTCTATGAGCATCAGATTAAGGAAAAATTCTCCAAATGCCATTTTTGGAGAAAAGAGGTGATATTCTTAGTGCATGTAGTCTCTAAAGAAGGGATAGCTGTGGATCCCGCGAAGGTAGTTGTAGTACAAGATTGGCAAATTCCGAAAATGCAACAGAGGTGAGAAGCTTTCTGGGAATGGCAGGTTATTATAGGTGCGGTTCTAATGCAAGAAGGAAAGGTAGTATGTTATGGGGGTAGACAGTTGAGAGTTCATAAGAAGAACTACCCCACCCATGATTTAGAGCCATCTGCCTAAGTATTCGCGCTAAAGACGTGGCGTCATTATTTACTTGGAGAGAAGTTTGAGTTATACACCGATCATAAATCTCTTAAGTATTTGTTCTCGCTGAAGGATCTCAATTTAAGGCAAAAAAGGTGGATGAAATTCTTAACTTCTTATGATTTTGAAATTGCTTATACCCATGGCAAGGGTAATGTGGTGGCCGACGCACTAAGTAGGCAGAGGATGGCCTTAAGTCCTCTGTTTGTGGAGAGGAAGAGCTTGGAGTTCATATAAACCTTTGACTTTAGACCCTCCAGAGAGATTTTTCTTGATTTGTTTGTGTCGCTAGAAATACGAACGACTCTTATGGATCAGATAGGAGCCTCGCAGCAAGGTGACCCACAGATTTTAGACATCATGGGTAAGCCTAGGAAAGGGGAAACTTCTAGTCACCTCAGTAGATATTCCATAGATGAAAGGGGGTGGTTGCGACGAGATGGAAGGCTTTGTGTTCCTCATATGGGAAGCTTGATAAAGGCAGTCCTAGAAGAAGGCCACCATTCTAAGATGACTATTCATCCAGGCAGTGATAAGATGTACAGAGACATGAAGAGGGTTTTCTTTTGGGCTGGGATGGAGAAAGATGTGGCAGAGTTTGTTTCTTAATGTTTAGTTTGCCAGCAAGTTAAAGCTGAGCAAAAGAAGCCGTGTAATTCACTTCATCCTTGGCGGTTCCATAGTGGAAATGGGAGAGCGTCTCCACGGACTTCATAGATGGTTTACCTAGATCAAAGAAAGGCAACACCAGTATTTGGTTTGTCTGGATAGATTGAGTAAAGTGCTCATTTCATTCCAGTCAAGAGTAAGAGGATGGCATCATGGTTTGCAGCAATTTATGTTCATGAGATAGTCCGTCTTCATGGAGTACCTTCCAGAATCGTAACCAATCATGACCGCATATTTACCATTGAATTTTGGAGGAGTTTGAAAGAAGCATTAGGTACACAGTTGTGTTTGAGCACCCCTTATCATCCTCAGATCGATGGACAGACGGAGAGGGTGAACATAATTCTAGAGGATCTTTTAAGGCTGTGTATCCTAAACTTCGGAGGGTCTTGGGAAGAGCACCTTCCTTTAGTAGAGTTTGCCTATAAAAACAGTTACCAAGCTAGCATCGGCATGGCACCCTTCGAAGCATTGTATAGAGGACCCTGTATATCACCAACTTATTGGTGGGAATCTATAGAAAGATTATTACTTGGACCTGATATGGTTAGAGAAACATCCGAGAAGATTGACCTTATTCGACGACGAATGAAGACAGCTCAAGATAGGCAGAAATCCTATGCAGACAAGAGAAGGAATGACATCGAATTTGAAGTGGGAGACTTAGTTTTCATTAAAGTATCACCTCTGAGGATTGGGGTCCGCTTCGGATCTGTAGGGAAGTTAGCACCCAGATTTGTGGGACCATTTCCCATAACCGAAATGACACGATCTAAAATCCTCCGATCTCCGAAGAGAAAGGGAATAACGAATCGAGTTGAGGATAGGACCAATAAGAACACAAGCAGAAGAACATTTCATTGCTATTACAACAATTACATCAGGGTACAAGAACATAACAGAGTACGAATAAATATTACACATTGGAAATGCTATATCAGAGATTAAAATTACATAGCAGCGGAAAAATAATACATAACACAACTGAAAGAGATACACGAATACAAAGCTTTTTGAATGTATGTCCATCTGTAAATCCAGGATCCTGGGAAAACAAATAATCTGCAAAACCAAAATTACTAGCTGCAAGTGTGGAAAATATGGGCACCCAGAGTTTAGGTTAAAACAATAAACTCCAGGTCAGTCATGGGACTGGTGCGAGAACTAAAACACTTATTAACTTGATTTTAAAGTTAGATAAATCAAGGGACCACGCCGTATAACACGAAACGGGTTTATCCCCAAGAATACCAGTGCATAAAACATACATCGCAACGCTAAACATAAAAATTAAGCTATTATAAGGCTCAGGTCCCATCACACAATCCTGGGCTCCATGCCATGACTTTACTCCTAGCTAGAAACTAACATATGTCCATGTCCCTGAAGTCCCCATCCCGTCTCTAGTTCATACCGGGGTGTGAAGCTCGCAAATTAATGCTACACAAAGCTATGTTAATTAAAACTGTGCTTTGATCATCAACCATAAGACTCTTCTTTTCAACAATAGCCTTGATCATTTGCATCTCAGCATGCTACACTGTCATTCCATACTGTACCAATGATTTCCACCAATATATAACCTCTAAGCTCGTACGTCTCAGAGAAGGGTGTTAAGCAAGAGAATAAATTCTCCGCCACCAAACAGATATATATATTTAGCAGAGATCAACGAATACAATATAAAGGAATCAATGTCAGACACACCATCCATTTGTAAGTCCGTTCTGGGTCTGAAGGAAACTGGAGGCACCTTACTCCTCATCCCATATGTCCAATACAGGAGAGAGACGCTCGCATATACGGTCGATCTCCAAGTACGTCTAGACGATCGCCATTATTACCTTGTCCCAGGTCCAATCAGGACATCAGTAATCATCCAACCGATGTGAAGATCTCCCGTCTTCAATCACTGTCTTCATCGTCGACTTATCGTCGTATCAATTATTCAGAATGAGGTAAACCCCGTAGTTCTAAATAACTCACGTATCTTTTAAACATTGCTATAAAAACACAACATACACCTCATTCCAATCCAGGATATTCTTTTATTCAAATATTCTTTTCACAATTTAAACCAAATTAAGGTTTTCCAAACTAGTCGGGATTAGCAAACCTTACCGAAGAAATCATTTTTTTTATTTCCCAGTCCCAACCTATTCATCTTATGGAGCAAAACTGGAAGTACTCCATACCTAACACCATGGTGTTATCGGTAAAATTAATTTCCATTTCACGTTATATTTAAAGATTTAACTAAATAGATTAAACTATCGCCTGGTGCAAAACTGGTGATACTCCATTTTCGATCATTTCCCTAATTTGGTAATTTAAATTATCACATTTACATTTCAATCTAATTAAAGATTCATTAAAACTTCACTTAGGTTTAGTCTTCCAACAATCACTTTTTAATGATTATTTAACTTTGGAAACACAAACATGCCACATCGACAATCTACACTATACCATTGATTTCTGCCAATATATAACTGATTGACATAGAAATGTGTTCATTTTATGCTTTTATATCTTATCATTTGTATATAAATAAATATTACTTGGGTATTGTTTTGTTACTTTTACAGATATTTCAACCCAGCCCGCATGCAACCAGAAATGTAGAGAAATAGAGTTCAATTTGCTGTGTATTTGCATTTTGAAGAATTGTAGATGAAGATATCACATATAGTTGCTGTTGGACAAGAAAAGGTTTGATAAAAAGGCTTTGCACATCACAAATCAATGAAGAAGTGTCAAGGAAGCAAGAGGAAAAGAGAAAAGGCCCAAATTTGCTTTATTTATCTAAGGCTCATTTATGTTTCTCATTGTAAACTAATTAGTGATGTAATGACCAGGCCGAGTTATCATTAGGGTTAGGGTTAGGGTTTGGCTATCTACCCTATATATACCCTTGTAATGGCATTGTAGCCACCATCCTATCATATATCTCATTCTATTCTCTTCTTCATTAATAAAACTCATTTTTCTTTTTATGCAATTTTCTATCTCTTAGCAATTAGTGTTGTCTACACGATTATATTCGGTAGAACACTATTTCTATTTTGCATTTCTTTTCATTAGCGATTGACCGTCTGATTAGATTCAGCGGTAATCCTAATTCTTATTTTCTGTTCGTTTAATTCTGTTCTGCAATTTTATTTCCATTGTTCTATTTTATCTTTAATCGTTGAATTTATTACAGATCTGATTAGATTCGAATCTGCAGTAAATTTAATTGCATCTTTTAATTCTAGTTTCACTTTCTATTTGTTTTGCAAAATCAACCTCCAGTCTCGTCTAACACGCCCAAGAAAAAAATAAATAATAATTTTTAATTAAACCTCCCTGTGTTCGACCTGTATGCTACACACCTGTATGCTTGCAGAATTTATTACAAATGTCGCGCTTTTCTAATTCATAGATTAGCGACGATCAAGTTTTTGGCGCCGTTGCCGGGGAGGTAACGATTAAATTTTATTGTTTATTTAATTTCTGATTCGTGTTAGTTTTTTTTTTATTTTCTCTTTTGTTTTCTTGTATATATATAAAAAAATCTTGATTAGTAAAGTGGTGTATCAATTACATTGCTTCTCTCATGAACTGAGCAAAAAAAAAAAAAAAACTTGTCAACTTTCCTTGATTTTATTTCTTTAATTTTCATTCATTTCTTTCCTCTTTTCGGTCTCCTTTCCCATCTTTACATTTCTTCTTTCGCATATATTTAAAAAAAAAATCTCTATTAAAATCTTTCCCCTTTCTGCCTTGTAATTAATTTTCTCTGTTTGATTGGATGTCATTTAATTTCTTTTCTTTTTGTTTCTTGTATATATAGAAGAAGAAAAACTCTTGATTGGTGAGATTTGGTATGATACCGTAATCTACCAAATAAAAAAAACTTACCAAATTTCCTTAATTTTATCTTCTTCTTTCTCATTTATTTCTTCCCCCTTTCAATTTTTTTCCTTTTATATTTCTTTTCCCTTTCCTACTTTCAAAGCAATAAAAAAAACAAAAAAAAAACAAAAAAAAAACTCATCATTTAATTTCTCAAACTCTTTCCCATTTTTCAATTTCATTCCCGGTTTCTACAACCTCTCTTTCAATAGCTTTCATATATATAAAAAAAAAATTTGAAAACTTTCCATTCTTTCTTCCTTGTAGTTAATTCTCTGCTTTGTCATTTGATTACTACCCTCTTTTGCTATTTCTTTATTTCTTTCCATTCTTTTTCTTTTTGTAATTACAACAGCAATCTCTTCTCATCTTCTTGCCATTCCGTACATCTTCTTCTCTTCCACCAAGACCAAAACCAAAACCATCTTCACGCATACCCATAAAAATCCATATATCTTGCACCAACGAAAACTAATACAGCAAGTCATAACCTCCCCAAAACCATCCTTTCTCACAACCACCAACATCATCACGTCACCCTCGTCCATCACAAATACCCCACACACAATTTCTGCGCACCATCACCACCATCAAATCCGATCACAACGCACTACTCAGCAGTTCCACTGCGTTTACCAGCCTCTATCCACTAAAACCGCTCCACAATACCACCAATACCCACTCCAAATCCGATTCTCCGATCACGACATCATCCTCCAACCTCACGTTCGAATTCCAACACCACCTCCACCACGCAACAGATCCAAGAAACCCATAAATCGCCAATTCGAAACCAAGCAAAAAATCCCAAGTCAACAACGAAAAAGCAAATCAGAGGGGCCTTGAGTTTCATATTGAAAATTTTCCTTTTTTTTGGATCTCGAATAGCTTAGTTGTGGAGATTGATTGTGGGTGGAGTCTATTAGGGGAGTTGCGTCCTGTTTTCCAAGAAAAGGAGGAGGCGCATCTCAGTGAGATCTCCCGTGAATTTTTTTTGGGGCACTGCAATTTTTTTTTGGTGAACATTGAAGTTTGTGCATGGTGTTTAGCAATTGAGTAGGCAGTTGATTTGTTTTCATTTTCTTTTTGATGTGGTCTCTTCGTGAAAGGTAAATTATACTACACACATTAAAAAAAAAAAAAAAATGGGACTGCCATTTTTGGTTTCTGAGATATTTTGGGAGCGCATATCCTGTATTTTGTTTTTGGCCTGTTCGACTGTGCCAAAACAAATAGCAAAAAAAAAAAAAAAAAAAAAATTGTGGTTTGAGGAGCATAATTAAGACGAGAATTGGATTGTGTTGCCTATTTTTGGGTGCGTGTGTTTTGATTGAGAATTGACTTTCCAGGAGCAATTCTTTATTTAGTGCGTTAGTGCTTGTTCCCTACTTTTTTTATTTTTTTTATTTCTTTTGTTAGGCTTAGCTTTTATTTTAAGTTTAGTTTATTTATTTTGTTTGGTTTTATTTTTATTTTTATTCTAGGTTTTTATCAGTTTGTAGTTTTCTTTTGATTTTACTTCTTTTCTTTTTCTTAAAAAAAAAGAGTACGTTTTTTTTTTAAGGCTTAATCGAGTAGGTTCGCTTGTTTGTTTGTTTGTTTTTTTTTCTTTTTTTTTTCCTTTGTTAGTTTTTTTTCTTTTTCTTTTTAGGTTTTCTCCCTTTCAATTTTTTATATTTTTATTTTGTTTTATTTGCGTCTCTTTATTAAAAAAAAAAAAAAGAGGAAACCTCATTCAAATCAAAGGCAAAAACCAAAGAATTCGAGCAAGAAAACTCGGAAGCCAAGCAAATTTGCAAATCGCCAACGCTACTCAATTGCACTGGACGGACTGCCATACCCCGCTGTAAAATTCTCTTAACTCTACAGGTGCTCTGCTGCAAAATAAAAATATAGAAATGGTTGTAAAAATCTTCTGCAGGGGCAGCGGCTTGAATGTAAAAAAAATTTAATTCTGCAATTTATATTTCTGTGACTGTTCTATGACTGAAATTTCTGAATTAGTTGGGTACGGACTGATATTTTCATAACTGTCATCATTCTCATCGTTTCTCAACAATAAAATCCGATTAGATATTTCAAAATAATATAATTGAAAAGTGGTGCTTTGTGAAGTTGACTGTCTCGTATAATTGGATCGCGGATATATATTAGTTCAATTTATTGGACTATTAGCAAAAGAGGTTGCATACTACCCATAAAACATTGGTCGTATCCCTTAGTATTTATACTATACGTGAACAGCCATAAGACCCTCTTCCCCCTTCTAATTGAGTTAGTTAATTAATAGAGCACTACTCAATATTTTATACTATTTTGAAGTGAGAATATTTTCTGTCTTGCATTGACTTTATTCAAATGTCTGATTCAAAAAAATCCTTGAGAGAAACGTGGGATAATAATCGGAGTAGACGTCCTCTTGAAGAGTATGAATATGAATTACAACTCATAAGGGAAAATTTTCCAAAATTTCATGACCTCAATGCCAACAGTTTTCAAAAATTTCCAACTGACCAACAATTTCAAAATCATGATAATAATCGAAATGACGATTTCAATTCAAATTTCAACAATTTCGATTATGGGCCACATCCACATGAAAATAGTTTTGAATCCCAATATAACTTTGATCCACATCAATATGGGGTTGTAAACCAAAATTTTCAAAATTATAGCCCATATCAACATCTTGAAAATGACCAAAATTGCAATTTTCACTCGAATTTTAACAGTTTTGGTTATGAACAAAATTTCTATGATCAAAATAATTTCCAATATCATTGTCAGTTTCCTGAAAATTCAAACAACTACCACACTGGAAATAATATTGATTGTGAAATTAATGTGGACTATAATTTTGAGAATCAAGAAATCCAAAACGAGAGCTCTCAAATCAACGATCGTCTTAACATTCTTAGAGAGAGGGAAGAAAGACTAAATAAAAAGGCCGATGAACTTCTTTGTTTATTGACATCTTTGAAAGAACAACAAGAGCAACAAAATCAAATTCAAACAAGCGATGAATTAGAAAATAATCAATTATTTACTGATGGTGAAAATTTTCAAATAACGACTTTTGAAATTGAGAATAATCATCTTGATGAAGTTTTTCAAAATTCAACAAATGATTTGGACTTCAGCTCTTCTCAGAAAAAAGATTTAAGCTTGGATTTTGATCTTCCTCTTTCAGACTGTGAGAAACTTGAAATTCTAGAAATTGAACAGAATAAAAATGTTGAATTTTTCAACTCAAAATTGGAAAAGGATTTTAACGAACATGAATTTCTTGATTTGTACGAGGATGAGTTGCCAAATGAGGACCAAGTAGATTCACGTCACGAGTTCGGAAGTTTCAACTTTGAGGAAATTTTAAACGAGCTTGAAATTGTCAGTGTCTTGAACAACTTTGAGAAATGTGATCACATACTCTTGAACAACACTCAGAATTCAAATTTCACTGAATTTATATACGATCACAAATTTTTGAAAAATTACACTGACAAATTTGTTGAACACATGAACTATCTTTGGAATGCTGGCTTGGTTGAGAAACTTCATGTTAGGATGACCCTGGATATTTATCTCCTGAATTATAAATCTAGGTTTAAAGATGAGATGATTTTCAAAAACCTTTGCTTGTTAGAAAACATGCCTAGACACAGTGGGAATGGAACTCATCGAGCAAGAACCAAGTGTGGGGGGAAAAGTTGGTGGAATTCTTTGCATCGCATACATCGCAAACACATATATCATTGTACATATGATCCATTCTTACATATAGTTAGATTGCATTTCATTTTACAAGTCATTTTACATTTAATCCATCTTTGGGTACGATCTTTCAAATTTAGGAAACATTACAGTGTGGACATTGTTTAGTTCAAGTGTGGGGGGGGGGGGGAGTCTGCATTGCATTCTTTTGATTTTTCTTTAATTTTTCTTTCTTTTCATGTAGGACCATCATACATTTTATATCATAGTAACATACCATATATTTTTTAAATACGACTCATTTTCAATTGATACAACAAAATAAGTTTACAATTTTTAGCCAGTTGATAGTATTTTTCTCTCTCAACTTAGATCGAATAGGAAATATAATGAAAAGTTTAATTTTGAGGGATAATAGTGTAACTGGTACATAGGGAGATTCTTAGGTGATGGCCATGAAATCTATTCTATATTGTAGACTTTGTTTAAATAAGTGGAGGACTTAAAATACTTATAATGGCTTTTCAAATCTTTAAAACTAAGTTGTGTTAAGTTGAATTCGCATAACTCTCTTTTTGTGCTTATAACTTCAATAATAATAATAGTAATCCAAGGGTATCCAACATTGCTTGTATATCGAGCGTTGGTGTGCAAACCCGCTAAGCTCTATCCGACACGTTGTTGACAAAGTCAGCGTTGGAATATCTTGGTCTCATTTTATGAGATTGGACACCTAAGGATTACCGACACGTTGTTGACAAAGTCAAAGTCGGCCTGCACAATCCGCCAAGCTCTTTACCCACTCTCCGTTAGTCCGCGAGGCAGTGCATGGGTGGTAAACCTTGGTCTTTTTAGTTAGGTGTATGTACTTAATCATAAATCTTAAAATTTTATAGAATAAAGAATAAGCGATGATACCCAAACACTTCTTGACCTTATTGATTTGACTAGCCATACATGAGAAAATTAGAATACCACTTTGCAAACTGTGCCAAGCAAACTAAGAATCTATTTCATGGCTGCACTATGTTATCGACCGAACTAACTGGCCAAACTGGAATTTAACATTTGAAAACTTGATTTATATTGAAAATTTGTGACAAGTCGAGGTATCTAAAATAAAATCAACTGGTTAGAAATTATTAACTTAATTTGTTGTACCACTTTCCCGAAATAAGTCGTGTTGTCATTTTTCGTTTTTATTTTTGCATATGTCCATTGCATTCATGTAGTTTCATTAGAATCATAGCATACTGCATTTGGATTTTGTGGGTAGTATCCGCAGAAAACCCTCACGAGACACCACTCGTCCTACTAGGGACACCTAGAGGTTTAACGGCTTGTTGCATACGCTCAATGCAATCGTGTTTCCTACGAAAGTGTGACCTATCTAGTTAGTTTTCCATTTTCTTTTTACTCGAGGACGAGTAAAAGATAAGTGTGGGGGTATTTGATTGACATAGAAATGTGTTCATTTTATGCTCTTATATCTTATCATTTGTATATAAATAAATATTACTTGGGTATTGTTTTGTTACTTTTACAGATATTTCAACCCAGCCCGCATGCAACCAGAAATGTAGAGAAATAGAGTTCAAGTTGCTGTGTATTTGCATTTTGAAGAATTGTAGATGAAGATATCACATATAGTTGCTGTTGGACAAGAAAAGGATTGATAAAAAGGCTTTGCACATCACAAATCAATGAAGAAGTGTCAAGGAAGCAAGAGGAAAAGAGAAAAGGCCCAAATTTGCTTTATTTATCTAAGGCCCATTTATGTTTCTCATTGTAAACTAATTAGTGATGTAATGACCAGGCCCGGTTATCATTAGGGTTAGGGTTAGGGTTTGGCTATCTACCCTATATATACCCTTGTAATGGCATTGTAGCCACCATCCTATCATATATCTCATTCTATTCTCTTCTTCATTAATAAAACTCATTTTTCTTTTTATGCAATTTTCTATTTCTTAGCAATTAGTGTTGTCTACACGATTAGATTCGGTAGAACACTATTTGTATTTTGCATTTCTTTTCATTAGCGATTGACCATCTGATTAGATTCAGCGGTAATCCTAATTCTTATTTTCTGTTCGTTTAATTCTGTTCTGCAATTTTATTTCCATTGTTCTATTTTATCTTTAATCGTTGAATTTATTACAGATCTGATTAGATTCGAATCTGCAGTAAATTTAATTGCATCTTTTAATTGTAGTTTCACTTTCTATTTGTTTTGCAAAATCAACCTCCAGTCTCGTCTAACACGCCCAAGAAAAAAAATAAATAATATTTTTTAATTAAACCTCCCTGTGTTCGACCTGTATGCTACACACCTGTATGCTTGCAGAATTTATTACAAATGTCGTGCTTTTCTAATTCATAGATTAGCGACGATCAATAACCTCTAAGCTCATACGTCTCAGAGAAGGGTGTTAAGCAAGAGAATAAACTCTTCACCACCAAACAGATATATATATTAGCAGAGATCAACAATGCAGTTCAAAATACAATGATATACATATAATCCTGTCTTTAACTGGATTAAATAACAAATGTCATTTAAAACACATTTCACGATAAATCCAAATTCTATTAATTATAGCATCTTCACAGGAAACAGATCAACATATAATCGATATCAATTTCCGTATCCGACTAATAATATAAATGGAATAAAGACAAGGCCTTTTAAATTCCATATATATTAACAGTCTTCCTCCATAGAAGCTCACTTCGATTATTACCAAATCGAATTCCATTCAATTCCAATTTACTATATTAAATTGGAAAACTTTACTTTGGAAATTTTCCATTAAATATTAATAAAAGATTTATATATTCCAAATCATATTTCACTGTTAATCGGGTTAAAGAACGAATGTCATTAAAAACATAGTTCACAATAAACCCAATTCACATTCCATTTTATTCCAATTACTAAATATAACTGGAACTCTAATAATCTTATTAAAAGATTTGTTCTTTTCATGCGGGGTTTAAGAACAGTGTTGCTGAAGACACCATTCACGACAAACCCAAAATCCAATTTAATATTAAATATAAGGCTCCGAACAGAAATTTTATCGACTTATATTCAATATCAAATTCTGAAACCAACACATATCGTATAGAGAATAACGATATATATCTACCTTCCAAATTCCTCCACAATATCCATTTAGTCACGGAATCCAATATTGAAATATCCCAAAGATGTTTCTATTCAAATCGATTCCAACTCATATATTGGAAAATTCTGGTTAGATTAAAACCACTCACAAATCCAATTTGTTTATTTAAAAACATTGGATTATTATTCTAGTTATTACTAGTTCATTGTGATAAAAACATATTTTTATCTTTTCAAAACTGGAATTTTTCATCCAAATTCTTTTCAAATCATTTATTATGACTTTACAAAAATTATTAATATTTTTAATAAATTTATCAAGGCCCGTACAGTCGGTTTCCACCAACGGCCACCGAACTGCATCCATAGCGACCTTATCCAAATTTGATTTGGACGTATCTCCAAATCCAACCGTTAGATTTCAAATCTCTTATATTTGTTGGCAAGCTCTTTTTGATATGAACACAATGGTTCCGGTTTTAGGAGAATCCGATGGTCTGATCTCCTGTAATGTCAATTCGAAGTCAATGGTCGAAAATTGCGAACGGTCGTGACGCAAAACGTTCTATTCAAACCATTTATATATATAATATACATTACATATATTTCGTCGATTTCCATTTAAAACATATTTTATAAATTCGTTTATAAATTCATTTCAAAACGATTTTAACTTCATTTCAATTTCCAAATAAAAATTGAATATTTCTTAATAAATTCGTTTTAAATTCATTTAAAAACGATTTCAACTTCATTTCAATTTTCAAATCAAAATTGAATATTTCTCAATAAATTAGTTTTTAAATTCATTTCAAAATGATTTCAACTTCGTTTCAATTTTCAAATCAAAATTGAATATTTCTTAATAAATTCATTTTAAATTCATTTTAAAACGATTTCTCTTTTATTTCAAAATTTCAAATCAAAATTGAATATTTCTTACCATTATAATATTAAAATGATAATATTTTCAAAATATCTGATTTTGATTATACACTGGATATTATTTAAAAATATTCGTTAATTCTGAATTGGGGTCAGACTCAATCAATTACCATATAATTTTAGTTATATGGATTTCATACATCGCATGTATATAACGGTAATGATAAACAATCATCAAAAATTCAAACAACATCCAGAGTGCATTTTACCGCTGTATAAGCATTAAAATAAATAAATAACGCTTATACAGTCTATCAACCCATCGATTGACATACAACTAAACAATCGAGGTTAGTATATGTCAAACATCATCCTAATACCCGTGTGGGGTTTCAACCAACAAATATTGAATTTATTTGTGCAGTTGGGCAATGTGTGAAATTTATCGTCCCAATCAATATCAGTTAAATGGGTGTACATAAACGAGCCGTCTGGCTTGTAAATGAATATTTATTTCAATTTCTCTTCATGATAATTTTATATATATTTTATATAAATAATTTGTTATATATAACAACATCAATCCATGATAATCCAATCCCAATCCAAAGAAACAATCAACCATGGTTTGTATAGAAAAATAGTGCCAGGGGCTACTAAACCCCGTCTGCACCCTATTATACAATAACTATAAAATAATTTGAGTGAGAAGGAATTCTCACCTTGGATTCCACTCCGTCGGTCTTTAACTGATGGTTTAAGTGCAGTTTGGGTTTGAATTTTCCTAAATTTGTAACTAGCTCCAAATTAGGCCAAGTCAGTCTCGTTGTGAAGCTCTCGTCCCCACGATCGCAATCGATCCGGGTTCGTTGAATTTGGACCTCGTATGTAAAAGTTATGATATTTAACGCGTTAATTACATTTTGAAATAATTAAAATAAAATTAATTAAACTAACAACGTTTAATTAATGTTAGAAATTCGTTACCACTGCTAATCCTTCTTCTTTGATTTCTAGAAGCATTCGAACCCTCCGTTGACTTCTTTGACCAAGAACCGCCGCCAACCTGTCAGATCGGACGTCCATCGCCACCCTCCACCTTGCTCGTCTTTGAAATCCGCACCTCCCTGACCCCACCTCGGCGAACTCGCACTGCTCCTCGATCCCTAAAACGGACGCTGATGGCTCCATTTCCAGCGGCCAAATCGAGGGAGTTCCTCCACCTTGGTTGATCAAACCGGATCAATTTAAAGATCCCAGAATCCCCCATAATTTTTGTGTTGTGAGATTTCTGAATTAATGTGAGGATTAGAAACGATTTTGGATTCATTTTAGAAGAGTTTCGGTCGTCAATGAATTGCTGGCGGCGGCTATGTGTTTTGACCGTAGATTGTACTTTGACTTAGGGTTGTGGTGAAATACGAGGTATTTATAGATATTTTTATTTTATTTATTTAATTCCAATAATTCATGTTTACCTATACCAACTCCAAATCAAACCAAGACTGTCGCCCCTAGCTAAATACCTCCATTCCAGACATAACGGGATATGTTTCGTAAGCCAATTCTACTGTTTCGATCAGTTTTCATTAAAATTAAAATGTAAATCAATATATAATAAATTCAAACGAACATTTTAAATTATCGGGGCCACATGCTGACTCCAAAAAATCCCGAAAAATAAATTTAGCTATGTTTTGACGATACGGTCCTAACAAAACTAATTTCGTTGAATTTGGAGACCGTTTGAAAAATGGCCATTTTCTGGTTGATCCAATTCAACTAAAATTGACCAAACACGTTTTAATTTTCCACGCTCACATATTAATTCCAAAAATTTTGAAAATTGGAATCAAGCAATAATTTGACATTCCAAATCTAATAAAAGTGGTTTCGTCGAAATTGGAGGTCGTTTGCAAAATGGTTATTTTTAAGGGCTATCATATATTTAAAATATATATAAATTCCATAGCGACTATTTTAAATTTTAAACTGGGCATAACTTTCAATTCATATTATGAAATCTCCGTTTTTCACATTCGTTAGAAAGATATAATTAAACAGATTCAAATGTTTTTGGTTTTACTAAAATCCAATTTATATTGAATTCTTTATATTCACTTGAAAATTAAAATCGAATTTTCAAACTGCCACGCCATTTCAGACTCTATTTACAATTAAAATAAATTTATTCAATCTAAATTTGTTTAAAATAAATTTTTAGTTGTTATTATTTAAAATAAATTATTTTAAATATTCAAAATACATTAAAATAGCTAAAATAAAAAATTTAAATTGGTTCAGAAATTCCGGGTCGTCACAATCTCCCCCACTTAAAATCTTTTCGTCCTCAAAAAGGAATGGAGCTGGAAGTTGTTTAAATAACCAGCTCATCGTTCTGGCTTACTTTCTTCAACTTTTCAGTTTTTAAAAAATTTCTAATTTTTCAAAAATTTGGCTAATACCCTAAATTTTCGAAAAATTTCGCCATAAACTCCTTTTTACAGGGAGACCTTTAAAACCACAACTCGCCTCACGGGGCCCTCATCATCCAAAAAGAAAAAGAAAAAGCCAAGCGGCTAGCCAAGCGGCTAGCCAATCGTCTTATAAAATCATAAAAATCCAAGAAATATAGTCACTACGACATAGATGGCCTATCACAATGAAAATCCATGGTGTTTCTAGCTACAATGTTACTACTGCTATATTGTTTTTTGTCTATTGCAACGTACGCTTCAATATATTAGCATAGATATCAACATGTGTTGCAGTAGCTATAGATATATTCTAATTAAAAAAATTAAAAAAAATTACATCTCAACGATCTGCGCCATTAGTTAAAACAAAATCTAAGTCGTCCGTCCACACCATCAATCCGCATCTCACCTGTTTCTATTCCCACTTTTATTTTCATTCTGTCGCATCCCTTTTCATTTCATTTCTTCCCCTAATTTCAAAAATCACCGATCCCTAATATCCAAAATCACCAATCCCTAATTTCAATTACATGGCTTCTCGCCGCTTCATTTCCCAACCTCTTTCTACAAAATCACATTTTACACATCGGAGCTGGAAGTAACTGCTATGTACGATGTAATAGGAATCAAGCTATTAGGGAAAATCATAGTTTTGGCTTGAGGTTTCTAAGGTAACTTTCCTGCTATTTGTTTCATACGATAAAATTGGGTGATTCTAATGTTCGATAGTCAATTCCTCTTGAAATGACTTCCTAATGCTAGTTTTGATTAAAAAACGATTGATTTAGTATCAAATGTTCATTACCTGTGATCTGACTATATATATTGTTTATTGGCATCTTTGCCTTGAATTGCTGAGTATATATTCAGATATCCAGTTCAATTGCTGACTATTTATACTGTTTATTGGCGACCAAGTTTTCCAATATCTTCTTACCATATATACCCAACACAGAGAGGAGACACAGGTTCAAGTTGGTTATTTGCTCTAACACAGATTCAAGTTCGTGCTTTTAAATAGGATTATTCAATTGGCGCACGATATGTTAATTACCGTAATTGCATTTACTATTTGTGTTAAAGAATATTTTAGAGGATAGTGGTAATCATGCTATAAACCTTTTCCGGTAACTTGCAATGGAAAGGTTGTCGTGCTCTGTAGAAAATTTTAATAACCGAGTTACAATCATTCTGCATAATAATAAAACCGAAGCTGTAGAACAGTTTGTAATATGGTGCGTTGTTGATATCACAATTTGTAATAGGAGAACCAGTGGTTGATGGGAGCTGTAGAACAAATATTGGTGGATATCATGTTACTGACTATTTGAAGCAACTTCTATCTCTCAAGTATCCTATGGACTCGTATGTACAACCCTTTTTCAGAGTTGTAGTGTTAGTTCTTGCCATGAAACTTGTAATTTGATTGTTATGTGGCCGAGGATTATTTTTCTGAATTACAAACATTCCAGGTGTTCTTTTTTATACTCATACAGACGTTCTTTTTTTCCTCTGCAGATTGTCAATAAATTCAAAAGTTGAAGCATCCATTTATTGCCTAGCTACCAACAAGTAAGTATTGCTTGCATACTCCCCCTCTAAGAGATGGAGACAATCAGATTAAAAAACTGTTGAAACCAGTTCAAAAGGTATGAAGTATAAATCAAAATTTACTTGTAACTGATAATAAAGTGTAACAGATAGATGCATTTTTTAAAGTGCTGACATATATCACCATTAGTTGATTGCCATGGCAAGGCTATATAAGCTCCCAAATAAATCCCAATCAATATATTTATATTAATGATAATGATTTAAACTTGATTGAATAATTTGGTCGAAATAAGTTTTTTTTTTACTTATCTCATTAAGAAAAACAAAGAAGTTAATTAACACAAAAGAAATACAGTTATCCAAAACTTTAATGATATTGCAGAATTCTATAAAACCAACCTGTAACTATAAATAAAGTGTCCAGACAAAAGACTCCATGAATCAAGATTGATGCTAAATGCACCGTGTTGGAGATTCTGTTTTAACAAGAAAATTCATTTGATAGAGTACCGCTGAGTTGTTGTGAATTAAGCTCACCATCATATAGCTAAAGGGAGTAAAATTTCTCTTTTTTAAGACTGAATTTATCCAGTGATAAATCACCCAATGACGCTGATTGAATAAAACATCTCATAGTACTAGGCACGGGTGATTTTGCTTCACCGTTTCCTATTCCCACTTAAATCAAGCAGCAAACTCATGGGTTACGAAACAAATAATAATTAGGATCCCTCCTCTATAATGGCAAATAGTGTAAAAGATAAACTGGAGTATCCATACCTACCCTGAAGACATCATATATTGATGTGAACAATGTAGATTGCGGACATGCTTACCGAAACAAGGTAGACTTAAGCTAAGCATTGGTAATCCTTTTTTCCCTTAGTACGACTTATATCAGTTTGAGTAAACCTTGAAATTTTTAAGCGACAAACCCTTTATCTAAACATAGTTATTTTTGTTTATATTTGTGTATGTTATTCTTTATGAATATCAAGTAGTGTCCAATACATAAAATTATTCATCAGCTATTCTGTACATGAATATCAAAGTAGTGTCCAATACATAAAATTATGCATGAGTTAAAAGCTAACCTGCATGTCTCCTTTTTTTAATTGCTGAAATATGCTGATACGCTAATGAATTTTTTTGCTGAAGTAATATCCTTTTCAGCCCAGATCTCCTACCGATGACTTCAACAACCTGATGATTATTTGTGCCAACATTTGATATACTGACATGATAAGACATGATAATATTTATCATTTTTCTCAAATGTTTTTCCATTTCAACATTCTTTATATGAGGTACATTCTTTTACTTGTATATTTTATGTCCAGATAAACTAAACACTATCTGTAGACTTCTAAAGAGATATGAAAATGTTTGGTTTTGTAAGTTAACAATGTTCATTGTTTCAGTTTCAACTAAATATAATTGTTAGTAAGTGAAGCAAACTAAGAGCATCGCTCTTTGAATGAACTCAGGATGTACATGCAGAAATTTGGTAGCACTCCTCTCTTGAAATCATGGCTTTTTATGCTCCTCTCCTGAAATCTGATAGGAGTCATTCAATAGCGGAAGTCAACATAGAAATCAAAAAAAATGGATCAGGAGCTCAATATTGAATTTATTATTCAGTAGAGGTAATTTGCAGTAATATTTTATAGTGAATTTATTTTATTTTCATGAAGGGAATTGGTTGCTTTGTATTAGCAATACTGGTTAATTTCCATTAAATATAGTTGTAGCCTAATTTTTAACCATTTGCCTAAATATAGTTGTAGCCTTATTTTGATAACTTTACCCATTTTGTCTTATTGATAACGTATGTGTGAGCTTGAGAAATTTGTAAGAGTAATATGGTTGTATTATTGTGGATGAAAAAGTGATGGCCTCGACTATTGAAATAATTAGAGACAGATGTAGTTCTTACAATTGGAGACAAGTTCAGTAATATGGTGGTCTCGGCAATTAGGTAACCCTATGTTAATATTTGATATTTGTGCGCATGCTTATGCCAGTATGGTTGTATTTTAGTGTACTGAGAAAACAGTTTCAGAATGATTGTGTATGAATGAATCGAGTGACAATGTAGTGAGAAATGTATGTAAATATGAATGATTGTGTAATATACGAGTGAATGCACAATAGTAGAGTCCAAAAATTTGTGCAGTTTGAAATGTTGAAATTAAATATTTATTCAAATAAAATACTGCGTTATAATAATATTTATTATAATATTATGAAATCTTTGATTAATAGGAGTTGAGGTGTAATTACTTTTAGTAGTTGTAAAACAAATTTTAACAACTGCTAGAAACAGTTGTAAAAAAGGTTGACTTTATTACAATTGCTAGCTGTACCACACACATTACAACTGTTTTTGGCAGTTGCAAAAGGGTATTTTTTTGTTTTTTTGGTACCTGTGGAAACACCTGTACTGATATTGCCATAGAGTCGCAAAGGTGTTGCCTTTGACTCTAAGGCAATGCGGCAAAAGGCAACCCAAAAAAAGTGTTGCCACAGGCCCACAGATCTTTTTTTGTTTATAGTAACACTTTTTGGCACCTACTGCATCATTTCTCTGGGGTTATCGTAGGCCATCTATGGCGTAGTGAGTAAACATGTACCGATTTGTCAGGCATACAATTTTATTTCTCTTCGTAGCATCCATGCTATGACCTGCTCAATATATATACATGTACATATATGCAATTCCAAACAATTTTCAATTCAGTTCAATATTTGATTCAATTTGGCTAAATTCACCTTCCATTCATGTGTTGGTTTTATTAGTTAACAAATAATCAAACATCACAACCAGCAATCAATTAGTTGATTATCTTTTCAAATATATCTTTATATATTGTCAAAATTCCAAATTTTAGTGTCAAATCACAAACAGTGTATTCTAAATATATTTTGGTTCTCACACCAGTCAATTGGAAACATATAGATATCGCACTTTCGAAACTCGAACATAAATATTGATGATGTGCACACTATCATCAGAATTATCTCCGAGCGACTAGAGTGTGTGAAACACCCCACCTCCGTTAGGGTCACTCTCAAAGGGAATGCCCTAATTTTTGGTGGAGGTTTATAAGTACAAGTCACAGATATACAAGACAGATATAAGAACACATATTTGTAAACAGCGGAAGAACAACAAATTTTATTTCATAAAGTCAAATACGTGTTACAACAACATCCTTTCCAAAAAACATAACATAACACTTTCATAATCTGTCTTGAGTACATTATTTAAAGAAGCATAAATAAAACATAGATAAACTGCAAAAGCCCCATAGCGGATTGTCCAAAGCCATAGTTCAAAACAGGAAAGTCCAAGCAATACATTTCTCTTCTTCAAGCTGGATGTTGAGGTTGGTCAAGCTGCTGTGTTCCCTCCCTGAGGACCTGGGGGGGGGGGGGAACGGAAGAAAGAAGACGAAAGAAAAGTAGAGTCAGACATAAAGCCTGAGTAAGTCTAGTACTATTTTGTCTATGAATAAAGAACTGGGTATGATAAGTAATAACAAGAAGTGGGCATGCACTATAAACTTGGTTAAGTTGTCTAGGGTCGAATATACCATCGTACCCCATGTTGATCTCTGAACCCATATACACTAGTTTCCAATTGGCACCCCATAATCAGGGTGATGTGATCCATTCTATGATGATCGGCTCCTACTCGCATAGTTACATGTGTCTTACGGCCCCCGATGTTGTAGTTACCTATGCTGGTCCCACCATGGGGTGTATCAAGTCCCATAGTGGCGGCCCGACACAACCTTAGAGTGCACAGGTATGCTACTGGTGTCCAGTGCCTTATTTTTCTGCACCGGAGTGTGTGCACGCCCGCACTCCGTTAGAACCTACACTGCTACACCACCCCCGTCGCTTTGACCTCTTACAATCAGCCCAGTAATCGTGCCCCACCCTGCCTAGTTTCAGGGTATCCTGATACACCTTCTAGGGTTACTGCTGAAAAGAGTCCCCCGTTACTAGGTTTTCTATCTCTAGCCAACATGCTAAGTTGGTTAAGTGTTTCCTAACCTAACCCCCACCAGTCCGTTTTGTTTAGCATGTTCCATTTTGATTAAGTCTTTAGTTCACTTAATCCTATCAATCCTGACTCAGCCTTAATTGTCTTATTAAGGCCCTGACCTCTCACATTAGACAGGTATTGTTGTGGCTGCCTGTTGCCGGTTGGTTCCGGGCAGTCTTACGCCACAACTCAGTCTAACCTCGGGTCCTTGCTGGGCTCCATGTTTAACCTCCCACATTGGATAGGTATTGTTGTGACTACTGGACAGCCGGGCGGTTCCGGGCAGGTTTACATCACAACTCAATCCAACCTCGGGTTAAACACATCGTATGTTCTACATTTACATATTTTGTCATTCCTCTTTATTTCTTATATGTAAATATTTGCGGCCCATTATTAAGTTAATGGTGTAAATGTTACACCAATCATGGGCCCAACCCATACTTGAATTTGGGCCCTTCTATTTTATATTTTCGTTCATTAATTAATTTTAACCCAACGTTATTTTCCCCCGTTTTACACGTCCGTTTATATATATTGGGCTTAGCCTTTTAAAGCCCAATTTAGCCATGCGAAAAGGGGAGGCTTATGGCGTGATTACATACACAAAAGGGGAAAGGTGAGCGCATGAACTTGCAATATGACGTTGGGAATACAAAATAGAAACTGGTGTACTTGCATAGTAGTGACATATACTTTGGTCATAAAACATAGGTGACATGAATCAAAGCATGTGAACTTGTAATTGAGATATCATCATTGACACATGAACCTATATTTTTATTTAGGCATAATGTCAAACATAAGCATGGCATAAATACTTCTAGCATAAACATGGCATAATGTCAAACATAAGCATGGCATAAGTATAGTTAAATTTGTTCACATAACCATGGCATAAATATTTCTAACATGAAATCGTGATTCTTACTTTAGTCATGTAAACTTAAAAAGGGACCTTTTGAACCTAACCTAGCCATGTACCACATATGTCATCATATAATTCTTGTAAACAAGATAGACCTAACCATGGTTTTCAACTATGCCAAATATCATTCATAGCCTAGCCATATTCATAAATTTGCAAATAGGTTTTGTAGTACAAAAGCATGGCTTAATACATGATGCCAAATTCTCGTCATAATTTCATATGGATAATAACCAAACTTGTTCCAATTACTTACAACATGATTTATGCCCAAAAATATACATCATGGTGGCATAGAAGCAAAACCCCAAACTTGCATAAATTTAAATCAACTACATTCATGTAGCTTTAACATGGATTACATAATTTGCGAAATATTCCAAACGTCATACTTGCATAGAACTACCGCATATAGTTCTTTATAATGAATAAATATCCAAACGTATATAATATTTCAAATTGATAAGAATGCACAAATATGAATAACTTTATTGCCACAATTCAAGCATACAAATCAACACAATTGTTTATTCATACCAAAGTAATACTCTACTTACAATGGTTTGATGAATTCTCTAGTTTAGGGATTGAAGACGCAAATTCCTTTGTTGAATTGATTTGTTTTAGGTCTCTTTAAGCTTTAGAATTTTCCTCCTAATCCTCTCTCTAGTTGGCGGCTACTCTTAGTCGTTCCTCAGCAACATGGCGGCTATGTTCTTAATTTTGAATGAATAGATTAGGGTTTAGTCTAGGGTTGTTTATATAGAGGTTAGGAACTGATTAGGACCATTGATGTTGCTTGGATTGATCGTAGCCATTCATTCGAGAGAGAGACCAATTAAAATTTGCCACCTAGCCCTAGTGACAAAGCAGACCACAGAAAATCGGCCAAACACAGACCTGGCCAGCCAGGTTGGCTGGGCTCGACCAGGTCGACACCCCTGTCGACAGGGCTGTCGACAGCCCTGTCGACATGGGTAGCCCAGGTCGACAGCCCAGTCGACCTGGGTGGCCTAGCCGGGTGTTTATCCGCCCTGGCCCATTGGGCCCGATTTTTAATTATTTTATTCTGTTTGAATTTTAAATTTAATTCTCAAACTTCCGAAGGCCATATCTTCTTCATACGGACTCCGTTTTTCGAAAACTCGGACTCTATTTCGCGTATTTTTCCGAGTCGAACGCAATGGCGTATCCCGTTTCCCTTGGTTCTTTGATTTCAAATTAATTATACTTTAATTTGTTAATTTCACAGTTATAGAATTTTCGGGGTGTTACATTCTTCCCCACTTAAAAGGATTTCGTCCCCGAAATCTTCAAGTTAGGAGGAATGTATATCCTAACATCCAATCATCCATCTACTCATCCATCAAACACGAGCATCCATTGTCCTTAAAAGACTTATAATGCTTCATGATCATATGCGAAGTGTGTGTGTACATGTACTTATCTAATGCAAAATCAGGCAGTCTACTGATTCAGTTGACCTCCTTAATGCGACTTATGTAAGTGCCATGAATCCATTATGTATGCAAATTTTCCTATTTTTGATTTTACATGAGTGCACAATCATTCATTACAAATGCAACATCCATATGACAACACATTAAAGTTCAACCACATACGAAGGCAAACATATATGCATATGCAATATGAAGTGACTGAGCCGATCTAAAACCTAGATTGTGTGTGTATATGCAACCACGAGCAACCACTAGCAATCACTTGCAACCACTTGCAACCATCATCCATAACATGTTTCAACTACATGTTTTCATCCAAAAAGATTCTATCTAAAAGATACGGTCGAGGAAATATACCTAAAAAGATAGATAAAAGCGCAACTTAAGGAAAAATGAAAGATCAAGGATGTACCCTCGAACAGAAAAGGGTAGGCAGTACGTATTCTAGCTTCAGTTTCCCAAGTCGCGTCTCCCTCGGCGTCGCTCCACTGAACTTTGACGAGCTTGACTTTACGGTTGCGTAGCTTCTTCACTTCCGTTCCTAGGATGCGGGTTGGAACTTTTCTTATGGTTGCTTCGCGTTCCACTTCGGCCTCTTCGAGGGTATTTGGCTCTACCACTTCAGCGGACTCATGAAGACATTTTCGGAGATGTGAAACGTGAAAAACGTTGTGGACTCCAGCCAACTTCTCGGGTAGCTCTAATCTATAGGCCATTTTCCCAATTTTCTCGATAATAGGGAATGGCCCTACGAACCTTGGTGCTAGCTTTCCTGTGGTTCCAAAACGAACAACGTTTCTTAGTGGTGATACCTTGAGAAAAACTCTGTCTCCAACCTCAAATTCAAGGTCGGTCCTTCTCTTGTCGGCATAGGACTTTTGTCTATCTTGGGCCGTCTTCATCCTTCTTCGTATTAAGTCTACTTTCTCTGAGGTCTCTCGGATCATATCTGGTCCAAGTATGAGCTTATCCGTGGACTCCCACCAACAAGTGGGCGATCGGCACGGTCTTCCATATAAAGCTTCAAAGGGCGCCATTCCGATGGTTGCTTGATAACTATTGTTGTAAGCAAATTCCACCAAAGGAAGGTGGTCTTCCCATGTCCCTCCGAAGTCAAGGACGCATAGTCTTAAAAGGTCTTCCAAAACTCTGTTTACTCTCTCTGTTTGGCCGTCGGTTTGGGGATGATAGGCTGTGCTCAAGCATAACTGCGTTCCTACTGCTTCTTGCAGACTCCGCCAAAACTCGCTGGTGAAGATGGGGTCTCGGTCACTAACAATGCTAGATGGTATTCCATGGAGTCGAACGATTTCCTTGAGATAAAGTGATGCTAGGGATGAGGCAGTTCTTTTACTTTTGACAGGTAAAAAGTGGGCGCTTTTAGTAAGCCTATCCACTATTACCCAAATGCTAGTGTTGCCTCTCCTAGACCTAGGCAGCCCATCGATGAAGTCCATTGAGATGCTATCCCACTTCCACTGCGGGACCTCCAGAGGATGTAGCAGTCCGCCAGGCTTTTTCTGTTCCGCCTTAACCCGTTGGCACACCATACACTTAGAAACGAATTCTGCCACGTCCTTTTTCATGCCGTTCCAGAAGAAAGTCCTTTTTATGTCTTTGTACATTTTATCTCCGCCTGGGTGTATCGTCATCTTGGAGTGATGTGCTTCCTCTAGAACCTTCTTTGCTAAATCTTTTGTCTGTGGGATGCATAGTCTTCCGTCTCGCCTTAGCAAACCCCTATCGTCGATGGAGTATCTGTTGAGGTGACTTGAAGTCTCACCCCTAATTAGCCTATCAATTATTTCCACGAGCTGAGGGTCTTCGCGTTGTGCTGTCCCTACTGAATCCACTAAAGTTGGGCGCACTTCGAGAGATGCCAGCAAGCCTGGTACGAAATCGGAGGAAGGCCTAAAGTCGAAACTGGCTATAAACTCTAGGCTTTGTCTTTCAACAAACAACGGGCTTAGGGTCAATTTCTTTCGGCTTAACGCGTCTGCCACTACGTTGCCTTTGCCCGGAGTATAGGAGATTTCAAAATCGTATGAGGCAAGAAACTCCATCCATCTTTGTTGCCTCAAGTTAAGATCCTTCTGCGAGAAAAGATATTTCAACGATTTATGGTCAGTGTAAAGTTCGAACTTATCACCTAGGAGATAGTGTCGCCAAGACTTGAGTGCAAAGACTATGGCGGCTAACTCAAGATCGTGGGTTGGGTAGTTCTTTTCGTGCACCTTCAATTGCCTCCCGCCATAAGCTACTACCCTTCCTTCTTGCATTACGACGGCGCCTAGCCCTGTCCCACATGCATCCGTATAAACAGTGAACATCTTGCTCCCATCTGGCAGCGTCAAAACTAGGGCTGTTGTAAGAGCCCTTTTTAGTCGTTGGAAAGCAAACTCGCAATCCAAGTCCCAATTGAACACTAGATTCTTCTTAGTCAATTTCGTGAGCGGAGCCGAAATTTTCGCAAAATCCCTTATGAATTTTCGATAGAAACCTGCTAGTCCTAGAAAGCTTCGGACCTCAGTTGCATTCCTTGGTGTCTTCCAGTCCTGTACCGCCACTACCTTAGCAGGGTCCACCGCTAACCCTTGTTTGGATACTATGTGCCCAAGGAACCTCACCTCTTCTCTCCAGAAGTGGCATTTGGAGAATTTGGCTTTTAGTTGATGGACTCGCAAAGTTTCCATGATTGCCCTTAAGTGCTGAGCATGTTCCTCTTCACTCTTTGAGAAGATAAGGATATCATCTACGAAGACCACTACGAATTTGTTGAGGAAATCTCTAAATACCCTACTCATTAGGTCCACGAAGTACGCAGGTGCATTTTTCAAGCCGAAGGGCATGACAAGCCATTCAAAGAAGCCGTCTGGGGTTCTGAACGCCGTTTTATCGATGCTATCTTCAGCCACCCTTAGCTGATGAAAACCGGTTGCTAAATCGAGTTGGGAGAAAACAGACGCCCCTACAAGCTGGTCAAATAAATCGTCAATTCTAGGGAGAGGGTGCCTATTCTTTTTCGTTAGCTTGTTGAGCTCCCTATAGTCAACACATAGACGGAGTGAACCATCCGCCTTTGTAGCGAACACCACTGGAGCGCCCCATTCTGAAATGCTCCTCCTAATGAACCCCTTCTCTAGAAGCTCTTTAATCTGTTTACTGAGCTCTTTCCTTTCTCGTGGAGCCATATGTCTAACGGGCAACGCAACGGGCTTTGCATTATCTACAAGATATATGCGGAAGTCTATTTCCCGCTTCGGAGGCAAGCCCTTCACCTCTTCAAAGACATCCGGATATTCCCGGACCACTCTAACTGATTGCAAATTTTCAACGGAGGCATCTAGCGATTCAAGATAACTAAGCATAACCGCATACGAGGGATTACAAGAAATTTCCAAAGTATTACCGAGCTGGGTTAGGAGCCTAACAACCCTTTTCTCACAATCAAGGATGGCCCCATTACTGGATAGCCAATCCATACCCAAAATCAAACCATAACCCGAAAAGCCCAAAACAAAGGCACTACATTGAAATTCTACACTTAGAATAGAAATTTTCAATCCCACACAGATCATAGACAAATGAGCTGGGCCCCAAATTGGGTTTGAAACAATTAAGGGGTCCTCTACCATACTAGTTTTTAGGTGCAGAGATTCTACTAAAGCAGACGAGATAAAGGAGTGTGATGCGCCAGAATCAAATAAAGTGCGAACGGGGTGATCATAAAGATAAACTACACTTTCTACAGAAGTATTTATACCTCGCTGTTGCAGAGGTGGCGCTTCTAGCACATGGACCTGTGCCCCTGGGGTGGATCCAGCCCTCTACCCCTGTCCTCGTTTCTTTGGGCAGTCCTTAGCCCTATGGCCTGTCTCACCGCAAGTAAAGCACCCACCACTCTCCCTGGCCTTCTTTTTCCGGCAGTCCTTTACTAAGTGCCCCACTTTGCCACAGAAATTGCACTTCCTCTTCTCTTTGTTGCCTTTCCCGCCCTTCTTAAAGTCTGTCTTTTTGGGCTGCAAACCCTCTTTCTTCTTGCCCTTATCCTCTTCATTCAGCAATGCCATTTGCACCAATCTTTCATACGTGGCTCCCATGGGTATATGGGTCATGGCCAAACTGTGTAATGGCTCATTCAACCCTTTGACGAAACGGAGAGCCTTCTTGTGCGGGGTGTTGACTAGATCAAGCCCAAACCTAGCCAGCTCATCGAACTGATTCACATACTCTCTGACCGTCTTGTCCCCTTGCTTAAGAAATAAGAATTTTTCCAACTGCAAACTTCTTTCCGCATCTGAGAGAAATTTAGTCTCAAACCTTGCTCTAAAGTCCTCCCATGTCTCCACTGGTCTTTCAGCATTAGTGACTTCCCACCAGTAGGAAGCCTCGCCCTTCAATAGCCACATTGCCAATTGTACTTTTTGTCTATCCTCTACCTCAAAGATGATGAATAGGTCCTCAGTTTCTTTCAGCCAATTTCTAGCTGCTACGAAGGACTCAGTTCCATGGAAATTCCTTCCTCCCATAGCTTTAAAATCTTTGCATATCTTAGCGAATGTGTTTCCCCGAGGAGGAGGAAAAGGTGCTGCTGCAGCTGGATGATTTCCTTCCGCTGGGGGAGGAGGAATGGTAGGACCTGGCTGAGTGTCTCTTGCTTCTAAGAACCGTCTAAACCAACCAGGTATTGGCACCCCTTCCGGCAAGTTAAGTTCTTGGGACATGCTGAAACAAAAAGGATAGATTCAAAACGAAGGATAAGAGATAGTACCTATGGCTTTGGGGAGTGGACTTTGCCTTTTTAAAATAAAATAACATTTTTCTTTTAAAAATGCTTCTTTAAATTTCCTTTTTGAAAATAATTTTTTAAAACTTTTTATCTTATCTGGTAAACCTATGCTCTGATACCAAGTGAAACACCCCACCTCCGTTAGGGTCACTCTCAAAGGGAATGCCCTAATTTTTGGTGGAGGTTTATAAGTACAAGTCACAGATATACAAGACAGATATAAGAACACATATTTGTAAACAGTGGAAGAACAACAAATTTTATTTCATAAAGTCAAATACGTGTTACAACAACATCCTTTCCAAAAAACATAACATAACACTTTCATAATCTGTCTTGAGTACATTATTTAAAGAAGCATAAATAAAACATAGATAAACTGCAAAAGCCCCATAGCGGATTGTCCAAAGCCATAGTTCAAAACAGGAAAGTCCAAGCAATACATTTCTCTTCTTCAAGCTGGATGTTGAGGTTGGTCAAGCTGCTGTGTTCCCTCCCTGAGGACCTGGGGGGGGGGAACGGAAGAAAGAAGACGAAAGAAAAGTAGAGTCAGACATAAAGCCTGAGTAAGTCTAGTACTATTTTGTCTATGAATAAAGAACTGGGTATGATAAGTAATAACAAGAAGTGGGCATGCACTATAAACTTGGTTAAGTTGTCTAGGGTCGAATATACCATCGTACCCCATGTTGATCTCTGAACCCATATACACTAGTTTCCAACTGGCACCCCATAATCAGGGTGATGTGATCCATTCTATGATGATCGGTTCCTACTCGCATAGTTACATGTGTCTTACGGCCCCCGATGTTGTAGTTACCTATGCTGGTCCCACCATGGGGTGTATCAAGTCCCATAGTGGCGGCCCGACACAACCTTAGAGTGCACAGGTATGCTACTGGTGTCCAGTGCCTTATTTTTCTGCACCGGAGTGTGTGCACGCCCGCACTCCGTTAGAACCTACACTGCTACACCACCGCCGTCGCTTTGACCTCTTACAATCAGCCCAGTAATCGTGCCCCACCCTGCCTAGTTTCAGGGTATCCTGATACACCTTCTAGGGTTACTGCTGAAAAGGGTCCCCCGTTACTAGGTTTTCTATCTCTAGCCAACATGCTAAGTTGGTTAAGTGTTTCCTAACCTAACCCCCACCAGTCCGTTTTGTTTAGCATGTTCCATTTTGATTAAGTGTTTAGTTCACTTAATCCTATCAATCCTGACTCAGCCTTAATTGTCTTATTAAGGCCCTGACCTCTCACATTAGACAGGTATTGTTGTGGCTGCCTGTTGCCGGTTGGTTTCGGGCAGTCTTACGCCACAACTCAGTCTAACCTCGGGTCCTTGCTGGGCTCCATGTTTAACCTCCCACATTGGATAGGTATTGTTGTGACTACTGGACAGCCGGGCGGTTCCGGGCAGGTTTACATCACAACTCAATCCAACCTCAGGTTAAACACATCGTATGTTCTACATTTACATATTTTGTCATTCCTCTTTATTTCTTATATGTAAATATTTGCGGCCCATTATTAAGTTAATGGTGTAAAGGTTACACCAATCATGGGCCCAACCCATACTTGAATTTGGGCTCTTCTATTTTATATTTTCGTTCATTAATTAATTTTAACCCAACGTTATTTTCCCCCGTTTTACACGTCCGTTTATATATATTGGGCTTAGCCTTTTAAAGCCCAATTTAGCCATGCGAAAAGGGGAGGCTTATGGCGTGATTACATACACAAAAGGGGAAAGGTGAGCGCATGAACTTGCAATATGACGTTGGGAATACAAAATAGAAACTGGTGTACTTGCATAGTAGTGACATATACTTTGGTCATAAAACATAGGTGACATGAATCAAAGCATGTGAACTTGTAATTGTGATATCATCATTGACACATGAACCTATATTTTTATTTAGGCATAATGTCAAACATAAGCATGGCATAAATACTTCTAGCATAAACATGGCATAATGTCAAACATAAGCATGGCATAAGTATAGTTAAATTTGTTCACATAACCATGGCATAAATATTTCTAACATGAAATCGTGATTCTTACTTTAGTCATGTAAACTTAAAAAGGGACCTTTTGAACCTAACCTAGCCATGTACCACATATGTCATCATATAATTCTTGTAAACAAGATAGACCTAATCATGGTTTTTAACTATGCCAAATATCATTAATAGCCTAGCCATATTCATAAATTTGCAAATAGGTTTTGTAGTACAAAAGCATGGCTTAATACATGATGCCAAATTCTCGTCATAATTTCATATGGATAATAACCAAACTTGTTCCAATTACTTACAACATGATTTATGCCCAAAAATATACATCATGGTGGCATAGAAGTAAAACCCCAAACTTGCATAAATTTAAATCAACTACATTCATGTAGCTTTAACATGGATTACATAATTTGCGAAATATTCCAAACGTCATACTTGCATAGAACTACCGCATATAGTTCTTTATAATGAATAAATATCCAAACGTATATAATATTTCAAATTGATAAGAACGCACAAATATGAATAACTTTATTGCCACAATTCAAGCATACAAATCAACACAATTGTTTATTCATACCAAAGTAATACTCTACTTACAATGGTTTGATGAATTCTCTAGTTTAGGGATTGAAGACGCAAATTCCTTTGTTGAATTGATTTGTTTTAGGTCTCTTTAAGCTTTAGAATTTTCCTCCTAATCCTCTCTCTAGTTGGCGGCTACTCTTAGTCGTTCCTCAGCAACATGGCGGCTATGTTCTTAATTTTGAATGAATAGATTAGGGTTTAGTCTAGGGTTGTTTATATAGAGGTTAGGAACTGATTAGGACCATTGATGTTGCTTGGATTGATCGTAGCCATTCATTCGATAGAGAGACCAATTAAAATTTGCCACCTAGCCCTAGTGACAAAGCAGACCACAGAAAATCGGCCAAACACAGACCTGGCCAGCCAGGTTGGCTGGGCTCGACCAGGTCGACACCCCTGTCGACAGGGCTGTCGACACCCCTGTCGACAGGGCTGTCGACACCCCTGTCGACATGGGTAGCCCAGGTCGACAGCCCAGTCGACCTGGGTGGCCTAGGCGGGTGTTTATCTGCCCTGGCCCATTGGGCCCGATTTTTAATTATTTTATTCTGTTTGAATTTTAAATTTAATTCTCAAACTTCCGAAGGCCATATCTTCTTCATACGGACTCCGTTTTTCGAAAACTCGGACTCTATTTCGCGTATTTTTCCGAGTCGAACGCAATGGCGTATCCCGTTTCCCTTGGTTCTTTGATTTCAAATTAATTATACTTTAATTTGTTAATTTCACAGTTATAGAATTTTCGGGGTGTTACAGTGTGATTCTATATCCACCCAGTATATTTGAGACTTTAAATATAAGTTCACGAGATGTATATGCAAAATCTTCTTATACTAAATAGTCCAAATCAATTTAAAATAAAATATTCAAATATGTATAATAGATATAATTTTTTTCAAAACTAAATTTGTTTATTTTATAAATAATGCTCTTCGAACTCATTCTAGGGTACTACTAACCCTATCTCTAACGATCCATTCTTATTGGATATTACTAATCCAATCGTTGATGATTTCTCTCGTTTGGTTCTAATGTGTCTTGTTCTCAAGCTCTGTAAACCAAAGCTATGATACCAAACTGACACGATTCGAAATCCCACGATCTCCGAAGACAAGGGAAATAGCGGATTGAGTTGAGGACAAGACCAATAGAACACAAGCAGAAGAATATTTCATTGCATCACAACAATTACATCAGAGCATAAGAATATAACATAGTATGAATAAATATTACACATCGAAAATACTATATCAGAGATTAAAATTACATAGCAGTGGAAAAATAATGCATAACACAACTGAAAGAGATACAAGGATACAAAGATTTTCGAATATAGCTCCAGCTGTAAATCCAGGATTCTAGGAAAAGAAATAATCTGCAAAACCAAAACTACTAGCAGCCCATGTGGAAAATACGGGCACCGAGAGTTTAGGTTAAAACAATAAACTCCAGGTCAGTCATGGGACGGGTGTGAGAACTAAAACAATTATTAACTTGATTTTAAAGTTAGAAAAATCAAGGGACCATGCCGTATAACACAGAACGGGTTTAACCCCAAGAATACCAGTGCATAAAACATACAGCGCAATGCTAAACAGAAAAAGAAGCTATTATAAGACTCAGGTCCCATCACACAATGCAACGCAATCCAAGGATAGAGTTTTACCTTAGAATAGCCAAAAATTCTTGGTACGTGAAATTTCATATTTTATTATTACTATAAGTGAGGAAATCAATTTCAAATATAAATGTATCAATCATAGGCGGCGTAGGTACCATAATATTATGTTGCCAGATATATATTTACAACTAAAATCGTGAAATGATGTATTGGAAAGTGGATTTACATCTATGAACAAAAGCAAGCGATCGTCCTTACCAATTCGAGACTCTCTAGCCCGAGCCTCAGGATACAACCGCAACTGCACCTGCGGGTAGCGACAGGGCTGGTCATCCTTCGATGATTGGCAATACCATAAACTATACGTTAGCCTGCCCTATGCGGATAAAATCCGGTCAGTATATCAACCATAACATTCATCGGACCTGTAGTGACCGATATATCTGAGGCGCCTCGCTTTCCATCAAGTAATAATAAGAAACATCCACATGAGTAAACAGTCTTGGCTCCATACCATGACGTTACTCCTAGCTAGAAACTAATATATGTCCATTTCCCTGAAGTCCTCATCCCGTTTTTGGTTCATACTGGGTTGTGAAGCTTGCGAATTAACGCTACAAAAAGCTATGCTAATTAAAGCTATGCTAATTAAAGCTGTGCTTTGATCATCAACCACAAGACTCTGCTTTTCAACAAAAGCCTTGATCATTGGCATCTCAGCATGCCACACTGTCATTCCATACCGTACTACTGATTTCCACCAATATATAACCTCTAAGCTCGTACGTCTTAGAGAAGGGGTTAAGCAAGAGAACAAATTCTCCACCACCAAACAGATATATATTTAGCAGAGATCAACGAATACAGTATAAAGGAATCAATGTCAGACACACCAACCATTTGCAAGTTCGTTCTAGGTCTGAACGAAACCGGAGGCACCTTATTCCTCGTCCCATATGTCCAATACAGGAGAGAGGCCCTCGCATATCAGGTCGATCTCCAAGTACGTCTGGACGATCGCCACTTATTACCTTGCCTCGGGTGTACAACCCAATCAAGACATCATCCTCCAAACTATGCGAAGATCTCCAGTCTTCAATCACCATCTTCATCGTTGACTTATCATCGTATCAATTATTTAGAATGGGATAAACCCTGTCTTTCTGAATAACTCGCGTATCTTATAAAAAAATTCTATAAAAACTCATCATACGCCTCATTCAATCCAGAATATTCTTTTATTCAAACATTCTTTTCATAATTTAAACCAAATTAAGGTTTTCCAAACTAGTCGGGATTAGCGCACCTTACCGAAGAAATCATTTTTTTATTTCCCAATCCCAACCTATTCATCCCATGGAGCAAAACCGGTAGTACTTCATACCTAACACCACGGTGTTATTGGTAAAATTAATTACCATTTCATGTTCTATCGCCTGGAGCAAAACTGGTGATACTCCATTCTCGATCATTTCCCTAATTTGATAATTTAAATTATCACATTTAAATTTCTATCTAATTAAAGATTCATTAAAACTTCACTTAGTTTAATCTTCCAACAATCACTATTTAATGATTATTTAACTTTGGAAACACAAACATGCGACATCGACAATCTACACCGTACCACTAATTTCTGCCAATATATAACTTCTAAGATCATACGTCTCAAGGAAGGGTGTTAAGCAAGTGAATAAATTCTCCGCCACCAAACAGATATATATTTAGCAAAGATCAACAATACAGTTCGAAATACAATGATAGACATGTAATCCTGTCTTTAACTGGGGTAAAGAACTAATGTCATTTAAAACACAGTTCACGATAAACCCAAAATCACATTCCATTAATTATGGAATCTTCACGGGAAACGGATCAATATATAATCGTTATCAATTTCCGTATCCGACTAATAATATAAATGGAATAATGACAGAGACTTTTAAATTTCATATATATTAACAGTCTTCCTCCATAAAAGCTCACTTCGATTATTACCAAATCGAATTCCATTCAATTCCAATTTACTATATTAAATTGGAAAACTTTACTTCGGAAAATTTCCACTAAATGTTGATAAAAGATTTATATATTCCAAATCACGTTTCACTGTTAATCGGGTTAAAGAATGAAAGTCGTTAAAAACACAGTTCACAACAAACCCAATTCACATTCCATTTTATTCCAATTACTAAACATAACTGGAACTCTAGTAATCTTAATTAAAAGATTTATTCTTTTCACGTGGGGTTTAAAAACAGTGTTGCTGAAGACACCATTTATGACAAACCCAAAATCCAATTTAATATAAAATATAAGGCTCCGAATAGAAATTATATTGACTTATATTCAATATCAAATTATGAAACCAACACATATCGTATGGGGAATAACGATATATATCTATCTTCCAAATTCCTCCACAATATCCGTATAGTCACAAAATCCAATATCGAAATATCCCGAAGATGATTTATATTCAAATTCATTTCAATTCATACACTGGAAAATTCTGGTTAGATTAAACCATTCACAAATCCAATTTATTTACTTAAAAACGTTAGATTATCGTTCTAGTTATTAACTAGTTCATTGTGATATAATTATATTTTTATCTTTTTAGAACTGGAATTTTTCATCCAAATTCTTTCCAAATTATTTTTTATGACTTTACACAAATTTTTAATATTTTTAATAATTTTATCAAGACCTGTACAGTCGGTTTCCACTAACGGCCACCGAACTACATCCATAGCGACCTTTTCCAAACTTGATTTGGATGTATATCCAAATCCAACCGTTAGATTTCAAATCTCTTATATTTTTTGGGAAGCACTTTTTGATACGAACCCAATGGTTCTGGTTTCAGGAGAATCCGACGGTCGGATCTCCCGTAATGTCAATTCGAAGTCAATGGCCGAAATTTGCGAACGGTCGCGGCGCGAAACATTCTATTTAAACCATTTATATATATATATAATATACATTATATATATTTCATCGATTTCCATTTAAAACGTATTTTATAAAGGGTGCGTTTTTTACAGGTCCCTGTTATAGTTTCAAAATAGAAAAAAAGCCCGGTCATAAACTTATTGTAAATTAGGTCCCTATTTTCTGAAAATTCATCAAAAAAATATAAAAATATATAAAAAAATCATGTAAATTCATATTTAAATAAAACATGTAAACGCTAAAAAATTCAGAACAAAAAATTATCAAACAAGGCGTCAAAAATAAAAAAAAAACAGAAAAAAAACGAAATTTCCAGTTAAATGCATAATAGTATGCACATATATCATTTTCCTACATACATCCGTGCTTATTTTTCACTACATTCATCTTCGTTGATTTTTCTTCATGCAAATACGTGCATATATGTGTGCAAATATTTCAAATACTTGCACACATTTGTGCAGGTTTATTTTCAGATTTTAACCCGAACACAGCTTACGGAAAAGTTGCATACATATATGCAATTATCAGTAATAATTGCATAAATGTATGCAACTATTTTTTTTTTGATTTCCGTACAATCCTGACATTATTTCCAGATTTTAGAATTTTTTTTTATGAACGAAAGCACATTTTTTTTAAAAAAAATAAAAAAAGGCGGAAGTAATAAAATAGGGGACGAGTTTAAAATTTTCAAAACTTTTTTTTATATAAATTTGGTCCCTACTTTTAGCCAGTGTGTTATCCTATAAAAATGTTGCACACATGTGTGCATGTTTTATGAGAAATTTGCACATTTGGATGCAAATAAAAATGAACTGAAATATTAACTTAAATCTATGCGCTGGAAGAACTGCAATAATTGCACATATGCATGCAATAAAATCAAAAACGTGCATAATATTATGCATTTAACTGCATTTTTTTGCTGTTTTCTTCTTTCTGACATTATTTTTGTTGTTTTTTTGACAGAATTTTTTGTATAATGCATAATATATTTTATTACTAATTTACGAATTTTTTTAATTTTTTTAATTATTATTTTATAAGTTTTGAAAACAGGGACCTAATTTATATTAAGTTTATGACCGGATGTGAGCCTAATTAAGTTTCAAAATAGGGATGTGAGCCTAATATTCACTTTTATAAATTAGTTTATAAATTCATTTCAAAATGATTTCAACTTCATTTCAATTTTCAAATCAAAATTGAATATTTCTTAATAAATTCGTTTTAAATTAATTTCAAAACGATTTCAACCTCATTTCAATTTTCAAATCAAAGTTGTATATTTCTTAATAAATTCGTTTTAAATTCATTTCAAAACGATTTCAACTTCATTTCAATTTTCAAATCAAAATTGAATATTTCTTAATAAATTCGTTTTAAATTCATTTTAAAACAATTTCTCCTTTATTTCAAAATTTCAAATCAAAATTGAATATTTCTTATCATTATAATATTAAAATGATAATATTTTCAAAATATCTGATTTTGATTATGCACTGGATATTATTTAAAAATATTCGTTAATTCTGAATTAGAACCAGACTCAATCAATTACCATATAATTTCAATTATATGGATTTCAGACATCGCATGTATACAACAATAATGATAAACAATCATCAAAAATTCATACAACAACAAGAGTGTATTTTACCACTGTATAAGCATTAAAATAAATAAATAACTCTTATACAGTCTGTCAACCCATAGATTGACATACAACTAAACAATCAGGATTAGTGTATGTCAAACATCATCCCAATGCCCGTGAGGGGTTTCAACCAACAAATACTGAATTTATTTGTGCAGTTGGACGATGTGTGAAATTTATTGTCCCAATCAATATCAATTGAATGTGTGTACATAAACGAGTCGTCCGGCTTGTAAATAAATATTTATTTCAATTTCTCTTCATGATAATTTTATATTTTTATATAAATATTTTTATATATACAACAACATCAATCCATGATAATCACAATCACAATCCAAACAAACAATCTACCATGGTTTGTACAGAAAAATAGTGCCATGATGTAACGACCCTTCTTTTTGCCTGGTTTTCGCCGGTAATTAAACCGAATTAAACCGTTCACAAAGATGAATTGTTATGGGTATATACATACATTGAACAAAATAACAGAACCTTCCATTGAATAATTCAACATTACACCAGAGTTACATGAATATCAGAGTTACAACATAATGTAAGGACCCGTAACTTCCCCGGTAAGGAAAGAGCGGATACATTGAGAACAACACACATCGGAACGCAGATGGAAGAACATTTCATTGTTATTTCAACAATTCCATCAGATACAAGAATATACAGAGTATAATTGAATAAATTACATTCGATAAATATCAGAGATTTAAATAAATTACATAGCAGCGGAAAAATAATACAAAACACAACTGAAAGTAATACACGGATACAGAGCTTCCCGAGCATCGTTCCAGCTGTAAATCAGGACCCTGTGGATATAAATCTGCAAAACCAAAACTACTAGCTGCCCGTGTCAAAATAAGGGCACCCAGAGTTTAGGTTAAAACAATAAACCCCAGGTCAGTCATGTGACTGGTGTGAGAACTAAAACAGTTATAAATCTTTATTTTAAAGTTAGGTAAATCAAGGGACCACGCCGTATAACACGGAACGGGTTTCCTCCCAAGAATACCAGTGCATAAAACAAACAGCGCAATGCTAAATAAAGAAAAATGAAGCTGTTATAAGACCCAGGTCCCATCACACAATGCAACGCAGCCGAGGATAGGGTTTTCCCTTATAACAGCCAAAGAATGCTTGATACGTTTAAAACAAATCGTTTGATACTATTATAAGTGCATAGTGTATAAAACAACTTCAAATCATAAGTATCAATCATAGACGGCATAAGTGCCCCATCCCACTATGTCGCCATACTAGGCTCTACAAATAAAACCGCAGAATCACATATTTGGAAATTGGGTTTCCATCTATGAACCGAGGCAAAAGATAGTCCTCAACCGATTCGAGACGCTCTAGCCCGCCCCTCAGGATCAGAGCTCGAGTGACCCTTGGATCCTCAGGGCCGGTCCACCGATGTGGATTAAAATGCCTGAACATGCGTTTCCCCGCCCTATGGGGCATAGGTGAGCCAACTAAATGACTCCATCGGACCCGGATCGTCCGATCAAACCGAGGCGCCTCGCAACAGCAACAACCACATAAGTCAAACTCGTCAGGGCGTGTAAAACCACTGACGCCACTTTTAAGCTAGAAAGAAACGCATGCCCTCCCTGACGTCCTCTCCCGTTTTTGGTTCATACCGGGTGTGAAACTCACGAAGTAAACGTTACACAAAGCTATGCCACAAAGGCCGTGCTTCGATCATCACCACAAGACTTTGCTTTTCAACAGAAGCCTCGATCGATTGCCACTTAGGCATGCCACACAGGCAATTCACTCCATGCGTTTGATATCCATCAATATATAACCCCTGAGCTTGTACGTCTCAGAGAAGGGCGTTAAGCAAGAGAATAAATTCTCCGCCGCCAAACAGATATATATTTAATAGAGATCAATCACACGGACTAAAATCCAATGTCAGACACACAGTCCATTTACAAGTCTGTTCTGGGTCTGAACGAAACCGGAGGCACCTAGTACCCCGCATATCCATCGATCTCCAAGTACGTCTGGACGATCACTAACTGTTTCCATCTTCTTGGGTGTACAGCCCAATCAAGATCATCAGTAATCACCCAAACGACGTGAAGACTCCTGGTCTTCGACCATCGTCTTCATCTTCGACTCATCGTCGTATCAGTTATTCAGAATGGGATAAACCCGGTCTTTCCGAATAACTCGCGTATATTTTAAATAAGTGTTACACAAACACAACATATGCCTCATTCCAATTCATTAGCCACTAACCGTAAATTAATCAAGAGAATAATTCCCCAAATATTAACCCCGAAGGCCGAAACCAACATAAGATCAATATCCAGAAAACCATTCTGCTTGGCTAACCGACAGTTAGTTTCTAAATTTCACATTCATAGGGAAAGGTTCCCATTAATTTTATCCAAGATAAATTCCTTGAATTTATTCTTTAATCATCTTTTGAATTTCGATTCAACTAGTCGGGATTAACGAATCTTACCGAAGTAATCATTTGTTTTAATTTCCCAATCCCAACCTATTCATCCCATGAAGTAAAACTGGTGATACTTCATATCTAACACCACGGTGTTATCGGTAAATTCAATTACCATTTCACGTTCAAATCTAATTAAAGATTTAACTAACGCCTGGAGCAAAACTGGTGATGCTCCATTTCGATCTTTTCAATCTAATTAAAGATTCATTAAAACTCCACTTAGTTTTAATCGTTAACTGGGTTAAAGAATCAGTGTCATTTAAAACACGGTTCACGATAAACCCAAAATCACATTCCATTAATTATCGGGTTAAAGAACAAGTGTTATTTAAAACACTGTTCACGATAAACCCAAAAATCAATATCAATCCAATTCCAATTAAATATTATTTAATTGGTACACTTCATTAAATCTAAATAAAAAGATTTAATCTTTTCTCAACTGGGTTCAAGAACAGTGTTTGTGAAGACACCATTCACGACAAACCCAAATCACATTTGATATTCAATATAAGGCTCTGAATAGAAAATATATCGGCTTATATTCAATATCAAATTCTACGATTAACAAATGTCATATTGGAAATAACGATATAAATATAAATCTTTCAAATTTCCATAACAACATCTGTATAATCACGAATTCCAACATCGATATATTCCGAAGACAATTTCGATTCAAATCCACTCCAATGCAATCATTGGAAATTCTGGTTATTTTTAAAACCCTTTTCAAATTCAATTTATTTATTTAAAAATAAATAGAATTATATTTCTAGTTCAAAACTAGTTCATTTAGATAAAAATCTATTTTTATCTTTTCAAATATGGATTTTTTCATCCCAATCCTTTCTAAACCATTTCTTATGATTTTACACAAATTATTACTATTTTTAATAATTTTATCAAGACCCGTACAGTCGATTTCCATCAACGGTCATCGAACTGCACTTACAGCGACCTTTTTCGAATTTGATTTGGACGTATCTCCAAATCCAACTGTTAGATTTCTAATTTCTAATATTCGTTAGAAAGCTCTTTTCGATACGAACCCAACGGTTCCGGTTTTAGGAGAATCCGACGGTCGGATCTCCCGTAATATCCGTTCGAAGTCAATGGTCGAAATTCGCGAACTGCCGCGGCGCGGCGCGTTCTATTCAGGCCATTATATTATATATATAATATATATTTCGTCGATTTATATTTAAAACGAATTATATAAATAGTTTTAAAATTCGTTTCAAAAGCAATTTCAACTTCCATTTCAATTCAAATCAAAATTGAATTCTTCTTTATAAATTCGTTTTAAAATTCATTTCTATTCAATTCAAATTTCAATTCAATTTGAATTCATTTCAATTCGCTTTCAATTCCATTTGAATTCGTTTTCAATTCAATTCATTTCGAAATCGTTTTATATTCAATTCATTTCGAAATCGTTTTCAATTCAATTCATTTCGAAATCGTTTTCAATTCAATTCATTTCAAAATCGTTTTCAATTCAATTCATTTCGAAATCGTTTTCAATTCAATTCATTTCGAAATCGTTTTCAATTCAATTCATTTCAAAATGAATAGAATCGATATAAATCGTTTACGTCAAAATGGCGTCAATCTAATCAACACGGCTTCATAAATTTCTATTTTCAAATATTCTATTTCAAATATTTCTTTTTCAAAATAGTTGTTATTATCAAAATATCTCGTTCAACACATGACCAATCTCAATGGATGAGTACTGTCAACACATGAACCTTTATTTTATATTGATAAAGATGTAAATTTTATTACTAAAATACTTCGTTCAACACATGACCAATCTCAACGGATGAGTACTGTTAACACATGAACCTTTATTTTATAATATTCTTTATTTTTCAAATTGGAATGAGGCCCAATCCATCACCATATAAAGTTAATTATATGGATTTTCATACAACACATGTATAATAGCATTGAAAAATAATCAACCATCAACCAAAGTGCACTACACTGTATAAGCATCAAATATAGATATCTAACGCTTATAACAGCCTGTCAATCGATCGTTCGACATATTTAATCAATCAGGATGAGTGAACTTCAAATTTCATCCTAACACCCGTGTGGGGTTTCAAACAATCAAACACATATTTTATTTGTGCAGTTGGGCGATGTGTAAAATTTATCGTCCCAATCAATGTCATTCAAATAGGTGTACATAAACAAACTGTCCGGTTTGTAAATGAATATTTTATTTTATTCACTTCACGTTAAAAATTATATTTTTAACGATAAAACATTTTATTTTAACATATGAATTTCTATTCAGTTCATTTATTCAAATAAATGATATTTTTCTAACATATTTTAGAAAATTTCGGCGGCATAACGGCACGATACTAGAAACGGGACGAGGCCTAGCCTTATCCCCGGTCTAGTGAAGGCCCACGCCATTCACACATCAATCAAATCCATTCATTTCACTAAACAACCAAATTCAAATCAAATAATCTGACTAATCTATGCAACCAAACAAACAAGTCCATGGTCTGTGGACGGTTGTGTCGGGTGCTACTAAGCACCGTCTGCATCCTAGTGTATATATATATATATATATATATATATATATAACTAGAAAACTAAATTGAAAGGTGAGAAATTCTCACAGATAGCTATCCAGTCATCTTGACTCTTCTTTGATAGAAATCTTCCTCGTCATCGCATCTTCGTTGCTGTAGCCACTACATATGTAAAAATCGAATTTTTTTCTTCGTTATTCAATATATAAAAATCGAATTTTTACTACGATGTTCAATATATAGAAATTACCTTTTTATTACTTCGATGTTCAATATATAAAAATCACATTTTTATTACTTCGATGTTCAATATATAAAAATCACATTTTTATTTCGAAGTTCAATATATAAAAATCATATTTTTATTTCGAAGTTCAATATATAAAAATCATATTTTTATTTCGAAGTTCAATATATAAAAATCATATTTTTATTTCGAAGTTCAATATATAAAAATCATATTTTTATTTCGAAGTTCAATATATAAAAATCATATTTTTATTTCGAAGTTCAATATATAAAAATCATATTTTTATTTCGAAGTTCAATATATAAAAATCATATTTTTATTTCGAAGTTCAATATATAAAAATCATATTTTTATTTCGAAGTTCAATATATAAAAATCATATTTTTATTTCGAAGTTCAATATATAAAAATCATATTTTTATTTCGAAGATCAATATATAAAAATCATATTTTTATTTCGTACTTCATTTTAAAAACAACGCTAATTTTATTTTCAAAAAAAATGCAAACTTTGTTTTCAAAAAGCAAATTCCCTTTTTTTCTCTCAAAGCAAATTCATTTTTGTTCTCCCCCTTTTTTTCCCAAATCTAATACATTAAATAAATAAAACAAATAAACTAAGAAATACTTATAGCGGAAAAAACTGAGGGGGCGTCACCGTTTGACCGGTGGGGGGGGGGGGGTGGTTTGCTCGTTGGCGGCCGTCGATGGTGGCTTCAGGGTGGCGTGGTGCTTCCCAGGAGGTGGGGGATGGCGTCTGCTGGTCGGCAGTGGAGCAGGGGGTGGTTGGCGCGACTTAGGGTTTGGGATTGGTGGGGTTCGATCGTTTGAAGGGGGGGTCGTTGGCCAGAGGAACGAGAGGGAGGCGATAGGGGAGGGGCGACGGAGCGAGGGTGGCGGTGCGCGATGGAGAGGCGTCGGCGTTAGAGGTTTCCGCCATCGCGGTTTTTTTTTGTATCGATTAATAGGAGAGAGGGGGGGCCAGAGCGGGTTAACGGGGAGAAAGGGGTTTTTTTTTATTTAATTTAATTTTCCACAAAAAGTTGACTTTCACGTACGACCTCGAAACGAGGCCCACCGCCCGTCGTCCATAGCGTTTCACCCCCATTCCGAACACAGTGGGATATGTACCGTAAGCTGATTCGAAAGTTACGATTAGTTTCCGTTAAATTTACATTTAAATCACTTTATTGAATTTTAAACGTACATTTAAAATTACCGGGGTCACATACGAACTTTAAAAATTCCAAAAAAATATTTTCTAGCTTCGTATTGACGATACGGTCCTAACAAAACTAGTTTCGTCGAATTCTGAGACCGTTGGAAAAATGGCCAATCTCCAGTCGATTCAAATCAACTGAAACTGGTCAAACGCGTTTTCCTTTGCCACGCTCAACTATTGATTCGAAAAATTATGAAATTTGGAATCTAGCAATAACTTAACATCACGGACCCAACAAAACTGGTTTCGTCAAAATCCGAGGTCGTTTGCAAAATGTCCATTTTTAAGGGCCTGAATTCCATAGCGACTATTCAGAATTTTCAACTGGACATATCTTTTGATTCCCGCTATGAAATTTCGATCTTTCGGATTCATTGGAAAGATATTATCAATTAGATCCTAATGTTTTTGGTTTCACTAAAATCTGGATTGTTTTGCACCCGGTACATTCAATTGAAGTTTGAAATCGAATTATCGAACTACCGCGCCATTTTCAATTCTATTTATAATTATATATAATTATTTATATTCTAACGACGACGTATATAATATATACGTTCGAATTATATTCAAAATAAATTTCTCGTTGATATTATTTAAAATAATCTATTTTAAATATTCAAAATTCGCTAAAATTGCCAATATAAAAATTTTAAACTGGCCCAGATTTTCCGGGTTATTACAATCTCCCCCAATTAAAACTTTTCGTCCCCGAAAAGGAACAAAGTCGAAAGTGGTTTGATTAATCAACTCTACGTTCGATCTGGCTTCCATTCTCCCACTCTTTAGTTTCTGAGAATTTTCAAAATTTCAAAATTTTGGCTAACACCCTAAATTTTCGAAAAATTTCGCCATAACCTCCCCTGCACCAGGAGCATCGGGGAATTTCAAATAGCTTCCCCGGTCCTTCTAATCTCAAAAAGAAAAAGAGAAAGCCAAGCGGCTAGCCAATAGGCTCATAAAATCATCACCCAAACAAAACAGTAAATTATGTAGTAAACAAGTACCTATTTGTCGGGCAAACAAATTTTATTCTCTGCTCTAGCCTCCTTGCTATGACCTGTTCAATGTAAGTACAAGTATATGCAAGCAAATGCGACCAAATTTCAATACAATTCATTATTTGATTCAATTAGGCATAATTGTTCAAAATTATCAAACAAATAAACAAACAACACAAACATCAATCAATTAGTGGATTAGAGCTTCAAACTCATAATTTTGATACATATACGAAAATCATGTTTTTGATGCCAATTCACAACAGTGTGTCCTAGCTATATATATAGGTTTTGGTTCTCACACCAGTCGAATGGAAATATATAGATACCACACCTTTGAAACACGAAACTGATTACTAATGATGACACGTCAATCATCAGAATCAGGTCCGGGCGACTAGAATGTGATTCTATATCTATCTAATATATTAAAACTTCGAATATATGTTCATGATGCGTATATACAAAACCTTTATATATTGGATTGTCCATATTCAAAATGAAATAAATAATCAAATACGAATAGTTGATTTAGATTTTCAAAACAAAAATTGTTTTCATTTTAAAAATATACTCTTCATACTCGTCCCAGGATACTACTGATCCTATCTCTAACGAGTCATCCCATTGGATTTTACTAATCCAATATCTGATGAATTCTTTCGTATGGTTCTTATGTGTCTTGTTCTCGAGCTCTGTAAACCAAAGCTCTGATACCAACTGTAAGGTCCCGTAACTTCCCCGGTAAGGAAAGAGCGGATACTTTGAGAACAACACACATCGGAACGCAGACGGAAGAACATTTCATTGTTATTTCAACAATTCCATCAGATACAAGAATATACAGAGTATAATTGAATAAATTACATTCGATAAATATCACAGATTTAAATAAATTACATAGCAGCGGAAAAATAATACAAAACACAACTGAAAGTAATACACGGATACAGAGCTTCCCGAGCATCGTTCCAGCTGTAAATCAGGACCCTGTGGATATAAATCTGCAAAACCAAAACTACTAGCTGCTCGTGTCAAAATAAGGGCACCCAGAGTTTAGGTTAAAACAATAAACCCCAGGTCAGTCATGTGACTGGTGTGAGAACTAAAACAGTTATAAATCTTTATTTTAAAGTTAGGTAAATCAAGGGACCACGCCGTATAACACGGAACGGGTTTCCTCCCAAGAATACCAGTGCATAAAACAAACAGCGCAATGCTAAACAAAGAAAAATGAAGCTGTTATAATACCCAGGTCCCATCACACAATGCAACGCAGCCGAGGATAGGGTTTTCCCTTATAACAGCCAAAGAATGCTTGATACGTTTAAAACAAATCGTTTGATACTATTATAAGTGCATAGTGTATAAAACAACTTCAAATCATAAGTATCAATCATAGACGGCATAAGTGCCCCATCCCACTATGTCGCCATACTAGGCTCTACAAATAAAACCGCAGAATCACGTATTTGGAAATTGGGTTTCCATCTATGAACCGAGGCAAAAGATAGTCCTCAACCGATTCGAGACGCTCTAGCCCGCCCCTCAGGATCAGAGCTCGAGTGACCCTTGGATCCTCAGGGCCGGTCCACCGATGTGGATTAAAATGCCAGAACATGCGTTTCCCAGCCCTACGGGGCGTAGGTGAGCCAACTAAATGACTCCATCGGACCCGGATCGTCCGATCAAACCGAGGCGCCTCGCAACAGCAACAACCACATAAGTCAAACTCGTCAGGGCGTGTAAAACCACTGACGCCACTTTTTAGCTAGAAAGAAACGCATGCCCTCCCTGACGTCCTCTCCCGTTTTTGGTTCATACCGGGTGTGAAACTCGCGAAGTAAACGTTACACAAAGCTACGCCACAAAGGCCGTGCTTCGATCATCACCACAAGACTTTGCTTTTCAACAGAAGCCTCGATCGATTGCCACTTAGGCATGCCACACAGGCAATTCACTCCATGCGTTTGATATCCATCAATATATAACCCCTGAGCTTGTACGTCTCAGAGAAGGGCGTTAAGCAAGAGAATAAATTCTCCGCCGCCAAACAAATATATATTTAATAGAGATCAATCACACGGACTAAAATCCAATGTCAGACACACAGTCCATTTACAAGTCCGTTCTGGGTCTGAACGAAACCGGAGGCACCTAGTACCCCGCATATCCATCGATCTCCAGGTACGTCTGGACGATCACCAACTGTTTCCATCTTCTTGGGTATACAGCCCAATCAAGATCATCAATAATCACCCAAACGACGTGAAGACTCCTGGTCTTCGACCATCGTCTTCATCTTCGACTCATCGTCGTATCAGTTATTCAGAATGGGATAAACCCGGTCTTTCCGAATAACTCGCGTATATTTTAAATAAGTGTTACACAAACACAACATACGCCTCATTCCAATTCATTAGTCACTAACCGTAAATTAATCAAGAGAATAATTCCCTAAATATTAACCCCGAAGGCCGAAACCAACATCAGATCAATATCCAGAAAACCATTCTGCTTGGCTAACCGACAGTTAGTTTCTAAATTTCACATTCATAGGGAAAGGTTCCCATTAATTTTATCCAAGATAAATTCCTTGAATTTATTCTTTAATCATCTTTTGAATTTCGATTCAACTAGTCGGGATTAACGAATCTTACCGAAGTAATCATTTGTTTTAATTTCCCAATCCCAACCTATTCATCCCATGAAGTAAAACTGGCGATACTTCGTATCTAACACCACGGTGTTATCGGTAAATTCAATTACCATTTCACGTTCAAATCTAATTAAAGATTTAACTAACGCCTGGAGCAAAACTGGTGATGCTCCGTTTCGGTCTTTTCAATCTAATTAAAGATTCATTAAAACTCCACTTAGTTTTAATCGTTAACTGGGTTAAAGAATCAGTGTCATTTAAAACACGGTTCACGATAAACCCAAAATCACATTCCATTAATTATCGGGTTAAAGAACAAGTGTTATTTAAAACACAGTTCGCGATAAACCCAAAAATCAATATCAATCCAATTCCAATTAAATATTATTTAATTGGTACACTTCATTAAATCTAAATAAAAAGATTTAATCTTTTCTCAACTGGGTTCAAGAACAGTGTTAGTGAAGACACCATTCACGACAAACCCAAATCACATTTGATATTCAATATAAGGCTCTGAATAGAAAATATATCGGCTTATATTCAATATCAAATTCTACGATTAACAAATGTCGTATTGGAAATAACGATATAAATATATATCTTTCAAATTTCCATAACAACATCTGTATAATCACGAATTCCAACATCGAAATATTCCGAAGACAATTTCGATTCAAATCCACTCCAATGCAATCATTGGAAATTCTGGTTATTTTTAAAACCCTTTTCAAATTCAATTTATTTATTTAAAAATAAATAGAATTATATTTCTAGTTCAAAACTAGTTCATTTAGATAAAAATCTATTTTTATCTTTTCAAATATGGAGTTTTTCATCCCAATCCTTTCTAAACCATTTCTTATGATTTTACACAAATTATTACTATTTTTAATAATTTTATCAAGGCCCGTACAGTCGATTTCCATCAACGGTCATCGAACTGCACTTACAGCGACCTTTTTCGAATTTGATTTGGACGTATCTCCAAATCCAACCGTTAGATTTCTAATTTCTAATATTCGTTAGAAAGCTCTTTTCGATACGAACCCAACGGTTCCAGTTTTAGGAGAATCCGACGGTCGGATCTCCCGTAATATCCGTTCGAAGTCAATGGTCGAAATTCGCGAAATGCCGCGGCGCGGCGCGTTCTATTCAGGCCATTATATTATATATATAATATTTATTTCGTCGATTTCTATTTAAAACGAATTATATAAATAGTTTTAAAATTCGTTTCAAAAGCAATTTCAACTTCCATTTCAATTCAAATCAAAATTGGATTCTTCTTTATAAATTCGTTTTAAAATTCATTTCTATTCAATTCAAATTTCAATTCAATTTGAATTCATTTCAATTCGCTTTCAATTCCATTTGAATTCGTTTTCAATTCAATTCATTTCGAAATCGTTTTATATTCAATTCATTTCGAAATCGTTTTCAATTCAATTCATTTCGAAATCGTTTTCAATTCAATTTATTTCAAAATCGTTTTCAATTCAATTCATTTCGAAATCGTTTTCAATTCAATTCATTTCGAAATCGTTTTCAATTCATTTCAAAATGAATAGAATCGATATAAATTGTTTACGTCAAAATGGCGTCAATCTAATCAACACGGCTTCATAAATTTCTATTTTCAAATATTCTATTTCAAATATTTCTTTTTCAAAATAGTTGTTATTATCAAAATATTCCGTTCAACACATGACCAATCTCAATGGATGAGTACTGTCAACACATGAACCTTTATTTTATATTGATAAAGATGTAAATTTTATTACTAAAATACTTCGTTCAACACATGACCAATCTCAACGGATGAGTACTGTCAACACATGAACCTTTATTTTATAATATTCTTTATTTTTCAAATTGGAATGAGGCCCAATCAATCACCATATAAAGTTAATTATATGGATTTTCATACAACACATGTATAATAGCATTGAAAAATAATCAACCATCAACCAAAGTGCACTACACTGTATAAGCATCAAATATAGATATCTAACGCTTATAACAGCCTGTCAATCGATTGATCGACATATTTAATCAATCAGGATGAGTGAACTTCAAATTTCATCCTAACACCCGTGTGGGGTTTCAAACAATCAAACACATATTTTATTTGTGCAGTTGGGCGATGTGTAAAATTTATCGTCCCAATCAATGTCATTCAAATAGGTGTACATAAACAAACCGTCCGGTTTGTAAATGAATATTTTATTTTATTCACTTCACGTTAAAAATTATATTTTTAACGATAAAACATTTTATTTTAACATATGAATTTCTATTCAGTTCATTTATTCAAATAAATGATATTTTTCTAACATATTTTAGAAAATTTCGGCGGCATAACGGCACGATACTAGAAACGGGACGAGGCCTAGCCTTATCCCCGGTCTAGTGAAGGCCCACGCCATTCACACATCAATCAAATCCATTCATTTCACCAAACAACCAAATTCAAATCAAATAATCTGACTAATCTATGCAACCAAACAAACAAGTCCATGGTCTGTGGACGGTTGTGTCGGGTGCTACTAAGCACCGTCTGCATCCTAGTATATATATATATATATATATATATATATATAACTAGAAAACTAAATTTAAAGGTGAGAAATTCTCACAGATAGCTATCCAATCATCTTGACTCTTCTTTGATAGAAATCTTCCTCGTCATCGCATCTTCGTTGCTGTAGCCACTACATATGTAAAAATCGAATTTTTTTCTTCGTTATTCAATATATAAAAATCGAATTTTTACTACGATGTTCAATATATAAAAATCACCTTTTTATTACTTCGATGTTCAATATATAAAAATCACATTTTTATTACTTCGATGTTCAATATATAAAAATCACATTTTTATTTCGAAGTTCAATATATAAAAATCATATTTTTATTTCGAAGTTCAATATATAAAAATCACATTTTTATTTCGAAGTTCAATATATAAAAATCATATTTTTATTTCGAAGTTCAATATATAAAAATCATATTTTTATTTCGAAGTTCAATATATAAAAATCATATTTTTATTTCGAAGTTCAATATATAAAAATCATATTTTTCTTTCGAAGTTCAATATATAAAAATCATATTTTTATTTCGAAGTTAAATATATAAAAATCATATTTTTATTTCGTACTTCATTTTAAAAACAACGCTAATTTTATTTTCAAAAAAAATGCAAACTTTGTTTTCAAAAAGCAAATTCCCTTTTTTTCTCTCAAAGCAAATTCATTTTTGTTCTCCCCCTTTTTTTTCCCAAATCTAATACATTAAATAAATAAAACAAATAAACTAAGAAATACTTACAGCGGAAAAAACTGAGGGGGCGTCACCGTTCGACCGGGGGGGTTTGCTCGTTGGCGGCCGTCGATGGTGGCTTCAGGGTGGCGCGGTGCTTCCCAGGAGGTGGGGGATGGCGTCTGCTGGTCGGCAGTGGAGCAGGGGGTGGTTGGCGCGACTTAGGGTTTGGGATCGGTGGGGTTCGATCGTTTGAAGGGGGGTCGTTGGCCAGAGGAACGAGAGGGAGGCGATAGGGGAGGGGCGACGGAGCGAGGGTGGCGGTGCGCGATGGAGAGGCTCGGCGTTAGAGGTTTCCGCCATCGCGGTTTTTTTTTGTATCGATTAAAAGGAGAGAGGGGGGGGGGGCCAGAGCAGGTTAACGAGGAGAAAGGGTTTTTTTTATTTAATTTAATTTTCCACAAAAAGTTGACTTTCACGTACGACCTCGAAACGAGGCCCACCGCCCATCGTCCATAGCGTTTCACCCCCATTCCGAACACAGTGGGATATGTACCGTAAGCTGATTCGAACGTTACGATTAGTTTCCGTTAAATTTACATTTAAATCACTTTATTGAATTTTAAACATACATTTCAAATTACCGGGGTCACATACGAACTTTAAAAATTCCAGAAAAATATTTTCTAGCTTCGTATTGACGATACGGTCCTAACAAAACTAGTTTCGTCGAATTCTGAGACCGTTGGAAAAATGGCCAATCTCCAGTCGATTCAAATCAACTGAAACTGGTCAAACACGTTTTCCTTTGCCACGCTCAACTATTGATTCGAAAAATTATTAAATTTGGAATCTAGCAATAACTTAACATCACGGACCCAACAAAACTGGTTTCGTCGAAATCCGAGGTCGTTTGCAAAATGTCCATTTTTAAGGGCCTGAATTCCATAGCGACTATTCAGAATTTTCAACTGGTCATATCTTTTGATTCCCGCTATGAAATTTCGATCTTTCGGATTCGTTGGAAAGATATTATCAATTAGATCCTAATGTTTTTGGTTTCACTAAAATCTGGATTGTTTTGCACCTGGTACATTCAATTGAAGTTTGAAATCGAATTATCGAACTACCGCGCCATTTTCAATTCTATTTATAATTATATATAATTATTTATATTCTAACGACGACGTATATAATATATACGTTCGAATTATATTCAAAATAAATTTCTCGTCGATATTACTTAAAATAATCTATTTTAAATATTCAAAATTTGCTAAAATTGCCCAAATAAAAATTTTAAACTGGCCCAGATTTTCTGGGTTATTACACATAAACGTATACAGTGGAAGATAGAAAATATACTCTCAACGGAAGATCAAAATGATACAGCGGAAGCTCAAATTCTATCGTGGACTCCAACTCTAAAAGCGCTTCGAATCCTGCTCCAACGACCTATAACTGCAAAACTAAACACTAGCTGCCCGTATGGAAATTAATGGGCACTCATAGTTTAGAAAGGAACAATAAACTCCAAGTCAGTCGTGGGACTGGTGTGAGAACAAAAACATTTGCCTTAAGGTTTATTTTAAAGTTGGGAAATTCACCGGACCATGCCGCTAACGCGGAACGGGTTAACTCCATATGAATTCCCGTGCATAGAAATTCGATATGACTTTTGAAAATGAAGCTATCATAAGCTCGTCCCACATCACACAATGCAAGCGCACACCAAATGGGCGAGTTTTATCTTATGATAACCAAACGTGCTTTCATACGTGGAAATCCTCTTCTAATATTATCATATAGTGTGAAAAGCAATTTCGCAAATAAATGTATTAATTCTAGACGACATAATACCATCAATATTATCTCGCCATATATATATATATATATATATATATATATATATATATATATACACAAACCAAAACCGTATGGCTCGTATTGGAGATTGGATTTCCAACTTGATGATTCCTGGCACGAAAGATCAATTAGGGATACAAAACAAAGTGCCTCGACGGCTTTTTCATCCATCACGCGGACACCGACTACACATCGTCAGGGAAGATCAACAGTTTTCGATCAGACATGACCCCCCCGAACATACTCAACTTCCCCAGGTTCATAAATGGTTTCCCACTGTTGCACAGCTTCATCATCAATTCATATATAAGTATAAAACCTAACCGCCAGTTTCTCATCAATCCGGGATGTGAGGTTTGTCGATGTCACGTCATACACAAAGCGATGCTTCGAAAAGCCATTCTTTGATCATCGCTGGCTCGTTTCATAACTCGGGTATGCCACATTGACATTTCACAACATATCACTGATTTAAATCAATGCATACCCTCTAAGTTCATATAACTTAGAGATGAGGATAGTATATTGCCACAAATCCGATAAGCATTAACGAAAATCAGTGCTATGCGGTCAATTTCAACGTCAGACACACCATCCATACAAATCCGTTCTGAGTCTGAACGGAACAACAACCCGAAAATACTTAAATATGTTCAGGTCTCATGTACCTCATACCTCGTATCGGTGGCCTACCTAACCGAGACATTAATCAACAATCAATCTCAACAAATTTAAATATTCCCGGTCTTCATTCGTCGTTCAAGTCTTGAATTGTTTCATAACGTTGTAATATTACTTGGAATGGTTTTCGAACATATGTTTGATCCTGGTCTTTCCAAGTAGTAAGCGTACTTTAAACAGTAGCTATAGTTTACACAGGCTTTTCAATTCAAATCTCCTTCCAATTAGTTATCAATTCATATATAACTCAAGATTTGAATTACTTTAATTCCATACATCTCATTATCATCTTATCTCTTCTTTGAAATCGAAGATATACCTTCGCTTCAAATTTCTTGCCTTTAATTCCCTCAAATCAAAGATTTGATTAAATCCCCAATTACGATATGAATTTCCACCATTCAATCTCATCGGGTTTCAAACCCAAATCAATCGATATTGAATCATAAATTACCCAGAATTTTTTTATATACTTATATTCGATATAAATTCTCATAATCAACGAATATTATAAGTGAAATAATGATAAAATAATATCTTCCAAATTCACCAGATAGTATTCATTTACATCATGAAATTCTATACCAAATATCGAAGATTATTTCTATCTAACTCATTTCAATCCGGTGGAAAACCCATATCTTAATTAAATGGTTTATTCAACTCTTCAACATTAGATTTGGATAGAAATACCATCAACTTATCTTCAATATTGATTACTGTATCCAACTCATATTATAAGCAGAATAATGGTGAATTACCTTTTAAATTCCTCAGATAATAAGAGTTTTCATTTACCGAATTAATATCAAACATCCGAAGATTTATCTCCAACCATATCCAAATTTTTTTCTTTGAAAACCCATTTCAATTCCATATAAATATTTTCAATACTTAAATAACCTTCGAACTGTTTAAAATCATTCTTATAGTCAAATAATAGTTCACACTTATGAATTTCAATCCAAAACAACATTTGGAAATGTTACCCAAGAGTACTGCTGTTAAAACAGCTATTTAAATCAAATAGATTTAAAAATTATTCGAAATTCAAATATTCCAATTCTAATCACCTTTCAATTTATAAAACAGGAAATTATCACAGATTTCTCCAATAAACTTGTTTTATTTGATTATGATTGGTAACTACACGTATTTTAAACTCATTTGAATATAACTTGAAAATCATATGTCGATAATCGAAATTTCCTTTCTATTCAAATACTATTATTATTTGAAATCCAACGCGTCTCATTTCAAGTCAAGTTAATTTAAAATAATCAAGTCATAACCATTCGAAGTCGGAGCGCGTTCTATTCAAGCCGTATAACGATTATAAATTATTCACACCCTTTTTTCAATTTAATTTATACTTCCAAATCATTTGAAAAACAAGTTCAAATTATATTTCGAATTTGATTTCGAATTTACCATCCCGTTTGCGGACCAGTTACGGATAGCCAGGGAGAGCAGGAAACTGAATTTCCAAACCCTAGCCTAGACACCATCCTCTCTGTCATCCTAGAACGTTCCGGTGTATATTATATCATTATAATAATATATAAAAACCATATTCAAATTTCAAAAAATCTTATCTTGAATTTAAATTGAAATATTTTTACCAAAACCAAATTTCAAATAGATATAAAAATCCATACATAATCCAAATTATTTTCCAAATCCAAATTCAATATTTTAAAGTTGATATTAAATTTAAAAACCAAAATTTAAATATTATTTAATAATTAAACAAAATCGTATATAGGAAGGAGATTCTAAATTGATCACCTATATATTCCACAACCACGGTGTGTTTGTGCGTATGTGATATCATATAATGCAATCATATCTATCCAAATGAACCATACGATCAGATGGATACGAATTCATTTTCACAACAAACATTTTAACTGTGCACAAGCGTTATAGTCAATAACGCTTACTCGTGTCCAGTGTATTGTCTAATAACATGAGCAACCATTCAAACATCAACATCCATCACACAATCATCATCACTAATTAAAATTAATCTCAGCTAATTTTAATTAACTAATTTAAATAAATAATTTAAATTAGAAGTTCTCACCAAATCGAGCTTCAAAATCTTCATTACCAGGCGAACAGACCAACAAATACCGTCATGCTACTCGTACTGTCTTAGTTCACTTCCATTAGCAGCTGGAGATTTTTCTGCTAATTATATATATAATATTGGATTAATACCTTATTTACTATATATATATATATTGTTATAAGTATAAGGGCCTCTTATTTTATTTTATTAAAATTTATACTTAATGAAAATTACCAAACTTGTATACTAATGGGTTATATTCTCTAACACGATTCTAACGAAATTATCCATGCATCAATCCGATTTAAATCGAAAGAGATATTGGTGTTCAAAGTTTGCACTAATATAAACTTAAATTAATCAAATAAACCTCTCACCATTTAAAAATCAGGCCCATATACACTACACCGACCAAAACATGAGCCCGCACCCCTTCTTCCTTTCTTCTTCTTCTCGCATCCTTTCTCCTTGCTGGAACCCATCTCACCGTGCACCCGTGTGCACATGCACCGTCCCAAAGCTCCACCATCCTTCAAATCGAGACCACCATCATGACTCCTTTCGCATCCTCACTCGAACACACCTGCTCGCATCGACTCCGACCCACCCTCTCGAAATCCGACACTTCGACAGTGCCTGGACCCCAACCAAAATCCGTGCGCAACTATAATGTCGCACCCCAATTCATGCACCGATCTTCGCAAAAGTTACACCACATCGAAGCCTTCTCCGCCCTCATCGCCACTCCATACTCGATTTCGCCTATCATCCCTCGTTTCTCCAACAATCCTCAACCCTCGTTTTCAGCTTTTCGAATTGTCGACACGGAATCGAACCAATTTCGCACCAAAAATACTACCTTCCTTGCTGATCGCAATGGTGGTGACGGCACGATTCAATTCTTCACGGATTGGAAGAAAAGATTTTTAGAAGTTTTCTATGCAAATTTTGATTTTTCTATAAAACATGAATTTCTCTTTTGATTGTTGATGAAATCTGAATCTGTCGATTTCTAAAAATCATAAATGGTGATCCGGACAACATTCATATTAATCATCTAGGTTGGAATCGAATGGATTGAGAGTTGTTGATTTTTGAATGGATAGGAATATGGTTTGTTCATTTACTGTAAATCAACAGAGAAAGAAGAAGATGGAGGTCGTGAGTTTCTTCTGTCATTTGATCAGGGAAAATATGTTTCTTATATATATATATATATATATATATATATGAATTTACAAATTATTTAATAATTTAGAAAAGGGACACATGGCTTACCAGTACCATGCATTAGTACACCTAATGAGACACCTAATCTTGTTTAAAAACCCAACCAATGCATGTTTGGCAAAAAGATTTAGTTTATTTATTTATAAATTGGAATTTTAGTCACAACATTATAACACTTATATTTGTAACAATTTTCACTCTTTATTACATAAGGTCTTAACAAGATATTTATACTAACTAATATTTTAAAATTTTATTATCAAAAATATTTATCTATATTATTTGTCTAATAATTTACCAAAGTTTATACTAACAAATGGTTTAGAATAAATGCCTATCAATCCTTAAAATTTTTATAAATGCAATTATAATTTACCAAAATAAAATATAATAATCATTCTTTTAAAAATCATAAAATAAATTATCCTTTATAAAAATCATTTACAAATCAATATTATCAAAATTAGAAAATATTATTACTTAAACATGAAATCTTATAAATTATATATAAACTTTTAAAAATAATTTTTTCTTATACAAAAATCATAATTTATAAAATAAAACAAGATACTTTATTCAAAATTAAAATTCATATATTCAAACCTTATAAAACAAATATATATTCAGAAAATCCAACATTATATAATAAAAATCCAAATTCATATATTAAAAATCCAAATCAACTTGGTAAAATTTTGGGATGTTACATTCACCCCTCCTTTGAGACTTTTCGTCCTCGAAAAGGAAGTCGAGTGACTTAAGTTGCTACTAAATTTTAAATTCCCATTTCTATCTCAACATATCAGAAATGTAATGGTCATAACCAAGGCTCATGTCATCCTCAAGGCATCTTATTCTCGCTAATGGTAGAGTCTAAGAAAACTTCTATAATCTCGTGATTACTAGGGTCGTCACGGGTCTTGTTTAAATCGAATTCTCTGAGTTTGACGCAGGGCTGCTATCCTACCACTAAGGATAAACTAGGAAAGATGCTGTCTAGTACTTAGATGTCTACAACCCTAAGAAAATTTTAAAGGTTTGGAAATTATCTTTCTAACCTATCCTTATGGAACCCATGATTTCTTAAGTGCTTAACTTAGAAATTTAAATTCAAGTTCTCAAATATATTTTCCCCTAATCCTCCAATTATCGGACAAAATATAATCTTGGCTAAATTTAATATCTAAAATTCTATTGCTCTTAATACAAACTCAAGTTCAATTTAAGAGATAGTCCAAAATACTGGTTTCTAATCCAAATTAATTCACTTGTCCATGGCTTTATCAGAGCAGGACAAAAGGAAGAATTCAGAAATAAAGTTGGACAGTTAAATTCCAAGCACGACAATTTGGGGTGATATTCAAAGGATGATAATGGGTCGAGCAAACTCAACGACAAGGGAAGGGATAGAATTATGTTTCGTTCTATTTCAAAATTCTATTCCAATCGTTTCCAATCTCATATTAACCCATTTATAACCTAATTGAATAATACTTTCTAAATCCACTTAAAAATTCAAAATATATATATCTCTTTTTATTCTTGTTTACATATAAATCTTGTTTAGAAAATTTTTTCTTACTCAACTAGCCGGAAAATCTCTTAAAACAGTTTTATTTAAAATACCATCATGCTTCCTCTGCGCACTCTGATTTAGTACGTGCATGTTTTGAACCATCATTATTCAAACATTAGAAATAAGTTTCAATATTTGGAACCAAATCCTTACAATTCATCTTTAATAATCCATTTTCCTTGCATAATTAAATTATATATTTCAAACACTTCCAAATTTCTTTGCAAACTTATTTGTTTAAGTTCCGTTAACATAATATCTTGGATAAATCAAAGTTATGTAGTTGAACTCGATCTTGGTTTCATTCGGAAACTGACACAAAAGGTTATACATACATGGATCAAGTCAAATTCCATGTATTTAAAATAAAAGCTTAATATCAAATGAGCATCAAAAGGTATAATGGCCTAAATCAAAACAAGCCTAAATCAAAAGATGAACTACTCAAGATCAAATAAGTTTGGTCCAAATTCTCAAACAGGATCAAGACGAGAACGTCAAGTGCGCCCAAGGATGCGAGTATAAGCAGTTCAAAGTACGATAATTCAAGTCAAGGTATTTGACCAAGCTTAAGTAAAGGGAAATTAACAACGCTACTCAACGGGTCGAATTTAAACGATGGAACTAACTTAGGTCAAGTAGGGAAGTCAAGCACTCCTAAGGATACAATCATAGTAGTTTATTCTTGGGATTTGTCATTCACAATTCATACTAGGTATACATGCGAATCGATTGCTTATATCCGTCGAGATGGACAAAATGATATCTCATCTTCATATTCAAATCTTGTCATGGTTTGATCTACTACCATTTCCATTCTAAAAGATGCAGTGATACTTCAACATGTCTTAAACGTAATGTCTTATATATTATTTTACGTACGTGCACTCCCAAAATGTATATTTCCAGTTGTCGACAGAATGGTTTGATCTTCATTTATACTTATTATCCACCTTATATTGAATTTATTTAACATACATAACATTTGTCAAAATAGTATTCCTCGACGTCCTAACCGGATTCATATAGTCATCCCACTTCGAAACTTGAAAATAAAAATCTATGATGTCGCGATCATCAACAGAATTATCCTCAAGCGACTAGAGTGTGAACCTATATCTACCTAGTATATATTGAGCTTCACATATACGTTGATCAGACGTATATTCAAAACCCTTGCATACTCGATAGTCCAATCGTGACGTCGAATCAAATACTCAAAATCCTTAATTATATTTCAAAATATATTTCAAATAATCATCATTTCAAAATGATTTACTTGTTCAAAAATATCTTGTATACGTTTCAAAAATATGCTCTCTCAATCATAATATTCCGGAATCTCATTCTAGGGCATTTCTAACCCTATCTCTAATGAGATACTATAACTCTGAAGAGTCCTATTCTTTTGTCCAAATAAGTACGTATCCCATAACTTTGGATAACCAAAGCTCTGATACCACTTGTAACGACCCTTCTTTTTGCCTGACTTTCGCCGGTAATTAAATCGACTTATACCGTTCACAAAGATGAATTTTTATGGGTACATACATACATTGAACAAAATAACAGAACCTTCCACTAAATAGTTCAACATTACATCAGAGTTACATGAATATCAGAGTTACAACATAAACATATACAGCAGAAGAAAGAAAATATACTCTCAGCGGAAGATCAAAATGATACAGCGGAAGCTCCAATTCTATCATGGACTCCAACTTTAAAAGCGCTTCGAATCCTGCTCCAACGACCTATAACTGCAAAACTAAACACTAGCTGCCCGTATGGAAATTAATGGGCACCCAGAGTTTAGAAAGGAACAATAAACTCCAGGTCAGTCGTGGGACTGGTGTGAGAACAAAAACATTTGCCTTAAGGTTTATTTTAAAGTTGGGAAATTCACCGGACCACGCCGCTAACGCGGAACTGGTTAACTCCATATGAATTCCCGTGCATAGAAATTCGATATGACTTTTGAAAATGAAGCTATCATAAGCTCGTCCCACATCACACAATGCAAGCGCACACTAAATGGGCGAGTTTTATCTTATGATAACCAAATGTGCTTTCATACGTGAAAATCCTCTTCTAATATTATCATATAGTGTGAAAAGCAATTTCGCAAATAAATGTATTAATTCTAGACGACATAATACCATCAATATTATCTCGCCATATATATATACAAACCAAAACCGTATGGCTCGTATTGGAGATTGGATTTCTAACTTGATGATTCCTGGCACGAAAGATCAATCAGGGATACAAAACGAAGTGCCTCAACGGCTTTTTCATCCATCATGCGGACACCGACTACACATCATCAGGGAAGATCAACGGTTTTCGATCAGACACGACCCCCCGAACATACCCAACTTCCCCAGGTTCATAAATGGTTTCCCACTACTGCACAGCTTCATCATCAATTCATATATAAGTATAAAACCTAACCACCAGTTTCTCATCAATCCGGGATGTGAGGTTTGTCGATGTCACGTCATACACAAAGCGATGCTTCGATAAGCCATTCTTTGATCATCACTAGCTCGTTTCATAACTCGGGTATGCCACATTGACAATTCACGACATATCACTGATTTAAATCAATGCATACCCTCTAAGTTCATATAACTTAGAGATGAGGATAATATATTGCCACAAATTCAATATACATTAACAGAAATCAGTGCTATGCGGTCAATTTCAACGTCAGACACACCGTCCATACAAATCCGTTCTGGGTCTGTACGGAACAACAACCCGAAAATACTTAAACATGTTCAGGTCTCATGTAACTCATACCTCGTATCGGTGGCCTACCTAACCGAGACATTAATCAACAATCAATATCAACAAATTTTAATATTCCCGATCTTTATTTGTCGTTCAAGTCTTGACTTGTTTCATAACGTCGTATTATTACTTGGAATGGTTTTCGAACATATGTTCGATCCCGGTCTTTCCAAGTAGTAAGCTTACTTTAAACAGTAGCTATAGTTTACACAGGCTTTTCAATTCAAATCTCCTTCCATTATCAATTCATATATAACTCAAGATTTGAATTACTTTAATTCCATACATCTCATTATCATCTTATCTCTTCTTTGAAATCGAAGATATACCTTCGCTTCAAATTTCTTACCTTTAATTCCCTCAAATCAAAGATTTGATAAAATCCCCAATGACAAAATGAATTTCCACCATTCAATCTCATTGGGTTTCAAGAATGGTATTACTAAAGATACGATTCATGACAAAACCCAAATCAATCGATATTGAATCATAAATTACCCAGAATTTTTTTATACACTTATATTCGATATAAATTCTCATAATCAACGAATATTATAAGTGAAATAATGATAAAATAATATCTTCCAAATTCACCAGATAGTATTCATTTACATCGTGAAATTCTATACCAAATATCGAAGATTATTTCTATCTAACTCATTTCAATCCGGTGGAAAACCCATATCTTAACTAAAAGATTTATTTAACTCTTCAACATTAGATCTGGGTAGAAATACCATCAACTTATCTTCAATATTGATTACCATATCCAACTCATATTATAAGCGGAATAACGGTGAATTACCTTTTAAATTCCTCAGATAATAAGAGTTTTCATTTACCGAATTAATATCAAACATCCGAAGATTTATCTCCAACCATATCCAAATTTTTTTTCTTTGAAAACCCACTTAAATTCCATATAAATATTACCAATACTTAAATAATCTTCGAACTATTTAAAATCATTCTTATAGTCAAATAATAGTTCACGCTTATGAATTTTAATCCAAAACAACATTTGGAAATGTTACCCAAGAGTACTGCTGTTAAAACAGCTATTTAAATCAAATAGATTTAAAAATTATTCGAAATTCAAATATTCCCATTCTAATCACCTTTAAATTTATAAAACAGGAAATTATCACAGATTTCTCCAATAAACTTGTTTCATTTGATTATGATCAGCAACTACACGTATTTTAAATTTGTTTGAATATAACTTGAAAATCATATGTCGACAATCGAAATTTCCTTTCTATTCAAATACTATTATTATTTGAAATCCAATGCGTCTCATTTCAAGTCAAGTAAATTTAAAATAATCAAGTCATAACCATTCGAAGTTTGAAATCGATGTTTTCAACTGTCGCATCGGAGCGCGTTCTATTCAAGCCATATAACGATTATAAATTATTCACACCCTTTTCAATTTAATTTATACTTCCAAATCATTTGAAAAACAAGTTCAAATTATATTTCAAATTTGATTTCGAATTTACCATCCCATTGTCAGACCAGTTAAGGATAGCCAGGGAGAGCAGGAAACTGAATTTCCAAATCCAAGCCTAGACACCATCCTCTCTGTCATCCTAGAACGTTCCAGTGTATATTATATCATTATTAAAATATATAAAAACCATATTCAAATTTCAAAAAATCTTATCTTGGATTTAAATTGAAATATTTTTACCAAAACCAAATTTCAAATAGATATAAAAATCCATACATAATCTGTAACACCCCACGTCCATTAATGTCACTCACAAAGGGAATGCATTAACTTCCATGGAGGTTTTAAGTGAATATAGAACAGAAAAATTACAACAAGACAGATAATAAGTAGTACTTGGAAATCTAAAACTTTATTTTATTGCAGCGGAAATTAAACATGTTTGTTACATCATGAAACCATAAATCAGAGTCAAGTACAATATCCATCTTGATAAAACAAAATACATAACCCCATTACATAAATAGCCATTAAAGAAGATAACAAGCTGGACTTTACTTCAACGGTCCAAGCTTTCCAAAGAGAGATAAAGCAATCCAATCAAACTCCGCTAGAGCTGGGCCCACCCTGAGGACCTGGAGGGGGAAAAGATAGAAATGGAGGGGGTCAGACATAAAGTCTGGCGAGTATGATAATTCTAATAATACTATTATCAAAATAATTAGACTGAGGCATAAGCTGGAAAATAAGGAAATGTCTATGAACTATTGGGTATGGAAGAGCAGATAAAGATAACGTTAAAGGCACACCTAATTACTAACGAATAATTACTATACAGCACCACACCAGTCACCCTAAAGGTTGATTCCACTTGCTTCACTTAGAAATTATATAAATAGCTTCGTGTACCCCTAGCTGACTACATAGGTGCCGCCTGCCCCTATCTCCGCTAGGTGTACCCCACTACCCACTTGCGATCGGCTCCCTACTCATAGATACCCGTGCTGGCCCCAAAGTGGGGTGTATCACTCCCCTAAAGTGGCAACCCGATACAACTTGAGAATGCACGGCTTATACCTACACGATGCAACAACGTCTTACCTACCAGCCCGGGTCCACACACGCATATGAAACCCGTTGGACTTGCGTTGCCACCGCTACCCTGTTTGGCCTCTTACAGTCAAGCCCAGTATGCGTGTCCCGTCCTCGACTTGGGTCGAGCCCACAAAGATACGTTTGGGTTACTGGTTGAAATGGGCCCCCACAAGCTATCCACCTAAGCTTGCCCCCACTAGTATATCCCGCTTAACCCTCTTCTTAGTCATGTTCTCTTACATGTGTATTTGGTTAAGTCTTACTAATCGTATTTCAAATGCCACTAAAGGCATCCACTAGATTCCTCATGCCACCCAAGGCACCTACTTAACCCCCATGTCCCACTTCACATGTTTATCTGGTTAAGTATTTCTTAATTCATTCAGGCCATAACCTCATAAAGACCTCTCACATTAGACTGGCATTTATGGCAGCTGGATTTACCGGGCGGGTCCGGGAAATCTTACACCATAAAAGAGTCTAACCTCGTGTCTTTACAACTGTTATGCTTTAATTTGGGCCTAGGACCTCTCACATTGGACTGACATTTGTGACTACTGGATTTGCCGGGCGGGTCCGGGCAGGTTTACGTCACAAACGAGTCCAACCTCGTGTCCTAAGCATTGATTAACACTTATAATCTTTTACCCCAGTTTTAAATATATCCCTATTCAAATCATTGATTAATTCCAATTTTAATGATGTCCATAATTGACTCAATTATGGCCATGCACTTACGGTATGCAAATTCATATCAATTGCACCCCAATTTCTTAATATTAAATCCTTAGTATTACCCCTACCCCACGTTATACGTTCGCTTATTCAACGCAAAATATACGTTAGACTCGAATAGTCTAACTCATAGCACAAAGATAAATTATCACAACAACAACATATACATATGACTAAAATAGATCTAATCATAAAAAAAAGGTGAAACTTGCATGTGTGATAGATGTCCAACACCTAAACTTGCATAGGCAAAAACTACAACTTGCATAAAGCTACACATGTCATGGATCTAAAGGTGTCAACTTGTTTGGTAAAATGTCACAATTTACATAATATGATCATAACCCAAATTCATGTGGTTTATGCAACATAATGATGGTGTGAACTAGCATCTAACCCATAGAACTCACACATGTCATAGCACAATTCTAGATCTAAATAGATGTCATGGCATATGTTCATAATCTTTACTAATCAATCTAAACTTGCATACATGATTTGTCATGTAGATCAACATAGCCCAAATAATATCAACATCATGATTTGATTAACATGAACTAATTAGCACAGATAATAACATCATGACTTTATAACATGTATGATTTATCACAACTTAGCATAGAAAATTACAACCTATACAATATCATCATAGCATGATTTACAACATATAGGATATCATCATCACATAACATAGGATTTACAACATACATGATAGCATAAGGTTTACAACAACATATATGATAATTCACATCATTTTCTTATGATCCATATCACATCTTAATCTAATTAGTTTGCTAATAATCTTGTTAAGATCATCATACTCACAATTAGAAAAGAAAGAGAGTCTTGATTTGCTTTAGAGTTGAGTAGAATTAGAGTTTTGATTAGTTTTATTCCTTCTTAGTTGGCGGCGGCTCCACTGAGTTCCATGGCGATGGCATGATGGCAGCTATTCTATTTTTCATGTGATTTAGAGTGAGAGACTACCTAGATATATATAGAGTTTAGGATTTATTTAGGCCGTCAGATCAACTCAGAACTAACCTGAACCGTTTAATTTGCCAACTCAGCCCGAAAGACACATCAGCAGCTCAAGATTGGGCTCAGTCAAACCCTAGCCGACTGGACCAGGTCGACACCCAGGTTGACCGCGCAGTCGACCTGGTCCCTGGGGTGACGACTGCCCAGTCGACCTGGGTGCTGGGTGGGAAATTTCCCGCCTAGCCTGTTTGACTTCGAATTTTGAATTTTAAAATTTCTGAATTTTGTTTTGAATTTTCTGAAACTTCCGATGGCCATATCTCCTTCATATGAAGTCCAAATCACGCAAACTCGGACTCTATTTCAACCAGAATTCCGAGACAAACACAATGGCGCAACCCGTTTCCCACAATTCTCACGTCTAAGATTAGTTATTCTTTAATTTTTGAATATTAATATTAACAGAATTACGGGGTGTTACATTCTCCCCTCCTTAAAGGATTTCGACCCCGAAATCTTCAAGTCAAGAAGAATGTATATCCTAACATCCAATCGTCCATCTACTCAACCATCAAACACAGGCATCCATTGTCCTTATAGACTTCTAATGCTTTCATGTTTAAATGCATAGTGTGTGTATATGTCCATATCTAATGCAAAATCAGGCGGTCCACTGATTCAGTTGACCTCCTTAATGCAAATCATGATAGTGCCATGCGTCCATTATGTATGCAAAAGTTCCTTAATGCTACATATTATCTCTATTTGTGTGCACAATCATCATCTGAATGCAGCATCCATATGATAATACAATCATCATACATCCATTTTACTAAATACATCAATTTATATGCAATATGCAATATGAAGTGACTGAGCCGATCTAGTGCCTAATATTGTGTGTATATGCGTCCACGAGCAACCACTAGCAAACACTTGCATCCACTTTGCATCCATCATACATAACATGTCTCAAACACATGTTTCAACCATAGGATTATCCTAACTAAAGGTCAAAGATACTAGCGAGAGGGCATACTAAAGATAGGATAAGTACAAGCTAAGCGATAAAGGAGAAATTAAAAGACATACACTCAAAAAGAAAAGGGTACAACGAACGCATCTTCGCTTCTGTCTCCCAAGTAGCGTTGCTCTCATCATCCCCTTTGCACTTTGACTAGTCTGACCTCTCAATTCCTCAACTTCTTGATCTCTGACCCAAGAATGCATGTAGGAGCTCGTCGAATCGTCGCATCACGCTTTATCTCCACCTCTCTAAGCAAGTTCGGCTCTACCACCTCCGCGGTCTCGTGTAGGCACTTCCTCAAATGTGACACATGGAATACATCGTGCACACCACTAAATCTCTCAGGCAACTCCACTCTATACGCCATCTGTCAAATCTTCTCCTTAATAGGAAATGGCCCTACGAACCTTGGTGCTAATTTCCCAACGGACCCAAAGCGAACAACATTCCGTAATGGAGACACTTTGATAAAGACCATGTCCCCAACATCAAACTCAAGATCTGTCCTCCTCTTATCCACATAAGATTTCTGCCTATCTTGCGCCGACTTCATCCTCCTTCGAATCAAGTCAATCTTTTCTGAAGTCTCTCTAATCATATCGAGCCCAAGTAAGATCTTATTCGTAGATTCCCACCAACATGTAGGTGAACGACAAGGTCGTCCATAAAGAGCTTCGAAAGGTGTCATGCCAATGCTGGACTGAAAGCTGTTATTATATGCGAACTCTACCAACGGAAGATGCTCTTCCCATGTACCCCCAATGTCTAGGATACATAGCCTCAAAAGATCCTCTAGAATATGATTCACCCTCTCGGTCTGGCCGTCCGTCTGAGGATGATATGCGGTGCTCAAACATAACTGAGTCCCTATCGCCCCTTGCAAGCTCTTCCAAAATTCGCTAGTGAAGATAGGATCGCGGTCGCTTACTATGCTAGAAGGAACACCATGCAAACAAACTATCTCTCGAACGTATACAGAAGCTAACCATGGAGCAGTCCTCTTACTCTTAACGGGAATGAAATGGGCACTCTTAGTAAGTCTCTCTACTATAACCCAAATCCCCGTATTACCCTTCCTTGATCTTGGTAATCCATCCACAAAATCCATCGAGACACTTTCCCACTTCCATAGTGGAACCTCCAATGGGTGAAACAACCCACCGGGTTTCTTTTGCTCCGCTTTTACTTGTTGGCATATCAAGCATCTAGCGACATACTCGGCCACATCCCTCTTCATACCGGCCCAAAAGAAAACTCGCTTCATGTCTTTGTACATCTTGTCCCCGCCGGGATGAATGGTCATCTTCAAACGATGTGCATCATCAAGAATAGTCTTCCTTAAGTCCTCGTCTCGAGGTATACAAAGTCTACTGTCCCTACGTAACCAACCCTTATCATCTAGGGTATACCTACGGAGATGGCTTGATGACTCCCCTCTTTTGAGCTTTTCTACTAACTCAACCAACTGTGGGTCGTCCCGCTGTGCCTCACCAATCCGTCCCAAAAGCGTAGGTCTGACCTCTAAGGATGCTAGCAAACTGGGTACAAAGTCAACGGAAGGTCTAAAATCAAACCTAGAGATGAATTCTAAGTTTCGCCGTTCAACAAACAACGGACTCAAGGACAACCTTTTCCTACTTAAGGCGTCTGCCACCACGTTACCCTTGCCAGGGGTATATGCTATTTCGAAGTCGTAGGACGCTAAGAATTCCATCCACCTTTGCTGTCTTAAATTCAAGTCCTTCTGAGAGAATAAGTATTTTAAAGATTTGTGGTCTGTGAATAATTCGAATTTCTCGCCAAGAAGATAATGGTGCAAAGAATAAAGCGCGAAAACAATAGCGGCTAACTCTAGGTCATGTGTAGGGTAATTCTTCTCATGCACCCTTAACTGCCTTCCACCATAGGCTATTACCCTTCCCTCTTGCATTAATACTGCGCCTAGTCCTGTCCCACAAGCATCGATATAAACAGTAAACGGCTTACTCCCGTCTAGCAGCACTAAGACTGGGGCTGAAGTCAAAGCTCTCTTCAAACGTTGGAATGCATCATCACAATCTACGTCCCATGTGAAAACTAGGTTCTTCTTCGTCAAACGTGTTAATGGAGCTGATATCTTTGCGAAGTCTTTGATAAACTTCCTATAGTAGCCAGCCAACCCCAAGAAACTCCTTACTTCGGTAGCATTTTTAGGGACCTTCCAATCTTGGATGGCCACCACCTTCGCGGGATCCACAGCTATCCCTTCTTTGGAAACCACGTGCCCTAAGAATCGCACTTCCTCTCTCCAGAAGTGACACTTAGTAAATTTAGCTTTAAGGTTATGCACTCGTAGAGTCTCCAACACTTCCCTAAGATGTAGGGCATGCTCTTCTTCATTCTTAGAAAAGATTAAGATGTCGTCTACAAAGACCACCACGAATTTATTAAGGTACTCCCTAAACACCTCACTCATTAAATCAACGAAGTATGCGGGGGCGTTTGTCAAACCGAAGGGCATCACTAGCCATTCATAGAAACCGTCCGGAGTCCTGGCAGTCTTGTCAATGTTATCCTCAGCCACTCTCAACTGATGGAAACCAGTGGCTAAGTCCAACTGCGGAAACACTGAGGCGCCAACTAACTGATCGAAGAGATCGTCAATCCTCGGCAATGGGTGTATGTTCTTCTTAGTAAGCTTATTAAGTTCTCTATAGTCGACACAAAGTCTAAGGGACCCATCCGCCTTCGTGGCAAATACTACTGGAGCACCCCACTCCGATATACGTCGTCTTATGAACCCCTTCTCAAGCAACTCCTTCACTTGCTTATTGATTTCCCTCCTTTCACGAGGAGCCATGTGGCGTACTGGCAAAGATACTGGTTTTGCATTATCCACAAGATATATTCGAAAATCTATCTCCCGCTTCGGAGGCAAGCCCTTCACCTCCTCAAACACATCCGAGTATTCTCGGACCAGTCTAACAGATCGTAGATTCTCCACAGACGCATCAAGCGATTCTAGATAACTTAGCATAACGGAATTTATGGGATTACAAAAGATTTCGATAGTGTTACCAAGGCGAGTCATGAACCTAACTACTCTCCTTTCACAATCAAGAACGACCCCATTTCTGGATAACCAATCCATTCCTAAAATTAGCCCATAGCCCGTGAAGCCCAAAACATAAGCATCACATCTAAACTCAACGCTAAGTATAGATTTTCAAATCCAAACACATCATGGACAAATAATCTGAGCCCCCAATTGGATTCGAAACAACTAAGGGATCCTCTACTAAACTGGTGTTTAAGTGCAGTGATTCAACTAATGATGTAGAGATAAACGAATGCGATGCGCCCGAATCGAATAAGGTACGGACAGGATGATCAAACAGAAAAACTAAGCTTTCAATAGAAATGGTTCTACCTCGTTCTTGCAGCGGTGGGACCGCGAGAGCCTGAACTTGTCCCCTTGCCTGCCCTGGTGCCATAAGAGCCTGCACCTGTCCTCCCGAGGTAGACCCTGCCCTCTACCCCTTCTTTGGGCAGTCCTTCACTAGATGTCCCGCTTCACCACAGTGAAAACAGCCAGTCTTCTTTTTCTTTCTGCAATCCTTGCTGAGATGGCCTGGTGTCCCACAGTTAAAGCATCTTTTCTTTCCTTTGCCATTATTGTCTTTTCCACCCTTCTTGTTTTGTTGTTGAGGTTTCTTCTGATCCCCTTTCTTCTCGGGTGCCTTATTAGCATTAGCACCTTTCTCGTCGTGCATGAGTGCCATGTCTACTAGCTTCTCAAAGGTGGCCCCCATAGGGATGTGGGTCATAGCCAACCCCTGCAATGGCTCATTCAAGCCTTTAACGAACCTCAGAGCATTCTTCTTCTGCATGTTCACTAAGTCCAAGCCAAACCTGATGAGCTTCCTTGCTTTAATGTCAAGAACCTTTCCATATATAGATTCTCTTCTTCCCTTGAGAGAAACTTTGCCTCAAACCTACATCTGAAATCCGCCCAAGAATCAACAGGACGCTCCCCATTAGTGACCTCCCACCAAAACGAGGCCTCTCCCTTCATTAACCAAGCTGCTAATTTGACTTTCCTCCCCTCTTCTACTTCAAAGATTTCTAGCTATTCTTCCACCTCCTTAAGCCAATCTCTAGCTTCCACAAACGTTTCTGACCCTTGAAAAGGTTTTCCACACATAGCCTTAAATTCCTTGCATGTCTTTGCAAAAGTATCAGCGCGAGGAGGGGGAGGAGGAGCGGGTGCAACTGGTGGTGGAGGAACATTGGCTGGACCTGCAGCGGCCCTAGCTTCTAATAACCTCCTATACCATCCTGGTATCGTTACACCATCCGGAAGGTTAAGATCTTCAGCCATGCTGAAACGAAAAAGGAAAGATTCAAAATGGAGAATTCGAAAGATAAAGATATATGGCTATTGGGGATTATGTTTTTCATAAAAACTTTCCTCTTTAAATTACTCGTCAAGACATGTTTTGAAAACACTTCTTCCAAAAATACTTTAGAAAAATAGTTTTTCTAAAAAAATTATCTGTTTTGGTAACCTTAAGCTCCGATACCACGTGTAACACCCCACGTCCATTAATGTCACTCACAAAGGGAATGCATTAACTTCCATGGGGGTTTTAAGTGAATATAGAACAGAAAAATTACAACAAGACAGATAATAAGTAGTACTTGGAAATCTAAAACTTTATTTTATTGCAGCGGAAATTAAACATGTTTGTTACATCATGAAACCATAAATCAGAGTCAAGTACAATATCCATCTTGATAAAACAAAATACATAACCCCATTACATAAATAGCCATTAAAGAAGATAACAAGCTGGACTTTACTTCAACGGTCCAAGCTTTCCAAAGAGAGATAAAGCAATCCAATCAAACTCCGCTAGAGCTGGGCCCACCTTGAGGACCTGGAGGGGGAAAAAAGATAGAAATGGAGGGGGTCAGACATAAAGTCTGGCGAGTATGATAATTCTAACAATACTATTATCAAAATAATTAGACTAAGGAACAAGCTGGAAAATAAGGAAATGTCTATGAACTATTGGGTATGGAAGAGCAGATAAAGATAACGTTAAAGGCACACCTAATTACTAACGAATAATTACTACACTGCACCACACCAGTCACCCTAAAGGTTGATCCCACTTGCTTCACTTAGAAATTATATAAATAGCTTCGTGCACCCCTAGCTGACTACATAGGTGCCGCCTGCCCCTATCTCCACTAGGTGTGCCCCACTACCCACTTGCGATCGGCTCCCTACACGTAGATACCCGTGCTGGACCCACAGTGGGATGTATCACTCCCCTAAAGTGGCAACCCGATACAATTTGAGAATGCACGGCTTATACCTACACGATGCAACAACGTCTTACCTACCAGCCCAGGTCCACACACGCATATGAAACCCGTTGGACTTGTGTTTCCACCGCTACCCTGTTTGGCCTCTTACGGTCAAGCCCAGTATGCGTGTCCCGTCCTCGACTTGGGTCGAGCCCACAAAGATACGTTTGGCTTACTGGTTGAAATGGGCCCCCACAAGCTATCCACCTAAGCTTGCCCCCACTAGTATATCCCGCTTAACCCTCTTCTTAGTCATGTTCTCTTACATGTGTATTTGGTTAAGTCTTACTAATCGTATTTCAAATGCCACTAAAGACACCCACTAGATTCCTCATGCCACCCAAGGCACCTACTTAACCCCCATGTCCCACTTCACATGTTTATCTGGTTAAGTATTTCTTAATTCATTCAGGCCATACCCTCATAAAGACCTCTCACATTAGACTGGCATTTATGGCAGCTGGATTTGCCGGCGGGTCCGGGCAGTCTTACACCATAAAAGAGTCTAACCTCGTGTCTTTACAACTGTTATGCTTTAATTTGGGCCTAGGACCTCTCACATTGGACTGACATTTGTGACTACTGGATTTGCCGGGCGGGTCTGGGCAGGTTTACGTCACAAACGAGTCCAACCTCGTGTCCTAAGCATTGATTAACACTTATAATCTTTTACCCCAGTTTTAAATATATCCCTATTCAAATCATTGATTAATTCCAATTTTAATGATGTCCATAATTGACTCAATTATGGCCATGCACTTACGGTATGCAAAATCATATCAATTGCACCCCAATTTCTTAATATTAAATCCTTAGTATTACCCCTACCCCACGTTATACGTTCGCTTATTCAACGCAAAATATACGTTAGACTCGAATAGTCTAACTCATAGCACAAAGATAAATTATCACAACAACAACATATACATATGACTAAAATAGATCTAATCATAAAAAAAAGGTGAAACTTGCATGTGTGATAGATGTCCAACACCTAAACTTGCATAGGCAAAAACTACAACTTGCATAAAGCTACACATGTCATGGATCTAAAGGTGTCAACTTGTTTGGTAAAATGTCACAATTTACATAATATGATCATAACCCAAATTCATGTGGTTTATGCAACATAATGATGGTGTGAACTAGCATCTAACCCATAGAACTCACACATGTCATAGCACAATTCTAGATCTAAATAGATTTCATGGCATGTGTTCATAATCTTTACTAATCAATCTAAACTTGCATACATGATTTGTCATATAGATCAACATAGCCCAAATAATATCAACATTATGATTTGATTAACATGAACTAATTAGCATAGATGATAACATCATGACTTTATAACATGTATGATTTATCACAACTTAGCATAGAAAATTACAACCTATACAATATCATCATAGCATGATTTACAACATATAGGATATCATCATCACATAACATAGGATAACAACATACATGATAGCATAAGGTTTACAACAACATATATGATAATTCACATCATTTTCTTATGATCCATATCACATCTTAATCTAATTAGTTTGCTAATAATCTTGTTAAGATCATCATACGCACAATTAGAAAAGAAAGAGAGTCCTAATTTGCTTTGGAGTTGAGTAGAATTAGAGTTTTGATTAGCTTTCTTCCTTCTTAGTTGGCGGCGGCTCCACTGAGTTCCATGGCGATGGCATGACGACGGCTATTCTATTTTTCATGTGATTTAGAGTGAGAGACTACATAGGTATATAGAAAGTTTAGGAATTATTTAGGCCGTCAGATCAACTCAGAACTAACCTGAACCGTTTAATTTGCCAACTCAGCCCTAAAGACACATCAGCAGCTCAAGATTGGGCTCAGTCAAACCCTAGCCGACTGGACCAGGTCGACACCCAGGTCGACTGCGCAGTCGACCTGGTCCCTGGGGGGTCGGCTGCCCAGTCGACTCCCCAGTCGACCTGGGTGCGGGGCGGGAAATTTCCCGCCTAGCCTGTTTGACTTCGAATTTTAAATTTTAAATTTTCTGAAATCTGTTTTGAATTTTCTGAAACTTCCGATGGCCATATCTCCTTCATACAAAGTCCAAATCACACAAACTTGGACTCTATTTCAACCAGAATTCCGAGACGAACACAATGGCACAATCTGTTTCCCACAATTCTCACGTTTGAGATTAGTTATTCTTTAATTTGTGAATATTAATATTAACAGAATTACGGGGTATTACATAATCCAAATTATTTTCCAAATCCAAATTCAATATTTAAAAGTTGATATTAAATTTAAAAAAAAAATTTAAATATTATTTAATAATTTAACAAAATCGTATATAGGAAGGAGATTTAAAATTGATCACCTATATATTCCACAACCACGGTGTGTTTGTGTGTGTATGATATCATGCAATGCAATCATATCTATCCAAATGAACCATACGATCAGATGGATACGAATTCATTTTCACAACAAACATTTTAGCCATGCACAAGCGTTATAGTTAATAACGCTTACTCGTGTCCAGTGTATTGTCTAATAACATGAGCAACCATTCAAACATCAACATTCATCACACGATCATCATCACTAATTAAAATTAATCTCAGCTAATTTTAATTAACTAATTTAAATAAATAATTTAAATTAGAAGTTCTCACCAAATCGAGCTTCAAAATCTACATTACCAGGCGAAAGACCAACAAATACCGTCATTGCTACTCGTACTGTTCTTTGTTCACTTCCATTAGCAGCCGGAGATTTTTCTGCTAATTATATATATAATATTGGATTAATAACTTATTTACTATATATATATTGTTATAAGTATAAGGGCCTCTTATTTTATTTTATTAAAATTTATACTTAACGAAAATTACCAAACTTGTATACTAATGGGTTCTATTCTCTAACACGATTCTAACGAACTTATCCATGCATCAATCCAATTTAAATCGAAAGAGATATTGGTGTTCAAAGTTTACACTAATATAAACTTAAATTAATCAAATAAACCTCTCACCATTTAAAAATCAGGCCCAGCCCATATACACTACATCGACCAAAACATGAGCCCGCACCCCTTCTTCCTCTCTTCTTCTTTATGCCTCCTTTCTCCTTGCTGGAACCCATCTCACTGTGCACCCGTGTGCACATGCACCGTCCCAAAGCTCCTCCATCCTTCAAATAGAGACCACCATCATGACTCCTTTCGCGTCCTCACTCGAACACACCTTCTCGCATCGACTTCGACCCACCCTCTCGAAATCCGACACTTCGACAGTGCCTGGACCCCAACCAAAATCCGTGCGCAACTATAATGTCGTACCCCAATTCATGCACCGATCTTCACAAAAGTTACACCACATCGAAGCCTGCTCCGCCCTCATCGCCACTCCATACTCGATTCGCCTATCATCCCTCGTTTCTCCAACAATCCTCAACCCTAGTTTTCAACTTTTCGAATTGTCGACACGGAATCGAACCAATTTCGCACCAAAAATACTACCTTCCTTGCTGATCGCAATGGTGGTGACGGCATGTTCAATTCTTCACGGATTGGAAGAAAAGATTTTTAGAAGTTTCCTAAGCAAATTTTGATTTTTCTGTAAAACATGAATTTCTCTTTTGATTGTTGATGAAATCTGAATCTTTCAATTTCTAAAAATCATAAATGGTGATCCGAACAACATTCGTATTAATCATCTAGGTTGGAATCGAATGGATTGAGAGTTATTGATTTTTGAATGGATAGGAATATGGTTTGTTCATTTACTATAAATCAACAGAGAAAGAAGAAGATGGAGGTCGTGAGTTTCTTCTGTCATTTGATCAGGGAAAATATGTTTCTTTTATATATATATATATGAATTTACAAATTATTTAATTATTTAGAATAGGGACACATGGCTTACCAGTACCATGCATTAGGACTCCTAATGAGACACCTAATCTTGTTTAAAATCCCAGCCAATGCATGTTTGGCAAAAAGATTTAGTTTATTTATTTATAAATTGGAATTTTAGTCACAACATTATAACACTTATATTTGTAACAATTTTCACTCTTTATTACATAAGGTTTTAGCAAGATATTTATACTAACTAATATTTTAAAAATTTATTATCAAAAATATTTATCTATATTATTTATCAAATAATTTACCAAAGTTTATACTAACAAATGGTTTATAATAAATGCCTATCAATCCTTAAAATTTTTATTAATGCAATTATAATTTACCAAAATAAAATATAATAATCATTCTTGTAAAAAATCATAAAATTAATTATCCTTTACAAAAATCATTTACAAATCAATATTATCAAAATTAGAAAATATTATTACTTAAACATGAAATCTTATAAATTATATATAAACTTTTAAAAATAATTTTTTCTTACACAAAAATCATAATTTATAAAATAAAACAAGATACTCTATTCAAAATTAAAATTCATATATTCAAACCTTATAAAACAAGTATATATTCAAAAAATCTAACATTATATAATAAAAATCCAAATTCATATATTAAAAATCCAAATCAACTTGGTAAAATTTTGGGATGTTACACATGAGCTACTAATCCCCGTTTGCACCTTATTATATAATAACTGTAAAATAATTTGAGTGAGAAGGAGTTCTCACCTTGGGTTCCACTCCATCGGTCTTTAACTAATGATTTCATTACAATTTGGAATTTAATTTGCATAAATTTGTAACTAGCTCCAAATTGGGCCAATTAGTCAGTCTCGTTGTGAGGCTCTCGCCCTCACGATCGCAACGGATCCAGTTTCGTTGAATTTGGACCTCGTATATAAAAAATATGATATTTAATGCGTTAGTTTCATTTTGAAATAATTAAAATAAAATTAATTAAATTAACAATTTTTAATTAATGATAGAAATCATTACCACTGCTAATCCTTCTTCTTTGATTTTTGGAAGCATTCGAACCCTCTGTTGACTTCTTCGACCAAGAACCGCTGCCACTCTATCAGACCGGACGTCCATTGCCACCCTCCACCTTTCCCGTCTTCGAAATCCGCACCTCCCTGACCCTTCCCCGGCGAACTCGCACCGCTCCTCGATCGCCAAAACCACCACTAACGACTCCAGTTCGAGCGCGAGTTACTTTATCTTAATTGGTCAAACCCGGATCAAATTAAAGATCCCAGAATCCCCCATAATTTTTGTGTTGTGAGATTTTCGAATTAATGTGAGGATCAGAAATGATTTGGATTCATTTCGGAAGAGTTTCAGTCGTTCAAAGAATTGCTGGCGGCAGCTACATATTTTGACCATAGATCGTACTTTGACTTAGGGTTGGGGTGAAATACGGGGTATTTATAGATATTTTCATTTTTATTTTATGTATTTATTTCCAATAATTCATGTTTACCTACATGAACCCCAAATCAAACCCAACGACCATCGCCCCTAGCTAAATACCCCCATTCTGTACACAATGGGATATGTTTTGTAAGCCAATTCTACTATTTCGATCGGTTTTCATCAAAATAAAAATATAAATCAATATATATTGAATTCAAACGGACATTTTAATTTACCCGGGCCACATACTGATTCCAAAAATTTCCAAAAAATAAATCTAGCTATGTTTTGACGATACGGTCCTAACAAAACTAATTTCATCGAATTTGGAGACCGTTTGAAAAATGGCCATTTTCTAGTCGATCCAATTCAACTGAAATTGACCAAACACGTTTTAATTTGCCACGCTTACATATTAATTCCAAAAATTATGAAAATTGGAATCTAGCAATAATTTGATATATATAAATTCCATAGCGACTATTTTAAATTTTAAATTGGGCAAAAATTTCAATTTATATTATGAAATCTCCATTTTTAACATTCGTTAGAAAGATATAATTAAACAGATTTAAATGTTTCTGGTTTTACTGAAATCCGATTTATATTGAATTGTATATTCATTTGAAAATTAAAATCGAATTTTCAAACTACCATGCCATTTCAAACTCTATTTATAATTAAAATAAATTTATTCGTTTTAACTTTGTTTAAAATAAATTTTTAGTCATTTAAATCATTTTAAATACTCAAAATACATTAAAATAGCTAAAATAAATAAATAAAATTGGTTTAGAAATTCTGGGTCGTTACACGGAAGGATCGGCCAAACGACCTATAGAGTAAAGCTCCCAGAAAATCTATCCAGTGTTCATGATGTTTTCCACGTTTCTCACCTACGGAAGTGCTTGCATGACACCATTGAAGTTGTTGAGCTAAGTATATTGGAGGAAGTGGAGGTGGAACGGGAGGCAACAGTCAGACGAGTTCCTACCCGCATTCTTGAATCAGAAGTTAAGAAGCTACACAATAAAGAAACCAAGCTGATAAAGGTCCAATAGCGAGATAATCTAGAGGATGCGACTTAGGAGGCCAGAAGACAAGATTCGTGCTTCGCACCCTTTCCTTTTCGAGGGTATGTTCTTTACTCCTTTTTCCAAAGTTTTATCTATGCTTGCTTCTATCATTGGAGTATGCACTATCAATAGTATTTTGGACCTTTATATAGGAATCATATGGGTGTAAACATGTGTTTGAGACATGTTATGTTTGATGGATGCAAGTGGATGCAAATGTTTGCTAGTGGCTGCCTGTGGATGCATATACACACACATTAGGCACTAGATCGGCTCAATCACTCTCATACTGCATATGGATGTGCGTGCATTTTTCTTTTCTTTTAATGAATGAAAATGGACGTATTATCAAATGGAAGTTGCATTTAGACGAAATAGTGTGCACAAATATAGAACTTACATATTATAATAGGGTTATTTGAATACATAATGGATTTATGGCACTAACATATATTGCATTGAGGAGGTCGACTAAATCAGTAGACCGCCTAATCTTCGCATTAGTATTGGGACATATACACACACCTTTGCATATATTCATACAAACATTAAAAGTCTTTAAGGACAATGGATGCCTATGATTGATGGATGAGTAGATAGGTGATGGATGGTAGGATATACATTCTTCTTAACTTGAAGATTTCGGGGACAAAATCCTTTAAGTAGGGGGAATGTAACACCCCGAAATTTTAACAACATTAAAGAGGGAATATTTAATAATAAGTAATTAAATATTCAGAATTAAGGGAAATGGACTGCGCCATTCGTCCGTCTTGAAATTCTGGTCAAAATAAACATTTGGTTTGCGTAAAACGGATACCATATGAAGAAGATATGAAGGTTTGAAGTTTGTATACGCGAGAGATAAATATATACATACATACATATCTATATATATGACCCAGGAATTCAAAAAATTTCAGTTCAAAATTCGAAATTGCAGAAAAGGGGGGAAGTGGGAAAAATCCCGCCTAGGGGAGTCGACCACATTGGAGGGGTGTCGACCCATGGGTCGACACCTAAGGGGGTCAACCTCCCTAGGGCTAAGGTGGAAGTTGGTTTCTGGAGGCTGGCAACTATATATAGAGGTCCTATTCTCTAGTTTTCTTAATTGAGAATCAATGGAGGCCAAAACGTTGCCAGTGACTGAACTGAACTGAATCATTTTTCTTCTACAACAATCAAATAAGGCTAATCAATTAGAGATTCAAGTGTAGATCCGCATCTCAACAAGCTTCTTTTCTAGTTCTATTTTCTAATCCAAACACTATGAGCTCTTAGTTGGCTTTAGATTTAAATATTTAAAAGTAAACCAGATATGACTATAGTTTGGATTTGTTCCTATGACTAAATTATACTGGATCCATTGTAAATTGTAAACATACGACATTCCGAATTGGTTATTACCTGGATCTAAATCTCTATCTAGTTGGATCTATTGTAATTTCTATGACATTCTATGATATGGATCTTAAACCTTATTTGTGTCAGATCTATTTTTAACTATTGGATCTGAATTATGTGGACGTCTAAACTATTAATTACAACTAGCTTATTAGTTAGATCTCATTGTGCTTATTATATTAGATCTGAACCTGTTGGACGTCTAAATTAATATTTAGATCTTTTCAGGCTTATCTTAACATCTTTGCTATGTTAAAACCAGTTAACTGCCAGAAGTTCATTGGATTTATGCTTATATATTCACCTTGTCACCACGTTAGTATATGTTTATGCCAGTTATGTTAGGACAATCATTTTTGTCATATTCCCATCACCTTCCCCTTTTGTTGTTTATAGCTAGGCTACTTCTTAGCCTAGGCATGGCGCAAAATTTATGCGAATACGTTAGTTAGGGAATGGGGGAAAATATTAGAATTGATATATGAATTTGGACATATTATTCACTATGAACATAATTGGGTAAATGGGCATGAACAACTATAAAGACATGGGCTTAAATAGTTGGTTAATAATTAAGATGCCTAAGATGAAAGTAATTGGAACTGTACTACACTTATGACATGAGGTTAGGTTGCATTAGTGGTTGAAGTCTGCCCGGATCCGATCGATACATCCAACAACCACTAATGTTGAACCTAATGTGAGGGGTCTAATGAACAAATACAAGACGGGCTATGACACGAGGTTAGGCCCAACTTGTGGAAGAAGTCTACATGTACCCGACCGGCATATCCAGCATCCACAAATTGTAGGCCTAATGTGGGAGGTCTAGCCCATTATAAACCATAAATGGACATGGTAACGAATTGGAATACTTAACCCAATTAAATCCATAGAGATTATATGAATATGAACTAAAATTGGGGTAAGTAAAATTTTGTTGAACGGGGGGTGGGTTATGTAAATCTGAGGAGGTGGGTAATATTTACATATAGGCCCACAAACTTAGCCCGATATGGTTATGTAATTAAAGTCACCTAGTGGTATACATAACCGGGGGAAATAATAAAGTTATGTAATTAAAAATACCTTTTAGGGTAAGCATAACTTGTAGAAATAATAGGGTTATGTAATTAAAAGACAAAGAGTGGTATACATAGCCAATGAAAACCTAGTGGGGGTACAAGACAAAGGGGAGAGCTTGTATCATATTGTGTGGGACCCGTTTCAGCCAATAACCCGGAGTTGGTATCAAACATATACTACATACTAGATTGGAGAAGGGGCACGCTTACTGGACTGATTGTAAGAGATTCAAACGTGGAGGACGGTGTGGGCAGCGCAAATGTAACGACCCGGATTTTGAGCGACTTTGGTTATCGACATAAACTCGATGTCGATAACCAAAACACCGAAAAATACTGGTAATTAGTGAAAGAAATTAGAGGATGAGGAAAGATAAGATAGAAACTTAGAATAGAAGAAGAAGAAGAACACAATATCAGAGTAACACGAATCTCACAGCGGAACGAATAAATATATTTCATAACATAACTTTGAAATACAAATCTGTACTTGAATATACATATCATTATCAAAGTACAGTACTTACAACAAGGAAATAACTATAGCTAAAATCCTGAAGCCTCCTGCTCCAGCTCTTCAAGTGTATCTGTAAAATCCCGACTACTTGACTGCCCGTACAAATTTAGGCACCCAAGAGTTTAGGGAAAACAACAAAATAAACTCTGGGTCAGTCATGGGATTGGTATGAGTAAAACAGTTTAAAACAATTCCAACAAGTAAACGATATCTCATAAGACCATGCCGTATAACGGAATGGGGTTTTCCCTTATGAGAATCCAAAATCTTTATATCAAAAACCTTTTGATATTATAATAATGTCTATCAACCACAGTATATATATAATCATCTAGCAGAAACACTTTCATCTCACGTTCTACATATATAGTATACAATCAAAACCGCAAGCACGTAATGGGTAATGGATTTCCAACTATGACAAGGTATGGAACCACCTTTCGCTAGTGTACCTCTAGAAAGGAATACACTGGGTTTAACAAGAACATCTTGCAACCCGGCCACACATGACCGACCACTCATTCCGCTTGAGTGTATCGAATGTATATCACCAATAGTTGGGATCAACAACCGTTTCCCGAATGGGACAGCATCAACAATAGATTTTTAGAAGTAAATGAAACTCTAGATTAGGTGATTATACACCCTACTTCGGTGCGACCGACTTAGCCATGTTGCCTGCCCGATTTCTGTCATTTACCGGATGTGAGGCTAGAAGCTATGCTTTATCATCACACTAGATTCACTTTGAATGCCACATCATCAAATCCATCAAATCACCGATTTGCGTTCTCAACCATACATTATGTGTTAGCTAAAAGAAGTTTCCTTCTCCGCTTCCACTCTGGGTACGGTTGGAGAAATCAATATATGTGATCGTCTGGAAATACTCTGTCAGACATCCATCCATACAAGTCATCCAGGAACAGGATGAACCGAAGGCACTATTCTGTAAACAGGATAGCCCTTGCATAACACCGTCTTCAATTATCTTTGGCATATATGATTCGCAACGCTTATGCCAATACAGAGTGGTTCTTTGGATAATATTCCAAATGGTCTCTCCCTATTAACAACGTTAAAATGGTCAAAACTTCGATAGTCTGTGATTTAACTATCGAATAAAAACAGGTGTGCAAACAACGATATTATTTCCAAATGGAAATTATATCGATCAAACATCATTTAACATTCATCTCTTTATTTCATAAATTTTCTTATCTCCTGTTTCCCTATATTCAATATTTCTTATTTTCTAAATTTGGAAAATATATGTAATTAACAATGGAAAAACAAACATTTCCATTTCTTGTTTCCTTTATTAGAAAACATTTCTGGTTTCTTATTTGGAAAACATTTCCAAAGCTTCTTCATTGGACTTAGACATATGTTTAAACAAACATCGCTATGCCAACTCAAACCATTTCCTTTACTGCCGAACCTTAACTATTCCCTAGTTAAAACGAAGCCAATCAAGTTGGGGTAGAACTACCTCTCGGACCTTAACTGAACAACATTTCTAACTTTGAAATAGACAAAGTTCACTTTATATTCCTTTACTAACTTCCTTACTTAACCCTCCTTCGAATAGCTATATTCGATTGACTCTTTTCACTTAACTCTATTCGATTAACCCTTATCAATTAACTCTATTGGACTAACACTATTGGATTAACTCTATTTGACTAACGCTATTGATTTACTCATTTCACTTAACTCCTTTCGAATAAACTATATTCGATAACTCCTTTTACTTTCTTCGAATAACCTATATTCGATTAACTCATTTTACTTTCTATTCGAATAACTATATTCGATTAACCCATTTGCTTTCTATTCGAATAAACTATATTCGATTAACTCATTTGCTTTCTATTCGAATAAACTATATTCGATTAACTCATTTGCTTTCTATTCGAATAAACTATATTCGATTAACTCATTTGCTTTCTATTCGAATAAATTATATTCGATTAACTCATTTGCTTTCTATTCGAATAACTATATTCGATTAACTCATTTGCTTTCTATTCGAATAACTATATTCGATTAACTCATTCTTTGGATTTACTATATTCAATCTTTTTCTTTCGAATACGCTATATTCTATTTCTCTCCTTTGCTTTAACTTTAATCAATTAAACTAACATCGATTAACTCCTTTTACTTTAACTCTAATCGATTAAACTAACATCGATTAACTCCTTTTACTTTAACTCTAATCGATTAAACTAACATCGATTAACTCCTTTTACTTTAACTCTAATCGATTAAACTAACATCGATTAACTCCTTTTAGTTTAACTCTAATCGATTAAACTAACATCGATTAACTCCTTTTACTTTAACTCTAATTGATTAAACTAACATCGATTAACTCCTTTTACTTTAACTCTTATCGATTAAACTAACATCGATTAACTCCTTTTACTTTAACTCTAATCGATTAAACTAACATCGATTAACTCCTTTTACTTTAACTCTAATCGATTAAACTAACATCGATTAACTCCTTTTCGAATAAACTATTCATTTATAAAGATTTACTTTTAGTAACGGTTCTTCACTTTACAAATGATTTCCTTTTATTCTAACTTATCCTTTGATTTTATAAATATTTCTTTTATAAAAATCCTTTTCCTTTTTTATATAAAATCCATCGATTTTATATAAAAAATTCATTTTCAAAATACACTTTGAAAATCCTCCTTTATCAACATTTTGGTATGTTATGGTATTCAACATATCAAATCACGATGATCAGTATCGTCCAAACACATATAATCGACAACAGATTATATATCACATCATATATCACAATATATGAAAAACAGTAAAATAAATGTTGAGGAATCCAGTCGGATTCCTCCAACCTGTTTCCCTGCATCACAGATGTTAAACAATATAGATAACATCACTTTCAGTTCCATATGATATATTCTGTTAAACAGAATCAATATAGAAATTCAACTAACTGACTAGCAGTTCAATCAAACAGTCAACACACAGTCAATCAGCCAATATCTAACAGTTCTAAAAATACAACATGAAATTATAAACTGTTCAGAGTTAGTGAGATTTACTCACATTGGCAATTCATCGTTAAAGAAAGATAAACTGTTGTTTGATTTAAATCGAACATTTTATTTCGCCATAAATTCAAACGAGCTCGAATCCACTTCTAGTCAGTTCCATTATGGGGCTCTCATCCGTACGATCCCAACGGATCAGACCGTTCGTCAAACTGACACTGTATGAACGAGATACTACGTCTATAAGTTAATATACTTTTTATTTTAATTTAAACTTAAATTAATTAAAACGGGCCTTACCATTCAAATTTTCTGGCCCAACCCATCTTTATATACTCAGACTCGTATGAACAACATCATCTCCTTCATCCCACTTCAGATCTTTTTCCAACCCGAATGAAGCAAGCCATTCCGTCCCTTTCAACTGCTATAACACCTTCATTTTTGCCAGAAAACCAAAACCCGATCCTACTACTCCACTTACCTCCGAACTTCCTCGTCAGTCCACGTTTACATCCCTTCCAACAACCAAACCTTCCGCCCAACTCCAGTACAAATCTACTTTGACCGCATGGAGTAGCCCTTCTCCAATCCTATGTACAAGTACACCCTCTCATACCTCACACACAGCAAGGTGCAAACACGTTGCAACCCTTCACAGACAACCATCCCTTACATCACCTTCTTCCCCTATACTCAAAACGCAAGTTACAGAAACTTGCTCCCCCTCCTTTCATCTATTCGCGGTCATCCTTCCCTTTCTTTTCTCTGATGCTCTCTCCTCCATCATTTTGAACTCACGCCCAACAACAACAAAAAGATCCATCAGCATTACAGTGCTTCCCCAATCGACTACTCACCCCCTCACGCTTCAGCCAAAAACTCATTTTCGAGTTTAAACTTCCGTAGTTCGGTACACATCCCAACCGGAAGCACACTTCCTTCTACTTTCAAGAGATTCCGCAGAAAATCTAACAGGCCATTTTCGATCCTCCAACAAAACCACAAACGAACTTCATCAAACTGCTTCGCATCCAAAACTATGTCATCCCGTCACCCAAATAACCAACTCGAAATCAAAACAGGATTCACGTCGACCTCTGATTTCCACGCTGCATTAGAAAACAGCGAACAACTATAGCACGGAAATGAACAAAAACATATGAGCTTAAAGAGGAAGGTTCAGGGATCACCGATCTATGGGTTATATGATTTTAGTATTTTTGTTTTCTTTTATATGCATTTTTGTATGAGGGTTTTTTCACGTTTTTCTGCTTTGAGATGGCGGCTGAGAAGGATGCGTTTTGATCAGTGTGGAGAATGAATAATTTAGGTTAGAGGAAATTTTAGTGTATTTATAGGATTATTGTTTTGAAGACATGGTCGTTTTAAAGCCTTGAAACTCATGTGGTGGGAGGATGGAGTACGTGGTTAAGGATGGAGCACACGTTTTCTTATATAAAGGGGAAGGTTTAGATATTTTTATGTTAAGAAATAGCGCACCCGATTGCATAAAACTTCATTTATTTAAGGACCTCCACTGACAGAAATAAAATTACCATTGAGATGAGCATGGTTCCCTGATTCCAACAACATAATAATATCAGTAGGTTAACTCATATTGTGGAACCCCAAAATATTGACCTAGGGTGCAAAACACTCCAAATAAAAAGTTGCTTATTTAATTAATTAAAAATTTCTAAAAATTAAATTATCGTTATGACTCAAAAGAACCTTGTCTAAATTCAAAACCGGTAACTAGTTATATTGAATAAACCGTTATGGTCGATAAACGATTCTATAACGACTATTTTAAAATTTGATTTGGACATAAATCAAAGTCTACCCGAAGAAAATCTAGATTTTCCTCTTCCACTAGAAAGATATGCTCCACCAGCTTCACACGTTTCTTGTTTCACAGAAATCCGATTTAAAATGAATCCTGTACATTCAATTGAAGTTCGAATCGCCAATTTACGAACTACAGCGCCATTTCGAGCACGATTTTAATTATATTATAATTATACATCCAAATTGACGTCGATTGAATATATTCGTCAATATAATTCAACTCCTAACTGATATATATATATATTTTAGATAACCCAAATTACACCATACTGTGAATTTCACTATTTTTGATTATTACTTAATTAAATATATTATTTAATTTATTATTTTAATTAAATATTTACCATAATTTAATTCCACGACCAATAAATTCTATTAATTACCTTTTAAATAATTAAATAAATTAATTCTAATACCTCTGCCAATGCGGGTCATTACATTCTTCCCCACTTAAAATAATTTCGTCCTCGAAATTGCTAAAAGATAGGGGATGACCCTATCGACTATTTAAAACATATTTGTTCTCTTCTAATCTTCAGTTTCAACTAAACCAATTTAATTTTAATTAAAATTTTAATTAATCCTTATCAACAAAAAATTTCAAAAATCCTGAAAATTTTCTAACGCCTTAATCTTCGAAAATTTTCGCCAGCACCTCCTTTGTACTGGTCAATCGGTCAAACTCCAACTCGCCTCTCTGGGCCATCTCCATCCCAAAAGAAAATCAAACAGCCAAGCGGCTTGCCAATTCGGCTCATAAATCTTATATCCAATAGAAATATAAACTTGTACCTTTTTGTCGGCATATCATTATACCCTTTACATCTGCTGTTAATTCGGCATATCAACTCTATCACTTCCATATGCTATCAACTCAGCATATACCAATGTTATCCCAATCAAATTCCAATCTGTCTTTATCCACGACATAACCATTCGCTTATATCCGAGCCAAATCCCATTTCAACTCAAGTTTTATTCTTGATTTTCAATTCCTTGACTCCTCAATCCAATACCATTTCAGATTCTAATTTCACAAATCCAATCTTATTCGTTTTCAATTCAACTTCAGTTACCACTTAACTGAATTTACTTTAATTCAAATCTGCTTTCACAAATTTCTGTTAAATTTGTTTTTATTTTAAACGGAAATTTCCCTGGGAGTTTTCAAACAGTTTACTCTTTTCAAAAATCAAATTTTTCCTTTTGAACATGTCACTGAGCCCTTAATTAATATTCCATTAGTTAAATCACTTCTCTATTTCTTTATCAATATTTGTTAACCAAATATTTTCAATAACCATATTGGCCTTTTATGTTATTTAGAAAACATTTCCGAATATCGCCTTCCTTTATTTTCTAAACTTAGAAAATATAGGCTATTTATAATTGGAAAATATTCCAATTACTTATCTCTTTTCCGATCTCGTTTATTTCTATACTTAGGAAATATTTATTATTCTATTTCCAGTTTAGACTTATTTGGGTTGAAACGGATGTTGTGTAAAACATCGTTACGACAACCCAAATACTATATCCGACTAACTCTTATTCAATATTGATCTTCGAGCCTGAAATCTTACTATCTATTTGTTAATAATGAAATCAATCAAGTTGGGGTATAACTACCTCTCAGACCTTGACTGAATAACATTTATAACGTCAAAACAGATATGACTACTTACCCGAATAATCAATACCATACAACTACTTATTCACTTTTAAACACGTATACGCTTCCTCTTTCTATTCTTACTGGATTTTATTCTTATACTTCATTTTTGATTATACTATTCTATTTCTAAGTTCATTTCCTTATCGACTTCTATATATATATATATATATATATATATATATATATATATATATCGATACATTGATTTCTAACTATCAAATTATCTTAAAAATATTCTAACTCCTTAAATTCCCGGAAAAGTTCGCCATAACCTCCTTTGTACCGGGAGCATCGGGATATTTCAAATAGCCTCCCATGGCCATAACCAATCCAAAAGAAAAAGAAAATGCCAAGCGGCTAGCCGATACGGCGCATAAAATCCCATATATGAATTAAATACATACCTTTTCGTCGAGCATTCTATTTATATACCTTCATACCTTATCCATACCTATCTCATGTATATTTATGCCTGCCCAATCTATTTTTCTATACCTGATCGTTTTAACTCAATCCGTTAATTAATTTGTTAATTAACTCTTTAGTCTATTTCGCTTTTATATTTGAACATGACATGTTCAAATATATTTTAACTCGCTTATTAACTAATTTGAATCCAAATTTCAAATTTAAGTTCTATATTCGATTTTGAATATCCATTTACAAATCCAATTCACCTTTCAAAGTTCAACTTCAAATTTGAAACTCGATTAACTAATTCCTCTTCTACTTAGTTAATTTTATTCAATTTCTATGTCACTTCTCTTATTCAAATTCTATTCGATTTCTCTTATGTCAAATTCTATTCGTTTTCTATATTCGAATTTCCTCTATTCAAATTCTATATCACTTCCATTGAATTTCATATATTCAAACTCCCTTTGAATTTCTATATTCAATTCCTATTTCAAACTTTCTTTATTCATTCCTTATTATAAATCCCACTTGAAATTCAACACAGCTTGTCTTTCCCAAAACAAATTCAAAACAGTATCTCTGGTAGTAATTCGTCACTTACAACTCGAAAATGAATACTGATGATGCTGTTGTCATCATCAGAATCTATTTTCCAGCGATCGAAGTGAGTTCAATACTATAAAACCATTTCTAAACATTTCCACATTGAAATTCATTTCAAAATATAATTCACACTGCTTGTAAAACAATTTAAAATCTCCCAGGATCTTAAATTTTCCTTATTATTAATCCAAATCCATTTACAAACATTTATCCAATTCTCCAGAGTTTTAATTCAATTTCTGGTTTAAATTTCAGATTTAACTCATCTGATTTCACGTATTTCACTTATATGAATTCTGATTGGTTATTTACATAACCATTTAACTTATAATCTTACTCGATTACAATAACAACCAATATATATTCATTCCAATATATATATATATATATATCTTCTTTATATCAAAATATAATTTGGGTAAAATTATTCTGTTTACCCTCTTTTCAAAACATACCATGACGGTTCATCGTATTCGAGTGTTTACAAAATCCCTACCGATATAGTGTATCAAACAGATCGACCAGAACTCATAAACTACTCAACCAATAAATCTCCACAATATAAAATTATTTTTATATCATCTACAAATATGTTCACTCGTATATATATACTCAAACTCAATCTAGGGTATTACTAACCCTATCTCTACCGTGTCACGCCACAGAGCCAAGGTAATTCTTAACTTAACCTATGCTCTGATACCAACTGTAACGACCCGGATTTTGAGCGACTTTGGTTATCGACATAAGCTCGATGTCGATAACCAAAACATCGAAAAATCCTGGTAATTAGTGAAAGAAATTAGAGGATGAGGAAAGATAAGATAGAAACTTAGAATAGAAGAAGAAGAAGAACACAATATCAGGGTAACACGAATCTCACAGCGGAACGAATAAATATATTTCATAACATAACTTTGAAATACAAATCTGTACTTGAATATACATATCATTATCAAAGTACAGCACTTACAACACAGCGGAAATAACTATAGCTAAAATCCTGAAGCCTCCTGCTCCAGCTCTTCAAGTGTATCTGTAAAATCCCGACTACTTGACTGCCCGTACAAATTTAGGCACCCAAGAGTTTAGGGAAAACAACAAAATAAACTCCGGGTCAGTCATGGGACTGGTATGAGTAAAACAGTTTAAAACAATTCCAACAAGTAAACGATATCTCATAAGACCACGCCGTATAACGGAACGGGTTTTTCCCTTATGAGAATCCAAAATCTTTATATCAAAAACCTTTTGATATTATAATAATGTCTATCAACCATAGTATATATATAATCATCTAGCAGAAACACTTTCATCTCACGTTCTACATATATAGTATACAATCAAAACCGCAAGCACGTAATGGGTAATGGATTTCCAACTATGACAAGGTATGGAACCACATTTCGCTAGTGTACCTCTAGAAAGGAATACACTGGGTTTAACAAGAACATCTTGCAACCCGGCCACACATGACCGACCACTCATTCCGCTTGAGTGTATCGAATGTATATCACCAATAGTTGGGATCAACAACCGTTTCCCGAATGGGACAGCATCAACAATAGATTTTTAGAAGTAAATGAAACTCTAGATTAGGTGATTATACACCCTACTTCGGTGCGACCGACTTAGCCATGTTGCCTGCCCGATTTCTGTCATTTACCGGATGTGAGGCTAGAAGCTATGCTTTATCATCACACTAGATTCACTTTGAATGCCACATCATCAAATCCATCAAATCACCGATTTGCGTTCTCAACCATACATTATGTGTTAGCTAAAAGAAGTTTCCTTCTCCGCTTCCACTCTGGGTACGGTTGGAGAAATCAATATATGTGATCGTCTGGAAATACTCTGTCAGACATCCATCCATACAAGTCATCCAGGAACAGGATGAACCGAAGGCACTATTCTGTAAACAGGATAGCCCTTGCATAACACCGTCTTCAATTATCTTTGGCATATATGATTCGCAACGCTTATGCCAATACAGAGTGGTTCTTTGGATAATAATCCAAATGGTCTCTCCATATTAACAACGTTAAAATGGTCAAAACTTCGATAGTCTGTGATTTAACTATCGAATAAAAACAGGTGTGCAAACAACGATATTATTTCCAAATGGAAATTATATCGATCAAACATCATTTAACATTCATCTCTTTATTTCATAAATTATCTTATCTCCTGTTTCCCTATATTCAATATTTCTTATTTTCTAAATTTGGAAAATATATGTTATTAACAATGGAAAAACAAACATTTCCATTTCTTGTTTCCTTTATTAGAAAACATTTCTGGTTTCTTATTTGGAAAACATTTCCAAAGCTTCTTCATTGGACTTAGACAGATGTTTAAACAAACATCGCTATGCCAACTCAAACAATTTCCTTTACTGCCGAACCTTAACTATTCCCTAGTTAAAACGTAGCCAATCAAGTTGGGGTAGAACTACCTCTCAGTCCTTAACTGAACAACATTTCTAACTTTGAAATAGACAAAGTTCACTTTATATTCCTTAACTAACTTCCTTACTTAACCCTCCTTCGAATAGCTATATTCGATTGACTCTTTTCACTTAACTCTATTCGATTAACCCTTATCAATTAACTCTATTGGACTAACACTATTGGATTAACTCTATTTGACTAACGCTATTGATTTACTCATTTCACTTAACTCCTTTCGAATAAACTATATTCGATAACTCCTTTTACTTTCTTCGAATAACCTATATTCGATTAACTCATTTTACTTTCTATTCGAATAACTATATTCGATTAACTCATTTGCTTTCTATTCGAATAAACTATATTCGATTAACTCATTTGCTTTCTATTCGAATAAACTATATTCGATTAACTCATTTGCTTTCTATTCGAATAAACTATATTCGATTAACTCATTTGCTTTCTATTCGAATAACTATATTCGATTAACTCATTTGCTTTCTATTCGAATAACTATATTCGATTAACTCATTCTTTTGATTTACTATATTCAATCTTTTTCTTTCGAATACGCTATATTCTATTTCTCTCCTTTGCTTTAACTCTAATCGATTAAACTAACATCGATTAACTCCTTTTACTTTAACTCTAATCGATTAAACTAACATCGATTAACTCCTTTTACTTTAACTCTAATCGATTAAACTAACATCGATTAACTCCTTTTACTTTAACTCTAATCGATTAAACTAACATCGATTAACTCCTTTTACTTTAACTCTAATCGATTAAACTAACATCGATTAACTCCTTTTACTTTAACTCTAATCGATTAAACTAACATCGATTAACTCCTTTTACTTTAACTCTAATCGATTAAACTAACATCGATTAGCTCCTTTTACTTTAACTCTAATCGATTAAACTAACATCGATTAACTCCTTTTCGAATAAACTATTCGTTTATAAAGATTTACTTTTAGTAACGGTTCTTCACTTTACAAATGATTTCCTTTTATTCTAACTTATTCTTTGATTTTATAAATATTTCTTTTATAAAAATCCTTTTCCTTTTTTATATAAAATCCATCGATTTTATATAAAAAATTCATTTTCAAAATACACTTTGAAAATCCTCCTTTATCAACATTTTGGTATGTTATGGTACTCAACATATCAAATCACGATGATCAGTATCGTCCAAACACATATAATCGACAACATATTATATATCACATCATATATCACAATATATGAAAAACAGTAAAATAAATGTTGAGGAATCCAATCGGATTCTTCCAACCTGTTTCCCTGCATCACAGATGTTAAACAATATAGATAACATCACTTTCAGTTCCATATGATATATTCTGTTAAACAGAATCAATATAGAAATTCAACTAACTGACTAGCAGTTCAATCAAACAGTCAACACATAGTCAATCAGCCAATATCTAACAGTTCTAAAAATACAACATGAAATTATAAACTGTTCAGAGTTAGTGAGATTTACTCACATTGGCAATTCATCGTTAAAGAATGATAAACTGTTGTTTGATTTAAATCGAACATTTTATTTCGCCATAAATTCAAACGAGCTCGAATCCACTTCTAGTCAGTTCCATTATGGGGCTCTCATCCGTACGATCCCAACGGATCAGACCGTTCGTCAAACTGACACTGTATGAACGAGATACTACGTCTATAAGTTAATATACTTTTTATTTTAATTTAAACTTAAATAAATTAAAACGGGCCTTACCATTCAAATTTTCTAGCCCAACCCATCTTTATATACACAGACTCGTATGAACAACATCATCTCCTTCATCCCACTTCAGATCTTTCTCCAACCCGCATGAAGCAAGCCATTCCGTCCCTTTCAATTGCTATAACACCTTCATTTTTGCCAGAAAACCAAAACCCGATCCTACTACTCCACTTATCTCCGAACTTCCTTGTCGGTCCACGTTTACATCCCTTCCAACAACCAAACCTTCCGCCCAACTCCAGTACAAATCCACTTTGACCGCATGGAGTAGCACTTCTCCAATCCTGTGTACAAGTACACCCTCTCATACCTCACACACAGCAAGGTGCAAACACGTTGCAACCCTTCACAGACAACCATCCCTTACATCACCTTCTTCCCCTATACTCAAAACGCAAGTTACAGAAACTTGCTCCCCCTCCTTTCATCTATTCACGGTCATCCTTCCCCTTCTTTTCTCTGATGCTCTCTCCTCCATCATTTTGAACTCACGCCCAACAACAACAAAAAGATCCATCAGCATTACAGTGCTTCCCCAATCGACTACTCACCCCCTCACGCTTCAGCCAAAAACTCATTTTCGAGTTTAAACTTCCGTAGTTCGGTACACATCCCAACCGGAAGCACACTTCCTTCTACTTTCAAGAGATTCCGCAGAAAATCTAACAAGCCATTTTCGATCCTCCAACAAAACCACAAACGAACTTCATCAAACTGCTTCGCATCCAAAACTATGTCATCCCGTCACCCAAATAACCAACTCGAAATCAAAACAGGATTCACGTCGACCTCTGATTTCCACGCTGCATTAGAAAACAGCGAACAACTATAGCACGGAAATGAACAAAAACATATGAGCTTAAAGAGGAAGGTTCAGGGATCACCGATCTATGGGTTATATGATTTTAGTATATTTGTTTTCTTTTCTATGCATTTTTGTATGAGGGTTTTTTCACGTTTTTCTGCTTTGAGATGGCAGCTGAGAAGGATGCGTTTTGATCAGTGTGGAGAATGAATAATTTAGGTTAGAGGAAATTTTAGTGTATTTATAGGATTATTGTTTTGAAGACATGGTCGTTTTAAAGCCTTGAAACTCATGTGGTGGGAGGATGGAGTACGTGGTTAAGGATGGAGCACACGTTTTCTTATATAAAGGGGAAGGTTTAGATATTTTTATGTTAAGAAATAGCGCACCCGATTGCATAAAAATTCATTTATTTAAGGACCTCCACTGACAGAAATAAAATTACCATTGAGATGAGCATGGTTCCCTGATTCCAACAATATAATAATATCAGTAGGTTAACTCATATTGTGGAACCCCAAAATATTGACCTAGGGTGCAAAACACTCCAAATAAAAAGTTGCTTATTTAATTAATTAAAAATTTCTAAAAATTTCTAAAAATTAAATTATCGTTATGACTCAAAAGAACCTTGTCTAAATTCAAAACCGATAACTAGTTATATTGAATAAACCGTTATGGTCGATAAATGATTCTATAACGACTATTTTAAAATTTGATTTGGACATAAATCAAAATCTACCCGAAGAAAATCTAGATTTTCCTCTTCCACTAGAAAGATATACTCCACCAGCTTCACACGTTTCTTGTTTCACAGAAATCCGATTTAAAATGAATCTTGTACATTCAGTTGAAGTTCGAATCGCCAATTTACGAACTGCAGCGCCATTTCGAGCTCGATTTTAATTATATTATAATTATACGTCCAAACTGACGTCGATTGAATATATTCTTCAATATAATTCAACTCCTAACTGATTTATATATTTTAGATAACCCAAATTACACCATACTGTGAATTTCACTATTTTTGATTATTACTGAATTAAATATATTATTTAATTTATTATTTTAATTAAATATTTACCATTATTTAATTCCACGACCAATAAATTCTTTTAATTACCTTTTAAATAATTAAATAAATTAATTCTAATACCTCTGCCAATGCGGGTCATTACAGCAAATTGACCTAGCCATGTGCGTGCATGAGCCGGGCAGAAGTGGATAAGACGACCGTGACACCTGAAGATATAGGGCTGTGCATATCAGCGAAAGGTTGCTACTTTAGGACGTGATGCATCCTACAGTGGGGCCGGCACAAAGTATCTATGCGGATTATTGAGTTGATCGATTAGGGTAGTAGTTAGGGTACGTTTGGACATATGCTTAAGTCTACCACCTTCCTTTTATGTAGTTATCTCTCTCTCTCTCTCTCTCTCTTATCCACTTTATATGCCTGTCATGCTACTTTTATTTATTTACTTGCTAAAAGTAACTGGACTCACTAGACTTTACGTTTGACCCTTTTTGTTTCCTATTCTTTCTTCCATTCCCCCCAGGTTCTCAGGGCGGGAACACTCAGGCTTGACCATGATTCTGCTTATATTTTGCTGGACTGCATAGACGTATGGCTCAAGCTCTTTTCCTTGTTGCTATGTCTATATTTTGTTTGGGGAGTTTTTCTTCTTTTATGTACTCCGATGTTTTAAAATATAAGACGGTAGTTTTTATGATGTAATGTTATGTTATGACTTATGAAATTTTAGACCACGATGTTATGATTCATGTTTGGAATAAAAATTTGAATTTTCACTGCCATCTTATTTATATATATCTTGTAATATTCTATGTCTGTTTACCTATAACACTTCACGAAACTTAATGCATTCCCTTAGTGAGTGACATTAACGGACGTGGGGTGTCACATGAGTTCAGTGTACTTTTCATATCTAGGCCCTCTCCGGGGTTGAGCGTTGTGATTATTCTTTGCAGCAGTTGTTCCTTTTCCCTTGTCATTGCGCTTCCCATAATCAGACGGTGCTCCGCCTTTAAGCATGTTGACATTGAGAATAACCTTCTCGGATTTTTCATCTTCCTCATGTAGAAATCTATCTGCTTCAAAGTACAATTCCCCGAGATCTCGCGGTGGGTCCTGGTACAAAGAGGTTTTGAACTCCGATGCATCCAGAACACTGGACACTGCCGCCATCAATAGCATAAATGGTTCAGGTCTATCAACAGATGCTACTGCAGCGTTGAATCTCTCAAGGAAAAAGTGCATAGTTTCCCTAGACCTCTGCTTGATTGTAGTGAGAGACATGGCGTTCTTGGGTCGAGATACGTGCACCTGAAACTGCTCAATATAGCGAACGACCAACATGTTCCACTATTGATTGATTCCGATGCCAGCTGTCGAATCCACATAGCAGCTATATCAGTCAGAAAGAGAGGAAAACATTTTTCCATAATGTTTTCCGATGCCGATTGCACTTCTATATGCCATTTGTATCGCATCAGGTGCCCGATAGGATTTGTCCTGCCATTGTAAGGCTTCAAAACTGGAAGTTTAAAATTTGGGGGACAGCCAGAATTCCTGATTTTCTGTGTGAATGGAATGTGATTGACGTTATCCACGTCACTCTAATAAGTGCGGCCTCTCGAGGGGCGTTCAGTGAGATTGGCGAGCCGATCACCTTCAAAGTGGTGCTGCAAGTTGCCAAGATCCGAGCTGGTTCCCCCAGCGGTAAGTACAAAAGAGTTTAGAAGTGTATGGGGGTGCTTGGAAGGCCATCTGGCTCGGTTTGGAGGTGCCACCATGTTGCGGGTTATAGAGACCGATCCGATCTAGTTCTCTTGCTTCGAACCGGGGTGCTTCGTGTTGATGATGCAAGGTATTGCCATCCGAACTGGGGAAGAGATTTGTCGTGCTCGACCTGAGTTTCTAGGGTTAACAACGTCCTCATCCAAAACGTTATGTGGCGGAGCTGCGCGCTGTTGAGGGGGATTGCCCCCCGAATTCATTCAGATTTTGTTGCTCGGATCGGATCTGAACCGATCCGGTGTGCTTCTCCTGCTGGGGGCAGATTCCATTTCTTTTTGGTGAGTTGTAAATTGTTGTTCGGCCTTCCATTCATCCGAGCAAAAAATTCATCCATCATCTCTTGCTGTTTTCGGAGGAGATCATTTGGCCTTGCCATTTGGGTTCACAGTTCAGCGAGAAATCGATCCATCTCTTCTCTTGTCAAGTACGCTAATGGATTTCCATGAGTGTCGCGTTCCTTGCTCCTTCTGTGCCAACATCCTCAATCCGAGAGAAGGTTCCATATTTCTTTTGTTTGGCCATTGTCCAATAGCCAAGCAATCCGATTCCTTTAAAACCAAAAATTGAAGTAGTATCATGTGCCCCCCAACCTGGCACGCCAAAATGTTAGACCAGAATTTAGTACTAACACCCAAATGCAGTGTGAAATCCTCACAATCACAAATCACAGGGAATAAATGCAGAAAAAGCAGTAAATCACAGGAGACACACGAGGTTTTTATAGTGGTTCAGTTGTAGATGTAGCCTACGTCCACTTTATAATCTTATTGTTATACTGACAGATTATAAGAATTGGTTACAAGAAAACACACAATCCATGTGTTGAATGAGAATACAAGAATTTATATACGCAATCCACGTGTTAATTTGGTTTTTAAATGAAGCGCAATGTCCTTGCGTTGTTGTAATGGAGGCCGAGAGTGAGAGTGGCCAAAAGATCCCTTTCATTTGCCTTCAAGTGGTGTATTTATAGCCATTTTCTGGTTCCAGATCAGATGCCATGTGGCGCGCATCCCAAGAATCTCGAAATGTAGTGAAGAACGTGGAGAAAACCACTTCATGTCGTGGTATGCCATGTGGAAATAGATCTGGGTAAGTAGGAGGCAGTTATGGCATAGAAATAGGTCAATAAAGCTGTGCGGAGCTCTGTCCAGATGGGTTGGTTTTGGTCCGACCGAACCGGTGCCTTCGAACGAATGAAGCCTGCCACCGCTCCGATGCCAAGCTATCTCCGTGTAGCCAAGCGGGTCGGGTCCTTTACCATCCAATCCGAGCCAAAAGTGCCTACATGCCAGAATTGCAGGTTCCAAACTATGTCATCGGATCGGGTCTCCTTCCATCCAACCCGTACCATCCGATCCGACCCAAGGGGTCATATGCTCCAAGTCCATAAATTTCCAAGTTATTCCGATTCTGCGTGCGTTTTCGGAAACGGGCATAACTTTCAAACCATAAGTCCGTTTTGACCAAATGAAAGCTCTACCTGAAGCTAATTCAGAGGGATACAAGATTTATGGTGAAATGTACCATAACTAATGTTTTCGAGCCCAAAAGAGGTCATATGATAGGAGTTTCGGGTCATTCTTTGTCTGTGATACGACTTCAACCAAATAGCTTCCTGTCTTTTGACGATGTTCCCAATACTTGAGTGAATTGTTACTTAGAGATTTCACGTGTGAAGGCTTTGATCAAAAAGCGTGTCAACAATTAGTAATTCTCAAAATAATATTATATACTAGGGAGGATAATAATATATGAAGGGAATGCTTCTTAGGAATTTTTTGAAGAAGCCTAAATTGATTTTCCCTCCAGCTAATCATTAGTCCTCCAGAACTACCAATAGAAGGTGGGAATGCCTAGTTACGAAAATGAGATCCCTCTATTCTCGTACAAAATCTTAAGTCAGGGCTTTCTATTTTAGTCTCTTGCAATAACGCAATATCTATATGGTAATTCTTTAAAAAAATCTTTATCATATTTTTTTGGTTCCTTAAGACCCCTAATGTTCCAACTAACTAACTTCAACATCTAAATGTGTCAACCCTCTCTAATTCTTTACTTCTAATGAAATCAATATCTAACTCAATATTAGTGAAGATAAATGTTGTATCATCTACTGATCTACACAACTGGCTAGCAGATAAGCTACCTGAGGCAAAAGGTGTATAGCTACTACCATAAACAGAAATCATACCTGAGCCCCAAATTCGAAGTGCTACCATTAACACTCGAATCAGGGAACCTACCATCTGATGATGAAGCAATGGATCTAATCCTTGCACTACGACGAACAAGACCACTAGCTGGAGTCTTCCTCTTCAGTCTACCTCTTATATACGAAATAGGTGAAGATGTATCTAATAAATAGGGCAATGCCTCCAAGCTATCCAACCTCGAATCAGTCTTTACTATATCTATAAAATCATCCAATGGTTTCCTATATCCTCATCACCTCACTGAGCATCGAAGATAATGAATAACTGGGTCCCAGCAACATTGATATGTAGCCTATACACATCTGACCCCCTAATAAAGAAAAATATCTGTCGCCCATAACAATATCAGAACTGGTAAAACCGGTTTCCATCAATCCATGAAGTACCCCTTTCATATTCCTTGACTGATATACATTTCGATGTTGCATACAACTATCTAACACAGTATTACCAAAGGAAATACAACCAGATTTATTCCACAAACCACATGTGTTAAAGCCTTTTTCCCTTTGCAAGACTAGTAATGAGGTAAAGCCATGCCCCCTATAATGACGACCATGATTGTTGATTCTATTTTTTCTTCCACATCTACCATACAAACCTACACCACCCACCTATCTCTCCACATTGTCCCCACCAGTTTTATCATCTCCTGAATGTATATTCACACGAACACTGCAAGTTTGACACATCATTTCCATCCTCATTGGCTCCTTCCTTATACGATTTTCTTTTGCCATGCAAGTTTACCATCTTGCATTCCAAATTTTTATTGCTTAAAGAATTTAAACAATCCGATGACACTCTTTCCCCCTTGAAACATTGATCATTGATGAAGACCGAACCCTCTTAATATCCTTTGCAGTAATCAACTCTCTTGAACTATCTGCCATTATAGCAGCTGAACCATCATCCATTCTCATAAAACAGTCCATGTTTTCATCAACTCCATTTGTTCTTTCAATCCCATCCGCTATATTAACAACAATCACTACCTCATGTGAAATCTGCTTTAACTTGTTCCTGCACAAACTTGATTTCATTGGACTATTCTCCAAATCTAAACACAGCTTGTTGCCATTATTTAATCTAGACAACCATAAACCATAATTCCTCTGAACAACTTCCTCTCTTTCCCCACATAAACCCAATATCTCAAAACTGTTATGTAAACAAATATCATCATCGGTAAACCACTCATCATATTCCTCATATGAATCAACTTTTGCCAAAATTGGAGTATAAACACCGCAGTCCCCTATTTCACAGTTTTGAAAGTCGATACTATAAATCCCTATCATTAATATACCCATCGCATTTTCATTCAATATCTTTCCACTAACAACAGAATTTAATCTGAAATATAACCCTGAACACAAAGATCTACTAGCATACAGTCAAAAAGCATAATGCCGAATCGTTGCTTATCCTTACACCAACTCGTACTACCCATCTATTCATCATCATTTGAATTAGAACCACCATAACACTTACTGTTCATTTCAATATCAACACCCCCCTTCACAACATACTGATTTGCATATACAGGCACACCATTCCTCGCAGTGTTATGGACAACATCAATTGAAATCGAGTCACCAAAAAACTTACTTCTCCTTTCCACATCAACAGCCCTCTTAGCAACAGATTGATTTATGTACGCAGGCACACAATTCACCGTAGTGTTAATGACATCAAAGTGCTGCATATTCTTCTCTAACAGATTTAAACCCTTTAGCTTATTCATATAATACGAATCAACAAAATCCTCTTTAATTTCAGAAAGTTTATGCCAAAAAAAAGGGTGTATTCTCTTCTGCATAAAGGATGAGGTAATGGAGGAAAAGTACTTAAGTTTAATTCGTAATAATCTCTCTTTTGCCAAAGAATTCCATCCACTATCCCCTCCATATGCCAAACCAACATCAAAACATGTATGCACCCTCATTCTTTTGAATCGAATTCACCAATTTATAGATACTCAAGAAAGAAATAATCTTGCAACAAAATTGCGGACAATTGAATTGCAGAAAATCGAAAGTCGATTTGCATCTATAGATTTCTAGACAATCAGTCTTACGACGACCATATTGATTTACAAGCTATGATCAAGTAGGCTTTAATATGGACATGTAGACGTAAGTTAGAGCAAGTAGGATTTAATAAGAAAATATTGACTTAAGTTACGAGCATGAGGCTTTAATATGAACATATTGATTTACAAGGGATTAAGTTACGAGCCAAAAATTATGTGGTTTATAGGCGGTCAAATCAAGTGGGGATTTAGACGGAATATTATTTATTGGTTGGGATCCATTTCGTGTAGCATACCCATTTTATCATTTATGGTCTTAAGTAGGAGGCGAGGGCATGCACCATGTTGTGTTATGGTTGTAAGTTGGTCCAGACAGAGGTGGTTATGGATGCATTTCGACGGGTCATTATGAATGCATTGGTCCGATGAGAAAAAATAAGACACTGTGACATCTATGATAATTTCTATGTCTTTTGCTGATGAGTTCGGCCTGATAAGTCCAATTCCATAGTATACATAGGCTATCACTCTCTCGTTAGCAGCCAGTTGATGGGTGGCATTAGGAAATTTCTGTCTAATTATTTATTATGTTCTGAATTTGTAGAAGTGTGAAACATTCATCATAATAAAATCCTAGAAATGACAACGGTCAATCTTTTATGTCATTTCTACTATTTATTTTCCTTATTATTCACTTTTAGATGTACATAGACACATACCCTTTTATGGCACTAGTTAAACTGTTTTACCTATTTTCCATTGCTTATCAGTTGTTCTAGTAATCATAACAGCTCACTTGACTTTATGTCTGAACAATTTTCCTTTCCTCATTTCCTTTTTCTTCCTCCCAAGGCTCTCAGGGGAGGAAGTGCATAGTTTGGATTGCCTAGATTATTCTATTTTGGAGGATTGTTATTGAAGACATATTGCTTTCTGTTTCATTTCCATGGATTGGTTATATCTTTTGACTACTTGGGGAATATTATTAATTATGTACTTTGATGTTGTTGTTTTATTACTGAGATTTGTGATATGCTATTCCAAGATAATTTGGTTTTGCTAAAATAAATGTTTTAACAATTTTAATGTAAATTGTCTTCTTCTTCCACTGTAAACTTATTTGATTATGTCTTGTGAAATATTTGTCTATGTGATGTATTTACATCTTTATACTTACAATACTCCATATTTATTAATAGGATTCTATACTAGGATAACGTTAAGGGGTGTGGGGTGTTTCAAGAGCCGTAATTTAAAATTTGGTTCATGTACAGATGGATTTCCACCATTGTCTCAATTTAGTTCTAAATATTCACCTTGGTCTATAAATGTTGCACCTTATAATTTTCCTTCATGGATGTGTATGACAACTCCATATATGTTTCTCTCAGTTGTTGTTCTCGGATCCATTGATCCAACATAAGAAATTGATATTTATTTACAACCTTTGATTGAAGAACTAAAAATATTATGGTTCGAAGGTGCAGAAACATTTGGAATATTCCATAAAAAGGAACTTTTGCATGTTTGCTTCTTTGAAATGGACAGTAAGCGATTTCCTTGCGCGTGCAATGCTTTCAGGTTGGAGTAGTACAGGTCGTTTAGCATGTCCTTATTGAAAGGAACAAACACGAATATTTTTTTTACCTCGTAGAAAGAAAATTTCGTGGTTTGATTATCCTCGGGGTTTTCTTCATATTAATATCATCCTTTTAGTAGAGATAAAAAACTTTATAACTAATAAACATGAGACCTTGCGACCACCTATGGTTTGGTCAAGAGAAGATGTTTATGACCTTATAACAAATTTTCCAAAGATACATGAAACCGAAAACAAATAGAAATTCAAGGTAAATTATCGATTCATAATTAATACAAAAATATATTTTGGAAGTTCCTTACTAGAAAAATCTTTTGATTCATCATAACATTGACGCGATGCACAACGAGAAAAACGTGTTAGATAATGTGTTCAGTATAGTTTTGAATGCTAAGGGGAAGATGAAGGATGATTTGAAGTTAAGACGTGATATAGAAGTAATATGTAATCATCCCGACCTTCATATAAAGCTAAATGACTCAAAAAACCAAAAGCATGATATGAGCTAGACAATAATCGAGTTAAACTACTTTCAAAATGGGTGGAAGGATTAAGATTTTTGGATGATGTTTCTTCAAATCTTTGTAGATACGTCGACTATAGGAATAACAAACTTAATAGGTTGAAATGCCATGATTGTTATGTTATGATGGAAAATTTGTTACCAATCGCTTTCAAAGAACCGTTGCCCGTAAAATTTTGGACATATGTAACATAACTTAATCTATTTTATAAAGAGTTTTGTAATGTAATGGAGCACTTACATCTTCGTTAAAAATTGGTCGTCTACATAAACTTGAAAAAGAAATCCTTATATTACTCTGCAAACCAAAGAAATTATTTCCTTCTGTTTTTTGTAGCGTAATAGAGCATTTACATCTTCATCTTTTGTTTGAAACACACCTTCAAGGGCTTGTGTAATATGGATGGATGTATTCATTTGAAATGTATTAATATTTAGTTCATTAAATAATAGTTTAACTAAATGTATAAATAAAATTTAATTTGAAATACTTCTTTATAGGTACTTAAATCATCCAAAGGAAAAAATGAGACAAAAAAACATGAGTAGAAGTTTCGAATTGCAAAACGTATATAGAAGAAGAAGCTTCGTTTTTTTCCCATTATCTTAGTAACAATGTGAACTTATCATTTGAAAGTGCTACGCGTAATGATGAATGCGTTGACCAAGATGACTATCAAGCGACTTTATATATTTGTAAAAAAAACATGGTCTACTTGCTGGTAAACATATGGAAGTATTGTTCAATGATAGAGAGTACCACGTAGCACACACATATATTATTCTCAATTGTGCTGAAGCTGCACCGTTTGCTAGGTAATATACATATATTCTTTGTAATGCATTATATCATCTACATATGCATATATAAAAATAAGTATATGTGTATATTAATTAAAGCAATATTTCTTCTATAATTATAGTGTTTACGAATCACAACATTCAAATGAAGATATTGGTAAAGATTTCGCTACTTGGTTTCCAAATTACGTTTATGATACGATAAATTACGTGATAGACGAAAGATTGAAACATTTAGCCATGAGACTAAAAAGGAAAGTCAAGACCTATCCCATATTCTTCGTCAACATACATAAATTTAACATCAAAGAATACGGTGCCGAAAAATTAACTTACAATACCGGTGCACTACCCCAAAACTGTGGATTCCTAATAAGTATAACTATTGCAAACACTTTCAGCAACACTCATAAGTGTTGTTATAAGGGCATCTGCATTTTTTTGCAACTGTTATAAGCGTTAGAAGATACTTTTCCTAACAGTTATAAATGTTGGAAGATAACTTTCCCCCCAATTGTTACAAGTATTAGGAGATAATTTCCCCAATGGTTATAAGCATTAATGTTAACGACAAAAATTCATCAACATCCAATTTCATCTTGACAACGCATACGTTTTTAAATTTAATGGGTAATTAATCTAGAGGATGTTGAAGTGCAATTTAGTCTCAACAAGCCTAAGTTGCTCCACCGTTCCATAGGCATCAAGACCTCAAATCCGAAGATTAGTTACTCTTCCTTCAAAGAGGCGAGTATCATGCTTCCGAGACTACAAGGTCAATGATTACCTTGGGATTAGGGCGTTATGGGTTACGGAAGATTAAGTTCCTTACTGCAACAACCAACTTTAGATCCAGGATAGAATAATATACGTTGTGTTGAGAGAAAATAGGCTAGTGCTTCACAACAATAAGGTTATCAACATGTTATAACACTTAACGGCTTAGGTGATACTTCCACATCGAATCAGCCTAGAAAAAGCCTTGGTTGTGTTAGTTATCGGTTGCGAGCTTACAATAGGTTCCCTTCATATTTTTATGTTTCATTTGGATAATTATGAATAAGTTAAGTCACAAATAAAGGATATAGAGAAGAGATTCCTTGGTTTCACCCAGAGTCTTCCCCTTCCGAAACGGTTGTGATTAAACCTTTCACAAAGAAGGTTAACGTTAACTCCCTATTTAATAAAGACAAACACTATGTGATTATCGAATTGAGAAATATTTAAGCCTTGAACTTCACTTTTTTTATTTTGAGTATATTACAAAAATTGAATAAATCACCAACTTGATTGAGAAATTAGGGTTTGCTCTCAAAGAAAGGAGTATAAGGTTGTAGAATGGGAATTCAGCCCCTAAAATGTGCCTCTTGGGGTCTTATTTATAGACAATTTTGGGCCCCTTTTGTTATCAACTCAACATAAGCGCTTTCAGCTGCGGTAACAGGGTGTCGGCCGCTTTTGTGCCTTTCGGCTTTAAAAACGTGGTTTCGGCTGTCTTTTTTCCTTATTTGAGCATTGTTATAGGCTTCTATCCTGCTTTCAGAGTGTCGATCTCAATTATATGCTTTCGGTTTCGGTTGTTAGTCTTTACGGTATTGTCCATATGCTTTCAATTCTTATACCTTTAGTACCTTCATCCCCTTTGGTATCGACACTACGCAAGTTAGTGTGGATAGCCCTTCTTCTTATGAGCTTCAATTTACTTTTGGTGTGCTCTAATATTGGATGTTAGATGTCATATCCACTGATTATGGCATCAATTTTCCTTCGAGCTTTCTTTGTTTTGGAAATAAATACCCGGTGTCGACTTGTCTCCGAAAGTGGATTCTCTACTTTTTCTTCATGATGCTTTCTGTATCGCTACTAAGCCGATGTTGGTAGCGATAGCACTCTCGCTGGAGCTTCTGCCTTCGTCTAATCTTGATATTATGCTTTCGGTGCTTGACTTCATTTTTTCACCAGTGTCGACAATAAGTCCTTCCGGTAGTCGATAGAGCCTTACTCATTCTCAAGCTAGTGTCTTTCGTTTTTCTTGAATTGGACTATGTTTCGGTACCGAAACAAGGGTTCCTGGTTATTCTACCTCGCTTTCGGATATCAGCTTCCACCTTTCAGTTATTGCCTCTCACTTTCGAATATTAGCTTCTACCTTTCAGGTATTGCCTCTCACTTTCAAACATCAGCTTCCACCTTTTGGATATAGGTCTCTGCACAATACCCTTCTTCTGGCTTCCTAATGGTGTCAAAATCTGGAAGTAACGTTTGCACCGTTATTGAAGGGGTATCTCTGACTTTTCATGTCAGAACTTCCTTTTCAATTGGTGACATTCTTGTTGAAACTTTTACCTTCATTTCTCTTTCATAAATTTCAATGACTAATACTTCGCGTTAGTTTTTTATTCTTAGTAAAAAAAATACTGCTATTTTATCTATGTCATATTACGCGTTGTTTGGGCCTGAGCCCAATAACACATTAAACATACAACTAAGGCTTCACCATTAATACTTTATACCTTATTGGAAGAGATAATGAGTAAATCTTAGAAAATTTCCTAGTTGTCAAGATGTGAATAGACTATATCCTTATTACCAAATTCTGCAATGGACTATTCAAGATACCATCCCGATGGTGAGTTTCAAAACCCTTTATTGGATATAGAATGGAAGACCTAAAAACCGAATTCGGGTGTCCATAATAGAAGACCAGAATTCCATTTCTGGAAATAAGAGAAGTCCCGAACCAACCCAAATTTGGGTACCAAAGATAGAGGACTAGAAATCCACTGCTGATATTAAGTAGAAGTCCCGAACCAACCCAGATTCGAGTTTCAAAGATAAAAGACCAGAAATCCACTTCTAGTATTAAGTAGAAGTCTCGAACTAACCCGATTCAGGTATTAAAGATAGAAGTCCAGAAATCCACTTCTAGTATTAAGTAGAAGCCTTGAACCAATCCAGATTCGGGTATTAAAGATAGAAGACCAGAAATCCACTTCTGTTATTAAGTAGAAGTCCTAAACCAACCCAGATTCAGATATTAAAGATAGAAGACCAGAAATCCACTTCTGGTTTAAGTAGAAGTCCCGAACCAACCCAGATTCACGTATTAAAGATAGAAGATGATAAATTCTCTTCTAACTTGATTTGTGAAGCAGGGGATGCACATGCTTCATGGGTCACTGTCTGGGCTTTTGATTGTCAAGGCAGAGGATTAACATGCTTTATGTGCCACTCTCTGGGCTTCTGATTGTCAAGGTAGAGGATGTACGTGCCTCATGAGTCACTCTCTTGGGATTTCGATTGTCAAAGCATAGGATGGACATGCTTTGTGTGCCACTCTCTAGCTTTTGATTGTCAAGGCAGAGGATGTACATGCCTTATGAGCCACTCTCATAGGCTTTCACTTGTCAAATCAGAGGATGGAGGTGCTTTGTATGCCACTCTCTGGGCTTTTTATCGTCAAAGAAGAGGATGAATGTGCCTTGTTAGCCACTTTTTGGGCTTTCGCTCCCTTCTGCAGGAGGAGACATAAGTAGAAGTAGAGCGTGCTCTTTAGCGAGCAGAGGCAGGACATACTTAGTTAAAGCAAAGGCAGGGCATGATTTTCTGTGAGCAGAGGCAGAGCAAGATTATTCGTTCCCTTCTATAGGATACGAGGAACATAAACAGAGGGAGGACATGCTCTTCTTCGAGCAGAGGTAGGACGTGCTTAGTTCAAGCAGAGGCAGAGCGTACTCTTCTACGAGCAGAGGCAGGGCGTGCTTATTAGGCACTCCATCCTGACCACTTCTGGCATGGATCAGAGGCTTACGCTTTTAGCCCGGTCCTTTCTGATTTGGACGATGCTAAAGGCTCACACCCCATCTTCGGTGCCTTGCCCTAGCCATCTTGGCAGTGACAAGGGTTTTTGACCATAACAGGCTGCTTCACCCCCATTTTCATGAGTGGGTTTTCGTACCCTTGTTCCTGTGATTATTTATGGAAAAGGCCTTTCTTTATTCGCTTATCGTTGAAAAGTAGGTTCTTAAGTGTTATGGGTTCCATGTTCTAGGTATGGGATCATCATTTAGTTTGCAGCGTCGATACATTCTAGGTATGACTTCTTGGTGAATAATCAAGGGTCCTTCCTAGTTTGGGCCAAACAAACAATCTGGCAGATTCTTTGTGTTGGCCATTACCCTTCATAAGACCAAATCTCCTTTTGTGAAGGTTCTAGCTTTAAATCTTGAAATGTAGTACTTGGTAACCTTCCTTTGATATCCAGCCGTCCTAATGGTGACATCATCTCTTAACTTTGGATTAGGTCTAAGAATTCCTTCTTTAACTCTTGATTATGATCAAAAGCATAGGCCATCCTTCTTTATGAGGGGATCTCAACCTCGACTGGAAGCATAGCTTCACATCCGTACATTAGGGAATATGGAGTATGTTCCGTTGCTGTCTTGGCAGAAGTTCTATTTGCCCAAAGCACTATGGGTAATTCATCCACCCAATTTCCTTTAACTTGGTTCAGTTCTTTCTTTAGAATTATCTTTATGGTTTTGTTGCAGCTTCAGCGGCGCCATTTTCCCTTGGATGTGCTATAAAGGAAAAACTTTTTATAATTCCGTTCTAATCACAAAACCGTGTGAACCCTTCGCTTTCGAATTGTGTTCCATTTTCTGATATGATCTTGTAGGGAATTCCAAAGCAAGTGACGATATTCTTTATCACAAATCTCAACACCTTCTTATAGGTGATTGTTGGAAGGGGTTTTGCTTCCACCCACTTTAAAGAAATTAATGGTTATCACAACATATTTAGTTCCACCCTTAGAGATTGGTAGCAGTCCAATCAAGTCTATTCCCCATACATCGAAAGGCCACGAGCTTGATATAGTGGTTAGGTCACTTGGAGGTAGTTGGGGTATCTTGGAATACCTTTGGCACTTCTCGCATTTCTTGACATACTGAATTGCTTGGTTAACCATTTGTGGCTAGTAAAAGCCTTGTCGCATGACTTTCTTAGCTAGCTTAATTCCATCGGAAATGTCTTCATATAAACCTCCATGTGCTTCTTTCAATAAGTTGAGCCCGTCCTCAAGGCTTACGCACCTTAGGAAGGGGAGTGAATGCCCTTTCTTGTAAAGTACTTTGTCCATAATCATGAATGTAGGGGCTTGGTGTTTTATTTTTCTTGCGTCTTTCCTACTGATTGGTAAGGTTCGATTTAGATGATAGTTCATGGCAGGAGCCGTCCAAGTGTTCTCGTACTGGTATTCCATTTTAGCTAAATGATTTCCTCATCGGGGAAAATACCCTTTTCTATTTCATTTTTCTTTTCCAAGGCTTCGGATGTAGTTAAGACTAGCAATAACTACACCATAAATCGAATCAGGCGACAGATATCCACCGTTGTTTGATTGGACATATCACTATCGTTAAATCCTGTGTCGTCTCGCTCTACAACAAACCACAGATATAACCCGTTGTCTGATTTGAACTATAGTGACATATAAAAACATAGTCGTGTGTTTGAACTGTAGTAACATATAAAAACATAGTCGCGTGTTGTCTGATGTGGTGTTCTTATTTTACAAATAGTTGTAATGAATAATATATGTTGTCTGAAAGTTAATAAAATAACAGTTTTACGTTATCTTAATGAAATGCATATTTCCACTAATTTTCACAACCATCTTCTTATAACAGATAAAAATTTCTTTAAAGCAATAAACAAAACTTAAATCAGTTTTTGTATGTTTTGTTCCTTCTTAAGTGAAATGACATAAAGCAACTCAATTAACACAGGGGAATTCAGATAACGCAACAGTTCAGATAACATAGAGATGTTCAAATTTCAGCTGCATATAGATAATATTAAACAATATCAACATCGATGCCAAATCCAAATACATCCTACACAAGCACCAGTTCAATATGAACAACATAAACTAGGCAACTGAACGCATGTGTATACAAAATTCAACAAAACCAACATTAGCAAAGCTGACTAACAAGGGTTTAATTAGCAGTCACATATAGAATTCAACACTATAATTATACAAAATTGTATACATATGTAGCCCATTCCACCTGCATGATATCAATATCCTTTTGTGAAAAATTACTGCTTCCACTCTTCTCCCACTGCAACAAATAGGAAAAGCAGAGGTTAACATTATCTAGCATTTATCTCGATATATGCCCATATGCAAGTATGGGTGTATAAGTTTAAACAACCTAACACAAGTGTTCGAGGAAACCCCACCTAATCATGCAGTAGATGGTGGTAAGGCTTGAACAACAGGGAGAATGAGTAGATCACATTATAAACATCACATAAAGTGGCAGCAAGACATATGCATTTCAGAAATCAAATTTTCATAAGACATTAGATGTGAACAATTGTGCCATGCAAGTGTATACGCTATGTTAATGGATGACATTTTAAATTGGATGCATCACCTATCATTGCAACAACCATGATTCACACTTAAATAAACAGATTATAGCGCATGTTCATTATTTATATAAGAAATATACCCACATGCAAGTGCAATATTGGATAGGAGAAAAATGCATAATGACATGGTGCACCAACAATGGACACAACATGACTTCAATAATGGTCACGACATAGCATAACAATGGACACAACAAGGGTGCAGTATACTGGAAGTATATTTTTTAAAGCATAAGGATTCAGTATGCAAGAGAAATATATATGTATATATTACCTTAGCAGCCCAAAGGTGATTCTTGTCTCCTACGATGTCTTTCATGTAGCGCATAACCCACAATCCACACATCAAATGACCTCCCTATTTTGGAGCTCTCTGAAGCATGCATAGATACCAAGTAAACATATAATTCAATCAATCATGTTGAGGGAAAAGTCATCAGACTTGAGAAATATTGAGTATGCATGTATACGCACTGAACAAGGCATCCATTGAACTTGATTGTCTTTCAGTTTGGATTGATTGTAAATTACAATGGAGCTACAAAGTAAACAAATACTCAAAAAATTAACATTGCAAAGTAGACAAACAAAAATTAACCAGCAAACCACTCAAATATAAAATAGTAATTGCACATACCTGTTACATTATTCATCGATTCACCACCACACAATCGTCCTCTCAATGGATCCAAGAAATGCACAGTTTTTTTAGTGGGATTCACAACCATCAAACACCAATGATTGCTAACAATGAAAATTCTTCTCAACATTCATAACAAAGTATATACAGCATGAATCCAGTATAGAATTTTCTAAATCAATATAAAGAACCATACTGTACATACCCTGAGTTATACGATATCAAAAAAAATGATCAAGTTTCCCTTGGTTATACCATTTTGCCAAACGAAAAGCTAATTTAGTCGAAGTTTCACATTTGTGTGCATTTATATAAGAAGGATATTCGAAGGCAACAATTTCTATCATCTTGCATTTCTTCAGCACTTCATGAAGGTAGCTATAAAAGCATATAAGAAAAGGATGATTAACACCAAATGCAACATTAAAAATTTGTGACCTTAGCATGTCTCAGCAATAACATGAGCAACACCAATGTTCATCTTTACTAATTAAAAGAAGCATCTGCTCACTATTTTCAATTATCAGATATATAAATATAAATAAGTTGTTCTAGACCTTCACATGCTGCAAGAAATATTAGAATAAATTCATCCCTCAAAGTAGAATAATAATTATTATAGACCTTCACATGCTGCACTATGCAAGAAATAGGCCTATTTGGACAAAATAGCTATTCTTTGGACAAATTTCATAAATGCACAAGCTCATATTCTCACTCTTCCTCTTCTCTTAAAAATTTTTCAGACTACTTTCTTCTCAAACCCTAAGTATTCAACAATGCCAGATTATAGTCACATTTCACTTCCTTTCTCATATGACTATAAAGGTCCGATGGAGCACCCATTACCTCCCAATTATTCTTCCTCTGAAACGAATATTGATTTCTACATTGAAATGCAAGAAAGACACCATGAAGATTTAAGAGAGAACGGATGTGAACAGAAAGTAATTCGCAAACATGAGAGGGAAGAAAGATGACGAGAACAAAGGCGTAGTCGACAACAAAGAAGTAATTCAAAACATCAACAAGACACAATCATCACATAAGAAAACAAACAGGAAGTTGACTCACCCATTATTATTTGTGATTGTGGATATGCAGCTGTTGATGATGTTATTATAAAATAATATTGGTCATCGTTATTTCAGATGCCACGCCTCCTTTAGCGAATATGGCTTTTGGCATTGGATTGACGATCTATTTTGTCAATGGGCCGTTGATTACGCAAACGAATTACAATATCAACTAACAACGTTGCAAAATCAATCTATTGGGTGGCAAATGAACTTAGTAGACTACACAATCAGCTCCATGGTTTAAATACTAAAAGGCAAAACTAAACTATTTAGTAGTTAACGCTTCAGTATTATCGGTACTGATATTTGCTTATGTATCCGTACTAGCGGTTATTGTGTATGTTAACGATGTATTTCATTGTATCGGTATTCCTAGTAATGCTACTCGTTTTTCTCAATATCAATACCGATATTTTCTTATGTATCGTTTACTCAAATTGCAACATGGAACTAAGTTATGAGCTTTAAAATTAGATCATATACTTAATATGACAATTACAGTTCATATTTTAAGTTCACATTTTAAATTAGACCGCACATTTATAACTAAAGGAAAATTCAATCAAACTTTAAAACGTGATAATATGAGCGTGCGCATTAATGAAATGTGCAAGCTCATTTATAAAATGTGCAAAATCATTTATGAAATGCGCTTTTATGAAATGATCAAAGAATAATTAACACATATCTTATATAAAAAACAAGGGCTTGAGCAGACGTCTGAAGAAGATTTGTGATTGCATGTAGGTCCTTAAAATAGCCACTTTTGTTCGAAAACCAAATATTTCCTTGTCCAACATGGTGTTGATGGTGGTCCCATTCTTTAGGGATGTGTTCGCCCATTCACAAAGCACCCTCAGTGTTGCAGGTAGTTTAGTACGCAGTATGTTGAGGTCTTCATCCTATGCTCATTGTGATCATTTTTTCTCCTCTTCTTCTTGACAACATCAGACCAAACAACCTCTAGCCACTGTGTTGAGGTCGTCATCCTATGGATCATCATAATAAATTTTCATCCTCTTTTTCTTGACAACATCAGACTTAACAACCTCCAAGTTATGTAAATAACAGTCAACTTGTGTAGACGATCAAATATCAAATTATAGATACTAAAAATACCTTCTTAGTTACTGCATTGGAGATCAAATTTCTCGGCCAAGCAATATATGTACTACCAAGAGCATCTTGCACTGACATAAATTCACCCTTGACGGGAATTGGTAGCAAGGCATAGGGAAAAACAACTTTGGTGATGGATACGCATGCATTTTCTTTTGCAAGCGGAATGCCATGGATCTTCTGGTCCACGGCGTCGACATCAATTTCAGCGATGGTTCCATATGCAATGACATTATCTACACACTCAACTGCGAGTGCAAACTCAGCATTGTTGTTTCCAAATACGAGTTCTTCCTTCTTGTACCAATAACATTATGTATTATAAAATGTTATCACAACTAATCAATTTAGCATCATCAATGAAATTAGGGTAGCAGGTGCTTACCAAATTTTTTTCACAAGCTTCCAAATCTTCAAACAAATTTCTTATTGGGGACTTAGCATTTTTCTTAATAACCGTTGTTCTGATTTAACATTTTGCTCAACAATCAATGACAACACTTTCTTTATCATTCCCTTCTTCACATCTTGCTTCTTTGCATGCTCACAATCATCAGCTGGCTTCTCCAAACCATCCTGGGAACAGCTGCCTTGTGTATATAGTTTTGTGAATAAGCCAATTCCGCTGCACCTCCAGTCTTTGATTCTATCTGCTTTAATTTTTCCACAAACCAAGCCTGTTGCTTACCTATTTCTTCCTTCGTCTCACTTTCCCGCTTAGATTTTCCCTCTTCTATGATCTTCCGAATGCTTTCTGGAAACATATTTAAATTTGCTGATGATCTTTCCTTTCAATGTTTTATTGGAAAATTGAAGTTAGCCTCAGGCTTGACAAAGACACCAACACTTTGTACCCTACCAGGAAACTCAGGGGTCCCCAAAACCATTGTCAGAACATCATTAGGTCCATCTACCTCAGAGGATCCAGGATAAACTTCTTTAGCTAATGCCTCCTGATAACAAAATCAAATATATTGGATTCATTTACTTTTGTTTCAAAAATGCAAAGTAAAAAATTGGTAAAAACCAATTAATTACACTTACAATTTTTTGGCAATGGCATGTGTTTCTAGGTCCTTGAAGTTTTCACTGTTGTCCTGATGTGCCTTTAACAACATAAAACCACGGGACAGTTCTTTCTCTGGGGACATTTGAAACTGCATACATACATAAATATAGAACATTTATCAGTCCATTCTAACAAAATTATACAAATTACATTTATCCATCCATTTATCTGATATCTCATAGTTATGAAAGCAACGCTAACCAGTTCTTACATCAGATTAGCGTATCATTTTCATGCCATCCGATGATGGTACACATTACCTTTCCGTTTTTCTATTTGAGCATTAATATTAAAGTTAAAAGAAGGTGTACCAAAAATTCTTTCGTAAACTGTTGAGCAACAAAAACATCCCAATCTCCCTTCTGAGTGAACCGATAATCTTATGGAGGGAACTCCATTATCTCGCGAGAGTCCAAATAGGATGCCACATACTTGCTGACTAGTCTTCTTTAGAACTCTCTCCATTTATTCCCCCCGATGTTATAGTAAATTTTTTGCATTCTATTGGCACCACAAATGCTTTCTACATGTATATAAACAAATTAACATAATAATATTTTTATAATTGCTAAGATAGTACAAGTAACAAGTAGATAGTTCATTTACTTGTACACAAGCAAATATATTGTCCTTCTCGTATGCAGGAACAAGTCTCTAGTCAATAATAGCTATTGAGATCATTGTTCATGCTTGCACCCCAATGTAGGACTACATCCATGTCGCAGACTTGCCAGTTGGTTCCCCTCTGCCACTGAATTCAACCTTCCATCTCTTTCCCCTAACAACTCGCTTGTTAATGCAGTTCATTGTCACCATTCCTCGCTTCAATAATTGCAATCCACCAGTTACATTTTTAGATTCATCCTCAACTAAATTCCGCTTTCCATGATTGTTACCACTTGAAACTGACTTGGATATTGTTGCCCCAATGTTCTTGGATGTTGCCACAACACTCTTCGATGTAGAACTACCAACCTTCCTCTTTATTATCTTATCAAGTTTTTTTGAGCTTTTAACTTTATGACGTGAAGGTCAGCATGAAGGCAAAGCTACATCTTTTTGAACTTTACGATGTGAAGGTGAACGAGAAGGTGAGCGTGAAGGCGAAGATGCATCTTTTTGGACTTTATGACGTGAAGGTAAGGGCGAAGGCGATGCTACATCTTTTTGAACTTTACGACGTGAAGGTAAGCGTGAAGGCGAAGCTACATCTTTTTGAACTTTATGACGTGAAGGTGAGCATGAAGGCAAAGTTACATCCTTTTGAATTTTACGACATGAAGGTGAACGAGAAGGCGAAGCTGCAGTTGTCTTTTTCCGAGCCATAACCTGAAAATAAAGAAGTTAACTAGACATAAGTAATCCACACAATATATTTTAAAGCAACAAACATATTTTTTTAAAGCAACAAAACATATATTTTAAAGCAACAAAACACACAAACTGTCAAGTAATCCATATAATTATTTAAATTCGATCAATCATATCAAAGAACACAAACTCAATGCAATTTGACAAAATAACCCCCCTAACATATCGAAGAACACAAATTCAAATCTCATAAACATTTATTTCCTCGCCTGCGGGTCACTTATAATTTATATATTCATCATTAATAATGTCATCAAAGGTCTCCATTGATGGCATTGTGGCATTAAATGGTTACTGCTCCATTTCAATATCTTCCAGTTCTTCATCAGCACCTTTGTAGTTTCTGTCAGGGTATCGTACAACCACTGACCCTTGAGGATCCAATGGGTCTTATATGTAAAATCTTTCTTGCATATGTGCACCCAAGACAAAAGAATTATTCAAATGTCATATCCTATTCAGATTTACCAAGTAAACCCCAATACATCTACTTTGATGCCCCTAACACTCTCAATCCAATTACATTTGAATATAGGTACACTGAAGTTGTAATAGTCCATCTCCCAAATCTGTGTAATCACACCGTAAAAGTCCATATCCTTTGTTGTGGGGTTTTTATCCTTAGCACTAGCTACTAGCATTACATCTATTTCTAGAAATACTCCACTGTTCTGAACTGGTCGAATGCCATCATGCTTCTTGGTATTGAAAAGCACTCCATTAACCATGTATGCATCAAAGGTAGGCACTTGATGGTTTGGACCTCTCGAAATCCACCTTAATTCTTCTAAAACTTTGTTTCTAAGAATGGCAAGTTCATTTGATACCTGCATGAACAGTGAATTAGCTTTCAATTCAAAAAAAAATACAAGTTGGAAGCACGACATTAAGCCACCAATAAATCAACAACTTACCCTTCTCTTTAACCACGTTGCAAATGTCTTATTCCATTTATCTTTTAGCCATTTCTCTGATTTGGTTGGTTTGTTAACATTTTCCAGCCTCGGTATCTTGAAGTGTTCACTGTTGTAATGACCCGGGATTTCGACCAACTAATTTTAAATATTTAGAATGGATTTAAATATTTAGTTGATAATATAAATCAATTTTTATAGGGAGTTATCGATTTAAAAATCAATTTCAATGTAATATTGAAAATATTAAATTATCAGAATAAGAAAATGGATTTAGTTGAATTCAAATTTTTATTTTGAATTGAAAACAGTTCAAATAATTAATATGAAATTTTAACGATAATAATATTTGAATATTATCGAGGAGAATAAATAGTTTGAAATTTAATTAATTGTTTTGAATTAAATTTATATCAGTTTAAATTTATATCTTCCACTGATGATCGGATTGGACCTCGTGATCTATCCCAGTGTGTCCGGAATGGTGGGTGAACCCTAGAAATGCCAATTGTTGGGTTCAGAAAGGAGTTCGCAGTCAAGGAGTATTTTATTTTAAAGGATACAGTTTTAATTAAATATAAATTAAAATAAAATACTAGTGTTGTATGGACCAAATCAAAGCAACCCGTGCCCTTCCATTCACCACACACCGAAACAAACCAAAAATGGTGGCTCCTTTATTACCACAAGTTAAAACAACGGTAGCTTCCTTATCATCACAAAATATAAACAGCTCGTGGCCTCTCTATTGACCATTTAAAATCAAAAGGTGGAAAAATGGAGCACGTCCCCCCCCCCCTTTTTCCTTTATAAAATGGCAAGCTTCAGAAATCAAATGGCTTCCTCCTTTTTACCTCAAAAAAATAAAAACCGCTTCCCCAAAAATCCTCCACAAAATCCACGATCGGAAATAGCCTTCTGCTTCTAAAAAAGGAAACCGCAAGCTCCCCTAAAGCTCGACGTGTTATGGAAAAGTCTCGAGTAACGAGATTAGACTTTGGATGCGCCGAGGAGTTCGAGGTGTTCAGTGGTGGGTTTCGTTCTGGTATGCGAATGGAGAAGGGCATCGAAATTTCTGGAGGGTGATGGTTTGCGTCGCGATGACGAGGTGCAGGGTCAACACCAGGGTCGAAGGCGTGATGTTGATAAAGATGATCGAGTGTACGGTGTTCGAAGAGGCGTTGTATTTTGGGTTATCGCGATTTGATAATTCTGGGGAGGCCGCTGCAAAGGTATGATACTGGAGCGGTGCTCGTTACTAGGCATTTGTGATTTGGGAAGCTCGTGTTAGTCTGGATAGAAAGATGGAAGAAGAGTAGTGCGGTGTTGGATCTGGGTTGCAAGGATGGGTTAACAGGCTAGGGGTTGACAGGGATTTAAGGTATGAATCTATTTCAAAATCAAAATTTATTTAGGTAAGGTAATTACATTTTCAATTAAGTGTTAATCACATTTTAATTCAAATAGGAAAAACTTCAGGAAATATATTTATAAGTCAAATGAGATGATGAAAGTATGAATTCATTTTTGAGATAAGAAGTTAACTTAAGTATTTTTATTTTTGTGAAATAATTGTTATGCATGGAAAATTGTTTATATATATATGGAAATTGATTTAAGTAAATTAGTTTATTTAATTGGAAATTGATTTCATATATAGAAATTAGTTAGTGAAGTGTAAAATATGTAGATTTTTCAGTTAAGGATTTAATTGGAATATTAGTTTACACATGAGTTATTAATTTAAATTAGTCAATGATCTAGAATTGGTTCATTTATTTGTTAGTCGTTATTTCTTTTAATAGAATTAATCGATAAATTAAAATACGTTATCGTAGGTGCAAGATAATCAACCCGAGAAAATTTGTAGCTGTGACGATTTGGAAATTAGTTGGATGTTCGGCAATAGGAAATTCGGTGAGTAAATCTCACCTTTTATTTAGAATTTATTTTTATATAGTTAAAAATAATTGTCTGTGCTTGTTTGAATATTGTTTGGTTGATTTAAATATATTAGTTATTTAGGACTATATATATATATATATATATATATATATATATATATTGGGTTGATGATTGGTTGGATTCCCGCAGTTTCATTAGCGGATGCCCGCAGTTTCATTAGCGGATGATTACCCTATACGCCCCACGCTATGATTAGTGGATGACCTTCATACCGCGATATCCTGCCTCGAAGCAGGATGGGTATTACTATGTTGACTAACATCTGTGGATGCAGGAAAACAGGTTGGAGGAATCCAACTGGATTCCTCAAAAATATATTATCTGTTTGTTGTTTGTTTGATTTCATATATATTCATATATGATGTGTAGAAAATCAAATGATTGAGAATTAGTTGATTTGATTATTTAAAATATCAATGGGGCTTGAATATTGATTTATAAAAATATCGAAAAGAGTATTTGAGATTTAAAAAGTGAATTCTATTTTTACAAATAGAATTCGAATTTTAAATAAACTATAGAAAATATTAACTTGTTTTGAAGGTATATAAAACAAGTGAACGAATTTATAAACTTTGTTTATAATAGAAAGGTGGGATTTGAATTGAATTTATAAACGTTGTTTATAAATAATGCAGAGGTATTCAAATGGACTTTAAACGATAGAATTTGAATATAGAATTCAAATGGACTTTAAACGATAGAATTTGAATATAGAATTCAAATGGACTTTAAACGATAGAATTTGAATATAGAATTCAAATGGACTTTAAACGATAGAATTTGAATATAGAAATTCAAAAGGACTTTAAACTATAGATTTGAATATAGAATTCAAATGGACTTTAAACGATAGAATTTGAATATAGAATTCAAATGGACTTTAAACGATAGAATTTGAATATAGAATTCAAATAGACTTTGACGATAGAATTTGAATATAGAATTCAAATAGACTTTGAATATAGAATTTGAATATAGAATTCAAATAGACTTTGAATATAGAATTTGAATATAGAATTCAAATAGACTTTGAATATAGAATTTGAATATAGAATTCAAATAGACTTTGAATATAGAATTTGAATATAGAAATTCAAATGGACTTTAAACTATATATTTGAATATAGAAATTCAAATGGACTTTAAACTATAGAATTTGAAAATAGGAAGAGAATTCAAATAGAATTGAATTGGAATTTGAATAGAGAAGTCGATAAGGAAACGAGAGTATGAGTATAATTAGAATGTGTTAATATGCAGTTAAAATATATTTGAATATGTCATGTTCAAATATGAAGGTGAAATAGACTGAGAAGTTAATTAACAGATTTAATTAACAAAATGAGTTAAAACGATTGGTATAGTTAAAATAGATTGGACAGGCATAAATATACAGGAGACAGGTATGGAATAAAGTATAGAAGTGAAATAAATAGAATGCCCGACAAAAAGGTACGTATTTAATTTCCATATGAGATTTTATGCGCCGTATCGGCTAGCCGCTTGGCATTTTCTTTTTCTTTTTGAGATAAGAAGGACCGGGAAAGCTATTTGAAATTTCCCGATGCTCCCGGTACAAAGGAGGTTATGGCGAATTTTTCCGGGAATTTAAGGAGATAGAATATTTTTAAGATAATTTGATAGTTAGAAATTAACATATCAAAATATATAGAAGTCGATTAGAAAACGAACTTAGAAATAGAATAGTAAAATAAAAAGGGAAATATAAGAATAAAATCTCGTAGGTATAGAAAGAGAAAATGTATATGTGTTTAAAGGTGAATAATCAGTTGTATGGTATTGATTATTCGAGTAAGTAGTCTTGTCTGTTTTGACGTTAAATGTTATTCAGTCAAGGTCTGAGACGAAATTATACCCCAACTTGGTTGATTTCATGATATACCGATAAGTAGCAAGATTCAGGCTCGAAGATCAATGTGGAATAAGAATTAGTTAAATAATGTATTTGGGTTGTCGTAACGATGTTTTATACAACATCTGTTTTAACCCAAATATGTGCAAAGCTTGGAAATAGAATAATGAATATTTCCTAGTATAGAAAATAAAGGAAGGCGATATATGGAAATGTTTTCCCAAGAACGTATAAGGCCAATATGGTTATTGAAAATATTTGGTTAACAAATATTGATAAAGAAATAGAAAAGAGATTTAATTAATGGAATATTAATTAAAGGCTCACTGATTGTTGGATGTTTGGATGAACACTTGTTTTATTCGATAGTTAAATCATCGACTATCGAAACACTTGTTTTTATTCCATAGTTAAATCACAGACTATCGGAGTTTTGACCATCGTTGTCAATATGGAGAGACCGGTTGGATTATTATCCGAAGAACCACTCCATATCGGCAGTAGCGTGCGAATCAGATTATATAAAGATAATCGAAGACGGAATAGAGTGCAAGGACTTTTTCTATTAATAGAAATAGTGCCTTCAGTTCATCCTGTTCCTGGGTGCCTTGTATGGATGAATGTCTGACAGAGTATTTCCAGAAAGGTCACGTACATTGATTTCTTCAACTGTACCAAGAGTGGAAGCGGAGGAGGAAACTTCTTTTAGCTAACACGTAATGTACTGTTGGGGACGTCAATTAGTGATTTTCGATGGATCTGACGATGTGACATTCGAAGTGAATCTGGTGTGATGATAAAGCGTAGCTTCTAGCCTCATCATTCGGTAAATGACAGAAATCGGGCAAGCAGCATGGCTATGTAGGTCGCACCTATTAGGGTGTATAATCACCTGATCTAGAGTTTCATTTACTTCTAAAAATCTATTGTCGATGCTGTCCCATTCGGGGAAACGGTTGCTGATCCCAATCGTTGGTGATATACATTCGATACACTCAAGCGAAATGAGTGGTCGGTCATGTGTGGCTGAGTTGCAAGATGTTCTTGTTGAACTCGGTGTATTCTCCTCTAGAGATATACCAGCGGAAGGTGATTCCATACCTTGTCATAGTTGGAAATCCATTACTCAATACGTGCTTGCGGTTTTGATTGTATATATATGTGGAACGTGAGATGCAAACGTTCCACTAGATTGTTATTTACTTGATTTAGACATTATTATAATATCAAAAGAGTTTTGATATAAAGATAAATCAAGTGTTTGGATTTTCATAAGGGAAAAACCCGTTCCGTGTTATACGGCGTGGTCTTATGAGATATCATTTAGTTTTTCTGAAACTGTTTTAAACTGTTTACTCATACCAGTCCCATGACTGACCCGGAGTTTACTTTGTTGTTTTCCCTAAACTCTTGGGTGCCTAAATTTGTACGGGCAGTCAAGTAGTCGGGAATTTACAGATATACTGGAAGAGCTTGGAGCAGGAGGCTTCAGGATCATATAGCTATAGTTATTTCTGCTGTGTTGTAAGTGATGTACTTTGATATTGATGTATATTCAAGTACAGATGTATATTCAAGTACAGATGTATATTTCAAGTTATGTTATGAAATATATTTATTCGTTCCGCTGTGAGATTCGTGTTACTCTGATGTTGTGTTCTTCTTCTTCTTCTATTCTAATTTTCTATCTTATCTTTCCTTACCCTCTAACTTCTTTCTATTAATGGTTCGAATTTCTGTGTTATTTGGGGTTGGACTTGTGTTTTTGGTCAGCTCAAATTCTACCGGATTTTCGGGTCGTTACAACTGTATTCAAATAAATTCAAACAAGTTAGCCATGTAAAAAAATGTAATATAATCCACATATTCAATAAACAATATATAATTAAGTAACATAAGACTTACGCAAAGTAGGGCCTTGCATCCTTTATATTATGCAATACACAGAGATGTACTTGGTCAAATTCTTTTCCATGAACTGTTAAGTATAACATTCCTGATTTTATTTTATTTTCATGAAGGAGATCCGATCTACAACTTTGTGGAATTCCAGCAAGACTAGGATTGTCAAGCAAGCGTTCAACACAAAATTCAATAGCCTCTTCAACTGTGTAGCATTTTGCTATGCACCCCTCCGGATGACTACGAATTTTCACCCATCCTTTTAATAACTTCATATATCGTTCAAAGGGGTACATCCATTGGGGAAAAAACGGGGCTACGTAGCTCTACTTCTCTGACAAGATGAACAGTCAAATGAATCGTAATGTCAAAAAATGAAGGAGGGAAGTATTTCTTAAGCAAGCAAATTGTAACTACTAGGTTAGGTTGCAATTTTTTACAACTTTGATGGATGAAACACTTTGGCACATATTGTCTTAAAGAATAGGCAAAAGCGTATGATTGCATACCTTACCGGCTTCTCTAGAAAAAAACGCAATGCAACAAGGAGAAGAAATTGCAATACTGTGTGACAGTCATGCAACTTAAGACCAGTAAGTCTTAAATCATGCATAGAGACAAGATTCCTAATGTTAAAAGAAAAATTTAATGGCACGGTCATGTTAAAGAAAGAGTTGCAAACAAATTTCTTTTCTTTTACAAGAAGGTTCCAACTAGCCGTAGGAAACTTCAAACTTTTGGCACCATCATTAGCTACTAAAATCCTTCCTAATGCCCATGGCACACATGTCTAATCGAGCAAAAGCCCCATGTTTTGTCTTCTTTGGAACATTCAATAAGGTACCAAGAATGGCCTCAGCACAGTTCTTCTCTACATGCATCACAACAAGCATATGTCGAACCGGAATATGTGACCAATACTCCAGCTAGAAAAAACAGACTTCTTCCAAAGGGGTTTGAAACGGTCTTCACAAACCATCACTGAAGAGGGATCTACGTTTTTTCAAACACATAGTTCAGACCATCCACTTTTGCTAACATTTATTTACCCGTTAACTAAACATGAGCCATGTCCTTCTCTATGGTGTTGTCAAAAGATTTTTTCTGCTTCCAATAAAGGTAATCTCGTAGTAACAACCTCCGATGCCTCATGATAGACAATTTCCTACCATGCTTCATGTATGTTGATTTTGTCTTATCGATGCATATTCGAGAAGCATTGTAACCCTTTACAACACTACAAAACAAGTTCCCATAAGCGGGAAAGTCATTAACAGTCAAAAGAAGTGGCGCCCTCATCATGAAGTATTCACCTTTTAGTGCATCTTGTACTCCATCAACACCATCCCACAATAACTTAAGATCATCTACTAGGGGTTGAAGATAAATGTCGATATCATTACCCAGCTGTTTTGGTCCAGAAATTAATAATGTCAACATCATAAACTTTCTCTTCATTCACAACCATGAAGGAAGAATATACGTGACAATCAAAACAAGACAACAAGAATTCTTGCTACTTTGCTTGCCGAAGGGATTAAATGCATCAAATGATAGTGCTAGTCTGAGATTCCTCGGTTCACTGTCAAATTCCGGCCATTTTTTGTTTATTAAATTCCAAGTTGGGGAATCAATTGGATGTCATAGCATTCCATCTTTCTTCCTACTATGGTCATGCCATGTAAGATTTTTTGATGTATTTGCCGACTAATACATTGTTTCAACCTTTTTATTATCGGAAAATATCACAAAACCTTAGCAAGAACACCTGTTAATTCATTTTTATCCTTCCCCATTTTCCAGTATGAAAAGTGATACATGTGGCATCGAACTTTAGTTGCATGTTGCCCTCTATACAACATGCAGTCATTAGGACAAGCATGAATTTTTTCGAATTTCATTCCTAATGCATAGAGACTTTTTTTAGCTTCATATAAGGAGTGTTGAACGAAATTATCTTTTAGTAGCAAACCCCAAATCAAAATAACAACATATCTGTAAAACAACTATCAGTCATGTTATGCCTTGCTTTCAAATTGAAAATCTGAATCCAAGCATTCAACTTAGTTGTCTTCGTACAACCAGGGTACAGTGGTTATCACCATCCTCTGCATACTTTAAAAACTCATCCGAGTCATTTGACATATGTTCATCCTCGCATTCTTCACCATCTACCTCGTCCTCCCATACATCACCATGACATTCCCCATCTTCACCTTCATATTCTTCTCCACTATTATGCTCAAACCCAAGTATATTTGGTTCTCCGTGACACTTCCAATGTTGATAACCCTCATCAATGCCATTCAAATAAATATGGTCCCTAATAATTGAAATGGAGAATCCACATGTGTTGCAACATTTCAAACAAGGACACATGATATTATTTTTATCCATGGAAATAGTTGATGCAAACTCAAAGAATGATGTTAATTCCTTTTCAAATTTATGTGAACGTCTATCCGCCTTCATCCATAACAAATAAAACAAAATGAACTAAGTCTATTGTTACCTTGTAACTGAGATTATCCACCTACAACTAAACAAAATGAACAAGTTTATCATTTTTTCAGATAAATTGAAAAGCATAATGATAAATACATACAATAAGTAGAAACTAATCAAACCATTATATTCCAGTACAACCCATTTTTATTCAATACTAACTGACAATAGACAATAGAGTTAAAACCACTGAATAAAAACCAAAATCAATGAGTAGCCTAACCAAGAAGAAGAAAAACAATAACATAGTACAATTGCAGTAAGCACAGTAGCCAAATTTCCCAATAGTAGAACAACCAATAACAACTGACAACAATCACCAAATTCTCATCATAATTCCATAAACAAAACATAAGATAAATGGGGTTTACCTTATATCACATAGATTAGGGTTTCAATGCTGAACTGTCGAGATTAGGGTTCGATTAGGTTTCGAGATAGAGAGATTATCGAGAGAGAGAGAGAGAGAGAGAAAGTGAAAAATAATAAGAATAAAAGAGGGAAAATAAAACGGTGAGTGGGAAAGTAACGTATAATATGGATTTGAACGCTTAATATTTTCACAAACCCAACAAACAATGAAAACAATAAAACATAGTTGTGGAAACGGACCAAAAAGTAATTTTTTTACTACTTCTCAAAACATTATATAAATATGGTCTAAATACAAAATTAAAATATAAAAAGGAAAATTCAAACTATTGACCTTTTTTTGGAGGGAGAGCAAATTTCTATGGTGCAAAATCCGAATTTTTTATAACTCTAATCAAACAATGCAAAAGTATGGTCTGAAATCATATCTAAAATATGAGAGGAAAAAAAAACGTTGAGCAACATTTTGGAGGGTAAAGCATTTGTGTGAAGCCAAATCTAATTTTTTTTATAACTGCAATCAAACAACATATAAACTGTTGTTTGAATGTCATGCATGAAATCTTCATAACATTATGATTTCATGGGCTTTGCTAGACAACATATGATTTCTCCTTATGTTGTGCAAAAAAAGGGGAAAACAAAGAGTCTATCTTATGTTATTTGATCGTCGTTGTCTAATTCAAATTGTGGCGTAGTGAATTCCTTTCCTGGTTCAGATGCTTCCTTCTCAATGCTAGGCTTTTCCTGATATCCTACAAGGATTATATGGGTGCTCCTCGAGAGCTGGCTAATTTTTCTAATGAGCCGGCTTGGAAGTTTCCCCTTTTGGGATTTGATGTATGGAAAAATCCTCGAACTAAGAAAGCATATTTAGTATTCCTTTCACATATAGGGCCAATCGAGCATCTTTAGTTTGGTAGGTTTGCTTGATTTGATTTACCATTAATTGTGAGTCACTAAAGATCTTAATCTGGGGTATCTTTAACTATAGTGCCATATTTAACCCTGCCATCATCGACTCATACTCTGCAACATTGTTTGACGTTGCAAAACCCAACTTCGTTGCATAATATAAGCGATTTCCATTAGTAGTAATTATTATGTATCCTGCCTCTGCTCTTTCTTTGTTGGAAGCTCCATCTACGAACAACTTTCACTTATCCTTTAGATCGATTTCCTTTGTTGATTGTTCTATAATGAAACTCGTGCATTCATTTACAAAATCTGCGAGAGCCTGCCTCTTGATTGATGCCCAAGGTTGGAACTCGATTTCGTATTGGCTAATCTCAATTCCCCATTTTACAAAACCTTCCTGAGGTTTATGACTTACTGAAAACTTTCTAAGAAAGTTGGTTAAAATCTTGATAGGATGTGCTTGGAAGTAACCCCTGAGTTTTTATGCTATAAGTATTAGGCAATAAGCTAACTATTCCACTATGGGATATCGTATTTTCGCATCTTTTAATCTTCCACTAACATAATAAATCAGGTATTGAGTTAAATCATTTTCCCTTATGAGGACCAAGCTCACTCATATTCTAAGATAGCTACATAAAGGTATAGATCTTCCCCTTTCTCAGGACTAGATAAAATAGAGGGCTTCCCCATATAATCATTTAATTCTTGAAAATATTTTCTGCATTCTTAATTCCATTCAAAGTTATTCTTTTTCTTTATGACATCAAATAAATGGATACACTTGTCAGTGGCTTTGGAAATGAATTGACATAGGGAAGCTACATTTCCATTTAAGCTCATGACCTCTTTGCTTGTTTTGGGTTCCTCCATATCCGTTATGACTTGGATTTTATTAGGGATGGCTTCAATACCATGTTCACTGACCACATACCCTGGGAATTTTTCGGACTGAACTCCAAAAGAACACTTTTGAGGGTTTAACTTCATTGATAATCTCTTAAGATATTGAACATTTCCTCTAAGTCTTCCAGATGGCTTTATGCTCTGGTAGATTTCACTAGCATATCATCCATATATACCTTCATGTTTCCCCCTATTTGATCCTGAAACATTCTGTCAACTAACCTCTAATACGTTGCTCCATCGTTTTTTAATCCAAAGGGCATTACTTTATAACGAAACGTTCCCAAGTCGGTATTGAAGCTCGTATGCTCTTCGTCGGGTTTGTACATAGGGATTTGGTTGTATCTTGAATAGGCATCCATAAGGGATACCAACCTATGTCAGCTAGTCGCATCAACCAACTGATCAATTAGGGGAAGGGGACAACAATCCTTCGACCAAGCCTTGTTTAGGTTCATGTAATCAACACAAGTTCTTCACTTCATGCTAAACTTTTTCACTAATACCGGGTTGATTAATCACTTGGGATAAACGACTTCCCGGATAAATCCACTCGTTGATAATTTCTTAGCTTCCTCTTTCAAGGCTGCTGACCAGTCTCTGTTGTACTGTCTTTTCTTTTGCCAAATTGGGATCATGGAGGGGTTGATATTCAGAGCATGGCTCATGTCAGAGGGGTTAATCCTTACCATGTCTGCATGAATCCAAGTGAATACATCCTTACTGAGCTGCATGAACTAAACCAAATCACTTCTCAAGGGTTCTTCCAACCTTTTCCTTACTTTGATAGTCTTTTCTTTATCATCTGGATCAACGCTTATTTTTTCCAAGTATTCAATTGGTTTTCTCCTTTCGGTATCCCCAAAAGAGTCCAATTTTGTTATAATTTCTTCCTCCTTTATTAAATTTATTTCATTAATCCTCTCTCTCTTTCTTCTTGAAGAGGTATACCTACCATTCATACATTTGTTAGTTTTGTTTATTCTTATTTTAGCTTCAAATGATGGATGTAAGAACCCATCATCCAAAGGTTAAAAAATAGTAGAAGTAACAAAGTAAGTAGAATACTCCCTTTTGTATTGGTCCACAGTTGCAAAATACAACTCACGAGAACTGAACTATTCCCCTTTGATGGTACCCCATCCTTACTTTGTTAAGAAATTCATCATAAGATATTTGGACAAGACAAAATCATCCATTTCCTCCAGAGCGGATCGACCAAAGAAAGCATTATAGTAGGAACGTTGGTCGATGAAAATAAAGAGTGTCTCAAAGGTCCCGTGGAGAGGAGATAGTCCCACTTGAAATAGAAGCTTGATCTTCCCTAATGGAGTTGATCCTTTGTTATTAAATCCAAAGATAGTCTTGTTGCTTGGTTCCATCTTTTCTTTGGAGGATCCCATTTGGTTAAAAGCATGTTTAAAGATCACATTGACCGCACTCCTGGTATCAACAAGATTTTTGGTAACTACGGAAATCCCAATCTAAGTTGTTATCATGAGAGGATCATTGTGTAGGTGACAAGTCCCCTTCTTCATCTCATTTGGAGAAAACACTAGATTGTGCATCTTAATGTTGTGGCGGGCATTTTTCAATGATGACTCTTCTTGAATAGAGAATATTCCCTTGCGACCTCCCTCAGATATCAATTCTGGTTTGCTAGGCAATTTCCAACTAGATATGGCTCACCATGGATCACACTAATTCGTTTTATTGGAGGGCCCAGATCTGGGTGACCCTCTTCAGCTATAGCTTCCACTACATTAGCTAAAACCTATTGATGCCCATTAGCATGTCGGGTCACGACGAAGTTTTTGAATGATTCCTTCCAATACCATGCTTTCGTTAGTCTTATGTCCATTCGTCTTGTGATATTCGCAGTACTTTCCTCCACTATATGGCTCAGTGAAATTCTTGGCTTTAAATGAGACAGGGTAGTTATTGGCCCTTTCTTTGTCCATAACGTATATAAAGGAGATGGGTTTTCTTAGGGCTACCGAGTTGGGATTGGAGTCTTCCCATCTTGGCCTTTTCTGATTTCCATCCAGACCAAACCTTCCACCTTAAGGCTTTTGACCAAAGCCTGGCTTTCTGCCCTCCCTTCGAGACCCGAACTTCTTCTTTGTGTAGTATAATTCGTCCATTCTGATGAGTTTGTCAGCTTGAAAGCGTAAGTCTTGTAGGTCTTTACACCCATGAGTATATAGTTCTTTCCAGAAACGGGTATTCTCGGTTAACCCCGAGTGGGCAAGGATAAGTTTGTCGCTATCATTCATATCCTTTACCTTCAAAGCTTCTACATTAAATCTTTTCAAGTAATCTCTCAGAGACACCCCTTGTCGTTGCTTAATGTTGGCGATAACCATGTAATCCATCGTCAGATCTTAACAGATGCAGAACTGTGCAGAAAATTCATAAGAAAATTGTTTCCACTAGTAAATGGTATTCTTCCTATATTGACGATACTACTTGGCTGCTGCCTCTTGGAGGGTTAATGGGAAAAGACAACATCGGGAAGCCCCCGAAGCGTTTTAGAGATCCATTTGGTTGTCGAAAGCCATTAGGTGGGCTTCAGGGTCAGTGGTTTCGAGATATTTTATGGTTAGGACCTTCACACGAGATGGTATCATAATGTTCATAATCTCATCAGTGAAAGGGGCCACCCTTTCATCGTCATTGCCCCTTTCGTCTTAGGTACTCTTTCCATTGATCCCCAATAGATCCTTAACAGTTTTCCTTGTTATGTCCTTAAGGTAAGCTTCTGTGTTATCATAGTCCGCCCTCTTAGGATCGAACCCTTTACAAGTAGAGCTCCCAGACTACTCCTAACTGCATTGATTTCCTTGATGGTCTATTCCTGTCAAATAAGACTTTTTCTTCTTAGAGGAAGTTGCTTTGACCTTCTCCTTTCCTTCGGAATGCTGGATAGGAGTCTTTATTTTTGGAGATTCATCTTCTTTCCTTGACATGGCTTAGAGATCTTTGAGGACCTTTGTGCTTTAGCGGCATCCTATTTAGTTTGCATTACCTAGATTCGTTTCGCTAGAACCATTAGCTTGGCGGCATTTTCTTCCGCGGCATTTGGATTTGATGGTTGCACCAGATTAGAAGATGCTCCTATTTCAGTGTTGTTCATATTGAGTGTTGGACTCACATTCTCTTCAAGAGTGGTGTTAGGAGTTGGTTCTTTATTTAGCGCCTCCAACCATTTTGACTTCATCTTTTCCTGCCATGAAGAAATAGGTTCATCAAATTATTCTATAATAGAATAATTTGATCGGAAGTTCAGGCCCTCCTTCTAGCGCCAAAAATGTTAACGACAAAAATCGTCAACATCTAATTTAGGCTTGATAACGCATATATATTGAAATTTAATGGGTAATTAATCTAGAGGATGTTGAAATGCAATTTAGTCTCAGCAAGCCTAACTTGCTCCGCTGTTACGTAGGCATCAAGACCTCAAATCCGAAGATTAGTTACTCTTCTTTCAAAGAGGTAAGTATCATGCTTACGAGACTCTAAGGACAATGATTACCTTGGGATTAAGGCATTATGGGTTACAGAAGGTTAAGTTCCTTACTGCAACAACCATCCCTAGATTCAGAATAGAATACTATACACTTTGTTGAGAGGAAACATGTTAATGCTTCACAACAATAAGGTTATCAACATGTTATAACACTTAACGGCTTAGGTGATACTTCCATATCAAACCAGCCTAGAAAAGGCCTTTCTTGTGTTAGTTATCAAGTCACGAGCTTACAACAGGTTCCCTTCATATTTTTATGTTTCATTGGGCTAATTATGAAAGAGTCAAGTCACATATAATAGATCCAGAGGAGAGATTCATTGGTTTCACCCAAAATCTTTCCCCTTCCGAAATAGTTGTAATTAACTCTTTCATGAAGATTTAACATTAACTCTTTGTTTAATCAAGAAGAACAGAATATGATTATCGAATCGGGAAATATTTAAGTCCCGAACTTCTACTTTTATTTATTTTAAGTATATTACAAGAATTGAAGAAATCCTAATTCGATTGAGAAATTAGGGTTTGCTCTCAAAGAAAAGAGTACAAGGTTGTAGAATGAGAATTCATCCCCTATAATGTGACCCTTGGGGTCTTATTTATAGACAATTTAGGCCCCCTTTTGTTATCAACTCAACAGAATCCCCTTTCGGCTGTGGTAACAGAGTGTCGGCCGCCTTTTCCCCCTCTTTTGAGCATTGTTATCGGGTCCAATCCTACTTTCGAAGCGCCGGTCTCGGCTGCATGCTTCGGTTTCAGTTGTTAGTCTTTATGGTATTGCTCTTATGCTTTCAATTCTTATATCTTCAGTACTGTCATTTCCTTTGGTATCGACACTAAGCAAGTTAGTGTGGATAGCCCTTCTAATTATGAGCTTCAGTTTACTTTCCATGTCCTTTATTATTGGCTTTCAGATATCATGTGCCTTAATTTTGGCATCATTTCTCCTTCGAGCTTTTCTTGTTTTGGAAATGAATACCTGGTGTTGAATTGTCTTCGAAAGTGAATTCTCTACTTTTTCTTCATGATGCTTTCAGTATTGCTGTCAAGATGATGTTGGTAGTGGTAGAACTCTCGCTGAAGCTTCTGCCTTCGTCTAATCTTGATATTGTGCTTTCGGTGCTTGACTTCATCTTTTCACTAGTGTCGAAAATAAGTCCTTCCGGTAGTCGATAGAGCCTTACTCATTCTCAAGCTAGTGGTTTTGGTTCTTCTTAAGTGGCACTATGTTTCGGTACCGAAATAAGTCTTCTGGTTATTCCACCTCGCTTTCTGATATCAGCTTCCACCTTTCGGGTACTGCCTCTCACTTTCAGGTAACAGCTTTAACCTTTTGGGTATTGCCTCTCATTTTCGGATATTAGCTTCCACCTTTTGGGTACTGCCTCTCACTTTCGGGTATCAACTTCCACCTATTGGATATGGGTTTTTACATAATACCCCTTCGATTTGGCTTGCTAAAGGTGTTAAAATCTTGTAATCACCCACATTGGTAGAGGTATTATAATTAATTAATTTAATTATATAAATGGTGGTATAGTGAATTAAATGGTCGTGGAATTAAATAATAGTGAATATTTAATTAAAATAATAAATAAATAATATATTTAATTCTGAAATAATCAGAATTGGCGGAAATGGCGATATGGTGTGAACTGGGAAATTCAAAATATATAATTCAGTTTAGAATTTGAATTAGAATAACGAATATATTTAAATAACGGCAGTTTGAACGTATAATTATATTATAATTGAAATCGAGCTCGAAATGGCGCTGCAGTTCATTATTTGGCGATTTGAACTTCAACTAAATGTACAGGGTTCGTTTTAAGCCGGATTTCTGTGAAACAAGAAACGTGTGGAGCTGGTGGAGTATATCTTTCCAGTGGAAGAGAAAAATCAGGATTTCGTCGTGTAGATTTTGTGATATGTCCAAATCAAATTTTAGAAAAGTCGCTGTGGAATTCCTTAATAATTTATAAAGAAATTATTTATATTTTAAAAAGGAATTTCAATATAAATAGAATATCGGGTTGATCCAGATTGAAATATCGAGTTAGAAATCAATATAGGATTTTTCATAGCTGTATGGTATTCCACTGTGAATATATACGATAATATAAATTTATTTATATTAAATTTAATTATATTTAAATATATTTATAAATTTAAATAGGCTATTTAGAGCTTTAAAAATAGCCACTTTTGCAAACGAAGTCGGAATTCGACGAAACTAATTTTGTTGGATCCGCAATGTCAAATTATTATTAGATGTCAAGTTTCATGATTTTTAGAGTCAGTATGTGGCCATACGGATTTTTAGAGTGTAAAACAGTCAGTATTTTGACGGTTAAAAATACGATGTGTGAGCATACGGAGTCGGAATTCGACGAAACCAGTTTCGTTGGGACCGTAATGTCGAACTGTAGCTGTTTGTCCAGTTTGGTGATTTTTAGGTATCATATGTGATCACATGGATTTTTAGAAAGTAAAAAAAAAATGTATGTGAACATAACGAAGGCCACATCCTTCTCCTTCTCAGCCACAAACATCACCTACCACAATCACAACTATAAAACCAAGTCCAGGCCGCCACTCAGAAAGGTTAAAACGTGAGGAAGAAAAATCTAAAGAAAATCAAATGTAAATCTACAAATTCTAATCTATATATATTTGAGTTCGTACTGAGAATCTCTTCAATGTTATACATGTTCTGGAGGGTGCGATCCAGTTGTTTGGGGATTGAAATATATGGCGTCAGTCTAGGGTTCGGTTTCATTTGAAACTAGGGACGCATTTGTGTATTTCGAGTTTATATTCGGGTTTATAATGTCGAATGGAGTGGGGTGGCAAAGACTGGTGGAGTTCGAAGGATATTTGTGATGATGGTTGTTGGAAGAGTGAGTTCCTGTTGTTCGACGGAAAATGAACAGTGAGCTCGAATGGATCAAACAGGGTATGAGTGTGCCAAGAAATCGAAGAGAAGTTCATTGGTGTTATTTGTTTGGGTTTCGGTTGAAAGATGAAGGTGCGGTCGAAGCTTGATGTGGCGGAAATGGTGGAGCGACAGTCCTGAAGCTCACGGTGGAAGATGGATTGAGGGTGGGCTTTGGATTGGTGATGGGCCGGAAGAAAGGTTAAGGCCCATTTGAATATATATCCATGTTTAATTTTAATTTAAAATTAGTTCAAACTTAAAATCGTAATATCTTGAGCATACAGTATCAGATTGACGAACCGTAAGTTGTGTTGGGATCGTATGGACAGACACTACACAATGGGACTGACCGTGAGTCAATTGGAGTCCGTTACAATTTATAGCAAAATAAATTGTCCGTCTGAATCAAGCGACAATTATCGTTATCTAACGATGATAGTCCAATGTGAGTAAAACTCACCAACTCTGAACAGTTCTATTTTTACAACGTATTCTTAGAACTGTTAAATATTGTCTGTTTGACTGTGTGTTGACTGTTTGATTGAACTGCTAGTCAGTTAGTAGAAATTATATATATATATATATATATATGTATGTATGTATATATATAAACCGTTAAATATTTATATGTCGATTCTGTTTATCAGAATATTTCACAGTGAAGCGAAAAAGATGTTAATTATATTGTTTAACATCTGTGATGCAGGGAAACAGGTTAGAGGAATCCAACTGGATTCCTCAACATTTATTTTACAATGATATATATTGTGATATATAATGTGATATATAATCTGACGTTGATTATATGTGTTTGGATGATATTTATCGTTGTTATATGGCGTGTTAAATACCATAAGAAATACCAGAATGTAGAAAATGGATTTTCAAAGTATATTTTGAAAATAATTTATTTATGTAAAATCAATGGATTTTATATTATAAAAGAAAAAGGATTTTTGAATAAAAGAAATATATTTGTAAATCAAATATAAGGGAATTATATTTTTAAATCAAATATAAAAGAAATATATTGGAAAATCAAAAATAAGGGAAAGAATTTGTTGAACAAATATAGAGGGAAATATTTGTAAAACAAATATAAAGGAAAATATTTGTCAAACAAATAGAAAGAGAAACACTTGTAAACCATTTACAAATAAAATAGAATTATAAAGGAGAATATTTAGAAAACAAATAGAATTATAAAAAGGGAATAGTGTTAATCAAATAAAGTTATTCGATTAGAGTATATCAAGAAGTAGTTAATCGAATATAGTTTATATTCGAAGTAGTCAATCGAATATAGTTATTCGAAATAAAGTTAAAACAGAATAGAGTTATTCAATTAGAGTTATTCAAATAGAGTTAAACACAAAGGAGTTATCGAATTAGTTATTCAAATAGAGTTAAACACAAAGGAGTTATCGAATTAGTTATTCGAAAAGGAGCTATCTATTATAGTTTAATCGAAAGGAGTTATCGAATTTGTTATTCGAAAGGAGTTATCGATTATAGCTTAATCGAAAGGAGTTATCGAATTAGATATTCGAAAGGAGTTAAGGAGTTAAGTAAGGAGTTAAGTAAGGAGTTAAGTAAAAAGAGAGTTAATCGATAGAGTTAATCGAACTAGAGTTATTCAATTGAGTTAATCGAACATTAGTTATTCGAATAGAGTTAAAGGAGTTATTGACTAGAGTTATATCGAATAGAGTTAATCCAATAGCGTTAGTCCAATAGAGTAAATTGAATAGAGTTATCGAATATACCTTATTCGAAGGAAAGAATTATCGAATAAAGATAATTCGAAGGAGAGTTACGTAAGGAAGTTTGTTAAAGAATTAAAAGGTGAACTTTGTCTATTTCAAGGTTAGAAACGTTGTTCAGTTAAGGTCTGAGAGGTAGTATTACCCCAACTTGATTGACTTCATTTTTAACTAAGGAATGGTTAAGGTTCGATAGTAATGGTGGGTTAAAGGAATTTAGTTAATAAGCGTAATGGTTTGAGTTGGCATCGCGATGGTTTGTTTAAACATCTATCTAAGTCCAATGAAGGAGTTTTGGAAATGTTTTCCAAATAAGAACCAGAAATGTTTTTCTGATATAGAAAACAAGAAATGGAAATGTTTTCCAATGGTAATAACATATATTTTCTAAATTTAGAAAATAAGAAATGTTGAATATAGGGAAACATGAGATAAGTAAATTAATGAAATAAAGAGATAAATGTTGAATGATGATTGATCGATATAATTCCTCCTGGAAATAATATCGTTGTTTGCACACCTGTTTTTCTTCGATAGTTAAATCATACACTATCGAAGTTTTGACCATTTTAACGTTGTTAATATGGAGAGACCGGTTGGATTATTATCCAAAGAACCACTCTGTATTGGCATAAGCGTTGTGAATCATATATATCATTTGAAATTGAAGACGGAGTTATGCAAGGGCCATCCTGTTTACAGAATAGTGCCTTCGGTTCATCCTGTTCCTGGATGACTTGTATGGGCGGACGTCTGACAGAGTATTTCCAGACGATCACGTATATTGATTTCTCCAACAGTACCAAAAGTGGAAGCGGAGAAGGAAACTTCTTTTAGCTAACACATAATGTATGGTTGAGGACGTCAATCGGTGATTTGATAGATTTGACGATGTGGCATTCAAAGTAAATCTGGTGTGATGAAAAAGCGTAGCTTCTGGCCTCACACCCGTTAAATGACAGAAATCGGGCAGGCAACATGGCTAAGTCGGTCGCACCGAAGTAGGGTGTATAATCACCTGATCTAGAGTTTCATTTACTTCTAAAAATCTATTGTTGATGTTGTCCCATTCGGAAAACGGTTGCTGATCCCAACCGTTGGTGATATACATTCGATACACTCAAGCGAAATGAGTGGTCGGTCGTGTGTGGCCAGGTTGCAAGATGTTCTTGTTGAACCCAGTGTATTCCTCTCTAGAGGTACACTAGCGAAAGGTGGTTCCATACCTTGTCATAGTTGGAAATCCATTACCCAATACGTGCTTGCGGTTTTGATTGTATACTATATATGTAGAACGTGAGATGAAAGCGTTTCTGCTAGATGATTATTATATTGTGGTTGATAGACATTATTATAATATCAAAAGGTTTTTGATATAAAGATAATTTGGATTCTCATAAGGGAAAAACCCATTCCGTTATACGGCATGGTCTTATGAGATATCGTTTACTTGTTCAAAATGTTTTAAACTGTTTTACTCATACCAGTCCCATGACTGACCCGAAGTTTATTTTGTTTTGTTTTCCCTAAACAATTAGGTGCCCAATTTTGCATGGGCAGTCAAGTAGTCTGGATTTACAGATATACTGGAAGAGCTTGGAGCAGGAAGCTTCAGGATCATATAGCTATAGTTTATTTCCGCTGTGTTGTAAGTGTTGTACCTTAATAATGATGTATATTCAAGTACAAATATTATATTTCAAAGTTATGTTATATAATATATTTATTCGTTCCGCTGTGAGATTCGTGTTACTGATGTTGTGTTCTTCTTCTTCTTTTATTCTAAGTTTCTATCTTATCTATTCTCACCCTATAATTTCTTTTATTAATGACCGGTATTTTTTGATGTTTGGTTAGTCGTCATCGTGTTTATGTCGATAACCAAAGTCGTCAAAATCCCGGGTCATTACAGTTGGTATCAGAGCTTAAGTTAAGTGAATTACCTTGGCTTTGTGGCGTGACTCGGTAGAGATAGGGTTAGTAATACCCTAGATTGAGTTGAGTGTATATATACGAGTGTGTATTTGTTATTGATATAAAAATTGTTTTATATTGTGGAGATTTATTGGTTGAGTAGTTTATGAGTTCTGGTCGATCAGTTTGATCCATTGTATCGGTAGGGATTTTGTAAACACTCGAATACGATGAACCGTCATGGTATGTTTTAAAAAGAGGGTAAAGGAAATAATTTTGCCCCAAATTATACTTTGATATAAAGGATTTATATTGGAATGAATATAGTATATTGGATATATTGGTTGTTTATAATCGAGTAAGATTATAAATTAAATGGTTATGTAAATAACCAATCAGGATTCATATAAATGAAATACATGAAATCAGATGAGTTGAATCTGAAATTTTAAATCAGAATTGAAATTAAAATTCTGGAAAATTGGATAAGTGTTTGTAAATGGATTTGGATTAAAAAGAATAAGGAAAATTTAAGATCCTGGGAGATTTTAAATTGTTTTACAAGCAGTGTGAATTACATTTTGAAATGAATTTCAAAGTGGAAATGTTTAGAAATGGTTTTATAGTATTGAACTCACTTCGATTGCTGCAAAATAGATTCTGATAATGACAGCTGCATCATCAGTATTCATTTTTGAGTTGTAAGTGACGAATTACTACCGGAGATACTGTTTTGAATTTGTTTTGGGAAAGATAAGTTGCATTGAATTTGAAAATGGGATTTATAATATAGAATTGAATATAGAATTTGAATAAAGAGAATTCAAATAGAATTGAATATAGAAATTCAAAGGGAGTTTGAATATATGAATTTCAATGGAATTCAAATATAGAATTTGAATATAGAAAATTTAAAGGAATTCAAATATAGGATCTGAATATAGAATTCAAATGGAATTTAAACTATAGAATTTGAATATATAGAATTCAAATGGAAATTTAAACTATAGAATTTGAATATATAGAATTTGAATAGAATTTGATATATAGATTTGAATAATAGAAGTGATATAAAATTTGAATAGAATTAACAAAGTCGAAGAGGAATTTGTTAATCGAGTTTTGAATTTGAAGTTGAATTTTGAAAGGTGAATTGAATTTGTAAATGGATATTCGAAATCGAATATAGAACTTAAATTTGAAATATGGATTCAAATTAGTTAATAAGCAAGTTAAAATATATTTGAACATGTCATGTTCAAATATAAAAGTGAAATAGACTAAAGAGTTAATTAACAAATTAATTAACGAATTGAGTTAAAACGATCAGGCATAGTTAAAATAGATTGGGCAGGTATAAATGTACTTGAGATAGGTATGTATAAGGTATGAAGGTATATAAATAGAATGCTCGACGAAAAGGTATGTATTTAATTCATATATGAGATTTTATGCGTCGTATCGGCTAGCCGCTTGGCTTTTTCTTTTTCTTTTGGATTGCTGAGGGCCATGGGAGGCTATTTGAAATATCCCGATGCTCCTAGTACAAAGGAGGTTATGGCGAATTTTTTTTGGGAATTTAAGGAGTTAGAATATTTTTAAGATAATTTGATAGTTAGAAATCAACGTATCGATATATATATAGAAGTAGATAAGGAAACGAACTTAGAAATAGAATAGTAAAATCAAAAAGGAAGACTAAGAATAAAATCTAGTAAGAATAGAAAGAGGAAGCGTATACATGTTTAAAAGTGAATAAGTAGTTGTATGGTATTGATTATTCGAGTAGGTAGTCATATCTGTTTTGACGTTATAAATGTTATTCAGTCAAGGTCTGAGAGGTAGTTATACCCCAACTTGATTGATTTCATTATTAACAAATAAATAGTAAGATTTCAGGCTCGAAGATCAATGTTGAATAAGAGTTAGTTGAATATAGTATTTGGGTTGTCGTAACGATGTTTTACACAACATCCGTTTTAACCCAAATAAGGGTAAGCTTGGAAATATATTAAAGAATATTTCCTAAGTATAGAAATAAACGAGATCGGAAAAGAGATAAGTAATTGGAATATTTCCCAATTATAAATAGCATATATTTTCTAAAGTTTAGAAAATAAAGGAAGGCGATATTCAGAAATGTTTTCCAAATAACATAAAAGGCCAATATGGTTATTGAAAATATTTGGTTAACAATTATTGATATAGAAATAGAGAAGATTTAACTAATGGAATATTAATTAAGGGCTCAGTGACATGTTCAAAAGGAAAATTTGATTTTTGAAAAGAGTAAACTGTTTAAAAACTCCCAGGGAAAGACTGTTTGAATTAAAAACAAATTTAACAGAAATTTGTGAAAGCCAAATTGAATTAAAGTAAAACCAGTAAAGTGGTAACTGAGATTGAATTAGAATGATATCAAGACAAATTGGATTGTGAGATTCAAAATTGAAGTGTAATGTGATAATCAAGTTAAGAGTTGGGAATCGAGAAGAAACTCGAGTTGAAATGATATTTGGCTCGGATATAAGTGAATGGTTGTGTTGTGGATAAAAGCAGATTGGAATTTGATTGGGATGACCCTTGTATCCACTGAATTGATAACAGGTGTAAAGGATATAATGATATGCCGACAAAAGGTACAAGTTTATATTTCTATTGGATATAAGATTTATGAGCCGAATTGGCAAGCCACTTGGCTGTTTGATTTTCTTTTGGGTTGGAGATGGCCCAGAGAGGCAAGTGGGAGTTTGAGCTATTAACCAGTACAAAGGAGGTGCTGGCGAAATTTTCGAAAAGTTAAGGTGTTAAATTTTTTTCAGGATTTTTGAAAATTTTCGTTGATAAGAATTAGTTAATAATTTAATTAAATTTAAATTGGTTCAGTTGAAACTGAAGTTAAGAAGTGAACAAATATGTTCTAACCAGTCGATAGGGCCGTTCTCTACCTTTTAGCAATTTCGAGGATGAAATTATTTGTAACGACCCAGCAATTTCGGCCCCGGAAATCGACATAAATATCTTTACTGTAACTCATGCCGATCCTCCAAGCATTGAAAATACTGGATAGTTATTAGAAAGAATTTAGAGGGTGAGATAAGAAAGAAAAAAATATTAGAATAGAAGAAGAAGAAGAACACCACAACACAGAGTCTCACATCGCAGCGGAATAAAATATAATACAGAAATAATCCTTATTGAAAACTTTTAAAATACTTACATTATCAGAGTACACAGCTGGACAATGATAATAACTTGTCCTCATATACAACACAGCGGAATAGTAGTAATATCATACGTCTGGACTCTTCCAGCTCGTCTCTTCCTAGCAGTCGATAACCTGAACCTGTACAACCCGACCTAACCCGAGCATTTACAAAACACCGGGTCAGTCTGGTGAACCAGAGTGAGATAAACTCGCACAGTATAAGGGTAAATCATCCAATCATGATTTTAGGGTTCAAAAATCTTTTCAAAAGAAAATGATAATCGTAAGACCAAATCCACACTTAAACACGGACGGTTTTTACCTTACGATAACCCAAAACAGTTTTGAAACCAATATCTTGTCTGATATTATAATAATTTCTAAATACAAGTAAATAACAATCTAGTGGAATGCTTGCATCTCACGCTCCACATATATAGTATACAATCAAAACCCGTAGGCGCTTATTGGAGATTGGATTCCAACCTTGACAAGGTATGGGACCACCTGCCGATAGTGTATCTCTAGAGACGAATACACTGGGTTCAACAAGAACGTCTTGCAACCCGGCCCTCACATGACCGACCACTCATTTCGCTTGAGTGTATCGAATGTATATCACCGACGGTTGGGATCAGCAACCGTCTCCCGAAAAGGGACAGCATCAAAATATATATTCAAGAACAAATAGGAATTTCTCTCGATCGGTGATTATACACCCTAATGGGAGCGACCCACATAGCCATGCTGCCTGCCCGATTTTTGTCATTTCTCGGTTGATGAGGCTTGAGGTCAGAATACTTCTGAACATCTGGTCATCATTGTAACAACCCGTAAAATGCGAGCCAGTTTGAAATTTTTATTTTGGCCATTTTAGCGAATTTTGATTATTTAAAATGAATTATTTTAAATAATATCGACGAGAAAATTTATTTTGAATAGAATTCGACGTATATATTATATACGTCGTCGTTAGAATATATAATAATTATATATAATTATAAAAGGAATTGAAAATGGCGCGGTAGTTCGAAAATTCGATTTCTAATTTCAAATGAATATACAGAATTCAATATAAGTCAGAATTGAACGAAACAAGAAATATTTGAATCTGTATAACTATATCTTTGTAACGAAGTTAACAAACTGAGATTTCATCTTAGAAATGATAAGATATGTCCAGTTGAAAATTCTGAATAGTCGCTATGGAATTCAGGCCCTTAAAAATGGACATTTTGCAAATGACCTCGGATTTCGACGAAACCAGTTTTGTTGGGTCCGTGATGTAAAGTTATTGCTAGGTTTCAAATTTCATAATTTTTCGAATCAATATGTGAGCGTGGCAAAGGAAAACGCGTTTGACCGATTTCAGTTGATTTTAATCGACTGGAAATTGGCCATTTTTCTAATGATCTCAGAATTCGACGAAACTAGTTTTGTTAGGACCGTATCGTCAATACGAAGCTAGAAAATATTTTTCTGGAATTTATAGAGTTAGTATGTGACCCCGGTAATTCGAAAAATACGTTTAAAATTCAATATAGTGATTTAAATGTAAATTCAACGGAAACTGATTGAAACGGTCGAATCAGCTTACGATACATATCCCATTGTGTTCGGAATGGGGGTAATTAGCTATGGACGACAGGCGGTGGGCCTCGTTTCGAGGTCGTATGTAAAAGTCAACTTTATGTAAATAAAATAATAAAAAAAAAAAAAAAAAATTTATTTAATATCTCCTCACCCTTTTTATGTTCTGGCCCCCCCCCCCTCCTTTTTCGTTATTCTGATAAAAACAAAAAAAAAAAAAAAAGAAAAAATTGTCGAAACGAAAACCACCATCGCGGGTCCCCCTCCGCCGCCGCATCCCCCTCCGCCGCCGCATCCCCCTCCGCCGCCACATCCCCCACCGATGACGGAAACCCCCCCCCTCTCGCTCGCGATGCAGTTCGAAGCCCCCTCGAATCGCCTCCCGCCCCGCCTGGCCTCGCCGTTCTTCCCTCCTCCTTCCCTTCTCTCTCTCCTCCGCCTGGAGTTCAAACCCGCCACGCCCTAGACCCCTAAACCCTACCGCAGCCCTCAAACCCACCGCACCACCCACCTCGAAGTCGCGACGCCCGCTCCAGTCGAAGCCCTCTGTCGATCTGCAGAAACCCCCCCCCCTTCTGTAAGTTTTCGTTTTGCTCTGTTATTTTATTTTATTTTATTTTATTTAGATTTTAAAACTGAAAAAAAAAAGAGTTTAAAACTGTAAATTTTAAAAAGGGTTTAAAACTGAAATTTTAAAAAAAAGTATAAACTGATCTATTTTTAAAAGAGAAAAACTGATTTTATTTTGAACTTTAAAATAGGAAAAAGATTAATCTTTTAGTAGAAAAAGATTTGAAAGCAAAAGTAGAAATCATATTTTTATATGTTGAGAAATCATATTTTTATATGTTGAGAAATCATATTTTTATATGTTGAGAAATCATATTTTTATATGTTGAAAGCGAACGTGAAAACATGATTTTTGTCATATTAAAGAAGTGATTTTTATTATATAAACATCATGACAAAAATGAGATTTTTATTCATTTGAATAGCGATAGGAAAATAGAATTTTTATATGTTGAACTTTGAAATAAAAATTCGATTTTTAAGTATTGAACTTTGAAATAAAAATTCGATTTTTAAGTATTGAACTTTGAAATAAAAATTCGATTTTTAAGTATTGAACTTTGAAATAAAAATCCGATTTTTATATATTGAACTTTGAAATAAAAATTCGATTTTTATATATTGAACTTTGAAATAAAAATTCGATTTTTATATATTGAACTTTGAAATAAAAATTCGATTTTTATATATTGAACTTTGAAATAAAAATTCGATTTTTATATATTGAACTTTGAAATAAAAATTCAATTTTTATATATATAGTGGCCTTGGGCAACGAAGGTGACAAAAAGGCGAAACGACGAAGACTCCTGCAAAAGAAGAGTCGAGATGGTTGGATAGCTAATCAGTGAGAATTTCTCACCTTTCAATTTATTTTTCTAGTTATATATATATATACTAGGATGCAGACGGTGCTTATTAGAAGCACCCGACACCCGTCCACATACCATGGACTTGTTTGTTTGGATGTTTGGTGATTGATTGAGATATTGGTTTGAATGTGGTTTGTGGTGTGAAAAATCGAATCGATAAATTGGTTAGGATTAGACGTGCGCCGTTATAAGGCGTAGGAGTAAGGCTAGGTTAGACCCTTACTCCAAATTTTGTGGTTTACAAAATGAAATTGATTTGATTGATGAGTGAATGGCGTGGGCCTTCACTAGACCGGGGATAAGGCTAGGCCTTGTCCCGTTTCTAGTATCGTGCCGTTATGCCGCCGAAATTTTCTAAAAAAAGTTAGAAAAATAAAAATAGCATTTTATTTAACGAATGAACTGAATAGAAATTCATATGTTAAAATAAAATGTGTTATCGTTAAAAATATAATTTTTAACGTGAATGTGAATAAATAAATATTCATTTACAAACCAGACGGTTTGTTTATGTACACCTATTTGAATGACGTTGATTGGGTCGATAAATTTTACACATCGCCTAACTGCACAAATAAAATATGTGTTTGATTGTTTGAAACCCCACACGGGTGTTAGGATGAAATTTGAAGTTCACTCATCCTGATTGATTAAATATGTCGATCGATTGATTGACAAGCTGCTATAAGCGTTAAATGTCTATATTTGATGCTTATACAGTGTAGTGCACTTTGGTTGATGGTTGATTATTCATCGTTGTTGATATATACATGTGTTGTAGAAAATCCATATAATTAACATTATATGGTAATTGATTGGGCCTCATTCCAGTTTCGAAAAAAAAAGAAATATTTGAAATAGAAATATTTGAAATAGAATATTTGAAAATAGAAATATGTGAAGCCGTGAGGGTTAGATTGACGCCATTTTGACGTGAACGATATTTATATCGATTTTATTCATTTTAAAATGAATATGGAAAAGTGATTTCGAAATGAATTGAATTGAAAACGATTTCGAAATGAATTGAATTGAAAACGAATTCGAAATGAATTGAATTGAAAACGATTTCGAAATGAATTGAATTGAAAACGATTTCGAAATGAATTGAATTGAAAACGATTTCGAAATAAATTGAATTGAAAACGATTTCGAAACGAATTGAATTGAAAACGATTTCGAAATGAATTGAATTGAAAACGATTTCGAAATGAATTGAATTGAAAACGAATTCGAAATGAATTGAATTGAAAACGATTTCGAAATGAATTGAATTGAAAGCGATTTCGAAATGAATTGAATTGAAAACGAATTCGAAATGAATTGAATTGAAAACGATTTCGAAATGAATTGAATTGAAAGTGATTTCGAAATGAATTGAATTGAAAACGAATTCAAAGTGAATTGAATTGAAAGTGATTTCGAAATGAATTGAATTGAAAGCGAATTCAAATTGAATTAAAAGCAAATTGAAATGAATTCAAATTGAATTGAAATTTGAATTGAATAGAAATGAACTTTAAAACGAATTTATAGAGAAGAATTCAATTTTGCTTTGAAGTGAGATGGAAGTTGAAATAGATTTTGAAACGATTTTAAAACTATTTATATAATTCGTTTTAAATAGAAATCGACGAAATATATATTATATATATTATATATATAATATAATGGCCTGAATAGAACGCGCCGCGCCGCGGCAGTTCGCGAATTTCGACCATTTATTTCAAACGGACATTACGGGAGATCCGACCGTCGGATTCTCCTAAAACCGGAACCGTTGGGTTCGTATCGAAAAGAGCTTTCTAACGAATATTAGAAATTTGAAATCTAACGGTTGGATTTGGAATTATGTCCAAATCAAATTCGAAAAAGGTCGCTGTAAGTGCAGTTCGATGGCCATTGTTGGAAATCGACTGTACGGGCCTTGATAAAATTATTAAAAATAGTAATAATTTGTGTAAAATCATAAGAAATGATTTAGAAAGAATTGGGATGAAAAACTCCATATTTGAAAAGATAAAAGTAGATTTTTATCGAAATGAACTAGTTTTCAACTAGAATTATAATTCTATTTATTTTTAAATAAATAAATTGAATTCGAAAAGGGTTTTAAAAGTAACCAAAATTCCAATGATCGCATTGGAGTGGATTTGAATCGAAATTGTCTTCGGAATATTTCGATGTTGGAATTCGTGAGGATACAGGTGTTGTTATGGAAATTTGAAAGATATATATATTTATATCGTTATTTCCAATACGACATTTGTTAGTCGTAGAATTCGATATTGAATATAAGCCGATATATTTTCTATTTAGAGCCTTGTATTGAATATCGAATGTGATTTGGGTTTGTCGTGAATGGTGTCTTCACTAACACTGTTCTTGAACCCAGTTGAGAAAAGATTAAATCTTTTTATTTAGATTTAATGAAGTGTACCAATTAAATGATATTTAATTGGAATTGAATTGGTATTGATTTTTGGGTTTATCGTGAACAGTGTTTTAAATAACACTTGTTCTTTAACCCGATAATTAATGGAATGTGATTTTGGGTTTATCGTGAATCGTGTTTTAAATGACACTGATTCTTTAACCCAGATAAGGATTAAAACTAAGTGGAGTTTTAATGAATCTTTAATTAGATTGAAAAGATCGAGAATGGAGTATCACCAGTTTTGCTCCAGGCGATAGTTAAATCTTTAATTAGATTTGAACGTGAAATTTAGAAACTAACTGTCGGTTAGCCAAGCAGAATGGTTTTCTGGATATTGATCTGATGTTGGTTTCGGCCTTCGGGGTTAATATTTGGGGAATTATTCTCTTGATTAATTTACGGTTAGTGACTAATGAATTGGAATGAGGCGTATGTTGTGTTTGTGTAACACTTTTATAATATATACGCGAGTTATTCGGAAAGACCGGGTTTATCCCATTCTGAATAACTGATACGACGATAAGTCGAAGATGAAGACGATGGTCGAAGACCGGAAGTCTTCACGTCGTTTGGGTGATAACTGATGATCTTGATTGGGCTGTACACCCAAGAAGATGGAAACAGTTGGTGATCGTCCAGACGTACTTGGAGATCGATGGATATGCGGGGTACTAGGTGCCTCCGGTTTCGTTCAGACCCAGAACGGACTTGTAAATGGACTGTGTGTCTGACATCGGATTTCATTCTGTGTGACTGACATCGGTTGCATAGGATGGTTTGCCTGTGTGGCATGCTAAGATGCAAATGATCAAGGCTTCTGTTGAAAAGCAAAGTCTTGTGGTGATGATCAAAGCACGGCCTTTGTGGCGTAGCTTTGTGTAACGTTTACCTCGCGTGTTTCGCACCAGGTATGAACCAAAAACGGGAGACGGACCTCAGGGAGGACTTGCGTTTCTTTCTAGCTAGAAGTGGCGTCAGTGGTTTTTTTTACGCCCTGACGAGTTTGACTTATGTGGTTGTTGCTGTTGCGAGGCGCCTCGGTTATATCGGTTTCGGCCGATGCTTCTGGTCGGCTGACGGACCAGACTTACACCCCATAGGGTGGGGAAACGTAGTGTTCAGGCATTTTAATCCACATCGGTGGACCGGCCCTGTCGCTCCAAGGCTTGACTGAGTACTTGCCTGTGGCTCGGGCTAGAGAGTCACGAATCGGTTGAGGATCTTGCCCCTAGCCTCGGTTCATAGACGGAAATCCAATTTCCAAATACGTGATTTCGCGGTTTTAGTTGTAAACCTATATATGGTGACATAGTGGCATGGGACGCTCATGTCGCCTATGATTGATACTTATGATTTGAAGTTGTTTTATACACTATGCACTTATTATAGTATCAAATGATTTCTTTTAAACGTATCAAGCATTCTTTGGCTGTTATAAGGGAAAACCCTATCCTCGACTGCGTTGCATTGTGTGATGGGACCTGGGTCTTATAACAGCTTCATCTTTCTTTATTTAGCATTGCGCTGTCGGTTTTATGCACCGGTACTCTTGGGAGGAAACCCGTTCCGTGTTATACGGCGTGGTCCCTTGATTTACCTTTGAAAATAAAGACTAATAACTGTTTTAGTTCTCACACCAGTCACATGACTGACCTGGAGTTTATTGTTTTAACCTAAACTCTGGGTGCCCTTATTTTCGACACGGGCAGCTAGTAGTTTTGGTTTTGCAGATTTATATTCACAGGATCCTGGTTTACAGCTGGAACGATATCCGGAAAGCTTTGTATCCGTATATCTCTTTCTAGTTGTGTATTGTATTATTTTCCGCTGCTATGTATTTAAATGTAATTTAAATCTCTGATATTTCTGTGTAATATTCATTTATACTCTGTATATTCTTGTAATCTGATGCATTGTTGTAATATGCAATGAAATGTTCTCCTGTATGCGTTCTGTTGTGGTTTGTTCTCGAACTATCCGACGCTTTCCTTTACGGGGAAGTTACGGGTCTTCACAGTTGGTATCAGAGCTTTGGTTTACAAAGCAGAGAACAAGACACATTAGAACCATACGAAAGAATTCATCAGATATTGGATTAGTATTATCCAATGGGAATGACTCGTTAGAGATGGGATCAGTAGTATCCTAGAACGAGTGTGAAGAGTATAATTGTGAAAATGAAAGCAATTTTGTTTGAAAAATTTAAAATCAATTATTCGTATTTGATTATCTATTTATATTGATTTGGACAATCCAGTATATATAGATTTTGCGTATACGTCTGATCCGCGTGTATTCGAAATTTTAGTATACTGGATAGATATAGATTCACACTCTAGTCGCCCGAAGGTGATTCTGATGATTGTAGCTACATCATCAGAATTAATGTTCGAGTGTTGAAGGTGTGATTTTCTATATATTTCCATTAGGCTGGTGTGAGAACCAAAACTTATATAGTTAGAACACATTGTTGTGATTTGGCATCAAAAATTTGATTTTTGTATATGTATCAAAATTATGAATTTGAAACTCTAATACACTAATTGATTGATGTTTGTGTTGTTTGTTTAATTGTTTGATAATTTTGAACCATTATGCCTAATTTGATCAAATATTGAATTATATCGAAAATTGGTTGCGTTTGCTTGCATATACATATATATCTTTGAACAGGTCATAGCAAGGAGGCTAGAGCAGAGAATAAAATTTGTTTGCCCGACAAATAGGTACATGTTTACTACATAATTTCCTGTCTTGTTTGGGTGATGATGATTTTGTGAGCCTATTGGCTAGCCGCTTGGCTTTTTCTTTTTCTTTTTTGAGATCTGAAGGACCGGGGAAGCTATTTGAAATTCCCCGATGCTCCCATTGCAGGGGAGGTTATGGCGAAATTTTTCAAAAATTTAGGGAGTTAGCCAAATTTTTGAAATTTTGAAAATTCTCAGAAACTAAAGAGTTGGAGAATGGAAGCCTGATCGATCGTAGAGCTGAATAATCAAACCACTTTCGACTTTGTTCCTTTTCGGGGACGAAAAGTTTTAAGTGGGGGAGATTGTAACAACCCGTAAAATGCGAGCCAGTTTGAAATTTTTATTTTGGCCATTTTAGCGAATTTTGATTATTTAAAATGAATTATTTTAAATAATATCGACGAGAAAATTTATTTTGAATAGAATTCGACGTATATATTATATACGTCGTCGTTAGAATATATAATAATTATATATAATTATAAAAGGAATTGAAAATGGCGCGGTAGTTCGAAAATTCGATTTCTAATTTCAAATGAATATACAGAATTCAATATAAGTCAGAATTGAACGAAACAAGAAATATTTGAATCTGTATAACTATATCTTTGTAACGAAGTTAACAAACTGAGATTTCATCTTAGAAATGATAAGATATGTCCAGTTGAAAATTCTGAATAGTCGCTATGGAATTCAGGCCCTTAAAAATGGACATTTTGCAAATGACCTCGGATTTCGACGAAACCAGTTTTGTTGGGTCCGTGATGTAAAGTTATTGCTAGGTTTCAAATTTCATAATTTTTCGAATCAATATGTGAGCGTGGCAAAGGAAAACGCGTTTGACCGATTTCAGTTGATTTTAATCGACTGGAAATTGGCCATTTTTCTAATGATCTCAGAATTCGACGAAACTAGTTTTGTTAGGACCGTATCGTCAATACGAAGCTAGAAAATATTTTTCTGGAATTTATAGAGTTAGTATGTGACCCCGGTAATTCGAAAAATACGTTTAAAATTCAATATAGTGATTTAAATGTAAATTCAACGGAAACTGATTGAAACGGTCGAATCAGCTTACGATACATATCCCATTGTGTTCGGAATGGGGGTAATTAGCTATGGACGACAGGCGGTGGGCCTCGTTTCGAGGTCGTATGTAAAAGTCAACTTTATGTAAATAAAATAATAAAAAAAAAAAAAAAAAATTTATTTAATATCTCCTCACCCTTTTTATGTTCTGGCCCCCCCCCCCTCCTTTTTCGTTATTCTGATAAAAACAAAAAAAAAAAAAAAAAAAAAAATTGTCGAAACGAAAACCACCATCGCGGGTCCCCCTCCGCCGCCGCATCCCCCTCCGCCGCCGCATCCCCCTCCGCCGCCACATCCCCCACCGATGACGGAAACCCCCCCCCTCTCGCTCGCGATGCAGTTCGAAGCCCCCTCGAATCGCCTCCCGCCCCGCCTGGCCTCGCCGTTCTTCCCTCCTCCTTCCCTTCTCTCTCTCCTCCGCCTGGAGTTCAAACCCGCCACGCCCTAGACCCCTAAACCCTACCGCAGCCCTCAAACCCACCGCACCACCCACCTCGAAGTCGCGACGCCCGCTCCAGTCGAAGCCCTCTGTCGATCTGCAGAAACCCCCCCCCTTCTGTAAGTTTTCGTTTTGCTCTGTTATTTTATTTTATTTTATTTTATTTAGATTTTAAAACTGAAAAAAAAGAGAGTTTAAAACTGTAAATTTTAAAAAGGGTTTAAAACTGAAATTTTAAAAAAAAGTATAAACTGATCTATTTTTAAAAGAGAAAAACTGATTTTATTTTGAACTTTAAAATAGGAAAAAGATTAATCTTTTAGTAGAAAAAGATTTGAAAGCAAAAGTAGAAATCATATTTTTATATGTTGAGAAATCATATTTTTATATGTTGAGAAATCATATTTTTATATGTTGAGAAATCATATTTTTATATGTTGAAAGCGAACGTGAAAACATGATTTTTGTCATATTAAAGAAGTGATTTTTATTATATAAACATCATGACAAAAATGAGATTTTTATTCATTTGAATAGCGATAGGAAAATAGAATTTTTATATGTTGAACTTTGAAATAAAAATTCGATTTTTAAGTATTGAACTTTGAAATAAAAATTCGATTTTTAAGTATTGAACTTTGAAATAAAAATTCGATTTTTAAGTATTGAACTTTGAAATAAAAATCCGATTTTTATATATTGAACTTTGAAATAAAAATTCGATTTTTATATATTGAACTTTGAAATAAAAATTCGATTTTTATATATTGAACTTTGAAATAAAAATTCGATTTTTATATATTGAACTTTGAAATAAAAATTCGATTTTTATATATTGAACTTTGAAATAAAAATTCAATTTTTATATATATAGTGGCCTTGGGCAACGAAGGTGACAAAAAGGCGAAACGACGAAGACTCCTGCAAAAGAAGAGTCGAGATGGTTGGATAGCTAATCAGTGAGAATTTCTCACCTTTCAATTTATTTTTCTAGTTATATATATATATACTAGGATGCAGACGGTGCTTATTAGAAGCACCCGACACCCGTCCACATACCATGGACTTGTTTGTTTGGATGTTTGGTGATTGATTGAGATATTGGTTTGAATGTGGTTTGTGGTGTGAAAAATCGAATCGATAAATTGGTTAGGATTAGACGTGCGCCGTTATAAGGCGTAGGAGTAAGGCTAGGTTAGACCCTTACTCCAAATTTTGTGGTTTACAAAATGAAATTGATTTGATTGATGAGTGAATGGCGTGGGCCTTCACTAGACCGGGGATAAGGCTAGGCCTTGTCCCGTTTCTAGTATCGTGCCGTTATGCCGCCGAAATTTTCTAAAAAAAGTTAGAAAAATAAAAATAGCATTTTATTTAACGAATGAACTGAATAGAAATTCATATGTTAAAATAAAATGTGTTATCGTTAAAAATATAATTTTTAACGTGAATGTGAATAAATAAATATTCATTTACAAACCAGACGGTTTGTTTATGTACACCTATTTGAATGACGTTGATTGGGTCGATAAATTTTACACATCGCCTAACTGCACAAATAAAATATGTGTTTGATTGTTTGAAACCCCACACGGGTGTTAGGATGAAATTTGAAGTTCACTCATCCTGATTGATTAAATATGTCGATCGATTGATTGACAAGCTGCTATAAGCGTTAAATGTCTATATTTGATGCTTATACAGTGTAGTGCACTTTGGTTGATGGTTGATTATTCATCGTTGTTGATATATACATGTGTTGTAGAAAATCCATATAATTAACATTATATGGTAATTGATTGGGCCTCATTCCAGTTTCGAAAAAAAAAGAAATATTTGAAATAGAAATATTTGAAATAGAATATTTGAAAATAGAAATATGTGAAGCCGTGAGGGTTAGATTGACGCCATTTTGACGTGAACGATATTTATATCGATTTTATTCATTTTAAAATGAATATGGAAAAGTGATTTCGAAATGAATTGAATTGAAAACGATTTCGAAATGAATTGAATTGAAAACGAATTCGAAATGAATTGAATTGAAAACGATTTCGAAATGAATTGAATTGAAAACGATTTCGAAATGAATTGAATTGAAAACGATTTCGAAATAAATTGAATTGAAAACGATTTCGAAACGAATTGAATTGAAAACGATTTCGAAATGAATTGAATTGAAAACGATTTCGAAATGAATTGAATTGAAAACGAATTCGAAATGAATTGAATTGAAAACGATTTCGAAATGAATTGAATTGAAAGCGATTTCGAAATGAATTGAATTGAAAACGAATTCGAAATGAATTGAATTGAAAACGATTTCGAAATGAATTGAATTGAAAGTGATTTCGAAATGAATTGAATTGAAAACGAATTCAAAGTGAATTGAATTGAAAGTGATTTCGAAATGAATTGAATTGAAAGCGAATTCAAATTGAATTAAAAGCAAATTGAAATGAATTCAAATTGAATTGAAATTTGAATTGAATAGAAATGAACTTTAAAACGAATTTATAGAGAAGAATTCAATTTTGCTTTGAAGTGAGATGGAAGTTGAAATAGATTTTGAAACGATTTTAAAACTATTTATATAATTCGTTTTAAATAGAAATCGACGAAATATATATTATATATATTATATATATAATATAATGGCCTGAATAGAACGCGCCGCGCCGCGGCAGTTCGCGAATTTCGACCATTTATTTCAAACGGACATTACGGGAGATCCGACCGTCGGATTCTCCTAAAACCGGAACCGTTGGGTTCGTATCGAAAAGAGCTTTCTAACGAATATTAGAAATTTGAAATCTAACGGTTGGATTTGGAATTATGTCCAAATCAAATTCGAAAAAGGTCGCTGTAAGTGCAGTTCGATGGCCATTGTTGGAAATCGACTGTACGGGCCTTGATAAAATTATTAAAAATAGTAATAATTTGTGTAAAATCATAAGAAATGATTTAGAAAGAATTGGGATGAAAAACTCCATATTTGAAAAGATAAAAGTAGATTTTTATCGAAATGAACTAGTTTTCAACTAGAATTATAATTCTATTTATTTTTAAATAAATAAATTGAATTCGAAAAGGGTTTTAAAAGTAACCAAAATTCCAATGATCGCATTGGAGTGGATTTGAATCGAAATTGTCTTCGGAATATTTCGATGTTGGAATTCGTGAGGATACAGGTGTTGTTATGGAAATTTGAAAGATATATATATTTATATCGTTATTTCCAATACGACATTTGTTAGTCGTAGAATTCGATATTGAATATAAGCCGATATATTTTCTATTTAGAGCCTTGTATTGAATATCGAATGTGATTTGGGTTTGTCGTGAATGGTGTCTTCACTAACACTGTTCTTGAACCCAGTTGAGAAAAGATTAAATCTTTTTATTTAGATTTAATGAAGTGTACCAATTAAATGATATTTAATTGGAATTGAATTGGTATTGATTTTTGGGTTTATCGTGAACAGTGTTTTAAATAACACTTGTTCTTTAACCCGATAATTAATGGAATGTGATTTTGGGTTTATCGTGAATCGTGTTTTAAATGACACTGATTCTTTAACCCAGATAAGGATTAAAACTAAGTGGAGTTTTAATGAATCTTTAATTAGATTGAAAAGATCGAGAATGGAGTATCACCAGTTTTGCTCCAGGCGATAGTTAAATCTTTAATTAGATTTGAACGTGAAATTTAGAAACTAACTGTCGGTTAGCCAAGCAGAATGGTTTTCTGGATATTGATCTGATGTTGGTTTCGGCCTTCGGGGTTAATATTTGGGGAATTATTCTCTTGATTAATTTACGGTTAGTGACTAATGAATTGGAATGAGGCGTATGTTGTGTTTGTGTAACACTTTTATAATATATACGCGAGTTATTCGGAAAGACCGGGTTTATCCCATTCTGAATAACTGATACGACGATAAGTCGAAGATGAAGACGATGGTCGAAGACCGGAAGTCTTCACGTCGTTTGGGTGATAACTGATGATCTTGATTGGGCTGTACACCCAAGAAGATGGAAACAGTTGGTGATCGTCCAGACGTACTTGGAGATCGATGGATATGCGGGGTACTAGGTGCCTCCGGTTTCGTTCAGACCCAGAACGGACTTGTAAATGGACTGTGTGTCTGACATCGGATTTCATTCTGTGTGACTGACATCGGTTGCATAGGATGGTTTGCCTGTGTGGCATGCTAAGATGCAAATGATCAAGGCTTCTGTTGAAAAGCAAAGTCTTGTGGTGATGATCAAAGCACGGCCTTTGTGGCGTAGCTTTGTGTAACGTTTACCTCGCGTGTTTCGCACCAGGTATGAACCAAAAACGGGAGACGGACCTCAGGGAGGACTTGCGTTTCTTTCTAGCTAGAAGTGGCGTCAGTGGTTTTTTTTACGCCCTGACGAGTTTGACTTATGTGGTTGTTGCTGTTGCGAGGCGCCTCGGTTATATCGGTTTCGGCCGATGCTTCTGGTCGGCTGACGGACCAGACTTACACCCCATAGGGTGGGGAAACGTAGTGTTCAGGCATTTTAATCCACATCGGTGGACCGGCCCTGTCGCTCCAAGGCTTGACTGAGTACTTGCCTGTGGCTCGGGCTAGAGAGTCACGAATCGGTTGAGGATCTTGCCCCTAGCCTCGGTTCATAGACGGAAATCCAATTTCCAAATACGTGATTTCGCGGTTTTAGTTGTAAACCTATATATGGTGACATAGTGGCATGGGACGCTCATGTCGCCTATGATTGATACTTATGATTTGAAGTTGTTTTATACACTATGCACTTATTATAGTATCAAATGATTTCTTTTAAACGTATCAAGCATTCTTTGGCTGTTATAAGGGAAAACCCTATCCTCGACTGCGTTGCATTGTGTGATGGGACCTGGGTCTTATAACAGCTTCATCTTTCTTTATTTAGCATTGCGCTGTCGGTTTTATGCACCGGTACTCTTGGGAGGAAACCCGTTCCGTGTTATACGGCGTGGTCCCTTGATTTACCTTTGAAAATAAAGACTAATAACTGTTTTAGTTCTCACACCAGTCACATGACTGACCTGGAGTTTATTGTTTTAACCTAAACTCTGGGTGCCCTTATTTTCGACACGGGCAGCTAGTAGTTTTGGTTTTGCAGATTTATATTCACAGGATCCTGGTTTACAGCTGGAACGATATCCGGAAAGCTTTGTATCCGTATATCTCTTTCTAGTTGTGTATTGTATTATTTTCCGCTGCTATGTATTTAAATGTAATTTAAATCTCTGATATTTCTGTGTAATATTCATTTATACTCTGTATATTCTTGTAATCTGATGCATTGTTGTAATATGCAATGAAATGTTCTCCTGTATGCGTTCTGTTGTGGTTTGTTCTCGAACTATCCGACGCTTTCCTTTACGGGGAAGTTACGGGTCTTCACAATCATTCACTTTGAATGCCACATCGTCAGATCCGTCAGATATCACTAATTGACGTCCACAAAAATACTCTAGCTGGAAGCTAAGAGAACGGCAATGCTCCGCCAACAACTATCGCACGTTTGAAGAAGTCAACATACGTGATCCTTTGGAAATACTCTGTCAGACATCCGTCCATACACGTCACCCAGGAAACAGGATGAACCGAAGGCACCCTCCTACCGCATCCAATATAGGAATCACCCCATGGATCAGTAGCGAGAAGTCCTTGCAACCCGTAGATTCCAACCACGACAGAATCACAGCTTATCTCTACTTGCCAGGCAGAGAATATTAGTGGTTCTTCCGTTTATGAAAACCCACGGTCTTCAATGCTCCATCTCGATCATCTTCTGATCTCTTCACGTATTTGTTGGTCAGAATGGTTTTCGAATATAAATTCGATCCTGGTCTTTCCATACCAACAATCGTATTGGGCGGGTTTGATAGTCGGTGTTTTAACTATCAAAATATACAGTGTTTCAACCATGACAATCAAATGAGTTCACTGGTTCAGTATTCAGCATCACTTGGCCTTTAACAAACTGATTTACTTTTGTTAAATTAAAACTTCTAACTCTTTTAATATTGAAAATACGATATTTGAATAACTCTAATTCGATTTAACTCAAATGGATTAACTCAAATTGATTAACTCTAACGGGTTAACTCTAACTGATTAACTCGACTTATTTAACTCCTATCGATTTACTAATACTCGACTTAAATTCATTCGCTTGACTCTAGATCACAGAGATCACAATGGTTACGCCTGATTCCCTCAGGAAACATCCGACCGTCGTAGGCTATCTGCAGCCCTGCGAATTTCGCTAGCAGTCGTACGAAATGGCAACTCATCCTGAATACTATGTTTGACTAACCCAATCTCGAATAACTATATTCTTATATACAAATGTTCTTAGAATCATTACGTTATAATACTTTAGTAGAATAACTTATAACCATATATGATTTTCACTCAATTCCCCTTTCAAAACATTCGTTGTATTATCATGAACCTCTTTTTCGATCGCCAACTAATATCATCTTCAAATAATCCCGATGTTGTTCAAGTTGGGGTATTTTAATTACCTCTCAGACCTTGATCAAACAACGTTCTTATCCTCAGATGAATATAAGTTGTAATCACAAAATCAATATTCCCATTTCAGTCTCGAAATACATTCCATTATAACTTGGGTTTAGTTATACAACCCTATAACCCACTTCTTTAACCAGATTCATTTACTTCTAATCTTCTTTCAAATCTGTTCGACCATTCCCCACTTTTGAAATCTTATTCCAAATTTTCCTTTTTACTTGATCTCATTTTCAAATAACGTTAATTCAATATTAACGATTTACACTTTGACACTCATTTATATATTCTGGTTTATCTTAAACCTTTTTTCAAAACCTTATCTAAATTTAAACGATATTTAATCCAAAAACACATTAATTTGATAATCAATTCAAATTCAAAATGGTCGATTTAATTCACTCAAACTCGATTATCTCGTTAGCCGATTCCAAATAAATTTTCACTTTAAATTAATTAAAAAAAATAATTAATTTAAATAATTCCATTAATGGTTTTCTTCACAAAACGATTATCCAATTCTAACTATGCGATTTTATTTCCTATCTCGTACTTATCAATCTGATTTACATCGGAACTTGCTTTATAAAATCAATAAATAATTTAAAGTCTTACATAAATAAAATATTTATTTGTTTCTCTTGAATAACTTTTATTCAAAATAATATGTTCAAAAATCTATCTCCAGTTATAAAATACATTTTATAACTTCACCTCTATTGACTCACCTGACGGTGAATCAATATCTATAAAACGATTGATTTTATTGGCCATACGTTGCCAAATACCCAACCAATATCACCCATTGGTTTAAACTAACAGATGTTGAACATTCAATAATCAACCATCAAATCAATCACACAAAACAGATCAGTTCATATATGAGAATATGAAAATAAAAATACATTTGAGGGATCCGGTTGGGTCCCTCCAACCTGTTCTTCCCTGAAATCACAACGGTTATCTCAATTAAGATCATTCAGTTTTGTTCAACTGACAACACAAAATAGCAACCATTCAACATCAACCACAAGCAATTCGATCAGTTCAACAATTTAAAACACGTTTATAAATAAACGTGACCAATAAGGTAAGTTACCTTTATTGGAACCAATCGTTAAAATATAACGATTTGGTATTTCACTGAAATTAAACACAGTTTAATTTCATCAGTTAAATCAACAAACTAACGATTTGGTATTTCACTGAAATTAAACACAGTTTAATTTCATTAGTTAAATCAACAAACAAGTGTATAACTAGCAAACAGGCAACCATCAGCAAGCAGATCACACAAAATAAAAACCCAATTTATATAAAATATAAATGGGAAAACTGAGTGAGTTTAACTCACCTTAAGTTGATTCTGTTGGCAGCGGCTCATTTTAATTAAATTAAATGGTCGTTCAATTTAAATTAAAATGCCGGTTGATTCCAATATGTCCGAGTCGGTTCCACATTGTCTGGCTTTCCAAGATGATCTCAACGCCACTTGGTTCGGAAAATTCTGATAATACATGTACCAGAGATAAATAATATAAGTTCGCCGCTTTAATTTTAAATAATTAATTTCCTTAATTAAAATTAATTATTAACTAATTAATTTACTTTGGATTAAGATTTACGGTCCAACTCATTTGTTGATTTTATTCACGGTTGATTTCTCGTTCGCTACTCTACGTTCTCTCTTGTTATTTCTGCCCGACCCTTGCATCTTCTTTAATTCCACTACCTGACCAAATTCAAAAATCACGTATTATCCATTAATTATCATTAAATAATTTGGTTATAAAGTTAACCCCAATAACTAAATTAATAGAACTAGTTACATTTTAGAAACTTTGGTCGATCAGTTCTTCTATAGTCCAGCGTTTTATTCTTGTCTTTGTTCAACATCTGTGATAATTTAACATTGCAGTTAGATTATTATTAAGTAATAAAATTAAACAATTTAACTATCACTTGCAAACTGTATACTTGTTTTAGTCGAACCCATGAAGTGAACGACCATCCTGTTCCTGCTTTCGCGTTTAAGTCTTGCAGCTCCCCAAAGTCTGTATCAATTCAGGTTTGGTTAATATGAACTTAATTGAACCCATAAGTCTTACTTATTATTATGATTAACTGATTACGTTTTAAACATTATAAAGGCCAATCCCTTTCGTTCTGTTCATTGTTCCAGCATGCTTCACCTTGGTTAATCACCCGTTCTCATCTTTCCTCCTGACTTTCAAACCAGTCCCTGAACGTTCAAACAAAATTAGATTAAGGGTCCTTAAACTAACTATTTAACTAATGATAGCAAATCACGTTTTTATCAACCTGGCCAAACGTTTGGTCCATTTCCCATTTCACTGCTTCTCGGTTTGCGTCCTCTTCATTCCCCAAAGACGTGCCTGCAACCCATTTACCAATTTTTTTTATATACGATTTAATTAACTTAAACTTCTAATAATTCGTTAACTAGCAATTAACTCACAAATCTCATGCTTAAGGATAAAACCGGTGGATTACCCTTCTGTATACTTCCGTTCTTCCTGTTCCGCAACAAAAGATGCTTCTTTTTATTACTCCTTCGAACTGCTCCTTCAAATGTCCTTCTTTACGTTAAAAATATATATCCAACTCTCGTTATACTCCCTGTTTAAACTAACGCCATGAATCCACGCACCACTCTTCATTTTCACTTGCTACTTCGTTTGTTCCCATCGTGATGCAAATCCCAGAACATAACTTAAAATGAGACACCATCTTCCGCAACCCTACTTAGCTCATCAGAATTCCACCGGGAAGCACCACTCCAACATCGATCAACACAGCTTCCACTTCGGTGCCACCCTTCACCGGTAAAACTCCATAACGTCGCGCCTAGACTGGACCGGAACTAGATCTGAGTCCATCGCCATAAGCGCCTACTGCTCCTCCTCCATCACGCCAAACCGCACCCAGCCTCGCTCTCCCAAACACCCTCAAAGTATCCACAACCGCCGCGTCATTTTGGCCAAAATCCCGTCACTAGAGCAAGTCAGAGATCATCACAACCGTAGAGTACGTTGAACTCATTTAGACGAACCAGTTTCCAATTGAAAGTTTCAGATTTCAATTGGAGAAATTTTGGGAAAATTGATCGAGAAAGGGGGTTGTTTCTATTCGTTGATTTAATGAAGAGTGGCGGCGCAAAGGGTATTGTCCAGAATGAACGAAATACTAGGGTTTTGTCTTCTGTAGTGGTATTTATAGGGTAGACCAATTATTATTTTATTATAATGTGAAACTTCGTCGCGAAGTAACACGCTGAAACCACAACAAACGATTTCTGTTAACTGATAAAAAAGCTAATCTTGATGTAAAAAGATATTCCGGATCAAATGGGACAAGTTTCGTCGAAATCCGAGGTCGTATGAAAAATTTTCCTTTATGAAACCGGAAATAAACACGCATTTTAATTTACCACGATCACCAGATAAATCAAATCCACTTGAAACTGCGAACATCGACAATAACTTTTCGATATGAACCCAACGACACTAATTTCGTCGCATTCTGAGACTGTTGCCCCGGTAGGCCATTTTTAACGCGTACCGCACTGCCCTTCCGAACACCAAATTTCCCGATCTCTAAAAATAACAAACTATATACCTATCCTGGCTATAATCGACACAACGAACTCAACGGAACTGGTTTCGCGGCCTAATTCGATCGTCTGCTCTAGTTACACTCGAATGTCCCTTTATTTATTTAATTACGCGTTATAGAAATTGAACGGGCGTTTACGGCTACCGTGGTCACATACGACATCGGTTTTCCACGCCATTCACCACCGTACAATAATTTAACGTTACGGTTCTAATGAAACTAATTTCGTCGAAATCTGAGTCCGTTTGCAAAACGGCTATTTTAAAGGCCTATAATTTAACTAATGATTTCCATAGCGACTATTTCAAAATTTGATTTGGCCATAACTATCAAACTATAACACGAAATCTGGATTTTTCTCTTTCATATGAAAACTATCGTCAACACGCTCCCAGCGTTTCTTGTTTCACAGAAATCCGACTTATATCGAATCTCGTATTCTCAGTTGAAGTTCAGAACTCGAATTTACGAACTGCAGCGCTATTTCGAGCTCGTTTTATATTATATAAATTATATAACGTTCAAACTTCGTTTAATTAACGAATTAGATATTATAAACTCTTTAATATCCCAAATATAATATTTAAAATAATAAATTAAATTAAATATTTGACGGCCAAAAATGCGAGTCGTTACATTCTTCCCCCTTAAAATAATTTCGTCCTCGAAATTGCTAAAGTAAGAAAGAACGTTATAAACCCATTTGTTTCCAAATCCAATTTATTTTAAATTAAAAACCAATTCAATATCGTATATAAATATTTTCAAAAATATTGAAAATTTTCTAACACCTTAAATTTCTGAAAAATTTCGCCAGCACCTCCTCTGTACGGCTCAATCGGTACAACTCCAACTCGCCATTCTAGGCCTTCTCCAATCCAAAAGAAAATGAAACAGCCAAGCGGCTTGCCAAATAGGCTCATAAATCACCAAACCCATATAAAATAAACGTGTACCTTTTTGTCGGGCATATCACTATATCTTTCCCGTCTGCCACCCTGTCAGCATATACAAATGCATTCCCAAACAAAATTCCAATTTTATCTTCAAAACCAGATCATTCACGCGTCCAAGCCAGATCCCATTCTTAATTCAATTTCCATCCATTATCAATTCCAACTCTTAACTTACCAGTCCAACACCATTTTCATATTCCTGTCTCCCAATTCCAAATCTGATTCCACTTGATATATTATATCCCGATTCAATTTCTAGTTAATTGGTTTCAATTCAATTCATATTTGCTTTCACAAATTCGATTTAATCTTGTTCTTGTTCAAACACTTTCCCTGGGAATTTTTAAACAGTTCAGTTCTTTCAAAAATCAAACATTTCTTTCCAGGATTCAAAACAACTTGTTTTTTCTCAAAGCAGTTCAAAACAAGATTTTTGGTAGTAATCCGTCACTTAGAACTCGAAAATGAACACCGATAATGGCGCGCACATCATCGGAATCTATTTTCCAGCTATCGAAGTGAGTTCAATATTATATCACTTTCAAAACCATTTCTAAACACTTCCATTTTTAAATCAGTTCAAAATATCCTTTGCAAGGCTTGTAAAACAATTTAAAAACCTCCCAGGATTTTAAAATTCTCATATATTAAGTCCAATTTCATTTTCAACCACTTGTCCAAATTTCCAAAGTTTTAATTTCAATTCTGATTTAAATTCAGATTTAACTCCTCTGATTTTCATATATTTCACTTATATGAATTCTGATTGGTTATATATAACCATTTCATATTTTATAATTTTATTGGATTATAATCACAACCAACACATCCAATATATTATAATTACAATATATATATTTCCTCTATATCAAAATATACTTTGGGTAAAATTATTTCATTTACCCTCTTTTCAAAACATATCGTGACGACGCATCGTATTCGAGTGTTTATAAACCCCTATCGATACAGTGGATCAAACTGATCGATCAGAACTCATAAACAACTCAAACAAATAAATCTCCACAATATAAAACAAATTTTATAAAATCTACAAATACGTTCACTCGTATATATACACTCAAACTCAATCTAGGGTATTACTAACCCCATCTCTACTGAGTCATGCCACAGAGCCAAGGTAATCACTTAACCTTAAGCTCTGATACCACTGTAACGACCCAGCAATTTCGGCCCCGGAAATCGACATAAATATCTTTACTGTAACTCATGCCGATCCTCCAAGCACCGAAAATACTGGATAGTTATTAGAAAGAATTTAGAGGGTGAGATAAGAAAGAAAAAAATATTAGAATAGAAGAAGAAGAAGAACACCACAACACAGAGTCTCACATCGCAGCGGAAAAAATATAATACAGAAATAATCCTTATTGAAAACTTTTAAAATACTTACATTATCAGAGTACACAGCTGGACAGTGATAATAACTTGTCCTCATATACAACACAGCGGAATAGTAGTAATATCATACGTCTGGACTCTTCCAGCTCGTCTCTTCCTAGCAGTCGATAACCTGAACCTGTACCACCCGGCCTAACCCGAGCATTTACAAAACACCGGGTCAGTCTGGTGAACCAGAGTGAGATAAACTCGCACAGTATAAGGGTAAATCATCCAATCATGATTTTAGGGTTCAAAAATCTTTTCAAAAGAAAATGATAATCGTAAGACCAAATCCACACATAAACACAGACGGTTTTTACCTTACGATAACCCAAAACAGTTTTGAAACCAATATCTTGTCTGATATTATAATAATGTCTAAATACAAGTAAATAACAATCTAGCGGAACGCTTGCATCTCACGCTCCACATATATAGTATACAATCAAAACCCGCAGGCGCTTATTGGAGATTGGATTCCAACCTTGACAAGGTATGGGACCACCTGCCGATAGTGTATCTCTAGAGACGAATACACTGGGTTCAACAAGAACGTCTTGCAACCCGGCCCTCACACGACCGACCACTCATTTCGCTTGAGTGTATCGAATGTATATCACCGACGGTTGGGATCAGCAACCGTCTCCCGAAAAGGCACAGCATCAAAATATATATTCAAGAACAAATAGGAATTTCTCTAGATCGGTGATTATACACCCTAATGGGAGCGACCCACATAGCCATGCTGCCTGCCCGATTTTTGTCATTTCTCGGTTGATGAGGCTTGAGGTTAGAATACTTCTGAACATCTGGTCATCATTCACTTTGAATGCCACATCGTCAGATCCGTCAGATATCACTAATTGACATCCACAAAAATACTCTTGCTGGAAGCTAAGAGAACGGCAATGCTCCGCCAACAACTATCGCACGTTTGAAGAAGTCAACATACGTGATCCTTTGGAAATACTCTGTCAGACATCCGTCCATACACGTCACCCAGGAAACAGGATGAACCGAAGGCACCCTCCTACCGCATCCAATATAGGAATCACCCCATGGATCAGTAGCGAGAAGTCCTTGCAACCCGTAGATTCCAACCACGACAGAATCACAGCTTATCTCTACTTGCCAGACAGAGAATATTAGTGGTTCTTCCGTTTATGAAAACCCACGGTCTTCAATGCTCCATCTCGATCATCTTCTGATCTCTTCACGTATTTGTTGGTCGGAATGGTTTTCGAATATAAATTCGATCCTGGTCTTTCCATACCAACAATCGTATTGGGCGGGTTTGATAGTCGTTGTTTCAACTATCAAAATATACAGTGTTTCAACCATGACAATCAAATGAGTTCACTGGTTCAGTATTCAGCATCACTTGGCCTTTAACAAACTGATTAACTTTTGTTAAATTAAAACTTCTAACTCTTTTAATATTGAAAATACGATATTTGAATAACTCTAATTCGATTTAACTCAAATGGATTAACTCAAATTGATTAACTCTAACGGGTTAACTCTAACTGATTAACTCGACTTATTTAACTCCTATCGATTTACTAATACTCGACTTAAATCCATTCGCTTGACTCTAGATCACAATGATCACAATGGTTACGCCTGATTCCCTCAGGAAACATCCGACCGTCGTAGGCTATCTGCAGCCCTGCGAATTTCGCTAGCAGTCGTACGAAATGGCAACTCATCCTGAATACTATGTTTGACTAACCCAATCTCGAATAACTATATTCTTATATACAAATGTTCTCAGAATCATTACGTTATAATACTTTAGTAGAATAACTTATAACCATATATGATTTTCACTCAATTCCCCTTTCAAAACATTCGTTGTATTATCATGAACCTCTTTTTCGATCGCCAACTAATATCATCTTCAAATAATCCCGATGTTGTTCAAGTTGGGGTATTTTAATTACCTCTCAGACCTTGATCAAACAACGTTCTTATCCTCAGATGAATATAAGTTGTAATCACAAAATCAATATTCCCATTTCAGTCTCGAAATACATTCCATTATAACTTGGGTTTAGTTATACAACCCTATAACCCACTTCTTTAACCAGATTAATTTATTTCTAATCTTCTTTCAAATCTGTTCGACCATTCCCCACTTTTGAAATCTTATTCCAAATTTTCCTTTTTACTTGATCTCATTTTCAAATAACGTTAATTCAATATTAACGATTTACACTTTGACACTCATTTATATATTCTGGTTTATCTTAAACCTTTTTTCAAAACCTTATCTAAATTTAAACGATATTTAATCCAAAAACACATTAATTTGATAATCAATTCAAATTCAAAATGGTCGATTTAATTCACTCAAACTCGATTATCTCGTTAGCCGATTCCAAATAAATTTTCACTTTAAATTAATTAAAAAAAATAATTAATTTAAATAATTCCATTAATGGTTTTCTTAACAAAACGATTATCCAATTCTAACTATACGATTTTATTTCCTATCTCGTACTTATCAATCTGATTTACATCGGAACTTGCTTTATAAAATCAATAAATAATTTAAAGTCTTACATAAATAAAATATTTATTTGTTTCTCTTGAATAACTTTTATTCAAAATAATATGTTCAAAAATCTATCTCCAGTTATAAAATACATTTTATAACTTCACCACTATTGACTCACCTGACGGTGAATCAATATCTATAAAACAATTGATTTTATTGGCCATACGTTGCCAAATACCCAACCAATATCATCCATTGGTTTAAACTAACAGATGTTGAACATTCAATAATCAACCATCAAATCAATCACACAAAACAGATCAGTTCATATATGAGAATATGAAAATAAAAATACATTTGAGGGATCCGGTTGGGTCCCTCCAACCTGTTCTTCCCTGAAATCAAAACGGTTATCTCAATTAAGATCATTCAGTTTTGTTCATCTGACAACACAAAATAGCAACCATTCAACATCAACCACAAGCAATTCGATCAGTTCAACAATTTAAAACACGTTTATAAATAAACGTGACCAATAAGGTAAGTTACCTTTATTGGAACCAATCGTTAAAATATAACGATTTGGTATTTCACTGAAATTAAACACAGTTTAATTTCATCAGTTAAATCAACAAACTAACGATTCGGTATTTCACTGAAATTAAACACAGTTTAATTTCATCAGTTAAATCAACAAACAAGTGTATAACTAGCAAACAGGCAACCATCAGCAAGCAGATCACACAAAATAAAAACCCAATTTATATAAAATATAAATGGGAAAACTGAAGAGTTTAACTCACCTTGAGTTGATTCTGTTGGCAGCGGCTCATTTTAATTAAATTAAACGGTCGTTCAATTTAAATTAAAATGTCGGTTGATTCCAATATGTCCGAGTCGGTTCCACATTGTCTGGCTTTCCAAAATGATCTCAACGCCACTTGGTTCGGAAAATTCTGATAATACATGTACCAGAGATAAATAATATAAGTTCGCCGCTTTAATTTTAAATAATTAATTTCCTTAATTAAAATTAATTATTAACTAATTAATTTACTTTGGATTAAGATTTACGGTCCAACTCATTTGTTGATTTTATTCACGGTTGATTTCCTGTTCGCTACTCTACGTTCTCTCTTGTTATTTCTGCCCGACCCTTGCTTCTGCTTTAATTCCACTACCTGACCAAATTCAAAAATCACGTATTATCCATTAATTATCGTTAAATAATTTGGTTATAAAGTTAACCCCAATAACTAAATTAATAGAACTAGTTACATTTTAGAAACTTTGGTCGATCAGTTCTTCTATAGTCCAGCGTTTTATTCTTGTCTTTGTTCAACATCTGTGATAATTTAACATTGCAGTTAGATTATTATTAAGTAATAAAATTAAACAATTTAATTATCACTTGCAAACTGTATACTTGTTTTAGTCGAACCCATGAAGTGAACGACCATCCTGTTCCTGCTTTCGCGTTTAAGTCTTGCAGCTTCCCAAAGTCTGTATCAATTCAGGTTTGGTTAATATGAACTTAATTGAACCCATAAGTCTTACTTATTATTATGATTAACTGATTACGTTTTAAACATTATAAAGGCCAATCCCTTTCGTTCTGTTCATTGTTCCAGCATGCTTCACCTTGGTTAATCACCCGTTCTCATCTTTCCTCCTGACTTTCAAACCAGTCCCTGAACGTTCAAACAAAATTAGATTAAGGGTCCTTAAACTAACTATTTAACTAATGATAGCAAATCACGTTTTTATCAGCCTGGCCAAACGTTTGGTCCATTTCCCATTTCACTGCTTCTCGGTTTGCGTCCTCTTCATTCCCCAAAGACGTGCCTGCAACCCATTTACCAATTTTTTTTATATATGATTTAATTAACTTAAACTTCTAATAATTCGTTAACTAGCAATTAACTCACAAATCTCATGCTTAAGGATAAAACCGGTGGATTACCCTTCTGTATACTTCCGTTCTTCCTATTCCGCAACAAAAGATGCTTCTTTTTATTACTCCTTCGAACTGCTCCTTCAAATGTCCTTTACGTTAAAAATATATATCCAACTCTCGTTATACTCCCTGTTTAAACTAACGCCATGAATCCACGCACCACTCTTCATTTTCACTTGCTACTTCGTTTGTTCCCATCGTGATGCAAATCCCAGAACATAACTTAAAATGAGACACCATCTTCCGCAACCCTACTTAGCTCATCAGAATTCCACCGGGAAGCACCACTCCAACATCGATCAACACAGCTTCCACTTCGGTGCCACCCTTCACCGGTAAAACTCCATAACGTCGCGCCTAGACTGGACCGGAACTAGATCTGAGTCCATCGCCATAAGCGCCTACTGCTCCTCCTCCATCACGCCAAACCGCACCCAGCCTCGCTCTCCCAAACGCCCTCAAAGTATCCACAACCGCCGCGTCATTTTGGCCAAAATCCCGTCACCAGAGCAAGTCAGAGATCATCACAACCGTAGAGTACGTTGAACTCATTTAGACGAACCAGTTTCCAATTGAAAGTTTCAGATTTCAATTGGAGAAATTTTGGGAAAATTGATCGAAAAAGGGGGTTGTTTCTATTCGTTGATTTAATGAAGAGTGGCGGCGCAAAGGGTATTGTCCAGAATGAACGAAATACTAGGGTTTTGTCTTCTGTAGTGGTATTTATAGGGTAGACCAATTATTATTTTATTATAATGTGAAACTTCGTCGCGAAGTAACACGCTGAAACCACAACAAACGATTTCCGTTAACTGATAAAAAAGCTAATCTTGATGTAAAAAGATATTCCGGATCAAATGGGACAAGTTTCGTCGAAATCCGAGGTCGTATGAAAAAATTTCCTTTATGAAACCGGAAATAAACACGCATTTTAATTTACCACGATCACCAGATAAATCAAATCCACTTGAAACTGCGAACATCGACAATAACTTTTCGATATGAACCCAACGACACTAATTTCGTCGCATTCTGAGACTGTTGCCCGGGAAGGCCATTTTTAACGCGTACCGCACTGCCCTTCCGAACACCAAATTTCCCGATCTCTAAAAATAACAAACTATATACCTATCCTGGCTATATTCGACGCTACGAACTCAACGGAACTGGTTTCGCGGCCTAATTCGATCGTCTGCTCTAGTTACACTCGAATGTCCCTTTATTTATTTAATTACGCGTTATAGAAATTGAACGGGCGTTTACGGCTACCGTGGTCACATACGACATCGGTTTTCCACGCCATTCACCACCGTACAATAATTTAACGTTACGGTTCTAATGAAACTAATTTCGTCGAAATCTGAATCCGTTTGCAAAACGGCTATTTTAAAGGCCTATAATTTAAATAATGATTTCCATAGCGACTATTCCAAAATTTGATTTGGCCATAACTATCAAACTATAACACGAAATCTGGATTTTTCTCTTTCATATGAAAACTATCGTCAACACGCTCCCAGCGTTTCTTGTTTCACAGAAATCCGACTTATATCGAATCCCGTATTCTCAGTTGAAGTTCAAAACTCGAATTTACGAACTGCAGCGCTATTTCGAGCTCGTTTTATATTATATAAATTATATAACGTTCAAACTTCGTTTAATTAACGAATTAGATATTATAAACTCTTTAATATCCCAAATATAATATTTAAAATAATAAATTAAATTAAATATTTGACGGCCAAAAATGCGGGTCGTTACATTATTTTAAGTGGGAAAGAATGTAATGACCCGCATTGGCAGAGGTATTATAACTAATTAATTTAATTATATAAATGGTGGTATAGTGAACTAAATTGTCGTGGAATTAAATAATAGTGAATATTTAATTAAAATAATAATTGTCGCTGGTGAATATAATAATAATAATTTAATTAAAATAATTAATTAATTAATTTTAATTAAAATAATAATATTTAATTAAAATAATAGTGAATATTAAATTAAATTAAATTGTCGCTGGTGAAGTATATCTTTCTAATGGAAGAGAAAAATCAGGATTTCATCGTGTAGATTTTGAGATATGTCCAAATCAAATTTTAGAAAAGTCGCTGTGGAATTCCTTTATAATTTATAAAGAAATTATTTATATTTTAAAAAGGAATTTCAATATAAAAAGAATATCGGGTTGACCCAGATTGAAATATCGAGTTAGAAATCAATATAGGATTTTTCATAGTTGTATGGTATTCCACTGTGAATATATACAATAATACAAATTTATTTGTATTAAATTTAATTATATTTAAATATATTTATAAATTTAAATAGGCTATTTAGAGCTTTAAATATAGCCACTTTTGCAAACGAAGTCGGAATTCGATGAAACTAATTTTGTTGGATCCGTAATGTCAAATTATTATTAGATGTCAAGTTTCGTGATTTTTAGAGTCAGTATGTGGCCGTATGGATTTTTAGAGTGTAAAATAGTCAGTATTTTGACGGTTAAAAATACGTTGTGTGAGCATACGGAGTCGGAATTCTACGAAACCAGTTTCGTTGGGACCGTAATGTCGAACAGTAGCTGTATGTCCAGTTTAGTGATTTTTAGGTATCATATGTGATCGCATGGATTTTTAGAAAGTAAATAAATAAATAAATAAAAATAAATGTATGTGAACATAAGGAAGGCCACATCCTTCTCCTTCTCAGCCACAAACATCACCTACCACAATCACAACTATAAAACCAAGTCCAGGCCGCCACTCAGAAAGGTTAAAACGTGAGGAAGAAAACTCTAAACAAAATCAAATGTAAATCTATAAATTCTAATCTATATATATTTGATTTCGTACTAAGAATCTCTTCAATGTTATACATGTTTTGGAGGGTGCGATCCAGTTGTTTGGGATCGAAATATATGGTGTCAGTCTAGGGTTCGATTTCATTTGAAACCAGGGACGCATTTGTGTATTTCGAGTTTATATTCGGGTTTATAATGTTGAATGGAGTGGGGTGGCAAAGACTGGTGGAGTTCGAAGGATATTTGTGACGATGGTCGTTGGAAGCGTGAGTTCCTGCTGTTCGACGGAAAATGAACAGTGAGCTCGAATGGAGCAAACAGGGTATGAGTGTGCCAAGAAATCGAAGAGAAGTTCATTGGTGTTATTTATTTGGGTTTCGGTTGAAAGATGAAGGTGCTGTCGAGGCTTGATGTGGCGGAAATGGTGGAGCGACAGTCCTGAAGCTCGCGGTGAAAGATGGATTGAGGGTGGGCTTTGGATTGGTGATGAGCCGGAAGAAAGGTTAAGGCCCATTTGAATATATATCCATGTTTAATTTAATTTAAAATTAGTTCAAACTTAAAATCGTAATATCTTGACCATACGGTATCAGATTGACGAACCGTAAGTTGTGTTGGGATCGTATGGACGGACACTACACAATGGGACTGACCGTGAGTCAATTGGAGTCTGTTACAATTTATGGCAAAATAAATTGTCCGTCTGAATCAACCGACAATTATCATTATCTGACGATGATAGTCCAATGTGAGTAAAATTCACTAACTCTGAACAGTTCTATTTTCACAATGTATTCTTAGAACTGTTAAATATTGTCTGTTTGATTGTGTGTTGACTGTTTGATTGAACTGCTAGTCAGTTAGTAGAAATTATATATATATATATATATATATATGTATATATATAAACTGTTAAATATTTATATATCGATTCTGTTTATCAGAATATTTCACAGTGAAGCGAAATAGATGTTAATTATATTGCCTAACATCTGTGATGCAGGGAAACCGGTTGGAGGAATCCAACTGGATTCCTCAACATTTATTTTACTGTGATATATATATTGTGATATATAATCTGACGTTGATTATATGTGTTTGGACGATATTTATCGTTGTTATATGGCGTGTTAAATACCATAAGAAATACCAAAATGTAGAAAAGGGATTTTCAAAGTATATTTTGAAAATAATTTATTTATTTAAAATCAATGGATTTTATATTATAAAAGAAAACGGATTTTTGAATAAAAGAAATATATTTATAAATCAAATATAAGGGAATTATATTTGTAAATTAAATATAAAAGAAAAATATTGGAAAATCAAAAATAAGGGAAAGAATTTGTTAAACAGATATAGAGGGAAATATTTGTAAAACAAATATAAAGGAAAATATTTGTCAAACAAATAGGAAGAGAAATATTTATAAACCATTTACAAATAATATAGAATTATAAAGGAGAATATTTAGAAAACAAATAGAATTATAAAAAGGGAATAGTGTTAATCAAATAAAGTTATTCGATTAGAGTATATCAAGAAGTAGTTAATCGAATATAGTTTATATTTGAAGTAGTCAATCGAATATAGTTATTCGAAATAAAGTTAAAACAGAATAGAGTTATTCAATTAGAGTTATTCGAATAGAGTTAAACACAAAGGAGTTATCGAATTAGTTATTCGAATAGAGTTAAACACAAAGGAGTTATCGAATTAGTTATTCGAAAAGGAGCTATCGATTATAGTTTAATCGAAAGGAGTTATCGAATTTGTTATTCGAAAGGAGTTATCGATTATAGCTTAATCGAAAGGAGTTATCGAATTAGATATTCGAAAGGAGTTAAGGAGCTAAGTAAGGAGTTAAGTAAAAAAGAGAGTTAATCGATAGAGTTAATCGAACTAGAGTTATTCAATTGAGTTAATCGAACATTAGTTATTCGAATAGAGTTAAAGGAGTTATCGACTAGAGTTAATCCAATAGCGTTAGTCCAATAGAGTAAATTTAATAGAGTTATCGAATATACCTTATTCGAAGGAAAGAATTATCGAATAGAGATAATTCGAAGGAGAGTTACGTAAGGAAGTTTGTTAAAGAATTAAAAGGTGAACTTTGTCTATTTCAAGGTTAGAAACGTTGTTCAGTGAAGGTCTGAGAGGTAGTATTACCCCAACTTGATTGACTTCATTTTTAAATAAGGAATGGTTAAGGTTCGATGGTAAAGGTGGGTTAAAGGAATTTAGTTAATAAGCGTAATGGTTTGAGTTGGCATCGCGATGGTTTGTTTAAACATCTGTCTAAGTCCAATGAAGGAGTTTTGGAAATGTTTTCCAAATAAGAACCAGAAATGTTTTTCTAATATAGAAAACAAGAAATGGAAATGTTTTCCAATGGTAATAACATATATTTTCTAAATTTAGAAAATAAGAAATGTTGAATATAGGGAAACAGGAGATAAGTAAATTAATGAAATAAAGAGATAAATGTTGAATGATGATTGATCGATATAATTTCCTCCTGGAAATAATATCGTTGTTTGCACACCTGTTTTTCTTCGATAGCTAAATCACAGACTATCGAAGTTTTGACCATTTTAACGTTGTTAATATGGAGAGACCGGTTGGATTATTATCCAAAGAACCACTCTGTATTGGCATAAGCGTTGCGAATCATATATGCCAAAGGAAATTGAAGACGGAGTTATGCAAGGGCCATCATGTTTACAGAATAGTGCCTTCGGTTCATCCTGTTCTTGGATGACTTGTATGGACGGATGTCTGATAGAGTATTTCCAGACGATCACCTATATTGATTTCTCCAACCGTACCAAGAGTGGAAGCGGTGAAGGAAACTTCTTTTAGCTAACACATAATGTATGGTTGAGGACGTCAATCGGTGATTTGATGGATTTGACAATGTGGCATTCAAGGTGAATCTGGTGTGAAGAAAAAGCGTAGCTTCTAGCCTCACATCCGGTAAATGACAGAAATCGGGCAGGCAGCATGGCTAAGTCGGTCGCACCGAAGTAGGGTGTATAATCACATGATCTAGAGTTTCATTTACTTCTAAAAATCTATTGTTGATGTTGTCCCATTCGGGAAACGGTTGCTGAACCCAACCGTTGGTGATATACATTCGATACACTCAAGCGAAATGAGTGGTCGGTCATGTGTGGCCGGGTTGTAAGATGTTCTTGTTGAACCTAGTGTATTCCTCTCTAGAGGTACACTAGCAAAAGGTGGTTCCATACCTTGTCATAGTTGGAAATCCAGTACCCAATACGTGCTTGCGGTTTTGATTGTACACTATATATGTAGAACGTGAGATGAAAGCGTTTATGCTAGATAATTATTATATTGTGGTTGATAGATATTATTATAATATCAAAAGGTTTTTGATATAAAGATAATTTGGATTCTCATAAGGGAAAAACCCGTTCCGTTATACGACGTGGTCTTATGAGATATCGTTTACTTATTCAAAATGTTTTAAACTGTTTTACTCATACCAGTCCCATGACTGACCCGGAGTTTATTTTGTTTTGTTTTCCCTAAACTCTTGGGTGCCCAATTTTGTATGGGCAGTCAAGTAGTTAGGATTTACAGATATACTGGAAGAGCTTGGAGCAGGAGGCTTCAGGATCATATAGCTATGGTTTATTTCCGCTATGTTGTAAGTGTTGTACCTTGATAATGATGTATATTCAAGTACATATATTATATTTCAAAGTTATGTTATATAATATATTTATTCGTTCCGCTGTGAGATTCGTGTTACTCTGATGTTGTGTTCTTCTTCTTCTTCTATTCTAAGTTTCTATCTTATCTATTCTCACCCTCTAATTTCTTCTATTAATGACCGGTATTTTTCGATGTTTGGTTAGTCGTCATCGTGTTTATGTCGATAACCAAAGTCATCAAAATCCCGGGTCATTACAAATCTGGTAGTAACAATTAACATTAACAAACTTGTAACACAAATAAATGTTGGTCATTTCTATATTCTAACACTAACAGCCGTTGTGCATGATTATAATATATACTACTTCTAATAAATATGAATTCAAAAATAATATTATCTCTATTTAGCAAAGTAAAATCAAATAATATAAATAAACAACATCCATAACTATGGTAATAAAATAGTATCAATCAACAAAAGACAAGTTCAATACATAATTAAGTTGTAAAGTTCAATACATAGTTAACCAATTTCATACTTATATCAAATTGGAATAATAAAATACAAGACATCCTTTATACTTAGATTCTACGAACATCGAATACGAAAGGCCAAGATGAAAAGATAAGACTACCCAATTTTGTTCTTTCCTCTGCTTTTTCTACAAGTACCTATACGCATTTAACATGACAATAAATTGAATTTTATAACGAAAAACAATCAATAGCAATGAAGAATTTTTTACAAAAAGCAACCAAGGTGAACCGACTAGTAATTTGCAAAACAAAACCATCGGAGGGCTCGGGAAAATTGAGCATAAGCCGAGGTTTAGTAAAACTGAGCCTCGGTAAGATTGAGCCTCATAGCTTGGTTTATTACCATAGGAGTCTCTGTAAAAATGAGCATCGAGGTTCAATTTTAATGCCGCAAAACTAAGCCTCAGTGCTCAGTTTCATTGATCCCAAGGTTCAATTTATGCTTGGTTATTTGAATGTCAGGGCTCACTTGTTACTGAGCTTCGACGCCCAGCAAAACTGAGCATCGGGGCTCAGATTTGATAAGCTTGGCTCTGTAGTACTGATTCCGACATTCAAGTTTTGATGTGCGTCGGGGCTCATTTTTTACTGAACCCATTGCCTAGTAAAACTAAGAATCGTGGCTTAGTTTTATTGGTGAAGATGGTTGATCTAGAACATGAAAATTAGTTTTGATTTATAATGGTTGAGATGTAACAAATTTTGTAAAGTTGGGCTACTAGTTTAAAAGTGAGTTTGCAACTCAATTTTTATACTGAGTTGAAGCCCAGTCATGCAAAAGTACTTATAAGCTCATTTGCAAGATGGTAAACATCAGAATAATTAGAATAAAATTCTAAAATATAGGCATATTCCCTTATAAACCCTAAAGTGCAACCCAATCGTGTTATTAAGATAAAAATTCAGTTTGTAACTAAAAGTTTCAAAACTCGGTTTGGAACAAAATTTCCAAACTGACAACTCCGCTCTAGTTTCCAAACTCTATTTGGAAGTTGTGTTTCCAAACTCAATTTGTGAACTAGAGCCAAGTTTCCAAACTGAGTTTGGAACAACTTCGGTTGTTTGGAAACTGAGTTTCCATGCTTAGCTGCTAATTCAGTTTGTCTGATTCCAAACTTAGTGTAACGACCCGCTTTTGGGCTCGCTTCAAGTTGGTAGTTAGCCCACTCGAAACATTCTCAAAGGTGGATTTTTATGAGTACTAACACTTCATAACAAAAACAAAAGAACACTTCATTGTCATTGCTATAATCTATCATCAAAATACAAGAATATCAAAGAACAAATTATTGATTCATAGCAGAAAAATATCAGAGAATCGTAAATTACAATACAGCAGAAACATAAATACGCACAGCGGAAGACTACCAACTAATCCAGAGTATTGCTCCAGCCATAATCCATGATCCTACTATAAGAATTTCTGCAAAACCAAACTACTAGCTGCCCGTGTGGAAAATATGGGCACCCAGAGTTTAGGTGGGAAACAATAAATCTCGAGTCAGCCATGGGACTAGTGTGAGAACCAAAAACAGTTATTTACTTTATCTTAAATTGGGGTAAGTCATGGGACCACGCCATATAACCTGGAACGAGTTTTCTCCACATGAATACCAATAATAAAAACTCATAATGCTTTTTGAAAAATGTAGCTATTATAAGACTCCAGTCCCATCACAAAATGTGAGCGCAAACCAGAGGATGGAGTTTTACCTTATAATAGCCAATCATTCTTGATACGCAAAATTTCTCTTTTATTATTTCTAGTGCATAGTGTAGAAATAAATTTCGAAAATGAATGTATCAATCTTAGATGGCATAATACCCTATCCTATTATGTCGCGTTATATAGGTTTACAAATGAAAACACAAGGTTCGTATAGGAAATTGGTTTTCCATAAATGACCAAGGCAAAAAAATCTTCCTTATCTGATTCGGATCATCTCTAACAATATGTCCAGGATTTACACACGTGTGATTCTAGATCGGCAAAGCCGGCCCACCAATTCTCAATGAGTTCGGTTACTTCTGAACATAACATTCCCCGGTCGTATTTGACTGTCATCCTAGTTGTTGATTGACCATCATCTGAGGGCCCTCGGTTCCAACGTCCACATAAGTAAATCTGCCTAGGCTCTATACCATGGCATAATTTTTAGCTAGAAGGAAACGTATGTCTTTTGAGATGACCCGAACTTCCCCGGTAAGGAAAGCCCGGATAGAATTGAGTACAAGACAAATCTGAACGCAGACGGAAGAACATTTCATTGTTATTACAACAATTCCATTAGATACAAGAATATACAGAGTATGAATGAATAAAATACATTCGATGAACATCATAGATTACAATAAATTACATAGCAGCGGAAAAATATACAAACTGAAAGTAATACATGGATACAGAGCTTTCCGAGCATTGTTCCAGCTGTTAATCAGGACCCTGTGAATATAAATCTACAAAACCAAAACTACTAGCTACCCGTGTAAAATAGGGGCACCCAGAGTTTAGGTTAAAACAATAAACTCCAGGTTAGTCATGTGACTGGTGTGAGAACTAAAACAGTTATTAATCTTTATTTTTAAAGTTAGGTAAATCAAGGGACCACGCCGTATAACACGGAACGGGTTTCCTCCCAAGAATACCAGTGCATAAAATAAACAGCGCAATGCTAAATAAAGGAAAATGAAGCTGTTATAAGACCCAGGTCCCATCACACAATGCAACGCAAGCCGGAGGATAGGGTTTTTACCTTATAACAGCCAAAGCATGCTTGATACGTTAAAAACACATTATTTGATACTATAATAAGTGTATAGTGTCAAAACAATTTCAATCATAAATATCAATCATAGACGGCATTAATGACCCATACCACTATGTCGCCATACTAGGTTCTACAAATAAAACTGAATTATCACATAGTGGAAATTGGATTCCATCATGAGTTGAGGCAAAGGGCAAGCTCCTCTCCGATTCGAGACACTCTAGCAAATGTCCCAGGACCCCACTTTGATCCTTGGAATCGGCTAGGCCGGTCCTCTCTTACTTTTGAGGATTGGCAATTCCTGAACACACGTTTCCCGGTCCTTACAGACCTATATCTGAGGCGCCTCGTATCCAACAACCACACAGGTGAAAAGTATATAAATGTCAGGGCTGGTAGGTCACTGACACCACCCTAGCTAGAAAGAAACGTCGTGCTCTCCCAGCGGTCCATGTCCCGTTTTTGACTCATACCGAGGTGTGAGGCTCGCGAATTCACGTTATACATAAAGCTACGTGTAACACCCCGTAATTTGAACATAAAAATTCACAAATTAAAGTATACTTAATTAAGTGAAATGGGTTGCGCAGAAAAATATATATATTGATATATATATATATATAATTGAAAATTAAATAAATAAATATGCAAAAATGTTCAAAACAGCGAATTGGGAGAGGGGAATAACCGAACCGACCGATTTTTGAGGTCGACCCGAGCTTGCTGGGTCGACTAGGGGTTAATCCAGGGTGTTTGGCTGTCAACCCGTGGGCCGATTCGCTCAAATGCAGATTTTGCATTTGAATGGCTCTCATGGTTCAGCTTTAATCTAAAGGCCCTAGATGGTTCCTACACTTGACTTCTTCCCCAAGACATGCTTTGATGGCTTGGATTGAATCTAGGGTTAATCCTATGGCTAATACTATCCTAATCCTCTATAAAAAGACCCCTAAACCTAGCCTAAATCACCATTATTCAATCCTACAACTAAACTATGTCAAATTTGTTCCTCTCATTGCCTCCACTCTCATGCTAAAATTCCTAAGCCTATTTCTATGAGAGATTGTGAGTTCATACAAGTGCTTTCAAGCTTGTATGAATGTTCTTAGTTTGCATTCAAGTCAAGTTGCAACATTTCTATTTCAAAGCAAGGATTTTTATTGATTTGGCTCAAGGGTTTTTCGTTTGGAGCTTGCATATTTGGGTTTTTGGTGCTTGCATAAGGGCTTCGTCTCAATCTTTATAATAAATAATTATTTGTGTCTTCATAGCATTGTAAGCCCTTTTCTACTTTCTTTTTATTGAACTCTAAAGTTAAATGAATGATGCAAGTTTGGGGTTGATCATTATTTTGGTTGATCATTATATGCAAGTTTGGTTGATCATTATATGCAAGTTTGGTTGATCATTATATGCAAGTTTGGTTGATCATTATATGCAAGTTTGGATGATCATTATGCAAGTTGGTTTAATCATTATGTATGACACATGTTGCTATGTTATGCAAGTTTGGGTTGATCATGTTATCATGTTATGCAAGTTAAACTTGATATTGTGAGCATAAAGCTCCAAGCTTTATGTTGAAGGTTGCATTTTGGCAACATGAAAGTTATCATATCCCTTATGATAACTTGCATGTGAGGCCAAATGCGAACTTCTAGCAACTTCTACATGTTATTTATCACCATGTATCACTCATATGCTAAGTTTGGTTTTATGCATGCTTTTGAAGCCAAATAATGCAATATGCAAGTATATGAACATATGTACATTTCATATGCCACCATGTTAAACTTGTGGCTTCAACACCTTTATGTCATGGTTATGCCAAGTTTCCTATTTTATCCTTTATGCGTTGTTGCGATTATGTAAACGATGGGATTACGTTGGGGTTGGGTAACATAATGACATGAACATGGTTTTTATAACATAACGTGATATGTTAACTTGTAATTATGTTTTGGAAACATAATGGACATGACACTTAGAAAATATGAGTGTGGCCAACTCGAGGTTGGGTTGAGTTTGTAGCATAAATCTACCCGGACCCGCCCGGCTTAACTAGTGGCTACAAACAATAGGACCCAATGTGAGAAGTTGGTCATGTTATGCACGAACCCGTGGTTAGACCAGGTTGTGGTGTAAAGCTACCCGGACCCGCCCGGCTTAACTAGTAACCACAACAAGGTCTAATGTGAGAGGTTAAAGCACATTAAGTTAATGAATGCCTCCTGATTAGGGTTAAGTCATGGTCCACTTAATACTTAACTAATTTGGGCTTGATGGATTAATCGAGGTTAAGTCAGGAGCCTTGGGTACTCTTAACCAATTTAATCCACGTGTGGATCGGGTTAACCACATTTAACCCGTTAAGAAACCCTAGTTGCGTGGTCCTTTTCAGCAGTAACCTCCTTGGTAGTATCATAAGACCTTAGGACTAGGCTAGGGTGGGGCACGATTACTGGACTGATTGTAAGAGACCAAAAGAGACGGCTGAATGATGCCCCGGTTGTTCAGGCGGACCATGGTCGTGCACATTAAGTCCGGAGTTGAACACGGGCACCGGTAGGTTTGGACTGTGCATCATGGTATGGTGTCAGAGGGTTACACCATAGGGCCTGATACACCCTAGGGTGGACCCTGCACAGTCAACTACATTACATGATTAAGCCGCATGACACCGACACTTGACGAGTTAGGCTTATAGGGAGCCGATCGACTAGACCGAGTAGTTGGACCTTGATTTAGGTCACCTCATGATGTTGGGCCAAGCTTGGGCCAAGGGATCAATTCTTGTTTTTACTTGACATGTTAGAATGCTAGTACACCCGTGGTGCAAAACTTAACCTTGATTATGCGATGACACCTTTATCTATCTTGTTAGTTAATCACCATGCCAGTATGTTGTTATCCTTATGTTCATCTCAGCTTCTCATGACAGTTAACTTTACTAGTTCATAGACAGATAGTAGTAGGGCTTACCAGTCTTTTTGACTGACCTGTTTTCTTTCGCCTCTTTTCTTCCGTTCCCCCCCCCCCCCTCAGGTCCTCAGGGTGGGAATATTGGAGCTTAGCTTGGATCTTTCTAGCTTGCTTACTGGATTTTCTCATGTACGGTCTTGGACATTGAGCTAGCTATGGTTTATCACTTCACTTTGGGGATAGTACTTTATGTATTTCGGTTTATGCTTTTGTCTAGACTTTGTTTGTTGGAAAATAATGAGTACTTTGTTGTAACTTAACTCTGATTTTGAAATGCTAATTTATCCGCTGCTTTACTACTCTGTTTTACTTATATGTTCTGTCTTGTGATATCTGCATGCATGTTTACCTTGTTTAAACGCCCCTCCAAAGCCAGTGTGCTTGCAAGAGTTACCCTGGCGGAGGTGGGGTGTTACATTTGGTATCAGAGCATAAGGTTAACAAGATTCGAGCAAAAGGTTTTTAAAACTTACCTTTTGAAAAAAACTATTTTCAAAACCAATTAAGTATTTTCCCAGAAAAGTCTAGCTATTCTAAAAAGGCTATTCTCGTCCCTTCGTTCTGAATCTATCTATCTTTTTCTTCGTTTTAGTATGGCCGATCACTTTAACATCCCGGAGGGTGTACCAGTACCTATTTGGTTTATAAGGTACATGGAGGCAAGGGCGAATGAAGCCGGCCCCGCGGATATTCCTCCTCCTCAGCATATACAAGCGGATTTCGCGGAGCTTTGCAAAGACTTTAAGGCGATAGGTTGCAAGAATTTTGACGGAACGGAGACTTCTGTGGAGGCAAGAAACTAGTTAAAGGAAACTGAAGACCTCTTTGATATCTTGGATGTGGAAGATCGTAGGAAAGTTCTGTTGGTGGTATGGCTACTGAAAGGGGAAGCCGCTTATTGGTGGGTAGTCACCACCACTACTAGATCCATTGAGACTTGGGATGACTTTAGGAGAAGGGTTGGACTAAAGTTCCTATCATCGACAGAAGAGAATCTTCAGATGGAGAAGTTCCTATCTCTAAAGCAAGGGGACATGACAGTTAAGGAATATGTGGATATGTTTAATCAACTTGCTCAGTTCGGTCTAGAATTGGTAAACACAGCTCGGAAGAAGGCCCTACACTTTGCTCTAGGATTGAAAGAGCCATTGCGCGGTTTGGTCATGTCTCATATACCCCTGGGGACAACTTTCGAGAGTTTGGTGAATATGGCCCTGCTTCAAGAGGGAGATAAGAGTGGCAAGAAGGAGGTCAAGGAAAATGAGTCTCAAGGCGAGAAGGTAGATTCCGGAAAAGGAGGCAAGAACAACAATAGCAAGAACAACAAGTCAAGAGAAAGGAGGAAGTGCAACTTCTGTGGGATTACTGGGCATATAGCCAAAGACTGTAGGAAGAAGAAGAGGAAGTTGGGCGAATGCTTTCACTGTGGAGAGCCTGGACATCTTAGCAAGGATTGCCCCAAGAAGCAAGGACAAGGGCAAGGACAAACTCGGCAAGTAAGACCCTCTGGAGGGCAATTGCAGGCTCTCCTCGCTCTTCCAGCTTTTGATCGAGGTAGAGTTTTTATAGAAATTCATGTTTACATTTCTGATTTTCCTGTTCGCACCTTATTTGATTCTGGCGCATCGCATAGTTTTATATCTTCTGGTATTGTTGAAAGTTTGCACCTAAGTACTAGCTTAGTTGAGGATCCCGTTTGTGTTTCAAATCCAATTGGGGTTCCGCCCATCTACCTGTGGTTTGTATGGATTTGAAAATCTCTATCTTGAGCATAGAATTCATGTGTAATGTTTAGGTTCTCGGGTTTATGGGATACGGGTTTATTTTGGAGGTGGATTGGTTGTCCTGTTATGGAGCCATTCTTGACTGTGAGCATAGGGTAGTGAGGCTCATGACTCGCCTCAGTAATACCCTAGAAATTTCTTGTAACCCTAGAGGTCCCGTCATGTTATGTTATCTTGAATCTCTCGACTCATCCATCGATGATCTGCAATCTGTAAGGGTGGTCCGAGACTATCCCGATGTCTTTGAAGAAGTTAAGGGGTTACCCCCTAAACGAGAGATAGATTTCCGCATTTATCTAGTTGATAATGCCAAGCCAGTATCATTGCCAGCTAGGCACATGGCTCCACGTGAGAGAGGGGAGCTCAGTAAGCAAATCAAGGAGTTGCTTGAGAAGAATTTTATTAGGTGAAGCATTTCTGAATGGGGTGCTCCGGTGGTATTCGCCACTAAGGCGGATGGTTCGCTTCGTCTATGTGTTGATTATCGAGAGTTGAACAAGCTGACAAAGAAGAATAGGCACCCTTTACCGAGGATTGATGATCTCTTTGACCAGTTGGTAGGTGCTTCTCCTTTCTCTCAGCTCGATCTAGCCACCGGATTCCATAAGCTTAGAATAGCTGAGGATAGTATTGATAAGACTGCGTTTAGGACTCCAGATGGATTCTTTGAATGGCTTGTCATGCCATTCGGTTTGACTAATGCACCCGCCTACTTCGTAGATTTGATGAGTAGGGTGTTCAGAGAGTTCCTTAACAAGTTCGTGGTTGTCTTCGTGGATGATATTCTGATCTTCTCAAAGGATGAGGAAGAGCATGCTAGGCATCTCAAGGAAGTGATGGATACGCTTAGAGCGCATCAGTTGAAAGCCAAGTTCTCCAAATGTCATTTCTGGAGAAGGGAAGTTCGGTTTCTTGGACATATAGTTTCTAAGCAAGGCATAGCGGTGGATCCCGCGAAAGTGGTTGTGGTTCAAGACTGGAAGACTCCGAGGAATGCAACCGAAGTAAGGAGCTTTCTCGGTTTGGCGGGCTACTATAGGAAGTTCATCAAGGACTTCGCTAAGATTTCGGCCCCTCTTACTAAGTTGACGAAGAAGAACTTAGTCTTTGCATGGGACTTGGAGTGTGAGCTTGCTTTTCAAAGGCTCAAGAGAGCCCTTACCTCAGCTCTAGTTTGGCAACGTGGATTGGCACTGTTTTCAAGAGATAGTTTTCTGCGTGGGATATCGTATAATATGTAAATGAGATCCAAGATTCACTAACGAATCTTGGAAAGCTTGCACGAAACCATGAGCACGCAGTTATGTTTTAGCCAAGTATTTTAGGCAAAGAATAAGTGAAAGTGGAACGAGAGGCAACGGTGAAATGAGTTCTAACTCATATTTTGGGAACAAGAATTAAGAACTACGGAATTGCGAAGTTAAAAGACGGTCAGGGCACGATGGAATTAAGCACAAGAAAATGCGGCTTAGAAGATCGAAGACTAGATACGCGCATTTAATCTCTTTCTAAGAGTATATCCTTGATCCCTATTGTTCCGTAGAGCTTACTTGCATGCTATCTTTTAAGTATATCCTCTCGGCCCTATCCTTAATCTTAGATCTGTTGCAAACCCCCTAAGGAGTATGACTAGCCTATTTGTGATATATGGTTGGGGTGAAGAAGTTCGTCACCAAACTATTTGGGCTTTATGGGATATGGGTAATAATTGATAGACTTACGAAGAGAACCCATTTTTCCGGTGAAAAGCAAGAGGATCATATCATGGCTAGCATCTGTTTATCTTCGAGAGATAGTATGGTTGCATGGAGTTTCTTCTAGCATAGTTAGCGAACGTGACCCAATTTTCACTAGCCAATTCTGGAATAGTTTGCAAGAAGCGATGGGTACACGATTGAATCTGAGTACAGCCTATCACCCCCAGACGGATGGCCAAACCGAAAGGGTGAATAGAGTGCTAGAAGATCTCTTGAGGCTTTGTGTTCTCGACTTCGGTGGTACTTGGGAAGACCACCTTCCTCTTGTAGAGTTTGCTTATAATAATAGCTATCAAGCCAGCATAGGGATGGCACCATTTGAAGCTTTGTATGGGAGGCCGTGTAGGTCACCATCTTGTTGGTGGGAGACAACAGATAGACTTATACTTGGGCCCGATATGATACGGGACACATCCGAGGAAGTTGAATTAGTGAGAAGAAGGATGAAAGCAGCCCAAGATAGACAGAAATCCTATGCTGACAAACGAAGGGCAGATTTGGAATTCGAAGTGGGAGACATGGTTTTCGTGAAGGTTTCTCCTTTGCGAAATGTGGTACGTTTTGGAGCAGCGGGGAAGCTGGCACCAAGGTTCGTAGGACCCTTCCCTATCATAGAGAGAATTGGAAAGATGGCCTATAAGGTGGAATTACCCGAAAAGCTAGCAGGAGTGCATAATGTCTTTCATGTCTCGCATCTCCGGAAGTGCCTACATGAGTCCGCTGAGGTGGTTGAACCAAGCATTCTTGAAGATATTGAGGTAGAGAAAGAAGAAACCTTGAGAAAAGCTCCGATTCGTATCTTGGGAACAGAGATCAAGAAACTGAGGAATCGAGAAGTCAAATTGGTGAAAGTTCAGTGGGGTAAAGCCGACGAAGATGCAACTTGGGAAACCGAGGAGAAGATGCGTGGGCTTTATCCATTTCTTTTTGAGGGTACATTCTCGACCTCTTTCCTAATTAGCATATCTTTCTGTTTATCCGCGTTTATCCTGTTTATCTTGTCATCTCGCTAATCATGTTATGAGGACCTTAGGTAGAAACCCTTTGGATGAAACATGTATCTGAAACATGTTATGCTTGATGGTTGCAAGTGGTTGCAAGTGTTTGCATGTGGATACTCGTGGATGCATGGTGCACATTAGGCACTAAGATCGGCTCACACACTTTCATGTTGCATATGCATGAGTGCTTATACTTATTCATGGATGAAACTTGTTATGCTATCACGTGGATGTTGCATTTGGATGAATGTTATGTGCACTCATGCAGAGATTATAAATTATGTTAGGAATTTGCATACATACGGACTCATTTCACTAACATGCTTTGCATTAAGGAGGTTTACTGTATCAGTAACCGCCTGATTTTTGCATTAGATAAGTACATATACACACACCTTTGCATATGATCATACAACATTTAGAATCCTTTAAGGACAATGACTGCACGTGGATGATGTTTTGAGTAGATGGATGATGGATAGTAGGATACGTTCTTCCTAACTTGGAGATTTCGGGGACGAAATCCTTTAAGGAGGGGAGAATGTAACACCCCGTAATTTGAACATAAAAATTCACAAATTAAAGTATACTTAATTAAGTGAAATGGGTTGCGCAGAGAAATATATATATATATATTGATATATATATATATATAATTGAAAATTAAATAAATAAATATGCAAAAATGTTCAAAACAGCTAATTGGGAGAGGGGAATAACCGAACCGACCGATTTTTGAGGTCGACCCGAGCTTGCTGGGTCGACTAGGGGTTAATCCAGGGTGTTTGGCTGTCAACCCGTAGGCCGATTCGCTCAACTGCAGATTTTGCATTTGAATGGTTCTCATGGTTTAGCTTTAATCTAAAGGCCCTAGATGGTTCCTACACTTGACTTCTTCCCCAAGACATGCTTTGATGGCTTGGATTGAATCTAGGGTTAATCCTATGGCTAATACTATCCTAATCCTCTATAAAAAGACCCCTAAACCTAGCCTAAATCACCATTATTCAATCCTACAACTAAACTATGTCAAATTTGTTCCTCTCATGGCCTCCACTCTCATGCTAAAATTCCTAAGCCTATTTCTATGAGAGATTGTGAGTTCATACAAGTGCTTTCAAGCTTGTATGAATGTTCTTAGTTTGCATTTAAGTCAAGTTGCAACATTTCTATTTCAAAGCAAGGATTTTTATTGATGTGGCTCAAGGGTTTTTCATTTGGAGCTTGCATATTTGGGTTTTTGGTGCTTGCATAAGGGCTTCGTCTCAATCTTTATAATAAATAATTATTTGTGTCTTCATAGCATTGTAAGCCCTTTTCTACTTTCTTTTTATTGAACTCTAAAGTTAAATGAATGATGCAAGTTTGGGGTTGATCATTATTTTGGTTGATCATTATATGCAAGTTTGGTTGATCATTATATGCAAGTTTGGTTGATCATTATATGCAAGTTTGGATGATCATTATGCAAGTTGGTTTAATCATTATGTATGACACATGTTGCTATGTTATGCAAGTTTGGGTTGATCATGTTATCATGTTATGCAAGTTAAACTTGATATTGTGAGCATAAAGCTCCAAGATTTATGTTGAAGGTTGCATTTTGGCAACATGAAAGTTATCATATCCCTTATGATAACTTGCATGTGAGGCCAAATGCGAACTTCTAGCAACTTCTACATGTTATTTATCACCATGTATCACTCATATGCTAAGTTTGGTTTTATGCATGCTTTTGAAGCCTAATAATGCAATATGAAAGTATATGAACATATGTACATTTCATATGCCACCATGTTAAACTTGTGGCTTCAACACCTTTATGTCATGGTTATGCCAAGTTTCCTATTTTATCCTTTATGCGTTGTTGCGATTATGTAAACGATGGGATTACGTTGGGGTTGGGTAACATAATGACATGAACATGGTTTTTATAACATAACGTGATATGTTAACTTGTAATTATGTTTTGGAAACATAATGGACATGACACTTAGAAAATATGAGTGTGGCCAACTCGAGGTTGGGTTGAGTTTGTAGCATAAATCTACCCGGACCCGCCCGGCTTAACTAGTGGCTACAAACAATAGGACCCAATGTGAGAAGTTGGTCATGTTGTGCACGAACCCGAGGTTAGACCAGGTTGTGGTGTAAAGCTACCCGGACCCGCCCGGCTTAACTAGTAACCACAACAAGGTCTAATGTGAGAGGTTAAAGCACATTAAGTTAATGAATGCCTCCTGATTAGGGTTAAGTCATGGTCCACTTAATACTTAACTAATTTGGGCTTGATGGATTAATCGAGGTTAAGTCAGGAGCCTTGGGTACTCTTAACCAATTTAATCCACGTGTGGATCGGGTTAACCACATTTAACCCGTTAAGAAACCCTAGTTGCGTGGTCCTTTTCAGCAGTAACCTCCTTGGTAGTATCATAAGACCCTAGGACTAGGCTAGGGTGGGGCACGATTACTGGGCTGATTGTAAGAGACCAAAAGAGACGGCTGAATGATGCCCCGGTTGTTCAGGCGGACCATGGTCGTGCACATTAAGTCTGAAGCTAAACACGGGCACCGGTAGGTTTGGACTGTGCATCATGGTATGGTGTCAGAGGGTTACACCATAGGGCCTGATACACCCTAGGGTGGACCCTGCACAGTCAACTACATTACATGATTAAGCCGCATGACACCGACACTTGACGAGTTAGGCTTATATGGAGCCGATCGACTAGACCGAGTAGTTGGACCTTGATTTAGGTCACCTCATGATGTTGGGCCAAGCTTGGGCCAAGGGATCAATTCTTGTTTTTACTTGACATGTTAGAATGCTAGTACACCCGTGGTGCAAAACTTAACCTTGATTATGCGATGACACCTTTATCTATCTTGTTAGTTAATCACCATGCCAGTATGTTGTTATCCTTATGTTCATCTCAGCTTCTCATGACAGTTAACTTTACTAGTTCATAGACAGATAGTAGTAGGGCTTACCAGTCTTTTTGACTGACCTGTTTTCTTTCGCCTCTTTTCTTCCGTTCCCCCCCCCCCAGGTCCTCAGGGTGGGAATATTGGAGCTTAGCTTGGATCTTTTTAGCTTGCTTACTGGATTTGCTCATGTACGGTCTTGGACATTGAGCTAGCTATGGTTTATCACTTCACTTTGGGGATAGTACTTTATGTATTTCAGTTTATGCTTTTGTCTAGACTTTGTTTGTTGGAAAATAATGAGTACTTTGTTGTAACTTAACTCTGGTTTTGAAATGCTAATTTATCCGCTACTTTACTACTCTGTTTTACTTATATGTTCTGTCTTGTGATATCTGCATGCATGTTTACCTTGTTTAAACGCCCCTCCAAAGCCAGTGTGCTTGCAAGAGTTACCCTGGCGGAGGTGGGGTGTTACACTACGCCACATAGGTCGTGCTTTGATCATCAACCACAAGACTTTGCTTTTCAACAGAAGCCTTGATCAATTGCCACTTACGCGTGCCACACTGGCAATTCACTATATGCGACTGATGTACATCGATATACAACCTTTGAGCTCGTACGTCTCAGAGAAGGGCGTTAAGCAAGAGAATAAATTCTCTGCCGCCAAACAGATGTATATTTAATGGAGATCAATCAACACAGAATAAAATCCAATGTCAGACACACAATCCATTTACAAGTTCGTTCTGGGTCTGAACGAAACCGGAGGGACTTTCCTCGCATATCCATCCATCTCCAAGTACGTCTGGACGATCACCAACTGATTCCCTCATCTTGGGTGTACAGCCCAATCAAGATCATCAGTAATCACCCAAATGATGTGAAGACTTCCGGTCTTCAACCACCGTCTTCATCTTCGACATCTCGTCGAATCGGTTATTCAGAATGGGTATATACCCGGCCTTTCTGAATGACCCACGTATATGATAAACAAAGGTTACACAAACACAACAAACGCCTCATTCCAATTCATAATATTCTTTTATTCACAAAATCGCATTCTAAGGGAATAGGTTCCCATTAATTTTATCCAAGATAAATTCTTCTAAATTTATTCTTTAATCTTCCTTTGGATATCATTTCAAACCAAATTATTGTTTTCCAAACTAGTCAGGATTAGCGAACCACACTGAAGTAATTATTTATTTTATTTCCCAATCCCAACCTATATGTCCCATGGAGAAAACTGGTAATACTCCACATCTAACACCACGGTGTTATCGGTAAAATTAATTACCACCTCACGTTCAAATCTAATTAAGGATTTAACTGTCGCTTTGAAGCAAAACTGGTGGTACTCCATTCTCGATCACCTTTCAGATTTGATAATTTAAATTATTAATTCACATTTCAATCTAATTAAAGATTCATTAAAACTCCACTTAGTTTTAATCTTTTCAAAAATCAATATCCTGTCTTTAACTGGGTTAAAGAACCAATGTCATCTAAAACACGATCCACGATATACCCAAATCACATTTGATATTAAATACAAGGCTCTGAATAGAAAATATATCGGCTTATATTCAATATCAAATTCTGAAACCAACAAATATCGTATTGGAAATAACGAGATAAAATATATCTTTCAAATTCCCATAACAATATCTGTATAGTCACGAAATCCAACATCGAAATATTCCGAAGATAATTTCGATTCAACTCCAGTCCAATTCACGTATTGGGAATACTGATTACTTTTAAAATCACTTTCAAATTCAATTTATTTATTTCAAAAAAATAAATTGATTTTAATTCTAGTTCAAAACTAGTTCATTTCGATAAAAATCTATTTTTATCTTTTCAAATGTGGAATTTTTCATCCCAGTTCTTTCCAATTCATATATTATGATTTTACACAAATTATCAATATTTTTAATAATTTTATCAAGGCCCGTACAGTCGATTTCCAACAACGGCCATCGAACTGCACTTGCAGCGACCTTTTTCAAATTTGATTTGGACATAATTCCAAATCCAATCGTTGGATTTCAAATTTCTAATATTCATTGGAAAGCTCTTTTCGATACGAACCCAACGGTTCCAGTTTTAGGAGAATTCGACGGTCGGATCTCCCGCAACGTCAATTCGAAGTCAATGGTCGAAATTCACGAACTGCCGCGGCGCGGCGCGTTCTATTCAGGCCATTATATATATATATATATAATATATATATTATATATATTTCGTCGATTTCCTTTTAAAACGTATTTTATAAATCGTTTTAAATTCGTTTTCAAAACCATTTCAACTCTATATTCAATTTCAAATCAAAATTGAATATTTCATATCATTACTATATAAATGATAATATTTTCAAAACGTTATATTTTGAAATCGCTTCTTTTTCTATATTCATTATAAAAACGAATATAATCGATATAAATATCGTTCACGTCAAAATAGCGCAACTCTAATCAACACGGCTATATATATTTCAATAAATTCGTTATTCTATTCAACAAATGAATATATATTCCATTCAACACATGAATCTATATTTCTTTCAACACACGACTATTTTTATATTCAACACCTGAATTTTCTTTTATAATATTCATTATTTTCCCGATTGGAATGAGGCCCAATCAATCACCATATAATGTTAATTATATAGATTCCATACAACACATGTATATAATAGCAACGATAAACAATCAACCATCATCCAAAGTGCACCACACAACTGCATAAGCATCAAATATAAATAATCAACGCTTACACAGCCTGTCGACCAATCGATCGACATACAATGAAATAATTGGGATTAGTGTACGCCAAATATCATCCCAACACCCGTGTGGGGTTTCAAATCAACAAACACATATTTTTATTTGTGCAGTTGGACAATGTGTAAAATTTAACATCCCAATCAATATCAGTCAAATCAGTATATATAAACAAATCGGCCGATTTGTTTATAAATATTCATTGATTCACATTCACGTTAAAAATTATATTTTTAACGATAATTTATTTATTTCAACTATCTACATTTATTATCGATTTCACATCAACATCACAAACAATTTTCACAACACATCAATCAAACAAACAAGCCATCCATGGTATGTGGATGACGGGTGTCGGGTGCTGCTAAGCACCGTCTGCATCCTAGTATATATATAACTAGTAAAAGAAATTTAGAGTGAGAAGTTCTCACCAAAGCTAATCCAAACGCCTCGACTCTTCCAATGTAGGGAATCATTGCCGTTCTCGCCTTTTGTCACTTTCGTTGCCCGTAGCCACTACATATATAAAAATCACATTTTTATATTGTTGCTATGTATATAAAAATCATATTTTTATAATTACTCCATATGGATAAAAATTCTATTTTTACATCGCTACTATATAGATAAAAATTCTATTTTTACACCGCTACTATATAGATAAAAATTCTATTTATACACCGCTACTATATAGATAAAAATTCTATTTTTTTTACACCGCTACTATATAGATAAAAATTCTATTTTTACAACGCTACTATATAGATAAAAATTCTATTTTTATCACGCTATTCTTCATATAAAGATTTCGCCTTTTCAAATATAAAGATTTCGCCTTTTCTATCTATATAATATAAAGATCGTATTTTTATAATCTCTATAATATAAAAATCATATTTTTAACTTCTACGTTATATAAAAATCACGCCTTTCATTATATAAAAATTATATTTTTAACCTATATATGAAAAAAAAAACGTTTCTTTGCGACGATATATATCGAATCTTGTCATTAAAAATCATCACTTTCTAATGTTAAAAATCATCTCTTTCTTACAACTAAAAAACGTATTTTTCTGATCACATAATTTATATTTTTCTAATTAAAAATCAAATAAAATCAGTTTTGAAAATCAAATAAAATCAGTTTTTAATCCTAATAAACTAAACTAACTGTTTGAAATAAACTAAAACTAACCAAAATAACATTTAAATAAAACTTACTGTGTTTTCTCTTCGGGGGGGGGGGGGGGGCTCGTTTCGACGTCAGAGGGGGATGGAGGAGGGGTCGTAGTCGGGTGCAGCGTCGGGGGTCCCTGCATGGGCCAGCGGCGGGCCAGGGGAGGGTTGCGGTGGGTTTTAGGGGGGCTCGAGTGCTAGGTGGAGAGAGAAGAAAGGAAGAGGAGGAAGAAGAGGAGAGGGAGGCAGCGGTAGGTGGTGGCGCCCCACCTGGGGCGGCGGCGAGCTCATCGGGGGGGGGGGGGGCGGCGGTCGCAATCCCCCCTTCTCTCCTTTTTTTATTTTTTTTCGTTTTGATTTCTGATTTGAAGAAAACAAGGGGGGGCTGAGAGGAAGTAAGGAGAGGAGAGAGTGTTTTTAATTTTTAATTATTTAACTTATAAAAAGTTGACTTTTTCATACGACCTCTAAACGAGGCCCACCGCCTGTCGTCCATAGCTAATTACCCCCATTTCGAACACAATGGGATATGTACCGTAAGCTGATTCGATCAGTTTTCGTCAAAATTAACATATAACTCTATATATTGAATTTGAACACGCATTTCAATTTACCGGGATCACATACGAACTCTAAAAATTCCCAAAAAATATTTTCTAGCTTCGTATTGACGATACGGTCCTAACAAAACTAGTTTCGTCGAATTCTGAGACCGTTGGAAAAATGGCCATTTTCCAGTCGATTAAAATCAACTGAAACTGGTCGAACACGTTTTCTTTTGCCACGCTCACATATTGATTCGAAAAAATATGAAATTTGGAATCTAGCAATAACTTGACATCACGGATCCAACAAAAGTAGTTTCGTTGAAATCCGAGGTCGTTTCAAAATGGCTATTTTTAAGGGCCTGAATTCCATAGCGACTATTCAGAACTTTCAACTGGACGTATCTTTTGATTCCCGCTATGAAATTTCAATTTTTCGGATTCGTTGGAAAGATATTCTCAATTAGATCCTAATGTTTTTGGTTTCACTAAAATCCGGATTGTTTTGCACCCGGTACATTCAATTGAAGTTTGAAATCGAATTATCGAACTACTGCGCCATTTTCAATTTTATTTATATTTATATATAATTATTATATTCTAACGACGACATATATAAATATATACGTCGAATTATATTCAAAATAAATTTTCCGTCGATATTATTTAAAATAATTCATTTTAAATGTTCAAAATTCGCTAAAATTGCCAAAATAAAAATTTTAAACTGGCTCGCATTTCCGGGTTGTTACATCTTTACTCTACTGTCTTTCATCCTATTTTCGGCCATTCACAGGCTCTGAGGCTTGTTGAAGTCACGTTTTAACACAAAGCTATGCTATATCAGCCATGCTTTGATCATCATCCACAAAGCTCCGCTTTTCAACAAAAGCTTTGATCTATCAGCAACTTAGCATGCACATTGCCAATTCACAACATATAATCGGTTTCTATTAATAATATAACCTTTAAGCTCATATGTCTTAAAGAAGGGTGTTTAAGCTAAGAGGATAAATCCTTTACCACCACTAATATAACATCAATAGACATCAATTTATTATGCCGTAACTTACCATGTTAGACATACATCCATTTACAAGTTCGTTCTAGGTGCGAAAGCAACCGAAGGTACCTTATTCCTCGTCCAATAAAGGAGAGAGACCCTTGCATATCCGGTCAATCTCCAATTACGTCTGTACGACCGCCACTTATAACCTCGTCTTGGGTGTACTGCCCAATCGAGACATCAGTAATAACCCAAACGATGTGAAGATCTCCAGTCTTCAACCGCCGTCTTTAGTATCTTCAATACTCGTCGCATAGTTATTCATAATGGGTTGAAACCCGGTCTTTCCAAATAAATACTGCATCATTAAAATCAAGTGATATATAAACACATCATAAGTCTCATTCCATTTCGGAATATCAAATCATTCTTTACATTGGGAATCAATCCCTTAAATCTTCTCAAAGGTTTACTTCATTTAAACTTCCTATTTAAATGTTTCCTTGGAAATTATTTCAAAGGATTATAAAATCTCTTTTAACAAATTTAACTCAAATTATGGTTTACAAGCCTTATTGGGATTATCGAGCTTTACAAAAAGTAATCACTCATATTGTTATCTCATTCCCATCCTATTTATCCCATGGAGAAAAACTGGTGGTACTTCATATCTAATTCTCCTCATGTTTAGTGAATTAATTACTTTCTTACATTTCAAATCTTTTTTTAAAGATTTATTAAAATTCTAACATAGTTTTAATCTCCAAAAATCATTATTCAATGATTATTTAACTTTGGAAATAAATCCTATATTTAACTGGGTTAAAGAATAGAAGTTATCCAAAAACATCATCCATGACAAATCCAAATTCCAATTTGATATCAAATACAAGGCTTTAAATAGAAATCGTATCGATTTATATTCAATATCAAAATCTGAAATCAACAGATACTGTATAGGGAATAATGATATCAATATCTTCCAAATTCCTCAAACAATATCCTTATAACTACAGAATCCAATATTGAAATATCAGAATATTATTTCCAATCAAACTCAATTAAATTCATAAATTGGAAGACTTTGGTTATCTTTAAACCCTTTCATTACAATATGTTATTTTAAACACTGTATCCTTTATCTACAGAAATCTTTGTCTGTTTTTAGTCAAATATTCGGTTTCCTTTTGGTTCTTTCAACCCCTCGCCTAATGGAAAAACTTCTAATTACATCTCACAGGTGGTACTAGACTGTACTCTTTGGAATCACCGCATATTCTTTTTGGTTCTTTACTTTAATTAACAACTAGCTCATTCTGGTAGAAAATGTCTTTAATTTCCTAAAACTTTGTACATTTAACCAAAATCTCTTTCAAACCATTTATTATGAAACCTAAAAATTTGTATATTTAACCAATTTTTTTTTAAATTTGATCGTATGGGAAAGATATCAATTTATAGTCGATAATTTAAGTAGATTTCAATTAAATTATTTTTAGGCGTTTTTAATACGTACAGTCAAATTATAACTCCAATTGTCACAAAATTTGAAATCCGACAATAATATTATATTGCAGATCCAATGGAACTAGTTTCGCCGAATTCTGAGACTATTTGCAAAAACACTATTTTTAATTATCAAACCGTTAATCAATACGCATTTATATCGCGCACGATCACATAATAACTCCATTGGTATAGAACTTGAAATCTAGCACTAATTCACGATTACTGACTATATAAATTAGTTTCGTTGAAATCCGAAGTTGTTTGAAATTTGTCTATTCTCATTGATTAAATTAAATCGATAAAATATAAGTCGATTTCAAAGCAATTAAATTCATTGACAATAGATTCTTATCACCGTTTATATTCAAATAGAATTTTATATAACTTCAAAATAAACTTTAAAATCCTTTCATTTTATTTAAAAATCATTATAGTTCATAAAAGGTTATACCGCGATTTTTTTGAAAATTTGACTTTGACATAACACAAAATCTACAAGATGAAATCTCAATTTTTTTCTTCCACTAGAAAACTATAATCCAATAGATCCGGAAGATTCTTGTTTCAAAGAATTCCAATTTATAATGAATCATATATACTTAATTGAAGTTCAAATCGTAAAACTACGAACTACCACGATGCAACAAGCTCATTTTTAATTTAATTAAATTAAATTAATACGATTAAACTTTGTTTAATTAATAATTTCCTTACTATAACTCAAATTTGAACTTCAAGGGTCTTAATAAATCATCTAATTCATATTATATCTCAAATCCAGTTTATTCTCAATTATTTCATAATTAAATTTACTATTTCACTATTGAAATTGAATTAATACTCAAAATCGTTGAATTCGAGTTATTTAAATTTCCAAATTAGTGTTTAAATCATTAAATAATTTAAACACTCGACCGCTAAAAATACGAGTTGTTACAATAAACACGTATATTAGCAAATTAACACTAATTAATACAATTAAAATTAATTAGGGTTTAGTTAAATTACTAAATTTGAGAAGCTTAGGAGGTTGGAGATGTTGATAAACTGAATAGGGATGCATTTGGAGGCTTGAAGGACCGTTGGTGGTGATGTGGAGATGTGGGAGGGTTCAATTTTCAGTTTGAAATGACTTTACAAAAGAAGAAGAAGTGAGAAGAAGGAGCAGCTCTCCGGCTGTTGTAACCCGTTGATTTCCGACGTTAACAACGACCACCGTCGGAATAAAAACAAATGGTTTCCAATTGTTATATGTTTTATTTACAAATATACTACGAAAACAAGCAGTCATCGCTTGCCACTGGAAAAATAGTCCGTGGCCGTCGAAAACTGACCGACAAAGTATACTGCATGTCTTGTAATGAGAGGATGAGGTATTTCAATTTGTAGTTATTGTGTTCTTTTTGTGCTAATAATGCATTTGAGTCCGATAATAATTTATTTCATTATAGGAATGATCACCCCTTACATGCATCAGTCATGCTCACTAGTTGATTGAATAGAAGATCCCAGGGAATGCTTGTATTATTGAATTGTCTTGTTCATTCGTTGTTGTTTAAACATTCCATAGGAGTGTTAACAAAAATATAGTACTAGCTTTTGTGAAACCTTAGTATCCATAGATTTAATACCTTTCATATGTCATTTGGTGAGATTATTATAACTCTTAGCAATATAGTACCTTTATTATGCATTCTAATGGAAGGCAAACCTATCTGAGCACGCAATTATAGTTGTCTTTAAACATCATGGCCTTGCAAAAGCGAAGCTGGAAATGAATGATTGAGTGGTTATAAATTAAGTCTATCCATGATATTTGAGACGTTTAATGTTGGTGGTGATGACTCAAGTGATAGAGCAATTAGGTGAGCTCCTTGTGCTTATCTCTCGTTCTTTATCGGCAACCCTTTATTTGATGATAAAGGAAAGTTGCACCTACATATGTCACTTTTAGATCCATTGAGAGCTTTAAGCCATGTGAATATTTATTCACGGGGTTCAACAGTTCTAGCATTTCGTAAAATGCTCTAACTTGACTGCAAAAATCACATAAGGTAAATGAAACATCGAAATTTTAAGTCGACAGATTCATAGATACCTCACGATGTAAAAGAAGAGGAGACATTTTTACAACAGTGAACCTGAAAATTTTGGCATATTTAAAAAAAAAATCATTTTTACAACAACGAACCTAAATTCTTTGCATACTTTTCATATATAATCATAAGAAAAGTGGTATTTCATAATTAATGGAGGGTGACTCTTATCCAAAACTAGGTATGCCTAGATGTAATTACGGACGAACATTTATCGATTAAATCCTTTGCCGTAAAAATCATTCTAAACATCCGCTTAGGCCTTAGGCTAGCCTTATCGTCCAAATATTTGACCGATTCACCTAGATGCGATTTACTATATTATGTAAGCATATAAGTGGATTTATAAGGACCACTTTATACTAAAATAGGTTTGGATCCTCTTTAAAAATTAAAAACTTTGATTTATGTAGTTTTAGTGCATAGTTGCTTTCAAAAATATCGAAAACCTATAAAATCTCATTTTGGATCAGTAAATACTAAATGAATTACTAAATTTTTATCCAAAATGCTCGAGTTTATCAAAAACACCTATTCTGATGAATCCTCGATCAATCCTTGTTTAGAAAATTAATCTATAGTCCATGCTTTCCGCTTATTGTACACTTAGTTATTTTTATAACCTTGAATGAAATTATAGAAGCGAACCAAACCAATTAATTTTTATCGATCTGGTTCAGTTAAGTAATTGAATGAATTTGATTTATGTTTTTTATATTTTTTTGGTTTATTAGTCGTGTTTTGTTTTTAGTATTTGAAAATCGAACCAACTAATCTTACCAAATATAAAACTAATTTATAAAAAAGCAAACAAAATTATAACTATAAATGCTATTATCTACAATTTTCCTTAACAATATTGTTATTATTTTAATTTATATTAATACTTTAAAAGAAGAGTTTTTTTTTTAATAATTGCATCGTGGAGACTCAATTAATAGTTGTAATCTTATATTATACCAACAAACAAAGGATTTAATTCATTTTAAGAAAAACCAACCCAACTAAATATTATCGACTACTTAGGTCCCAGTCTAAAAAATATTGGATTAGTTTGTTTTTTATTTATGTTTTTTGAATGATTACTTTGATTTCAACATTTTTGATTAATTTCAAACCAAACTAATTATTAGCTCTTCCCTAGATGTAATTCTCATACATTCTATGTTTGAATCTCAATTTGCATATCTAATTATCAAACTTCGTTTAAATGAGAGGTGTCTCGTTGATGGCAATATATGTATAACAAAGACAAATCGAAAAATAACGTGTGATGGATCAAATTAAAAGATAATGTACAAGTAAATATATAAAACACAACCTTTTCAAATTGAAAACTAAAGGGATAAAAATACTATTATGTCAAATAAATTCTAAAACAAATTTGTTATAAATCATGCTTAAGAATTTATATTCCCAATAACATTCTGCTTTTCAAAAGAAATCAAAATAGAACACAAGCCTCAATATTTTGTATTTGACAACTGTCCTTAATTTTTCTTAGTGTTTGCATTACACACTTTTGAAATAATCTACTTGAAAATGCGTTAGCTAGCTAATCATGCCTATAAATTTAGATATTGCTCCAACCACATGATAGAATAATTACATGACACTCCTGAATATTTACAGGCATGAAACATGTTAGGACCTCAATGTAACCTTAAGATTAATTTTGTATATATACATAAGGCTATAACATGACACAAATTTTTGATATGGACAATGATACAAGCTTGTATAAAAATAGTATAATTTCTTACGTTAAACAAACACAATTAGGACAAAAAGTGCCTTTTTCAACTTGAATTTGCTTAATTTGTTTATGCCATTTGAATTAAAATCACATAGTATTTTGAATCCCCTTTTTTTAAACAAATAATGAGTAAACAAGGTAAATGTCAGTAACATAACTCACCTTCTCAAAACTACAGTTCAGTTATTATTACTATTCGGTAATTATTATAATAAAATTATAGATATAGAATCAAATAAATCAACGAAAAGCACAAGTCACCTACTGTGTATTATAATAGAAAATTACTATATTTGATATCGAAGGTATTTATAAATATTTAAGAAAAAATATGTATTAACAATGGGAAGAATGATAGTGATTTAATTGATCTTTGTTTTGTTTGATCGTTTGAGTAGGATTTGGATTTTTTAAGCTAAGGATAAACTTATTTTAAACCCATTGATCATTAACGTGTTAAATATAAACAAATATAATGATAATAAATAGTTCTGGACAGTTAGTATGTATTTAGTGCTTATAATATTAACCTCTATCGTAATTAAATAGTAAATACATTTTACTGTATTAAAATACATAAATTTAAACTATAAGATGGATAATTTTCGATGTGAATGTTTTATTGTTCGTATTTACATCCTTTTTTTGAATATCAAATAAATATTCTTTTTTGAATCTGGATGTGGATATATTTCATATTTTTTGAGTATTCTTTTACAGCCATAAGCTATTTATTTTTCCTTTATACAATATGAAACTCCTCAATAGTCAGTTGATTAAAAGTCATCGGCACATGTTTATTTAAAATTTAATATTCATCTTTATCTTTTTTTTTTTTTTTAATTGTTGCCATGTCGAGAGGTTTTTCTTAGACGATAGTCTGCTCGATTTAGCCTTTGAGAGTACCCTGCTTACAAATACCATCTTTCTATACTCCACTTAATTAAAGACAACCGTTGCTAGCAAATAATCATATGAATTAGCTGTTGACGATGAAAAATAACTGTAAGTTGATCTACTCACAATAACTTGTTATGGAAGTCTAATATGTTACCACCTACAATTTTAATAATAAGAAGCAAAATATTAGACAGTATTTGGTTTATTTTTTGTTTTGAACTTTAAGTTTTCAACGTTAATTTCGAAAGATATGAAGCTTTGAAGGATAGCGGAGATGATGAACCAAAGACGGAGGAGATGATAGAGAGGACGGAAGGACAGTGGATGAATGTATTTGTCACCATTCTTCCATAGTTTTTTAAAATACAGAAAATAATAAAAACTTAAAAAGTCATTTTTTGTGTTAACTCCGTTTTGTAAAATGATCGTTTTTGCCGACATATGTGCATTATTCGTAATTTTGTATGTATGAAAAACCAAAACTAAAAAATAGAAACCAACCACACCCTTATATTCTGATGGTTGGATTTTTTTTTTTTTTTTTTTTTTTTTTTTTTTAATTATTAAGAAAAATAAACTATGCTATCCTGATGGAATGATTTAAGTATATACCAAACTTCGACATGGCCTAAATTAATGCTTCCCTGAGGCACAGCACATGCTCTTCTTTGTAAAAATGACAACAACGGTTCTTCCACAAGCATTCCCAACCCCCTCAAAAGGTAAATACTACAGACCCAAACCAAGACAGCACGATTGTCTTACCCTTCTCCAACTCTCAACCCATCTCAAAGAAGCTCTCCAAATCCATGCCATAATCATTAAATCCTCTCTCTCCGATGATCCTTACTTCGCTGGCCGCCTCTGTGAATTCTACGCCTTCTCCGAGGACGGCCTCAATGTACCTTATGCGGAAAAAGTTCTGAAAACCCTTCAAAACCCACCACTTTTTGCCTACAACACCCTAATCCGAGCTTACTTCAATTGTAAAAACCCCCTCGAATCCCTATACCTTTACCGGCAGGCCCTCCTACAATGCACCGACCCCCCTGATCATTTCACCTGTACTTTCGCCCTAAAGGCCTGCACAAAATTGGATTTCGGTTTAAATATCGGGTTGCAAATACATTGTCAGGCTGTTAAGTCTGGACTCGATTCAAATCCCCATGTCAGGAATAAGTTAATACATCTGTATTCAAGCTGTGGCTACATCGCTGATGCACGTAAGGTGTTTGATGAAAGTAGCAACTTAGATATCGTAGCTTGGAACAGTATGCTTCAAGCTTACGCAGATGTTAAAGACGGTGAAACTCTTCAGGAACTTTTCAATAGAATGCCTTGCAGAGATGCAGTTTCTTGGAACACCATGATAGGTTACTGTACAGGAATGGGCAAGTTTGATGAAGCCATAACCATGCTTAGAAATATGCAAGAATGTAAAGAGTGTATGCCAAATCGAATCACAATGATCAACGTCTTGTCCTCAATTTGCCATATGAGTGGACTAAGTCAAGGAAAATGGATTCACGCGTACATCATTCGGAAAAGAATCGAACTTGATGAGAACTTAACCTCTGCATTGATCAACATGTACTCCAAGTGCGGATGCATTGAGTGTGCAGTCGACACATTCAAGTCCTCTGGTAAAAGAAGCATCGATACATGGAATGCAATGATGGCAGGATACACTACTAACGGTCTAAGCTCAGAAGCAATTGATCTTTTTTATATGATGGAGTGTACTCCAAACCTAAAGCCTAACTTTATAACGTTCGCCTGTGTGCTAAACGCTTGCAGCCATGGAGGACTAGTAGAAGAGGGCATCATGCTTTTTAACAAGATGAAAGAAGTTTATAAAATCAACCCTGATATTTGTCATTACGGTTGCATGGTTGATTTGTTTAGTAGAGCGGGGATGTTCGAGAAGGCAGAGGCTATCATGAATGGAATGCCTATGGAACCTGATGTGGTTATGTGGAAGGCATTGGTTGGAGCTTGCAGAATACATGGAAATTTCGAATTGGGGAAGAAGGCGGGACGTAAGCTTATAGAAGTTGCACCAAAAGACCATGCGAGTTACGTACTACTATCAAATATATATGCATTGTGCAACGATTGGAATGGGGTTGGTGAAGTGAGGAAGATGATGGCAAGTAAAGGAGTAAAGAAGGTACCGGGGTGCAGTTCCATAGAATTGGATGGAGATGTGCATGAGTTCATAGCAGGAGATGGTAAGAACGAGAGGAAGAAGGAGATATATGAGATGATGGTGGAAATGGGAGAGAAGCTGAGAATGGAAGGGTATGAACCAGATACGAAGCAAGTGTTGCTTGATATAGAGGAGGAGGAAGTGAAGGAGAGTTCTTTGTCGCATCATAGTGAGAAGCTGGCTATTGCTTTTGGGCTGATTAGGAGTAGGCCGGGGACTGTGATCAGGGTAGTGAAGAATCTTAGAGTTTGTGGAGATTGTCATGCGGCGATTAAGGTTTTGAGTAGAGTTTATGGGAGGGAGATTGTCGTCAGGGATTCAAACAGGTATCATCGGTTCAGAGAAGGGGAGTGTTCTTGCAAGGATTATTGGTAGGAGCTGGTTCAGATGAAATGGTATAGTTAGATTCCATTATCTCTCATGGAACAGTTTGTCGTTCATTTTTCATTTATCCACTAGCATTTAAAGCCATACATCACGCATAATTACATTTATATCAAAATTTGGGATACTTTGTTTTTAAAAGTGAAAATAAATTCAGTTATTTCTGAAGGGATAAGTAAGATATAAGTCAAGTTCGTTATTTTTTCTGGATTTAAAATATGTACTAAATGAACTAGGCGTTTAGAATTTTGTTGTATACAGTGCAGGACAAATTTTATTTATAGCCCAGGAAAAAACATACTTCAAGTTTAATTCTCGCTCAAAACTTAATACAGAAGAGGTTTGATATTCACCAAAAAAATCAAATGCTTTAGCAATTTTAATGTAAATGATTAAATTAACCAGCTTTTTTTACCTTAAAAAAAAAAAAAAAAAAAAAAGCAAGAATACTTAGGGCTGTTATGGTAATGGTTACCGTTACCATTTAGCAAATACCGTTACCGTACCGTTTTTACTGGTAAGTCAGAATTGTTTACCGTTACCGATCGACTGGTATACCGATGACTGGTATACCGATAATCTGGTAACCGTTACACTGGTAATGGTAAATTACCGTTTTTCTATCAAACTTTATATCTTAACATATTTTTTGTATACAGTGCATCTATAGTATACTATATGTAGTGTTATTTTATAAAAAACATAAATGAGAAAGAAAATAAGTATACTTGGAATTATTTCACCTAATTATTAAAATAAATATAATAATTTTTTTTGGTTTTAAACGCATGTAATAAAGCATATCAGATGAATATACTTATGTTTTGAATTAACTGGTAAAATTACCGTTACCGCTGGTATTGAAGAAACGTTACCGATAATTTACCGTTAAAACTGGTAAATTTACCGTTACCATACCGTTTTAACTGGTATACCGATTTCAATCAAAAATTGTTACCGATTGACTGGTAATGGTATGGTAATGGTAAATTTACCGTTACCGTAACAGCCCTAAGAATACTAGTGTATCAGCCTAAGTTCAAAACTAAATGCTCAAAATAAGTTAGCACAGTATTTTTTTTGTCCCTAAGTATGAACAAGGTTGATAGAATATTTTTGAATTTTGTTACATAGAAGTAGACATTGTTTCTTTTTCCTATGTCTGGAAATTGATTTAATCTCATATATTGGTACCCATCTCCATTATGTTCTGTTGTATTCTAGATTTATCATCGTTTATGCTTTTTGAACATCCATCGATATAGATTCGCTAAATGGTTTGATTGCGTATGTATAAAGGGTGAAAATTTGTTATTTGGCATATAGTTGGTAATGGGTACAAATATATAGCTTTGAGCAGTTAGGAATAAAACGAATGAAGCCTACGCTGAATTTTGAGGCCAATGTTGCTTAGATAAGTAATGTCCACTGTACATCATAGAACTCTATAATTTGGTTGTATGTTATGTAGTGAAATGTTTGATAACTTTGTTCTTATTAGAGCATTTTCAACATGTCATATGGTTGAGACATGACTCATCCCCAACAGGCACCATGACTCATGCTTGGTTTGCCTTGGCAACCTTGAAGGTCAATGGTATAGCGGATCTTTAGTAATTTTACTATACGTATAAAGTAGCAATGGTCAAGAAATTACCATTGCATATAACTAACTTTATTAAAGTCGACTCTACGACTACAGTCATTTTTTTAACCGTTGTCGTCTATTCGTCTCTTTTTGTGTACATTTCCATGATTTTACATTATTAATTACCTCAATTTCTTCAATTTTTCTTAATCTTTTCAAATAATTCTCTGCTTACAATGAGATATGTTGTGACTGAAAAAATGAAGATGTTTTTCTTAAATGGTGACTGTTGACCTAGGGTTTCAAACTTTTAAACTCGCTACTGCAATTAAAGATCCGTCACTGCTCAAATTCTCCTCAAAATCGTGTTTGTTCGCTGCAAACGCTTAGATCATGATCTCAATTAAGACAAGTTCGGCGTTCCTTCATCATCCATCCTTGTCGCTTTCAATCCTGATTTCGGTTGTTTCGACATCTTTAAGGTATTGCTTACCTCATCTTCTATTTCTAAAATAATGTCTTTTCCATTAATGTGGATGGAATTCCTAGTCGAGTTGGTGTTCGATCCTCTCTATTTATGAACATGCCCAGCAATGCAGGATTTCTTATTCTCAAATAACATATTAATTTTCTGATAAACCCGTCCTTTCTCCTAAGGAAATTATTGATGTCCATGTAGCATTTGTTAGGGACTGCGGAATGGATCTGTAACATCCCACTTTTCAGTACAATTTTGGCCGACATTTAACTACCACAGTCAACCCAAATTACACAGAAAAGCAGAATGTTAAGAGAAAGAAATTAGAGGATGAGAGAGAAAGAAAGAAATATAAGAATAGAAGAAAGAAGAAGAACATTAGAAGCTCACAGCGGAACGAACAAAATATATAATATAACAACATATCTTTATACAAATGAAAATCTTGTATACATACAATGATCAGAGTACAACATGAATCAGATACAGCGGATCAACATTAAAATAACTAACGGTGAAGCCTCCTGCTTCCGGCTTCTGAAATTTCCAAGCGAAAACTAACCTGTCAAATATGCTCGGTCTGACCCGAGCACATTTTGAAGCAAAGCAAAAACACCCGGATCAGTCTGATTTCAGTGGTAAATTCACATCAGATAATCGGCTAAACTTTAGAAATTCTTTTTGAAAGAAAAGGATAATAGCAAGACCAGCCCACACATAAATACGGAGGGTTTTAACCTTACTATAACCCAAACAATTTGAAAATCAATACTATTCTGATATTATAATAGTGTCTATCAATTTACAAATAAATAGCAATCTAGCGGAACGCTTGCATCTCACGCTCCACATATATAGTATACAATCAAAATCGCATGCGCTTATTGGGGATTGGATTCCAATGATGACAGGGTATGGGGCCACCTGCCGACAGGGTATCTCTAGAGGCGAATACCCTGGGTTCAACAAGAACGTCTTGCAACCCGGCCCACACATGACCGACCACTCATTTCGCTTGAGTGTACCGAATGTATATCACCAACGGTTGGGATCAGCAACCGTTTCCCGAAAAGGGACAACATCGATAGATTAAAGAAGAAAATGGATTTTCTCTAGATAGGTGACTATACAACATAATGGGAGCGACCCACATAGCCATGCTGCCTGCCCGATTTTTGTCATTTCCTGGTTGATGAGGCTTGAGGTTATAATCGACTTTTGGGACATCTGGCTATAATTCACTTTGAATGTCACATCGTCAGATCTGCCAGATATCACTAATTGACGTTCACAAAATACTCTTAGTTGATAAGCTAAGAGAAGGCCTTTCCCCGCCACCAACTATGGTACGTTTGAAGAAATCAACGTACGCGATCACTTTGGAAATACTCTGTCAGACATTCGTCCATACAAGTCATCCAGGAACAGGATGAACCGAAGGTACTCTCCTACTGCATTCAATATAGGAATCACCATATGGATCAGTAGCAAGAAGTCCTTGCACCCCGTAGATTCCAACCACGACAGAACCACAATACATCTTTGGCTGTAGACCGAAGATTGTTAGCACTTCTTCCATTTATGAAAATCAACGGTCTTCAATGCTCCATCTCTATCCCTCGCACGTTGGTTTCGTACGTAATGTTGATTTGAAGTGGTTTTGGGTCTAGTTCTCATCCCGGTCCCTTCGAAACAACACGTCAAAAGGTCCAATAATATTTTATTGATAGTTGGTGTTTTAACTATCAATATCAACAAAACAATCATCCAATCAGATTGGTCAAATAGTACGATCAAATATATTGGCAGCTCAGGATTCTCAGTTTTAAAACCGTTCATCAAAACTCTTATCGAAACATTTAAAAACATTCCCTAGACTTAAAGTCGATTCCGTTTAAATATCTTGCCAATTCATCTTTTGTCTTGCCTTATGGAAACAATACTTCTCGTTTATTTCCACTTCGCTTTTATTCTCCTTTAAATTCTGAAAATATTGTTATAATTCCATCAATCGTTTATTTCCTTAATTCTAGAAATATCCATATGTTAATATATAGTTAATTCACGAATATAATTCCATTTTCAATTCTTCTGTGGTAAAAACCCTGATAAACGACCCATGCTTTCTTATTTAAAACTCAGTGGCTTTAACTACTTAAAATCCAAACATTTATTCCTATTTCAAAATCAATATAACCCTTCCGTCTTTAACTATTTATTATTTAAAAAAATACTTTGCTAATATTATTTCTATTTTCTAGAAAGTAGTGCTATATAAATAGCCTATAGGTATAATTAACTATATGTCGCAACTCGGTCTAAACAATGTTAATGTACATTGTTAAATTTAAAACTTATTCTATTGAATTCCATTTCAAACCTTGCAAATGAATTGCAAGTGTTTTACGAGAATAATAACTCCTGTTCAAAACTCCTTTACCATTACAAACTAATATCATTCCTTGATAATAGTGAAGTCGGTCAAGTTGGGGTATTTTATTTACCTCTCAGACCTTAATCGACAATGTTCTTATCTCAGAGTAGATAGAAGTTAATAACTAAAAACTCACATTCTCGCTCAAACCTTATTTCCTATTTAAACCATGGTTTATAATCCATATCTTTCCTTTTGAACATTTCAATTGTCCATCGCCATTTTTCTTAATATAATTAAGTAAATTATCTACCCAAATCTTAACCATTTGCTTCAGAAACCCTGTATGGTATTCGATTTATAACTTGGATTATATTACACTTAATCCATTTGCTAATATCTTTTTAAAAACCTTTTCATCATATAATCTGACTTTGGATTTATAACTATAAATCCCTTTTCCAATTTCTTTTATTCAAAACACTTAACTATCCTTTTTACCTTATCAAACTTCATTTCAATTGCGCCATTTACTTAATTCGGTTCTTTAAGGAAAATGTTTATTTAAAGCCTTGCCTTAGTTTTAAACTTCAAATCCACTTTCCTTATCAACCTGGATTTTGTTCACTAATACTTTATCCAAACTCCGTTACCATCATTAAAAACTAATGGTTGGATTTCATAACCAAAACCCTTTTACTTACTTCATTACTTAAATAAATAAGTATTTCCATTTTGACACCGTTTTACAAATTATTTCTTACATTTGAAAAATATCTTTTTCAATCATATCTATTTCCACTTAATCTTTACGATTAAGTAAACTCCTTTCCTGATCGCAAAACGTATCCCTTAAAAATTCCTTATTTAACAAGTCTTATATAATTCAATTCTAATTTTTAAGCCCTTGATCATTTCTGACGTATATGTATGTTAATTCGTTTTTAACTAACCATAGCTAGTAAATATTATAAAAATAATAATAATTTATTTTAAAAATAATAAACTATTCAATAATCATCTCAAATGCAGTTACTTAAGATTGATTAACTCTTATAAGAAAAATCATTAAATTAAAATAATAAAACCTCACTTAACTTTTCCTTGGAAACAATTATTCCATATTATTTTTCCCTTTGGTTAATATACAACTTCTTTACGAAATAAACCATATAAATTATTTTACATTCCTTTTTATAAACAAAGTCATAGATACGGTCTTATTTAAAAACTCGTCATTTATATAACTAATTTAGAAATTTAATTTTGATTTAGTTAAAATAGATTTTATAACTAAGAATACATCAATTCGCCTGATGGTGAAGAAATGTCTTAATACGATGGATTTTAGACCATCAGCTGCCAATTACCCAATCAATACCGCGAATTGATTTAAAACATGTTAATTGTTGAATTCTGATCCAAAAATCAATATTTATCCAATCATCGAAATCTAACCAGGATATGATATAAATTGGGATAAACAACAATATGGAATCAACAAATAATATACAATTTGTTTGAGGAATCCGGTTGGATTCCTCCAACATGTTCTTCCCTGCACAACAGTTTATAATATTGTTTATCACTAATAAATGTAATCAGAATTTCAATATAACACAGACAAACAATCAACCAATAAATAAAAAGCATCCATAGCGTCCATTCAGCCAATTAAGGATAAATATTAATGATGTTAATTTAACACATCGCAATATTTCAGAAGTGTGAGAATTAACTCACTATTTTGTTGTTTCTGACGATGTTGTGTCACACTATCGTTCTGAGACTATATAAATTCCAGTTGTCTCAAAATCCTTCAATTCCAGCTCGTACATGTCAGTACCGTCGATACGATCCCATCGACACCTGTTTCGTCCAATTCTGTTCACGAACATGAAAGTTATATGATTAACAATATTTGCTTTTTAATTTAAATTAATAAACGAATTAACTTCCATCACTAATATTAATTAATTAATTATGAGCATTAATTAACTCCATGTTAATTTACCTTAAACAGGTCCACGTCAGAAGATTAATACGCCGCTTCTCCTGTTGACCAGCTCAAACCCGTTTCTCTCTAATACCACGTTCTTCCCGAAATAAAACAATACGGATGCCATTCCTTTTTATCACTTTAAAACCGATATCATCTCCTTTGACCGATCATTCCATCATCTCAGGCGAAATCCAGGCTATCAGAGCTCCACCAGAACCAACGCCTGTCTCCATCGACCCTTCTCCCCCTCCTGAGAACGTCATCACCAATCGTCCTGAGCCCCAACGTTCACCCACCAGTTAAAAACGAACCCAGATCCCAAATACAACACAGAAATACACCTCCGTTCAAACCTTCACCGTTGGCCAACTCCAGCACCGGACCCCCTCAGACCACCGTCGAAATCACCGCCGCCCCTCCAGCTTTCACCTGGCGCCGACCTCGTCCCCTCCGGTGCCCCACAACTCTGCCACGACTCGAAAAACCGAACCTAATCCCAAGAATACCACACAACAACTTCCCCATCGTTTAACTCACCCGCCAACCCTCCTCCGGTCACCGGAAACCACCCCACCACAACCAAACGACGCGCCTTCCCCCCTTCTACCTTCGGTTGACACAGCTTTAACCGATTTCTCCCAAGCTCGCTGGAATCAGCTCAAAACTGACGCAGCAGACATAAACAAATTTGAGCCCCAAATAACAGATCGAGCCGCGCGATTTGCACATGAAATTAAAGTTTATACAAGCAGTAGTCCACATATATGATTGAAGGAATTTATAAAAATTTGGTGTATTTGTTATTGAATTTAAAATAGGAGCATTCACTGAAGTTTTCGTTTGAAGAAAGAATAAAAAGGAACGGAAGGTGATTTGGGAATTAGGGAGGATATGGTAGTATATTATATAGGGGAAAATATTTTTTTTAATATTTATTTTATTTTATTTTCTGATTTGACTGAAGATATTTATTGACGTGATCGACGATTTTTCTTCATACCTATCGCAATTCCAAATACTGTTAATTGATTACCGTGCTCACACACGAACCCCAATCGTAATGAGAATGGACTGCATCGTATAATTCGACATACGGTCCTAATGAATCTTGTTTAGTCGAATTCTGAGTCCGTTAGTGAAAATGGTGCTCGTTCGTGTCCAAACAGTCGATTTATTTGCATTTTATTTTTCCATGCTCACAGAATAACTCCGTTTGACGTGCAACTTGAAATATAACCATAATTTGCTATTACGGTCTCAATAAAATTTGTTTTGCTGAAAACGGAGGTCGTTTGAATAAACTCCCTTTTAAAAGGTCCAATTTGAATTAAAATAAACCAATTTTAAAATACCTCAATATAATAATATAAAAATATTTTGATTGGACATACCAGAGCAGAATTTCCCATATTTTCAAAATAAAATAACCCAAGTTGGATACTGAGCCAAAATGATATTAAATAAATTAAAAACCCTATATTTCTATAAAATAAATCGCTATAATATATAATCGAATTCCATAGCGACTATTTGAAAATTTGATTTGGCCATAAAACAAAATCTACACTATGAAAACTCGATTTTTCTGCTTCATTTGAATGATATTATCAAACAGATTTGGACGTTTCTTGTTTCGAAGAAATCCGACTTGTTTTGAATCCTGTACAACCAATTGAAGTTCAAAACGCTATATTATGAACTACCGCGCCATTGCATCTCGCTATGTAATTAAAATTATAAACTAAACTTTTAAACGGCGTTTAATAAGCGAAATCGAAAATAAAATTAAATCTAAACATAAATAAATCCGCTTATATTACCAAATCATATAACAGCGCAAATTTCCTCAATCTCGACTATTTCGAAATTAAATTGTTATTTATATCATTTAAACAAATAAATTATTCAAATTAATCAATTTCAAACCATTTAAAATTCAAATCAATATTTAAAACAAAATTAAATATTAAATTAAATAGTTAGAAAAACCCTGGTCGTTACAGGATCGTTCAGGCAAAGCAAACACTAGAGGGGGTGAATAGTGTTTGTAAAAATTTAAACAAAACTAAAACTAGAGAGAACTATGGGATGAATCAAACACCACAAACACAATCACAGATTCAAACACAGATGCAAAATAAACAGAAATAAAGGTGCAGAAAAGGAAAGAACACACCGAATTTTATGTTGGTTCGGATCACTCCTACGTCCAGTCCCGCACAACGCTGGATTGTGCAGAGTTTTATTACTATTTTCAAATAGCCAAACACAACCTCCTTGACTTCATAGCTCAACAATGGGACACCGACTCCTATCCCTTGATTCACGGCTCAACAAGGGCACACCGACTCCTATTCCTTGATTTCACGGCTACAAGGATACACCGATTACTCTTTGACTTACAAACAGGGTTTATTCAACCCAAGCAATTACAAAACAGCCCTATAACTCTTCAATAGCACTTAGTTCAGAGAGCAGAGAGTAGAGAGTGTAGAGAGAAGAAGTTTGATTAAATCAGAAGTGAATTTGGTAGAGTATAAGTGTAAAAACCATAAAAATGATTAAGAATAATGGTAGGATGAAAGAGGATGAACATGGACAAGAAGAGATGTTAAAAAATTTGGTTTTAACCTCTTTTTATAGAGTATGAAGGGTTGCAACGGTTCTGAAGAATTTCAAATAGTGAAAAGACACTTCCCTTTAAAATTAGAAAAATACCTGTTATATGTCGACATACATGTTTTGCTATGTCGACATACATATTTTGCTATGTCGACATAGTTATATGTAATTTTCATTTTCAATCATTTTTCAAGTATTTTGATTTAAAATTGATTCTGAAAATTCTTGAGTAAAATTCTAATGTTGTAAATCAATATTATACGATAGAAAAACATATGAAAACATATTTTTAAACTATATAAATATATTTATAAAATTATAAGATTTAAAACTATATAAAATATAAATAAAGTATATATAAAAACATAAGTTTGAAAAACAAAGAAGAAGAATAATAGAAACAAATATAAAAACAAAATAGAGAGGATTGACAATAAAATAGAAAAACAAAATAGAGAGGATTGAGAAAAGAATTGAAAAATCAAAATTTGAATTTGGATTTGGATTTGAACCTGAGTGCTATTTAGAGTCTTACAAAATCTAGACTCTATAATTATATTAATCTTGAACTCTTTAAATCTTGATTACTCATGAGTCTTGAATCTACAATGAATACATCTCTAAAAGCTCTTAAACTGTACAGTCTTCAGAATTAATTCCTGTATACAAATCCTGCATATGTATGTGTGTGTGTGTATGTTCTAGATAAAGATGTTAGTATATATTTTATAATCAATGATAATTGAAATAAGGTTGTTGTCATCAAAACTCCATTCTCCAACAATCTCCCCCTTTTTGATGATAACAACCTTAGTTTATAAAATATCATACCTGTATATACGTGTTTGATGATGATCCTCTTATACTCCCCCTGTCTATAAGAATTCTATAAAGCTATGCCTATATTTTATAATTTCTCCCCCTTTGGCATTATCAAAAAGAAAGATTAAAGATACTCCCCCTAAGTTAAACAACTATAGAATCTAAGTAATATTCCTAAAAATACTCTGAATAAAACATAAAAAATACCCCCCCCCCTTAATTTATTAACTAATTCTAAGTAGAACATTCCTAATCTATTTAAACTAAAGAGAATAATACTTAATATGATAATTAAACACAAACCAAATCAAGTATCATTATTACATATGTTTGTCAAACCAATCCAAACTAAACCACACCATATGTCTTCATATTTACAAGTTCCAATCAATGTAGTCTAAATCAAACCACACCATATGTTTTTAGAGTAATTAAACAAATCAATCAAATCGTACCAAACCACTAAACATCTCTTGGAACTTTAACCCAACCATCTTCTCCAAAGATAGGATCCTTCTTAATTACTTCCCAATCTTCATCTTCTTTGGTTGGTGGAGCCTTTGAGAGATTATTTTCTTCATCTCCGAAAAGAGAAGAGATTAACCATCGCATTGCGTCAAAGTGCTTTTCTTGTTGTTTGAACATTTTTATTTGACTCAATTCAAGATGATGCTGATTTTATAGAATGATAGAGAGAATGTTTTTGAATGAATTGAGAGTTTCTTCTAGATTTTCACTTGGATTATGGATAGGATTTTCCATGGATTTGATGAGAAATGATTAAAGATGAAGGAGTAATGAAATAATGAAGTTTTCTGGAAGAAATGAACTTAAATAGGGTTTGGAATTCGCTGGATTTTGAATGGACATGAGTAGTTATTTTAATTTTAAAGTTTGAAAAAATTGAAATTTTTTCTGTTATATGTCGACATACATGTTTTGTTATGTCGACATACTATAGTATGTTTTTTGAAAATTTTGAATTCTTTTAAACTCTTGTAATATTATAATATATTTTATGATTTTTCAGAAACATAAAGATGATTTAAACGGAAATAAAACTCCATTCATTACTTAATAGAAAGCAAATACATCCAACTAAATAAGACACACTTAAATACGAGATTCGAAAGCAAATACAAGGAAATATATAAAGATAGATTAAACTAAATGGCCTAGTTTTCGGATGATGATGAGGAAGATGAAATTCCAGGCTTTCTTCCTATCTTGACCATGAATTTGGTCATTTTGGAAAGCTTTTTGTTAAACTTCTTGTTAAGCTTCTTTTGATTTTTGACGATTTTCTCTTGATTTTGAATAATCGTGTCTTTGAGGTTACGATTTGAGGTTGGATACTCGATACTTTTCATATAAGTCTCTTCTTCTTCGACTTCCATTGGGTCTTGCTCTTGTTGAAATCGAGCTTGTTTGGCCCCATATGTCTCATAAGGTTTGTAAGTGATAGGAATTTGCATGAGATGAATGTTTGATGCGTCAAACACTTTCCTAGGGACAATCTTCTCCGTGAAGATCAACTCCAAAGTATTTGAAAATGCGAGTGAGATAAACACCATAGTAAAGAGTGTTTTCTCTTGAAGATACATCTATGGGCTTAAATTCATTTAGAATCATATCGGCCCAATTGATAAGGTAATTACCCATAATGGTAAAGAGAGCCTTTTGGACTTTAAGAGTTGGATTGTTGTAATTCCCGGAACGGGGAGTGATGGTGTGTTGAAGGTGGAGGTTGACGATTCTTGTTTTTGGACAAAAGAAATGATTTTTGAAATCCATTGGAGCACCATCTTCGAAGATATCGTGATAGGTTTCCAAATTGGTTTCATCGATAGCTGAGAAATCCGTGCCCTCGCTTCTATAATTTATAATTTCTCCTAAAATATCGGCGTCGATAACAATTTGAGTTCCCTTGATACTACCCCAAATTTGATTTTCGTTGCCTTGATAAAATCCGTGATTGAGATTTGCATAGAATATCTTCATGAGTTTGGAATAACATACTTCGTCATTGTCACGAGAGTCAATTAGACTCAAAATTTCGTTGTGTTGGAAGAGAGAGACGAGATCATAAGATGGGAAGTCGCTAAAGACGGCGAACGCACCCGTGTTAACTTTAGCATTTGCTAAATAGTCACCATAGGTTTTAATGGCCTCTTTGTCATTGTAAAGATAACCTTTTATGGTTTTGGTTATCTTCAATTTCTGAGATGAACTTGAGGAAGCCATTGATATGATAGTTTTGAGAAGTATAGATATGAAGAATGTTATTTTGAGTTGTAAATGAAAGGTAGAAAGGTTGAATATATATATATATATATATATATATATATATAACATGAATAGATATGAATTGAATAGGCAGAACTTTTCAGATTGAAAGGACACCTCTTCAGACCTTAGGAGTTGGTGAAAAGATTGGAGGGAAGTTTGAAAGTTTAAACTTTTGAAATTCAAAATTTAAGTTTCAATTCTGTTTGATATGTCGACTTGTATATTTCTGTATGTTGACATATAAGGCTTATTTCAAAATAAAATTGGATTTTCAAGTTTTGAATTAAATTATCGATTTATATTTCAGGTTAATGATTTCCTGAAATACTTCTAATCCGAATGAACATACAAACAATTTATTTTATTAATTTATTGGTTATTTAATATTATATTATTATTTTGAATTTCAAAATTCAAATTTCAAATAGTTTATTAAATTTTAAATTCAAACTAAAGCAAATAAACAAAGCAACCATTCAGCCAAATAAAATTAAAATGTAATTAATGCGTACCCGGTTTTTTGATCCTTTTCTTCAAGATCTTATGAACTCTAAACTGCTGTAAAGCATATATTTGTATTTTCGATTTCTAATTCTTCATCACTTGATGACGAATCTGAATCATCTAATGTTGTTGCATATGCTTTCTTTCTTTTCCTTGATGAATTTGAGTTGTCTGGTTGTTGAGTAGATTTGTCTGGATATGGACACATTTTCTTTACATGCCCTGGTTTGTTGCAGTTAAAGCATCGTCCATCATTTAAATATGAATTTGCTTTATTATAACCCTTCCTTCTACATTCTAGGAATCTTCTAAACTAATTTGTCATGAGTGTTGTTTCTTCATCATCTTCACTACTCGAGTCAGAATCATTTGTTGTGGCTTTCAGTTCAATAGACTTCTTTTCAGTTGATCTATTTTCTTTTCTATCCTGTAATTGAACTTCATATGACATTAGATTCTCAATTAGCTCTTCAACCTTCATTTCATGCACATCATTGGCTTCTTCTATAGCCAAAGTCTTCTGATCCCATTCTTGAGTTAACGAATTTAGTATTTTTCTAACTTGGTCTGCTTCGGAATAAGTTTTTCCAAGTGGTGTTAGTGAATGCACTATCTCTTGAAATCTACAATACATATCTGAAATAGACTTATTCTCATTCATTTTCAATAATTCAAATTGATTGACTAGCATGCCTATCTTAGTCTATTTAACTTTACTAGTTCCTTCATGAGTAACTTGTAAAGTTCTCCAGATTTCATGAGTAGTTTTACATATGGATACTCTATTAAACTCATTTCTATCTAATGAACAAAATAACATATTCATGACTTTAAAATTGCTCTGTACAGCAGCCTTTTGTTCATTTGTCCATTGTGAAAATGCAGTTGTGGGTTCAACATATTCATTTTGTGTATTATTCCATGTGTCTAATCCTACAGACTGTAAATAGATTTTCATTCTACATACCCAATATGAATAATTACTACCATTAAACAGTGGTGATCTAACAGTGGATTGACCCTCTATAAAAGAACTATTATTGCTACCAGTGTTGGTGGCCATTTTACCAAATTTTCAAAAATTAGATTATGAACTTTTTGAAAGACTTTGCTCTAATACCAATTGTTAGGGACTGCGGAATGGATCGTTTAGGCAAAGCAAGCACTAGAGGGGGGTTGAATAGTGTTTGTAAGAATTTAAACACATCTAAAAACTAGAGAGAACTATGTGATGAATCAAACACCACAAACACAACCACAGACAAAGATTCAAACACAAATGCAAAATAAACAGAAATAAAAGTGCAGAAAAGGAAAGAACACACCGGATTTTATACTGGTTCAGATCACTCCTACGTCCAGTCTCACACAACGTTGGTTTGTGCAGAGTTTTATTACTATTTTCAAATAGCCAAATACAACTTCCTTGATTTCACGACTCAACAAGGAGACACCGACTCCTATCCCTTGATTCACGGCTCAATAAGGGCACACCGACTACTATTCCTTGATTTCATGGCTACAAGGATACACTGATTACTCTTTGACTTACAAACAGGGTTTGTTCAACCCAAGCAATTACAAAACAACCCTATAACTCTTCAATAGCACTTGATTTAGAGAGTAGAGAGTGTAGAGAGAAGAAGTTTGATCAAATCAAAAGTGAATTCGATAGAGTATAAGTGTAAAAACCATAAAAATGATTAAGAATAATGGTAGGATGAAAGAGGATGAAGATGGAGAAGAAGAGAAGCTAAAAAATTTGGTTTTAACCTCTTTTTATAGAGTATGAAGAGTTGCAATGGTTCTGAAGCGTTTCAAATAATGAAAAGGCATTTCCCTTCAAAATTAGAAAATAGCTGTTATATGTCGACATACATATTTTTCTATGTCGATATAGTCATATGTAATTTTCATTTTCAAAGCATTTTTCAAGTATTTTGATATAAAATTAATTCTGCTTGAGTAAAATTCTAATGTTGTAAATCAATATTATATGATAGAAACACATATGAAAACATATTTTTAAACCATATAAACATGTTTATAAAATTATAAGGTTTTAAACTATATAAAATATAAATGAAGTATATATAAAAACTTAAGTTTGAAAAACAAAGAAGAATAATAATAGAAACAAATATAAAAACAAAATAGAAAGGATTGAGAATAAAATAGAAAAACAAAATAGAGAGATTGAGAAAAGAATTGAAAAATCAGAATTTGAATTTGAATTTAATTTGAACCTAGAGTGTTATTTAGAGTCTTACAAAATCTAGACTCTATAATTATATTAATCTTGAACTTGTGAAATCTTGATTACACATGAGTCTTGAATCTACTCTGAATTCTGAATTTCTAAAAGCTCTTAAACTGTATAGTCCTCAGTATTATTTCCTGTATACAAATCCTGCATATGTGTGTGTGTATATGTATATATTCTAGATAAAGATGTTAGTATATATTTTATAATCAATGATAATTGAAATAAGGTCGTCGTCATCAAAACTCCGTTCTTTAATAGCATTTAGGAAGGATTGTTTAGTCATTTTTTTAGATGATGCTCCATACTACTTTATTGTGAAAAATCAAGTCCTTGGCATTTGAAAATTGTGTGGTTCCGTTTTCGTCGGATGTGACAAATCTGTGTACCTTTTTAAGTTCTCTAACCTTCATGAGAGATTTTGTATTCTGGAAATGGATTAGCCCATGGGCAAGTTTTGACATTTCTATTTGGGCTTGTATTTCTTGTGAGGCCCCACCCTAAGACCTGATATTAACAACGAGCATTAACAAGTAACATTGTTTATTAATACGGAGAATAGAGGTAGTTAAGAGCGACAATCCATAAGTTTTGAATTAAACTAGTATCAAGTACGTCGATTAAGTGCTCATTCATTTTTCTTTATCTTTTTTTTTTCAAGTGGATCGACATACTAAATTCTTGCCTAATACAATATATACTACGGTGGCTACATGATCAATTCAGAACACACACAATAATAATAAACATCATAAGTCATATAATAGCAAACACAGTCACATATACATATACATCAAATATAATACAAAGTGACGTAGTAACTATAGGGTTAGCTACATATAAACTATGCATAAAGGGACCAAAAGGTCGATACAAACATCCATAATGATATAGGTAAGCAACAAACAGAGATAACCCAACTTGCAACTCGGTCTGACCCGAGTATATAAAGTACACAGGCCAGTCTAGTTTAAATAAGGTGATTAGTATGTGATAAGTAAGGTATAATGTCATACGAGGGAAATATTCCTTTAATAATTAAAGGAATCATATAAACTCTAATTTCCACATAATAAATGTGAAAAGCTCACTGAATCATCTTATAAGTATCACACGTAGTTAAATATACCAACTTAGATGTTTCCATCAATTGAGATTCCTCTACTTATAAGACTATGGTTTATTAAATTTAAAATTATATAAACCATAGGATGGGAACCACAGAAATCACAGATGTCACAAAAACCATGGAAATCTCAGAACTCAGGTACTCGATCAAGAGTTCAAAACATAGAAATGAAATAACTCTATAGATAAATTCTCAGATAGCTTCAAGTTCTCTCTCTTTCTCTTTATATATATATATGTATGTATGTATGAATGTAAATGACGATTAACACAAAATGCTGAAATCGTAAAGAAATATCAAAATCTAGAAATCATAAAGAGTGAAATATAGAAAATAAATCAGAATGGATCCATGACTTTGATGGCAAGACGAAGCAATGTCGCACATGCGTATCTCATATGGCCGAAGCCTACCAGTACTATATATATACATGGTACCCTTCTCCGATGACCCAAAGATCATAAATTGTCTCAAATGACCCGGAGGTCATAAATGTCTCAGATGACCCAAAGTTATAAATGTCTCGGATGCCTTGGAGGTCTAGTACTGAAAATTTCTCAGAATGTGTCACGACTCTCCAATAGTAACCCAAACAGTAGTAATGGTATGTCCCATACTGCACGTTCTCACTTATCGGTTTACCATCCATATGCTAATTCCACATTAAAATAGCTAAATCAAATTTCAGAACAATAGCCTCGATCAGACAAGTCTGGAATTAACTGGTATAATAAACCAGTGTGTCCCATACCATACCACACAGTTTATTACATTGTCTAAATCACAACCTCGTCTTCTTGAAGGGTGCAAAAACACATAGTTTTGTATAAGAAAATATCCTAGGAAAAATCAGGTTTTTAAATTGATTTTGGAAACTATTTGGAAAACATTGATTTTGGAAATATTTTTAAAATAAGGAATATCGATAAATTCATGTCTAGAAACATTTTTGATTTTATAAAACAATATAGAAAAATGTTTGTTTAAAACGATAATTGTAATTATACAAAATGATTTAAAAACATGTATAATATGTACACAAAATCATGGAAGAACTCATGAAATCATCATCTAAAATTTCATATGTAAATACACCAAATTTTGTAGGAGTAAGTCGATTGGAAACAAAAAATTCATGGTGTCGAATTAATCAAAAGTTGCATGAAAATGGATTAGAAAGCTCCCAAGAACATGTACCTAAACACACAAAAATGGATCCAAACATAGGCTAAAGGCCTCGACCTGGGCCACAAAAATTTTGTTCTCAGAGATCGACCCTCATTAGCCTCAGGTTTACCCAGAGGTCGATCCTAATAAGCACGGGTTGAACCTTAGGTCGACCATCCAAGGGTCTAGGTCGACTCTTGGACGTGACTTCTTCAGGCAGTTTTTCTACCTCTCGTATCCAACTTCATACAATATTTATGATCAAATACAAGTGATATACTAGCTCAAGCTTGAGCATAAATGTTGATAAACACAAACTACAAATCAAAAGAGGTTTTGCATGATTTCGAGATAGCCTTTGAAGGAGCTATAAACTCTCAAATATGAACTCAGTCGTTGTTTATTGTAAACAAGAAGTTCACCTGAACTTTGTTTAAAATAAAATCAAAATTCACAGATTCAATCACAAACACAGCCTGAACAAGTTAAAAAGCGTGATATAACTCGGCTATGATTCAAGGCAACGATTTGTCACTTAAAAGTGTTGACTTTATCGCAAAAATGAAGCTTTTAGGCATTTAATCGATGTACCTTTTTAAGTTCTCTAACCTTCACGAGAGATCTTGTATTTGGGAAATGGATTAGCTCGTGGGTAAGTTTTTTCATTTCTATTTAGGTTTGTATTTCTTGTGAGGCCCCACCCTAAGACCTGATATTAACAATAAGCATTAACAAGTAACGTTGTCTATTAATACGGAAAATAGAGGTAGTTAAAAGTGACAATTCGTAAGTTTTGAATTAAACAAGTATCAAGTACGTCGATTAAATGCTCATTCATTTTTCTTTTTCTTTTTTTTAAGTGTCGACATACTTTATTTTTGCCTAATACAATGCTACGTGGCTACATGATCAATTCAGAACACACATAATAATAATAAACATCATAAGTCTCATAATAGCAAACACAGACACTCCAGGTTATGTAATCATAAGTGGATCAACATACTTAATTTAAAGATGTTATAGATTCAGAATTCAGAGATGATTCAAGAATCATAAGTAATCAAGATTTCAAGAGATCAAGATAAATATAGTAATAGAGTCTAGTTTATGTAAGACTCTGAATAGCACTCCAGGTTCAAATTCAAATTCTGTTTTTCAATTTTTGATTTCAAATTCTATCTTCAATCTCTATCTTCTATATTTTACTTTCTTTACTTTACTTTTGATTTCAAACTCAAGTTTTATAAGTTTTATATATTTATACTTTATGTACTTTATATTTAAATATAGTTTTTAATCTTTTTTTTATAAATATATTTATGTAGTTTATATCAATGTTTCTATATGATTTACTACTTTATAATATTCATTTACAATACTATGTTTTAATTCAAGAATTTCCAGAATTATATATATATATATATATATAAACACTTGAAAAATGCTTAAAAATCATTTTTGAACCATGGTATGTCGACGTACGTATATGTCTATGTCGACATATAACTGTCACTTTTTTTATTTTCAAAGGAAGTGTCTTTTAACGATTTGTGACGCTACAAAAATGATGCGACCTTTCAAAACTTATAAATAGGGGTTGATTTCGAACTTTTTCATCGTTCTTCTTCTTAATCTTCATCTCCTTTCTTTACAACATTCTATTTCCTTATTTTTATGATTTCTACACCTATACTCTGCCGAATTCAATTATATTTTCATAAAACTTCTTCTCTTCTCACTTCTACTCATTACTCTCTAAATCAAAGTGTTATTGAAGAGTTATAGTGCTGTTGTAATCTTTTGGGAAGTGTTTGGGTAATCGGTGTTTTCCTTGTAGCCGTGAAATCAAGGAATGGGAGCGGTGTGACCCTTGTAGCTGTGAAATCAAGGAGAGAATACTTGATCAAGTGTGTGGAATCGGTGTTACCCTTGTAGTCGTGAAATCAAGGAGAGGATTATAGTTGGAGATTGATATAGCAATAAAACTCTACGCAATCCAGCGTTGCGTGAAATTGGACGTAGGAGCAATTCTGAACTAGTCTAAAATCTAGTGTGTTCTTTCTTTTTTTGCATTTTATTTTTGTTTATCTTTGTGTTTGTGTTTGATTTTGTGTCTGTGATTGTCTATGTGGTGTTTGATTCATATAGTAGATCATATAAGTTTTAGATTTTGTTTAAATTCTCAAAAGCACTATTCACCCCCCTCTTGTGTTAGTTTTGCCTTAACGATCCATTCCACAGTCCCTAACAATTGGTATCAGAGCAAGGTCTTTCAAAAAGTTCATAACCTGATTTTTGAAAAATTTTAAATGGCAAATTTTGAAATATTTGTTAACACAAGTGTCAATTCACGCATTGTACCAATGTTGAAAGAGTCTGGATATAATCATGTTAAAAAGTCATGTAATATATTGAAATATTGTTCAATACAGGAAAAGATGTGTTTTATGGCTTTTGAAATTTCAAAAGTTGAAAAGATAGGTGAAGTGGCTGTGGGTAATTCAAATTCTGAAATGGTGGTTACTGAAAATTCAAATTCTAAAAAGGTGGCTATTGGAAATTCAAATTTCAAACTGGTGTGTTACATGGTTGTTGAGAATTCAAATTTCGGAAAGCAGTTGGCGGAATACTGGATAATGGTTGTTCAAGACATATAACGGGAAATCCCGAATTACTCAGTAATCTGATATATGAAGATGGTGGAATGGTGAACTTAGGAGATAACTCTAAAGGATACATTATTGGGATCGGCAATGTCGGTAATTCTGAAACTCCTATTATTTCTGATGTTTTATTAGTTAGGGATCTAAAACATAACTTGCTAAGTATAAGTCAACTTTGCGATAAGGGTTATAAAATAAACTTTGAAAAGGATAAATCTTTTATACAAGATAGGAATTCAAAAGTAATATTCGAAGGAGATAGAAATATATCTATATATTGAGTATGATAATCTCCAGGGATAATCTATGTCTTATGGCCAATACAAGTGACCCCTGGAACTAGCATAAGAGATTTGGTCATATAAATTTCAAATACATCTCTAGGATTTCTAAACTAGATTCAATTAGAGGGTTACCCAAACTGAAATTTAAGGTTAATAACCTATGTGATGCTTGTCAATTCGGAAAATTAAAGAGAAGTTCATTTAAATCAAAAGAGGAAATTACTACCTCGAAACCATTAGAGTTAATTCACATGGATTTATTTGGTCCATCTCAAATTCAATCGATAAATCATAATAGACATGTTTACGTAATAGTCGACGATTTTTCTAGATTTACTTAGATTTTGTTTCTTAAAAATAAAAGTGATGCTTTAGATCAATTTAAAACTTTTTCTAAAAGAATTCAAAACTTATTATCACTAAAAATCAAAACAATACGTAGTGACCTTAGCGAAGAATTCAAAAACGAAAATTTTGAAAGATATTATAATAAAAAGGGAATAACCCATAATTTTTCTATTCCTAGAACCCCTCAACAAAATAGAGTAGTTGAACATAAAAATAGGACGATGCAAGAGTGTGCGAGAACTATGTTATCAGATAGTAATTTACCAAGAAATTTTTGGGCTGAGGTAGTTGCAATAGCTTGCTATATTTTAAATGGAATATCAATTAGACCTTTAACTCATAAAACTCCTTATAAACTTTTATATAATAAGAAACCAAAAGTGTCATATTTAAAAATATTTGGATGTAAATGTTTTATACTTAATACTAAAGAAAATTTAGACAAATTTGCCTCAAAATCCGATAAAGGAATATTTATTGGATATTCAGAAAGGAGTAAAGCATATAGAGTTTTCAATACTAGAACCAATACTATAGAAGAAACCTTAAATGTATCTTTCGACTAACATTATAAAAGTATAACTCAAAACAATGAAGATGAATGTGAAAATGAAATTAATGAAATAAATCATGAAGATAATCAACCAAATAAAAGAATTAGATTACTTAGAGTCCATTATGTATAATATATCTTAGGAGATAATGAATCCGTTGTTAGAACCCATAATCAATTAAATAATATGAGTAATACTGCATTTTTTTCGAATATTGAACCTAAGAATCCCAAGGAAGCATCTTCCGATGATTCATGGATATTCGTTATGCAAGAAGAACTGAATCAATTTAGTAGGAATGATGTATGGGAACTTGTTCCTAGACCTGAGGATAAGATTATAATAAGAACCAAATGAGTTTATAAAAATAAAATGAATAAACACGGTGAGGTCGTAAGAAATAAGGCACGACTGGTAACACAAGATTATACTCATGAAGAAGTGATAGATTACGATGAAATTTTTGCCCCCATAGCAAGATTAGAAGCCATTAGGATTTTACTAGCCTTTGCAAACCATAATAATTTCAAATTATATCAAATGGATGTCAAAAGTGCTTTTCAAAATAGATTTGTAAAAGAAGACATATATGTAGAGCAACCACCTCTATTTGAAGATGAAAAATTACCAAATCACGTATATAAGTTAAACAAAGCGTTATATGGATTAAAACAGGCTCCTAGGGCTTGGTATGATAGATTAAGAAATTATTTGTTACAAACCAACTTTGAAACAAGAAAATTAGATAATACCTTGTTTATCAAAAAAAATAGTAAAGATATACAATTAGTACAAATATATGTTGACGATATAATTTTCGGGTCAACAAACGATAAGATAGATAAAGAATTTTTAGATATCATGACCTAAGACTTCGAGATGAGTCATATGGGAGAACTAACGTTCTTTTTAGGCTTAAAAATTTGTTAATTAAAGAATGGAATATTTATTAATCAAGAAAAATACGCAAGAGATCTAATTAATAAATATAATCTAACATTAACTAATGGGAGACCAACACTGATGGCGACTAATATGGCATTAAGTAAAGATGATACATCTAAAGACGTTGATCAAAAACTATATAGAGAAATGATTGGATCGCTACTATATATAACCGCTAGTAGACTATATATAATGCATAGTGTATGTCTCTGTGCAAGATATCAATCGCAACCTAAGGAAACACATTTAAAAGCCATAAAATGTATTCTAAAGTGTGTTAAGCATACATCAGATTTTGGATTATTTTATCTTAAGGATACTTCATTTGACTTAGTTTCTTATTGTGACACTGACTATGCGGGATGTAAATCCAATCGTAAAAGTACTAGTGGAACATGTCACTTCTTAGGACATTCACTGGTCTCGTAGTTTATTAAAAAGCAAAATACTGTATCTTTATCAACAACTAAGGCAGAATCTCTGCTGCTTTGGATTGTTCACAACTAATATATATGCAACAAACTCTAAATGATTTTGGATTAAATATAAATAAATCACCGATATACTACGATAATACGAGTGCTATAAATATTTCTAAAAACCCAACTTATCATTCAAGAGCTAAACATATCAACATACGACATCATTTTCTGAGAGAAAACGTAAGTAAAGAGAAAATTTCACTAGAATTTATAGAAACAGATAAACAAATAGCAGATATATTAACAAAACCATTAAATGAAGCAACATTTACTAAATTTAGAAGAGAATTAGGAATTTGTTCACTAAGCGAGTTAGAATAATTATATATATATATATAACATTAAAAATCAGAAAAATAAAATTAAAAAGACAAGTATGTCGGCATACATTTATCACTATGTCGACATATAACTGTCAGAATTTTAAAATTAATTCCCACCAAAAGTTAGTTACACTAATCATTCAAACTCTCCACTTCGAATTTTCTTCTTCATTTTCATTTCTCACTTCTGTAAAAACTCTAAACTACAATAAACAATGGCCTCCACCAATTTTAACACCCAAATCAATCCTGAACCATTCGTTGGACCATCCGAAGGTCCTTTTCAACGTTATACGCTATCACGTGTCCTCAAAATTTAAGAAAAGATGGAGTATACTCTGAAAATGCTCGCTGAAATATAAGCTCTTCAAATTCGAATGAGTCAAGGGTAGAATAGGTAAGGAAAGGTGATAAGAAGTCTTCTTAAGTTCATAACAGATAATCATCCTAATCTGATTATCATCGAAGATGATAATGAACCTATGGAAGAAGAGGAGGAACCAGAAGAAGAGGAAGAAGAGATAATAAAGGAAGAGGAACCCGAAGAAGAACAAAAGAAGTCTCAAACGAGGAGGAACAAGGCATTTGCGTGGGAGAAGTCCTATACGATCGTAACGGATATATGATTGAAAGAAATGGAGATTTTTGTCTCCATTACCCAAATTGCCCTACCCACAAGTGTAACACCCTATAATTTCAATAACATTAAAGTTGATAAATTAAATAATAATTAATTTAATAATCATAATTAAGGGAAACAAACTGCGCCATTGCGTCCGTCTCGAAATTCTGGTCAAGATAGACATTTGGTTTGCGTAAAACAGACAACGTATAAAGAAGTTATAAAGGTTTGAAGTTTGTATACGTGTAAGATAATTATATATATATATATGTGTGTGTGTGTGTGTATATATAGGGACTGGGAATTCAAAATTTCAGTTCAAATTTCGAAAATCCCGTAGGCGGTAAAATTCTTGCCCCAGGGGTGTCGACCCCTTAATAGGAGTGTCGACCCTATGGTAGGGGTGTCGACCCCATAAGGGGGGTCGGTTGACCACGGTGTCGACCCTATAAAGGGTGGGTCGACCCCCTAGGGCTGAGGTGGCAGTTGATTTCTGGGGGGCTGGCAGCTATAAATAAAGGTCCATTTCTCTTGTTTTCTTAACTGAAAATCAATGGAATGTCGGTGCCTAAACTGAATCGAATCCTTTTCTTCAACAACAATCAACTAGAACTAATCAGTTAGAGATTCAAGTATAGATCTAAGATTCAATACCAACACTTCCTCTTCTATCTTCTAAAATCTAAACATTGTGAGTTTAGTCACTTTTAGATTTAAATGATTAAAAGTAAAACATGATATGACTGTGATTTGGATCTGTTATAAATTGTGAATCTATGATATTCTTGGATCTTAAACTTTATCATGCTAGATCTACCTTTATAGATCTAATTCACTTGTGGTTAATTTATCATGTTACAATTGTGGATCTGGACCTTTACCTATGCATGTGGTCAATTTGGACCTATCATTATTTGGACAGTTAAATCTTTGTTCAGATCTAATTCTCTAATCATCTTATACCTATCATGTTGTGGTTAATTTATATTTGTCATTGATTGGGCATATGAATCCTTATTTAGATCTATTCATGCCTATTAGGACATCCTTATTATGTTAGATCTACTTTTATCATCACCTGTTGACTAGATCTATTTTTATGTCCACCTTATTACTATGCCAATTACATGCTTATGTCAGTATATATATTTATGCCAGTTATGTTAGAATAATCACTATTGTCATCTTCCCAACACCTTTCCCTTTTATTTTTTATAGCCAGGCTACTTTCTAGCCTAGGCATGCTGCCAAATATATGTGAATGCGTTAGTTAGGGAATGGGGGAAAACATTAGAATTGGCATAACCAGAATAATGAATATGAATATGAATTTGGACATATAATTCACTATGAACATAATTGGGGGAAAAGGGCATGAAACAACATAGGTGAAGAATTGGATAAAAATGAAATGCCTAGGATTACAATAATTAGAAACTGTAACTGCACTTATGACACGAGGTTAGATTGCATTTGTGGTGGAAGTATGCCCGGACCCGACCGGCATATCCGACAACTTAAAATGTTTAACCTAATGTGAGGGGTCTAAGTGCACAAATACGAGACGGCCTAAGATACGAGGTTAGGCCCAACTTGTGGAAGAATTCTGCCCGGACCCAACTGGTATATAATGTGGGAGCTCTAGCCCATTATAAACCATAAATAGATATGATAAGGAATTGAAATACTTTACCTTGAATTCATAGGGATTGGGTGAACATAAACATGAATAGGGGTTAAGTAAACTTGGTTGAATAATGGGAGGGTTAATTTAAGTATATCTGAGATGGGTTAGTAATATTTAAATATAGGCCCACAAGACTTAACCAATTGGGGGTTATGTATTAAAGATACCTATAGGTAAGCATAACCGGTAGAAAGATTGGGGTTATATAATTGAAGACACCTTTTAGGGTAAATATAACATGTGGAAAACCTAGTGGGCGATACAAGACAAAGGGGAGAGCTTGTATCATATTGTGTGGGACCCATTTCAGTCAGTAACCCGGAGTAGGTATTAAACAAAGTACTCTGAACTAGGTCGGAGAAGAGGCACGCTTACTGGACTGATTGTAAGAGATCCAAACGTGGAGGATGGTGTGGGCGGCAGAAACCGACCAGGTCATGTGCGTTCATGGGCTGGGCAGAGGGGGATAAGACGACCGTGACACCTGTAGATATGAGGCTGTGCATATAAGCGGAGGGTTGCCACTTTAGGATGTGATATATCCTACGGTGAGGCCGGTACAAAGTATCTATGGGGATTAGGAAGCCGATCGATTAGGGTAACAGTTAGGGTACATCTGGGCGTATGCCTAAGTCTACCATCTTATAGTGGAAGGGATCATCTCACTCTAGTTAAACTAGTAGTAGCATAGAATAATCATTAGGGAAGCATATACATTCTATCATGTTTACCTTGTCATACTTACCTTTTGCGATGTCATCTTTCTTATCCACTTTATATGCCTGCCATGCTACTTTTATTTATTTACTTACTTGCTAATAGTAACTGGACTCGCCAGACTTTATGTTTGACCCTTTTTGTTTCCTCTTCTTTCTTCCGTCCCCCCCCCAAAGGTTCTCAGGGCATAAGCAAAGCCATAAAGATGAGAGAGTCCCAAGCGATACATCTACTATCTTCAAGCAACTGAAAGAAATCGGCACTAAGCTGTAGTATTCCCTCCTTGCAAACCTGGGAGGGGGAAAGGAAGACAAGAGGTGGAAAGAAAAAGGGGTCAGACATAAAGTATGGCGAGTGCGATAACTTTAACAATATAATTATCAAAATAACTAGGCTAAGGCATAAGCTGGAAAATAAGGAAATGACTGTGAACAATTGGGTATGACAGAACAAAACGAGGAAATAAGATGAACCAAGATATCATTAAAGGCGCCCCTAATCATTATAAGATAATCACTACACTGCACCACCATTAATCACCCTAAAGGTTGATCCCGCCTACAAAACTTAATAATGATAATGGTAGTTTAGTGTACCCCTAGCTACCTTAATAGGTGTCGTCTGCCCTATCTCCACTAGGTGTGCCCACTACCCCCATTCGATCGGCTCCCTAACTCGTAGATACCCGTGCTGGCTCCACAGTGGGGTGTATCACTCCCCAAAGTGGCAACCCGATACAACCAAAAATGCACGGCTTATATTTACACGATGCAACAAAGTCTTACCTACCCGCCTGGGCCCACACATGCATATGAACCCGTTGGACTTGCGTTGCCACCATTGACCCGTTTTGACCTCTTACAATCAAATCCAGTATGCGTGTCCCATCCTCGACTTGGGTCGAGCCCACAAAGATACATAATGGGTTACTGGTTTGAAAAGGGCCTCCATGCATGACACAAGCTTTCCACCTATGCTTGGTCCCCTCTAAAGTTTTTCCCTACTTAACCCCATTTTTATTCATGTCTTCTTACATGTTTCCATCTTGGTTAAGTGCATCTAATCGTATTTCAAATGCCACCCAAGGCACCCACTTAACCCCCTCATGTCCCACTACATGTTTATCTGGTTAAGTGTTTCTTAATTCATTCAGACCGTAACCTTGTAAAGACCTCCCACATTAGACTGGCATTTGTGGCAGCTGGATTTGCCGGGTGGGTCCGGACAGTCTTACACCACAAATGAGCCTAACCTCGTGTCTTTACAACTGTTACGCGTTTAATTTATGCCTAAGACCTCCCACATTAGACTGGCATTTGTGGCAGCTGGATTTGTCGGGCGGGTCCGGGCAGTCTTACACCACAAAAGAGTGTAACCTCGTGTCTTAGGCGATTAATTACACCTAATTGATTACCCCCAATTTGAATTAATTTCCCTATTCAAATTGCCAATCAATTACAAATTGAATTATGTCCATAATTGACTCAATTATGTCCATCTATTTATGGTATATAAAATTATACCAATTAACATCACATTTAACGCATTTATGCCAATTCCCAATATTAAATCTTTTAATATTATCCCATTGCCCCACGTTGTACATTCATTCGTTTAACGTAAAATATACGTTAGACTCGAATAGTCTAACTTATGGAATAAATAGAAAACATCACAACATGCATAGAATAAAAATTAGATCTAAACATAAGGGGTGAACTTACATGTGTGAATAAGGTTTTTCATCTAAAACTTGCATAGGCCAAAGTTGCAAACTTGCATAAACTATGGATGTCATAGATCTAATCATAAGGTGTAAACTTGCATAGGCAATAGTCACAACTTGCATAAACTATGGATGTCATAGATCTAATCATATGGTGTAAACTTGCATAGGCAATAGTCACAACTTACATGACATGATTCATACTCCAATATATATATATATTTGCATATGTGATTTATACAACATAGACTATGTTGTAAACTTGCATCTAACTCACACATGTCATAGCCTAACTTTGGATCCAATTTACACATAAAATATATGTCATGAAACATGTAAGGTTGTATATGATTCTCACTAACTTGCATATGATTCATATTTAAATTAACATCTAAACTTGCATACCTACATATGATTTAACATATGAATTAGTTCCAACAACATAACCAAACTAGCATATGAAACATCATTATGAATTGATTGTACATAAGCCAACAATTAACATAGATTTACAAAATAGATGATAACATCACAACTTTACAACATAGATAATAACATCACAGCTTTACAACATAGATAATAACATATGGTCAATGATTCACAACATAACCACATAATCCAAATCATAGCTCAATCCAATTAAACTGTTAATTATCTTATTAAAGATATCGAACTCACAAAAAGAAGGTCTTGAGTTCTGAAATCTGAGTTCTAAAATTGATTTAGCTCACCTTTGTAGTAGATTCATTATTGATTAGATTAGAGTTGAATAGAACTGAATTGATTAGCTTTGATTTCCCTCTAGTTGGTGGCGGCTACTCTAGGTTACAAGATGACAGTATGACGGCCATGATTCAGATTTTTATTTGATTTTAGGATTTGAGTCTACCCATGTTTATATAAAATTTCAATTTAATTATAGCCGTCGGATGGTCTTAGGGTTAATCAAAACCACTCAGTCATGATAGGGTGACACCTCAGCCCTAATGACTCAGCAAAGAGTCAGAAAGGACTCAGCAATGAGTCACAATATGGATCAGGTAGCACCAGAAAGGTGTGCAGGCTTTCTGCTCGGGCTAGGCGCACTTGGAAGGTGTGCCAGTGCCACTTTTGTATTGGCGCACTTCCCAAGTGCTCCAGTGCAAATATATATATATATATTTCTGATTTTTCCCACCTGACTTCGTTCGTTCATATCTCCTTCATCCGGTATTCGTTTTACGCAAAATCGGACTCTATCTCAACCAGAATTCAGAGACGAACACAATGGCGCAACCCATTTCCCTTAATTCTCACATCTGAGATTAATTATTCTTGAATTTAGTTTATTTGATTATTCAAAAATCCAGGGTGTTACATTCTCCCCTACTTAAAGGATTTCGTCCTCGAAATCTCTAAGTCAAGAAGAACGTATCCTACCATCCAATCATCCATCTACTCAACCATCAACCACTAGCAACCATGGTCCTTAAAAGATTTCTAATGCTTTTCATATACATATGCATAGTGTGTGTATACGTCCGTATACTAATACTAAATCAAGCGGTCCACTGATTCAGTCGACCTCCTTAATGCAAATAATGATAGTGCCATGTATCCATCATGTATGCAAAGAATCCTATACATATCATTACTACATGTGTGCACAACCATCTATTTAAATGCAACATCCATATGATACACACATTCATTGTACATTCATTTTACTAAATACATCCATTTATATGCAATATGCAATATGAAAGTGACTGAGCCGATCTAGTGCCTAAAGTGTGTGTATATACATCCACGAGCAACCACTAGCAAACACTTGCACCCACATGCATCCATCATACATAACATGTCTCAAACACATATTTCAACCATAGGACTACCCTATCTAAAGGTCAAAGATACTAGCGAGAGGACATACTAAGGATAAAACAAGTACAAGCTAAGCGATAAAGGAGAAACTAAAGACATACCCTTGAAAAGAAAAGGGTACAATGAACGCATCTTCTCTTCCGTCTCCCAAGTAGCGTTGCTCTCATCATCTCCCCATTGCAGTTTGACTAGCTTGACCTCTCGATTCCTCAACTTCTTAATCTCTGACCCAAGAATGCATGTAGGAGCTCGTCGAATCATCGCATCACGCTTTATCTCCACCTCTCTAAGCAAGCTCGGCTCTACCACTTCCGCGGTCTCGTGCAAGCACTTCCTCAAATGTGATACATGGAATATGTCGTGTACACCACTGAGTCTCTCGAGCAACTCCACTCTATACGCCATATGTCCAATCTTCTCCTTAATAGGAAACGACCCTACGAACCTTGGTGCTAACTTCCCAATGGACCCAAAGCGAACAACATTCAGTAATGGAGACACCTTGATAAAGACCATGTCCCCAATATCAAACTCAAGATCTGTCCACCTCTTGTCCGCATAAGAATTCTGCCTATCTTGCGTCGTCTTCATCCTCCTTTGAATTAAATCGTTCTTTTCCGAAGTCTCTCTAATCATATCGGGCCCAAGTAAGATCTTATCCGTAGATTCCCACCAATATGTAGGCGAACGACACGGCCGTCCATAAAGAGCCTCGAAAGGTGCCATGCCAATGCTAGACTGGAGGCTATTATTATATGCGAACTCTACCAAAGGAAGATGCTCCTTCCATGTACCTCTGAAGTCTAAAACACATAGCCTCAAAAGGTCCTCTAGAATACGATTAATACTCTCGGACTGGCCGTCCGTCTGGGGATGATATGCGGTGCTCAAACTTTACTGAGTCCCTACCGCCTCTTGCAAGCTCTTCCAAAACTCGCTAGTAAAGATAGGATTGCGATCGCTCACTATGCTAGAAGGAACACCGTGCAAATGAACTATCTCTCGAATGTATACGGGGGCTAACCATGAGCAGTCCTCTTACTCTTCACGAGAATGAAATGGGCACTCTTAGTAAGTCTGTCTACCATGACCCAAATCCCCGTATTACCTTTCCTTGATCTCGGTAACCTGTCAACAAAGTCCATCGAGACACTCTCCCACTTCCATTGTGGTATCTCCAATGGGTAAAGCAACCCACCGGGCTTCTTTTGCTCTGTTTTACTTGTTGGCACACCAAGCATCTAGCGACAAACTCGGCCACATCCTTCTTCATACCGGCCCAAAAGTAAACTCATCTCATGTCCATGTATATCTTGTCCCCGCCGGGATGAATGGTCATCTTCGAACGATGTGCATCAGCAAGAATGGTCTTCCTAAAGTCATCGTCTCATGGTACACAAAGTCTACCGTCCCTACGTAACCAACCCTTATCATCTAGGGTATACCTATTGAGATCGCTCGATGACTCCCCCTTATGAGCTTCTCTACTAACTCAACCAACTGTGGGTCATCTCGCTGTGACTCACCAATCTGTCCCAAAAGCATAGGTCTGACCTCTAAGGATGCTAGCAAACTGGGTACAAAGTCAATGGAAGGTCTAAAGTCAAATGAAGAGATGAACTCTAAGCTTCGCCATTCAACAAACAATGGACTAGAGGACAAGCTTTTCCTACTTAAGGCGTCTGCCACCACGTTACCCTTGCCAGGGGTATATGCTATCTCGAAATCATAGGACGCTAAGAATTTCATCCACCTTTACTACCTTAAGTTCAAGTCCTTTTGAGAGAACAAGTATTTTAGTGATTTATGGTCAGTGAACAATTCGAATTTCTCACCAAGAAGATAATGCGCCAACACTTAAGCGCGAAAACAATAGCGACCAACTCTAGGTCATGGGTAGGGTAATTTCTCTCATGCACTCTTAACTGCCTTCCTACATAGGATATTACCCTTCCCCCTTGCATTAAGACTGCGCCTAGTTCTGTCCCACAAGCATCGGTATAAACGGTAAATGGCTTACTCCCATCTGGCAACACTAAGACTGGGGCTGTGGTCAAAGCTCTCTTTAAATGTTGGAACACATCATCACAATCTACATCCCACGTAAAAATTAGGTTCTTCTTCATCAAGCGTGTTAATGGGGCTGATATTTTTGCGAAGTCCTTGATAAACTTCCTATAATAGCCTGCCAACCCCAAGAAACTCCTCACCTCGGACCTTCCAATCTTGGATGGCCACCACCTTCGCAGGATCCACAGCTATCCCTTCTTTAGAAACCACGTGCCCTAAGAATCGCACTTCCTTCCTCCAAAAGTGACATTTAGAAAATTTAGCTTTAAGGTTATGCGCTCGAACGGTCTCCAACACTTCTCTAAGATGTAGGGCATGCTCTTCCTTGCTCTTAGAAAAGACCAAGATGTCATCCACAAAGACCACTACGGATTTATTAAGGTACTCCCTAAACACCCTACTCATCAAATCAACGAAGTATGCGGAGGCGTTTGTCAAACCGAAAGGCATCACAAGCCATTCATAGAAACCATCCGGAAACCTAAAGGCAGTCTTGTCTATGTTATCCTCAGCCACTCTCAGCTGATGGAAACTAGTGGTTAAGTCCAACTGCGAAAACACCGAGGCGCCAACTAACTGATCGAAGAGATCGTCAATCCTCGGCAGTGGGTGCCTATTCTTATTAGTAAGTTTATTAAGCTCTCTATAGTCCATACAAAGTCTAAGGGATCCATCCGCTTTCGTGGAAAATACTATTGGAGCACTCCACCCTGATATACTACGTCTTATGAACCCTTTCTCAAGCAACTCCCATACTTGCTTATTAAGCTCCCTCCTCTCACGAGGAGCCATGTGGCGCACTGGCAGAGATACTGGTTTTGCATTGTCTACAAGATAAATACGAAAGTCTATCTCACGTTTTGGCGGTAAATCCCTCACCTCATCGAAGACATCAACATATTCACGGACTATACGAACAGAAAGTAAATCATCATTGGATGCGTCAAGTGACTCAAGATAACTAATATCACTGGTCCTCTAGGGTCACAAGAAATGTCAAGGGTCTTTCCACTATGAGTCAACAATTTTACTACCCTTCGTTCACAATCTAGGATGGCGCCATATCGGGCTAGCCAATCCATCCCTAGAATCAACCCATAGCCCATGAAACCAAGCACAAAAGCATTACATTCAAAACCAACGCCTAAGATAGACAATCTCAAATCCCTACAAACCTTGGATAAATGAGCCGACCCACCAATAGGATTTGAGACTACAATGGGATCCACAACAAGACTAGTATCTAAGTGTAGTGTTTCAACTAATAATGTAGAGATAAACGAATGTGATGCACCAGAATCGAATAAGGTACGGACAGGATGATCAAATAGAAAAACTAAACTCTCAATGGAAATGTTTCTACCTCGTTCTTGCAGCGGTGGAACCTCGAGAGCCTGGACCTGCTCCCTTGCCTGCCCTGGTTCCACGAGAGCCTGAAGCTGTCCTCCAGAAGTTCTTTGCCCTTATCCCTGTTTCCTTGGGCAGTCCTTAACTAGATGACCTACCTCTCCACAGTGGAAACAACCAGTCTTCTTCTTTTTCCTACAGTCTTTACTCAGATGGCCGGGTGTCCCACAATTAAAGCACTTCTTCTTTCTTTGCCATTATTGTTCTTCCCTCCTTTCTTGTTTTGTTGTTGTTGTTGTTGCGGTTTCTTTTGATCACCTTTCTTCTCGGGTGCCTTATTAGCATTGGTGCCCTTCTCCTCTTCATGCATAAGCGCAATATCAACTAGCCTCTCAAAGGTAGCCCCCATAGGGATGTGGGTCATAGCTAACCCATGTAGCGGCTCGTTCAAACCCTTAACAAATCTCTGGGCCTTCTTTTTGGGTGTATTCACTAAGTCCAAGCCAAATCTTGCCAACTGATTGAACTTGTTGACGTATTCTTTCACTGATAGATTCCCTTGCTTTAATGCCAAAAACCTTTCCATGTATAGATTCTCTTTAGCCTGAGAGATAAACTTTGCCTCAAACCTACGCCTGAAATCCGGTCATGTATCAACTGGACGCTCTCCATTAGTGACTTCCCACCAAAACGAAGCTTCGTCCTTCATCAACCAAGCAGCCAATTGGACCTTCTTACAATCGTCCAAATCGAAGATGCCAAACAGATCCTCCACTTCTTTCAACCAATTTCTAGATTCAATGAACGTTTCAGTCCCACTAAAAGATTTTCCACCTATCGAATGAAAATCTTTACATATCTTGGAGAAAGTATCTCCACGCGGAGGAATGAATGGAGCTGGGGGAGGAGGAACGTTGGTTGGTCCCGCGGCAGCGGCCCTAGCGTCGAGATATTGATGAAACCAACTGGGTACATGAACACCCTCTGGTATCTCAGATGCTCCAGACATGCTGAAAAAAGAAAAAGAGTTTTAAAACAAGGGAAGCGAAAGAGAGATGTATGGCTTGCAGGGATTATGATATTTTAAGTAAACTTTCCGTGAAAATAACTTCTTTAAAACAAGTTTTTGAAAATACATTCTAGGAAAATAATACTTTTGAAAACACTTTTCAAAACTTTTTATCTGTTCTTGTAACCATAGCTTTGATACCACATGTAACACCCCACATCCATTAATGTCACTCACAAAGGGAATGCATCAATGTCCATGAAGCGTTATTGTTTGTATAGAACAGATAAATTACAAGAATAAATAAATAAAACAACACAGCGGAAGATAAAACTTATTTTATTTCATCATTACTCAAAATGAGTTTACATAAGCAGTTTCCAAAACCATTACAACAGGATCAGTAGTCTTTTCCAAAACTTCAAAGTACATAAGGAAGCAAACACTTAAATAACATAAATGCATAAATCCCCACTGAGCATAAGCAAAGCCATAAAGATGAGAGAGTCCCAAGTGATACATCTACTATCTTCAAGCAACTGAAAGAAATCGGCACTAAGTTGTAGTATTCCCTCCTTGCAAACCTGGGAGGGGGAAAGGAAGACAAGAGGTGGAAAGAAAAAGGGGTCAAACATAAAGTCTGGCGAGTGCGATAACTTTAACAATATAATTATCAAAATAACTAGGCTAAGGCATAAGTTGGAAAATAAGGAAATGACTGTGAACAAATGGGTATGACAGAACAAAACGAGGAAATAAGATGAACCAAGATATCGTTAAAGGCGCCCCTAATCATTATAAGATAATCACTACACTTCACCACCACTAGCCACCCTAAAGGTTGATCCCGCCTACAAAACTTAATAATGGTAATGGTAGTTTAGTGTACCCCTAGCTACCTTCATAGGTGTCGTCTACCCCTATCTCCACTAGGTGTACCCACTACCCCCATTCGATCGGCTCCCTAACTCGTAGATACCCGTGCTGGCTCCACAGTGGGGTGTATCACTCCCCAAAGTGGCAACCCGATACAACCAAAAATGTACGACTTATATCTACACGATGCAACAACGTCTTACCTACCAGCCCGGACCTACACACTCATAGGAACCCGTTGGACTTGCGTTGCCACCGCTGACCCATTTTGACCTCTTACAATCAAATCCAGTACGCGTGTCCCGTCCTCGACTTGGGTCGAGCCCACAAAGATACTTAATGGGTTACTGGTTTGAAAAGGGCCCCCATGCATGACACAAGCTTTCCACCTATGCTTGGTCCCCTCAAAGGTTTTTCCCCACTTAACCCCATTTTTATTCATGTCTTCTACATGTTTCAATCTTGGTTAAGTACATCTAATCGTATTTCAAATGCCACCCAAGGCACCTACTTAATTTCACATGCCACCCAAGGCACCACTTAACCCCCTCATGTCCCACTACATGTTTATCTTGTTAAGTGTTTCTTAATTCATTAAGAACGTAACCTTGTAAAGACCTCCCACATTAGACTGGCATTTGTGGCAGCTGGATTTGCCGGGCGGGTCCAGGCAGTCTTACACCACAAACGAGCCTAACCTCGTGTCTTTACAACTGTTACGCATTTAATTTATGCCTAAGACCTCCCACATTAGACTGGCATTTGTGGAAGATGGATTTGTCGGACGGGTCCGGGCAGTCTTACACCACAAAAGAGTCTAATCTTGTGTCTTAGGCGATTAATTACACCTAATTAATTACCCCCAATTTGAATTAATTTCCCTATTCAAATTGCCAATCAATTATAAATTTAACTATGTCCATAATTGACTCAGTTATGTCCATCAATTTATGGTATATAAAATTATGCCAATTAACATCACATTTAAGGCATTTATGCCAATTCCCAATATTAAATCTTTTAATATTATCCCATTGCCCCACATTGTACGTTCATTTGTTTAACGTAAAATATACGTTAGACTCGAATAGTCTAACTTATGAAATAAAGAGAAAACATCACAACATGCATAGAATAAAAACTAGATCTAAACATAAAGGGTGAACTTGTATGTGTGAATAAGGTTTTTCATCTAAAACTTGCATAGGCCAAAGTTACAAACTTGCATAAACTATGGATGTCATAGATTTAATCATAAGGTGTAAACTTGCGTAGGCAATAGTCACAACTTGCATAAACTATGGATGTCATAGATCTAATCATAAGGTGTAAACTTGCATAGGCAATAGTCACAACTTACATGACATGATTCATACTCCAATATATATATACTTGCATATGTGGTTTATACAACATATACTATGATGTAAACTTGCATCTAACTCACACTTGTCATAGCCTGACTTTGGATCCAATTTACACATAAAATAGATGTCATGAAACATGTAAGGTTGTATATGATTCTCACTAACTTGCATATGATTCATATTTAAATTAACATCTAAACTTGCATACCTACATATGATTTAACATGTGAATTAGTTCCAACAACATAACCAAACTAGCATATGAAACATCATTATGAATTGATTGTACATAAGCCAACAATTAACATAGATTTACAACATAGATGATAACATCACAGCTTTACAACATAGATAATAGCATCATAGCTTTACAACATAGATAATAACATACGGTTAATGATTCACAACATAACCACATAATCCAAAACATAGCTCAATCCAATTAAATTGTTAGTTATCTTATTATAGAAATCGAACTCACAAAAAGAAGGTCTTGCGTTCTGAAATTCGAGTTCTGAAATTGATTTAGCTCGCCTTTGTAGTAGATTCGTTATTGATTAGATTAGAGTTGAATAGAACTGAATTGATTAGCTTTGATTTCCCTCTAGTTGGTGGCGGCTACTCTAGGTTACAAGTTGACAGCATGACGGCCATGATTCAGATTTTTATTTGATTTTAGGATTTGAGTCTACCCATGTTTATATAGAATTTCAATTTAATTATAGACATCGGATGATCTTAGGGTTAATCAAAACCACTCAGTCATGGTAGGGTGACACCTCAGCCCTAATGACTCAGCAAGGAGTCAGAAAGGACTTAGCAATGAGTCACAATATGGATCAGGTTGCACCAGAAAGCTATGCAGGCTTTCTGCTCAGCCTGGGCGCACTTGGCAGGTGCGCCAGTGCCACTTTTGTACTGGCGCACTTTCCAAGTGCGCCAGTGCAAATATATCATTATTATTTTATGATTTTTCCCGCCTGACTTCGTTCGTCCATATCTCCTTCATCCGGTGTCTGTTTTACGCAAACTCGGACTCTATCTCAACCAGAATTCCGAGATGAACACAATGGCGCAATCCGTTTCCCTTAATTTTCACATCTGAGATTAATTATTCTTGAATTTAGTTAATTCGATTATTTAAAAATCTGGGGTGTTACAGGTAATCACAAATCCGACCCTATTATAAAAATTGCGTCAATGCAATTTCGTTAGAGAAGAGTTGTACTCAACTTGATTTATCTCATCAACAAAGGAAATAGATAAACTTGAATTATAATTTCTCACCCCATCATGAGATGATTGGAAATTAGGATACAATCACTAGATGAATTCTCTGATTTTCCAAATGTTGTCATTGGGATTATCGAACTATCAAATTTTCAAGAGCGACACATTCTTGTTCCAAAGGTGTTTAACCTTCGAAACATGGATACGTAGAGGGTGTTGCACAATATTAAAGTAGGTGAGACCTCTAGATCCTCTAATACATGAGTATTAATAACAAGATCTAAATCACTAGACATTTTTGCAACTAAGAGACATGGAACACGTCATGAACTCTAGAAAATCGGGTTAGAAGTGCTACTAGATAAGCTATAGGGCCGATACACTCGGTGATAGGAATGGACCTAAGTGTCGAAAGCCAATTTCCCAATCGAATTGAAATGTACCACTTCTTTCATAGGAGAAGCACGGATGTACATAGAATTGCCGATAGAGAACTCGAGATGCTTCCTACGATTATCCGCGTAGGATTTCAGATGACTATGGGCCTCTCTCATCCTTTCCTAAATTAGAATGATCTTCTCACGTGCTTCATAAAAGAAGTCGGGGCCCCATATCAACTTCTTCCTAGACTCAAGCCAACACGAAGTATATCGACATGACCTTCCATATAAGGCCTCAAATGCAGCCATGCCAATACTAGACTGGTAGTTGTTATTATATGGGAACTCGACAAGAGGAAGATGATCCTCCTATGAACACCAAAGTCCAAAATACTAGCTCGAAGTAGATCCTCTAAGATACGGTTCACGCGCTCAGTCTGCCCATCAGACTGTAGGTGGTAAGTTGTACTGAAATTTCCCTTTATGCCAAAAGCTTGTTGAAGGCTCTACAAAAGTGACCCGTAAAGAGCGGATCATGATCTCATACAATGGAGCTAGGAATACCATGTAATCACACGACTTTATTAATATATAACTTCAATAGAAAAGAGGCCGCCCCATAAGATTTAATAGGAATGAAATGTGCGGACTTAGTAAGACGATCCTAACTCAAATGCTGCTATGGCCTGACCTCGAACGAGTTAAACCATCAACAAATTCCATAGATATTTGATCCTTCTTCCACTGTGGGACCTCTAAAGGCTGAAGGAGACCACTGAATCGCTGATGTTTGGCCTTCATGAGCTGACAAATCATGTAATTACTTACATAACTTGTTACATCTTGCTTCATATCGTCCTATAAATATAAGCGACACATGCATACATCTTGTTGTTGCTAGGATGGATAGTATACTTCGTGCGGTGACACTCGGCCAGAATGTCACGCCTAAGATCATAAAGAAAAGGTACACCAACTCGGTTCTTCTTACAAAGACACCTATTTGTAAATTATCAGTTTTTAGGTGTAGTAATACTTAACCATTAATGCAAAAAATGCACAACTAGAAAATGCAAAGCTAAAAAAAATAGTGGTAATGCATAAGATACATGAGATTTTAGGTGTTGTTAATTAACAAATTTTCCAAAAAATTTAAGAATATTATTTCCAAGAATTAACATTCTTTTAAAAATGGTTTTTTCACATGTGCATTAAAAAAAACATGTCAATGTACTAGCAAGCAAAGTGACCGCTGTAGACTGAAAAAATTAAAAGTTGGTTACATGAATCACTATGGCACCATTAGATTCCCAGAATCCAAGTTTCATAAATATAGCCTAGATAGAGCATTTAACATAGGTACTCGCAAGATCTCCCCCAGTTGAAATATTCTAATTAAAATCAATTATGTATTAAAGAGCTGCTCAAAAATAATTGTAAAACAATGGGACACCCAGGATTTCAACAGTGAGACAAACATGTTTGACATAAAATTACTTCTCACAAACACCAATCGTTAAGGGCCTAAATGCAAGTTGTAGGTTAAAATATTAAAAACACCCAAGGTATCAAAATGAAAAAAATCTTCCCTGCTTGGTGAAGCAAAAAATTCCTACAAATTTAATGAATTGTGTATTTTCCTTTATTCCTAAATATCGCTAATAAAATTCAATAATAGGAAAAGATTTAAAAATGAATGAAAGGAAAAGTTTCAATGAAAAGCAAAAGGCTTATATTCCAATTTTATGCTACAGGTAATTTCTTAAATAAATTTATTGTTAGAAGAGATCATTACATTTATAATAAATACTATTTTCTTGAAGAAAAATAGTAAAATGACTCTCATATGTGAATAAAAGCAATTTCTAGAGAATCTGCTTCAATTTAAAAATATATAATAATATGTAAATTATAATAAAACCTAAAGTTTTATTATAGTAATTTAAGAACATATTATATTTCCAAAAGAAATACTTTATTGTTACTTAGAAAAACTTTTTATAAAGAAAATATGCATCTTGAAGATTATATTAAGTTAAGATCTAAATATTGATCTTGATTTAGCACACCTGAAATGAATGCGAAAGCAATTTTTGTTATAAAATGGAAAATTTAGAACCTTTAGTTTCCATAATGGTATGAGGTAATTTTGATGTAAAAGGAAGGATCTAAAAGATCTTTCTAGGGATCGTATAATGAAAATAAATTTATGATTTTTTTTTTGGGAATAATCTTAATTCTCTAAAGTTATGCAATAATTTGAATCTAAGACAGTTTTTTTTTATGTTTGTGAATTTTATGTACAGATCTACAAGATTTTTGAATCATTCATATTAGAGAATGTAAAAACTTGGTTCTATGATCATACACTTTTCCTCAATTCTTGATAAGACATTATGCATATAAATGATATTTTAGAAAATATGATTATTGAGAAATGTAGTACAACTTTAAGTTGTTTATTTCAGTTTTATCATTGATCAACAGTTATTTTCATTGTTTTTTATACAATAAATGCATTAAATGTATCATTATGATATTATTTTATATTACCTTATTATTACAAATGTATTAAATGCATTAGTTATTGTAAGTTAAATGATGTATGTTTGTGTTTGGAATAAGAATAGACATATGTATTATTACTCGATGTATTTAACAAGTAATATCTAATGTACTGGAAGAAATAGATGGTCAGATTCACAATCTGAAGTTGTCCAAAAAAAAATTAAACTAGAAGTTTTATAACTTAAAGTTTAAGACCTGAAGTCTTGGATTCTGAAAAAAAAAATGATGAAGTTTACAAATTTGAAATCTTGACAATTAGCGAGAATGCAAAAGATTCTTATTAGAAGTATGCAAAAAGATTGAGAACCAGAAGTTCATCATAAATTAATAAACTTGATATACATATGTGTTTGTGTGTGTGTATGCACAGAAACCTAAAGTTCATTAATAAATGAACTTGAAATACTACACCATAAGTGAGCATATTCGACACTAGTTTTATATGGTCATAGATCGAAATAGCGTTGTCTTAAGCCATTTTTTTAAATAGGCAACATCAGGGGGGCGTGGCATCCGCGGCCATTGCCATTGCTCTCTAAGGCAACACATTTTTCCGTCTACTACCACAGAGAGAAAGTATTTCATTATTGTTGTATTGCAATACTATATGCAAGTAATATAACAATATACAACGTTGCCTTAAGCGTAAGTTAGAGCATGGCTGGCAGGTCACGATAGTGGGGCAACGTTAGTTTCCTACGTGTCCACATCATGTCATCTCTCCACGTCATATGTCCACGTGTTACATGCCACTTAGCTCTCCACGTGTCGCACGCCACGTCAGTTATGGTCCCACGTGACGTACAACAGTTTTATTTAATGCAATAAAACTGCATTATGTAATGCACCACCATAATCTTGAAATGAAACATCAGAAAAAAAATCAAATGCAACAGTAAAGAAGGAAAAATGCTACATTAGAAGAAGGCAAATGTAATGCTTTAATTAAAAATTCTGCAATTCCAGCTGTGTATATACAATAAACTCATCCAAAACATTGAACTTATAATAAATCCATCCAAGACTTTCATAATCACATTTAAACCATCCAAAATATTCTACATATCATGCAAATTCTTCAAATATACCACGAGTGTCAACACCACCACATACGATCAAGTACATAATTTAAAAGTACAATTCAAATATTATATACATACCACAAGTGCTAACACATACCATCTAAAAAATTCATTCAGTTGCGGGAGTACCTGTGTCATCGTCATTACTTGTTGTGGTGACACAAAAGTCTCCAAAATCTAATTTAAGATCTGGATTAGCTTCACCTATCTTTTTAAGCACCCATGACACATTCTCTTTCACTTTTTTTGTTCACCTTTGTTTCCAAACCGACCTCAAGCTCTTGCCTTATTCTTTTGGTCAGCTCTTGCCTTATTCTTTTGGTCAGCTCTTGCACATAACTGTCAGTAGAAGGAGTACGTAGAGACTTTCCAGACATTTTACCTTGTCTTCCCACAAGCCAGTTCCATCCATGAGCCTTCTCACTAGAGAGAACTGCATCTTCCTCAATAATATTTCTTGCATCTACCATTGCTTGGATCTTTGCCTACAAAATTGCTATTTCATTATCTATTAGCAACTGCGAATACTTGTTACACCACATAACTATGAATACTTGCTATTTCATTATCTACCATTGCTTATATACTTGCTATTTCATTATCTACCATTGCTTATATACTTGCTATTCTAAGTTGTCACAGAATTGAGAATGACAACTGAGAATACTTGTTATTTCATTATCACCATTGCTTATGTGATTGGATATTGCAATGTGGTTGTGGTCCTTGTGGAACTGGTGAGCTGTGGATGATTGCAGGTAAATGAGTAAAGAGAAGTGAACACTTTTGAAGATTGGAATGTGGTAGCAGATTTTGACAACCTATGTTATATTAAGTGCTACGCGAGGCGAGGCGATGGAAGCCTCGCTTCGCTTAATGGTGCTTAAGCGACGCTTAAGCACTGCTTAAGCGCTAAATCCATTCGGAGTCCAGCTATGCCTAATGGCTCATAAATAGAGCCTAATTAGCACTTAAGCAACAACTAAGCAGCTTTTAAGCAATGCTTAATTATTATATAAGTAACTCAGCACATAATACTATACATAAATGTTGAAGTTTAGGCGACGCGCTACTAAGTGCTGGAAAAAGCGTGCTTAAGCGCTAAATAAGCGCGCTTAAGCACTAGTCGCTTAATGCCTTCCGCTTTTTAAAAATTAAGCGATGTATTTGCCAAAATCGCTTAAGCGCCGCTTAAGCGCGCTTTTCATAACATAGTTGGCAACTGAGAATACCCTACTATGATGCTTAGTCTATTGAGTACTAACTAATCGCCAAACACGGGAAAGCATACAAAATAAAAACCAGGGAAATCAAAATTTACAAAAAATATAGATGTTTTGAGTTTCATAAGTAGACTAGCTAATGAAAAGATTTTTATTCATTCTTCTTTAACCAAACACAGGCAGGAATGAATTCTATGGAGCAATAATGCCCCAGCTATCTTTTATTTTTTTAATGTAATAAGAAGCTCCAACAAATGTACAATGTGCCTATTATACTGACACAAGTATTGATTTATAATTGATCTGGGGTCAAACACTTTATATATGCTACTCGAAAAAATTCATTAACAGAACTTGTTATCTTTCAAAATAACTATTAAAATATGGAAGGTTCAACTGCAATGTGGTTATCTTTCAAACTAACTATTAAATTGCTATTTAATTATCAAGTGTACTTACATATTTGGCTTTTAGTTCATTCGTATTTGTTTTGTAAGTTCTCCCCGGTTCTCGTTTATAGGTTTCCAAATATACCAAAGCAGTAAATGGGCTGACTTTTTCCGGGTCCTTCTTTCTCTGTCATGTATTAGGATTATCAGAAATTAAACATAAATTCAATCTTAAGAATTTACAAATCTAGTTGTTGTCTATGAACATTGTGACAATGATGTAAAATATAATTCAATGATATAACAAATTAAAATTATCATGTGGCCAATTCAACTCAATCACACAAAAATATTAACTTAAAGTTCAAAAAAACACATACTATCTTTACTTTAACTAGTACAAGAGTTTTGGGACCCATGGTATGCATCTCACTTAATGAATTACGATGCGCTGAATTAGTCTCAACTAGGGCCTGGGAATAAAAAAAAAATTAGCACTAAACAATATAATGTGAACTACTAAAGAAAATATTAGCACTAAACAAGATAATGCGAACTACTAAAGGAAAGATTAGCAGTAAACAAGATAATGTGTGTTAGAATTCAGATACTGAGAGAAGAGAGAGGTACAACGATAAACCATTAAAAGACTACATTTTTATTGATTACTTGATTGTTATTACAAAGGAGATGCTTGATTGATTACAATGCTAAACCATATATTTATAGAGTCATTTATCCTCTAGAATATTCCTTATTCTCTAGCATATATCTTGGCATATTCTCTAACATTTATTTCTTAGCATATCTCTTGACATATTCTATAACATCCCCCCTTAAACTCACGATGTGGAAAATCGTGAATTTGCCAAATAGAAGCTACAAGCTGAAGAGTAGCAAGATCGAGAAATCATTTCAATATTGTTAAAGAGTAACACCAAACTACAAGCACCAAATACTAAATACTCAACAGCAACTCAATAACCTTCAATCTGATCGGTAAGCAAAAGATCTGAGCGGCCAAATGACAAAACTGGTCTCGGATGTATTTGTATGTTTGCATCCCCCAAACATACAAAGAAAACAAAATAAACCAAAATGGGATGAGTTTGCATATGTTTCCATCCCCCAAACATATCAAACGAAAACAAAACCAAATCAATAAGGATGAATCAGCATATGTTTGCATCCTCCAAACACACCTTACAAATACCATCTACCACCCTCAATTGACGTCAATTGCCCTCCTAGTAACTAGGGTTACCGATACAGACATATAACGAACAACAAACACTTTCAAACTAATGTTACTCTCTAACAACTCAATCAACCAACCATCACCTGAAACTGCTACTTCTACATCGCCTCAGGCACAAACTTCCTCCTCCAACAACAACTTCAAACTTCCATATGCCATTAACAACCCTTCACCCCCATCGCCCATTGCAAACCCGTTACCACCCTGAAATCAGCAAGCCGGCTACAAACGAAAAGTACCCAACTCGAACGTCCACAAAACTACTTCGAACACTAAAATCGCAAATTCACTAAATCGATGAAATCCCCAAAAATCTTCAATAACTACAATCCACAATTTCATCCCATACACTCAGTTCTCCGCAACAGCCATCAACTCAATCAAAGCTAAACCAAACCTGGTCAAACCATCAAGTTGCAAACTAAATCTACTCATTTTTCACCTCTATCTACTCAGATTCAGACCCTTAATCCATCCCATTCAACACCATACCACACCATCAACATGCTTTAAACCATTTTTTAATTTTTTTTAATTTTTTTGTACTCAACAATCACAAACAACACTTCATCGAAAACAAATCACCAAATGACCATACACAAAGCCATCTCCACAATTCAGTACAGTGCCCGCAAACAACTCACCACAATATAATCAACTCTCAGCAACAGCCCGACCACTCAAACAAAGACAAAAAATACACAACCCTCATTATTGACACCAATCACAACCTCTAAAGCAAAACAAGTTACATCCTCCATTCACTTCATTTCCGCACTTCAACAGCATAGAACAACTCACACCCTTCATAACCAGCTTCGAACGAAACTCGTTACTTTCTTCACTGCCCCAACTTCAAATCCACCGCAAACTCACATTACACCCCCTAAACTATAACTGCACCATCAAGTTCCTAATCACCCATTTTCTGCCATCACACCCTCATACAAAAACTCCACAACAATTACACCAACTATAAACTCCCTTCAGGTTGATCACAAATAACTGCACCCTGCTACAAATCCCACCAAAACTCCATTCGCAAATCCACATACACCCTACTACCTCTTTCTCGGCGTACCCAAACCCGTCAGAAGTTTCACCCATGTCAGCAAGCCCTAACATCATCCGCACATAGGTGTCACGGATCTTGGCCAAAAAACCGCTTTGGATTGAACCGGAACCAGATTATCTTCAATTTTTTTCAAAAACTTTGAAACCCGAATCAATAGCTTATATTCGAAACCCCAATTTGGACAACATCAAAACAGATCTGAAAACGCATGGATCTGAACCCATTTATTTTAAGAAGAGAAATAACAAAAAGAATAGAACAGAACCCAATCACGACAACTATTGATGGCGGCTTCAGATTTCAAACGAAGTGGAAACACGAGGGCTTTGAGTTCATTTTTTTTCGTTTAACTGAGAAGAAAAGAAACAAACAGAACCAAAAAAATAGATCTCAAAACAAGATGTATTCGTGGTACCATTATTATATCAAATAAACCAACAACAAAAAAACTCAACTCTTTTCTCCCTCTCCTCCCTGACCTAGCTCTGATACCATGTTAGAATTCAGATATAGAGCGAAGAGAGAGGTACAACGATAAACCATTAAAAGACTACATTTTATTACAAAGGAGATGCTTGACTGATTACAATGCTAAACCATATATTTATAGAGTCATTTATCCTCTAGAATATTCCTTATTCGCTAGCATACCTCTTGGCATATTCTCTAACATTTATTTCTTAGCATGTCCCTTGGCATATTCTCTAACAATGTGAACTAGTAAACAAATTAAATGTGGAAATCATTAATTTAATTTATTTCTTTTTTTCTTTTTGTTGGATGATTATTAAATTAGCATTATACAAATTAGTTTACTTTGTGGTCACGTTTAAGTCATACCTGAACTGATTCATCCTCCCAGTATTTCAAGAGCAATTTAAAAACCTCCAACGGAATTGTATTGGGTCGATTCGCAAGCCTTTGCTCATCAGTTGGATATTTTTTTTATAATACCTTACTTTTATACGAGACTTATACTGCCTACAAGAGTCGTTAAGTGTGTTCAAGACTCACTTGTGTTCTTCTTCTGGAATGACATACCTAGCCTACAATATACCAAACACAAAATTTAGGAAACAAACTAATTAATTAAAACCAAACATTTAGGAAATCAGTTGAACTATGGTTTAGGGTGATAGATTTTACCAGAATATATTCCAACATTTGCCGCATTAATTGATCAGGAACAACATGTCAATTGATGTAAGTAAGAGACACATTATCCTTTGCTAGTGTCTCAGTAAAATTACTTAACTCCGTAATATTATCGAAAACTGGATGATCATCCTCATTCAAAACAATGGCAACTTTATCAGCGGGGGTTCTAGCATGCACCATGGTCATTTTTAACTTCCCTCTAGGATTTTTTGGAGCTTGTACTTTATATACCAGGTTCAAAAAAATGAATAGGCAATTAATGTATGGCCTTACATAAATGTATAATATGCACGCAAAACTTATAATAGACACATTTTACCTACTTCATCTTCCTCTGCAATCCATTCTTGGTCCAATTGATCAGTAGTATTTTCCAATGTTATACTTGCAACATTCTGCTTTTGACGTTCCCGCAACACTAAATAAGTCGCGACTGGACCAGCAGCTTCACAATTGGTTGATTGTTTGAACATTTTGCTACATATAGGTTTTACAACTGGTAAATGAGACTTTGTAGTTTTTAAAACTGTTGGATGAGACATTATAGGTTGCATCAATTTCTTAATTGTTTCTACAGTTTTATCCATGTTACTGAGTTTCTTTGGATTGGGAGTGTGTGTCATCACTTCCTTGTTAGAGCCAGATTTTTTTGGAGGGGGAGTGCATGTCATCGCTTCCTTCTCAATTTCAAGGGTTGCATTAGCTCGTGAATGAGTTCTTGGTCCAGGTAAAGATTCCATTGACTTAACAATTTTGATTCTCTATAAAAGTCAGAGTTCAAGATTTTTAGTTTGAGATTTTTAACGTTCATAAAGGCAAAGACAATAAGTGGTAAACATATAACTTTTTTATATCTTCGATGAATCATCACTGTCATTTTCACCATCATTTTTTGGGATGTATTCATCACATCCATCAACATATTTACCTTTTCCTTTCTTATTTTGTACTGCAGCCTCTCCCGTACTACTAATCAATGAAGCCACCCCAAGTGATCTACTAACTACATCATTTTCTTATACGCGCGATTCTGTCTTGTTTATACTTCGTCAACGCTGGTGCTTGTGAGAACTGCAAGCAGATTAGCATTATTATTCACCATCGATGATAAATTTAAGCTAGTTAACCAAATAGAGTCAACATATAAACAGTTCTTGCATTTTTTACAGAATGCAGACACAGTAATAGAAAACACTAAAACTGGCAGGACTAATTATGTACCCTATTATATATAATTTTTATACATTTTTTCTTGCTTTTATGAGCATAATTTTTATGAAATGTCGTTTGAAATATAGGATTTCAACTTGATTAATAAAACTAAAATGATAACTAAAAAGTACCTCAACATCAGCTCCATTCTCTCGGATATCATCATCATTATCTGTTTCATTTTATGTATTTAATTTCCTCCTGGTTCCTTGTCTGTCACACTTAATCTTCTCTACCATCATTCATATCAGGCACCAGTGATAGTTTCTTCTGACCCACTTGTGGTGGCTTGTTTTCATCATTTTGCGTTGCTACTAAAGTCTGTGTGCGGTAATATACTTGCACTTATTTGTCGATTTCTTGGCAGAACCTGTAGCAATAAAAATAATAACGGTGGCCTTCATAGTTGTTTGCAGACACACATATATAAATATACGAGAATAGATCTATATTACATATACATATATACCTTTAATTATGTTTTTCCTTGGCCATATGATTACATGTGGTTGCATTTGAATCAACGGCTCAATGTCTTTGTCAATGGTGTTGTCAACGTAAAAATCAATTTCTTCTTTCACATTGCATCCCTCTACAAATTCGTTTACGTCCTTGTCATTCAACAGAAGCTGCTAGCCACCCCTATTTAATGGATGCAATCTTTAACAAGCTCCATAAGCGCACTATAAGAAAATCAGCCCACATCGAAGCATGTTACTAAGAAAGATTTTCCACCAATGTAACATGTCCTTTGAAACTCTCTATCGTAGTGCAGCCAGATATTTATGAGTTCATCCATCATGTACAAAATGAGTACATTAGAACAAGGTACATGCATGTTAAAGTGGAAAAAAACAACAATTAACATTTTAGACTATAACAAATTTAGATGACAGTAAAGAAAGGAATTAAATCATAAAACATGCGAACAGTGTACATTGCATTATGAAAGAAGAGTGCCAAATACATAAATCAAAGATATTAATTTACAGCTAAAACTAAAAGTGCCAAATACATCATGAATTAGACAAAAGATTAGACCTAAAGCAATAACAAAGAGGATTTTTTTTTTGGTCCCATGGATATGGAACGAGAGGAACTTCTGTTTCTATTTCTATTTCGATCTCTAGTTCTGTTTCTAGTTGTATTATGGGACATCATCCCTAACCCAACCCCCATCAACAGCTTCTGGTTCTAGTTCATCACGTATGTCGATATAATGTAAATGCAGATTGCTCATGTCTTCTTCCATTGCATTCTGATTTTCTGTATCACACCAATCTCTCGGCAATTTTTTAATAACGTTATGACTGTTCTTTTCAACTGCATCTTCCACATAAAATATTTGTTGCACTTGTGAAGATAGGACATAAGGATCAGTTTTACGGCACTTACTAAAATTTACTTGAGTAAGTACATACGAATCTTTTTTCTCTTGGTACTAGCAACACTTAAGAAGAACTATTGTGAAAGCTTCCCAATAATCAAGTTCAAAAATTTCTTCGATTGATCTGTAGTAATCGACATCACTAACTATTGGGTTTTGGTCCTTCAAACTTGCAAGTCTGGTGGTTTTGGTAGTCAAAAATACGCCATTACGTTGTGTGATACATCAAGAATCTATAAATTGTTTATGGAATCTATATCCATTTATTACATAACCAGTAAACTTCCTACCTACTCTATTAGGACCCAATGCAATCACTTCTAAATCTCTAGAAATATTGTCATTTTTCATAATCTCTTCTTTTAACCAATTCCAAAACCCTTCGAAATGTGCTTTATCCCTCTTCTTTCTTCTTGGATTTGCAAGATCATCCACAAAAGCTCAATGAACCCTAAATAATAATTAAGGTAAAAAAAACTACAAAATGCATATATTAATTTATAGTTAAAGAAAATAAAATAGGAACTTAAGAACTTACTTGATCAAGCTCTCAACTTCCATTTACCGGAATTGGACAGAATACAGCGGTGCACTGCCTTCTAATCTGCATCTTTCAAATTGAATATCTTTCCATTTTTATTCTTCTTTATTCCAATATGATATTCCAAATCTGCTGGACATCTTCCAAAATCAGTCGACATATTTTATGTTCCTCCATCAATGCTTAAAAATCTTGAACATAAGGTTATACACTATTCTGCCAAGTAGCCTTCTACAATGGAACCTTCCGGTCTGCTTCTATTTCGATTATAAGATTTCAAGTTTCCTATATATCGCTCAATTGGATACATGCATCTAAGGTGTTCAGGCCTGCCGTATTCGATTTCTCTACATAAATTAACAAGCAAGTGTACCATTATATCGAAAAAAGACTATGGAAAAATCATTTCAAAATGACAAAGTATCTCGACAATTTCTTTTTGCAGCCTCTTGATATCATCCACTTAGATAACCTTGCTCCATTGTCTTCTAAGGAATTCACTAAATCTGATCATTGGTAATGCAACCTCGGGTTTTGACGCTTTCTTCACGGCAAATTATAACAAATAGTGGAGTATGAAATGAGCATCATGGCACTTATATCCTACAACCATTCTCTCTTTCATGTGCACGTACCGGCTAACATTTGATGCACAACCGTGGGACAGTTTGGCGTTCTTCAATACAGAGCAAAAGATTTATTTTTCCTTATTTGTCATATTGAATACTGCAGCTCTGATTTTAACATGCTTTCCATCGCCATAATCAACAGGATAAAGGGCCTTCCTTATGCCCAACTCCTGTAAATCCAAACGAGCATTTAGGGGATCCTTCGACATGTGACCTATATTAAGCAAAGTACCTAATATGTTGTCGCATTTGCTCTTCTCTATGTGCATGGCATCCAGGTTATGTCAAAGCGGATTATGACACATTTTTTGGTCTTATCCCTAAATTGATTTTTGTACCCCCTCAATAACTCTTCAATATCTGTTCCTGATAATATTTCTTGAGTGCTCCCCATTTCATTTTCACCATTAAATCTCCTCTTATCCAGCCTCCAATTATGCTTCGGATCAAGAAACTTTCTATGGTTCATATAACACATTTTTTTTGCTATGCTCAAAATAATTTGAAGAAGTTTCATAATGGCATATTGGACATGGTAGTTTCCCCTTCGTGCTCCAACCGGACAACATAGCATATCCTGGAAAATCACAAATGGTCCATAAGATGGTTGCACGTAAATTAAAATTCCCTTCAGTGCGGGAATCATAAGTTTCGATGCCAACATTCCATAGCGCGTTCAATTCTGCAATTAAAGGCTGCATATATACGTCAATACTGCTCTTAGGAGAATTTGGACTAGTTATTAATGTTGAAAGAATCAAATTCTCTTGTTTCATACATAACCAAGGCGGAAGATTGTTGTTTACCAACACAATTGGCCATGTACTATAACTTGAATTCATTAAACGATATGGATTAAATCCATCAGCTGTTAAACCCAATATAACGTTTCAATTTTCTAATGAAAAATCAGGATAGCGAGCATCCATCATCTTCCATACCACACCATAAGCCGGATGTCTTAGTTTTCCATCTTCTTTTCATTCCACTATGTGCCATCTCATAAGTTCGAAAAATTCTTTGCTCATAAACATCCTTTGTAACCTTGGTCTTAGTGGAAAGTGCCTCATAACATTTGCTGACACTTTGGGAATCAACTCTGGTGGATCATTATTATCAGTAATTTTTTGTTTCTTTTACAACCTACCTTAAAGAACAATAAGTGTGACAAACCTATTTATCTTTATTCTCTGTCCAATATAACATGCAATTGTTTAGGCAGACATATATTTTATGGTAATCAAGACCAAAATCTTAATTACACTCTTGCAGCGTTGGAAGACAAAGGAATCTGGGCATCAGGAAAAGCTTCTTTTATCAGCTATAGTAATTCCTCAAACGCAGACTCACTAATTCCATAAGCACACTTTAAATGATAAAGCCTGATCAAGAAACTTAGTCGAGAAAATTTAGTGCAGCCAGGATATAACGGTTGTATTCCTTCTTTAACATGTCAATAAAATTTCTCAGCCTCTCGATTTGGTTCTACTTCAAAGTCCCCTGTATTTTGAAATTTGTAACCCACACATTTGAACATCACATCTAAATTATCCTCAAAATCTATCTCTGTTTCACAATCCATATGGTCATCAACACCTATTAATTTCGTCTGTGAAACCTCACAAATCCACCCGGCATGTAATGGAGAAGGGCCATTAAAAATAAGATGATCATATATGACATTTTCACAATACCAATTGCATTTTGTACATTTTTTGCTGGGGTACTTCATCTCATCACCTACTTTATAAATAGGAAATGCATTTCTTAGAAAAGTTTTTACCCCTCTTACATATTCTGCACTGGATCTCGAAAGTTATTCATATGTAATACTCATTATCCATTGCCACAATCTAACCACGGCCTAGTAGGACTAAATTTGATATCACTAACAGTTTCAAGACACGAACATGGGATACCCTGTAAGGTTTAATTAAATTAGAAATAAAAACACAACAAGTTGCACATATACATGAAACAATCAAATTAATAATTTATAAATATACGTAATCAGTGTGTGGAAAAATACAACTAGCATTGTTATGATTTGAATTATCATTAACTTTGAAACTGAATTATCAGGAGAATACATAAAACAAGCAACTAAGGATACTGAAAAAAATTCATAACACCACTTGCTTGCACCAAAACAAGCAACTAAAGATACTGAACACAAATTCATAACATTATATGGTTGCACCAAAACAAAACAGTATAGATACAAAGACAACACAGGTGAATACAAAGACGATATAGTTGGATATATACAAAGAACGATACAATAATTTAATTTTGACTTCTAATGTTTAGCCTATAAAGTTGGTCGTTAAGTCTACTGATTTCATTTCTAAAACTAAAAAATCAAGTTTGCAATGTTGTAAGTTGATGTTGTAATTCATTTGCATATTCGTCGGCTTGACTTGGAAACCGATGGCCAATCCACTACCAAAAGGTACCCCCTGTGGGATAAACATGACATCTAAAATAACGACGACCAATGTTAACTCTAATCGAAATAACAACTTCTACAATGACATACTACACTCACACATTATGATTGGTGAGTCAACTTGTTATTTGTTTAATACTTGGTTGTTTTGTTGTTGAGGACATAAGGCAGCAAAGACTTTGCCGTCAATGAGCCTTTCTTCACGTCTTCGTTGTTCTCGGTCCTATCTTCAGAGTTCTTCTTTCCCTAGTTCATACTCACGCAATTCTTCATAGTGCCTTTCTTGCATCTCTATGTAGAAATCAATAGGATTTACTGGTGATGATGGGTTTGACAGTCCCATGCCCAAGGTATCTTCATAGTCATATGATGTCGGAAGAGAAATAAGCATTATTTTACTACAAACGGAAATAGACATCGTTCTAAATTAGAAACATTCTTTTGCTTTTAATAAGTTAATTTTTGAGGTTGTTTAAAATTAGATTTCTTTTTTCTTTTGTCCTCTGATTTTTTTTTAAATTTTCGCAATTTGATGTTTAAATATATTAAGTCGGCGTTAATTTATTTACCAATACATCAATGGTTTGGCAAAAATAAAAATACAAAACTTGCACAATTTCAACACATGCAAACATATAAATAAAAAACTTCAAGTATAAAAAACCTGAAATATTCGAATAAAAAACCACAAACATATGAACATTGAAATAAAAATGAGCATAGAAAACCTAATTAAGGCAATCAGTATACCCAAATCACACAAAGACTTTAAATGTAAACCAAAATAAGTTAGAGATGAAATCACCTAAACAAAACCCAAATGATGAAGCCCTAACTGCCTGTAGTTACCCTAAAAGATCCAAATCGGAGGTGTAAAGTTTGTAAAATACGAACAATCGGAGGTATATAGTTTGTAATCGAAGGTGCAGAAGCAATCAAAGGTGTTTTGGAGGTGTTTGTAGAGAGATTTCGTGGAGAGAATTTGTGGGATTTTGTCGATAGAGAGAGTAGAGTAGAGAGAGAATTTTTTGGGGGGAAGTATTTCATCAAAGGGGAACGTCGCATCAAAATTTCACTTAATATAAGCAGGGATTGGTTTGAACCGTTGGATTAATTATGCATCTACGGTTGAAGTTTTGTTTATGCTGATAACGTGGATCGTTGAGCTGGATTTTGTGTGTGTGTGTGTCTATATATATATATATATATATATATATATATATAAAGCTACACTTTTAACTGGTGTTGCACGTCAAAACATTAGATTTCCAACCGCAACGGTGCATTCACGTCTAGTGCAACAACATATGAATATTGTTGCAAAATATCAAAGAAAGCATAGCTTTTGCAACGCTTTTTATGCAACACACACACACATTAGTGTCGAATATGCCCACCTATGGTGTAGCGAAATAATTCATAATTCAAATGTCTGAAGCTTTATTGAAACTGTGTGAAATAATAACATTGTACTTCTTAAAGAAGTTACATCATATAGGGAAAGGATGTTGCATCCAAAGATTTTAAAATTTTCAAAATGAGTTGTAACTTACTTATATATTTACATTTACATATTTTGTTGAAGAATAAATTCCAATAACTTGAAGTTGTTTATATATCTTACTTGAACTAGAAGTTCAATACAGTCCCAAAGCAGATGTTTTGAATGTTATAATATGGTTTTTAAGATTTGCATTGACATTGCTTCAAATTTTCATAGATTTGAAACCTTATAAAGTAAATTGTTCTAAAATTGATAACTCGAATGAGAAAGAATATGTAAATCTATTATGTAATATGTGGACACATGTATATACAAATATATGCAAATATTTAACTAACAACTTGAAGACTATTTGATTAAATTGATATGAGCTCACCATATAGGCATCAATATCATTTAATGATATAAAAATCGATCAACATAAATATAGAAAGACCTGAAGTTATGATATATATGATTAGAAAATTCCTCCAAGTTACTAGATCAACGAAAGAGAATAAGCAATATAATATGAATGCATCTTATCAACTAATAAGAGCATTATCCTCCTGCAATTGAAATACATATAATGTAGTTGCTAGCAATAATATGATAATGGATCAAAAATAAAAATCCAAAGAAGGTTTATTATTTATTGTGACGATGTTTGTCAACATCAAGAGGGAGGATAAATAGATAAGCTCATATTGATCATCAATGTTAAATATTTGTTAGCATATGGAATGATGCAAAATATTAAGTTACTTAAATAAATGATCGATCATATCCCTAGTAGACTTTCTCCAATATAGATTCGAATCCCTCAAGGACCAAAAGGTGTAAATCATGGCTGAAATGTGGTATAGAAGTCAGTTTAAAATATTTTTAGAGTAAGCCATAAAGATGCCAAATAAAGGAGGTGAGTGTTCTTGAAGAAACACTTAAAGGGGCTTTGAAATAATTCCATGATTGTCAAATAACCCTAGAAATGGTTTAGGTACATAAAACATGATAAGTTTGAGATCTCAATAAATCATGTACAGAATCGACAGGAAATAATCATCGATGATAAATTAATAAACAATAAAGTGTTTACATTTATAAATGGACTAAAATCCCATATTATAGAAAAACATGATTGGCAATCATGAAATTCTCCTAAATAAGATATATGGACCCGTAGCCCATAAGATAAAATTAAAAATATATAAAATTACAAAAACACACTAAAGTTACTAAAGCACCATACAATGTCAACAACATGTTATGTGCCATGAGCATTGTACTTTCAGAGATAATTAAATTGATTGAAGTAGTGAAAGAATTTAAAATGTTTACAATACCCTGAAGGTATAAATGATGAAAGTATATAAGTTCCGGAAGAATTTAAATAACTTTGGCAGTGGTAAGAATGCAAAGAACAAGAAATGTAGATTACAACATTTTTTTTCAATTATTGTTGTGATGAAAATCTTGATATAATTCATGATGAGTATACAACTTCTTGCTTTCAAGAATTGTTGTAATGAAACTCTTAATATCCATTGAAGTGGTAGTTGTGATATGCAAACTTATTAAAATATATAAGTTCCTGAAGAATATAAATAACATTTGTGGTTAAAGGAATGCCAAGGACATGGATGATAGATTACAATGCTCTTTTGAGTATTGTTGTAATGAAAAGCTTGACATACTTCAAGATGAGTAGATTACTTCCTGCTTAGTGTTGTTATAATAAAAATCTTGATATACTTCATTCTTCTAGGTACCGTTGTGATGAAAATCTTGATATACTTCAAGATGAGTAGATTACTTCCTGCTTAGTATTGTTGTAATGAAACTTGTCTTATTTATCAAATGCATATTGCAATATGCAAACCTGATTGAAACACAAAATTATAAGCACTCGATGAATATCAGTAGCATACAAATAGAAAAAAGAAGGTGCTTTAAATAAGAAATCGAAATGGTAAAAATGGAGTTGTGAGATATAAGGCATGGCTTGTTGCACAAGGTTTCCAGCAGAGACCAGGTGTTAAACCAAAAAGTGGTCCTAACACCCAAATAAACTATAATTTCAAGTAAAATAAAGGAAAAATAGTAAGAACACACAATTTATAGTGGTTTGGTGTTGAAGAGCATACTTACACTTTATACTTTGTTGATTTATGATATGAATATAAATACAATGTTGAATTTCACTCAATCTCCCAAATACAATTGGTAATTTCTCTCAATGATTGATAAAATACTCCAAAAGTTGATGGTGATCTGAATAAAGCAATGAAATTCAGTGGTTGTGAGAGTTAGAGTCAAGATTTTGCAAAAAAGATCCCTTCAAATGGTGCATTATGGGGTGTTTATAGGCTGAAATTAGGTTTGGTTCGGTGCCACGTGGCCATCATCCCGTGTGAGTCGGGGTCGGCTTACTATAGGATTGTGCCAGCGCATTGAAAACGTGGGTTAGTCGAGTGGAACCACTCCGGGTCTTCAGGAGATCGTGGAGTGGATGTTGCAATTTATTTATCGTTTCGGATCGGAAGTGCAGAAGGAGGGTGCGGATCGGGTAGCCTCGAACTGATCCAATTCTGTCACCTTCTTTTCATCTCTTGGCTTGCTTGTTCCATAATAAAGTGGTTCGGTTTGGGGGTCCCCGAGCTGATCCGGGCTTCTGGCGTGTGCTCTTTTAATCAATGATTTCCATCGATTAATCTTTTATCTTTATGTAACCTGATCCACAAAGCAGGCTAACATTTTGCCCCCTCGAAGTACATATTTATTGGAGATAAAGTGTGCTTCGAAATGGTTCACACATTTGCTTCTGAACTGGTGTCATTCAACGGTCATTTCCGTCTATCTGTAAAGTCATAGCCTTTCACAATATTGTATCTCTTGATATAGATGGAGCCTATAAATATGCCATGGGATTCACAATCATCTTTGTTATTCTTCATTGGTTCTAAAACTCCGTTTAAGGCTTGATAAAATTCCTCAAGTAATATTTTCACATGCATATATTATAGTAATTTACTTCGAGTCCATTTGTTGTTTATAATCACTGGATCGACAATTGTTTCTTGGTTCGGATCGGATTGCTCTCATCTTCTGTGTTTCCATCTTGCCATTGTATTGATGGGCCGAAGGGCTTTAAACCCGCTTCTTGAGAAGATTGTCTTAAGCATTGGGGCCCACTGGAATATGAATGGTTCCTTTTTTTAACATATAAATCATCACTTTCCTCCCTTATTCTTCACTTTCCTGCCACCACTCTTCTTACTTCCAAAACTCTAATCTCTAAGTAGCGTAGAAATTTCCCCAATTCTTGAAATAAACCTTAGGTGGGGCTTTGATCTTTGATCTATTCATTTTTAATTGATTTAAACATGAATTTAGAAGCAATTTAAGCAATTTTGCTCGATGTCACATCAAGCTTGATGCCGCGTCTTCTGCTCCACCGCCATAGTCATGGCAGCATCGTCGTCACCTCGAGGCGGTTGTGGAGGAGGTCTGAACCAGCTTCGAACACATTGATTCACGAATACTTTGTTGTGAGTGAGCTTTCAAAATGAAGGGGTTTGGTGTTGTTGGAGCAGTGGAGAAGAAGAAGAAGAAGGAGAAGAGAGGAATAGGATCGGTCTGAGGTAGAGCGGATGACCTCAGAGTACTTGGGATAAGGCATGCAGTCACGGTTCGGGTTGGAGGAGATGATATTGGTTGGAGTGTTAAATTCATTTGAGTTGACAGGTTTTGGGTTTAAAGGTGTTGGTTTGGCTCGGTTTTAACCGATCCGAGTGAGGCTACCTTCCTACAGCTCTATCCGACCCGATCCCTTCCATTTTCACACTCTGAACCGATCTGCTTTTGACAAAAAACATTTGAACCGATCCGCCGCTCATAAATGACACTCGAACCGATCCTCTGTTCACAAAAGACACTCGAACCGATCCATTGTTCACAAAAGTCACTCGAACTGATCCTCTTGTAAAATATGCGTCTGAACCGATCCGCAGTGATCCAGTATGAAATGCAAGAATGATTCAACCAACTAAACCAACATTAACTATGGCTTGTGACTTTATCGACAGTTAGGATAGATCCTTCTTGATTGAACTTTTTGGACTATTTATTAATATATAACTACTTTGCTCATCTCCGCATTACATTCTTTTATATACATATCTCATATTCTTTAATTCCATCATTGCATACACATTTGCACACTTTATCTCAAATACATGCACAGGGGGACATGGGCTACTTCACTCTAATTTCTACTATTATTTCTTTGATAGTACAGCAGCTATGACTGAGAGATGCTCGTCTAGATTAGTAGAGAGAAGCAAAGCTATAATGACATCTGAAAATCCCATCATTAAGGATGTACCCTCAACTTCAGATTTAGGTTGGAATAATGTAGATTTAGACTACGAACTAGGGGTCCAAGAGAGTGGAGTATCACCCGGATCTGATGTCTCCATGGATGAAGAGGATGAGGGAGGAGTTGGAGAAAATCATGCTCCTAACGAGTTTGAGAATATTATTGTCTTGGAGAATCCTAGTGATTTAGTCGCATCAACACTTGACAATGATAAACTCGCGCATATATGTCTGAAACATGGGAAACTCCGAAGAGATATCGAGTTGCCCTCCAAAACAGATCGACCTCATAATCCTCCCGAAGGGTATGTGGACATCAACAGATTAATGTGCCTTGTTGGGGTGATACATCAATTTCCACCATTCGCCGTCAATTTTCTGAGACAAATGCGGATTGCTCTAATGTAACTTCAACCCAACTCCTATGATTATATGTATACTTTATACGTAGCTTATAGAGAAATTATAAATGTAGAGCTTACCTTCAAATATGTTCACTTCTTCTACAATTTCAAGCATCGGACCTAGGGCATCCCATCTTTTGTATATTTTGAGTCAGTGCCGAAAAGAAAAATCATTAGCGAGTTGTTTAGCAGCAAACTTAGTGATCCAAGACTCGAATGGTTCTACATCAAACCTCAACCAAGATGTGTCAGAAGATGGCTTAAGTGAAGTAAAGATTTCAGACTTCAGTTCCTGATTTCAATTATCTCTGTAAATGTATTGATTGTTGTTTGCTTTAACTTGAAGTCCCTAAACCACAACAGGAAAAGCATCAAGTGTACTTTGATCGTCTGAACCGGCTGCTTAAATGTTATCAAAGATTCTTGACCATTAGAGACTGTCTAGTGAATGAATACCTTCATCGGCATTGTTTAGTTGCTATAACTAGTAGCATAGGCCATGGAGAAAGTGCTTATGTGTATATACCCCCAGTTGAGGGGGCCATCGATATTTTACTCGAGAAGGGGGAGAGTTTGAAAGATCCGATGGTACCTCAAAAGAGTCCTTCTCCCACTTCGAATCAAGACGATGAATTAGAAAACATAGCTGCCAAGGATAGGGATAAATATATCACCCCCAAAGGTGCAGCTACCCCTGAAAAACCGACTTCCCCAAAAGGGCCACCGTCAGCCAAGTCTCAAGGCGACGGGTTTCATATAGATAATTCTATATATCAGGGCTTGGGATGACCTCCCCTACCCAATACTACCTACACCTCCAAAGATTTCAGAACAGATCCCCTTACTCTCACCTCCGAAGAAGAAGTTAACCTTGTGAAGGCCGGGGGAACTGCACACACTGGCCTAACTCCAGGATCTAGTGTATTAAGGGAGGATATAACTTAGGACATATACAGCACTCTAGCATTGCACGTCACAACACTCTAGCGTTGCTGGTCACAACACTTGTTCTCTATATTAATGTTGATTCTAAAATTCCCTTATATTGTTGTGCAGGACAAATGGCTTGTCACCGCTACTACATGAGAGATGTTTGCTCGAGCATGCCCCCGATGGAGTCCAGTGCTGGACATAACCAACATGAAAGCTGGGGTAGAGACGACAGGAGAAATCAACCCACTCAACCTCATTGATCCTCTCGCTATCGATCTCCTTGTCGCCCGGACTTGGAAAGACATACAAGCCACTATACTTATCATGAAGGAGACAAACATACTTCTAAAACTACAGCATCCTCCAAAGACAAAACTCCTCAGGAAAAACCAACGAAGAAAAGCTCTGATCCAAAAGAGAAACAAAAGGAGCCAAGCAAGGGATCTGATAAAGATAGGACATCTATCGTGCCGTCTAGGCGACGTATCATTGACATCACCACCACAAGACCAGTCATACTTGATGATGAAAACAAAGCCAAATTAAATCTTCCGAAGAAACAATTTCCCGATCACGACTTCGGGAACATGCATTTAGTTCCATCTCTTAAGCCATTGGACTCTGACTGGGCAGCAGTGGTTAAGGTCAAGGTTGATGAAGCAAATACTCAATACAAAGAGATGAAAAGATACGCGCGGACTTTGTCTAGGATCATTCAAGACTTGATTACCGATGTAAAAACCATGAAGGATGCTGCCAAATATGATGCAAAAGCTATGGAAAATTTCGAGAAAGATCTTGAGGATGCTCAAGACAAACTCACCCTTGTGCAATGTGATGCAGACAATTATAAGAAGCAATTTGAGGAACTGCAGAAGCGTTACCATAGTGAGCTCGATTCCCATAGCCAGGAGCGCATAAGTTTAAAGAAGTAGGTTGAGGATGCTAAGTCCAAAATCATTGCTGCAAAGATGGCTTGTACTCACCTCGAGCAGGAGAAGGCGGAGTTGGCTAAAAAGAATGCAAAACTAAAAGCTAGATTGGTAGAGGCTGAGACACGGGCAATCCTTGCTAAGGGAAATGCAAACGTAGCCTTACAGCAAGTCGAGAAAATTAATGATTAGCTTGTTGGAGCCCAAAGAGAGTTGGATGAGAGTGTTAAGACCATGATGGGATTTTTTTTCTCAGGTGATCCGACATCGAAACACTGCGTGGATCAAGGATTACCCTACCACTCTGGTATATGTATGGGAACAGGTGGTCGAATGGGAAAAACAAGAGCTCAAGGTGGATTTAATCGATGAGGATAAGCTCATGGAGATGTATTTGAAAGGTGAGAAGATAACATGCTTAGCTGAAGGGCGTAAGCTTATTGCTATTGCCATGGAGGAGGAGAGGAGTTTGGTTAAAGGAAAAAATACTATCGATGTCGGTTCCTCCTCTGCTGCCCTCAGAGCTACTGAAATGGAAGATATTACCCAGAAAATCCAGAAATTCCCAAGGCATCATTTTTGTCTCCTATTGCTGGAACAACTTCAGAGATTCCTGTTACTCATGTCGAGAAATCATTCGAAGGTATCTCCACATTTTCACCTCAGTTTGTTAGAATTATCTCAACTTTTCGTCATATTGTTGGGCAAACGATTGAGGAGCCTATTCTTTCTCCTGAGCTAATAACTGTTACTTCTCACTCTATAGATGCAGAGCCCGCTAGGAAAACCGAGGAACAACCAAGGGTAGTTACTGAAGCTAAGTCTGTTGAAAAGGTGTAGGAGAAAAAGGATGACGTTACTAGCTCTGATCTTGTGCATAAGGCTGAAGGCAAAGAGGGAGATGTCGCTGACAAGACCTTCCACCAATCTAGAGCCGAGATTCCCAGAGATGGAGACATAATAGATGCCTTGAAAAATGACGATGGCAATGATTGGCATGAGGAAACGATGATGTTTTTATGACTGGAGGCTCAGGGGATACCGACAATGTGACTTTAGCTGATATGAAGACCAAGCAAGATAAGCTTCTAAAAGTCAAAGTTGAGGAGGAAAATCTTGAGAATCTTAAACCTCTCGCGACATTCCCTCTTGGATCAGGGCTAGTTATCAAACTTTCAACCAGGTCAATCACCGAAGAGGTTGCTAAAAAATCTTCTATTGATCTCAGCATTCTAGGTCCAGGGAAGAAGAAGCCAAAGCGCATTATGACCGAGGCTGAGAAAGAGGAGAAGGAAAAACTTAAGGCTGCCAAGAGAGCGAAATCTATACCAAAGTCCAAATGAAAGGTAGCTTTATCTTTTGTTTTGATTTTCCCTTGGTCCGATGTTGTTGTAGCGAGCGCGGCCCTCGCATTTCTCTGTTTAGTCTTTTTGTATAACCCTGCACTCACGTAAATAAAGTAGTGAAGTAGTTTGTTTTTCTCTCTATGATGTGGTATATTTGCATGTTTGTTGTTCGTTTTGATCAAATGCAACCACAAATAACAAATAGCAGGTTACATAACAAAATAACATAAGTAGCTCTGCCTAACAGCATGTGAAATGTCACAACTTCATTATCGAGCTTGGCGATTATTAACGGGGAAGTGTAGTGTGTATGCCCCCAATCAATCTTGAAAAAGTGCCTGGCTAGAGCTCGTTCGAGATTAATTAGGTTCAACATTAAATTGCCCCAGCTCTTTAGTGGGGCTAAGATTCTTTTTTATTGGTACTCATTCTTAATTCCTTTATACTCTACTATCGTATAGTCAAGTTAAAGTGGATTCAAGGCGGTCTTTTGTCGTGGTGCACCTTCATGCCTTAGGGAAGACACCTTCCCGTCCTTTATACTTTCTCTCGAATCGTGAGAGTTAGAGTTTGGGACATCGTCTTCCTGTACTTTTTATGTTGTTACACAAACGGTTATCTCATTTGTTCTGATTTTAATTCAAATTTACTTTTTTATATCCAGATCACAGAACATATAGAAGGATTCATGCAAGAAAAGTAAATCACACACGATGTTTTTATAGTGGTTCGGTCAAGTTGTGACCTACGTCCACTTTATAATCTTTTGCATATATTAACCAGACTTTTCTAGAAGAGTCGTGCCTTTTTACATGTCTTATAAAACAAAAGAGAGCAATACAAATTTAAGTTAAGTAACGCCGCAAATGTCGGCCATTCCAAGCTCTAGGAATTTCTTCACCATCCACGGTCATTAACTTGAAATCTTCTGCATCAAGTTTCCGTTGGATGATATATGGTCCTTCCCACTTTGGACCTAGATAAACTGGAGGAGGGAAGACTCTCTTTAGTACTAAGTCTCCAGGTTCAAAGGTCTAAGGGCGAACCTTTTTGTCATAATAGCGTGCCACTTGGCGCCTGTGCCTCGAGGCACGCAAGTCCGCTTCATCTCTCTTCTCTTCTACCATGTCTAGGGATTCAGGGAGGAGTGTTTTGTTTTTCATCGGATCATAATATGTCACCTTATGAGAGGGGACTTTAAGCTCCACCAGAATTACCACTTCTGATCTAATGAAGAGTGAAAAAGGGGTGTGAACCTTTGTCGTCTTGAAGGTTGTTTGATAGGCCCACAAAGCTAGTGGCAATTCATCAACCCACATGGCTTTTGCTCGTTCCAGTCTCTTTTTGAGAATAGACTTAATGACTTTATTTATTTCTTCAACTTGTTTGTTTGGTTGTGGGTGAGCCACTACCGTATACCTCTTGTCAATCTTGTGCTTCTAGCAGAAATTTCTGAATTCTATGCTGTTAAATTGGGTCCCGTTGTCAGTTATAATGTTTTTTGGTATCCCAAATCAGCAGATGATATTCCTGACCACAAAGTTTTTCACATGCTTTGTCGTGATCGTAGTTAGGGGTTCAGCGTCTGCCCATTTTGTGAAATAATCTACGGCCACGATTACATATTTAGATCCTCCTTCTGTGATTGGCAGGGTCCCAATGATGTCTATCCCCTACATAGCGAATGACATGGGCTCACCATTGATTTAAGATAACTCGGGGTTCCCTAGGAACTTTAGTAAATTTTTGACACTTATCGCAACGTGACTTGGGGGTTCCCTAGGAACTTTAGCAAATTTCTGACACTTATCGCAACGTCGTGAATAGTCAGCTGCGTCTTTATTTACGGTAGGCCAAAAATAGCCATATCGCAATGCTTTCTTTGCCAAAGTTTGGCCTCCGGTGTGTCTCAACTTTCACCCTCATGTACTTCTATCAGTACACATTTGATGTCGTCATGTGCTATACACTGGAGTAGGGGCATAGAAAATCCTTGGTGATAAAGAATTCCGTCTTATAGGACATATCTTGCGGCTTTATGTATCACTGCTCGTCTTTCGCTCTTTTTTTGATGGGAGTGTTTCACTTTTAAGGAAGTTCTTAATCGATTTCATCCATGACTCCCTTTCTGGTTCAGCTTCTAGTATTAGGTCGACTTCCATCTGATCGAAGCTTAGCGACTTCAATACCTCTATCTGGGCCATCTCTGTCTCTTCTGGGTTGTCAGAACTTGCTAACTTAGCCAGTTTGTCTGCCTTCTGGTTTTCTATTCTTGGGATATGAGTTATGTTATAATGCTCCAGGTTGCCTAGTAGCTCCTCCACCTTTTCAAGGTAAGTGATGAGTCGAGGTCCCCTTGTTTCAAATTCCTTTCAAACTTGGAAAACAACTATCTTGCAATCACAGAATATGTCTAGTGTTGTCACCCCTAGTTCCTTTGCGAGTTTTAGCCTGGCAATCAGGGCCTCATATTCAGAATCATTGTTGGTGGCAGAGAATTCCAACCACAAGGCATAGTAAATAGATCATCCTGCAGGGGTAGTCAGAACAACTCCGGCGCCGGACCTCCGATCATTCTTAGCCCCATCAGTATAAAATTTCCGAGGACTAAATTCTAATTTATGTTCTGGAGGGTCATCCCTATCATCTAATGTATCCTCTTCGGGAATCGCGAATTCTGCTATGAAGTCATCTCCGGCTTGTCCCCTTATTAATCTTCTCGACTAGAAATTTAAATCGAATTGACTTAATTCAATGTTCCACTTAAGCAGTCGTCCTGATGCTTCGGGTCATTGCAATACTTGTCTAAGTGGCTGATCAGTATATATGACTATCGGATAAGCTTGGAAATAATGACGGAGCTTTCGGGATGCTATCAAGAGACCATAAGCAAGTTTTTTTATTTTGGGATAATTGCGTTCTGCTGCTGCTAACTTCCTGCTAACGTAATACACCGGTCTCCGGACTTTGTCTTCTTTGCATACCAAAGCTGAGCTGACAGCATGAGGCGACACTGCTAAATATATGAATTGATCTTCATGATCCACTGGTTTTGACTATATCGGAGGTTTCTCTAATAAATCAAACAAGTTTTGGAAGGCATCTACACAGTCGGGGGTCCAGTCGAAGTTTCGTTTCCCCCATTTAATTAAGTCAAAGAAAGGGACACAATATCGGTGGCTTTGGAGATGAATCCGCTCAACGCCGCAACTTTTCCAGCTAACCTTTGAACGTTTTTAATCTTTCGTGGCCCTTCTATGTTTCTGATTACTGTTATTTGATCAGGATTGATCTCGATTCCTTGATATCTAACAATGAAACCAAGGAATTTTCTTGATGCAACCCCAAATGAACATTTTAAGGGATTCAACTTCATCCCGTAGTTTCGTAGAATGTCAAATTTTTCCACCAAATACCTTGTATGATCGGAGGACTGCCTGGACTTCACAAGCATGTCTTCCGCATAGACTTGCATTGTTTTCCCGATCTAATTAAAGAACATTCGGTTTACCAAACGCTAATATGTGGCTCCGGCATTCTTTAGTCCGAATGGCATTACCACATAACAGTATAATCCCAAGTTTGTAACGAAGCTCATGTGTTCTTGATTCGGTACATGCATGGGTTTTATCCCTAGTATACTCACATGAAGGAGGGAAGATCGTGTCCTACTGTGTAGTCCGCCAGCTAATCAATCCTAGGAAGTGGGAAGCTATATTTTGGACAAGCCTTGTTCAAATCAGAAAAGTCAATGCACGTTCGCCATTTCCCATTTGACTTCTTGACTAAGACGGGATTCGATATCCAGTAGGGATATGTCGAATCTCTAATGAACCTACTATTCTTCAACTTCTCTACTAATTCCTTTAAGGCTGCTGACCTCTTCAGGCCCAACATACGTCTCTTCTGCTTGGCCGGAGGATGTTTTGGGTTCAAGCTTAGTGAATGGCTCATAACTGCGGGAGAAATTCCACACATGTCTATATGAGTCCAAGCAAACACCTCAAGGTTTGCTTTTAGAAAATCAGTTAATTCTTTCGTTCGGAAAGAATCCAGATGAGACCCAATCTTCAAGACCTTTGTCGGGTCGTCGCAATCGATTAGGATGTCAACAGTCGCCTCGTTGGGTGTCGCCTTTCTAGTTCCTGGTTCTTCGCCCTCTCTGGAATCGATATCTTCAGGAATTTCATCTGACGATTCCTTAAGAAGTATTGTCTTTAACTTCTATGCAGAGCTCTCCTTAACGGGAGAGGAAGCGTCCTTATATTCTAAACTCTTTCCGTTACGCAACATTTTTAACTCTGCCATGTAGCAGACCCTTCCGGTAACTTGATCCCCTCGAATCATCCCCACACCAGCATCTGTTGGAAATTTAATTAGTAGGCACCATGGAGCAATGCAAGCCCTGAACTCCGAGTCCGTCCTAGGAAAGCGTTGTAAGGCGAGTCGATGTCCATGATGACGAACTGGATAATCCTCACTCTTCTACGTTCTCCTTCACCTAACTCTACGGGTAGGTCTATCACTCCGATTGGGGCGGTGGAGGTTCCATTAAAGCCACGAATCCAACCATTACATGGCTTTAAGTCCTTCATTTCCAGTTTCATTTGATCGAAAGCCTTTTTAAATAGAATGTTTACAAAGCTCCCATTATCCACAAGGACTTTCTTGACTATTGCAGGCCCAATAACTGTGGTTATTACTAACAGGCCAGTACTTGGTGCTTCAACTCTAATACTTTCCCTATCACGGAAGACAATGTAATCAACTGTTGTTTTCTGTTGTTTCGATGGTGTGGTTTCTTCAAGGTTACTACATTCTCCGATTTCGAAATGTTTAGCCGCATTGACATACTGCTCCATTGCCCTGTTACTGGATCCAGTTGGGTGTGGTCCTCCAACTATAGTGTTTATTACAATGTCTTTTCCCTTCTTTGAGCTGTAGGTTTAGGAGTAGGCTGATTTTGATTTAGGGCTTGCCATCCTTGCCTCCTGTCTCTCGGGGTAACCTAGTATTCATCTAATTTTCCTTCTCGTGGCAGTTTTTCAATAACTTCTCTTAGATGACGACACTCCGTAGTTGAATGACCGTGAGTTCCATGAAACAAACAAAATTTTCCAATTGCAAGCTCCTTCTCACTGGAGTCTCTGCGCGGAGGTTTCTTATATTGCAAGACATTATATGTATCCAGATAGATGTTTTCTAACGTGTCGTTCAATGGTGTGTAGTTTTCAAAAGTTTGGAATCGAGGTCTTTTTCCGGAGTTGTTTCCTCGATTCCTATTTCTTTTATTGTTGTTTCCGTCCTTATTGCCACTTCATCTGTTTTTGTTGCCAATGTTTACCTCGACATTTCCCGAACTTTTATCGAACTGTTTCACAACAACATTACTTCGAATATCTTCTTTCGAAGCCCCATCAATTTTCTTTTTCGACTAGCGTATATCTCCTCCCGCCGTAGGCGGATATTTTCCCTTTCATAGAATGCCTCCCTAGTTAATGGCAGTTTTCCAGCTAGATGTCCTCTGAATTCAGTGTCTGGATCGACCCCATCTATTAAGGCCATCAAAATGGTTGGTTCGTGGGGGTCGCTTATTTCGGCAACTACAAAATTGAAGCGGTCTAGGTATAACTTCAGAGATTCACCAGGGGCCTTCTTGATTCTAGACAGCTCAGTGACACTTTTAGCTTTCCGGGCATGGAGTCGGAACTGGTTCATAAAATGTTCACTTAGTTCTTTAAAGCTCAATACCGATCGTGGGGGAAGTCGAGTGAACCACATTAACGCAACGTCTTCTAGATATATCGGGAAGGCTTTGCATTCCACAGCGTCAGGTGCGGCTACGACATTCATATACCATGCATACCTCATCAAATGTTGTCTTGAATACGTTCTCCTGGCATACCGGTCCATTTGTGGCAAGTTGAATCGTCGAGGAAATTGGTAGTCCAATATGTCATCGGTGAATGAGGTGTGACTACGCTCAATACCCCAGTCCTCATTAGTGTTGCGTCGACTATTGGCTATGATCTGTCGCACCATCGCTTCCACTTCCGCGTTGGTCAAAGCTGGTTCAGGATCTACGCTTCTATTCCTTCTAGTACGTTTAATACCTACATTAGGCGATGCCCTTTGATTTTGGGTTGCGACTGACCTTCCTCGCCCTCTATGATCCCGATCATTCACGGGACGAGTGGGATGGAGAAGCTGCCTTTGAGTAGGGTTAGCGATGTTTGGATCTCTGGGAAGGATGCGGAATCCTTGCATCGACAACAACATTGGTTCTCTAAGGCTGGGGTCATCGGGTCCAAGGAGACGAGCTGCGTCTTCACGAGATCCCAGTGATCCAAACCTTAACTAATCGAGGTTCTCAGGCCTTTCATATAGCCTTCTCTAACGCGGGCGTTCTTTATCTGAAGAAGATGAGTGATCAACAATAGGAAGGTGAGTTGGAGAGGACATTCTTTGCTTATGTAGCTCACTTATTTCCCTACTTATGGTTTTCATGTTCTCTCGCATGAGAACACTGGCGCGCTTATGGGCCTGTAAAGCATCCCTGGTGCTACCCAGCATATCGAGTTACGTAAGAAACCCCCATGTGTAACAGGCGTAAAAGGAGTAGGCTGATCACTAGGCATCACGCTGGTATCGAAGCGTCAGTCGGGGCTCGAATAGAGGTACCATCCTCTGCCACATTCAGTTTGGATCGGGTCATGGTTGCACTTCCAGTTCGGTTTGCTCCTGAGCCTTGCCCCCGCGACCTGGTTACGACCATGGTCTGCTGATCTTCGCTTGCCTCGTTTTCCTGAGCATTTTGCACTTCTTTTCCTTTTCCTTTGGTCATGATATCTGATTCTTTCGAGATAAGTCAGAAAACCTTCAAAAACACTAAAGAGAATGGATTAACTTCTTGAGCTTGAGGGTCCAAATAGTAGAACGATAATCCAACACGTTGAAAATTCAAGGATCTCAGTGAAAGCACCAAAATGTTAGATCAAAAAGTGGTCCTAACACCCAAACAAACTATAATTCCAAATAAAATAGAAGGAAAAACAGCAAGAATGCACGATTTATAGTGGTTCGACATTGAAGAGCCTACGTCCATTTTATACTTTGTTGATTGATGATACAAATCCAAATACAATGTTGAATTTCACTCAGTCTCTCTAATACTATTCGTAATTTCTCTCAATGATTGATAAAATACTCCAAAAGTTGATGGTGATCTGAATAAAGTAATGAAATTCGGTGGTTATAAGAGTTAGAGTCAAGATTTTGCAAAAAGATCCCTTCAAATGGTGCATTGTGGGGTATTTATAGGCTGAAATTAGGTTCGGTTCGACGCCACGTGGCCATCATCCCATGTGAGTCTTGGTTGTCTTGCTTTAGGAATGTGCCAGCGCATTGAAAACATGGGTTACTGGAGTGGAACCGCTCCAGGTCTTCAGGAGATTATGGAGTGGAAGCTACAGTTTATTTATCGTTTCGGATCGGAAGTGCAGAAGGAGGGTGCGGATCGGGTAGCCCCGAACCGATCTGGTTCTGTCACCTTCATTTCATTTCCTGGCTTGCTTGTTCAACAATAAAGTGGTTCGGGTCGGGGGTCCCCGAGCCAATCTGGGCTTCTGACATGTGCTCTTTTAATCAATACTTTCCATCGATTATTCTTTTATCTTTGTGTAGCCTAATCCACAAAGTAGGCTAACACCAGGTTTTGACTTTAAAGAAACATATTATCCTTTTATGGACGTCATATCATTTCGATATTTGATAAGCCTTGTAGTTTCTGAGAAGCTTGATATAAGATTAACTTATGTTGTAACAGCTATCTATATGGTAATTTGGATATTGATATTTACATGAGAATCCTAGATGGATATAAGTTGCCTACAACAAAATCAAAGTCTATGTACTCATTAAAACTAAAACGATCACTATAAGTTTTGAAACAATCCTAAAGAATGTGGTATAACTGTTTTAGTGAATATTTGGTAAAAGCTGGGTATAAAAACAATTTCATTTGTTCATGTGTCTTTATAAAGAAATTGGTAAAAAGAATTGTTATTTTAGTAGTATATGTTGATGATATAATTGTGATTGGGACTCCAGAAGAAATGGATGAAATAATAGATTACTTGAAATGAAAGATCTTGGCAAAACGAAATATTGTCTTGGTCTACAGGTCGAGCATAGCACAAATGACATACTAATAAATCAATTGAATTATATTGATAAAATCTTGAAGCGTATTCAAATGGGTAAAGCATATCCACTTAGTATGCCTATGGTTGTCAGATCACTAGATATTAAAAAGAACCCTTACTGTCCCAAAGAAAGTAATGAAAATGTCTTGATCCAAAAGTATCAACCCAGACAGTAACATATGGAAATAAGTTGTAATGTACTCTTTTTCCTTATTTAAGATTTTTCCCATCATGTTTTCTTATTAAGGTTTCAACGAGGCATTACATTGATCCGGGAGTATCACACTCCATTTGACATAGTAAATTATTGAAATATGACATTTTATATTATACTCTTTTTCCTTCACTGCGACTTTTCCCCATCCTGTTTTTCTTAGTAATGTTTTAACGAGGCAACATTTTAATCTAGAAGTATCAAACATCTTTTGATGCAGTAAACTATTATTTATGAAGACAATGCAGATTGTGTGGCTCATATTTAACTGAATCATATCAAGGATGATAGGATGGATCACATTTCTTTACATTTTTCTTCACATATGAAATATTAAACGACAACAAGAAAGAGGAGAAACAAATCAAGTTTCAAGAGAAGCGGGTAGATCTGTTCTCGATGACAGTTTCCAAATCAACATTTCAGAAGGTAGTGTACAAAATTGACATGTGTCGACTACATCGAGTCTAACTGAATAATGTGTTATAAATCAGGATGAGCATATGGATTTATGCTATAATGTACCCTTTTCCATCACTAATATTTTTCTCACTAAATTTTTTTTAGTAAGGTTTTTAATGAAGCATTATCTTGATCCTGAAGTATCAACCATCATTATAACATTGTAAAACATATTATCTAAAGATGAAATAAAATTGCACTCTTTTCCTTATTTATGATTTTTCCCACAGGGTTTTTCATAAAAAGGTTTTTAATGAGGCAATTAATTTTATCATCTTTACATAGGCATATTCAAGGGCGAGTGTTGTAATATGTAAAAGTAATAAGGGTGAATATGCTAATATGCTAAGAGATTTTACCGCATATGTAGACTCTATAAATAGCGAGATTGTTTACATTGTATTATACACCTGAATCAATAGAAATGAAAAGTCTCTCCCTAATATCTTATGTTCTCAATAATGGTTTCTCCTCTTTTATCTATTTTGTTTTATTTTATAACATTAACAATGTATTTTGGATTTTGTTGTTATATTATGGTGAAAGCATATGTTGTGAATTGTAATTCTTCCATAGCAAATGTTTTCGAACCATATAGACTTTATTAAACAAATGTTAAGGTCATCTAAACTTAGCAGGCACTACCTGTTAACTACTAATTTTTAAGTCTGAATGATGTAAGTTTAGCATGGGTTTATCCTATATTTAATGTACACATTTTGATACGTCCATCGTTCGCTACAATAATAATGTTCCAAACCCCACCCCTTGAGGTTTTTCCCCAAGATTATTGGCTGGCACAAACACTACACGAATATAGTTTTTGTAACACCCCGTAGTTCTGTAACATTAAGTTTCACAAATTAAAGTATAATTAAATTTTAGAAGAAGAATTAAGGTAAACGGGTTACGCCATTGCGTTCGTCTCGAAATTATGCTTGAGATAGAGTCCGAGTTTGCATAAATCGGACTCCGTATGAAGGAGTTATGACCTTCCGAAGTTCCAGAATAAAATTTAAAATTCAAACGGCTCGGTTTCACGTTCAAAATTCGAAAATAAGCTCAAACTGGGCTGGGCGGGAAAATTCCCGCCCAGGGATCAGGTCGACCATAGGGTCGACCATAGTGTCGACCTGGTCACCCCCAGGTCGACCATAGTGTCGACCTGGTCACCCCAGGTCGATCATAGTGTCGACCTGCCTGGTCGGCCTAGTTTGTCTGGTTGGATCCTGGCTCGAATTTCTGGGCCTGACCTTGATTGGCTTCTCTATAGAACGGATGGCTTTGATTAACCCTGGCTTCATCAACGGCTCTAATTAACTTGCAACTCTATAAAAACACCCTAGGTCTCCAACTAAAATTCACACAAAAATGAGAACTTGAGCCGCCCTGATGTCAGAAGAAAGCTAAGGAAAGCCTCCGCTCAAAAAGAGACGAACAACAATTCAAGAAACAAAAGTCTAATCTAATTTCTACGCAACGTTTTCTACTCCAAGGGAAAGCTTTGCAAATTCAGAATAACAGAAACCAGAAAACAAGTTTCAGCGCCCGTCGTAAGTTTAGTGGTTTTCTAAATATGAATAGAAATTGCGATGTGATTCGATGTAAATGAAATTAGGGTTTTACTATTGTAAAATATTGATGTAAATTCTGTGTATTGCGTTGATTATGTTATATTTTGTATTGGGTGTTTGTGGCATAAATTGGTTGGTGCAAGGCTATTGACATTTGTATATTAAAATAAATATCACTTGCAAGTTTGTAGTAAAAACTAGAATTGACATCTTTATGTTATGTCGTTAACATGGTTAGCATATATTCTTTTTAGGCCTAAGTTGAGACTCATGTAAACATGTTCCAAGTTGAAACCTTTTATGCCTACACGACTCAAAACCTTTGTATACATTATTATGATTATTTTGTGATAATTGGGTTTATGAAAGTACCTTTTGGTTACAAAAATTATACTAGTTTCATGTTGAAATAGGCTACTTGATGTAAAGTTAGTCTACACCTTTGGGTTATGTCAAAAAGTGGACATTTTTATGCTAGTTTGGTGTTTGACATTATGCCTAGTTATACGTTATGAAACCATGTTTAAACAAGTTTAAAAGTACGCCATTTCATGTGGCACTAATTTAGTTATACCCTTATTGAATGCAAGTTCACATGACCCACAATCTATGTTAGTGAAAACGCAATGTTGCAAGTTCATGCGCCACACACTTTTATGTATTCTAGAACAATTCATGGTTCTGTGCTTCCCTTTTTTTTATGTTTATGAGTTGGGCTGAAATGTTAAGCCCAACATATGTTATAATGCTGCGTACGTACAAACGGGGGAAACAAACGTTGGGTTTAAAATAAAATACATGTATTGGCATGTCTGACACAAGCCAATGACTAGTGAAATTTAAAGCGGTATAAATTGTTATACCCAAAATTAGTGAATTTGGATTATTGGGCCATAAACATTTACATATAAAAATAAAAAGTGACAAATATGTAAATCTAGAAAATACGAGCATGCTTAACCCGAGGTTGGATTGAGTTGTGATGTAAACCTGCCCGGACCCGCCCGGTTGTCCAGTAATCACAACAATACATATCCAATGTGAGAGGTTAAGGCATTGAGCCCAATAAAGACCCGAGGTTAGACTGAGTTCTGGCGTAAGACTGCTCGGAACCGACCAGCATACAGGCAGCCACAACAATACCTGTCTAATGTGAGTGGTTGGTGCTTTAATAAGACAATTAAAGCTAAGTTAGGATTGGTAGGGTTAAGTTAACTAAAACACTTAACCAACTTAACATGTTAACAAGACAAGACTCGTAGGGGTTAAGTAACTAAGAAAACACTTAGCCAATTTAACATGTTAACTAGACTAGAAGGTGAGGTTAAGTAAAAGTTAATACACTTAACTAATTTAACATGTTAACTAGATTAGAAGGTGAGGTTAAGTAAAAGTTAATACACTTAACCAATTTAACATATTAACTAGACTAGAGGGTGAGGTTAAGTAAATTCAGGACACTTAACCGTTATAATCTGATAATTAGATAAGTGAGTGAGGTTAAGTAAATTTAGAATACTTAACCATTATAACACGTTAGCTCGATAAGTGGGTAAGGTTAAGTAAATACACTTAGCCAATTTAATATGTTAGCTGGACTAGAGGGTGGGGTTAAGTAAACTTAGAACACTTAACCATCATAGTGTGATAAATTGAACAGGGTTAAGTTGAAACATGAAGGGACAATACCTAACCATTAGAACATGTTAATTAAAAAGATGTTAGGGTTAAGTTAACTAAGGGAACACTTAACCGTTATAACATGTTAGTTAAAACAGATGGGCAAGATTAGGTTAGGGGACACTTAACCAATACAAGATGAATGGGTTGGGTTAAGTAATAAGAAATACTTAACCAATATAACTTGGTGTGATAGGGTTAAGTCAACCTGAACTACTGATAACACTTAGCCAGTTTAATATGACAAAGGAAGGGGTTAAGCTAACCTGAACTGACTAATGACAATGAACCAATCCAACTTGAAGAGAAAGAGGGCTAAGTAGTAAACCCTAGTTAAGAAACAATCGAGAACGGGAGCTAAGTTGAAATCCCCAGTTAAATAAACTAAGTGATAAACCTTAGTTAACAAGATTTATGGGAAAAGAAACTAAGTGGTAAACCTTAGCTGAGAACAACTAAGTAATAATTCTTAGTCCAGAAAACTGAGCCGGTCCATAATAGATGAATAACCAGATATGGTAGATCATCGCTTAACAAGTGCATGAGAAGGAGCAAACGTTTATCCGATCTCGGAAAAGGCTCCAGCGGACTGGGTTTAGAAGCACGTAGCTTCGGGGGATGTAAGGGTACTCTTGGTATCCCACTATGAGGTTGCAGATGATCCGCCTGGGCTCACAGAGGTTAAGGTCTGCGTCAGAAGAACCAAGGGTATGCCTTGGTTGCAATTTAAGGCAACCTAAAGACTGGGATGGACCAGCGTGATTCGACGAGACCAGTAGCCTTGTGATAGCGACTCATCGTCTACCTACCATCTTGAGTCAAATCGTAGTATGCATGCGGAAAGGCAGAGAACTCCCAACAGACCATATACTTGCCATCTAGTTATGGGTGAGGCTGGCCAATAGGAAAGTGGGGCATAGGTGGCAGGAGTATAGTTCTCATGCTTGATTTTCTTGGATTTCCTTTCATTAGTTGACGGAGGGGTCATGTGGGACCATAACCACTGGTAGAAAAACAGACCTTAGCATCTGTATCGGCAGATATATGAAAGCTCCCGACCGAGTTCCGTGTTTCTAGAATAGCCCTGCCACGGGACTCGGGTCGCACATTTCAGGACATATGCATCTAGACAGCAATAAACGATTCGCGACACTTACGTGGGGAAAGTCTAGGAACATATACCACTCTAGGTAGTGTGTCCTAGACTAGGGGCATCGTTCGACAGGTAGCATAATCCCTAGTGGACCTAGGTGGCATAAATCCTGAATCCGAGAAGTATTAGACAAGTCGCATAAACCCTAGTTGAATCTAGGGAACGCTCGATAGAAAACCCTAGATTAAATCTAGGTAATAAATAAATGTGCGCCTGATGGCAACCACAGTTACAAGGACCGGGATCACGTTATCATTTTATACAGATTACTAGTTGGGATACTAGTTAGGTGGTGCATAGATTAGTATGGGGTGCGATAATAATTTCGATTCTAAACTGCTTTGCCTTAGTTTATGGTATTTTCCCATTTTCAGTTTATGCCTGTCATGTCCTTTTCCTTATTCATATACCGAAGCACCACTAGACTTACCAAGCTTTATGTCTGACTCTATGTTTTCTTTCGTCTTCTTTTCTTCCGTTCCCCCCCCCCCCCCCAAGGTAGTCAGGGAGGGAATAGGACCTGTTACTCTTTCCAAGCTTGAAGACTCTTGGATGTGCTGCTTTGGACTCTCTTTTCCACCGCTATGACTGGCTAATGTTTTATTGGGGAATATCATTGTATATTTATGCTTCTTTATTTTGTTAAACAAGATAGATACTTTTTTGTTGGAAAACAATCTTTGTACAAGCTGTTTATAAATGAAATAAAGTTTTATTCACTTTTTCGCTGCTTTATTTATCTGTCTTGTAATTTATTTGTATCTTTTACCCATAATACTTCACAGAACTTAGTGCATTCCCTTTGTGAGTGACACTAACGGATGTGGGGTGTTACAGTTTTCCTTTGGATATATAACTACTGGTCTTATAGACATCCGCCTCTTTCAGTATGTTTATTATGTCACCCGGTATAAGGGTTATGCGACGTACGATTTTGCAATTCTATCGGGCTTGTTGACAACTATGTTATATGGATAGCTTATGTGAAATTTTCAACTATTGGGGAGTTTTAAACCAAGACAACACCTATGCTTTAGTGAGTTGTTGGTGGTCGATCCACCTTAAAGATCGATAAGGTATTGGCTATGCCTGATTGGATGAATGTGTGTATGTATATGTGTGTGTGTGTGTGTGTGTTTGTGTGTGTGTGTGGAGTGTTACGGGGCACCTATGTTTTGCGACACCCTTATAGATGTTCGGTACACATTTATATTATCATCTATCCATACACACACACACACACACACACACACATATATATATATATATATATATATGAGAGAGATCGAATCAAGAGCACCTCAAATAGTGCAGCACCCCTATAGCCCCCCGATTCCGACCACACATTTATGTTTCTATCTCCCTCACTAACCCTCTCTCCACCCATTAACCCAATTTAATATAAATGAGTGGCTACAAATGAGTTGCATTTGAGGTGCTCCCAAATAGAGGTGTCATAGAGTGTCTCTAGCATCCCAAACAGTGTTGCACCCCTTTGGCCTCTAATTTTCAGTACCTGTTTAAATTAAATTTAGTATTTAGTTAAAGGGGAGAGAGAATGTAACAGCCCAAGGGTTTCCGACCCCGAAAATCGACACAAAAACACTCTATTGACTATTCGAGCATCAAAAACACTAGAACGTTATTAGGAAGAATTCAGGTGGTGAGATAAGAAAGCAAGAAATATTAGAATAGAAGAAGAGGAAGATCCATAATGACACAGAGTCTCACATCGCAACGGAACAAAATATAATATAGGGATAAATCTTTATTGAGAGCTTGAAAATATACTTACAATCATCAGAGTACATCACACATTTGGACAATTATAATAACCTGTCCTCCTATACACCACATAGCGGAATAATATAACTTCATATGTCTGAATTCTTCCAGCTCATCTCTTCACAGCATTCGATAACCTGAACCTATACACCTTGGTCTAACCCAAGCATTACAAATACCGAGTCAGTCTGGTGAACCAGAGTGAGAAACCCACTAAGTTTAAAAGTATAACACAACTTGATTTTATAGTTAAAATCCTTTCTGAAAGAAAAGGATAATCGTAAGACCAAATCCATGCATAAATACGGACGATTTTTACCTTGCGATAACCCGAAACAGTTTTGAAAATCAATACTTGTCTGATATTATAATAGTGTCTAAATACAAATAAATAGAATCTAGCGGAACGCTTGCATCTCACGCTCCACGTATATAGTATACAAACAAAATCGTGGGTGCTTATTGGAGAATGGATTTCCTGGCAAGGTATGGAACCACCTTCCGACAATGTACCTACGGAGATGAATACATTGGGGTTCAATAAGAACGTCTTACAACCCGGCCACACATGACCTGTGACGAAAAGGAATTTCGCTCGGTCCGAACCAGTCGCTAAACAGACCCAGACCGTTCGAAACACCCTATCGTTTGAGAACACGACAAAATAGAACGCAGACGGAAGAACATTTCATTGTATATTACCACAATGCATCAGATTAGAAGTATATACAAAGTATAAATGAATAAATATTACGCAGAAATATCAGAGATTTAAATTACATTTAAAATACATAGCAGCGGAAAATAATACAATACACAACTAGAAGAGATATACGGATACAAAGCTTTCCGGATATCATTCCAGCTGTAAACCAGGATCCTGTGAATATAAATCTGCAAAACCAAAACTACTAGCTGCCCGTGTCAAAATAGGGGCACCCAGAGTTTAGGTTAAAACAATAAACTCCAGGTCAATCATGGGACTGGTGTGAGAAATAAAACAGTTATTAATCCTTATTTTAAAGTTCGGTAAATCAAGGGACCACGCCGTATAACACGGAACGGGTTTCCTCCCAAGAATACCAGTGCATAAAGCAAACAACGCAATGCTAAATAAAGAAAAATGAAGCTGTTATAAGACCCAGGTTCTATCACATAATGCAACGCAAGCCGGGGGATAGGGTTTTCCCTTATAACAGCCAAAGGATGCTTGATACATTTAAAACAAATCATTTGATACTATTATAAGTGTATAGTGTATAAAACAATCTTCGAATCATAAGTATCAATCATAGGCGGCATGGGTACCATATATCATGTCGCCATACTAGGCTCTACAATCAAAACCGCAAATGTCACGTATTTGGAAGTTGGGTTTCCGTTTGTGAACCGAGGCCAGGGATCGTCCTCACCGTCTTAGAGATTCTCTAGTCCGAGCCTCAGGGTCAGAGCGCATCGACCCTTGGATCGTCAGGGCCGGTCCACCGATGTGGATTAAACTTAAACCCTGAACATGCGTTCCCCTGCCCTATGGGGCGTAAATGAGCCAACGAATGACTCCATCGGACCCGGATCGTCCGATCAAACCGAGGCGCCTCGCAACAGCAACAACCACATAAGTCAAACTCGTCAGGGCATGTAAAACCACTGACGCCACTTCTAACTAGAAAGAAACGCATGCCCTCCCTGAGGTCCTTCTCCCGTTTTTGGTTCATACCGGGTGTGAAGCTCGCGAATCAACGTTACACAAAGCTACGCCACAAAGGCCGTGCTTTGATCATCAACCACAAGACTTTGCTTTTCAACAGAAGCCTTGATCATTTGCCACATGGGCATGCCACATTGGCAATTCACTCTATGCGTTTGATATCCATCAGTATATAACCCCTGAGCTCGTACGTCTCAGAGAAGGGCGTTAAGCAAGAGAATAAATCCTCCGTCGCCAAACAGATATATATTTAATAGAGATCAATCACACGGACTAAAATTCAATGTCAGACATACAATCCATTTACAAGTCCGTTCTGGGTCTGAACGAAACCGGAGGCACCTAGTACCCCGCACATCCATCGATCTCCAAGTACGTCTGGACGATCACCAACTGTTTCCATCTTCTTGGGTGTACAGCCCAATCAAGATCATCAGTAATCACCCAAACGACGTGAAGACCTCCGGTCTTCTAACATCATCTTCATCTTCGACTTATCGTCGTGTCAGTTATTCAGAATGGGATAAACCCGGTCATTCCGAATAACTCGCGTATATTTTAAATAAGTGTTACACAAACACAACATACGCCTCATTCCAATTCATCAGTCACTAACCGTAAATTAATCAAGAGAATAATTCCCCAAATATTAACCCCGAAGGCCGAAACCAACATCAGATCAATATCCAGAAAACCATTCTGCTTAGCTAACCGACAATTAGTTTCTAAATTTCACATTCATAGGGAGAGGTTCTCATTAATTTTATCAAAGATAAATTCCTTGAATTTATTCTTTAATCTTCTTTTGAATTTTGATTCAACTAGTCGGGATTAACGAACCTTACCGAAGTAATCATTTGTTTTAATTTCCCAATCCCAATCTATTCATCCCATGAAGTAAAACTGCTTATACTTCATATCTAACACCACGGTGTTATCGGTAAATTCAATTACCATTTCACGTTCAAATCTAATTAAAGATTTAACTAACGCCTGGAGCAAAACTGGTGACACTCCATTCTCGATTGTTTCAGTCTAATTAAAGATTCATTAAAACTCCACTTAGTTTTAATCACTAACTGGGTTAAAGAATCAGTGTCATTTAAAACACGGTTCACGATAAACCCAAAATCACATTCCATTAATTATCGGGTTAAAGAACGAGTGTTATTTAAAACACTGTTCACGATAAACCCAAAAATCAATATCAATTCCATTCCAATTAAATATTATTTAATTGGTACACTTCATTAAATCTAAATAAAAAGATTTAATCTTTTCTCAACTGGGTTCAAGAACAGTGTTAATGAAGACACCATTCACGACAAACCCAAATCACATTTGATATTAAACACAAGGCTCTGAATAGAAAATATATCGGCTTATATTCAATATCAAATTCTACGACCAACAAATATCGTATTGGAAATAACGATATATATATATATATATCTTTCAAATTTCCATAACAATATCTGTATAATCACGAAATCCAACATCGAAATATTTCAAAGACAATTTCGATTCAAATCCATTCCAATGCAATCATTGGAAATTCTGGTTATTTTCAAAACCATTTCAAATTCAATTTATTTATTTAAAAATAAATAGAATTATAATTCTAGTTCAAAACTAGTTCATTTCGATAAAAATCTATTTTTATCTTTTCAAATATGGAGTTTTTCATCCCAATTCTTTCTAAATCATTTCTTATGATTCTACACAAATTATTACTATTTTTAATAATTTTATCAAGACCTGTACAGTCGATTTCCATCAACGGCTATCGAACTGCACTTACAGCGACCTTTTTCAAATTTTATTTGGACATAATTCCAAATCCAACCATTAGATTTCAAATTTCTAATATTCTTTAGAAAGCTCTTTTCGATACGAACCCAACGGTTCCGGTTTTAGGAGAATCCGACGGTCGGATCTCCCGTAATATCCGTTCGAAGTTAATGGTCGAAATTCGCGAACTGCCGCGGCGCGGCGCGTTCTATTCAGGCCATTATATTATATATATAATATATATAATATATACTTCGTCGATTTCAATTCAAAACGTGCTTTATAAATCGTTTTAAATTCATTTTCAAAACGGTTTCAACTTCATATTCAATTTCAAATCAAAATTGAATATTCCAATATAAATTCGTCTTAAATTCATTTCAAATTGATTTCAATTCAAATTCATTTATATTCAATTTCAATTCGAATTTATGTTCAATTCTTTTCAAAATATCAGATTTTGAAATCACTTTCGATATTCATTATAAAATGAATAAAATCGATATAAATATCGTTCACATCAAAATGGCGTCAATCTAATCAATACGGCTTCATATATTCCTATTTTCAAATATTCTATTTCAAATATTTCTTTTTCAAATATTTCTTTTTCAAATATTTCTATTTCAAATATTTCTATTTCAAGTATTTCTTTTTCAAATATTTCTATTTCAAATATTTCTTTTTCAAATATTTCTTTTTCGAAACTGGAATGAGGCCTAATCAATTACCATATAATGTTAATTATATGGATTCTCATACAACACATGTATATAATAGCATTGAAAAATAATCAACCATCAACCAAAGTGCACTACACTGTATAAGCATAAAATATAGATATCTAACGCTTATAACAGCCTGTCAATCAATCGATCGACATATTTAATCAATCAGGATGAGTGAACTTCAAATTTCATCCCAACACCCATGTGGGGTTTCAAACAATCAAACACAGATTTTATTTGTGCAGTTGGGCGATGTGTAAAATTTTATCGTCCCACTCAATGTCAGTCAAATCAGTGTATATAAACAAATCGGCCGATTTGTTTATAAATATTTATTTGTTCACTTTCACGTTAAAAATTATATTTTTAACGATAAAACATTTTATTCAACCTATGAAAATATTCTATTCAGTTCATTTATTAAATAAAATGATCTCTTTATTTTTCTAACATATTTTAGAAAATTTCGGCGGCATAACGGCCGATACTAGAAACGGAACGAGGCCTAGCCTTATCCCCGGTCTAGTGAAGGCCCACGCCATTCACACATCAATCAAATCAATTTCATTTCACCAAACAATTCAATTCAGACCAAATAATCTAACAAACTACACAACCAAACAATTTAACAAACAAGCCATCCATGGTCTGTGGATGACGGGTGTCGGGTGCTACTAAACACCGTCTGCATCCTAGTATATATATATAACTAGAAAAATTAAATTGAAAGGTGAGAAGTTCTCACCGATAGCTATCCTAACTCCACGGCACTTCTAATGCAGGAAATCTTCACTGTTCTCGCCTTTTATTACTTTCGCTGCTCGTAGCCACTATATATAAAAAAAATCACATTTTTATATTGCTATTCAATATATAAAAATCGAATTTTTACTATGCTATTCAATATATAAAAATCGAATTTTTACTTCGCTATTTAATATATAAAAATCATATTTTTACTATGTTATTCAATATATAAAAATCATATTTTTACTACGCTATTCAATATATAATAATCATACTTTTACTACGCTATTCAATATATAAAAATCGTATTTTTACTTCGCTATTCAATATATAAAAATAGAATTTTTACTTCGCTATTCAATATATAAAAATCATATTTTTACTATGTTATTCAATATATAAAAATCATATTTTTACTACGCTATTCAATATATAAAAATCATATTTTTACTATGTAATTCAATATATAAAAATCATATTTTTACTATCCCTACTTTTTATCTATAAACTATTTATAATTAAATCTGAAAAACAAGAATAAAAATCGTATTTGAATTTATAAAAAAAATTTGAAAGATAAATCTAACTAAAATAAAAATAAAGAAGGGCAAGGTCCTTTACCTCGCGGGGGAGGCGTGGCGGTTCCATTTGACTTTGGGGGCGCTTTTTTGAACTAGAGAAGGGAGAGGACGAGGTGCGAGAGGAGGAGGCAGAAGGTGTCGGTCGGAAGAGGGGGGGTCTGCACCTGCTCCGATTTGCGTGCGACGGGTTTCAGGGCGTGGGGCTCCGTTGCGGTCTTCATTCACGAGGAGAGGGGCGTCGCGCGAGAGCAGGGGGGGTCATCGGAGGGCGCCTCGGGTGGTGAGGCGTTGGCGACCCTCGTTTGGGAAGGCGGCGGCGATGGGTGAACATCGCCCCCCTTTTTCCCCTTTTTTTTTTCTTTAAAACTGATTCGGGAAGAAATGAACGGGGGGGGGGGGGGGCAGTTTGACTGAGTTAAGGGGAGAAAGAAAGTTTAACTTTATTATTTAATTATTTTATTTTAAACCAAAAAGAAACTTTTATTTTCGACCTCTAAACGAGGCCCACCGCCTGTCGTCCATAGCTAATTACCCCCTTTCCGAACACAATGGGATATGTATCGTAAGCTGATTCGATCGTTTCAACAATGGGATATGTATCGTAAGCTGATTCGATCGTTTCAATCAGTTTCCGTCAAAATCAACATATAACTCTATATATTGAATTTGAATGCGCATTTCAATTTACCGGGGTCACATACGAACTCTAAAAATTCCAGAAGAATATTTTCTAGCTTCGTATTGACGATGCGGTCCTAACAAAACTAGTTTCATCGAATTCTGAGACCGTTTGAAAAATGGCCAATTTCCAGTCGATTAAAATCAACTGAAACTGGTCAAACGCGTTTTCCTTTTCCACGCTCACATATTGATTCGAAAAATTATGAAATTTGGAATCTAGCAATAAATTGACATCACGAATCCATCAAAAGTGGTTTCGTCGAAATCCGAGGTCGTTTGCAAAATTTCCATGTTTAAGGGCCTGAATTCCATAGCGACTATTCAGAATTTTCAACTGGACATATCTTTTGATCCCCGCTATGAAATTTTGATTTTTCAGATTCGCTGGAAAGATATTCACAATTAGATCCTATTATTTTTGGTTTCACCAAAATCCGGTTTATTTTGCACCCGGTACATTTAATTAAAGTTTGAAATCAAATTATCGAACTACCGCGCCATTTTCAATTCCTATTTATAATTATATATAATTATTTATATTCTAACGACGACGTATATAATATATACGTTCGATTTATATTCAAAATATATTTCTCGTCGATATTATTTAAAATAATTCATTTTAAATAATCAAAATTCGCTAAAATTGCTAAAATAAAAATTTTAAACTGGCCCAGATTTTCGGGTTGTTACAATCTCCCCCACTTAAAACTTTTCGTCCCCGAAAAGGAACAAAGTCGAAAGTGGTTTGATCAATCAACTCTACGTTCGGTCTGACTTCCATTCTCCAACTTTTCAGTTTCTGAGAATTTTCAAAAATTTGGCTAACACCCTAAATTTTCGAAAAATTTCGCCATAACCTCCCCTGCACCGGGAGCCACGGGAAAATCCCGAAATTGCCATATAGGCCTTCTGATCTCAAAAAGAAAAAGAAAAAGCTAAGCGGCTAGCCAATAGGCTCATAAAATCATCATCACCCAAACAAAACAGTAAATTATGTAGTAAACATGTACCTATTTGTCGGGCAAACAAATTTTATTCTCTGCTCTAGCCTCCTTGCTATGACCTGTTCAATGCAAGTATATGTATATGCAAGAAAATGCAACCAATTTTCAATATAATTCAATATGTGATTCAATTAGGCTAAATGGCTAAAAATTAGCAAACAAATAAACAACCAACACAATCATCAATCAATTAGTGAATTAGAGTTTCAAATTCATAATTTGATATATATACAAAAATCATGTTTTTGATGCCAATTCACAACAATGTATTCTAGCTATATTTTGGTTCTCACACCAGTCTAATGGAAATATATAGAAATCACACCTTCAAAACACGAATATAAATACTGATGATGTGGCCACATCATCAGAATTATCCCCGGGTGTCTAGAATGTGACTCTATATCTATTCAGTATATTAAAACTTCGAATATACGTTTGCAAGGCGTATATGCAAATTCTTTATATACTGGACTGTCCAAATCAATACAAATAAATAATCAAATACGAATAATTGATTTAAATTTTCAAAACAAAATTTGTTTTCATTTTAAAAATATACTCTTCACACTCGTTCTAGGATACTACTGATCCTATCTCTAACGAGTCATTCTCGTTGGATATTACTAATCCAATCTCTGATGAATTCTTTCGTATGGTTCTAATGTGTCTTGTTCTCTGAGCTTTGTAAACCAAAGCTCTGATACCAACTGTGACGGAAAGGAATTTTGCTCGGTCCGAACCAGTCGCTAAACCGACCCAGACCGTTCGAAACGCCCTATCGTTTGAGAACACGACAAAATAGAACGCAGACGGAAGAACATTTCATTGTATATTACCACAATGCATCAGATTACAAGAATATACAGAGTATAAATGAATAAATATTACACAGAAATATCAGAGATTTAAATTACATTTAAAATACATAGCAGCGGAAAATAATACAATACACAACTAGAAGAGATATACGGATACAAAGCTTTCCGGATATCATTCCAGCTGTAAACCAGGATCCTGTGAATATAAATCTGAAAAACCAAAACTACTAGCTGCCCCTGTCAAAATAGGGGCACCCAGAGTTTAGGTTAAAACAATAAACTCCAGGTCAGTCATGGTACTGGTGTGAGAACTAAAACAGTTATTAATCCTTATTTTAAAGTTCGGTAAATCAAGGGACCACGCCGTATAACACGGAACGGGTTTCCTCCCAAGAATACCAGTGCATAAAGCAAACAACGCAATGCTAAATAAAGAAAAATGAAGTTGTTATAAGACCCAGGTCCTATCACACAATGCAACGCAAGCCGGAGGATAGGGTTTTCCCTTATAACAGCCAAAGGATGCTTGATACGTTTAAAACAAATCATTTGATACTATTATAAGTGTATAGTGTATAAAACAATCTTCGAATCATAAGTATCAATCATAGGCGGCATGGGTACCATATATCATGTCGCCATACTAGGCTCTACAATCAAAACCGCAAATGTCACGTATTTGGAAGTTGGGTTTCCGTCTGTGAACCGAGGCCAGGGATCGTCCTCACCGTCTTAGAGTCTCTCTAGTCCGAGCCTCAGGGTCAGAGCGCATCGACCCTTGGATCGTCAGGGCCGGTCCACCGATGTGGATTAAACTTAAACCCTGAACATGCGTTCCCCCGCCCTATGGGGCGTAAATGAGCCAACGAATGACTCCATCGGACCCGGATCGTCCGATCAAACCGAGGCGCCTCGCAACAGCAACAACCACATAAGTCAAACTCGTCAGGGCGTGTAAAACCACTGACGCCACTTCTAACTAGAAAGAAACGCATGCCCTCCCTGAGGTCCTTCTCCCGTTTTTGGTTCATACCGGGTGTGAAGCTCGCGAATCAACGTTACACAAGGCTACGCCACAAAGGCCGTGCTTTGATCATCAACCACAAGACTTTGCTTTTCAACAGAAGCCTTGATCATTTGCCACTTGGGCATGCCACATTGGCCATTCACTCTATGCGTTTGATATCCATCAGTATATAACCCCTGAGCTCGTACGTCTCAGAGAAGGGCGTTAAGCAAGAGAATAAATCCTCCGCCGCTAAACAGATATATATTTAATAGAGATCAATCACACGGACTAAAATTCAATGTTAGACATACAGTCCATTTACAAGTCCGTTCTGGGTCTGAACGAAACCGGAGGCACCTAGTACCCCGCACATCCATCGATCTCCAAGTACGTCTGGACGATCACCAACTGTTTCCATGTTCTTGGGTGTACAGCCCAATCAAGATCATCAGTAATCACCCAAACGACGTGAAGACCTCTGGTCTTCTAACATCGTCTTCATCTTCGACTTATCGTCGTGTCAGTTATTCAGAATGGGATAAACCCGGTCTTTCCGAATAACTCTCATATATTTTAAATAAGTGTTACACAAACACAACATACGCCTCATTCCAATTCATCAGTCACTAACCGTAAATTAATCAAGAGAATAATTCCCCAAATATTAACCCCGAAGGCCGAAACCAACATCAGATCAATATCCAGAAAACCATTCTGCTTAGCTAACCGACAGTTAGTTTCTAAATTTCACATTCATAGGGAGAGGTTCTCATTAATTTTATCAAAGATAAATTCCTTGAATTTATTCTTTAATCTTCTTTTGAATTTTGATTCAACTAGTCGGGATTAACGAACCTTACCGAAGTAATCATTTGTTTTAATTTCCCAATCCCAATCTATTCATCCCATGAAGTAAAACTGGTTATACTTCATATCTAACACCACGGTGTTATTGGTAAATTCAATTACCATTTCACGTTCAAATCTAATTAAAGATTTAACTAACGCCTGGAGCAAAACTGGTGACACTCCATTCTCGATTGTTTCAATCTAATTAAAGATTCATTAAAACTCCACTTAGTTTTAATCGCTAACTGGGTTAAAGAATCAGTTTCATTTAAAACACGGTTCACGATAAACCCAAAATCACATTCCATTAATTATCGGGTTAAAGAACGAGTGTTATTTAAAACACTGTTCACGATAAACCCAAAAATCAATATCAATTCAATTCCAATTAAATATTGTTTAATTGGTACATTTCATTAAATCTAAATAAAAAGATTTAATCTTTTCTCAACTGGGTTCAAGAACAGTGTTAATGAAGACACCATTCACGACAAACCCAAATCACATTTGATATTAAACACAAGGCTCTGAATAGAAAATATATCGGCTTATATTCAATATCAAATTCTACGACCAACAAATATCGTATTCGAAATAACGATATATATATATATATATATATATCTTTCAAATTTCCATAACAATATCTGTATAATCACGAAATCCAACTTCGAAATATTTCGAAGACAATTTCGATTCAAATCCATTCCAATGCAATCATTGGAAATTCTGGTTATTTTCAAAACCATTTCAAATTCAATTTATTTATTTAAAAATAAATAGAATTATAATTCTAGTTCAAAACTAGTTCATTTGGATAAAAATCTATTTTTATCTTTTCAAATATGGAGTTTTTCATCCCAATTCTTTCTAAATCATTTCTTATGATTTTACACAAATTATTACTATTTTTAATAATTTTATCAAGGCCTGTACAGTCGATTTCCATCAACGGCTATCAAACTGCACTTACAGCAACCTTTTTCAAATTTGATTTGGACATAATTCCAAATCCAACCGTTAGATTTCAAATTTCTAATATTCGTTAGAAAGCTCTTTTCGATACGAACCCAACGGTTCCGGTTTTAGGAGAATCCGACGGTCAGATCTCCCGTAATATCCGTTCGAAGTTAATGGTCGAAATTCGCGAACTGCCGCGGCGCGGCGTGTTCTATTCAGGCCATTATATTATATATATAATATATATAATATATACTTCGTCGATTTCAATTCAAAACGTGCTTTATAAATCGTTTTAAATTCATTTTCAAAACGGTTTCAACTTCATATTCAATTTCAAATCAAAATTGAATATTCCAATATAAATTCGTCTTAAATTCATTTCAAATTGATTTCAATTCAAATTCATTTATATTCAATTTCAATTCGAATTTATGTTCAATTCTTTTCAAAATATCAGATTTTGAAATCACTTTCGATATTCATTATAAAATGAATAAAATCGATATAAATATCGTTCACGTCAAAATGGCGTCAATCTAATCAATACGGCTTCATATATTCCTATTTTCAAATATTCTATTTCAAATATTTCTTTTTCAAATATTTCTTTTTCAAATATTTCTATTTCAAATATTTCTATTTCAAGTATTTCTTTTTCAAATATTTCTATTTCAAATATTTCTTTTTCAAATATTTCTTTTTCGAAACTGGAATGAGGCCTAATCAATTACCATATAATGTTAATTATATGGATTCTCATACAACACATGTATATAATAGCATTGAAAAATAATCAACCATCAACCAAAGTGCACTACACTGTATAAGCATCAAATATAGATATCTAACGCTTATAACAGCCTGTCAATCAATCGATCGACATATTTAATCAATCAGGATGAGTGAACTTCAAATTTCATCCCAACACCCGTGTGGGGTTTCAAACAATCAAACACAGATTTTATTTGTGCAGTTGGGCGATGTGTAAAATTTTATCGTCCCAATCAATGTCAGTCAAATCAGTGTATATAAACAAATCGGCCGATTTGTTTATAAATATTTATTTGTTCACTTTCACGTTAAAAATTATATTTTTAACGATAAAACATTTTATTCAACCTATGAAAATATTCTATTCAGTTCATTTATTAAATAAAATGATCTCTTTATTTTTCTAACATATTTTAGAAAATTTCGGTGGCATAACGGCACGATACTAGAAACGGAACGAGGCCTAGCCTTATCCCCGGTCTAGTGAAGGCCCACGCCATTCACACATCAATAAAATCAATTTCATTTCACCAAACAATTCAATTCAGACCAAATAATCTAACCAACTACACAACCAAACAATTTAACAAACAAGCCATCCATGGTCTGTGGATGACGGGTGTCGGGTGCTACTAAACACCGTCTGCATCCTAGTTTTACTAGAAAAATTAAATTGAAAGGTGAGAAGTTCTCACCGATAGCTATTCTAACTCCACGGCACTTCTAATGCAGGAAATCTTCACTGTTCTCGCCTTTTATTACTTTCGCTGCTCGTAGCCACTATATATATAAAAATCACATTTTTATATTGCTATTCAATATATAAAAATCGAATTTTTACTATGCTATTCAATATATAAAAATCGAATTTTTACTTCGCTATTCAATATATAAAAATCATATTTTTACTATGTTATTCAATATATAAAAATCATATTTTTACTACGCTATTCAATATATAAAAATAATATTTTTACTACGCTATTCAATATATAAAAATCATATTTTTACTTCGCTATTCAATATATAAAAATCAAATTTTTACTTCGCTATTCAATATATAAAAATCATATTTTTACTATGTTATTCAATATATAAAAATCATATTTTTACTACGCTATTCAATATATAAAAATCATATTTTTACTATGTTATTCAATATATAAAAATCATATTTTTACTATCCCTACTTTTTATCTATAAACTATTTATAATTAAATCTGAAAAACAGGAATAAAAATCGTATTTGAATTTATAAAAAAAAATTGAAAGATAAATCTAAATAAAATAAAAATAAAGAAGGGCAAGGTCCTTTACCTCACGGGGGAGGCGTGGCGGTTCCATCTGACTTTGGGGGGCGCTTTTTTGAACTAGAGAAGGGAGAGGACGAGGTGCGAGAGGAGGAGGCGGAAGGTGTCGGTCGGAAGAAGGGGGGTCTACACCTGCTCCGATTTGCGTGCGACGGGTTTCAGGGCGTGGGGCTCCGTTGCGGTCTTCATTCGCGAGGAGAGGGGCGTCGCGCGAGCGCAAGGGGGGTCATCGGAGGGCGCCTCGGGTGGTGAGGCGTTGGCGACCCTCGCCTGAGGAGGCGGCGGCGACGGGTGAACATCTCCCCCCCTTTTCCCCCCTTTTTTTTCTTTAAAACTGATTCGGGAAGAAATGAACGGGGGGGCCAGTTTGACTGAGTTAAAGGGAGAAAGAAAGTTTAACTTTATTATTTAATTATTTTATTTTAAACCAAAAAGCAACTTTTATTTTCGACCTCTAAACGAGGCCCACTGCCTGTCGTCCATAGTAATTACCCCCTTTTCGAACACAATGGGATATGTATCGTAAGCTGATTCGATCGTTTCAATCAGTTTCCGTCAAAATCAACATATAACTCTATATATTGAATTTGAACGCGCATTTCAATTTACCGGGGTCACATACGAAGTCTAAAAATTCCAGAAGAATATTTTCTAGCTTCATATTGACGATGCGGTCCTAACAAAACTAGTTTCGTCGAATTCTGAGACCGTTTGAAAAATGGCCAATTTCCAGTCGATTAAAATCAACTGAAACTGGTCAAACGCGTTTTCCTTTGCCACGCTCACATATTGATTCGAAAAATTATGAAATTTGGAATCTAGCAATAAATTGACATCACGAATCCATCAAAAGTGGTTTCGTCGAAATCCGAGGTCGTTTGCAAAATTTCCATTTTTAAGGGCCTGAATTCCATAGCGACTATTCAGAATTTTCAACTGGACATATCTTTTGATCCCCGCTATGAAATTTTGATTTTTCGGATTCGTTGGAAAGATATTCACAATTAGATCCTATTATTTTTGGTTTCACCAAAATCCGGTTTATTTTTCACCCGGTACATTTAATTAAAGTTTGAAATCAAATTATCGAACTACCGCGCCATTTTCAATTCCTATTTATAATTATATATAATTATTTATATTCTAACGACGACGTATATAATATATACGTTCGATTTATATTCAAAATATATTTCTCGTCGATATTATTTAAAATAATTCATTTTAAATAATCAAAATTCGCTAAAATAGCTAAAATAAAAATTTTAAACTGGCCCAGATTTTCGGGTTGTTACATGACCCGCCCCTCATTTCCCTTAAGAGTACCGAATACATCATCACCATGATTGGGGGCCAGCCAACCGAACCGATAGCATACAAAATAAAATAAAAAGGGACAATCGAAGGCATTTGATTTTTCCAGATCAGGTAATGATATACCCTTTTGATTGGTGCGACCTACATGGCCATGTTGCCTACCCGATTTTGTGTAATTTCCCATTTATAAAGCTAGAGGTTAAGTTTATCCTTCAGAACAACGCATCTCCATCCACTTTGAATGCAACATTGTCAGATCCGCCAGATATCACTAATTGGTATCCATAAAAATACTCTGGTCGTTAAGCTAAGAGAAGTGCCCCTCTCCGCCACTAACATAAATACGTTTGAAGAAATCAACGTATGTGATCCCTTTAGAAATACTTTGTCGGACACTCATCCATACAAGTCATCTAGGAATAGGATGAACCGAAGGTACCCTCCTACTGCATCTTAGGAATCAACCTATGGACCAATAGTGAGTAGTCCTTGCAACCCATAGATTTCAACAACGACAAAATCCCAAAACAAATAATTCGGGTTGCAAGCCAGAGAAATTTGGTAAGTAGGCCTTCCGCTTATGAAGATCCATGGTCTTCAACTGCTCCATCTTCAACCAACATCTTTTACGTATTTGCTGGTTCGGAATGGTTTTTGAATATACATTCGATCCCGGTCTTTCCGTACCAACAGCGCATTGGCATGATTTTGATAGTCGGTTATTTAACTATCACAATAAACAATCATAAAAATAAAATGAATCCATTGGTTTGTTGCAGAGCGTCACTTGGCTATTAAAATAATATATCAGTCGTAATACCAAAGATAATATATTGGTTTAATATATAATATCCTCAAATCATTTTATTAACTTCTTGAAGAAATGCCGTAAAATCCTATCTTATTTCCCATTACTATCCTTCAAAACATTTTCCCACCACATTACTTATTATCAAGATCAATTCACTTACCCTTGTAAACACTCATTACAAATCCCCTTTTATTTCGTTATTATGGAAATATTACTTCATACCCTCAAGCCCTTCTTTATTTCCTTTTGCTTCGGAATCTCATCATATATATATATATATCCCAATTCTTTAAATAACGTTACACTGATACTTTCCAAAATAGTTTACTTTAACATCTCCATTATCACATCTCATATTATTCGTTGATAATCTTGAAATTGTCCAAGTTGGGGTATTTTAATTACCTCTCAGACCTTGATCAACATCATTCTTATCTTAAGATAAATATGAATTGTAATTCAAAAATCCATATTCATATTAATACCACTCACTATTGTACTACCATACGGTTTATAAAACCTTCTTCCTTTTGAAACCTCCTTTTTAAATATGTGGTTATTAATAGATTCATTGATTTAGTAAAAGATTAATACACATTAACTTTTAAACTTTAACTCCTTTAAAAATTATTTGTCCCATTATCTGGATTTTATTCCAAATCCTATTTCTAAACATCTTACCAAATTCAATTACTGAAATCCCCTCTCCTAATTCTTTAAATCACTTCCTTTGGGAAATCTTACTTCAATCTCATTAGTTACACTTACAGTCATTTCTAGGTAACATAATTTTACAATTTAACATTTTAACTTCTCGTCCCCTTATCCACAATTCGTTTACACATCTCTTGTTTAACATAAAGCCCCTTGCCATCTCGATTTTATTTACTTAAATTATTAAGTAAAATTTATTTTAAGCTTATCTTATGCGCTTAAAATCACTTGATAACCTCATTTACCAAATTCGGTTTAAATATAAACCTATTCATAAACCCCCTTTGAAACTCAATTATATTTTATTTCTAACTTCAATTACTTACTTCAGTGAACTTCATTTTAAGAAACAATTCTTTAAATTAAATTATAATTTACCTTGTCATTAACTGGAATTAAATTCCCTTTTTAAAATCTCATTAAGTTAAACAATTATTCGCTAATTTATTTTACTAGATTAATTGGCCCAATCTAATTTAATTAAATAATCAGTTACTGATCAAAACAGTTGTCTTGGTAAATCTTAAAACACGATTAACCCATAAATCAATTCTAACTCGTCATTTCATTTAAATTAATAAATAACATTATTAATTCAAATAATCTCATTTACTTCGATTATTATTAAATAAACAAAAGTCTATTTCTAAATAAATCTCTTTTAAATTGTTTGTTAAAAACAATAAATCCTGGTTATTAATCGTTGCTAATTCCCGCCCACTTGCTTATCAATCTTAATATTAAAAAAATTAGCTTTATAAAATTATTCAGTAATTTCGATGAAGCACGGGCTTCGCACATGGTAGATTACTGGTACAAAAATTGTGGTTAAAAACAAACGATATATATTTATATGGTTGGTTCATTTCCTTTTTAAAAAACTTCATTAAAAAATATTTAAAAATTCTATATTCCGTTAAAATAAATTTCATACTTCGATTCACCTGACGGTAAATCAATCTTTATAAAACAGTTTGTATTTCGGCCATCTGCTATAAATTTCTCAACCAATATCACCCATTGATTAATAACCAAAAAAATGTTGCATTTGGGTTTAACAACCAATAACTAGTTCAATAATCCAATCATATGGGTTCAACAGCTCATATACCAATCATTTGAAAATAAGCAATAAATTTGAGGAATCCGGTTGGACTCCTTCAACATGTCCTTCCCTGCATACAAATTATTTCAATATAATCATTGTTCATGGGAATATACAACTAAATTGATAAGTTCAATAAACATCCAACAACGATAATTCAATGTCAATCATTTAATTTAACGTGTTTATAAAAATATAAACGCGACATATCGAGTAAGTTACCGTAGTCGGTTCCAAACGTTAGAATACCGATTTGGGGTTAATTAAATTAAACCAACGTTTAATTTAATTTATTTAGTCAATCACAGTATCATTCAGCAATCAGCAAACAGTAAACAACCATAGAACATAAAAATTAAACCCTACTTATAAAATATAAGTGGGTGAACTGAGTGAGTTATACTCACCTTGATCTGCATAGTATACACAGCTCGTTCCAGTCAATTCCAACTCCGTCCAATCTGTTCCATACCGTCTTGATTGTTAATATGGTTTCGTTCTGATCTGAATCGGACAATTTTGGGTTTAAAATATTACGGTCCAACTCCTCTATTTTCCACTTCGTCCGTCTTTGCCTTATCCCAATTCACGACCTAAATTTCCAGAACTCTTGTCGAACTATTTTAAACCCTGTCATACCTTAAAATATTATACGATCCATACTGATCTAAAAATATAAATTTATTAGATTTTAATTCTCATAATAATTTTTAGTTAATACCTTAACTAGCCTTGTAGTTTCGTTTTACTGGAATTTGGGCTTCCACGTTATTGCCAGTCCAACATGCCTTTGCAGACCCATCTTACACCCTAAAACTTGGATCCACGTCAGCCCATTTCTGGATAAAAAGAAAGCCGCCTTCATCTTTATCCCAATTGCCAACTCCTCGTCATTTTATCTCGTCCAAATTAAACCTTTTCCTGCCGAATCAAAACCCGGCGCCTCGCCCTTCCTCCGCTCATCAGAGTTCCATCAGACACCAGCGAATGCAGCGCACCCATCCACTCCTCCAGAGGTTCGATCCTCGTCCCTCCTAGTTCTTCCAGTAGCTCGCAATTCGTCCACCAATGTTCCGCCTTTCAGGCAAGATCTAGCCATCAACGTCGCTTCGATTTGCACCACAACAGGTCAGCGCACAGATCTCCAGTACTTTAACTATTTGCTATTTAGAAATTTTGTAGATAAATGTTCAGAACAAATCTGAGTGGGTTACTATCGTTCGTCCCTTAATGCGTGACTTTGTTTGGGATTATTGGTCATGGATGGAAGTGTTTTTGCGAAGTTAAGTGAATTGGTTTGTCTTGGGAAGTTCAGGGTATCTCAGTGGTATTTATATGCGATTGGGGGTTGAAGATAAGGTCGATGTCGAGTCTATAGGTCTGTGGTTATGTATTGTTTATTCAGGTGGTAATTGGGCGCCAATCTGGTTATGTGAGGAGATATAAGGAGAAAAAGGTATTGCGTTGATGGGTTGGTGGCTTGAATTGCCTTCTCAAACAGAGTGTGTGCTACTGAAAAGGGTAGACTAGGCATGCTGTTGTCTTCTACAGTGCTGTCATGTTCTACAGAAATGGTGAAGTCTGTTCCATGTTCTAAAGTAGGGTATGGCGTGCTACTGCTAATGAGAGGGCTAGGCCAAGCATACTGTTTGGTATGGGTGACCATTTTGTAAAGGGTGTTGTCATTCCAAATTACGGCAGAAATGGTGGAAGTACCCTAGATTAGGCCTACTGTTTGTACTTGATGGTTTGATGAGTCTGCGTCATTTTGTATATGTATATAAGATTTGGCAAGGCAAAGATTTGGTATAAAAGAAGTTGTCCCTTCCTTAGTTGTATTTTCTTCTCTTCTCTTTATTTAGTTTGATTTTCATATTGGTGGAATAGTTATAGATTTGTACTTACAAAATTGAAATAAAATTGTTTGCTAATTTGCTGAGTTGTTTGGCCAAGTATTGTCATTCAAGATTGATGGTGGAAGTTTTTCCAAAGTAAACATGAACTGTATGGGATGGGTTGCGTCACTTTGTAAATGCATATTGGCAAAATATCTTGTACAGGGGCTCATGGATGTGAAATTGTTCCATCCTATTTTATATTTCCCTTTTAGTATTTGATTTGATTTTGTACATTTCTATGTTATTAAATAGTTTGGCTGGCAATTTTCCTTGACTTCAATGTTAAGTCGGTTAATTGATCTTGTACATTTAATTAAAATTAATGTACCTATGGCTCATGTAATATATCTGGGCAATACAGGTCAAACAAGCAACATGCTAAAATAGTCTAAATACCACAGCTTCTAACGTTTTAAATAGATTTCTTCATCACTGCTTGTTTATCCAAGTAAATTTACTCTTTGCATTCTTCCATAAATCACCTTATTATATTATTTTCTTTTCCTCCTTTATGCTTTGTAATTTTGTCGAAAATTCCTATTTGTTGTTGTAAATATATATATATATATATATATATATATACACACACATACATACCATTTCCGTGAAAATCATGATTCGTCTCTTATATATATACTGCATTTGTCTCTCTGATTTGTTAAGCGTAGCTTGGGGATTTTATTTCCGCCATAAAAATGATTTTATATCGCTGTGTATGTCACTACAGCAAGGTCCGTAAATATATAAATAGTACATAAAATATTATCGATAAATATTTAAATAAATCCCGAAACTTTAGATTCCAAAAATAAATGAGTTATTATCGACAGATACATATATTCTAACGGAATATCACTTCAAATTTACTTAATATCGAATTATAACTCAGCATCAAAATTTTCGAGTTAACCGCTATTAAATTATATAGAAAACGTTAAATATATTATATAAACATTATCATTTAATAACGATTTCCATAGCAACTATTTTAAAATTTGAACTGGGCATAACTAACAATCTATAAACTGAAATCCTGATTTTTCTCTTTCATTCGAAAATTATAATCAAACTGATTCACACGTTTCTCATTTCATGAAATTCCGACTTCTATCGGATTCTGTATATCCAATTGAAGTTCAAAACTGAATATTACGAACTACCGCGTCATTACGAGCTCGTTTATAATTAATATAAATTATAACGTTTAAACCAGTTTTAAATAAGCGAATTAAATATTAAAAATCCATAAATATTCCAATTAAGATATTTAAAACAAAATTAAATATTCAGATTAAAATGACCGAAAATCTGGGTCGTTGTATTCTTCCCCCCTTAAAAGAATTTCGTTCCCGTAATTACTAAGATAAAAAAATATCCCGAAGTTCATTAATTTCAAAATAATTATTTAAAATTATCATCTAAAATATCTAAATCTTTTTTTTTAATTTATGATAATTTCGTCAGCACCTCATCTGCATGATTCGATCAGAACAACTACAACTAGCTACTCCGGGCCTCACATGGATCGAAAGAAAATAAATGCCAAGTGGCAACCCAACTCAGACGTATAAAATCAACCATCAAATCATAAATTCCAAGGCGTACCTATTTGTTGGGCATCGTACTCCAATTACCAAGCAACACCCAGCTTTTCCAACCTGTTCTTAATTCCATTTTCAACATAATAACAAATAAATGATTTTATCATTATTTTCCATTTAAATATTTGATTTTCTTCAAATTCATTATAATTAGAATTCAATTTTCTCAGTTTCTAATTCATTTAGTTCTTTAACTATTGATGAATTTTACTTCAGCCAATCTAGCATCCAAACAACCAACAATAAACATTAATCAACCTTACTAAGATCAATTTTAATTTCCATGTTCAATTAACTATTTGGTATTCTAATTAGTTTACTTTGCGTCTAATAATCCCAATTCTAATGTGTTTTCGAAATCATCACTCCAAGTCATTCTATTTTAGCTTATTTTTGAGTTAAATCCTGATTTTCAATTTTATACTAAAATTCTCTTTCATAACTATATATGTGGAATTTTGGTTATATTAACCATTCAAATTCCCATTTGAATTCCACTCAAACAAACCAATAAACCATAATATCTCAATGATTTAATAAAACTATTTCTTTTCTATAAAAATACCATTTGGGTAAAATTATTTCATTTACCTTATTTTCAAAACAATATTGTGTACATTCCTAGTCCAATAAATCTCAACACTTGAACCAATCAGCAACACAATACAAAACATTTTTTACATAGAATCTACAAATATGCTCTCATGTATATACACTCCAACTCAATCTAGGATATTACTAATCACATCTCTATCGAGTCACGACACAGAGCCAAGGTTATTACTAAACCAATAGCCCGATATCACTGTAACGGCCCAAGGGTTTTCGACCCCGAAAATCGACACAAAAACACCCATTCAACTATTCAAGCATCGAAAACACTGGAACGTTATTAGGAAGAATTTAGAGGCTGAGATAAGAAAGCAAGAAATATTTGAATAGAAGAAGAAGAAGAAGATCCATCATCACACAGAGTCTCACATCGCAGCAGAACAAAATATAATATAGGAATAAATCTTTATTGAGAGCTTGAAAATATACTTACAATCTGTAATAACCCGGAAATTCTGAGCCAATTTAAAAATTTTATTTTGGCAATTTTAATGAATTTTGAATATTTAAAATGAATTGTTTTAAATAATAATGATGAGAAATTCATTTTAAATGGAATTAGAACGTATATATTTATTTGAATCGTCGTTAGAATATAAATATTTTATTTTTAATTATAAAAGGAATTGAAAATGGCGCGGTAGTTCAAAAATTTGATTTCAAAGTTCAAATAAATGTACAAGATTCAAAATAAATCGGATTTTGGCGAAACCAAAAATATTGGAATCTAACTCAGAATATCTTTCCAACGAATCCGAAAAATTGAAATTTCATAGCGGGAATCAAAAGTTACGTCCAGTTGAAAATTCAGAATAGTCATTATGGAATTTTCGGCCCTTAAAAATGGAAATTTTGCAAACGACCTTTGTTTTCGACGAAACCACTTTTGTTGGATCCAGGATGTCGAATTATTGCTAAGTTCCAAAATTCATAATTTTCTGAATCAATATTTGAGCGTGGCGAAGTTAAACGTGTTTTAACAGTTTCAGTCAATTTCGATCGACCAGAAAATGGCCATTTTTCAAACGGTCTTAGAATTTGACGAAATTAGTTCTGTTAGGATCGTATCGTCAATACGAAGCTAGAAATAATTTTTTGAGAATTTTTAGACACTATATGTGGCCCCGGCGTGAGTTTCAATTGAATATACATAGATTTATATTTTAATTTCAACGGAAACTAATCGAAATGATAGAATTGGCTTATCCGACATATCCCATTGTGTTCGGAATGGGGGTACTACGCTAGGGACAATAGTCGGTGGGTTTGATTTGGGTTCAAATAAAACGGTTACTTTTTATGGAAAATTTATATAATTAAAAATATATATATATATATATATATATATATATAAAAATTTCCTTTCTTTCACCCCCCTCTTCATTTCAGTCAACGATCAATTTTAATTTAAAAGAAAAAAAAACAAACAAAACCATCGCGCCCTAAACCCCAACCCCGTCGCCACCTCGACAGCCTCTCCCCCTCACCTCGACAGCCCCTCCTCTCTCCCCCTTCCTATTTGAAACCCTAGCCAGATAATCGCCTGGACCCGCCGCATCAACAACCCTCCGACCAACCGCGACCTCCCCCTGGCCTTCAGAACCCTCCACGCCTCCTCTAACCACTACCACCCCCTGAATCTGGGCGCCTGGACCCCCTCCTCAGGGAAAACCGAAAAACAGTAAGTTCTTTCTATTTTCTGTTTTAAATAACATTGTGTGTGTGTCATTTTTATTCTAATTCAGTTTTAGTTATGTAAATTAAAACAATAAAAATCCTGATTTTTAATATATGGAAAATATATGATTTTTAGTTGTGAAAATATACGATTTTTAGTTTTACAAAAATCAGTTTTATATACATGAAGAAAATAAAAAGACTAGATTTTTTAGAAATAAAAGGATTAGATTTTTAAAAATATAAAGGCGTGATTTTTAATGATTATAAAAATATGTTTTTTACATAGTAGAGATTATAAAAATATGATTTTTAATGATTATAAAAATATGATTTTTATATAGTAGAGATTATAAAAATATGATTTTTATAAGAGAGAATATAAAAATACTATTTTTATATATGTTGTAGCGAAATAAAAATTCGATTTTTATATGAGTAGCGGATTGAAAACAGAATTTTTATATACATAGCAACAATATAAAAGATGCGATTTTTATATATATATAGTGGATACGGACGACGAAAGTGATAAAGGGCGAGCACGGCGAAGATTTCCTACATATGAAGAGTCACGGCGTTTGGTTTAGCTTTTCGGTGAGAACTTCTCACTTTAAATCTTGTTTTCTAGTTAAAAATATATACTAGGGTGCAGACGGTGCTTAGCAGCACACGACATCCGTCGTCCACAAACCATGGACGACTTGTTTGATTTTGTTATGTAGTGAAAATTGATTGTGATGTGTTGAATAAAATTTATATTCATGTGTTGAAATAAATTGTTTATCGTTAAAAGTGTAAATTTAATGTGAATGTGAATAAATAAATATCCATTTACAAATCGAACGATTTGTTCATGTACACCCATTTGAAGGATATTGATTGGAACGATAAATTTTACACATCGCCCAACTGCACAAATAAAAATCTGTGTTTGTTGACTGAAACCTCACACGGGTGTTGGGATGATATTTGGCGTGCACTAATCCCAATTATTTAGTTGTATGTCGATCGATAGGTTGACAGACAGTTGTGTAGTGCACTTTGGATGATGGTTGATTATTTATCATTGCTATTATATACATGTGTTGTATGGAATCCATATAATTAACATTATATGGTAATTGATTGGGCCTCGTTCCAATTTGGAAAATAAAGAATATTATAAAATAAAGATTCATGTGTTGAATAGAATAAATAGTCATGTGTTGATGATACTCATGTGTTGAGAATATTCATATGTTGAATATTATCATGTGTTAAACGAAATATTTTAACAATAAAATTCACATTTTTTTATCATATATAAAATTAGAAACTAGCTGGAAACTAGTTAAGATGAGTGGTTTCCTGGGTATTGATCTGATGTTGGTTTCGGCCTTCGGGGTTAATAATTAGGGAATCGTTCTCTTACTAATTTACGGTTGGAGTCTGATTAAGAATTAAACGATATAAATCATAATTTTATAAAATATATTAAATAACAAAAATAGTCATGTGTTGACGATACTCATGTGTTGAGAATATTCATGTGTTGAAACTATTAATGTGTTGAATAAAATATTTATACAATAAAAATCGCATTTTTATTGTAAGTAAGAATGAATAAATATTCATGGGTTGAATAAAATATTTATTCATGTGTTGAAGAAAATATTCATTTGTTGAATAGAATAACGAAGTTATTAAAATATATAAAGCCGTGTTGATTAGATGTGTGCCATTTTGACGCGAACGATATTTATATTGATTATATTCGTTTTTATAATGAATATAGAAAAAGAAGTGATTTCAAAATCTAATACTTTGAAAATATTATCATTTATATGTTAATGATATGGAATATTCAATTTTGATTTGAAATTGAATATGAAGTTGAAATTGTTTTGAAAACGAATTTAAAACGATTTATAAAATACATTTTGAATTGAAATCGACGAAATATATATAATATATATATTATATATGTTAATGGCCTAAATAGAACGCGCCGCGCCGCGGTAGTTCGCAAATTTAAACCATTGACTTCGAATTGATGTTGCGGGAGATCCAACCGTCGGATTCTCCTAAAACCGGAACCGTTGGGTTTGTATCGAAAAGTGCTTTCCAATGAATATTAGAGATTTGAAATCTAACGGTTTATTTGGAATTATGTCCAAATCAAATTTGGAAAAGGTCGTTTGTAACACCCCGAATTTCAATTAATGCTAAAATTCACTAATTGTAGAATAAATAATCTCAGATGTGAGAATTGGGGGAAACGAGCTGCGTCATTGCGTTCGTCTCGGAAAAATACGCGAAATAGAGTCCGAAATTTTGTAAATCGGAGTCCGTATGACCCGGTTAAGGCCCAAAGAAGTTTTCGGGAAATTTGAATTTCGAAACATGCAGAAATGGGGGCCAGGCGGGAAAACTCCCGCCCAGCCAAGTCGACTTGGCTGTCGACAGGGCTGTCGACTTGCCTGTCGACATGCCTGTCGACATGCCTGTCGACTTGGCAGTCGACAGGGCTGTCGACTTGCCCTGTCGGCTGATTCTGGCCTGGGTGCACCTGATTGAGTTTTGGGCTGGGTTGGAGGGCTTGGGACGAAATCTGACGGACCTAAACTAACCTAGGGTTAATCTAAGGGTCTAAAACACAACCTAGTCCTATAAATACACCCTAAGACTACCCTAATCCATACTAAAAATAGAATTTATGCCATCATGCCGCCAAAATGCAACTTAGAAGGAGCCTCCACTAATTTGTGAAGAGGATTGCAAGCTAATCAACTACTAATCCACCTCTACTTCAACTCTAGCAACTATCTAAGGAGCTAATCTTGGAGTTTGTGAGTTTCTATCACTTTAATAACCAATTGTTAAACTAAGTAGATGAGATGTGATGAGATCATATGGTTTTGCTTGCGGATCAATGGGTTTTAGGTCATACGTTATGATGCTAGTTTGCTAATCACTATGTTTAACACTTATTCATGATGACACTATGTTTATGCAAGTTAAGTGTTTGGGTTTATGCATGTTAAGTGGTGGGTTTTATGCATGCTAAGTATTTGGTTTTATGCATGCTAAGTGTTTGGTTTTATGCAAGTTTGCCTCTAAGTATGGCATGTTATGCAAGTTCATATGCAAGTTATGATGCAAGTTCATATGCAAGTTATGATGCAAGTTCATATGCAAGTTATGATGCAAGTTCATATGCAAGTTATGATGCAAGTCCATATGCAAGTTTGTCTCTTTTTATGATATGCATAATATATGCAAGTTTGCCTCTATGTATGACATAAGTACATGTCCAAGTTCACCCCTTTTAGACCTATGACATGTATGCAAGTTGACACCTTTATGATAGGTCTATGACATGAACATTTATGCAAGTTACCATCTTTATGACATATGTGATTCATGCAAGTTTGGGTTGGTTATTTATGCAAGTTGGGTTTATGGTCATATATGCAAGTTGACACCTTTTAAACCCATGATAGTGCTAATGATATGCTAAGTTGAACCCATTGTGTGTATGATGAATCTTCTCTTTTGAAGTATGTCATGTTAACGTATTTACGTGGGGACGATGGGGTAAAAAATTAATGAACACATAAAATTGTGTGAAGTGGGTATGATTAAACATACCATAAAGTGGATGGACATAATTGGGAATTTACCTATTAAGTTAGGTCTACCCATATTATGGAATTGGGAATTTACCTATTGAGTTAGGTCTACCCATATTCTTGAAATTTGTAATTAATTAGGGAAATTAATACAAATTATGGGGGTGATTAATTAGGTGTAATTAATCGACTAAGACACGAGGTTGGACCCTTTTGTAGCATAAGACTGCCCGGAACCGACCGGCAAATCCAGCGGCTACAAATGATTGGCCCAATGTGAGAGGTCTTAGTCATAAACTAAATACGTGACAAGTGTGAAGACACGAGGTTAGACTCCGTTATGGTGTAAGGCTGCCCGGAACCAACCGGCATATCCAGCTGCCATAAAAGACAGTCTAATGTGAGAGGTCTTTACAAAGGTTACGATCTTAATTAATTAAGAAACACTTAACCAAATTAGCATGTAGTGAGGCATGAGGGGTTAAGTGGGTGCCTTGGGTGGCATGTAGTAACTAGTGGGGGTGCCTTGGGTGGCATGAGGAAACTAGTGGGTTGGCTTGGGTGGCAATAGAAAATACGATTAGAATACTTAACCAAAGTGGAATATGTAATTAAACATGATTAAAGGGTTAAGTAAGTGCCTTGGGTGGCATGTGGGAATCAAGTAAGTGCCTTGGGTGGCAAGTGGAAATCTAGTGGGTGCCTTAAGTGGCAATTGAAATATGATTAAATGACAAGCTTAAGTAGTAGCTTGTGGGGGCCTTAAGTGGAAATTGAAATATGATTAAAATGACAAGCTTAAGTAGTAGCTTGTGGGGGCCCATTTCAACCAGTAACCCATATGTATCTTATTGGGCTCGACCCATGTCGAGGACGGGACACGCGTACTGGGCTTGACTATAAGAGGCCAAAACGGGGTAGCGGTGGCAACGCGAGTCCAACGGGTTTCATATGCGTGTGTGGACCCGGGCTGGTAGGTAAGACGTTGTTGCATCGTGTAGGTATAAGCCGTGCACCATTGATTATCGGGTTGCCACTTTGGGGAGTGATACACCCCACTGTGGGGCCAGCACGGGTATCTACGTTAGGGAGCCGATCGCTTGGGGAGTAGTGGGTACACCTAGCGGAGATATGGGCAGACGGCACCTATGTAGTCAGCTAGGGGTACAAGAAACTACTGGGTAAAATTACTAAGTACACTTAGTGGGATCAACCTTTAAGTAGGAATTATCCTTGGTGGGTAGAACTGGTGTGGTGCAGTGTAGGAATTACCCTTGGGTGGGTAGATCTGGGGTGGTGCAATATAGTAATTATCCTTGGGTGGATAGGCGCGTCTTTACGGTTATCTTAGTTCATCCTAAGTCTAGTTGGCTGCTTAGTGTAGCCATTTATCCCCAGTCGTTACCGTATATAGAGCTTATGTCTTACTCTGATTACTTTAATGATTGGATTGTTAAGGTTATAGGACTCGCTCAGACTTATGTCTGACCCCGTTGTTTTTATCTTTTTTCCCCAACCCTCAGGTTATCAGAGTGGGCCTAGCACTAGTGGGCTTTGATCAGACTGCTTTATCTATCTTTTGGAGCTTGGACCGTGGATGTAAAGCTCAGTTTATCTTTTCTATTATGGCTACTAAGTTATGTAGTGGGATTATGTACTTTTGTTTTATCAGGATGGATATTATGTACTTGACTCTTGTTTATGGTTTTGGTGTAACCAAACATGTTTTACTTTCTGCTGCAATGAAATGATGTTTTAAAATTCTCAAGTATTACTTATATCTGTCTTGTTGTAATTTTTCTGTTCTATATTCACTTAAAATACTCCACCGATGTTATGGCATTCCCTTAGTGAGTGACCATAGCGGGTGTGGGGTGTTACACGTGGTATCAGAGCTTAAGGTTACCAGAACAGATAAATTTTTTAGAAAAACTATTTTCTAAGAATATTTTTGAAAGGAGTATTTTCGAAAACATGTCTTTTAAGAGAAAAGTTTTTGAAAGAAAAGCATAATCCCCAATAGCCATATCTATATCTTTCAAATTCTCCGTTTTGAATCTCTTCCTCTCTCGTTTTGAGTTTCCCCTCCGCGTATGGATGATCTTTCTAAGATAGATAAGAATGGAAAACCACTTCAAGGGACTTAGACATTAGTCAGACTAGAAGTTGGTTCAAGAGGGAGGAGGACTTGTAGGTACCTATTGGATAGACGATGGGAGGAAGGCTCAAATAGTTGTTTGGTTAATGAAGGATGAAACCTCATTGGTGGGAGGTTACGAGTGGAGAATGGGAAGAAGAGGGCTAGTAGTTATGCTTTTGGAGGAATAGGACACCTTATTAGGATTGTCCAAAGGGGCATGGGCAAGGTATGGAATCTCCTGGAGGGTAGTTGTATTCCCTCACTGCTAGTGTACCGGATGGGGATAGGACCGTTTAGGTTGGAATTTGGATTTCTTTATTATCCGGTTCGAACTTTATTTGATTCTGACGCATCGAGTTCGTTTATCTCATCGTTGTTAGTTGAGTCACTGCACTTAGACACCAGTTTAGTTGATGATCCCTTGGTTGTTTCAAACCCAATTGGGGGCTCCATGATGTGTTTGGGTTTGAAAGTTTCTATACTTAGCGTTGAGTTTAGATGTGATGCTTTTTGGGCTTCACGGGCTATGGGTTAGTTTTGGGCATGGACTGGTTATCCAGTAGGGGTGCCGTTCTTGATTTTGAAGAGAGAGTTGTTAAGCTTACGACCCGCTTGGGTAACACACTCGAGATCTTTTGTAATCCCATGGAATCTGTTATGCTAAGTTATCTAGAATCGCTTGACACGTCGGTCTAGAGTTTGCGATCTGTTAGAGTGGTCCGGGAATACTCGGATGTGTTTGAGGAGGTGAAGGGTTTACCTCCGAAGCGGGAGATTGACTTCTGAATATATCTGGTAGACAATGCCAAACCAGTATCTTGGCCAGTGTGCCACATGGCTCCTCGTGAGAGGAGGGAACTCCATAAGCAAGTAGGCGATTTGCTTGAGGAGGGGTTCATAAGACGAAGTATATCGGAGTGGGGTGCTCCAGTAATTTTTTCCACGAAGGCGGATGGGTCCCTCAGACTTTGTGTAGGCTAAAGAGAACTAAATAAACTCACAAAGAAGAATAGACACCCATTGCCGAGGATTGATGATCTCTTTGATCAGTTAGTTGGCGCCTCATTATTTTCGCAGTTGGACTTAGCCACGGGGTTTCGTCAGTTGAGAGTGGATGAGGATAGTATAGAGAAGACTGCCTTTAGGACTCCGGATGGTTTTTTTATGAGTGGCTGGTGATGCCATTTGGTTTGACGAACGCCCCCGCATATTGATTTGATGAGAAGGGTGTTCAGGGAGTACCTAAATAAGTTCATGATGGTCTTTGTAAATGACATCTTGGTCTTTTCTAGGAGCGAAATAAGTTTTCGTATGTGCTCAATAGGTTGAGCAAAGCCAGTTATGGGATAAACGGTGGTTTTGGAGCGAGACTGGCGAGGACATCCAGAGTTGGACAAGGGCTTAATTATTTAGCCGTTTTTACTAGTATCATCTCACGTAGGTCGTCTGAATTCGAAGGAGGTGTCCCTTGGGTGTTTGTCTGATATTGGTTTAGGCCTTTGGGGCTTGCGCTTGGGGGATGTCAAGTTCGACTAGGATGGTCTGCGTGAGAGATGGACAGTTGTGATGATTTTGGATGGGGTAATATCCTGGATTTCTCTAGAAGTGGAGAAAAGCATGCCCTACATCTTAGGGAAGTGTTAGAGACTCTTCGAGCGCATAGTCTTAGGACAGCAAAAGTGGATAGGATTCTTAGCATCCTATGAGTTTGAGATAGCGTATACCCCTGACAAGGGTAACGTGGTAGCGGACGCCTTAAGTAGAAAAAGGTTGTCCTTGAGATCATTGTTCGTTGAACGACGGAGCTTAGAGTTTATTTCTATGTTTGACTTTAGACCTTCCGTTGACTTTGTACCCGGTTTCTAGCCTCCTTGGAGGTTAGGCCTACTCTTTTGGGGCGTATTGGCGGAGCACAGCGGGACGACCCACAGTTGGTTGAGTTAGTAGAGAAGCTCAGGAGGAGGGGGAGTCGTCCAGCCATTTGAGTAGGTACACCCTAGATGGTAAGGGGTGGTTGCATAGAGATGGTAGACTTTGTGTACCGCAAGACGAGGGTTTGAGGAAGGCTATACTTGATGATGCACATCGGTCGAAGATGACCATTCATCCCGGTGGGGACAAGATGTACCAAGACATGAAGCGAGTTTTCTTTTGGGCCGGTATGAAGAAAGATGTGGCCGAGTATGTCGCTAGATGCTTGGTGTGCTAGCAAGTGAAAGCGGAGCAGAAGAAACCCGATGGGTTGCTTCACCCATTGGAGGTTCCGCTATGGAAGTGGGATAGTGTCTCGATGGATTACCGAGATCGAGGATGGGTAATACGGGAATTTGGGTTGTGGTAGACAGACTTACTAAGAGCGCCCATTTTATACCCGTGAAGAGTAAGAGAACTGCTCCATGGCTCGCTTCAGTTTACATTCGAGAGATTATTAGATTGCATGGTGTACCTTCCAATATAGTGAGCGATCGAGATCCTATCTTCACTAGAGAGTTTTGGAAGAGTTTGCAAGAGGCGGTAGGGACTCAGTTGTGTTTGAGTACCGCATATCATCCTCAGACGGACGGCCAGACCGAGAGGGTGAATCGTATTTTAGAAGACCTTTTGAGGCTATGTATCTTAGATTTTGGAGGTACGTGAGAAGAGCATCTTCCATTGGTGGAGTTGCCCGACAGTCTTAGTGGTGTACATGATGTATTCCATGTGAGGAAGTGCCTACATGAGACCGCCGAGGTGGTAGAGCCGAGCTTGCTTAGAGAAGTAGAGATAGAGCGTGATGCGACTATTCGACAAGCTCCTACACGCATCCTTGGGTCAGAGATTAAGAGGTTGAGAAACAGGGAGGTTCAACTAGTCAAAGTGCAATGGGGAGAAGATGAGAGCAACGCTACTTGGGAGACGGAAGCGAAAATGCGTTCATAATACCCATTCCTTTTTGAGGGTATGTCTTTTAACTTCTCCTTTATCGTTTGTCTAGTACTTATCTTATCTTTAGTATGTCCTCTCGTTAGTACTTTTGACCTTTAGATAGGGTAAACCTATGGTTGAAACATGTCTTTGAGACATGTTATTATTGATGGATGCAGGTGGATGCAAGTGTTTGCTAGTGGTTGCTCGTGGATGCATATACACACACTCTAGACACTAGATCGGCTCAGTCACTTCATATTGCATATTGCATATAATTATGTGTAGGTAGCTATATTTATGGATGTATAATGATTGTGTTATCATATGGATAATGCATTTTGGTGAATGATTGTGCACTCATGTAGATATTGTATGTGTCGATAGGGTTCTCTCGCATACATAATGGATGCATGGCACAATCATGGTTTGCATATGTTCATACATTAGATAGGGAACATATATACACACTTTTTGCATATGCTCATACATCATTAGAAATTGTTTTAAGGACAATGGATGCCCGTGTTTGATGGATTGAGTAGATGGTTGTTTGGATGGTAGGATATGCATTCTCCTTAGCTTAGAGATTTCGGGGACGAAATCCTTTAAGGAGGGGAGAATGTAACACCCCGAATTTCAGTTAATGCTAAAATTCACTAATTGCAGAATAAATAATCTCAGATGTGAGAATTGGGGGAAACGGGCTGCGTCATTGCGTTCGTCTCGGAAAAATACGCGAAATAGAGTCCGAAATTTTGTAAATCGGAGTCTGTATGACCCGGTTAAGGCCCAAAGAAGTTTTCGGGAAATTTGAATTTCGAAACATGCAGAAATGGGGGCCAGGCGGGAAAACTCTCGCCCAGCCAAGTCGACTTGGCTGTCGACAGGGCTATCGACTTGCCTGTCGACATGCCTGTCGACTTGGCAGTCGACAGGGCTGTCGACTTGCCCTGTCGGCTGATTCTGGCCTGGGTGCACCTGATTGAGTTTTGGGCTGGGTTGGAGGGCTTGGGACGAAATCTGACGGACCTAAACTAACCTAGGGTTAATCTAAGGGTCTAAAACACAACCTAATCCTATAAATACACCCTAAGACTACCCTAATCCATACTAAAAATAGAATTTATGCCATCATGCCGCCAAAATGCAACTTAGAAGGAGCCTCCACTAATTTGTGAAGAGGATTGCAAGCTAATCAACTACTAATCCACCTCTACTTCAACTCTAGCAACTATCTAAGGAGCTAATCTTGGAGTTTGTGAGTTTCTATCACTTTAATAACCAATTGTTAAACTAAGTAGATGAGATGTGATGAGATCATATGGTTTTGCTTGCGGATCAATGGGTTTTAGGTCATATGTTATGATGCTAGTTTGCTAATCACTATGTTTAACACTTATTCATGATGACACTATGTTTATGCAAGTTAAGTGTTTGGGTTTATGCATGTTAAGTGGTGGGTTTTATGCATGCTAAGTATTTGGTCTTATGCATGCTAAGTGTTTGGTTTTATGCAAGTTTGCCTCTAAGTATGGCATGTTATGCAAGTTCATATGCAAGTTATGATGCAAGTTCATATGCAAGTTCATATGCAAGTTATGATGCAAGTTCATATGCAAGTTATGATGCAAGTCCATATGCAAGTTTGTCTCTTTTTATGATATGCATAATATATGCAAGTTTGCCTCTATGTATGACATAAGTACATGTCCAAGTTCACCCCTTTTAGACCTATAACATGTATGCAAGTTGACACCTTTATGATAGGTCTATGACATGAACATTTATGCAAGTTACCATCTTTATGACATATGTGATTCATGCAAGTTTGGGTTGGTTATTTATGCAAGTTGGGTTTATGGTCATATATGCAAGTTGACACCTTTTAAACCCATGATAGTGCTAATGATATGCTAAGTTGAACCATTGTGTGTATGATGAATCTTCTCTTTTGAAGTATGTCATGTTAACGTATTTACGTGGGGACGATGGGGTAAAAAATTAATGAACACATAAAATTGTGTGAAGTGGATATGATTAAACATACCATAAAGTGGATGGACATAATTGGGAATTTACCTATTAAGTTAGGTCTGCCCATATTATGGAATTGGGAATTTACCTATTGAGTTAGGTCTACCCATATTCTTGAAATTTGTAATTAATTAGGGACAATTAATACAAATTATGGGGGTGATTAATTAGGTGTAATTAATCGACTAAGACACGAGGTTGGACCCTTTTGTAGCATAAGACTGCCCGGAACCGACCGGCAAATCCAGCGGCTACAAATGATTGGCCCAATGTGAGAGGTCTTAGTCATAAACTAAATACGTGACAAGTGTGAAGACACGAGGTTAGACTCCGTTATGGTGTAAGGCTGCCCGGAACCAACCGGCATATCCAGCTGCCATAAAAGACAGTCTAATGTGAGAGGTCTTTACAAAGGTTACGATCTTAATTAATTAAGAAACACTTAACCAAATTAGCATGTAGTGAGGCATGAGGGGTTAAGTGGGTGCCTTGGGTGGCATGTAGTAACTAGTGGGGGTGCCTTGGGTGGCATGAGGAAACTAGTGGGTTGGCTTGGGTGGCAATAGAAAATACGATTAGAATACTTAACCAAAGTGGAATATGTAATTAAACATGATTAAAGGGTTAAGTAAGTGTGATTGACATTGAAAAGTGTTTATTTTATGACTCTTATGCTTTATCTTTTGTAAATAAATAAATGATACTTTGGGCATTTTTTATGTGTTTTTACAGATTTCAAGCGTTGCCTCCTTCAATTCAAATCAAAGGCCAACTACAAGAAAGAGCTACTTCCTCACATCAAATTCATTTCAATTGCAAAAGAAGTAGTAGCTCACTGGTAAAGGCATAGGAATTGGTGCTGAGAGACCTGAGTTCGAACCCCGTCAAGCTCACTTTTTGCCAAAGAAATGGAACGCGTTCACACTGGCCCTTTGCTTTGAGAAATATCTGGATTAGTGTTATGCTATATATATACATACACATATTCATGTGTATGTATTTATGATGTGCACCAATTAACATTTCAGCAATAGCCATATTCTCATCATGGAATTAAATTCAATTCAGTCAATTTCAATTAGAAGAATTTCTGATTTAATTGTTGCCAAGAAGAAAAACCAATTTTGAAGATTTTATCTTATATTGCCTTTGGAGTCTGATAAGCGTCCTTGTTTGGAAGAATTAATTAGATGCAATCTTCTATCAATCAAGCCACATGGGAAAATTGAAAGATATGGAAAATATTTACCATGATATGCCCAGATTTTCTCCAATCAAGTTAGTCAAGGAAGGCAAGAAATATTCATGAATGAGGAGGGCCATTTATTCATAGACCTAGTTAGGGTTTTCCCATTCTCATCTATAAATATGTGTTATAACCATTGTAAAAAGGATCTCATAATTCTGTACTGCCATTAGTTTAATAAAATTTTCTTGTTCTACTTTTCTTTTAAAACAATTTGTGTATCTACACGATTAGATTCGGTAGAACACATATTGTTATTGTCTTTGTTACTGCATACTAGTGTTGACTGTTTGATTAGTTTCAACAGCAACTCTATTTTTAATTCTCTGTTATTGTTCCAGTTATTATTTACTTTTGTTGTTTTTGCTAGTACTTGTTATTTTCTTTCCTGTTGTTGAATTTGATATACGTCTGATTAGATTCAGATTTGTAGCAGTTTCAATAACATTATTTCAACAACATTGAAAACAACCTCCAAAGTTCGTCTAACACGCCCACGAAACATACAAATAATAAAATTTAACTTTCCTCCCTGTGTTCGACCTGTATGCTACACACCTGTATGCTTGCAGAATTTATTACAAATGTCGCGCTTTTCTAATTCATAGACTAGCGCCGATCAAGTTTTTGACGCCGTTGCCGGGGAGGTAACGATTAAATTTTATTGTTTATTTAATATCTGATTCGTGTTAGTTTTTATTTTTGTTTTTGTTTTTGTTTTTGTCTTGCTAAAAAAAAAAAAATCTTGCCAAGTTTCCTTGATTTTATTTCCCGTTTTCATATATTTCCTTCCTCTGTTTTCTTGTACAAAATCTCTCCTTTTTCTTTCTTTACAAATTTTCTTGTTCTAAAAAAAAAAAAAAAAAAAAAAAAAAAAAAAAGTGAGAGAGAGATGTGCCAATTTTCTTCAGATTTCTTTCCAGTTACAATTGTTCCCTCTTGTCAGTAATTCAGAAAAAAAATCTACTTTTATTCTTCTCTGTTACAAACCATTTTTCTCACGACATCAACAAACCATCAAACCACGGCCATTTTCCACCTTCATCTTCTGACCAGCACACCCTATACCACTTCATCATCACCAATCCATTACCACGCCCCTGAAAGTCAAACACTCAAATTCCCCTTGCCCAAAACATCAACCCGTACCATTCTCTTCACAAGCAAACTTCACACATCAAATACCCCCACGATAAACAATTCGCACTTGAAAATCAACCCAAGTCCTGCGCCACAAGTCCTCCACTCATCAATTTTCGCATCTTCAGCAAGCATCATTCCAAACAAACGCATCAGACCACTTCACTCACCCACGATCGATTCACACAAACACCATCATTCGCACCAAATCTTCATAAACCCCTTAACCTCGTTCCAGCGTACACAGTGCCACAGACTACACAACTCCTACCCTTGCCGACAACAAACCACTGCCGCAAAAACTGCTCCTCCTCAATCTCTCACAATTTCACGATCCCGTTCACAAGCACCACCTGAACAACAACACACCACCCCCTTCATCGTCACAATTCCAACACCAAATCCAGCAACCCATAGTTCACCTCGTCAAAACCCATCGCCAGATCAATCTTCCTTCCACCCCACTGACCAAACACTTCAACATCCCTCACGAAACAAACCCCATTCACTACAGCAAATCGAGTCGCACCAGCAGTTTCACCGTCTGACCATACTCCTTACCCCATACAACATAACACGTCCCCAAAAGCCCCGTACAGCTTCACACGATCACCATCTCACAACTGTTACCAAACCATTACGCTACTCCACCAGAAAACCAAATCCGAGTTGCCTCGACCATCGCATATCACCCAGAAAAACAACTCCGCAGTCCCCTCTCTCGATTACACCGCCTCCTCCACACACCGTTCATACCCACGTTCAACAAACTATCTCCGCACAACGCCCCTTTTCAACAAAACCCTTCACAGTCGCCTCAAACACGTTCGGGTCCCCTGCGCCCACTTGAAACTCTCAAATCCGAACTGCAACGTTCATCAGCACCATCACAGGACCATCAACCTTTCATTTACTTTTCTGAACATCGCCACCCACAGCTAACAGCACCTCCCTCTTCGACAACCACCAACCCGAAATCCTTTCCAGATCTCGAACCCATCTATACCCCCATCGCATCCATCGCGATACCCAGCACCCGATTTAAATTCGATTTGAGTTATTGAGAAAAAAAAACGGGCGCGACTTCGATTTTTTTTCTCTTTGATTTTGGGAAAGAAATTTCTGAATTATCTGCGTTTATTTTGGGAAGAACGAAAGAGCGTGATAAATACATTGTGGGAAGAGAACGGGTTGCATTTGATTTAAGGAAAATAAGGGTGTGATTTTACTGTGACTTGTTTTGGAATTATCTATTTCCATTCTTTTGATTGCGTGTTTGACCTTTGTGCTGACCTTACTTGGGTTGAGTGTGATCCTTAGTCCGGCGTTGATTTTAAAGTGTTAAGCCTACTCGTCAGCTTAGTTCATTTGTTTGTTTTTTTTTTTTTTTTGTACTGAATTTAATTTTTTTTTTTTTTGGTTGTCTAGTCAACTTTCTTTTAGTTTGTTTTAATTTTTACTTAGTTTTTTTCTTTTCCCTTTCATTTGTTTTAATTTTTACTTTGTTTTAATTTAAATTTTTCCCTTTCAATTATATTGTTTTCAAAAAAAAAAAAAAGAGAAGAAGACAGAAAATAAGAACAAGAAGCAAATTCTCAGAAACAAAACAAAGGCCAAAGTGAATAATTCAACCGAACGAATAAGGAAATTCAAAGAAGGACGGATCTGCAAACAATTGATTCGAGTTGTTGGAGCGGTTGCACACCAAGTGAGGTGTGAATGCGCTAGCGCTTCCCAAATTCACTGGAGGACTGCCGATCAAGGTGAAAACTTTTAAAACTCTACAGGTGCTCTGCTGCAAAAAGGAAAAAAAGAAAAAAAATTATAGACAATTGTTGTAAAAAAATTTCTGCAGGGGCAGCGGCTTTGAATGTACAATTTTTAATTTCTGCAATTATTTTGTGTGATTGCTGTTATTCTGCATTTTATTCATTCTGTTAAGGGCAATACCCCAATTCACATAAGGTGAGGGATTTCATCACCCTTTCCTTGGCCCACAAATTGCATTTCATCGTAGAATCTGACTAATAATAACGGTTAGATGTTGGACTTAAGGGAGTCACGGGCTCATCTAGGGCTTAATTATATTGTGATAGTTGATTCATTTGGAACGAACTATTTCTTGGTGTCTAGACTACGGCAGAGAAATAACCGTTTATAAGTATTACGGTGATTCGTAAATATTATATCGGTTGTTACTCTGAAGGTACTTAAACCTTCGGCTGCATTGCTAGGGTGATTCCTGGTGCACCGATAACTCCTGTCCGTTAACTGGCTGAGAAATCTTTTGATCTAAGTAATCAAACGTGTCACTTTATAATTTTGGGTTAGGAGCCAATAAGGACAGAAAACTTCATTGTAGCTAATTTCTGTGCTTGCATTTAACAACAATGAGTGAAAAAAGTGTTAGCCAACAAAATTCTCCTAGGGGTTCTCGAATCAACCAAAATTTTCCAACCGAATTGGATCAAAATCGAGTAAATCAAAATTTTCCAAATCTCAATATCCAGGTGGATAGACCCTTGTCTCTTCGTGATCGATGTTATCCTACTAGGACCGTTCAACCATCTGTCATTGTGTTCCCACCAGCTGAAGGAAACAACTTTGAGCTAAAACATTCTTTTATCCAAGGGGTACCAAAATTTACTGGGTCTGAAAATGCTTATGAATTTCTAAGTGAATTTGAATTGTATGCGTCCACAACAAAAATGCAACAATTATCTAACGAATCGATCAAGCTAAGGCTAATTCCATTTGCACTACTTGAAAGCGCTAAAAGATGGCTAAATTCTCTTCCACGACATTCCATAAGAAGTTGGGATGAATTTGTCACTGCATTCTTGAAAAAGTTTTTCCCTTTCCATAAAACTCTCAAAATCCGAACAGAGATAAATCAATTTTGTCAAAATGAGGGGGAAACTTTTTCAAAATATTTTGAGAGATTCAACCAACTACTGTATAGTTGTCCTCATCATGGAATTCTAAAAGACAACTTGTGTCAAATTGTATATGAAGGGCTTAACTATCAATCTAAAACTCAACTAGAATCAATGTGTGGAGGAGATTTTATGTCTAAAACAGCCGATGAAGCTTGGCGGTTCTTAGAAGATTATTCTGAAAAGGACATGCAATGGGAATCAATTCACGTTCCCAATCGTACTTCTACTAGAGGAGTGCATGTCGTGGACCCAAATCAAATTCCCGTAGAAAATCAAACTCCTCAAGCCGGAGAAGGGTTACCCCACTACTACTCTCAGGACCAAGCCAATGCTATAGCTCAAAATAACCCTTACTCAGCCACGTACAATCCTGGTTGGAGGAACCACCCAAACTTTTCTTGGTCAAACCCCAATAATTCGGCAAACCCATCTCACATGCAACCCTTTATTCCCAATCCGAATTACCAAGCTCCACCCCCCAATTCTCAAACCTCTCAAGCTGCACCTCAATCCAAACAACCGTATAGGCACCCCAATTTTCAATCATCGAACCAATCCTCTCAATCCTCTCAACCATCACAAGATATTGTTCGATTGGAAAAACAAATAAATAATCAAGACGCTAAGATCGACCAACTAATGCATATGATAAAGGAATTGGCGAAAAATAATGAGAAAGGAAAATTGCCTAGTCAACCTGAGGCGAATCCAAAGTATAACTCTCGTGCTGTAAATTCTTGTGAGGACGAAAACCATAATCCAGTCAATGCTGTCACAACCCTTCGATCTGGAAAGAGGATTGATAATAACGTGGACGACCCTGACGAACTTTCTAACTCGACCCCAATCCCTAATCTTGATGACCACCCATTGGCTTCGAATGCCAATTCTTCCAAACCTCAAATTCCCTTAAATGTTGGCAATCCCAACAGTTCTTCTCCTAGTGTCGGCAAACCCGACCCACCTTCGAAAACTAATGTTGGCAATCCCAACATTTCATCTTCTACACCCCAACCACCTTCTTCTTCGAATGATGAAACTGATCGTAGAGTCGAAAAACCAGTTGCTCCTTTTCCCCATAGACTCAATAATAAGAAGAAAGCAGCAAATTTCGATAAAATTCTGGAAATTTTCAAACAAGTCCGTGTGAACATTCCTCTTTTAGACACCATTGAACAAATTCCTCAATATGCTAAATGTCTTAAGGAATTGTGTACACAAAAACGTGCGACCAATGTCCCAAAAACCGCCTTTCTAACTGCAAATACAAGCTCTGTTCTTTCAAATCTTGCCCCAGTCAAGTACAAAGACCCTGGCTGCCCTACGATTGATTGTAAAATAGGAAACACCCACATCTCTCGTGCTCTACTCGACCTTGGTGCCAGTGTCAACCTTCTCCCTTATACTGTCTATCGTCAACTTGGACTAGGGGAGATTAAACCAACGAACATCACACTTCAACTAGCCGATCGATCTGTCAAAAAGCCATTAGGAATTATCGAAGACGTCTTGATACAGATCGAGCAGTTTTACTTCCCTGTCGATTTTATAGTTCTAGAAACAGAGCCTGTCTCAAATCGCAACGTTCAAATACCATTGATCTTAGGACGCCCTTTCTTAGCAACCTCTAATGCTGTCATTAATTGTAGGAATGGTCAGCTTCGACTCTCCTTCGGGCACCTAACCATCGAGCTAAACATCTTTAATCTCAGCAAACAACCTAGGGATTTTGAGATCGATGAAATTGACATGATTCAAACCACAGTTGATGAAACCTCTAATGACACTTCTGAAGCCCTGAAAATGTGTCTTGACCATTTCGACTCTGATTTCGATGAACTCGAATACATTTCTGAACTAAACAAAATTCTTGACTCCGACACTTCGTCATCTAAATCTAACCAAGGAATGTTGACCAATGTTGATACACAAGAACTTCCTAAGTTTGACCTCAAACCCTTGCCACCAGACCTTAAGTATGCCTACCTAGACTCCTCAGAAACTTTCCCCGTAATCTTGGCCTCTGATCTTACCGAAGACCAAGAAGAAAAAGTTTTGGAAACTTTACGGGAAAATAAGGACGCCTTGGGGTGGGAAATTAGCGATATAAAAGGAATTAGCCCATCAATTGTGGAACATCGCATACATTTAGTTGATGAGGCTAAACCCACCCGTGAGGCTCAAAGGCGATTAAACCCGAACATGAGAGAAGTGGTCAAGGAGGAGATAATCAAATGTCTAGACAATAACATCATCTATCCCATCTCGGATAGTACTTGGGTGAGTCCGGTACAAGTTGTACCAAAGAAGTCAGGAGTCACAGTGATCAAAAACGACAGTAATGAACTCGTCCCAACAAAAATCAAAACCAAATGGCGTGTGTGCATCGACTATCGAAAGCTTAACTCAGCCACACGAAAAGACCATTTTCCCTTGCCTTTTATTGACCAAATGCTCGAACGCTTAGCGGGACATGAGTACTACTGTTTTCTCGATGGATACTCTGGCTATAACCAAATTCCTGTTGCTTTAGAAGATCAACACAAGACCACCTTTACTTGTCCCTTTGGAACCTTTGCTTATCGTCGCATGCCTTTTGGTCTTTGTAATGCCCCCGCGACTTTCCAAAGGTGTATGATGAGTATTTTCTCTGACATGGTGGAAGAATTCTTGGAAATATTCATGGACGATTTTTCAATATATGGATCATCTTTTTCCCAATGTCTCACTCATCTAGAACTCGTCCTTAAGCGTTGTAAGGAGAAATCACTCGTGCTTAATTGGGAGAAATGCCACTTTATGGTAAAAAGGGGGATAGTTCTAGGTCATGTCGTCTCCAAAGATGGCCTAGAAGTCGATAAATCCAAAATCGATTTGATTGCTAATTTACCTCCTCCTAAGTCTGTCAAAGATGTTCGTTCATTTCTTGGCCATGCAGGATTCTATAGAAGATTCATTAAGGATTTCTCAAAAATTTCAAAACCTCTCTCGAATTTACTTGCCAAAGACGTAAAGTTTGAATTTTCCAATGATTGCAAAACATCTTTTGAAACTCTTAAATCACTCCTGACCACAACTCCCATCATTCAACCTCCTGATTGGACTCAACCCTTTGAACTTATGTGCGACGCTTCTGATTTTGCTATTGGAGCCATCTTGGGTCAGCGTATCGATAAACTCCCTCGAGTCATTTACTACGCTAGCAAAACCTTAAACGAGGCCCAATTGAATTACTCAACTACTGAAAAGGAATTTTTGGCAGTTGTCTTCGCTCTTGAGAAATTCAGACCATATCTCATAGGATCCAAAGTCATAGTTTACACTGACCATGCTGCCCTACGATATTTGCTTTCTAAAAAGGATGCCAAGGCCCGCTTGATTCGTTGGATCCTTCTTCTTCAAGAATTCGATATAGAAATACGAGATAAAAAGGGTTCTGAAAATGTCGTAGCTGATCATCTCTCTCGAATTGTGCACGAAAATGATAACGACACCCAAATCGATGACTATTTTCCTGACGAACAACTCCTTTCGATCTCTAACACCCCTTGGTACGCTGACATTGTGAATTATCTTGTCACACAACAAATGCCCGTTGAATGGTCGAAACAAGATAAACAAAAATTTCTCTCAAAAGTTCGAAACTTCTATTGGGATGACCCATATCTTTTCAAATACTGTCCAGACCAAATCATCCGAAGGTGTGTGCCCGATCATGAACACCAAAGTATTCTCTCTTTCTCACATGACCATGCTTGTGGCGGTCATTTTGGAGCAAGAAAAACTGCTGCAAAAGTTTTGCAAAGCGGTTTTTATTGGGCCACACTCTTCCGTGACGCTTTCGAATTTTGCTCTAAATGTGAGCGATGTCAAAGTACGGGTCGAATCTCTAAGCGAAACATGATGCCTCTCAACCCCATTTTAGTGATTGAGTTATTCGATGTTTGGGGCATCGATTTCATGGGACCATTCCCTAATTCATTTGGGAATCTTTACATCTTACTTGCGGTAGATTATGTCTCAAAATGGGTTGAAGCCATTCCGACCAAAACCAACGACAACAAGGTTGTTGTCAAATTTCTCAAAGAAAACATCTTTTCACGCTTTGGCACACCTCGAGCTATCATTAGCGATAATGGCACTCACTTCTGTAATCGTGCTTTTGAGTCCTTGCTCATGAAATACTCAATCACACACAAGCTGTCAACACCTTACCATCCACAAACTAGTGGACAAGTAGAAGTTTCCAATAGACAAATCAAACAAATTCTTGAGAAAACCGTGAACTCCAATAGAAAAGATTGGTCTGTAAAACTGATTGATGCACTTTGGGCTTTTCGTACTGCTTATAAAACCAATCTAGGGATGTCACCATATCGATTAGTCTTTGGAAAAGCCTGCCACTTACCTCTTGAATTAGAGCATCGTGCTCTTTGGGCCATAAAATTTTTGAACTTTGACTTAGAAAAAGCCGGCTCACACAGGAAGTTACAAATTTCTGAATTAGAAGAATTAAGAAATGAGGCGTATGAAAACGCGAAAATCTACAAAGAAAGAACCAAAGCCCAACACGACAAAAACATACTTCGTAAGGAATTCAACATAGGTCAAAAAGTTCTTTTATACGACTCTAGACTTCACTTGTTTCCAGGGAAACTCAGATCTCGATGGACTGGACCTTATGTCGTGAAAACAGTATACCCTCATGGAGCAGTTGAAATTGAAAATCCTAGGGATGGAAAAGTCTTCAAAGTAAACGGTCAACGACTGAAACCATTTTTGGAATTCGAGCAATATGACGAAGACGACTCCATCGATCTGCATGATCATCCACCATGAAATCAGGTGGTACACGTTCTTCTTCTTTTATTTTACTTTTTCATTTTTTTTAATTTTATTTTTGTTTTTTTTGCCTTAGACAGTTGGGACACTGTCTGAATTAGGTGTGGGGGGGGAGTCTGCATTTCATCCATTTTCATTTTTCTTTGTTTTTATTTCTTTTTACTTTCAGCCATTTAAGTAGGACCATCATGCATTTTAGACTGTAGTAACATGCCTTTTTTTTTTTTTTGAAATACGACTCATTTTCAATTGATACAGCAAAATAAGTTTACAATTTTTAGCCAGTTGATAGTATTTTTCTCTCTCAGCTAAGTTCGAATTTGAAATATAATGAAAAGTTTAATTTTGAGGGATAATAGTGTAACCGGTACATAGGGAGATTCTTAGGTGATGGCCATGAAATCTATTCTATATTGTAGACTTTGTTTAAATAAGTGGAGGACTTAAAAGACTTATATTGGCTTTTCAAATCTTTTAAACTAAGTTGTGTTAAGTTGAATTCGCGTAACTCTCTTTTGTGCTTAAATTTTCGATAATAATAATAATAGTATTCCAAGGGTATCCAACATTGCTTGTATATCAAGCGTTGGTGTGCAAACCCACCAAGCTCTATCCGACAGGTTGTTGACAAAGTCAAAGTTGGAATATCTTGGTCTCATTCTATGAGATTGGACACCTAAGGATTACCGACACGTTGTTGACAAAGTCAAAGTCGGCCTGCACAATCCGCCAAGCTCTTTACCTACTCTCCGTTAGTCCGCGAGGCAGTGCATGGGTGGTAAACCTTGGTCTTCTAAGTTAGGTGTATGTACTTAATCATAAATCTTAAAATTTTATAGAATAAAGAATAAGCGATGATGCCCAAACACTTCTTGACCTTATTGATTTGGCGAGCCATACATGAGAAAATTAGAATACCACTTTGCAAACTGTGCCAAGCAAACTAAGAATTTATTTCATGGCTGCACTATGTTATCGACCGAACTAACTGGCCAAACTGGAATTTAACATTTGAAAACTTGATTTATATTGAAAATTTGTGACAAGTTGAGGTATCTAAAATAAAATCAACTGACTAGAAATTGTTAATTTAATTTGTTGTACCACTTCAGAAACAAGTCTTGTTTTCATTTTTGCTTTTGTTTGCATATGTCCGTTGCATTCATGTAGTTTCATTAGAATCATAGCATACTACATTTGGATTTTGTGGGTAGTATCCGCTGAAAACCCTCACGAGACACCACTCGTCCTACTAGGGACACCTAGAGGTTTAACGGGTTGTTGCATGCGCTCAATGCAATCGTGTTTCCTACGAAAGTGTGACCTATCTAGTTTAGTTTTTCATTTTTTGTTTTACTCGAGGACGAGTAAAAGATAAGTGTGGGGGTATTTGATTGACATTGAAAAGTGTTTATTTTATGACTCTTATGCTTTATCTTTTGTAAATAAATAAATGATACTTTGGGTATTTTTTATGTGTTTTTACAGATTTCAAGCGTTGCCTCCTTCAATTCAAATCAAAGGCCAACTACAAGAAAGAGCTACTTCCTCACATCAAATTCATTTCAATTGCAAAAGAAGTAGTAGCTCACTGGTAAAGGCATAGGAATTGGTGCTGAGAGACCTGAGTTCGAACCCCGTCAAGCTCACTTTTTGCCAAAGAAACGGAACGCGTTCACACTGGCCCTTTGCTTTGAGAAATATCTGGATTAGTGTTATGCTATATATATACATACACATATTCATGTGTATGTATTTATGATGTGCACCAATTAACATTTCGGCAATAGCCATATTCTCATCATGGAATTAAATTTAATTCAGTCAATTTCAATTAGAAGAATTTCTGATTTAATTGTTGCCAAGAAGAAAAACCAATTTTGAAGATTTTATCTTATATTGCCTTTGGAGTCTGATAAGCGTCCTTGTTTGGAAGAATTAATTAGATGCAATCTTCTATCAATCAAGCCACATGGGAAAATTGAAAGATATGGAAAATATTTACCATGATATGCCCAGATTTTCTCCAATCAAGTTAGTCAAGGAAGGCAAGAAATATTCATGAATGAGGAGGGCCATTTATTCATAGACCTAGTTAGGGTTTTCCCATTCTCATCTATAAATATGTGTTATAACCATTGTAAAAAGGATCTCATAATTCTGTACTGCCATTAGTTTAATAAAATTTTCTTGTTCTACTTTTCTTTTAAAACAATTTGTGTATCTACGCGATTAGATTCGGTAGAACACATATTGTTATTGTCTTTGTTACTGCATACTAGTGTTGACTGTTTGATTAGTTTCAACAACAACTCTATTTTTAATTCTCTGTTATTGTTCCAGTTATTATTTACTTTTGTTGTTTTTGCTAGTACTTGTTATTTTCTTTCCTGTTGTTGAATTTGATATACGTCTGATTAGATTCAGATTTGTAGCAGTTTCAATAACATTATTTCAACAACATTGAAAACAACCTCCAAAGTTCGTCTAACACGCCCACGAAACATATAAATAATAAAATTTAACTTTCCTCCCTGTGTTCGACCTGTATGCTACACACCTGTATGCTTGCAGAATTTATTACAAATGTCGCGCTTTTCTAATTCATAGACTAGCGCCGATCAAAGTGCCTTGGGTGGCATGTGGGAATCAAGTAAGTGCCTTGGGTGGCAAGTGGAAATCTAGTGGGTGCCTTAAGTGGCAATTGAAATATGATTAAATGACAAGCTTAAGTAGTAGCTTGTGGGGGCCTTAAGTGGCAATTGAAATATGATTAAATGACAAGCTTAAGTAGTAGCTTGTGGGGGCCTTGAGTGGCCATTGAAATATGATTAGATGACTTAACCAAACCTTAACAGGTAAGCGGGCATGATTATAAAAAGGGGTTAAGTGGGATGCACTAGATAAAATGACAAGCTTAAGTAGTAGCTTGTGGGGGCCCATTTCAACCAGTAACCCATATGTATCTTATTGGGCTCGACCCATGTCGAGGACGGGACACGCGTACTGGGCTTGACTATAAGAGGCCAAAACGGGGTAGCGGTGGCAACGCGAGTCCAACGGGTTTCATATGCGTGTGTGGACCCGGGCTAGTAGGTAAGACGTTGTTGCATCGTGTAGGTATAAGCCGTGAACCATTGATTATCGGGTTGCCACTTTGGGGAGTGATACACCCCACTGTGGGGCCAGCACGGGTATCTACGTTAGGGAGCCGATCGCTTGGGGAGTAGTGGGTACACCTAGCGGAGATAGGGGCAGACGGCACCTATGTAGTCAGCTAGGGGTACAAGAAACTACTGGGTAAAATTACTAAGTACACTTAGTGGGATCAACCTTTAAGTAGGAATTATCCTTGGTGGGTAGAACTGGTGGGGTGCAGTGAAGGATTTACCCTTGGGTGGGTAGATCTGGGGTGGTGCAATATAGTAATTATCCTTGGGTGGATAGGCGCGTCTTTACGGTTATCTTAGTTCATCCTAAGTCTAGTTGGCTGCTTAGTGTAGCCATTTATCCCCAGTCGTTACCGTATATCAAGCTTATGTCTTACTCTGGTTACTTTAATGATTGGATTGTTAAGGTTATAGGACTCGCTCAGACTTATGTCTGACCCCGTTGTTTTTATCTTTTTTCCCCAACCCTCAGGTTATCAGAGTGGGCCTAGCACTAGTGGGCTTTGATCAGACTGCTTTATCTATCTTTTGGAGCTTGGATCGTGGATGTAAAGCTCAGTTTATCTTTTCTATTATGGCTACTAAGTTATGTAGTGGGATTATGTACTTTTGTTTTATCAGGATGGATATTATGTACTTGACTCTTATTTATGGTTTTGGTGTAACCAAACATGTTTTACTTTCCGCTGCAATGAAATGATGTTTTAAAATTCTCAAGTATTACTTATATCTGTCTTGTTGTAATTTTTCTGTTCTATATTCACTTAAAATACTCCACCGATGTTATGGCATTCCCTTAGTGAGTGACCGTAGCGGGTGTGGGGTGTTACATCGTTGTAAGTGCAGTTCGACGACGGTTATTGGAAATCGACTGTACGAGCCTTGATAAAATTATTAAAAATATCAATAATTTGTGTAAAATCATAATATATGAATTGGAAAGAACTGGGATGAAAAATTCCACATTGGTAAGGATAAAATATATTTTTATCGAAATGAACTAGTTTTGAACTAGAATTATAATCCAATATTTTTGAATAAATAAATTGGATTTGAAGTGGTTTAAAAAATAATCAGAATCTCCAATATTTGAATTGGAATGGATTTGAATTGAAATTATCTTTGGAATATTTCGATGTTAGATTTCGTGATTATACAAATATGGTTGTGGAAATTTGAAAGATATATTTATATCGTTATTTCCAAAACAATATTGGTTGGTTTCAGAATTTGATATAGAATATAAGCCGATATATTTTCTATTCAGAGCCTTGTATTTAAAATCAAATGGGATTTTGGGTTCGTCATGAATGGTGTCTTTAATAACACTATTCTTGAACCAAATTTAGAAAAGAATAAATATTTTAATTAAGATTTAGTGAAATTGTCCGGTTAATTAATATTTAATTGGAATTGAATTTAAATTGGTTTTTGGGGTTTATCGTAGGTGGTGTTTTGAATAACACCTGTTCTTTAACCCGATTAACAATGGAATGCGATTTTGGGTTTATCGTGAACCGTGTTTTAGATGACATTGGTCTTTAACCCAGCTAAAGACAGGATATTGATTTTGGAGAAGATTAAAACTAAGTGGAGTTTTAATGAATCTTTAATTAGATTGAAATGATCGAGAATGGAGTATCACCAGTTTTCCTCTAAAGCGATAGTTAAATCTTTAATTAGATTTGAATGTGAAATGGTAACTAATATTTACCGATAACACTGTGGTGTTAGATATGGAGTATTACCAGTTTTGCTCCACGGGATGAATAAGTTGGGATTGGGAAATAAAATAAATAATTACTTCTGTGTGGTTCACTAATCCCGACTAGTTTGGAAAACCATAATATGGTTTGAAAAGATAACCAAAGGTAGATTAAAGAACAAATTTAGAAAAAATTATCTTTGATAAAATTAATGGGAACCTTTCCCTAAGAATGTGATTTTTGAAATAAAAGAATATTCCGAATTGGAATGAGGCGTATGTTGTGTTTGTGTAGCACTTGTTTATTATATACGCGGGTTATTCCGAAAGGCCGGGTTTATACCCATTCTGAATAACCGATTCGATGATAAGTCGAAGATGAAGACGGTGGTTGAAGACCGGAGGTATTCTCATCGTTTGGGTGATTACTGATGATCTTGAATGGGCTGTACACCCAAAAGGAGGGAATTAGTTGGTGATCATCTAGACGTACATGGAGATCGATGAATATGCGAGGAATAAGATTCCTCTAGTTTCGTTCAGACCCAAAACGAACTTGTAAATGGACTATGTGTCTGACATTGGATTTTATTCTGTGTGATTGATTTTTATTAAATATATATCTGTTTGGCGGCGGAGAATTTATTCTCTTGCTTAACGCCCTTCTTTGAGACGTAGAGCTTAGAGGTTATATATTGATACATATCAATCGCATGACCTGTGTGGTTATTGGAATGTTAGACGCCTCGGATATAGGTCTAATAGGACCGGGAAACGTGTGTTCAGGAATTGCCAATCCTCAAAAGTAAGAGAGGACCGGCCCAACCGATTCCAAGGATCGCTGTGTGTAGTCCTGAGACATTTGCTAGAGTGTCTCGAACGGAGAGGAGCTTGCCCCTTTCCTCGACTTATGACGGAAATCAAATTTCCAATACGACCTTTGCGGTTTTAATTGTAGAACTAGTATGGCGACATGATATATGGTACCCATGCCGCCTATGATTGATACTTATGATTGAAATTGTTTTGACACTATACACTTATAGTAATATCAAAATAATCTGTTTTTAAACGTATCAAGCATTCTTTGGCTATTATAAACTCTATCCTCCGGCTTGCGTTGCATTGTGTGATGGGACCTGGGTCTTATAATAGCTTCATTTTCTTTATTTAGCATTGCGTTGTTGTTTTATGCATTGGTATTCTTGGGGGGAAACCCGTTACGTGTTATACGGCATGGTCCCTTGATTTACCTAACTTCAAAAATAAAGATTAATAACTGTTTTAGTTCTCACACCAGTCACATGACTGACCTGGAGTTTATTGTTTTAACCTAAACTCTGGGTGCCCTTATTTTCGACATGGGCAGCTAGTAGTTGGGTTTTGCAGATTTATATTCACAGGATCCTGGTTTACAGCTGAAACGATACTCGGAAAGCTCTGTATCCGTGTATTACTTTCAGTTGTGTTTTGTATTATTTTCCGCTGTTGTGTAAATAATTGTAATATCTGATATTTAGTAAATGTGTAATATTTATTCATACTCTGTATATTCTTGTATTCTAATGGAATTGTTGTAATAAACAATGAAATGTTCTTCTGTTTGTGTTCCGATGTGTATTGTTCTCAAAGCAATTCGTCCTTTCCTTACCAGGGAAGTTGGGGTCGCTACATTTGGTATCAGAGCTTTGGTTTATAGGGCTCAAGAACAAGACACATTAGAACCATACGAAAGAATTCGTCAGAGATTGGATTAGTAATATCCATTAAGAATAACTCGTTAGAGATGGGATCAGTAGTATCCTAGAACGAGTGTGAAGAGTATATTTTTAAAAATAAAAATTGAAAACAAGTTTTGTTTTGAAAATTTAAACCATTTTGTACATATTTGAATATTTTATTTGTATTGAATTTGGACAATCGAGTATATAAAGATTTTGCTTATACGCGTCATGAACGTATATTCGAAGTTTTAGTATACTAGATAGATATAGAATCACACTCTAGTCGCCCGGGGATAATTCTGATGATGATTGCAACATCATCAGTATTTGTGTTCGAGTTTCGAAAGGGGGATTTCTATATATTTCCACAGAATGGTGTGAGAACCAAAACTAGATAGGTTTATTGTTGTGATTTGGCATCAAAAATATGATTTTCTGTATATGTATCAAAATTATGAATTTGAAAAGATAACCCACTAATTGATTGATGGTTGTGTTGTTTGATTATTGGTTTCATTTATTGAAATTTTGAACCATTTAGCCTAATGGAACCGAATATTGAATTGTATTGAAAAAAGATTACAATTGCATGCATATACATGTATATCTATTGAACAGGTCATAGCAAGGAGGCTAGAGAAGAGGAATAAAATTGTTTGCCCGACAAATAGGTACATGTTTATTGTATTTCTTGGGAATTTGATGATTTTATGAGCCGATTGGCCTTTTTCTTTTTCTTTTGGATTGGTGAGGGCCACGGGAGGCTATTTGAAATATCCCGAAGCTCCCGGTGCAGGGGAGGTTATGGCGAATTTTTTCGAAAATTTAGGGTGTTAGCCAAATTTTTGAAAAAATTGAAAAGTTCTTAGAAACTGAAAAGTTAAAGAACTTAAGCCGTAAAGAAAATAATGGAAGTTGAGTTGATTAGTTAAACAACTTTCAACTTCGTTTCCCTTTCGAGGACGAAAAGTTTTAAGTCGGGGAGATTGTAATAACCCAGAAATTCTGAGCTAATTTAAAATTTTTATTTTGGCAATTTTAATGAATTTTGAATATTTAAAATGAATTATTTTAAATAATAACGATGAGAAATTTATTTTGAATGGAATTAGAACGTATATATTTATCTGAATCGTCGTTAGAATATAAATATTTTATTTTTAATTATAAAAGGAATTGAAAATGGCGCGGTAGTTCGAAAATTCGATTTCAAAGATTAATTGAATGTACAGGATTCAAAATAAACCGGATTTTGGCGAAACCAAAAATATTGGAATCTAATTGAGAATATCTTTCGAACAAATCCAAAAAACAGAAATTTCATTGCAGGAATCAAAAGTTACGTCCAGTTGAAAATTCAGAATAGTCGTTATGGAATTTTCGGCCCTTAAAAATGGAAATTTTGCAAACGACCTCTGTTTTCGACGAAACCACTTTTGTTGGGTTCAGGATGTCGAATTATTGCTAGGTTCCAAAATTCATAATTTTCTGAATCAATATGTAAGTGTGGCGAAGTTAAACGCGTTTTAACAGTTTTAATCAATTTCGATCGACCAGAAAATGGCCATTTTTCAAACGATCTCATAATTTGACGAAATTAGTTTTGTTAGGATCGTATCGTCAATACGAAGCTAGAAATAATTTTTTGAGTATTTTTAGAGACTGTATGTGGCCCTGATAAATTAAAACATGAGTTTCAATTGAATATACATAGATTTATATTTTAATTTCAACGGAAACTGATCGAAATGATAGAATTGGCTTATCTGACATATCCCATTGTGTTCGGAATGGGGATATTACGCTAGGGACGACAGTCGGTGGGTGTTATTTGGGGTTCAAATAAAAAGGTTACTTTTTATGGAAAATTTATATAATTAAATATAAATATATATATATATATATAATTAAACTTCCTTTCTTTCACCCCCCCCCCCCTCTTCATTTCAGTCAACGATCGATTTTAATTTAAAAGAAAAAACAAACAAACAAAACCATCGCGCCCTAAACCCCAACCCCGTCGCCACCTCGACAGCCTCTCCCCCTCACCTCGACAGCCCCTCCTCTCTCCCCCTTCCTATTTCTAACCCTAGCCGGAAAACCGCTTGGACCCGCCGCATCAGCCACCCTCCGACCAACAGCGAACTCCCTGTGGCCTTCCGACCCCTCCGCGCCACCTCTAACCGCTACCACCCCATAAATCCACGCGCCTGGACCCCCCTCCTCCGGGAAAACCAAAAAACAGTAAGTTCTTTCTATTTTCTGTTTTAAATAACATTGTGTGTGTTATTTTTATTCTAATTCAGCTTTAGTTATGTAAAATAAAACAATAAAAATTATGATTTTTAATGTATGGAAAATATATGATTTTTAGTTGTGAAAATATACGATTTTTAGTTTTACAAAAATCAGTTTTATATACATGAAGAAAATAAAAAGACTAGATTTTTTAGAAATAAAAGGATTATATTTTAAAAATATAAGGGCGTGATTTTTAATGATTATAAAAATATGATTTTTATATAGCAGAGATTATAAAAATATGATTTTTAATGATTATAAAAATATGATTTTTATAAGATAGAGAATATAAAAATACGAATTTTATATATGTTGTAGCGAAATAAAAATTCAATTTTTATATGAGTAGCGGATTGAAAACAGAATTTTTATATACATAGCAACAATATAAAGATGCGATTTTTATATATATAGTGGATACGGACGACAAAAGTGATAAAGGGCGACCACGACGAAGATTTCCTACATATGAAGAGTTGCTGCGTTTGGTTTAGCTTTTTAGTGAGAACTTCTCACTTTAAATCTTGATTTCTAGTTAAAAATATATACTAGGATGTAGACGGTACTTAGCAGCACCCAACACCCGTCGTCCACAGACCATGGACGACTTGTTTTATTTTGTTGTGTGGTGAAAATTGATTGTGATGTGTTGAATAAAATAAATATTCATGTGTTGAAATAAATTATTTATCGTTAAAAATATAAATTTAACGTGAATGTGAATAAATAAATATTCATTTACAAATCGAACGATATGTTTATGTACACCCATGAAGGATATTGATTGGAATGATAAATTTTACACATCGCCCAACTGCACAAATAAAAATCTGCGTTTGTTGACTGAAACCCCACACGGGTGTTGGGATGATATTTGGCGTACACTAATCCCTATTATTTAGTTGTATGTCGATCGATAGGTTGACAGACAGTTGTGTAGTGCACTTTGGATGATGGTTGATTATTTCTCATTGTTATTATATACATGTGTTGTATGGAATCCATATAATTAACATTATATGATAATTGATTGAGCCTCATTCCAATTTGGAAAATAAAGAATATTATAAAATAAAGATTAATGTGTTGAATAGAATGAATAGTCATGTGTTGACGATACTCATGTGTTGAGAATATTCATATGTTGAAACTTATCATGTGTTGAACGAAATATTTTAACATTAAAATTCACATTTTTTTTATCATATATAAAATTAGAAACTAGCTGGAAACTAGTTAAGATGAGTGTTTTCCTGGGTATTGATCTGATGTAAGTTTCGGCCTTCAGGGTTAATACTTAGGGAATCGTTTTCTTACTAATTTACGGTTGAAGTCTGATTAAGAATTAAACGATAGAAATCATAATTTTATAAAATATATTAAATAACAAAATTAGTCATGTGTTGACGATACTCACGTGTTGAGAATATTCATGTGTTGAAACTATTCATGTGTTGAATTGTAGCGACCCAAACTTCCCCGGTAAGGAAAGCCCAGATGGCGTTGAGAACAAGACAAAATAGAACGTTGACGGAAGAACATTTCATTGTTAATTACAACAATTCCATCAGAATACAAGAATATACAGAGTATGAATAAATATTACCCAATCGATATACATCAGAGATTACAATAAATTACAAAGTAGCGGAAAATAATACAAAACACAACTGAAGGTGATACATGGATACAGAGCTTTCCGGATATCATTCCAGCTGTAAACTAGGTTCCTGTGAATATAAATATGCAAAACCAAAACTAATAGCTGCCCGTGTAGAAAATAGGGGCACCCAGAGTTTAGGTTAAAACAATAAACTCCAGGTCAGTCATGTAAGTAGTGTGAGAACTAAAACAGTTATTTAAAACTTCACGTTAAAAGAAAGTAATTCAAGGGACCACGCCGTATAACACTGAACGGGTTTCCTCCCAAGAATACCAGTGCATAGAATAAAACAACGTAATGCTTTTTGGAAAAATGAAGCTATTATAAGACCCAGGTCCCATCACACAATGCAACGTAAGCCGGAGGATAGGGTTTTCCCTTATAATAGCCAAATAATGCTTGATACGTTTAAAAACAAATCATTTGATACTATTATAACTGTATAGTGTCAAAACAATTTCAATCATAAATATCAATCATAGACGGCATGGGTACCATATATCATGTCGCCATACTAGTTCTACAATTAAAACCGCAATATCACGTATTGGAAATTGGATTTCCGTCATGAGTCGAGGCAAGGGGCAAGCTCCTCTCCAATTCGAGACCTCTAGCAAATGTCTCAGGACCCCACTATGATCCTTTGGAACCTCCAAGGCCGATCCTCTCTTACTTTTGAGGATTAGTTATTCCTGAACACACGTTTCCCAGTCCTATAGGACCTATATTTGCATTCCAACAACCACACAGGTGAAAAGTAGATATAAATGTCAGCCAGTTTAAGCACTGACACCACCACTAGCTAGAAAGAAACGTCGTGCACTCCTTGGGTCCTTATCCCGTTTTTGACTCATACCGAGGTGTGAGGCTCGCGAATTAATGCCATACACAAAGCTACGCCACACAGGCTGTGCTTTGATCATCAACCACAAGACTTTGCTTTTCAATAGAAGCCTTGATCTTCTGCCACTTAGGCGTGCCATACAGGCAATTCACGCCATCCGACTGATGTCCATCGATATACAACCTCTGAGCTCGTACGTCTCAGAGAAGGGCGTTAAGCAAAAGAATAAATTCTCCGCCGCCTAACAGATGTATATTTAATAGAGATCAATCAACACAGAATAAAATCCAATGTCAAACACACAGTCCATTTACAAGTTCGTTCTGGGTCTGAACGAAACCGGAGGCACTTTCCTCGCATATCCATCGATCTCCAAGTACGTCTGGACGACGACCAACTGATCCCCTGGAGCAAAACTGGTAATACTCCATATCTAACACCACGGTGTTATCGGTAAAATTAATTACCATTTCACGTTCAAATCTAATTAAAGATTTAACTATCGCTTTGGAGCAAAACTGGTGATACTCCATCCTCGATCACTTTTCAGATTTGATAATTTAAATTATCAATTCACATTTCAATTTAATTAAAGATTCATTAAAACTCCATTTAGTTTTGATCTTCCCACAAATCAATATTCTGTCTTTAACTGAGTTAAAGAACCATTGTCATCTAAAACACGATTCACGACAAACCCAAATCACATTTGATATTAAATACAAGGCTCTGAATAGAAAGTATACCGGCTTATATTCAATATCAAATTCTAAAACCAACAAATATCGTGTTGGAAATAACGATATAAATATATCTTTCAAATTCCCATAATAATATCTGTATAATCACGGAATCCAACATCGAAATATTCCAAAGACAATTTCGATTCAAATCCACTTCCACTTTATATATATTGGAAATTCTGGTTATTTTCAAAACCAATTCAAATTCAATTTATTTATTTCAAAAATAAATTGATTTTAATTCTAGTTCAAAGCTAGTTCATCTCGATAAAAATCTATTTTTATCTTTTAAAATGTGGAATTTTTCACCCCAGTTCTTTCCAATTCATATACTATGATTTTACACAAATTATTAATATTTTTAACAATTTTATCAAGGCCCGTACAGTCGATTTCCAACAACGGCCATCGAACTGCACTTACAGCGACCTTTTCCAAATTTGATTTGGACATAATTCCAAATCCAACCGTTAGATTTCCAATTTCTAATATTGATTGGAAAGCTCTTTTCGATACGAACCCAATGGTTCCGGTTTTAGGAGAATCCGACGGTCGGATCTCCCGTAATGTCAATTCGAAGTCAATGGTCGAAATTCACGAACTACCGCGGCGCGGCGCGTTCTATTCAGGCCATTATATATGTAATATATATATATTATATTTCGTCGATTTCCTTTTAAAACGTATTTTATAAATCGTTTTAAATTCGTTTTCAAAACCATTTCAACTCTATGTTCAACTTCAAATCAAAATTGAATATTTCATATGAATACTATATAAATGATAATGTTTTCAAAACGTTATATTTTGAAATCACTTCTTTTTCTATATTCATTATAAAAACGAATATAATTGATATAAATATCGTTCACGTCAAAATAGCGCAACTCTAATCAACACGGCTTTATATATTTCAATAAATTCGTTACTCTATTCAACAAATGAATATTTATTCTATTCAACACATGAATATATATTTCTTTCAACACCTGACTAATCTCAACACATGAGTACTGTCAACACACGAAAATTTTTGTTATGCAATATATTTTATAAAATTAAGGTATCTATCGTTTGATTTTTAATCAGACTCCACCGTGAAGTAGTTTCTAATTTTAAATATGATAAAGATGTAAATTTTATTATTAAAATATTTTACTCAACACATGAATAGTTTCAACACATGAATATTCTCAACACATGAGCATCGTCAACACATGACTATTTTTATATTCTAATATTCTTTATTTTCTCAATTGGAATGAGGCCCAATCAATTACCATATAATGTTAATTATATGGATTCCACACAACACATGTATATGATAGCAACGATAAATAATCAACCATCATCCAAAGTGCACCACTCTGTATAAGCATCAAATATAGATATCTAACGCTTATAACAGCCTGTCAATCAATCGATCGACATACAACTAATTATTGGAATAGTGTATGCCGTATTTTATCCCAATACCCGTGTGGGGTTTCAAATCAACAAACACAGATTTTTATTTGTGCAGTTGGGCGATGTGTAAAATTTATCGACCCAATCAATATCAGCCATATCAATGTATATAAACAAATCGGCCGATTTGTTTATAAATATTTATTTATTCACATTCACGTTAAAAATTATATTTTTAACGATAATTAATTTATTTCAACACATGAATATTTATTTTTCCATCATTCCACAACACAATCAATTTTCACAACACATCAATCAAACAAACAAGCCGTCCATGGTCTGTGGATGACGGGTGTCGGGTGCTACTAAACACCGTCTGCATCCTATTACATATTTTAACTAGAAAATAAAATTTAAAGTGAGAAGTTCTCACCAAAGCTAAACCAAATACCACGACTCTTCGTATGTAGGAATTCTTCATCGTTCTTCCAACGCAGTCTGTTTCACGAAGTATATGTTAAAAATTACATTTTTAACAACGCTACTTCCATTAAAAAAACATATTTTTACCGCTACTTCATATATATAAAAATTACATTTTTATATTTGTTACTTCATATAAAAATTCCTTCTTTACTTCATATAAAAATTCGATCTTGCTACATTAAAAATCATATTTTTAACTAAACAAAGACCATATTTTTTCTAACAAAGACGATATTTTTACTTTACAACACATGTAAAAATTATATTTTTATACCTCTACACATATAAAATTTATATTTTTAACTTCTTGCTCACGCTTATATAAAAAATTCACCCTTTCAAACATAAAGTTTTCGCCTTTCTAAATCTAAAGTTCTCGCCTTTTTAACTTTAAAAATCTTGTCTTTTCTGCTATAAAGATCATACCTTTAGCAAGCTAAAAATCAAACCTTTTCTATAGAAAAAATCTTAGCTTTTTCTAAGATAAAATCAGATTTTTATAAAATAAAATAAAAACAAAACAATACAAGAAAACTTACTTTGTAAAAATCGGATTTTGATGCCCGGGGAGGTCCAAGAGAGGTCACGAACCTCCGTGGCGCAGGGATCGAGGCTGCAGCGCCTTGTGGTGGCCATCGCAGCGGGATTTGGGGCAGTTCGGGGCTATTTTGGGGTGGTGCGGGTTTGTATAGAGGAGTAGGAGCAAGGGGAGGAGGCGCAGGGGGTACGGAGGTCAGCAAGGGGTCAGAGCAGCACTAGGGGTGGTGGAAAAGGCCGCGGTGGCGACTGGATAAGGGGATGCGCGGGTTTCTTAGCAGACGAGGAGGGAAATAGGAAGAGGAGGAGAAGAGATGGGGGGCGGTTGACGGTGGCGGCGAGCCACCTGAGGGGGGGCGCGATGGAAGCGGCGGCGGCAACGGATCCCCCCGTCATTCTCCATTTTTTTTAACTTCTTCCGGTTTGAATGGTCAACGAGGAGGAGGGTGAAAGATAAAGGGGGGCCAATATATTTTATTTATTTAATTATTTAATTTCAAAAAGGTACTTTTTATTTCGACCTCGAAGCGAGACCAACCGCCTATCGTCTATAGCTAATTACCCTCATTCTGAACACAATGGGATATGTATCGTAAGCTGATTCGATCGTTTCGATCAGTTTTCGTCAAAATCAAAATATAATCCTATATATTGAATTTGAACGGGCATTTCAATTTACTGGGGTCACATACTAACTCAAAAAATTCCAGAAAGATATTTTCTAGCTTCGTATTGACGATACGGTCCTAACAAAACTAGTTTCGTCAAATCCGAGACCGTTTGAAAAATTGTCATTTTCCAGTCGATTAAAATCAACTGAAACTGGTCAAACGCGTTTTCCTTTGCCACGCCCACATATTGATTTGAAAAATTACGAAATTTGAAACCTAGCAATAACTTGACATCACGGACCCAACAAAACTGGTTTCATTGAAATCCGAGGTCGTTTGCAAAATAGCTATTTTCAAGGGCCGAAATTCCATAGCGACTATTCTGAATTTTCAACTGGACATAACTTTTTATTCCCGCTATGAAATTTCAATTTTTCGGATTTGTTGGAAAGATATTCCCAATAAGATTCAAATATTTTTGGTTTCACTAAAATCCGGTTTACTTTGCACCCGGTACATTCATTTGAACTTTGAAATCGAATTAACGAACTACCACGCCATTTTCTATTCCTTTTATATTTATAAATAAATATTTATATTCTAACGACGACGTATATAAATATATACGTTTTAATTCTATACAAAATAAATTTCTCGTCGTTTTTATTTAGAATAATTCATTTTAAATAATCAAAATTCGCAAAAATTGCCAAAATGAAAATTTTCAATTGGCTCGCATTTCCCGGGTTGTTACAATCCCCCCAGTTAAAACTTTTCGTCCTCGAAAAGGAACGAAGTCGAAAGTTGTTTAACTAATCAACTAAAATTCCTATATTTTCATAAGCCCTTTAACTTTTCAGTTTCTAAGAACTTTTCAAATTTTTCAAAAATTTGGCTAACACCCAAAATTTCTGAAAAATTTTGCCATAACCTCCCCTGCTCCGGGGACTTCGGGATATTTCATATAGCCTCCCGTGGCCTTCTTCAATCAAAAAGAAAAGGAAAAACCCAAGCGGCTAGTCAATCGGCTCATAAAATCATCATCACCCAAACAAAACAGTAAATTATGGTAAACAAGTACCTATTTGTCGGGCAAACAATTTTATTTCTCTGCTCTAGCCTCCTTGCTATGACTTGTTCACACACATATATATACATGCATGCAATTTCAAATAATTTTTGATACAATTCAACATTTGATACAATTAGGCATAATGGTTCAAAATTATCAAACAAATAAACAAACACCACAAACATCAATCAATTAGTGAATTAACATTTCAAATTAATAATTTTGATACATATACAGAAAATCATGTTTTGATGCCAAATCACAACAATAAATCTATCTAATTTTGGTTCTCACACCAGTCTAATGGAAATATATAGAAATCACACCTTCGTCACTCGAATATAAATACTGGTGATGGTATACTCATCATCAGGGCCATGTCCGGGCGACTAGAGTGCGGTTTTATATCTATCCAGTATATTAAAACTTCGAATATACGTTCATGACGCGTATATGCAAACTCTTTATATATTGGATTGTCCAAATTCAATACAAATAAAATATTCAAATACGTATATTTGATTTAAATTTTCAAAACAATATTGTTTTATTCAAAAACATACTCTTCACGCTCATTCTAGGATACTACTGATCCCATCTCTAACGAGTAATTCTTATCGGATATTACTAATCCAATATCTGATGAATTCTTTCGTTCGGTTCTAATGTGTCTTGTTCTCGAGCTCTGTAAACCAGAGCTCTGATACCACTCTGTAGCGACCCGAACTTCCCCGGTAAGGAAAGCTCGGATGGCGTTGAGAACACGACAAAATAGAACGCAGACGAAAGAACATTTCATTGTTAATTACAACAATTCCATCAGAATACAAGAATATACAAAGTATGAATAAATATTACCCAATCGATATACATCAGAGATTACAATAAATTACAAAGCAGCGGAAAATAATACAAAACACAACTGAAGGTGATACACGGATACAGAGCTTTTCGGATATCATTCCAGTTGTAAACCAGGTTCCTGTGAATATAAATCTGCAAAACCAAAACTACTAGCTGCCCGTGTAGAAAATAGGGCCACCCAGAGTTTAGGTTAAAACAATAAACTCCAGGTCAGTCATGTGACTGGTGTGAGAACTAAAACAGTTATTTAAAACTTCACTTTAAAAGAAAGTAATTCAAGGGACCACACCGTATAACACGGAACGGGTTTCCTCCCAAGAATACCAGTGCATAGAATAAAACAACGCAATGCTTTTTGGAAAAATGAAGCTATTATAAAACCCAGGTCCCATCACACAATGCAACGCAAGCCGGAGGATAGGGTTTTCCCTTATAATAGCCAAATAATGCTTGATACGTTTAAAAACAAATCATTTGATACTATTATAAGTGTATAGTGTCAAAACACATAAATATCAATCATAGACGGCATGGGTACCATATATCATGTCGCCATACTAGTTCTATAATTAAAACCTCAATATCACGTATTGGAAATTGGATTTCCGTCATGAGTCGAGGCAAGGGGCAAGTTCCTCTCCGATTCGAGACACCCTAGCAAATGTCTCAGGACCCCACTATGATCCTTTGGAACCTCCAAGGCCGGTCCTCTCTTACTTTTGAGGATTAGTTATTCCTGAACACATGTTTCCCGGTCCTATAGGACCTATATCCGAGGCGCCTAGCATTCCAACAACCACACAGGTGAAAAGTAGATATAAATGTCAGTCAGTTTAAGCACTGACACCACCACTAGCTAGAAAGAAACGTCGTGCACTCCTTGGGTCCTTATCCCGTTTTTGACTCATGCCGAGGTGTGAGGCTCGCAAATTAACGCCATACACAAAGTTGCGCCAAACAGGCCGTGCTTTGATCATCAACCACAAGACTTTGCTTTTCAACAGAAGCCTTGATCATCTGCCACTTAGGCGTGCCACACAGGTAATTCACGCCATGCGACTGATGTCCATCGATATACAACCTCTGAGCTCGTACGTCTCAGAGAAGGACGTTAAGCAAGAGAATAAATTCTCCGCCGCCTAACAGATGTATATTTAATAGAGATCAATCAACACAGAATAAAATCCAATGTCAAACACACAGTCCATTTACAAGTTCGTTCTGGGTCTGAACGAAACCGGAGGCACTTTCCTCGCATATCCATCGATCTCCAAGTACGTCTGGACGACCACCAACTGATTCCCTCATCTTGGGTGTACAGCCCAATCAAGATCATCAGTAATCACCCAAACGACATGAAGACTTCCGGTCTTCAACCATCGCCTTCATCTTCGACTTATCGTCGGATCGGTTATTCAGAATGAGTATAGACTCGGCCTTTCCGAATAACCCACGTATATAATAAACACGTGTTACACAAACACAACATACGCCTCATTCCAATTCAAAATATTCTTTTATTCAAAATTTTCACATCATTAGGGAATAGATTCCCATTAATTTTATCAAAGATAAATTTTTCTAAATTTATTCATTAATCTTCCTTTGGACACCATTTCAAACCATATTATGGTTTTCCAAACTAGTCGGGATTAGCGAACCACACCGAAGTAATTATTTGTTTTATTTCCCAATCCCAACCTATTTATCCCCTGGAGCAAAACTGGTAATACTCCATATCTAACACCACGGTGTTATCGGTAAAATTAATTACCATTTTACGTTCAAATCTAATTAAAGATTTAACTATCGCTTTGGAGCAAAACTGGTGATACTCCATCCTCGATCACTTTTCAGATTTGATAATTTAAATTATCAATTCACATTTCAATTTAATTAAAGATTCATTAAAACTCCATTTAGTTTTAATCTTCCCACAAATCAATATTCTGTCTTTAACTGAGTTGAAGAACCATTGTCATCTAAAACACGATTCACGACAAACCCAAATCACATTTGAAATTAAATACAAGGCTCTGAATAGAAAATATACCGGCTTATATTCAATATCAAATTCTGAAACCAACAAATATCGTGTTGGAAATAACGATATAAATATATCTTTCAAATTCCCATAACAATATCTATATAATCACGGAATCCAACATCGAAATATTCCAAAGACAATTTAGATTCAAATCCACTTCCACTTTATATATATTGGAAATTCTGGTTATTTTCAAAACCATTTCAAATTCAATTTTTTATTTCAAAAATAAATTGATTTTAATTCTAGTTCAAAGCTAGTTCATCTCGATAAAAATCTATTTTTATCTTTTCAAATGTGAAATTTTTCACCCCAGTTCTTTCCAATTCATATACTATGATTTTACACAAATTAATAATATTTTTAATAATTTTATCAAGGCCCGTACAGTCGATTTCCATCAATGGCCATCGAACAGCACTTACAGCGACCTTTTCCAAATTTGATTTGGACATAATTCCAAATCCAACCGTTAGATTTCAAATTTCTAATAGTCATTGGAAAGTTCTTTTCGATACGAACCTAACGGTTCCGGTTTTAGGAGAATCCGACGGTCGGATCTCCCGTAATGTCAATTCGAAGTCAATGGTCGAAATTCATGAACTGCCGCGGCGCGGCGCCTTCTATTCAGGCCATTATATAATATATATATATATATATATATATATATATATATATATATATTATATTTCGTCGATTTCCTTTTAAAACGTATTTTATAAATCGTTTTAAATTCGTTTTCAAAACCATTTCAACTCTATGTTCAACTTCAAATCAAAATTGAATATTTCATATGAATACTATATAAATGATAATGTTTTCAAAACGTTATATTTTGAAATCACTTCTTTTTCTATATTCATTATAAAAACGAATATAATTGATATAAATATCGTTCACGTCAAAATAGCGCAACTCTAATCAACACGGCTTTATATATTTCAATAAATTCGTTGCTCTATTCAACAAATGAATATTTATTCTATTCAACACATGAATATATATTTCTTTCAAAACCTGACTAATCTCAACACATGAGTACTGTCAACACACGACTATTTTTGTTATGCAATATATTGTATAAAATTATGGTATCTATCGTTTGATTTTTAATCAGACTCCACCGTGAAGTAGTTTCTAATTTTAAATATGATAAAGATGTAAATTTTATTATTAAAATATTTTACTCAACACATGAATAGTTTCAACACATGAATATTCTCAACACATGAGCATCGTCAACATATGACTATTTTTATATTCTAATATTCTTTATTTTCCCAATTGGAATGAGGCCAATCAATTACCATATAATGTTAATTATATGGATTCCACACAACACATGTATATAATAGCAACGATAAATAATTAACCTTCATCCAAAGTGCACCACTCTGTATAAGCATCAAATATAGATATCTAACGCTTATAACAGCCTGTCAATCATACAACTAATTATTGGGATTAGTGTATGCCGTATTTTATCTCAATACCCGTGTGGGGTTTCAAATCAACAAACACAGATTTTTATTTGTGCAGTTGGGCGACGTGTAAAATTTATCGATGCAATCAATATTAGTCAAATCAGTGTAAAAACAAATCGGCCGATTTGTTTATAAATATTTATTTATTCACATTCACGTTAAAAATTATATTTTTAACGATAATTTATTTATTTCAACACATGAATATTTATTTTTCCATCATTCCACAACACAATCAATTTTCACACACATTACTCAAACAAACAAGTCGTCCATGGTCTGTGGACGACGGGTGTCGGGTGCTACTAAACACCGTCTGCATCCTAGTACATATTTTAAGTAGAAAAGAAAATTTAAAGTGAGAAGTTCTCACCAAAGCTAAACCAAATGCCACGACTCTTCATATGTAGGAAATCTTCATCGTTCTTCCAACGCAGTCTGTTTCACGAAGTATATGTTAAAAATTACATTTTTAACAACGCTACTTCCATTAAAAAAAAAATTCCGCTACTTCATATATATAAAAATTACATTTTTATATTCGTTACTTCATATAAAAATTCCTTCTTTACTTCATATAAAAATTCGATCTTGCTACATTAAAAATCATATTTTTAACTAAACAAAGACCATATTTTTTCTAACAAAGACGATATTTTTACTTTACAACACATGTAAAAATTATATTTTTTTACCTCTACACATATAAAAATTATATTTTTAACTTCTTGCTCATGCTTATATAAAAATTTCACCCTTTCAAACATAAAGTTTTCACCTTTCTAAATCTAAAGTTCTCGCCTTTTTAACTTTAAAAATCTCGTCTTTTCTACTATAAAGATCATACCTTTAGCTAGTTAAAAATCAAACTTTTTCTATAGAAAAAATCTTAGCTTTTTCTAAGATAAAATCAGATTTTTATAAAATAAAATAAAATCAAAACAATATAATAAAATTTACTTTGTAAAAATCGGATTTTGATGCCCGGGGAGGTCCAAGAGAGGTCACCAACCTCCATGGCGCAGGGATCGAGGCTGCAGCGCCTTGTGGTGGCCATCGCAGCGGGATTTGGGGCGGTTCGGGGCTATTTTGGGGTGTTGCAGGTTTGTACAGAGGAGGAGAAGCAAGGGGAGGAGGCGCAGGGGGTAGGGAGGTCGGCAGGCGGTCACAGCGGCACTGGGGGTGGTGGCAGAGGCCGCGGTGGCGACTGGATTGGGGGAGAAGAGAGGGGAGGGGCGGTTGACGGTGGCGGCGAGCCACCTGAGGGGGGCGATGGAAGCGGCGGGGGCGACGGATCCCCCCGTCGTTATCTATTTTTTTTTTCTTTCAGTTTGAATGGTCAACGAGGAGGAGGGAGAAAGATAAAAGGGGGCCAATATATTTTATTCAATTAATTATTTAATTTCAAAAAGGTACTTTTTATTTCGACCTCGAAAGGAGACCCACCGCCTATCGTCTATAGCTAATTACCCTCATTCCGAACACAATGGGATATGTATCGTAAGCTGATTCGATCGTTTCGCTCAGTTTTCGTCAAAATCAAAATATAATTCTATATATTGAATTTGAATGCGCATTTCAATTTACTGGGGTCACATACTAACTCGAAAAATTCCAGAAAGATATTTTCTAGCTTCGTATTGACGATACGGTCCTAACAAAACTAGTTTCGTCAAATTCCGAGACCGTTTGAAAAATGGCCATTTTCCAGTCGATTAAAATCATCTGAAACTGGTCAAATGCATTTTCCTTTGCCACGCTCACATATTGATTCGAAAAATTACGAAATTTGAAACCTAGCAATAACTTAACATCACGGACCCAACAAAAGTGGTTTCGTCAAAATCCGAGGTCGTTTGCAAAATGGCTATTTTCAAGGGCCGAAATTCCATAGCGACAATTCTGAATTTTCAACTGGACATAACTTTTGATTCCCGCTATGAAATTTCAATTTTTTGGATTTTTTGGAAAGATATTCCGAATAAGATTCAAATATTTTTGGTTTCACTAAAATACGGTTTACTTTGCGCCCGGTACATTCATTTGAACTTTGAAATCGAATTATCGAACTACCGCGTCATTTTCTATTCCTTTTATATTTATAAATAAATATTTATATTCTAGCGACGACGTATATAAATAAATTCCTTTTAATTCTATAAAAAATAAATTTCTAGTCGTTTTTATTTAAAATAATTCATTTTAAATAATCAAAATTCGCAAAAATTGCCAAAATGAAAATTTTAATTTGGTTCACATTTCCCGGTTTGTTACATGAATAAAGTATTTATACAATAAAATTCACATTTTTATTGTAAGTAAGAATGAATAAATATTCATGTGTTGAATAAAATATATATTCATGTGTTGAAGAAAATATTCATTTGTTGAATAGAATAACGAAGTTATTGAAATATATAAAGCCATGTCGATTAGATGTGCGCCATTTTGACGCGAACGATATTTATACCGATTATATTCGTTTTTATAATGAATATAGAAAAAGAAGTGATTTCAAAATCTAATACTTTGAAAATATTATCATTTATATGTTAATGATATGGAATATTCAATTTTGGTTTGAAATTGAATATGAAGTTGAAATTGTTTTGAAAACGAATTTAAAACTATTTATAAAATACGTTTTGAATTGAAATCGACGAAATATATATAATATATATATTATATATATTAATGGCCTGAATAGAATGCGCCGCGCCGCGGTAGTTCGCGAATTTCGACCATTGACTTCGAATTGATGTTGCGGGAGATCTGACCCTCGGATTCTCCTAAAACCGGAACCGTTCGGTTTGTATGGAAAAGAGCTTTCCAATGAATATTAGAAATTTGAAATCTAACGGTTGGATTTGGAATTATGTCCAAATAAAATTTTGAAAAGGTCGTTGTAAGTGCATTTCGAGGACCGTTATTGGAAATCGACTGTACGAGCCTTGATAAAATTATTAAAAATATCAATAATTTGTGTAAAATCATAATATATGAATTGGAAAGAACTGGGATGAAAAATTCCACATTTGTAAGGATAAAAATAAATTTTTCTCGAAATGAACTAGTTTTGAACTAGAATTATAATCCAATATTTTTGAATAAATAAATTGGATTTGAAGTGGTTTTAAAAATAATTAGAATTTCTAATATACGAATTGGAATGGATTTGAATCGAAATTATCTTTGGAATATTTCGATGTTAGATTACGTGATTATACAGATATAGTTGTGGAAATTTGAAAGATATATTTATATCGTTATTTCCAATACGATATTGGTTGCTTTCAGAATTTGGTATAGAATATAAGCTGATATATTTTCTATTCACAGCCTTGTATTTAATATCAAATGGGAATTTGGGTTCGTCGTGAATGGTGTCTTAAATAACACTGTTCTTGAAACAAATTTAGAAAAGAATAAATCTTTTAATTAAGATTTAGTGAAATTGTCCAGTTAATTAGTATTTAATTGGAATTGAATTTAAATTGGTTTTTGGGGTTTATCGTGAGCGGTGTTTTGAATAACACCTGTTCTTTAACCCGATTAACAATGGAATGTGATTATGGGTTTATCGTGAACCGTGTTTTATATGACATTGGTTCTTTAACCCATTTAAAGACAGGATATTGATTTTTGAGAAGATTAAAACTAAGTGGAGTTTTAATGAATCTTTAATTAGATTGAAATGATCAAGAATGGAGTATCACCAGTTTTGCTCCAAAGTGATAGTTAAATATTTAATTAGATTTGAACGTGAAATGGTAACTAATATTTACCAATAATACCGTGGTGTTAGATATGGAGTATTACCAATTTTGCTCCATGGGATGAATAAGTTGGGATTGGGAAATAAAATAAATAATTACTTCGGTGTGGTTCGCTAATCCCGACTAGTTTGGAAAACCATAATATGGTTTGAAAAGATATCCAAAGGAAGATTAAAGAACAAATGTAGAAGAATTTATCTTTGATAAAATTAATGGGAACCTTTCCCTAAGAATGTGATTTTTGAAATAAAAGAATATTCTGAATTGGAATAAGGCGTATGTTGTGTTTGTGTAGCACTTGTTTATTATATACGCAGGTTATTCAGAAAGGCCGGGTTTATACCCATTCTGAATAACCGATTCGAAGATAAGTCGAAGATGAAGACGGTGGTTGAAGACCGGAGGTCTTCACATCGTTTGGGTGATTACTGATGATCTTGATTGGGCTGTACACCCAAAAGGAGGGAATCAGTTGGTGATCGTCTAGACGTACATGGAGATCGATGGATATGCGAGGAATAAGGTTCCTCCGGTTTCGTTCGGACCCAAAACGAACTTGTAAATGGACTGTGTGTCTGACATTGGATTTTATTCTGTGTGATTGATTTCTATTAAATATATATCTGTTTGGCGACGGAGAATTTATTCTCTTGCTTAACGCCCTTCTCTGAGACGTACGAGCTTAGAGGTTATATATCGATAGATATCAATCGCATGGCATGAATTGCCTGTGTGGCATGCCTAAGTGGAAAATGATCAAGGCTTCTGTTGAGAAGAAAAGTCTTGTGGTTGATGGTCAAAGCACGGCCTGTATGGCATAGCTTTGTGTATAGCCTTAATTTGTGAGCCTCACACCTCGGTATGAGTCAAAAACGGGATAAGGACCGTTGGGAGAACACGACGTTTCTTTCTAGCTATGGGTGATGTTAGTGACCTACCATCCCTGACATTTATATACTTTTTACCTGTGTGGTTGTTGGAATGCGAGGCGCCTTGGATATAGGTCTGATAGGACCGAGAAACGTGTGTTCAGGAATTGCCAATCCTTAAAAGTAAGAGAGGACCGGTCCAACTGATTCCAAGGATCGCAGTGTGTGGTCCTGAGACATTTGCTAGAGTGTCTCGAATGGAGAGGAGCTTTCCCCTTGCCTCGACTCATGACGTAAGTCCAATTTCCAATACGACCTTTGCGGTTTTAATTATAGAACAAGTATGGCGACATGATATATGGTACCCATGCCGCCTATGATTGATATTTATAATTGAAATTGTTTTGACACTATACACTTATAGTAATATCAAAATAATCTGTTTTTAAACGTATCAAGCATTCTTTGGCTATTACAAGGTAAAACTCTATCCTCCGGCTTGCGTTGCATTGTGTGATGGGACCTGGGTCTTATAATAGCTTCATTTTCTTTATTTAGCATTGCGTTGTTGTTTTATGCACTGGTATTCTTGGGAGGAAACCCGTTCCGTGTTATACGGCGTGGTCCCTTGATTTACCTAACTTTAAAAATAAAGATTAATAACTGTTTTAGTTCTCGCACCCGTCACATGACTGACCTGGAGTTTATTGTTTTAACCTAAACTCTGGGTGCCCTTATTTTTGACACAGGCAGCTAGTATTTGGGTTTTGCAGATTTATATTCACAGGCTCCTGGTTTACAGCTGAAACAGTACTCGGAAAGCTTTATATCCGTGTATTACTTTCAGTTGTGTTTTGTATTATTTTCCACTGCTATGTAATTTATTGTAATATCTGATATTTAGTAAATGTGTAATATTTATTCGTACTCTATATATTCTTGTATTCTGATGGAATTGTTGTAATAAACAATGAAATGTTCTTCTATTTGCGTTCCGATGTGTGTTGTTCTCAAAGCAATTCGTTCTTTCCTTACCGGGGAAGTTAGGGTCGCTACATAATCATCAGAGTACATCACACATCTGGACAGTTATAGTAACCTGTCCTCCTATACACCACACAGCGGAAAAATATAACTTCATACGTCTGAATTCTTCCAGCTCGTATCTTCACAGCATTCGATTACCTGGACCTGTACACCTCGGTCTAACCCGAGCATTACAAATACCGGGTCAGTCTGGTGAACCAGAGTGAGAAACCCACTAATTTTAGAAGTATCACACAACTTGATTTTAAAGTTAAAATCCTTTATGAAAGAAAAGGATAATTGTAAGACCAAATCCACACATAAATACGGATGGTTTTTACCTTACGATAACCCAAAATAGTTTTGAAAATCAATACTTGTCTGATAATATAATAGTGTCCAAATACAAATAAATAAAATCTAGCAGAACGCTTGCATCTCACACTCTACGTATATAGTATACAAACAAAACCGCAGGTGCTTATTGGAGAATGGATTTTCTGGTAAGGTATGGAACCACCTTCCGACAATGTACCTCCAGAGATGAATACATTGGGGTTCAACAACAACGTCTTGCAACCCGGCTACACATGACCGGCCCCTCATTTCTCTTGAGAGTAACGAATATATCATCACCACGATTGGGGGCCAGCCAACCAAACTGATACCATAAAAAATAAAACAAAAAGGGACAACCGAATGCATTTGATTTCTCCAGATCAGGTAATGATATACCCATTTGATGGGTGCGACCTACATAGCCATGTTGCCTACCTGATTTTGTGCCATTTCCCATTTGATGAAGCTAGAGGTTAAGTTTATCCTTCAGAACAGCGCATCTTCATCCACTTTGAATGCCACATCGTCAGATCCACCATATATCACTAATTGGTATCCACAAAAATACTCTGGTCGTTAAGCTAAGAGAAGTGCCCCTCTCCGCCACTAACAGAAATACGTTTGAAGAAATCAATGTACGTGATCCCTTTGGAAATACTCTGTCAGACACTCGTCCATACAAGTCACCCAGGAATAGAATGAACCGAAGGTACCCTCCTACTGCATCCTAGGAATCACCCTATGGACCAATAGTGAGTAGTCCTTGCAACCCATAGATTTCAACTACGACAGAATCACAAAAAAATAACTCTGGTTGCAAGCCAGAGAAATTTGGTAAGTAGTCCTTCCGCTTATGAAGATCCATGGTCTTCAACTGCTCCATCTTCTACCAGCATCTTTTACGTATTTGCTGTTTCGGAATGGTTTTCACATATGCATTCGATCTCGGTCTTTCTGTACCAACAGCGCATTGGCACGATTTTGATAGTCGATTATTTAACTATCAAAATAAACAATCATAAAAATAAAATGAATCCATTGGTTTATTGTAGAGCGTCACTTGGCTATTAAAATAATATATCAGTCGTAATACCAAAGATAATATATTACTTTTAATATATAATATCCTCAAATCATTTTATTAATTTCTTGAAAGAAATGCCTTAAAATCCTATCCAATTTCCCATTACTATCCTTCAAAACATTTTCCCACCACATTACTTATTTTCTAGATCAATTCACTTACCCTTGTAAACACTCGAAACAAATTCCCTTTTATTTCGTTACTATGGAAATATTATTTCATATCCTCAAGCCCTTATTTATTTCCTTTTGCTTCGAAATCTCATCATATATATATATATATCCTAATTCTTTAAATAATGTTACACTGATGCTTTTCCAAAACAATTTACTTTAACATCTCCATTATCACATCTCATATTATCCTTTGATAATCGTGAAATTGTTCAAGTTGGGGTATTTTAATTACCTCTCAGACCTTGATCACCATCATTCTTATAAGATAAATATGAATTGTAATTCAAAAATCCATATTCATATTAATACCACTCACTATTGTGTTACCATACAGTTTATAAAACCTTCTTACTTTTGAAACCTCCTTTTTAAATATGTGGTAATTACTAAATTCATTGATTTAGTAAAAGATTAATACGCATTAACTTTTAAACTTTAACTCCTTTAAAAACAATTTGTCCCATTATATGGATTTTATTCCAAATCCTATTTCTAAACATCTTACCAAATTCAATTACGGAAATCCCCTTTCCTAATTCTTTAAATCACTTCCTTTGGGAAATCTTACTTCAATCTCATTAATTATACTTATAGTCATTTCTAGGTAACGTAAATTTACAATTTAACGTTTTAACTTCTCGTCTCCTTATCCACAATTCGTTTACAATCTGTGGTTTAACATAAAGCCCCTTTGCCATTTTCTTTACTTAAATTATTAAGTAACATTTATTTTAAGCTTACCTTATACGCGTAAAATCACTTGATAACCTCATTTAACAAATTCGGCTTAAATATAAACCTATTCATAAACCCCCTTCGAAACTCAATTATATTTTATTTCTAACTTCAATTACTTACTTCAATGAACTTCATTTTAAGAAACAATTCTTTAAATTAAATTATTATTTACCTTAACTGGAATTAAATTCCCTTTTAAAAATCTCATTAAGTTAAATAATTATTCGCTAATTCATTTTATTAGATTAATCGACCCAATCTAATTTAATTAAATAATCAATTACTGATCAAAACAGTTGGCTTGGTAAATCTTAAAACACGATTAACCCATAAATCAATTCTGACTCGTCATTTCATTTAAATTAATAAATAACATTATTAATTCAAATAATCTCATTTACCTCGATTATTATTAAATAAACAGTAATCGATTTCTAAATAAATCTCTTTTAAATTGTTTGTTAAAAACAACAAATCCAGGTTATTAATCGTCGCTAATTCCCGCCCACTTGCTTATCAATCTTAATATAAAAAAGAAAATCAGCTTTATAAAATTATTCAGTAATTTCGATGAAGCACGTCTTCGCACACGGTAGATTATTGGTACAGAAATAGCGGTTAAAAACAAACGATATATATTTATATGGTTGGTTAATTTCCTTTATAAAACATTCATTAAAAAATATTTAAAAATCTATATTTAGTTAAAATAAATTTCATACTTCGATTCACCTGACGGTAAATCAATCTTTATAAAACAGTTAGTATTTCTGCCATCTACTATAAATTTTTCAACCAATATCACACATTGGTTAATAACTAAACAAATGTTGCATTTGGGTTTAACAACAATTAACTAGTTCAATAATCCAATCATATGGGTTCAACAGTTCATATACCGATCATATGAAAATAAGAAATAAATTGGAGGAATCCGGTTGGACTCCTCCAACCTTTCCTTCCCTGCATACAATTTATTTTAATATAATCATTATTCATAGGAATATACAACTAAACTGATAAGTTCAATAAAAATCCAACAATGATAATTCAATGTCAATCATTTAATTTAACGTATTTATAAAAATATAAACGCGACCAATGGGTAAGTTACCGCAGTCAGTTCCAATCATTAGAATACCGATTTGGGGTTAATTAAATTAAACCAACGTTTAATTTATATTTAGTCAATCATAGTATTATTCAGCAATCAGCAAACAGTAAACAACCATAGCACACAAAAATTAAACCCTACTTATAAAATATAAGTGGGTGAACTGAGTGAGTTATACTCACCTTGATCTGCGTCGTATACACAGCTCGTTCCAGTCAATTCCAACTCCATCTAATCCGTTCCATACCGTCTTGATTATTAATACGGTTCCCATCTGATCTGAATCGGACAATTTTGGGTTTTAAATATTATGATCCAACTCCTCTATTTACCGCTTTGTTCGTCTCTGCCTTATTGCAAATCATGACCGAAATTTCCAAAACTCTAGTCAAACTATTTTAAACCCTGTCATACCTTAAAATATTATACGATCCTTACTGATTTAAAAATATAAATTTATTAGATTTTAATTCTCATAATAATTTTTAATTAATACCTTAACCAGCCTTGCATTTTCGTTTTACTGGAATTTGGGCTTCCACGTTATTGCCAGTCCAACATGCCTTTGCAGACCCATCTTACACCCTAAAACTCGGATCCACGTCAGCCCATTTCTGGATAAAAATAAAGCTGCCTTCATCTTTATCCCAATTTCCAACTCCTCGTCATTTTATCTCGTCCAAATTAAACCCTTTCCTGCCAAATCAAAACCCGGTGCCTCCCTCTTCCTTAGTTGTATTTTCTTCTCTTCTCTTTATTTGGTTTGATTTTCATACTGGTAGAATAGTTATAGATTTATACTTACAAAATTGAAATAAAATTGTTTGCTAATTTGCTAAGTTGTTTGTACCATTGTCGCTAAGTACTTTCATTCAAGATTGATGGTGGAAGTTTTGCTAAATTAAAAATGAACTGTACGGGATGGGTTGCGTCACTTTGTAAATGCATATTGGTAAAATATCTTGTACAGGGGCTCATGGATGTGAAACTATTCCATCCTATTTTATATTTCCTTTTTTGTATTTGATTTGATTTTGTACATTTCTATATTATTATATAGTTTGGCTGGCAATTTTCCTTGGCTTCAGTGTTAAGTCAGTTAATTGATTTTGTACATTTAATTAGAACTAATGTACCTATAGCTCATGTAATATATCTGGGCAATACAGTTCAAACAAGCAACATGCTAAAATAGTCCAAATACCATAGCCTTTAACGTTTTAAATAGATTTCTTCATCACTGCTTGTTTATCCAAGTAAATTTACTCTTTGCATTCTTCTATACATCACCTTATTATATTATTTTCTTTTCCTCCTTTATGCTTTGTAATTTTGTTGGAAGTTCTTGTTTGCTGTTGTAAATATATATATATACCGTTTCAGTGAAAATCATGATTTGTCTCTTATATATATACTGCATTTGTCTCTCTGGTTTGTTACGCGTTGCTTGGGGATTTTATTTCTGCCATAAAAATGATTTTATATCGCTGTGTATGTCACTATAACAAGGTCCGTAAATATATAAATAGTATATAAAATATTATCGATAAATATTTAAATAAATCCCGAAACTATAAATTCCAAAAATAAATGAGTTATTATCGACAGATATATATATATATTCTAATGGAATATCACTTCAGATTTACTTAATATCGAATTATAACTCAGCATCAAAATTTTCAAGTTAACCGCTATTAAATTATATAGAAAACGTTATTAAATATATTATATAAACGTTATCGTTTATTAACAATTTCCATAGTGACTATTTTAAAATTTGAATTGGGCATAACTAACAATCTATAAAATGAAATCCTGATTTTTCTCTTTCATTAGAAAATTATAATCAAACTGATTCACACGTTCCTCGTTTCACGAAATTCCGACTTCTATCAGATTCTGTATATCCAACTGAAGTTCAAAACTGAATATTACGAACTAGCACGTCATTACGAGCTCGTTTATAATTAATATAAATTATAACGTTTAAACTTGTTTTAAATAAATAAATTAAATAATAAAAATCCATAAATATTCCAATTAACATATTTAAAACAAAATTAAATATTCAGGTTAAAATGACCGAAAATCTGGGTCGTTACAAAGAGAGAAAAAGAGAAATGAGTGGTGGAAATTAGAAAGAAAAAGAAATGCTGCACTATTTGGGGTGTTATTGAATGCTCATATATATATAGACACACACACACAAATACATATATATAATTTTCAAAATATATACATACATATATATATTTATATATAGAGAGAGACAAAGAGAGAGAGAGACAGAGAGAGACACGCACATACACACATATGCATGTATTGCCTATGGATCGTATAATCTTTATGTCAAAACAATATATATTCTGTTAGCCTACTTTGTGAACTAGGCTACGCAAAATTAAGAGATCGATTAAGTGAAGAATGTTGACCAAGAGATACACCGCTTGGAAGATCGGATCAGATCCCAGTTATCAAGCCATGATGTTGTGAAGCAGAAGACAAAGGAAAGGGGCATAATCGAATCGAAACGGTGAAATCCGATCCGCTCCCTTCTCTTTGCATACTCGATCCACCACTCCATCCTTCCATCTGAACCCAGGTAACTGAAGACAGTGTTGTTATACCCACGTTCCCTGAAGACTCGGAGCAGTTAGAAGGTCATGTTCCCACGTTCACCCACTAACTCAATGTGTTGGCACCATCTAATAAGATCCGGACCCGATAGAGGTGGGATGTACGCCACGTGGATCCGAAACGAAACCGTTTCAGTAACACTTTCCACCAATAAATACACCATCAAGGCACATTTGAAAGGATCTTTTTGCATTTTCAGAACTCAAACTCCTTTGCTATCCGAATTTCATCAACTTATTCAGATTACAATCACCTTTTGAAGCATATTGTGGAGGAAATTGAGTCAATCAATACATTGTATGAGTGAAAATTGAGTGAGAATTATTGTTGTACTTGCATTCAAATCATCAATTCAAAGAGTAGAAAGTGGACGTAGGCTATTTAACGTCGAACCACTATAAATTGTGTGTTTTCTTTGTTTTTGATTTCATTTCAGTAGAATCATTACTATTCTAGGTGTTAGAGCCAAGTTTGGATCTAACATTTTGGTGCTTTCACTGAGAGCTTTTGAATTCTCCGCTTTTTGGGATTATCATTCTACTATATGGACCTTCAAGTTCAACAAAGTTAATCCTCTGTTTTCGAAATCTTTACGTACTTGTTGGTTAATCACTGAATAATTGGAGATTATGGCCAAAGGAAAAGGCAAAGAAATCCAAAGTAATCGAGAGAATGAAGTTAACGAAGATCAGCAAACAATGGTCGTGACGAGGTCGCGTGGTCAAGACTCTGGAGCAGGCCGCTCCAGTCAGGAAGGTTCGAACCGAACAGAAGACCCCGATCCGAGCCGATCTAATGATGTTGAGGTCTCCCATTCTCCCCATCCGAACCGGTCCGGCCGTACCACTGTGCTCCGATCCGACCCAAACCAAAGTGAAGCTGGAACTTCTACTCGAGCTCCTACCAATGCTCTGATTCCAGCCGCTATGACCAATGATCAGCCTGACCCACCTGCACCCGTCACACAAGGAGATTTTTCATGCTTTCTTGACATGCTCCAGAGTACTAAGGAGGCATTGGAAGCCCATAAGCGTGACAGTCTTCGCATGCAAGAGAACATGATCACCATGAGTAGGGAACTCAAGGAGCTTCGAAGGCAAAAGACACCTTCCCCAACACGCCGCCTTGTTGCAGATTATTCATCTTCTTCAGATGAGGGACGTCCTCGTGAAAGAAGGCCGCTTGAGTGACCTCAGAACCTTGATCAGTTAACTTTTGGATTTTTGGGATTCCACGAAGACGTCGCTCGTGTGTTAGGGCCTGATAACCCGAGCTTGAGAGAGCCTATGCTGTTGCCCATGCGTGGATCCCACGTTCTACCCAGGGATCCTAATATTACTAATCCTACGCAACAACAACTTCTCCAACCCCTTCCCCCTGAGATCGACCAGGAGCGTAGGGAATAATGCAGAGCAGCCGCCGCTAGAAACAGGAGGTTATCCCCTAATCAGGAACCCAGGGGTAATCTGAATATCAGACCTAAAGAACCTGTGCAAACATTAACAAATGTCGATGTGTGGGCGTCAGATTATGTTCGAAAGCCGACGATACACTAATGAGGACTGGGGCATTGAGCGAAGTCATACCTCCTTCATAGATGATATATTGGACTTCCAGTTCCTTCGGCGATTCAACTTGCCTCAAATGGATCGATATTCAGGGAGAATGGACCTAGGACAGCATCTGATGAGGTATGCATGGTTCATGAATGCCGCAACCGCTCCAGACGCTATAAAATGCAAGGCCTTTCCGATTTATCTAGAAGACGTGGCATTAATGTGGTTCATCCGACTCCCTATACGGTCAGTATCAAATTTCACAGAATTAAGTGAGCGCTTTATGAACCGGTTTTGACTTCATGCCCAAAAATCCAAAAGCATCATAGAGTTGTCAAGGATTAAACAGGCTTCGGGCGAATCTCTGAAATCTTATTTGGACCGCTTCAACCTGGCTATCACCGAAGTTAGTGACCCTCATGAACCCACTATTGTGATGGATTTAATAGAAGGAGTTGACCCGGACACAGAATTTGGGGATTATCTATCCAGGAAACCGCCCCCACTAGGGAATTATTCTACAAAAAGGCAAATATTCGCTTAAGGTGAGAAGAAGCACATGCAAATAGGAAGAGAAAGTCCGAAGTGGCCTCGAGGGAAGGTTTCCAAAGTAATGTTGTTGTGAAACAATCCGGTAACAATTCAGGGAAGGTTGAAGTGAACGTTGGCAACCAGAACGGAGGTAATAAAAACAAGAATGGAAACGGCAATAGGAGGAGTAGGAACCGAGGGAACAATTCCAGCAAAAGACCTCGATTCCAAACTTTCGAAAACTATTAGCCATTGAATGATACCTTGGAAAACGTTTATTTGGACACATACAACATATTGCAATACAAAAAGCCACCACCCAGTGACTCCACTGAAACATAGATCGCAACGGGAAAGTTTTGTTTGTTCCATGGAACCCACAGCCATTCCACCAACGAATGTCGTCATTTGAGAGATGTAGTTGAAAGATTGTTGCGGGAAGGGAAGTTAGACGAGTACAAGGTTGCCCCAAGGGACATGGGGCAAGGAGGGCGAGCCTCGAACCAAAACCAGCCTACTTCTAAACCCACAGCCCAGCAGAAAGGTAAGGGGATCATTATCAATACTATTATAGGCGGACCCCACCTAGGTAGCCATAGTTTCAAAGTGATGGATCAATCGTCAATGCCGCCAAGCACTTTGAGGTAGGAGAATGCAGTAACCTCAAAGACATTACTCCAGTAAAACAACAAAAGAGGATGTCAGACGATGTCATATTCTGTAGTAGAGATGATACCGGAATTCAATCACCAACTGAAGACCCACTGGTAATTACCACGGCCATCGGCCCTGCCTTAGTCCATAAGGTGTTGGTGGACAACAGAAGCTCAGTCAATATCCTCTTCAAGAAAGCTTTTGAACAAATGAGACCCGAAGAAAAAGATCTAAAGCCCTGCAAAGGATGGATATGGGGCTTCAATGGGGTGTCAACGGCTCCGATGGGCTACGTAGAATTACCAGTGACATTAGGACAGGGAGATCGCTAGAGAGTGAGGATCCTGCCATTTGTAGTTTTGGATGTAGAGTCACCCTATAACGCTTTCCTAGGCCGACCGGCCCTTGCCGAGTTTAGGGCATGTATTGCACCTTGGTGCTTGCTGCTTAAATTCCTGACCGACGCAAGAATAGGGGTGATGAGAGGCGACCAAGTTACGGGATGAGCTTGTTACATGACAGATTTGAAGATGCTAATGAAGGGGTTGAATATAGAATCTAAGGACGATTCTCCCCCTTCGAAGGAAAACTCAGCATAGCAATTAAGGGGTACAACCCTAAGAGAGTCGCCCTTAGATGTGCTCGAGCATATAGATCCCAGAGAGGATAGAGAACCCGAGGATAAAAAGGAGACTCCCAACGAGACAACAATAGATATACCTATTGATGAGGCAGATTCGAAAAAAGTACTAAAGATTGGCTTGCAGCTAGATCCAATTCGAGCGAAAGAGTTGGCTGATTTCTTAAGGGAAAATTTAGATGTGTTTTCCTGGACTCACGCTGACATGTGTTGGATTTCGCCTGCTATTATGAGCCACTCTTTATGCATTAATCCAAAGCACCCACTGGTCAAGCAGAAGAGACAGATGTTAGGCCCAGAGCGGTCAACAGCTTTGAAGGAAGAGGTAGAGAAATTGAAGGATAATGGGTTCATCAAGGATTCAAAATATCCTAACTGGATATCAAATCCAGTCCTGGTCAAAAAATCTAATGGGAAGTGGCGTACATGTATTGACTTCTCTGACTTGAACAAGGCTTGTCCGAAGGATAGCTTTCCTTTTCCCAGGATTGATCAACTAGTAGACTCGACGGCCGGGCACGAGCTTTTATCCTTTATGGATGCCTATTCGGGGTACAATCAAATTCCCATGCACATACCAGATCAGGAGCACACAAGTTTCATCATAGACTTAGGGTTATATTGTTATGTGGTAATGCCATTTGGATTAAAGAATGCAGGAGCCACGTATCAGCGTTTGGTCAACCGCGTGTTCTATAATCAAATCGGAAAAACCATGGAGGTTTATGTGGACGACATGCTTGTGAAGTCTAGACAATCTTCCGACCATACAAGGGACTTAGCCGAAATGTTCAACATTCTTCGAAGGTATGGGATGAAGTTAAACCCCTTCAAATGCTCGTTTGGGGTCGCATTTGGGAAATTCCTTGGGTTTATCGTGAGTTCTCGAGGAATTGAGATAAATCCTAGTCAAATAGCAGCAATAAGGAATATTGAAGAACCATGAAAGATTAAGAATGTTCAAATCCTGGCCGGAAAAGTTGCTGCATTGAGCAGGTTTATCTCCAAAGCCACAGATAAGTGCGTGGAAGTTATATACGGACGGAGCCAAAAATGATCGAAGGTCCAGCGCCGGAGTTGTTTTAATCACTCCTGAAGAACGATCTATTTACTATGCATTGCGATTAGAATTTGCTGCTACCAATAACGATTCCGAGTATGAAGCTCTGATTACCGGACTGAAACTCGCCAAAGAACTAAGAGTGAAGACATTGGATATATGTTGTGACTCCAAGATAGTTGTATGCCAGGTACGGGAGGAGTTTGTTACTAAAGGACCTCGACTCGTTACTTATCTCAAAAATGTAAAGGAGTTGTTGGGTAGTTTGGAGCGTTACAGCATAACGCACATTCCAAGAACGGAGAATCAGAAAGCAGATCGGTTGGCAAAACTAGCAAGTTCTGATAACCCCGAAGAAACTGAAATGGTTCCGATAGAGGTTTTGGAATCACCGAGTTTCGAACTGATGGAGGTGGAACTAGCCTTAGAAGTTAATCCAGAGTGAGAATTATGGATGACAACGATCAAGAATTTTCTCAAGAATGGAACCCTCCCATTGAAGAAAAGCAATGACGAGCTGTAACACGTAAGGCTGCAAGATACGTTTTACAGGACGACGTCCTTTATCGCCAAGGGTTTTCAATGCCCCTACTACGGTGTATCGCACATGACGACATCAAACGTGTACTTCAATAAGTACATGAAGGTGAGTGTGGGGACCACACCGGGGACCAAACCCTAGCAAAGAAAGTGTTGCGGTATGGATATTTTTGGCCTACCATGAATAAAGACGCGGCTGATTATTCACGACGCTGCGACAAATGTCAAAGATTCGCCAAAATTCCTAGGGCACCTCCAACTCATCTTAAGTCAATGGTAAGCCCATGGCCGTTTGCCATGTGGGGAATTGATATTATTGGAGTGTTACCTATTGCCAAAGGGGGAGCAAAGTACGCGATCGTCGCCGTGGACTATTTCACGAAATGGGTGGAAGCTGAACCTTTAACCACGATCACGGCAAGGAAGGTGATTACTTTTGTGGTCAGAAACATTATCTGTTGATTTGGGATACCGAAGACCATCATAACTGATAATGGGACACAATTCGATAGCATCGAATTCAGAAACTTCTGCCAGAAGTACAAGATTGATAAACGATACACCACTGTACCTCACCCGCAGTCAAACAGCCAGGTTGAAGTAATAAGCAAGGTCATTAAATCTATTCTCAAGAAGCGGTTAGAGCGGGACAAAGCCAAGTAGGTAGATGAGTTGCCACTAGCTTTGTGGGCCTACAGGACAACCTTTAAAACGACCACTGTCCATACTCCCTTTTCACTCTCCTTCGGGTCAGAAGAAGTGATCCCGATAGAACTAGAAGTCCCTTCTCATCGAGTAGCATACTATGACCCAATGACAAATAGAACACTCATTCTCGAGTCTCTTGATATGGTTGAAGAAAAAAGAGACGAAGTAGACTTGCGCGCTTCGAGGCGTCGGCGCCAAGTAGCACGTTATTATGACAAAAAGGTTCGCACTAGAACCTTCGAACCATGAGACTTAGTGTTGAAACGATTTTTCCTACCTTCAACCCATCTGGGTCCAAGATGGGAAGGGTCGTATGTCATCCAACGGAAGCTTGACACAGGAGCCTTCAAGCTAACGACCGTAGATGGTGAAGAAATTCCCAGAGCTTGGAATGCTCAACATTTGCGGCGATATTTGAGTTAGATATGAATTACTTTCTTTTGTTTTTATAGACTATGTAAAAAAGGCACGACTTGCCTTAAAAAGTCTGTTTAAATGAACAAAGGATTATGAAGTGGGTGTAGGCTATGACTTAGCTGGACCACTATAAAAATATCATGTGTCATTTAATTTCCTGCATTATTTCTATCTTCAACGATTATTCTATCATGACTATGAAACACAAAACACTAAATTGTATTTGTAAAACTGAAGATAATCTACGTGCAGGAACAAACAAAATGACCGCTTGCATGATAAGATGCAAAGAATGGGAAGACAGCATTCTTAACTCTAACTCTCATGAAACGAGAGAGTGTATAAAGGACGGGAAGACGACGTCTCTTGAGGCATGAAGGTGCACCCTGGTAAGAGACCGCCTCAGTAATACTCTAACCTGGTTATGAGACAGGAGAGTATAAAGATGCTAAAAAGAATAAGCATCAATGACGAAAGGAATATGGCCCCGTCAGAGAATCGGGGGCAACTGGATTTTGAATTTAATCAATCTTGAATAAGTCTTAATCCGTTATCCAAGATTGATTGGGGGCATACATATACTCATGTTCCCGTTAACAATGACTTTATTATATAACTGTGATATGGCATGTTGTTCATTTGCATTTTTACTTAAATGCTAAATTTACAAATATTAGACATTGCAGGGAACAAGCTACTTTATTCACAAACACGTGAGTTTATACAAGAAAGATAAAGCAAAAGATGTGAGGGCCGCACTCAGTGCAACAATAGCGGACCAGTGGACTATCAAACAAAAAAAAAACAAAGTGCATTGTCACTTGGACTTTGGAGTAGACTTGGGCTTCTAGGCAGCCTTAAGAGCTTTTTTAGCTTCTTTTTCAGCATTGGACATGAGATGCTTTGGTTTCTTCTTCTCTGTAATTGAGGCACCAGAGTCAATAGATTTCTTCCTAGGAGTCGGAGCACTGGGATCAAGAGAAGATTTTTTAGCAAGCTCCTCTGTAATCGACCTAGTTGAAAGCTTAACAACTAACCTCGATCCAGCATCCACCACTGCAAGAGGCTTAAGGCTTTCGGGGTCTATCTCCTCGACTTTCAGCTGCATGCGCTTGTCTTGTTTGGCTTTCATTTCAGCCAAAGTCACGTCATCAGCATTCTTCGAATCCCCAATTATAGCAACATCAGGATCTTCTTCATGCCTATCATTACCACTTTCATCTTTCAAAGCGTCTATCATTTCATCATCATTAGAAGTGTCGGCGTTAGGCGGTATGGGAGTCTTATCGGTAGCCTCCTCCTTTTTACCATCAGCTCCCCCTCCGGACTCAACGATGGTAACCCTATCCTGTCTTTCCTGAGTCTCTTCCATGGATTTTTTTCCCCAATGGCGGTTCCCCGATGCTTGTCAGTCTTCTCGGTTGGCTCAACACCTATGGAATGAGAAACAATAGTTATCAACTCAGGAGAAAACAAAGAATCTTTGATCGATTGCCCAATGATGTGACGAAAGGTAGAAACTACCTTGGCAAATTGGGGTGAAAAGGTGGAAATACCTTCTAATGATTTCTCAATTGGGGAGGCTACCGTCTCTGATGCTGATTCGGGTATAGGAGACAAAAGAGATGCTCTAGGAATTCCCGGATTCTCGGGATCATATTCCTCGACTCCAGTAGCTTCGGCGGTAACAGAAGAGGAACCAACTTCAAGGATATTCTTTTCTTTGGCCTGGCGTTTCTCCTCCTCCATGGCAGCAGCAATAAGGTGATGCCCCTCGGCCAGGTGTGCCGGTTCATCATCTTTCAGATACATCTCCATGAGTTTGTCTTCATCAACGAAGTCTACCTTAAGTTCATCTTTTTCCCGTTCGATGATTGGATTCCACACATGAACTAAGGTAATCGGATAGTCTTCAACCCAAGAGATGTTTCGGAGACAGATTATGTGTGCAAAGAATTCAATCATCAGTTCGCCAAAGCCATGCAATTCTTTTTGAGCCTCTGGTAGCTGTTTATGAGTTTCTTCAGCAGACTTAATAGCGCTATCCGCATTCCCCCCAGCTAAGGCATCTCTAGTCTCGACTTCCATTAACTTGGACTCCAAGTCAGCATTTCGTTTCTCCAACTCGGCGTTCTTCCTCGCTAACTCGGCCTTTTCTTGCTCAAGAGTACTGTAAGCTAGTTGCACCTTGACACTTTCTGACTTAGCATCTTCAGCTTGTTTCTTCAACTCTAAACGCTCTTGACTGTGAGATTCCAGTAGGTCATGATAACCCTTTTGTAATTCCTCAATTTGCTTTTTGAAGTTGTTGGCATCTCGTTGAGCAATGACAAGTTGAGCCTGTGTATCTTCTAAGTCCTTCTCCAGATTTTTCAAAGCATTCTCATCGGAATCTGCAACTTTCTTCATTGCATCGACGTTGTAATTAAGGCCTGAATGATTCTGGAGAGATTGTATGAATACTTGTACATCTACGAGTACTGTTTCTCTACTGCGTCGATCTTTTCCCTAGCCTCATCTGCCCACTTTGAAGAAATAGGCTCGAGTGCAGGTAAGAAAGTTAAATTCTCAAAGTAGTGATCTGGAGAATGCTTCTCCAGATATGCCAGTTTCATTTTGGAATCAGCGTCCAGTGGTGGGGATTTGCAATATAATAGTTCAATATGTTTCCTCTTAGCAGGGACGATGGTTGCATCGCCTTTTTCAGATCGCTTCTCAGAAGCTTTGTGCTTGTCTCGCAAATCAGTGTGTTTCAATGGACTTTTTTCTCGATTATATTTATCTTGGGGAGAAATTCGGTCTTTGGATTGTGATGTGTCTCCCCCACGATGACTTTGGTGGCTCTTATATTTGTCTGGATCCGACCGAACAGGAGAACGAGAGCGTGAAGTGTGAGGTCGATGAGAATCATGATGCCTTCTGTCATCTCTGCCCCGGTTCTCGCGGCGATCATGCTCGGTGTCAGAAGGAGGTCTGGACATGCTACGACGAATCTTCCCGACATCATAGTAAGGGCGTGACATTGTACCTGCACAACAATATAAGTGGAGTTCAAAATCGACTTTCACATAAGACATAAGTGTTGTGACGTGCGGTGCTAATGTGTTATGTGCATCCTAAGTGACGTTTCCCCCAACAAACCCGAGCCTGAAGCCAGACTAGCATGAGTAGGCTCTTTGGTCTTCACGGGAGTAGTCTCCTCTGAAGAAGTGAAGGTTAAAGGATTCATTCCGAAGTCCTCTGAAGTATAAATAGTTTCGGGCAGGGGAAGATTTCCTAAACCCTTAAATGTGGAATCGTCGGTAGTAGGAGCATCTCCTTGAGAAGTGTCTAGTGGCAGCTTTAGGGGATGTTGACTTTTCAGGAGAAATGGCGTCATCAGGAATGGTATACCCTTCTCTGTGCTTTTCAGCTATGTTGGCTAATTCATCGTCCTGAGTTGAGGATGGAGAAGGAGGAGTCCTAAGAGGTATCGTTGGGCCTTTCGAGCTCTCACCCGTCTCAGGAATAATGTCGACCGGGGGTATGTACACATATGAGCTTGTCCCATGACCTATACTACGGGTAATAGATAGTAACCCGTGATGATGGAGATACTCATCCTTAAGAACTTCGTTGATGATTAAGAACTTTTGGTCACCATTGAGCAGCTGCTGCAAACGATCAGTATTATTGACCCGATATTTGCTTCAGGTTATCAACTGCGAATGAAAAAGAAGGCAAATTAATGTGTTGGCATGAGCATTTAAAGTTGAAATCTAGAAAGTCGGTGCTTTACTTGATTTGGTCCACCTCCTGGCGCACCCCGGTTGCTGTCTGATATAAAACCATTCAGGTTTAGAATCACCAGCCTTGCTGCTATATGGAACAGTAATAATTTTCCTTTTTGGAACTGATTCAAAGTATGAGAAGGAGGGAGTCTCTTGAGTCTGATGCTTGAAATTATAAAAGAAGTGGACGTCATTGAAGGTAGGTTCTATACCTAAAAACTCTTTATATGCTATATACAAGGTGTATAAATAAGCATAAGAGTTGGATGTAATTGCATGGAGGCAATCTGCATCTGTCTCAGAAAATCGACGACAAAAGGCGGAAACAGAGGTATTGCCCCAGCCAGACACATTAATCGGGTAATTGTCATAAATCCTTCTGGTGGATTGTGGGGGCGATCTGTTTTCGAAGGCACCTGGGTATCTCTTTTAAATATCCCATGCTTTAGACATATTCGGATGAGTCTATCATCATCGATCGTCGAATCAACAGAATCTTTGGGTAACTCCAATATAATGGCAGTTTCAAACTTGTCGGGAACACAATCATCTCCTATCCCTCCTTCCTCTTCCTCACCAAGAGAAACTTCACTCCCGGAAGATACCTCACTACTGTGCGCTTCCATTTCATAATTTGGGCCCTCATCATCCCATTCAGGGTCTAAGGAAGAGGATATGTCATCAAGAGTGAGTTTCTAGGATGTTTTTGTGACTTCTCCCTTTTCTGCTAATCTAGATGAATGTCTCTCTGCCATGGTCGCTAAACTACCGAAGAAACAATAGCATAAGTTAGAGTAAAATAGCCCGTATCTCCCCGTGCACGTGTGTGAACTAAAGTGTGTACGACGTGTGCAAGAGATACAATGTAGACACATAAAAGTACAGTGCAAAAGTTTGACAAAGCAAGTATATGTTCAGAATGGTCTTAAATGTTCTCTTATGTTCATAAGGCACTATCATAACTGTTCATTAAGTCGTAGATCACGGCAAACATTGATTGAGTTAGTTGGCCAGTTCCTGTGCATTAAGTCGAATGATTCTGAATCGGTTCGGGTATGTGCATTGAGATCGGTTCGGGTATGTGCATTGAGATCGGTTCAGGTATGTGCATTGAGATCGGTTCGGGTGTCCAAGCCACCAATAGGAAGTCTTGAATGCTTTATATATGTGGATCGAGTTGGATGGACTTAGAAGGATATGACATGGAGTGGGTCGGCCGACACCGATCCGAACTTATAACCTCAAGCCTAGTTTTTACCATACACACACTCCAGCCTCCGACCCGACCCAGTTGGATGAAACCATTAATCTTCCCTCTTGCGCCTCCTAATCCGAACCGACCCCATACCTTTCTCTCTTCTTCTTCTCCATCCTCTCTATTACTTAATCAACCCCGAACCCATTCTCATGTCAAAACCTGAATCAAAACCGAGTGTTTATGTGTTGGCCTGGCCAACATTAGATTATAACCTCCTCCATTACTGCCTCGTGATGGCGACGAGGCCATCAACAACGATGGCGAGGGAGAGGAGGTCATGGCATCAAGGTCAACTAAATACCATGCTCAAATCTCTCAAATTATCCACGAATTCGAATTAAAATCAACTAAAAAGGAATTAACCAAAGTTTTTTAACCCACCTATGTAATCAACTCGAGAATTGAAGGAAGATTTGAAAGGTTTAGGAGTGAGGGTTTTCTATTTTCTGTGCAAAACCTAAAAAGCGACGGGAATGAAAATTAAAGGAGAAGGAAACGGAGAAATTGTGAATTTATATAAAAGTGGAATGACCCTTTGTATTCCTGCCAACGTGTCCCCCCCCCCCCCCATTCCAATTGGACCGGAAGGTAGGCCTATGATGGTTTGGCCCATTGGCATAAGGAAGTTGACAGCAGGGAGAACCATGTGGATCAGACCCGAACCCAAGCATAACCACAAGTATTAATTCAATGAACGAATTGAACTCAAAGAAAAATATATATACTAAAGTGTACCTGGAAGAGATACTGGACATCAAACGGAATTCTCGGAGTTATTTGAAATGAAGAAGGTAACTTGGGCATTCTATGATATATATATATATATATATATATATATATATATATATATATATATACGACAGGGGATACGAACAAAGCAACGCGGCCCTACGGACGAATGGAAGTAATTATTCAACAACATTGATTCAGGGGCCGATGGTCAAACCATTTCGAAGCACACTCTATCTTCAATAGAAGCGTACTTCAAGGGGGCAAAATGTTAGCCTACTTTGTGAACTAGGCTACGCAAAATTAAGAGATCGATTAAGTGAAGAATGTTGACCAAGAGATACACCCCTTGGAAGATCGGATCAGATCCAGTTGTCAAGCCAAGACGTTGTGAAGCAGAAGACAAAGGAACGAGGGCAGAATCGGATCGGAACGGTGAAATCCGATCCACTCCCTTCTTTTTGCATACTCGATCCACCACTCCATCCTTCCATCCGAACCGATCCGAACCCAGGTAAATGAAGCCACTGCAGTTATACCCACGTTCCCTGAAGACTTGAAGCGGTTAGAAGGTCATGTTCCCACATTCACCCACTAACTCAATGTGCTGACACAATCTTATGAGATCCGGACCCGATAAAGGTGGGATGTACGCCACGTGGACCTGAACCGAAACCGTTTCAGGAACACTTTCCATCTATAAATACACCATCAAGGCACATTTGAAAGGATCTTTTTGCATTTTCAGAACTCAAACTCCTTTGCTATCCGAATTTCATCAACTTATTCGGATTACAATCACCTTTTGAAGCATATTGTGGAGGAAATTGAGTGAATCAATACATTGTATGAGTGAAAATTGAGTGAAAATTATTGTTATACTTGCATTCAAATCATCAATTCAAAGAGTAGAAAGTGGACATTGGCTATTTAACGCCGAACCATTATAAATTGTGTGTTTTCTTCGTTTTTGATTTCATTTCAGTAGAATCGTTACTAGTCTGGGTGTTAGAGCCAATTTTGGATCTAACATATTCCAAACCTAGAATATAGCGCAAGTGTTATAAATGAAATAATGTTTCAAATTTGGTTCAAAATATGAAGTTCCAACATTTGTGTTACTATATTTCTTTAAAACTGGGTACCTAGATGGCAGCGCATAATTGCATTTCTCTACTCTGCCACATAGAGTATAGACAATATCAACTAAATTTGAAGAGAAAAAAAATTATAACAGCCTGGGAATGCCATATTTTTTAACTTATATAATGTAATGTAATGACATGAAAATGATACATAATAGTTCATCAAAGATGGTAACGAATGATGTTAGAAATAAACTATTAAAAAGAAGTTATTGTGTCAGAATAAATTATTGTAGATACTTTATTACAACATACAGAATAAAGTATGTTATAAAATAGGCAAGTACATAAACATAAAGCAACAAATATTAAAATAAAAATAAAAATGTTATGTGGTAAAATAATGATTTTATAAAGAAACGCCTCTCTTACCACTCCTCCAACAAATCAATGTCACTCAATACATAACTCTATACTCAAACATAATTTTTATTTACTCTTGACTTTTAATTCAATAATTTACCACTTTCACATTATAATATTTTTATTTATAGTTGCAAATATCGACCGTAAGTTTTCATCAAAGTTCAGTCAAAAATATACATGGACTCTATTGAGTATTAGTCCAATATCAGTACTAGTGCTTTTAATTTTATTCATTTGCACATCAAATTATAGACATAAAATGTAATTTATAACAATCAGATTGTTACTCATGTTAAGGTAAGTTATATAATCTTGTTCAAAATATATTGAATATATAATGTTGTCATTCAAGCATAAACAAAACTGCATAAAATTTCTTTTCAAACCATAAAAATATTAGATTTTGTACTATCAATTGCCAATAGAGCTAAGAAACTAAACATGTTAGGTAAATTATGCATATTATTCAATGAATTTATAAAAAATAAAATTCTACACAAAGGTAGTCTCCAATAGTTTAAAATTAGTGTTAAGTTACAATGTGTCGTCATTTTGACATTCGTGCATTTTGAGAAAGGAAGAATATGTGGCATGAAATCATCTACAAATGATTAATAAAAATGTTGATTATTAAAATGTTATAAAACATCACACCTCCACATTATTCCATTATATAAATATGTGAATAAATATGACATTAGAGTGAATTCATATTGCAAATTCGTACGAAGTTGAGAGTAAAAGCAAATCATGTTTAAGATATTTACTAATTAAGTCTGATTATAATAATTTACGACAGAAATTTAAGATACAATTAATTCTAAATTACGTTAGAGAATTGATTATATATTATTTTTTGAGTTAACTTTCTTTAAAGCTTGGTAAAGAATTTGCTTCCATTAGTTTGGGAATTCAATTACATTTAGCTGATTGAGAACTTAAAGATTAAAAATGAAATTAGACATCATGATTGAAACTTAGACTACGATCATTAGTAATATCGATAATCAATAGAACGTAAGAAAAATGTAAAGTTTTAAATTAGCCAAATTGCATAAACCACACACACACACACACGTATACAAACACATACATATAAAGAGAGTTAAAAATTTAAACTCACTTCTATATATTAAGATTCAAATTATTAATTTGAAAACTAATTACATATTAGTTATTAAATCAATTCCCTCTTATGCTAAATTAATGAAACAAGTCTCACTAATGAGCATATTCATTGAATTATAATTAAATAATCAAATGTTGAAGAATAAAAAATAAATACACGTACCCATTTAAAATTTTAGGAACTAAAATAAATAATTAACATATTGTTATAATAGCTCGTTAGTTGATGACCGCGAAAAATTATTTTAATCGGTTGTTGATGATCATACAAAATAATTTTCAATGGCACTCGATAATCTTGTAAAAGATAGTAAGTAATAAAATCAAATTTTATTGCATTAATTATTATTATTATATTTCAATTTGTTTTCGTATTGTTTCAGAAAGTGTACGATTGTGTGTTAAAGATATCACCAACATGGTTCTCAATTTAATACCATTCCAGATCAAATTAGAACTTCCAATCGATACAACTTAAAATATATGTTGGTGCTATAGATAGTACACATGAAATAACATACTTTAAAGTTTACGTATGTTATAATCAATTGGAAAGGTACCGCGCATGGTAGTAATTTTTTTTAATGCGAGTTACAAACGATGGAAACTATAACTTGCATCATGTGCCCTCGGATGGTATTATGTTCTTGATCTAGGATATCCACTTCAACCTGCTTATTTACCATCTTATCATAATATTATATATCATATTTCTTGTTTCTGTGAAACCACTAATCAATCAAAATCGACAAATGAAAATTTTAATTTTTATTATTCGATCTTACATATGACAATTAAGAAAACATCTGAAATATAAAAGAAAAAATTTGTCGTTCCATTCGAAATTGAAGTAAAAGTTATCATATTCACAATGGTTATGCACAATTTCATGGGAAAATATAATAAAGACGATCCAAATTTTATGGCCTACGATGATAACCATGATCTTATTGTAGAGAAATATCAGGAATATTATAGTATGAGAACTGCACAGAAGCAACTAAACAGACATAATTACACGTAGACCATAAAATGTTGATAATTCAAAATACAATAAGAAATTAAAATGCAGACTACACTAACATATTACATCATTTTATATATACATACTAACATTGTATGTTTGCGTTTATTTCCGTTTGGACAAATTTTCAAAGTGGGCTAGTTTTCAAAATCATTTCGCGTTTAAGGCCTATTTTCAAACTTATTACCAAACAAGGCTAGTTTGTGCACATATATATTACATAATAAAAATAAATGATCAGTTAATTATAAATCAATTAAATAAAAAAATCACAATTTAAATACTTCGTTCAAATAATCCGATCAAATACCTTGTTCGCATCGTCAAACAGATTCCTTGTTCAACCAACTTCTCCGCTCATATTTTAATATCCAGTGCTTAAGCCACCGTTCGTGTCGATCGCAACCTTATTATATATTAGAAAAAATGAGCTTCAAAATTAAAATTTTAAAATATTTCAATGTTTAGATTTGAGTTTGAAATTTTGAGTTTTCAAGCTTAAATTTCTAAGATTCAGATTTCGATTTCAAAACTTTCAATTGGAAATTTAGAAATTCAACCATATAAATTTTAGTTCTACTTAAATTATATCGAATCTTGCAAGTAATAAAGCAAAAATTTATTGCTTTTTAATTATATTAAAAGGACTTCTAAAAACTGTGAATTTTAATCCATTCATGTACACTTTTCACTTTTGTTTTAGAATAGCGTGTTGCTAAAACCACCATCAAAAATGCATACTAATACCATTGTTAACAATACCTTATTATTTTATTTTATACTCCTCATAATGCCCGACTTTTTAAAGTGTAAGTAAAGGCAAACTCATTTCGCACGACCATCATCCACCCATCATCCACCGTCAAATGCAATAGTTTGTTGATTGACAACCATGGAATTTATTTTTGACTGATAGCTGATGAACATGCAAAATAATTTTCGACAGTACTTGACCACCTTGTGAAAAGATTTAGGTTTTAGAAAATATACAATTTTGTCGTATTTATTTTTATCATGGTTATTTATGATATTTTTCGCAGTTCCTATGGCATCACACTTTAAATAAGCATTAGCAACTTATTTTAGTGTATCAGAACCCTAAATCTTTTTCAGTCATGTCTTAAATTTAGTACATTGAACTGTTCAGACAAAGAAAATTTAAAATTTTGGTTCAATATGCAGGACAAACTCCTCCAAACAACAGATTGCACAGTTGGCGAACATGTCACCAGCCTCTCGCTGACACAGAAAGAAAACCAGAACGAAGTTTAAATGCAGACATTGATTCATGTAACAATGTCAACAACTCTTTTTCGTTGAGGAATTTAAGCTCAGATTATGAGACATTTGTGCAATAGGTGGTGATGACTTTTCTGCAAGGTCTCTGGCTACAACTGGTTCCAGAAATGTTCTTGTACAAGGCCACCTACCAAAATTCACATTTACACATATTTTTAGCACTGTATGTATAAAAATGAAAGGAAAATCTACAACTACCTCATACCTGCTTGCCTTTATAGTATCACCGCCAATGGTCGTTTTAAAATCAAAGATGTCCCCTCCTGATTACAGTTGCAAAGGCATCAACCACAGAAAACAAGGTCCATTTGTAAAAATAAATATTTATTTTCATCATGAATTTTACAAAGTTCATACAGCTCAACCTGTAGACCATTCTAACAAAGCTTAAAATGTATTTTCTCATTTCCCTACTGATTCATTCAGCCCTGAAAATGCATGTGCATTTCAAAAATGCTCCAATACAGATATAAAGCTTGTGCATTTATGCAATGTGCAAGCTTTGGTTAAAAATGAATGTAGCTTGTGCACTTTTAGAATGCACAATTAATCTTGTGGAAGGCCTAAAGTTGTAATAAGGTTTTTTGGAGGTCCTTTTCAAAATCTGGTCCTTATATGAGAGAATTGGTGACTATGGGAATGGTACTATTTACAAGTTCCAAGTCTGCTAATATTCACTATTGATCAGTTTTCATGTGTGATTTCAGCCAAAGCCAAAGGTGAGTAAAATTTGAAGTTTACCCACATTAGAACATCAGATATTCAAATCTTTCCATATATGACTGGCATCATGGATGTTGAATGTCAAAGCTAACAGAAAGATAGGGTGAAAATCCAAACGACCAAAAATATGATGAAGGCATAAACTAACTCCCACCCCTTCACAAGATAGAATTTCCCTTCAGTTAGCTTTTGATATCCAATCCTCATTCTAAACTTCGCATAACAATTTGAGGTAGTGGACATTTCCAGGCTTTTATGATGCCATGAACATTTGATAATGGCATGCTAAGCATCTATGACGTTTAAGAGATATATTGTGTTAAAAAAAAATATCCCGTTGATCTCTAATCTCAAAGAACAAGTTTACACGTGTTGTGTGAGAGTATGCACTGGACCTCTAACACATGCTCTAGATAATTCGTAAGTTGAGTGCGACAACTCCCATCAGCTATTTATGACACTTGTCAACTGGGACCACCCAACTAAATTTGCTTTCCCTCTGTATGCATGCACACACTATTAATGCATTTACATAACTTACCAAACGGCTGAAGGTCGATCAGATTATATGGGTCTGATTGAAGTTGACTTGACTCTATTTATGATCCAACCCATTTGACATATTTGGTAAAAGAATCATTATGACACAACAACTCGCTTAATATAGGAGTCACTCATTGAACAATTTAAATTTGATTTGGCTTATGAAAAATGAAGGACAATTTTTTGGTATAGGTCTCTCAAAATAAGTTACTACATGAATGTGTCTCCCTTAAAAATAATTGTAGAAATATGATTGTTTTGACATAGTTTGGGCAATTTTGGATCTGTAATCTATATTTCGAAAAACAATTTCGAACACGTGCAGTTTTGGACTAGGAAGCAGGGGTGCGGCTTCTAGGTGACGTACTGCGTATCGGGTGCGGCTGGGGTGCGGGGATTCGGCTGGGGGTGCGTACGGGGTGCGCCATGTGGCGTGTCCCCGTATTTGGGCTGGGGGGTGCGGGTGGGGTGCGGATTGGGGGTGCGTCGGTGGCATTAAAGGTAAATTTTAGATTGGAATTTTAAATGGATGTTGAAATTGCGGGAGACGAAGCATCATTTTGAGATGGCTGTTGGAATTGTGGGATACGAAGCATCACAATTAATGTGACAACCAACTCTACAAAATTCAAAGCATCAACATAATGTATTATAAAAGTACATACAGCAAAGCTAGGAAGCAAAATTCAAAGAGAGGTGCGTACACAGCAAAGTGAAGCAAGTAGTCAGCACTTTTAGCATACAGAAAAGTACACACAGCAAAAAAAAAAAAAGGAGGTATGTACATTCAGCAAAGTGAAGCAAGCAGTCAGCAGTAGCACCTTTAGCATACAGCAAAGTACATACAGCAAAAAAAAGAGGTAAGTAATCCATAATATTTTGTTCTTTCTTTCCTGTCCTCTGTTTTTTTATGTTGTTATGAGAATTGTGTCTTAGGGAGCAATGCTATAAATCATGAAATGGACATTATATCAATACTGGAGTTTGATTCCAGTATTTGGTTTAATTTTAATTTTAATGAAACTCTTAATTTTCGTAATAGATTCTATCATAAATATTTGTACACGCCGTATCCCCCCGCACCCGAATCCTCATATTTTCATATTTGTCGAATCTACGTATCCCCGTACTACGCACCCGTATCCTTGCTTCCTAGGTTTTGGACTGCGCATGTTCAATATATACACATATGTGCATGTATGCACACAATTAACATGCATGCATATAACTTGCGCATTCCAAAAATGCGCAAGCAATATAAATTGTAAATGTGCATTTTTGAAAGAAACGAAGAGGAAATGGAAGAAGAATGTGTTGTTTGGTTTGGTTAGCTCCGAAATAGTATATATGCAATCTAAAAATGCGCATATACAATTATATAGCTTGCGAAAGCTATATTTTTCTAAATATAACTCAAGTTATATGAAAACATGTTTATTTCTGCAATTAGTTTTGAACGAGGCTTATTCATGCAATCTATGTAGTTAGGAAGATGCGAGTATGCCCGGGTTAAAAATTAGTCAAAAAGTGAATAGTTAAAATAGTGGAATTCCGCAGGATAGTTAGGTAATTATCATTGTGGACCCTCCAAATTTCATATCTGTAGCCGCAAATTATGACAAAAATTGATTTTGTCATTACAGCATTTTTGATGTAGTTGATACCGGGTATTATCACCAATATAACTCATATCGCTCCTTCATCGATGCTTTTTTCTAAAATATCTTTGAAATATTGTTACGATGCGTCATCCGATATTTGCCAATATACTACTCCGGTATTTAATGTAAAATCCCTGGTATCTTTTTTAAAATATCATTCACCACTGTAGTCCTGGAGAAAATAAATCTACAGATAAAGACTTGTATTTGTTTTTACTATTTGGTGAATGACAATATGTAGAAACCTCATGCACTGATATTTTTGGTTTCAACCATGATTTTTTAGTCTATCAATCATCTTTTATATAAAAAACTCTATTTATTCTATTATTTTATTTGTTTTATTTCATGTGAAGATTTTATCACTAAAAACAAGATCGTTCAATAGCTACTTCTCTTTTTAGTTATATTTTGGTTCACAATTTCTAATTGTTAAATTAGTTATGGAAAATGGTTTCATTAGCTATTATCATATACAAAGGACTAAAACTTTGAAGAGTCGTATGGTTATATAATTGAAAAATCGAGAAAGAACACGCTAAAAGTTGTAATCGGCTTCAAACCAATATTACTTATTTGAAAAATGAAGTGAAAATGAATGAACTATAAATATGAATAAATTTGCATAATATAGATGGTTAGATGATTTAAAAAACGAACACTGTATAAAAATGAATAAAACAATTAAATGCACATTACACGAGTTTCTTGATTTTTAAAAGTTTAGTCTTAAGTCTTAACACAAGTTTGATAAAATATCTTGGTAAATATTATAATCTATAAACCATATGCCATAACTCTTACATTCATCCAAATATCTAAAAATAACCTAATAACATTATAATAGCACAACATGGTTTATAACATGTCGCACATGTTCGACATATTTGATATTACCTGATATTATCACAATATTTTAAGATATCACATATCCGTACATGACTGATACGTAGCCAATACCGGTATCAACTGCTCAGCATGCAACAAATTTAATTTGAGGTGCCTATATTAAAATTTTATCCAAAAAATGAATATATATATATATATATAATAAAATCAAATTATACCTTTCACTTTGTAGTTTCTAAAATAACCAAAATTTTAAACTACAATTTTTAAAATTTTCATTTACAAATTCTAATTTAAATTCATATTCAAATTTTACATATTATCAAATTCAAATTTAGACTGATACGTACCCAATACCGGTATCAACTGTTCAGCATGCAACAACTTATCTTGAGGTGCCTACATTAAAATTTTATCCAACAAATGAATATATATATATATATGTGTGTGTGTGTGTGTGTGTGTGATAAAAATCAAATTAAATTATACCTTTTAGTTTTGTAGTTTCTAAAATAACCAAAATTTTAAACTAAAATTTCAAAATTTTCATTTACAATTTCAAATTCTAATTTTTAAACCCAAATTCAATTTCAACTAGTTAAATTTAAAAATTCAAGATCTCCAAACTTAAATTTTCAAATTTAAATTCAAGTTAGTAGATTTTAGTTCAAAATTTCGAATTCAAACTTCTATAATCTAAAATTTTGAATTTAAATTTTTGGAACCTAAATTTCTAACATCAAAATTTTGAAATTCAAATTGAAACTAAAATTTTAAAATTCAAATTTTTAGAATTTTGATTTCCATGTTTCCAACTTTCAAATTTTAGGTCATTCGATTACACGTTCATGATACAACATGTGAAATAAATTACTTACTTATGAACCTTTTCACAAAATTGGTTGACCCAACTCATTTAAAAAAGGTAAATGTGCTAGGTAAATGCGATGAATCATATTTTGACAAGTCTATATATGCATCCACCCAAATATATCGCATTGTAGTGGGATTCGCTCGTAGTATGCTATTTTTGCAATAATCCTTTCATTAGATAATGCGACTTTGACTTCTTACATGAAATATGGATTATGTTAACGCGTCTTTTTACAAGGCTGTTACACTTTAGATTCAGATTTTTGAATAGCTCGAAAATCAAGTACAGATGATTGATTATAGGAAGCAATGAACAGCTGAATTCATTGGAATATCGCTTTGAAACAAACTGGATTGAAGCTAAAAATTTGGATAAGTATAACATTGGTACCTATCCAAGCAAAGAAACAGAACAGAAAATTTGGTTACATATGAAATCCGTACCTATCCGAGGCGCAGAATTTCAAATTTCAAAACTCACTTGAAACTACGCCAACAACTCAACATCTAGAGCACAAACTTCAAAACCAAAATTACAGAAGGCAAGGAAGGACAAAAGGGGACCCACCTCGGGGGGTCGCACCCCGGAAGGTGCAACCCGGCCCCACTCCATAAGCGAGATCATCTTCTCCAGGTGGGCCCTTTGTACGATTTTGGACCGACCCAACTTGTATTTCCTCGATGATTAAGCCACTAGGACTTCAGGAAAAATAGGATTGAATCTTGGCTTCTCTACGCATGGACTCCATCATTACTCAACTCCAACTTCTTACAGCAGGATTTTGTTCCTTTGTTTGATATGAAATGACTAGGGTTTTCAGACCCAACTTTTGTTATGGCAGGAGGCAAAAGAAAAACCCAAACACGTTTGCCTACCCGTGGCGTGAGAGGCGATGCCTTAGGCTGTTGAGGTGTAAGCCTTAACAGGCAAACCACATTTCTAAGCATTGTTGGATGCATTATCCCTCCTTAAAGCATTTTGCATCCTACTCACCTGGAGGTGCGCTTTAATGTGGATTGAGGCAGCCATTAAAACATTGATAGTAAATCCTTGAAATTAGGCACTCAATGAAAACTGAATAGCTATAATTGTAATCTCAACCATAACACGAAAGGGATTTCGGAAGAAAATAGAAAATAAAAGAAACCAAAAAGGAATACTGAATAATAAAGCGTTAACATGATAGCATCATTCTTAAGGCGCAAAAAACATACCTTACGCATTTTCATCTCCTGCAACAAAAAAAAAAAAAAAAAAAAAAAAAAAAAAAAAAAAAAACACACACACACACACACACACACTCTTTTTTTGCACTTTATCAAAGAGTCTATGAACGAAGGAAAGCATAGATGTCCCACCTTCAACTTCTCTGAACCTAAGCATGCTTAAGCGAGCATCTTGACAACGGCACAAAAACAGTCAAAGAAAACCATGGATTGCTAAAAACACTCTTATTGAACACGAACAAACACAGACACACAGTTCTATGTGTGGGTGGGTGGACTTTTTTTTTCTTCCTCTTTTTGTGTTTTGGGTTTTATGGGGGGGGGGGGGGGGGGTATAACACTAACAACTGATAGTTTCAACAATCCACTATAGGTGCTGGAATTGTGAACCTAACAAACAAAAAGTAAATTATAAGGGTAAAACAAATTTCTATGATACAATTTATTAGATGTGAAGTGGCCATAATGAAGTTATGCCCACATAAACACCCAAAAAGAGTGCAAATGATATGCAGTGAAAGTAAACTTTTGCCGCTAGCTAGTACCTTCAGACAATGTTTTCATAGAGAAGTATTTTGCCTTCAATCGCTTGGCATAATCAGATTTATACCTTTTTAGCTTCTCTTTACAGCTATTATCTACATCCCTGTCATGACTAAATGTCATTATGAATTTATAATTGCCAACAACCACCCTTGCACCAGAATACAAGAAGAAACACACAATAGAACATTATATAACATAATTCATAACTATTTATTCCTACATGTACGGAGGAAACAAGAATTCATAACCTAGTTACATGAAAATCACAACTCAGCAAACCTTAACAAATCAGCTTGCACGACGGATTCTGTTGGCTTTACAAGCCTAATAAGTTGAAAGAAGAAAATAGAAGATAAATGGAATTTCTAACTAACAATGAAAGCAGACTTTTGTTTTTGCAATGGAATGTATCAATGATCAAATATATGAATACGGAAGAAATTAACTAAACTGCATACATAAATAATCTAGACAATGTTGTGTATGCTCCAGAGTAACAAAGCCCAAGAAAGTTGCACTGATGTTTATGTATATAGTAGGATTTTGGCTGTTTTCCTGACAGCTTCAAACTAGACTAATTTTTCCATAACTTATAACCAGTTAAACACAAATCCTTATTCTAATACTTGAGCACTTAATATACTAATAAACAATCAACATACCAAAGCACTTAATATAGTAACTAAACAATCAACATTCAACATACCAAAGCACTTAAAATACTATACCAATTTAAAAATCAAAATACTGAGCAAACAATCATAATTCATATTTGAGTGTAAACAATGGTCAAATTGCTGTCTAATTCAACTCAAATTACAGACTAAATGGCGAAATCTATTGATTAGGCATGAGGTATGACCAGCAATGCTACTATTATAGGTTATCTATCACATAGATTTGCTCAAACGTCCCCTACTTTTTCAATGATATATTACCCATTCAATATTTTTCTTTTCTTTTCATTCAAAATTAATTTATTCAAATTAAAGTAATAAAAATGATATGCATACAGCACTAAGATTCGAATTGTGATGCTTTGTACTTCAAATTCAAACTGATGAATGCTGCGATCCATGCTTGATGCTTACAGGACTATGATCAAAAGCCAAGCTATGGTTCAAAATGCAATTTATTTGATTTGCAGACATAAAGTAATAAATAATTGTGGAAGTGTTTCTAAGAAGGGACATGATTATTCTTTTAGAATGGCACAATTGGACAGGGTTAGGCAGTTCAGGGTCAAATCAGTCCATTTTTTCTTTGTTTTTTCCCCTGTTTTCTTGGGTTGGGCAACTGCCCACTTGACCCAAAATCTAGCTTCAGTAGTACCTCTAACATCCAACAGTGTATACTTACGGCAAATGTATCCAATTTTACAGTACACAAAGGAACCAAATAGTGAAACCATATAAGACGAAGTAAAGAGCAAACACATTATGTGCATCATATTAAGGTCAAAGTTGATGAGTGGTAAGAATGATCATGTGGCCACTGCAAGTTATGATGCTTGTTAAGTGAATAAAAGTGATATTGTGGTTACCAGCACGAGTGTGTGAATGGTGATTACACAACCACGACGACGCTTCACATTAGAAGGTAGTGCCACAGGCATTCAAATGGACATACACTCCTTACCATGCTTTAATCTAAATGTGATATATGACAGCAAACTACTGACAACTTAAGTTTTGGCTTATGAAACAATAATGAATCCAGGCTTTAGATTGACTACTCCTTGGACAGCTAGGGTTCCAAACATTAAGCAAATCATTGTTATCTAGTCTCATGAAGCATAGAAGACACCAGGGTTCCAACATCAAATAAATCATCCTTATCTAGTGTCGTTGAGCATGCATTAAAATCTATGACATAAATTGTTAGGCTATTCTGCAGTACATACTGTTGGAAATTTTGTTATGATGAATTATTAAAAAAAACAAGAACCTTCTTAATACTTCTTATTTCGGAGAATCTTGCGTCTAATGAAAGGATCTTATATTTAAATAAATAGAATTTTCATGGGTCATATTGAGCCTTCAAACACCCAATATTCTGTTGTGTTGAAAGGGGGGGGGGGGGGGGGGGTCGGGGTTGCTAGCACACACGCACCGTCCAAGAGGGCCTTGTTGGGTGGGTTAGCATAACGAGACATTTCATTTTTGGAAAGGAAAAAAAAGGTTTGTCAAAACCGACGTATTTTCTTAAACATGATTTCCAAAAGGAAACCAATGATTTTTTATGCAGCTGACTGCAGATTGAGAGATTGTGAGTGGGAGAGAGTGGGGGAGGGGGAGGGGGAGGGGGAGGAGGGGGAGGGGGAGGGGGGAGGGGGGAGAGGGGGAGGTTCCGTCATCCCTATTCTTTCCCCTTGATTTTTTTTCGTACACGTTGTCATTCACCCATGCACCAGAAAACGGTTCTGCCCTTTGTACATTATATCTGGACATATTGATAAGGCAGATCAACATTTTATCTTCTCTAAAAAAAAAGTTTAAAACAAACAGATTTTCTTTGAGCTTAACAAGATGACAGATTAAAAGTATTTCATATGCGCAAATGGATACCGACACAATTTGAATATGGATTATACTCTATAGACGACGTGTTTGATTCCCTGCCTTGCACAAATTCCAGTACAATTGCAGAACAGCTGAAAGAGAGCAACGTAGTATGCAGCTCACTTCGGACAACTCATATTCAACTTCAACTACAACAATTTTAAAACGGTATGGCTAAGGTTGAAGAATTTTCTTGCTTTACTTCTATCGAGACGAACAAGCCATCCTGATTTGAAAGACTATTTCATGCAATCGAAGCACAGAATACTTTTCTACCTAACCATTAAGAATGTTATTTTATGTTTTGAAATCTAATAAATCTACTTTGCTTTAACTACCAACTGATACCAAAATCAAAGATCTGCATTCCTAGATCAAAAATGATTACATTTGTAAGAATCATGCACTAAATGGTTTGAGTTATGATTACAGCTCTGATAAAAGAGAGGAGATTTATAAGGAATAGATGCATGAAGAATACAGAAAGCCAACAAACACATGCAAACTCAACCTGCATACAAGTCTTGCTTATTTATTAAAAAAAAAAAAAATCGTGTGATATATCGTGATTTTGTTTCGGTCAAGATATCGGCCGATATTTGTAAATATCGCCGATATATTCAAAATGAGATACATAACGATATATTATGTTTCGTATCGTTTTGACCTCAAAACGAGATCTCGGCCGAGATATCGTCCGAGATGACCGATATTTAAAACACTGTTCTTATGTGTAGTTCAAATATTTGTATTGTGAGCACTGCTAAATCTCTATCGTGTGCTAATTTTGATATGAAAGATATCAAAAAAGCAAGTGTGATACTTGGTAGTACGATCAATATGTCCAAATATGAATTTTTTTGGGATCAACCTCACTTTGTTCAAAAATAAATGGTCTTTGAATCAATCTTAATGTTATTGAGAATATCCTGCTAATACACTGTATGATCCTAATGTAAAGCCGGTTAAGAACACTAACTATGTTGTAACACGATCTAACTATGCAAATGTCATTAGTAATCTTTGTATGTCACCGATTGTATTAGACCCGACATAACCTATGTTCCTGGATTATCAAATAGATTCAATGACATATTTAGCATGGAACATTGATATGCTATTGAAAAAATCATGAGATACCTTAAAGGGTCCACGAACATAGAATTGTTTATCGGTTGCGTCAGAATTTTCAAGTTGTTCTTGAAGGATACAGTGATATAGATAAGAACACGCTATCAAAAGACTAGAGCAATGAATGGTTATTTTGTCTGTATGATTTTTTTTACCATACTAAAGGAGAACCAGGTGGAACATTAAACTCCTGAAGGATATTATGTTGTGCACGTTCAGCACAAATCTAAGAAGATAGCACTGGCAATAGCTCTTGAAGAAGCGGGTTGGCTAAGAAGCCCACTGGTGGAAACCGTATACGGAAAAGGTCGATACTAGCCGAGTTGATTCATTATAATAGCACCACGGCGATTAAAATTCAAAAATGTTATTACAATGGTATGAAATAATAAGTATGTCGTAAACACGATACTGATGGATAATTCCTCACTACATGAGCAACTATAGTATGTACCGAGATAGCTTGGCGGCAGATCTTTTGGCGAAAAGATTACCTAGACATGAAGTCCACAAAACTTGAAAAAATATGCGGCAATTTCTCTTAAAACGATGAATTGCTCACAATAACCAAATCTAAAGACGAAAGATCCAAACAACTAGATTCAGTCTGTAATAACAAGTTCTGATGTGATATAGATTAAATTGTGCTAGTTTTTAAAATATGTAAAGGCATGAATTGATAAAAGGATGAGTTAATGGATTCACCTATATGGAGTGGTAGGATACTCTTACTAGATTCACCTATTTCAAATTATGTTGTTTTCTATATAATTTTAGGTAAAAAGTACTAGAGCGTTCACTAGCGTGGGGATAGACGTAGATCGTCATAAATGCATAAGTTTTTAACTACACCTTAGAAAGACGTAGATTATTTGATGTCAATGGTCATAGTGAAAGGTTAAAATCAAAAATACAATTGTTTATGCATAGTTTTTGTCATACTGGGATTTAAATCATGAATCGTAAACATTAATTTTTACATTGAAGCTGGATTTAAATCGTAAATTTTCAATTTAAACATTTTTATATGTCAATGTTTCGAGTGTGCAGTTGAAAAAAAAATCACACATGCACCCAGATTATACAATATCTATATTTCTTTTACATGTTTTCATCATATGAATTTGGAGTCATTTTATGGCAGTAGGTGCTTTGAGAGATGACTTGCATTTATTTACGAGAAGAATGAAATGCTGTTAGCGAAAAATCAATCGGACGGCAATCCTAAAAAAAATGTGTACATAGCACAAAACACTAAAAGAGCTGATGTTGTTTGGTAACTAATTAACTAGTGGAGTAAATAAAAGTGGGAAAGGCAGCTAATTATGTATTGGTAAAGGACAAAACAAGATATTGCTTCAAAATTTAATCTGTTCTTTCTGAATGAAAGAAAAAGAAGCATAAAAAATCAGCTCAAGCTCAAAATCGATGCAAAAATTGAACCAGATCAAGAAAAGAAGAAGCAAAGTTCAGTCTTTTACATTTCACTTTCAGTTAGCAAGCTTCTTCCATGCCTCATAGATCTCGCTTTGATTTTTTTTTTAATTTTTTCCCCCTTTTTTTCGTCTTCTTCATTTCCACTACATTAAACAATGATTCATAAGTATTATTGAACTTGATATTTCTCCGTTTTAGTTTTAAAAAGACGACTTCTCATTTTCAATCTTTTTTCCATTCATGTCTTGATTTACCATTGTGGTATATCCTTTTGTTTTGTATTTTAAGGCTTCATTAGGTTTTTGACCAAATGAATGAGGGATTGCCGATTCATATGATGGGTACATTATTTGCATTTTGAAATATAATCATGCAATTCTTACCTTCCATGTCTTTTTCTCCATTCAAATCGAAGAAGCTACATTTCAAGCTGAATCATGATCTATAAATTACATGGGTGCATGTATAAAAACCGAAGTTTTAAAACACGAAAAACTTACAAGAGGCGTTCTCAGGTTTATAAAGCGGAGGCGTAAGCTTCAAAACGTTGAGGCGTAAGCTTTTCGAGTAAAAATAAAATGCATAACATATAAAGAAAATTGACATTTAAAATTAACCAACGCAAAAAATGAAAAATAAACCATTTAAAATCCGACTTTGAACAGGTATATATTTTTATTAGACTAAAAATAAATAATCGAAACTCATATGCTTCAAATTTCGATTTCTCAAAACTATTTGCAGATTCCATTAAACTCCAATTTTGGTTCCTTCTATTAATTAAAATCAATTCGCAAAATTTATTCCAAGATTTAATGAAGTTATTGAAAAGTATTCTTTAAATAATAATGAAAAAATTTATTACATAGCTTTTGATCATTGTTTCATAAACAGTCTTATTTTATCATGGCGATATTGAAATTAAAAAAACAAAATAAAAAATGCTAAAAAAAATTCTTAAATTTTGTTCTTTTTGTTTCCATTAGATAATAAAGTTTAATGATTTTTATTAGTGTCAATATCTGCAAAAACACATTTTATCTTTTATTTCCTCGAGGCAAGTATTGAGGCGGATTTAAAAATAAGTGAAGGATTGTTGTGTGTGCAATGAATTGCTAAAAAAGTTCCTTCTTTTGGGATAATCTCATTTTGAAGATTATGACAGAATTTTATTTAAATGTCCAGAATTCTCACACATTTAAGCATCCAATGTTATATCTTATACTGAGAATGGGAGTCATTATTGATAACAATTAACAAACATGCGCAAATTGTCCATCTGAAGATTCAAAGAGCATCTCCAATCCCAAACTGATGTAATGTCAAATGAGAAGTACGTGTAGACAGTTGTTTCACAATTTTAAGCCTGTGTGTCCTAAAAATAATTATACATAAACAGAAGTGGTCCAACGCAAATGTGAAGAAAAGATGAAACAGGCCTACGTGGCAAAGCTAATTAATAAAAAATGAGGGTAATATGGACTAAAATATGACATGTTGCTGGAAAAAAAGAATGATAATGTCGTAGCGGTTAGAAAAGTAGGCCTTCAAATTGTCAAATCTGATGTCTGAAAGCAGACATTTGGTTTCACGATGTGGAATAATTTCTCTTCCACGTCAGATTCCACAATGATTCCAAAACTAGATTGGAGAAGCCAAATACAAAAAACGTTGTCCAGCGCTTACGTGTTATCCACTTTACGCTCCAAACACATCCGCATTGAAGATGCTCTAAGGGAATCAAATCGGACCAGGTTGTGCGGTACATGAATTTTTAATCTTTGGAGAAAAATTATTTGATAAAACCAAAACATTTACTTAAACGTGATCCCCAAAAGAAAACCAACACACATTTTTTTGACGTAGTAAATCGAGAGAGACCAAAAATGTTCTTTCTCTTCAATTCTTTTGCACATCGTCAACTCCCTCGCACAATAGAAAACAGTTCGTGTGTTGTATTTGTATGAAAGAAGCATATAAACAGATTGATAAGGTAGAAGAAGAATTGATTTTCGCTATCTTTTATAAAACAAAATGATTTCCTTCCAAGTTTAGGGTGAGAGAGAGACGAATGATAATTTATCTGTATACACGAATATCAGCATGAAATTTGAGCCTGACATGTTCTATCCATGTGGTTGATTGTCTGACTAGCATAAATATAGACACAGCCACGTAACGTTATAAAGAGAGTGATCCAATCCACAAATCCCTCCAAAAATTCATATTTAACTTCTGCTGTAATACATATTATGTCATATTATGTTCAGAATAAAAGTTATGACTATATCACATTATATGCAAGTATGGAGTGTTAGGATTGTCTCGCATGTTCTTAAGGAGAAATGATGGTTTGGATATAATAGTCCCACATCACGGAATATATTGAAGGAATTGTGTACAAATATGAGTTAGTAGGGACGTAACATCAGGGATTCCTTTTGTTATATGGGAGTTGTGTGTCAGCTTATATGTGTGCAAGGAAGAGGGACTTAGTTCCGACCGTCGTTACATAACAGTGGTATCAGAGCCGAAGGTTCGGACTGGACCATGCAGACAAGGCAGTGCTCTCAAAAGATACTCGTAGGATGCGAGTCAAGGGGGAGACTGTTAGGATTGTCTCGCATGTTCTTAAGGAAGAATGATGGTTTGGATATAATAGTCCCACATCACGGAATATATTGAAGGAATTGTGTACAAATATGAGTTGGTAGGCACGTAATATCAGGGATTCCTTTTGTTATATGGGAGCTGTGTGCCAGCTCATATGCGTGCAAGGAAGGGGGACTTAGTTCCGACCGTCGTTACATAACATGGAGTGCAAATTTGTTAACTAACTTGCAATGCTAGCACTACAGATGGTTGCTAACAGATTGTTTGTGTAGATTAATAAATTATTACTTATGTGGCCATAATATTAAGAGCTCATGTTTCCCAGCATAAGAGATGGAACAATGTTCATGTGGTTTAATTCAAAAATGTTGGATCCACCAAAAGAACTGAAAATTTGCTACAATGAGTCAATTTTCATGGCTAATCATTTGAGCAACTTACAGTAAATTAATGATTCTATACTAGCGCCTCCCGAATGTTTATACTGGACTTGGCCCGGACTTTTGCAAGATTTCGTTGGTTTTGAGGGATATTACAAAATGACGTATAATAGCACTTCAATTCATTCGGTGATCCACGTGGCGCTAGAGAAAAAGCAATTGACACTCGATTTGCGCAAACATCGCATAATAAAAAAAGTGATGCTATCTGTTTATGTTGCGTAGTGATTGGAGAAAATGCATGCCTTACTGGAAGAAGAGACCTTACTAGTACAACAATGAATCCTATACAGTTTCATACGTATTTTTTTTTATGTACATAAATATTCTGATTGTTGCTGTTTAGATTGCAAACAGAAGATACGATACCATTTCAAAAAACCCAAAACCCTCAAAATAATAATTTGAATTAATGGATATGTAACTTTATTTTACACTGTATATTCAAGTATGCTTATGCGAGGGTTCAAATTTGAAAAATAAAGTGTGTTGCTATTGGTACCCCATTTCCCTCTTTCGGCCACCAAAACTAAAGGCTGCCTTAAAGAATATCATTTCCTTCATTCGGCCACCATACGTTAAAAATATTAATATGAACAAGCACCCCACTACGGTATAAAAGCTTCGGTTTCTTTCTGCCGAATTTAGAATCATATTTCGGTTGATAGTAGCCGTACGGTTGCTTTCTGTCGAATTTATATTGTTAATTCGTTTGATTATGGCCGAATGAAGAAAAATTATGTGGTGGCCAGAAGTGTAAAAAATGTAATTAAGTTTATTAAATTTTGTGTGGTGGCCAGAAGAGTAAACTGGTGTCCCAATAGTAGCACCCAAAATAAAACCAATATTTTGGGTCATTGGATTGACATAGCTATAGAACGAAAAAATCGATAATGGAGGAAGATTGCTCCTTCAGATGAAGGATCAACCACTTCACACTAGCAATAACCCAGACAAATGAACTGGTGCATTGTTAATTACAAGATGATTATTCAAATTAAATGAGCTATTGAAAAATTAGTTGATTACCTGACAAATGAGTTGAGCCTAGCGGTAAATGAATACTAGGTTTTACAAATAGTGTGTGTGTTCTCATTTTGAACTTTAAATATACCCATCTTTCAATTAAAAACGATTGCTAAAGGAGGTGACAACTGACATGATGAGGGAGGCGTGCTAAGATACAATCGTCGGTGTCAAAATGTAAAAACCAAACACCATTCCTCCATCAAAATCGTGTGTATTACCAACTCCATTGCCCTAAGATTGGATGAGACGATTCGCGACAAGCAGTAGTAACAGGCCAACAGCAACTAAAATTCGGTAATAAATTCAAATTACTGCAGCACGTTTACTGACCTCAAAACTTCGGATTCGATGAATTCTCCATCTCCATCCATTAATCCAGGCTCGATTAGCTCTGAGTTCTGGCCCGAAAGATGGTAATTCCCGAAAAATTGATGTTACGTTAGATGTTACGTTACATCCAGAATTGTGCTAGAATGACCGGGGTAGAGCACATACGGGCCACGTGGATGTCACACCACAAGCATTGCACGGAGCCATCAACCATGTCAAATGGTGCATTTGATTTTAAACAAGAAAAAGGTTATTTGAAAGCATTATTTGAAGTGGAATTGTTGCAAATGAGGAACGCGTTTTTTTACGAAACGGACAAATTGAAAGGGGCAAATTTATTATTTTATTGTTTTTATATTTATTATTTTATTTTATTTTTTTATGTTTGTGTTTTTGTGTGTATATTGTCAAACATGATAGTAGAATGCAAAATACAAATTGCAGAATAAAAAATACTGAATTGAAATTCGCATTACATAATTGCAGGATAATAGAATGTAGAATACAAATTCGCACTACATAATTGCAGAATTCATTAATTTAAAGTTTCATAATTCAAATAACATTACAACATAAAATACCACCATTACACATAAAATACTAGTTCATATAATAAAAAGCAGCAAAAGATACATAAAAAACCTACAGTTGTTCAGTCCTCGGCTTATGAACATAATAAAGAATACAACGTCTTAGCTGTGTTGGATTGTCAAGCAGTAAATACAAAGGTTGGGACCCCTTCTAGTGTCTAATGTTGGTAGAATAACCGCAAGCTCTCATTTCAGATAATCATCTATATCTTGACGTACCGCCATGCACAAAGAATCAACTCTTCTTGATCCATGAAAGGAGGATGACCGGAGAGGAATGAAGTGAATATATAGGAATGGAGTGAATATATATGAATGGAGTGAAGTAGTAGAGTGAATATATATAGGTGAATGAAAATGGATCGGCTATTCCAGAATTTTCATGGCGTCGGACACGTCAGACGCCAAAGCCACATTTCCAACCGTTCGTCTCGAAGGGGCAAAAGAGTGGGGCCCACTGTTGACACGTCCGACGCGTCGGACGCGTCAGACGCAGACGCGAACTTTGACTGCCCAGTTGGAAAATCAAACGCTGCCAAAGTTGTTCTCTTAAAATTGGGCCTCAGCTTTAGGCCATCTCGAATAGAGAGCTAAAGTTAAGCTCAATACTCCGGAAATAAGATTCAAAGCGCTGGACAATTTTATGGTATTACCCCTAACCAGTCATTACCGGTCACAACCAGCAAAATTGGTACTAAACAAATGATAATCGATTTTGATATATGTGGTATGGTAATGATAATTAACCACCGATAATGGTAATTGTCATATCTACCACATGCCTTAAACAATATATATACACATATTCGTGTATTTCATCATATATGTTTGTTATATAATATCGAGCTTCTAGTGTGCAATAATCTATACTACTATATTAAAGCAGGGTTTTCTTTCAGGGGCGCACAAGCCTCCTTGGAATTTGGGCAACTCAAACGTCACGTATATTCCTCTGTATCACTGTATGCATCTCTTCTCTTCCTCCCCACACAATCCATCCACACTTTTCTTTCTCTAAACCTAATTTTTAATCGTTGAATTAGCAACTCTTCAACTAGGCAGCGATTGCAGCTCTACTCTCCCTTCTTTCTTCTTTCTTCTTTCTCTGTTTCACTCCACCCTACCTAATATCTTCTACCCTGGATTAATGATTTTCCTGGCAATGACGGATTTACTTGCATCCCCCTTTCTTCTCTGTCCGTTTCGGCCCGAGACTCCGACTTACGTACCAGCTTCCCCTCTAAATTTCGTCTTTTGCCTCCTTTCGTCGTCGTCACTCCCTCCTACAGCCATCTCCATCCTATTAGTATTCTATTCCTTACCAGAGGTTGGAAGATAAGTACATTTTGATTTACTATTCTTGATTTTTTGGTTCGCGCCTGTAGCTTTCATCCCTCAATTTAATATTTCCTTTTTTTTGTAACCTAATTTACGGATTTAGTTCTTTGTTTAATTAATTCGGATTTTTCATGTTGTAGACTTAAGTTGAATTATTGCTAATTAAATTTGATATATGTTTTAGTTTTATTTATGCCAGAGTGTATGTCGTTTTCTTTTGTTCTATTTTATGTTACGACGTGTAAGATTTTCTACCCATGTCTACTGTCATTGCAGGAGGCACTGCCTTTCATGGAAGCTGAATAGATGCCCCACCATCACCATGTGTCGCTACAATCCCTCAACCCTTCAGGTATGTAATTATACACTTTGAAGTTTATGCATTATACTGCTCTGCTGATCATTTGTTTTGTAATTGATTGTTTTAAATTGGATGTTACGTTCAAGCGGATTACATGTTATTTTTTGTAGCCGTCTTCTTTAACTTTTGAGCATTTTAATATATGACATGATTAAATTTCACAAATAAATAACCTTTTTCTATTAAACTTCATGATAAACTTTTTCCATCAACAAAATCTTATCTTTCTTTCATGCTAACTTGAATCATGCTTATTGTTTTCTTTACTATGTTTATTTGCCATTTTGCTTTTATTTTCATGGCCTAAAGTTTGCAAACAAATACGATGAGTGCTACGATTTTTAATTATATAATATATAAGAAGAGGCTCAGTAAGATACCTCCATTAAGATAGAAGATGCAAATGTGAACTGTAGTTGCAAATGACTATAGAGGTAACTGTATTTAATGTAAATGTGTTAAATCTACTGTGTCTGTATATATATAAACACTATTTTTCTTCATTTTCATATTTTAACCCAATATATCAACAATAAATAGAAATGGTGAACTTGCTGTTTTTATTTTAACCTTTGTTGTTTTCTTTTTGAGATGTTTGGATTTGAATGCATTTGAATTCTTATCAAATCCAGGACTTGGTTTTATTACTATATAATATATTGAATTTTTTATAAATGTGTTCGTATGTTGATTGAATTTCACAAACAGTTGACTGTGTCTAAATTAACTTTTGATTAATATTTTCCATACATAAGACCATTTATTTCTCATATACTAACCTGGATCGTGCTAATTGTATTTAATTCTTTGTTTACAAAAATTACTTTCCATTTTTTATTTCTATGTTCATGGTTTTATGTTTCAAGGTTTGTGTCTACATTATAAGATGCTACAGTTTTTATTTTTTTACACAAAGATCTATCTCATGAAGACCACTGTTGTTTAGACTGGAATGCTCAGACAGTTAGCATATGGGTTAATATTCTTTAAGCATAACTCTACCGAGATAATTAATCCCAGACTTTCTTGCTGTTTAGACTGGAAAATGGATTTTAGTTTAAACTATCGCTTAATTTTTGTAATCTTTATTCCTTATAATCCTAATTAATATTGATTTCGTAAATTTTCTGATATCCCCAACAACTAAACATATGTATGCAATCTTTCATCTCACCAATATATAATATTCATGTAGCAAGCTACATATATAAATACAAATGAGAATACATAATTTTTTGACATACCCATGTGCGAAACACGGGTGCGCACTTATGAATTGTTGGATCTTATCATGTTTAGCATATTGTATTCCATTTTTGTAATGCTTGCTTTATGGTTTTATGTGGCTTATAAAGTTGAATTTGATGGAAGTAAATGTTGGTTTTGTTGTACTGGCAACCTAGATTGGCATGCAACTTATTGCTATATGCTTTGGTAGTATTATTTCCAGATTGATGACCCAAGTAAACCTTCACCTACTTTGGCTATCCAGGCATTTTAATCTATTTGCATACCCTAAGTTAAACTTGACATCGCCTCAAATACAAGCAACAGTAGGCTGCTCCTCTCCATCTCTTTTGGCTCTCTTAATAATTTTCACTAATTTCATTTCATTACACTATTTATTTTTTGCCAAGTTTCATCAAGTTAAACAGAAGTCATTTAGTCATGTTAGGAAATACATAGTAAAAACAATTGGAAGCGGTCTGATTTTCTAATTTGTTTCTTTGTGCAAGATTTTCATTCTGATTTGAACTCTCTTTTTTGACAAATCACAAGAATATATCTCATGGAGCATTTGCTGCCATATGGAAATTATTAGCTCTGATCCAAGATCAAGTTGATAATACTTTAGTCAACAAACATATCCTATGGAATTTTAATAATTCTTTTTTTACTCGGTTTACTTTTGGACTGTTGCTAGTGAATTTTGATCTAAGACAGTGGGTTCTTCACATTAACCTATTGTAATCGTGTTTTGATTATCATTAACATACTGTTTGGTATATATCATCCACGTCATACTTGGATTCTTTGATTATGGATGTAACAAATAAAACTTCCAAGTTACAATTGTCATAACTCTGGATTATTCATTTTGACATATGGCATTGCCATTCAGATGATTAAATATTTTCCAACATTTTAGTATCAGTACAGCTAATTCTTCTTAATTCAACATATTTTTATCTTGAATAAGTTTTTATATTCTAGCTTTGTTTGTTTGCATGTTGGTTGAAAAATGCATAAAATTCATATGTTCTGACTTCCTTAGGATCAATTTTGAATTTTTTCCTCTTCTGTCATTCTGATGTTCACTTCTGATCATGTTATGTATTCAATTCTATCTGTGAACTATAGTTTCTTTAGACAATGGTTCTTTTTGTATTGATCTGTAAATTTTGAATGCAGTTGTATACCTAATTTTGATTGAAATTTATTACGAAAATAAATATAAACTTAATTTGTATCTTTGGTTTTTTCCAAAACATTGTACATTACCACATAAAATCCCTAAATGTTATAACGATTTGTATGCTCTGATTTCATTACAATATCGATGTTCATAACATATTTGCTATCTTCTTTTCATCATATATTTTTGTAGTATTTAGAATAATTTTGTACAAATTTGTGATATAGATAGTGTGCTTTGTTATAGCACAGTATTACTTTATTTGCCTGCCTATTAATTATTACATTGAAAACTGCTGCTTTACATTATCTGTATAGTGTTCAATAGGCCCTTATGGTAGAAATTTATACAAGTTTATATCCATTTTCAAACAAATTTATTTTACATCTATGTTGTTAAGTAGGTTAAAATTAATGTTAACCCTTTCATAAAGTTGAAAATCCGAAAGATATTAAGTTTACTGATGTCTTAGTTACAATCTTAGCTCAGTTTTACTTACCATCTGATCCTATTGCATGTTTAGCTTTTTAATCACAACATACTATTATCTGAATTATAATATATTCATAAATGGTAAAGTGATGCAAAACGCCGTCTTATTCTAATAAAGAATCAATGCTTCTTTGTCATTGTATTGCATTTTTAAGTTTTTATTCATTGTTGTAATTAACAGCTCATCTTTTCCGCTATTTGTTTTATTTTTTCTCTTTAATTTTTTATGTCTCTCAGGTTCCTTTTGACAGTAGCTAACATTGCATCACCTTCACAATCTCAGGTTAGTGCGATGATATATAATATGCCACTACAACGCACTTCAAAATTTGTAGACAAGTTCGCTAATCTTTGCATATCGATTGCCAATTTCGCTACTATGTTTTCTCTTTGGAGAAACCAACAAATGGTTTGAGACTAAAATTTGTTGCATATATTGTTATTTCATTTCTTGCTTTGTGCGACTGAATGCGCTTTGTTAGACTGACTTTAATCGTTCTTTCTGTGTCATGTGCCATTCCCTGGAATTCATCGTGAGGCACCTATAAAGTCAACGTATCCTCCCTGTTATCATTGATCATTTGACGTTTTAGGACTTCATAGCTTCACTTTTGCATACTTTTGTTTTTCTTTGAACCGGTTGGCATAATTTTCAACTGCAAGTTATCTCATCTCCTCTGTTTACGGAGTTACACAAACTACACTCTGAAAACATGGTGCATTGAGGACTTACATTTTATACATGCTGACAAAAAATGTCTGTGTTAAAGGTTTTTGATGCTCAGTTGCATAAACGCTTGATTTGTCTTATTTGTTTTCTTAATTTGAAGGTTTTTCATGCTCAGTTGCATAAACGCTTGATTTGTCTTATCTGTTTTCTTAATTTGAAAATGAATATATTGCTGCATCACTCACATTGCAAAACTTCCGGTGCTTTAGCGTAACTGTTTAACGTTCGTGCTTAATGTGGTGGTTAAATGTAAGCAATTATGACATATTTTTCATTAATCATAGAGTGATAATTAAATGCTGATAATTTTTATCCTTCAATCATGTTACATATGATAATTTACGGCACTTCAGAAAGTAGAATTTAATATTTGAGACTATAATCGATAAAAAATGAAGTATCCAAATTATACGTATTTATGTTTTGAGGTCAGTAGTTCAATATATAGTTAATGGTAGTCATAACATGAAATATTTGGTTGACCAATTTTCCCATTGAATCTCTATTTATTTACCTGTATAATACATTTGTTATTTTTTTTCCCATACTATACTTTTGTTGCATATAAGCAACTATAACTTACAAAATATTCATGGTGGATATTATGAGGCTTCGGTTGCCAGAGTTCAGATTCCTGCTTCACTTAGAAAGGTAAATTGCCAATTTATAGTTCAACTTCATGCATGCAGTTTTATTTCAAAGATGTAATAAGGTGGAATCAATTAAAACATCCGTCATTGTAAAAGCTCAACAGTCATCTTTCATATGTGTGCTTCCTTTATTTGATATTTATTTACGAGATGAATACTGATATTCAGTATATCCTTAATTTAGCTAATAACATTAATAAGGTATAATATTTGCAAAAGTTCAAATTTGTTGCTATGCTACAATTGATCAATTTTTTTGTTATACGATGCAATATATAATAATTTACTGTTACACGGTAACTTAAAATCAATAGTTATTATTTTCATAAGTCGTACATGATGATATTGTCAAATAGAGAAATTGGTTATCGGCAGTCTTATCGTATATCTTATTGCTTATATGGGAAGCTTTTAAAACTGAAGCTATTTTAGAGCTAAATGATGATTTTTGGTTAGGATGTATTATAGCTTGGTGATATATATAACATAGTATTATGTTTTTACATGTGTATTTTTGAATAGGAACATGCAAAAAAAGTCAGAATATATATCTACGGAAAATTTGAAAGGAAGTTGGTTTAGAGGTGTTTTTGGTCGAAAATTGACGAGAAGGATTTGAGTTGCAACAGTAACAGTAAATCTGATCATGTTTCGAGTGTCCAATGACTGCATCATGAATCAGTCTTGAATTTCAAGGTAAGCATGTTGGAATAGGCTGATCCGATAGCTAAAGAGGCATATGCAACAGACGATGATGTTCCATACTTAACAATCAATTGAGCATCACCATCTGTTTATCCCTATCACACTGATAGATAATACCAAACCTATTATTGTTATCCTTCATGTTTCCTGGTTAACACTTCAATATGTATAGTTATGGATATCATTGATTTGCACTATGCAAAAGCAAGAGAGGTGGTTTTGGCGACATGTTAATAAAGGTGAGTAAGTTTTTATTTTATTTTTTATAAAGTTACGATTTGTTGATAGAGGTGGTTAAGCCTAATTGTAAGTTTGCTATCACCTATTTGTAGGTTAGGCTTGATATGCAGGTTTTAAACTTTTATATACTTACGTTGAAACATTTAGCTTCTCTCCACCTATATTATATTACTACTGCAATGTATACTCAAGAATTGAGCTCATGGAGTGTTACCAACTTTATGTTCATTTCGTATTTTTCATATGTATTTTATGATATACTACTCAATCCAAAAAATTATTATTCAGAAGGTCAAACATTAATTTAAATGGTCAACTATATATTTTGTTTGATGGACGACCATATCGATGGCTTAAAGACTCACTATACGTATATTGTCAGTTTATAGTATTCTCATAAAACTTATACTTAGGTACCGTTTGATTTTCGAAAGGAGAAAATTTAGTTCGCGTCTGCATCGGATGCTTCCGACGCATCGACATAGGACCCACCAATTTGCCCCTTCCATTTGAGCGTGAGAAAATGAACTGTTCGACATTCCTCTTCCATCTGTTATTCATTTTACACCTCTTTTACACCCTTTTTCCCCCTTCGTGTGCCATTTTCTATTCAAAATAAAAACACATATCCCTTTCATCTCTTTTCCCCCTTTCCATCCCCTTCCACATACCTCTTCCTGTTGAAAATCAAACGCACCCTTAGCATTTATACATTGAAAAAGGCGTCATAATTTGTCAGAACTAGATAAGCTATTTCTTCCTTTTTTATTATACATGGAAGTTTTATGCATATTTACAGTTGTTGGAGTAACATGTAGCCAATTGATATTTATGATGTTATTTCAATCTTCCAGGTATGGTTATACTACGTGCCCTCAATCCAATGTAGTTGAAACTTGAAAGTGCAATTAATATTAGGTAATTGATATGCATCTTTTTTAAACATTGTAGAAATTAACAATATTTTAACTTCAGCTTAGTTACAGGTAGTCAATTGGATCAAGATGTTCTTCATATTCGTGCAATGGCTGCAGCATGATGATCAACTTCCTGAAGTAAAGTACGATGAGCATGTAGCTACAATTGTAAATTGTGAAAAAGTAAAGTTAGATTGGTCTTGGTTGCATAAGGCTATGGAAACCATTTTATGTTCTGTTTACAAAGACATGGCATAGTTGAAGACAACAAAACCAATGGTATGTAGAACATATTAAAAATGAGATATTTTCTTATGAGATTGATATGGATCTCAATCTCAATATTGAACGGGTGGTTGTTTCATTATTTTTGGGACTGCCTTTGGGTTATTATGCTAATGCTCTAAAAAATGTATGAGAATGAGTAAGAAATTAATTTATCTAGACTGAATTGAAAATTCTCAATTTTGGTGGCATAGCTGTAAAACTGCTATGATTGGGCCTGGTGGTTGGTTACAGCGTTAGCTGTAGTAATGGTTTTGAAATCTTTGGTTCCTTAAAATAGGCAACAAACATGTTTTCCAGGGTTTACAACAAAAACATTATTGGTTGATTCTATGTGAATTTTCTATGCACTTCGTATTATATCATTCATTTTTCATCGAAAACTCGGTTCTAACATAGTTGGTTCTAATATACTAATTAATATCTAACTCCATATACACTCTTCTATTATCCTGTATATGTAGTACTAAACATTTTTTTGATATCCGTGTGCGAAGCACGGGTGCACACTTGTTTAATAGAATAGCTAGGAAAATACAATTATGATACTAGGTTTAATGCAATTTTTATCATATATTTTAGAAACGATATAAGTTTATATGATATTTTAGCTCCTTTCGTAAAGTTTTCTTGTATGTTTCACTGCATAAAATAAGATAGATGAATAATAGTATAATTAAAAATTCAGTTTTTAGTATTTAACCTTTTAACGTGAAATATTGTAAATAAAAAGATCTTATATTAGCAAAAAGTGAAAGTCCAACCATGAACCAAAGTGTTGGTTTTCTATTATTTTGGTTGGTAATAATATGATTTTTCTATTATCATATAAGTTGGCATGGTAATGGTTATCAAGACGAAGTTTCAGTATCGAACCGAATCCATCCCTAATGCAATGTGTTGATTTTCCCTTCCTCTCAACCTCACATACAAAAAGATCCAATATTTAAAATTCATTATGCTAAGTTTGTGTTTATTATATATCTCTATAATTTTTTGTTATTCACTTTTCTTGTTTAATGCATTTTCTAATTCATTTTTTAATCAACAGGAAAAGATCTTCTTTCTTAATTCTTAAATATTTCTTTGATCAAAAAAGAATTTTAATAAATTCAGTTAGCACTTCAATTATTGTCTTTCCCACCTCATTAAATCTTAAAATGAATAACTGACTATGTGACGTCTTATTATTTGTACTGATATTACATGTTTATCATATCTTTTTCTTTTTTCTACTTATACAGTTACTTTTAACTTAAAACATAATTAATAATTATTTGGAAGAATATGATGATTTTGGAGAAGATTATAAAATTGGTTATCAGGTAACAATTGCTTTTCTGGAACGGGACGTAAGTTATTTTTAAGGTTTTTCTATGGTTAATAGGATTTGGTAGCTACCAGGCTTAAGTCTAGTTTTGATTGATTGTAAACTTAGTGCGCACACACTTCGATTGTAATTGATTCTAGTGTAGCGTAAGTGCGTAATACATCATAAATTATACTTTAAAAAATTGAATGATCGATTAGCTCCAAAAACCCGAAAATTGAATAAAAAAATATCTTACTTATGCTTAGAGATTTGATATTTCTCTCAACTAAAATCAAAAATTAACTGAAAAAACTTGTTTTTAATTTGTGTTTTGAGGTGATTTGTTTCGTAGAATACTATTTTTAATTGAAGAAAATAACTTGACATAGAGGAATTCTATTTTCATTGAATGAAGTAGAGAGGTTAAAAGGAGGACATGACAGAAAGTGAGGTGGGAAAACTGGACTGTCTGTTATTTCTTGATATACTGGAGTGAAAAAGACAATTACCGATGTGCTAATAGAGTTAGCCTTTAATAAATTAATTATATTCCAAATTTAATAATTGTGCTTTTCGAAGGTCAACGTTTCCATTCTCAACTACATAAAAATCACGTGACACAACCATTAAAGAAAATAAAATCAATGAAACTCAAAATTGTTATCTCTTTAGAATTTATCAATGAAACCTAAAATTGTTGAATTTTTTTACACCTTCTTGCATCTTCACCATGTGCGCCGTTTATCCAGCGTAGATAGAGGGTGATCATTGAACAAAACCCCCTTGGTACCAACGTCATAATTTTATATCCCTACATCCTTCTAGGGTACACATCTGTTCAGGTAACATTTAATTGTAATAAAATGTAACCTCTTACAGTTACTAGACACCAATCACACACACATTCACGCATGTATGTATGTACGTATGTATGTGTATATATATATATATATATATATATATATATATGTATGTATGTATGTATTGCATTGTTGGACTAATTGAAAGTCCAATATACACACTCACTCTAAAATAATACGAGCCACATCTAACAAATCTTCATCTTACCGGGTATTTTTTTTCTTTAAATCCAGTTTGAAGTTATAAAGAGTCTTCAAACAATTGCAGAAGGTCCATACCACAAGATCGATAACATCTTCAGTGGCTCGTATTAGGCTGCTACCGCGTCTAAGTTGTTTCAGCCAAGCTGTTTTCTACAAATAATGGTTGGACTACGCACGATCTAACATGTAACTCCATCTTGATGAGAATTTGAAACTCAAGCTACATACTGTTGCAAATTCAGATTGATGTTGCATCATATTGGTCCCCTCGAATCATCGACTCTAATATCATGTTGAAATTTTTGGTAGCTGCTCGCATCTTCACTATGCGCGCACTTCATTCGGTGTTGATGGAGCAAGACCATGGAACGAAGCCCCTTGGTGCCAACGTCGTGATTGAATATTCCTATACCCTCTCAAAACATATATATATATATACATATATACATACATATATATGTATATATATATATATATTTGTGTGTGCGTTTGTGGTAATATTTAGTTGCAAAAAAGGAATCCTTCATTATTACATGCCACCAATGCAATATACATTCATGTTCTTTAAGATATCTTGCGATGTGACACTAGTTATAAATCTAATCTACGTACTTGCTCCAATACAATGTGGGTCACACCTAACAACCACTAACAGAAAATAGAATCAATCAAACCTAAAAAAATTATATCTTCAAAATTTATTGGTTAAGAGGCATTGATCTTTTTTTTCTTCTTAATTTCACTAGAAGCTATAAGATTTAGCTAAATCCATATTGTTACCAAGATTTGAAGAAATCCTTTAAAGGAGACAGATAGCTATGTGGATGAAGAAGAATGCAGGAATGATAGTCATTGAAGAAAAGTTTGATGGAGCAAATGATGGAAGGAGTTATGGAACTACCCAACATCCACCAAGTTTGGCGACCAGGCCAGAGTTGGACTTGACTTGTGACAACCCGGATTTTTACGACATGCTAAGACAAGAATCAAGGCAGAATTTAATTATAAAATCTGAATCAGGAGAAACGAGTTGCGCCACTGCGTTCGTCTCGAAAAAATACGCGAAATAGAGTCCGAGTTTTCGAAAATCAGAGTCCGTATGACCAAGTTATGGCCCGTCAAAATTTTCAGAAAATTTCAAGTTCAAAAACAGTTCAAATTTGAATTCAGGATTCAAATTCAGCCAGGCGGGAAAATTCCCGCCACCCCCAAGTCGACTGGGGAGTCGACTTGGGAGTCGACACACCCCAGGTGGTGTCGACTGCCCAGTCGACACACCCCAGGTGGTGTTGACTGCCCAGTCGACACCCCTGTCGACCTGGGTGGTCCGACTACTTGGGCCTGGGTGCACCTGACTTGTTCCTCAAGACATGTTTTATGGGCCTATGACGGATTTTGAGGGTTCAGATCTATCCTAGGGTTAATCTAAGGGCCTAAACTACTCCTAATCTCTATAAAAACACCCTAGGACCTAACCTAAATCACTCAAAATCAATCTAACAACGAAGTGCTGCCCAAATCCCTCTTGATCATGGCCTCCATCTCCAACTCCAAGAGCTTATGCATTCAAATCGGATCCGAATCAAAGATGCTAGCTTGCTACATCAAATCAAGGGAGTGGATCAACGTTGCTACGCAAATTTCATGACGATTCTTCAACAAAGGAGCCACCTTTCTTCGTCAAGACGATTCATGATCTTTCCCTAAGCCTCGCTATGTAAGTTCTAGCTACTTGTAGATTCTAACGGTGATTCTAATGTGACATGGGATAAAATGCGATGAAACATAAGTATGCTAGCCTATGTGAACCTAATTTTGCCCCTTTTGTATGATCTATGACCTTGGGCTAAGTTTTAGCGACTTAATCATGCCACTCATGTTATGTTTAACCTAGTTTATCTTGCAAGTTTGAATCTTTATCTATTGAATGTTAGCATGAACCTTTGGTAACCATTTGACTTGTGAAACATTGGCAAAGACTTGACTTTGGGGCTTATGCATGTAACTGAACCCAAACCCCTTGTGTTATCATGCATGTTTGTGGCCAAAATCCCCTTATGATAGAATGCATGTTGTGGCTAATCCCGTTGTGACATTATGCATATTTTGAGGCCAAAAACCCCTTATGATGCTATGCATATTTTGAGGCCAAACCCCTTATGATACCATGCATGTTTGTGGCCAATCCCTTTTTGATATCGTGCATGTTTTGAGGCCAATATGTAGCATAGTATCCTTACTATGTTGACTCGCTTTTACTTGGGTTGGAAACACGATTTGGGGTAGGTTAGACAAGCGTGATTATGACACGATAATTTGACATGGGATTTCATGAAAATATGACACTCATGATACACCTAGATGTGGACATGACATGTGGGGGTAAACATGGGACTTGAAACTAGACACGTATCGGTTGTAAGTGTAATATGACACTAGACCAAACATAAAAGTGGCCAACTCGAGGTTGGGTTGAGTTTGTAGCATAAATCTTCCCGGACCCGCTCGGCTTAACTAGTGGCTACAAACAATAGGACCCAATGTGGGTAGTTGGTCATATAGCACTTAAAACCCGAGGTTAGACTAGGTTGTGGTGTAAACCTACCCGGACCCGCCCGGCTTAACTAGTAACCACAACAAAGTCTAATGTGAGAGGTTGGGGTGCATTAATCTAATTAATGCCACATGAAAAGGTTAAGTAATTTTGACTAATGACACTTAACCGATATGACACGAATGGGTAGGTTAAGTTAAACCGGACTTGATTTCTTAATGACACTTAACCATATAAGACAATTAGGGGATGGGGTTAAGTAATTTACACTTAACTAATCCGACTTGGTAATTAGATGGGGTTAAGTAACTTAGACTTAACTAATCTAAACACGGTAATTAGATGGGGTTAAGTAACCTACACTTAACTAATCCAAACACGGTAATTCGATGGGGTTAAGTTAAACACTTAACCAATCTCAACTTGGTAATTCAATGAGGTTAAGTAACCAATACTTAACCAACTTAACATGATAATTTAATGGGGTTAAGTAACTTATAATTAATCAATTATACATGATGATTTGATGAGGTTAAGTAACCTATACTTAACCAATCTAACATGCGGACCTGATAGGGTTAAGTCACAAGACCTTTTGAATATACTTAACCATTGTAATACGATTAGTGGATGAGGTTAAGCTAACCCATACTTAACCAATCCGACTCGATGATCTGATGGGGTTAATATAATCTGTGCTTAATCAATCTAACACGATAATCTGATAGGGTTAAGACAAACAAATACTTAACCAATTTGAATTGATAGGGTTAAGTCATGCGCTTCTTGGTATACTTAACCAACTTGTAGGGCTAAGCCTTGAACTTGAACACTTAGCCGATTATGACATGGTTGGTAGGCGGGTTGAGTCATGGGCTTGAATAACGACACTTAACCCAATAGACAAAACCCTAGTTAGAGGAACTAGGTAGAAAATCGTAGTTAATCAAGGATAACGGGAAAAGAAGTGTAACAACCCGAAAATCTGGGCCAGTTTAAAATTTTTATTTTGGCAATTTTAGCGAATTTTGAATATTTAAAATAGATTATTTTAAATAATATCGACGAGAAATTTATTTTGAATATAATTCGAACGTATATATTATATACGTCGTCGTTAGAATATAAATAATTATTTATAATTATAAAAGGAATTGAAAATGGCGCGGTAGTTCGATAATTCGATTTCAAACTTCAATTGAATGTACCGGGTGCAAAACAATCCGGATTTTAGTGAAACCAAAAGCATTAGGATCTAATTGATGATATCTTTCCAACGAATCCGAAGAATCGAAATTTCATAGCGGGATTCAAAAGATATGTCCAATTGAAAATTCTGAATAGTCGCTATGGAATTTAGGCCCTTAAAAATGGGAATTTTGCAAACGACCTCGGATTTCGACGAAACCACTTTTGTTGGGTCCGTGATGTCAAGTTATTGCTAGATTCCAAATTTCATAATTTTTCGAATCAATATGTGAGCGTGGCAAAGGAAAACGTGTTTGACCAGTTCAGTTGATTTTAATCGACTGGAAATTGGCCATTTTTCATACGGTCTCAGAATTCGACGAAACTAGTTTTGTTAGGACCGTATCGTCAATACGAAGCTAGAAAATATTTTTATGGAATTTTTAGAGGCAGTATGTGACCCCAGTAAATTGAAATGTACGTTTAAAATTCAATATAAGGATTTAAATGTTAATTTGAACAAAAACTGATCGAAACAGTCGAGTTGGCTTACCAGACCTATCCCATTGTGTTCGGAATGGGGGTAATCAGCTATGGGCGACAGGCGGTGGGTCTCGTTTCGAGGTCAAAATAAAAAGGTTGCTTTATGAAGTTAAATAATTAAATATATATATATATATATATATATTATAATTCCCCCCCTTTTCATTCGTTCAGATGAAATCAGAAAAAAAAACCTAACTAATCGCGCCTCCCCTGCCATCGCCACGCCCTCCGACCAACGCCCTTCCTCCCTCCTCTCTCACGAGTCCTCCTTCTCCGATTTGAAGCCGCCGCCCCAGATCCCGAGCACCCTCTTCGGAGCCCTTAACCGCCGCCTCGGGCACGCGATCACCCCCCCCCCCCCAGCCTCCGTCGATCTGCACCCTTCCCCTCCTACGACCCCCGCTCCTTCTTCCCTTTCCTCTCGAGCACAACAAACCCCAAGCCCTCGCCTCCTGTAACACGCGAGCCACCCAAAACAGAAAAAAAAAACCTTCGCCTGAAACCCTCCTCCGCTGATTCGACAACCGGAGCGCCATACCCCCCCCTCTTTAAACGCTGTAAGTTCTACCCCTCCTTTTCTTTTTATTTATTTATTTATTTTAATTTATCTATTTAAAAGGAATTCGATTTGTATACGATAGCATGTAAAGAACAGATTTTTATTTATAGAAAAAGATTCGATCTTTAATCGTAAAAAGTTGGGATTTTTAATTATATGGAGTAGCGAAGAAAAATATAATTTTTCCATGTATATATGGAAGTAAAAATTCGATTTTTATATATTGAAGAACGAAGTAAAAATTCGATTTTTATATATTGAAGAACGAAGTAAAAATTCGATTTTTATACATTGAAGAACGAAGTAAAATTCGATTTTTATATATTGAAGAACGAAGTAAAAATAGGATTTTTATATATTGAATAACGAAGTAAAAATAGGATTTTTATATATTGAATAGCGAAGTAAAAATTCGATTTTTACATATGTAGTGAATACGAGCAAAGAAAGTGAAAAGAGGCAGAACAACGAAGATTTCTATAAGTGAAGTGTCGTGGTATTGGATAGCTATTGGTGAGAATTTCTCACTCTTCAATTTCTAGTTATAAATATATACTAGGATGCAGACGGTGTTTAGTAGCACCCGACACCCGTCATCCACAGACCATGGATGGCTTGTTTGTTAAATTGTTTGGTTGAGTAGTTAGTTTGAATATTTGATTGAATGGAATTGTTTGGTGAAATGAATTGATTTGATTGATGTGTGAATGGCGTGGGCCTTCACTAGACCGGGGATAAGGCTAGGCCTTGTCCCGTTTCTAGTATCGTGGCGTTATGCCGCCGAAATTTTCTAAAAATAAGTTAGAAAAATAAAGATAACATTTTATTTAATAAATGAACCGAATAGAATATTCATAGGTTGAATAAAATAGTTTGATCGTTAAAAATATAATTTTTAACGTGAATGTGAATAAATAAATATTTATTTACAAACCGGACGGTTTGTTTATGTACACTGATTTGACTGACATTGATTGGGACGATAAATTTTACACATCGCCCAACTGCACAAATAAAATCTGTGTTTGATTGTTTGAAACCCCACACGGGTGTTGGGATGAAATATGAAGTTCACTCATCCTGATTGATTAAATATGTCGATCGATTGATTGATAGGCTGTTATAAGCGTTAGATATCTATATTTGATGCTTATACAGTGTAGTGCACTTTGGTTGATGGTTGATTATTTTCAATGCTATTATATGTGTGTAATGTATGAAAATCCATATAATTAACATTATATGGTGATTGATTGGGCCTCATTCCAATTTAGAAAATAAAGAATAATATAAAATAAAGGTTCATGTGTTGACAATACTCATCCATTGAGATTGGTCATGTGTTGAACGAAATATTTTAGTAATAAAATTTACATCTTTATCAATATAAAATAAAGGTTCATGTGTTGACAGTACTCATCCATTGAGATTGGTCATGTGTTGAACGAAATATTTTAGTAATAAAATTTACATCTTTATCAATATAAAATAAAGGTTCATGTGTTGACAATACTCATCCATTGAGATTGGTCATGTGTTGAACGAAATATTATAGTAATAAAATTTACATCTTTATCAATATAAAATAAAGGTTCATGTGTTGACCGTACTCATCCATTGAGATTGGTCATGTGTTGAACGAAATATTTTAGTAATAAAATTTACATCTTTATCAATATAAAATAAAGGTTCATGTGTTGACAGTACTCATCCATTGAGATTGGTCATGTGTTGAACGAAATATTTTGATAATAACAACTATTTTGAAAAAGAAATATTTGAAATAGAATATTTGAAAATAGAAATTTATGAAGCCGTGTTGATTAGATTGACGCCATTTTGACGTGAGCGATATTTATATCGATTTTATTCATTTTGAAATGAATTGAATTGAAAACGATTTCGAAATGAATTGAATTGAAAACGATTTCGAAATGAATTGAATTGAAAACGATTTCGAAATGAATTGAATTGAAAACGATTTCGAAATGAATTGAATTGAAAACGATTTCGAAATGAATTGAATTGAAAACGATTTCGAAAGGAATTGAATTGAAAAATAGATTTTTATCGAAATGAATTGAATTGAAAACGATTTCGAAAGGAATTGAATTGAAAACGATTTCGAAATGAATTGAATTGAAAACGATTTCGAAAGGAATTGAATTGAAAACGATTTCGAAAGGAATTGAATTGAAAACGATTTCGAAATGAATTGAATTGAAAACGATTTCGAAATGAATCGATTTCGAAATGAATTGAATTGAAAACGATTTCGAAATGAATTGAATTGAAAACGATTTCGAAATGAATTGAATTGAAAACGATTTCGAAATGAATCGATTTCGAAATGAATTGAATTGAAAACGAATTCAAATTGAATTGAAAGCGAATTGAAATGAATTCAAATTGAATTGAAATTTGAATTGAATAGAAATGAATTTTAAAACGAATTTATAAAGAAGAATTCAATTTTGATTTGAATTGAAAAGGAAGTTGAAATGGCTTTTGAAACGAATTTAAAACTATTTATATAATTCGTTTTAAATAGAAATCGACGAAATATATATTATATATATTATATGTATAATATAATGGCCTGAATAGAACGCGCCGCGCCGCGGCAGTTCGTGAATTTCGACCATTTATTTCAAACGGACAAAACAGGAGATCCAACCGTCGGATTCTCCTAAAACCGGAACCGTTGGGTTCGTATCGAAAAGAGCTTTCTAACGAATATTAGAAATTTGAAATCTAACGGTTGGATTTGGAATTATGTCCAAATCAAATTTGAAAAAGGTCGCTGTAAGTGCAGTTCGATGACCGTTGATGGAAATCGACTGTACAGGCCTCGATAAAATTATTAAAAATAGTAATAATTTGTGTAAAATCATAAGAAATGATTTGTGAAGAATTGAGATGAAGAACTCCATATTTGAAAAGATAAAAATAGATTTTTATCGAAATGAACTAGTTTTGAACTAGAGTTATAATTCTATTTACTTTTAAATAAATAAATTGAATTTGAAAAGGGTTTTAAAAATAACCAAAATTTCCAATGATTGCATTAGAGTGGATTTGAATCGAAATTGTCTTCGGAATATTTCGATGTTGGAATTCGTGATTATACAGATGTTGTTATGGAAATTTGAAAGATATATATTTATATCGTTATTTCCAATACGACATTTGTTAGTTGTAGAATTTGATATTGAATATAAGCCGATATATTTTCTATTCAGAGCCTTGTATTGAATATTAAAATGTGATTTGGGTTTGTCGTGAATGGCGTCTTCACTAACACTGTTCTTGAACCCAGTTGAGAAAAGATTAAATCTTTTTATTTAGATTTAATGAAGTGTATCAATTAAACAATATTAAATTGGAATTGAATTGATATTGATTTTTGGGTTTATCGTGAACAGTGTTTTTAAATAACACTCGTTCTTTAACCCGATAATTAATGGAATGTGATTTTGGGTTTATCGTGAACTGTGTTTTAAATGACACTGATTCTTTGACCCAGTTAAAGATTAAAACTAAGTGGAGTTTTAATGAATCTTTAATTAGATTGAAATGATCGAGAATGGAGTATCACCAGTTTTGCTCCAGGCGATAGTTAAATCTTTAATTAGATTTAAACGTGAAATGGTAATTGAATTTACCGATAACACTGTGGTGCTAGATATGAAGTACTACCACTTTTACTTCATGGGATAAATAGGTTGGGATTGGGAAATTAAAACAAATGATTACTTCAGTAAGTTTCGTTAATCCCGACTAGTTGAATCGAAATTCAAAAGGATAGATTAAAGAATAAATATAAAGAATTTATCTTGGATAAAATTTATGGGAACCTTTCCCTATGAATGTGAAATTTAGAAACTAACTGTCGGTTAGCCAAGCAGAATGGTTTTCTGGATATTGATCTGATGTTGGTTTCGGCCTTCGGGGTTAATATTTGGGGAATTATTCTCTTGATTAATTTACGGTTAGTGACTAATGAATTGGAATGAGGCGTATGTTGTGTTTGTGTAACACTTATTTAAAATATACGCGAGTTATTCGGAAAGACCGGGTTTATCCCATTCTGAATAACTGATACGACGATAAGTCGAAGATGAAGACGGTGGTCGAAGACCGGAAGTCTTCACGTCGTTTGGGTCATTACTGATGATCTTGATTGGGCTGTACACCCAAGAAGATGGAAACAGTTGGTGTTCGTTCAGACGTACTTGGAGATCAATGGATATGCGGGGTACTAGGTGCCTCCGGTTTCGTTCAGACCCAGAACGGACTTGTAAATGGATAGTGTGTCTGACGTTGTATTCCTTTATACTGTATTGGTGATCTCTGCTAAATATATATCTGTTTGGTGGCAGAGAATTTATTCTTTTGCTATACACCCTTCTCTGAGACGTACGAGCCTAGAGGTTATATATTGGCAGAAATCAGTGGTACAGTATGGACTGACAATGTGGCATGCTGAGTTGCATGGATCAAGGCTTTTGTTGAAAAGCAAAGTCTTGTGGTTGATGATCAAAGCACGACCTTGTGTGGCGTAGCTTTGTGTAACGTTGTATCGCGAGTATCACACCCGGTATGAACCAAAAACGGGAGACGGACCTCAGGGAGGACATGCGTTTCTTTCTAGTTAGGAGTGGCGTCAGTGCTTGAACTGGCTGATGAGTTTGACTCATGTGGATGTTGCTTATTATTACTTGCTGAAAAGCGAGGCGCCTCGTGATATCGGTTTCGGCCGATGCTTCTGGTCGGCTGACAGGCCAGGCTTACGCCCCAAAGGGCGGGGAAACGTAGTGTTCAGGCATAATAATCCACATCGGTGGACCGGCCCTGACGATCTAAAGGGTCGATGCGCTCTGACCCTGTGGCTCGGGCTAGAGAGTCACAAATCGGTAGAGGATCTTGCCCCTAGCCTCGGTTCATACCATAAATGATAACCCAACTTCCAATACGACATTGCGGTTTTGATTGTAAACCTATATGTGGCGACATAGTGGCATGGGACGCTCATGTCGCCTATGATTGATACTTATGATTTGAAGTTGTTTTATACACTATGCACTTATAATAGTATCAAATGATTTGTTTTAAACGTATCAAGCATTCTTTGGCTGTTATAAGGGAAAACCCTATCCCCCGGCTTGCGTTGCATTGTGTGATAGGACCTGGGTCTTATAATAGCTTCATTTTTCTTTATTTAGCATTGCGTTGTTGTTTTATGCACTGGTATTCTTGGGAGGAAACCCGTTCCGTGTTATGCGGCGTGGTCCCTTGATTTACCTAACTTTGAAAATAAAGATAATAACTGTTTTAGTTCTCACACCAGTCACATGACTGACCTGGAGTTTATTGTTTTAACCTAAACTCTGGGTGCTCTTATTTTGACACGGGCAGCTAGTAGTTTTGGTTTTGCAGATTTATATTCACAGGATCCTGGTTTACAACTGGAACGATATCCGGAAAGCTTTGTATCCGTATATCTCTTTCTAGTTGTGTATTGTATTATTTTCCGCTGCAATGTATTTAAATGTAATTTAAATCTCTGATATTTCTGTGTAATATTCATTTGTACTCTGTATATTCTTGTATTCTGATGCATTGTTGTAATATACAGTGAAATGTTCTTTCGTATGCGTTTTGTTGTGGCTTGTTCTCGAACTATCCGACACTTTCCTTTACGGGGAAGTTACGGGTTTTTACAAGAAGCTAAGTGGTAAACCTTAGTTAAGAATAACTAAGTAATAATTCTTAGCCAAGGACATGGGACTAGTTCATAAATAGATGAGTAACCTGATACGGTAGGTCATCGCTTAGTATACGAGGAGGAGCAACTTATCTGACTTGGATAAAAAGCTCCAGCGAACTGGGTGACAAAGCGGTAGCTTCGGGGGACGTGAGGGTACTCTTGGTATCCCTCTGTGAGGTGGCAGATGGTCCATGAAACCTGGCCTCACAGAGGTTAAGGTCTGCGGTAGAAGAGCCAAGAGTATGCCTTGGTTGCTGTGCGAGCAACCTAAAGACGGGGATGGATTAGCGTGGAGTCGACGATACTTGATTTTTGCCCTGGATAGCGCGTCGTCGACTACTTACCATCCTTAGTCAATCGTGTACGTACGGAAAGGCAGAGAACTCCCAACAGACCATATACTTGCTATCGAGTTATGGGTGAGGTTGGCCAATAGGAAAGTGGGGCTATAGTGGGGCCGGGATGTAGTTCTCATACATGATTTTTCTTGGATTGCCTTTCAGTAGTTGAGGGAGGGGTCACGTAGGACCATAGCCACGGATACAAAAACAGACCTTGATATCTGCATCGGCAGATGACTTAAAACTCCCGACCGAGTTCCGTATTTCTTGATCTGCCCTGGCACGGAACTCGGATGGCACATTGAGATACATGTGCGTCTAGACATGGAAAACGATTCACGATACATACGTGGGATAAAGGGCGTGGTTGACGGGTGGCATAATCCCTAATGGCCCTAGGTGGCTTGAACCCAAACCGAGACACAGAAACGTTCATTAGGTAGCATAATCCCTAGTGGTCCTAGGTGGCATAAATCCTAAGTGAACACGCGATAGTTCATGGTAAGAAAACATAACCAGATCAAGGGTAGCAGTCCAAAACAACGTCAAGGATAAAATGGTACTACGTTGAGGTGGTATAGATTTACATGGGAAAGCCCGTACGGCCTACGACAAAGGACTGAACTTATACATGGAAAGAAACATACGAGTTGGGAAAACCTACATATGTTATATATTAGGTTGACATGGACCATTACATGACATTGGGCAAGGGACATTCATAGTGAACACATGACGCGGGTTGGGATACTAGTACGAGAGGTGCAGAGCAAATATACATGATAAATACCTTGGGATGTTATACATGATAGATACCGTGGGATGTTATACATGATACATACCTTGGGATAGTATACTTGATAGAAACCTGACGATGTGATACCTTGATTTATCTTGACACCGTAGTTTATCATGATACCTTAGTTTATCTTGCTACAGTAGTTCATCCGGTTATCTTGGTTTAGCTTATCTATCTTATCGTCATCCTTATGTTTACTTTCAATTTATGCATGTCACGTTACCTTTACCTGTTTTATACTGGAAGTAGATAGGACTTACCAGTCTTTATGACTGACCGCGTTTTGTTTCGCCTCTTTGTCTTCCGTTCCCCCCCCCCCCCCCCCGGTTTTTCAGGAAGGAAATGTTGTTGTTTAGTTCGGACCTCTTATGCTTGAAGGTCATCATGTATAGCTTGGTTTTCTCTTGGCTATGGCTGCTTCACCGCATTAATTTGGGGAATAATTTATGAAAAGGTTTTATGCTTCTTTACTATTGCAAGACAGGTTTTGATGTATTCTTATGTAAAAGGCTTTAGACCTTATTCAATAAGGTAATGAAATTTGTTTTACTTCCGCTGTTTTAAAAATGTTCTGTCTTGTTATATTTCTGTGCATGCTTACCTCGATAATACTTCACCAAACCTAGTGCATTCCCTTTGTGAGTGACCCTAGCGAAGGTGGGGTGTTACATGACTGAAGGGAACTAATGAATGGAAGCAACGCAATAGGTTATTATAGTGGAGTTAATATAAATATAATAGTTTATGCTTTTTGTTTGATGGTAATATATATATATTATTAAATGTGTTTTTATAGTACTACTGGAATTTCACATAATGAAATAAATAATTTACAATTTCATTCAAAAAATATATTTTATTTCATTACAATTTCAAATAGTGCACATTAAGCTTCCACTATATTTGCACAACAAATTCAACACATCTTTCTTTATTTTTTAATTTGTTCAGGAAGGAAACCGACCAGAGTCGTAAAACCCTCTCCTAGTGCACCTAGCCCGGTCTGCGAGCACCACATAAGTAGCTGATCTTAGCGTATGCACATTGTAAGCTCTTAGCATGCTATTCCAGGTTTCGAATCCACGCCACTGTTAACATGGCGCATTGTCCTTAACCGCTGGGCTACTGCTGCAGACACATCTTTCTACTCTTATATACATACATACAGACATACATACATACGTATACATATATATATATATATAACACATTTCACTCACTCGCTTAGACTCCAGTTAGTTTTTGATATCTTCTAACTTCAGCATGAGTTTATGGAAAAAGAGATCAAATGAACAACGTTGTAAAATAGAAAAGAAACAAATTGAAATTGCAAAAATAAAATTATAGTTGAATATTGATATTGCATATGGTTTATGGATTCGTTTCTTCTCATACTTTAGACAAGAACTAAAAATAAACATGCATAAGCAACTCATGATATGCACACTATATCACTATGAATATCATGAGGTCAAGCAGTAATTAAATTTTATCGATAAATGAAAAGGATAAACCTGAAGGCTCAATGCAGTACAAGCATGCAAGGGGTCAAGTAAAAGCAAGCTCGGGCTTAACTTAAGTGCATCAATCATCGTACGTAGGTGCACCCTTGGTTCAGACTCAACATAAATGCGAACAAGCACTAAATAAAGAATATGCATGCAACAGGTATGCACACAACACCAATTTATGTCAACAACCGAACAAAATAAACTCAGTGCAACTTTATCTCAATTATCAGCTCCAAACAAAAACCAAATAGAAAGAAACAACACAATTTTCATCTAATACCATCGGTAGTTTCTTGAAAACATTTCAAACCAAACACCAAGCAATCAATTGTTTTTCTACATGTGAAACTGGTTCAACAATAACTCAATGACGTATACAATTTAGGTACAACAAGAAACTACCACATCAATTCAAGACACATAAGGTAAGCAACAAGATGAAAGGAAGTACATGCACAGAGAGATATAGTGAACCCAGGTTAAGCACCATTAAGACGGGCCAAAGCATATGTACAATAGTGTGCACATACATAAACTCAACAAAATGGTAATCACAAAAGTTCACACATTCACACACATAATGCATCAAAATGGAGCAATACACATGCATAACAGAGTCTATCTAATGCTATTCTTTTATGAAACTCATCCTTACAAATGTTTAACACCATAAATAAGGTATAACGAAGGCAGGAATAAATAACTATCTATAAGAAATCTTCAGTTCCAAGCTTTTCAAAACTGGTTTAAGCTAATATGAACTACTTGGCTACCTAGAAAATAGGGCACCTAGAATTTAAGGAAAAAAGAAAATAAACTCCAATAGGCCATGGGACTAGTGTAAGAAATTCAAAACTGTTGTTTTTAAAATATAAGGTATCGCATAAGGCCATACCACAACCACACATAAACATAGCATGTTTTTTTCCCTTGTGATAACCAAAACTTTGCTACAAAAAATAATAATTAATATTACTTTTAATGACTTGTAAGATTAAACCATAAAGTAAATCAAATCAATTATGCGAAATTGTTATTACTCATAAAATCCGCGTACAATACAAACAATACAACAAGCTCTTAAAGAGAATGGAATTCATAAAATGACAAGGTAAGAGACTACCTTTCGTACAGTACATCTCTAGATGGATGTACCGAGGGCCAATTGTCCTATGCTATTTTGGTAATATCGGCCAAGATACACAGACCGAAGGTATAGTGCACCGTTTTAATATGACATAGCCCCGACCCTAGCGACATATTTAGGTTATTCCATAGCATAAACCTCATAATTAACATATAGAGAACAATCTATAAGAGTGATGATCACCCATATAGTCCCACGACGTGCCCTGTTTCTTCCATTTCCAAATGATTAGACTTAAGGTTATTGATTACCTTATACCAAACATATCATTCACTTTGAATGACATATTGCCAATTCATCATACGTGATTGAGTTCCATAAATGTACAACCTATGAGCTCATACGTATCAAAGAAGAGTGTATATGTTGCAAGAGAGTTGCTTCCTACACCACCAAGTAGATGTACATTCATAAAGACCAATATTCACGCATTAGAAATGCGGCGTTGGAAATTTGATCATATAAGTTATATGGGGTTAGGATAAACTGAAAACACTCTTGCTACGTCCTAGATAATTAACCTAGTGATTAGTAATGAGGTGCCTTCACGTCGAAGTTTCAAAAGAAGAGATATTATCATTTATATTATGGGAAAATCTCTTAAGGGTCAGTCACAAACTACCCTACATTCTATCTTCTAAATATTTTTCATTCCATATTTGTTGCTTTTAAACGTAAATTATTTCAAAGTGGTTTTCAAATAGGAATCACCTGAATTTGATCCTGGTCTCTTTGAAACAATCATCGAGGAAATACTATTTAAATAATTTTATATGTTTCTTATTGCTTGCTTCATTTTTTGTCAAAATATCTTTCAGAGATGTGTATCTTTGAAATATTTCTTCGGGTATATATAAAATCATTAAAACCTATTCATTAATTTCTTTCAAAAATTGAAATTGTGCTATCATTGGATGGTAAGTCCAAATGAGTTAGTAATTGCGTAAGATAGACTCGCAGAGATTATACTCATTTTACTTGATAAAAATTTTCGTGTCCAACAATAACTATTTGTTGATTAACGATAAAATCGCCTTTTAAATTCTTACGGATAGTATGGGTTCTCCGCTCAGAATTTAATACTAAGTATACAAAGATTATTTCTAAATAGTACAAGTTATTTATACTTTGAAATTTCAACCTTTTATACTTAACTCGTCTCCTACATTCAACCTTATCCATCCCTCTCCCATGGAAATGGCCTGGTGAGCTAAGGACTTGTAACGAACCAGGATTTTCGACCCTGAAAATCAACATAAAACCCATGCTAATTATTCAGGCATCGAGCATTCTAGATCATTAATTGAAAGAAGTTAGAGGGTGAGAAATAGATAAGATAGAAAATTAAAATAGAAGAGGAAGAAGAACATAACAACAAAATCAGTGTAATACGAATCTCACAACGGAACGAATAAAATATATTATATTACATTACTTTTGAAATACAACCTTATAACTATATATACATACCATTTCAGAGTACAACACATAACAACACAGCGCAAATAAACAACAACAATATAATCCTAAAGCCTCTTGCTCCAAGCTCTCCAAGTATATCTGTAAAATCCTGACTACTTGACTGCCCGTACAAAATTGGGCACCCAAGAGTTTACGGAAAACAAAACAAAATAAACTTTGGGTCAGTCATGTGACTGGTGTGAGTAAACTCCAATGATTTGTTTAACTTTTTAAATCCTTTTAAAAGAAAGAATAATCATAAAGCCAATCCACGCTTAAACACGGATGGTTTTTACCTTACGATAACCCAAAACATTCTTTTTAAAAATCCATACTCTTCTTATATTATAATAATGTCTAAATCAAATAAATAGAAATCTAGTGGAACGCTTTCATCTCACGTTCCACATATATAATATATAATCAAAAACTGCAGGCGCTTATTGGGTAATGGATTCCAACTGGCAAGGTATGGGACCACCTTCCGATAGTGTGTCTCTAGAGAGGAATACACTGGGTTCAACAAGAACATCTTGCAACCCAGGCTAAACATGACTGGTCACTCATTTCGCTTGAGTGAACTGAATGTATTATCACCAACGGTTGGGATCAGCAACCGTTTCCCGAAATGGACAGCATCGAAATAAATATAAGAAGTAAATTGATTTTCTCTAGATCAGGTGACAATACACCCTAATTGGGACCTACCCACTTAGCCGTGCAACCTACCCGATTTTCTACAATTCCTGGCTCTGAAGCTTGAGGCCATAACGCACATATCACACTTTTATTTACTTTGAATGTCACATCGTCATACCCGCCAAATCACAAATTAATTTCTCTAAAAATACCGCGGGTATAAAGCTAAGAGAAACGAATTCCTCCGCTACCAAACATAAATACGTCTGAAGAGGTCAACTTACGCGATCTATAAAATATGCTTTGTTAGACGTTCTTCCATACAAGTTGTCTTGGGACTGAACAAACCGAAGGCATTATGCGGTAAACCCATCTTAGCCAATTTCTACCTAGGATTTGCCAGAACAACCCTCACATAAATTCCGTCTTTAATTATCTTCATCATATTTGACTCGCAACGCTAATGTCCATACGGAGTGGTTTTCAGATAATAAATCTGATTCCGGTCTCTCCGTATTGACGACAGAAAAATGATCAAACTTTAATAGTCGGTTATTTAACTATCAAAGGCAAACATCCATACACACAACGGTCTTATTTCCAAATGGAAATTTTATCGATTAATCATCAATCAACATTTTTCCCTTTAAATTAATTTATCATTAATTTATTTATTTCCCATTTTCCGTTCCATATATTTATAAATTCTTATTTTCTAAATTTCGAAAATATATGTTATTCATATTGGAAAACATTTCCATTCCCTATTTCACACGTCACTATCCTTCCACATCTATCAGTTTCTAACTGTAAACTGTAAGAGAACAATTCCCTGAATATCAACCCTGAAGGCCGAAACCAACATCAGATCGATATCCAGAAAACCATTCAACTTAACAAATCTCCAGTCAGTTTCTAATTTCCTAAACTCCATTTAAATTTTCTTATCAAATCATTTCTTAGCAACTCTCAGATTCAGCTTACAAATCCAATTCTTTTATGAAAAACATTGGTTATAACGATAGCTTTATAATCCCTACTTCTGAAATATCTAACTTTAAATAAAACTTTTATACCTTAATTTAAATAAATAAATAAACGATTTATTAAATAAATAAATCTTGATTTAAAAACCGGAAAGTAAATGGTACTTTCCAACATTCGATATAGTCGAATCCCAACGTATAATTCTCTCTCGAATAATTTTTGTTCGATAACTCTCTTTCGAATAAACTATATTCGGTAACTCTCTTTCGAATAAACTATATTCGATAACTCTTTTCCGAATAAACTCTATTCAATAACTCCCTTTCCAATAAACTATATTCGATAATCTCTCTTTCGAATAAACTATATTCGATAATCTCTCTTTCGAATAAACTATATTCGATAATCTCTCTTTCGAATAAACTATATTGGATTTACGTTACGAACTCTAGCATATTTTACCCTTTCGAGTCAACTCTATTTCTAAATTCATCTTTGAATTTAGTATTTCCCAACAATTACCAATTTCCTTTTATAACTGTTTTAGTTCTGCAAAACGTTTGCTTTTAAATCGTTATTCACTTTAAAACATGAATATTATTCCTTTACAGAAAACTGGATTCGTTTTATCAAATCAAAAATTGATTTCATAATTCAAATACTAATACATGTTTGAACTCCAATTATCGAATCATTTTTAAACTTCTTATTCACATTCCATTTTATTTATTAAATCTCATTTACATGTCAACTTCATAGTTGATTTTATTTAATAAGTTTATAATTCTGTATCGCCTTTATATTCGATTGTAAAATATCAGCTTCCAGCAGAATATTAATTATCTCATCAAATATCCATTTATTTTAATATATAATTTCTTAAAATAAAATATTTTATAACATTTAGCCTAGTTGAATTTTAATTACAAATCCTTATGAATTTTATTTTAATTTTATTCAAAATTTGAACATCGAAATAAATTCCATCATTTCCTTTTTAAAACAACTCCCAATTTCCCATTTTAAATTCACTACTGAATTCACAATCCATCCAGTGATAATTATATTTATTTCATTTATGAACATGGTTTATAAATCACACTACTTGTTTTTATTATTAAACAAGTTATTTAATTCTAGCCCATTCGAAATTCCATCTCTATTTTTAAAATAGATTTTCCCTTTTCAAATTCATATTCCATCCTTTATGATTCCCTTTATAAATCTTTAGCTTACATTCCATTTCAAATATCGGTGTTAAAAACAAATTTTTACTTCTCTATATCAATTCAGACTTATATATTCAATTTATCAAGTGATAAATATTTTACTTAATTTATAAAACATTATTTATAAATTAATCTGTTAAAATAGACTTCTATTTAACTTTAAATCCATCTTCTCATAGTTCTTTTATAACCTGAAATTCCCTTTTTATAACTCTATTTATTTTCCAAAAATTATATTTATTCCGTAAAGTTCTTTACTTCTTATTACTTCCATTAAGTATTTTAACCAAAATCGGCCTTTTAAACTTCCATATAACTATTGTTAACTTTATACAGGAGTTTCTTATTTAATTTTCAAATATCTCCTTCTACAAAATCCATTTGATTTTATAAAATTCTAAAATTCAATATCCTCTTCACAAATTCCTTTTTATAAAATCCTTTGATTTAATATAAATATTTTTATTTCAATATACACTTTGAAATTTCCCTTTTTACATTCCAGTATTACTTATGGTATTTAAAATACCAAATAACAAGGCCAATGCCATCATAATCAATCATAGATTATATATCACATCATATATCATAATATATAAGAAAAACAGTATTATAAATATTGAGGAATCCAGTTGGATCTCTCCAACCTGTTTCCTTGCATCACAAATGTTTAACAATATAAATAACATCAATTTCATTTCAATATGAAATATTCTGATAAACAGAATCAATATTTGATTAACGATATATATACATATATATATTACTAGATCTATAACTTCAACCAATCAATTAGCAGTTCATTCAGAAAATCAACACACAACAATCAATCATCATTTATCAATTCTAAAAATCGTTATAAAAAATATAAACTGGCAGAGTTAGTGAGTTTTACTCACATTGGACATTTACCGTTAAATAATGATAACTATCGTTGATTTAGATTAGGCAATTTATTTTGCTATAAATTGTAACGAGCTCCAGTTCACTCCAAACCAGTTCCATTGTGTAGTCATCGTCCATACGTTCCTAACGGGTCTTCTTTCACTGAATTTGGATAACGTATAAGCTAGTTATGAATTTTAACAAGTTACCATATTATTTAAATTAATTACAACTTAAATATAGGTGCATTTGGGCTTTACTTGTTTTAAACGGCCAACTTCCCAATTATATCTGCGTGAACAGTATCGTCTCTCCTAAAATAAATATCGCTCCTTGTAAACTCCAAGAAAATGTCGATCTCCCCACCATCAAATGCTTTGTCGATGTTTAACCAAACCCTAAATACCAGAAACACTTTGTTAAACATGAATTCTTCCCAGGCAAAACTCGCGATGCCCTTCTTCCTCCTCAACTAAAATCGCGCTCGAGTAAACCCATCTCCATGTTGCGTATAACCCCACTCTTCCTCTTGCGTTAGTTCACCATTCTACATGTCAATAGCCTCGACGTACTCCACATCGCACGAACTCCACAACTAGAGCCACCACGATGTCCCCACCTTGCCTTCGTGAATCGCGACTCGTACTGGTTCGTTGACCAGAAACATTAAATTGTGAACTCTTTCAGCATCGAAATTCCCAAAATTTTGTACGTAAGGCCAGGATCAACCCCTCGGTCCAAAAATAACCTCAAAACAACACATAACCCGCAATCGCCAACCCTAGTTTTGCTGCGTCACATAGCCACCCAACTAAGACTGTTCGAACATGATGAAATTCCTACCAGGATGTAGAGAATCATATATGGAACTCAAATATCCATATATTATGATCTATATATATTTCTATGAATTAATACCAATTTTTTTGAGATCACGAAATGTTTTGCAGAAGAAAACTGGTGGCGGCCCTTTCTTTTGACCAACGAATTGAAATGAATTAGGGTTAGGAAGATGTATGGTATTTATAGGATGGGTATATATATTTTTAATCGATTTTTATATTAATATCTATTGAACCATTACCTTCATTCAGCGTCTAAAAATTCGTATAATCACATAAGAATCCCGTATTCGATGAAAATGCACATACAGCTATGGTTTGACATTACGGATCCAACGAAACTCGTTTCATTGAATTCCGGGTCCGTTTGCTCACACATCGTATTTTTAAACCCAAATTATCGACTGTTTTTCACATTAAAATCCTAGAAGACCACAAACTGACTTCAAAAATTACAAAAATTGAAATCTAATAATCATTTAATATTCCAGATCCAACAAACTTAGTTTCGTCGAAAATGGAGGTCGTTTGCAAAAATGGCTATTTTCTAAGGCTCTATATAAACCAATTAAATATTAATATATTTAAAAATAATAAAATAAAATAATAATAATTTAATATTATCGTATATATTCACATAGAATATTACACAACTCTAAAATAAACATATTTGGAATTATAACTCGATATTTTGAAATCCGAGTTATTATTAAATATATAATAAAATTCTTTTATTATATAATGAATCATTATAAATTATAAACGAATTCCATAGCGACTATTTGAAAATTTAATTTGGACATGACTCACAATCTACATGATGAAATCTCGATTTTTCTCTTCCATTAGAAAAATATCGTTCAACAGATCTGAACGTTTCTTGTTTCATAGAAATCCGACTTATAACGGATTTTGTATATTCAATTGAAGTTTGAATCGCCAAATTACGAACTACCGTGCTATTTTGAGCTCGATTAAATTATATTATAATTATACGTTCAAACTTCGTTTAAATAATAAATTCGTTATTATAATTCAAATTCTAAACTAAATTGAAGCTTATAAATAATCCAATTCACACAATATTGTGAATTCCACCATTTCCAACTATTTCGGAAATAAATATATTATTCTATTATTTATATTAATTAAATATTCAATATTATTAAATTAAACAACCATTTAAATCACTAAATCACTATTTAAATAATTGAATAAATTGATTATTCGACCGTTAAAAATACGGGACGTTTCATTCTTTCCCCTTAAAAGAATTTCGTCCTCGAAATTAGTAAGGTAGAAAACAAACCCTATTAGCTGGGTTAAAAATTATTTGTTTTACTTTTAACTTCAGTTTCAACTGAACCCATTTAATTTCTACTAAATTTTAGTTTATTCTTACAAACAAAAATTGTAAAAAATTTCTAACACTTTAAATTTTTGAAAAATTTCTCCAACGTCTCCTTTGTATGGGTCAATCGGTATAACTACAACTCGCCTCTCTAGGCCTTCTCCAATCCAAAAGAAAATCAAACAGCCAAGCGGCTTGCCAAATAGGCTCATAAAAATCTTATACCCAATATAAAATATTAACTTGTACCTTTTTGTCGGGCATTCAATTCTATCTCTACATTTGTTACCAAGTCTGCATATACTTGTGCACTCTCAGTTGATCTCCGATTTTATCCTCAAAACCAAATCATTCACGTATCCAAGCCAAATTCCATTCCGAACCAAAGTTCTATTCTTGATTCCAAACTCTTAACTCATCAATTCAACTTACTTAACCTCGTTAAGTTCCATCCGCATATTTCATTAACTAATTAATTCCTCTAATCAGTTATCTTCATCCCAAAATCAAAATTCTGATTTTTATTTCAAAAATCAATCCATTTACTCAATTGAGTCCAATTATATACCAAATTCCAGTTTTACTCGATATTACTCCATTTCAATATAGTTTCCGCTTTACTGGCTTTAATTCAATTTCAATTTGTTTTCACAAATTCCTTTTTAATTTTTTTCTAATTCAAACAATCTATTTCTGAGAGTTTTTAAACAGCTTAGCTTTTCAAAAATCAAATATCCCTTTTTCGTAATCAAACATCATGTTTTTCTCAAATCAATTCGAAATGAATATCTTTGGTAGTAATCCATCACTTAGAACTCGAAAATGAACACTGATGATGTAGCCAGCATCATCAGGGTTACCAGCTACTGAAGTGAGTTCAATACTATATCACTTTTCAAAATCATTTTTAAACACTTACATTTTGAAATTATTTCAAAATATCCTTCACAGTGCTTGTAAAAAAATTTAAAATCTCCCATGATTTTAAAATTCTCATATATTTAATCCAAATTCATTTATAAACACTTTTCCAACTTTTAGGAATTTTAATTCCTATTCTGATTTTAATTTCAAATTTAATTCATTTCATTACACTTATACGAATTTATTTGGTTATATATAACCAACTAAATTTTAATTCTATTTGATTAATATAACAACCAACACATCCAATATACTTTTTAATTCGAATATTAATCATTCTTTTATATAAAAATATAATTTGGGTAAAATTATTTCATTTACCCTTCTTTCAAACCATACTGTGTCGGTTCATCGTATTCAAGTGTTTAGAAACCCCCTACCAATACAGTGGATCAAACTGATCGACCAGAATTCATAAACCACTCAACCAATAAATCTTCACAATATAAAACAATAATTATAAAATCTACAAATTCGTTCTCTCGTATATATACACTCAACTCAATCTAAGGAATTATTGACCCCATCTCTATTGAGTTACGCCACAGAGCCAAGGTAATCACTTAACTTGGCTCTAATACCACAGTAACAAACTGGGATTTTCGACCTTGAAAATCAACATAAAACCCATGTCAATTATTCAGGCATCGAACATTTTAGATCATTAATTGAAAGAAGTTAGAGGTTGAGAAATAGATAAGATAGAAAAATAGAAAAGGAAGAAGAACATAACAACAGAATCAAAGTAATATGAATCTCACAGCGGAACGAATAAAATATATTACATAACATAACTTTTGATATACAACCTTATAACTGTATATACATACCATTTCAGAGTACAACACATAACATCACAGCGGATGTAATAACCCGGAAACGTGAGCCAATTTAAAAATTTTATTTTGGCAATTTTAATGAAGTTTGAATATTTAAAATGAATTATTTCAAATAATAACGACGAAAATTTATTTTGAATAGAATTAGAATGTATATATTTATATAAATCGTCGTTAGAATATAAATATTTATTTTTAATTATAAAAGGAATTGAAAATGGCGCGGTAGTTCGATAATTCGATTTCAAAGTTCAAATGAATGTACCGGGTGCAAAATAAACCAGATTTTAGCGAAACTGAAAATATTTGAATCTATTTGAGAATATCTTTCCAACGAATCCAAAAATTAAAACTTCATAGCGGGAATCAAAAGTTACGCCCAGTTGAAAATTCAGAATAGTCGCTATGGAATTCTGGCCTTTAAAAATGAAAATTTTGCAAACGACCTTGGAGTTCGACGAAACCACTTTTGTTGGATCCGGGATGTCAAGTTATTACCAGATTTCAAATTTTGTAATTTTTTGAGTTAATATGTGAGCATGGCAAAGGAAAACGCGTTTGACCAGTTTCAGTTTATTTTAATCGACTGGAAAATGGCCATTTTTCAAACGGTCTCAGAATTCGACGAAACTAGTTTTGTTAGGACCGTATCGTCAATACGAAGCTAGGAAATATTTTTCTGGAATTTTTCGAGCTCGTGTGTGGCCCCGGTAAATTGAAATGCGCGTTCAAATTCAATAAATATAGTTATATTTTGATTTTGACGAAAACTGATCGAAACGGTCGAATCAGCTTACGGTACATATCCCATTGTGTTCGGAATGGTGGTAATTAGCTATGGACGACAGGCGGTGGGCCTCGTTTAGAGGTCGAATGAAAAAGTCAAATTATATAATTAATATATATATATATATATATATATATATTAATATAACTCCCTCCTACCCCCTTCTCATTTCAGATCTAAAGAAAAAAAAACAACACGATGGAGCTCGACACTGGACCTTTCAGCGCGCCGCACCCAGGCGATGCCACCGCCGGTCCCCCCTTCACCTCCGAGTTCCCCCTCTCCGTTCAATTCCTAGCCTTCTTCGAACCCCCTGCGCCCAATCCGTACTCCACAGCTCGACTTTGCCTTCAATTTTCGTGCTTCAGGGACCTTCGAGCTCCCCGACGTCGATGGCGATGGAGGAGGGCGTCTCTGGCCTTGACACATCAACTTCAGATCGTTGGCCAGCGGCTCCAGTGGCTAAAAACCCCAACCCTAGGTGCTGAGCTCCTGTTCGATGCCCAGAATTGTTTAACAGTGAGTCTTGCTTATTTCTTTATTGCTATCTTAGTTAACTAACATTATTTAAATTAGTTTTAAAAATATATACAAAGTTTAAAATCAGTTTTTAAAGGTATAAAAACATTGCTCTAAAAATGTTTTATAAAAATAAGATAACATTATTCTTAAAGAAAGAAAAAAATATAGAAAGCTAAGACTTTTATATACGAATATTGTGGGTATTTTTAGCATGGAAAGATTAGAGTTTTTATCATGAAAAGATTATATTTTTCATGTTAGAGAAATACGATTTTTCATGTTAGAAAAATTTGATCTTTATTTATACGTTAATCATATAAAGAAACGATTTTTAATTATATTTATAGAGTATCAAAATATAATTTTTATGTATGAAGTAGAATTGTAAAAGAAATTCGATTTTTAGATAATAAAAATATGATTTTTATAAAGTGGAGATAATAAAAATATGATTTTTATATGAGTAGCGAATCAAAAATAGGATTTTTATATGATCGAGAATATAAAAATATAATCTTTTCTATACGCGTAGCGTTATAGGAATATAATTTATATACATGAAGTGGTATTATAAAAATGTGATTTTTAACGTAAAACTGCGTGAAACAAATCTCGTTAGAAGCACGGCGAAGATTTCCTACATATGAAGAGTCGTGGCGTTTGGTTTAGCTCTCGGTGAGAACTTCTCACTTTAAATTTTCTTTTCTAGTTTAAATTATATACTAGGATGTAGACGGTGCTTAGTAGCTCCCGACACCCATCATCCACAGACCATGGATGACTTGTATGTTTGTTTATTTGTTGTGTTGAAAATTGATTATGTGATGTGAAATGAAATAAAATATTTATATAGTTAAAAATATTTTATCGTTCAAAATATAATTTTTAACGGGTATTTGAATAAATAAAAATTTGTGTTTGTTGATTTGAAACCCCACACGGGTATTGGGATAAAATACGACATACACTAATCCCAATAATTAGTTGTATGTCGATCGATTGATTGACAGGCTGTTATAAGCGTTAGATATCTATATTTGATGCTTATACAGAGCAGTGCACTTTGGATGATGGTTGATTATTTGTCAGTGCCATTATATACATGTGTTGGGTGGAATTCATATAATTAACATTATACGGTAATTGATTGGGCCTCATTCCAATTGGGAAAATAAAGAATATTAGAATATAAAAATAGTCATGTGTTGAGAATATTAATGTGTTGAAACTATTCATGTGTTGAGTAAAATGTTTTTAACAATAAAATTTACATCTTTATCATATTTAAGATTAGAAACTACTTTACGGTTGGAGTCTGATTAAAAATCAAACGATAGATAACATAATTTTATAAAATATATTACATAACAAAAATAGTCATGTGTTGACAGTACTCATGTGTGGAGATTAGTCATATGTTGAATAGAATACATATTCATGTATTGAATAGAATAAATATTCATTTGTTGAATAGAATAACGAATTTATTGAAATATATAAAGCCATGTTGATTCGAGTTGCGCTATTTTGACGTGAACGATATTTATATCGATTATATTCGTTTTTATAATGAATATAGAAAAGGTAGTGATTTCAAAATATAACGTTTTGAAAATATTATCATTTATATAGTAATGATATGAAATATTCAATTTTGATTTGAAATTGAATATGAAGTTGAAATCGTTTCGAAAACGAATTTAAAACGATTTATAAAATAGGTTTTAAAAAGGAAATCGACGAAATATATATAATATATATATTATATATATATAATGGCCTGGATAAAACGCGCCGCGCTACGGTAGTTCGTGAATTTCGACCATTGACTTCGAATGGACATTACGGGTGATCTGACCGTCAGATTCTCCTGAAGCCGGAACCGTTGGGTTCGGATCGAAAAGAGCTTTCCAATGAATATTAGAAAATTGAAATCTAACGGTTGGATTTGGAATTATGTCCAAATCAAATTTGGAAAAGGTCGTTGTAAGTGCAGTTCGATGGCCGTTGATGGAAATCGACTGTACGGGCCTTGATAAAATTATTAAAAATATCAATAATTTGTGTAAAATCATAAGAAATGATTTGTGAAGAACTGAGCTGAAAAATCCATATTTGAAAGGATAAAAATAGATTTTTATCGAAATAAACTAGTTTTGAACTAGAATTAAAATCAATTTATTTTAGAAATAAATAAATTGAATTTGAAAGTGGTTTTAAAAATAATCAGAATTTCCAATACGTGAATTGGAATGGATTTGAATCGAAATTGTCTTCGAAATATTTCGATGTTGGATTTTATGATTATACAGATATGGTTGTGGAAATTTGAAAGATATATTCATATCGTTATTTCCAATACGATATTTGTTGGTCGTAGAATTTGATATCGAATATAAGCCAATATATTTTCTATTCAGAGCCTTGCATTTAATATCAAATGTGATTTGGGTTTGTCGTGAATCGTGTTTTAGGTGACATTGGTTCTTTAACCCAGTTAAAGATAGGATATTGATTTTTGAGAAGATTAAAACTAAGTGGAGTTTTAATGAATCTTTAATTAGATTGAAAGTGAATTGATAATTTAAACTATCAAATCTGAAAAGTGACCGAGAATGGAGTATCACCAGTATTGCCCCAAAGCGATAGTTAAATCTTTAATTAGATTTGAACGTGAAATGGTAATTAATATTTACCGATAACACCGTGGTGTTAGTTATGGGGTAGTAACATTTTTGCACCATGGGATGAATAGGTTGGGATTGGGAAATAAAATAAATAATTACTTCGGTGTGGTTCGCTAATCCCGACTAGTTTGGAAAACCATATAATGGTTTGAAATGATATCCAAAGGAAGATTAAAGAATAAATTTAGAAGAATTTATCTTTGATAAAATTAATGGGAACCTTTCCCTAAGAGTGTGAAAATTTGAATGAAAGAATATTCTGAATTGGAATGAGGCGTATGTTGTGTTTGTGTATCACGGGTTTATTATATACGCGTGTTATTTGGAAAGGCTGGGTTTATACCCATTCTGAATAACCGATTCGACGATATGTCGAAGATGAAGACGGTGGCTAAAGACCGGAAGTCTTCACATCGTTTGGGTGGTTACTAATGATCTTGATTGGGTTGTACACCCAAGATGAGTGAATCAGTTGGTGATCGTCCAGACGTACTTGGAGATGGATGGATATGCGAGGAAAGTGCCTCCGGTTTCGTTCATTCCAGAACGAACTTGTAAATGGACTGTGTGTCTGACATTGGATTTTAATCTGTGTTGATTGATCTCTATTAAATATACATCTGTTTGGCGGTGAAGAATTTATTCTCTTGCTTAGCGCCCTTCTCTGAGACATACGAGCTCAGAGGTTGTATATCGATGGACATCCGTCGCATGGAGTGAATTGCCTATGTGGCATGCCTAAGTGGAAAATGATCAAGGCTTCTATTGAAAAGCAAAGTCTTGTGGTTGATGATCAAAGCACGGCCTGTGTAGCGGAGCTTTGTGTATAGCGTGAATTCGCGAGCCTCACACCTCGGTATGAGTCAAAAACGGGATAGTGACCGTTGGGAGAACACAGCGTTTCTTTCTAGCTAGTGGTGTCAGTGCTTAAACTGGCTGACATTTATATATACTTTTCACCTGTGTGGTTGTTGGAATGCAAGGCGCCTCGGATACAGGTCTGTTTGGACTGGGAAATGTGTGTTCAGGAATAACTAATCCTCCAAAGTAAGAGAGGACCGGCCCAGCCGATTCCAAGGATCATAGTGGGGTCCTGAGACATTTGCTAAAGTGTCTAGAACGGAGAGGAGCTTGCCTCTTGCCTCGACTCATGATGGAAATCCAATTTCCAATACGTGATATTGCGGTTTTAATTGTATAACTAGTATGGCGACATGATATATGGTACCCATGCCGTCTATGATTGATATTTATGATTGAAATTGTTTTGAAACTATGCACCTATAATAGTATCAAGTGATTTGTTTTAAACGTACCAAGCATGTTTGGCTATTATAAGGGAAAACCCTATCCTCCGGCTTGCGTTGCATTGTGTGATAGGACCTGGGTCTTATAATAGCTTCATTTTTCCAAAGAGCATTGCGCTGTTTTGTTATATGCACTAGTATTCTTCGGAGGAAACCCGTTCCGTGTTATACGGCATGGTCCCTTGAATTACTCTCTTTTAAAGTAAAGCTTTAAATAACTGTTTTAGTTCTCACACCAGTCACATGACTGCCCTGGAGTCTATTGTTTTAACCTAAACTCTGGGTGCCCCTATTTTCTACACGGGCAGCTAGTAGTTTTGGTTTTGCAGATTTATATTCACAGGATCCTGGTTTACAGCTAGAACGATACTCGGAAAGCTCTGTATCCGTGTATTTCTTTCAGTTGTGTTTTGTATTATTTTCCGTCGCGACGTATTTAAGTGTAATTTAAATCTCTGATATTCTTTGTTGTATAATATTTATTCATACTCTGTATATTCTTGTATCTGATGGAATTGTTGTAATAACAATGAAATGTTCTTCTGTTTGCGTTCTATTTTGTCGTGTTCTCAAGTAATTCCGGCTTTCCTTACCGGGGAAGTTCGGGTCGCTACAAAGTGGTATCAGAGCTTTGCTTTACAGAGCTCGAGAACAAGACACATTAGAACTGAACGAAAGAATTCATCAGATATTGGATTAGTAATATCCAATTAGAATGACTCGTTAGAGATAGGATCGGTAGTATCTTAGAACGAGTGTGAAGAGTATATTTTTGAAATGAAAACAAATTTGTTTTGAAATTTAAATCGTTTTATATGTATTTGAATATTTTATTTGTATTGAATTTGGACAATCGAGTATATAAAGATTTTGCATATACGCGTCATGAACGTATATTCAAAGTTTTAATATACTGGATGGATATAGGATCACACTCTAGTTGTTCGGGGATGATTCTGGTAATGCGGCCGCATTATCATTATTTATGTTCGTGTTTCGAAGGTGTGATATCTATATATTTCCATTAGACTGGTGTGAGAATCTAAGCTAGATAGGTTTATTGTTGTGAATTGGCATCAAAAACATGATTTTCTGTATATATATATCAAGTTATGAATTTGAAACGATAATTCACTAATTGATTGATAGTTGTGTTGTTTGTTTGTTTGTTTGATAATTTTGAACCGTTATGCCAAATTGAATCAAATATTGAACTGTATTGAAAATTGTTTGAAATTGCATGCATATACATGTACTTACATTGAACAGGTCATAGCAAGGAGGCTATAGCAGAAGAATAAAATTGTTTGCCCGACAAATAGGCACATGTTTACCATAATTTAATGTTTTGTTTGGGTGATGATGATTTTATGAGCCGATTGGCTAGCCACTTGGCTTTTTCTTTTGGATAGAAGAAGGCCATGGAAGGCTATATGAAATATCCCGAACTCCCCAGTGCAAGGGAGGTTATGGCGAAATTTTTCGAAAATTTAGGGTGTTAGCCAAATTTTTGAAAAAATCTTAGAAACTGAAAAGTTGAAGAACTTGTGCCGTAATGAAAATATTGAAAGTTGAGTTGGTTTGTAAAACAACTTTCGGCTTCGTTCTTTTTCGGGGATGAAAAGTTTTAAGTGGGGGAGATTGTAATAACCTGGAAACGCGAGCCAATTTAAAATTTTTATTTTGGCAATTTTAATGAAGTTTGAATATTTAAAATGAATTATTTTAAATAATAACGACGAAAATTTATTTTGAATAGAATTAGAACGTATATATTTATATAGATCGTCGTTAGAATATAAATATTTATTTTTAATTATAAAAGGAATTGAAAATGGCGCGGTAGTTCGATAATTCGATTTCAAAGTTCAAATGAATGCACCGGGTGCAAAATAAACCGGATTTTGGCAAAACTAAAAATATTTGAATCTATTTGAGAATATCTTTCTAACGAATCCGAAAAATTGAAACTTCATAGCGGGAATCAAAAGTTACGCCCAGTTGAAAATTCAGAATAGTCGATATGGAATTCTGGCCCTTAAAAACGGAAATTTAGCAAAAGACCTCGGATTTCGACAAATCCATTTTTATTGGATCCGGGATGTCAAGTTATTGCCAGATTTCAAATTTCATAATTTTTCGAATCAATATGTTGGCGTGGCAAAGGAAAACGCATTTGACCAGTTTCAGTTGATTTTAATCGACCGGAAAATGGCCATTTTTCAAATGGTCTCAGAATTCGACGAAACTAATTTTGTTAGGACCGTATCGTCAATACAAAGCTAGAAAATATTTTTCTGGAATTTTTTGAGCTCGTGTGTGGCCCCGGTAAATTGAAATGCGCGTTCAAATTCAATATATAGAGTTATATTTTGATTTTGACGAAAATTGATTGAAACGGTCGAATCAGCTTACGGTACACATCCCATTGTGTTTGGAATGGGGGTAATTAGCTATGGACGACAGGCGGTGGGCCTCGTTTAGAGGTCGAATGAAAAAGTCAACTTTTTGAAATTATATAATTGAATATATATATATATATTAATATAACTCCTTCCCACCCCCTTCTCATTTCATATCTAAAGAAAAAAAAACAACACGATGGAGCTTGACGCTGGACCTTTCTGCGCGCCTCCGCGCTATTGGCTGCGCCGCACCCAAGCGATGCCACCGCCGGTCCCCCCTTCACCTCCGACTTTTCCCTCTCCGTTCAATTCCTAGCCTTCTCCGAACCCCCTGCGCCCAATCTGTACTCCACAGCCCGACTTTGTCTTCGATTTTCGTGCTTCAGGGACCTTCGAGCTCCCCGACGTCCATGGCGATGGAGGAGGGTGTCTCTGGCCTTGACACAACAACTTCAGATCGTTGGCCAGCGGCTCCAGTGGCTGAAAACCCCAACCCTAGGTGCTGAGCTCCTGGTCGACGCCCAGAATTATTTAACAGTGAGTCTTGCTTATTTCTTTATTGCTATCTTAGTTAACTAACATTATTTAAATTAGTTTTAAAAATATATACAAAGTTTAAAATCAGTTTTTAAAGGTATAAAAACATTGCTCTAAAAATGTTTTATAAAAATAAGATAGCATTATTCTTAAGAAAGAAAAAAATTATAGAAAGCTAAGACTTTTATATACAAATATTGTGGGTATTTTTAGCATGGAAAGATTAGAGTTTTTATCATGAAAAGATTATATTTTTCATGTTAGAGAAATACGATTTTTCATGTTAGAAAAATTTGATCTTTATTTATACGTTAATCATATAAAGAAATGATTTTTATTTTTATTTATAGAGTATCAAAATATAATTTTTATGTACGAAGTAAAATTGTAAAAGAAATTCATTTTTAGATAATAAAAATATGATTTTTATAAAGTGGAGATAATAAAAATATGATTTTTATATGAGTGGCGAATCAAAAATAGGGTTTTTATATGATCGAGAATATAAAAATATAATCTTTTCTATACGTGTTGCGTTATAGGAATATAATTTATATACATGAAGTGGTATTATAAAAATGTGATTTTAACGTAAAACTGCTTGAAATAGATCTCGTTAGAAGCACGGCGAAGATTTCCTACATATGAAGAGTCGTGGCGTTTAGTTTTGCTCTCGGTGAGAACTTCTCACTTTAAATTTTCTTTTCTAGTTTAAATTATATACTAGGATGCAGACGGTGCTTAGTAGCACCCGACACCCGTTGTCCACAGACCATGAATGGCTTGTATGTTTGATTGTTTGTTGTGGTGAAAATTGATTGTGTGATGTGAAATGAAATAAAATATTTTTATAGTTAAAAATATTTTATCGTTAAAAATATAATTTTTAACGGGTATGTGAATAAATAAAAATCTATGTTTGTTGATTTGAAACCCCACACGGGTATTGGGATAAAATACGGCATACACTAATCCCAATAATTAGTTGTATATCGATCGATTGATTAACAGGCTGTTATAAGCGTTAGATATCTATATTTGATGCTTATACAGAGTAGTGCACTTTGGATGATGGTTGATTATTTGTCAGTGCCATTATATACATGTGTTGGGTGGAATCCATATAATTAACATTATATGGTAATTGATTGGGCCTCATTCCAATTGGGAAAATAAAGAATATTAGAATATAAAAATATTCATGTGTTGACGATGTTCTTGTGTTGAGAATATTCATGTGTTGAAACTATTCATGTGTTGAGTAAAATGTTTTTAACAATAAAATTTACATCTTTATCATATTTAAGATTAGAAACTACTTTACGGTTGGAGTCTGATTAAAAATCAAACGATAGATACCATAATTTTATAAAATATATTACATAACAAAAATAGTAATGTGTTGACAGTACTCATGTGTGGAGATTAGTAATGTGTTGAATAGAATAAATATTCATTTGTTGAATAGAATAACGAATTTATTGAAATATATAAAGCCGTGTTGATTAGAGTTGCGCTATTTTGACATGAACGATATTTATATCGATTATATTCATTTTTATAATGAATATAGAAAAGGTACTGATTTCAAAATATAACGTTTTGAAAATATTATCATTTATATAGTAATGATATGAAATATTCAATTTTGATTTGAAATTGAATATGAAGTTGAAATCGTTTCGAAAACGAATTTAAAACGATTTATAAAATACGTTTTAAAAAGGAAATCGACAAAATATATATAATATATATATTATATATATAATGGCCTGAATAGAACGCGCCGCGCTGCGGTAGTTCGTGAATTTTGACCATTGACTTCGAATGGACATTACGGGAGATCCGACCGTCGGATTCTCCTGAAACCGGAACCGTTGGGTTCGTATCGAAAAGAGCTTTCAAATGAATATTAGAAAATTGAAATCTAACGGTTGGATTTGGAATTATGTCTAAATCAAATTTGGAAAAGGTCGCTGTAAGTGCATTTTGATGGTCGTTGATGGAAATCGACTGTACGGGCCTTGATAAAATTATTAAAAATATCAATAATTTGTGTAAAATCATAAGAAATGATTTGTGAAGAGCTGAGATGAAAAATTCCATATTTGAAAGGATAAAAATAGTTTTTTATCGAAATAAACTAGTTTTGAACTAGAATTAAAATCAATTTATTTTAGAAATAAATAAATTGACTCTGAAAGTGGTTTTAAAAATAATCAGAATTTCCAATACGTCAATTGGAATGGATTTGAATCGAAATTGTCTTCAGAATATTTCGATGTTGGATTTTGTGATTATACAGATATGGTTGTGGAAATTTAAAAGATATATTCATATCGTTATTTCCAATACGATATTTGTTGGTCGTAGAATTTGATATCGAATATAAGCCGATATGTATTCTATTCAGAGCCTTGTATTTAATATCAAATGTGATTTGGGTTTGTCATGAATCGTGTTTTAGGTGACACTGGTTCTTTAACCCAGTTAAAGATAGGATATTGATTTTTGAGAAGATTAAAACTAAGTGGAGTTTTAACGAATCTTTAATTAGATTGAAAGTGAATTGATAATTTAAACTATCAAATCTGAAAAGGGACCGAGAATGGAGTATCACCAATTTTGCTCCAAAGTGATAGTTAAATCTTTAATTAGATTTGAATGTGAAATGGTAATTAATATTTATCGATAACACTGTGGTGTTAGTTATGGGGTAATAACATTTTTGCTCCATGGGATGAATAAGTTGGGATTGGGAAATAAAATAAATAATTACTTTGGGGTGGTTCGCTAATCCCGACTAGTTTGGAAAACCATAATATGGTTTGAAATGATATCCAAAGGAAGATTAAAGAATAAATTTAGAAGAATTTATCTTTGATAAAATTAATGGGAACCTTTCTCTAAGAGTGTGAAAATTTGAATGAAAGAATATTCTGAATTGGAATGAGGCGTATGTTGTGTTTGTGTATCACGGGTTTATTATATATGCGGGTTATTCGGAAAGGCCAGGTTTATGCCCATTCTGAATAACCGATTCGACGATATGTCGAAGATGAAGACGGTGGCTGAAGACCGGAAGTCTTCACATCGTTTGGGTGGTTACTAATGATCTTGATTGGGCTGTACACCTAGGATGAGGGAATCAGTTGGTGATCGTCCAGACGTACTTGGAGATGGATGGATATGCGAGGAAAGTGCCTCCGGTTTCGTTCAGACCCAAAACGAACTTGTAAATGGACTGTGTGTATGACATTGGATTTTATTCTGTGTTGATTGATCTCTATTAAATATACATCTGTTTGGCGGCGGAGAATTTATTCTCTTGCTTAACGCCCTTCTCTGATACGTACGAGCTCAGAGGTTGTATATCGATGGACATCTGTCGCATGGAGAGAATTGCCTGTGTGGCATGCCTAAGTGGCAAATGATCAAGGCTTCTGTTGAAAAGCAAAGTCTTGTGGTTGATGATCAAAGCACAGCCTGTGTGGTGCAGCTTTGTGTATAGCCTGAATTCACGAGCCTCACACCTCGGTATGAGTCAAAAACGGGATAGTGACTGTTGGGAGAACACGGCGTTTCTTTCTAGCTAGTGGTGGTGTCAGTGATTAAACTGGCTGACATTTATATATACTTTTCACCTGTGTGGTTGTTGGAATGCGAGGCGCCTCGGATATAGGTCTGACCGAGAAACGAGTGTTCAGTAATCCTCAAAAGTAAGAGAGGACCGGCCCAGCCGATTCCAAGGATCATAGTGGGGTCCTGAGACATTTGCTAGAGTGTCTCGAACGGAGAGGAGCTTGCCCCTTGCCTCGACTCATGACGGAAATCCAATTTCCAATACGTGATATTGCGGTTTTAATTGTAGAACTAGTATGGCGACATGATATATGGTACCCATGTCGTCTATGATTGATATTTATGATTGAAATTGTTTTGAAACTATACACCTATAATAGTATCAAGTGATTTGTTTTAAACGTACCAAGCATGTTAGGCTATTATAAGGGAAAACCCTATCCTCCGGCTTGCGTTGCATTGTGTGATGGGACCTGGGTCTTATAATAGCTTCATTTTTCCAAAGAGCATTGCGCTGTTTTGTTATATGCACTAGTATTCTTGGGAGGAAACCCGTTCCGTGTTATACGGCGTGGTCCCTTGAATTACTCTCTTTTAAAGTAAAGCTTTAAATAACTGTTTTAGTTCTCACACCAGTCACATGACTGACCTAGAGTTTATTGTTTTAACCTAAACTCTGGGTGCCCTATTTTCTACATGGGCAGCTAGTAGTTTTGGTTTTGTAGATTTATATTCACAGGATCCTGGTTTACAGCTGGAACGATACTCGGAAAGCTCTGTATCCGTGTATTCCTTTCAGTTGTGTTTTGTATAATTTTCCGCTGCGATGTATTTAAGTGTAATTTAAATCTCTGATATTCTTTGTTGTATAATATTTATTCATACTCCGTATATTCTTGTATATGATGAAATTGTTGTAATAACAATGAAATGTTCTTCTGTTTGTGTTCTATTTTGTTGTGTTCTCAAGTAATTCGGGCTTTCCTTACCGGGGAAGTTCGTTTTGCTACAGTGGAAATAAACAACAGCTATATAATCGTAAAGCCTCCTGCTCCAAGCTCTCCAAGTATATCTGTAAAATCCTGACAACTTGATTGCTCGTACAAAATTGGGCACCCAAGAGTTTAGGGAAAACAAAACAAAATAAACTCTGGGTCAGTCATGTGACTGTTGTGAGTAGACTCCAACCATTTGTTTAACTTTTATAATCCTTTTAAAAGAAAGAATAATCATAAGACCAATCCACACATAAACACGGATGGTTTTTACCTTACGGTAACCCGAAATATTCTTTTTAAAAATTCATACTCTTCTTATATTATAATAATGTCTAAATAAAATAAATAACAATCTAGTGGAACGCTTTCATCTCACGTTCCACATATATAATGTGTAATAAAAAACTGCAGGCGCTTATTGGGTAATGGATTCCAATTGGCAAGGTATGGGACCACCTTCCGACAGTGTATCTCTGGAGAGAAATACGCCGGGTTCAACAAGGACATCTTGCAACCCAAGCTAAACATGACTGGTCACTTATTTCGCTTGAGTGAAACAAATGTATTATCACTAACGGTTGGGATCATCAACCGTTTCCTAAAAGGGACAGCGTCGAAATAGATATAATAAGTAAATGGATTTTCTCCAGATCAGGTGACAATACACCCTAATTGGGAGCTACCCACTTAGCCATGCGACCTACCCGATTTTCACCATTTCCTGGTTGTGAGGCTTGAGGCCATAATGCACATATCACACCTTTATTTACTTTGAATGTCACATCGTCATACCCACCAAATCACAAATTGATTTGTCCTAAAATACCGCGGTATAAAGCTAACAGAAACGAATTTCTCCGCTATCAAACGTAAATACATTTGAAGAGATCAATTTACGCGATATATAAAATACACTCTATCAGACATTCTTCCATATAGGTTGTCCTGGGACTGAACAAACCGAAGGCACTATTTTGTAAACCCATCTTAGGCAATTTCTACCTAGGATTTTCTAGAAAAGCCCGTGCATAAACTCCATCTTCAATTATCTTCATCATATTTGATTCGCAACGCTAATGTCCATACGAAGTGATTTTCAGATAATAAATCTAATTCCAGTCTCTCCGTATTGACGACGGAAAAATGGTCAAACTTTAATAGTCGGTTATTTAACTATCAAAGGCAAACATCCATACACACAACGGTCTTATTTCCAAATGGAAATTTTATCGGTCAATCATCAATCAACATTTTTCCCTTTAAATTAATTTATCATTAATTTATTCATTTCCCATTTTTCGTTCCATATATTTAGAAATTCTTATCTTCTAAATTTAGAAAATATATTTTATTCATATGGGAAAACATTTCCATTCCCTGTTTCACACGTCACTATCCTTTCACATCTATCAGTTTCTAACTGTAAACTAGTAAGAGAATAATTCCCTGAATATCAACCCTGAAGGCTGAAACCAACATCAGATCGATATCCAGAAAACCATCCAACTTAACAAATCTCCAATCAGTTTCTAATTTCCTTAACTCCATTTAAATTTACTTATCAAATCATTGCTTACGCAACTCTCAGATTCAACTTACGAATCCGATTCTTTTATGAAAAACATTGGTTATAACGATAGCTTTATAATCCCTACTTCCGAAATATATAACTTTAAATAGAACTTTTATACCTTAATTTAAATAAATAAATAAACGATTTATTAAATAAATAAATCTTGATTTAAAAATCGGAAAGTAAATGGTACTTTCCAACATTTGGTATAGTCGAATCCCAATGTATAATTCTCTCTCGAATAATCTTTATTCGATAACTCTCTTTCGAATAAACTATATTCGATAACTCTTTTCCGAATAAACTCTATTCGATAACTCCCTTTTCCAATAAACTATATTTGATAATATCTCATTCGAATAAACTATATTTGATAATCTCTATTTCGAATAAACTATATTCGATAATCTCTCTTTCAAATAAACTATATTTGATTTATGTTACGAACTCTAGCATATTTTACCCTTTCAAGTCAACTCAATTTCTAAATTCATCTTTGAATTTAGTACTTCCCAACAATTACCAATTTCCTTTTATAACTGTTTTAGTTCTGCAAAACATTTGCTTTTAAATCGTTATTCACTTTAAAACGTGAATATTATTCCTTTACAGAAAATTGGACTCGTTTTATCAAATCAAAACCTGATTTCATAATTTAAATACTAACACAGTTTTAAACTCCAATTATCGAGTCATTTTAAAACTTCTTATTGACATTCCATTTTATTTATTAAATCTCGTTTATATGTCAACTTCATAGTTGATTTTATTATTTAATAAGTTTATTATTCTCTATCGCCTTTATATTCGATTATAAAATATCGGTTTCCAATCAAATATTAATTATCTCGTCAAATCCCAATTTATTCAACATACAATTTCTTAAAATAAATTATTTTATAACATTTGGCCTAGTCGAGTTCTAATTACAAATCCTTATGGATTTTATTTTATCTTATTCAAAATTCGAAAATCAAAATAAATTCCATCATTTCCTTTTTAAAACAACTCCTAATTTCCTATTTTAAATTCACTGTTGAATTCATAATCCAAATTATCCACTGATAATTATATTCATTTCATTTATAAACATTGTTTATAAATCACACTACTTGTTTTTATTATTAAACAAGTTATTTAATTCTAGCCCATTCGAAATTCCATCTCTATTTTCAAAATAGATTTTTCCCTTTTCAAACTCATATTCCATCCTTTCTTATAAATCTTTAGCTTACATCCCATTTCAAATATCAATGTTAAAAACCGAATTTTACTTCTCTATATCAATTCAGACTTATATATTCAATTTATCAAATAATAAATATTTTACTTAATTTATAAAATATTATTTATAAATTTATCTTCTCAATTTATCTATTAAAACATATTTCTATTTAACTTTAAATCCATCTTCTCATAGTTCTTTTATAATCTGAAATTCCCTTTTTATAACTCCATTTATTTTCCAAAAATTATATTTATTCCATAAAGTTCTTTATTTACTTCTTATTACTTCCATTAAGTATTTTAACCAAAATCGATCTTTTAAACTTCCATATAACTATTGTTAACTTTATACAGAAGTTTCTTATTTAATTTTCAAATATCTCCATTTTATAAAATCCATTTGATTTTATAAAATTCTAAAATTCAATATCCGCTTCACAAATTCCTTTTTATAAAATCCTTTGATTTAATATAAATATTTCTATTTCAATATACACTTTGAAATTTCCCTTTTTACATTCCAGTATTACTTATGGTATTTAAAATACCAAATAACAAGGCCAATGCCATCATAATCAATCACAGATTATATATCACATCATATATCATAATATATGACAAATCCAGTATTTTAAATATTGAGGAATCTAGTTGGATTGTGACGACAAGGAATTTCGCTCGATCCGAATCTGTCGTTAAACCGATCTAGACCGAAACCCCTGATCGTTTTGAGAACAGGACAAATCAGAACACAAACAGAAGAACATTTCATTGCTATTACAACAATACCATCAGATACAAGAATATATTGAGTATAAATGAATAAATTACATTCGATAAATATCAGAGATTACAATAAATTACATAGCAGCGGAAAATAATACAAAGCACAACTGAAGGTGATATACGGATACAGAGCTTTCCGGATATCATTCCAGCTGTAAACCAGGATCCTGTGAATATAAATCTGCAAAACCAAAACTACTAGCTGCCCGTGTGGAAAATAGGGGCACCCAGAGTTTAGGTTAAAACAATAAACTCCAGGTCAGTCATGTGACTGGTGTGAGAACTAAAACAGTTATTTAAAACTTTACTTTAAAAGAGAGTAATTCAAGGGACCACGCCGTATAACATGGAACGGGTTTCCTCCCAAGAATACCAGTGCATAGAATAAGCAGCGCAATGCTTTTTCAAAAAATGAAGCTATTATAAGACCCAGGTCCCATCACACAATGCAACGCAAGCCGGAGGATAGGGTTTTCCCTTATAACAGCCAAACATGCTTGGTACGTTTAAAACAAATCATTTAACACTATAATAAGTGTATAGTGTCAAAACATTTCAATCATAAATATCAATCATAGGCGGCATGGGTACCATATATCATGTCGCCATACTAGTTCTACAATTAAAACCGCAATACACGTATTGGAAATTGGATTTCCGTCATGAGTCGAGGCAAGGGGCAAGCTCCTCTCCGCTTCGAGACACTCTAGCAAATGCCTCGGGACTACACACTCTGGGTAACCCCTGGATGCTTCAGGGCCGGTCCTCACTTACGTTAGAGGATTGGCAATTCCTAAACACACGTTTCCCGGTCCTTACAGACCTATAATCGAGGCGCCTCATCCAACAACCACATAGGTGAAAAGTATATAAATGTCAGGGCTGGTAAGTCACTAACACCACCAAAGCTAGAAAGAAACGTCGTGCTCTCCCTGTAGTCCGTATCCCGTTATTAACTCATACCGACGTGTGAGGCTCGCGAATTCACGCTATACACAAAGCTGCCACGTAGGCGTGCTTTGATCATCAACCACAAGACTTTGCTTTTCAACAGAAGCCTTGATCATTGCATCTTAGCGTGCCACACAGGCAATTCATGCCATGCGACTGATGTCCATCGATATACAACCTCTGAGCTCGTACGTCTCAGAGAAGGGCGTTAAGCAAAAGAATAAATTCTCCGACGCCAAACAGATGTATATTTAATAGAAATCAATCAACACAGAATAAAATCCAATGTCAGACACACAATCCATTTACAAGTCCGTTCTGGGTCTGAACGAAACCGGAGGCACTTTCCTCGCATATCCATCCATCTCCAAGTACGACTGGACGACCACCAACTATTTCCATCCTCTTGGGTGTACAGCCCAATCAGGATCGTCAGTAATAATCCAAACGATGTGAAGACTTCCGGTCTTTAACCACCATCTTCATCTTCGACATATCGTCGAATCGGTTATTCAGAATGGGTATGAACCCGACCTTTCCGAACAACCCGCGTATACTAAAAACAAATGTTACACAAACACAAAATACGCCTCATTCCAATTCAGAATATTCTGTTAGTTAAATATTCACATCTTTTGGGAAAGGTTCCCATTAATTTTATCCAAGATAAATCCTTTAAAATTTATCCTTTAATCTTCCTTTGGATGTCATTTCAAACCAAATTATGGTTTTCCAAACTAGTCGAGATTAGCGAACCACAACGAAGTAATTATTTATTTTATTTCCCAATCCCAACCTATTCATCCCATGAAGCAAAACTGGTAATACTCCATATCTAATATTATGGTGTTATCGGTAAAATTAATTACCATTTCACGTTCAAATCTAATTAAAGATTTAACTATCGCTTTGGAGAAAAACTGGCGATACTCCATTCTCGCTCATTCTCTATATTTGATAATTTTGATTATCAATTCACATTTCAATCTAATTGAAGATTCATTAAAACTCCTTTTACTGGGTTAAAGAACTAGTGTCATTTAAAATACAGTTCACGATAAACCCAAATCACATTCGATTTATTATCGGGTTAAAGAACAAGTGTTATTTAAAACACTATTTACTATAAACCCACTAATCAATTCTATTTAAAACCCATTTTAAATCCAATTTATTTATTTAAAAATAATTGGGTTTTAAATTCTAGTTCAAAACTAGTTCCTTTCGATAAAAATCTATTTTTATCTTTTCAAATATGAACTTTTTCATCCCAATTTTTCCCAAACCATTTCTTATGATTCTACACAAATTACTACTATTTTTAATAATTTTATCAAGGCCCATACAGTCGATTTCCATCAACGGCCATCGAACTGCACTTACGGCGACCTTTTTCAAATTTGATTTGGACGTATCTCCAAATCCAACCGTTAGATTTCAAATTTCTAATATTCGTTAGAAAGCTTTTTCCGATACGAACCCAACGGTTCCGGTTTTAGGAGAATCCGACGGTCGGATCTCCCGTAATGTCCGTTTGAAATAAATGGTCGAAATTCACGAACTGCCGCGGCGCGTTCTATTCAGGCCATTATATTATATATATAATATATATTTCGTCGATTACCTTTTAAAACGAATTTTATAAATAGTTTTGAATTCGTTTCAAAAACAATTTCAACTTCCGTTTCAACTCAAATAAAAATTGAATTTTTCCTTATAAATTCGTTTTTAAAATTCATTTCTATTCAATTCAAATTTCAATTCCATTCAAATTCGTTTTCTATTCGATTCAATTCAAATTCGTTTTCTATTCGATTCAATTCAAATTCGTTTTCTATTCGATTCAATTCAAATTCGTTTTCTATTCGATTCAATTCAAATTCGTTTTCTATTCAATTCAATTCAAATTCTATTCAAATCAAATTCATTCCGTTTTCTATTTGAATCAAATTCATTTCGTTTTCTATTCAAATCAAATTCATTTTGTTTTCTATATTCAATTGAAATCAAATTTGTTATATATTCAATTGAAATCAAATTCGAAAACAAATGTAATCGATATAAATATCGTTCGCGTCAAAATAGCGCATCTCTAACCAACACGGCTTTATATTCAACAAATGGATCTATATTTCTTTCAATACACGACTCTATATCTTTGTCAACACACGACTAATCTCAACGAATGAGTACTGTCCACGTGTGACTATTTTTGTTATTTAATATATTTTATGAAAATTAAGGTATCTTTCATTTGATATTAAATCAGACTCCAACCGTAAATTAGTAAGAGAACGATTCCCTGAATATTAACCCCGAAGGCCGAAACCAACATCAGATCAATATCCAGGAGACCACTCATCTTATCTATTTTCCAGTTAGTTTCTAATTTTATATATGATAAAGATGTAAATTTTATTATAAAAATATTTCGTTCAACACATGACTAATCTCAACGGATGAGTACTGTCAACACATGAACCTTTATTTTATATTGATAAAGATGCAAATTTTATTATAAAAATATTTCGTTCAACACATGACTAATCTCAACGGATGAGTACGGTCAACACATGAACCTTTATATTATATTATTCTTTATTTTCTAAATTGGAATGAGGCCCAATCAATCACCATATAATGTTAATTATATGGATTTTCATACATCACACGTATATAATAGCATTGAAAAATAATCAACCATCAACCAAAGTGCACTACACTGTATAAGCATCAAATATAGATATCTAACGCTTATAACAGCCTGTCAATCAATCGATCGACATATTTAATCAATCAGGATGAGTGAACTTCAAATTTCATCCCAACACCCGTGTGGGGTTTCAAACAATCAAACACAGATTTTAGTTGTGCAGTTGGGCGATGTGTAAAATTTATCGTCCCAATCAATTGTCATTCAAATAGGTGTACATAAACAAACCGTCCGATTTGTAAATGAATATTTATTTATTCACATTCACGTTAAAAATATATTTTTAACGGTAAAATATTTTATTTTAACACATGAATTTTTATTCAGTTCATTTACCAAAATAAAAATGATATTTTTATTTTTCTAACTTATTTTAGAAAATTTCGGCGGCATAACGGCACGATACTAGAAACGGGACAAGGCCTAGCCTTATATCCGGTCTAGTGAAGGCCCACGCCATTCGCACATCAATCAAATCCATTCACTTCACCAAACAATTCAATTCAAACCAAATAAACTAATCAACTACACAACCAAACAATTTAACAAACAAGCCATCCATGGTCTGTGGATGACGGGTGTCGGGTGCTACTAAACACCGTCTGCATCCTAGTATATATATAACTAGAAAAAGAAATTGAAGAGTGAGAAGTTCTCACCAATAGCTATCCAATACCACGACTCTTCATTGATAGAAATCTTCGTCGTTCTCACCTTTTTGTCACCTTCGTTGTCCGTAGCCACTACATATGTAAAAGTCGAATTTTTACTTCGCTATTCAATATATAAAAATCGAATTTTTTACTTCACTATTCAATATATAAAAATCGATTTTTTTTATCTTTGTTGCTATGTATATAAAAATCCTATTTTTATAATCACGCTATATGGATAAAAATTCTATTTTTACACCGCTACTATATAGATAAAAATTCTATTTTTACAACGGTGCTATATAGATAAAAATTCTATTTTTATCCCGCTATTCTTCATATAAAGATTTCGCCTTTTCAATTTCAAAAATCCAATCTTTTCTATTTTAAAAATCTCGTCTCTTCTATTTTAAAAATCTCTTCTTTCCTATTTTAAAAATCTCGTCTTTTCTATTTTAAAAATCTAATCTTTTCTATTTTAAAAATCTAATCCTTTCTATTTTAAAAACCTAATCCTTTCTATTTTAAAAACCTAATCTTTTCTATTCCCTTAAAAATCTAAACTTGATTATTTACAAACAAAATAAATCAGAATTTATATAAACAAAAATTATAATAATAAAAAAAACTTACAGTCAACGGTGAAAGGGGGGGGACTGTCGGAGGGGTGCTCGATGGGGAGAGGGCGGGTTCGAAGGAGGAGGTCGGGGAAGAAGGAGCGGCGGATTTTGGGGGTCTTGGGGTAGCTGCGGTTTCAAACGGAGGAGGGGGGTGTTGGCGCGACGGGGGGGGGGGGGGGGGGGGGTTTCTCCGATCTGACGAGGAGGAGGGGGGGCTATCGCGGTTGGCGATCCATCGGGGGGGGGGGGGGTGCGATATGGTGGCGGCTGCGGTTTAGGGGGGGGGGGGGGGGCGCTCTGTCGATCGCGATTTCCTTCTTTTTTTTTTCCTTTTTTGTACAATGAATTATAACGGGGAGGGGCCAGAGAGAAATAAAGGAGATGGAGAGAGAATATTAATTTTTAATTATTTTATTTTCCACCAAAAAGCAACTTTTATTTTCGACCTCATAACGAGGCCCACCGCCTGTCGTCCATAGCTAATTACCCCCACTCCGAACACAATGGGATATGTATCGTAGGCTGATTCGATCGTTTCGATCAGTTTTCGTTAAAATCAACATATAACTCTATATATTGAATTTGAACGCGCATTTCAATTTACCGGGGTCACATACTAACTAGAAAAATTCCAGAAAAATATTTTCTTTCTTTGTATTGACGATACGGTCCTAACAAAGCTAGTTTCGTCGAATTCTGAGACCGTTTGAAAAATGGCCATTTTCCAGTCGATTAAAATCAATTGTAACGGGTCAAACGCGTTTTCCTTTGCCACGCTCACATACTCGAAAAATTATGAAAATTGGAATCTAGCAATAACTTGACATCACAGATCCAACAAAAGTGGTTTCGTCGAAATCCGAGGTCGTTTGCAAAATGTCTATTTTTAAGGGCCTGAATTCCATAGCGACTATTCAGAATTTTCAACTGGACATATCTTTTGATTCCCGCTATGAAATTTTGATTTTCCGGATTCGTTGGAAAGATATTCTCAATTAGATCCTATTATTTTTGGTTTCACTAAAATCCGGATTGTTTTGCACCCGGTACATTCAATTGAAGTTTGAAATCGAATTATCGAACTACCGCACCATTTTCAATTCCTTTTATAATTATACATAATTATTTATATTCTAACGACGACGTATATAATATATACGTTCTATATCCTATTCAAAATAAATTTCTGGTCGTTTTTATTTAAAATAATCTATTTTAAATATTCAAATTTCTCCAAAATAAAATTTTTAAACTGGCCCAGAATTTCCGGGTTGTTACATGGATCCCTCCAACATGTTTCCCTGCATCACAGATGTTAAACAATATAAATAACATCAATTTCATTTCAATATGAAATATTCTGATAAATAGAATCAATATTTAATGAACAATATATATATATATATTACTAGATCTATAACTTCAACCAATATCAATTAGCAGTTCATTCAAACAATCAACATTCAGCAATCAACCATCATTTATTAATTCTAAAAATATGTTATAAAAATATAAACTGGCAGAGTTAGTGAGTTTTACTCACATTGGACGTTTATCGTTAAATAACAATAACTGTCGTTGATTCAGATCAGGCAATTTATTTCACTATAAATTGTAATGAGCTCCAATTTACTCCAAATAGGTTCCATTTTGTAGCTGTCATCCATACGATCCTAACGGGTCTTGTTTCGCTGAATTTGGATAACGTATAAGCTAGTTATGAATTTTAACAAGTTATCATATTATTTAAATTAATTGCAACTTAAATATAGGTGCATTTGGGCTTTACTTGTTTTAAACGGCCCACCTCCCAATTATATCTACGTGAACAGTATCGTCTCTTCCAAACCAAATATCGCTCCCTATAAACTCCAAGAAAATGCTGATCTCCCTACCATCAAATGCTTTGTCGATGTTCAACCAAACCCTAAATACCAGAAACACTTTGTTAAACATGAATTCTTCCCAGGCAAAACTCGCGATGCCCTTCTTCCTCCTCCACTAAAATCGCGCTCAAGTAAACCCATCTCCATGTCGCATATAACCCCACTCTTCCTCCTGCGTTAGTTCACCATTCTACATGCCGATGGCCTCGACGTACTCCCCATCGCACGAACTCCACAACCAAAGCCACCGCGATGTCCCTACCTCGCCTTTGTGAATCGCGACTCGTAGTGGTTCATCACCAGAAACAATAACTTGCGAACTCTTTCAGCATCGAAATTCCCAAAATTTTGTACGCAAGACCAGGATCAACCCCTCGGTCCAAAAATAACCTCAAAACAACACATCGGTGCTCCAAGAACCCACAATCACCAACCCTAGTTTTGCTGCGTTACACAACCACCCAACTAGGACTGTTCAACATAATGAAATTCCTACCAGGCTGTAGAGAATCATATATGGAACTCAAATATCCATATATTTTGATATATATATATATATCTATATATCTATGAATTAATACCAATATTTTGGGATCACGAAACGTTTTGCAGAAGAAAACTAGTGGCGGCCCTTTCTTTTGATCAACAAATTGAAATGAATTAGGGTAAGGAACTTGTATGGTATTTATAGGATGGGTATATATATTTTTAGTCGATTTTTATATTAATTTCTATTGAACCATTACCTTCATTCAGCATCTAATAATTCGTAAAATCACATATGAATCCCTTTGTGACGACCTGAACTTCCCCGGTCTCTGAAGAGAAGACAAAGAACGGATTGTCGAAGAACAAGACGAATCAGAACACAAACAGAAGAACATTTCATTGCTTGTTACAACAATTTACATCAGAGTGCAAGAATATACAGAGTATGAACAAATAATATACATTTGATAAATATCAGAGATTTACAAGTCGCAATGTAGCGGAAAATAATACAAAACACAACTGAAAGAGATACACGGATACAGAGCTTTCCGAATATCATTCCAGCTTTAAACCAGGATCCTGTGAATATAAATCTACAAAACCAAGACTATTAGCTGCTCGTGTGGAAAATAGGGGCACCCAGAGTTTAGGTTAAAATAATGAACTCCAGTTCAGTCATATGACTGGTGTGAGAACCAAAACAGTTATTTAATCTTTACTTCAGAAATAAAGTAAATCAAGGGACCACGCCGTATAACACGGAACGAGTTTACTCCTAAGAATACCAGTGCATAAAACAAACAACGCAATGCTTTTTGGAAAAATGAAGCCATTATAAGACTCAGGTCCATCACACAATGCAACACAAGCCGGAGGATAGAGTTTTACCTTGTAATAGCCAAACATGCTTGGTACGTTTAAAACAAATCATTTTGATACTATTATAGTGTAAGTGTATGAAAACAACTTCAAATATAAATGTATCAATCATAGACGGCATAGTGCCCCATACCACTATGTCTCCATACTAGGCTCTACAAATAAAACCGAATGTCACATATTGGAAATTGGATTTCCATCATGAGTCTAGGCAAGGGATGTACTCCTTTCCGCTTCGGGACACTCTAGCAAATGCCTCGGGACTACACACTCTGGGTAACCCCTGGATCCTCCAAGGCCGGTCCTCCCTTACGTTTGAGGATTAATTATTCCTGAACACACGTTTCCTGGTCCTATAGGACCTATCCATCGGCTCCGTAGAGACCGATATAACCGAGGCGTCTCGCAATCCAACAACCACATAGGTAAAAAATATAACAATGTCAGGGCGTGCAAAACGCTGACACCACACATAGCTAGAAAGAAACGTCATGTTCTCCTTGGGTCCCTTATCCCGTTTTTGACTCATACCGAGGTGTGAGGCTCGCGAATTAACGCTATGCACAAAGCTATGCTATATTAAAGCCGTTCTTTGATCATCAACCATAAGACTCTTCTTTTCAACAGAAGCCTTGATCATTTGTATCTCACCATGCCACATAGGAAACTCACGCCATGCGACTGATGTCTATCGATATATAACCTCTGAGCTCGTACGTCTCAGAGAAGGGAGTTAAGCAAGAGAATAAATTCTCCACCGCCAAACAGATATATATTTAATAGAAATCAATCAACACAGAATAAAATCCAATGTTAGACACACATCCATTTACAAGTTCGTTCTAGGTCTGAGCGAAACCGGAGGCACCTTATTCCTTGTCCTGTCCAATACAGGAGAGAGGTTTTCGCATATCCAGTCGATCTCCAAGTACGTCTGGACGATCACCACTTATTACCTTGTCTTAGGTGTACAACCCAATCAAGACATCAGTATTCATCCAAACGATGTGAAGACCTCCGGTCTTCAACCACCACCTTCATCGTTGACTTATCGTTGAACCAGTTATTCAGAATGCGTATAAACCCGGCCTTTCCGAATAACTCGCGCATATAATAAACAAGTGTTATAAAAACACAACATACGCCTCATTCCAATTCTGAATATTCTTTTATTTAAATATTCATATCCTTTGGGAAAGGTTCCCATTAATTTTATCAAAGATAAATTCTTTAAATTTATTCTTTAATCCTCCTTTGGATATCAATTCAAACCAAGTTAAGGTTTATCCAAACTAGTCGGGATTAGCGCACCTTACCGAAGTAATCATTTGTAATCTCTCAATCCCAACCTATTCATCCCATGGAGCAAAACTGGTAATACTCCATATCTAGCACCACAGTGTTGTCGGTAAATATTAATTACCATTTCACGTTCAAATCTAGTAAAAGATTTAACTATCGCTTGGAGCAAAACTAGTGATACTCCATTTTCGATCATTTTCTTGAATTGATAATTTTAATTATCACATTCACTTTTCAATCTAATCAAAGATTCATTAAAACTCCATTTAGTTTTAACCATCCCAAAAATCAATATTAATGATTATATAACTTGGGAAATCATATTCTGTCTTTATCTGGGTTAAAGAACCAATGTCATTTAAAACACAAAAATCACATTCCATTTTATTCCAATTAATAAATATAACTGGGAATTCTAATAATCTTAATTAAAAGATTTATTCTTTTCGCATGGGCTTTAAGAACAGTGTTACTGAAGACACCATTCCATCAGTCTCTAATCGTAAATTAGTAAGAGAACAAATCCTTGAGTATTAATCCCGAAGGCCGAAACTAACATCAGATCAATACCCAGGAAACCATTCAACTTAGCTAGTCTCCAGTTAGATTCCATCAGTCTCTAACCGTAAATTATTAAGAGAACAATTCCCTAAGTATTAATCCCGAAGGCCGAAACCAACATCAGATCAATACCCAGGAAACCATTCAACTTAGCTAATCTCCAGTTAGTTTCTAATTTTCTTAACTCCATCGGGTTTAAGAACAGTATTATTAAAGATAACATTCACGACAAACCCAAAATCTCATTCCATTGTTAATCGGGTTAAAGAAAAAGTGTTATTTAAAACACCATTCACGATAAACCCAAAAACCAATTTCAATTTAATTCCATTTAAATGTTAAATAATTAGTGAACTTCATTAAATCTTACTAAAAAGATTTATATCTTTTCTTAACTGGGTTTAAGAACAGTGTTAGTGAAGACACTGTTCACGATAAACCCAAAATCCCATTTGATATTAAATACAAGGCTCTGAATAGAAAATATATCTGCTTATATTCAATATCAAATCCTGAAATCAACAAATATCGAATTGGAATAACGATATATATACCTTCCAAATTCCTCTACAATGTTCGTATAATCATGGAATCCAATATCGAAGTATTCCGAAGATAATTTCGATTCAAATCCATTCCAATTCATATATTGGAAATTCTGGTTATTTTTAAAACTATTTCAAATCCTATTTATTTATTTAAAATATTGGATTATAATTCTAGTTCATAACTAGTTCATTACGATAAAAATATATTTTTATCTTTTCAAACATGGAATTTTTCATCCCAATTCATTCCGAATCATTTATTACGATTTTACACAAATTATTGATATTTTTAATAATTTTATCAAGGCCCGTACAGTCGATTTCCATAAACGGTCGTCGAACTGCACTTACAGCGACCTTTTCCAAATTTGATTTGGACATAATTCAAAATTCAACTGTTAGATTTCAAATCTCTCATATTTGTTGGAAAGCTCTTTTCGATAAGAACCTAACGGTTCCGGCTTTAGGAAAATCCGACGGTCGGATCTCTCGTAACGTCAATTCGTAGTCAATGGTTGAAATTCGCGAACTGCCGCAGCGCTGCGCATTCTATTCAGGCCGTTAAATATATATAATATGTATATTTTGTCGATTTCCATTCAAAACGTATTTTATAAATCGATTTAAATTCGTTTTAAAAACGATTTTAACTTCATATTCAATTTTAAATAAAAATTGAATATTCCTTATCATTAATATATAAATGATAATGTTTTCAAAACATTAGATTTTGAAATCACTTCCTTTTTGATATGCATTATAAAAATGAATAAAATCGATATGAATATCATTCACGTCAAAATGGCGTTAATCTAATAAACACGACTTTATATATTTAAATATTTTCGTGTCCATCCTAAATCGAACATCAACACCAGATTTTGATCTTTTACTGAATATTATTTTAAAATATTCTTTATTTTAAAATATTCATTCTATCTGAATTGGAATCAGACACAGTTAATTACCATATAATGTGATTTATATGGATTTCATACAACACATGTACATAACAACAATGATAAACAATCAACCATCATCCAGAGTGCACTACACAACTGCATAAGCATTAAATATAAATAATTCACGCTTACATATTTTGTCAACCAAACGATCGATATACCACTAAACAACTGGGATTAGTGTACGTCAAATATCATCCCAACACCCGTGTGGGGTTTCAATCAACAAACACAGAAATTTATTTGTGCAGTTGGGCGACATGTAAAATTTTATCGTCCCAATCAATATCAGTCAAATGGGTGTACATAAACAAATCGTTCGATTTGTAAATGAATATTTATTTTATTCATATACACGTTAAAATTTATATTTTTAACGATAAAATATTTATTTAACAAATGAATATTTTACATTCTATTCTACATCACAATCAATCACAATAACACAATACAATCAAACAAACAAGTCGTTTATGGCCTGTCGACGACGGGGAGCAGTTCATATATGCAGTTATAAAATAAGTAATTGAACAGAAAATTTTGTGAGGAGTTCTCACCTTGGGTTTCCACTCCTCCATTCCTTATTGTCACTCAGATTTGTCACTCTGATTCTAGTGCAATCTGTTTCATTGCAATTTATTTTAAAAATCACATTTTTAACTCGCTACCTATATAAAAATCATATTTTTATTTCGCTATTCGTATATAAAAATCATATTTTTATTAATAACGCTACATGTACATAAAAATCGTATTTTTATTTTGAAATCATATACACGTAGATTGCATTTTTATGACGCTACATACATGATAAAAATCAAATCTTTATCACAACACTATATTTATAAAAATCAAAATTTTATTATAATGTTATACATAGAAAAACCTCATCTTTATAATGCTATACATAAATTTAAAAATCACGTCTTTAATTCAAAACAAGATTGTTTTATTTAAAAATCATATTTTTATACTTCGTTATAAAATAATAAAAATCATATCTTTAAATAAACAAAAATCATTTTTTTTCTATATTAAAAATCAAATCTTTATGCGTTATTTATATATAAAAATCTATTCTTTACAACGCTAATTTATAAGAAAGATTACATTTTTAATATCGTGCCACATATAATATAAAGATCAAATTTTTATCTAACTAAAAATCGTAACTTTATATTAATGAAAATCTAACTTGATATGATGCTATATAAAACAAAATAAAACTGAAAATAAAAATCAATTTAAATTTCTTATCTTTTCTATTTTAAAAATATATTCTTTACCTAAATAATAAAAAAAACAATACCTTTACCTAAATTAAAATATAATCTTTATCCTCTATAAATATAAATAAAAATCCTATACTTTTTATAATAAAAAATCTAACCTTTTTATATAGTAAAAATTGCAGATTTTATATAATAAACAAAAATAGAAAATAAAAATCACTGTGGAGGTGTAGGAGGACGGGGGAGGCTCGGCAGGTCGGAGGCGGGCCCTAGATGGCGGCGCCGGTGGTGGTGGGTCCAGGAGGTGGAGGCGACGCGGGTTTGGACATGGGGGTGGCAGTTTGGCTTGAAATCGAGGGGGGCAGGGAGTAGGGCGTCGGTGGGAGGAGAACCGGTGGGAGCAACAGGAGGAGGGGGTCCGGCGAGGTGGAGGGCGAAGCAGGCGGGCGTCGGCTGTGTCCCCCCCGAAGGCGCGGCGATGCAATTAGTTTCTTGGTTTATTTTTCTTTTTTTATTTCTTTTGAACTGATCGTGGCAGAGTAAGTGGGGGGAGGGGGGCTTAATGAAAATATATATATTATTTTAATTTATTTTCGTTTTATTCTCCAAAAAGTAACTTTTCTATTCGAACTCCAATCCGAACCCAACGACTGTCGTCCCTAACTAATTACCCCCATTCCGAACACAATGGAGTATGTCCTGTAAGCTGATTCGACTGTTTCGATCAGTTTCCATTAAATTCAAAATATAAATCTATATATTGGATTTGAACGCACGTTTCTATTTACCGGGGCCATATACGGACTCCAAAAATTACAAAAAAATAAATCTGGCTATATTTTGACGATACAGTCCTAACAAAACTAATTTCGTCGAATTTGAAGACTGTTTGAAAAATGACCATTTTCTGGTCGATCCAAATTGACTAAAACTGTTAAAACACATTTTCTTTCGCCACGCTCATATATTGATCCCAAAAATTATGAAAATTGGAATCTAGCAATAACTTGACATCCCGAATCCAACAAAAGTGGTTTTATCGAAAACGGAGGTCATTTGCAAAATTTCCATTTTTAAGGGCTATAATTCCATAGCGACTCTGAATTTTCAACTGGGCATAACTTTTTATTCCCGCTATGAAATTTGGATTTTTCGGATTCGTTGGAAAGATATTTTCAAATAAAGATTCTAATATTTTTGGTTTCACTAAAATCCGGTTTATTTTGAATCCTTTACATTCATTTGAAATTTGAAATCGAATTTTCAAACTACCGCGCCATTTCAAATTCCTTTTATAATTAAAATAAATTTTTATATTCTAACTTCGATTCAAATAAACATATACATTATAATTCTATTCAAAATAAATTTATTGTCATTATTATTTAAAATAAATCATTTTAAATATCTAAAATTCATTAAAATTGCCAAAATAAATTTTTTAAATTGGTTATGATTTTCCGAGTTGTTACAATCTCCCCCACTTAAAATCTTTTCGTCCTCGAAAAGGAACGGAGCTGAAAGTTGTTTAACTAATCAACTCAACTTTCATTCTTTAACTTTTCAGTTTCTAAGAATTTCAAATTTTTCAAAAATTTGGCTAACACCCTAAATTTTCGAAAAATTTCACCATAACCTCCTTTGTACGGGGAACACCAGTAAAATCCCCAAACTGCCACACAGGCCCTCTCATCTCAAAAAGAAAAAGAAAAAGCCAAGCGGCTCATAAAATCATCCAAACCCAATAAATTTGTAAACATGTACCTATTTGTCGGGCATACAATTTTATTCCTCTTCTTTAGCCTCCTTGCTATGACATGTTCAATGTATATACATGTATATGCATGCAGTTTCCATCTATTTCAATTTAGTTCAATATTTGACTCAATTTGGCTTAATGGTTCAAAATTTTAACCGATAATCAAACAACACAATCAGCAATCAATTAGTGATTATCGTTTCAAACACATACTTTAGATATATATACAAAAATCATGTTTTTGATACCAATTCACAATAATAAGCCCTATCTAGTTTTGGTTCTCACACTAGTCAATTGGAAATATATAGATATCCCACTTTCGAAACTAGAGCATAACACTGATGATGGGTACCCATCATCAGAATCATTCCCAGGCAATTAGAGTGTGATTCTATATCTATCCAGTATATTAAAACTTCGAATACACATTTGCAAGGCGTATATGTAAAATCTTTATATACTCGATTGTCCAAATTCAATATAAAATAAATATTCAAATCCATATAATTAGATTGAATTTTCAAAACAATTTTTTTTCATTTTTTTATTTTCAAAATAACACTCTTCACACTCATTCTAGGATACTACTGATCCTATCTCTAACGAGTCATTCATATTGGATATTGCTAATCCAATCTCTAAAGAATTCTTTCGTTTAGTTCTAATATGCCTTGTTCTCGAGATCTGTAAACTAAAGCTCTGATACCACGCTGTGACGACCCGAACTTCCCCCGGTCTCCGAAGAGAAGACAAAGAACGGATTGTCAGAGAAAAAGACAAATCAGTACACAAACAGAAGAACATTTCATTGCTTGTTACAATAATTTACATCAGAGTATAAGAATATACAGAGTATGAACAAATAATATGCATTTGATAAATGTCAGATATTTACAAATTACAATGCAGTGGAAAATAATACAAAACACAACTAAAAGGGATACATGGATACAGACCTTTCCGAATATCATTCCAGCTGTAAACCAGGATCTTGTGAATATAAATCTGCAAAACCAAAACTACTACCTGTCCATGTGGAAAATAGGGGCACCCAGAGTTTAGGTTAAAACAATAAACTCCAGGTCAATCATGTGACTATTATGAGAACCAAAACAGTAATTTAATCTTTACTTCAAAAATAAAGTAAATCAAGGGACCACGCCGTATAACACGAAACGGGTTTCCTCCTAAGAATACCAGTGCATAAACCAAACAGCGCAATGCTTTTTGAAAAAACGAAGCTATTATTAGACTCAGATCCCATCACATAATGCAACGCAAGCCGAAGGATAGAGTTTTACCTTATAATAGCCAAACATGCTTGGTACATTTAAAACAAATCATTTTGATACTATTATAGTGTAAAGTGTATGAAAACAACTTCAAATATAAATGTATCCATCATAGACGGTATAGTGCCCCATACCACTATGTCGCCATACTAGGCTCTATAAATAAAACCGAATGTCACATATTGGAAATATGATTTCCATCATGAGTCTAGGCAAGGGATGTACTCCTTTCCGCTTCGAGACACTCTAGCAAATGCCTCGGGACTACACACTCTGGGTAACCCCTGGATCTTCGAAGGCCGGTCCTCCCTTACGTGTGAGGACTAATTATTCCTGAACACACGTTTCCCGATCCTATAGGACCTATCCATTGGCTCCGTAGAGACCGATATAACCCAGGCGCCTTGCAATCCAACAACCACATAGGTAAAAATATAACAATGTTAGAGTGTGCAAAACCCTGACACCACCCATAGCTAAAAAGAAAGGTCATGTTCTCCTTGGGTCCCTTATCCCGTTTTTGACTCATACCGAGGTGTGAGGCTCGCGAATTAACGCTATACATAAAGCAATGCTATATAAAAGCCGTTCTTTGATCATCAAGCACAAGACTTTGCTTTTCAACAGAAGCCTTGATCATTTGCGTCTCAGCATGCCACACAGGCAATTCACGCTATGCGACTGATGTCTATCGATATATAACCTCTGAGCTCGTATGTCTCAGAGAAGGGCGTTAAGAAAGAGAATAAATTCTCTGTCGCCAAACAGATATATATTTAATAGAAAACAATCAACATAGAATAAAATCCAATGTCAGACACACATTCATTTACAAGTTCGTTCTGGGTCTGAACGAAACCGGAGGCACCTTATTCCTCGTCCTGTATGTCCAATACAGGAGAGAGGACCTCGCATATCCAGTCGATCTCCAAGTACGTCTGGACGATCACCACTTATTACCTTGTCTTGGGTGTACAACCCAATCAAAGCATAAATAATCATCCAAACGATGTGAAGACCTACGGTATTCAACTACCGTCTTCATCGTCGACTTATCGTCGAAGCAGTTATTCAGAATGGGTATAAACCCGGCCTTTCCAAATAACTCGCGTATATAATAAACAAGTGTTATAAAAACACAACATACGCCTCATTCCAATTCTGAATATTCATTTATTTAAATATTCATATCCTTTGGGAAAGGTTCCTATTAATTTTATCTAAGATAAATTCTGTAACACCCCGCATTTTTAATATAATTAAAAATAAAATATATGTATATATGCATAGATAGGTAAATAATGGTGATGTACAATGAAAATTAATTAATACATGAAAGAGAAGGAAAAATTAATACAATAACCGTATGAGTAACAGAAAAGATAGCAAACTATGGATACTTAATTTAAATATCAGGAATTAAGTAAAACGGACATCATCATTGCGTTCATCTCAGAATTATTCTTAAGATAGAGTTCAAGTTTGCGTAAAATGGATAACGTATGAAGAAGTTATTAGCCTTAGGAGTTTGTATACGCGCAAGAAAACATATATATAAACAAAACCAAGTCTAGAATTCAAACAGATTCAAAAACAGGTCAAATTGGGCTGAGTGGGAAATCTCCCGCTCAGATGTGTCGACTCCCGTTAAGGGGGGTCGACATAGGAGTCGACCCCCCTAAGAGGGATCGACACAAGGGTCGACCCCCCATAGGGTGTCGACCCCCAAACCCAAATCCGGGCTGGGTGAGTTTTGACGTTTCTGGACACGTTTTTGGCACTGTTCGTTGATCTAAAGGCTATATAATGGACCCAAGAATCATTCTTTTTCTTCACTAAACCTATGGCGATGCCATGACTCTATTCTAGCATAAATCAATTCTAATTCTTCTTCTCCAAGTAATTTCAAATCCTAGATCCACTTTCTTCCCTTTCTCTTCAAAATCTATTCTTAAAATAAAAGATTAGATTTAGAATTTCTTCTATTGCAAAATAAAGAGAAAAGGGATTTTGATCTGCAATCTACATTGCAAGAAAGGGAAGAACTTTGGATGCTAATCTAAATCAGACCTAGGAAAGCAAAAATCACTGTGAGCGGATTTAAATTACCTTTGTTGAATAATAGTAGATGTATCGTTTAGCAATCCCCCAAGTTAATTTGTTTAATTCAATTAAAATAACTCAGATTTTATTTTATGTGTATTCTATTCTTCTTCCCCTTTCCTTTTTATTTTTAAAATTAGGCTAACTTCGAGCCTAATCCAAATCTCGCTGAAAAGCATGCGTACGAACATAGATTGGAATAGTGAAAATGATGTTTGAGAATTTGGGAATAATTCGTAATTGGGAAATTGAAACAACTTATAAGATGAATTTTTGGGCGTAATTCACGAACTGGGGAATTGTGGAATAACATATAACATAACCTAAGATTGGGAAATTAGCGGAAATTAGCACATATATTAACCTAAAACATAAAAGAAAATATGTGCGATTAAATTTGAGAACAATTAGATATGCTTGGGGTATGTTGAATCAAGAATTTATGTATGAACTATATGTCCATAAGAAAAGTTAGAATTGAAGATTTAGACATATGAGGTTATAAGTTGAATTGGATTTATGCAATAAGAATGAGGGTTGACATGAATTATTGATAACTTTAAAGAACAATTAATTTGGGTATAATTAAGTATAACTTATATACATGAAAAGTTGGGCATAACATATAATAAGGATTATTGGCATAACTATGTACGAGATTATGTAATCATGGTAGAATTTATGCATCCAAATCAAATTGGAACCATAAACATGAAATCGGGTTTAGAAGCGTGAACATGAATTATTGGATTGGGATAAATAGTCATATAAAATCTAGATTGAAACTGTATAGGTCAGTTAAAAGATGAACATGCCTAACCCGAGATTAGATTGAGTTGCGATGTAAGTCTGCCCAGAACCGCCCGACACATTTAGCAACCGCAACAATAGGTCTAATGTGAGAGGTTAGCGCATCAAGCCCAAAACCCGAGGTTAGAACGAGTTTGCGGTAGAAGTCTGCCCGGAACCGCCCGGCATATCCAGCAACCGCAAGCAACATGTCTAATGTAAGAGGTTGAGTACATTAATAAAAAGATTAATGCTATGAATCAAACATGTTAAGTGTGCTAAGGTTAAGTAAACGGAGGCGTATAGAAAAACTTAACCAACGTAATAATGGGGAATGGTAGTAAACCTTAGTTAAGAAAATTAAGTAAATAACGATGGATTATGGCAACATCAACAGATACGAGTATAACTGGATAGGAAGATAATAGGTAAGCTTGGTACAAGACAAGTAGAAGTTATAACATAGGTTATAATGATCGATACAAAGATGAAATAACTTATGAAAGCATGCAAGCCATACTTAATTAAAAATTAAGTAATCCTTGGGAACGGGAATAAAGCCACAAATAGGGAAAACATAAGTTATACGAGTAAGGGAAAACTTATTAGTAAACCTTAGTTAAGATGTCTAAGTTAATGAGTAAACGATAAAGAAAATTTGTTAGTAAACCTTATTTAAGAGAACTAAGTAAACAATCATGGAAAGTCATGTTAGTAAATCTTGGTTAAGAAGACTAAGTAAATAGTTGCAGAAAGTCGTGTTTGAGCTTGTTAGTAAACCTTAGTTAAGAGAACTAAGTAAACAATCATGGAAAGTCATGTTGGTAAACCTTAGTTAAAAGGACTAAGTAAATAGTTATAGAAAATCATGTTTGAGCTTGTTAGTAAACCTTAGTTAAGAGAACTAAGTAAATAATTAAAAGATCACGGCTACATAAGAAATAGTGAAAGACTTATGAAAAAGAAACTTGGTAATTTAAAAACTAATATGGATGAGATAACCAAGTTAAAAAGAAACCCTAATGAGATAGAGCAAGCGCATAATCAGAAGATTAGACTTAAGGTCTAATAACACGAAAGGGTAAGGTGCTTGGACCAGTCCATACGATAGGGAATGAATAACCAAACACGGTAGATCATCACGATGCCGTATGGCGCAAGGAGGAGCAAACGTCCATATGATCATGCAGAAGGCGCCAAGGGACTAGGTAATGAAGCACGCTGCTTCTGGGGACGTGAGGGTACTCTTGGTTTCCCTCTGTGAGTGGAAGATGATACGCCTGTGCTCATAGAGGTTAGGTCTGCGTGGGAAGGACCAACGAGTATGCCTTGATTGAAAAACAAGAGGCAATCAAAAGACTAAGATGGACCAGCAAGTGCCCTGTGATAGCAGCTCGTCGTCTACCTACCATCTTCAGTCAGTATGTGAAGCGGAAAGGCGGAGAACTCCAAAAGACCATATACTTTGCTATCTAGTTATGGGTGAGGTTGGCCAATAGGATTGAAGGGCATAGGGGGCCGGGTTTCTCATTCTTGATATTCTTGGGTGCCTTTCATTAGTTGAGGGAGGGGTCTAGTGGGACCATAGCCACTATAAAAGCAGACCTTAGCATCTGCATCAGCAGATATCTGAAAGCTCCCGACCGAGTTCCATGTTTCTTGATTTACCTGCCACGGGACTTAGGCGCACATCTAGAGAACTTGTGCAAACAGACTTCGAGTACGATTGACGACACATACGTGGGGAAATTCTAGGTACACTCATGTCGCTCTGGGTGGTGTACCATAGACTAGAGGGCATTATTCGATGATAGAATCTAGTAGGATCTAGAATGGCGGTCCAAACGCTTACGTAACACAGTGATGATAGTTTTATGCAAACTTAGCATTGATATACATACGACATGCGACATTGGATAAGGGACTACGTACATACGGTGGAGACCATGCGAGTAGAGTATACCTTAATTAGGGGGTAGCTACATATACACTTTATTAGGTTAATCTACTAGAGAGTAGATGGGTGCGACGTGTGTGTAAGCCTTGTGTGCTAATAACACAAATAACCTAATAAATAAGAAAATATAATTGAACGGTATATGTAGGATTATCCAAGAAATGTAGTTTAAATTCATTCACAAAGAACTTATGTTCTGACCCCCTCCTCATAACATTCGCAGGTTAGGTTCATGACAGAGACTGTATAGCTTTGGATACTGGTTTAGCAGTATTATTATTAAGGTAAAGCTATGTTTCAACTACATTGTATTTTATTCCTTCCGCTGTGCGATGTTTTTTGAACTATGACTTCTTTTATGTCTCTGTCTTTTCTGCAGGATACCAGAGCAAACCAACTCGGGTTTCGATCGATTGAATTTTAAAAAAAAATTCGGTCCGTCGGAATCCGGGTTGTCACATCTGGTATCAAAGCCTCGTTTAGTGTTCCTAGGGAGATAATGAGTGAGCGTATTTGTATTTTCAAAAATATAATATATATATATATATATATAAACGTAGATCCATAAGGAGCCCACTAGAGAAAAAAATATATGGAAAGAGTTGGGATATCTAATTTGTACACTAAAGTAATAAACATAGAAATTTTGAGGCCCATAGGTGGTTTCGTTGGAAAATGTACCATTTGATTTGGTATTTGAGAAAGATGTATCCTATATAATAGAGAGACTGAAATGTTAGTATTTCAAAATAGTGGGTTTAGAAGTGAAACCTTATAAATAGGTTAAAAATTGGAAAGTGGATTAGGAATATATATAATTGAGAGAATTGAATTTGTGAAAGTGTCTAGGAAAGCCTAGTTGAAAGACCCACTTTATGTCTAACCCAATAATTTACTTTTAAGAACTTGAATTTGTAAAAGTTTTTACAAAAGAGTTTGTGGTGTTTTCAAGTTTTAATCTTAAAAGTATTTTTGATATTTGAGAAAAATATGTAAAGAACATATTTAGTGCATGTTGGGTTTTAAAGTAAAGTGGGGTATATTTAGTAAAACAATGATTTCTTATTTTAAAAGGATTCTTTAATGAAAAGGTACATATTATAGAGCATATGTATAGCTCGCTAGTTTTCATATTTTAATATATGAAAGGATTAGGAGGTAAAGCATACAAAGTGTTGCATTTTGTAAAAGATGTTTTGAAATCTCTATTCTACTAACAATATATTTTGGTTACTGTTTTAAAAAGAATGGAGTAGGTAAGGATTAGGGCCTAGAAAGAACGAGAGAAAGTCAAGGCTATGAATTAAATCATAAGAACCAACTAGAGATTGGTTGAGTTGAGTAATTCTCTGAGTGCCCATTTGATGTTGATTTCGGTCTTCGGGGTTGATAATTAGGGAGTTGTTCTCTTACCAATTTACGGTCAGGGATTAGCTAATTTTGAACCAATGGAATTTCCCGTAAAATGCAAAGGCATTGTGAGTCTAGGATTGTTGCTTAAGAGAAGCATAGGCTAGTAATGCATAACAAGGACTAGTAGTGATTACTAGGTAGAGAAGGGCAAGTAAGCGTGTAGATCCTATTGCGTGGACTCGTAATTGTCTGAGATGACAAAGTCCTAGGATCCTTGACCCTTAGTAGTAGTTGTGCAGGATGTTGTTTGAGTTGAAAACGAAAAGCTTATTTGAAAAATAAACTTAAGTAATCGGATTAAGTCAAATAAGCTAAGAAAGAGAATAGCCTAACTAACAAGAAAACAACTAATTCAGTAAAGCAACAAAGTAACGGGAAAAGAAAATGAAAATCTTAAGAAAAAGATGAATAAAAATAAAATTATTCCAAGATAAATTGAAAAAGAAAAGAAAGTTTTCTTATATGGTTGTGCTTGGATATGAACGTAGGAAGTTTTTATTGAATAGTTATATAAAAATCCAAGTGCAATTATAAAAGGTACATAGGAGAAAAACGGAAAATTGAATTCTTCTGTTTCATACCTTTTTGTAACATAAGAAATCGAATTTGGAAAATTAGAATTTTCTAAATTTCGAATTTAATGATGGTTGGTAGGATTTTGGATGCAACAATTGGATGAACTATGCTCTCATTTTGTAAGAGTATGGGAAAATTTGGTTGAAAAATGTTTTGATTTTTCAAAAATATTGCATTCATATAGAATTGCAAGTATATTTAGGATGTGAGCATCATGTTTTGAAAAGAGTTTTTAAAAGTTTGCATACATATAGGTGGTACTAATTAGGAATACATGCATTGCTATGATGTATTTCACTTTGCACATGCGCACAATGTTTGCAAAAATTGGATGCACACTTGATGGTTTGATATTATGCGTGGGATTATATATTCTATCCCTATCGAATTTCGGGGACGAAATTCCTTAAGGGTGGGAGAATGTAACACCCCGCATTTTTAATATAATTAAAAATAAAATATATGTATATATGCATAAATAGGTAAATAATGGTGATGTACAATGAAAATTAATTAATACATGAAAGAGAAGAAAAATTAATACGATAACAGTATGAGTAACAGAAAATATAACAAACTAAGGATAGTTAATTTAAATATCAGGAATTAAGTAGAATGGACATCACCATTGCGTTCGTCTCAGAATTCTGCTTAAGATAGAGTTCAAGTTTGCATAATACGGATAACGTATGAAGAAGTTATGAGCCTTAGGAGTTTGTATGCACGCAAGAAAACATATATATAAACAAAATCCAGTCCAAAATTCAAACAGATTCAAAAACAGGTCAAACTGGGCTGAGCGGGAAATCTCCCGCTCAGATGTGTCAACCCCCCCTAAGGGGAGTCGACATAGGAGTCTACCGCCCCCAAGAGGGGTCGACACAGAGGTCGACCCCCTATAGGGTGTCGATCCCCGAACCCAGATCCGGGTTGGGTGAGTTTTGACATTTTTGAACACGTTTTTGGCACTGTTCGTTGATTTAAAGGCTATATAATGGACCCAAGACTCTTTCTTTTTCTTCACTTAAACCTATGGCGATGCCATGACCCTGTTCTAGCATAAATCAATTCTAATTCTTCTTCTCCAAGTAATTTCAATTCCTAGATCCACTTTCTTCCCTTTCTCTTCAAAATCTATTCTTAAAATAAAAGATTAGATTTAGAATTTCTTCTATTGTAAAATAAAGAGAAAAGGGATTTTGATCTACAATCTACGCCGCAAGAAAGGGAAGAACTTTGGATGCTAATCAAAATCAGACGTAGGAAAGCAAAAATCACTGAGAGTGGATTTAAATTACCTTTGTTGAATAATAGTAGATGTATCGTTTAGCAATTCCCCAAGTTAATTTGTTTAATTCAATTAAAATAACTCAGATTTTGTTTTATGCGTATTATGTTCTTCTTCTTCCCCTTTCCTTTTTATTTTTAAGACTAGGCTAACTTCGAGCCTAATCCAAATCTCGCTGAAAAGCATGCGTACGAACAAAGATTGGAATAGTGAAAATGATGTTTGGGAATTTGGGAATAATTTGTAATTGTGAAATTGAAACAACTTGTAAGACGAATTTTGTGTAACGACCCATATTTTCTGATCGATTATTTAAATTATCTTATTATTTAAAATGGCAATTTGGATTTAAATAACCGAATTTAATTATTTTTGAATATTTAATAAATAAATAAATAAATAAAATAATATTTTAATTCCAAAATATCTGGAAATGTTGAATTCACCGTATAATGTGAATTGGCAAAATATAAAAGGTTAATATGGTCTATATTGAAAATATATCGACGATATCGTTTGTTTAACGACCGTTGAGCGTATAGTTTATAATTTAATTATATAACGAGCTGCAGCGGCACGGTAGTTCGTAATATGGCGGTTTGAACTTTAAACGGCCGTACAGGATTCAAAATAAGTCGGATTTTCTCAAAACAAGAAACGTCCGGACTAGTTAGACAATATTTTTCTAATGGCAGAGAAAAATCGAGTTTTCATCGTGTAGATTTTATTTTATGTCCAAATCAAATTTTGAAATTAGCGCTATGGAATTCCTTTATATTTTAAAGCGGTTTATTTTACAAATTTAAGGGTTTTAAAATATTTTGAATATCGTATTGGCTTGGAATTCAACCCGAGGTATTTTATTGTGAATCTACATACAATTCTGGTCGGGTATGACCAATCGGGATATTTTATTTTGATTATATTGAAGTATTTTAAAATTAATTTATTTAAATTCAAATTGGGCCGTTTAAAAGGGACTTTCTTCAAACGACCTCTGTTTTCGACGAAACAAATTTTGTTGAGACGGTAATGACGAATTATTGCTAGATTTTCAAGTTGCACGTCAATCGGGGCTATTCTGTGAGCATGGCAAAATAAAATGCAAACAAAACCGACTATTTGGACGTTAAAGAGCGCAGTTTGAGCAAACAGACTCGGAATTCGACGAAACAAGATTCGTTAGGATCGTATCGTCGAATTATACTATGCCGTCCAGTTGCGTCACGAACAGGGCTTGTATGTGAGCACAGGAGCCAATAAACAGTATTCAAAATAGCAATAGACCCGAATAAAAATTGTTAGTCACATCGTTTGTCAACTCAACAATAAAATAACATTTCCCTCCGCTTATATAAACCCTTTCCCCTCAATGTTTCTAGCCCACCAGAAAATTCTCCCATACATTTTGCGAAAAAGCCCCTCTTCACAAAAACAATTATTTCTCTCCATCCGTGATGAAATCGCTAGGGGGACCTGAGGGAAAGTTGTAGATCGGGAGGAGGGGAAGCTTCAGCATAAAGCTGGGGAGGTATTGTCGATTGTGGCGGCCGGAATTCGCGATGAATGGTGAGAAACCATTTTCGTTTTTGGGTATTTTGAGGGAGTTTTGGCTAATGATCGATAGGGGGGTCGAAGGCAAAGTTTTAGAAGACATGGAGGCCTTCATTTTTATCTTTGGTCGGGGTACCTGAAAAGGGCTGTGGCGATGGGAAATCGGATTTGAACGTTGATGATGTTTTGGGGTTTTTTACTTAAAGTGACGGTCGGTTATGGGGGATTTCCGGCGACTAGAGAGCGAATTGGTGTCGGGGACCTGAAGGCCGATGGGCGGGGGCGATCTGCGGTCAGTCCACCGGTCCAACATGGTCGGAGGCGGCGGATTTTGGTACTTTTGCTTCTTTCGGTCGGAGGCAAATTTCAGGAGATCGGAGCGGAGTTGGGGGCCGTGGTCACCGGCGACGGGGGGTCTGGTCACGGTGGAGTCAGCGGAGAGGTCAGGGGGGGTTCCCGGTCAACGGCGGTGGCGATTGAAGGCTTGGTGTAACAACCTGGAAATGCGAGCCAATTTAAATTTTTTATTTTGGCAATTTTAGTGAATTTTGAATATTTAAAATGAATTATTTTAAATAATAACAACGAAAATTTATCTTGAATAGAATTGGAACATATATAGTTATATAGATCGTCGTTAGAATATAAATATTTATTTCAAATTATTAAAGGAATTGAAAATGGCTCGGTAGTTCGATAATTTGATTTCAAATTTCAATTGAACATACCGGGTGCAAAACAAATCGGATTTTAGTGAAACCAAAAATAACAGAATCTAATTAAGAATATCTTACCAACGAACCCGAAAAATCAAAATTTCATAGCGGGAATCAAAAGTTACGCCCAGTTGAAAATTTTGAATAGTCGCTATGGAATTCTGGCCCTTAAAAATAGAAATTTTGCAAACAAACTCGGATTTTGACGAAACCACTTTTGTTGGGTCTGTGATTTCAAGTTATTGCTAGGTTTCAAATTTTGTAATTTTTCGAATCAATGTGTGAGCATGTCAAAGGAAAACGAGTTTGACCAGTTTTAGTTGATTTTAATCGACTGGAAAATGGCCATTTTTCCAGCGGTCTCAGAATTCGACGAAACTAGTTTTGTTAGAACCGTATCGTCAATACGAAGCTAGAAAATATTTTTCGTGATTTTTTCGAGTTAGTATGTGGCCTCGGTAAATTGAAATATGCATTCAAAATCAATATATAGGGTTATATGTTGATTTTGACGAAAACTGATCGAAACAATCGAATCAGACTACGTGACATATCCCATTGTGTTCGGAATGGGGGTAATTAGCTAGGGACGAGTTGATGGGCCTCGATTGGAGTCCAAACAAAAAGTCAACCCTTTTTGAAAATAAATTAAAAATATATATAATTTTATAAAAAAAACCCTATATCCTTCTCCCCCCCGTTAGTTCAGTAATCAAAACAAAAAACAGAGGGAGGGAGGCGGAAGAACCACCATCGCGCCCCCCTAGGGCGGCACCGCCCACCGCCGGAGCTAGGCAGCCCCCCTCTCTTCCTCCTTCCCTTTCTCCTCCTGATCCGCTCCCCTTCTCGAACCCCCTGGCCTCCTCCACGCGACATAATCGCGCCCCCCTCGAATCCCCAAATCTCCACCGCCAGTCGCTCCACAGCCCACCGCATCCTGCGCCACCTCGTGAACCCACTCCGGTGCGCTTCCTTTTCCCCCTGGCCCCCTGCGATGCAGTGAAACCCCCGCCCCCTGAAGCCGCAAGCCCCCTCGAGCGCCCCTCCGACAGTGAAAACCCCCTTCCTTGATCGATGATCGACGCTAGTCTATGAATTAGAAAAGCGCGACATTTGTAATAAATTCTGCAAGCATACAGGTGTGTAGCATACAAGTCGAACACAGGGAGGAAAGTTAAATTTTATTATTTATATGTTTCGTGGGCGTGTTAGACGAACTTTGGAGGTTGTTTTGCAAAATAAAACAAAATTAAAACTGTAATTTGATTCAGAACAGATCTAACTGAACCGACGATCAAATCACAATTTCAATGGAAAGCAAATGAAACTATGAATTAGATTTGAATCTAATCAAACCCAATTTAACCTAAGAAAATAATAAAAGCAGAAATTGAAATTGCAGAAATTGAAATAACAAACAAGAATTAAAATTAGGATTTCCGCTGAATCTAATCAGACGGTAAATCGCTAATGCAAATAAGTGCAAAATACAAATAGTGTTCTACCGAATCTAATCGTGTAGACAACACTAGTTGCTAAGAAAACAAAAAATGCAGAAAATAAAAGAGAAAGAAGAACTTTTATTAGAACAATGGAATAAGAGATGAGATAGGATGGTGGCTACAATGCCATTACAAGGGTATATATAGGGTAGATAGCCAAACCCTAACCCTAACCCTAATGGTAAATGGGCCTGGTCATTACACCACTAATTAGTTACAATGAGAAACATAAATGGGCCTTTGATAATTAAAGCAATTTTGGGCCTTTTCTCTTTTTCCTCTTGATTCCTTGACAATTTCTTCATTGATTTGTGATGTTCAAAGCCTTTTTATCAATCCTTTTCTTGTCCAACAGCAACTAGATGTGATATCTTCATCTACAATTCTTCAAAATGCAAATACACAGCAATTTGAACTCTATTTCTCTACATTTCTGGTTGCATGCGGGCTGGGTTGGACTATCTGTAAAAATAACAAAACAATACCCAAGTAATATTTATTTATATACAAAAGATAAGATATAAGAGCATAAAATAAACATATTTCTATGTCAATCAAATACCCCCACACTTATCTTTTACTCGTCCTCGAGTAAAAAGAAAATGGAAAACTAACTAGATAGGTCACACTTTCGTAGGAAACACGATTGCATTGAGCGTATGCAACAAGCCCTTAAACCTCTAGGTGTCCCTAGTAGGACGAGTGGTGTCTCGTGAGGGTTTTCAGCGGATACTACCCACAAAATCCAAATGCAGTATGCTATGATTCTAATGAAACTACATGAATGCAATGGACATATGCAAATAAAGATGAAAAATGAAAACACGACTTATTTCATGAAAGTGGTACAACAAATTAAGTTAACAATTTCTAGTCAGTTGATTTTATTTTAGATACCTCGACTTGTCACCAATTTTCAATATAAATCAAGTTTTCAAATGTTAAATTCCAGTTTGGCCAGTTAGTTCGGTCGATAACATAGTGCAGCCATGAAATAAATTCTTAGTTTGCTTGGCACAGTTTGCAAAGTGGTATTCTAATTTTCTCATGTATGGCTAGTCAAATCAATAAGGTCAAGAAGTGTTTGGGCATCATCGCTTATTTTTTATTCTATAAAATTTTAAGATTTATGATTAAGTACATACACCTAACTAAAAAGACCAAGGTTTACCACCCATGCACTGCCTCGCGGACTAACGGAGAGTGGGTAAAGAGCTTGGCGGATTGTGCAGGCCGACTTTGACTTTGTCAACAACGTGTCGGTAATCCTTAGGTGTCCAATCCCATAAAATGAGACCAAGATATTCCAACGCTGACTTTGTCAACAACGTGTCGGATAGAGCTTGGCGGGTTTGCACACCAACGCTCGATATACAAGCAATGTTGGATACCCTTGGAATACTATTATTATTATTATTATCGAAAATATAAGCACAAAAGAGAGTTGCGCGAATTCAACTTAACACAACTTAGTTTTAAAGATTTGAAAAGCCAATATAAGTATTTTAAGTCCTCCACTTATTTAAACAAAGTCTACAATATAGATAAGATTTCATGGCCATCACCTAAGAATCTCCCTATGTGCCGGTTACACTATTATCCCTCAAAATTAACTTTTCATTATATTTCTTATTCGTTCTAAGTTGAGAGAGAAAAATACTATCAACTGGCTAAAAATTGTAAACTTATTTTGTTGTATCAAACTAAAATGAGTCATGTTTCAAAAAAAAAAAAAAAGGCATGTTAGTATGATCTGAATGCATGATGGTCCTATTTTAATGGCTGAAAATGAAAAGAAAAAAAAGAAAAAAACAAAAGAATGCAATGCAGACTCCCCCCCACACTAGAACTATACAGTGTCCACACTGTAATTTTTTTCTATATTTGAAAGATAATATCCAAAGGTGTATCAAATGCAAAATAATTTGAAGAATGAAATGGAGTTTTGCCACTATATGCGAATGAAAATTATATGTACAATGATATATGTGTTTGCGATGCATGCGATGCAAAGAATTCCACCAACTTTTCCCCCCACACTTGGTTCTAGGCCGATGAATACCATTCCCACTATGTCTAGGCATATTTTCGAATAAGTGCAGGTTTTTGAAAATCATCTCATCTTTATACCTCGATTTGTAGTCCAGGAGATAAATATCTAGGGTCGTCCTAACCTGAAATTTTTCAACCAAGCCAGCATTCCAAAAGTAATTCATGTATTCAACAAATTTGTCAGTGTAATTTCTCAAAAATTTGTGATCGTATATAAATTCAGTGAAAGTTGAAATCTGACTGTTGTTCAAGACTATGTGATCGCCTTTCTTGATTGGCAACGTATTATCGACACCGACAATTTCACGTTCATTTGAATATTCAAAATCAAAATTTTCAAACTTGGATTGGTGGCTTGATTCTGTTTCATGCTTGTCAATTAAAAGTTTTAGTTCATCTACGAAAAATTCTTCGAAAGCTAACGTGGACACGTCAATTGAAGTATGAGAAACTTCCTGAAATGGTAAATGTGGCGTGTCATCAACAATGGTTTCTACCTTGTCGATCTGTCCTATTCCGGGTTCTTGGTCATTCGAAGAAGAGGGTGTCGACAAGGGAGGTGAACGAGGTAAAGGTATAGAAGATGAATGGTTGGGATTTCCAACATTAGAAAGAGAGATGTTGTCGGGGTTGCCGACATTACAAGAAGATGGAGGTTTGGAAATTTCAGAATAATTGGCCGTGGGTGCCAACAGAAGAGTGTCAAACTTTTCGATTGGGGTCAGAATCAAATGATTGTCATGATTGGGGTCAGAATTAAGGCTTTCATCCTTATATAAACCAAAGAATTCATGATCATTAAAGTCCTTTTCCAAATTTGAAGTGAAAAATTCCACATTGTCGTTTTGTTCAATTTCAAAAATTTCAACTTTTTCGCAGCCTGAAAGGGGAAGATCAAAATCTGAGCTCAAATCTTTCTCTTGAAAAGAATCGAAGTCCAAGTCATTTACTGGATTGTGAACAACTTCATTTAGATCGTTTTTCTTAATTTCAAAAGTCGTTATTTGAAAATTTTCAATGTCAGTAGAAATTGGATTATTTTCTGATTCAATGCTCATTTGATTTTGTTGCTCTTGTTGTTCTTTAAAAGATTTCATTAAGCAAAGAAGATCATCAAGCTGTCTATCTTGGTTTTCTACCCTCTCTCTAAGAATGTTAAGATGATATTCTTCAGAATCGTTGATTTGAAAGCTCTCGTTTTGGATTTCTTGATTCTCAAAATTATAGTCCACATCAATTTCATGATAAATATCATTCCCAATGTGGTGGTTGTTTGAATCTTCAGAAAAATGACAATGATACTGGAAATCATTTTGATTTTGAAAATTAGGGTCATAACCAAAACTGTTGAAATTCGATGGAAAATTGAAATTTTGGTTATTTTCAAGATGTTGATATGGGTTGTAATTTTGAAAATTTTGATCGATTTGAAAATCATTTTCAAAATTATTTTCGAATTGGTTTCCAACCCCATGTTGATCAAAGGTACGTTGCGATTCAAAACCGTTTTGATGTGGATGTGGCCCATAATCGAAGTTATTGAAATTTAAATTGAAATCGTCGTTTCGATTATATCTATGATTTTGAAAATGTTGGTCAATTGGAAAATTTTGAAAATTGGCATCGGGCTCACGAAATTTTGGAAAATCTTGCTTCATGAGTTGTATTTCATGCTCATACTCTTCAAGAGGACGTCTACTCCGACTATTATCCCACATTTCTCTCATGGTTTTTTTTTGAATTAGACATTTGAATGAAGTCAGGGTAAGACATAAATTATTCCTATTTCAAAATAATATAAAAGAATGAGTTGTGCTCTATTAATTAACTGACTCAATTGGAAGGGGGAAGAGGGTCTTATGGTCGTTCACGTATAGTATAAAACTAAGGGATACGACCAATGTTTTACGGGTAGTATGCAACCTCTTTTGCTAATAGTTCAATAAATTGAACTACTATATATCCGCGATCCAATTGTACGAGACAGTCAACTTCACAAAGCACCACTTTTCAGTTATATTATTTTGAAAATCAAAATCACGTGTTAAAATTGAAAATCGATGAGAGTGATTAGTTATGGAAAACCGTTCCTCACCACAAATTCAGAAATATCAGTCACAGAACAGATACAGAAATATAAATTGCAGAATTAAAATTTACATTCAAGCCGCTGCCCCTGCAGAATTTTTTTTTTACAACAATTGTCTATATATTTTTTTCTTTTTCCTTTTGCAGCAGAGCACCTGTAGAGTTTTAAAAAGTTTTCACCTTGATCGGCAGTCCTCCAGTGAATTTGGGAAGCGCTAGCGCGTTCACACCCCACTTGGTGTGCAACCGCTCCAACCCATTTGAATCGTCCGCTGCTTTCTGTTGTTGTCCCCTTCTATTAATTCCTTGACTGCGCTGCGGCACGGGTTCGGGCTAGGAGCCCGAAATTTTTTTTTTTAAGACCCTTTCTTTAAATTTCAGCTGTACCTGTGAATTTTTTTTTTTTTTTTTTTTTTTTTTTGTTCAGAAAGAAAGACGAGAGCAAGTAAATAAAAACTAAACTAATCAAGACTGGACAGAAACTAAAACTGGCTTGAAAAGGAGAACAAAAAAAAAAAAAAAAAAACTAGGCTACAAAAGAAAAGAAAAAAAAAAGAAACAAGGGAAATAAGCCTAACAATTTAAACAAGAGTGTAGGTTCAGGAAGGACACAAAATCAAGTCGCTCATCAAAAGGTCAAGCGTGCGAAATACAAACGGTCAGACCACAATTTTGTATTCTAAGGCCAAACAGCTGGTTTTCCTTGTAAACCACAAAAGAAACAGTCAACCAAAAGAAAGAAAATAAAAATCACGCCCTTTTATAAGGAAATAAATCACCCCCTTGGTTTTATTATATTTTAATTTCCAACCAAAGGAAACAAGCCAACGCTTCCGTGTTTCTCACAAACAAAAAAAATATTTCCCAAAAGAAATAGCCAACCGCAAAAAAAAAAAAAAAAAAAAAAAATTACGTCCTATTCTTTCTAGGAATTGACTCACGCAGATCTAGTGTTTCGAACCAGTGGTGGTACTTGAATTTGCGGAAGGTCTTGATGGGTTAAGATGGAGTATTCGAACTGCTTGCGGATTCTCAGAAGTGTTTTGGTACGATGTAGAGGGTGGTTTCAGCGATGATCGGTTTGTAAAGGGGTTCAATTTGTCAATTGCGAATTGGGTTTTCTGGATCGCCAATTGCAACAAATCGGGTTTTGGGCTTCGAAGCTCCTGATTGTTTCGAGTTGGGAGGCTTGGGGTTTTGAATATGGAGTCCAAAGTCGAATTTGGGGTAACTGGTTCTGGGTCTTCGAGGTTGTCGTGTTGAATTTGTTGGGTGTACTGTTCGAAGTTTTTTTTTTTTTTTTAAGGTATGCAGAGGACTCGGTTTGGGTTTGATGCAGTGTTTTTTTTTTCAATTTGAGTTAATTGGTTCGGTAGAAGGAGGGCTTGAGGGATGAGTGGATCATCGTGGCTCCAGTGACTTGGTTGTAATTTGCGGTGGAGGTGGTTTTTGTGGAGAATTATGGAGTGGTTGCTGCGAGGATGTGCTGGTGTATGAATTTGGGGTTGTGAGTGGGACACTGATGATGTGGAGGAAGGATGGTTTGAAGGTGATTGAGGTGAGCGTGTGTTGATTTGTAGTTTGCGGTTGAAATGATGAATTGTGAATGAAGAGGTGGAAATTGTTGAGGGTGGCTGCCGAAGGTTGACTGCGGATTGTGGAGTTGTGAAGGGGAGGCAATGGTTGAACGGGTGGACTGATGTGGTTGGTGAAGATGTTTCAGGCAGCAGAGAACTTGAACGTGTTTGTGATTTTGGTAGTAGGGTTGTGAAGAATGTACTGATCGGGAAAGTAGTGTTTGATTGTTTTCTTTATTAATTTTTTTTTTCTTTTTTCCAGAAAGTTGTAGGCGAGAAGAGGGAGAAATATATATATATATATATATATGTGTGTAGGGAAAGGAAATCAATGTATGGACAATTGGAAAGAATTGAGAGGAAGGAATAAAGATAAATGGAAAGAAATTAAACAAAAATCTGCCAAGAATTTTTTTGCTCTTGATCTATGAGATTGTTGTATCAATGCTTAATACTCAATCCATTGACCAAGATTTTTTTTCTTTTTCTTTTTCTTTTTTTTTTTTTGTAAAAAGGAAAGAAGTTGTAAAAGAGGAAAGAAATAAAAGCAAAATTTGAAAGTGTTTTTTTTTTTTTTTTTTTAGACTTGAAGAGAAAGAAATGCTATGTACTGAAAGCACGTAAGGAATCAAAGAAAATTTGGCAAGTTATTTTTTTTCTCTTGCTTAGTTCATGACCATATCAATGTAATTGATACACCACATTACTAATCAAGATTTTTTTTCTGTATATATAAATGAACAAAAGGAAAATAAAATAAAATAAAAACTAACACGAATCAGAAATTAAATAAATAATAAAATTTAATCGTTACCTCCCTGGCAACGGCGCCAAAAACTTGATCGACGCTAGTCTATGAATTAGAAAAGCGCGACATTTGTAATAAATTCTGCAAGCATACAGGTGTGTAGCATACAAGTCGAACACAGGGAGGAAAGTTAAATTTTATTATTTATATGTTTCGTGGGCGTGTTAGACGAACTTTGGAGGTTGTTTTGCAAAATAAAACAAAATTAAAACTGTAATTTGATTCAGAACAGATCTAACTGAACCGACGATCAAATCACAATTTCAATGGAAAGCAAATGAAACTATGAATTAGATTTGAATCTAATCAAACCCAATTTAACCTAAGAAAATAATAAAAGCAGAAATTGAAATTGCAGAAATTGAAATAACAAACAAGAATTAAAATTAGGATTTCCGCTGAATCTAATCAGACGGTAAATCGCTAATGCAAATAAGTGCAAAATACAAATAGTGTTCTACCGAATCTAATCGTGTAGACAACACTAGTTGCTAAGAAAACAAAAAATGCAGAAAATAAAAGAGAAAGAAGAACTTTTATTAGAACAATGGAATAAGAGATGAGATAGGATGGTGGCTACAATGCCATTACAAGGGTATATATAGGGTAGATAGCCAAACCCTAACCCTAACCCTAATGGTAAATGGGCCTGGTCATTACACCACTAATTAGTTACAATGAGAAACATAAATGGGCCTTTGATAATTAAAGCAATTTTGGGCCTTTTCTCTTTTTCCTCTTGATTCCTTGACAATTTCTTCATTGATTTGTGATGTTCAAAGCCTTTTTATCAATCCTTTTCTTGTCCAACAGCAACTAGATGTGATATCTTCATCTACAATTCTTCAAAATGCAAATACACAGCAATTTGAACTCTATTTCTCTACATTTCTGGTTGCATGCGGGCTGGGTTGGACTATCTGTAAAAATAACAAAACAATACCCAAGTAATATTTATTTATATACAAAAGATAAGATATAAGAGCATAAAATAAACATATTTCTATGTCAATCAATCGATCAATGTAAGTCCTTTATTTATTTATTTTTACTTACTTATTTTATTTATATTAAGTAAACAGTTTATAAAAATATAAAATTAGTTTTTTATATAGTAGAAAGAATAGAAATGATTCTCATATTATAGATATGATTTTTATATTTTTTTTGAAAGAATAAAAATTCGATTTTTAATTTATAGAAGATATAAAAATATGATTTTTATATAGTATAGATAATAAAAATATGATTTTCATAAGGTAGAAAATATAAAAATATGATTTTTATTAATGTAGAGTAATAAAAATATAATTTTTATTATATTACTAGTGAGATAAAAATAGAATTTTTATCTATATAGTAGCAGTGTAAAAATAGAATTTTAATCTATGTAGTAGCGGTGTAAAAATAGATTTTTTTTTATATAGTAGCGGTGTAAAAATAGATTTTTTATATATATAGTAGCGGTGTAAAAATAGAATTTTTATCTATATAGTAGCGGTGTAAAAATAGAATTTTTATCTATACAGGGTGATTATAAATGTAGTAACCCGCATTTTAGCTGTTGAATAATTTATTTATTTATTTATTAAATATCGATTTATCGATATCGAGAACGTGAATTAAATAATATTGAATATTTAATAATTAATTATAATATAATAATATATTATAATGTCGAAATAGTCGGAAATAGTGAAATTCACAATATTGTGTGAATTGAATAGCATACGAGATTTGGTGGAGTTTCGATTCGAAATATAATAACGAATATATTAAATCGACGACAGTTTGAACGTATAATTATATTTTAATTAAAATCGAGCGCGTAACGACGCGGCAGTTCGCTATTTGGCGATTTGAACTTCAAATGAGTATACAGGGTTCGTTTTGAATCGGATCTCTGTGAAACAAGAAACGTGTGGAGCTGGTGGAGTATATCTTTCTAGTGGAAGAGAAAAATCTGGATTTCGTTGTGTAGATTTTGATTTACGTCCAAATCAAATTTCAGAAAAGTCGCTATGGAATTCCTTTATAATTCGCAACGCTTTATATACGTTATAAAAGGAATTTCAATATAAATCGAATATCGATTTAATCAGAATCTGAAATATAACCGTATATTCTGATATGATATTCTAGAGCTGTACGATGTCATATGTGAAGATATACGATAATATTAAATTATTAATATTTAATTTAATTTATTTAAATATATTTATATATTTAAATGGGCTATTCAAAGCGTTAAAAATAGCCAATTTTGCAAACGAAGCCGGAATTCGACGAAACCAGTTTTGTTGGATCCGCAATGTCAAATAGTTGTTAGATTTCCAGTTTCGTGATTTTTAGAGTCACTGTGTGGCCGTACGGATTTTTAGAGTGAAAAACAGTTAGTATTTCGACGATTAAAAATACGCTGTGTGAGCATACGAAGTCGGAATTCGACGAAACTAGTTTCGTTGGGACCGTAATGTTGAACTGAAGGTGCATGTCCAGTTTCGTGATTTTTGGGTGTCATGTGTGATTACAGGAATTTTAGAGGACGAATAACTATAGCATTTGCTTAAAAAGGAATTTAATAATCAAATATTAAATTATAAAAAAAATCCTATATAATACAGTTTAAACCCTAAACCTAAATTCATTTTCTCCTTAGTCAAATTCGGCGCCGTCAGTTTTCTTTCCTCAAAACAAAAACGCAGCAACAAAAAAAAAATTCAAAGGAAAATCAAATGAAAATCATAAAATCGTGAAAGCTATGTATTTGAAATCCTGCTGAGTTGAGCTTCGATCTAATACCAGTTTTAGTACGTGCGATTCAGATTTTGTGGGGGTGCGATGTTTATACAGTAGGAGTTCGTGAGCTAGGGCTGATTAATACTCGGATTTAAGGCATCGATTCAGACAATGGATACTGGATTTGGGTTTAGCAAAGTATACCGCACCTACTTGCGGAAATTTGGAGGGTTCGACAACTATTTCTGTCGATGTCTTGTAGCTGATCTCGACGTTCGCGGTTCCCTTTTTGGGCATCGGATTGGATTTCAGGGGTACGGGGAGGAAGAGGAGAGTGAATGAGGAATTATAGTGGCGTTAGTTTGAATTTAAATATATTGGTGGAGGGGCTTTGATTTTCTGAAGTCTGGAGTTTTGGGGAGGATTTGCGTTCGGGTAGTTAGCAGGAGGAAGAAGAAGTATAGGAGGGGGTCTGGGCTATTAACGTTTGGTTTGGGCCTAAAAGAAATGGTGAGCCCAATAAAGAATTAAAGTTTCAAGTGTTATTTCAATTTAAATGTACGTTGATTTCAAATTGACATAACTTTGTCATACGTAAACGAAATTCAGCGAAACAAGTTGCGTTGGGATCGTATGGACGGGAGCAACACAATGGGACTGACCGTGAGTCAAATCCGAGCTCGTTACAATTTATGGAGAAATAAATTGTTCGGCTGAATCAATGAACACAAACCGATATTTATCGGTTAATGCGCAAATGTGAGTAAATCTCACTAACTCTGAACAGTTTATAATTTCATGTTGTATTGTTAGAACTATTAAAAATTGTCTGTTTAACTGTGTATTGATTGTTTGAGTGAACTGCTAGTCAGTTAGTTAAATTTCTATATTGATTCTGTTTAACAGAATATATCATATGGAACTGAAAGTGATGTTATCTATATTGTCTAACATCTGTGATGCAGGGAAACAGGTTAGAGGAATCTGACTGGATTCCTCAATAGTTATTTTATTGTTTTTCATATATTTTAATATATGATGTGAATTATAACCTGTGGTTGATTTGTGTGTGTATGGACGAGATTAGACATCGTGATTTGATATGATTGAATACCATAACATACCGGAATGTAGATAAGAGAATTTTCAAAGTGATATTGAAAACAACATATTTATAAAATGGGATATTTATAAATAAGAGATATTTATAAAGTGGAATATTTATAAATAAGAAATGTTTATAAATTGGAATATTTATAAATAGGAGCTATTTGAAAAGGAAATAAATTCAAAACATTTCTTTTTGAATGGAAAGGCCTGTGTGGCGAGTTTGGGGATTTTCCCGATGCTCCCGATACAAAGGAGGTTATGGCGAATTTTTCATAGGATTTAAGGAGTTAGAATATTTCAAGAATAAATATGAAAAGAGAAATATTTGTAAAACATTTAAAAATGAAATCAAAAGAGAAATATTTGTAAAACATTTACAAATGAAATCAAAAGAGAATATTTGTAAAATCCTTTACAAATAGAATAGAAAGAGAATATTTGTAAAATCATTTACAAATGAAATGAAAAGAGAAATATTTGTAAACCGTTTACAATGAAATGAAAAGAGAAATAATTGTAAAAAAACACATTTACAAATAGAATTGAAAAGGAATTCATTTGTAAAGTGAAGAACCGTTGCTAAAAGTAAATCTTTTCAAATGAATAAAACGTTGTTAAAAAGGAAGTCTTTATAAAGTGAATAAAGTTAATCGAATATAGACATTCGAAAGGAGAAATCGAATAGGGTATTCGAAGTTAGTTAATCGAATATGGTATTCGAAGTTAGTTAATCGAATATGGTATTCGAAGTTAGTTAATCGAATATAGACATTCGAAAGGAGAAATCGAATAGGGTATTCGAAGTTAGTTAATCGAATATGGTATTCGAAGTTAGTTAATCGAATATGGTATTCGAAGTTAGTTAATCGAATATAGACATTCGAAGTTAGTTAATCGAATATAGACATTCGAAGTTAGTTAATCGAATATGGTATTCGAAGTTAGTTAATCGAATATGGTATTCGAAAGTTAGTTAATCGAATATGTTATTCGAAAGGGGTTAGTCAAGTCGAGTTAGTCAAATAGAGTTAACCAGTTAGAGTTAATCAGTTAGAGTTAACCAGTTGGAGTTAATTAGTTAGAGTTAATCGATTAGAGTTAAAACGAACTAGAGTTAATCAAATATAGTTATTTGAGACAGAGTTAGTCAAACATAGTATTCAGGGTAAGTTGCCATCTTGTACGACTGCTAGCGTAATTCGCAGGGCTGTAAATAGCCTACGGCGGTCGGATGTTCCCTGAGGGAGTCAGGCGTAACCATTGTGATCGCTGTGATCTAGAGTCAAGCGAATGGAGTTTAATCGAATATTAGTTATTCGATAGGAGTTAATCGAGTTGATCGAGTTGAGAAATAGGTTAAGTTAAATAAGTTGAGTTGATCGGGTGGTTCAGTCAAGTTAGTCGAGCCTAGTTAATCGAATCGAATTGGTCGAACCAAGTAAGTCGAGTTAAGTTAGTCAAGTTAGTCTAGCCTAGTTAATCGAATTGAATTGGTCGAACCAAGTAAGTCGAGTTAAGTTAGTCAAGTTAGTCGAGCCTAGTTAATCGAATCGAATTGGTTGAACCAAGTAAGTCGAGTTAGTCGAGTCAAGTTAAGTTAGTCGAGTTAAGTTCGTCGAGTTAAATTTATCGATGTTAGTTTCATCGAAAGGAGTTATCGATGTTAGTTTCATCGAAGTGAGATTTTCAAATATGAGATATTTGAAAAGGAAGAGTTATCGAATATTAGTTATTCGAAGAGAGATTATCGAATATCGTTTACTCGAGAAGAAGTTAATCGAATACAGGTTATTCGAAGAAGAGTTAATCAGATAGAGATTTCTCGAAGAGAGTTAATCGACAAATTCGATTATATCGAATTCGGGAAAGTACTTATACTTTCCAGTGTTTAAATAGAGATTTATTTATTTATAAATAAATAAGTGTTAGGTAAATTATTCACTAATAAGAATAGAAGCTATGATTAAAGTTAGATAATTCGAAAGTAGGGATTATAACGTTATCGTTATAACCAACGTTTTAAATATAGAAGTGGACTAGTAAAATTGAATCCGAGAAAGGCGTAAAAAAGTTGTTAAAGATTAAAAGATAAACTCTGACCATTTCGAAGTTATAACGTTGTTCAGTTAAGGTCTGAGAGGTAATTATACCCCAACTTGAGTGACTTCCTTCTTAACTAAGAAATGGTAAGGTTTGATCGTAAAGGAGTTTTGGAAATGTTTTCCAAACGAAAATCAGAAATGTTTTCTAATAAAAGAAAATAAGAATTTAGAATATAGGGAAACAGGAGATAAGTAAATAAATGAACTAAAGAGATTAATGTTAAATGATGTTTGTTCGATATAATTTCCATCTGGGAATAATATCGTTGTTTGCACACTTGTTTTTCTTTGATGGTTAAATCACAGACTATCGAAGTTTTTTACCATTTTAACGTTGTTAATATGGAGAGACCGGTTGGATTTTTATCCAAAGAACCACTCTGTATTGGCATAAGCGTCGCGAATCATATATGTCAAAGATAATTGAAGACGGAGTAAAATGCAAGGGCTATCCTGTTTACACAATAGTGCCTTTGGTTTGTCCAGTCCCAGGACAACTTGTATGGACGAAGGTCTGACAGTGTATATCCAATGGATCGCGTAAGTTGATCTGTTCTAACGTATTCACGTTTGGTGGCGGAGGAATTCGTTTCTCTTAGCTGTATACCCGTGTTATTTTTGGATAAGTCAATTTGTGATTTGGCGGGTATGACGATGTGACATTTTAAGTAAATGAAGATGGATGTCTGACAGAGTATTTCCAGAAAGGTCACGTACATTGATTTCTTCAACCGTACCAAGAGTGGAAGCGGAGAAGGAAACTTCTTTAGCTAACACGTAATGTACTGTTGTAGACGTCAATTAGTGATTTTCGATGGATCTAACAATGTGGCATTCGAAGTGAATCTGATGTGATGATAAAGCGTAACCTCAAGCCTCATCATCCGGTAAATGACAGAAATCGGGCAGGCAGCATGGCTAAGTCGGTCGCACCGAAGTAGGGTGTATGATCACCTATCTAGAGAATATTCATTTGCTTCTTTAATCTATCAATGCTGTCCCATATATATATACGGGAACGGTTACTAATCCCAACCGTTGGTGATGTACATTCGATACACTCAAGCGAAATGAGTGGTCGGTCATGTGTGGCTAAGTTGCAAGATGTTCTTGTTGAACTCCAGTGTATCGTTCCTAAAGTACACTAATCGGAAGGTGGTTCCATACCTTGTCATAGTTGGAAATCCAATCATCCAATACGTGCTTGCGATTTTGATTGTATACTATATATGTAGTAACGTGAGATGCAAGCGTTTCTGCTAGGTTGATATCTATTTGTATTTAGACATTATTATAAAATCAGAATGATATTACTTTACAAAGTTGTTTGGATTCTCATAAGGGAAAAACCCGTTCCGTTATGCAGTGTGGTCTTGTGAGATATCCTTTATTAAATCAAGTATTAAATTGTTTTACTCACACCAGTCCCATGACTGACCCGGAGTTTATTTTGTTGTTTTCCCTAAACTCTTGGGTGCCTAAATTTGTATGGGCAGTCAAGTAGTCGGGATTTTACAGATACACTTGGAGAGCTTGGAGCAGGAGGCTTCAGGATTCTATAGCTATTATTATTTCCGCTGTTGTTGTAAGTGTTGTACTCTGATAAGTGTTATTGTATACATATACTGATGTTATTTCAAAGATATGTTATGTTATATTTTATTCGTTCCGCTGTGAGATTCGTGTTTACTCTGATGATGATGTTCTTCTTCTTCTTCTATTCTATAAGTTCTATCTTATCTATTCTCACCTTCTAATTTCTTTCATTAATTACCGGGATTTTTCGATGTTTTGGTTATCGACGTCGAGCTTACGTCGATAACCAAAGTCGCTCAAAATCCGGGTTACTACAGTTGGTATCAGAGCATTGGTTTAGTTATTACCTTGGCTCTGTGGCGTGATTCAGTAGAGATGGGATTAGTAATATCCTAGATTGAGTTTGAGTGTATATATACGAGTGAACGTATTTGTTAGTTAATATAAAATGATTTTTTATTGTGGAGTTCTATTGGTTGAGTTGTTTGTGAATTCTGGTCGATCGGTTTGATCCACTGTATCGATAGGGGTTACTAAACACTCGAATACGATGAACCGTCATGGTATGTTTTGAAAGAGGGTAAATGGAATAATTATACCCGAATATATTTGATATAGTATATTGGTTGTGTTGGTTGTTATTATAATCGAGTAAGATTATAAAAAGGTAAAATGATTATAAATGACTAATCAGAATTCATATACGTAAAGTATATGAAATAAGATGAATTTAAATCAGATTTGGAATTAAAATAAGGAAATTTTAAGTTCCTGGGAGATTTTGAAATGTTTTCAAAATGGAAGTATTTAGTAATGGTTTTGAAAATGATATAGTATTGAAATCACTTGGGTCGTTGGAAAATAATTCCGATGATGACTGCGCAGTATCATCGGTGTGATTTTCGAGTTCTAAGTGGTGGATTACTACCAGAGATTTTGATTTGAATTGTTTTGAGAAAACAAGTGTTTAGAAAATTCAAAGGTTTTGAATTGGCAGTATGATTTCAAATTGATTTGAAATAAACCGGGAATTTAAGTTCTAGAATTTAAAATTTAACTAATAAAGTTAAATAAAATGAGATGGTAAAAATAAATTGAAATTTAGCTTGAACATAGTTAAATAGAATTGAATTGGATTAGAGAATAATCTGTTATGGAATTGGGTTGATGAGTCAATAATTTGGAATTTGATATTGGGGTTCGGATGAAATTCGATTTGGATTTGAGGATATGAACTGATTGGAATTCGATTGAGATAACACTGGTATATGCTGAGTTGATAGCATATGGAAGTGATAGAGTTGATATGCCCGACAAAAAGGTACCGGTTTATATTATATATGGATATGAGATTTATGAGCCGAATTGGCAAGCTGCTTGGCTGTTTGATTTTCTTTTGGGATAAAGAAGGCCTAGAGATGCGAGTTGGAGTTTGAGATATTGACCAGTACAAAGGAGGTGCTGGCAAAATTTTTCGAAAAGTGAAGGTGTTAGAAAATTTTCAGAATTTTTGAAAATTTAGTTAGTCGGAATAAATTAATATTTTAGACGATATTAATTGGTTCAGTTGAAACCGGAGACAAGAGGTAAACAGATAAATTTTTACCCAGAAGATAGGGTCATCCCCTAGCTTAGCAATTTCGAGGACAAAATTTTATTAAGGGGGGAAGATTGTAGTAACCCGCATTTTAGCTGTTGAATAATTAATTTATTTAATTATTAAATATCGATTTATCGATATCGAGAACGTGAATTAAATAATATTGAATATTTAATAAATAATTATAATATAATAATATATTATAATGTCGAAATAGTCGGAAATAGTGAAATTCACAATATCGTGTGAATTGAATAGCATACGAGATTTGGTGGAGTTTCGATTCGAAATATAATAACGAATATATTCAATCGACGACAGTTTGAACGTATAATTATATTTTAATTAAAATCGAGCGCGTAACGACGCGGCAGTTCGCTATTTGGCGATTTGAACTTCAAATGAGTATACGGGGTTCGTTTTGAATCGGATCTCTGTGAAACAAGAAACGTGTGGAGCTGGTGGAGTATATATTTCTAGTGGAAGAGAAAAATCTGGATTTCGTTGTGTAGATTTTGATTTACGTCCAAATCAAATTTCAGAAAAGTCGCTATGGAATTCCTTTATAATTCGCAACGCTTTATATACGTTATAAAAGGAATTTCAATATAAATCGAATATCGATTTAATCAGAATCTGAAATATAACTGTATATTCTGATATGATATTCTGGAGCTGTACGATGTCATATGTGAAGATATACGATAATATTAAATTATTAATATTTAATTTAATTTATTTAAATATATTTATATATTTAAATGGGCTATTCAAAGCGTTAAAAATAGCCACTTTTGCAAACGAAGCCGGAATTCGATGAAACCGGTTTTGTTGGATTCGCAATGTCAAATAGTTGTTAGATTTCCAGTTTCGTGATTTTTAGAGTCACTGTGTGGCCGTACGGATTTTTAGAGTGAAAAACAGTCAGTATTTCGACGATTAAAAATACGCTGTGTAAGCATATGAAGTCGGAATTCGACGAAACTAGTTTCGTTGGGACCGTAATGTTGAACTGAAGGTGCATGTCAAGTTTCGTGATTTTTGGGTGTCATGTGTGATTACAGGAATTTTAGAGGACGAATAACTATAGCATTTGCTTAAAAAGGAATTTAATAATCAAATATTAAATTATAAAAAAAATCCTATATAATACAGTTTAAACCCTAAACCTAAATTCATTTTCTCCTTAGTCAAATTCGGTGCCGTCAGTTTTCTTTGCTCAAAACAAAAACGCAGCAACAAAAAAAAATTCAAAGGAAAATCAAATGAAAATCAAATGAAAATCATAAAATCGTGAAAGCTATGTATTTGAAATCCTGCTGAGTTGAGCTTCGATCTAATACCAGTTTTAGTACGTGCGATTCAGATTTTGTGGGGTTGCGATGTTTATACAGTAGGAGTTCGTGAGCTAGGGCTGATTAATACTCGGATTTAAGGCATCGATTCAGACAATGGATACTGGATTTGGGTTTAGCAAAGTATACCGCACCTACTTGCGGAAATTTGGAGGGTTCGACAACTATTTCTGTCGATGTCTTGTAGCTGAGCTCGACGTTCGCAGTTCCCTTTTTGGGCATCGGATTGGATTTCAGGGGTACGGGGAGGAAGAGGAGAGTGAGTGAGGAATTATAGTGGCGTTAGTTTGAATTTAAATATATTGGTGGAGGGGCTTTGATTTTCTGAAGTCTGGAGTTTTGGGGAGGATTTGCGTTCGGGTAGTTAGCAGGAGGAAGAAGAAGTATAGGAGGGGGTCTGGGCTATTAACGTTTGGTTTAGGCCTAAAAGAAATGGTGAGCCCAATAAAGAATTAAAGTTTCAAGTGTTATTTCAATTTAAATGTACGTTGATTTCAAATTGACATAACTTCGTCATACGTAAACGAAATTCAGCGAAACAAGTTGCGTAGGGATTGTATGGACGGGAGCAACACAATGGGACTGACCGCGAGTCAAATCCGAGCTCGTTACAATTTATGGAGAAATAAATTGTTCGACTGAATCAATGAACACAAACCGATATTTATCGGTTAACGCGCAAATGTGAGTAAATCTCACTAACTCTGAACAGTTTATAATTTCATGTTGTATTGTTAGAACTGTTAAAAATTGTCTGTTTAACTGTGTATTGATTGTTTGAGTGAACTGCCAGTCAGTTAGTTAAATTTCTATATTGATTCTGTTTAACAGAATATATCATGTGGAACTGAAAGTGATGTTATCTATATTGTCTAACATCTGTGATGCAGGGAAACAGGTTGGAGGAATCTGACTGGATTCCTCAACAGTTATTTTATTGCTTTTCATATATTTTAATATATGATGTGAATTATAACCTGTGGTTGATTTGTGTGTGTATGGACGAGATTAGACATCGTGATTTGATATGATTTTATACCATAACATACCGGAATGTAGATAAGAGATTTTTCAAAGTGATATTGAAAGCAGCATATTTATAAAATGGATATTTATAAATAAGATAATTTTGTAAAGTGGAATATTTATAAATAAGAAATGTTTATAAATTGGAATATTTATAAATAGGAGCTATTTGAAAAGGAAATAAATTCAAAACATTTCTTTTTGAATGGAAAGGCCTGTGTGGCGAGTTTGGGGATTTTCCCGATGCTCCCGATACAAAGGAGGTTATGGCGAATTTTTCAGAGGATTTAAGGAGTTAGAATATTTCAAGAATAAATATGAAAAGAGAAATATTTGTAAAACATTTACAAATGAAATCAAAAGAGAAATATTTGTAAAACATTTACAAATGAAATCAAAAGAGAATATTTGTAAAATCCTTTACAAATAGAATAGAAAGAGAATATTTGTAAAATCATTTACAAATGAAATGAAAAGAAAAATATTTGTAAACCGTTTACAATGAAATGAAAAGAGAAATAATTGTAAAAAAAACATTTACAAATAGAATTGAAAAGGAAATCATTTGTAAAGTGAAGAACCGTTGCTAAAAGTAAATCTTTTCAAATGAATAAAACGTTGTTAAAAAGGAAGTCTTTATAAAGTGAATAAAGTTAATCGAATATAGACATTCGAAAGGAGAAATCGAATAGGGTATTCGAAGTTAGTTAATCGAATATGGTATTCGAAGTTAGTTAATCGAATATGGTATTCGAAGTTAGTTAATCGAATATAGACATTCGAAAGGAGAAGTCGAATAGGGTATTCGAAGTTAGTTAATCGAATATGGTATTCGAAGTTATTTAATCGAATATGGTATTCGAAGTTAGTTAATCGAATATAGACATTCGAAGTTAGTTAATCGAATATAGACATTCGAAGTTAGTTAAACGAATATGGTATTCGAAGTTAGTTAATCGAATATGGTATTCGAAAGTTAGTTTATCGAATATGTTATTCGAAAGGGGTTAGTCAAGTCGAGTTAGTCAAATAGAGTTAACCAGTTAGAGTTAATCAGTTAGAGTTAACCAGTTGGAGTTAATTAGTTAGAGTTAATCGATTAGAGTTAAAACGAACTAGAGTTAATCAAATATAGTTATTTGAGACAGAGTTAGTCAAACATAGTATTCAGGGTAAGTTGCCATCTTGTACGACTGCTAGCGTAATTCGCAGGGCTGTAAATAGCCTACGGCGGTCGGATGTTCCCTGAGGGAGTCAGGCGTAACCATTGTGATCGCTGCGATCTAGAGTCAAGCGAATGGAGTTTAATCGAATATTAGTTATTCGATAGGAGTTAATCGAGTTGATCGAGTTGAGAAATAGGTTAAGTTAAATAAGTTGAGTTGATCGGGTGGTTCGGTCAAGTTAGTCGAGCCTAGTTAATCGAATCGAATTGGTCGAACCAAGTAAGTCGAGTTAAGTTAGTCGAGCCTAGTTAATCGAATCGAATTGGTCGAACCAAGTAAGTCGAGTTAAGTTAGTCAAGTTAGTCGAGCCTAGTTAATCGAATCGAATTGGTTGAACCAAGTAAGTCGAGTTAGTCGAGTCAAGTTAAGTTAGTCGAGTTAAGTTCATCGAGTTAAATTTATCGATGTTAGTTTCATCGAAAGGAGTTATCGATGTTAGTTTCATCGAAGTGAGATTTTCAAATATGAGATATTTGAAAAGGAAGTGTAACGACCCGGATTTTTGGCCGTTGAATTCTGAATATTTAAATTTGTTTTAAGAATTTTAATTGAATTACATATAAGAACTTATAACGAATTTGTTTATAAAATGAAGTTTGAACGTGAGTTTATTTATATAAAACGAGCTCGAAAATGGCGAGGCAGTTCGTAATATGGAGTTTTGAACTTCAACTGGGTATACAGAACTCGTTATAAATCGGATTTCTGTGAAACAAGATACGTTGGAGTCATATTTATGATGATTTTCATATGAAAGAGAAAAATCTAGATTTCGTGTTATAAATAGAAAGTTATGGCCAAATCAAATTTTGAAATAGTCGCTGTGGAAAATCGTTATTTAAATTATACGTGTTAAAATAGCCATTTTGTAAACGGACTCAGATTTCGACGAAATCAGTTTCATTGGGACCGTATCGTTAAATTATTGTACGGTGTTGGATTGCGTGGCAAACCGATGTTGTATGTAACCACGGTAGCCGTAAACGCTCGTTCAGTGCAATTAAATTTATTCAACTGAATAAAGGAATATTAGAGTGTAACTTGAACAGACGATCGAATCAGACCACGAAACCAGTTCCGGTGAATTCGTAGCGTCGGATATAGTCAGGGTAGGTATATAGTTTGTTATTTTTAGAGATCGGCAAATTTGGTGTTCAGAAGGGCAGTGCGGTACGCGCCAAAAACAGCCTACCGGGGCAACAGTCTCAGAATGCGACGAAACTAGTGCCGTTGGGTTCGTATCGAAAAGTTATTGTCGGTGTTCGCAGTTTCAAGTTGTTTTGATTTATCTGCTGATCGTGAAAAAATTAAACGCGTGTTGATTTCCGGTTTTATAAAGGAAATTTTTTCATACGATGTCAGAATTCAACGAAACTTGTCCCGTTGGGTTCAGAATATTTTTTTTACACCAAGATTAGCTTTTTATCAGTAAACAGAAGCCACTTTTATTTTCAAGTGCCGTGGCAAGGGAAAAACTGCATCGTACATTAAATTTAATCTTTCGTCGTAGTATTGTCCTTTCCTCTAGTTTATACAGTGATTGTCACATTGAATTTTCTACTTCACATCTAAATTTCGAATACATGAAAATCTTCGTAGCTCTTATACTTAAATATAATAATGTACAAACGGATAGTATAGCATGCGAAGGATTGTCAACCTATTTTCAAAAACCTTGCCGACAAAGTAATCAGAATCTAAAGCCTACCTACCCTACTGTTACAGCTATTACGTGCCATGGGTGCCAAACTTTCAACTGCCGTGCTCTCCAAACCTCCTCTTCTTTAAATACTGGCACCATCTTCTTGTTCTGAAAAACAAAGCCAACCAATGAGTAAATTATAAACAAGAGAACACTCAATGAAAACAACGTTAACTCCTCAATTCCCTTTATGAAACTGTCCCTACCCAATTCCTTTTTGCCAAACCGTTCCCTGTCCTAATTCGATTTCCACAGAAAAACGAAACAAAATCAAATCGATGTCTTGCAAAATTCATTTTTTAATCAAAGCAAGCTTTCTAAATGTAAAAATTCTTATATTCGAAATCCTCCTCGCCTGCTCTTTCACCTGGTACGCGTATTATTCAGTTCATCATCATTGCTTTGTCCAACTTCCATTATAGCGCATGGTTTTCGCGATCTCGGGAAGAACTGCGATCTTTGATTTCATATACATATTAAGATGAGCGAACCAAATTGAGGCGGTGGATGTTCTTCTACAGTCAGCCTAAGGTTCGTGAGAATCTTCATCACGGGTTCCTTGACAATCCAGGTGTCACGAGATCGAGTTCGGAGGTGCGTGGACCTCAGGAAGGCAAGACGCAGGTGGTGGCATCGCTATTGGGTACTCCGGTCAACTTCAAAGGATTGCGAAATTGAGGGTAACTGCTAATTTTGGTTACCGTATAATTTTCTTTTATGTCGAGTTTGGCATATTGGGGTCCGACAGAAAGCTTGTGATGAGTGGAGGTCGATGGGGGTAACGGTGGTGATGGGGGGGGGGGGTCAGCCGATGGCGTTGGTGACAGTGGGGCGCCGGTGGGTGAAGTTCGAGCATAAAAAAATAAAGTAGCAGCAGTATAGTATATAATGAAGAAGGATCCAAACTGTTAAGGGACTTGGTTGTCTCCAGGTTTGTTAATGCATTGAAGAACTGTTTTGCATGGAAGTTGAGTTTGTGCATGGTTATAAATTCTTAATCAAGACAACAGTAAATGAAATATATTAGCCGTCGATGAATTAAGGGGAATGAAGACGTTCGTATCCCACTGAAGCTAAGCGATGGGGTTTTGTCTGAGCTTTAGAAGAAGAGTGTAACGACCCAAATTCTTGACCGTTCAAATCGACAATAAACCACACATGTCGACCTAAACGAATCGCAAATGCAAGTAGTTATTGGGAAAAAGAAGAAAAAGAAAGAAAGAAGAGAAAGACAATTAACAGAATCTCACAGCGGAAGGACAACATATAATAACAAATAGCAGTTAAAACAGTGGAAATATATATACATTGACTATAACCTTCAATGATTATCAGAGTTACATATACATACAGCTGTACATAATAAGCAGCGGAAAAATAATGCAGCGGATATACATATGTATAGATATATACGCCAAACTTCGTCTTCGTCCTCCAAGGCAAGGAAATCTTCGCTAACTGCAATATCTGCTGACCCGAGCATATTGCATATAAGAAAACACAACAAACACTCGGATCAGCACTAAATCATCTCATATTAGTCAAATTAAAATACGAAATAACATCAGTATCATGGGTGCAGTAACTCAAGAGATGTTACGGGATTTTTCCATCTCTCAAGGATCCGTTAAATTAATACATACATAATATAGTACGCTATTATGATAGTGTCTATCCAGTAAAGTATAAATACTGAAAATAGCGTAAGCGGGATTACCATATTACCCTTACGCCGTTTATAGGCACCAACAGTCTATACAGTACCGTAAATTCACCGTACTGGTGTTATCAGAGGGCACTCCATAGAAGGCAATGCTAAATCAAAATCGTATGGGGCTCGATAAGGATATATATGACAAGGCACTCGAGGCAATGCCCAGGGTAAGATTCTACCAATTGCACTCCCGGACCGGTGGTAACGCATAGCAGCCACTACCGCCCACCTCGGAACACACTCCCAAAGTCAAAATGGGCCCAAATCATCATTGTCATCATAGTCATAGAAATAGTATCGAAGGAGTGAGTCCGATCAAAGGTGCTACCTCAGTTAGTCACGGTATAGCTCCTGTTTTAGTCATTTCAATTCTGACCCGAAGGTCAGGGCTATTTCGTCATCGATCATCTTCTTCGATTCAATAATCGCCTCCAAGTCATCATACTCATTCTGGATACGTCATAATGTTCACAGTTGTCAAAGTGGTATCGACACTGACAGAGAGTATGCCTTATGTCGACTCCGGTCTCTTTAACAACCAACGCTTACATCTTCCCACATCGGTCGGTTCTTTTATATTTGAAAGGTTCGTTCATATCAAAATATCATATTTTGTTCGAACAAATCTATATTCAAAGAAATAAAATTTCATATCAATATATCATAAATCATCCCAAGCCGATTTTTATTCTAAATTAGAATATATCCCATACCATTATATTATAACCATATAATATTTCCAAAATGAAATATTCAAATAGAATATAATTTACCTCAAAGGTTTCCAATTATCTCGGATTCTCATCTCAACTCCATTTGAACCAGTGGTTCAAACTCAAGCATTTCCATTCGGAAGAATTTAAAATTTGAGAAAATACTTGTAAACTAAATGTTCATATAATAATAATAATAATAATAATAATAAATTTTTATAAAATAAATATATATAGATGTATATATATAAAATATAATAGTCAAGATAAATTAGTAATTTAAATATTATATATATACTTAAAATAAAATTTACTAGAAACCTTTGAAAATGAATTATAAGTAAATTATTTAAATACAATAGTATTAAGTAAAAGTAATTAATAGTTTTAAAGCTAGAATAATTATTTAGAATCAATGCATAAATATTAAAATAAATTTCTCAAATCAAAACCTTTCTTCCTTCCAATTTTTCAAATACTTGAATTTATCCTCCGGTCTCAATGGAGTTCACTTAGTTCCCCATCTCGCTTCAACCTTGTTCAAAACAACTACTTGATTTCAAGAGTTCCGAGATATATATTCCAACTGGGTTAAAACAACTCAGATACTCTTGATTTCTAATTTCCCCAACATTTGATTTCTATAAGAAATTTTCCTTCTAATCCAACTCTTATTTTGGAAAGTTTTCAATTCATATCCAAACCCCAATTTAGATATTTCTATTTTGGTTTGGAAATTTCCTTCAACCCTTTTTATCCTCATCCCAGTTCAGAATCTTTAAAGAATTCAAAAATCGAGTATCGACACATTCTTTTATGTGAAATTCTATCAAATAAAATTTCAAATATTAAAATCATTTAACCAACCGATGTCTGTATATAATTATCTATCCAACGGCCAAGTGATTTTAAATTTAAGTTTCTCGATACTTCAGGGATGGATCTATCATTTCAATCCAAATCAGGGTCATAGAGATTTATCATTTCACTCTGTGTTCTTAATTCATTTTTATCGATAAATCCCGGGTTCATTAGATGCCCGCAACATCAAGGGTACAAATGAGATTTATCGTCAAAACCAACATGCAATACGATATACTGAATATGGGCATAAGCAGTGTTAATATCAACAGTAATAAAATCCAACCAAACATCCATCACATCATTCCATTCAACTGATCAGCATTAACTGTTCCAGGATTAACAAGGGTTCGAATTTCAACTAGAGATTTAAATTAAATTAAATAACTAATCATTTACTTAGATTGCATGTTAACACACTTGCATGTCAAATTTAAACAACACATCAACAATCCAATGCAACCATGCAACCAAACTTATTTCATAATTTAATTCAATAAATATGGGAATAATTCAGTATTTCGTGAGTGAGAAAACCACTCACCTTTGGGTCCTTAGTGGATCGGACGTCCAATCATAGCTCAAAATTTGACAGTCTCTAAACGCAGCCAGGTTAGTGTCCAAACGTCCGCAATTCCTCCACGATCCCAACGCAACAAACCGCGCTCGAATCCGAGTTCATGTGTAAAAGTTATAGTCATTTTACCGTTGAATTCGAATATATATATATATATATATATATAGTAAATTAAATATCCTCACCCATTTAACAATTGACACGTCAGCAAGTGAGATCCGTTCTTCCCGCTCAACTCCAACTCGCGTGAACAGTGCTCGTTCACGGAACCCACCGTAGGCCGAACTTTGACCGCTTGAAGCTCCCTCCTCCGACCGAATGAAGACCTCCGACCACCCATAAACTGACCGCCACCCTGAGGCGCATCAACCAGCATCCGCCCCTTCGCCTCCGGTCGACGGTAGTGCCTCCGCCGCTCAGCCCTAAAACGCCCTTTTCGGCCTTTAAACCACCAAATTCTCCCACCATACTTACTTCCAGACGATGCCGTTTCCACCCCTGAACTCGTATGGCCATCCTCGACAATACCCACATCTCGATTTCTCCAATTAAGCCTAGAATCAAAAACCCCCAAAATCTTGCTTAGGGTTACGAAAACAGCAAACTTTGACCGCAGTTTACGGCCACTACAGGCCATGCATGTCGAAACTGAGAGCACCAGTAGCTTCGTGACGTCGAGAGCTTCGATTTGATATATAATATGCTATAGTTTGGAGAGATTTGAGTTTTCAAGTTTGAATTTTTGCTTTGAACTAGGGTTTGAATTTTTTTGTTCAGCCATTAGAGAGATGAAGGAGGAGGTATACGTATAAATGAAGAATGGACTGATTGAGTGTTAAGTGGGTATTTATTTATATATATTTATAAGGCCCAAATATGAGAAATACCCAATTATCCATTTACAATGATTCGTTCACAATTTCTCTTGTACGATCAAACGGTAAGTCGGTTTGTAACACAAATTGAAATCCTATAATAATTTACCGTTCCGGTCCCAATGGCGCCAGTTTCGTCGAATTCCGAGACAGTCGCCAAAACCGCTAAATTCCACAGTTGATAAATAAATAAATATTCAAAATTCATTTAACTGTTTTAAATTCGATCTAAATATCCATTAAATTCAAATTTAAGTCAAATTATAACTTATATAAATTTTATAAACAAATTCCTTCCATTTCAAATCTAAATTTGAATTACAGTTATTATCACCCAACTTAGAATTCTCCATTTCAAGTTAAATTCGAATTTCCAATTTAACTAAATAACTCAAATTATTTAAATAAATAAAATGTGAATTTCCAAACTTCACAAATTCTAAGTATAAACTAAATAAAAATCTATTTATACTCCATTCAAATAATCATCACCATTATAATCAACGAAATTTGATTTGTATCTAGTATCTTCCCATTTTATTCTTTTTAACTTGAAAAATTAAATATACAAAAATTGTGGGATGTTACATTCTCCCCCACTTAAAAGCTTTTCGTCCTCGAAAAGAAAACGAAACGAATTTAAACACATATCTATTTCAAATTCATACTTAAAATAGTATTTATAAAATAAGTTATAAAGTTGTAAACTCATAAATTTTCTAACTCCCGAAATCACGGAAAATTTCGGCAGCATCTCCCCTGTACGGAGAGCCCCGGGAAAAATCCCGATACATATATTAACCCAAATATACATCTCATCAACGATGAGGCATCCCTGAACCAGGGGAAAACAAAAACAAAACCACCAAGCTTTATATAACCCCAAATACTTACCTCTTTAAGCGTTTATTTGCATTTTGATTTACCTTAGCATTTTAGTATTTAGCGCACGCGAGCTCCAAGCGTAGTTCCGACTCCTTGCACCTACTAAAACACTCAAACATGACTAAGAATCAAATATATAACAATATATGGCGAATTTATATAGCTTACACAACCTATACAAAGTAATTTAACCACAAACCAAGATCTTCATAGCGGACCAGCGAACAAATCATTGATTATCACCCTTTAAAAGTTGGAATTTGACTAAAACATACTAGGCAAAAGTTGTAGCATTTGTTTCAGGCTTTCCGAATTGTCCGGATTCGTCGAATTTCGACAATTCGCTCAAAAGTTATGACTATTTTAGTGAAGGCGAACATCTCGGCCCGTACACTGAAAAATGCAGATCTGAATTGTTCAACCCAGTTTTTAACCCTCTAAACATCAGAATTTGACTCATCATATTAAGAGAAAGTTTTAGTTTACATTCTGGCCTTTCCGAATTGTACTCGCACATCAAAATCCGATACTCGGTTAGAGAGTTATGGTCAAAACAATATCGATATTCAGTTCAGATTTTTATTTTCTACGCATACGACTTTGACTAAATCTTAAATTTCAACATGTAGGCTTGAAAAAATCTGATGAGGCTCTATTCATGACAATTCTAGTTCAGATTCTAAGGTTTCTGAAAAGTCCAGAATCGCCCGAATCTGATCATCCATACAAAAGTTATGCTCATTTTGTTTCATCTTATTGAATACTTCAAATTTACGCATCAACCTTGACTCATTTATTTTGGAACCTCCAACTTTCGGATTCTAAATTTTCTAATTTTAAGTCTTCATCATTCCAAACTAGTGGTCACTTCTTTATTCAAGAAATGAATTCATATTCATTTGCTTATTCAATCTCGATATATTTCTATTCGCTTCATTTTCAAGCATTCAATTTCAAACAACATTGAAATTTTTTTTTTTTTTTTTTTAATGTTTCCAACCAACTCGATTTAAATAAAACATAATTTCATAAATATAAATTAAGTTGCCACTTCATTACCTATTCAAAGTTACTCTATCCTTTTGCGTTGAATAATATCTTGTTTACCCGCATTTGCTTAACCATTCACTTGAACTAGTTCGGATTCATTTATTCTGAACTAGCTCAAGTTCATTCACATTCACTCCTTTCACTTGTGTCTGCATCTCGCTATTCTTATGTTGGTACTTCCTTCATATATTAACCACTCTCTTCTTCACCTATCTAAATTTAATCTTCTTAGTTCAAAGTCCTTCCGATATTCTAATTTAACAAATTAGACTTGGTTTACATTTTTATCACCTTATCTCATATTCTAAACCTCAAGTTTATTTCAGTTGCTCCCTCATTTGGGTTAACTTCGAATCTATATAACGGGTTAAGGTTCGTCATGGTTTTATATAAACCATTTTTATTTCCTCCCGTTTATTAACTCTACTTGACTCGCCTACTCATCACTTACTAATATGAGTCAAATTTTTCTTATATAACCAAAGTTCTGTATTGGTTCTAGACTGACTTATTAAAATTTTCCAAGTCAATTTCATTTTATTGAATCCATCAACTCGAACTACGATTTCCCCAAATTCGGATTTAGAATTCGTTAACTGTTATTACCCCGTATAAGCCAATTTTATATTTGCACCATATTATTCATGTTTGGCACTTCGATTCAAATCTTAATCATTTTCTCTCGTCCATTACTTTTCTTTTTATTTCAAGTAGATCCATAATTTTAATTAAATCAATGTTGTTCATGATTTTAAATTTAGACTTAGTCTCCAATCATCATTACTCACTTTCCTTAAGTTAAACCTTTTATAAGATTTCCATTTCTAAACTTATATATTAATAAAGTATATATGAATATATAAATTCCATAGCGCTATTTCTAAATTTTAATTTAGTCATAACTTACCATTTATAAAGTAAAAACTAAATTTCTTACATTCATTAGAAAGATATGGTCAATTCGATCCTAGAGTTTCTCGTTTTATCCAATTCCGACTTATATTGAATTTTATATATTTATTCAAAGTTAGAAATCGAATTTTCGAACTACCGCGCCATTTCAGGCTCGTAATATAAATTTTATAAATCTCGAATTCAAAATTTCGCTTTAAATAGATTTATATTTGTTATTAGTTGAGGTAAACTCAATACTCGATTCCGGATTTTCAAATCAAGTTTAAAATAACATACATATATACTTATATAATTTTATAAAAAAGACTTACCATATACAATTTTAAAACCAAATCTTTGGTCATCAAAGAACTTAAAATTTAAATTCTGGTTTTAAACTCAAATTCATCCTTCAAATATTATATATTAATACCTTTATATAAAGTTTATACTATATGGAGTTAAATTCAAAATCCTTTGTCAAAACTGATTTTATAATAATCATTGAGTGGTCTCTCCCCCACTTAGACTCTTCGGAGTAACATCGATAATGTGTGCACTCATTACCGACATCGTTTCTAAGGTCCAAGGAGGGATTATACCACTTTGAATAATCTTTAAACCATTTCTTTTCGATCATACCTAAAATATAGTATTATTTAAAACTTTGGCAACTATTTCCAAAGATACCCCATGATCAAATTTCAAGTTCATTTATATTTAAATCTCAATCTTTCTCACCCAATTTTATTTTGGATATCATTTCATTTTCAAATTGTTCTCATATATCATTTGAATTTCCCTTATAAAATTTATTATCGAATCAACCATATTAGGTAATAGCTTAAAATTACCACCTACTAAAACGATTTCACATATACTTGAACTAATATTATATTTGATATATAAATATTTAGAATATGAATGAAAACCATATTATGTCGATCCATCCTGTTCGATTATTTATAAATTCCTATCGATACGATGGCGTCCCATATATCAACCAGAACCCATAAATATTCAATAGAACAAGCCAACACAATAAAAACCATTTTTTTATATAAAAATACAAATACGCTCTCTCATATCACTCAAACTCATTCTAGGGCATTACTAACCCCATCTCTAATGAGTTAATTCCCAACAGAGCCAGGGTTATCGCGAACCATCGCTCTGATACCAACTGTAACGACCCAAATTCTTGACCGTTCAAATCGACAATAAACCACACATGTCGACCTAAACGAATCGCAAATGCAGGTAGTTATTGGGAAAAAGAAGAAAAAGAAAGAAAGAAGAGAAAGACAATTAACAGAATCTCACAGCGGAAGGACAACATATAATAACAAATAGCAGTTAAAACAGTGGAAATATATATACATTGACTATAACCTTCAATGATTATCAGAGTTACATATACATACAGCTGTACATAATAAGCAGCGGAAAAATAATGCAGCGGATATACATATGTATAGATATATACGCCAAACTTCGTCTTCGTCCTCCAAGGCAAGGAAATCTTCGCTAACTGCAATATCTGCTGACCCGAGCATATTGCATATAAGAAAACACAACAAACACTCGGATCAGCACTAAATCATCTCATATTAGTCAAATTAAAATACGAAATAACATCAGTATCATGGGTGCAGTAACTCAAGAGATGTTACGGGATTTTTCCATCTCTCAAGGATCCGTTAAATTAATACATACATAATATAGTACGCTATTATGATAGTGTCTATCCAGTAAAGTATAAATACTGAAAATAGCGTAAGCGGGATTACCATATTACCCTTACGCCGTTTATAGGCACCAACAGTCTATACAGTACCGTAAATTCACCGTACTGGTGTTATCAGAGGGCACTCCATAGAAGGCAATGCTAAATCAAAATCGTATGGGGCTCGATAAGGATATATATGACAAGGCACTCGAGGCAATGCCCAGGGTAAGATTCTACCAATTGCACTCCCGGACCGGTGGTAACGCATAGCAGCCACTACCGCCCACCTCGGAACACACTCCCAAAGTCAAAATGGGCCCAAATCATCATTGTCATCATAGTCATAGAAATAGTATCGAAGGAGTGAGTCCGATCAAAGGTGCTACCTCAGTTAGTCACGGTATAGCTCCTGTTTTAGTCATTTCAATTCTGACCCGAAGGTCAGGGCTATTTCGTCATCGATCATCTTCTTCGATTCAATAATCGCCTCCAAGTCATCATACTCATTCTGGATACGTCATAATGTTCACAGTTGTCAAAGTGGTATCGACACTGACAGAGAGTATGCCTTATGTCGACTCCGGTCTCTTTAACAACCAACGCTTACATCTTCCCACATCGGTCGGTTCTTTTATATTTGAAAGGTTCGTTCATATCAAAATATCATATTTTGTTCGAACAAATCTATATTCAAAGAAATAAAATTTCATATCAATATATCATAAATCATCCCAAGCCGATTTTTATTCTAAATTAGAATATATCCCATACCATTATATTATAACCATATAATATTTCCAAAATGAAATATTCAAATAGAATATAATTTACCTCAAAGGTTTCCAATTATCTCGGATTCTCATCTCAACTCCATTTGAACCAGTGGTTCAAACTCAAGCATTTCCATTCGGAAGAATTTAAAATTTGAGAAAATACTTGTAAACTAAATGTTCATATAATAATAATAATAATAATAATAAATTTTTATAAAATAAATATATATAGATGTATATATATAAAATATAATAGTCAAGATAAATTAGTAATTTAAATATTATATATATACTTAAAATAAAATTTACTAGAAACCTTTGAAAATGAATTATAAGTAAATTATTTAAATACAATAGTATTAAGTAAAAGTAATTAATAGTTTTAAAGCTAGAATAATTATTTAGAATCAATGCATAAATATTAAAATAAATTTCTCAAATCAAAACCTTTCTTCCTTCCAATTTTTCAAATACTTGAATTTATCCTCCGGTCTCAATGGAGTTCACTTAGTTCCCCATCTCGCTTCAACCTTGTTCAAAACAACTACTTGATTTCAAGAGTTCCGAGATATATATTCCAACTGGGTTAAAACAACTCAGATACTCTTGATTTCTAATTTCCCCAACATTTGATTTCTATAAGAAATTTTCCTTCTAATCCAACTCTTATTTTGGAAAGTTTTCAATTCATATCCAAACCCCAATTTAGATATTTCTATTTTGGTTTGGAAATTTCCTTCAACCCTTTTTATCCTCATCCCAGTTCAGAATCTTTAAAGAATTCAAAAATCGAGTATCGACACATTCTTTTATGTGAAATTCTATCAAATAAAATTTCAAATATTAAAATCATTTAACCAACCGATGTCTGTATATAATTATCTATCCAACGGCCAAGTGATTTTAAATTTAAGTTTCTCGATACTTCAGGGATGGATCTATCATTTCAATCCAAATCAGGGTCATAGAGATTTATCATTTCACTCTGTGTTCTTAATTCATTTTTATCGATAAATCCCGGGTTCATTAGATGCCCGCAACATCAAGGGTACAAATGAGATTTATCGTCAAAACCAACATGCAATACGATATACTGAATATGGGCATAAGCAGTGTTAATATCAACAGTAATAAAATCCAACCAAACATCCATCACATCATTCCATTCAACTGATCAGCATTAACTGTTCCAGGATTAACAAGGGTTCGAATTTCAACTAGAGATTTAAATTAAATTAAATAACTAATCATTTACTTAGATTGCATGTTAACACACTTGCATGTCAAATTTAAACAACACATCAACAATCCAATGCAACCATGCAACCAAACTTATTTCATAATTTAATTCAATAAATATGGGAATAATTCAGTATTTCGTGAGTGAGAAAACCACTCACCTTTGGGTCCTTAGTGGATCGGACGTCCAATCATAGCTCAAAATTTGACAGTCTCTAAACGCAGCCAGGTTAGTGTCCAAACGTCCGCAATTCCTCCACGATCCCAACGCAACAAACCGCGCTCGAATCCGAGTTCATGTGTAAAAGTTATAGTCATTTTACCGTTGAATTCGAATATATATATATATATATAGTAAATTAAATATCCTCACCCATTTAACAATTGACACGTCAGCAAGTGAGATCCGTTCTTCCCGCTCAACTCCAACTCGCGTGAACAGTGCTCGTTCACGGAACCCACCGTAGGCCGAACTTTGACCGCTTGAAGCTCCCTCCTCCGACCGAATGAAGACCTCCGACCACCCATAAACTGACCGCCACCCTGAGGCGCATCAACCAGCATCCGCCCCTTCGCCTCCGGTCGACGGTAGTGCCTCCGCCGCTCAGCCCTAAAACGCCCTTTTCGGCCTTTAAACCACCAAATTCTCCCACCATACTTACTTCCAGACGATGCCGTTTCCACCCCTGAACTCGTATGGCCATCCTCGACAATACCCACATCTCGATTTCTCCAATTAAGCCTAGAATCAAAAACCCCCAAAATCTTGCTTAGGGTTACGAAAACAGCAAACTTTGACCGCAGTTTACGGCCACTACAGGCCATGCATGTCGAAACTGAGAGCACCAGTAGCTTCGTGACGTCGAGAGCTTCGATTTGATATATAATATGCTATAGTTTGGAGAGATTTGAGTTTTCAAGTTTGAATTTTTGCTTTGAACTGGGGTTTGAATTTTTTTGTTCAGCCATTAGAGAGATGAAGGAGGAGGTATACGTATAAATGAAGAATGGACTGATTGAGTGTTAAGTGGGTATTTATTTATATATATTTATAAGGCCCAAATATGAGAAATACCCAATTATCCATTTACAATGATTCGTTCACAATTTCTCTTGTACGATCAAACGGTAAGTCGGTTTGTAACACAAATTGAAATCCTATAATAATTTACCGTTCCGGTCCCAATGGCGCCAGTTTCGTCGAATTCCGAGACAGTCGCCAAAACCGCTAAATTCCACAGTTGATAAATAAATAAATATTCAAAATTCATTTAACTGTTTTAAATTCGATCTAAATATCCATTAAATTCAAATTTAAGTCAAATTATAACTTATATAAATTTTATAAACAAATTCCTTCCATTTCAAATCTAAATTTGAATTTGAATTACAGTTATTATCACCCAACTTAGAATTCTCCATTTCAAGTTAAATTCGAATTTCCAATTTAACTAAATAACTCAAATTATTTAAATAAATAAAATGTGAATTTCCAAACTTCACAAATTCTAAGTATAAACTAAATAAAAATCTATTTATACTCCATTCAAATAATCATCACCATTATAATCAACGAAATTTGATTTGTATCTAGTATCTTCCCATTTTATTCTTTTTAACTTGAAAAATTAAATATACAAAAATTGTGGGATGTTACAAAGAGATTGTGTTTTACATGATTAAGGGAAAAAGGATTGTAATGTTAAGTTAGTTGGAGGGATTGACTAACGAACTGGAGCATGTTCAACTTAGTACCATGGCAATAAAGATGGGTTTCATATCTGATACTGGTTGTGAAAATGGCAAGTAAACGAAGAAAAGGAAACTGATAATGGGATTTCATCTGAAGAAGGTAGTGGATTAGCAAACACTAATCAACGTTCGAGTGGCAATGAAGTTATATATTTTCAGATCACTACCGAGATGACCACTGTCGCGATATAAAAGGGAGGGGAAAACAGTAGTGGGTTCGAGAGGGAAGAACAGTTAACGATGCTTAAACAACGATCATGGTGAGTTTTAGTTGAAGTGTAATTAATAGTTTTAATTATGTAGTTAGCAAAATATATGGAATTTAAATCATATAAGGTTACTATGTTTATAATTTGGCTATTTTTAAACAGAATCAGACGATACCGGTTACGTTGGAATCGTGACGACGAGGTCTTCGTTGTGGCACTGACGTGAATGATTATAGAGCTATTGGAATTTTATGATAAAATCAAATGTTTGTTTGATTTTAGAACAAAACGAAAGCAGAATCGACAACTGCAAAACAAGGTGAGTAAACTCACCAACTCTGCTTCGTTTATATTTTTATATAAACTAATCTTAAATTGATTTTTATAATGTGCAATGGTTGATTGGTTGAATAGTTGGTAAATTTGGTTGAATTGGTTGATAGGATTACACCATTAATTGATCATTAGTTCTGATATTTCATTTTGATGTGAAATAATATTATTGGTGTTATTAACAATCTGTGGATGCAGGGAAACAGGTTGGAGGGATCCAACTGGATCCCTCAACATTTTATTTACTGTTTATTTGATGGTGATATATGTTATGCTACATTATCCATGGTTGAATTTGTGTGTTTGATTTACCCTGGCCTTAGGAACCTGGTATTTTAGATACCGTAAAATATCATCGAATGTGAAAAAGGAAATTAGAATTTAAAAAGCAAAGTTTATTTCCAAATTAGAAAAAATTTCTTTTTCATTGAGTTGCAAATGGAAACCTATTCCATTGGGTAAACCAAGGAAAATGTTATAAATAAAGATATAAATTAAGTGGATCATTAACCATTGGATAAATTAAAAGGTGAGTTCAAATATGAATGTATATTTGAAAGTGAGTATCGGTTTTGAAACCAATATTTGAAATGGATTTGAATTTAGCAAAGTACAAAGGAAAGTTTAAAGAAAGATTTTCAAATGCTTAAAGTAAAAGAATAGTAGTTTAAACAAGGAAATATTTTGCAAATAAAATGTATATAAAAAGGGGATTTATAGAAATCGAATTAAGTAGTTAGAAGAATGTATAGTTTATAAATATGGTTAAAGGAGAACTTGAATTGTTAAAAATAAACAGAATTTATAAATGAACAACGGAAGCGTGTGCGTCGCACACGGTATTTTATTCAAAACAACAATCATAGCGCTGTTGTTATAATAGATGTTGTAAATCTATACAGCAATTTTAGACGCTGCTGTTATAATAAATGTCTTGGTAAATCTAAATAGCAATTTTAACGCTGCCGTTATAATAACTGTTTTAATAGCAATCTTAATGCTATGGTTATGATAAGTGTTTTATAACGCTAGATAGCGGTTTTAACGCTGTTGTTGAAAGCAATGTTTGGTTTAAAGTTGTGAGCTCTGAATATTTCAAAGTGAATGATAGAAAGGGTTGGTTAGTGATATCGTTAATTAACGAATGATTTATGATTTAAGTCATAATAACGATGTTTATAACATCAGAAAATTCAAAGGGTTTAGAAATGTTTTCTAACTGGAATAAAAGATGTTTTCTCAATAAAGGAATTATATATTGGAAATGTTTTCCGATATTCAAGTTAGAAAATAAAAGTCATATTAAAGTTATTATATTTCGGATGCAGGGAATTATAACACCATTGTTATAATCAAGTGATTCCTGAAAAGGAAGTGGATTCATAATCGAATCCGAGAGCAACGTAAGGAAGCGTGTTAAAAGATTGGAAAGATGAACCGTGTCTATTTCGAAGTTAGAAATGTTGCTCAGTTAAGGTCTGAGAGGTAATTATACCCCAACTTGATTGACTTTAGTTTTAACTAAGAAGTGGATAAGGTTCGATAGTGGAAAGTGGTTAAGTGGAAACCAAATGAAGGAGATTTGGCATAGTGATGTTTATTCAAACATCTGTTTAATCAAATGAAGGAGATTTGGAAACGTTTTCCAAATGAGAGTCAGAAATGTTTTCTGAATGTAGAGGACAGGAGATGGAAATGTTTGCCAATGTTAATAGCGTATATTTTCTAAATATATTAAATAAGGAATGTAAATGAAAGTGAGAAGGGAAATGAATAAATGAATGAACTAAAAGGAATAAACGTTGAATGATGTTTGGTCGATAGAATTTCCTTTTGGAAATAATATCATTGTTTGCACACCGACATGTTTTCATTTGATAGTTAAATCACCGACTATCAAAGTTTTGACCATTTTAACGTTGTTAATATGAAGAGACCGGTTGGATTATTATCCAGAGAACCACTCCGTATTGGCATAAGCGTTGCGAATCAAGTATGCTGAATATCTTGAAGACGGAGTGAAGTGCAAGGGCTATTGTACAAGTCTTAGATAACAGTACCTAAGATGGATGTACTGAATAGTGCCTTCGGTTTGTCCAGACCCAGGACAACTTGTATGGACGAGTGTCTGACAGAGTATTTCCAAAGGGGGTTACGTACGTTGATTCCTTCAAACGTACGAAGTTGGTGGCATAGAAGGGAAACTTCTTTAGCCTAACAATATGAGTATTTTTGTGGGAATCAATTAGTGATTTCCGATGGATCTGACGATGTGGCATTCAAAGTGAATGGTGGCCAAATGTTCTGGAAGATAATTCAAACCTCAAGCCTCACAACCCGGAAGTGGACAAAAATCGGGCAGGTAGCATGGCTATGTGGGTCGCACCCATTAGGATGTATGATCACCTAACTAGAGAAATTCCTTTTGTTCTTAAATCTATCGATGCTGTCCCTTATCGGGATGCGGTTGCTGATCCCAACCGTCGGTGGTATACATTCGATACACTCAAGCGAAATGAGTGGTCGGTCATGTGTGGGCCGGGTTGTAAGATGTTCTTGTGGAACCCAGTGTATTTGCCTCTAGAGATACACGTTCGGAAGGTGGTCCCATACCTTGTCAAGTTGGAATCCAATCTCCAATAAGTGCCTGCGAGTTTGATTCTATATTATATATGTAGAGCGTGAGATGCAAGCGTTCTACTAGATTTTAATTACTTGTGATTAGACATTATTATAATATCAGATAATATATGATTTCCAAAGTGTTTTGGGTTATCGTAAGGTAAAAGCCATCCGTGTTTATGTGTGGATTGGTCTTACGATTATCATTTCTTTTGAAAGGATTTTTTTGAAAGTTAAACAAATGATTGGAGTTTACTCACACCAGTCCCATGACTGACCCAGAGTTTATTTTGTTTGTTTTCCCTAAACTCTTGGGTGCCCAAATTTGTACGGGCAGTCAAGTAGTCGGGATTTTTCAGATTCACTTGGAGGAGCTTGAAGCAGGAGTCTTCAACAGTTAGCTATAGACTATCATATTTTCCGCTGTGTACTATGTTGTATCTGGAAACAGGTATTTATAACTGTTCCAGGGATAATCGTTGTGCTCTGATAATGGTATGTATATACAAATACTGATTTGTGCTTCAAAGTTATATTATCCAATATATTTTATTCGTTCCGCTGTGAGTTTGTGATCTTCGTCTTCTTCTATTCTAATAATTCTTTCCTTCTATTTCTCATCCTCTAACTTCTTTCTAATAATGGTTCGTATTTCTGTGCAATTTGAGTTGGACATGTGATGTCATTAGTCGACTCAAAGGGTACGGATTTGCGGGTTGTTTCAGTTGGTATCAGAGCTGAAGGTTAAGTGATTACCTTGGCTCTGTGGCGTAACTCAATAGAGATGGGGCTAGTAATACCCTAGATTGAGTTTGAGTGTATATATATGAGCGCGTATTTGTAGATTTGATATAAAATTGTTTTATATTGTGTTGGCTGGTTTGTTGAGTGATTTATGAATTCTGGTCGATACAGGATGTACAACTGTATCGATAGGTGTTTCTAAACTCTCGAACAAAGCAATTCGACATAGTATTGTTTTAAAGTGGGTAAATGATATAATTTGCCCAAAGATTATTTTGGTACAAAAGGGATAATTTCTGAAATATTATACCATATAGATGTGTTGATTGTTATTGCAATCAAATGGAATTATAAGATATTGAAATGGTTATATAACCAAGATAAACTAGTATTAAATTCAAACCAAATTTTGTGGATTTAAATCCCGGATATTTTGAAAATATTCCTTGAAGTATTTTAAAGGTGATATAGCATTGGTTTGAAGAGATTTTTTTTAGAAAGGTTTAAATGGATTTGAAAGTAATTAAGCACTGAAATCACTTCAGTGGCGAGAAAATAATTCTGATAATGGATCGCGACATTATCGGTATTCATTTTCAAGTTTCTGAGTGATGGATTGCTACCATAAGTAATTTGGGAATAAAAATTGTTTGGAAAGGACAAGATGATTTAGAAATTCAATTTTTAATTGAGATATATATATGATTTCAAATTAATTTGAAATAAAACCCGAAATTTGAATTCTGGAATTAAAATTTAACTTGTGTAAGTTGAATAGAATGAATTGGTAAAGAGGTACCAAAAGAACTGAAATTTAACTTAAGTCGTGTTAAATTAAAAGTGGATTAGATTAGAAATTATTTCGAATGAAGTAAATAAAGAAATGTTGAGATTCAGATTATAAATATTCGACTAATGTGTGAACAAGTTGAATATATGGTGGATGATGGGGTTGGAATTAAACTGCGGTGGAATTGGATTCAAGTATAATAGGTGGGTTGGCTTAAATGAGAATCAGACTTGGATTGATAAAGTGGAAGTTGAATTGACTTGGGAAACTATTGGAAATATATGCGTGCTGAACAAATATTGAACGGAAGCAAGTGCAAGAGATAGAATTATGCCCGACAAAAAGGTACATGTTTACAATATTGTTTGGGTTGATGATTTTATGAGCCTATAAGGCAAGCCACTTGGCTTTTTGATTTTCTTTTGGATTGGAGAAGGCCTAGAAAGGCGAATTGTGGTTGTACCGATTGAGCCGTGCAGAGGAGATGCTGCCGAAATTTTTCAGAATTTAAAGTGTTAGAAAATTTTCAGAATTTTTGAAAATTTTCGTTAGTAAGAATAAATGAATATTTTAATTGAAATAAATTGGTCCAGTTAAACTGGAGTTAAGAGGTGGGAAAAACAAAAAGGAATTTTAAACCTAGGATACGTGGCATTTTCCCTACTTAGCAATTTCGAGGACGAAATTATTTTAAGGGGGAAGGAATGTAACGACCCGGATTTTTGGCCGTTGAATTCTGAATATTTAAATTTGTTTTAAGAATTTTAATTGAATTACATATAAGAATTTATAACGAATTTGTTTATAAAATGAAGTTTGAACGTGAGTTTATTTATATAAAACGAGCTCGAAAATGGCGAGGCAGTTCGTAATATGGAGTTTTGAACTTCAACTGGGTATACAGAACTCGTTATAAATCGGATTTCTGTGAAACAAGATACGTTGGAGTCATATTTATGATGATTTTCATATGAAAGAGAAAAATCTAGATTTCGTGTTATAAATAGAAAGTTATGGCCAAATCAAATTTTGAAATAGTCGCTGTGGAAAATCGTTATTTAAATTATACGTGTTAAAATAGCCGTTTTGTAAACGGACTCAGATTTCGACGAAATCAGTTTCATTGGGACCGTATCGTTAAATTATTGTACGGTGTTGGATTGCGTGGCAAACCGATGTTGTATGTAACCACGGTAGCCGTAAACGCTCGTTCAGTGCAATTAAATTTATTCAACTGAATAAAGGAATATTAGAGTGTAACTTGAACAGACGATCGAATCAGACCACGAAACCAGTTCCGGTGAATTCGTAGCGTCGGATATAGTCAGGGTAGGTATATAGTTTGTTATTTTTAGAGATCGGCAAATTTGGTGTTCAGAAGGGCAGTGCGGTACGCGCCAAAAACAGCCTACCGGGGCAACAGTCTCAGAATGCGACGAAACTAGTGCCGTTGGGTTCGTATCGAAAAGTTATTGTCGGTGTTCGCAGTTTCAAGTTGTTTTGATTTATCTGCTGATCGTGAAAAAATTAAACGCGTGTTGATTTCCGGTTTTATAAAGGAAATTTTTTCATACGATGTCAGAATTCAACGAAACTTGTCCCGTTGGGTTCAGAATATTTTTTTTACACCAAGATTAGCTTTTTATCAGTAAACAGAAGCCACTTTTATTTTCAAGTGCCGTGGCAAGGGAAAAACTGCATCGTACATTAAATTTAATCTTTCGTCGTAGTATTGTCCTTTCCTCTAGTTTATACAGTGACTTGTCACATTGAATTTTCTACTTCACATCTAAATTTCGAATACATGAAAATCTCCGTAGCTCTTATACTTAAATATAATAATGTACAAACGGATAGTATAGCATGCGAAGGATTGTCAACCTATTTTCAAAAACCTTGCCGACAAAGTAATCAGAATCTAAAGCCTACCTACCCTACTGTTACAGCTATTACGTGCCATGGGTGCCAAACTTTCAACTGCCGTGCTCTCCAAACCTCCTCTTCTTTAAATACTGGCACCATCTTCTTGTTCTGAAAAACAAAACCAACCAATGAGTAAATTATAAACAAGAGAACACTCAATGAAAACAACGTTAACTCCTCAATTCCCTTTATGAAACTGTCCCTACCCAATTCCTTTTTGCCAAACCGTTCCCTGTCCTAATTCGATTTCCACAGAAAAACGAAACAAAATCAAATCGATGTCTTGCAAAATTCATTTTTTAATCAAAGCAAGCTTTCTAAATGTAAAAATTCTTATATTCGAAATCCTCCTCGCCTGCTCTTTCACCTGGTACGCGTATTATTCAGTTCATCATCATTGCTTTGTCCAACTTCCATTATAGCGCATGGTTTTCGCGATCTCGGGAAGAACTGAGATCTTTGATTTCATATACATATTAAGATGAGCGAACCAAATTGAGGCGATGGATGTTCTTCTACAGTCAGCCTAAGGTTCGTGAGAATCTTCATCACGGGTTCCTTGACAATCCAGGTGTCACGAGATCGAGTTCGGAGGTGCGTGGACCTCAGGAAGGCAAGACGCAGGTGGTGGCATCGCTATTGGGTACTCCGGTCAACTTCAAGGGATTGCGAAATTGAGGGTAACTGCTAATTTTGGTTACTGTATAATTTTCTTTTATGTCGAGTTTGGCATATTGGGGTCCGACAGAAAGCTTGTGATGAGTGGAGGTCGATGGGGGTAACGGTGGTGATGGGGGGGGTCAGCCGATGGCGTTCGTGACAGTGGGGCGCCGGTGGGTGAAGTTCGAGCACAAAAAAATAAAGTAGCAGCAGTATAGTATATAATGAAGAAGGATCCAAACTGTTAAGGGACTTGGTTGTCTCCAGGTTTGTTAATGCATTGAAGAACTGTTTTGCATGGAAGTTGAGTTTGTGCATGGTTATAAATTCTTAATCAAGACAACAGTAAATGAAATATATTAACCGTCGATGAATTAAGGGGAATGAAGACGTTCGTATCCCACTGAAGCTAAGTGATGGGGTTTTGTCTGAGCTTTAGAAGAAGAGATTGTGTTTTACATGATTAAGGGAAAAAGGATTGTAATGTTAAGTTAGTTGGAGGGATTGACTAACGAACTGGAGCATGTTCAACTTAGTACCATGGCAATAAAGATGGGTTTCATATCTGATACTGGTTGTGAAAATGGCAAGTAAACGAAGAAAAGGAAACTGATAATGGGATTTCATCTGAAGAAGGTAGTGGATTAGCAAACACTAATCAACGTTCGAGTGGCAATGAAGTTATATATTTTCAGATCACTACCTAGATGACCACTGTCGCGATATAAAAGGGAGGGGAAAACAGTAGTGGGTTCGAGAGGGAAGAACAGTTAACGATGCTTAAACAACGATCATGGTGAGTTTTAGTTGAAGTGTAATTAATAGTTTTAATTATGTAGTTAGCAAAATATATGGAATTTAAATCATATAAGGTTACTATGTTTATAATTTGGCTATTTTTAAACAGAATCAGACGATACCGGTTACGTTGGAATCGTGACGACGAGGTCTTCGTTGTGGCACTGACGTGAATGATTATAGAGCTATTGGAATTTTATGATAAAATCAAATGTTTGTTTGATTTTAGAACAAAACGAAAGCAGAATCGACAACTGCAAAACAAGGTGAGTAAACTCACCAACTCTGCTTCGTTTATATTTTTATATAAACGAATCTTAAATTGATTTTTATAATGTGCAATGGTTGATTGGTTGAATAGTTGGTAAATTTGGTTGAATTGGTTGATAGGATTACACCATTAATTGATCATTAGTTCTGATATTTCATTTTGATGTGAAATAATATTATTGGTGTTATTAACAATCTGTGGATGCAGGGAAACAGGTTGGAGGGATCCAACTGGATCCCTCAACATTTTATTTACTGTTTATTTGATGGTGATATATGTTATGCTACATTATCCATGGTTGAATTTGTGTGTTTGATTTACCCTGGCCTTAGGAACCTGGTATTTTAGATACCGTAAAATATCATCGAATGTGAAAAAGGAAATTAGAATTTAAAAAGCAAAGTTTATTTCCAAATTAGAAAAAATTTCTTTTTCATTGAGTTGCAAATGGAAACCTATTCCATTGGGTAAACCAAGGAAAATGTTATAAATAAAGATATAAATTAAGTGGATCATTAACCATTGGATAAATTAAAAGGTGAGTTCAAATATGAATGTATATTTGAAAGTGAGTATCGGTTTTGAAACCAATATTTGAAATGGATTTGAATTTAGCAAAGTACAAAGGAAAGTTTAAAGAAAGATTTTCAAATGCTTAAAGTAAAAGAATAGTAGTTTAAACAAGGAAATATTTTGCAAATAAAATGTATATAAAAAGGGGATTTATAGAAATCGAATTAAGTGGTTAGAAGAATGTATAGTTTATAAATATGGTTAAAGGAGAACTTGAATTGTTAAAAATAAACAGAATTTATAAATGAACAACGGAAGCGTGTGCGTCGCACACGGTATTTTATTCAAAACAACAATCATAGCGCTGTTGTTATAATAGATGTTGTAAATCTATACAGCAATTTTAGACGCTGCTGTTATAATAAATGTCTTGGTAAATCTAAATAGCAATTTTAACGCTGCCGTTATAATAACTGTTTTAATAGCAATCTTAATGCTATGGTTATGATAAGTGTTTTATAATGCTAGATAGCGGTTTTAACGCTGTTGTTGAAAGCAATGTTTGGTTTAAAGTTGTGAGCTCTGAATATTTCAAAGTGAATGATAGAAAGGGTTGGTTAGTGATATCGTTAATTAACGAATGATTTATGATTTAAGTCATAATAACGATGTTTATAACATCAGAAAATTCAAAGGGTTTAGAAATGTTTTCTAACTGGAATAAAAGATGTTTTCTCAATAAAGGAATTATATATTGGAAATGTTTTCCGATATTCAAGTTAGAAAATAAAAGTCATATTAAAGTTATTATATTTCGGATGCAGGGAATTATAACACCATTGTTATAATCAAGTGATTCCTGAAAAGGAAGTGGATTCATAATCGAATCCGAGAGCAACGTAAGGAAGCGTGTTAAAAGATTGGAAAGATGAACCGTGTCTATTTCGAAGTTAGAAATGTTGCTCAGTTAAGGTCTGAGAGGTAATTATACCCCAACTTGATTGACTTTAGTTTTAACTAAGAAGTGGATAAGGTTCGATAGTGGAAAGTGGTTAAGTGGAAACCAAATGAAGGAGATTTGGCATAGTGATGTTTATTCAAACATCTGTTTAATCAAATGAAGGAGATTTGGAAACGTTTTCCAAATGAGAGTCAGAAATGTTTTCTGAATGTAGAGGACAGGAGATGGAAATGTTTGCCAATGTTAATAGCGTATATTTTCTAAATATATTAAATAAGGAATGTAAATGAAAGTGAGAAGGGAAATGAATAAATGAATGAACTAAAAGGAATAAACGTTGAATGATGTTTGGTCGATAGAATTTCCTTTTGGAAATAATATCATTGTTTGCACACCGACATGTTTTCATTTGATAGTTAAATCACCGACTATCAAAGTTTTGACCATTTTAACGTTGTTAATATGGAGAGACCGGTTGGATTATTATCCAGAGAACCACTCCGTATTGGCATAAGCGTTGCGAATCAAGTATGCTGAATATCTTGAAGACGGAGTGAAGTGCAAGGGCTATTGTACAAGTCTTAGATAACAGTACCTAAGATGGATGTACTGAATAGTGCCTTCGGTTTGTCCAGACCCAGGACAACTTGTATGGACGAGTGTCTGACAGAGTATTTCCAAAGGGGGTTACGTACGTTGATTCCTTCAAACGTACGAAGTTGGTGGCATAGAAGGGAAACTTCTTTAGCCTAACAATATGAGTATTTTTGTGGGAATCAATTAGTGATTTCCGATGGATCTGACGATGTGGCATTCAAAGTGAATGGTGGCCAGATGTTCTGGAAGATAATTCAAACCTCAAGCCTCACAACCCGGAAGTGGACAAAAATCGGGCAGGCAGCATGGCTATGTGGGTCGCACCCATTAGGATGTATGATCACCTAACTAGAGAAATTCCTTTTGTTCTTAAATCTATCGATGCTGTCCCTTATCGGGAGGCGGTTGCTGATCCCAACCGTCGGTGGTATACATTCGATACACTCAAGCGAAATGAGTGGTCGGTCTTGTGTGGGCCGGGTTGTAAGATGTTCTTGTGGAACCCAGTGTATTTGCCTCTAGAGATACACGTTCGGAAGGTGGTCCCATACCTTGTCAAGTTGGAATCCAATCTCCAATAAGTGCCTGCGAGTTTGATTGTATATTATATATGTAGAGCGTGAGATGCAAGCGTTCTACTAGATTTTAATTACTTGTGATTAGACATTATTATAATATCAGATAATATATGATTTCCAAAGTGTTTTGGGTTATCGTAAGGTAAAAGCCATCCGTGTTTATGTGTGGATTGGTCTTACGATTATCATTTCTTTTGAAAGGATTTTTTTGAAAGTTAAACAAATGATTGGAGTTTACTCACACCAGTCCCATGACTGACCCAGAGTTTATTTTGTTTGTTTTCCCTAAACTCTTGGGTGCCCAAATTTGTACGGGCAGTCAAGTAGTCGGGATTTTTCAGATTCACTTGGAGGAGCTTGAAGCAGGAGTCTTCAACAGTTAGCTATAGACTATCATATTTTCCGCTGTGTACTATGTTGTATCTGGAAACAGGTATTTATAACTGTTCCAGGGATAATCGTTGTGCTCTGATAATGGTATGTATATACAAATACTGATTTGTGTTTCAAAGTTATATTATCCAATATATTTTATTCGTTCCGCTGTGAGTTTGTGATCTTCGTCTTCTTCTATTCTAATAATTCTTTCCTTCTATTTCTCATCCTCTAACTTCTTTCTAATAATGGTTCGTATTTCTGTGCAATTTGAGTTGGACGTGTGATGTCATTAGTCGACTCAAAGGGTACGGATTTGCGGGTTGTTTCAGGAAGAGTTATCGAATATTAGTTATTCGAAGAGAGATTATCGAATATCGTTTATTCGAGAAGAAGTTAATTAAATATAGGTTATTCGAAGAAGAGTTAATCAGATAGAGATTTCTCGAAGAGAGTTAATCGACAAATTCGATTATATCGAATTCGGGAAAGTACTTATACTTTCCAGTGTTTAAATAGAGATTTATTTATTTATAAATAAATAAGTGTTAGGTAAATTATTCACTAATAAGAATAGAAGCTATGATTAAAGTTAGATAATTCGAAAGTAGGGATTATAACGTTATCGTTATAACCAACGTTTTAAATATAGAAGTGGATTAGTAAAATTGAATCCGAGAAAGGCGTAAAGAAGTTGTTAAAGATTAAAAGATAAACTTTGACCATTTCGAAGTTATAACGTTGTTCAGTTAAGGTCTGAGAGGTAATTATACCCCAACTTGAGTGACGTCCTTCTTAACTAAGAAATGGTAAGGTTTGATCGTAAAGGAGTTTTGGAAATATTTTCCAAACGAAAATCAGAAATGTTTTCTGATAAAAGAAAATAAGAATTTAGAATATAGGGAAACAGGAGATAAGTAAATAAATGAACTAAAGAGATTAATGTTAAATGATGTTTGTTCGATATAATTTCCATCTGGGAATAATATCGTTGTTTGCACACTTGTTTTTCTTTGATGGTTAAATCACAGACTATCGAAGTTTTTTACCATTTTAACGTTGTTAATATGGAGAGACCGGTTGGATTTTTATCCAAAGAACCACTCTGTATTGGCATAAGCATCGCGAATCATATATGTCAAAGATAATTGAAGACGGAGTAAAATGCAAGGGCTATCCTGTTTACACAATAGTGCCTTCGGTTTGTCCAGTCCCAGGACAACTTGTATGGACGAAGGTCTGACAGAGTATATCCAATGGATCGCGTAAGTTGATCTGTTCAAACGTATTCACGTTTGGTGGTGGAGGAATTCATTTCTCTTAGCTGTATACCCGTGTTATTTTTGGATAAGTCAATTTGTGATTTGGCGGGTATGACGATGTGACATTTTAAGTAAATGAAGATGGATGTCTGACAGAGTATTTCCAGAAAGGTCACGTACATTGATTTCTTCAACCGTACCAAGAGTGGAAGCGGAGAAGGAAACTTCTTTAGCTAACACGTAATGTACTGTTGTAGACGTCAATTAGTGATTTTCGATGGATCTAACAATGTGGCATTCGAAGTGAATCTGATGTGATGATAAAGCGTAACCTCAAGCCTCGTCATCCGGTAAATGACAGAAATCGGGCAGGCAGCATGGCTAAGTCGGTCGCACCGAAGTAGGGTGTATAATCACCTATCTAGAGAATATTCATTTGCTTCTTTAAACTATCAATGCTGTCCCATATATATATACGGGAATGGTTGCTGATCCCAACCGTTGGTGATGTACATTCGATACACTCAAGCGAAATGAGTGGTCGGTCATGTGTGGCTGAGTTGCAAGATGTTCTTGTTGAACTCCAGTGTATCGTTCCTAGAGTACACTGATCGAAAGGTGGTTCCATACCTTGTCATAGTTGGAAATCCAATACGTGCTTGCGATTTTGATTGTATACTATATATGTAGTAACGTGAGATGCAAGCGTTTCTGCTAGGTTGATATCTATTTGTATTTAGACATTATTATAATATCAGAATGATATTACTTTACAAAGTTATTTGGATTCTCGTAAGGGAAAACCCGTTCCGTTATGCGGCGTGGTCTTGTGAGATATCCTTTATTAAATCAAGTATTAAATTGTTTTACTCACACCAGTCCCATGACTGACCCGGAGTTTATTTTGTTGTTTTCCCTAAACTCTTGGGTGCCTAAATTTGTACGGGCAGTCAAGTAGTCGGGATTTTACAGATACACTTGGAGAGCTTGGAGCAGGAGGCTTCAGGATTCTATAGCTATTATTATTTCCGCTGTTGTTGTAAGTGTTGTACTCTGATAAGTGTTATTGTATACATATACTGATGTTATTTCAAAGATATGTTATGTTATATTTTATTCGTTCCGCTATGAGATTCGTGTTTACTCTGATGATGATGTTCTTCTTCTTCTTCTATTCTATAAGTTCTATCTTATCTATTCTCACCTTCTAATTTCTTTCATTAATTACCGGGATTTTTCGATGTTTTGGTTATCGACGTCGAGCTTACGTCGATAACCAAAGTCGCTCAAAATCCGGGTTACTACAATAAAAATATGATTTTTTTTTATACATAGCAACAATATAAAAATGTGACTTTTATATATGTAGTGGCTACGGGCGATGAGATTGACAAAAGGCGGACACAACGAAGATTTCCTATTTAAGAAGAGTCGTGGTATTGGATTAGCTAGTCGGTGAGAACTTCTCACTTTAAATTTCCTTTTCTAGTTATAATATATACTAGGATGCAGACGGTGCTTAGTAGCACCCGACACCCGTCGTCCATAGACCATGGACGGCTTGTATGCTTGTTTGATGTGTTGTGAAATTTGTTTGTGATGTTGATGTGATATTGGTAATAAAACCTTCATGTGTTGAAATAAATTAATTATCGTTAAAAAAATATAATTTTTAACGTGAATGAGAATAAATAAATATTCATTTACAAACCGGACGGTTTGTTTATGTACACCTATTTGAAGGACATTGATTGGGACGATAAATTTTACTCATCGCCCAACTGCACAAATAATATTCAGTATTTGTTGATTTGAAACCCCACATGGGTATTGGGATAAAATACGGCATACACTAATCCCAATAATTAGTTGTATGTCGATCGATTGATTGACAGGCTGTTATAAGCGTTAGATATCTATATTTGATGCTTATACAGAGTAGTGCACTTTGGATGATGGTTGATTATTTGTCAGTGCTATTATATACATGTGTTGTATGGAATCCATATAATTAACATTATATGGTAATTGATTGGGCTTCATTCCAATTGGGAAAATAAAGAATATTAGAATATAAAATTAGTCATGTGTTGACGATGCTCATGTGTCTAGAATATTCATGTGTTGAGTAAAATAGTTTAACAATAAAATTAACGTCTTTATCATATTTAAGATTAGAAACTACTTTACAGTTGGAATCTGATTAAAAATTAAATGATAGATACCATAATTTTATAAAATATATTACATAACCGAAATAATCGTGTGTTGACGGTACTCATGTGTTGAGATTTTTCATGTGTTGAAAAAAATATAGATTCATGTGTTGAATAGAATATATATTCATTTGTTGAATTGAATAACGAATTTATTGAAATATATTAAGCCGTGTTGATTAGAGTTGCGCTATTTTGACGTGAACGATATTTGTATCGATTATATTCGTTTTTATAATGAATATAGAAAAGGTACTGATTTCAAAATATAACGTTTTGAAAATATTATCATTATATAGTAATGATAGGAAGTATTCAATTTTGATTTGAAATTGAATATAAAGTTGAAATGGTATTGAAAACGAATTTAAAACGATTTATAAAATACGTTTTAAAGGGAAATCGATGAAATATATATTATATATATTATATATATAATGGCCTGAATAGAACGCGCCGCGCCGCGGCAGTTCGTGAATTTTGACCATTGACTTCGAATTGACGTTGCGGGAGATCTGACCGTCGGATCCTCCTGAAACCGGAACCGTGGGGTTCGTATCGAAAAGAGCTTTCCAATGAATATTAGAATTTTGAAATCTAACGATTGGATTTGGAATTATGTCAAAATCAAATTTGGAAAAGGTCGCTGTAAGTGCAATTCGATGGCCGTTGATGGAAATCGACTGTACAGGCCTTGATAAAATTATTAAAAATATCAATAATTTGTGTAAAATCATAATATGTGAATTGGAAAGAACTGGGATGAAAAATTCCACATTTGAAAGAATAAAAATAGATTTTTATCGAAATGAACTAGTTTTGAACTAGAAATAAAAATCCAACTATTTTTAAATAAATAAATTGAATTTGAATTGGTTTTGAAAATAACCAGAATTTCCAATATATATAAAGTAGAAGTGGATTTGAATTGAAATTGTCTTTGGAATATTTCGATGTTGGATTCCGTGATTATACAAATATTGTTATAGGAATTTGAAAGATATATTTATATCGTTATTTCCAATACGATATTTGTTGGTTTCAGAATTTGATATTGAATATAAGCCGGTATATTTTCTATTCAGAGCCTTGTATTTAATATCAAATGTGATTTGGGTTTGTCGTGAATCGTGTTTTAGGTGACATTGGTTCTTTAACCTAGTTAAAGACAGGATATTGATTTTTAAGAAGATTAAAATTGAGTGGAGTTTTAATGAATCTTTAATTAGATTGAAGGTGAATTGATAATTTAAAATATCAAATCTGAAAAGTGATCGAGAATGGAGTATCACCAGTTTTGCTCCAAGGCGATAGTTAAATCTTTAATTAGATTTGAACGTGAAATGGTAATTAATATTTACCGATAACACCGTGGTGTTAGTTATGGGGTAATAACATTTTTTCTCCATGGGATGAATAGGTTGGGATTGGGAAATAAAATAAATAATTACTTCGGTGTGGTTCGTTAATCCCGACTAGTTTGGAAAACCATAATACGGTTTGAAAAGATATCCAAAGGAAGATTAAAGAATAAATTTAGAAGAATTTATCTTTGATAAAATTAATGGGAACCTTTCCCTAAGAATGTGAAATTTTGAATAAAAGAATATCTTGAATTGGAATGAGGCGTATATTGTGTTTGTGTAACATTTGTTTATTGTATACGTGGGTTATTCGGAAAGGCCGGGTTTATACCCATTCTGAATAACCGATTCGATGATATGTCGAAGATGAAGACGGTGGTTGAAGATCGGAAGTCTTCACATCGTTTGGGTGATTGCTGATGATCTCGATTGGGCTTTACACCCAAGAGGAGAAAAACAGTTGGTGATCGTCCAGACGTACTTGGAGATCGATGGATATGCAAGGAAAGTGCCTCCGGTTTCGTTCAGACCCAGAACGAACTTGTAAATGGACTATGTGTATGACATTGGATTTTATTCTGTGTTGATTGATCTCTATTAAATATACATCTATTTGGCGGTGGAGAATTTATTCTCTTGCTTAGCGCCCTTCTCTGAGACGTACGAGCTCAGAGGTTGTATATCGATGGACATCAGTCGCATGGAGTGAATTGCCAGTGTGGCACGCCTACGTGGCCAATGATCAAGGCTTCTATTGAAAAGCAAAGTCTTGTGGTTGATGATCAAAGCACGGCCTGTGTGGCGCAGCTTTGTGTATAGCGTGAATTCGCGAGCCTCACACCTCGGTATGAGTCAAAAACGGGATAGTGACTGCAGGGAGCGCACGACGTTTCTTTCTAGCTAGTGGTGGTGTCAGTGCTTAAACTGGCTGACATTTATATACTTTTCACCTGTGTGGTTGTTGGAATGCGAGGCGCCTCGGATATAGGTCTGTTAGGACCGGGAAACGTGTGCTCATGAATAACTAATCCTCAAAAGTAAGAGAGGACCAGCCCTGAAGATCCAAGGATTGTTGTGTGCGGTCCTGGGACATTTGCTAGTGTCTCGAACGGAGAGGAGCTTGCCCCTTGCCTCGAATCATGACGGAAATCCAATTTCCAATACGTGATATTGCGGTTTTATTTGTAGAGCCTAGTATGGTGACATGATAGATGGTACCCATGCTGCCTAGGATTGATATTTATGATTGAAATTGTTTTGACACTATACACTTATAATAGTATCAAATGATTTGTTTTAAACGTACCAAGCATGTTTTGCTATTATAAGGGAAAACCCTATCCTCTGGCTTGCATTGCATTGTGTGATGGGACCTGGGTCTTATAATAGCTTCATTTTTCCAAAGAGCATTGCGCTGTTTTGTTATATGCATTAGTATTCTTGGGAGGAAACTCGTTCCGTGTTATATGGTGTGGTCCCTTGAATTACTCTCTTTTAAAGTAAAGTTTTAAATAACTATTTTAGTTCTCACACCAGTCACATGACTGACCTGGAGTTTATTGTTTTAACCTAAACTCTGGGTGCCCCTATTTCTACACGGGCAGTTAGTAGTTTTGGTTTTGCAGATTTATATTCACAGGAACTTGGTTTACAACTGGAATGATATCCGGAAAGCTCTGTATCCGTATATCTCTTTCAGTTGTGTTTTGTATTATTTTTATGCTGCAGTACTGTATTTAAATCTCTGACATTCTTTGTTGTATAATATTTATTCATACTCTGTATATTCTTGTATCTGATGGAATTGTTGTAATAACAATGAAATGTTCTTCTGTTTGCGTTCCAATTTGTCATGTGCTCAAAACGATCAGGGGTTTCGAACGGTCTTGGTCGGTTTAACGATCGATTCGGATCGAGCGAAATTCCTTACCGTTACAGTTGGTATCAGAGCTTTGGTTTACAGATCTCGAGAATAAGACACATCAGAACCGAACGAAAGAATTCATCAGATATTGGATTAGTAATATCCAATTAGAATGACTCGTTAGAGATGGGATCAGTAGTATCCTAGAACGAGTGTGAAGAGTATATTTTTCAAATGAAAACAATATTGTTTTGAAAATTTAAACCATTTTATACGTATTTGAATATTTTATTTGTATCAAATTTGGACAATCCAATATATAAAGGTTTCACGTATATGCGTCATGAACGTATATTCGAGGTTTTAATATACTGGATTGATATAGAATCACACTCTAGTTGCCCGGGGATGATTCTGATAAGGCTGCAGTGTTATCAGTATTTATATTCGAGTGGCGAAGGTGTGATTTCTATATATTTCCATTAGACTGGTATGAGAACCAAAATATAGCTAGAATACATTGTTGTGAATTGGCACCAAAAATATGATTTTTGTATATATATCAAATTTATGAATTTGAAAAGCTAATCAACTAATTGATTGCTGATTGTGTTGTTTGATTATAGCTTGAATAATTAGAATTTTGGACCTTTAGCCCAATTGAACCGAATATTGAGTTGTATTGAAAAATGTTTACAATTGCATGCATATACATGTACTTACATTGAATAGGTCATAGCAAGGAAGCTAGAGCAGAGAAATAAAATTGTTTGCCCGACAAATAGGTACATGTTTACCATAATTTACTGTTTTGTTTGGGTGATGATGATTTTATGAGCCGATTGGCATTTTCTTTTTCTTTTTGATTGAAGAAGGCCATGTGAGGCTATATGAAATATCCCGAAGTCCCCGGTGCAGGGGAGGTTATGGCGAAATTTTTTGGAAATTTAGGGTGTTAGCCAAATTTTTGAAAAATTTGAAAAGTTCTTAGAAACTGAAAAGTTGAAGAACTTAAACTGTAAAGAAAATAATGAAAGTTGGGTTGATTTGTTAAACAACTTTCGGCTTCGTTCCTTTTCGGGGACGAAAAGTTTTAAGTGGGGGAGATTGTAACAACCCGGAAATGCGAGCCAATTTAAAATTTTTATTTTGGCAATTTTAGTGAATTTTGAATATTTAAAATGAATTATTTTAAATAATAACGACGAAAATTTATTTTGAATAGAATTAGAACGTATATAGTTATATATACGTCGTTAGAATATAAATATTTATTTTAAATTATAAAAGGAATTGAAAATGGCGCGGTAGTTCGATAATTCGATTTCAAATTTCAATTGAACATACAGGGTGCAAAACAAATCGGATTTTAGTGAAACCAAAAATAATAGAATCTAATTAAGAATATCTTTCCAACGAACCCGAAAAATCAAAATTTCATAGCGGGAATCAAAAGTTACGCCCAGTTGAAAATTCTGAATAGTCGCTATGGTATTCTGGCCCTTAAAAATAGAAATTTTGCAAACAACCTTGGATTTCGACGAAACCACTTTTGTTGGGTCCGTGATTTCAAGTTATTGCTCGGTTTCAAATTTTGTAATTTTTCTTATCAATGTGTGAGCGTGGCAAAGGAAAACGCGTTTGACCAGTTTCAGTTGATTTTAATCGACTGGAAAATGGCCATTTTTCCAACGGTCTCAGAATTCGACGAAACTAGTTTTGTTAGAACCGTATTGTCAATACGAAGCTAGAAAATATTTTTCGTGAATTTTTCGAGTTAGTATGTGGCCCCGGTAAATTGAAATGTGCATTCAAAATCAATATATAGAGTTATATGTTGATTTTGACGAAAACCGATCGGAACGATCGAATCAGCCTACGTGACATATCCCATTATGTTCGAAATGGGGGTAATTAGCTAGGGACGATAGTCGATGGGCCTCGATTGGAGTCCGAACAAAAAGTCAACCCTTTTTGAAAATAAATTAAATATATATATAATTTTATAAAAAAACCCTATATCCTTCTCCCCTCCCGTTAGTTCAGTAATCAAAACAAAAAAAGAGGGAGGGAGGCGGAAGAACCGCCATCGCGCCCCCCTAGGGCGACGCCGCCCACCGCCGGAGCTAGGCAGCCCCCTCTCTTCCTCCTTCCCTTTCTCCTCCCGATCCGCTCCCCTTCTCGAACCCCCTGGCCTCCTCCACACGACAGAATCGCGACCCCCTCGAATCCCCAAATCTCCACCACCAGTCGCTCCACAGCCCACCGCACCCTGCGTCACCTCCTGAATCCACTCCAGCGCGCTTCCTTTTCCCCCAGGCCCCCTGCAATGCAGTGAAACCCCCGCCCCCCTGAAGCCGCAGGCCCCCTCGAGCACCCCTCCGACAGTGATAACCCCCTTCCTTGATCGATCAATGTAAGTCCTTTTATTTATTTATTTATTTATTTTTATTTACTTATTTTATTTATATGAAGTAAACAGTTTATAAAAATATAAAATTAGTTTTTTATATAGTAGAAAGAATAGAAATGATTCTCAGATTATAGATATGATTTTTATATTTTTTTTGAAAGAATAAAAATTCGATTTTTAATTTATAGAAAATATAAAAATATGATTTTTATATAGTATGGATAATAAAAATATGATTTTAATAAGGTAGAAAATATAAAAATACGATTTTTATATAATGTAGAGTAATAAAGATGTGATCTTTATAGAAGTAGCCATATAAAAATATGATCTTTTTATCATAGGAAGAATAAAAATATGATTTTTATTCATGTAGAGTAATAAAAATATAATTTTTATTATATTACTGGCGAGATAAAAATAGAATTTTTATCTATATAGTAGCGGTGTAAAAATAGAATTTTTATCTGTATAGTAGCGGTGTAAAAATAGAATTTTTATCTATATAGTAGTGGTGTAAAAATAGAATTTTTATCTATACAGAGTGATTATAAAAATATGATTTTTTTTATACACAGCAACAATATAAAAATGTGACTTTTATATATGCAATGGCTACGGGCGATGAGATTGACAAAAGGCGAACACGACGAAGATTTCCTATTTAAAAAGAGTCGTGGTATTGGATTAGCTAGTCGGTGAGAACTTCTCACTTTAAATTTCCTTTTCTAGTTATAATATATACTAGGATGCAGACGGTGCTTAGTAGCACCCGACACCCGTCGTCCACAGACCATGGATGGCTTGTATGCTTGTTTGATGTGTTATGAAATTTGTTTGTGATGTTGATGTGAAATTGATAATAAAACCTTCATGTGTTGAAATAAATTAATTATCGTTAAAAAAAATTATAATTTTTAATGTGAATGTGAATAAATAAATATTTATTTACAAACCAGACGGTTTGTTTATGTACACCTATTTGAAGGACATTGATTGGGACGATAAATTTTACGCATCGCCCAACTGCACAAATAATATTCAGTATTTATTGATTTGAAACCCCACACGGGTATTGGGATAAAATACGGCATACACTAATCCCAATAATTAGTTGTATGTCGATTGATTGATTGACAGACTGTTATAAGCGTTAGATATCTATATTTGATGCTTATACAGAGTAGTGCACTTTGGATGATGGTTGATTATTTGTCAGTGCTATTATATACATGTGTTGTATGGAATCCATATAATTAACATTATATGGTAATTGATTGGGCCTCATTCCAATTGGGAAAATAAAGAATATTAGAATTTAAAAATAGTCATGTGTTGACGATGCTCATGTGTTGAGAATATTCATGTGTTGAAACTATTCATGTGTTGAGTAAAATATTTTAACAATAAAATTTACATCTTTGTCATATTTAAGATTATAAACTACTTTACGGTTGGAATCTGATTAAAAATGCAAACGATAGATACCATAATTTTATAAAATATATTACATAATAAAAATAGTCGTGTGTTGACGGTACTCATGTGTTGAGATAAGTCATGTGTTGAAAGAAATAAAGATTCATGTGTTGAATAGAATATATATTCATTTGTTGAATAGAATAACGAATTTATTGAAATATATAAAGCCGTGTTGATTAGAGTTGCGATATTTTGACGTGAACGTTATTTGTATCGATTATATTCGTTTTTATAATGAATATAGAAAAGGTAGTGATTTCAAAATATAACGTTTTGAAAATATTATCATTTATATAGTAATGATAGGAAATATTCAGTTTTGATTTGAAATTGAATATAGAGTTGAAATGATTTTGAAAACGAATTTAAAACGATTTATAAAATACGTTTTAAAAGGATATCGTTGATATATGTATATATATGTATATATATATATATATATATATTATATAATGGCCTGAATAGAACGCGCCGCGCCGCGGCAGTTCGTGAATTTCGACCATTGACTTCGAATTGACGTTGCGGGAGATCCGACCATCGGATCCTCCTGAAACCGGAACCGTTGGGTTCGTATTGAAAAGAGATTTCCAATGAATATTAGAAATTTGAAATCTAACGGTTGGATTTGGAATTATGTCCAAATCAAATTTGGAAAAGGTCGCTGTAAGTGCAGTTCGATGGCCGTTGATGGAAATCGACTGTACGGGCCTTGATAAAATTATTAAAAATATCAATAATTTGTGTAAAACCATAACACGTGAATTGGAAAGAACTGGGATGAAAAAATTCCACATTTGAAAGAATGAAAATAGATTTTTATCGAAATGAACTAGTTTTGAACTAGAAATAAAAATCCAACTATTTTTAAATAAATAAATTGAATTTGAATTAGTTTTGAAAATAACCTGAATTTCCAATATATACAAAGTGGAAGTGGATTTGAATCGAAATTGTCTTTGGAATATTTCGATGTTGGATTCCGTGACTATAAAGATATTGTTATGGGAATTTGAAAGATATATTTATATCGTTATTTCCAATACGATATTTGTTGGTTTTAGAATTTGATATTGAATATAAGCCGGTATATTTTCTATTCAGAGCCTTGTATTTAATATCAAATGTGATTTGGGTTTGTCGTGAATCGTGTTTTAGGTGACATTGGTTCTTTAGCCCAGTTAAAGACAGGATATTGATTTTTAAGAAGATTAAAACCGAGTGGAGTTTTAATGAATCTTTAATTAGATTGAAGGTGAATTGATAATTTAAACTATCAAATCTGAAAAGTGATCGAGAATGGAGTATCACCAGTTTTTCTCCAAGGCGATAGTTAAATCATTAATTAGATTTGAACGTGAAATGGTAATTAATATTTACCGATAACACCGTGGTGTTAGTTATGGGGTAATAACATTTTTGCTCCATGGGATGAATAGGTTGGGATTGGGAAATAAAATAAATAATTGCTTCGGTGTGGTTCGTTAATCCCGACTAGTTTGGAAAACCATAATACGGTTTGAAAAGATATCCAAAGGAAGATTAAAGAATAAATTTAGAAGAATTTATCTTTGATAAAATTAATGGGAACCTTTCCCTAAGAATGTGAAAATTTGAATAAATGAATATCCTGAATTGGAATGAGGCGTATGTTGTGTTTGTGTAACATTTGTTTATTGTATACGTGGGTTATTCGGAAAGGCCGGGTTTATACCCATTCTGAATAACCGATTCGACGATATGTCGAAGATGAAGATGGTGGTTGAAGACTGTAACGACCCAGGATTTTAGGGCCAATTTAAATTTTTTATTTTAATGAATTTAAAGTATTTTAAATGATTGATTTATTTTAATCGAAGTTAAAACGAATAAATTTAATTTATATATAAAAGGAATTGAAAACAAGCGCTGTAGTTTGAAATTTTGACTTTAAACTTTGACTGAATGTACAGGATTCAAAATAAAACGAATTTTAGTGAAACCAAAAATATTTAAATCTGTTTCAGAATATCTTTCTAATGAATCCGAAAAATTGAAATTTCACTTTATAATTTATAAGTTATGTCAAAATTAAAATTTAGAAAAGTCGTTATGAAATGAATATATATAATATATAAAGGTCAGAATGGCCACTTTTTACATACGAAGGAATCGGAACTCGAAACCATTTCCATTGAGTTCAGAATGACATTTCTGCATTGAAAAACAGTAAACACTTATATATTTTGAGTTTCAGAAATTATTGTTTTCAAATTGTATTTTTGATATTAAATATATTCGCCCTGAAAATAGCCATTTTTCAAAAAGTCTCAGAATTGAACGAAATGAATTTTGTTGTGATCGTATCGGCATAAGAAAGCCAAAAATATTTTTTCCGGATTTTTCTGACTTCGTATGTAGCCCCGGCAAAATTATATTTACGTTCGAATTTAAAATAAAGGATTTATTTGAAAATAAAAGAAAACCATACTGTAACTTCAGAATTGGACCATGGGGATAGCGCCATCACGTTCAGAAGACGTCAAAACATTAAGTTCGACAGTCGTTGAGCGCGAATCGGAGGTCGTATGTGAAAACGGTATTTTCTTGAATTAAATAATTAATTAAATAATTAAAATAAAACCCTAAATACTAGTATATATACCCGTATACAGTACGTATACCTCTTCTTCTTCCTCTCGTTCCTGAAGCCGCCGAAACCCACCTTCCCTTCGAATCTTCAAATCCACTTTTCTCCTTCATCTCTCAACGGTTTTCAGCGTACCATATACCGATTCGAAGCTCTTCCCGAGATCTTCAAGTTGGTACCCACCACCACCCGAACCACGCCCTGTCAAAGCCGCCACGTCAGCCCGAAGCTGCCGCCGTCGCAGCCCCGTGGGCCCCGCCTGAAGCCGACGCGCCACCCCCCTTCCCGGCGAGCAAAGCCCCCTCCTTCCTGGTCCTTTTCCAACAAACGGCGCTCAATTTCATTCAGTAAATCAAGAGAAAATCGAAATTGAAGTTTTGAACAAAACTAAAAATTAAAGGGTAATTTTTATTTCAGATTTTGCGACGCTTTTAAGCGTGACTGCAGCAGTTGTTAAAAGTCAGTTTATTTAAAACATCAATAACTTTTTCATATAAACACCGATTCTGAAAATTTCAGATCCGATGGAACTGTGACTTCGAATACAACTTTAATACAGAGCAATTGGGAACAAACTCTAATCTAATTGAGGTGAGAATCCTATTTATTTTATTTAAGTAATTATGTTTTAATTATTGATGTTCGCATTCATAATCATATATGTATGTGTTATTCTGCGCTGTGATAACTTAGATGTTATTTATGTTTTATTGTTGTTATGGCAAATATATTCGCTTGGTTTGATGCGATAAATCTCATAATAAATTGAGATTCTAAATTTGTGAATACGCGATGAAAATTATAATTATTATATGCTTATCCAAGCAATGTGAGAATTCACTTAAACTTAAATTGAATTGATTTAATTTATAAAGCTGTATGTGAATCTGCTATGATTTAAACTGTATGTGAATCTGCTATGACTTAATCTGTATGTGTATGCTAGGACTAAAACCACTGCATGTTGATTGACAATTTTTGTCAATATTAGAATAAGAAATTTTTTACTGTATGTTGATTGACATATTTGTCAATATTTAAATAGGAAATGTTGAAATTGTTCATTGTATGTTAGAGTGACATTTTGTATATATTATAGAAAATGACATCGTATGGTAAAAATAACATTTTGCTATGTTATATTATAGAAAATGACATCGTATGGTAAAGATAATATTTTTTTTATATATGTTAAAATAGAATTATATATAGTATGTTGAATGGACACTATTTTTGTTATGTTAAGAATGAGAATTAACACCGTATGTTAATGAACAATTTTTGTTCATATTTGAATAGAATTTACACACCGTATGTTAATGAACAATTTTTGTTCATATTTGAATAGAATTTACACACCGTATGTTAATGAACAATATTTTGTTCATTATTAAAATAAGAAAAGCACCGTATGTTAATGAACAATATTTTGTTCATTATTAAAATAAGAAAAGCACCGTATGTTAATGAATAATATTTTGTTCATTATTAAAATAAGAAAAGCACCGTATGTTAATGAATAATATTTTGTTCATTATTAAAAATAAGAATATGGCACTATATGAAATGAACTAATTTTTGTTCATTATAAATTATAGAATATGCCACCGTATGTTGATGAACGCTATTTTTGTATCATTATTAAAATAGTATTATACACCGTAGGTTGATGAACGCTATTTTGTTCATTATTAAATTAGTATTACACACTGTATGTAAGAATGACAATTTTTGTCAATATTAAAAGTAAAATTTGCCACTGTAGGTTAATTGACAAATTTTGTCAATATTAAAAATAGGATTTGTCACTATATGTTAAATGACAAATTTTGTCAATATTGAAATAGAAATTATTCACCGTATGTTAATGAGCAACTTTGTTAATATAATGTTCACCGTATGAAATTAACATTTTTATTTAATGTTATTATAAAGAATGGTCATCTTATGATAATGACATTTGTGTCAAATGTTGATAGGTAAGAATATAAAATGATATTGTATGTAAATAGTATTTTTGGCAAATAAAAATACAAAATGGTCATTGTATGAAAATATTATACTTGTCATGTTAGAAAATAAGGAAATGCATGGTATGTAAAAATAGTATTTTTGTTATTGTAAATAAATAGAAAGAGTTAAAATGTGGCATTATGTAAACTTACATTTTCTAAATGTGAAGTGAAGAAAACAGAGATTTACATTTTCTAATGCAAAAGATATAGTAATGATATTGGGAAATTTATATTTTCTAATAATATTGGGAAATCTATATTTTCTAATAATATTGGGAAATCTATATTTTCTAATAATATTGGGAAAAATATATTTTCTAATAATATATTTTCAATGTTATAAAAGGGAAAATGAAGTGTATGTACAATTTAACATCATTCACAATGATAAATAGAAGGAAAATTCCACCGTATGATAGTTACACTATTTTATAATGTTAAGAGTTAAAGAACTTGACCGTAGGAAGCATATACATTATTTATAATGTAAAATAAAAGGAGAATTTGCATTGTAAGATCATATACATTATTTATAATGTAAAATAAAAAGAGAATTTACATTGTAAGATAATAAACATTTTTTTTTGTATATAAAAAGGGAATTTACCTCGTAGGAAAAGAATTAACATTATTTATAATGTTAAATAAAAGAAATGAAACTGTATGTAAGAATTAACATTATTTATAATGTTAAATATAAAAGAAATGAAACTGTATGTAAGAATTAACATTATTTATAATGTTAAATATAAAAGAAATGAAACTGTATGTAAGAATTAACATTATTTATAATGTTAAATAAAAAAGAAATGAAACTGTATGTAAGAATTAACATTATTTATAATGTTAAATATAAAAGAAATGAAACTGTATGTAAGAATTAACATTATTTATAATGTTAAATAAAAAAGAAATGAAACTGTATGTAAGAATTAACATTATTTATAATGTTAAATAAAAAAGAAATGAAACTGTATGTAAGAATTAACATTATTTATAATGTTAAATAAAAGAAATGAAACTGTATGTAAGAATTAACATTATTTATAATGTTAAATATAAAAGAAATGAAACTGTATGTAAGAATTAACATTATTTATAATGTTAAATAAAAGAAATGAAACTGTATGTAAGAATTAACATTATTTATAATGTTAAATAAAAGAAATGAAACTGTATGTAAGGTTTAACATTATTTATAATGTTAAATAAAAGAAATGAAACTGTATGTAAGGTTTAACATTATTTATAATGTTAAATAAAAGAAATGAAACTGTATGTAAGGTTTAACATTATTTATAATGTTAAATAAAAGAAATGAAACGTATGTAAGAATAACATTATTTATAATGTTAAATGAAAGGTAAGGAACTGTATAGAAACATTAACATTATTTATAATGTAGGTAAAAGGGAACTTACACCATAGGAAAGTGTTCATTATTCATAATGAAATTGGAAAAGAAATATATAAAGAAATGAATGGGATGGCACATTATAATTTACATTCTTAAATGAAAATTATAAAGTATAAAATAAATAATAATGAATTAAAAAGGGAAGAATTACCGTCTAATCCTAAACTACATTGTCATGTAAGTAGAAAGGTGAAAGTTAAGAGAAATGTAAGCTGCACGTAGGGACGATAAACTAAACGAATTATTTATATATATTTATATATATATAATTATAATATAACGAATCGAGCGCAGTAGTTCGTGTTTTGAAATCGAACTTTTAAACGAATATACCGGAAGATCCGACCGTCGGATTTTCCCAAAACTGAAACCGTTAGGACCGTCTTGGAAAAATCTTTCCAACGATATAAGCTACGCTAAAATCCAACGGTTAGATTTTGAGGAAAGTGAAAAACAAAATTGATTGAAAACAGCGCCAAGGTCGCCCTTGACCTGAAGCGTCGTTAAATAAGGAATTAATTATATTAAATAATTAAGGCAAGAATTAATCGTTATAAAATAAAATAACGATATGAAATATGTTTTTCTCAAAATATATGAATGCGAGATTATTTGGAAAGACCGGGTTAATCCCATTCCAAATGATCGTACGATTTCAAGAATTCAAGTATGAAGACGGCGTATGAAGACCGTAAATCTCCCCTCGAATGGACAACGATCAAGACTCTGAATTGGTTTGATCCCAATTCAAGGGTCGGGATAATTGCCCAAACGTACGTGTTGATTTCACGGGTTTGACCCTAGTTCAGACCTAGAGCATGGGTATAAATGGATAGTGTGTCTGACATCGTACCCCACAAAATATTATGTTGTTGATATTCAGTTAATATATAAACGATTGGTGGCAGAGAATTTATTCTCTACTTAACACCCGTTTATATAGTGACGGAAGATCAATAGTACGGTATGGAGTGACGGTGTGGCATACTAAGATGCAATGATCAGGGTTTCTTGTTGAAAAGCAGAACCTTGTGGTATGAAGAACATGACTTCACGAGCCTCACAAACCGGTAGAGTCTAAAAAGGGGGAAGGGAACGCAGGGAAAGTAGCACGTTTCTTTCTAGTTAGTAGTCATTTTACTTTTGGAGGATGATGAAATGAGGCGCCTCGGATAGGTCCTACAGGACCGGGGAACGTGTGCTTAGGAATTGCCAATCCTCTAAGCTGTATGTGAGGACCGGCCCTGCAGGATCCAAGGGTTAACTGCGGGTAATCCTGAGACGTTAACTAGAGCGTGTCGAATCGGTAAGGAGTCCTCCCTAGCCTGGACTCATGATGGAAACCCAAATTTCAAATACGACCCCGACGGATTTGATTGTATTACTAGTATTGGTGGCATAATATATGGTACCTATGCTTCCTAGGATTAATACATTGCTTTGAATTGTTTTAAAACATATACACCCTAATAATAGTATTAGTTTCGTATTTGGCGTATTTAGCATGTTTAACCACCATAAGGTAAAACTCTATCCTCTTGGTGTGCGTTGCATTGTGTGATGGGACCTGAGTCTTATGGTGGTTCCATTTTTCAAAAGACATTGCGTTTTGTTACGTTTTACTTATCTGTATTGACACTATAGTTATGCACGGCAATCCATTGGTACAACCCGTTCCGCGTTAGCGGCGTGGTCTTTGGATTTGCCTTATTAGTATAAGTTATTTAAGATTTCTCACACCAGTCCCACGACTGACCCATAGTTTGTTTCACCTTTTTGCAAACTTGGGTGCCCTCTCTTCTACACGGGCAGCCAAGTAGACAGGTTCATTCTTTGCTTGGAGCTTTTCTTTGAAGCTGCTTATTTTCTCTCTCTTGGATTCTGCTTGGGAGAAGAGGTGATGACTTGGAGCTTGAAGACTTTTTGTTTCTATTGACATCTATTCTTTTCTTTTTAGACATCAAACTTATTTCTTTTCTGCAAACTTGTTGTAATAGCTTAGATTCTGTGACTGTGGATTTTATGTGATTGATGACATTATATTTTTCCGCTGCTATAATGTTATTACTCTATGAATCTCCTTTGCTATATTGTATCTGTGTTCTGTTTTATTGTATTTATGTTGTATTCCATATGATTTCTCCTTGCTTTCACTTATGGAAGTTTGGGGTTATCACAGTTGGTATCAGAGCTAAGTTTACAAAGCGGAGTACAACATATCTATAATAATTCGTTTACATAGAATCACTATATTCTATGGCGAACAGTTCATGAGATACGTAATAGCCAGTCACTTTATCGTCATCTTTTCATTCATCCTTCGATCTTTTAGAATCACCTTTTCTGTTGTTTTGACTCTTTCCTTGATCATACGTTCGAAGAAGACTAAGAGAAGTGGCGATGCTCAATTGGCACATGTGTACGAAGGAGCGAAAGGACCAACTTCTTCGGTGGAAGGCCTGATGTTATAGGCGGTACTGTTTCTGTTAAAACGTTTCAACATTCTCTGTGTTTATTCTTCCTCTTCTCCTCTTTTATTTTCTTTTTCCTTTTCGGGGACGAAAAGTTCTTAAGTGGGGGAGATTGTAACGACCCAGGATTTTAGGGCCAATTTAATTTTTTTATTTTAATGAATTTAAAGTATTTTAAATGATTGATTTATTTTAATCGAAGTTAAAACGAATAAATTTAATTTATATATAAAAGGAATTGAAAACAAGCACTGCAGTTTGAAATTTTGACTTTAAACTTTGACTGAATGTACAGGATTCAAAATAAAACGAATTTTAGTGAAACCAAAAATATTTAAATCTGTTTCAGAATATCTTTCTAATGAATCCGAAAAATTGAAATTTCACTTTATAATTTATAAGTTATGTCAAAATTAAAATTTAGAAAAGTCGCTATGAAATGAATATATATAATATATAAAGGTCAGAATGGCCACTTTTTACATACGAAGGAATCGGAACTCGAAACCATTTCCATTGAGTTCAGAATGACGTTTCTGCATTGAAAAACAGTAAACACTTATATATTTTGAGTTTCAGAAATTATTGTTTTCAAATTGTATTTTTGATATTAAATATATTCGCCCTGAAAATAGCCATTTTTCAAAAAGTCTCAGAATTGAACGAAATGAATTTTGTTGTGATCGTATCGGCATAAGAAAGCCAAAAATAATTTTTCTGGATTTTTCTGACTTCGTATGTGGCCCCGGCAAAATTATATTTACGTTCGAATTTAAAATAAAGGATTTATTTGAAAATAAAAGAAAACCATACTGTAACTTCAGAATAGGACCATGGGGATAGCGCCATCGCGTTCAGAAGACGTCAAAACATTAAGTTCGATAGTCGTTGAGCGCGAATCGGAGGTCGTATGTGAAAACGGTATTTTCTTGAATTAAATAATTAATTAAATAATTAAAATAAAACCCTAAATACTAGTATATATACCCGTATACAGTACATATACCTCTTCTTCTTCCTCTCGTTCCTGAAGCCGCCGAAACCCACCTTCCCGTCGAATCTTCAAATCCACTTTTCTCCTTCATCTCTCAACGGTTTTCAGCGTACCATATACCGATTCGAAGCTCTTCCCGAGATCTTCAAGTTGGTACCCACCACCACCCGAACCACGCCCTGTCAAAGCCGCCACGTCAGCCCGAAGCCGCCGCCGTCGCAGCCCCGTGGGCCCCGCCTGAAGCCGACGCGCCACCCCCCTTCCCGGCGAGCAAAGCCCCCTCCTTCCTGGTCCTTTTCCAACAAACGGCGCTCAATTTCATTCAGTAAATCAAGAGAAAATCGAAATTGAAGTTTTGAACAAAACTGAAAATTAAAGGGTAATTTTTATTTCAGATTTTGCGACGCTTGTAAGCGTGACTGCAGCAGTTGTTAAAAGTCAGTTTATTTAAAACATCAATAACTTTTTCATATAAACACCGATTCTGAAAATTTCAGATCCGACGGAACCATGACTTCGAATACAACTTTAATACAGAGCAATTGGGAACAAACTCTAATCTAATTGAGGTGAGAATCCTATTTATTTTATTTAAGTAATTATGTTTTAATTATTGATGTTCGCATTCATAATCATATATGTATGTGTTATTCTGCGCTGTGATAACTTAGATGTTATTTATGTTTTATTGTTGTTATGGCAAATATATTCGCTTGGTTTGATGCGATAAATCTCATAATAAATTGAGATTCTAAATTTGTGAATACGCGATGAAAATTATAATTATTATATGCTTATCCAAGCAATGTGAGAATTCACTTAAACTTAAATTGAATTGATTTAATTTATAAAGCTGTATGTGAATCTGCTATGATTTAAACTGTATGTGAATCTGCTATGACTTAATCTGTATGTGTATGCTAGGACTAAAACCACTGCATGTTGATTGACAATTTTTGTCAATATTAGAATAAGAAATTTTTTACTGTATGTTGATTGACATATTTGTCAATATTTAAATAGGAAATGTTGAAATTGTTCATTGTATGTTAGAGTGACATTTTGTATATATTATAGAAAATGACATCGTATGGTAAAAATAACATTTTGCTATGTTATATTATAGAAAATGACATCGTATGGTAAAGATAACATTTTTTTTTATATATGTTAAAATAGAATTACATATAGTATGTTGAATGGACACTATTTTTGTTATGTTAAGAATGAGAATTAACACCGTATGTTAATGAACAATTATTGTTCATATTTGAATAGAATTTACACACCGTATGTTAATGAACAATTTTTGTTCATATTTGAATAGAATTTACACACCGTATGTTAATGAACAATATTTTGTTCATTATTAAAATAAGAAAAGCACCGTATGTTAATGAACAATATTTTGTTCATTATTAAAATAAGAAAAGCACCGTATGTTAATGAATAATATTTTGTTCATTATTAAAATAAGAAAAGCACCGTATGTTAATGAATAATATTTTGTTCATTATTAAAAATAAGAATATGGCACTATATGAAATGAACTAATTTTTGTTCATTATAAATTATAGAATATGCCACCGTATGTTGATGAACGCTATTTTTGTATCATTATTAAAATAGTATTATACACCGTAGGTCGATGAACGCTATTTTGTTCATTATTAAATTAGTATTACACACTGTATGTAAGAATGACAAATTTTGTCAATATTAAAAGTAAAATTTGCCACTGTAGGTTAATTGACAAATTTTGTCAATATTAAAAATAGGATTTGTCACTATATGTTAAATGACAAATTTCGTCAATATTGAAATAGAAATTATTCACCGTATGTTAATGAGAAACTTTGTTAATATAATGTTCACCGTATGAAATTAACATTTTTATTTAATGTTATTATAAAGAATGGTCATCTTATGATAATGACATTTGTGTCAAATGTTGATAGGTAAGAATATAAAATGATATTGTATGTAAATAGTATTTTTGGCAAATAAAAATACAAAATGGTCATTGTATGAAAATATTATACTTGTCATGTTAGAAAATAAGGAAATGCATGGTATGTAAAAATAGTATTTTTGTTATTGTAAATAAATAGAAAGAGTTAAAATGTGGCATTATGTAAACTTACATTTTCTAAATGTGAAGTGAAGAAAACAGAGATTTACATTTTCTAATGCAAAAGATATAGTAATGATATTGGGAAATTTATATTTTCTAATAATATTGGGAAATCTATATTTTCTAATAATATTGGGAAATCTATATTTTCTAATAATATTGGGAAATCTATATTTTCTAATAATATTGGGAAAAATATATTTTCTAATAATATATTTTCAATGTTATAAAAGGGAAAATGAAGTGTATGTACAATTTAACATCATTCACAATGTTAAATAAAAGGAAAATTCCACCGTATGATAGTTACACTATTTTATAATGTTAAGAGTTAAAGAACTTGACCGTAGGAAGTATATACATTATTTATAATGTAAAATAAAAGGAGAATTTGCATTGCAAGATCATATACATTATTTATAATGTAAAATAAAAAGAGAATTTACATTGTAAGATAATAAACATTTTTTTTTGTATATAAAAAGGGAATTTGCCTCGTAGGAAAAGAATTAACATTATTTATAATGTTAAATAAAAGAAATGAAACTGTATGTAAGAATTAACATTATTTATAATGTTAAATATAAAAGAAATGAAACTGTATGTAAGAATTAACATTATTTATAATGTTAAATATAAAAGAAATGAAACTGTATGTAAGAATTAACATTATTTATAATGTTAAATAAAAAAGAAATGAAACTGTATGTAAGAATTAACATTATTTATAATGTTAAATATAAAAGAAATGAAACTGTATGTAAGAATTAACATTATTTATAATGTTAAATAAAAAAGAAATGAAACTGTATGTAAGAATTAACATTATTTATAATGTTAAATAAAAAAGAAATGAAACTGTATGTAAGAATTAACATTATTTATAATGTTAAATAAAAGAAATGAAACTGTATGTAAGAATTAACATTATTTATAATGTTAAATATAAAAGAAATGAAACTGTATGTAAGAATTAACATTATTTATAATGTTAAATAAAAGAAATGAAACTGTTTGTAAGAATTAACATTATTTATAATGTTAAATAAAAGAAATGAAACTGTATGTAAGGTTTAACATTATTTATAATGTTAAATAAAAGAAATGAAACTGTATGTAAGGTTTAACATTATTTATAATGTTAAATAAAAGAAATGAAACTGTATGTAAGGTTTAACATTATTTATAATGTTAAATAAAAGAAATGAAACGTATGTAAGAATAACATTATTTATAATGTTAAATGAAAGGTAAGGAACTGTATTGAAACATTAACATTATTTATAATGTAGGTAAAAGGGAACTTACACCATAGGAAAGTGTTCATTATTCATAATGAAATTGAAAAAGAAATATATAAAGAAATGAATGGGATGACACATTATAATTTACATTCTTAAATGAAAATTATAAAGTATAAAATAAATAATAATGAATTAAAAAGGGAAGAATTATCGTCTAATCCTAAACTACATTGTCATGTAAGTAGAAAGGTGAAAGTTAAGAGAAATGTAAGCTGCACGTAGGGACGATAAACTAAACGAATTATTTATATATATATATTTATATATATATAATTATAATATAACGAATCGAGCGCAGTAGTTCGTGTTTTGAAATCGAACTTTTAAACGAATATACCGGAAGATCCGACCGTCGGATTTTCCCAAAACTGAAACCGTTAGGACCGTCTTGGAAAAATCTTTCCAACGATATAAGCTACGCTAAAATCCAACAGTTAGATTTTGAGGAAAGTGAAAAACAAAATTGATTGAAAACAGCGCCAAGGTCGCCCTTGACCTGAAGCGTCGTTAAATAAGGAATTAATTATATTAAATAATTAAGGCAAGAATTAATCGTTATAAAATAAAATAACGATATGAAATATGTTTTTCTCAAAATATATGAATGCGAGATTATTTGGAAAGACCGGGTTAATCCCATTCCAAATGATCGTACGATTTCAAGAATTCAATTATGAAGACGGCGTATGAAGACCGTAAATCTCCCCTCGAATGGACAACGATCAAGACTCTGAATTGGTTTGATCCCAATTCAAGGGTCGGGATAATTGCCCAAACGTACGTGTTGATTTCACGGGTTTGACCCTAGTTCAGACCTAGAGCATGGGTATAAATGGATAGTGTGTCTGACATCGTACCCCACAAAATATTATGTTGTTGATATTCAGTTAATATATAAACGATTGGTGGCAGAGAATTTATTCTCTACTTAACACCCGTTTATATAGTGACGGAAGATCAATAGTACGGTATGGAGTGACGGTGTGGCATACTAAGATGCAATGATCAGGGTTTCTTGTTGAAAAGCAGAACCATGTGGTATGAAGAACATGACTTCACGAGCCTCACAAACCGGTAGAGTATAAAAAGGGGGAAGGGAACACAGGGAAAGTAGCACGTTTCTTTCTAGTTAGTAGTCATTTTACTTTTGGAGGATGATGAAATGAGGCGCCTCGGATAGGTCCTATAGGACCGGGGAACGTGTGCTTAGGAATTGCCAATCCTCTAAGCTGTATGTGAGGACCGGCCCTGCAGGATCCAAGGGTTAACTGCGGGTAATCCTGAGACGTTAACTAGAGCGTCTCGAATCGGTAAGGAGTCCTCCCTAGCCTGGACTCATGATGGAAACCCAAATTTCCAATACGACCCCGACGAATTTGATTGTATTACTAGTATTGGAGGCATAATATATGGTACCTATGCTTCCTAGGATTAATACATTGCTTTGAATTGTTTTAAAACATATACACCCTAATAATAGTATTAGTTTCGTATTTGGCGTATTTAGCATGTTTAACCACCATAAGGTAAAACTCTATCCTCTTGGTGTGCGTTGCATTATGTGATGGGACCTGAGTCTTATGGTGGTTCCATTTTTCAAAAGACATTGCGTTTTGTTACGTTTTACTTATCTGTATTGACACTATAGTTATGCACGGCAATCCATTGGTACAACCCGTTCCGCGTTAGCGGCGTGGTCTTTGGATTTGCCTTATTAGTATAAGTTATTTAAGATTTCTCACACCAGTCCCACGACTGACCCATAGTTTGTTTCACCTTTTTGCAAACTTGGGTGCCCTCTCTTCTACACGGGCAGCCAAGTAGACAGGTTCATTCTTTGCTTGGAGCTTTTCTTTGAAGCTGCTTATTTTCTCTCTCTTGGATTCTGCTTGGGAGAAGAGGTGATGACTTGGAGCTTGAAGACTTTTTGTTTCTATTGGCATCTATTCTTTTCTTTTTAGACATCAAACTTATTTCTTTTCTGCAAACTTGTTGTAATAGCTTAGATTCTGTGACTGTGGATTTTATGTGATTGATGACATTATATTTTTCCGCTGCTATAATGTTATTACTCTATGAATCTCCTTTGCTATATTGTATCTGTGTTCTGTTTTATTGTATTTATGTTGTATTCCATATGATTTCTCCTTGCTTTCACTTGTGGAAGTTTGGGGTTATCACAAAGACCGGAAGTCTTCACATCGTTTGGGTGATTGCTGATGATCTCGATTGGGCTGTACACCAAAGAGGAGGGAAACAGTTGGTGATCGTCCAGATGTACTTGGAGATCGATGGATATGCAAGGAAAGTGCCTTCGGTTTCGTTCAGACCCAGAACGAACTTGTAAATGGACTGTGTGTCTGACATTGGATTTTATTCTGTGTTGATTGACCTCTATTAAATATACATCTGTTTGGCGATGAAAAATTTATTCTCTTGCTTAACGCCCTTCTCTGAGACGTACGAGCTCAGAGGTTGTATATCGATGGACATCAGTCGCATGGAGTGAATTGCCTGTGTGGCACGCCTAAGTGGCAAATGATCAAGGCTTCTGTTGAAAAGCAAAGTCTTGTGGTTGATGATCAAAGCACGGCCTGTGTGGCGCAGCTTTGTGTATAGCGTGAATTCGCGAGCCTCACACCTCGGTATGAGTCAAAAACGGGATAGTGGCTGCAGGGGGAGCACGACGTTTCTTTCTAGCTAGTGGTGGTGTCAGTGCTTAAACTGGCTGACATTTATATACTTTTCACCTATGTGGTTGTTGGAATGCGAGGCGCCTCGGATATAGGTCTGTTAGGACCGGGAAACGTGTGTTCAGGAATAACTAATCCTCAAAAGTAAGAGAGGACTGTCCCTGAAGATCCAAGGATTGCTGTGTGCTGTCCTGGGACATTTGCTAGAGTGTCTCGAACGGAGAGGAGCTTGCCCCTTGCCTCGACTCATGACGGAAATCCAATTTCCAATACGTGATATTGTTGTTTTATTTGTAGATCCTAGTATGGCGACATGATAGATGGTACCCATGCCGCCTAGGATTGATATTTATGATTGAAATTGTTTTGACACTATACACTTATAATAGTATCAAATGATTTGTTTTAAACGTACCAAGCATGTTTGGCTATTATAAGGGAAAAGCCTATCCTCCGGCTTGCGCTGCATTGTGTGATGGGACCTGGGTCTTATAATAGCTTCATTTTTCCAAAGAGCATTGCGCTGTTTTGTTATATGCACTAGTATTATTGGGAGGAAACCCGTTCCGTGTTATACGGCGTGGTCCCTTCAATTACTCTCTTTTAAAGTAAAGTTTTAAATAATTGTTTTAGTTCTCACACCAGTCACATGACCGACCTGGAGTTTATTGTTTTAACCTAAACTCTGGGTGCCCCTATTTCTACACGGGCAGCTAGTAGTTTTGGTTTTGCAGATTTATATTCACAGGAACCTGGTTTACAGCTGGAATGATATCCGGAAAGCTCTGTATCTGTATATCTCTTTCAGTTGTGTTTTGTATTATTTTTCCGCTGCAGTACTGTATTTAAATCTCTGATATTCTTTGTTGTATAATATTTATTCATACTCTGTATATTCTTGTATCTGATGGAATTGTTGTAATAACAATGAAATGTTCTTCTTTTTGCATTCCAATTTGTCATGTGCTCAAAACGATCAGGGGTTCCGAACAGTCTTGGTCGGTTTAACGATCGATTCGGATCGAGCGAAATTCCTTACCGTTACACTTGGACGAAGGTGGTGTTGAGTTTTCCTATGGCATCAATTGGGGAGACGGGTTTTGGAGAAACCAGAATTGAAAACGCGTGGAAACAGGATTAAAGGTGCTGACGTGGATCATTTAAGTTTAAGGTAAGGTTAGAGTTAATTAATTAATAACTAATTTAGTTTTATAACTCGTTAAACCTATTAAACTTTGTACTCGCGATATCTTACTCATACATGAACGAAGTCTAACGAAACAGGATCCGTTGGATTGCAGAGACGGGATCTAGATGATGGCGCTGACCGGGAATCAATTAGACGCAGTTGAATTTTTAGTCAATTTTGAACGCTCGATTGAAAATAAAAGGAACAACACATCAACCGTCAACCGTTTAAAATGGTGAGTTAATTCTCACACTTTTCTGGACTGCAATGATGTGATAAATCCATATAAAAATACAAATTGGTTGATTGGCTGCTTTGGTTGCTTATGGTTGATTTAATGGTTGCTGTTGATTATATTATCATCATTAATTTATTTATTTAAATTATATACTATCATGGAATGTTATAACAGTCTGTGATGCATAGAAGAACAGGTAGGAGGAATCAAACCGAATTCCTCAAATTTATTGTATGTTATTTATTGATCATATTTTTCATACATATGAATAGTTAACCCCAAATTGACATCAAAACCTGTTGAATGTTAATGGTCGAATGGTTGTTGATCGTGTTGTGTTTTTAATCAATCGACAGTATTGATTAAGTGATTGGCAGTGATGGTGTAAAATCCATCGGTTATGTCATCGTTTTGCCGCTAGCCGAACTAACGAAGATTTTAGATATAAATTTATTGTTATAACTAAAATGAAATTTTAAGTTGTTTATACGAGTTAATTAAAACAGAAATTTATAAATATATTTATATTTATAATCATGATTTATCAAAGAATTTGTTTTAAAAGGTTTATATAATGAAGAAAATGTCATTAATGATCAGAAAAGCAGAAACTAATATATTGATTGGTAAAATTGAATCAGTGTTTGACAAAATAATTAGAATGATATTTTTTTATTTAATTAAGTTATTAATTAATTTAAAAGGGGAAACGGTGGATGAATATCAGTTAAGGATTAACTGATGTTGATAGTCGACCCAAAAGAAGACTGTTAAATTCAAGGTTGGAAATTGGGTTGATTTGATTAATCAAATCGATTATTTTCAAATGTTCGTTAACTTAACGAAGGTTGTTTAAATTAGTTAATCTTTGGTTAACTATGATTATCAAGTTAATTATCGATTAATGAAGTTAATTATGATTTAATGATCCTTTAAAATGATAAATTATTTATTTCTGGTTAATTGAAGATTAATTATGTTATTCCTAAGTATAATGAAATTAACTACGATTTAACTGGTTAATGGTTAAGAAAATTATCATTTTAAATAACGATAATCGAAGGGATTATTTTCAATGATGAATTAAAGTAAAAAGTGATCAAATGGATATAAAGGTAACTAAAATTTGATTGGAGTTTGATAAGAGGATTTTAATCTGGATTTACAAACATAGTTTTATAAAAATGACTCGAAAGTTAATTCGAGATTTCAAATAAGAATTTATTTAATAAACCAAGGTAAGTTGGTTAGAATAAGGCTTGAAAGGGAAATGGTCGATTTACTTAATAAGATTAAGTAAAAAGAAGTTACAAGGGAATTACCAATAGAAGAGTGGGTTATAATACCATTTTAGAGTCAAATGGAAAACATGATTTTGTTGAGGAAGTTACTTAGTTAAGGAGTGGAAATTAATGTGTAAAGTGGGTTTTTTGAATTAAAGGAAATGGCTTATCAAACCACAATAAGCGGAAATGGGAAAGGGAATTTAAGGTGTTGAATTGCAAACTTGTATTGTTCCGCGATAAGAACGTTGTCGGTAAAGGTCCGAGAGGTAATTAAAATACCCCAACTTGGGCGACTTCACTATTATCAAAAGATGACCACAATAAGCGGAAATGGGAAAGGGAATTTAAGGTGCTGAATTGCAAACTTGTATTGTTCCGCGATAAGAACGTTGTCGGTAAAGGTCTGAGAGGTAATTAAAATACCCCAACTTGGGCGACTTCACTATTATCAAAAGATGATATTGGTTTGCAGTGGTAGAGGATGTTGGGTTTCCATGGGAATGAGCAATAAAGAGCGATGTTGGTTTTGAAATGAAATCGTATATTGAAAATAAAACTATAAGTTTTAAAAAACGCAATTCTTTAAAGTGGATAAACCCCTTTGAGGTTTTATTATAGGAAATATGTCACTCGACGATATTTTAAACATATAAGATTTTAATTAAAATTATTCCTTTTAGTTAAGTGTATGTATATCGATATCCCCAATGGTAATAGAAATTTAAAGGGGATTATGGAACTACAACGATAATTGCAAAGGTAAGAAAATATAGAAAATGGTTCGAAAATAGAGACGATGTTTTTCCAAGATAAAGAGAAAATAAAGTTGGGTTATGTAATATATAAGAATATTTCTGAATATAGGAAATAAAAGTGAAATTGGGTAAATACGTTATTCTAAAGAGAATATCGATCAATGTTTTTTTCAAAGTAATGGAAACAGAGGGATTTGGGTGAAATAGGATTCATGGAATCAATATGAATCGATGAAATGGGTTAGCAAAGTATTTTTAATATAAACGACCTGAGCTGCCAATATGCTTAACATCACTGTCAATATTTGATAGTTAAACAACCGACTATCAAATGAAATATTCTATCTACCTTTTTACGTGTTGTTTTCGAAGAAACCGGGATGGGAACTAGACCCAAAACCATTTCGAATCAACTGTATGTTCACGACTAATTGGCAAGCGATGAAGATGGAGCATTGAAGACCGAATATCTTCATAAATGGAAGAACCACTAACAATCTCTGAGTCGACGCAGAGATTTACTGGGGTTCCATCATGGTTGAAATATACGGGTTGCAAGGACTTCTCGCTACTGATCCTTGGGGTGATTCCTGTATAGGATGTGGTAGGAGAGTGCCTTCGGTTCATCCTATTCCTGGATGACTTGTATAGACGAGTGTCTGACAGAGTATTTCCTGACGGTCACGTATATTGATTTCTTTAACCATACCAAGAGTGGAAGCGGAGAAGGAAATTTTTTTAGCCAACACGTAATGTATTGTTGTAGACGTCAATCAGTGATTCGATGGATCTGACAATGTGGCATTCAAAGTGAATCTAATGTGATGGTAAAGCGTAGCCTCAAGCCTCATCAACCGGGAAATGACAAAAATCGGGCAGGCAGTATGGCTATGTGGGTTGCACCCATTAGGGTGTATAATCACCTATCTAAAGAAATTTCTTTTGCTTCTTTAATCTATCGATGCTGTCCCTATCGGGAAACAGTGGTTTGAGCCCAACCGTTGGTGATATACATTCGATAGACTCAAGCGAAATGAGTGGTCGGTCATGTGAGGGCCCGGTTGCAAGACGTTCTTGTTGAACCCAGTGTATTTGCCTCTAGAGATACACTATCGGCAGGTGGTCCCATACCTTGTCATAGTCGGAATCCAATTTCCAATAAGCGCCCGCGGTTTTTGATTGTATACTATATATGTAGAGCGTGAGATGCAAGCGTTCTGCTAATTTGTTATTTATTTGTGGTTTGATAGACACTATCATAATATCAGAAAAGATATTGGTTTCAAAAATGATTTGGGTTATAGTAAGGTAAAAACCGTCCGTATTTAAGTGTGGACTGGTCTTACTATTATACTTTTATTTCAAAAGGATTTTCAAAGTTAAACAAGTTGTTTGTGTTATGAATTTATCATTGAAAGTATTCCAGACTGACCCGATGAATTTTGTTTTAAATCAAATGTGCTCGGGTCAGACCGAGTATATTATAGGTTAGTTTTCGCTTGGAGTTCCAGGAGCTGGAAGTAGGAGCCTTCACCATTAGTTATATAAAGTGTATTTCCACTGTGTCTGATATATGATGTACTCTGATGATTGGTATGTATATATACAGTTCCTTTTGTATAAAGAGATTTGATATATTATATTTGATTAGTTCCGCCGTGAGATTCTAATGTGTGTTCTTCTTCTTTCTTCTATTCTAACATTTCTTTCTTTCTTTTCTCATCCTCTAACTTCTTTCTATTAACAGTCAGGGGTTCGATACTTGGGTTTTTGGCAAGTGATATGGGATGGTGTAACATTGTTGAAAATTCGAGCATCGAATTTTTCCCGGGCCGTTACATTTTGGGTGTAATTCACGATTTGGGGAATTATGGAATAACATATAACATAACTAAGATTGGGAAATTAGAGGAAATTGGCACATATATTAAACTAGAACATAAAAGAAAATATGTGCGATTAAAATTGAGAACGATTAGATATGCTTGGGTACGTTGAATCAAGAATTTATTTATGAACTATATATACATAAGAAAAGTTAGAATTGAAGATTTAGACATATGGGACTATAAGTTGAATTGGTATTTATGCAATAAGAATGAGGGTTGACATGAATTAATTATTCCAAGCAATAAGAATGAGGGTTGACATAAATTATTGATAACTTTAAAGAATAATTAATTTGGGTATAATTAAGTATAACTTATATACATGAAAAGTTGGGCATAACATATAATAAGGATTATTGGCATAACTATGTCCGAGATTATGTAATCATGGTAGAATTTATGTATCCAAATTAAATTGGAACCATAAACATGAAATCGGGTTTAGAAGCATGAACATGAATTATTGGATTGGGATAAATAGTGATATAAAACCTATATTGAAATTGTATAGGTCAGTTAAAAGATGAACATGCCTAACCTGAGGTTAGATTGAGTTGCGGTGTAAGTCTGCCCAGAACCGCCCGGCACATCTAGCAACCACAACAACAATTCTAATGTGAGAGGTTAGCGCATTAAGCCCAAAACCCGAGGTTAGAACGAGTTTTCGGTAGAAGTCTGCCCGGAAACGCCCGCATATCCAGCAACCACAAGCAACATGTCTAATGTGAGAGGTTGACTGCATTAATAAAAAGATTAATGCTATGAATCAAACATGTTAAGTGTGCTAAGGTTAAGTAAACATAAGCATATAGACAAAGTTAACCAACGTAATAATGGGGAATGGTAGCAAACCTTAGTTAAGAAAACTAAGTAAAGAACGATGGATTATGGCAACATCAACAGATACGAGTATAACTGAATGGGAAGATAATAGGTAAGCTTGGTACAAGACAAGTAAGAATTATAATGTAGGTTATAATGATCGATACAAAGATGAAATAACTTATGAAAGAATGTAAGCCGTACTTAATTGAAGATTAAGTAATCCGTGGGAACGAGAATAAAGCCATGAATAGGGAAAATATATGTTATATGAGTAAGGGGAAAATTTATTAGTAAACCTTAATTAAGACGACTAAAGTTAATGAGTAAACGATAAAGAGAATTTGTTAGTAAACCTTAGTTAAGAGAACTTAGTAAACAATCATGGAAAGTCATGTTAGTAAACCTTAGTTAAGAGGACTAAGTAAACAGTTGCAGAAAGTCGTGTTTGAGCTTGTTAGTAAACTTTAGTTAAGAGAACTAAGTAAACAATCATGGAAAGTCATGTTGGTAAACCTTAGTTAAAAGGACTAAGTAAATAGTTACAGAAAATCGTATTTGAGCTTGTTAGTAAACCTTAGTTAAGAGAACTAAGTAAACAATTAAAAGATCGCGACTACATAAGAAATAGTGAAAGACTTATGAAAAAGAAACTTGGTAATTTAAAAACTAATATGGATGAGATAACCAAGTTAAAAAGAAACCCTAATGAGATAGAGCAAGCGCATAATCAGAAGATTAGACTTAAGGTCTAATAACACGAAAGGGTAAGGCGCTTGGACCAGTCCATACTATAGGGGATGAATAACCAATCACGGTAGATCATCACGATGTCGTATGGCGCAAGGAGGAGCAAACGTCCATCTGATCAAGTAGAAGGCTCTAAGGGACTGGGTTACAAAGCATGTTGCTTCTGGGGACGTGAGGGTACTCTTTGTATCCCTTTGTGAGTGGAAGATGATAGCGTGTGCTCACAGAGGTTAGGTCTGCGTGGGAAGGACCAACGAGTATGCCTTGATTGCAAAACAAGAGGCAATCAAAAGACTAAGATGGACCAACGTGATTCGGCAAGACCAGTTAGTGCCCTGTGATAGCAGCTCGTCGTCTACCTACCATCTTCAGTCAATATGTGAAGCGGAAAGGTGGAGAACTCCAAAAGACCATATACTTTGCTATCTAGTTATGGGTGAGGTTGGCCAATAGGATAGAAGGGCATAGGGGGCCGGGGTTACAGTTCTCATTCTTGATATTTTTGGGTGCCTTTCATTAATTGAGGGAGGGGTCTAGTGGGACCATATCCACTATAAAAGAAGACCTTAGCATCGGTAGATATCTGAAAGCTCCCGACCGAGTTCCGTGTTTCTTGATTCGTCTGCCACGGGACTTAGGCACACATATAGAGAACATGTGCAAATATACATCGAGTACGATTGACGACACGTACGTGGGGAAAGTCTAGGTACACTCATGTCGCTCTGGGTGGTGCACCATAGACTAGAGGGCATTATTCGATGACAAAATCTAGTAGGATCAATAATGGCGGTCCAAATGCTTACGTAACACAGTGATGATAGTTTTATGTAAACTTAGCATTGATATACATATGACATGCGACATTGGATAAGGGACTATGTACATACGGTGGAGACCATGCGAGTAGAGTATACCTTAATTAGGGGGTAGCTACATATACACTTTATTAGGTTAATCTACTAGAGAGTAGATGGGTGCGACGTGTGTGTAAGCCTTGTGTGCTAATAACACAAATAAACTAATAAATAAGAAAATATAATTGAATGATATATGTAGGATTATCGAAGAAATGTAGTTTAAATTCAATCACACAGAACTTATGTTCTGACCCCCTCTTCATAACATTCGCAGGTCAGGTTCATGACATAGACTGTATAGCTTTTGATACTGGTTTAGCAGTATTATTATTAAGGTAAAGCTATGTTTCAGCTACATTATATTTTATTCCTTCCGCTGTGAGATGTTTTCCGAACTCTGACTTGTTATATGTCTCTGTCTTTTCTGCAGGATACCAGAGCAGACCAACTCGGGTTTTGATGGATTGGGTTTTTGAAAAAAATTCGGTCCGTCGGAATCTGGGTTGTCACAAATTCTTTGAATTTATTCTTTAATCTTCCTTTGGATATCAATTCAAACCAAATTAAGGTTTATCCAAACTAGTCGTGATTTGCGCACCTTACCGAAGTAATCATTTGGTTAATTTCCCAATCCCAACCTATTCATCCCATGGAGGAAAACTTGTAATACTCCATATCTAACACCACGGTGTTATCGGTAAATATTAATTACCATTTACGTTCAAATCTAGTTAAAGATTTAACTATCACTTGGACCAAAACTGGCGATACTCCATTTTCGATCATTTTCGTGAGTTGATAATTTTAGTTATCACATTCACTTTTCAATCCAATCAAAGACTCATTAAAACTCCATTTAGTTTTAATCATCCTAAAAATCAATATTAATGATTATATAACTTAGGAAATCATATTTTGTCTTTAACTGGGTTAATGAACCAATGTCATTTAAAACATTGTTCACGATAAACCCAAAATCACATTCCATTTTATTCCAATTACTAAATATAACTGGAAATTCTAATAATCTTAGTTAAAAGATTTATTCGTTTCGCATGGGGTTTAAGAACAGTGTTACTGAAGACACCATTCCATCAGTCTCTAATTGTAAATTAGTAAGAGAACAATTCCCTAAGTATTAACCCCGAAGGCCGAAACCAACATCAGATCAATACCCAGGAAACCATTCAGCTTAGCTAATCTCCAGTTTCCATCAGTCTCTAACCGCAAATTAGTAAGAGAACAATTCCCTAAGTATTAATCCCGAATGCTGAAACCAACATCAGATCAATACCCAGGAAACCATTCAACTTAGCTAATCTCCAGTTAGTTTCTAATTTTCTTAACTCCATTGGGTTTAAGAATGGTATTATTAAAGATATCAATCACGAAAAACCCAAAATCTCATTCCATTGTTAGTTTCTAATTTTCTTAACTCCATTGGGTTTAAGAATGGTATTATTAAAGATATCACTCACGACAAACCCAAAATCTCATTCCATTGTTAATTGGGTTAAAGAACAAGTGTTATTTAAAACACCGTTCACGATAAACCCAAAAACCAATTTCAATTTAATTCCAATTAAATGTTAATTAATTGGTAAACTTCATTAAATCTTCATAAAAAGATTTATATATTTTCTCAATTGGGTTTAAGAACAGTGTTATTGAAGACACCGTTCACCACAAACCCAAAATCCCATTTGATATTAAATACAAGGCTCTGAATAGAAAATATATTGGCTTATATTAAATATCAAATCCTGAAATCAACAAATATCTTATTGAAATAACGATATATATATATATCTTCCAAATTCCTCTACAATGTCCGTATAGACACGGAATCCAATATCGAAATATCCCGAAGATAATTTCGATTCAAATCCATTCCAATTCATATATTGGAAATTCTGGTTATTTTTAAAACCATTTCAAATCCCATTTATTTATTAAAAAATATTGGATTATAATTCTAGTTCATAACTAGTTCATTACAATAAAAATATTTTTTTATCTTTTCAAACATGGAATTTTTCATCCCAATTCTTTCCAAATCATTTATTATGATTTTACATAAATTATTGATATTTTTAATAGTATTATCAAGGCCCGTACAGTCGATTTCCATAAACGGTCATCGAACTGCACTTACAATGACCTTTTCCAAATTTGATTTGGATATAATTCCAAATCCAACCATTAGATTTCAAATCTCTCATATTCTTTGGAAAGCTCTTTTCGATACGAACCTAATGGTTCTGGTTTTAGGAGAATCCGACGATCGGATCTCCCGTAATGTCAATTCAAAGTCAGTTGTCGAAATTCGCGAACTGCCGTGGCGCGGCGCGTTCTATTCAGGCCATTAAATATATATATAATATATATTATATATATTTCATCGATTTCCATTCAAAATGTATTTTATAAAACAATTTCAACTTCATATTCAATTTTAAATCAAAATTGAATATTCCATATCATTAATATATAAATGATAATATTTTCAAAACATTAGATTTTGAAATCACTTCCTTTTCGATATTCATTATAAAAATGAATAAAATCGGTATGAATATCGTTCACGTCAAAATGGCGTTAATTTAATCAACATGGCTTTATATATTTGAATATTTTTGTGTCCATCCTAAATCGGACATCCACACTAGATTTTGATCTTTTATTGAATTATTTTAAAATATTCATTATTTTAAAATATTCGTTATTTTAAAATATTCATTCTATCTGAACTGGAATCAGACACAATCAATTACCATATAATGTGATTTATATGGATTTCATACAACACATGTACATAACCATAATGATAAACAATCAACCATCATCCAGATTGCACTACACAACTTCATACGCATTAAATATAAATAATTCACGCTTACACAGTCTGTCAACCAAACGATCAACATACCACTAAACAATTGGGATTAGTGTACGTCAAATATCATCCCAACACCCGCGTGGGGTTTCAATCAACAAACATAGGTTTTATTTGTTCAGTTGAGCGACGTGTAAAATTTTATTGTCCCAATCAATATCAGTCAAATGGGTGTACATAAACAAATCGTTCAATTTGTAAATGAATATTTATTTTATTCATATACACGTTAAAATTTATTTTTTTAACGATAAAATATTTATTTAACATATGAATATTTTATATTCCATTCCACATCACAATCAATCACAACAACACAATACAATCAAACAAACAAGTCATCCATGGTCTGTGGATGATGGGGAGCAGTTCATATATGCAGTTATAAAATAAATAACTGAACAGAAAATTTTGTGAAGAGTTCTCACCTTGGGTTTCCACTCCTCTATTCCTTATTGTCACTCAGATTCGCTGCTCTGATTCTAACGCAATCTGTTTCAATGCAATTTATTTTAAAAATCACATTTTTAATTCGCTACCTATATAAAAATCATATTTTTATTTCGCTACTCGTATATAAAAATTATATTTTTATTAACAATGCTACATGTACATAAAAATTGTATTTTTATTTTGAAATCATATACACAAAGATCTCATTTTTATGACACTACATACATGATAAAATTCAAATCTTTATCACAACGCCATATTTATAAAAATCAAATTTTTATTATAATGTTATGCATACAAAAACCTCATCTTTATAATGCTATACATAAATTTAAAAATCACATCTTTAATTTAAAACAAGATTGTTTTATTTAAAAATCATATTTTTATACTTCGTTATAAAATAATAAAAGTCATATCTTTAAACAAACAAAAATCATATTTTTCCTACATTAAAAATCAAATCTTTATGCGTTATTTATATATATAAAAATATATTCTTTACAACGCTAATTTAAAAGAAAGATTACATTTTTAATATCGTGCCACATATATTACAAAGATCAAATTTTTATTTAACTAAAAATCGTAACTTTATATTAATGAAAATCTAACTTTATATGATGCTATATAAAACAAATAAAACTAAAAATAAAAATCAATTTAAATTTCTTATCTTTTCTATTTTAAAATAAACATATTTGGATTTATAACTCGATATTTTGAAATCTGAGTTAATATTAAATATATAATAAAATCCTTTTATTATATAAGTAAATCGTTATAAATTATAAACGAATTCCATAGCGTCTATTTGAAAATTTAATTTGGACATAACTCACAATCTACATGACGAAATCTCAATTTTTCTCTTCCATTAGAAAAATATCGTTCAACAGATCCGAACGTTTCTTGTTTCACAGAAATCCGAATTAAAACAGATTATGTATATTCAATTGAAGTTCGAATCGCCAAATTATGAACTACCGCGCCATTTCGAGCTCGATTAAATTATATTATAATTATATGTTCAAACTTCATTTAAATATTAATTTCGTCATTATAATTCAAATTCTAAACTGAATTAAATCTTATAAATAATCCAATTCACACAATATTGTGAATTCTACTATTTTCAACTATTTCGGAAATAAATATATTATTCTATTATTTATATTAATTAAATATTCAATATTATTTAATTAAACAACCATTTAAATCTCTAAATCACTATTTAAATAATTGAATAAATTAATTATTCGACTGTTAAAAATACGGGACGTTACAACACTGGTTGTTCCCGAATGTCTCCTTTGCTAAACACACTACACCTAATCTCAGGAGTAGAAAAATCATGTTTACTCATTGGCCTTTAGAGCCAAGATTAAAATATTTCATTATGATAACTTTTTTCAAATCATTCATTTAAAAAACTTCTAAGTATATTATAAAACTTTTGAAATTATCTTTACTTTATTTAATTTATCATTTGAAAAAATTTATGAGAGGTTTGGAGAAGGTTTGTTAAGTTTAAACTCATGTTTCGATTGTTATGAAAAGTTTAAACTTGTAAGTACTTAATTTTTTAGGGGTTTGGTTATGCTTTTTAAGACAGTGCAGCACCTTCTTACCTGCTTATGTGATAGCTTGATTATATTCTTACTGGTAGGTTTTTGGTGTTGTATCTACCATTTGTACCATTCCTCCTTATTTTGTTATCCAAAGCAATGGTCCACTATCTATCTACATTATGTGATGATCCTTTTCCAAGGTCACTGGTTTTCTTTATGTTACAGTTCATTATGGAATTGTCTAATGTTCATGTCATTTTTCTCTATGTGCTAGTTTGCCTTTGAGCATGTTTTGGTTTTGGTGTGCATGAATGGAAAGGCTTTGTCTTCACCGTATTCTTGCTACTTTGGATAGGTTATTCCCCTTCTCGTCTTGCTTGCTGACGAGTTCTGTGCTATGTGTAGTATGGGAGATGTATCTTGTGATGTGAAGGAAGATAAAGTAACTGTTTTTACAATAAGGAAATGTATAGGATAATAGTGAAGCTATCGTGTTTGATGGTATGGTGTATTGCTGGTTTGCGGGGTATTAATGTTGTGTAATATTTAATGTACTTTTGTATGTAATGTCACTTCTTATTTGAAGTAAGGAAATGTGCAAAGTTATGCCTTTTGGCAAGTCTCTCCCTACGTGGAGATGTGATATTGTAGTATAGAAGAAGTGTTCAGCTCCTGTACTGTAACTTAGTTAGGATGACGGTGGACGGTCCACCTTAAAAGCCGAATTTGTAGTAGGTTGGTAACCGCCAACCTCCTGTATTATTTTTATTTATTACCGGTTATAATAAAAGCGTTTGCAGTCACTTTAAAAACCGGCCGGCTCTGCCAAAAAAATGTTATGAAAATTCTTGTAATAGCTTATTTGATTAAAATTACTTTTATATCATTTGGAAATTTATTTATACACCTTAAATCATTTTTAAAAACATTTTAAAATATATATACATATGACTTATTCCATAATTTAAAGAATTTCATTTTCTGAACTTTGAACTGCAAACAATGATTATTTTCAAAACATGATTTGCTCATATTTTAAACTCGATGTTACGACCCGAACTTCCTCGGTCTCCGAAGAGAAGAGAAAGAACGAATTATATTGAGAACACGACAAAATAGAACGCAAACGGAAGAACATTTCATTGTATACTACAACAATTCTATCAGAATACAAGAATATATAGAGTAAGAATAAATATTACACAGAAAATATCAGAGATTTAAATTACATTTAAATACAACGCAGTGGAAAAATACTATAATACACAACTAGAAGTAACACACGGATACAGAGCTTTCCGAGTATCGTTCCAGCCGTAAATCCGGATCATGTGAATATAAATCTGCAAAACCGAAACTACTAGCTGCCCATGTCAAAATAAGGGCATAACTTTTGATTCCCGCTATGAAATTTCGATTTCTCGGATTCGTTGGAAAGATAATCTCAAATAAATTCTATTATTTTTGGTTTCACTAAAATCCGGTTTATTTTGAACCCGGTACATTCAATTGAAGTTTGAAATCGAACTACCACGCCATTTTCAATTCCTTTTATAATTAAAATAAAATATTTATATTCTAACGACGACATATATAAATATATACGTTCGGATTATCTTCAAAATAATTTTCTCGTCGTTATTATTTAAAATAATTCATTTTAAATATTCAAAATTCGTTAAAATTGCCAAAATAAAAATTTTAAACTGGCTCAGATTTTCCAGGTTGTTACAATCTCCTCCACTTAAAACTTTTCGTCCCCGAAAAGGAACGAAGCCAAAAGTTGTTTTACAAATCAACTCAACTTCCAACATTTTCGTTACGGCTTAAGTTCTTCAACTTTTCAGTTTTTAAGAACTTTTCAAATTTTGCAAAAATTTGGCTAACACCCTAAATTTTCGAAAAATTTCGCCATAACCTCCCCTGCACCGGGGACTTCGGGATATTTCATATAGCCTCCCATGGCCTTCTTCAATCAAAAAGAAAAAGCCAAGCGGCTAGCCAATCGGCTCATAAAATCATCACCACCCAAACAAAACAGTAAATTTTGGTAAACATGTACCTATTTGTCGGGCAAACAATTTTATTCTCTGCTCTAGCCTCCTTGCTATGACCTGTTCAATGTAAGTACATGTATATGCAAGCAAATGCGACTAATGTTCAATACAATCACTATTTGGTTCAAATTGGCTAGATGGTTCAAATTCAATTAATCAAACAATAATCAAACAACACAATCAGCAATTAATTAGTTGATTAACGTTTCAAATTCATAATTTTGATACATATATAGAAAATCATGTTTTTGATGCCAAATCACAACAATAAATCTATCTATATTTTGGTTCTCACACCAGTCTAATGGAAATATATAGATATCACACCTTCGAAACACGAATATAAATATTGGTGATGGAGCTCCATCATCAAAATCATCTCCGAGCGACTAGAGTGTGATCCTATATCTATCCAGTATATTAAACTTCGAATATACGTTCATGACGCGTATATGCAAAATCTTTATATATTGGATTGTCCAAATTCAATACAAATAAAATATTCAAATACGTATAAAATGGTTTAAATTTTCAAAACAATATTGTTTTCATTTGAAAAATATACTCTTTACACTCGTTCTAGGATACTACTGATCCCATCTCTAACGAGTCATTCTAATTGGATATTACTAATCCAATATCTAATGAATTCTTTCGTTCGGTTCTAATGTGTCTTGTTCTCGAGCTCTGTAAACCAAAGCTCTGATACCACGATGTTACGACCCGAACTTCCCCGGTCTCTGAAGAGAAGAGAAAGAACGAATTGTATTGAGAACACGACAAAATAGAACGCAAACGGAAGAACATTTCATTGTATACTACAACAATTCCATCATAATACAAGAATATACAGAGTACGAATAAATATTACACAGAAAATATCAGAGATTTAAATTACATTTAAATACATCGCAGCAGAAAAATAATACAATACACAACTAGAAGTAATACACGGATACAGAGCTTTTCGAGTATCGTTCCAGCTGTAAATCGGGATCATATGAATATAAATCTGCAAAACCGAAACTACTAGCTGCCTGAGTCAAAATAAGGGCATAAATTTTGATTTCGGCTATGAAATTTCAATTTCTCGGATTCGTTGGAAATATATTCTCAAATAGATTCTATTATTTTTGGTTTCACTGAAATCCGATATATTTTGAACCCGGTACATTCAATTGAAGTTTGAAATCAAATTATCGAACTACCGCGCCATTTTCAATTCCTTTTATAATTAAAATAAAATATTTATATTCTAACGACGACATATATAAATATATACGTTCGAATAATATTCAAAATAAATTTCTCGCCGTTATTATTTAAAATAATTCATTTTAAATATTCAAAATTCGTTAAAATTGCCAAAATAAAAATTTTAAACTGGCTCAGATTTTCCGGGTTGTTACACTCTACTTGATGAATTCTCAATAATTTTGTTTTGTTGGAAAATTATAGTTATAAGTGTTTGGAAAAAATCTTATTTTAAAGAATTTGGACTTGTAAAATATCGTATAAAGAGATTTAATATTTTGTGGCATGAAATCGTGAACTATCATTAGGCGACACACCAAATTTTACTCAAATTTCGTATTCTTTTGAAATTTTAAGCATTTGAAAATGTTTATAAAACATTTTAAACTATTTTAAAGAGGTTTAACTATTCAACTTAAGAAAGTGATTTAAACCATTTTTAAATGGTTGTTTAAACTCATGTTTGAACATTCACGAAAGAAAAGTGATTTCTTTGTGCTTATAGACGTGTATTTAACGTAACTTGTTAAATCATCTATTCAATAATATCAATAAAACATGATAAACAAACAACATAACAAAAATATACATCATCATATGTCATCATAGTACACTGATTTATTATCATTATTTTTTAGTAGAGTTTCTTATCTTCATTGATTTCAAAAGTTCCTAAAATTTATTATAACTTTGCTACGATCCCGCTAAAGCCTATACAATCGACTCATGCATCCTTGTTGAGCTCGGCCTTTGTCTTGGGAGGTGGATGTGCTCCTGGTCAAGGTAAAAAGAAGATGGAGCTCGACTTTGCGATGGTGATGAAATTGTGGGGTTAGTGCAAATAAAGGAGAGGTGTTTCGATGGTAGTACCGGAGTATTTTCCCTAATAAGTGGTTCATAGAATTTCTTTCTTCTTTTACATATTTTTCTCCATTAATTAAAGAGTTTGGAAGCCATTAAGGAAGATAAGAAGCTTAATAAGAGAAGAAAAAGATGTAAAAAATGAAAGAAGTGAACCGGTATTTATAGGAAAATGGATGGAATAAATATTTTGCATAAAATTGTCAAAACCCCTCAAAACTCCCCTCTTGGCTCACGACCTAAGCCCTTACCCCCTCTTGTCATCTATATAGTGGAGGTAAGGTTATGTAAGCAGGGTGGTGATGTACATTGACAAATAGTTTGTTTTACATTAAAAAACTAAACCATTTAGTTTCGTATACTTACTTTTCAAATCATACTTACTTTTAATTAATCCTGGTGTTAGTGTAAGTGACATTTATTTATATTTGTTCAATTACACACACAAACACATACATGCGCGCGCACACACACACACATACACACACAAACATATATATATATATATATATATATATATGTATGTATGTATGTATGAGTGTGTGTCATATGTAGTCTAAAAAGTTGTGGAAATTCGGCTCATCAAACCGTCGATAATACGAAATCAACTTTTCGTTCAAATTTTCAATTTTCAATCAAATTATTTATTTAATTGAAAATTTTGAAAATAAATTTTTTATCATCTTTGAACAATTAAAACATTTAAGCATTAGAACAATATTAGATCTATCAAATAGTTAATTATAAAAATTGATATTATACCGATAAGAAGTTATCAATTTTCCTCATATTTCTAAGATAAGTATATTCCTTTGTACAATTTATTATGAATTTTTTTAATCATTATACAAAAAATTTAAATGAATTATATGATCATTTAAATAATTATTAAATCATTTAAATCTTTATTTAAATCCGTTAATCAATTACTAAATATAATGTCCTTATTTATGATGTTATATATGCATTAAAAATTTCAAATAGAAAGTATTATTTTATTTCATATTCTTATTTAATTATGGAAACCGGTGTATATACCCTAAACCGTTCATGATCCTTATGGTTAAAAAACATTTCAATTGATAAAAGGATTTTGGCCATTTTATCAGCATTTTTTCTAAGAAAATATTTTTTGAAATAGTTTCCCGAAATAAGTTATTATCATTATTTTTCACTTTAAACATGATTATTAGTAGAAATGATCTATATATGAATATTTAAAATAATTTATATATCCTTAATCAAAATGATCAAATCTCGGGTTCTTACATTGTCACTTCTTAAAATGATTTCATCCTCGAATCTACAAAGGACACTCCATAGTGTTTTTTTTAAAGTGTCATTTTTCTCATATGTGCACAAATCATTCATACGCAACATCTAATTCGGTCTTCTAATCGAATTCACAACTTTTCTTTTCGAAATAGAATTGTTCCTTTAGTCCTTAGAGCGGACTCAGATTAGGCTCTTTGATCAGAAACTTTTATTTCCCTTACAGCTCTAAACTACGATAGAAAACTCGACTATTCAATCAAAAGCCCTAATCAATGTTCGTCGCCCAAAATCAAATTATAAATCCTTTTTCAGATTGGTGTAAACGCCTTTAAGTTTCGCACTTGAATTTGTATTCAGACCAACCATGCGAAATAAATGAACGATGCATGTAATAACCCGGAAAATGTGAACCAGTTTAAAATTTTTAAATTAGGTTATTAACAAGAAATCTGAATGATTAAAATAGCCTATTTCCATAAAATATAGAATTGTGTATAATATGGCCGTTTGAAATTTTGAATACAAACCAAGTTTGACTGTACCGGGTGGAAAATATAACGGATTTTAACGAAACTGAAAATATTTAAATTTGTTTATCAATACCTTTCTAACGAATCTGAAAAATCGAAATTTCATAACGGAAATCAAAAGTTATGGCCAAATGAATTTTCAGAAAGGTCGCTATATAGTATATATAGCCCTGGAAAATTGAGATTTTGCATACGACCTCGGAATTCGACGAAACAACTTTTGTTGGGTCCGGGATGTCAAATTATTGCTAAGTTTCAAATTTCGTAATTTTTGAAGCTAGTATGTGAGCGTGGCAAAAGATAACGTGTTTGGTCAAATTCTGTTAAAATGGGTCGACCTAAAAATGGCCGTTTTTCAAACGAGCTCAGAATTCGACGAAACTGGTTTTGTTAGGACCGTATCGACAAAACAAAGCTAGATTTATTTTTCTGGAATTTTTCGATTCAGTTTGTGGCCCTGGCAAATTGAAATGTACGTTTAAATTAAATATCGAATGTTTTATATTTTAAATTGAAAAATAACTGACTGTAACAGTCGAAATGGCCAACGAAACATATCCCATTGTGTCCGGAATGGGGGTATTTAGCTAGGGGCGACAGTCGTTGGGTTTAAAAAGGAGTCCGTTTGCAAAAACACTATTTAAAAATTTCCTATAAGTATAGACCAATGAGAAATTTTCTTTATAAAAAAAAAATAAAAACCTAAAAACCCTAGCCACCAGTCGAAACGAACGATCCACGTCGCTCGTCGCTTTCCCTCTCTTTTCCGACCGCCACAGGCGACGCTAGGCCGCGCCACCACCGTCGGTCGACAGCCCTACGCCTCCTCTCCACATCCGACCTAGCCTCACCCCCAACAGAGCCGCCGTCGACGAGTTCGAGCGCTTCAAAGTCGCCGCCTTCCTGGAGCCGCCGCCGCCCGGATTCGCCATCGCATCGCCTCAGACAACCACCGATAGGAAGCTCTTTCCTCCCTCGACGACGACCAACAGTCCGATCATCCCCTAGGGCTACGGATCAAGAGAAAGATTCAAACCTAGATTTGAACAGGTTTTTAAATTAACGGCTTATTTAATTTTAAAACTGTTTTAACACTTTAAAGCGTTGCAAAACTTTGAAAAATAATATCTTTTTCGTTCTTCAACGAAATTCGATGAAACAGGAGACACCGTGACCGCAAGGAGGCTCTCTACATTCTAGAAGAAGCCGCGGATTTTTCTGACCTTCCTACGATTTTCAGCACCGCAAGAACCAATGTGAGGAATCTAAACTATTTGTGTGATGTAATCGCGTTGTATAAATTATATAAGCGAAGTGTAAATTATATACGCATTGTATACCTCATGTACATGTGTTGTATAAGTTATATTAGCGATGTATAAATTATACAAGCGTTGTTTGAAACATATATGCTTTGAATTGTGATGAAATACAAGTGAATTATTACATTATATATATATATATATATATATATATATATATATATACTCCCCTCGTCCACAGACCATGGACGATATTTATTGCTTGTGATTGACGTAATATCATATGATTGACGAATGGTTGGAAATAATTGTTTGTGGTTGATATTGTGGTTGAAAAATACCTTTATGGTTGAAAAATACCTTTGTGGTTGAAAAATACCTTTGTGGTTGAAACAAAATAGAATAGGATTGTGGAATTGAAAATAAAACTTGCCGCCTGCGTGCGAACTAGATGCATGATCCCCATTGTCAAAAACCGCGAGGTTTTAAGGTAGAGCGAGGAGCCGTACTAGGGACGGTCCCGGTTTTGGGAATATCTTCCCACTGATATAGACTGTGTAGAAATCCAACGGTTAGATTTTCCGATATGTGCAAAACAAATTAAGGGAAAAACAGCGCCAGTGCCACGAAACGACCTGAAACGTCGTTTAATTAAATATGGCCATTTTTAAATAAATAAAAATGGCGAAAAATCGTTATAAAATATTATAAGCAACGTAGGTTGCAAATAGACCAATTGGGCTTGAATTGTTTGATATTTGATGGTTGTATGTGTATGACATGAAAATAACATTAAAATAACTGAAAGATGGATGTCGAATAATATAACCATATAAAGAATCGATTTAAATTCTAATGACGTGAATTATTTGAAAAGGCCGAGCTAACCCTCATTTCAAATAATTCATCGAGCGATTCGAATTGGAAAATGCAAAGACGATTCAATACCGACGATCTTCGTATCGGTTGGATGGGCGCTACGGAGGTTCCTAACCGGAGTAGCTACCGGAAAGGGACGGAAGTAGCAGCCGTCTGAACGTATATGTTGATTGGACGGATATACGAGGAATTTGACGCCTCCGGTTTCGTTCAGACCCAGGACGGACTTGTAAATGGACTGTGTGTCTGACATTGGATTTTTGTTCTATACTGATTGATCTCTGTTAAATATATATCTGTTTGGCGGCGGAGAATTTATTCTCTTGCTTAACGCCCTTCTCTGAGACGTACGAGCTTAGAGGTTATATATCGATGGAAATCAATCGTATGGAGTGGACTGCCTATGTGGCATGCCAAGATGCTGTGATCAAGGCTTCTGTTGAAAAGCAAAGTCTTGTGGAGGATGATCAAAGCAAGGTCTACGTGGCCTAGCTTTGTGTATTTCGTAGATTCGCAAACCTCACACCCCGGTATGAGTTAAAAACGGGATACGGGCCGCTGGGAGAGCACGACGTTTCTTTCTAGCTATGGTGGTGTCAGTGACTTACCAGCCCTGACATATATATCTACTTTTCACCTTTGTGGTTGTTGGAATGCGAGGTGCCTCGATTATAGGTCTGTAAGGACCGGGAAACGTGTGTTCAGGAATTGCCAATCCTCTAACGTAAGTGAGGACCGGCCCAGCCGATCCAAGGGTTACCCAGTGTGCGTAGTCCTGAGGCATTTGCTAGAGTGTCTCGAAGCGGAGAGGAGCTTGCCCCTTGCCTCGACTCATGACGGAAATCCAATTTCCAATACGAGATAACGGATTCGATTGTAGAACTAGTATGGAGACATAGTAGATGGTAGCTATGCCGCCTATGATTGATATTTATGATGCTATTCATTCTTGAAACATATATGCACTAGTAATAATATCAAATGATTTTGCTTTATACGTATCAAGCATATTTGGCTATTATAAGGTAAAACTCTATCCTCCGGCTTGCGTTGCATTGTGTGATGGGACCTGAGTCTTATAATGGTTTCATTCTTTCTAAAAGCATTGCATTGTTTTAAAAGAATTTACTTTGTTTTAAATGCACTAGCAATCACTGGAGTAAACCCGTTCCGCGAAAGTGGCGTGGTCCTATGATTTGTTATTTACTGTTGTTTAACTGTTAAATAGATTCCTCATACCAGTCCCCATGACTGACTCGTGGTTTGTTTCACTTTGCAAACGCGGGTGCCCTTATTTTCACACGGGCAGCCTAGTACACAGGTGACAGGTGGTTTTTGGTTCTGCACTGCTGCATAGCATGCACTTTTGGCTCTTGGCGAGGCTGACTTCATAGAGATGACTTAGATATTCTCCGCCATTACTGTGTTTATATTATGATTCCGCCACTAGCGATGCAGACTGATTTACTTTCCGTATTTCTCACTATATGTATATGTATTCCGCCTTCGGCGATGTAGACTGATACTCTTATTATGTCACTGCATGTATGTATTCCGCCTCTGGCGATGATGACTGATCACTTCCCTTTCTTTTTACTAAGTATATCCCACGCTATGCTATTCTGATATTCCTACATGTTGTGATTCCGCTGTCATATCCATGTAAAAATTATTTTATTTATTGTTTCTGCTATTATCTGTACTCTGCTTTGATGATTAATGTGTTATTTCCCAATGATTATCCTTAATACCGCCCCTCGGATTTTGGGATCGTCACAATGCACAACGTGTGTATTTATATTATCATTTTCTAGACTACAATACTGTTTCCACATTCAAATAATGTAACACCCCACGTCCATTAATGTCACTGACAAAGGGAATGCATTAACTTTCATGGAGCATTTTAAGTGTGTATAGAACAGAAACTTAATAACAAGACAGATATAAACAGTACTAAAACTTTAAAAACTTTATTTCATTGCAGCGGAAAATACATAAGTTTGATTACATGATCAAAACCAGAGTCAAAGTACATAATATCCATCTTGACCAACTCAAAGTACATAAATTGAAAGACATAACCCCAATACAAAAGAGCCATAAATAAGAGAGGCTGAACTTTACTTCAGCGATCCAAGCAATCTTCTAAAAGCAAGAAATACACCTATCCAAAGTCAAGCTCCACTGGTGCTAGTTCCAACCTGAGCACCTTGAGGGGGGGGGGGAGGAGGAAAAGAGGCGGAAACAAAGGGGGTCAGACATAAAGTCTGGCGAGTGCGATAACGTTAACAATATAATTACCAAAATAACTAGGCTAAGGCATAAGTTGGAAAATAAGGAAATGACTGTGAACAATTGAGTATGGCAGAGTAAACAAGGAAATAAGGTTGAACTAAAATAACGTTAAAGCGCACCTAAACCACTATACTGCGCCACCACTATAAGATAATTACTGTACTGCACCACCACTAGTCACCCAAAGGTTGATCCCGCCTACAAAACTTAATAATGATAATGGTAGTTTCATGCACCCCTAGTTGCCTTCATAGGTGCTGCCCCTATCTCCACTAGGTGTACCCACTACCCCCATGCGATCGGCTCCCTAACTCGTAGATACCCGTGCTGGCCCCACAGTGGGGTGTATCACTCCCCAAAGTGGCAACCCGATACCACAAATAATGCACGGCTTATAACTACACGATGCAACAACGTCTTACCTACCAGCCCGGGTCCACACACACATATGAACCCATTGGACTTGCGTTGCCACCGCTAACTCGGGTTGGCCTCTTACAGTCAAGCCCAGTATGCGTGTCCCGTCCTCGACTTGGGTCGAGCCCACAAAGATACGTATGGGTTACTGGTTGAAATGGGCCCCCATCACCTGACACAAGCTAACCACCTAAGCTTGGTCCCCTCTAGTACATCCCACTTAACCCTCTTCTTATTCATGTTCACTTACATGTTTCAAATTTTGGTTAAGTGTTTCTAATCGTATTTCAAATGCCACTCAAGGCACCCACTAGATTCCACATGCCACCCAAGGCACCAATTAACCCCCTCATGTCCCACTACATGTTTATTTGGTAAAGTGTTTCTTAATTCATTAAGACCGTAACCTCATAAAGACCTCCCACATTAGACTGGCATTTGCGGTAGCTGGATTTGTCGGGCGGGTCCGGGCAGTCTTACACCATAAACGAGCCTAACATCGTGTCTTTACAATTGTTACGTATTTAATTTATGCCTAAGACCTCCCACATTAGACTGGAATTTGTGGCAGCTGGATTTGCCGGGCGGGTCCAGGCAGTCTTACACCACAAAAGAGCCTAACCTCGTGTCTTAGACGATTAATTACACCTAATTAATCATTCCCCAATTTGAATTACTTTCCCTATTCAAATTATCAATCAATTCCAAATTTAACTATGGCCATAATTGACTCAATTATGTCCATCCATTTATGGTATGCAAAATCATACCAATTTTCATCACAAATTTATTTTATGCCATTTAAGGCATTTATGCCAATTCTTAATATTAAATCTTTCTAATATTATCCCATTACCCCACGTTGTACGTTCGTTCGTTTAACGTAAAATATACGTTAGACTCGAATAGTCTAACTCATGGAATAAAGAGAAAACATCACAACATACATATAATTAAAGATAGATCTAAACATAAGGGGTGAACTTGCATGTGTGAATGATGTTCTACATCTAAAACTTGCATAGGCCAAAGTTACAACTTGCATAAAACTACATATGTCATAGATCCAAATCTAAAGGTGTAAACTTGTCAGGTAATGGTCACAACTTGCATAAATCATGTATGTCATAGATCTACATCTAAAGGTTTAAACTTGCATAGGCAATAACCACAAACTTGCATAACATGATTCATATTCCAAACTCATATATTTATATAAACCTGCATATGTGATTTATGCAACATAACGATGGTGTAAACTTACATCTAAACATATAAACTACCATGTAAAATTTATCATAGAACTCACATATGTCATAACCTCACTTTAGATCAAATTTTCGCATAAACTAGATGTCATGAAACATGTAAGGTTACATATAATTTTCCCCAACTTGCATATGATTCATGTCTAAATCAAAATCTAAACTTGCATACATACATATGATTTATCATATGAATCAACATAACCAAACTACATATGAACAACATGATGATTTGATTATACATAAGCCAATCATAGAATTACAACATAAATGATAGCATCATAACTTTACAACATATATGATAACATCATAACCTAACATTATAGAATTTACAACATATATGATAACATCGCAATTTTACAACATAATTATAACATGAGGTCAATAATTCACATCATATCCAAATGATCCACATCATAACTTAATCCAATTAAATTACTAATTATTTTATTAAAGAAATCGAAATCACAACTCAAAGAAGGTCTTGAGTTCTGGATTCTGAATTCTGAAGTTGTATTAGCTTTCCTTTGAAGAAGATTCATTGTTAGAGTTGAATAGAATTGAATTTGATTTGCTTTCTTCCTCTCTAATTGGTGGCGGCTATTCTGAGTTGCTAGGTTACGGCATGGAGGCCATGTATCTAATTTTAGTTTGATTTTAGGGTTTGAGTCTATAGGTGTTTTTATATAGTTTAGGATTAGTTTAAGCCGTCCGATCAACCAAAAATTAATCCCAGCCAATCAGAGCAGATCAGAAACCCTAATGAGTCAGCACATAGTCATTAACATGTCATCAATCAAATCTGCCCGGGGGGGGGGGGGGGCAGGTCGACCTGGCCCTGGCAGGAATTTTCCCGCCTAGTCTGTTTGACTCTGAAATTTGAATTTTCTGAAATCTGTTTAAATTTTTCTGAAACTTCCGATGGCCATAACTTCTTCATACGAAGTCCAATTCACGCAAATTCGGACTCTATCTCAACCAGAATTCCGAGACGAACACAATGGCGCAACCCATTTTACCTTAATTCTCACATTTGAGATTAGTTATTCTTTAATTTGTTATTATAGTGTTAACAGAAATATGGGGTGTTACATTCTCCCCTCCTTAAAGGATTTCGTCCCCGAAATCTCCAAGTTAAGGAGAATGCATATCCTAACATCCAAACAACCATCTACTCAACCATCAAACACAGGCATCCATTGTCCTTATAAAATTCCTAATGCTGTATGAACGTATGCAAGAAGTGTGTGTGTATGTTCCTTATCTAATGCAGAATCAGGCGGTCTACTGATTCAGTTGACCTCCTTAATGCAAACCATGATAGTTCCATGCGTCCGTTATGTATGCGAAAGAATCCTATCGATACATATTATTTCTTCATGTGTCCACAACCATTCACCAAAATGCAGCATCCATATGATAATATAACCATTATACATCCATTAACTTAAATATGCACACATATTTATATGCAATATGAAGTGACTGAGCCGATCTAGTGCCTAAAGTGTGTGTATATGCATCCACGAGCAACCACTAGCAAACACTTGCATCCACATGCATCCATCATACATAACATGTCTCGAACACATGTTTCAACCATAGGACTACCCTATCTAAAGGTCAAAGATACTAGCGAGAGGACATACTAAAGATAAGATAAGTACAAGCTAAGCGATAAAGGAGAAATTAAAAGACATACCCTCGAAAAGAAAAGGGTACAATGAACGCATCTTCTCTTCCGTCTCCCAAGTAGCGTTGCTCTCGTCATCTCCCCATTGCACTTTGACTAGCTTGACCTTTCGATTCCTCAACTTCTTAACCTCCGACCCAAGAATGCACGTAGGAGCTCATCGAATCATCGCATCACGCTCTATCTCCACCTCTCTAAGCAGGCTCGGCTCTACCACCTCCGCGGTCTCGTGCAAGCACTTCCTAAAATGGGATACATGGAATACACCGTGTACACCACTAAGTTTCTCGGGCAACTCCACTCTATACGCCATCTGTCCAATCCTCTCCTTAATAGGAAACGGCACTACGAACCTTGGTGCTAACTTCCCAACGGACCGAAAGCGAACGACATTCCATAATGGAGGACACCTTGACAAAGACCATGTCCCCAATATCAAACTCAAGATCTGTCCTCCTCTTGTCCGCATAAGATTTCTTCCCATCTTGCGCCATCTTCATCCTCCTTCGAATCAGATCGATCTTTTCCGAAGTCTGTCTAATCATATCGGGCCCAAGCAAGATCTTATCTGTAGACTCCCACCAACATGAAGGCAAACGACACGGCCGTCCATAAAGAGCCTTGAACGGTGCCATGCCAATGCTAGACTGAAAGCTATTATTATATGCGAACTCCACCAACGGAAGATGTTCCTCCCATGTACCTCTGAAGTCTAAGACACACAACCTCAATAGGTCCTCTAGTATACGATTCACCCTCTCGGTCTGGCCGTCCGTCTGAGGATGATATGCGGTGCTCAAACATAACTGAGTCCCTACCGCCTCTTGCAAGCTTTCCAAAATTCGCAAAGATAGGATCGCGGTCGCTCACTATGCTTGAAGGAACACCGTGCAAACGAACTATTTCTCGAATGTATACGGAGGCTAACCATGGAGCAGTCTTCTTACTCTTTACGGGAATGAAATGGGCGCTCTTAGTAAGTCTGTCTACCACGACCCAAATCCCTGTATTACCCTTCCTCGATCTCGGTAACCCATCAACAAAGTCCATCGAGACACTTTCCCACTTCCATTATGGGACCTCCAATGGGTGAAGCAATCCACCGGGCTTCTTTTGCTCTGCTTTTACTTGTTGGCACACCAAGCATCTAGCGACAAACTCTGCCACATCCCTCTTCATGCCGGCCCAAAATTAAACTCGTCTCATGTCCATGTTCATCTTGTCCCCGCTGGGATGGATGGTCATCTTCGAACGATGTGCATCATCAAGAATGGTCTTCCTCAGATTCCCGTCCCGTGGTACACAAAGTCTACCGCCCCTACGTAACCAACCCTTATCATCTAGGGTATACCTACGGAGATGGCTTGATGACTCCCCTCTTTTGAGCTTCTCTACTAACTCAACCAATTGTGGGTTATCTCACTGTGCCTCACCAATCCGTCCCAAAAGCGTAGGTCTGACCTCTAAGGATGCTAGCAAACAGGGTACAAAGTCAACGGAAGGTCTAAAGTCAAACGTAGAGATGAATTCTAAGCTTTGCCGCTCAACAAACAACGGACTCAAGGACAACCTTTTCCTACTTAAGGCTTCTGCCACCACGTTACCCTTGCCAGGGGTATATGCTATCTCGAAATCGTAGGACGCTAAGAATTCCATCCACCTTTGCTGCCTTAAGTTCAAGTCCTTCTTAGAGAATAAGTATTTTAGCGATTTGTGGTCAGTGAATAATTCAAATTTCTCGCCAAGAAGATAATGGCGCCAAGACTTAAGCGCAAAAACAATAGCGGACAACTTTAGGTCATGTGTAGGGTAATTTTTCTCATGCACTCCCAACTGCCTTCTACCATAGGCTATTACCCTTCCCTCTTGCATTAAGACTGCGCCTAGTCCTGTCCCACAAGCATAGGTATAAACGGTAAACGGCTTACTCCCATCTGGCAACACTATGACTGGGGTTGTGGTCAAAGCTCTCTTTAAATGTTGGAACGCATCATCACAATCTACGTCCCATGCGAAAACTAGGTTCTTCTTCATCAAGCGTGTTAATGGGGCTGATATTTTTGCGAAGTCTTTGATAAACTTCCTATAGTAGCCAGCCAACCCTAAGAAACTCCTCACCTCGATAGCATTTTTAGGAACCTTCCAATCTTGGATGGCCACTACCTTTGCGGGATCCACAGCTATCCCTTCTTTGGAAACCACGTGCCCTAAGAATCGCACTTCCTTCCTCTAAAAGTGACATTTAGAAAATTTAGCTTTAAGGCTATGTGCTCGAAGGGTCTCCAACACTTCCCTAAGATGTAGGGCATGCTTTTCCTCGCCTTTAGAAAAGATCAAGATGTCGTCCACAAAGACTACCACGAATTTATTAAGGTACTCCCTAAACACCCTACTCATCAAGTCAACAAAGTATGCGGGGGCGTTTGTCATACCGAAGGGCATCACCAGCCACTCGAAGAAACCGTCTGGAGTCCTAAAGGCAGTCTTATCTATGCTATCCTCAGCCACTCTCAACTGATGGAAACCAGTGGCTAAGTCCAACTGCGAAAACACTGAGGCGCCAACTAACTGATCGAAGAGATCGTCAATCCTCGGCAGTGGGTGCCTATTCTTCTTAGTAAGCTTATTAAGTTCTCTATAGTCCACACAAAGTCTAAGGGACCCATCTGCCTTCGTGGCAAATACTACTGGAGCACCCCACTCCGATATACTATGTCTGATGAACCCCTTCTTAAGCAATTCTTTCACTTGCTTATTGAGTTCTCTTCTCTCTCTTGGAGCCATGTGGCGCACTAGCAATGCAACTGGCTTTGCATTATCTACTAGATATATTTGAAAGTCTATCTCACGTTTTGGGGGTAAACCCCTCACCTCATCAAAGACATCAACATATTCACGAACTATACGAACAGAATGTAAATCATCATCGGATGCGTCAAGGGATTCTAGGTACCTAAGCATTACTGGACCTCTAGGGTCACAAGAAATATCAAGGGTCTTTCCACAACGAGTCAACAATCTAACTGCCCTTCTTTCACAATCTAGGATGGCCCCATATCTAGTTAGCCAATCCATACCTAGAATCAAGCCGTAGCCCATGAAACCAAGAACAAAGGCGTTGCATTCAAACTCAACGCCCAAGATAAACACTCTCAAATCCCAACAAATCATAGAAAGATGAGCTGAACCACCAATAGGATTTGAGACTACTAAGGGATCCGTAACTAGACTAGTATCTAGGTATAGTGTTTTAACTAATGATGTAGAGATAAACGAATGTGATGCGCCAGAATCGAATAAAGTACGGACATGACGATCAAACAGAAAAACTAAACTTTCAACGGAAATTGCTCTACCTCGTTCTTGCAGCGGTGGGACCACGAGAGCCTAAACTTGCCCCCTTGCCTGCCTTGGTGCCATGAGAGCCTGCACCTGTCCTCCCGAGGTAGACCCTGCCCTCTCTCGTATACATATACTATCTCTCCCTGATAACTTCCCTAGGTTAACTACGCAACCTAGAGCTCTGATACCAAGTGTGACGGCCCGCCCCGCACCAGCCTGCATTTCCTCCGAAAGTGCACTGTACACATGCCCGACTAGCACGGGACGGTCGTCAGAAGAAAGGAAAGAAGGGAACGAACTAATCAAGAACCTGTAGATTGTCTCACAACGCATGGAGTAAAATATAATAATAACATACTTGACATAAAATAGGTGAGACAGTGCATAAGCTGATAACTAAAATCAACATCAACATCAGAGCAGCGGAAATCCAAATACAGCTTATTACAACTTTCCAAATTTACTGTCTCTAAACAAAAGAAAGCTAAAGTAGAAGATGCACCACTAATGCCCAAGCAGTGATCTTCAACAACTCAGGGAGAATACTATATATATATATATATATATTACGTGGAAGCCTCCTGCTCGTCTCCGGATCATCTACCCGTGCATCACCAGCTAACCTGTCTCTAGTCTGCTCGTGTGAGCACCTAGAGTAATAAGAGGAGACATAAATCTCTGGGTCAGACATAAAGTCTGGTATGAGCTATAAGCATCTAAATAGAACTATAACAGGTATACTAAACCATACCTGAACCTAGACCTGCAACCAAAGAGTTAGTACCACATACCGTACAGTACTCTAAGGTGCCATAATAAATAGTGTAAAGAATATGGGGGTGGGGTGTGCATGTCATAATGATAGCAAACAAATCAACCATTGCAACCATCCTCACATCTCTCACTCAGTGCGTAAAGCATACGATGTCCACCACTGTCAATCACTAGACCCATCGAAGTAGTGACGGAGTTCAACTTGTACCACTACTGCTACTACTAAGCTTACCACATGGAGTCATGACCAAATCTTTACAAATGACCCCACTTCATTGGTTTATAGCCCTTTAGTCGTACCTAGGCCATTGCAGCCCTGAATCCGTTCACGTACTTCCCATACATAGTGATCCAAAGTCATAAACATCGACTGCCCCTTGGCACACGTCCCGCAACAAAGCCCAATCATGAAGTGAACTCATCGGTTCCCAACTGGATCCTGAGCTCTAACTTCCCATATTGGACTACCTTTGCATCTCGGGTTATTGGTCAATACTGGGTCGGGTCGGGTTCCCCTCCTAGCCATCGGTTCGGGTCGGGTGTCCATTCTGTGTCGGGTCGGGTGTCCTCCTCCGGGTCGGGTCGGGTGCCATCTCCCTTCCAGTTCGTGCTTCCGCTCCGATCCGCTCCCTCGTTCTTCACGTGCTCCGATCCGATCCCTCCTTCTTCAACCGATCCGATCCCAGTTCAATTAGCGTGGCCTTCCTTCTTTCCAGTTCTCCCAAGTGTCAAGTTCCGATCCGAGCCCTTCGTCCCTAAGTCGATCCGATCCCCAGCTTAACCAACACGGCATTCCTTCTTGCCAAGCCTCTTTTGTGCCAGACTCCAGTTCGGGTCGGGTTCCTTGCCTAGGTCTCCAATCCGATCCGAGCCCTTACCCGATCCGATCCGAAACCCTGCACAACTTTCTGCAACTTTTTCCAGCAACTTGTTTACGCCATTCGACGACATTTTCGACAAATCTAACTATACTAATCAATCACAAATCATGTCAAACAGTCATAGCAACATAGCAAACTAACCACAAACACCAAAACAATGAATTTACATGTCAAAATGGATCAAATATACCCAAAACCCCCTTATTTTCCCCTAAGCATGTTTAAGTAAAACTAATCAAGGGTTAACAGAACTTAACCAAATTAAACCAAATTTCTACCAGAGGCATAAAATATTATTTTCGAATTTATAGATATTTTTCCAGAATTTATCAGTGTATAAATTCCCCAATCTTCACTAACTACCCTTAATTAACTGTAATTAGTGTCAAAACGATGCTAATCACTCACCTTGGCCACAAATAAAATTCTCAGAACTGAAACCTCGCTGATTTGGGTGAATACTGATGTCCAACAGCAGCCCCAACCTTGCTTTCGTGTTTTCTCTCCTTAATTTGATGTAGATTAAGCCAAAACTTGATTAGAAAGTGATTAGAAGGTGATTTGGGTGTTGGAGGCCATTGCTAGGGTTGCAAGAAAGAAAGTGGCGGCTGGGAAATGAGGATAAGATCGTTCTCTAACTGATTTCAGCCTCCTCCTTACCCTAATCCCGAAATCCCCCATTGGGCCTAGCTGTTAATCACCCGGTTAAGCCCAATTAAGCTGTTTTTCACCATCTGAAACTTGTTTCTGCCATATCTCCCAAACGGTGAGTCCGTTTGGCTAATGTGACCACTCTACGGAATTGTAAACCATAATCTGGAGCTAATGGAAGTGGTATCAAGTCAAAATTCCTTTCCAGTCAAAAGTTATGGCCAAAACAGTGCCAATTAGGGGTAAAATGGTCATTTAAAAATTGGGAAAAATCATGAACATGGGAAATGACCCCAATAGTAGTCTCCCAAAGTTACATGACCATACGACTTCATATGTGAAAGAAATAAATATTCTACGGTCCTATGATGCGTAGAATACGGGTCGTTACACTCTCCCCCCCTTAAGAAATTTCGTCCCTGAAATTCCTTAACCCAAAACATACAAAAGATCCCGCATGCCTAACAGCCACATACAACAATCAAACATGCAAAGCAAGCAAACAAGCCTATCCTAGCATGTGGAAAACTAAATCGAAGTCAAAATCTTACCAGGCAAAGAGTTCTGGGTATGTCTTCCTAATGTTCTCCTCTGTCTCCCAAGTACAATCATTCTCGTCCTCGCTCCACTGAACCTTGACCAGCTTCAGCGCCTTCCTTCGAAGTTGCTTCATGTCGTGCTCGACAATACGGGCCGACTTGCGGTTCCCAACCGCCTCGGGTTCTACTTCTAAGTCCTCTAATTGATCAGGTAAAATAGTCATATCTGGGTCGTGAATGAACTTCCTTAGTTGGGAAACATGAAATACGTTGTGAACTCCCACCATCTTCTCTGGTATGTCAATTCTGTATGCCAAATTCTCGACTAGTTCAAGAACAAGGAATAGGCCAATAAACCTTGGTGCCAACTTGCCTCTTCTACCAAATCGTATTACGCTCTTCAACGGAGAAATCTTGACAAACGCCAAGTCACCAACGGAGAATCTTAAGTCTCTTCTCCTCTTATCAACATAACTCTTCTGCCTATCTTGGGCAACTTTCATTCGTTGTTGAGTGATCTTGATTTTGCCTGAAGTTTCCCTCACCACATCTGGTCCAAGCATAAACTTCTCGCCAGTCTCTATCCAACATGATGGTGAGTTACACGGTCTTTCGTACAAAGCTTCAAACGGAGCCATACCGATACTGGATTGGTAGCTATTATTATATGCAAACTCTACTAGATGCAAATGGTCATCCCATGATCCACCAAAATCCAATATACATGCTCTCAAGAGATCTTCCAAAATACGATTCACCCTCTCCGTTTGACCGTCGGCCTGAGGATGATATGCGGTACTGAGATGTAACTCTGACCCTAGAGCCTCTTGTAAGCTCTTCCAAAACCCACTAGTGAACAACAGGTCTCGGTCACTCACAATGCTTTTAGGTACCCCATGAAATCTCACTACCCACTTCATATACAATTCTGCTAACTTAGCTGCCGTTGACTGGTATGAATCTTGCACTCTTAGTCAATCGATCCATGATTACCCAAATGCTATCATGCCCCGATCTAGTCCTTGGCAAACCATCGATGAAATCCATCGAGACTTGCTCCCATTTCCATTCGGGAATTTCTAATGTTTGCAACAACCCACTAGGCTTCTTTTGCTCGGCTTTAACTAGCTGGCAATTCATGCATTTGGATATAAACCTCCCAATGTCTCTTTTCATCCCTTCCCAGTAGTAGGTATGCTTCATATCTCGATACATCTTGTTACCACCGGGGTGTATAGTCAATTTTGAGTGATGACATTCTCTAAGCACTTCATCTCTCAATCCATTGACATTGGGTACAACAAGCTTTCCATTCATTCTAAGCCATCCATCTCGATCAAGCCCATACTTGTTCATCTCCTCATCGATACCCATCTCTAACTTGGAGATGATTTCCAATAGGTTAGGATCGTCCCTCTGACTAGAGCCGATCCGCTCAATCAAAATGGGTCTGATCGTCAAACTTGCTAACATTTCTGGATCCAATTCGCACTTTGGTCTGAAATCAAACCCCGCGATATACTCCAGTTGCTTCCATTCAAGGAACATAGCCCCTAAACTGGCATGTCTTCTACTCAACGCATCGGCTACCGCATTGCCCTTTCCCGGTGTATATGCGATATCAAAATCATAGGAAGCCAAGAATTCTAACCACCTTTATTGCCGGAGATTTAGATCCTTCTGGGAGAAGAGATACTTCAACAACTTATGATCTGTAAACAGCTCAAATCTTTCTCCTAAGAGATAGTGTCTCCACATCTTCAACGCGAACACGATCGCTACCATTTCCAAATCATGGGTAGGGTATCTTTTCTCGTGCGGTTTCAATTGCCGACTTGCATAAGCCACAACTCTACCACCTTGCATTAATACAGCACTCAATCCGGTACCACAGGCATCCGTGTATACCGTCATCTCTTCATTCCCCTTAGGAATGACTAACACTATTGCGCATGTCAACTTGTCCTTTAGACTCTTGAATGTATTCTCGCACCTTTCATCCCAGACCAAAGCTTGATTCTTCTTGGTCAACTGGGTCAATGGTGCTGCTATCTTGGAGAAACCTTGGATAAACTTACAATAATATCCAGCTAACCCCAAGAAACTTCTTACATCTGTTGCATTCTTGGGCGTAGGCCAATCCTGTACCGTAGCCACCTTCGCCGGGTCCACGGCAATACCATTCTTTGATACAACATGGCCCAAGAACCTCACTTCCCTCCTCCAGAAGTGACACTTAGAAAACTTTGCTTTCAATTGGTGTTTTCTCAACACCACCATCACTATTTTTAAATGTTCCTTGTGTTCTTCCTCTGTCCTCGAATAGACCAAAATATCATCAACAAACACAAGGACGAACCTATTCAACTGATCTCTGAATACCCTATTCATAAGATCCACAAAATATGCTGGGGCATTGGTCAGCCCGAATGGCATGACCAACCACTCATAAAATCCAGACGGCGTTCGAAATGCCGTTTTAGCTATACTCTCAGCTTCCACTCTAAGCTGACGAAAACCTATCGCGAGATCCAACTGAGAAAATACTCTCGCGCCACTCAACTGATCGAACAAATCATCTATCCGCGGTAGAGGATACTTGTTCTTCCTCGTCACTTTATTCAACTCGCGGTAGTCTACACACAAACAAAGGGAACCATCCTCCTTGGTAGCAAACACAACTGGTGCTCCCCATTCAGAAACACTCCTTCTGATAAATTCCTTCTTCAAAAGATCGTTGACTTGCACCTCGAGCTCTCGCTGTTCCCTTGGTGCCATACGACGAAGTGGCATCACTATAAGTCTGGCATCTTTTACCAAATCAATACGGAACTCAATCTCTCGGTGTGGTGGAAGCCCGGTCACTTCTTCGAAAACATCTGGATACTGGCCAACCACGGGCAAACCTGACAACTCACTATGTGGAATGTCGAGGGAGTTTAGAAAACTAGCCAATACCCCCTCATTGGGTAGACCACCAAACACTATCCTCCGCCCATCATCCGCTTTAGCTGTCACCAAAAACCCCTCACAGCCTACCACCACCCCGTATCTTCGGAGCAAATCCACTCCCAAAATAATGCCAAACACAGTAAAGCCCCAAACAAAGCAATCACAAACAAACATGCATCCATGACTCGATAAGACCACATTACGACAAATCATGCTAAGGCTAGTCGAACCACCAATCGGGTTCGTCACTACTAAAGGTCTATCGACAATTTCGGGCTCCAATCCCAACCTATCTACCAGGTCACTAGATATGAAAGAACTGGAAGCTCCGGTATCAAACAAAACTGTAACAGGAACATCATAAACAGAAAGCATACCATGAATGACAACATTCTTTCCCTTCTCCGCCGTAGTTGGGGCATTCGACGAAGAAGGAATAGCATTAAGGGCATATGCTTTCACCATTTTCTTTTATTTAGGGGGTTGCGGACACTTGTCCTTGTGATGTCCCATTTGGCCACAGTTGAAGCACTTCCTATCCGCTGGCTTGGCCCGACAATTACTAGCATAATGGCCCTTTTTACCACAGCTGAAGCACTCAACATCTTGCTTATTCTTTTTCTTCTGGCCATCCTTAGTCTGATTCTGCTTTCTCTTATTTTGGGAACCACCCTTGCCTCCACCACTTGCTTGTGGTTTTGGCTCTTCTGCAGATGCAACCTTAGTCTTCGGCTTAGGGTAGAGACTTTCTGATCTCAATGCTTTCCCCACAATCGATTCAAACGTCTCATCGATGTGGTTAATAAGCCTTTCCCCCAAGTACTGATCCAAACCAGTTATGAATTTCTCATTCTTCTTCTCGGTAGTATCAATAAGAGATAAACCATACTTCGACAAAGTGTCGAATTCAGCAATATACTTCGAGATAGCTCTGCCATTCTGCTTGAGCTCCAAGAATTTCTTAAACAATACTGACTTCTGAGTAGCTGGAATGAACTTCTCGCTAAAGCGAACCTTAAACTGCTCCCAAGTAATCTGATCTTCGGGAGTAGCTGCCTTTATAGCATTCCACCAATTCATTGCCCGCCCTTGCAGCTGACGGGACGCTAGCTTTCTCTTCATTGCATCCTCGATACCCAAATCCTCGAAGATACGTTCGCAACTATCCAACCAATCCTGAACATTCGTAGCCGACTCCGTTCCGTGGAATGGCTTCCCACCAAGGCTAGTATAATCCTTATTCAGCTTGGCGAAGTCGACTCTCGGCGCCTGCACTATTGGACCACCACCATTTCCACCATTGGGAGCTGCCCTCTACACATCCCTAGGCATCTCTCTCATGATGTCAGTAAACATCGTCCTCATGTCAGCAACATTCCCATTATTGGCCCCTCTACCGGTACCTCTAGCATATCGGCTCATCGTCAATCTGAAAAAAAGAAACGATTAACGACCCCATAGTGGTGCTAGTGCAGTACGACTTCATCCTTATACTAATAATAGTATATATATAGCTTTTGAAAACCAAAGCAATCACAAATACGTTCTCTCGTATATGTATACTATCTCTCCCTGATAACTTCCCTAGGTTAACTACGCAACCTAGAGTTCTGATACCAAGTGTGACGGCCCGGCCCGCACCAGCCTGCATTTCCTCCGAAAGTGCGCTGTACACATGCCCGACTAGCACGGGACGGTCGTCCAAAGGAACGAAAGAAGGGAACGAACTAATCAAGAACCAGTAGAATGTCTCACAGCGCATGGAGTAAAATATAATAATAACATACTTGACATAAAACAGGTGAGACAGTGCATAAGCTGATAACTAAAATCAACATCAACATCAGAGCAGCGGAAATCCAAATACAGCTTATTACAACTATCCAAATTTACTGTCTCTAAACAAAAGAAAGCTAAAGTAGAAGATGCACCACTAATGCCCAAGCAGTGATCTTCAACAACACAGGGAGAATACTATATATATATATTACGTGGCAGCCTCCTGCTCGTCTCCGGATCATCTACCCGTGCATCACCAGCTAACCTGTCTCTAGTCTGCTCGTGTGAGCACCCAGAGTAATAAGAGGAGACATAAAACTCTGGGTCAGACATAAAGCCTGGTATGAGCGATAAGCATCTAAACAGAACAATAACAGGTATACTAAACCATACCTGAACCTGGACCTGCAAGCAAAGAGTTAGTACCACATACCGTACAGTACTCTAAGGTGCCATAATAAATAGTGTAAAGAATATGGGGGTGGGGTATGCATGTCATAATGATAGCAAACAAATCAACCATAGCAACCATCCTCACATCTCTCACTCAGTGCGTAAAGCATACGATGTCCACCACTGTCAATCACTAGACCCATCGATGTAGTGACGGAGTTCAACTTGTACAACTACTGCTACTACCAAGCTTACCACATGGAGTCATGACCAAATCTTTACAAATGAACCCACTTCATTGGTTTATAGACCTTTAGTCGTACCTAGCCCATTGCAGCCCTGAATCCGTTCACGTACTTCCCATACATAGTGATCCAAAGTCATAAACATCGGCTGCCCCTTGGCACACGTCCCGAAGCAAAGCCCAATCATGAAGTGAACTCATCAGTTCCCAACTGGATCCTGAGCTCTAACTTTCCATATTGGACTACCTTTGCATCTCGGGTTATTGGTCAATACTGGGTCGGGTCGGGTTCCCCTCCTAGCCATCGGTTCGGGTCGGGTGTCCATTCTGAGTCGGGTCGGTGTGTTGTCCTCCCCTGTAGCGGTTCGGTTCGGGTTTCCAGCATTATGTCGGTTCGGGTCGGGTGTCCTCCTCCGGGTCGGGTCGGGTGCCATCTCCCTTCCAGTTCGTGCTTCCGCTCCGATTTTCTCCCTCGTTCTTCACGTGCTCCGATCCGATCCCTCCTTCTTCATCCGATCCGATCCCAGTTCAATTAGCGTGGCCTTCCTTCTTGCCAGTTCTCCCAAGTGTCAAGTTCCGATCCGAGCCCTTCGTCCCTAAGTCGATCCGGTCCCTAGCTTAACCAACATGGCCTTCCTTTTTGCCAAGCCTCTTTTGTGTCGGACTCCAGTTCGGGTCGGGTTCATTGCCCTGGTCCCCAATCCGATCCGTGCCCATACCCGATCCGATCCGAAACCCTGCACAACTTTCTGTAACTTTTTCCAGCAACTTGTTTACACCATTCGACGACGTTTTCGAAAAATCTAACTATACTAATCAATCACAAATCATGTCAAACAGTCATAGCAAACTAACCACAAACACCAAAACAATGAATTTACATGTCAAAATGGATCAAATATACCCAAAACCCCCTTATTTTCCCCTAAGCATGTTTAAGTAAAACTAATCATAGGGTTAACAGAACTTAACCAAATTAAACCAAATTTCTACCAGAGGCATAAAATATTATTTTCGAATTTATTGATATTTTTCCAGAATTTATCAGTGTATAAATTCGCTAATCTTCACTAACTACCCTTAATTAACTGTAATTAGTGTCAAAACGATGCTAATCACTCATCTTGGCCACAAATAAAATTCTCAGAACTGAAACCTCACTGATTTGGGTGAATACTGATGTCCAACAGCAGCTCCAACCTTGCTTTCGTGTTTTCTCTCCTTAATTTGATGTAGATTAAGCCAAAACTTGATTAGAAAGTGATTAGAAGGTGATTTGGGTGTTGGAGGCCATTGCTAGGGTTGCAAGAAAGAAAGTGGCGGCTGGGAAATGAGGATAAGATCGTTCTCTAACTGATTTCAGCCTCCTCCTTACCCTAATCCCGAAATCCCCCATTGGGCCTAACTGTTAATCACCCGGTTAAGCCCAATTAAGCTGTTTTTCACCATCTGAAACTTGTTTCAGCCATATCTCCCAAACGGTGAGTCCGTTTGGCTAATGTGACCACTCTACGGAATTGTAAACCATAATCCGGAGCCAATGGAAGTGGTTTCAGGTCAAAATTCCTTTCCAGTCAAAAGTTATGGCCAAAACAGTGCCAACCAGGGGTAAAATGGTCATTTAAAAATTGGGAAAAATCATGAACATGGGAAATGACCCCAATAGTAGTCTCCCAAAGTTACATGACCATACGACTTCATATGTGAAAGAAATAAATATTCTACGGTCCTATGATGCGTAGAATACGGGTCGTTACACCTGGTGTCCCATAGTTAAAGCATCTTTTCTTTCCCTTAGCATTCTTGCCTTTGCCACCTTTCTTGTTCTGTTGTTGCTGTTGCGGCTTCTTTTGATCCCCTTTCTTCTCGGGTGCCTTATTAGTATTGGCGCCCTTCTCTTCTTCATGCATGAGCGCCATGTCAACTAGTCTCTCAAAGGTAGCCCCCATGGGGATGTGGGTCATAGCTAACCCATGAAGCGGCTCGTTCAAACCCTTAACAAATCTCAGGGCCTTCTTTTCTGGTGTATTCACCAAGTCCAAGCCAAATCTCGCCAACTGATTGAATTTGTTGACGTATTCTTTCACCGATAGATTCCCCTGCTTCAATGCTAGAAACCTTTCCATATATAGATTCTCTTCAGCTCATGAGAGATACTTCGCCTCAAACCTCCGCCTGAAATATGGTCATGTGTCAACTGGACGCTCTCCGTTAGTGACCTCCCACCAAAACGAGGCCTCATCCTTCATTAGCCAGGCAGCTAACTGGACCTTTCTTCCATCTTCCACTTCAAAGATCCCAAACAATTCTTCTACCTCCTTTAGCCAATTTCGTGCTTCAACAAATGTCTCCGTGTCGTGAAAAGGTTTTCCACCCATTGCTCGAAAGTCCTTACATATCTTAGCAAAAGTATCGACACGAGGAGGAGGAGGAGGAGCATTGGTTGGACCTGCGGTGGCGGCCCTAGTCTTTAAATACCTCCTAAACCATCCTGGTATCTGTATCCCCTCGGGTATCTCGGGAATTCCAGACATGCTGAAACGAAAAAGGAAGGATTCAATACAAAAGAACCGAAGGAAACATATATGGCTCTTGGGGTTATGCTTTCTAAAATAAGCCTTTCTCTTGAAAATACTTTCCTTAAAACGTACTTTTGAAGGTACTTCTTTATAAAAGTTGTTTTTCAAAAACACTTTTCAAAATTCATATCTGTTCTGGTAACCTTCAGCTTTGATACCACGTGTAACACCCTACATCCATTAATGTCACCCACAAAGGGAATGCATTAACTTTCATGGAGCATTTAAGTGTGTATAGAACAGAAACTTAACAACAAGACAGATATAAACAGTACTAAAACTTTAAAAACTTTATTTCATTGCAGCAAAAAATACATAAGTTTGATTACATCATCAAAACCAGAGTCAAAGTACATAATATCCATCTTGACCAATTCAAAGAAATTGAAAGACATAACCCCAGTACAAAATAACCATAAATAAGAGAGGCTGAACTTTACTTCAACGATCCAAGCAATCTTCTAAAAGCAAGAAATACAGCTGTCCAAAATCAAGCTCCACTGGTTCTAGTTCCTACCTGAGCACCTGGGGGGGGGGGGGAAGAAAAGAGGAGGAAACAAAGGGGGTCAGACATAAAGTCTGGCGAGTGCAATAACTTTAACAATATAATTACCAAAATAACTAGGCTAAGGCATAAGTTGGAAAATAAGGAAATGACTGTGAATAATTGAGTATGGCAGAGTAAACAAGGAAATAAGGTTGAACTAAGATAACGTAAAAGCGCACCTAAACCACTATACTACGCCACCACTATAAGATAATTACTATACTGCACCACCACTAGTCACCCTAAGGTTGATCCTGCCTATAAAACTTAATAATGATAATGGTAGTTTCGTGCACCCCTAGTTGCCTTCATAGGTGCCGCCTGCCCCTATCTCCACTAGGTGTACCCATTACCCCCATGCGATCGGCTCCCTAACTCGTAGATACCCGTGCTGGCCCCAAAGTGGGGTTTATCACTCCCCAAATTGGCAACCCAATACCACAAATAATGCCCGGCTTATACCTACACGATGCAACAACGTATTACCTACCAGCGCGGGTCCACACATGCATATGAACCCGTTGGACTTGCATTGCCACCGCTAACCCGGTTTGGCCTCTTACAGACAAGCCCAGTATGTGTGTCCCGTCCTCGACTTGGGTCGAGCCCACAAAGATACGTATGGGTTACTGATTGAAACGAGCCCCCATCACTTGACACAAGCTAACCACCTAAGCTTAGTCCCCTTTAGTACATCCCACTTAACCCTCTTCTTATTCATGTTCACTTACATGTTTCAAATTTTGGTTAAGTATTTCAAATCGTATTTCAAATGCCACCCAAGGCACCCACTAGATTCCACATGCCACCCAAGGCACCCACATAACCCCTTCATGTCCCACTACATGTTTATCTGGTTAAGTGTTTCTTAATTCATTAAGACCGTAACCTCATAAAGATCTCCCACATTAGACTGGCATTTGTGGCAGCTGGATTTGCCGGGCGGGTCCGGGCAGTCTTACACCGCAAACGAGCCTAACCTCGTGCCTTTACAATTGTTATGTATTTAATTTATGCCTAAGACCTCCCACATTAGACTGGCATTTACGGCAGCTGGATTTGCTGGGCAGGTCCGAGCAGTCTTACACCTCAAAAGAGCCTAACCTCGTGTCTTAGACGATTAATTACTCCTAATTAATCATTCCCCAATTTGAATTACTTTCCCTATTCAAATTATCAATCAGTTCCAAATTTAACTATGGCCATAATTGACTCAATTATGTCCATCCATTTATGGTATGCAAAATCATACCAATTTTCATCACAAATTTATTTTATGCCATTTAAGGCATTTATGCCAATTCTTAATATTAAATCTTTTTAATATTATCCCATTACCCCACGTTGTACGTTCGTTCGTTTAACATAAAATATACGTTAGACTCGAATAGTCTAACTCCTGGAATAAAGAGAAAACATCATAAAATACATATAATTAAAGATAGATCTAAACATAAGGGGTGAACTTGCATGTGTGAATGATGTTCTACATCTAAAACTTGCATAGGCCAAAGTTACAACTTGCATAAAACTACATATGTCATAGATCCAAATATAAAGGTGTAAACTTGTTAGGTAATGGTCAAAAATTGCATAAATCATGTATGTCATAGATCTACATCTAAAGGCGTAAACTTGCATAGGCAATAACTACAAACTTTCATAACATGATTCATATTCCAAACTCATTTATTTATATAAACTTGCATATGTGATTTATGCAACATAACAATGGTGTAAACTTACATCTAAACATATAAACTAGCATGTAAAATTTATCATAGAACTCACACATGTCATAGCCTAACTTTAGATCAAATTTTCACATAAACTAGATGTCATGAAACATGTAAGGTTACATATTATTTTCCCCAACTTTCATATGATTTATATCTAAATCAAAATCTAAAACTTGCATACATACATATGATTTATCATATGAATCAACATAACCAAACTAGCATATGCACAACATGATGATTTCATTATACATAAGCCAATCATAGAATTACAACATAGATGATAGCATCATAACTTTACAACATATATGATAACATCACAACCTAACATTATAGAATTTACAACATATATGATAACATCGCAACTTTACAACATAATTATAACATGCAGTCAATAATTCACATCATATCCAAATAATCCACATCATAACTTAATCCAATTAAATTACTAATTATTTTATTAAAGAAATCGAACTCACAACTCAAAGAAGGTCTTGAGTTCTGAATTCTGAGTTCTGTAGTTGTATTAGCTTTCCTTTGAAGAAGATTTGTTGTTAGAGTTGAATAGAATTGAATTTGGTTTGCTTTCTTCCTCTCTAATTGGTGGTGGCTATTCTGAGTTGCTAGGTGACGACATGGAGGCCATGTATCTAATTTTAGTTTGGTTTTAGGGTTTAATTCTATAGGTGTTTTTATAGAGTTTAGGATTAGTTTAAGTCGTCCGATCAACCCAGAATTAATCCCATCCCATCAGAGCAGATCAGAAACCCTAATGAGTCAGCACACAGTCATTAACAGGTCATCAATCAAATCTGCCCTGGGGGGTGGGGGGGGGGCAGGTCGACCCTATGGTCGACTTGGTCAGGGTAGGTCGACCTGGCCCTGGCGGGAATTTTCCCGCTTAGCCTGTTTGACTATGAAATTTGAATTTTCTGAAATCTGTTTGAATTTTTCTGAAACTTCCGATGGCCATAACTTCTTCAAACGAAGTCCAATTCACGCAAACTCAGACTCTATCTCAACCAGAATTCTGAGATGAACACAATGGAGCAACCCGTTTCCCTTAATTCTCACATCTGAGATTAGTTATTCTTTAATTTGTTATTATAGTGTTAACAGAAATACGGGGTGTTACAAATAATGTGTCATCTCATCATTACTTTTAGTTTATATACATTTCGTAAATTAATTTCAACTTGTATAACACTTTATCACGTCCTATAAGTATATGCAAACACCAAGTTCATTTTCTTAATAGGTATTTAAATAAATCTAAAACTTGTTTAGCTTATTATCTTCTTAATTCAAGTGTAATATTAACTCAACTTTATACTTTTTTGGTGTTTTAACATTAAGTTCTAAATCATTTTCGAGGTTTTCCTTATCAAAATTGTCTAAAAATATAGTTTATTTTAATCGCTGAAATTTCACATATAATTCTATTATATATTATCATATTTCTTCTGAAGATGAAGCTTTTAACAATAAATGTTATTTAATATTTTTCTTGAATTTTAATCTTTTAAAGAAATTATCTTCTTTATTCGTGAATTTATAATCGTAGGTACTCTTTGGGAAGTATTGATGCAATATGTAAGATAAGGAGAACAATAATATTTTTATTCATTTAACCAAAATAGTCTTACATACCGTATTAATTATACTCATTCCTACACATACCAGATACATGCAAGTTCCAAACTAGACAATACAAGTTTCCTTCCCCTCAACCCTTTACTCCTCAAATTCAGATGAGGACTTATCATACCAGAGTTCCACTTCAGGAGACATATCCTCATCTTCCTCTTCATTACCCACTTTACTACCATCTCCTTCTTCTTGAAGTTGGTTCTCGTCATATGGAAATGTAACGACCCAGTTTCTGGACTAATTTTATAATCTATAATTTATAGATTATACTTGTAGTTGAATTCAAATAGATTTAAATATTGTAGAAATTCAGGATAAACAATTATTTTATAATTGTATTTGTGTAATAATTGAAATTTTGTTTTCTTTATCAGTGTATGTATGTGTATATAAATAAGTAAACCTTGAGATTTATTTTATATGAGAAGTAAACCGGATAAAATCCAACTATTTGTTATTAATAATGTTTATTGTAGAATTTTAGAAACAAATCAAAATAAGATTTATTAGATTAATTTCTTGTAGTAATGTTATTTTGGAATTCCTTATTTTACAAGAAAACAAACCAAACAACAAATCAAATAGAACTAATTTAAAACAAGTAACATAATATTGTTTTAAGTATAATATATAAGTTATATATATATGGGTGCGAAGATATATATGTACACAAGTTTACAGCTTAGAGTTCAAAAATATTTTGTATTGCATATTGATTAAAGGGAATAGTATATATTGTATAAAATTCAAAATTTGAGCCTACTTTATTCTTGTGCTATATATGTACGTATATGTATATAAATATATATACCAGATACTTGAAACAAACAAGAATTTAGAATATATATACATTACATACACACAATTGTATGCATATAATTTGCAGTAAGAATGAGATGAGTAAGGAACTCAAACTAGATTTTTTTTAAGTGTAAGTACATAAAAAAATTAGATAGCCTAGCATAGATAAGATGGCCTAGATAACCTGCAAATGATATATCAATACAGGAAGAAAAATCATAGGATATATGTACACACTAGATAAACATTTAATTTGAAAAGAAGTATAGCCAGATATTTGCATTGGAAATGAAAGCAAGGCTAATAGCTTGCAAAAAGAAAATAGACCTGCAAATGTGACATCCTCTAGTATTTAAGCAAATCTTACCATGTGCAAAGCCTGTAGAATTCAGCCTAGATTGATTGAAAGATAAATGGCTAGCTAAACCTGAGATGTATACATCTAGCACATGCAAAAACCCTGCATAAAAATCTGAAATATTGCCTAGCATTAACTTTGATAGGAAAGGAGGGGATCATGGCCATTTAATTGATTCTTGTTGGCGACTAAGCACTGTCTTGTTGTACTTGCACATGTATTGATATAGAAAGAAGATGGCATAGCTGTGTGATGCTTAGAGGCAATGTTTGAAGACATATATGGGACTATACATCGCTACATAACACATCCTTTCACCGAAATATTGCAGAGTATGGAAACCCATATGCTTTAATTCCTAGCATACTTTAGCCTCCTTACCATCTATAAATACATCATAGACCATTACCATTTCTTCTTAAGCCTAGAACTAAAATGGAAGAAAAACAGTGAGAAATGAACAGAGCAACATTTGGAACCAAATTGTGAGCAAAGCTTGAGAAACAGTGGAAAACATAGTAAGGTATATCAACTAAAATCAAGGCTTGAGGGAGGAAGCGAAACAAGAGCATTACTGGAATTAAAAACAGAGACAAAAGCATGAAACCTAAGAAGCAAGTGGCAAGACATGGATAGAATAAGTGAGTAAACATCTAATTTTTTTTATTGTTTATGTTAACTTATGAGTTTGGATTCAAACTTTATAAACACTGATAGGTACCCAGTATACTAAACCCAAAATATTGAAGTGTTTAATACTTTAATTATGCTTTGAAAGTGAACATATTTAAGACAGAAAAACAGACACTGTAGTTTATATTTGTGAGTAAACCTTTTTCTTATTTATTCCTTTTTACAAACTGTGTTAAGGTTGGTTGCCTATATGTGTATACACGACATTTAAATAGGAGTTATCAATTATATAATAAACATATGTAAAATAATCTCTGTTAATATTTGGAGTAATGACTGTGAAAGTACTGTTTGTGCAAACACAATTGTTTACCACTAAAATCCGCCTATTGGTTAGAGGTATGCATTCATATGCATATATTTGTGTTAAAGGAATGAAATCAAAAACTGAAAGGGAGAAAAATATAAATAGGAACCTGGAAACATTATAAAGATATCGGTTGCATGAGAATATACGTGACAAACAGGTCATAAGAGCGGCATCAGTATTTCCAGGATGGGAAGACGAGGAAGGCGATGCCGATTTTTCTATCGAAGTTTCTCGGTTCGTTGATCCCTGATTACAGTAATACCGGGAGACTCGTTCCAATTTCAGATGCGGCCGTTAGTACTCAGGAGATTACGGCATTGAGCATTGGGTTGCTTTGGGGAAGGAACATAGTAAAGGTAGTGCCTTTACCCAGGAGGAGGCTGGTAGCAGTGTTAATTATTTGATAAGTACCACACAACAAAGTTTCACTGCGGCCATTGGTACTGTGCTGACATGTAAACAAATGAGAACTTAACATGACTAAAAACAGAACATAAATTAACTGCTAAATCCATTTCCATAAAAATGGTAAATAAAAGAAGAATTGTGGGAGATGGAAGGTACAAAACTGGTTGTATGGTATACAGGGAAACAAACAAGGTTTACAAAGTCAAACAAGGACAAGGGACGTTTATATTATATAATCCATGGATCGTCAACATAAATGAGGTGTACGTAATATATACAAACTAACATTTAAAAAGAAATTATATAATGAAAGCTAATTAGAAAACATAGCAGGTAGTCATTGGGAAGTATTCGAATAAATGCTCACTTGTGTAGTTATTGCTTTTTCCCTGAAAATCTATTTCATATATATATATATATATATATATATATATATTGACCCAAATACATGTCTACATGAAGTGTTACTGATCTATACAACGTCTTACACATGTTATTAAGCCTATAAAACAATTATCAAATGTCTGTATTTTTAATAGTAAGGACATTTGCATATATTCAGTGTTTGTTACTCAATGTGTATTCTTCTGACCTTTTCTATATAAAGAAAAGCTATTACTCATGCGTATGTGCAAACTGGGACTGAGTATATGATTGGTGCATTTGCATCTTATTTTGCGGACCAGGTGTGTTCAGAGGAAGGGCGTCGGCAAGCTGGAGTTGAAGTCTGATGGTGTGTGGTGGCAATACGAGTCATTTTATGGAGATGTGTGGTTTTAAAGCTTCTACCGAAGCTCTGAAAAGTTGAAACCATGGGTCAAGGGGGTCTTTGTTGGTGGCAACAAACTCAGGGATGACATTGGAATGGGGGAACGATGATCAAAATGATGGCGTAGCTATAGGGATTGATGTGCACATGCACGGTTGGAACTATGCACAGGAAGGATGAAACTGAAGAAAAGAATGGGCCTGGGATGAGGAGCAAAGAATAAAGAAATGTTCCATTTAAATTTGGAAATATCAGAAATGATATAACTTGTCTAATGATGGAGCAAGTGCGGGTGTATGTGGAATTTTTCATCTGAAAATACTTGGAGCAGTTTCTGACCATGGCCGTGAGTTTGCAGAATTTGTACACCGGACTATTGGATACTAGAGAACGTTGTTTGATAATTTTGGAAGGTAATTGAAATGGTTTATGGCTCCAAGCTTCAAAGAGTGTAAATGCTTAACTTATGGAGAAACTGAATGGTGCTATTATAAGCAGAGATGATAACGATTTAGATCATGGTAGGAAGTATTACTCCAAAATCTCAATATACTGAATTGACAAGAACTATGCTTAAAGAGTAAAAAATAAAATTTCCATATCGAATTGGTGCAAGTTCTAAAATATAGTTTGTCATGAAGTAAAACTTGTTTTAGCTATCACTTTTTTTCTACATGTAGAACCGGGCAACATTGTAACAAGAATGGAAAACTACTCTAGTTTATGCTCATATCAAATGAATTGATGAAAACTATATTATAAACAATAACTTAAGCATATTTAACTATGCCAGGTTCCTCATTAAACCATATGTGTCCTAAGCTAAGGGTTATTGCATAAAGAAAACAATGTGTACATTTTTTTATATGCCTAGGAAGTTGTTGAAGTGGTCAGCACACGCATTATCTAATACATGTATACATCTGTGTAGCAGCCGCATATTAGAAGGGAAAGAGGGAGTTTGGCGCACGGTTATGAAAGCATGATACAGGAACTTGCTTGTTGCGTGAAGAATGGATTAGGCTAGGCTTTTATGTATTAAAAAAATGGTTGTTTTACTATGTTTCAAACTAAACCATTACACACACATACACACACACACACACACACACACATATATATATATATATATATATATATATATATATATATATATAAGGAAGAAGCGACATGGGGGACGCGTTTAAGGAAGCTGACAAGAGATGTTTTGATTATGCGAGCATGGACCACATTGGGACTGTTAAATTTTTATTTATTCTTAAAATAAAAATCTAATTAAAGTTGATTTAAATAGGAGTTAAAATTTAATATATAAACTTGTAAATAAAAAGAAAGAAGGATTGGAAAGCTATTTGAATTTGTTCGTAACAGACATCGTCATGTATGGTAAGTACGAATTTCCAATATTATATGTGCATTTGAAAAGAAAATATAAAGTAAGCAAATCGACTGATTTATTATAATCTCCAAGATCAAATATCTACGAACCAATATTAAGTTTGAAATTAAATTGATTGATAATGTTGAAATAAATGGTTATCGTTAGTTACCTGTTGTGATGTGAAGTGTTCATCGAATCTGGATTAATTGAAATAAAATGTTGATGCATTTTGTTTAAATTTTAACCGTCTTGTGCTGATAATTGTCCTGAAAATTGAAATGAGGTTGTATAAGTAATTTGCTTGAATGGACATGTTATAAAAATACGATATGAGATAAATTTAGATAAATAGTTGTACCCATATACACTATTTAAATTGATAGTTAAAATACTGACTAAATTGATAGTTAAAATACTGACTATCAAATATTCCCTACGTGTTAGTTCGAAGAGACCGGAATGGGAACTGGACCCAAAACCACTTCGAACCGACTTTACGTAAACTAACTTGCAGGGACGATCATACAATTTAAAGAATTTAAGACCGTTGATATTCATAAGCGGGAGAACTACTTGTTGAAATTCCCTGGTTAGCTCCCAGAGATATTTCAGCGGTAATTTTATCGTAATTGAAATCTTTGGATTGCAAGGACTTCTCGCTACTGATCCATGGGGTGATTCCTATATTGGATGTAGTAGGAGAGTGCCTTCGGTTCATCCTATTCCTGGATGACTTGTATGGATGAATGTCTGACAGAGTATTTTCAAAGGAATCACGTACGTTGATTTCCTCAAATGTATTCCTGTTGGTGGAAAGCAAACACCCAGAGTATTTTTGTGGATATTAATTAGTGATATCTGGCGAATCTGACGATGTGGCATTCAAAGTAAATGGTGGCCAGATGTTCTAAAGGTGAATTCTAACCTCAAGACGCATCAACTGGGAAATGACAAAATCGGGCTGGCAGCATGGCTATGTGGGTCGCTCCCATTAGGGTGTATAATCACCTATCTAGAGAAATGCCATTTGCTTCTTTAATCTGTTTTGATGCTGTCCCTTTTCGAGAAACGGTGGTTTGAGCCCAACCGTTGGTGATGTACATTCGATACACTCAAGCAAAATGGGTGGTCGGTCATGTGTGGCTGGGTTGCAAGAGTTCTTGTTGAACCCAGTGTATTCCCCTCTAGAGATACACTATCGGCAGGTGGTTCCATACCTTGTCATAGTCGGAATCCAATCTCCAGTAAGTGCTCGCGGTTTTGTTTGTATACTATACTTGTGGAGCGTGAGATGCAAGCGTTCCGCTAGATTGATATTTATTTGTATTTAGACATTATTATAATATCACAAATAGATATGATTTTAAAAATGATTTGGGTTATCGTAAGGTGAAAACCGTCCGTATTTATGTGTGGATTTGGTCTTACGATTATCATTTATTTCAAAAGGATTTTTGAACGTTAAATCAAACTGTTTTAAAATCATTTACTCACACCAGTCCCATGACTGACCCAAAGTTTATTTTTCTGTGTTTTCCCTAAACTCTTGGGTGCCCAAATTTGTACGGGCAATCAAGTAGTTTTAGGATTTTACAGACTTACTTGAAGGAGCTTGGAGCAGGGAGCTTCAAAATTTATATAGAGTTATTTCCACTGTATTGTATATGTTGTACTCTGATAATGTATGTAAGTTTAAATACCAGCTTTGTATTTCAAATATTGTTATATAATATATTTTATCCAGTTCCGCTGTGAGATTCGTTATACTCTGATTCTGTTGTGTTCAGTTCTTCTTTTGCTTCTATTCTAACTTTCTTTCTTTCTATTTCTCACCCTCTAACTTCTTTCTATTAAAGATCTATTAATTTATGATGGTTGATTAATCGATATGTGACACAAGAAACGTATTAGTATCGATAATCATGATCGTAACTTTTCGGGTTGCTACAGTTGGTATCAGAGCAATGGTTTAGTACTAACCTTATCTATGTGGCGTAACTCGATAGAGATGGGGTTAGTAATACCCTAGATTGAGTTTGAGTGTACATGTATGAGCGCGTATTTGTAAATTTATATAAAAACTATTTTATATTATGTTGATTGGTTTTTCGAGTGGATTATGAATTCTGATCGGTTCGAGGTTTCAAACTGTTTCGATTAGTGTTTCTAAACATTTGAACAAGATAAGACACAATATTGTTTTAAAAGATGGGTAAATGCAATAATTTTACCCAAAATTATATTTTGATATGAAAGAATAATTTTGTTAAATTATTATAAATGGATGTGATGGTTGCAATTATAATCTGGTATTAGACTATAACATTAAGATAGGTATATAAATCCAAATTGAAATTGTATAAGCTAAAAGATACAAATGGGATGAACCCAAAACTAAATTCAAACTGGAACTTGAATTTGAAATCCTGTAAGTTAGAAATTTTTTGATGACAGGTTATTTGAGTACAATAAATTGTCCTTGTTAATTCAAAGGTTTTGAAAATAATAAAGGTGATTTCAAACTATATTCAAACTGATTTGAAATAAAACCGGGTATTTGGATTCGGGAACGACAATTTAAATAGAACAAGCCAAGTGGATTAGGGCAGTAAAGGTGAACTGAATAAACTGGAGTTGATTAATGTTAAGTTGAGCAGAATTAAATTGGATTGGAATTTATAAGGAAATTTTGAAGCAGATGATTCTGGTTGAACAGCTTTGTTTCAAACCAACGAGTTTTGGAATAAAATTCGAACTATAATCAGATATATTTGAGGTTGATAGGGAATTCAGATACATAGTTAAGAAATTGGAACCTAACCGGAGACTGATTGAGTAAAACAATTTTCTGAGTATTGATCTGATGTTGATTTCGGTCTTCGAGGTTGATGCTTAGAAGATTATTTTCTTACCAGTTTACTGTTAGGATCTGATAAATGTGGAAGAACAGTAAAGCATGGATATGAAATGGAAATGTTTTCGAACTAAAATAAAGATGTTTCTAATTATAAAATAACTGTGTTTGGTAGCAAATTGCTGATGTATTAAATGTATTGATTTCTAAGAAACGTTTGGTAGATACCCTGTGTTTTGGATACCTGGTTTGCTGTGCTTCTTAGGGGATGACCTGCATATATGTTTTGATATAAGTCTATGATGTTAAATATAATTGAAATCTTCTCGTTACTTCTTAATTTCGGGGACAAAATTCTTTTAAGGGGTGCAGAGTGTAACGACCCAGTTTCTGGACTAATTTTATAATCTATAATTCATATATTATACTTGTAATTGAATTAAAATGGATTTAAATATTATAGAAATTCAGGATAAACAATTATTTTATAATTGTCTTTGTGTAATAATTGAAATTTTGTTTTCTTTATCAGTGTATGTATGTGTATATAAACAAGTAAAACTTGAGATTTGTTTTATATGAGAAGTAAACTGGATAAAATCCAACTATTTGTTATTAATAATGTTTATTGTAGAATTTTAGTAACAAATCAAAATAAGATTTCTTAAATTAATTTCTTGTAGTAATGTTATTTTGGAATTCCTTATTTTACAAGAAAACAAACCAAACAACAAATCAAATAGAGCTAAATTTAAAACAAGTAACTTAATATTGTTTTAAGTATAATATATAAGTTATATATATATGTGGGTGTGAAGATATATATGTAAACAAGTTTACAGCTTAGAGTTCAAAAATATTTTGTATTGCATATTGATTATAGAGAATAGTATATATTGTATAAAATTAAAAATTTGAACCTACTTTATTTTTGTGTTATATATGTACGTATATGTATATAAATATATATATATAAGATACTTGAAACAAACAAGTATTTAGAATATATATACATTACATACATACTGTTGACGGGCAAAATTGTCGCATGCCAACACCCAATGTGCGAGTGTGAACAATTATCAGAATAAGCAGTAAATAATGTAAATGCAAGGAGACACAGCTTTTATAGTGGTTCGGCACTAACGCCTACATCCACTTTATAATTCTCATTCATCATATCTTTGATCGATTACAAAAGATGTTACAATATTTGTGTACAAAGTTGTATGTATGGTGAACTTTGACTAAGTTGTCCTTCTTCTTCCTTGGAGTGAGTTGACTTGGTCAGCTATAGGCAAGGTAGGATTTAGTGTCCAAGAGGTCTAGAGGCGGTGTAGCAAGGCTTGCTAGTGCTCAAGTGTTGAAGGAAAACATGTATGTCATGTGTTAATTACTTATCTCATTTCCCATGGCGATGTTGGAAGTGTTGGAAGCCATTAATGAGTTTTTGAAGCTCTCAAGGTCCAAAAATTCCAAGGGAGAAGCCTCCATTTGAAGGCCAAGGCTTGGGGTATTTATAGGAAGGAGGTTAGGTGGGAGTAGGTGAGCAGCGGGGCCCACAACAGTAATTTTCGCACCCAGAACGAGCCATGTGCAGGAAATTCGCACCTCCTGGTGCGGGTTCGAAATTTCGCACCCCTGCCCGAGGGTCGAAATTTCGAACCCACCAAGGGGTTTGAAATTTCGTTCCCACTGGTTGGGTTTGAAATTTCGAACCCACTGGTGAGGTTCGAAATTTTGTCCCCATAGGTGGGGTCCGAAATTTCGACCCCACAGGTAGGTTCGAAATTTCAACCCCACTGGTGGGGTGCGAAATCTCGACCCCACTGGTGAGGTGCGAAATTGATAGTGGATGAGGCGAAAATCCTGTTGCCGAGGGAGTCGAAGTCTTTGAATGTGAAGTGAAGGAATCCGCGGTTCTGCTGGTCTGAAGTGAAGGAATCTGAGCTTCCAGCATGGATAAAATTGGATGAATCGGGCGGTGCCCATAGTTTTGACCTAACCGGTTAGGTCGATCGCCGCCGGGACTGTAGGACCCTGGACCCCCACGGGCGCTGCGTCCGGACCCACTGGACGACTCAGATGATGACTTGACTAAGAATCCATTGGGCCCGACAGGGGCCATCTGATAGAGGCTTCGGGTTTCCATGTGTTTGTGAGGCGACTTCGACCCAACTGCTTTGTGCTTTTTGATGCTTGAGCGCATCGTTCGCCAAATACTTGGCATGTGATAGCTTTGACAAAAAAGCATGTCAACACTTGCCCCCAAAACATATCTTGCTTGGTTTTTAAGGAGGATGTGTTTCGCGAGGAGAAGAAATATCCAGAAACCAAAGCTAGGAGAAATTCGGAGTGAGCTTGTACGCTCATAAGATGGGAGAGCCACGACCACGCCGGATCGTATTAGGGAGAGAAATCCGATGAGTGCTTAGGATCGTATTAAGGAGAGAAATCGGATGATCGCTTGGGATCGTGTTCGGGAGACAACCAAGATATCTACATAGCCAGGTAACCATATAATCTGTCTGGTGAAGGCAATCCAATAACCAAATGAGTTGAATCTGTCGACCTAAATTCTAGGACTTAGCACTCGCCACGAGTTGCAACAACCTTATCGAAGTAGAGCAAGAGGCTGAGGTGGTCACGAGTGGATATTCTTGTCGTGTCACCGACAAGTCCAGCCGATGTAATCCAAGGTCGCTGACAAGGCGGTCCACTAATCCAAACGAGAAGGATCGTATGAGATCCGAAACTCGCCACATATCTCGCGAGTGGATATTCTTGTCGTGTCATGGACAAGTCCACCCGTACTAAGCCAAGGTCGTTGACAAAGCGACCCACTAATCCAAACGGGAAGGATCGTATGAGATCCAAAACTCGCCGCAAATCCACGAGTGGATAACCTTGTCATGCCACTTGACAAGTCCCCCCGATGTAATCCAAGGTCGTGGACAAGGCGACCCACTAATCCAAACGAGTAGGATCGTGCACAATCCGACACTCGCCTCCAATCCATGAGTGGATATTCTTGTCGTGTCACAGATAAATCCACCCGACATAATCCAAGGTCGTTGACAAGGCGACCCACTAATCCAAACAAGTAGGATTGTGCACGATCCGATGCTTGCCACGAGTCAAGGCGATATCGTCGACGTAGTACGAGAAGCTAAGATAGACAGATGCTTATTAGGGTTTGTAATCCCGTTATTGATTTCATACTTCACAAGTAAGCGTCCTCACTTTGCGAAGTAATTTTATTAAAGTTATAAACGTTAAAGATTTCTAGTAAAGCCAGAGGAAAACCCAACGGTTCGTCATCCACAAAGAGCATGCCTAGGGAGCTGGCCTGCCCCCGTGCATGGGTAAGCGGACTTGGCCGTTTTTTAATTCCACGTTCATTAGTTAAGGAGAGTGAATATTTTATTGTTTGTGAAGAGCATGCCTAGGATCTCGCCGGTTCCTGTTACATGGGTAAACAAACATAACCATTCACCTTTAAAGTCGGAAAAGTAAATTTTCCATTAATAACCAAGGGGGGTGATGGTGTATCATCGGCAAAGAGCATGCCTAGGGATTATAACAGCTCCCGTACATGGGTATATCGATTCAACCATCTTACAACCATAATAACCCTAATAACCAAAAGGGAGGATACATTTGAAGAGCTAAAGCTCTTAAAGCCAAAACCATAGCCTAAAGCCTAGATATGCAAGCCTAAAGAGCCAGATTGAGAAAGCCGTAAGTGAGGAGTGCCTTATTTGAAGATCATAACATCCTAAAGCCATAAAGACTGAAGAAAAACATAATTATAGCCTAAGTACTGAAGGCCGGAGAACCAAGACTTGAGTCCCAAGGTCGAGAGAACCAAATCCACATTACTAGGATATCCAAAGCCGCAAGTCACAAGATACTGATGTCAAGGAGACTTGCATCCAAGACATTAGAGCTAGCCAGTTGTTAGTTGATAATCATGCACGCGGGAAGATCATAGGTCCCGCGCACAACTTGTTTCAACCCATGAGATGGTGGTGTTTGTCCTGGCTCAGCAGCCCTCTTTCGAACAAACCGACCCAGAAATCCATGCCTGATACGCTATTTTATCATGTCCTTGAGGTGCCGACAATCATTCGTGTGATGGCCGCGGAAACCGTGAAACTCGCTAACCTCATTAGAATCCCTTTCGCTTGGCGCTGGTTTCCTGGGGGGAGGCCGTCTAAATGGATGTAGGGGTTGAACCTCTCGAAAGATCTCCTCGAGGGTATGAGTAAGCTCTGAGTAAGACGAGAACTTGGGTTGTCCCCAAGCTCTATTGGGTTTACTTCCCGAGGCGAGTCCCTTAATGGTAGCGGGAGCTTTTCCCTTCTTGGGGTCGGATGGTTTTTCGTTCGTAGCAAGGTTTACCTCGATGGGTGTATTAGCGTCGTGGGATTTTTTGTTGCCAACCTTCGCATCCTCTTTCCACATAAATCTTTCGGCCGCGAAATAGAACTCGCCAAGGTCCCTCGGTGGGTCCCGATGTAGTGAAGTCCTGAATTCAGACTTCTCTAGAACACCAGATACTGCAGCCATTAGAATCATAGAGAGGTCAGGTCTCTCGACCGAAGCGACCGCAGAATTGAATCGTTTCAGAAACTTCTGCAGGGCCTCGCCGGGCTTCTGCTTAATGCTGGTGAGAGTCATGACACTTTTTGGTCGAGTTATGTTGACTCTAAATTATTCCACAAATCGGGTAACCAAAGCATTCCAAGAAGTGATGGAGTCCGGCTCTAGCTGCCTATATCACATCGCAGCGATGTCGGTTAAGAAGATCGAGAAACACTTAGCCATGACATTTTCTGAAGCTGAGAGAACTTCCATGTGCCGAATGTATCTCATGAGGTGAGCAGTGGGGTCCTTGCGACCGTCATAAGCATCCAAGCCTAGTAGCTTAAAGTCAGGTGGGTTCCGAGAGTTCCTGATATCCAAAGAGAGCGGGATGCGAGTCACACAATCCATGTCCGTAGAAGAGCGCCGCCTCGAGTGAACCGACGGAGGACATCCGCAATCTCTGACCCGTTTCCAAAAGAGAGCAACTGGTTTAAATTATCCAAAGAGACACTGGTGCCCCTTAAGTCCAAGCTGGGAATCAGTTGATTGAAAAGGTAGTCTGGTTGGATTCCAACTTAAGGGGGCCACATTAGGTGTAATCCTAGCTCCCGGAACTGTGGGAGCGCTACCGTCCAAAGCTGTGCACGTTGGCGCTTAAGCAACATTTCCTACTGCGGAACCCGCAACTTGTTCAAGTAAAGTAGCATCATGGGCTGGAGAGACGTCGGGATTAAGGGTACCCCCGCATGTGGCAGGACCGGCACCATTAGAAGGGGCAACGTCGAGGTTTGGGGTGCCCCCGTATGTAACGAGACCGACACCATTGAAAGGAGCGACGTCGAGGTTTGGGTTGCCCCCGCATGTGGCGGGACCAGCGCCGTTCGAAGGGGCAGCGTCGGCCTATTGGTTAGTAGGCGGGGTTGCCCCCGCGTGTCGAGTCGTGGGTGGAGGAACATTGGTGCTAGTTCCAATAATGTCAGCCTAGACAGTTGGCCTTGAAGCACTCCTTATTTTGTCTTCAATGCGAGCAAGGAAGGTATTGAAGGCGTCTTCTTGTCGCTCGAGTCGAGCGTCTAAATCAGTAGCGAGGTTCCTAATCATTCCATCGACATCTTCTCGAGTGACATAGTTCGATGGAAATTCATTCGAAGAAAGTTCACGACTTACTTCATCTTCAGCATGAGCTTCAGTGATGGTTGGGAGCTTCTTGCGCTTAACCATGATGTAAAGCGAGTAAGGTTGAAGTTGAAGACGAGGTTTGAAGACGAATTCGAGTACTTAATTCGATGCAGAGGTTGAAGCTGTGCGTCCCCTACCTGGCATGGCAAAATGTTGACGGGCAAAATTGTCGCACGCCAACACCCAATGTGCGAGTGTGAACAATTACCAGAATAAGCAGTAAATAATGTAAATGCAAGGAGATACAGCTTTTATAGTGGTTCGTCACTAATGCCTACGTTCACTTTATATTCTCATTCATCATATCTTTGATCGATTACAAAAGATGTTACAATATTTATGTACAAAGTTGTATGTATGGTGAACTTTGACTAAGTGGTCCTTCTTCTTCCTTGGAGTGAGTTGACTTAATCAACTATAGGCAAGGTAGGCTTTAGTGTCCAAGAGGTCTAGAGGCAGTGTAGCAAGGCTTGCTAGTGCTCAAGTGTTGAAGGAAAACATGCATGTCATGTTTTGATTACTTATCTCATCTCCCATGGCCATATTGGAGGTGTTGGAAGCCATTAATGAGTTTTTGGAGCTCTTAAGGTCCAAAAATTCCAAGGGAGAAGCCTCCATTTGAAGGCCAAGGCTTGGGGTATTTATAGGAAGGAGGTTAGGTGGGAGTAGGTGAGCAGCGGGGCCCACAACAGTAATTTTCGCACCCAGAACGAGCTATGTGCAGGAAATTCGCACCTCCTTGTGCGGGTTTGAAATTTCGCACGGGGTTCGAAATTTCGACCCCACAGGTAGGTTCGAAATTGCGACCCCGCTAGTGGGGTGCGAAATCTCGACCCCACTGGTAAGGTGCGAAATTGATAGTGGATGAGGCGAAAATCCATTGTCGAGGGAGTCGAAGTCTCTGAATGTGAAGTGAACGAATCTGCGGTTCTGCTGGTCCGAAGTGAAGGAATCTGAGCTTCCGGCATGGAGAAAATTGGATGAATCGGGCGGTGCCCATAGTATCGACCTAACTGGCTAGGTCGATCGCCGCCGGGACTGTAAGGCCCCGGGCCCCCACCGGCGCTGCCTCCGGACCCGCTGGACGGCTCGGGTGATGACTTGACTAAGAATCCATTAGGCTCGACAGGAGCCATCTGATAGAGGCTTCGGGTTTCCTTGTGTTTGCGACGCGACTTTGACCCAACTGCTTTGTGCTTTTTGATGCTTGAGCGCGTCGTTCGCCAAATACATGGCGTGTGACAGCTTTGACAAAAAAGCATGTCAACACATACAATTGTATGCATATAATTTGCAGTAAGAATGAGATGAGTAAGGAACTCAAACAAGAATTTTTTTCTAAGTATAAGTACATATAAAATTAGATAGCCTAGCATAGATAAGATGGCCTAGATAACCTGCAAATGAGATATCAATATAGGAAGGAAAATCATAGGACATATGCACACACTAGATAAACATTTAATTTGAAAAGAAGTATAGCTAGATATTTGCATTGGAAATGAAAGCAAGGCTAATAGCTTGCAAAAAGAAAATAGACTTGCAAATGTGACATCCTCTAGTATTTAAGCAAATCTTACCATGTGCAAAGCCTGTAGAAATCAACCTAGATTGATCAAAAGATAAATGGCCAGCTAAACCTGAGATGTATACATCTAGCACATGCAAAAACCGTGCATAAAAATCTGAAATATTGCCTAGCATTAACTTTGATAGAAAAGGAGGGGATCACGGCCATTTAATTGATTCTTGCTTGGCGAATAAGCACTGTCTTGTTGTACTTGCACATGTATTGATAAAGAACATGGCATAGATGTGTGATGCTTAGAGGCAATGTTTGAAGACATTGATGGGACTATACATTGCTACATCACACATCATTTCACCGAAATGCTGCAGAGTATAGAAACCCATATGCTTTAATTCCTAACAGACTTTAGCCTCCTTACCATCTATAAATACATCGTAGACCATTACCATTTCTTCATAAGCCTAGAATTAAAATAGAAGAAAAACAGTGAGAAATGAACATAGCAACATTTGGAACCAAATTGTGAGCAAAGCTTGAGAAACAGTGGAAAACGCAGTAAGGTATATCAACTAAAATCAAGGCTTGAGGGCGGAAGCGAAACAAAGAGCATTAATGGAATTACAAACAGAGGACAAAAGCATGAAACCTGAGAAGCAAGTGGCAAGACATGGGATAGAATAAGTGAGTAAACATCTGATTTTTTTTTTTTACTGTTTATGTTAACTTATGATTTGGATTCAAACTTTATAAACGCTGATAGGTACCCAGTATACTAAACCCAAAATATTTAAGTGTTTAATATTTTAATTATGCTTTGAAAGTGAACATATTTAAGACAAAAAAACAGAACACTGTAGTTTATATTTGTGAGTAAACCTTTTTTTTATTTATTCCTTTTTACAAACTGTGTTAAGGTTGGTTGCCTATATGTGTATACACGACATTTAAATAGGAGTTATCAATTATATAATAAAAATATGTAAAATAATCTCTGTTAATATTTGGAGTAATGACTGTGAAAGTACTGTGTGTGCAAAAACAATTGTTTACTACTTAAATCCGCCTGTAGATTAGGGGTATGCATTCATATGCATATATTTGTGTTAAAGGGATGAAATCAAAAACTGAAAGGGAAAAAATATAAATAGGAACTTGGAAACATTATAAAGATATCAGTTGCATGAGAATATACGTGACGAATAGGTCACAAGAGCGGCATCAGTAATTTCCAGGATGGGAAGGTGAGGAAGGCGATGCCGATTTTTCTATCGAAGTTTTTCGGTTCGCTGATCCCTGATTACAGTAATACCGGGAGACTCGTTCCAATTTCAGATGCTGCCGTTAGTACTCAGGAGATTACGGCATTGAGCGTTGGGTTGCTTTGGGGAAGGAACATAGTAAAGGTGGTGGCTTTAACCAGGAGGAGGGTGGTAGCAGTGTTAATTATTTGATAAGTATCACACAACAAAGTTTCACTACGGCCATTGGAACTGTGCTGACATGTAAACAAATGAGAACTTAACATGACTAAAAACAGAACATAAATTAACTGCTAAATCCATTTCCATAAAAATGGTAAATAAAATAACAATTGTGGGAGGTGGAAGGTACAGAACTGGTTGTATGGTATATAGGGAAACAAACAAGGTTTACAAAGTTAAACAGGGACAAGGGACGTTTATATTATATAATCCATGGACCGTCAACATAAATGAGGTACACATAATATATACAAACTAACATTTAGAAAGCAATTATATAATGAAAGCTAATTAGAAAACATAGCAGATAGTCATTGGGAAATATTTGAATAAATGCTCACGTGTGTAGTTATTGCTTTTTCCCTAAAAATCTATTTCATATATATATATATATATATATATATATATATATATATATATATATATATATATACACATATATATATATATAGACCCAAATACATGTCTACATGAAGTGTTACTGACCTATACAGCATCTTATACATGTTATTAAGCCTATAAAAAAAAATCAAATGTCTGTATTTTTAACAGTAAGGACATTTGCATATATTCAGTGTTTGTTACTCAATGTGTATTCTTCTGACCTTTTCTATATAAAGAAAAGCTATCACTTATGCGTATGTACCAACTGGGACTGAGTGTATGCGTGGTGCATTTGCATCTTATTTTGCGGACCAGGTGTGTTCAGAGGAAGGGCATCGACAAGCTGGGGTTGAAGTCTGATGGTGTGTGGTGGCAATACGAGTCATTATGGAGATGTGTGGTTTTAAAGTTTCTACCGAAGCTCTGAAAAGTTAAAACCGTGGGTCAAGGGGGTCTCTGTGGGTGGCAACAAACTCAGGGCTGACATTGGAATGGGGGACGATGATCAAAATGATGGCGTAGCTGTAGGAATTGATGTGCACATGCACGGTTGGAACTGTGCACAAGAAGGATGAAACAGAAGAAAAGAATGGGCCTGGGATGAGGAACAAAGAACAAAGAGATGTTCCTTTTAAATTTGGAAATAGCAGAAATGAAATAGCTTCTCTAATGATGGAGCAAGTGGGGGTGTATGTGGAATTTTTCATCCGAAAATACCTGGAGCAGTTTTTGACCATGGGCGTGAGTTTGTAGAATTGTACACCGGACTATTTGATATTAGAGAATGTTGTTTGATAATTTTGGAAGGTAATTGAAATGGTTTACGGCTCCAAGCTTCAAAGAGTGTAAATGCTTAACTTATGGAGAAATTGAACTGTGCTATTACAAGCACAGATTATAACGATTTAGATCATGGTAGGAAGTATTACTCCAAAAACTCAATATACTTAAATGACAAGAACTGTGCTTAAGGAGTAAAACAATAAATTTGCCGTATGGAATTGGTGCAAGTTCTAAGATATAATTTGTCATGAAATAAAACTTGTTTTAGCTTCACTTTTTTTCTACATTTGTAGAACTGGGCAACATAGTAACAAGAATGGAAAAACTATTCTAATTTATGCTCATATCAAATGAATTGATGAAAATTATTATAACCAATAACTTAAGCATATTTAACTATGACAGGTTCCTCATTAAACCATGTGTGTCCTAAGCTAAGGGTTATTGCATAAAGAAAACAATGTGTACATTTTTTTATATGCCTGGGAAGTTGTTGAAGTGGTCAGTACACGCATTATCTAATACATGTATACATCTGTGTAGCAGCCGCATATTAGAAGGGAAAGAGGGAGCGTGGCGCATGGGTTATGAAAGCATGATACCGGAACTTGCTTGTTGCATGGATAATGGATTAGGCTAGGCTTTTATGTATAAAAAATGGTTGTTTTAATAAGTTTCAAACTAAGCCATTATATACACACATGCGCGCGCGCGCGCGCACACACATATATATAAGGAAGAAGCGACATGGGGGACGTGTTTAAGGAAGCTGACAAGAGATGTTTTTACTTTGCGAGCATGAACCACATTGGGATTGTTAAATTTTTATTTATTATTAAAATCAAAATCTAATTAAAGTTGAATTAAATAGGAGTTAAAATTTAATATATAAACTTGTAAATAAAAAGAAAGAAGGATCGGAAAGCTATTTGAATTTGTTCGTAACAGATATCGTCATGTATGATAAGTACGAATTTCCAATATTATATGTGCATTTGAAAAGAAAATATAAAGTAAGCAAATCGAATGATTTATTATAATATCTAAGATCAAATATCTACGAACCAACATTACGTTTGAAATTAAATTGATTGATAGTGTTGAAATAAATGGTTATCGTTAATTACCTATTGTGATGTGAAGTGTTCATCGAATCTGGATTAATTGAAATAAAATGTTGATGCATTTTATTTAAACTTTAATCGTCTTGTGCTGATTATTATCCTGAAAATTGAAATGAGGTTGTACAAGTAATTTACTTGAATGGACATGTTATGAAAATACGATATGAGATAAATTTAGATAAATAGTTGTACCTATATACAATATTTAAATTGATAGTTAAAACACCAACTATTTAATATTCCCTACATGTTAGTTCGAAGAGACCAGAATGGGAAATGGACCCAAAACCACTTCGAATCGACTTTACGTAAACTAACTTGCAGGGATGATCATACAATTTAAAGAATTTAAGACCGTTGATATTCATAAGCGGGAGAACCACTTGTTGAAATTCCCTGGTTAGCTCCCAAAGATATTTCAGCAGTAATTTTATCGTAATTGAAATATTTGGATTGCAAGGACTTCTCGGTACTGATCCATGGGGTGATTCCTATATTGGATGTAGTAGGAGAGTGCCTTCGGTTCATCCTGTTCCTAGATTACTTGTATTGACGAATGTATGACAAAGTATTTTCAAAGGAGTGACGTATGTTGATTTCCTCAAACGTATTCCTATTGGTGAATAGCTAACACCCAGAGTATTTTTGTGGATATCAATTAGTGATATCTGGCGAATCTGACGATGTGGCATTCAAAGTAAATAGTGGCCAGATGTTCTAAAGGTGAATTCTAACCTCAAGCCGCATCAACTGGGAAATGACAAAAATCGGGCAGGTAGCATGGCTATGTGGGTCGCTCCCATTAGGGTGTATAATCACCTATCTAGAGAAATTCCATTTGCTTCTTTAATCTATTTCGATGCTGTCCCTTTTAGGGAAACAGTGGTTTGAGCCCAACCGTTGGTGATGTACATTCGATTCGCTCAAGCGAAATGAGTGGTCGGTCATGTGTGGCCGGGTTGCAAGACGTACTTGTTGGACCCAGTGTATTCCCCTCTAGAGATACACTATCGGCAGGTGGTTCCATATCTTGTCATAGTCGGAATCCAATCTCCAATAAGCGCCCGCGGTTTTATTTGTATACTATATTTGTGGAGCGTGAGATGCAAGCATTCCGCTAGATTGATATTTATTTGTATTTATACATTATTATAATATCACAAATAGATATGATTTCAAAAAAGATTTGGGTTATCGTAAGGTGAAAACCGTTCGTATTTATGTGTGGATTTGGTCTTACGATTATCATTTATTTCAAAAGGATTTTTGAACGTTAAATCAAACTGTTTTAAAATCGTTTACTCACACCAATCCCATGACTAACCCAGAGTTTATTTTTTTATGTTTTCCCTAAACTCTTAGGTGCCAAAATTTGTATGGGCAGTCAAGTAGTTTTAGGATTTTACAGACTTACTTGAAGGAGCTTGGAGCAGGGAGCTTCAACATTTGTATAGAGTTATTTCCGCTGTATTGTATTTGTTGTACTCTGATAATGTATGTAAGTTTAAATACCAGCTTTGTATTTCAAATATTGTTATATAATATATTTTATCCAGTTCCTCTATGAGATTCATTATACTCTGATTCTATTGTGTTCAGTTCTTCTTTTGCTTCTATTCTAACTTTCTTTCATTCTATTTCTCACCCTCTAACTTCTTTCTATTAACGATCTGTTAATTTCTGATGGTTGATTAGACGATATGTGATACAAGAAACGTATTAGTATTGATAATCAGGATCGGAACTTTTCGGGTCACTGCAGGGAACTAGGGTTGGTTCAAGACAATACAGCCTATTACTGTTGGCATTCCTTCTAATATCTCTCCCTCTTCAATTTCTTATATCCTCGGTTATTCTTCCTTTTCTCTTGGGTTCCAATCTCCGCCTCTTCCTTCACCTTTTCTTCCACTATCTCCTTCCATATAACATTGTCGCTATTCATTGACCAAACAATGTTACTATCCTGGGTACTCCTTACACCATCTCCCAAGATGTCGTCCATCCAAGCATCATAATATGCAAAGTTTTGGCTATTTAGCTCAGCCATTTCTTCTTTTTATTGTTCAAGGTCCTTCTCTATCGACTTAGATTCCATGATCTCATTGATAGTTTCTAATTCGAAACTTGTTGATGTAGCAGCCATAAGCCTTTAGACCTTGTAGCGGTCTCATCATCACTGGATAAGATGATTAATTCAGGAGTTTAGGATGGCACAAGCATCTCTACCACCAAAGTTTGGCTATCTCAACTTAGAGAGCATGGGACACTAAGTGGTGAGTGGTGATTTTTCTCAACATCGTTGGAGATAACGATGATAGTATCATTCTTATGTTCAATTTTCTTTTAAAGGATCTCCTTTGTATATTGTTCTTCCATTGGGTTTCTTCAAATGTAAAATTCTACTTATTTATACAATGATGTATCTTATCTTGTTTAACTAATTAAACAATAGTATAGGCATAACTTAATAGGAATGTTTGGAATTCTCAGTGTTCCTTAAGGTGAATTCTAAAACATGCATCATCCTTGTTTATATTCATTTTTAGTTATTCCTTTTTGAATAATTTTGGAAATTATTCTTATTCAACCTTCTCTTATCTTTACTAATCTCATAATGATATCATAAACATCTTATAGTTGAACTACGAAAATCTAACTACAAGATGTTTATTGCTACTTTGAAATTTTGTCTTTAAATAACTATACCATTTAAAGATATTCTTTATATAAAATTAATCTTAAATAAAGTTATTTTCTTTTAATTTCAAATGGAAGTCATTTTTATATGCACTCATATATATACTCTCAACTCTTTATAGGTCATTGCTATCTCATATCTAATGAGTTACTCATCATAGGGTATCGTTAGCCATTTTGTTGTTTAGTCTTTTATCTAGTTCAGACTTAGATGTTCACTTAATCCAAGCTCTGATACAATGACATGACCCACTTCCTGACCCTTGGAAGATGATACAAATACATCAACGGTATTTGCATGCTGAAAATTCAAGTGCCGGAGAAATGGATCATTTGAGGTCAAAAAGAAAAGAATCTTATACAACAGAAAAAAGTGTAATATTATTTCAATATACACAATCTTTTACGATGGAAAATTTTAACATAGTTACAAAGTTGATCTAATGTTAGTCTGGATAGTTGTAAAACCTATCGTTGCAAATGCTAAATTTCATAAATAAGATATAGTGAAGGTGGAAATAGACAACTGTCTGTCTACAATAAATCTTCAGCTTCAAGATCCTCTAAATTGCTCCAAGCTAAATCTTAACTACTCAACTGCCTAGAGAAATAGGGCACGTAGAGTTAACTGAAAAGAAAAATGAACCCCAGATCAGTCATGGGGCTGGTGTGGGAAACTGAAATCCAATGTTTTTAAAATAAAAAGTGTCCCATAAGACCACAACCATACATAAGCGTGGAATGAGTATTTCCCTTATGGTAACTTAAACTTTGCTATATAGAAATAATTATTTTTTATGACTTATGGGATAAAACCTGCAACAAATCGAATTTTTGAGGATTACCTGTATTAATTAAATTAAATATCATTTAAGTTGGTAAGTTGAATTAAATGATTAAGTTGGTATTTTAAATTTTATTTTTGGGATTTAATTGGAGAAAAAGGGTACTTAATCATTTTTAATGATTAAATTTGAGGCTTGGAGATAATTAACTTGGACTTGAGGTTTAATGGTGGAAAATGTGATTTTTGTGAATTTTGGTATAAAATGATGATAATTGAGAAAATTTTAATTGAGGGTTTGGTAGTGAACTATGAAATATTATGCAATTTATGTCTTGTTCTGAACTGATCCTGTAGCCATCAAAGTATTGTGTTATATAAGTGTTAAGTATGTCTACCTCATGTGAAAAAAAGAGCACACTATCGACGTACTTAAGACGTGTTAATACAAGATTATGAATGGTCACTCCTAACCAGCCTTATTCTCCATTCTAATAGATAATATTAACTAGTAATTCTCGGGGTAGGGCATCACATAACTATATGGTAAATCAGATCAACTATGTGAAATTGTTACCATTATTAAATTCCGCATATGCTGGCAATATAAACAAAATCGTAAGCTCTTAGGGTGAATGGATTCCATATAATGACAAGGTAATGGACTACATTCTATACAATGCACTTCTCGTGGGATGTACCGAGGATCGACTGCCCTCTGCTATTCTGGAAAGACATTCCACGCTACCCAGGCCTAAAGGTGGTGCATTAATTGAATATAATATCACCTTGGTCATAACCGAGCTATCACGGATATCCTATAACATACACCGCATACTTAACATATAGAGGGAAATCTAGAAAGGTGACGATTATATCCTAAAGGGTACGACTAGCGTAGCATGCCCTATTTATTTAATTTCCATGCGATGAATCTAAAGGTCATCGATTACTTTATACCAAATGCATCATTTACTTTGAATGCCGCATTTCCAATTCTATCACACACAATTAGTTTCCATAATTGTATAACCTCTGAGTTGTATTTCTCAAAGAAGGGTGTAAATAGTGCACAAGATATGCTTCTCACACAAAAAACAGATGTACTTTAACAATCCACACCTTAATGGGTCTGAATTTTTCACACAAAAGGGAAAACACGTGTCCATTGAAATGCGAATTGTTTGTTTGGTACCCTATATATAAAAAAGATATTTATTAGATCTTAAGTAAATAACTCCAAGCAGAATAATTTAAAATACAATAATGAAAAATACATACCATAATATTGACACTTTTAAACCAGATGACTCTAATAGCTTTAAACCTGCTAAGATTTCCAATAATTATCTTCTTCCTAAGCCATGGATTATTTTGAGGAGGATAAGAGAAATTTTCCTAGTGTTGGTAAATTATACACTTTTTTTTACATAACGCTACATATACCATTTGTTTACCTTTTTATGTTATGTTAAGCTTTATTTGTGTCATTTAGACTCTATTATTGCGCACATACAACATCCTTCTACTCCCCAGTAGACCTGATCAAATATATTTGGTAATATATCCCTTGGATAGCATTGATTCTAGATACTACCCAAAATATCTTTTGTAATCGTCTCGCTTGGATCCATTAACTCGCCATATTATAGCTATGGTCGTCCTCTCGCCATGCCATAAATATGACTATCATCCTGTCATAAATATACCTGAATCTTGCTAATAGGACAATCCATTTCTCGCGCTACACAGGAATCTAGTAGGGATTTAGTATCTATGGTTCATCTTTTCTATTGCGGACCGGCTCCACACAGCCACCCTTTTTTAGTTTTGGAGTGTATCTCTCGATATAAGTTAATAGCCCTACTTCTAAGGAAATAATCCCAATAAACCATGCATCGTCATGTAGCCTCTCCAGGCATCTCGATAGTGAAAGATCAACCTAGGCATGAGAGGCATAACCCATGTCCTTCCCCACTTTCATCGTCTGACAATGATGGCCTAATAACCTTGCGATTATTATCATTTTTAGTACCCATGAGCCTTACCTTTTTTATTGTATGATTACCTAGTCTTCCAGTAACCCTTTAGACTTCCTAAACCAGTCAAGGTAATACTCACCCTTTTACAGACCTTACCTCTGATGGATCGCCCTATGCCTATGCCAACTGGTCATCCTGGGGTGTTCCTCTCCACATGTCATATGAATTCACTTATTTCATGCTCCGATATTTGCCAATTAATCCCATTCGCCGAATAATCCCATTATGACGGGTCCCCAAATGTGATTACTTATTCCTGGCTCCGAGATTGTCCGCGAATCCTTTAGGATGGGCTTCCTAATATCCATTTAAGTCTCTTATTTCTTGCTCTGATGGTAACCAATATATTATCGTCACGACAAGCTTACCATTATCTAAATATCTATAACAATCCACACCCATTTACCGACATCGTGATCTACCTGATGTCATATTAAATGCATATATACAGTTACAACTGTGATTTCTTCCTTTATTAGACCCTATGTCTAATTTTCATTTCTTATGCGTTTAATTCATCTTTTCAGTCAATTTCATTCATTTTTCTTATTTCAATGGTTTGTCATGTCATTACCGTTTCTTCCCATTTTCATTTCACTCTTCTCCCTTCATAAATCATCTTCTTTACTAGCCAATATTTCACTTTTATTTGTTGTTGTTACGTCAACTTCTCAATTTCATTAAACTTACCATTTTTCATAACTTTCTAAACCTGTCGTATTAGAGTGAGTTGGAGTTTGGTCCTTATTATTTTTGTACATAGTGCATTTCCATTTTTTTTGTATAAATAGGTTTTCACACTATTTTTGTAATTACATGTCATTTTTTGTTCAGTCTCGTAAGAGGGTGTACTAAAATACAATAATTACCTTTATTATGCACTTACCTTTTTTTGGAAATTCCTTATAATTAAACTCATGGTAATTTAAGTGGGTTTAACTAAAAATATGAGAATGTACTTATCTCAACATTCTTTTCCAATAGATTAAAGTATCGCCTAATCCAAAAAAGCGAAATTTAGATTATTTTCCTTTGTAAGTTTTAAGAAATATTATTCAAAAAATTTACATCAATCTAAGTTAAACATTGATATCTCGCATGTCTTTCGATTTGAGGTTAAACAACTTAATGTAACAAACATTGTGTGTGTGTGTGTATATATATATATACACGTTTCTTTTCATCCTATAAGCAGCATATTTTTTGAGAATTATAACTTTATTCAACAAATTGGCATAACAACATTACAGTTTCTTAACTAGCACTGAGAAATGTGAATCCAATGGTATAATATATCATTATATAAAAAGATATATAATTTATCCGCTCATCTTTCATGCTTTAACTCCAAGTTTAATCTAAGTTCATTCCTGTTTGTTGCATTCCTTTCTTTTGTAAGTCCTATTTTAGATTTACAAGTGTCGTTCGCATTTGATCTATTAGATCAGATTAAAATAGAGTGATTTGGAATTGAATGAAAACTAGACCTAGAATCTTACCTCATCAGAACATCTTTCTGATTGAATCTCCATTCTAACTTCCTATATTCTTCTCCTTGAATTTGAATATGATAATCTAAACCAAATTTCTATAGTTTTAGAAGCTTTGGAAGGGGAAGAAAAATGACAGAGCTTCCACATTCATATGAATAATAATGAGTTTAGAGTGTAGCCCCGTGTATTTATTTATAAAGGCATAAATCATTGTCATTCCTACAATAAAATGTTATTAAATTTGGTTCGTAAAAACCCATAACTTCCCCGTCAAGGAAAGAGCGGATACTTTGAGCACAAGCCACATCAGAACGCAAACAGAAGAACATTTCATTGCTTATTACAACAATTCCATCAAATACAAGAATATACAGAGTATGAATAAGTATTACACAGAAAATATCAGAGATTTAAATTACATTTAAATACATTACTGCAGCGAAAAAATAATACAATACACAACTGAAGGAGATATACGGATACAAAGCTTTCCGGATATCATTCCAGCTGTAAATCAGGTTCCCGTGAATATAAATCTGCAAAACCAAAACTACTAGCTGCCCGTGTCAAAATAGGGGCACCTAGAGTTTAGGTTAAAACAATAAACTCCAAGTCAGTCATGTGACTGGTGTGAGAACTAAACTGTTATTAATCTTTATTTTAAAGTTAGGTAAATCAAGGGACCACGCTGTATAACACGGAACGGGTTTCCTTCCAAGAACACCAGTGCATAAAATAACAGCACAATGCTAAATAAAGAAAAATGAAGCTATTATAAGACCCAGTTCCCATCACACAATGCAACACAAACCGGAGGATAGGGTTTTACCTTATAATAGCCAAAGAATGCTTGATACGCTGAATTTCATCTTTTATTATTACTATAAGTGTATAGTGTCAAAACAATTTCAATCATAAGTATCAATCATAGATGGCATAAGTGCCCCCATACCACTATGTCATCATACTAGGCTCTACAAATAAAACCACAAAGTCACGTTTTGGAAGCTAGATTTCCATCTGTGAACCGAGGCAAAAGATAGTCCTCTACCGATTCGAGACTGTCTAGCCCGAGTCTCAGGAACAGAACGCATCGTCCCTTGGATCGTCAGGGCCGGTCCACCGATGTGGATTAAAATGCCTGAACACTGCGTTTCCCCGCCCTTTGGAGCGTAAATGAGCTCAATGGCTCCATCGGCTCCACACAGTCACCGATATATCCGAGGCGCCTCGCAACAGCAACCACCACATAGGTGAAAATAATATAAATGTCCGGGCTGGTAGGTCACTGACACCACCCTAGCGAGAAGGAAATGCATGCCCTCCCTGAGGTCCTCTCTCATTTTTGGTTCACAACCAGGGTGTGAGGCTCGTGAATCAACGCTACACAAAGCTATGCCACACAGGCGGTGCTTTGATCATCAACCACAAGACTTTGTTTTTCAACAGAAGCCTCGATCAATTGCCACTTAGGCATGCCACACAGGAAATTCGCTCCATGCGATTGATATCCATCAACATATAACCCCTGAGCTCGTACGTCTTAGAGAAGGGCGATAAGCAAGAGAATAAATTCTCTGCCGCCAAACAGATATATATTTGGTCTGTGGACAACGGGTGTCGGGTGCTACTAAGCACCTTCTGCATCCTAGTATATATTTCAACTAGAAAATAAAATAAAAGTGAGGAGTTCTCACCGACTAGCTAAACCAATACATCGCGACTCTTCATATGTAGGAAATCTTCGCCACTCGCCTTTTGTCACTTTCGTCATTCGTGTTCACTACATATATAAAAGTCACATTTTTATATTCTCTATTATCTAAAAATCATATTTTTATAACTACGCCATATGGATAAAATTTCTATTTTTATACCGCTACTATATAGATAAAAGTTCTTTTTTTATAACGGTTCTCATATAATAAAGATCAAAACTTTACTATCTGTATAATATAAAAATCGTATTTTTATAGTCTCTATCTCATAAAAAACATATCTTTAATCTCTTTATATAATAAAAATCATATTTTTATTCTTTCTATAATATAAAAATCATATTTTTATTCTTTACATATAATAAAAATCATATTTTTATTCAACACGCTACTTCATATTTAAAAATCCAACCTTTTCCTAATAAATTAAAAATCCTATATGTCATTCAAATGAATAAAAATTCAATTTTTATACCATTCACATAATAAAAATTATCTTTTTAAACTTATAAAATAAATTACATAGAAAACAAACAGAAATAAATAAATAAAACAAATCAAAACACTTACAACGAAGGGTTTGAGAAAGGGGGGAGCTGTTGGCGAAATGGAGGTGGCTAGGGCTTTTTCAGAAGGGAGAAGAGGAGGAGCGGTGGAAGGAGAGAGGAGGGGTGCGGTGATGGAGTGCCCTGGCGGCGATGTGGGGCCTGCGGTGCGGATCTCGGTGGAGGTTTGGGGGTTTCGTCGTTCGCAGGGAGGGGGAGCTGGTTGGGGAGATGGCGCGGAGGACGACTTCGGCGAAGGGGGTGGGGGTGGAGGCGATCGATGGGGGTATCGGCGGTGGTTAGGGCTACAGGGGTTTTGTTTTTGTTTTTCTTCATTTTATTCTCGTTCGTGGAATGAACGAAGGAAGGGGGAAGAGAGTAAAGAGAGGGGTGAGTTTATAATTTAGTTATTTTATTAATATTTTAATTTCGAAATATGTGCTTTCACATACGAACTCAAAATCGGACCCACCGACTGTTGTCCATAGCTAATTACCCCCATTCCGAACACAATGGGATATGTATTGTAAGATGATTCGATCGTTTCGATCAGTTTTCATCAAAATCAAAATATAACTCTATATATTGAATTTGAACGCACATTTCAATTTACCGGGGAAACATACGGACTCTAAAAATTCCCGAAAAATATTTTCTAGCTTCGTATTGACGATACGGTCCTAACAAAACTAATTTCGTCAAATTCTGAGACAGTTTGAAAAATGTCCATTTTCCAGGTCATTTTAATCAACTAAAACTGGTCAAAACACGTTTTCCTTTGCCACGCTCACATATTGATTCGAAAAATTACGAATTTTGAATACTAGCAATAATTTGACATCTCGGATCCAACAAAAGTGGTTTCGTCGAAAACCGAGGTCGTTTGCAAAATTTCCATTTTTAAGGGCCAGAATTCCATAGCGACTATTCTGAATTTTCAATTGGACATAACTTTTATCCCCGCTATGAAATTTCAATTTTTCGGATTCGTTGGAAAGATATTTTCAAATAGATTCTAATATTTTTAGTTTCACCAAAATCCGGTTTATTTTGAATCCTATACATTCATTTGAACTTTGAAATTGAATTTTCAAACTACCGCGCCATTTTCAATTCCTTTTATAATTTAAAATAAATATTTATATTCTAACGATGATCTATATAAATATATACATTCTAATTCTATTCAAAATAAATTTCTCGCCATTATTCTTTAAAATAATTCATTTTAAATAATCAAAATTCACCAAAATTGCCAAAATAAAAATTTTAAATTGGCTCGGATTTCCGGGTTATTACAATCTTCCCCACTTAAAACTTTTCGTCCCCGAAAAGGAACGAAGCCAAAAGTTGTTTAACAAACCAACTTAACTTTCACTATTTCCATTACGGCTTAAGTTCTTCAGCTTTTCAGTTTCTAAGAACTTTTCAATTTTTTCAAAAATTTGGCTAACACCCTAAATTTTCGAAAAATTTCGCCATAACCTCCCCTGCACCGGAGACTAGGGGATATTTCAAATAGCCTCCCATGGCCCTCACCAATCCAAAAAGAAAAAGAAACAGCCAACCGGCTCATAAAATCATCCAAACCAAATAAATTCGTAAACATGTACCTATTTGTTGGGCAAACAATTTTATTCTTCTGCTCTAGCCTCCTTGCTATGACATGTTCAATGTAAGTACATGTATATGCATGCAATTCCAAACAAATTTCAATACAATTCACTACTTGTTACAATTTGGCTAAAGGTTCAACATTTAATTAATCAAACAATAATCAAACAACACAACCAGTAATCAATTAATTGATTATCATTTCAAATTCATAGCTTTGATATATAGTCCAAAATCAGATTTTTGATGCCAAATCACAACAATAAGCCCTATCTAGATTTGGTTCTCACACCAATCTAATGGAAACATATAGAAATCCCACTTTCGTCACTCGAACATAAATTCTGATGATGTTTCGAACCACTATCAGAACATCCACGGGCGACTAGACTATGATTCTATATCTATCCAGTATATTAAAACTTCAAATACACGCGGATCAGACGTATATGCAAACTCTTTATATACTTGATTGTCCAAATCAATTTAAATAAATATTCAAAAACGAATAATTGAATTAAATTTTCAAAACAAAACTTGTTTTCAATTTTATTTTAAAAACATTACTCTTCACACTCGTTCTAGGATACTACTGATCCGATCTCTAACTAGTCATTCTCATTGGATATTACTAATTCAATTTCTGATGAATTCTTTCATATGGTTCTAACGTGTCTTGTTCTCCGATATCTGTAAACCAAAGCTCTGATACCAAATTTAAGAACCTGTAACTTCCCCATGAAGGAAAGAGCGGATACTTTGAGCACAAGCCACATCAGAACGCAAACAGAAGAACATTTCATTGCTTATTACAACAATTCCATCAGAATACAAGAATATACAGTGTATGAATAAGTATTACACAGAAAATATCAGAGATTTAAATTACATTTAAATACATTACTACAGCGGAAAAATAATACAATACACAACTGAAGGAGATATACGGATACAGAGCTTTCCGGATATCATTCCAGCTGCAAATCAGGTTCCTATGAATATAAATCTGCAAAACCAAAACTACTAGCTGCCCGTGTCAAATTAAGGGCACCCATAGTTTAGGTTAAAACAATAAACTCTAGGTCAGTCATGTGACTGGTGTGAGAACTAAATCATTTATTAATCTTTATTTTAAAGTTAGGTAAATCAAGGGACCACGCCGTATAACACGGAACATGTTTCCTCCCAAGAACACCAGTGCATAGAACAACAGCGCAATGCTAAATAAAGACAAATGAAGCTATTATAAGACCCATGTCCTATCACACAATGCAACACAAGACGGAGGATAGGGTTTTGCCTTGTAATAGCCAAAGAATGCTTGATACGCTAAATTTCATCTTTTATTATTACTATAAGTGTATAGTGTCAAAACAATTTCAATCATAAGTATCAATCATAGACGGCATAAGTGCCCCCATACCACTATGTCGCCATACTAGGCTCTACAAATAAAACCGCAAAGTCACGTATTGGAAGCTGGATTTCCATCTGTGAACCGAGGCAAAAGATAGTCCTCTACCGATTCGAGACTGTCTAGCCTGAGTCTCAGGAACAGAACGCATCGTCCCTTGGATCGTCAGGGCCGGTCCACCGATGTGGATTCAAATGTCTGAACACTGCGTTTCCCCGCCCTTTGGGGGCATAAATGAGCCCAATCGCTCCATCGACTCCACACAGTCACCTATATATCCAAGGCGCCTCGCAAGAGCAACAACCACACAGGTGAAAATAATATAAATGTCAGGGCTGGTAGGTCACTGACACCACCCTTGCTAGAAGGAAACGCATGCCCTCCCTGAGGTCCTCTCCCGTTTTTGGTTCACAACTGGGGTGTGAGGCTCGCGAATCAACGCTACACAAAGCTATGCCACACAGGCGGTGCTTTGATCATCAACCACAAGACTTTGCTTTTCAACAGAAGCCTTGATCAATTGCCACTTAGGCATGCCACACAGGCAATTCACTCCATGCGATTGATATCCATCAATATATAACCCCTGAGCTCGTACGTCTCAGAGAAGGGCGTAAAGCAAGAGAATAAATTCTCCGCTGCCAAATAGATATATTTTTTATAGAAATCAATCACACAGAATAAAATCCATTGTTAGACACACAGTCCATTTACAAGTTCGTTCAGGGTCTGAACGAAACCGGAGGCACCTTGTACCTCGCATATCCATCGATCTCCAGGTACGTCTGGACGATCACCAACTGATTCCCTCCTCTTGGGTGTATAGCCCAATCAAGATCATCAGTAATCACCCAAATGATGTGAAGACCTACGTTTTCATCCTCGACACCACGTCGAATCAGTTATTCAGAATGGGATAAACCCGGTCTTTCTGAATAACTCGCCTATATAATAAACAAGTGTTACACAAACACAACATATGCCTCATTCTAATTCAGAATATTCTTTTATTCAAATATTCTTATACTTTGGGAAAGGTTCCCATTAATTTTATCAAAGATAAATCTTTAAATTTATTCTTTAATCTCCTTTTGAATATCAATTCAAATTAGTCGGGATTAGCGAACCACACCGAAGTAATTATTTATTTAATTTCCCAATCCCAACCTATTCATCCCATGAAGTAAAACTAGTAATACTTCATATCTAACACTATGGTGTTATCGATAAATTCAATTACCATTTCACTTTCAAATCTAATTAAAGATTTAACTATCGCCTGGAGCAAAACTGGTGATACTCCATTCCCGATCATCTCAATCTAATTAAAGATTCATTAAAACTCCACTTAGTTTTAATCTTCCAAAAATCAATATTAATGATTATTTAACTTGGGAAATCATATCCTGTCTCTAACTGGGTTAAAGAACCAATGTCATTTAAAACACGGTTCACTATAAACCCAAAATCATATTCCAATCCAATTCAATTATTGAAACTTCTGGTTACTTTTAAAACCCTTTCAAATACAATTTATTTATTAAAAAAATAAATAAATTATTATTCTAGTTCAAAACTAGTTCATTTCGATAAAAAAACTATTTTTATCTTTTCAAATTTGGAATTTCATCCCAATTCTTCACAAATCATTTCTTATTATTTTACACAAATTATTACTATTTTTAATAATTTTATCAAGGCCGGTACAGTCGAATTCCATCAACGTCCATCGAACTGCACTTACAGCGACCTTTTCTAAATTTGATTTGGACATAATTCCAAATCCAACCGTTAGATTTCAAATCTCTAGTATTCACTAGAAAGCTCTTTTCGATACGAACCCAACGGTTCTGGTTTTAGGACAATCTGATAGTCGGATCACCCGTAACGTCCATTCGAAGTCAATGGTCGAAATTCGTGAACTGCCGCGGCGCATTCTTTTCAGGCCATTTAATATATATAATATTTATATTATATATATTTCGTCGATTTCCTTTCAAAACGTATTTTATAAATCGTTTTAAATCCGTTTTCGAAACGATTTCAACTTCACATTCAATTTCGAATCAAAATTGAATATTCCACATCATCGATATACAAATGATAATATTTTCAAAACGTTATATTTTGAAATCACTTTCTTTTCTATATTCATTATAAAAATGAATAAAATCGATATATATATCGTTCGCGTCAAAATGGCGTCAATCTAGTCAACATGGCTTTTATTCAACACATGAATGTTTATTCAATTCAACACATGAATATTTATTCTGTTCAACGCATGAATTTTTATTTCTATTCAACGCATGAATTTATTTCTATTCAACACATGAATATATTTTCTATTCAACACATGAATTTATTTTCTATTCAACACATGAATTTTCTTTTATAATATTCCTTATTTTCCAAATTGGAATGAGGCCCAATCAATTACCATATAATGTTAATTATATGGATTCCATACAACACATGTTTATAATAGCAACGATAAATCATCAACCATCATCCAGAGTGCACCACATAACTGCATAAGCATTAAATATCAATAATAAACGCTTACACAGTCTGTCAACCCATCGATTGACATACAACTAAACAATCGGGATTAGTTTACGTCAAATATCATCCCAATACCCGTGTGGGGTTTCAAATCAACAAACACATATTTTTATTTGTGCAGTTGGGCGATGTGTAAAATTTATCGTCCCAATCAATATCAGTCAAATGGGTGTACATAAACAAATTGTTCGATTTGTAAATGAATATTTATTTTACTTCAACACATGAATATATATTTTATTTCAACACATGAATATATATTTTATTTCAACACATGAATATATATTTTTATTTCAACACATGAATATATATTTTATTTCAACACAAGAATATATATTTTTATTTCAACACATGAATATATATTTTATTTCAACACATGAATATATATTTTATTTCAACACATGAATATATATTTTATTTCAACACATGAATATTTTTTTTTAAATACATGAATATATATTTTATTTCAACACATGAATATATATTTTTATTTCAACACATGAATATATATATATATATTATTTCAACACATGATTATACATTTTATTTCAACACAAGAATATATATTTTTCACATCACAATCAACAGTCAAATTTCACAACACAACCAATCACACAAGTCATCCATGGTCTGTGGACAACGGGTGTCGGGTGCTACTAAGCACCGTCTACATCCTAGTATATATTTCAACTAGAAAATAAAATAAAAGTGAGGAGTTCTCACCGACTAGCCAAACCAATACACCGCGACTCTTCATATGTAGGAAATCTTCGCCACTCGCCTTTTGTCACTTTCGTCATCCGTGTTCACTACATATATAAAAATCGCAATTTTATATTCTCTATTATCTAAAAAATCATATTTTTATAACTATGCTATATGGATAAAATTTCTATTTTTATACCGCTACTATATAGATAAAAGTTCTATTTTTATAACGGTGCTCATATAATAAAGATCAAATCTTTACTATCTATATAATATAAAAATCTTATTTTTATATTCTCTGTCTCATAAAAATCATATCTTTAATCTCTACATATAATAAAAATCATATTTTTATTCTTTCTATAATATAAAAATCATATTTTTATTCTTTACATATAAAAAAAATCATATTTTTATTCAACACGCTACTTCATATTTAAAAATCCAACCTTTTCCTAATAAATTAAAAATCCTATATGTCATTCAAATGAATAAGAATCCAGTTTTTATACCATTCACATAATAGAAATTATCTTTTTAAACTTATAAAATAAATTACATAGAAAATAAACAGAAATAAATAAATAAAACAAATCAAAACACTTAAAAAGAAGGGTTTGAGAAGGGGGGGGGAAGCTGTTGGCGAAATGGAGGTGGCTAGGGCTTTTTTAGAAGGGAGAAGAGGAGGAGCGGTGGAAGGAGAGAGGAGGGGCGCGGTGATGGAGTGCCCTGGCGGCGATGTGGGGCCTTCGGTGCGGATCTCAGTGGAGGTTTGGGGGTTTCGTCGTTCGCAGGGGGGGACTGGTTGGGGAGATGGCGCGGAGGGCGACTTCAGCGAAGGGGGGGGGGGGGGGGGGTGGAGGCGATCGATGGGGGTACCGGCGGCAGTTAGGGCTACAGGTTTTTTTTTTCATTTTATTCTCGTTCGTGGATTGAACGAAGGAAGGTGGGGAAGAGAGTAAAGAGAGGGGTGAGGTTATAATTTAGTTATTTTGTTAATATTTTAATTTCGAAATATGTGCTTTCACATACGAACTCAAAACCGGACACAACAACTATCATCCATAGCTAATTACCCCCATTCCGAACACAATGGGATATGTATCGTAAGCTGATTCGATCGTTTCGATCAGTTTTCGTTAAAATCAAAATATAACTCTATATATTGAATTTGAACGCACATTTCAATTTACCGGGACCACATACGGACTCTAAAAATTCCCGAAAAATATTTTATAGTTTCATATTGACGATACGGTCCTAACAAAACTAATTTCGTCAAATTCTGAGACCATTTGAAAAATGGCCATTTTCCAGGTCGATTAAAATCAACTAAAACTGGTCAAAACACGTTTTCCTTTGCCACACTCACATATTGATTCGAAAAATTATGAATTTTGAAACCTAGAAATAATTTAACATCCCAGATCCAACAAAAGTGGTTTCGTTGAATACCGAGGTCGTTTGCAAAATTTCCATTTTTAAGGGCTAGAATTCCATAGCGACTATTCTGAATTTTCAATTAGACATAACTTTTTATCCCTGCTATGAAATTTCAATTTTTCGGATTCGTTGGAAAGATATTTTCAAATAGATTCTAATATTTTTGGTTTCACCAAAATCCGGTTTATTTTGAATCCTGTACATTCATTTGAACTTTGAAATCGAATTTTCAAACTACCGCGCCATTTTCAATTCCTTTTATAATTTAAAATAAATATTTATATTCTAACGACGATCTATATAAATATACACATCCTAATTCTATTCAAAATAAATTTCTCGTCATTATTATTTAAAATAATTCATTTTAAATAATCAAAATTCACCAAAATTGCCAAAATAAAAATTTTAAATTGGCTCGGATTTCCGGTTTATTACAATTTGGTTCATACACGTGTTTATAACATGTTTATTTACTCTTTTTTATATATATTTATGTTCCGTTACATTTCTTTCTTCTTCTAACCTATGTATATTATTAAGTATATGTGTTTATTTAGTTCCTTAGTTAATGGATGACCCTTTCAATTCGTCTTCATTGATTCTTCGGTTATGTTTCATTATTATATTCACACATTATAAAATTCAAATTTCAACTGTACATATCTGATCTAAATTCTTTATATTTATATATATATACATACACACACATTAACCTTATTCAGTTTTCCTTATTTTCCTTTCCCATTATAAATTTATTATTTACACGCTTTAATATTTAATTCCTCCCTTTCCATGTTCGTAACATACATTAGTTACCAACTAATGTCCAATAATCATTGCTGCAATGTACATTAATTGTTATTAAAAAATTCACTGTTTCTCTTCTTGTGTGTGTGTATATATATATGTATATTAACCTCATACTTTTTTTCTCCAATAAACTTTATTTTTCAAATTTCCCTACACCGGAAAAGACCTTTTGTAGCGTTTGAAAAATGCTACCAAAACCTTTTAGTAGCGTTTTAAAGAATGCCACTACATGTTCCACAACTAAAAGTCTTGTTTTTTTGGTTGTTGATAAACATTACTAAATCTTTTGTATAGTTGTGTTTTCCAAATGCTACTGAAAGTTTGTACATGGGTCATTTTTTTCTTTTCTATAGAATTTATTTTGTGCAATTAAAAACTTTTCATTGCATTTATTTTTTGCCACTAAAAATTTAGATGGTATGTTTCATTTGTTTCTGCAACTTTTCTTAAACGCTACTAAAACATGTGGATTGTTTTTTAGCATATTTTAAATGTTGTTATATACTGATTTTTTAAAGCAAAAATGTGTGATCTTCTAAAAAGAAGAGAGCATACATATATAAATAAATAGAAAAAATGTCTACAAACTCAGTCTATAGAACAAAAAAGTAACGAAAAAGCTAGGTAAGACATGACTATAAATATATATATAGGAAAATAGATTGATGAGCTCCGAATAAACCACTACCCATCATACTCCAATATCGAATTCCGGCAAGGCCACCACCCGATATTGAAGTATATCTACTCCTATATAATAAACTAGTCATACCAAACTAAATACAACAAAAAATAGGAAAAAAAAAAAAACAGTCTAAAACTAAGCTCCATAAAACTCCGAAGCACAAACATCAACCATCCAAAACAACTTTCCATAAGCTCCTCGGCTACAATCAACAACCTGTGAACTGAAATAAACTAACCAAACCATAAGAAAACATCACATATATATATGGGTATAAATATATACATATATCTAAGCATATATATAAATATATCCATACATATATGTGAAAGAGAAATAATGTAACACCCCATAATTTTAACAACACTAGAAGAGGATAAATTAAATAATAATTAATTTAATATTCAGAATTAAGGGAAATTGACTATGCCATTGCATTCATCTTGAAATTCTAGTCAAGATAGACATTTGGTTTGCGTAAAATGGACACCTATGAAGAAGTTATGAAGGTTTGAGGTTTGTACACGCACAAGATAATTATATATATATGGTCTAGGAATTCAAAATTCGAAATCCTGTAGGAGATAAGATTCCCTCCCCAGGGGGGTCGACCCCATAGTAGGGGTATCAACCCCATAAAGGGGGTCAACCCCCTTAGGGCTGAGGTGGCAGTCGATTTCTGGAGGCTGGCAGCTATAAATAAAGGTCCATTTCTCTTGTTTTCTTCACTGGAAATCAATGGAAGCCAAATGTTGTCGGTGCCTGAACCGAAACGAATCCTTTTTTTCAACAACAATCAACTAGAGCTAATCAGTTAGAGATTCACATTTAGATCTAACACTACAAGAAAACACCGATTTAGCGTCAAATTTTTAGAAACGGAAATTTCTGTCGCTATTCAGCGACAGATTTCCGTGTGATCTACGAGGGATAGTTTTCTGTTTTTTCAAAAAAAATTCTTTTATTTATTACCGTCGTCTTCTGTCATCCCCCACTAAGCCATCACAAATTGTGTCAAATTACCGACAGAAAATTTCTGCCGCTATTTTTCCACTGCAAAACCAGGTAGAATACCGACGAATATTTATTGAAGCTATTTTACTGTAGAATTCCAACGGATTTGCAAGACATGCTTATATTAATTTTCTAAGACATACTTTAGTGTTATTTTTTACTAATTATTAACATGTTCAAAAATTAAAAATTAATTTGTTCTAATTAATGATTTATGAGTAATAATAAATAATAATTTATGTTCTATAATAAATAACTTTTAATCATTGTTTATTTAGAATAAGCAAAATAGTCTTTGCTCATAACCAATGTAATTACTAAATCTTAATTAAGTCATCTGCTTTCATCACAAATTTCAGTAAGTATAATAGTGTATTTTACGCTAAATCCCAAAATTTTAACTTGTCCTTTTATAATTATTCCCCTAAATAATGAAAATATCAGTTTATTGTAATAATTATTTAATAATTGATAATAAAATTTAATACTTATGAAATGATATCCAGTATTCAATAATTAATTTTAAATAATTATATTTAATAATTACAGTTGATAATTACAGTTAATACTTATATTTTATAATTATAGTTGATAATTATATTTTACATTTCGAGAAATTTAAAATTTTGAAATCATCTTGAATAAATTTGAAATAAATCATAAAGTTTACAAAACCAATTATTGTTAGACACGAAATAACCAAAATCTATAAACTTTAAAATATTGAAAAAGTTCATTTAATAGTTTAATTAAATTTATATAATATTTTATATTCTAATTTTGAAATTTTCTATGAATTTCTGATTAAGATAAAGAAAAATTGTTTTAAACGTTGGCTCTTGAGTTGAAATTTTGGCTCCATCCGTGAAACTTTTGGCTCTAACCCACAGAACTTTTGACTAAGATAATCTTTCGGATCCATCCGACCCGATTTTGCCATTACCCTAGATTTAGATTTTCCCAAATCACGATAATTAAAAAAATGGCGACAAAGAGAAGAGATTAATGGATTATCAAAGTTTCGACGAGCTCTTTCTCCATCCAAATGTCTTACAACAAACTAATGCAATTTGATTTCGAGGAGCAAATACCAAGCCGTTTCCAATCACCAGCGATCGCCTTCTTCCTAGCTCTGAACTGGTTCCTTTTATCTCTGCGATTGCTTTTTCTTCTTCCCTCCAAAACCTTGATTTGCTGATGCTCAACGTCATCTAGAAACGTATGTCCGTGGTTCTTGTGCTTTCTGCATTTTATCATATTGTTGAATGTCATATCTGGTATTCTTTAGTAGCTAACATATTGGTGCTGCTCAAAATTTTATTGGTTGTTGGAGTATTGTTGTTTCTCTTCTTTTATTTTGATAAAATGTTGTTACAACCAATTACCCTTTTTAATGCACAATTCTCATAGTCATGTGCTATTTATGACTTGTGGGCATAGTCCTGTATCATGTCAATTTCGGGGTACTATGAGGAAGTCAAATTGAACGCTGCTTTTCGGATTTTCATGCACGAAAATAACAAACAAAACGTTTCTTTTCAGTTTTAGAACTATTATTCTCATTAATTTCCAGATACTAATTTGTCAATAGCTTATTATTTCATATGTGTATCCATTGAAGAAAAAACTAAAATAAAAGATACTTTATTGCTTTATTGACATAAGAATACCGGTGATTTAATTATATACTTAAATCAGGAGAATATGAATGGTAAAAAGAGCGAAGAGCCGAGATATTATCACAGTGGACACAGAAGGTGAAGCGACCCGAAACTTCCCCGTAAAGGAAAGCCCGGATTGGCCTTGAGGACAAGACGAATCAGAACATAAATAGAAGAACATTTCATTGCTTATTACAACAGTTCCATCAGAATACAAAAATATAAAGAGTATGAATAAATATTACACATCATAAAATATCATAGATTTACAAGTTACAATGCAACGGATAATAATACAAAAACACAACTGAAAAGAATATACGGATACAGAGCTTCCCGAATATCATTCCAGCTATAAACCAGGATCCTGTGAATATAAATCTGCAAAACCAAAACTACTAGCTACCCGTGTGGAAAATAGGGGCACTCAGAGTTTAGGTTAAAACAATAAGCTCCAGGTTTGTCATATGACTAGTGTAAGAACTAAAATAGTTATTAATCTTTATTTTAAAGTTCGGTAAATCAAGGGACCACGCTGTATAACACGAAACGGGTTTCCTCCCAAGAATACCAGTGCATAAAACAAACAGCGCAATGCTAAATAAAGAACAATGAAGCTATTATAAGACTCAGGTCCCATCACACAATGCAACGCAAGCCGGAGTATAGAATTTTTACCTTATAATAGCCAAAAATGCTTGGTACGTGAAATTTCATCTTTTATTATAACTATAAGTGTATAGTGTCAAAACAATTTCAATCATAAGTATCAATCATAGATGGCATAAGTGCCCCATACCACTATGTTGCGATACTAGGTTCTACAATCAAAACCGCAAAATGTCGTATTGGAAGTTAGATTTCCATCTGTGAACCAAGGAAAGGGATCGTCCTTATCGCTCCGAGACGCTCTAGCCCGTGTCTCAGGAACAATTGCAACTGCAACTTGGATCTTCAGGGCTGGTCCACTCGATGTGGATTAAAATGCCTGAACAATGCGTTTCCCCACCCAATGGGGGCATAAACTGGTCATATCCGGACCAAACTATCGGCCCCAGAATGACCAATATAACTGAGGCGCCTCGCTATTCATTATCCACATAAGCAAAATGTCAGGGCTTGTAAAACGCTGACACCCCTCCTAGCTAGAAGGAAACGCTTGCCCTCCTGCAGTCCTCTCCCATTTCTGGTTCACATCGGGCTGTAAGGCTCGTGAATTAGCACTACCCAAAGCTATGCTATATTAAAGCCAAGCTTTGATCATCAACCACAAGACCCTGCTTTTCAACAGAAGCCTTGATCATTTGCATTTCAGCATGCCACACTGGCAATTCACGCTATGCAACCGGTGTCTATCAATAACACATAATGAAATATGATGTCAAACACACATCCATTTACAAGTTCGTTCTGGGTCTGAACGAAACTGGAGGCACCTTATTCCTTCCCAATATATCCAATACATGGGAGAGGTCCTCGCATATCTGGTCGATCTCCAAGTACGTCTGGACGATCACCACTTACTACCTTGTCTTGGGTGTACAGCCCAATCAAGACATCAGTAATCATCCAAAAGATGTGAAGACTTCCGGTCTTCGACCACCGTCTTCATCCTCGACATATCGTCGAATCAGTAATTCAGAATGGGATAAACCCAGTCTTTTTGAATAACTCGCGTATATAATAAACAAGTGCTATAAAAACACAACATACGCCTCATCCCAATCCAGAATATTCCTTTATTCAAATATTATTATACTTTGGGAAAGGATCCCATAAATTTTATCAAAGATAAATTCTTTAAATTTATTCTTTAATCTTCCTCTGGATATCAATTCAAACCAAATTATGGTTTATCCAAACTAGTCGGGATTAGCGAACCTTACTGAAGTAATCATTTGTTTAATTTTCCAATCCCAACCTATTCATCCCATGAAGCAAAAATGGTAATACTTCATATCTAACACCACGTGTTATCGGTAAATTCAATTACCATTTCACGTTCAAATCTAATTAAAAATTTAACCATCGCCTGGAGCAAAACTGGTGATACTCCATTCTCGATCATTTCAGTCTAATTAAAGATTCATTAAAACTCCACTTGGTTTTAATCTTCCCAAAAATCAATATCAATGATTGTTTAACTTAAGAAATCATATCCTGTCTTTAACTAGGTTGAAGAACCAATGTCCTTTAAAACACGGTTCACGATAAACCCAAAATCACATCCCATTCCATCAGCCTTTAACCGTAAATTAGCAAGTGAACATTTCCCTAAGTATTAACCCCGAAGGCCGAAACCAACATCAGATCAATACCCAAGAAACCATTCTACTTAACTAATCTCTAGTTAGTTTCTAATTTTCTTAACTCCATTGGGTCTAAGAACCGTATTATTAAAGATACGATTCACGACAACCCAAAATCTCATTCCATTCCATCAGCCTCTAACCGTAAATTAGCAAGTGAACAATTCCCTAAGTATTAACCCCGAAGGCCGAAACCAACATCAGATCAATACCCAGGAAACCATTCAACTTAACTAATCTCCAGTTAGTTTCTGATTTTCTTAACTCCATTAGTTCTAAGAACAGTATTATTAAAGATACCATTCACGACAACCCAAAATCTTATTCCATTGTTAATCGGGTTAAAGAACAAGTGTTATTTAAAACACCGTTCACGATAAACCCAAAGACCAATTTCTATTCAATTACAATTAAATATTAATCAATTGGTATACTTCATTAAATCTAAATAAAAAGATTTATTCTTTTCTCAACTGGGTTCAAAAACAGTGTTAGTGAAGACATGTTCACGACAAACCCAAAATCCCATTTGATATTAAATACAAGGCTCTGAATAGAAAATATATCGGCTTATATTCAATGTCAAATACTACAACCAACAAATATCGTATTGGAATAACGATATATATATCTTCCAAATTTCTCCACAATATCCGTATAATCACGGAATCCAACATCGAAATATTCCGAAGACAATTTCGATTCAAATCCATTCCAATTCATATATTGGAAATTCTGGTTATTTTTAAAATCATTTCAAATCCAATTTATTTATTTAAAAATATTGGATTTCATAATTTTAGTTCGTAACTAGTTCATTTCGGTAAAAATATATTTTTACCTTTTTAAATATGGAATTTTTCATCCTAAGTCTTTCCAAATCATTTGTTATGATTTTACACAAATCATTGATTTTTTTAATAATTTTATCAAGGCCCGTACAGTCGATTTCCACAAACGGCCATCGAACTGCACTTACAGCGACCTTTTCCAAATTTTATTTGGACATAATTCCAAATCCAACCATTAGATTTCAAATCTCTATTATTTGTTAGAAAGCTCTTTTCGATACGAACCCAATAGTTTTGGTTTTAGGAGAAACCGACGGTCGGATCTCCCGTAATGTCCATTCGAAGTCAATAGTCGAAATTCGCGAACTACCACAGCGCAACGCGTTCTACTCAGGCCATTATATTATATATATATATATATATAATATATTTCGTCGATTTCCATTTAAAATGTATTTTATAAATCATTTTAAATTCATTTTCAAAACGATTTCAACTTCATATTCAATTTCAAATCAAATTTGAATATTGCATATCATCGATATATAAATAATAGTATTTTCAAAACATTAGATTTCAAAATCATTTCCTTTTCGATATTCATTATAGAAATGTATAAAGTCGATATAAATATCGTTCACGTCAAAATGGCGTTAATCTAATCAACACAGCTTTATATATTTAAATATATTCGTGTCCATCCCAAATCGGACATCAAAATTTGATTTTGATCTTTTACTAAATATTATTTTAAAATATTCATTATTTTAAAATATTCATTCTTTCTCAACTGGAATAAGACACAGTCAAGTACCATATATTGTTACTTATATGGATTTCATACACACATGTACACAACAACAATCAAACACAGTCAACCATCATCCAAAGTGCATCCTACACTGCATAAGCATCAAATATAAATATTTAACGCTTATAACAGTCTACCAACCAATCGATTAACATACAACTAAATATTGGGATTAGTGTATGTCCAATATCATCCCAATACCCATGTGGGGTTCTAATCAATCAAACACAGATTTTATTTGTGTAGTTGGGCGACATGTAAAATTTATCATTCCAATCAATATCAGTCAAATGTGTGTACATAAAAAATCGTTCGATTTGTAAATGAGTATTTATTTTATATACATGTTAAAAATAATATTTTTTTAACTATAAATTATTTAATCCATTCCACATCACCCAATCAATTTTCACACCACAAACCAACAAACAAACAAGTCGTCCATGGTTTGTGGACGACGGGTGTCGGGTGCTGCAAAGCACCTTCTGCATCCTAGTATATATTTTAACTAGAAAATAAAATAAAAGTGAGAAGTTCTCACCTTTGGGGTCCACTCCTCCATTCTTTCTTTCTGAACTATTTGGATTTGTTCGAAATTCCAATGCATCCCTTTCTCGCTGTTCATATATAAAAATCATATTTTTATTATCCCTGTAATATTAAAATCATATTTTTGATTTGCTACTCATATAAAAATTATATTTTTACCATGCTAATATATATAAAGATGTCACTTTAATCATATTTTTATTTCTACTTCATATATTTTTACAACTCTTCATTATATATAAAAATTATATTTTTATATTTCTACTTCTTATATAAAGATCGAATTTTTATTTCGCTTCATATATAATAAAAAACGAAATTTTATCTTAACAATATCCATATATAGATTGTATCTTTATCATAATGAAAACATTATAAAAATCATATATCTATAAAAATCACATTTTTATAATTCTTCCTACAAAATAAAAATTATATTTTTATCACCATTCTACATATATAAAAATCGAATCTTTATATTATCACATACATATGATAAATTTATTTTTTATCTAACTAAAAATAATATTTCCTTATCGTTATTCATATTATAAAAATCGTATCTTTCCTTTCTAAAGATCTAATCTTTTTATTTCTAAAAATCAAATCTTTTCTATTTAAAAAACAAATCTTTTTCCTTTTAAAAATCCAATCTTTGAACGATAAAAATCTAAACTTTAAACAATAAAAATCTAAACCTTTTGAACGATAAAAATCTAAACTTTAAACAATAAAAATCTAAACTTTAAACAATAAAAATCCAAACCTTTTAAACGATAAACATCATATGATTTTACGACTAAAAATCAAAATCCGAAAGGGGACAAATCTCACAGTGGGGATGGCGGTCGGGAAGGGAGGCTCTAGGGTCAGAGGTGGTCGACAGTGTCTCCTAGTGGCGGCAGCGGCCCTGAAACTGCGGGTTTGGGGATGATTAGGATTCGACGGTTTGTTTTTGAGGGAGGTTTGTCGTTTGTACGGAGGAGGGGAAAGATGGAGAGAGGGGGGCATCCATGGCGGCGCCCAGCGCGAGGGGGGAGGACGACGGGGGAGGCGATCGCCAGGGAGAGGCCACAATCGATTTTCTTTCTTTTTCTTTTTTTTATCTGTCGGGTTTGAACGAAATGGGGGGGGGGGGTTAACTACGTAAAAAGAGAGAGGGTGTGAGGGAGTGATTTAATTAATTATTTTATTTTATTTTATTACCCAAAAAGCAACTTTTTATTTTGGCCTCTAAACGAAACCCACTGACTATCGCCCCTAGCTAATTACCCTCATTCCGAACACAATAGGATATGTACGGTAAGACGATTCGACTGTTTCGATCAGTTTCCTTCCAAATAAAAATATAAATCAGTGTATTCAATTTTAAACGTACATCTCAATTTATCGGGGCCACATACTGATTCTAAAAATTCGAGAAAAATTATTTCTAACTTCGTATTGACGATACGTTTCTAACAAAAATAATTTTGACAAATTTGAAGACCGTTTGAAAAATGGCCATTTTCTGATCGATCCAAATTAACTAAAACTGTCAAAACGCGTTTAACTGCGCCACGCCCACATATTGATTTCAAAAGTTATGAAAATTGGTATCTAGCAATAACTTGACCTCCCGGATCCAACAAAAGTGATTTCGTTGAAAACGGAGGTCATTTGCAAAATTTCCATTTCTAAGGGTTATATTTCCATAACGACTATTCTGAAATTTCAACTGGGCATAACTTTTTATTCCCGCTATGAAATTTCAATTTCTCGGATTCGTTGGAAATATATTTTCAAATAGATTCTAATATTTTTGGCTTTGCTAAAATCTGGTTTATTTTGAATCCTCTACATTCATTTGAAATTTGAAATCGAAATTTCAAACTACCGCGCCATTTCTAATTTATTTTATAATTAAAAATAATTATTATATTCGAACGTCGATTCAAATAAATATATATTTTCTTATTCTATTCAAAAATAAATTTCCGATCGTTATTATTTAAAATAAATCATTTTAAATATTCATAATTCATTAAAATCGCCAAAATAATTTTTTTAAATTTGTTCGGATTTCCCGGATTATTACAATCTCCCCCACTTAAAATATTTTCATCCTCAAAAAGGAATGAAGGGGAAAGTTGTTTAACTAATCAACTCAACTTTCAGTTTGGCTTTCATTCTTCAACTTTTCAGTTTCTAAGAATTTTCAAATTTTTCAAAAATTTGGCTAACACCCTAAATTTTCGAATTTTTTTGTCATAACCTTCTTTGTACGGGAGCATCGGGAAAATCCCCAAACCACCACACAGGCCCTCTCGTCTCAAAAAGAAAAAGAAAAAGGCAAGCGGTTAGCCAATCGGCTCATAAAATCATCCAAACCCAATAAATTAGTAAACATGTACCTATTTGTTCGGCATACAATTTTATTCCTCCTCTCTAGCCTTCTTACTATGACTTGTTCGCACATATATATATGTACATGCATGCATTTCCAAACAATTTTCAATATAGTTCAATATTTGATTCAATTTGACCTAATTCATCTTTCATTCACATGTTGGTTTGAATAAATAATCACATAACACAATCATCAATCAATTAGTTGATTATCATTTCATATTCATAATTTTGATAAATATACAAAAAATCCATTTTGGTGCCAAATCACAACAATAGACCCTATCTAGTTTTGGTTCTCACACTAGTCAGTTGGAAATATATAAATATCTCACTTTCGAAACTCGAACATAAACATTGATGATGAGATCTCAATCATTAGCATCTTCTTCGGGCGACTAGAGTGTGATTCTATATCTATCCAGTATATTAAAACTTCGAATACATGTGAATCAGACGTATATGCAAAATCTTTATATACTTGATTGTCCAAATTCAATTTAAAATAAATATTCAAATATGTATAAACAGGTTTAAATTTTCAATACAAAATTCGTTTTTGTTTTTATTTTAAAAATACCACTCTTCACACTCGTTCTAGGATACTACTGATCCCATCTCTAACGAGTCATTCCCATTGGATATTACTAATCCAATTTCTGATGAATTCTTTCGTTCGGTTCTAATGTGTCTTGTTCTCGAGCTCTGTAAACCAAAGCTCTAATACCAAATGAAGCGACCCGAAACTTCCCCGTGAAGGAAAACCCGGAAATGCCTTGAGGACAAGATGAATCAGAACACAAACAGAAGAACATTTCATTGCTTATTACAACAATTCCATCAGAATACAAGAATATACAGAGTATGAATAAATATTACACATCATAAAATATCAGAGATTTACAAGTTACAATGCAGCGGAAAATAAAACAAAAACACAACTGAAAAGAATATATGGATACAGAGCTTTACGAATATCATTCCAGCTGTAAACCAGGATCATGTGAATGTAAATCTGCAAAACTAAAGCTACTAGCTGCCTAGGGGCACCCAGATTTTTGGTTAAAACAACAAACTCCAGGTCAGTCATGTGACTGGTGTGAGAACTAAAACAATTATTAATCTTTATTTTAAAGTTCGGTAAATCAAGGGACCACGCCGTATAACACGGAACAGGTTTCCACCCAAGAATACCAGTGCATAAAACAAACAGCGCATTGCGAAATAAAGAACAATGAAGCTATTATAAGACTCAGGTCCCATCACACAATGCAACGTAAGCCGGAGGATAGGGTTTTACCTTATAATAGCCAAAAATGCTTGGTACGTGAAATTTCATCTTTTATTCTTACTATAAGTGTATAGTGTCAAAACAATTTCAATCATAAGTATCAATCATAGACGGCATAAGTGCCCCATACCACTATGTTGCCATACTAGGTTCTACAATCAAAACTGCAAAGTATCATATTGGAAGTTGGATTCTCATCTGTGAACCAAGGCAAGGATGGTCCTTACCACTTCGAGATGCTCTAGCCCGTGTCTCAGGAACAACCACAACCGCACCTTGGATCTTAAGGGCCGGTCCACTCTATGTGGATTAAAATGCCTGAACAATGCGTTTCCCTGTCCTATAAGGTGTAAACTGGTCATATACCGACCAAACTATCAGCCCTGGAATGACCGATATAACCGAGGCGCCTTGCTATCCATCATCCACATAAGTAAAATGTCAAGGATTGTAAACCGCAAACATCACTCCTAGCTACAAGGAAACACATGCCCTCCTGCAGTCCTCTCCTATTTCTGGTTCACATCGGGTTGTGAGGCTCGCGAATTAACACTACACAAAGCTACGCTATATTAAAGTCGTGCTTTGATCATCAACCACAAGGCCCTGCTTTTCAACAGAAGCCTTGATCATTTGCATCTCAGCATGCCACATAGGCAGTTCACACTATGCAACCGATGTCTATCAATCACGCAGAATGAAATCCGATTTCAAACACACATCCATTTACAAGTTCATTTTTGGTCTGAACAAAACCGGAGGCACCTTATTCCTCCCCATATGTCCTATACAGGGGAGAGGTCCTCGCATATCCGGTCGATCTCCAAGTACGTCTGGATGATCACCACTTATTACCTTGCCTTGTGTTTATAGCCCAATCAAGACATCAGTAATCATCCAAATGATGTGAAGACCTCCGATCTTCGACCACCGTCTTCATCCTCGACATATCGTCGAATGAGTTATTCAGAATGGGATAAACCGGGTCTTTCTGGATAACTCACGTGTATAACAAACAAGTGCTATAAAAACACAACATACGCCTCATTCCAATCCAGAATATTCCTTTATTCAAATATTCTTATACTTTGGGAAAGGTTCATAATAATTTTATCAAAGATAAATTATTTAAATTTATTCTTTAATCTTCCTTTGGATATCAATTCAAACCAAATTATGGATTATCCAAACTAGTCGGGATTAGTGAATCTTACTGAAGTAATCATTTGTTTAATTTCCTAATCCCAACCTATTCATCCCATGAAGCAAAACTGGTAATACTTCATATCTAACCCCATGGTGTTATCGGTAAATTCAATTGCCATTTCACGTTCAAATATAATTAAAGATTTAACTATCGCCTGGAGCAAAACTTTTGATACTCCATTCTCGATCATTTTAATCTAATTAAAGATTCATTAAAACTCCACTTGGTTTTAATCTTCCCAAAAATCAATATCAATGATTGTTTAACTTTAGAAATCATACCTTGTCTTTAACTGGGTTAAAGAACTAATGTCCTTTAAAACACAGTTCACGATAAACCCAAAATCACATCTTATTCCATCAGCCTTTAACCGTAAAGTAGCAAGTGAACATTTCCCTAAGTATTAACCCTGAAGGCCAAAACCAACATCAGATCAATACCCAAGAAACCATTCTACTTAATTAATCTCCAATTAGTTTCTAATTTTCTTAACTCCATTGCGTCTAAGAACCATATTATTAAAGATATCATTCAGACAACCCAAAATCTCATTCCATTCCATCAGCCTCTAACCGTAAATTAGCAAGTGAACAATTCCCTAAGTATTAACCCCGAAGGACGAAACCAACATCAGATCAATACCCAGGAAACCATTCAACTTAACTAATCTCCAGTTAGTTTCTGATTTTCTTAACTCCATTGGGTCTAAGAATAGTATTATTAAAGATACCATTCACAACAACCCAAAATCTTATTCCATTGTTAATCGGGTTAAAGAACAAGTGTTTTTTAAAACACCATTCACGATAAACCCAAAGACCAATTTCTATTCAATTCCAATTAAATATTAACCAATTGGTATACTTCACTAAATCTATAAAAAGATTAAATCTTTTCTCAACTGGGTTCAAGAACAGTGTTAGTGAAGACACCGTTCACGACAAACCCAAAATCCCATTTGATATTAAATACAAGGCTCTGAATAGAAAATATATCGGCTTATATTCAATATCAAATACTACAACCAACAAATATCGTATTGGAATAACGATATATATCTTTCAAATTCCTCTGCAATATCCGTATAATCACAGAGTCCAACATCGAAATATTCCGAAGAAAATTTCGATTCAAATCCATTCCAATTCATATATTGAAAATTCTGGTTATTTTTAAAACCATTTCAAATACAATTTATTTATTTAAAAATATTGCATTCCATAAATTTAGTTCATAACTAGTTCATTTCGATAAAAAATATATTTTTATCCTTTCAAATATGAATTTTTTCATCCCAATTCTTTCCAAATCATTTGTTATCATTTTACAAAAATTATTGATATTTTTAACAATTTTACCAAGGCCCGTACAGTAGATTTCCACAAACGGCCATCGAACTGCACTTACAGCGAACTTTTCCAAATTTGATTTGGACATAATTCCAAATCCAACCATTAGATTTCAAATCTCTAATATTCTTAGAAAGCTCTTTTCGATACGAACCCAACAGTTCTGGTTTTAGGAGAATCCGATGGTCGGATCTCCCGTAATGTCCTTTCGAAGTCAATGGTCGAAATTCGCAAACTGCCGCAGCGCGGCGCGTTCTGTTCAGGCCATTATATTATATATAATATATATATAATATATATATAACATATATATATATATAATATATTTCGTTGATTTCCATTTAAAACGTATTTTATAAATTGTTTTAATTTCGTTTTCAAAACGATTTCAACATCATATTCAATTGCAAATCAAAATTGAATATTCCATATCATCGATATATAAATAATAGTATTTTCAAAACATTAGATTACAAAATCATTTCCTTTTCTATATTCATTATAGAAATGAGTAAAATCGATATAAATATCATTCACATCAAAATGGCGTCAATCTAATCAACACGGCTTTGTATATTTAAATATATTCGTGTCCATCTCAAATCGGACATCAAAATTTGATTTAGATCTTATACTGAATATTATTTTAAAATATTCATTATTTTAAATTAATCGTTATTTTAAAATATTCATTCTTTCTAAACTGGAATCAGACAAAGTCAAGTGCCATATAATGTTATTTATATGGATTTCGTACACACATGTACACAACAACAATCAAACATAGTCAACCATCATCCAAAGTGCATCCTACACTGCATAAGCATTAAATACAAATATTTAACGCTTATAACAGTCTGTCAACCAATCGATTGACATACAACTAAATATTGGGATTTGTGCATGTCATATATCATCCCAATACCTATGTGGGGTTCCAATCAATCAAACACAGATTTTATTTATGTAGTTGGACGACGTGTAAAATTTATTGTCCCAATCAATATCAGTCAAATGTGTGTACATAAACAAATCGTTCGATTTGTAAATGAGTATTTATTTTACATACACGTTAAAAATTATATTTTTAACTATAAAATATTTATTCCATTCCACATCTCACAATCAATTTTCACGACACAAACCAACAAACAAACAAGTCGTCCATGGTCTGTGGACGACGGGTGTCTGGTGCTGCAAAGCACCGTCTGCATCCTAGTATATATTTTAACTAGAAAATAAAATAAAAGTGAGAAGTTCTCACCTTTGGAGTCCACTCCTCCATTCTTTCTTTCTGAACTATTTGGATTTGTTCGAAATTCCAACACATCCCTTTCACGCTGTTCATATATAAAATCATATTTTTATTATCTCTATAATATAAAATTCATATTTTTGATTTGCTGCCCATAAAAAATTATATTTTTACCATGCTAATATATATATATATATATATATATATATATATATATAAAGAGGCCACTTTAATCATATTTTTGTTTCTACTTCATATATTTTTACAACGCTTCTTTCTATATAAAAATTATATTTTTATATTTCTACTTCTTATATAAAGATCGAATTTTTATTTCGCTTTATATATAATAAAAAAAGAATTTTTATCTTAATGATATCCATATAAAGATTGTATCTTTATCATAATGAAAACATTAAAAAAATCGTATTTTTATCTATAAAAATCATATTTTTATAATTCTTCCTACAAAATAAAAATTATATTTTTATCACCATTCTACACATATAAAAATCGAATCTTTATATTATCACATACATACGATAAATTTTTTTTATCTAACTAAAATTAATATTTCCATATCGTTATTCATATTATAAAAATCCTATCTTTCCTTTCTAAAGATCTAATCTTTTTATTTCTAAAAATCAAATCTTTTCTATTTAAAAAAACAAATCTTTTTCTATTTAAAAATCCAATCTTTGAACGATAAAAATCTAAACTTTGAACAATAAAAATCTAAACCTTTTAAACGATAAAAATCTAAACTTTAAACGATAAAAATCTAAACTTTAAACAATAAAAATCTAAACCTTTTAAATGATAAACATCATATGATTTACAAGCTAAAAAACAAAATCCAAATGGGGACAAAACTCACAGCGCGGATGGCGGTCGGGAAGGGAGGCTCTAGGGTCGGAAGTGGTCGACAGTCCCTCTTGGCGGCGGCCCTGAAAACTGTGGGTTTGGGAGTGATTGGTGTTCGGAGATTTGTTTTTGAGGGGGAGGGGGGTTCGTCGTTTGTACAGGGGAGGGGGAAGATGGAGAGAAGGGGCATCCATGGCGGCGACTGGCGCGCACGGGGGAGGGGGGAGCGACGGGGGAGGCGATCGCCAGGGAGAGGCCGCGATCGATTTTATTTTTTATTTTTTTAACCTATCGGGTTTGAACGAAATGGGGGGGGGGGTTGACTGAGTAAGAAGAGAGAGGGTGTGAGGTAGTGTTTTATTTAATTGTTTTATTTTATTTTATTACCCAAAAAGCAACTTTGTATTTCGGCCTCTAAACGAAACCCACCGACTGTCGCCCCTAGCTAATTACCCCCATTCCGAATACAATGAGATATGTTCGCTAAGACGATTCGACTGTTTCGACCAGTTTCCGTCCAAATCAAAATATAAATCAGTGTATTCAATTTTAAACGTACATCTCAATTTACCGGGGCCACATACTGATTCTAAAAATTCCAGAAAAATTATTTCTAACTTCGTATTGATGATACGGTTCTAACAAAACTAATTTCGTCAAATTTGAAGACCGATAGAAAAATGGCCATTTTCTGGTCGATCCAAATTAACTGAAATTGTCAAAACGCTTTTAACTGCGCGACGCCCACATATTGATTTCAAAAATTATGAAAATTTGAATCTAGCAATAACTTGACCTCCCGGATCCAACAAAAATGGTTTCGTCGAAAAATGGAGGTCGTTTGCAAAATTTCCATTTTTAAGGGTTATATTTCAATAGCGACTATTCTGAAATTTCAACTGGGCATAACTTTTTATTCCCGCTATGAAATTTTAATTTTTTGGATTTGTTAGAAAGATATTTTCAAATAGATTCTAATATTTTTGGTTTCGCTAAAATCCGGTTTATTTTGAATCTTGTACATTCATTTGAAATTTGAAATCGAAATTTCAAACTTCTGCGCCATTTCCAGTTTATTTTATAATTAAAAATAATTATTTATATTCTAACGTCGATTCAAATAAATATATAAGTTCTAATTCTATTCAAAAATAAATTTCTCGCTGTTATTATTTAAAATAAATTATTTTAAATATTTGTAATTCATAATTCATTAAAATCGCCAAAATAAAATTTTTAAATTGGTTCGGATTTCCCAGGTTATTGCACAAGGGAATATAAATTGTTTGTTTGTTGATATGTGATGTAATCTAAAATGGTTTAGGTTCATGTTTTCTCTCATCTAATGTAGAGGCATTTAGTATGATATGATACGATATATTATGGTCTTTATATCTGGTAGTGCGTAGTCTTGCATGTTTGTGCAAATCCTGCTTACCGTTTGACTTTTAGGCCTAGCTGTCCTTTTCTCGATTTTTTTCAACCTTGATAATTTTAGTTTAGCATGCAGTTGCACAACTAATGTGTTATATTTTTATGTCTCTAACTTTTGGATGGTCATTAGTACTATTTATTCTTTATCTAGAGTCTTTAAAAAATGTTTTTTGCTGTTCTCATTTATAGAAAACAATATCAACATTGGAAGAAGCTTACCCCACCTCCGTTAAGGTCACTCACAACGGGAAGGCCTTAACTTTGGTGGAGGTTTATAAGTAAAAGCCACAGATAAACTCAAGACAGATATAAATACACATATTTTAAACAGTGGAAACCAAACAGACTTTTATTTCATCAATACGTGTTCAAACAAAACACTCCATAATTGTCTCAAAATACTTCCAACATTACAACCTCATTACTTTATTGATTATTAAAGAAGCATAAAACATAAATAAAGTGACAAAAATCCCCATAGTGATATCCAAAGCCATTATTCGAGCAAAAAAGATCTAAATCATACATCTACGGTCTTGGAGCTTGTAAAGAGTCTGACTGAGCTGAGTTGTTTCCTCCCTGTGGACCTTGGGGGGGGGGGGGAATGAAAGAAAAGAAGACGAAAAGAAAATAGAGTTAGACATAAAGCCTGAGTAAATCTAGTAACTCTTCAGCATGTGAATAAGAAAAGGGCATAATAGATATAAACTAAAAATAGGAAAGTGTCACAAGCTAAGGAAGTGTCGAGTGTACTATTGCACCCATACTATATCTCTGCACCTACTTGAGTTTATTCTAACTGGCACCCCATGCTGAGGGTGAAGTGATCCCCATTTTTATTTAAAGATCGGCTCCTACTCACGTTAACATGTGTCATACGGCCCCCAAGAATTGTAGGTACCTATGTTGGTCCCACCATGGGGTGTATCAAGACCCATGGTGGCGGCCCCGACACAAATTCGAGAAGGCATAGGTTATACTACTGGTGTCCCCAGTGCCCTATTTGTCTGCTGCGGAGTGTGTGCACGCCCGTACCCTATTAGACCTACACTGTGCACCCACCGCCGTTATTTTGACCGCTTACAATCAGCCCAGTAATCGTGCCCCACCCTGCCTAGTTTCAGGGTTCCATGATACTAACTTGGGTTACTGCAGAAAAGGGTCCCTCGCTACCAGGATTTTCTAGTCAAACATGTTAAGTGGTTAAGTGTCTGTATTTACCTAACCCCCACCCAGCAATTCTTGTTAACATGTTGAATTTGGTTAAGTGTTATAGTTGACTTAACCCTACCATCTGTCCTTAGCCTCTTAGAGCACCTGACCACTCACATTATACAGGTATTGCTACGGTTACTGGATGTGCCGGTCGGTTCCGGGCAGGTTTACACCGTAGCTCAGTTTAACCTCGGGTCCTTATTGGGCTCAATGCTTAACCACCCACATTGGATAGGTATTGTTGTGACTACTGGACAGCTGGGTCGATCCGGGCAGGTTTACATCACAACTCAATCCAACCTCAGGTTAAGCATATCGTGTTTTCTAAATTTACATATTTTATTACTTCTCAGTTATATATTTAAATTTCATGTTCTTTATTCTTGGGTATATCAATTCATACCGCTTATATGCCATTGTCGTTGGCATGAGCCCAACATGCCAACATATATTTTCATATTTTACACCCAACGTTATTACCCCCGTTTGTACGTTCGCAACATTATAACAAGTGTTGGGCTTGACACAATTCAGCCCAACTTTATAAACGTGAGAAAAGGGGAAATCAAGCACATGTAACATTTACAATACATAAAGGTGTGTGGCGCATGAACTTGCAATTTAGCGATTCAACATATGCGTCATGTGAACTTGCATTCAAATCAAAGTATGACTAAGTAGGTGACATATGAAATGGTATAGTTTAGGCTAATTCAAACTTGTGTTTTAAACATGTTTAACTTGGCATAATGTCTACCACAAAACTAGCATGTTGTATATTCACCAAAATGTCCAATTTTACCATCTAATCATATAGCCTATTCCAACATGAATTTGCATAGTTTATGAAACCCAAACGATACTTAACATAGATCCAATTATACTTGCAAATAAACGTAAGAATGATATCATAGGTTTTGGGTAATGTAGGCATAAAAAGGGTCTAAAATCTAGAACATGTTTATATAAATTCTAACTTAGATTAAGGGAATATACATAGTCTATGCCATCGCCATATACATAAAGGGATCAATTTCTAGTTTTTGCCACAACTTGCTATTGTTATTACTTTCATACACCAATGTCCAATAGGCTTGCATCAATCAATTTAGGCCACAAATATCAATACACAAGTCATGACAGAATCATTACAATACATAGAATTTATATCATATTCATACAATAACACAATTCTATTTTCATTTACATCGAATCACATCACAGTTTTTATTCATATTCTGAAAGGTCACTATACTTACAACGAATGCAGAATCTTGAATTCTGGATTTTGAATTCTGAAATTGAAATGCGCTCCTTTGGGTAGACTAACGTTGCGTCGATTAATTTTCATTAAACTTTAATCTTCTTTTTAATTTGATTCGTCTCTAGGCTTTTCTCTGTTGATGGCTATGCTCAATTCCTCCCTGGCAGCATGACGACTCCTTTCTTATTTTTTTGTGTGAATTTTCAGTTGAGACTTAGGGTGTATTTATAGATTTTTAAATTATTTTGAGCCGTCAGATGAAGACAAGAGGAATCTAGACCATACAAAGTTCAAAGAGCCAATCAAGAGGTGACACGTCAGCCCTAGTGACACACAGAGCCACAGAAATTCGAGCCAGAGCCAGACCTAGCCAGCCAAGTCGACCAGGTAGGTCGACTGGTAGGTTGACACCCAGGTCGACACTATGGTCGACCTGGGGTGGCCAGGTCGATACCATGGTCGACCCTATGGTCGACCTGGTCTCTGGGCGGGAATTTTCCCGCCCAGCCCAGGTTGAACCTATTTTTTCGAATTTTGAAATTTATATTGAGCTGTTTTGAATTTAAATTTTATTCTGAAACTTCCAAAGGTCATAACTCCATACGGAGTCCGATTCGCGCAAACTCGGACTCTATCTCAAGTAGAATTCCGATACGAACGCAATGGCGTAACCCATTTCCCTTAATTCTTTCATTTGGAATTAATTACAGTTTAATTTGTGAAGTTTAACGTTATAGAATTCACGGGGTGTTACATTCTCCCCCCTTAAAAGGATTTCGTCCCCGAAATCTTCAAGTTAGGAAGAATTTATATCCTACCATCCAATAGTCCATCTACTCAACCAACAAACACAGGCGTCCACTGTCCTTAAAAGACTTCTAATGCTTTATGATCATATGCATAGTGTGTGTACATGTCCTTATCTAATGCTGAAATCAGGCGGTCTACTGATTCAGTTGACCTCCTTAATGCGAATCATGTAAGTGTCATGAATCCATTATGTATGCAAAATTTTCCAATTCATAATTCTACATGAGTGCACAACTATTCATACAAATGCGACAACCATATGACAGCATATCAAGTTTCAACCATATACAAATGAGAATACATATATGCATATGCAATATGAAGCGAATGAGCCGATCTATAACCTAGGGTGTGTGTATATGCATCCACGAGCAACCACTAGCAATCACTAGCAACCATTTGCAGCCATCATCCATAACATGTTTTCAAATACATGTTTGCATCAATTTGTTTTCTACCTAAGGAGTTAGGAAAAGGACCGAGGAGATATACCTAAAGGTGATCCTCCCACGTCCCTCCAAAGTCAAGAACGCAAAGTCTTAAAAGATCCTCTAAAATTATATTCACCCTTTCCGTCTGGCCATCGGTTTGGGGGTGATAGGCCGTGCTCAAACATAACTGTGTGCCTACAGCTTCTTGCAGTGTAACGACCCGTGTTTTTGGCACTAAAGTATATAATTTAATTTATTTAATTCAATTATTATATTTGGAATATCGATGTGATTTAATATTTAAATCGTCGTTTTAAACAAAGCTGAACTATATATTATATATAATATAAATCGAGCCTGAAATGGCGCTGCAGTTCGCAATATAGAGTTTTGAACTTCAACTAAGAATACAGAATTCGATTTAAGTCGGATTTCTGTAAAACAAGACACGTTGGGACCGTATTGATGATAATTTTCATATGAAAGAGAAAAATCCAGATTTCGTGTTACAAATTGCAAGTTATGGCCAAATCAAAATTGGGAAAAAACGCTGTGGAAATCGTTATTTAAAATATCGACCTTTAAAATGACCGTTTTGCAAACGGACTCAGATTTCGACGAAATCAGTTTCATTGGAACCGTATCGTCAAATTATTGTCAGAAAATCAAACCGCGTGGAAAACCGGTGTTGTACGTGACCACGGTAGCTAAAAATGCCCAATCAAATTCTATAGCGCGTAATTAAATAAATCGAGAGAGATTTGAGTGTAACTTGAGCAAACGGTCGAATTAGGCCGCGAAACCAGTCTCGTTGAGTTCGTATCGTCGATTAGAGTCAGGATAGGTACATAGTTTGTTATTTTTAGAGATCGAGAAATTTGGCGTTAAAAAGGGTAGGGCGGTTCGGGGTAAAAATAGCCTACCGGGGCAACAGTCTCAGAATGCGACGAAATTAGTGCCGTTGGGTTCGTATCGAAAAGTTATTATCGATGTTCGCAGTTTCAAGTGGATTTGATTTATCTGGTGACTGTGGAAAAATTAAACGCGTGTTTATTTCTGGTTTTATAAAGGAAATTTTTCCATACGACCTCGGATTTCAACGAAACTTGTCCCATTGGATCCGGAATATCGTTTTACATCAAGAACAGCCTTTTTATCGGTAAACAGAAATCGGTTGTAGTGATTTTATCGCATTACTTTAGGACGAAGTTTCGTATAAGTATATATATATATATATATTACACTAAAATAAAGAAAATGTCATTACCTGTGTGTGTCTACCTACAGTTCGTATATATATATGTCACCATGTGCAGCAGATCTAAATATAAAATCGCAGTCTACCTTCTGTGTTGTTCTTGTCTGAGTCTCCCATCAATCCTACGATACTTCTTTTCTTGTCTGTCAATTTTTAAACACCGTGACGACAAAGTATATAAAATTGAAATGACATCTCTCCAACCGTGCAGACAAAGGAAGTAGACACGCAGACCTACATATACTGTTTCATACCGTGGTGACCACGTTTCTTTGGCACTATAAATACGTTGTTCCTCTTCCTGCCCAAAACACAAACTCTCCAGTCTTCTTTCTCTCTTCTTTTCGAACCAGCAACCGACTTCTTCCCGTAAAAAAAAAAAAAAAAAAAAAAAAAAAAAAAAAAAACTAAATGAAGACTTGTAGAGGGGGAGCGCTGGCAAGGAAAGCCTTGTGTTGCGCGACAGTCAAGGTTCTGGAATTTTATTGGTATGCTGGAACGCAAGTTTTAAAGTGGGGAAATGGATGCGTGAGGGGCTGTTCATCAACGTGGGAAGTAAACTTGTTGCATGGGGTTTTTGCGTGTGGGCAAAGATGGAAATAATAAAGAGGAGGGAGGAGTTACAAAAGAAAATGGTGGCGGATGGGTAGGACATTTTCTGACGTGGGGAGCAATATGGTGGAGCGGCATTCGGTTGCGTATACAGGAGGTATGGAGGAGTTTACAGACAATGAAGAAAAAGAGAGAGAAATAAACGGAAGGGAAGAGGAGAACAGAAGAAGGGACAAGGGGAAGAGAGAATGTTGTACGGTGGGAAGAAAGCAAGAAGAGAACCACGTTGATATAGCAGGAACGAAGAAGATGAATATAAAAGGAAGTGGGCGGGCGGAAGTTATGACGGTTTGGGCCTTGGGCCTTCCAAGTGAAAAAAAGAAGAAGAAGAAAGGGTGGAAATATTTGAACGTAAGTAAAGAATGTGTTGGAAGAATGTACAGTGAGAAGTGGTTTAAGAAAGCAATAACTTCTAGAAAAGGGAATATATCTCAATCAGAGAGAAGGAAATGGACGGGTTCAAGAATGGAGCGGAGTGAAGAACGTTAGCAGAAGAGAGAAAGGTAATCCGTCTTGATTTATATAATAAATCATTATTAAACTAGTTAAATTAATTATTTAAAATTAAAGCGGCGAACTTATATTATTTATCTCTGGTACATGTATTATCAGAATTTTCCGAACCAAGTGGCGTTGAGATCATCTTGGAAAGCCAGACAATGTGGAACAGACTCGGACATATTGGAATCAACCGACATTTTAATTTAAATTGAACGACCGTTTAATTTAATTAAAATGAGCCGCTGCCAACAGAATCAACTCAAAGTGAGTTAAACTCACTCAGTTACCCTTTTTATATTTTATATAAATTGGGTATTTTTATTTTGTGTGCTCTGCTTGCCAATGGTTGACTGTTTTGCTAGTTATCTATTTAACTGTTGATTTAACCGATGAAATTAAACAGCGTTTAATTTCAGTGAAATACCAAATCGTTATTTTTAACGATTGGTTCCAATAAAGGTAACTCACCTTGGTTGGTCACGTTTATTTATAAACGTGTTTAAATGGTTGAATTGATTGAATTGCTTATGGTTGATGTTAAATGGTCGTTATTTAATTTATCAGTTAAACAAAACTGAACCGTTTGATTTGAGAAAAACCATTTGAATACAGGGACGAACAGGTTGGAGGGATCCAACCGGATTCCTCAAATGTATTATTTATTTTCATATACTCATATATGAACTGATCTGTTTGTGTGATTGATTTGATGGTTGATTATCAATTGAATATTCAACATCTGTTTGGTTTAAACCAATGGGCGATATTGGTTAAGTGTTTGGCAGAGTATGGCCTTTGAAAATCAATCGGGTTACAGATATTGATTCACCGTCAGGTGAATCGATAGAGATGCAGTTATAAAATTTATTTTATAACTAGAAATAGAATTTTGGGAATATACTATTTTGAATAAAAGTTATATAAGGAGAAATAAATGAATAGTTTACTTATTTAAGACTTTGGTTTATTATTAAGTGATTTTAGAAAGTTAATCAGATTGATAAGTACGGAAACAAGAAATAAGCCGAATGGTTTAGCTTGGGTAATTATTTGATCAAGCGAAATGAGGAGTTCATGAATAGGTTTTATTTTAAACCTAAGTTTTATAACAAAGTTATAAAAGGAATGTTAAGCGAGAATGAGAGCTTGAATTAAATATTTCTTAATCATTTGAATTAAGTCGAAGGAGACTTCGATAAAAGGGTTTAAGATAAACCAAAACATATAAATAAGTTTCAAAGTGTTAAGACGTTAATTTTACATTAACGTTATTTGAAAACGAGATCTAGTAAAAAGGAGAATTTTAAATGAGATTTCAAAATGGGAAATTGAATATAGTTATTTGAGATAGAATTAGCCAAACATAATTATTCGGCTGAGTTGCCAATTCGTACGACTGCTAGCGAAATTCGCAGGGCTGCAGATAGCCTACGACGGTCGGATGTTTCCTGAGGGAATCAGGCGTAACCATTGTGATCGCTGCGATCTAGGGTCAAGCGAATGGATGTAAGTCGAGTATTAGTTAATCAATTAGAGTTAATCGATTAGAGTTAAATCGAATTAGAGTTATTCTAATATTGTATTTTTAAATATTAACAGAGTTAGAAGTTTTGATTTAACAAAGTAAATCAAGTGTTAAAAGGCCAGGTAATGTTGAATGCTTAACCAGTGAACTCATTGGAGTGTCATGTTTGAAACACTGTATATTTTGATAGTTAAAACACCGACTATCAAACCCGACCAATACGATTGTTGGTATGGAAAGACCGGGATCGAATTTACATTCGAAAACCATTCCGACCAACAAATACGTGAAGATATTGAAGACGGTCGAGATGGAGCATTGAAGACCGTGGATCTTCATAAGCGGAGGAACTGCTAAGAATCTCTGGTTTAGCGGCCAGAGATAAACTGTGGTTCTGTCGTGGTTGGAATCCACGAATGCAAGGACTTCTCGCTACTGATCCATGGGGTGATTCCTATATGAGATGCGGTAGGAGAGTGCCTTCGGTTCATCCTGTTCCTGGATGACGTATATGGACGAATGTCTGACAGAGTATTTCCGAAGGATCACGTACGTTGATTTCTTCAAACGTATGATAGTTGTTGGCGGGGAGTTGCCGTTCTCTTAGCTTCCAGCTAGAGTATTTTTGTGGACGTCAATTAGTGATATCTGACGGATTTGACGATGTGGCATTCAAAGTGAATGGTAATCAGATGTTCAAGAATAAACTCTGACCTCAAGCCTCATCAACCGGAAGATGACAAAAATCGGGCAGGCAGCATGGCTATGTGGGTCGCTCCCATTAGGGTGTATAATCACCTATCTAGAGGAAATCCTATTTGTTTCTTAAATCTATGTTTCGATGCTGTCCCTTGTCGGGAGACGGTTGCTGATCCCAACCGTCGGTGATATACATTCGATACTCTCAAGCGAAATGAGGGGTCGGTCGTGTGAGGGCCGGGTTGCAAGAAGTTCTTGTTGAACCCAGTGTATTCATCTCTAGAGATACACTATCGGAAGGTGGACCCATACCTTGTCAAGTCGGAATCCAATTCCCAATAAGCGCCTGCGGGTTTTGATTGTATACTATATATGTGGAGCGTGAGATGCAAGCGTTCCACTAGATTGTTAATTACTTATATTTAGACATTATTATAATATCAGAAAAGATATTAGTTTCAAAACTATTTTGGGTTATCGTAAGGTAAAAACCGTCCGTGTTTATGTGTGGATTTGGTCTTACGATTATCCTTTTTCTTTTGAAATGATTTTTGAACTCTAAAATCATGATTGGATGATTTACCCTTATTACTATGCGAGTTTATCTCACTCTGGTTCACCAGACTGACCCGGTGTTTTGTAAATGCTCGGGTTAGCCCGGCGTGTACAGGTTCAGGTTATCGAATGCTGTGAAGTCCAGAGACGAGCAGGAGATGTTCAGGCGTATGATACTATATAGCTACTATTCCGCTGTGTGTTGTATATGGGAACACGCTATTATAGCTGTCCCATTGTATGATGTACTCTGATACTGTAAGTATTTTCAAAGTTCTCGATAAAGATTTACTTCTGTATTATATTTTGTTCCGCTGCGATGTGAGACTCTGTGTTGTGTTGTTTCTTCTTCTTCTTCTATTCTAATATTTCTTTCTTTCTTATCTCACCCTCTAATTTCTTTCTATTAATGATCTGGAATGTTCGATGTCTGAATGGTCAACACGGTAGTTTGATGCTGATTTTCGGAGTCGAAAATCCCGGTTCGTTACAGTGGTATCAGAGCTAAAGGTTAAGTAAGTACCTTGGCTCTGTGGCGTGACTCAGTAGAGATGGGGTTAGTAATACCCTAGATTGAGTTTGAGTATATATATATATATGAGCGCGTATTTGTAAATTGATATAAAAACTGTTTATATTGTGTTGATTGGTTTGTCGATTAGTTTATGAATTCTGGTCGATACAGTAATGCAAACTGTGTCGATAAGTGTTTCTAAACTCTTGAACAGAATAATTCGACACAGTATGTTTTTGAAAGAGGGTAAATGAAATAATTTTACCCAAATTATATTTTGATATAAAAAAAAATGATTGATATTTGAAGTATTATAGTATATTGGATGTGTTGGTTGATTATAATTGAAATGGTTATATAAATAACCAATTAAATTCGTATAATATGAAAATCAGAGGAGTAAATCTGAATTTAAATCAGAATTGAAATTAAAACTTTGGAAATTTGGACAAGTGGTTGAAAATGGAATTGGATTTAATATATGAGAATTTTAAAATCCTGGGAGGTTTTTAAATTGTTTTACAAGCCTTGCAAAGGATATTTTGAACTGATTTCAAAATGGAAGTGTTTAGAAATGATTTTGAAAGTGATATAGTATTGAACTCACTTCGATAGCTGGAAAATAGATTCCGATGATGTGCGCGCCATTATCGGTGTTCATTTTCGAGTTCTAAGTGACGGATTACTACCAAAAATCTTGTTTTGAACTGCTTTGAGAAAACACAAGTTGTTTTGAATCCTGGAAAGAAATGTTTGATTTTTGAAAGAACTGAACTGTTTAAAAACTCCCAGGGAAAGTGTTTGAACAAGAACAAGATAAAATCGAATTTGTGAAAGCAAATATGAATTGAATTGAACCCAATTGACTAGAAATTGAATTGGGATATAATATATTAAGTAGAATCAGATTTTGAATGGTGAGACAAGAATCTGAAATGATGTTGGACTGGTAAGTAAGAGTTGGAATTGATAATGGATGGAAATTGAGTTAAGAATAGGATTTGGCTTGGACGCGGAAAGAATTTGGTTCTGAAGATAAAATTGGAATTTTGGTTGGAGAATGCATTTATATATGCTGAAAGGGCAGCAGATGGAAAGAATATAATGATATGCCCGACAAAAAGGTACACATTTATTTTTATATTGGTTTAGAGATTTATGAGCCTATTGGGCAAGCCGCTTGGCTGTTTTATTTTCTTTTGGATTGGAGAAGGCCTAGAAAGGCGAGTTGAAGTTGTACCGATTGGGCCGTACAGAGGAGGTGCTGGCGAAATTTTTCAGAAATTTAATGTGTTAGAAAATTTTCAATATTTTAGAAAATATTTATTTATGAAATTGAATTGGTTTTGATTTAAAATAAAATTAGATTTGAAATTAATGAGTTCATAACGTTCTTTCTTACCTTAGCAATTTCGAGGACGAAATTATTTTAAGGGGGAAAGAATGTAACGACCCGTGTTTTTGGCACTAAAGTATATAATTTAATTTATTTAATTCAATTATTATATTTGGAATATCGATGTGATTTAATATTTAAATCGTCGTTTTAAACAAAGCTGAACTATATATTATATATAATATAAATCGAGCCTGAAATGGCGCTGCAGTTCGCAATATAGAGTTTTGAACTTCAACTAAGAATACAGAATTCGATTTAAGTCGGATTTCTGTAAAACAAGACACGTTGGGACCGTATTGATGATAATTTTCATATGAAAGAGAAAAATCCAGATTTCGTGTTACAAATTGCAAGTTATGGCCAAATCAAAATTGGGAAAAAACGCTGTGGAAATCGTTATTTAAAATATCGACCTTTAAAATGACCGTTTTGCAAACGGACTCAGATTTCAACGAAATCAGTTTCATTGGAACCGTATCGTCAAATTATTGTCAGAAAATCAAACCGCGTGGAAAACCGGTGTTGTACGTGACCACGGTAGCTAAAAATGCCCAATCAAATTCTATAGCGCGTAATTAAATAAATCGAGAGAGATTTGAGTGTAACTTGAGCAAATGGTCGAATTAGGCCGCGAAACCAGTCTCGTTGAGTTCGTATCATCGATTAGAGTCAGGATAGGTACATAGTTTGTTATTTTTAGAGATCGAGAAATTTGGCGTTAAAAAGGGTAGGGCGGTTCGGGGTAAAAATAGCCTACCGGGGCAACAGTCTCAGAATGCGACGAAATTAGTGCCGTTGGGTTCGTATCGAAAAGTTATTATCGATGTTCGTAGTTTCAAGTGGATTTGATTTATCTGGTGACTGTGGAAAAATTAAACGCGTGTTTATTTTTGGTTTTATAAAGGAAATTTTTCCATACGACCTCGGATTTCAACGAAACTTGTCCCATTGGATCCGGAATATCGTTTTACATCAAGAACAGCCTTTTTATCGGTAAACAGAAATCGGTTGTAGTGATTTTATCGCATTACTTTAGGACGAAGTTTCGTATAAGTATATATATATATATTACACTAAAATAAAGAAAATGTCATTACCTGTGTGTGTTTGCCTACAGTTTGTATATATATATATATATATGTCACCATGTGCAGCAGATCTAAATATAAAATCGCAGTCTACCTTCTGTGTTGTTCTTGTCTGAGTCTCCCATCAATCCTACGATACTTCTTTTCTTGTCTGTCAATTTTTAAACACCGTGACGACAAAGTATTTAAAATTGAAATGACATCTCTCCAACCGTGCAGACAAAGGAAGTAGACACGCAGACCTACATATACTGTTTCATACCGTGGTGACCACGTTTCTTTGGCACTATAAATACGTTGTTCCTCTTCCTGCCCAAAACACAAACTCTCCAGTCTTCTTTCTCTCTTCTTTTCGAACCAGCTACCGACTTCTTCCCGTAAAAAAAAAAAAAAAAAAAAAAAAAAAAAAACTAAATGAAGACTTGTAGAGGGGGAGCGCTGGAAAGGAAAGCCTTGTGTTGCGCGACAGTCAAGGTTCTGGAATTTTATTGGTATGGTGGAACGCAAGTTTTAAAGTGGGGAAATGGATGCGTGAGGGGCTGTTCATCAACGTGGGAAGTAAACTTGTTGCATGGGGTTTTTGCGTGTGGGCAAAGATGGAAATAATAAAGAGGAGGGAGGCGTTACAGAAGAAAATGGTGGCGGATGGGTAGGACATTTTCTGACGTGGGGAGCAATATGGTGGAGCGGCATTCGGTTGCGTATACAGGAGGTATGGAGGAGTTTACAGACAATGAAGAAAAAGAGAGAGAAATAAACGGAAGGGAAGAGGAGAACAGAAGAAGGGACAAGGGGAAGAGAGAATGTTGTACGGTGGGAAGAAAGCAAGAAGAGAACCACGTTGATACAGCAGGAACGAAGAAGATGAATATAAAAGGAAGTGGGCGGGCGGAAGTTATGACGGTTTGGGCCTTGGGCCTTCCAAGTGAAAAAAAAAGAAGAAGAAAGGGTGGAAATATTTGAACGTAAGTAAAGAATGTGTTGGAAGAATGTACAGTGAGAAGTGGTATAAGAAAGCAATAACTTCTGGAAAAGGGAATATATCTCAATCAGAGAGAAGGAAATGGACGGGTTCAAGAATGGAGCGGAGTGAAGAACGTTAGCAGAAGAGAGAAAGGTAATCCGTCTTGATTTATATAATAAATCATTATTAAACTAGTTAAATTATTTATTTAAAATTAAAGCAGCGAACTTATATTATTTATCTCTGGTACATGTATTATCAGAATTTTCCGAACCAAGTGGCGTTGAGATCATCTTGGAAAGCCAGACAATATGGAACCGACTTGGACATATTGGAATCAACCGACATTTTAATTTAAATTGAACGACCGTTTAATTTAATTAAAATGAGCCGCTGCTAACAGAATCAACTCAAAGTGAGTTAAACTCACTCAGTTACCCTTTTTATATTTTATATAAATTGGGTATTTTTATTTTGTGTGTTCTGCTTGCCAATGGTTGACTGTTTTGCTAGTTATCTATTTAACTGTTGATTTAACCGATGAAATTAAACAGCGTTTAATTTCAGTGAAATACCAAATCGTTATTTTTAACGATTGGTTCCAATAAAGGTAACTCACCTTGGTTGGTCACGTTTATTTATAAACGTGTTTAAATGGTTGAATTGATTGAATTGCTTATGGTTGATGTTAAATGGTCGTTATTTAATTTATCAGTTAAACAAAACTGAACCGTTTGATTTGAGAAAAACCATTTGAATACAGGGACGAACAGGTTGGAGGGATCCAACCGGATTCCTCAAATGTATTATTTATTTTCATATACTCATATATGAACTGATCTGTTTGTGTGATTGATTTGATGGTTGATTATCAATTGAATATTCAACATCTGTTTGGTTTAAACCAATGGGCGATATTGGTTAAGTGTTTGGCAGAGTATGGCCTTTGAAAATCAATCGGGTTACAGATATTGATTCACCGTCAGGTGAATCGATAGAGATGCAGTTATAAAATTTATTTTATAACTAGAAATAGAATTTTGGGAATATACTATTTTGAATAAAAGTTATATAAAGAGAAATAAATGAATAGTTTACTTATTTAAGACTTTGGTTTATTATTAAGTGATTTTAGAAAGTTAATCAGATTGATAAGTACGGAAACAAGAAATAAGCCGAATGGTTTAGCTTGGGTAATTATTTGATCAAGCGAAATGAGGAGTTCATGAATAGGTTTTATTTTAAACCTAAGTTTTATAACAAAGTTATAAAAGGAATGTTAAGCGAGAATGAGAGCTTGAATTAAATATTTCTTAATCATTTGAATTAAGTCGAAGGAGACTTCGATAAAAGGGTTTAAGATAAACCAAAACATATAAATAAGTTTCAAAGTGTTAAGACATTAATTTTACATTAACGTTATTTGAAAACGAGATCTAGTAAAAAGGAGAATTTTAAATGAGATTTCAAAATGGGAAATTGAATATAGTTATTCGAGATAGAATTAGCCAAACATAATTATTCGGCTGAGTTGCCAATTCGTACGACTGCTAGCGAAATTCGCAGGGCTGCAGATAGCCTACGGCGGTCGGATGTTTCCTGAGGGAATCAGGCGTAACCATTGTGATCGCTGCGATCTAGGGTCAAGCGAATGGATGTAAGTCGAGTATTAGTTAATCAATTAGAGTTAATCGATTAGAGTTAAATCAAATTAGAGTTATTCTAATATTGTATTTTTAAATATTAATAGAGTTAGAAGTTTTGATTTAACAAAGTAAATCAAGTGTTAAAAGGCCAGGTAATGTTGAATGCTTAACCAGTGAACTCATTGGAGTGTCATGTTTGAAACACTATATATTTTGATAGTTAAAACACCGACTATCAAACCCGACCAATACGATTGTTGGTATGGAAAGACCGGGATCGAATTTACATTCGAAAACCATTCCGACCAACAAATACGTGAAGATATTGAAGACGGTCGAGATGGAGCATTGAAGACCGTGGATCTTCATAAGCGGAGGAACTGCTAAGAATCTCTGGTTTAGCGGCCAGAGATAAACTGTGGTTCTGTCGTAGTTGGAATCCACGAATGCAAGGACTTCTCGCTACTGATCCATGGGGTGATTCCTATATGAGATGTGGTAGGAGAGTGCCTTCGGTTCATCCTATTCCTGGATGACGTATATGGACGAATGTCTGACAGAGTATTTCCGAAGGATCACGTACGTTGATTTCTTCAAAGGTATGATAGTTGTTGGCGGGGAGTTGCCGTTCTCTTAGCTTCCAGCTAGAGTATTTTTGTGGACGTCAATTAGTGATATCTGACGGATTTGACGATGTGGCATTCAAAGTGAATGGTAATCAGATGTTCAAGAATAAACTCTGACCTCAAGCCTCATCAACCGGAAGATGACAAAAATCGGGCAGGCAGCATGGCTATGTGGGTCGCTCCCATTAGGGTGTATAATCACCTATCTAGAGGAAATCCTATTTGTTTCTTAAATCTATGTTTCGATGCTGTCCCTTGTCGGGAGACGGTTGCTGATCCCAACCGTCGGTGATATACATTCGATACTCTCAAGCGAAATGAGGGGTCGGTCATGTGAGGGCCGGGTTGCAAGAAGTTCTTGTTGAACCCAGTGTATTCGTCTCTAGAGATACACTATCGGAAGGTGGACCCATACCTTGTCAAGTCGGAATCCAATTCCCAATAAGCGCCTGCGGGTTTTGATTGTATACTATATATGTGGAGCGTGAGATGCAAGCGTTGCACTAGATTGTTAATTACTTGTATTTAGACATTATTATAATATCAGACAAGATATTAGTTTCAAAACTATTTTGGGTTATCGTAAGGTAAAAACCGTCCGTGTTTATGTGTGGATTTGGTCTTACGATTATCCTTTTCTTTTGAAAAGATTTTTGAACTCTAAAATCATGATTGGATGATTTACCCTTATTACTATGCGAGTTTATCTCACTCTGGTTCACCAGACTGACCCGGTGTTTTGTAAATGCTTGGGTTAGCCCGGCGTGTACAGGTTCAGGTTATCGAATGCTGTGAAGTCCAGAGACGAGCAGGAGATGTTCAGGCGTATGATACTATATAGCTACTATTCCGCTGTGTGTTGTATATGGGAACACGCTATTATAGCTGTCCCATTGTATGATGTACTCTGATACTGTAAGTATTTTCAAAGTTCTCGATAAAGATTTACTTCTGTATTATATTTTGTTCCGCTGCGATGTGAGACTCTGTGTTGTGTTGTTTCTTCTTCTTCTTCTATTCTAATATTTCTTTCTTTCTTATCTCACCCTCTAATTTCTTTCTATTAATGATCTGGAATGTTCGATGTCTGAATGGTCAACACGGTAGTTTGATGTTGATTTTCGGAGTCGAAAATCCCGGTTCCTTACAGTGGTATCAGAGCTAAAGGTTAAGTAAGTACCTTGGCTCTGTGGCGTGACTCAGTAGAGATGGGGTTAGTAATACCCTAGATTGAGTTTGAGTGTATATATATATATATGAGCGCGTATTTGTAAATTGATATAAAAACTGTTTATATTGTGTTGATTGGTTTGTCGAGTAGTTTATGAATTCTGGTCGATACAGTAATGCAAACTGTGTCGATAAGTGTTTCTAAACTCTTGAACAGAATAATTCGACACAGTATGTTTTTGAAAGAGGGTAAATGAAATAATTTTACCCAAATTATATTTTGATATAAAAAAAATGATTGATATTTGAAGTATTATAGTATATTGGATGTGTTGGTTGATTATAATTGAAATGGTTATATAAATAATCAATTAAATTCGTATAATATGAAAATTAGAGGAGTAAATCTGAATTTAAATCAGAATTGAAATTAAAACTTTGGAAATTTGGACAAGTGGTTGAAAATGGAATTGGATTTAATATATGAGAATTTTAAAATCCTGGGAGGTTTTTAAATTGTTTTACAAGCCTTGCAAAGGATATTTTGAACTGATTTCAAAATGGAAGTGTTTAGAAATGATTTTGAAAGTGATATAGTATTGAACTCACTTCGATAGCTGGAAAATAGATTCCGATGATGTGCGCGCCATTATCGGTGTTCATTTTCGAGTTCTAAGTGACGGATTACTACCAAAAATCTTGTTTTGAACTGCTTTGAGAAAAAAACAAGTTGTTTTGAATCCTGGAAAGAAATGTTTGATTTTTGAAAGAACTGAACTGTTTAAAAACTCCCAGGGAAAGTGTTTGAACAAGAACAAGATAAAATCGAATTTGTGAAAGCAAATATGAATTGAATTGAACCCAATTAACTAGAAATTTAATTGGGATATAATATATTAAGTAGAATCAGATTTTGAATGGTGAGACAAGAATCTGAAATGATGTTGGACTGGTAAGTAAGAGTTGGAATTGATAATGGATGGAAATTGAGTTAAGAATAGGATTTGTCTTGGACGCGGAAAGAATTTGATTCTGAAGATAAAATTGGAATTTTGGTTGGAGAATGCATTTATATATGCTGAAAGGGCAGCAGATGGAAAGAATATAATGATATGCCCGACAAAAAGGTACACATTTATTTTTATATTGGTTTAGAGATTTATGAGCCTATTGGGCAAGCCGCTTGGCTGTTTTATTTTCTTTTGGATTGGAGAAGGCATAGAAAGGCGAGTTGAAGTTGTACCGATTGGGCCGTACAGAGGAGGTGCTGGCGAAATTTTTCAGAAATTTAATGTGTTAGAAAATTTTCAATATTTTAGAAAATATTTATTTATGAAATTGAATTGGTTTTGATTTAAAATAAAATTAGATTTGAAATTAATGAGTTTATAACGTTCTTTCTTACCTTAGCAATTTCGAGGACGAAATTATTTTAAGGGGGAAAGAATGTAACGACCCGTGTTTTTGGCACTAAAGTATATAATTTAATTTATTTAATTCAATTATTATATTTGGAATATCGATGTGATTTAATATTTAAATCATCGTTTTAAACAAAGCTGAACTATATATTATATATAATATAAATCGAGCCTGAAATGGCGCTGCAGTTCGCAATATAGAGTTTTGAACTTCAACTAAGAATACAGAATTCGATTTAAGTCGGATTTCTGTAAAACAAGACACGTTGGGACCGTATTGATGATAATTTTCATATGAAAGAGAAAAATCCAGATTTCGTGTTACAAATTGCAAGTTATGGCCAAATCAAAATTGGGAAAAAACGCTGTGGAAATCGTTATTTAAAATATCGACCTTTAAAATGACCGTTTTGCAAACGGACTCAGATTTCGACGAAATCAGTTTCATTGGAACCGTATCGTCAAATTATTGTCAGAAAATCAAACCGCGTGGAAAACCGGTGTTGTACGTGACCACGGTAGCTAAAAATGCCCAATCAAATTCTATAGCGCGTAATTAAATAAATCGAGAGAGATTTGAGTGTAACTTGAGCAAACGGTCGAATTAGGCCGCGAAACCAGTCTCGTTGAGTTCGTATCGTCGATTAGAGTCAGGATAGGTACATAGTTTGTTATTTTTAGAGATCGAGAAATTTGGCGTTAAAAAGGGTAGGGCGGTTCGGGGTAAAAATAGCCTACCGGGGCAACAGTCTCAGAATGCGACGAAATTAGTGCCGTTGGGTTCGTATCGAAAAGTTATTATCGATGTTCGCAGTTTCAAGTGGATTTGATTTATCTGGTGACTGTGGAAAAATTAAACGCGTGTTTATTTCTGGTTTTATAAAGGAAATTTTTCCATACGACCTCGGATTTCAACGAAACTTGTCCCATTGGATCCGGAATATCGTTTTACATCAAGAACAGCCTTTTTATCGGTAAACAGAAATCGGTTGTAGTGATTTTATCGCATTACTTTAGGACGAAGTTTCGTATAAGTATATATATATATATATATTACACTAAAATAAAGAAAATGTCATTACCTGTGTGTGTCTACCTACAGTTCGTATATATATATGTCACCATGTGCAGCAGATCTAAATATAAAATCGCAGTCTACCTTCTGTGTTGTTCTTGTCTGAGTCTCCCATCAATCCTACGATACTTCTTTTCTTGTCTGTCAATTTTTAAACACCGTGACGACAAAGTATATAAAATTGAAATGACATCTCTCCAACCGTGCAGACAAAGGAAGTAGACACGCAGACCTACATATACTGTTTCATACCGTGGTGACCACGTTTCTTTGGCACTATAAATACGTTGTTCCTCTTCCTGCCCAAAACACAAACTCTCCAGTCTTCTTTCTCTCTTCTTTTCGAACCAGCAACCGACTTCTTCCCGTAAAAAAAAAAAAAAAAAAAAAAAAAACTAAATGAAGACTTGTAGAGGGGGAGCGCTGGCAAGGAAAGCCTTGTGTTGCGCGACAGTCAAGGTTCTGGAATTTTATTGGTATGGTGGAACGCAAGTTTTAAAGTGGGGAAATGGATGCGTGAGGGGCTGTTCATCAACGTGGGAAGTAAACTTGTTGCATGGGGTTTTTGCGTGTGGGCAAAGATGGAAATAATAAAGAGGAGGGAGGCGTTACAGAAGAAAATGGTGGCGGATGGGTAGGACATTTTCTGACGTGGGGAGCAATATGGTGGAGCGACATTCGGTTGCGTATACAGGAGGTATGGAGGAGTTTACAGACAATGAAGAAAAAGAGAGAGAAATAAACGGAAGGGAAGAGGAGAACAGAAGAAGGGACAAGGGGAAGAGAGAATGTTGTACGGTGGGAAGAAAGCAAGAAGAGAACCACGTTGATACAGCAGGAACGAAGAAGATGAATATAAAAGGAAGTGGGCGGGCGGAAGTTATGACGGTTTGGGCCTTGGGCCTTCCAAGTGAAAAAAAAAGAAGAAGAAAGGGTGGAAATATTTGAACGTAAGTAAAGAATGTGTTGGAAGAATGTACAGTGAGAAGTGGTATAAGAAAGCAATAACTTCTGGAAAAGGGAATATATCTCAATCAGAGAGAAGGAAATGGACGGGTTCAAGAATGGAGCGGAGTGAAGAACGTTAGCAGAAGAGAGAAAGGTAATCCGTCTTGTTTTATATAATAAATCATTATTAAACTAGTTAAATTAATTATTTAAAATTAAAGCGGCGAACTTATATTATTTATCTCTGGTACATGTATTATCAGAATTTTTCGAACCAAGTGGCGTTGAGATCATCTTGGAAAGCCAGACAATATGGAACCGACTCGGACATATTGGAATCAACCGACATTTTAATTTAAATTGAACGACCGTTTAATTTAATTAAAATGAGCCGCTGCTAACAGAATCAACTCAAAGTGAGTTAAACTCACTCAGTTACCCTTTTTATATTTTATATAAATTGGGTATTTTTATTTTGTGTGCTCTGCTTGCCAATGGTTGACTGTTTTGCTAGTTATCTATTTAACTGTTGATTTAACCGATGAAATTAAATAGCGTTTAATTTCAGTGAAATACCAAATCGTTATTTTTAACGATTGGTTCCAATAAAGGTAACTCACCTTGGTTGGTCACGTTTATTTATAAACATGTTTAAATGGTTGAATTGATTGAATTGCTTATGGTTGATGTTAAATGGTCGTTATTTAATTTATCAGTTAAACAAAACTGAACCGTCTGATTTGAGAAAAACCATTTGAATACAGGGACGAACAGGTTGGAGGGATCCAACCGGATTCCTCAAATGTATTATTTATTTTCATATACTCATATATGAACTGATCTGTTTGTGTGATTGATTTGATGGTTGATTATCAATTGAATATTCAACATCTGTTTGGTTTAAACCAATGGGCGATATTGGTTAAGTGTTTGGCAGAGTATGGCCTTTGAAAATTAATCGGGTTACAGATATTGATTCACCGTCAGGTGAATCGATAGAGATGCAGTTATAAAATTTATTTTATAACTAGAAATAGAATTTTGGGAATATACTATTTTGAATAAAAGTTATATAAAGAGAAATAAATGAATAGTTTACTTATTTAAGACTTTGGTTTATTATTAAGTGATTTTAGAAAGTTAATCAGATTGATAAGTACGGAAACAAGAAATAAGCCGAATGGTTTAGCTTGGGTAATTATTTGATCAAGCGAAATGAGGAGTTCATGAATAGGTTTTATTTTAAACCTAAGTTTTATAACAAAGTTATAAAAGGAATGTTAAGCGAGAATGAGAGCTTGAATTAAATATTTCTTAATCATTTGAATTAAGTCGAAGGAGACTTCGATAAAAGGGTTTAAGATAAACCAAAACATATAAATAAGTTTCAAAGTGTTAAGACGTTAATTTTACATTAACGTTATTTGAAAGCGAGATCTAGTAAAAAGGAGAATTTTAAATGAGATTTCAAAATGGGAAATTGAATATAGTTATTCGAGATAGAATTAGCCAAACATAATTATTCGGGTGAGTTGCCAATTCGTACGACTGCTAGCGAAATTCGCAGGGCTGCAGATAGCCTATGGCGGTCGGATGTTTCCTGAGGGAATCAGGCGTAACCATTATGATCGCTGCGATATAGGGTCAAGCGAATGGATGTAAGTCAAGTATTAGTTAATCAATTAGAGTTAATCGATTAGAGTTAAATCGAATTAGAGTTATTCTAATATTGTATTTTTAAATATTAATAGAGTTAGAAGTTTTGATTTAACAAAGTAAATCAAGTGTTAAAAGGCCAGGTAATGTTGAATGCTTAACCAGTGAACTCATTGGAGTGTCATGTTTGAAACACTGTATATTTTGATAGTTAAAACACCGACTATCAAACCCGACCAATACGATTGTTGGTATGGAAAGATCGGGATCGAATTTACATTCGAAAACCATTCCGACCAACAAATACGTGAAGATATTGAAGACGGTCGAGATGGAGCATTGAAGACCGTGGATCTTCATAAGCGGAGGAACTGCTAAGAATCTCTGGTTTAGCGGCCAGAGATAAACTGTGGTTCTGTCGTGGTTGGAATCCACGAATGCAAGGACTTCTCGCTACTGATCCATGGGGTGATTCCTATATGAGATGCGGTAGGAGAGTGCCTTCGGTTCATCCTGTTCCTGGATGACGTATATGGACGAATGTCTGACAGAGTATTTCCGAAGGATCACGTACGTTGATTTCTTCAAACGTATGATAGTTGTTGGCGGGGAGTTGTCGTTCTCTTAGCTTCCAGCTAGAGTATTTTTGTGGACGTCAATTAGTGATATCTGACGGATTTGACGATGTGGCATTCAAAGTGAATGGTAATCAGATGTTCAAGAATAAACTCTGACCTCAAGCCTCATCAACCGGAAGATGACAAAAATCGGGCAGGCAGCATGGCTATGTGGGTCGCTCCCATTAGGGTGTATAATCACCTATCTAGAGGAAATCCTATTTGTTTCTTAAATCTATGTTTCGATGCTGTCCCTTGTCGGGAGACGGTTGCTGATCCCAACCGTCGGTGATATACATTCGATACTCTCAAGCGAAATGAGGGGTCGGTCATGTGAGGGCCGGGTTGCAAGAAGTTCTTGTTGAACCCAGTGTATTCGTCTCTAGAGATACACTATCGGAAGGTGGACCCATACCTTGTCAAGTCGGAATCCAATTCCCAATAAGCGCCTGCGGGTTTTGATTGTATACTATATATGTGGAGCATGAGATGCAAGCGTTCCACTAGATTGTTAATTACTTGTATTTAGACATTATTATAATATCAGACAAGATATTAGTTTCAAAACTATTTTGGGTTATCGTAAGGTAAAAACCGTCCGTGTTTATGTGTGGATTTGGTCTTACGATTATCCTTTTCTTTTGAAAAGATTTTTGAACTCTAAAATCATGATTGGATGATTTACCCTTATTACTATGCGAGTTTATCTCACTCTGGTTCACCAGACTGACCCGGTGTTTTGTAAATGCTCGGGTTAGCCCGGCGTGTACAGGTTCAGGTTATCGAATGCTGTGAAGTCCAGAGACGAGCAGGAGATGTTCAGGCGTATGATACTATATAGCTACTATTCCGCTGTGTGTTGTATATGGGAACACGCTATTATAGCTGTCCCATTGTATGATGTACTCTGATACTGTAAGTATTTTCAAAGTTCTCGATAAAGATTTACTTCTGTATTATATTTTGTTCCGCTGCGATGCGAGACTCTGTGTTGTGTTGTTTCTTCTTCTTCTTCTATTCTAATATTTCTTTCTTTCTTATCTCACCCTCTAATTTCTTTCTATTAATGATCTGGAATGTTCGATGTCTGAATGGTCAACACGGTAGTTTGATGTTGATTTTCGGAGTCGAAAATCCCGGTTCCTTACATGCAGACTCCGCCAAAACTCACTTGTGAAAATAGGGTGTCGGTCACTAACAATGCTGGAGGGTATCCCATGACGTCGAACTATTTCCTTGAGATAAAGAGATGCTAGAGATGCGGCAGTCCTTCTACTTTTAATGGGTATAAAGAGGGCGCTTTTAGTAAGCCAATCCACTATTACCCAAATGCTAGTATTGCCTCTTCTCGACCTAGGTAGTCCATCAATGAAGTCCATTGAAATACTATCCCACTTCCACTGTGGGACCTCTAAAGGATGAAGTAGTCCTCCAGGTTTCTTCTGTTCCGCCTTGACCCGTTAGCAGGTCATGCACTTAGAAACGAAATTTTCCACGTCTTGCTTCATGCCACTCCAAAAGAAAGTTCTTTTTATATCCTTGTACATCTTATCACAACCAGGGTGTATAGTCATCTTGGAATGATGCGCTTCCTCGAGAACTTTCTTTGTCAACTCCCTTGCTTGTGGGACGCATAACCTTCCATCTCGCCTCAGCCAACCCTTATCATCGATGGCGTATCTACTGAGGTGACTAGAAGTCTCACCCCTAATAAGTTTATCAATCATATCAATAAGCTGAGGGTCTTCATGTTGTGCAGCCCCTATTGAGTCCAAGAGAGTAGGGCATACTTCGAGAGATGCTAGCAAACCCGGTACAAAATCCGAGGAAGGCCTAAAGTTAAAACTGGCTATATACTCTAGGCTTTTCCTTTCCACAAAGAGCCGGCTTAAGGTCAGTTTCTTTCGGATCAACGCGTCTGCTACTACGTTTCCTTTTCCGAGAGTATAGGAAATTTCAAAGTAATACGAGATAAGAAACTCCATCCATCACTGCTGCCTCAAGTTAAGATCCTTCTAGGAGAAGAGATATTTCAACGATTTATGGTCAGTGTATAATTCGAACTTCTCACCTAGGAGATAATAGCGCCAAGACTTAAGCGCAAAGACGATGGCGGCTAACTCAAGATCGTGGGTTGGGTAGTTCTTTTCATGAACTTTCAGTTGTCTTCCTCCATAAGCTACTACCCTCCCTTCTTGCATTAGAACAACGCCTAGTCCCGTTCCACATGCATCTGTGTATACTTTGAACATTTTGCTTCCGTCAGGTAGAGTTAGAACTGGAGCTATTGTAAGAGCCCTTTTTAGGCGTCGGAAGGCAATGTCACAGTCCAAATCCCAAGCGAATGCCAGATTCTTTTTTTAGCCTTGTGAATGGAGCTGAGATTTTCGCGAAATCCCTAATAAATTTTCGGTAAAAACCGGCTAGCCCTAGAAAGCTCCGAACTTCGGTTGCATTTCTTGGTGTCTTCCAATCTTGCACTGCCACCACTTTCGCGGGGTCCACAGCCAACCCCTCTTTGGACACTATATGCCCCAGAAATCTTACCTCCTTTCTCCAAAAGTGGCACTTGGAGAATTTGGCTTTTAGCTGATGTGTACAGAGAGTTTCCAAGGTTTCTTTTAGATGCTGAGCATGCTCTTCCTCATTCTTTGAGAAGATTAAGATATCATCTACGAAGACAACCAAAAATTTGTTGAGGAATTCTCTGAACACCCTGCTCATTAGGTCTACGAAATAAGCGGGTGCGTTTGTCAAGCCGAAAGGCATGACAAGCCACTCGAAGAAACCGTCTGGGGTTCTGAACACCGTCTTATCAATGCTGTCTTCAGCTACTCTCAGCTGATGGAACCCAGTTGCTAGATCAAGTTGGGAGAAGACCGACGCACCTACAAGATGATCAAACAAATCGTCAATTCGAGGAAGAGGGTGCCTGTTTTTCTTAGTCAATTTGTTTAAGTCCCTATAGTCGACACAAAGGCAAAGCGAACCGTCCGCTTTGGTTGCGAACACCACTGGAGCACCCCATTCCAAAATGCTCCGTCTAATGAACCCCTTTTCGAGAAGTTCTTTCACCTGCTTACTGAGCTCCTTTCTATCCCTTGGAGCCATGTGTCTGACAGGTAAAGCTACAGGCTTTGCATTATCCACAAGATATATGCGGAAGTCTATTTCCAGCCTCAGAGGTAAGCCTTTTACCTCCTCAAAGACATCCAGATATTCCCGGACTACTCTAACTGATTGCAAATTCTCATCAGAAGCATCAAGCGACTCTAAATAACTAAGCATAACAGCATTCAAGGGATTACAAGAAATTTCTAGAGTGTTACCAAGCCGAGTCAAGAGTCTAACTACTCTTTTCTCACAATCAAGAATGGCACTATTACTGGATAACCAGTCCATGCCTAATATCAAACCATATTCCAAGAAGCCCAAAACAAAGGAATTACAACTAAACTCAACGCTGAGAATAGAGATTTTCAAACCCAAACAAACCATTGACAAGTAAGCGGAGCCCCCAATCGGATTTGAAACTACTAAGGGATCTTCTACCATACTAGTGTCTAGATGCAGAGATTCTACTAAGGCAAATGAAATAAAAGAGTGTGATGCGCCAGAGTCAAAAAGTGTGCGAACAGGATGATCATAAAGATAGACTACACTTTCTACAGAAATATTACTACCTTTGTCCTGCTGAGGTGCCACTAGCGCATGAACCTGACCTCCTAAAGTGGATCCAGCTTTCTGTCCCTGCCCTTTCTTCTTTGGGCAGTCCTCAGCCTAGTGCCCAGTCTCTCCACAATGGAAGCAACCACCCATCTTCGCCTTCCTTTTTCGGCAGTCTTTTGATATATGTCCCACAATGCCACAGAAATTGCACCTTCTCCTCTCACGGGGCTCATTGTTCTTCCCTCCTTTCTTGAAGTCTGTTTTCTTTGCTTGTAGACCCTCTTTCTTCTCTTCCCCCTTAGTTTCTTTCTTGTCGTGGTCCTCCTCGTGTAGCAACGCCATGTCCACCAAGCTTTCATAAGTCGCTCCTATGGATACATGGGTCATAGCAAGGCTGTGAAGAGGCTCGTTCAAACCTTTGACGAAGCGAAGCGCCTTCTTGTGTTGGGTTTTTACTAAGTCTAGCCCAAATCTGTCCAGCTGATTAAACCGATTTACATACTCCCTGATTATCATACTTCCCTGTTTCAGAGTTAGAAACTTCTCCATTTGCAGGCTTCTTTCAGCTTGGGAGAGGAATTTCATCTCAAACCTTGTCCTGAAGTCTTCCCATGTTTCCACCACCCTCTGAGCACTGGTAATTTCCCACCAATAGGAAGCTTCATCCTTAAGCAACCACACCGCTAGTTGTAGCTTTTGCCCTTCATCAACTCCGAAGATGACAAACAGATCCTCAGTCTCCTTTAGCCAGTTTCTTGCTCCTACAAAGGACTCTGTCCCATAAAAGTCTTTTCCACCCATTTCCTTGAAGTCTCTACATGTTTTCGCGAAGGCATTTCCACGAGGAGGTGGAGGGGGAGGAGGAACCGCGGCCACTGGAGGAGGAATGTCTACTGGGCCTACGCCATTGGCCCTTGCTTCTAAGTACCTCCTAAACCAGCCGGGTATCGGCACTCCTTCTGGGAGGTTAAGGTCTAAACATGCTGAAACAGAAAGGAAAAATTCAAAACGAAGGATAGAGAGAGATAGATAGGACACATGGCTTTGGGGGATTTTGTCTTTTTATAAATATAACACTTTTTTTTCTTGAGAAATGCTTCTTTAAACTTTCTTTGGAAAACAATTTCAATTTTTTTATCTTATCTGGTAAACCTATGCTCTGATACCAAGTGAAACATCCCACCTCCGTTAAGGTCAATCACAAAGGGAATGCCTTAACTTTGGTGGAGGTTTATAAGTAAAAGCCACAAATAAACTCAAGACAGATATAAATACACATATTTTAAACAGCAGAAACTAAACAGACTTTTATTTTATCAATACGTGTTCAAACAAAACATTCCATAATTGTCTTAAAATACTTCCAACATTACAACCTCATTATTGTCTTGATTATTAAAGAAGTATAAAACATAAATAAAGTGACAAAAATCCCCATAGTGATATAAAAAGCCATTATCCGAGCAAAAGAGATCAAAATCATACATCTACGGTCTTGGAGCTTGTAAAGAGTCTGACTGAGCTGAGTTGTTTCCTCCCTGTGGACCTAGGGGGGGGACGAGAAGAAAATAGAGTCAGACATAAAGCCTGAGTAAATCTAGTAACTCTTCAGTATGTGAATAAGAAAAGGGCATGATAGATATAAACTAAAAATAGGAAAGTGTCACAAGCTAAGGAAGTGTCGAATGTACTATCGCACCCATACTATATCTCTGCACCTACTTGAGTTTATTCTAACTAGCACCCCCATGCTGAGGGTGAAGTGATCCCCATTTTTATTTAAAGATCGGCTCCTACTCACGTTAACATGTGTCATGCGGCCCCCAAGAATTGTAGATACCTATGCTGGTCCCACCATGGGGTGTATCAAGACCCATGGTGGCAGCCCCGACATAAATTCTAGAAGGCATAGGTTATACTACTGGTGTCCCCAGTGCCCTGTTTGTCTGCTTCGGAGTGTGTGCATGCCCGCACCCCGTTAGACCTACACTATGCACCCACCTCCATCGTTTTGACCGCTTACAATCAGCCCAGTAATCGTGCCCCACCCTGCCTAGTTTAAGGGTACCATGATACCTAACTTGGGTTACTGCTGAAACGGGTCCCTCGTTTCCAGGATTTTCTAGTCAAACATGTTAAGTGGTTAAGTGTCTGTATTTACCTAACCCCCACCGATCAATTCTTGTTAACATGTTGAATTTTGTTAAGTGTTATAGTTGACTTAACCCTACCATCTGTCCTTAGCCTCTTAGAGCACCTGACCACTCACATTAGACAGGTATTGCTACGGTTACTGGATGTGCCGGTCGGTTCCGGGCGGGTTTACATCATAGCTCAGTCTAACCTCGGGTCCTTATTGGGCTCAATGCTTAACCACCCACATTGGATAGGTATTGTTGTGACTACTGGATAGCCGGGCGGGTCCGGGCAGGTTTACATCACAACTCAATCCAACCTTGGGTTAAGCATATTGTGTTTTCTAAATTTACGTATTTTATTACTTCTCAATTATATATGTAAATTTCATGTTCTTTATTCTTGGGTATATCAATTCATACCGCTTGTATGTCATTGTCGTTGGCACGTGCCCAACATTCCAACATATATTTTCATATTTTACACCCTACGTTATTACCCCCGTTTGTACATTCGCAACATTATAACAAGTGTTGGGCTTGACACAATTCAGCCCAACTTTATAAACTTGAGAAAAGGGGAAATTAAGCACATGTAACATTTACAATACATAAAGGTGTGTGGCGCATGAACTTGCAATTTAGCGATTCAACATAAATTATGGGTCATGTGAACTTGCATTCAAATCAAAGTATGACTAAGTAGGTGACATATGAAATGGCATAGTTTAGGCTAATTCAAACTTGTGTTTTAAACATGTTTAACTTGGCATAACGTCAACCACAAAACTAGCATGTTGTATGTTCACCAAAATGTCCAATTTTACCATCTAATCATGTAGCCTATTCCAACATGAACTTGCATAGTTTATGAAACCCAAACGATACTTAACATAGATCCAATTATACTTGCAAATAAATGTAAGAATGATATCATAGGTTTAGGGTCATGTAGGCATAAAAGGGTCTCAAATCTAGAACATGTTTACATAAATTCTAACTTAGATTAAGGGAATATACATAGTCCATGCCATCGACATATACGTAAAGGGATCAATTTCTAGTTTTTGCCACAACTTGCTATTGTTTTTACTTTCATACACCAATGTCCAATAGGCTTGGATCATTCAATTTAGGTCACAAATATCAATACACAAGTCATGACAGAATCATTACAATACATAGAATTTATATCATATTCATACAATAACACAATTCTATTTTCATTTACATCGAATCACATCATAGTTTTTTATTCATATTTTGAAAGGTCACTATGCTTACAACGAATGCAGAATCTTGAATTCTGGATTCTTAATTCTGAAATTGAGATGCGCTCCTTTGGGTAGACTAACGTTGCATTGATTAATTTTGATTAAACTTTAATCTTCTTCTTAATTTGATTCGTCTCTAGGCTTTTCTCTCTTGACGGCTATGCTCAATTCCTCCCTGGTAGCATGACGACTCCTTTCTTATTTTTTTGTGTGAATTTTTAGTTGAGACTTAGGGTGTATTTATATATTTTTAAATTATTTTGAGCCGTCAGATGAAGACAGGAGGAATCTAGACCATACAAAGTTCAAAGAGCCAATCAAGAGGTGACACGTCAGCCCTAGTGACACACAGAGCCACAAAAATTCGAGCCAGAGCCAGACCTAGCCAGCCAGGTCGACCAGGTAGGTCGACTGGTAGGTCGACACCCAGGTCGACACTATGGTCGACCTGGGGTAGCCAGGTCGATACCATGGTCGACCCTATGGTCGACCTGGTCTCTGGGCGGGAATTTTCCCACCCAGCCCAGTTTGAACCTATTTTTCGAATTTTGAAATTTAAACTGAGCTGTTTTGAATTTAAATTTTATTCTTAAACTTCCGAAGGTCATAACTCCTTCATACAGAGTCCGATTCGCGCAAACTCGGACTCTATTTCAAGCAGAATTCCGAGACGAAGGCAATGGCGTAACCCATTTCCCTTAATTCTTTCATTTAGAATTAATTAAACTTTAATTTGTGAAGTTTAATGTTATAGAATTCACGGGGTGTTACAAGCTTTGCACCATTCAATTGCGCAATGATCATCTACACAACCCGAGCCGTTAATAGGTATAACTTTCACCTTAATATAAATGTCAATAGGTTGTTGCAGGTGCATACTGTCTTTATTTGGCACCATAAATGCTTGTTAATAGGTATGCCTTTCACTTTTATTTTTATATTTGTTCATTTTCTTTCGGAGATATCATTGATATATTATTATCTATTTCATAGCCTATTTAGATTGATGGTAAGATGGAATCTATGTCATTCCTTAATGTTGTGTATGTTTAATATATTAATTGACATTGCAAATCTTGCCATAACAGGTTTTGTCTTAAATTACATTTGGTATTGAATAGTCAGTTGTAGGTTATTTGTTGCATATAATCATTTACTCAAAATGATTTTTATATTTACATTGATTTAAGAAGGCCAATAAAATGAATAATATAAATAACCAAATGCATAACGTGAGCTGTTTGTTCATCATTTTGTATCGTGGGATGCTTAACATTAGTTGTATTTGCGATTATTACATATTACATGCAAGGTTTTAAATCTCGAATATCGGTCGCGTTTCGTCTCGGGGATTTTATAGACTCGGTCTCGTATCAGGGGAGATCTCAGACGAGATGAGTCTAACTCGGGAGTACGTCTCGGATTTTCATCTCGGGTCTGAAAGTTCATATTGGAACAATCTCGGGGTGTATGATATGTTAAAAATGATATTTTAACAAAATTATTTTTGCGAATGCTATTAAAAACATAGTAACTTAAACTTAAAATGAAAAATAACTTTATTATTCTTTATTTTGTGAAAGATCAATTATACTCTAAGTCGTAATATGCTTTAAACAGAAATATTGTTAGATAGGAGACATTAAAAGGATCCAAAACATTAAAAAAAATCAGTATAAATAGACCATAAAATACATAATATCATAAGTAACATGTATGTAAAAAGACGAGTATGAAAATCATAAGCATTGTAAAACATATACGAATATACAATATTGTCATTTAACATGAAAAATGTAAAATAACAAAAGATTTATATCGCTAGATTTGAATTTTTTTAATTATAGTTCTAGTTCAGGCACAAATTTAAATTTTAACCAAAAAAAACAAACATCTCGGATGATATTCTAGTATTTCATCTCGGTCGATATATCGTTCGATATTGCAATATCTCGGGCGATATATTCGAAAGGAGATTTAGAGTGATATTTGCTGTTTCGTTTCGGAAGGAGCCCAAAATGAGATCTTGGAGGAGATCTCGGGCGAGATTTGAAATAGTGATTACATGTCTAATTTTCTAGCAGACAGTTATCGATCTTCCGATCCAGTACATGGTAAAAGAAACCCTACCTATAGAGATGCAGTGAAAGCTAACCTTAGTGCAGGTCATGTCTGGTTTTGTGGAATCTGTCGATATATGAATCTGGTAGGAACCTGTGTTGGCTACACCATTACTACCTCTATTAGTGTTGCATGAGTTCTTTTCTTATTTTCCTTAATAATAACCAACTGCTTATGTTTTACCTGCATGCATGTTTTTGTTAGTTCCCCACTACCTCCTAAAGCAAAACAATACACATACATAAGTTCTCTTTCATAGTAGGAATTTGTAACATAAAAAACTGTCATTGTTTTTGGTGAAATGATCAATTGTAGAATGTTAATACCTGTCAGAACTTCATGTCATGAGCAATTAGTTGACTTGAATAGAAAAATTCAAATTGCTTCGACTCAATGGTAGTGAGTAGAGATGATTGGATGTAATTTCATTCAAAGTTAAAATAAGTTAAATTTGATGGTTGACAATTATGATTTGTAGATAATGAATATATACCATATCGCATATTTAGACATGTCAAGGTTAAAAAAAATTGATACTATATGATGAAATTTAACTTCTAATCATTTGAAACAAGCTCAATGCTTGCTTATGAAATTCCATCATAAGTTATAAGAAATAAAGATTGCATTCTTTAATTGTTTCTGTCCTACTTATATCATCTATGTAGGAGGAGTTTTCATACATTCAAACTCAAATAAGCTACTTATACATTATAGTATTATAAAAAAAACTACTTATACTTCTTATTAGCAGTTGACAAAATGCTCGGTGTATTTTTGTAATATGGTAAGCACATGAGTTGCTTATTATTCAATAGTTACAATGCATTTGATAATAGGGCTTTAGTGAAAGCAAGCTGTTTCCATTGAAAAGGCCATAATGCAGATTGTTTAGCTATAGATACATATTACATTGTTGGTTCTGGCATCGTTTAGCTATTTCTCTCACAATTACCAAACTTTCATGAACTATGGTGGCTTTCTATTGTTGCTGCAGTGATTTCCATCACTTATTCCTTAATAGCCGTTGGCCTCTTTGCTGCACAAATCATCACTGGTGCATCAATTTTCCACTTTTTTTAAAACAAAAATTCTGATTCTTGATTGTTGGATGCTGAATGATTTCTATGTATATCACAGGACCTAGAGGAACCACATTCCATAAAAAATTTATCTCATCGAAGGGGAGCCGTTATCATGCACTGCTAGCTTGATAACATGACAATTTTATAAGGGCAATGCTGGTAAATGGTTCAGCTTGCAAACTCAGCATCGTAGATTAACGGGTTATTGGTGCGTACAGGCGATGACCCACAAAAGAATCCCTGAGTGTTTGGGTAAACTTTGAATTCATCCTGATAACCAGAATATCGAACTTTAGCTTAAAACAAGTGTAAATAATTATATAGTTATTGTGTAATGTGAGAAGAACTACCTTGCTGAAGATGAAATCCCAGAATTCCAGAGCACGATTCACCTTAAATGGATGGTAGCTGCTGAAACAAAGAGAATGAAACATAAGAAAATTTAACATGATCAGGGAGGAGAAGGGGGTGCGTCCAACGATAATAATGTTCAATTATCAGCTTAAAAGTGGTGAAATTGTGATGTACCTTTCAGTTTGTACATTCTGCGCAGTTAGCTATCATTGCTTTCAGAAAATAATAACTATGTTGTTGTGGCCAAGCACAGACAGAGCATGTTTAAGTAGCAACCGAGTTGCTGTGCTCACAGAAATTGAGTTGCTGTGCTCAACACAGCAACTGTGATGCTATGGCAAAACACAGCAACTGAGTTGCTATGCATGGCCACAACAACTGTGTTATTGAGCTCGGCACAACAACAAAGTTGCTGTGCTCGTGCACAACAACTTTGTTGCTGTGCATCAGTGCATATGCTGAATGAAGTACATCAGGAAGTAGTAGTTTTTGTTTTCACTACAATGTGTATTTAGATTACATTTATATTTATGCTCAGCAGTGCTTTCTAGGATATTAAATAGAAATTTGATCATTCTTTCACATATTTATTGAACAGATTGACACGAACACAGACGAAGAGGTCGACTTTTCGGAATTTGTAGCTGCAGCGTTGCATGTACATCAGCTTGAATGTTATAGTTTCGCGTTTGCCTTCGGTTTTACGTTTGTTTGCGACTTCGTCATCGTCATCATCTCCGTAAGATGGTTAGTTATGTTTGTTAGATTTATTTTGGTGTAAATATGACATTATGTGGTTTTAGTATGGTAATGGATGACGTGTTTGTATTTAGGATAATGTTAACATAACCTGAATAGTTTTGTTGTTCATAATTCAGCTTGGTGTATGAATTTATGAAGAATAATGGATGTTGTGATTTTTTTGTATGTGATTATGAATGTTCTTTTTAGTTCTAAATTAATATTACTGGCTAATTTATTTTTATTTTTTCTAATATCCTATTTATTTCAGTGTTTACAGTTGGATGATGTTTGTTGTATGTGTGTGTGTGTGTCTATATATATATATATATATATATATATATATATATATATATATATATATCTATGTATGTATGTATGTATGTATGTATATATATATAAACACACACACACATACAAGCAGATCAGAAGGGGAGTAGCGGCGGATTTACCAGCAAAAAAAAGTGAGGTTAAGTTTACCTCAATTTAATTTCCGTCGCTAATCCCTTGGCAATCAGCGAGGGTTTACCAACATCTTTTATAAATGATAATTTATTATAAATTAATTCTCCATCGGTAAATAGCCGGTAAATAAAGTAAAATTAAATTATTAAATAAAATTATATTTGTATTGAATAAATAGTAAAATGACGGAAAACTAATGCTATATTCCGTCGCTAAAATTGACATAATTACCGTCATCGTTTTTATCGATTACCAAGTTATACAGGAAATCCGTCACTAAAATAAATTTAGTGATGGATTAGAAGCGGATATGAATGTGATTAGAAGCGGATAAACACAGTGAGTTAGTTACTTTTAGATTTAAATGATTAAAAGTAAACGTGATATGACTGTGATTTGGATCTGTTATAAATTGTGAATCTATAATATTCTTGGAACTTAAACACTATTATGCTAGATCTACCTTTATAGATCTAATTGACTTGTGGTTAATTTATCGTGTCACCTTTGTGGATCTTAACCTCAACCTATGTTTGTGGTTAATATGGATCTATCATTATTTGACAGTTAAAATCTTGTTTACATCTAATTCATCTTCTAGATCATCTTGTACCTATCATGTGGTGGTTAATTTAGATCTGTCAACAATTGGACATATGAATCCTTATTTAGATCTATTCATCCCTATTAGAACATCCTTATTATGTTAGATGTAGTTTTATCATCACCTGTTCACTAGATCTGCTTTTATGTCCACCTTATTATTATGCCAATTACATGTCTATGCCAGTATGTATGTATATTTATGCCAGTTATGTTAGAATAATCACTATTGTCATCTTCTCATCATATTTCCCTTTTTATTGTTTACGACTAGGCTACTTTCAAACCTAGCATGTCGCCAAATATATGCGAATGCATTAGTTAGGGAACCGGGGAATATTAGAATTGGCATAATTTGTATAATGAATATGAATTTGGACATATAATTCACTATGAATATAATTGGGTAAATGGGCATGAACACTTATAAGACATAGGTAATTAATTAGTTAAAATGCTTAGGATTACAGTAATTAGAAACTGTAATTGCATTTATGACACGAGGTTAGATTGCATTTGTGGTGAAAGTCTGCCCGGACCCGACCGGCATATCCAGCATCCGCAAATGTTGAATCTAATGTGAGGGGTCCAAGTGCACAAATACGATACAGGCTAAGACACGAGGTTAGGCCCAACTTTTGAAAGAAGTCTGCCCGGACCCGACCGGCATATCCAGCATCCACAAGCTGTAGGCCTAATAAGGGAGGTCTAGCCCATTATAAACCATAAGTGGACATGGTAAGGAATTGAGTACTTAACCTAGTTGAATCCATAGGGATTGGGTGAACATAAACATGAATAGGGGGTAAGTAAACTTGGTTGAATAATAGGATGGTTAAGTTAAGAATATATGAGATGGGTGGGTAATATTTAATATAGGCCCACGAAACTTAACCAATTGGGGGTTATGTATTAAAGACACCTATGGGTAAGCATAACCGGTTGATAGATTGGGGTTATATAATTAAAGACACTCTTTAGGGTAAGTATAACCTGTGGAAAAACTAGTGGGGGATATAAGACAAAGGGGATAGCTTGTATTATATTGTGTGGGACCCGTTTCAGTTAGTAACCCGAAGTAGGTATCAAACAAGGTACCCCGAGCTAGGTCGGAGAAGGGGCATGCTTACTGAACTGATTGTAAGAGATCCAAACGTGGAAGACGGTGTGGGCGGCGCAAACCGACCGGGTCATATGCGTGTATGGGCCGGGCAGAGGGGGATAAAACGACCATGACACCTGTAGATATAGGGTTGTGCATATCAGCGAAGGGTTGCCAATTTAGGACGTGATACATCCTGTAGTGGGGCCGACACAGAGTATCTACGTGGATTAGGAAGCAGATCGATTAGGTTAGTAATTTGGGTACATTTGGACGTATGCCTAAGTCTACCACCTTATAGTGGAAGGGATCATCTCATTCTAGTTATACTAGTAATAATGCAGAGTAATCATTAGGAAAGCATATACACCCTATCCTGCTTTCCTGGTCATACCTGCCTTTTTGTAGTTATCTCTCTCTTATCCACTTTATATGCATGTCATGCTACTTTTATTTATTTACTTGCTAAAAGTACTGGACTCGCTAGACTTTATGTCTGATCCTTTTTGTCTTCTCTTCTTTCTTCCGTTTTCCCCCCTCAGGTTCTCAGGGCGGGAACGCTTAGGCTTGACCGTGATTCTGCTTACATTTTGCTGGAGCTGCTAGAAGTATGGCTTAAGCTCCTATCCTTATTGCTATGGCTATATTTTGTTTGGGGAATTTTGCTTCTTTCATGTACTACGATGTTTTAAAGTACAAGACAATAGTTTTTATATTGTAATGGTTTTTGTGTATATCGGACATGTGATGTTTTTGAACCACGATGCTTTATTATAAATAAAATTTTAGTTCCGCTGTCATTTTATATCTATCTTATAATATTTTTTTTCTGTTTACCTTTAACGCTTCACGAAACTTAATGCATTCCCTTTGTGAGTGACATTAACAGATGTGGGGTGCTACACTTGGTAGCAAAGCTGAAGGTTTCCAGATTAGACAAAAAAAATTGAAAATTATTTTCAAATTGGGTTTAAAAGAAAGCATTTTCAAAAATAGAAGTCTATTTTGAAAAACATTCCCCAAAAAGCCGTAAGTAATATCTTTCGATCCCTTTTCTGAATCTCTTTCCTTTTCTTTTTCAGCATGTCTGGGGAACCCAATATTCTAGATGGCGTTATGATACCAGGCTGGTTCCATGGGTATCTGGAGGCCACGACGTCTGCCGAAGGCCAAGGAAACGTTCCTCCCCAGTTTCACCCGTTGTTCCTCTTCCTCCACGTGCAGAAAACTTTTCCAAGATATGCAAAGATTTCCTTGCTATGGGCGGAAAGCCATTCCATGGAACCGAGACATTCATAGAGCCAAGGAATTGGCTCAAGGAGACCGGGGACTTGTTTGTAATCTTTGAAGTAGAAGATCGAAGGAAGATTCAGTTAGCCGCCTGACTACTGAAAGATGAAGCTTCTTTTTGGTGGGAAGTTACCCAAGATGGACATCCGGTAGAGACATAGGATGATTTTAGGCAAAGATTTGAAATGAAATTTATGTCCCAAGATGAGAAAAGTATGCAAATGGAGAGGTTCTTAGAACTCAAACAAGGAAACTTGACGGTTAAAGAGTATGTTAACAAATTCAACCAGCTAGCCAGATTTGAATTAGAATTGGTGGACACTCCGCATAAGAAGGCTTTGTGGTTTATCCAAGGACTTAATGAGCCCTTTCATAGGTTGGCTATGTCCTACATTCCAATGGGAGCTACTTTTGAAAGGCTTGTCTTGATATGGCCTTGATGTATGAGGAAGAAAAAGGAGAAAAGAAGGAAGTAAAGGCTAAGAAAACAATGCAAAACAAGAAGATTTGGCCCAAGAAGGGACGACAACAAAAATAGCAATAAAAGAAAGGCGAAAAGAATGACAAGGCTAAGGATAAGAGGAAGTGTCTTAATTGTGGGCGGGAAGGTCACTTAGTGAAGGACTGTAAAAGGAGGAAGAATTCTTGCTTCAATTGTGGAGAGGTCATACACTTTGCTAGGGAGTGCTCGAAGAAACAGGGACAAGGTCAAAGGGCAGGAACTTCTAGAGGGTACGTGCTTGCTCTCGCGATCAGTGCTCCTGATAGAGGTAGAAAAATTTCTATGGAAGGTTTAATTTCTCTTTCAAATCATCCTATTAGAACACTTTTTGATTCTGGCGCTTCACATTCATTTATATCTATTCTATGGCTGAATCTCTGCACTTAATTACTAGTATGGTAGTGGATCTCGTAGTTGTCTCAAACCCCATTGGTGGTTTAGCTCATTTATCTATGATTTGTCGGGGTTTGAGAATATCAGTGTTAGGCGTCGAGTTTGAATGCGACGCGTGTGTGCTCGGTTTTATGGGCTATGGTTTGATTCTAGGAATGGATTGGTTAACCACGTATGGTGCCATTCTAGATTATGAGAGGAGGGTCATTAAACTTTTGACTTTCCATGGGAGGACCCTCGAGATTTCTTGTGACCCGCAAGGGTCGGTTATGCTTAGTTTCCTAGAGTCTCTTGATACATCTATCGATGACTTGCAGTTTGTTCTAGTAGTTCGAGATTATTCTGATGTTTTTGATGAGGTACGGGGTTTACCTCCGAGGCGCGAGATCGATTTTCGCATATATCTGGTGAACATTGCAAAGCCAGTTGCATTACTAGTGCGCCATATGGCTCTGAGCGAAAGGAGGGAGACGAGTAAAAAAGTAGGGAAGCTACTTGAAAAAGGATTTACTATTCGAAGCATATCTAAATAGGGTGCTCCAGTAGTATTCGTGACTAAGGCGGATGGTTCGCTTCGTTTGTGTGTGGACTATAAAGAATTGAATAAACTCACTAAGAAGAACAGACACCCACTTCCAAGGATAGATGAATTATTTGACCGGCTTGTTGGTGCCTAGGTATTCTCTGAGTTAGACTTGGCCATGGGGTTTCATCGGTAGAGGGTGGCTGAGGACAGTATAGACAAGACTGCTTTTAGAACCCTGGATGGTTTCTTTGAATAGCTAGTTATGACTTTTGGGTTGACGAATGCACCTGCCTAATTTGTTGATCTAATGAGTAGGGAGTTTCGAGACTTTCTAAATAAATTTGTCTTAGCCTTTGTTGGTGATATCTTGATCTTCTCCAAAAGCGAAGAAGGGAATGCCCAACATTTGAGAGAAGTTTTGAAAACTCTCCGTGAGCATCAGCTTAAGGCAAAGTTCTCCAAATTCCATTTTTGGAGAAAAGAGGTGAGATTCTTAGGTCATGTGGTCTCCAAAGAAGGGATAGCTGTAGATCTTGGCAAATTCTGAAAAATGCAACAGAGATGAGAAGCTTTCTTGGATTGGCAGGCTATTACAGGAAGTTCATTAAGGACTTTGCAAAGATATCAGCCCCACTCACCAGGCTGACAAAGAAGAACTTGGCATTTTCATGGGATATAAATTTTGATGTGGCTTTCTAACAACTGAAGAGGGCTCTAACAATAGCCCCATTCTTTAACTTGCCTAATGGGAATAAAGTGTTAACAGTTTACACTGATGTGTGTGGTATTGGGCTTGGTGCAGTTCTGACGCAAGAAGGAAAGGTAGTGTGTTATGGGGGTAGACAGTTGAGAGTTCATGAGAAGAACTACCCCACCCATGATTTAGAGCTAGCTTCCATAGTATTCATGCTCAAGACGTGGTGTCATTATTTACTTAGAGAGAAGTTCGAGTTATATACCAATCATAAATCTCTCAAGTTTCTGTTCTCGCAGATGGACCTTAATTTAAGGCAACGAAGTGGATGGAGTTCCTAACTTCTTATGATTTTGAAATTGCTTATACCCCTGGCAAGGGTAATGTGGTGGCCTACGAAGTAGGCAGAGGATGGCTTTAAGTCCTTTGTTTATGGAGAGGAAGAGCCTGGAATTCATATCAATTTTTGATTTTAGACCCTCCATAGAGACTTTGCCTGATTTATTTGCATCACTAGAAATATGACCAACTCTTATGGATCAGATAGGAGCTTCGCAACAAAAGTGACCCACAGATTTTAGACATCATGAATAAGCTTAGAAAGGGGAAGACTTCTAGTCACCTCAGTAGATATTCCATAGATGAAAGTGGATGGTTGCGACGAGATGGAAGGCTTTGTGTCCCTCAAACCGGAAGATTAATAAAGGCAGTTCTAGAATAAGCCTGCCATTCTAAGATGACTATTCATCCAAGCAGTGATAAGATGTGCAGAGACATGAAGAGGATTTTCTTTTGGGCTGGTATGAAGAAAGATATGGCAGAGTTTGTTTCTCAATGTTTAGTTTGCTAGCAAGTTAAAGCTGAGCAAAAGAAGCCCAGTGGTGTACTTCATCCTTTGGAGGTTCCACAGTGGAAGTGGGAGAGTATCTCCATGGATTTCATAGATGGTTTGCCTAGATTGAAGAAAGGCAACACTAGTATCTAGGTTGTGATGGATAGACTAACTAAGAGCGCTTATTTCATTCCAGTTAAGAGTAAGAGGACGGCATAATGGTTGGCAGCAATTTACGTTCGTGAAATAGTCCGTCTTCATGGAGTACCTTCCAGCATCGTAAGCGATCGTGACCCCATCTTCACTAGTGAATTTTGGAGGAGCTTATAAGAAGCATTAGGTACACAATTGCCTTTGAGCACCGCTTATCATCCTCAGACCGATGGGCTAACGGAGAGGGTGAACAAAATTATAGAAGATCTTTTAAGGCCATGTATCCTAGACTTCGGAGGGGCTTGGGAAGAGCATCTTCCTTTAGTAGAGTTTGCCTACAATAACAATTATCAGGCTAGCATTGGTATGACACCCTTTGAAGCATTGTACGGATGACACTGTAGATCACCAACTTGTTGGTGGTAATCTACAGAAATATTATTACTTGGACCTGATATGGTTAGACAAATATCCTAGAAAATTGATCTTATTCGACGGCGGATGAAGACAACTCAAGATAGGCAGAAATCCTATGCAGACAAGAGAAGGACTGACATCGAATTTGAAGTGGGAGACTTAGTTTGTATTAAAGTATCATCTCTAAGGAATGTGGTTCGCTTCGGATCTGTAGAGAAGTTGGCACTCAGATTTGTGGGACCGTTTCCGATAACCGAAAGGATCGGCCAAATGGCCTATAGAGTAATGCTACCAGAAAATCTAACCGGCGTTAATGATGTTTTCCACGTTTCTTATCTACAGAAGTGCTTGCATGATACCGTGAAAGTTGTTGAGCCAAGTATATTGAAGGAAGTAGAAGTGGAGCAGGAGGCAATGGTCAGATGAGTCCCTACCCGTATTCTTGGATCAGAAGTTAAGAAGTTACGCAATAAAGAAAACAAGCTGATAAAGGTTCAATGGGAGATAACCCAGGGGGTGCGACTTGGGAGACCGAAGATAGGATTCGTGCTTCGTGCCCTTTCTTTTTCAAGGGTAAGTCCTTAACTCCTTTTCCAAAGTTTTATCTATGATTGTTTCTATCATTTGAGTACGTCCTATCAACAGTATTTTCGACCTTTGGATAGGAATCCTATGGATGTAAACATGTGTTTGAGACATGCTATGTTTGGTGGATGCAAGTGTTTGCCAGTGGTTGCCTGCAGATGCATATACACACACAATAGGCACTAGATTAGCTCAATCACTCTCATACTGCATATGGATGTGTGTGCATTTTTCTTTTCCTTTAGTGGGTGAAAATGGATGTATTAGCATATGGATGTTGCATTTGGACGAATGAGTGTGCATACATATGGAACTTACATGTTATAATAGGACTATTTGCCTACATATTGGATTCATGGCACTAACATACATTGCATTGAGGAGGTCGACTGAATCAGTAGACCGCCTAATCTTCGCATTAGTATTGGGACATATACACACACCTTTGCATATGTTCATATAAGAATTAGAAGTCTTTAAGGACAATGGATACCTGTGATTGTTGGATGAGTAGATGGGTGATGGATGGTAGGATATACATTCTTCTCAACTTAGAGATTTCGGGGATGAAATCCTTTGAGTACGAGAAAATGTAACACCCCGTAATTTTAACAACAGTAGAAGAGGATAATTAAATAATATCTAATTTAATATTCAGAATTAAGGGAAATGGACTTTGACATTGTCGTCTCGAAATTCTGGTCAAGACAGACATTTGATTTGCGTAAAACGGACATCGTATGAAGAAGTTATGAAGGTTTGAAGTTTGTATACGTGCAAGATATTAATATATATATATATATAGGGTCTAAGAATTCAAATTTCAATTCAAAATTTGAAAATCCTGTAGGCGGTAAGATTCCCTCTCCAGGGGTGTCGACCCCATAAGGGGGGTCGACCACATAACGGTGGGTCGACCCCATAAAGGGAGGGTCGGCCCCCTAGAGATGAGGTGGCAGTCGATTTCTGGTGGGCTGGCAGCTTAAATAAAGGTCCATTTCTCTTGTTTTCTTCATTGGAAATCAATGGAAGCCAAATGCTACCGGTGCCTGAACTAAAATGAATCCCTTTCTTCATCAACAATCAACTAGAGCTAATCAGTTAGAGATTCGCATTTAGATCTGAGTTTCAACACCAATAATTTCTCTTCTATCTTCTAAAATCCAAACATAGTGAGTTAGTTACTTTTAGATTTAAATGATTAAAAGTAAACGTGATATAACTGGGATTTGGATCTGTTATAAATTGTGAATCTATGATATTCTTGGATCTTAAACATTATTATGCTAGATCTACCTTTATAGATCTAACTCACTTGTGGTTAATTTATCATGTCACCTTTGTGGATCTTAACCTTTATCTATGTTTGTGATTAATATGGATCTGTCATTATTTGACAGTTAAAGATCTAATTCTCCTTCTAGATCATCTTGTACCTATCATGTGGTGGTTAATTTAGATCTGTCATCAATTGGACATATGAATCCTTATTTAGATCTATTCATGCCTATTAGAACATCCTTATTATGTTAGATCTAGTTTTATCATCACCTGTTCACTAGATTTGCTTTTATGTCTACCTTATTATTATGCCAATTACATGTCTCTGCCAGTATGTATATATATATATATATATATATATATATATATGCTAGTTATGTTAGAATAATCACTATTGTCATCTTCCCATCATATTTCCCATTTTATTGTTTATGGCCAGGCTACTTTCTAGCCTAGACATGTCACCAAATATATGTGAATGCATTAGTTAGGGAACGGGGGAAAAATATTAGAATTGATATAATTTGTATAATGAATATGAATTTGGACATATAATTCACTATGAATATAATTGGGTAAATGGGCATGAACAACTATAAGACATAGGTAATTAATTGGTTAAAATGCTTAGGATTACAGTAATTAGAAACTGTAATTGCACTTATGACACGAGGTTAGGTTGCATTTGTAGTGGAAGTCTGCCCGGACCTGACCGACATATCCAGCAACCGCAAATGTTGAATTTAATGCGAGGAGTCTAAGTGCACAAATACAAGACAAGCTAAGACAGAGGTTATACCCAACTTGTGGAAGAAGTATGCCCTGACCTGACCGGCATATCCGGCATCCACAAGTTGTAGGCATAATATGGGAGTTCTCGCCCATTATAAACCATAATGGAAAAGGTAAGGAATTGAATACTTAACCTAGTTGAATCCATAGGGATTGGCTGAACATAAACATGAATAGGGGTTAAGTAAACTTAATTAAACAATGGGAGGGTTAAGTTAAGGATATCTGAGATGGGTGGGTAACATTTAATATAGGCCCACGAAACTTAACCAATTGGGGGCTATGTATTAAAGACACCTATGGGTAAGCATAACCGGTAGAAAGATTGGGGTTATATAATTAAAGACACCCTTTAGGGTAAATATAACCTGTGGAAAACCTAGTGGGGGATACAAGACAAAGGGGAGAGCTTGTATCATATTGTGTGGGACCCGTTTCAGTCAGTAACCCGGAGTAGGTATCAAACAAGGTACTCCAAACTAGGTCGGGGAAGGGGCACGCTTACTGAACTGATTGTAAGAGATCCAAATGCGGAGGACGGTGTGGGCAGCGTAAACCGACAGGGTCATGTGTGTCTATGGGCTTGGCAGAGGGGATAAGATGACCATGATACCTGTAGATATGGGGTTGTGCATACTAGCGAAGGGTTGCCACTTTAGGATGTGATACATCCTGCGGTGGTGCTGGCACAGAGTATCTACGCAGATTAGGGAGCCGATCGATTAGGGTAGTAGTCAGGGTACATTTGGATGTATGCCTTAGTATACCACCTTATAATGGAAGGGATCATCTCATTCTAGTTATACTAGTAATAGTGTAGAGTAATCATAGGGAAGCGTATACACCCTATCCTGCTTACCTTGTCATACTTGCCTTTTTTGTAGTTATCTCTCTCTTATCCACTTTATATGCCTATCATGCTATTTTTATTTATTTACTTGCTAAAAGTAACTGGACTCGCCAGACTTTATGTCTGACCCTTTTTGTTTCCTCTTCTTTATTCTGTTTCCCCCCTCAGGTTCTCAGGGCGGTGTAATAACCCGGAAATCTGGGCCAATTTAAAAATTTTATTTTGGCAATTTTAGCGAATTTTGAATATTTAAAAAGAATTATTTTAAATAATTCGACGAGAAATTTATTTTGAATATAATTCGAACGTATATATTTTTATAAGTCATCGTTAGAATATAAATATTTTATTTATAATTATAAAAGGAATTGAAAATGGCGCGGTAGTTCGATAATTCGATTTCAAAATTCAAATGAATGTACAGGATTCAAAATAAACCGGATTTTGGTGAAACCAAAAGTATTTGAATCTATTTGAGAATATATTTCCAATGAATCTGAAAAATTGAAATTTCATAGCGGGAATCAAAAGATATGTCCAGTTGAAAATTCAGAATAGTCGCTATGGAATTCTGGCCCTTAAAAATGGAAATTTTGCGAACGACCTCGGTTTTCGACGAAACCACTTTTGTTGGATCCGCGATGTCAAATTATTGCTAGGTTTCAAATTTCGTAAATTTTCGAATCAATATGCGAGTGTGGCGAAGGAAAACGCGTTTGACCAGTTTCAGTTGATTTTAATCGACTGGAAAATGACCATTTTTCAAATGGTCTCAGAATTCGATGAAATTGGCTTTGTTAGGACCGTATCGCCAATACGAAGCTAGAAAATATTTTTGTGGGATTTTTCGAGTTAGTATGTGGCCCCAGTAAATTGAAATGCGCGTTTAAATTCAATATATAGAGTTATATGTTGATTTTGACGAAAACTGATCGAAACGATCGAATCAGCTTATGATACATATCCCATTGAGTTCGGAATGGGGGTAATTAGCTATGGACGACAGGCTGTGGGTCTCGTTTTGAGGTCGAAATAAAAAGTTGCTTTTTGAAAATAAATAAATTAAATATATATAAATATCTCACCCCCTTTCACTTTCACTTCAGAAAATAAAATAAGAAAAAAAAAACGATGAATAGGGGGGTGCGATTCGCCGCCGCCACCAGCCATCGACCGACCACAAACCCCCCCACCACTCCTCCACAGGCCAACTCCCCTCCGATGCTCTCCCTCCAATCACGCTCGCTCTCTCCTTTCGAAGCCCCCCTCCACGACGGAAACCGCCCACGCGCCAAACCCCCTCGCCTGACCGCGACCACCACCTCGAGCCCAAGCTCCGACCTCCAGCGCCGCCCCTCTGACCTCCTCTCTTTCTCCTCCCTCCCTTTAAACTCCAAAACAGCCTGCAATAACCCCACACCCACCTGCTCTAGCCCATTTCAGCCACCGTGGCCTACCACCGCTTGGACGCGAGCCTCCATCAGCCCATCTCCTTAGCCTTCTGCTGTAAGTTTTATTTCCAATTTGTTTTTGATGAAATTAAAGTTAGGGTTTCTAATGAAATTAAAGATATGACTTTTGATTAGAAAAACATAATTTTTATATAGCAAATAGAATAAAAATATGATTTTTATAGTTTAGAAAGAATAAAAATACAAATTTTATATTATATAGATAGTAAACATTTGATCTTTATATATGTAGCGAAATAAAATTCTGATTTTTATTATTTATATGTTGAAATAAAAATGTAATTTTTATAGCAATGATATAAAAATTTGATCTTTATATATAAAGAAGAAATAAAAATATAATTTTTATTTATTGGAATGAAGCAATAAAAATATAATTCTATTGTGAACAGCATAAAAAGGACTGCATTGGAATTTCAAACATATCCAGATGGTTCAGTAGTTCAAAAGTAAAGCACGGCGGAGTGGATCCCTAATGTGAGAACTTCTCACTTTTAATTTAATTTTCTAGTTAAAATATAAACTAGGATGCAGACGGTGTTTAGTAGCACCCGACACCCGTCGTCCACAGACCATGGACGGCTTGTATGCTTGTATGTTTGATTTTGATGTGTAGTTGATTGTGTGATGTGAAATGAAATAAAATATTTTATAGTGGAAAATATTTTATAGTTAAAAATAGAATTTTTAACGTGTATTTAAAATGAAATAAATATAAACAAATCGAACGATTTGTTTATACACACACATTTGACTGATATTGATTGGGACGGTAAATTTTACACATCGCCGAACTGTACAAATTAAATCTGTGTTTGATTGTTTGAAACCACACACGGGTATTGGGATGATATATGCCATGCACTAATCCCAATAATTAGTTGTATGTCGATCGATTGATTGACAGACTGTTATAAGCATTGAATATTTATATTTGATGCTTATACAGTGTAGAATGCACTTTGGATGATGGTTGATTATTTGTCGTTGTTGATATATACATGCGTTGTATGGAAGTCCATAGAAATAAAATCTATGGTAATTGATTGGGCCTCATACCAGTTTTGAAATAGAATATTTGAAGAGAACTATTTGAATAAAAGATTTGAATAGAAAATTTTGAAAAAGAAATATTTGAAATAGAATATTTGAAAATAGAAATATATGAAGCCGTGTTGATTAGATTGACGCCATTTTGACGTGAACGATATTCATATCGATTTTATTCATTTTATAATGAACAACGAAAGTGATTTCAAAATCTGATATTTTGAAAAGAATTGGAATTCGAATTGAAATTGAATAGGAATGAATTCAAATTGAAATTGAATAGAAATGAATTTGAATTGAAATTGTATAGAAATGAATTCAAATTGAAATTGAATAGAAATGAATTCGAATTGAAATTGTATAGAAATGAATTTGAATTGAAATTGAATAGAATTGAATAGAAATGAATTCGATTGAAATTGAATAGAAATGAATTCAAATTGAAATTGAATTGAATTGAAAACGAACTGTAATTGAATTAAAAATCGATCGGAATTGAAATCAATTTGAAAAGAATTTAAAACAAATTTATAAGGAAAAATTCAATTTTGATTTGAATTTGAAAATAAGTTGAAATCGTTTTGAAAACGAATTTAAAACGATTTATATAATACATTTTAAAAGGAAATTGACGAAGTATATATTATATATAATTTAATGGCTTGAATAGAACGCGCCGCGCCGCGGTAGTTCGTGAATTTCGACCATTGACTTCGAATGGATATTATGGGAGATCCGACCATCGGATTCTCCTAAAATAGGAACCGTTGGGTTTGTATCGAAAAGAACTTTCTAATGAATATTAGAAATTTGAAATCTAGCGGTTGGATTTGGAATTATGTCCAAATATAATTTGGAAAAGGTCGCTGTAAGTGCAGTTCGATGGCCGTTGATGGAAATCGACTGTACGGGCCTTGATAAAATTATTAAAAATAGTAATAATTTGTGTAAAATCATAAGAAATGATTTGGGAAGAAGTGGAATGAAAAACTCCATATTTGAAAAGATAAAAATAGATTTTTATCGAAATGAACTAGTTTTGAACTAGAATTATAACTCTATTTACTTTTAAAATAAATAAAGTGGATTTGAAATGGTTTTAAAAGTAACCAGAACTTCCAGTAATTGAATTGGAATGAATTTGAATCGAAATTGTCTTTGGAATATTTCGATGTTGGATTTCGTGATCATACAGATAGCGTTATGGACATTTGAAAGATATATTTATATCGTTATTTCCAATACGATATTTGTTGGTCGTAGAATTTGATATTGAATATAAGCTGATATATTTTCTATTCAGAGCCTTGTATTTAATATCAAACGTGATTTGGGTTTGTCGTGAAGGGTGTCTTCATTAACACTGTTCTTAAGACTAGTCGAGAAAACGATTAAATGTTTTGTTTAGATTTAATGAAGTGTACCAATTAAATAATATTTAATTGTAATTGAATTGGTATTGATTTTTGGGTTTATCATGAACAGTGTTTTAAATGACACTGATTCTTTAACCCAGTTAAAGATTAGAACTAAGTGGAGTTTTAATGAATCTTTAATTAGATTAAAATGATCGAGAATGGAGTATCACCAGTTTTGCTCCAGGCGATAGTTAAATCTTTAATTAGATTTGAACGTGAAATGGTAATTGAATTTACCGATAACACTGTGGTGTTAGATATGAAGTATTACCAGTTTTACTTCATGGGATGAATAGGTTGGGGTTGGGAAGTTTAACAATTGATTACTTCGGTAAGGTTCGTTAATCCCGACTAGTTTGGATAAACCAAAATTTTGTTTGAATTGATTTTCAAAGGGTGATTAAAGAATAAATTTAAAGGAATTTATCTTTGATAAAATTAATGGGAACCTTTCCCTAAGAATGTGAAATTTAGAAACTAACTGTAGGTTAGCTAAGCAGAACGGTTTCCTGGGTATTGATCTGATGTTGGTTTCGGCCTTCAGGGTTAATATTTGGGGAATTATTCTCTTGTTAATTTAAGGTTAGTGACACATGAATTGGAATGTGGCGTATGTTGTGTTTGTGCAACACATGTTTATTATATACGCGAGTTATTCAGAAAGACCGGGTTTATCCCATTCTGAATAACTGATTTAACATGGTGTCGAAGACGAAGACGGTGGTTGAAGACCGGAGGTCTTCACGTCGTTTGGATAATTACTGATGATCTTGATTAGGCCGTACACCCAAGAGGAGGGAATCAGTTGGTAGTCGTCCAGATGTACTTGGAGATCGATGGATATGCGGGGTACTACGTGCCTCTGGTTTCGTTCAGACCCAGAACGGACTTGTAAATGGACTGTGTGTCTGACATTGGATATCATTCTGTGTGATTGATGGATATTGGTTGCATAGAGTGGTTTGCCTATGTGGCATGCTAAGATGCAAACGATCAAGGCTTCTGTTGAAAAGCAGAGTCTTGTGGTTGATGATCAAAGCGCAGCCTGTATGGCATAGCTTTGTGCAGCGTTGATTCGTGAGCCTCACACCCCGGTTGTGAACCCGAAATGGGAGAGGACATCAGGGAGGACATGCGTTTCTTTCTAGTTAGAAGTGGAGTCAGTGGTTTTACATGCCCTAACAAGTTTGACTTATGTGGTTGTTGGTTTGCGAGGTGCCTCGGATATATCGGTGACTATGTGAAGCCAGTGGAGTCATTTGTTGGCTCATTTATGCCCCAAAGGGCGGTGAAACGTAGTGTTCAAGCATAATAATCCACATTGGTGGACCGACCCTGACGATCTAAGGGGCCGTTGTGGCTGTTCCTGAGGGGCGGACTAGAGGCTCTCGAATTCGGTGAGGACTATCTTTTGCCTCGGTTCATAGATGGAAATCCAATTCCCAAATACGTGATTTTGCGGTTTTAATTGTAGAAATAGTATGGCGACATGATATATGCTACCCATGCCATCTATGATTGATACTTATGATTTGAACTTGTTTTATACACTATGCACTTATAATAGTATCAAATGATTTGTTTTAAACGTACTAAGCATGTTTGGCTATTATAAGGGAAAACCCTATCCCCCGGCTTGCGTTGCATTGTGTGATAGGACCTGAGTCTTATAATAGTTTCATTTTCCCAAAAACCATTGCGCTGTTTTGTTATATGCACTGGTATTCTTGGGAGGAAACCCGTTCCGTGTTATACGGCATGGTCCCTTGATATATCTGAATTAAAATAAAGTTTTAAATAACTGTTTTAGTTCTCACACCAGTCCCATGACTGACCTGGAGTTTATTGTTTTAACCTAAACTCTGGGTGCCCTTATTTTGACACGGGCAGCTAGTAGTTTTGGTTTTGCAGATTTATATTCGCAGGATCCTGGTTACAGCTGGAATGATATCCGGAAAGCTTTGTATCCGTAAATCTCCTTCAGTTGTGTATTGTATTATTTTCGCTGCTATGTAATTTATTATGATCTCTGATATTTGGTAACTATGTAATATTGATTTATACTCTTTATATTCTTGTATTCTGATGGAATTGTTGTAATTAACAATGAAATGTTCTTCCGTTTGCGTTCTATTTTGTCGTGTTCTCAAGATCATCCGGGCTTTCCTTACTGGGGGAAGCCACGGGTTTTCACAGTTGGTATCAGAGCTTTGGTTTACAAAGCTCAGAGAACAAGACACATTAGAACCATATGAAAGAATTCATCAGATATTGGATTAGTAATATCCAATTAGAATGACTCGTTAGAGATAGGATCAGTAGTATCCTAGAACGAGTGTGAAGAGTATATTTTTAAAATGAAAACAATTTTTGTTTTGAAAATTTGAATTCAATTATTCGTATTTGAATATTTATTTATATTGATTTGGATAATCCAGTATATATAGATTTTGCGTCTGGGCAGTTAAAGCGCTCAGCGGTTCCATAGCGGTGGAGGTGCAAAAAGGCATAGCGGGGATAAAGCGGGGAATTAGCGGGGATATAGCGGAGGCGCAAAAAGGTTCATAAAATGTGAAACCAAATACTTAAAATTAATTAATTATCATTTTCACATTGTATGTGTTGAAGAAACCAACATTAATTAATCATATATAGTAGAATCAAAGAATATAATGTTTACACACATTAGGTTTGATGATTATAATAGATTTCTGAAATATATTGGACACTAATGCCTTAAAATTAGCTCTTTACACTAACTTCATTGATTTTTTTAAAATAGAATTAGTCAAATCAACTTTTATATATGAATATTGCTAAAGAGGATGGTAAAAAGCGTTGATTTAGCGGATGCAGCGGGAAATAGCGGGGCTACAAGCGGATTTACTGTTCATCAGCGCTAAATTGAAATAGCGTAGCGGTTGAAGGGCGCTACGGGCTATAGCGGGGATATTGCGGGGCTTTAGCGGGGCTTTAACTGCATAGTTTTGCGTATACGTCTGACCCGCATGCATTTGAAGTTTTAATATACTGGATAAATATAGAATCACTCTAGTCGCCCGGAGATGATTCTGATGATGCCGCGGCGTCATCAGCATGTATATTCGAGTGTCGAAGGTGAGATATCTATATTTTTTCATTAGATTGGTGTGAGAACCCAAAATTAAATAGGGCTTATTGTTGCGATTTGGCATCAAAAATATGATTTTTAGACTATGTATCAAAGTTATGAATTTAAAAAGCTAATCAACTAATTGATTGCTGATTATGTTGTCTGATTATTGTTTGATTAATTAAAATTTGAACATATAGCCAAATTGTTCCAAATAGTGAATTATATTGAAAATTAGTCGCATTTGCATGCATATACATGTATATCCATTGAACAAGTCATAGCAAGGAGGCTAGAGCAGAAGAATAAAATTGTTTGCCCGACAAATAGGTACATGTTTACCATAATTTACTGTTTTGTTTGGGTGATGATGATTTTATCAGCCGATTAACTAGCCGATTGGCTTTTTCTTTTTGATTGAAGAAGGCCATGGGAGGCTATATGAAATATCCCGAAGTCCCCCGTGCGGGGGAGGTTATGGCGAATTTTTTTGAAAATTTAGGGTGTTAGCCAAATTTTTGAAAAAATTTGAAAAGTTCTTAGAAAATGAAAAGTTGAAGAACTTAAGCCGTAGTGAAAATACTGGAAGTTGAGTTGATTTGTGAAACAACATTCAGCTTTGTTCCTTTTCGGGGACGAAAAGTTTTAAGTGGGGGAGATTGTAATAACCTGGAAATCTGGGCCTATTTAAAATTTTTATTTTGGCAATTTTAGCGAATTTTGAATATTTAAAAAGAATTATTTTAAATAATTCGACGAGAAATTTATTTTGAATAGAATTCGAACATATATATTTTTATACGTCATCGTTAGAATATAAATATTTTATTTATAATTATAAAAGGAATTGAAAATGGCGTGGTAGTTCGATAAATCGATTTCAAAATTCAAATGAATGTACATGATTCAAAATAAACCGGATTTTGGTGAAACCAAAAATATTTGAATCTATTTGAGAATATCTTTCAAACGAATCCGAAAAATTGAAATTTCATAGCGGGAATCAAAAGATATGTCCAGTTGAAAATTCAGAATAGTCGCTATGGAATTCTAGCCCTTAAAAATGGAAATATTGCAAACGACCTCGGTTTTCGACGAAACCACTTTTGTTGGATCCGCGATGTCAAATTATTGCTATGTTTCAAATTTCATAATTTTTCGAATCAATATGTGAGCGTGGCAAAGGAAAATGCGTTTGACTAGTTTCAGTTGATTTTAATCGACTGGAAAATGGCCATTTTTCAAACGGTCTCAGAATTCAATGAAACTGGCTTTGTTAGGACCATATCGTCAATACGAAGATAGAAAATATTTTTCTGGGATTTTTCGAGTTAGTATGTGGCCCCAGTAAATTGAAATGCGCGTTCAAATTCAATATATAGAGTTATATGTTGATTTTGACGAAAACAGATCGAAACAATCGAATCAGCTTACGATACATATCCCATTGAGTTTGGAATGGGGGTAATTAGCTATAGACGACAGGCGGTGGGTCTCATTTTGAGGTCGAAATAAAAAGTTGCTTTTTGAAAATAAATAAATTAAATATATATAAATATCTCACCCCCTTTCACTTTCACTTCAGAAAATAAAATAAGAAGAAAAAAAAGACGAACAGGGGGGCGCGATTCGCCACCGACACCTGCCATCGACCGACCGCAAACCCCCCACCACTCCTCCATAGGCCAACGCACCTCTGATGCTCTCCCTCCAATCACGCTCGGTCTCTCCTTTCGAAGCCCCCCCATGACGGAAACCGCCCATGCGCCAAACCCCCCTCGCCTGACCGCGACCACCACCTCGAGCCCAAGCTCCGATCTCCGGCACCGCCCCTCTGACCTCCTCTCTTTCTCCTCCCTCCCTTTAAACTCCAAAACAGCCTGCAATAACCCCACACCCACCTGCTCTAGCCCATTTTAGCCACCGTGGCCTACCACCGCTTGGACGCGAGCCTCCGTCAGCCCATCACCATAGCCTTCCGCTGTAAGTTTTATTTCCAATTTGTTTTTGATGAAATTAAAGTTAGGGTTTCTAATGAATTTAAAGATATGATTTTTGATTAGAAAAACATAGTTTTTATATATCTAATAGAATAAAAATATGATTTTTGTAGTATAGAAAGATTAAAAATATGATTTTTATATTATATTGATAGTAAAAATTTGATCTTTATATATGTAGCGAAATAAAAATGTGATTTTTATTATATATATTTTGAAATAAAAATGTAATTTTTATAGCGATGATATAAAAATTCGATCTTTATATATGAAGAAGAAATAAAAATATAATTTTTATTTATAGGAATGAAGCAATAAAAATATAATTTTATTGTGACCAACATAAAAAGGACTGCATTGGAATTTCAAACAGATCCAGACGGTTCAGCAGTTCAAAAGTAAAGCACGGCGGAGTGGATCCCTAATGTGAGAACTTCTCACTTTTAATTTAATTTTCTAGTTAAAATATATACCAGGATGCAGATGGTGTTTAGTAGCACCCGACACCCGTCGTCCACAGACCATGGACGGCTTGTATGCTTGTTTGTTTGATTTTGATGTATAGTTGATTGTGTGATGTGATGTGAAATGAAATAAAATATTTTATAGTGGAAAATATTTTATAGTTAAGAATAGAATTTTTAACGTGTATTTAAAATGAAATAAATATAAACAAATCGAACGATTTGTTTATATACACACATTTACTGATATTTATTGGGACGATAAATTTTACACATCGCCCAGCTGCACAAATAAAATCTGTGTTTGATTGTTTGAAACCCCACATGGGTATTGGGATGATATATGACATGCACTAATCCCAATAATTAGTTGTATGGTGATCGATTGATTGATAGACTATTATAAGCGTTGAATATTTATATTTGATGCTTATACAGTGTAGAATGCACTTCGGATAATGGTTGATTTTTTTCGTTGTTGATATATACATGCGTTGTATGGAAGTCCATAGAAATAAAATCTATGGTAATTGATTGGGCCTCATTCCAGTTTTGAAATAGAATATTTGAAGAGAACTATTTGAATAAAAGATTTGAATAGAAAATTTTGAAAAAGAAATATTTGAAATAGAATATTTGAAAATAGAAATATATGAAGCAGTGTTGATTAGATTGACGCCATTTTGACGTGAACGATATTTATATCGATTTTATATTGAATATCGAAAGTGATTTCAAAATCTGATATTTTGAAAAGAATTGGAATTCGAATTGAAATTGAATAGGAATGAATTCGAATTGAAATTGAATACAATTGAATAGAAATGAATTCGAATTGAAATTGAATAGAAATGAATTCGAATTGAAATTGAATAGAAATGAATTCACATTGAAATTGAATAGAAATGAATTCGAATTGAAATTGAATAGAATTGAATAGAAATGAATTCGAATTGAAATTGAATAGAAATGAATTCGAATTGAAATTGAATTGAATTGAAAACGAACTGAAATTGAATTAAAAATCGATTTGAATTGAAATCAATTTGAAAAGAATTTAAAACAAATTTATAAGGAAAAATTCAATTTTGATTTGAATATGAAAAAATTGAAAACGAATTTAAAATGATTTATATAATACTTTTAAAAAGGAAATCGACGAAGTATATATTATATATATTATATATATAATATAATGGCCTGAATAGAACACCCCGCGCCGCGGTAGTTCGTGAATTTCGACCATTGACTTCGAATGGATATTACGAGAGATCCGACCATCGGATTCTCCTAAAACAGGAACCGTTGGGTTCGTATCGAAAAGAGCTTTCTAATGAATATTAGTGATTTGAAATCTAACGGTTGGATTTGGAATTATGTCCAAATCAAATTTGGAAAGGTCGCTGTAAGTGCAGTTCGATGGCCGTTGATGGAAATCGACAGTACGGGCCTTGATAAAATTATTAAAAATAGTAATAATTTGTGTAAAATCATAAGAAATGATTTGGGAAGAAATGGGATGAAAAACTCCATATTTGAAATGATAAAAATAGATTTTTATCGAAATGAACTAGTTTTGAACTAGAATTATAACTCTATTTATTTTTAAAATAAATAAAGTTGATTTGAAATGGTTTTAAAAGTAACCAGAACTTCCAATAATTGAATTGGAATGAATTAGAATTGAAATTGTCTTTGGAATATTTCGATGTTGGATTTCGTGATCATGCAAATAGCGTTATGGAAATTTGAAAGATATATTTATATCGTTATTTCCAATACGATATTTGTTGGTCGTAGAATTTGATATTGAATATAAGCCGATATATTTTCTATTCAGAGCCTTGTATTTAATATCAAACGTGATTTGGGTTTGTCGTGAAGGGTGTCTTCATTAACACTGTTCTTAAGACTAGTCGAGAAAACGATTAAATGTTTTGTTTAGATTTAATGAAGTGTACCAATTAAATAATATTTAATTGGAATTGAATTGGTATTGATTTTTGGGTTTATCATGAACAGTGTTTTAAATGACACTGATTCTTTAACCCAGTTAAAGATTAGAACTAAGTGGAGTTTTAATGAATCTTTAATTAGATTAAAATGATCGAGAATGGAGTATCACCAGTTTTGCTCCAGGCGATAGTTAAATCTTTAATTAGATTTGAACGTGAAATGGTAATTGAATTTACCGATAACACTGTGGTGTTAGATATGAAGTATTACCAGTTTTACTTCATGGGATGAATAGGTTGGGGTTGGGAAGTTTAAAAATTGATTACTTCGGTAAGGTTCGTTAATCCCGACTAGTTTGGATAAACCAAAATTTTGTTTGAATTGATTTTCAAAGGGTGATTAAAGAATAAATTTAAAGGAATTTATCTTTGATAAAATTAATGGGAACCTTTCCCTAAGAATGTGAAATTTAGAAACTAACTGTAGGTTAGCTAAGCAGAACGGTTTCCTGGGTATTGATCTGATGTTGGTTTCGGCCTTCAGGGTTAATATTTGGGGAATTATTCTCTCGTTAATTTACGGTTAGTGACAGATGATTTGGAATGAGGCGTATGTTGTGTTTGTGCAACACATGTTTATTATATACGCGAGTTATTCAGAAAGACCGGGTTTATCCCATTCTGAATAACTGATTCGACGTGGTGTCAAAGACGAAGATGGTGGTTGAAGACCGGAGGTCTTCACGTCGTTCGGATAATTACTGATGATCTTGATTGGGCACACCCAAGAGGAGGGAATCGGTTGGTGGTCGTCCAGACGTACTTGGAGATCGATGGATATGCGGGGTACTAGGTGCCTCCGGTTTCGTTCAGATCCAAAACGGACTTGTAAATGGACTGTGTGTCTGACATTGGATATCATTCGATGTGATTGATGGATATTGGTTGCATAGAGTGGTTTTCCTGTGTGGCATGCTAAGATGCAAATGATCAAGGCTTCTGTTGAAAAGCAGAGTCTTGTGGTTGATGATCAAAGCACAGCCTGTGTGGCATAGCTTTGTGTAGCGTTGATTCGCGAGCCTCACACCCCGATTGTGAACTAGAAACAGGAGAGGACCACAGGGAGGACATGCGTTTCTTTCTAGTTAGAAGTGGCGTTAGTGGTTTTACACGCCCTGACGAGTTTGACTTATGTGGTTGTTGGTTTACGATGCGCCTCAGATATATCGGTGACTATGTGAAGCCGGTGGAGTCATTTGTTGGCTCATTTATGCCCCAAAGGGCGGGGAAACGTAGTGTTCAGGCATAATAATCCACATCGGTGGACCGACCCTGATGATCCAAGGGGCAGTTGCGGCTGTTCCTGAGGGGCGGACTAGAGGCTCTGGAATTCGGTAAGGACTATCTTTTGCCTTGGTTCACAGATGGAAATCCAATTCCCAAATACGTGATTTTGCAGTTTCAATTGTAGAACTAGTATGGAGACATGATATATGGTACCCATGCCGTCTATGATTGATACTTATGATTTGAAGTTGTTTTACACACTATGCACTTATAATAGTATCAAATGATTTGTTTTAAATGTGCTAAGCATGTTTGGCTATTATAAGGGAAAACCCTATCCCCCGGCTTGCGTTGCATTATGTGATAGGACCTGGGTCTTATAATAGTTTCATTTTCCCAAAAAGCATTGCGCTGTTTTGTTATATGCACTGGTATTCTTTGGAGGAAACCCGTTCCGTGTTATACGGCTTGGTCCCTTGATATATCTGATTTTAAGTAAAGTTTTAAATAACTGTTTTAGTTCTCACACCAGTCCCATGACTGACCTGAAGTTTATTGTTTTAACCTAAACTCTGGGTGCCCTTATTTTGACACGGGCAGCTAGTAGTTTTGGTTTTGCAGATTTATATTCGCAGGATCCTGGTTACAGCTGGAATGATATCTGGAAAGCTTTGTATCCGTATATCTCCTTCAGTTGTGTATTGTATTATTTTCCGCTGCTATGTAATTTATTGTGATCTCTGATATTTGGTAAATGTGTAATATTGATTTGTACTCTGTATATTCTTGTATTCTGATGGAATTGTTGTAATTAACAATGAAATGTTCTTCCGTCTGCGTTCTATTTTGTCGTGTTCTCAAGATCATATGGGCTTTCCTTACCGGGGAAGCCACGGGTTTTCATAGTTGGTATCAGAGCTTTGGTTTACAAAGCTCAGAGAATAAGACACATTAGAACCATACGAAAGAATTCATCAGATATTGGATCAGTAATATCCAATTACAATGACTTGTTGGAGATAGGATCAGTAGTATCCTAGAACGAGCGTGAAGAGTATATTTTTAAAATGAAAACAATTTTTGTTTTTAAAATTTGAATTCAATTATTCGTATTTGAATATTTATTTATATTGATTTGGACAATCCAGTATATATAGATTTTGCGTATACGTCTGATCCGCATGTATTTGAAGTTTTAATATACTAGATAGAAATAGAATCACTCTAGTCGCCCGGAGATGATTCTGATGATGCCGCGGCGTCATCAGCATTTAGATTCGAGTGTCAAAGGTGAGATATCTATATATTTCCATTAGACTGGTGTGAGAACCCAAAATTAGATAGGGCTTATTTTTGCGATTTGGCATCAAAAATATGATTTTTAGACTATGTATCAAAGTTATGAATTTAAAAAGCTAATCAACTAATTGATTGCTGATTATGTTGTTTGATTATTGTTTGATTAATTAAAATTTGAACCATATAGCCAAATTGTACCAAATAGTGAACTGTATTGAAAATTAGTCGCATTTGCATGCATATACATGTGTATCCATTGAACAAGTCATAGCAAGGAGGCTAGAGCAGAAGAATAAAATTGTTTGCCCGACAAATAGGTACATGTTTACCATAATTTACTGTTTTGTTTGGGTGATGATGATTTTATGAGCCGATTGGCTAGCCGCTTGGCTTTTTCATTTTCTTTTTGATTGAAGAAGGACATGTGAGGCTATATGAAATATCACGAAGTCCCCAGTGCAGGGGAGGTTATGGCGAAATTTTTCGAAAATTCAGGGTGTTAGCCAAATTTTTGAAAAAATTTGAAACGTTCTTAGAAACTGAAAAGTTGAAGAACTTAAGCCGTAGTGAAAATACTGGAAGTTGAGTTGATTTGTGAAACAACTTTCGGCTTTGTTCCTTTTCGAGGCCGAAAAGTTTTAAGTGGGGAGATTGTAATAACCTGGAAATATGAGCCAATTTAAAATTTTTATTTTGGCAATTTTAGCGAATTTTGAATATTTAAAAAGAATTATTTTAAATAATTCGATGAGAAATTTATTTTGAATATAATTCGAACGTATATATTTTTATACGTCGTCGTTAGAATATAAATATTTCATTTATAATTATAAAAGGAATTGAAAATGGGGCGGTAGTTTGATAATTCGATTTCAAAATTCAAATGAATGTACAGGATTCAAAATAAACCGGATTTTGGTGAAACCAAAAATATTTGAATCTATTTTAGAATATCTTACCAACGAATCCGAAAAATTGAAATTTCATAGCGGGAATCAAAAGATATGTCCAGTTGAAAATTCAGAATAGTCGCTATGGAATTCTGGCCCTTAAAAATGGAAATTTTGCAAACGACCTCGGTTTTCGACAAAACCACTTTTGTTGGATCTGCGATGTCAAATTATTGCTAGGTTTCAAATTTCATAAGTTTTCGAATCAATATGTGAGCGTGGCGAAGGAAAACATGTTTGACCGGTTTTAGTTGATTTTAATCGATTGGAAAATGACCATTTTTCAAACGGTCTCAGAATTCGATGAAACTGTCTTTGTTAGGACAGTATCGTCAATACAAAGCTAGAAAATATTTTTTTGGTATTTTTCGAGTTAGTATGTGGCCCCAGTAAATTGAAATGCGCATTCAAATTCAATATATAGAGTTATATGTTGATTTTGACGAAAACTGATCGAAACGATCAAATCAGCTTACGATACATATCCCATTGAGTTCGGAATGGGGATAATTAGCTATGAACGACAGGCGATGGGTCTCGTTTTGAGGTCGAAATAAAAAGTTGCTTTTTGAAAATAAATAAATTAAATATATATAAATACTCACCCCCTTTCACTTTCACTTCAGAAAATAAAATAAGAAAAAAAAAACAACGAATAGGGGGGCGCGATTCGCCGCCGCCACCTGCCATCGACCGACCGCAAACCCCCCCACCAATCCTCCACAGGCCAACTCCCCTACGATGCTCTCCCTCCAATCACGCTCGCTCTCTCCTTTCGAAGCCCCCCTCCACGATGTAAACCGCCCACGCGCCAAACCCCCTCGCCTGACCGCGACCACCACCTCGAGCCCAAGCTCCGAACTCCAGCGCCGCCTCTCTGACCTCCTCTCTTTCTCCTCCCTCCCTTTAAACTCCAAAACAGCCTGCAATAACCCCACACCCACCTGCTCTAGCCCATTTCAGCCACCGTGGCCTACCACCGCTTGGACGCGAGCCTCCGTCAGCCCATCACCTCAGCCTTCCGCTGTAAGTTTTATTTCCAATTTGTTTTTGATGAATTTAAAGTTAGGATTTCTAATGAAATTAAAGATATAATTTTTGATTAGAAAAACATAATTTTTATATAGCTAATAGGATAAAAATATGACTTTTATAGTATAGAAAGAATAAAAATACGATTTTTATATTATATAGATAGTAAAAATTTGATCTTTATATATGTAGCGAAATAAAATTCTAATTTTTATTATATATATATATGTTGAAATAAAAATGTAATTTTTATAGAGATGATATAAAAATTCAATCTTTATATATGAAGAAGAAATAAAAATATAATTTTTATTTATAGGAATGAAGCAATAAAAATATAATTTTATTGTGAACAACATAAAAAGGACTGCATTGGAATTTCAAACAGATACAGACGGTTCAGCAGTTCAAAAGTAAAGCACGGCGGAGTGGATCCCTAATGTGAGAACTTCTCACTTTTAATTTAATTTTCTAGTTAAAATATATACTAGGATGTAGACGGTGTTTACTAGCACCCGACATCCGTCGTCCACAGACCATGGACGGCTTGTATGCTTGTTTGTTTGATTTTGGTGTGTAGTTGATTGTGTGATGTGAAATGAAATAAAATATTTTATAGTGGAAAATAATTTACAGTTAAAAATAGAATTTTTAACATCTATTTAAAATGAAATAAATATAAACAAATCGAACGATTTGTTTATATACACACATTTGACTGATATTGATTGGGACGATAAATTTTACACATCGCCCAACTGCACAAATAAAATTTGTATTTGATTGTTTGAAACCCCACACGGGTATTGGGATGATATATGTAACACCTCGTAATTCTGTAACACTAAGATTCACAAATCAAGGCAGAATTAAATATTATAATCAAAATCAAGGGAAACGGGCTGCGCCATTGCGTTCGTCTCGGAATTCTGCATAAAAACGAATCCGAGTTTGCGTAAATCGGAGTCCGTATGAGGAAGATATGGCCTCCGGAAGATTCAGCGAAATTCAAATTTCGAAACAGTTCAGAAAAGCGAATTCAAATTCAAAATCGGAGCCAGATCGGGCTGGGTGGGAATTTTCCCGCCCAAGGCACCCAGGTCGACTGGGTAGTCGACCTGGGTCACCCAGGTCGACTGGGTAGTCGACCTAGGGGTCGACCCCCCTGCTTTTTCCAGATTTCTGAACCTGGTTCGTTCTGATGTATTTGGTCACGTTTTCTGACCAGATTCGTCCGCTTAACACTATATAAACAACCCTAGTCTCCTTCTCTTCTCACAATTCTTTTCTATCCTTATGCTGCCTCTGAGAAAATGTATAAATAAATAAAATAATATATATATATATATATATATAATAAATCAAGACGAGGAAATGCTGCTCAAAGACTTTCAAGAGGAGATTCAAGTCAAGCTAGGATTCAAGAGAAGATTCAAACGACTTCAACAACTCTTTTTCTACGAATCATAGCAACGCCATCTTTCTATTCTAATCTAATCTCGGTAAGTCGGTTACTTTTTAGGTTTCAACGTTTCTCTCTGTTCGTGACATGAATTAAAGGAATAAAAGAATATGCCAAATCTTTCTATTTGAATCTATGCCTATTTCTTTGGACCTAATTAAGAATTGTTATGATTCGAGGACAAAGAAGACTGTGACTATGAAACTATGAACCTTAGAACCATATGCCTCTTTGACTATGAACATTGCCTATGACTATGAACATTGCCTATGACTATGGACATTGCCTATGACTGTGACTGTGACTATGAGAATTATTTCCTTAACTAACCCTATGCCTTTGATTAGGAAACATAAACTATTGCCTATGACATAACAAGGACATCTGTGATTAAACACCTGTGATTCATGAGTAGGAAAGTGTTGCTTAAGTTTTGTGACTATGAAATTGGCTCTAAACCCGATTATCTATTCTGTCTATTCTTGGTTTTCTATGGTTTTAGACCTTGGGAATTTATCTATTAAGTTAGGTCTACCCATGTTCTTGAACCTATGTCTCTATTCTGTCTATTCTTGGTTTTCTTTGGTTTTAGATCTTGGGAATTTACCTATTAAGTTAGGTCTACCCACGCTCTTGAACCTACGTCGTAATCTATATGCATGTGAACTACCATCTTATGCCAGTTGTTATGTCCGTTCTTTCATGGCATTTTGGTTCATTCCCTTTTATCGACGAATCTAGCTTTATTTATAATCTAGATTGAATCACGAACGGTGGGAATACGATTTGGGAAAAATATGAAATTTACCAAAAACATAGTTTTTAACTTGGAAATTGGCATGAGTTGGGAACATGTATTATGGCATGTTCATAGAAATGCAAATGGGATAAATTTGACATGAATTATAGGATGTGTAATTTGAATCTAGTAGTGACTTGTAAATCTAGCATTTACATGAATTGTGAACTAGAATAATAAGTCTAGTTTGTCATTAACTGTAATTAGAATGTTAAATCAGGATTGGATTAGTTAATTTGGCATAGTAAGTGTATTGGTATAAATTTGAAATTGGCCATAATTGGGAATAAATGTCAGGTTTAACAAAATCATGGTTAGTGACACTTAATTTGGTATAGTTTACATACCAAAAAGCATAAACATGATTTAGAGGGGGAAATGGGCCATAAGAATGAATGTTGACAATTTACATTAAAAGAGTAATTAGGAAATAAGTAAATTAGGAATAATTTACTTATAGAATTTTTTCCAAATGAGAAATGTAAATTTAGACAAATAAAAGGCTGATTAACGACATCTCTTTTAATAATACACCAGAAAGTTCTAGGGTGACAGAGAGGATAGTGTTTAGGCTTGGGTTTAGAAAATTCAAGTTTCCTTCTCTCCCTGGCTTTCCCTAACTGATCCGACGGACGGGATGGTTACTTTCAAAACCTGATTTGAAAATTTATCAAAACCCTTTGAACTAGAAAACATGAATAAGCCTAACCCGAAGTTAGACTGAGTTGCGATGTAAATCTGCCCGGAACCAACCGGCACATCCAGTAATCGCAACAATATCTGTCTAATGTGAGTGGTCGTGGCTTTAATCTATTTAATTAAAGCTAGAACAAGAATGGCAGGGTTAAGTCAACTAAGGCACTTAACCGATTCAACATGATAACCAGACCGGTGGGTGGGGTTAGGTTCTTAACACAGTTAAGCTAGAATGGGAGGGTTAAGTCCATAGGAACACTTAACCAACTTAACACAGTCAAGCTAGAATGGGAGGGCTAAGTCCATAGGGACACTTAACCAAACTTATGGTAACAAGACCAGATTTGTAGGGGTTAAGTAACTAAGAAAACACTTAGCCAAATTAACATGTTAACTAGACTAGAAGGTGGGGTTAAGTAAAGTTAATACACTTAGCCAAATTAACTTGTTAACTAGACTAGAGGTTGGGGTTAAGTAAATACACTTAGCCAATCTGATATGTTAGCTGGGCTAGACCGTAGGGTTAAGTAAGCTTGAACACTTAACCATCGGATTGTGATAAAGGAATAGGGTTAAGTCTAAAACACGAAGGGATAATACTTAACCCTTAATAATAACATGTCAGTTAAAACAGACGGGCAAAGAGCACTTAACCAATACAGGATGAATGGGTAGGGTTAAGTAATAAGAAATACTTAACCAATATAACTTGGTTTGTGGTAGGGTTAAGTCATCATGAATTACTGATAACACTTAACCAGTTTAACAGGATGAATGAAGAGGGTTAAGTTGGCTTGAATTGACTAATGACACTTAACCAATCCAAATTGACGGGAAAGAGAACTAAGTAGTAAACCTTAGATAAGAAAACAACGATTCTGGAAACTAAGTGGTAAATCTTAGTTAGTAAAACTAAGTAGTAATTCTTAGTATAACACGGGAAGGAGCGAATGTCCGTCTGAGTAAAAAGGAGGCTCCAACGAATTGGGTTATGAAGTCCGAGGCTTCGAGGGGACGTGAGGGTACTCTTGGTATCCCTCTGTGAGGCTGCAGATGATCCTCCTGGGCTCAAAGAGGTTAAGGTCTGCGTAGAAGAACCAGGGGTATGCCTAGGTTGCAATACATGGCAACCTAAAGACGAGGATGGACCAGCGTGATTCGGCGAGAAAACTGTAGCTCTGTGATAGCAACTCGTCATCTACCATCCATCTTGAGTCAGTCGAGATACGTGAAGCGAAAAGGCAGAGAACTCCAAAAGACCATATACTTGCTATCTAGTTATGGGTGAGGATGGCCATAGGATAGTGGGGCACAGGGGGCCTGCGTATAGTTCTCATTTTTCAAGGTGTGCCTTTCATTAGTTGAGGGAGGGGTCAAGTCGGACCATAGCCACTGGAACAAAAACAGACCTTAGCTTCTGCATCGGCAGATATCTGAAAGCTCCTGACCGAGTTCTGTATTTCTTGATTTTCCCTGTCACAGTACTCGCACCGCACATTACAGGACATGTGCATCTAGACAAGCGATAACGATTTGCGATACATGCGTGGGGAATTATAGGAACATATACCACTCTAGGTAGTGTGTCCTAGACTTGGGGGCATCGTTCGACAGGTAGCATAATCCCTAGTTGGACTAGGTGGCATAAATCCTGAATCCGAGAAGCGTTCAGCAGATAGCGTAAACTCTAGTTTAATCTAGAAAGCACTGGATTGAGAACCCTAGATTAGATCTAGGTAATAAATAATAAATGTATGCCCGAAGGCAATGAAAACTACAGGGATTGGGATCACGTTATCGTTACTAGTTGGGACATTAGTTAGGTGGTGCAGAGATATAGAAACCAGTATAACAAGGAAGTAGCGAAGCGGCGAACGTATTAGAGCATATCCAGTTTATCTTAGCTTAGCATATCTTGTGATTATCTTGTCTATTCTTGCTGACCCTATCGTCATGGTGTAATCTTGTATTCAGTTAATTCATGTCGCTTTGTTTTTCCATGTTCACATGCTAGAAGTTACTAAACTTACTCAGGCTTTATGTCTGACTCGGTTTTTCTTTTGTCTTCTTTTCTTCCGTTCCCCCCCTCTAGGTAGTGAAGGAGGGAATAGTATAGCTCAGGTTAAGTCGGACTGTCACTCTTTGCCAGCTTGAAGATTTGTCGAAGTTTTGCTTGGATCCTCTCTTTCAAATGCTATAGCTGGCTCTTGCTAAAATTGGTGAATACAAATGTTGTTTTATGCTTCTTTATTTTGTAAGACAGATGATACTCTGATATTGTAAAGAAATATTTGTACAAACTATTTTATCAATAAAGCAAAGTTTTATTTTCCGCTGTTTAATTTCTGTCTGTCTTGTAATTTATCTGCATCTTTTACCCAAAATGCTCGACAGAACTTAGTGCATTCCCTTTGTGAGTGACACTAACGGACGTGGGGTGTTACACGTGGTATCAGAGCTGAAGGTTACCGGATCAGATAAAGGATTTGAAAAATTATTTTCAAAACGGTTTTAAAAGAAGCATTTTCTAGAGAAAAGATTTGTTTTAAAGGCATATTCCCCAAAGCCATACGCACTATCTTCTCTTCCTTCGTTTGAATTCTTGTCTCCTTCTTTCTTGAGTCTCTGGGGCTCCTGGCCTTCTGGGAGGTAACCTCATCGATGGGCGAAGTCGCGCCTGGCTTCCATCCATACCCGTAGTTGTTTCACCTACGGCCAGTTTTCTTTCAAGCTTATAGGGTTTTCTGTAAGATGGAAGCAGCTTTCGAGAGATTTGTCAACATGGCTACACACGGAAGGGGATGAGGAGTTTGGCTAAGGAGCACAACCCTAGGATGAGGAATTCATGGATGTAGATTTAGCTCACGAAGGAGGAAGAAATTATAAAACCTAAGACAAGAGGAAGTATCTTTACTAGGGTATGATAGGGCATATAATTAAGGACAAGGGCAAGAATGAGGAACAAGATTTTCAGAAGGGCAAGTACATACTTTCACCACCAAGCGAACCTAGGAGAAGGGTAGTAAAGTTCTGTTGGAAGAGTATAGTTTTGCTGTTCGTACTCTTCCCTTTAGTTTGGCGCTTCATATTTGTTCATATCCACTTCCATAGTTGAGTCTCTGCACCATAGTACTTTTATAGTAGAAAGATCCCACTAGAGTCTCAAATCCAATTAGTGGTCCGACCAGTTTAATTTTGGTAAGTAGGGATTTGAGTATAGCTATCGAGTTTGCTTATATCATCTCACGTAGATCGTCTAAATTCGGAGGAGATATTCCTTGGGTGCTTGTCTGATATTGGTTTAGGCCTTTGGGGCTTGTACTTGAGGAATTTCGAGTTCGACTATGATGGTTTACGTGAGAGATGAATAGTTGTGGCAGGCACTATAAAAAGCACGTAGTGACCTTTCGACCCTTATAGTTATGGCGTGATGGATAAGCTAAGAGGAGAGACTTCAAACCATCTTAGTACATACACTCGGTACCATGATTAACAGCTGTTTATTTTGGAAATGGAGGTCAGAAACTTCACAATCGTGAAGTTAAATTAGTTAAGATACAGTGGAGTAAATCTCAAGAAGGCTAGATACTAGCATCATACCCTTTTCCTTAAGGGCGCATCCTTGGTTTCTTTTATTTGTAAGAGCTTTACGCATAATTTCTTCTCTCTTTCCAAAGTATATCCTCTAGGTCGTACCTTCAATCCTTAGGTGGAAGCCAATGGATGTAAACATGTATTTGAAACATGTTATGGTTGATGGTTGCAAGTGGTTGCTAATGGTTGCTCGTGGATGCATACGTATTAGGCACTAGATCAGTTCGGACACTTTCATATTGCATTTACAGATATGTATTTGTTTGAAAGTTGAACTTGATATGTTATCATATGGATGTTGCATATGGATGAATGGCTATGCACACATGTAGTATTTACATAACTAGGGATGCTTGCATACATGATTGGACGCATGGCACTGACATGATTCGCATTAAGGAGGTCAACTGAATCTGTAGACCGCCTGATTTTGCATTAGATAAAGACATGTACACACACTATGCATATGAACATGAAAGCATTAGAAATCTTTTAAGGACAATGAATGCCTGTGATTGAATGGTTGAGTAGATGGGTGATTGGATGGTAGGACACATTCTTCCTAACTTGAAGATTTCGGGGACGAAATCCTTTTAAGTGGGGGAGAATGTAACACCCCATAATTCTGTAACACTAAGATTCACAAATCAAGGCATAATTAAATATTAAAATCAAAATCAAGGGAAACGGGCTGCGCCATTGCGTTTGTCTCGGAATTCTGCATAAAAACAAGTCTGAGTTTGCGTAAATCGGAGTCCGTATAAGGAAGATATGGCCTCCGGAAGATTCAGCGAAGTTGAAATTTCGAAATAGTTCAGAAAAGCGAATTCAAATTCAAAATCGGAGCCAGATTGGGCTGGGTGGGAATTTTCCCGCCCAAGGCACCCAGGTCGACTGGGTAGTCGACCTGGGGGTCGACCCCCCTGCTTTTTCCAGCTTTCTGAACCTGGTTCGTTCTGATGTATTTGGTCACGTTTTCTGACCAGATTCGTCCGCTTAACACTATATAAACAGCCCTAGTCTCTTTCTCTTCTCACAATTCTTTTCTATCCTTATGCTGCCTCTGAGAAAATGTATAAATAAATAAAATAATATATATATATATATATATATATATATAATAAATCAAGACGAGGAAATGCTGCTCAAAGACTTTCAAGAGGAGATTCAAGTCAAGCTAGGATTCAAGAGAAGATTCAAACGACTTCAACAACTGTTTTTCTACGAATCATAGCAACGCCATCTTTCTATTCTAATCTAATCTCGGTAAGTCGGTTAGTTTTTAGATTTCAACGTTTCTCTCTGTTCGTGACATGAATTAAAGGAATAAAAGAATATGCCAAATCTTTCTATTCGAATCTATGCCTATTTCTTTGGACCTAATTAAGAACTGTTATGATTCGAGGACAAATAAGACTGTGACTATGAAACTATGGACCTTAGAACCATATGCCTCTTTGACTATGAACATTGCCTATGACTATGAACATTGCCTATGACTATGGACATTGTCTATGACTGTGACTGTGACTATGAGAATTATTTCCTTGACTAAGCCTATGCCTTTGATTAGGAAACATAAATTATTGCCTATGACATAACAAGGACATCTGTGATTGAACACCTGTGATTCAAGACTAGGAAAGTGTTGCTTAAGTTTTGTGACTATGAAATTGGGTCTAAACCCGATTATCTATTCTGTCTATTCTTGGTTTTCTATGGTTTTAGACCTTGGGAATTTACCTATTAAGTTAGGTCTACCCATGTTCTTGAACCTACGTCTCTATTCTGTCTATTCTTTGTTTTCTTTGGTTTTAGATCTTGGGAATTTACCTATTAAGTTAGGTCTACCCACGCTCTTGAACCTACGTCGTAATCTATATGCCTGTGAACTACCATCTTATGCCAGTTGTTATGTCCGTTCTTTCATGGCATTTTGGTTCATTCCATTTTATCGACGAATCTAGCTTTATTTATAATCTAGATTGAATCACGAACGGTGGGAATACGATTTGGGCAAAATATGAAATTTACCAAAAACATAGTTTTTAACTTGAAAATTGGCATGAGTTGGGAACATGTATTATGGCATGTTCATAGAAATGCAAATGGGATAAATTTGACATGAATTATAGGATGTGTAATTTGAATCTAGTAGTGACTTGTAAATCTAGCATTTACATGAATTGTAAACTAGAATAATAAGTCTAGTTTGTCATGAACTGTAATTAGAATGTTAAATCAGGATTGGATTAGTTAATTTGGCATAGTAAGTGTATTGGTATAAATTTGAAATTGGCCATAATTAGGAATAACTGTCAGGTTTAGCAAAATCATGTTTAGTGACACTTAATTTGGTACAGTTTACATACCAAAAAGCATAAACATGATTTAAAGGGGGAAATGGGCCATAAGAATGAATGTTGACAATTTACATTAAAAGAGTAATTAGGAAATAAGTAAATTAGGAATAATTTACTTATAGAATTTGTTCCAAATGATAAATGTAAATTTAGACAAATAAAAGGCTGATTAACGACATCTCTTTTAATAATACACCAGAAAGTTCTAGGGTGACAGAGATGATAGTGTCTAGGCTTGGGTTTGGAAAATACAAGTTTCCTGCTCTCCCAGGCTATCCCTAACTGATCCGACGGACGGGATGGTTACTTTCAAAACCTGATTTGAAAATTTATCAAAACCCTTTGAACTAGAAAACACGAATAGGCCTAACCCGAGGTTAGACTGAGTTGCGATGTAAATATGCCCGGAACCAACCAGCACATCCAGTAATCGCAACAGTATCTGTCTAATGTGAGTGGTCGTGGCTTTAATCTATTTAATTAAAGCTAGAACAAGAATGGCAGGGTTAAGTCAACTAAGGCACTTAACCGATTCAACATGATAACCAGACCGGTGGGTGGGGTTAGGTTTTTAACACAGTTAAGCTAGAATGGGAGGGTTAAGTCCATAGGAACACTTAACCAACTTAACACAGTCAAGCTAGAATGGGAGGGCTAAGTCCATAGGGACACTTAACCAAACTTATGGTAACAAGACCAGATTTGTAGGGGTTAAGTAACTAAGAAAACACTTAGCCAAATTAACATGTTAACTAGACTAGAAGGTGGGGTTAAGTAAATTTAATACACTTAGCCAAATTAACATGATAACTAGACTAGAGGTTGGGGTTAAGTAAATACACTTAGCCAATCTGATATGTTAGCTGGGCTAGACCGTAGGGTTAAGTAAGCTTGAACACTTAACCATCGGATTGTGATAAAGGAATAGGTTAAGTCTAAAACACGAAGGGATAATACTTAACCCTTAATAATAACATGTCAGTTAAAACAGACGGGCAAGGAGCACTTAACCAACACAGGATGAATGGGTAGGGTTAAGTAATAAGAAATACTTAACCAATATAACTTGGTTTGTGGTAGGGTTAAGTCATCATGAATTACTGATAACACTTAACAAGTTTAATAGGATGAATGAAGACGGTTAAGTTGGCTTGAATTGACTAATGACACTTAACCAATCCAAATTGACGGGAAAGAGAACAAAGTAGTAAACCTTAGTTAAGAAAACAACAATTCTGGAAACTAAGTGGTAAATCTTAGTTAGTAAAACTAAGTAGTAATTCTTAGTATAACACGGGAAGGAGCGAATTGCCGTCTGAGTAAAAAGGAGGCTCCAACGAATTGGGTTGCGAAGCCCGAGGCTTCGAGTGGACGTGAGGGTACTCTTGGTATCCCTCTGTGAGGCTGCAGATGATCCTCCTGGGCTCACAGAGGTTAAGGTCTGCGTAGAAGAACCAGGGGTATGCCTTGGTTGCAATACATGGCAACCTAAAGACCCGGATGGACCAACGTGATTCGGCTAGAAAACGGTAGCCCTGTGATAGCAACTCGTCGTCTACCATCCATCTTGAGTCAGTCGAGAAATGTGAAACGGAAAGGCGGAGAACTCCAAAAGACCATATACTTGCTATCTAGTTATGGGTGAGGATGGCCATAGGATAGTGGGGCACCGAGGGCCTGCGTATAGTTCTCATTTTTCAAGGTGTGCCTTTCATTAGTTGAGGGAGGGGTCAAGTCGGACCATAGCCACTGGAACAAAAACAGACCTTAGCATCTGCATCGGCAGATATCTAAAAGCTCCCGACCGAGTTCTGTATTTCTTGATTTGCCCTGTCATAGGACTCGGACCGCACATTACAGGACATGTGCGTCTAGACAAGCAATAATGATTCGCGATACATGCGTGGGGAAGTATAGGAACATATACCACTCTAGGTAGTGTGTCCTAGACTTGGGGGCATCGTTCGACAGGTAGCATAATCCCTAGTTGGACTAGGTGTCATAAATCCTGAATCCGAGAAGCGTTCAGCACATAGCGTAAACTCTAGTTGAATCTAGAAAGCACTAGATAGAGAACCCTAGATTAGATCTAGGTAATAAATAATAAATAATAAATGTATGCCGAAGGCAATGAAAACCATAGGGATTGGGATCACGTTATCGTTAGTAGTTGGGACATTAGTTAGGTGGTGCAGAGATATAGAAACCAGTATAACAAGGAAATAGCGAAGCGGCGAACGTATTGGAGCATATCCAGTTTATTTTAGCTTAGTATATCTTGTGATTATCTTGTCTATTCTTGCTGACCCTATCGTCATGGTGTAATCTTGTATTCAGTTAATTCATGTCGTTTTGTTTTTCCATGTTCACATGCTAGAAGTTACTGAACTTACTCAGGCTTTATGTCTGATTCTGTTTTTCTTTCGTCTTCTTTTCTTCCATTCCCCCCCCCCCCAAGGTAGTAAAGGAGGGAATAGTATAGCTCAGGTTAAGTCAGACTGTCACTCTTTCCCAGCTTGAAGATTTGTCGAAGTTTTGCTTGGATCCTCTCTTTCAGTTGCTATGGCTGGCTCTTGCTAAAATTGGGGAATACAAATGTTGTTTTATGCTTCTTTATTTTGTAAGACAGATGATACTCTGATATCGTAAAGAAATCTTTGTACAAACTATTTTATCAATAAAGCAAAGTTTTATTTTCCGCTGTTTAATTTCTGTCTGTCTTGTAATTTATCTGCATCTTTTACCCAAAATGCTCCACAGAACTTAGTGCATTCCCTTTGTGAGTGACACTAACGGATGTGGGGTGTTACAATATATGACATGCACTAATCCCAATAATTAGTTGTATGTCGATCAATTGATTGACAGACTGTTATAAGCATTGAATATTTATATTTGATGCTTATACAGTGTAGAATGCACTTTGGATGATGGTTGATTATTTGTCGTTGTTGATATATACATGCATTTTATGGAAGTCCATAGAAATAAAATCTATGGTAATTGATTGGGCCTCATTCCAGTTTTGAAATAGAATATTTGAAGAGAACTATTTGAATAAAAGATTTGAATAGAAAAATTTGAAAAAGAAAAATTTGAAATAGAAAATTTGAAAATAGAAATATATGAAGCCGTGTTGATTAGATTGACGTCATTTTGACGTGAACGATATTTATATCGATTTTATTCATTTTATAATGAACATCGAAAGTGATTTCAAAATCTGATATTTTGAAAAGATATGGAATTCGAATTGAAATTGAATAGGAAAGAATTCGAATTGAAATTGAATAGAATTGAATAGAAATGAATTCGAATTGAAATTGAATAGAAATGAATTCGAATTGAAATTGAATAGAAATGAATTCGAATTGAAATTGAATAGAAATGAATTCGAATTGAAATTGAATAGAAATGAATTCGAATTGAAATTGAATAGAAATGAATTCGAATTGAAATTGAATTGAAAACGAACAGAAATTGAATTAAAAATCGATCAGAATTGAAATCAATTTGAAAAGAATTTAAAACGAATTTATAAGGAAAAATTCAATTTTGATTTGAATTTGAAAATAAGTTGAAATCCGAAAACGAATTTAAAACGATTTATATAACACGTTTTAAAAGGAAATCGACGAAGTATACATTATATATATAATTTAATGGCCTGAATAGAACGCGCCGCGGTAGTTCGTGAATTTCGACCATTGACTTCGAATGGATTTTACGGGAGATCCGACCGTTGGATTCTGCTAAAACCAGAACCATTGGGTTCGTATCGAAAAGTGCTTTCTAATGAATATTAGAGATTTGAAATCTAACAGTTGGATTTGGAATTATGTCCAAATCAATTTTGGTAAGTTCGCTGTAAGTGACGTTTGATGGCCGTTGATGGAAATCGACTGTACGGGCCTTGATAAAATTATTAAAAATAGTAATAATTTATGTAAAATCATAAGAAATGATTTGGGAAGAAGTGGGATGAAAAACTCCATATTTGAAAAGATAAAAATAGATTTTTATCGAAATGAACTAGTTTTGAACTAAAATTATAACTCTATTTATTTTTAAAATAAATAAAGTGGATTTGAAATGGTTTTAAAAGTGACCAGAACTTCCAATAATTGAATTGGAATGAATTTGAATCGAAATTGTCTTTGGAATATTTCGATGTTAGATTTCGTGATCATACAGATAACGTTATGGAAATTTGAAAGATATATTTATATCATTATTTCCAATGCGATATTTGTTGGTCGTAGAATTTGATATTGAATATAAGACGATATATTTTCAATTCAGAGCCTTGTATTTAATATCAAACGTGATTTGGGTTTGTCGTGAATGGTGTCTTCATTAACACTGTTCTTAAGCCCAGTCGAGAAAAAGATTAAATGTTTTGTTTAGATTTAATGAAGTGTACCAATTAAATAATATTTAATTGGAATTGAATTGGTATTGATTTTTGGGTTTATCGTGAACAGTGTTTTAAAGGACACTGATTCTTTTACCCAGTTAATGATTAGAACTAAGTAATGTTTTAATGAATCTTTAATTAGATTGAAATGATCGAGAATGGAGTATCACCAGTTTTGCTCCAGGCGATAGTTAAATCTTTAATTAGATTTGAATGTGAAATGGTAATTGAATTTACCGATAACACCGTGGTGTTAGATATGAAGTATTACCAGTTTTACTTCATGGGATGAATAGGTTGGGGTTGGGAAGTTTAACAATTGATTACTTCGGTAAGGTTCGTTAATCCCGACTAGTTTGGATAAACCAAAATTTGGTTTGAATTGATTTTCAAAGGGTGAATAAAGAATAAATTTAAAGGAATTTGTCTTTGAAAAAATTAATGGGAACCTTTCCCTAAGAATGTGAAATTTAGAAACTAACTGTAGGTTAGCTAAGCAGAACAGTTTCCTGGGTATTGATCTGATGTTGGTTTCGGCCTTCGGGGTTAATATTTGGGGAATTATTCTCTCGTTAATTTACGGTTAGTGACAGATGATTTGGAATGAGGCGTATGTTGTGTTTGTGCAACACATGTTTATTATATACGCGAGTTATTCAGAAAGACCGGGTTTATCCCATTCTGAATAACTGATTCGACGTGGTGTCAAAGACGAAGATGGTGGTTGAAGACCGGAGGTCTTCACGTTGTTCGGATAATTACTGATGATCTTGATTGGGCACACCCAAGAGGAGGGAATCGGTTGGTGGTCGTCCAGACGTACTTGGAGATCGATGGATATGCGGGGTACTAGGTGCCTCCGGTTTCGTTCAGATCCAAAACGGACTTGTAAATGGACTGTGTGTCTGACATTGGATATCATTCTGTGTGATTGATGGATATTGGTTGCATAGAGTGTTTTGCCTATGTGGCATGCTAAGATGCAAATGATCAAGGCTTCTGTTGAAAAGCAGAGTCTCGTGGTTGATGATCAAAGCACAGCCTGTGTGGCATAGCTTTGTGTAGCGTTGATTCGCGAGCCTCACACGCCGGTTGTGAACCAGAAACGGGAGAGGACATCAGGGTGGACATGCGTTTCTTTCTAGTTAGAAGTGGCGTCAGTGGTTTTACACGCCCTGACGAGTTTGACTTATGTGGTTGTTGGTTTGCGAGGCGCCTCCGATATATCGGTGACTATGTGAAGCCGGTGGAGTCATTTGTTGGCTCATTTACGCCCCAAAGGGCGGGGAAACGTAGTGTTCAGGCATAATAATCCACATCGGTGGACTGACCCTGACGATCCAAGGGGCAGTTGCGGCTGTTCCTAAGGGGAAGACTAGAGGCTCTCGAATTCGGTGAGGACTTTCTTTTGCCTCGGTTCACAGATGGAAATCCAATTCCCAAATACGTGATTTTGCGGTTTTAATTGTAGAACTAGTATGGCAACATGATATATGGTACCCATGCCATCTATGATTGATACTTATGATTTGAAGTTGTTTATACACTATGCACTTATAATAATATCAAATGATTTGTTTTAAACGTACTAAGCATGTTTGGCTATTATAAGGGAAAACCCTATCCCCCGGCTTGCGTTGCATTGTGTATAGGACCTGGGTCTTATAACAGTTTCATTTTCCTAAAAAGTATTGCGCTGTTTTGTTATATGCACTGGTATTCTTGGGAGGAAACCCATTCCGTGTTATACGGCGTTGTCCCTTGATATATCTGATTTAAAGTAAAGTTTTAAATAACTGTTTTAGTTCTCACACCAGTCCCATGACTGACCTGGAGTTTATTGTTTTAACCTAAACTCGGGTGCCCTTATTTTGACACGGGCAGCTAGTAGTTTTGGTTTTGCAGATTTATATTCGCAGGATCCTGGTTACAGCTGGAATGATATCCGGAAAGTTTTGTATCCGTATATCTCCTTCAGTTGTGTATTGTATTATTTTCCGCTGCTATATAATTTATTGTGATCTCTGATATTTGGTAAATGTGTAATATTGATTTATACTCTGTATATTCTTGTATTCTGATGGAATTGTTGTAATTAACAATGAAATGTTCTTCCATCTGTGTTCTATTTTGTCGTGTTCTCAAGATCATCCGGGATTTCCTTACCGGGGAAGCCACGGGTTTTCACAGGCGGGAACACTCAGGCTATATGTATGGCTCAAGCTCTTATATTTGTTGTTATGGCTATATTTTGTTTTGGGAATTTTTCTTCTTTTATGTACTCTGATGTTTTAAAGTACAAGACAATAGTTTTTATGTTGTAATGGTTTTTGTGTATTTCAGATATGTGATGTTTTTGAACCACAATGCTTTATTATAAATGAAGTTTTGATTTTGATGTCATTTTATATCTGTCTTGTAATATTTCTGTTTTTGTTTACCTTCAACGATTCACGAAAATTAATGCATTCCCTTTGTGAGTGACATTAACGGACGTGGGGGATCACAAATAAAAATAGGGAAAAAGAGACAAACACAAAAACAAAAATAACAGAACTGAATAGCAAATACAAATCCTATTACGACTAAAATACCTATTAATTCAAATATATAAACTCAAATTATATCTAACTTTCATCAAATATATCTCAAAACAAGATTCTCTATAAAACTTATAGTGATAGTTATCAATCCAATCCAGACAGAAGGTAACAATCCTATAATTAATTTATCAACAGAAATAGACAAAAAATGAAACAGTCTCTGATTTCTCTCCGACAGATGAACCAATGGATAATAGACACTAAAGAATCCAACACATATCTCTGTCTGAAATTAAATGCAAATCTACTACAATTCCAACAGTAAACACAGTCACTAAAAGCATTTAAACAACTTAAAACAAAAATCCTTAAAAACATATTTAAAATATAATTGGTAAAAGCGCAAGAGAAAAATAAATGATCCACGGTCTCATCCAAAAAAACCACAAAAACAACAATTAACATCAAAAATAATATTTTGCTTCTTTAGAAGCTCCACCGTATTAAGTTTCTTATGAATAATCAACCACATAAGAAATTTAGCTTTAGGCGGAGAATTAGACTTTCAAAGAAACTTAAATAAAAACATAGAAACCCCATAAAAATTAAGGAAATTATACATAGAATTCGTAGTGTAAGAAAGACTCTTATCAAGACCCCAACAAAATATATCCCCATTATCATCCAAATGAAACAAATCCAACTTTGCCCTCAGTAATGCAAATTGTCTTAACACCACCCTTTCTAAAGAATTTACAAAGGTAAATTCCCATGGGGGATCTAAGTTACCTCTATAAACATCAATGACCGAAGCATTCTTAAAGCAGCAATTCTCAAAAAGCTCTCTAAATTCAATTTTAAGGGGAACCCTAGAAATCCAAGCATCATGCCAAAATAAAGTAATACTACCCGAATGAACAATCATCTTACAACCACTATTAAAAAAATCAAAAAAATTCAAAATAGAATTCCAAAAATAAGAAAGTCTATTCAACCAACTAAAACTAGACCCAACAACATTTCAAAATAGAGTTCCAAAAATTAGAAAGCCTATTGTATATTGTTAATGATTTATATTATTTCCACCAACCAGTTATATAATAGTCATATTAAAATCATTAGCAATCATATAAAAGTCTGATGTAAATCAATAATCAGTTAATCATATAATCATCATACTCAAATAACTAAAAACACGTTAGTCACATAAGTATTTTCCATAACCATTTAGATAATCGTTATTTGACAAAATCAACAAATTCACATAAGATAAGCATTTATAAATAAGTTTACAAAATAAGTACTAATAAATATCATAATACATATAACAATTAAATTCATATCAATTGTTGCTAATGGTCTTCACTCTAGAAAAGTTAATTATCTGTAAACAAGGTTGATCATCGACAATAAGGATTTACCATGAATTATTGAGTAACATTTAAACAATTGTTTATGTCAACGAAAACGATAAGATAGATGCTTGTGTTTTTGTTGAGGTTACATGGTACCTGAAGATTGCAGCTGTAACATATTTTGACTGTGAATGGTGATATTTGATGATTAGTTGCACTGCAAACTCATGCAGTTTAGGTTCTTAAACTGTTAAACATAATTTCAATAATAAATGACATGTTGGTCTAAAGTGTTTTCAGTTATCAAAGTTGGTAAATAAAGTATATAAAAGCATATATTTAGTTTAGTTAAATCAAACACTAGTGAGATATATTTGCTGCTATTTATGTAGTCTTGCTACTTAGTTCAGCTTTCAGTCAGCCACACTACATTGACACATTCTCTCACTCCGTATGCACCATCAAAACAACAACCTCATATCTACTTCCATCTCAACCAAAACTCACCATCATGAAATTCTACTGTTACGGGCGGGGTTTGTTTTTGTCTAACTGCCTTATATTACTAACTTGTTTAGTAAATTCTTATTCATTCTTATCAAGGTATAATAAAAGTGGTACGTTATGAATAATAAGATATAACAATATAGTAGACAACCGAATGCAAGTTCAACTGCAGTGCAGCTAGATATAGTGATCAATTGCCATGTTATGTGAAGTGCTTTGTAACTTCATCCACGAATTCTTTTGCTTCATTTATCATGCTTTCAAATCTTTGTCCTCTAAAATTTTGAAATAATGTAGCTAGTTTTTGTACCGACAGGATTTTTAGCATATTTAGAAAAACAACTAGCTTTAATATAATTTTGGTATATCACAATAATAAGATACATAACATGACATCCACAAAAAATAAAAAATGTATCAAAAATTTATTTGGATGGCTTTTCTGGACACTTAACGTTTAATATCTGCAAGCTTTTCCAATCAACTTAGTTAGATATACATATTGCAGCCCAAGGATACGTAGCATAATTTCAAGAGCAGTATTATTGTGTAGCCATGTAGTTAGTCACGTTCACATATCAATTAACATTATTTGCAATCACAAATACATACACGGTTCTAAAACCTAACCAAACAAGACAACAGACATATTTAAATATTTGTTATAAGTTTGGCCTTTTTTATAGATAAGATGTGGCAATGGTAGCCCTTATGTAACTTAACCAGTTTACAAAGTGGGAATGTACAGATTGCATGTGTTCACCGTATTTGCACTAGTAAGAGCAAATGGTTGAATTCCACAAGAAAAAAGGAGCAAGTTTGCTTTAGAAATACGTTAAGCATTCCCAAGAATACTGCAACATTGTATAGAAAAGCAAATATATTTGTTGAATGCTAGACATATAATTCAGATAAGCCCAAAAATGTCTTGCAATCCGAATTTTTTTATATATGCTGGCATGCATACGCAATTAACTTTATTATATTCAATATTCTCCTTTGTTATCAAAACAAGGGGGAAGGGGAAAAACGAGATGCACTTGAATATTAACAGAAATATGCTGGTATTGTAGTTTATAGAATGCAATTCCTAGTTACGGAATACCTTAAAGAAACCAAATTTGGTAACCAAATCATGCAAATGTAATCAATATCAGCTGCAGTTCCACAAACCTAACGTTATACAAGCCTTGTTAAAACCAAAGGTTACACCTAATTATGTAAGCACATTCTGAATGTCTAAGAGCTTGATATCAAATTAATCTATAAGTAAAATTAGAAACATATCTTATCATAAAATCCCATTTAAACCAAATTATGTGAGCTAATGGCAAGCCAACCATGTAATAGGCAACAACATTAGTCCAAGCTGCCAACTACAACCTCTGGCTACAACTAAATAATTTTGAATTCGAATCTACATAAGTATAGTAAATAATCACAAATTTTATAGAATTCAAATATAAATATAGTTACCTGATAGAAATCCACGAGCAAAATCAAGCAAAGTAGACATAAAAAGAAAATGAATCATATAAGATGTAACAACCCGGAAAATCCGAACCAATTTAAAATTTTTATTTTTGACAATTTTAATGAATTTTGAACATCTAAAATGTGTTATTTTAAATAATAACGATGAGAAATTTATTTTGAATAGAATTAGAATGTAAATATTTATTTGAATCGACGTTAGAATTATAAATATTTATTTTTAATTATAAAATGAATTGAAAATGGCACGGTAGTTTGAAAATTCGATTTCAAATTTCAAATGAATGTACAGGATTCAAAATAAACCGGATTTCAGCGAAACCAAAAATATTAGAATCTATTGAAAATATCTTCTCAACGAATCCGAAAAACTGAAATTTCATAGCGGGAATAAAAAGTTATGTCCAGTTGAAAATTCATAATAGTCGTTATGGAAAATATAGCCATTAAAAATGGAAATTTTGCAAATGACCTCCATTTTCGACGAAACCACTTTTGTTGGATCCGGGATGTCAAGTTATTGCTAGATTCCAAAATTCATAAATTTTGGAATCAATATGTGAGCATGGCAAAAGAAAACGTGTTTTGACAATTTCAGTCAATGTGGATCGACCAGAAAGAGGACATTTTTCAAACGGTCTCCAAATTTAATAAAATTAGTTTTGCTTGAACCGTATCATCAATACAAAGCTAGAAAATATTTTTGAGAATTTTTAGAGTCCGTATGTGGCCCCGGTAAATTGAAATGTGCGTTCAAATTCAATATATAGATTTATATTTTGATTTTGACGGAAACTGATCGAAACAGTCGAATCAGCTTACCGGACATATCCCATTGTGTTCGAAATGGGGGTAATTAGTTATGGACGACAGTCGGTGGGTTCAATTTAGAGTTTTAATTTAAAGGTTACTTTTTAGGAATAATTAAATAAAAAATATATAAAATATAGAAAGGGGGTCAACCACCTTTCCTTTCTTTCACAACCCGACATCGGGTATATTGGAAAAAAAAGAGAACCGAGAAGGGGGAGGGGGAGATCGACGCCTCCGCAGTCCCCAAGGGCGGCGCGCCTCCGGCGCCGCCACCAGAGTGAACCGCCCCCACCTCCAGCTCTTCTCCTTCTCCTCCCCTCTTCAATTTTAGCGGTAGTGTAACACCCCGAAAATTCTATAACTATGAAATTAACAAATTAAAGTATAATTAATTTGAAATCAAAGAACCAAGGGAAACGGGATAAGCCATTGCGTTCGTCTCGGAAAAATACGCGAAATAGAGTCCGAGTTTTCAAAAAACGGAGTCCGTATGAAGAAGATATGGCCTTCGGAAGTTTTGAATTAAATTTAAAATTCAAACAGAATAAAATAATTAAAAAAATCGGGCCCAATGGGCCAGGGCGGATAAATACCCGCCTAGGCCACCCAGGTCGACTGGGCTGTCGACCTGGGCTACCCATGTCGACTGGGCTGTCGACAGCCCTGTCGACAGGGGTGTCGACTTGGTCGAGCCCAGTCAACCTGGCTGGCCAGGTCTGTGTTTGGCCGATTCTCTGTGGTTTGCTTTGTCATTAGGGCTAGGTGGCAAGTTTTAATTGGTCTCTCTATCGAATGAATGGCTACGATCAATCCAGGCAACATCAAGGGTCCTAATCAGTTCCTAACCTCTATATAAACAACCCTAGACTAAACCCTAATCTATTCATTCAAAATTAAGAACATAGCCGCCATGTTGCTGAGGAACGACTAAGAGTAGCCGCCAACTAGAGAGAGAATTAGGAAGAAAGTTCTAAAGCCTAAAGCAATTCAAGCAACCTAAAGCCAATCAATTCAACAAAGGAATCATATCTCTTAATTAGAGAATTCGCCGCAACCATAGTAAGTAGAGTATTACTTTGGTATGAATAAATAACTGTGCTGATTTGTATGCTTGAATTGGGATAATAAAGTAATTCATATTTGTGCAAAATTTAGGTTATTCATTATAAAGAACTACATGCGGTAGTTCTATGCAAGTATGCGTTTGGAATATTTCGCAAATTATGTAATCTATGTTGAAGCTACATGTATGTAGTTGATTGAAATTCATGCAAGTTTGGGGCTTTGTTATTATGCCATCATGATGTATATTTTTGTGCATAAATCATTTTGCAAGTAATTGAAACAAGTTTGGTTGTTATAGTTCATATGAAACTATGTTGGAATTTTGACACCATAATCCATGTATTAAGTCATGCTTTTGCAAACTTATGAATATGGCTAGGCTATGAATGATATTTGGCATAATTGAAATCCATGATTAAGTCTATCTTGTTTACAAGAATTATATGATGACATATGTGAGACGTGGCTAGGTTAGACTCAAAAATCCCTTTTTGCAAGATTAAAGCAAACACCATGATTAGGAATATTTATGCATAAGTATATTTATACCATCGTTATGTGATTAGACTTAAATCATGATTAAGTTGAACTATGCTTTTGTGTTAGTAACAAAGTATCCCCTTTGTAAACATGTAGAAACCTTATGAACATAACTTGTTTATGTTTATGCCTAAATAAGAACATAGGTCTATGTTGTAGTTAAGACTATGTGACACCTAATTTAGATTCTTATCTTAAGTTTACATGGTTTGGTTCATGTCACCTATGCTTTATGACCAAAGTATATATATGCAAGTACACCAGTTTCTATTATGTATTTCCAACGTCATATGCAAGTTCATGCGCTCACCTTCCCCTCTTTGTGTATGTAATCACGCTTTAAGCCTCCCCTTTTCGCATGGCTAAATTGGGCTTTAAAAGGCTAAGCCCAATATATATAAACGGACGTGTAAAACAGGGGAAAATAACGTTGGGTTAAAATTACTAATGAATGAAAATATAAAATAGAAGGGCCCAAGTTCAAGTATGGGTTGGGCCCCTGATTGGTGTAACCTTTACACCATTGACTTAATAATGGGCCGCAAATATTTACATATAAGAAATAAAGAAGAATGACAAGATATGTAAATGTAGAGAATACGATGTGTTTAACCCGAGGTTGGATTGAGTTGTGATGTAAACCTTCCCGGAACCGCCCGGCTGTCCAGTAGTCACAACAATACCTATCCAACGTGGGAGGTTAAAACATGGAGCCCAATAGGGACCCGAGGTTAGACTGAGTTGTGGCGTAAGACTGCCCGGAACCAACCGGCAACAGGCAGCCACAACAATACCTGTCTAATGTGAGAGGTCAGGGCCTTAATAAGACAATTAAGGCTGAGTCAGGATTGTTAGGATTAAGTGAACTAAAGACTTAATCAAAATGGAACATGCTAAACTAAACGGACTGGTGGGGGTTAGGTTAGGAAACACTTAACCAACTTAGCATGTTGGCTAGAGATAGAAAACCTAGTAACGGGGGACCCTTTTCAGTAGTAACCCTAAAAGGTGTATCAGGATACCCTGAAACTAGGCAGGGTGGGGCACGATTACTGGGCTGATTGTAAGAGGTCAAATCGACGGCGGTGGTGTAGCAGTGTAGGTTCTAACGGAGTGCGGGCGTGCACACACTCCGGTGTAGAAAAATAAGGCACTGGACACCAGTAGCATACCTGTGCACTCTAAGGTTGTGTCGGGTTGCCACTATGGGACTTGATACACCCCATGGTGGGACCAGCATAGGTAACTACAGACATCGGGGGCCGTAAGACACATGTAACTATGCGAGTAGGAGCCGATCATCATAGAATGGATCACATCACCCTGATTTCGGGGTGCCAGTTGGAAACTAGTTTATATGGGTTCAGAGATCAACATGGGGTACGATAGTATATTCGACCCTAGACAACTTAACCAAGTTATAATGCATGCCCACTTCTTGTTTATACTTATCACACCCAGTTCTTTATTCATAGACAAAATAGTACTAGACTTACTCAGGCTTTATGTCTGACTCTACTTTTCTTTCGTCTTCTTTCTTCCGTTCCCCCCCAGGTCCTCAGGGAGGGAACACAGCAGCTTGATCAGCCTTAACATCCAGCTTGAAGAAGAGAAATGTATTGCTTGGACTTTCCTGTTTTGAACTATGGCTTTGGACAATCCACTATGGGGACTTTTGGCAGTTCATCTATGTTTTATTTATGCTTCTTTAAATAATGTACTCAAGACAGATTATGAAAATGTTATATTATGTTTTTGGAAAGGATGTTGTTGTAACACGTATTTGACTTTATGAAATAAAGTTTGTTGTTCTTCCGCTGTTTACAAATATGTGTTCTTATATCTGTCTTGTATATCTGTGACTTGTACTTATAAACCTCCACCAAAATTAGGGCATTCCCTTTGAGAGTGACCCTAACGGAGGTGGGGTGTTTCACTTGGTATCAGAGCATAGGTTTACCAGATAAGATAAAAAGTTTTGAAAAATTATTTTCAAAAAGGAAATTTAAAGAAGCATTTTTAAAAGATAAAATATTATTTTATTTTAAAAAGGGCAAAGTCCACTCCCCAAAGCCATAGGTACTATCTCTTATCCTTCGTTTTGAATCTATCCTTTTTGTTTCAGCATGTCCCAAGAACTTAACTTGCCGGAAGGGGTGCCAATACCTGGTTGGTTTAGACGGTTCTTAGAAGCAAGAGCCACTCAGCCAGGTCCTACCATTCCTCCTCCCCCAGCGGAAGGAAATCATCCAGCTGCAGCAGCACCTTTTCCTCCACCTCCTCCTCGGGGAAACACGTTTGCTAAGATATGCAAAGATTTTAAGGCTATGGGAGGAAGGGATTTCCATGGAACTGAGTCCTTCGTAGCAGCTAGAAATTGGCTGAAAGAAACTGAGGACCTATTCATCATCTTTGAGGTAGAAGATAGACAAAAAGTACAGTTGGCAGTGTGGCTATTGAAGGGTGAGGCTTCCTACTGGTGGGAAGTCACTAATGCTGAAAGACCAGTGGAGACATGGGAGGACTTTAGGGCAAGGTTTGAGACCAAGTTTCTCTCAGATGCGGAAAGAAGTTTGCAGTTGGAAAAATTCCTATTTCTTAAGCAAGGGGACAAGACTGTCAGAGAGTATGTGAATCAGTTCGATGAGCTGGCTAGGTTTGGGCTTGACCTAGTCAACACCCCGCACAAGAAGGCTCTCCGTTTCGTCAAAGGGTTGAATGAGCCATTACACAGTTTGGCCATGACCCATATACCCATGGGAGCCACATATGAAAGATTGGTGCAAATGGCATTACTGAATGAAGAGGATAAGAGCAAGAAGGAGACGAAGGCAGAAAGCTCTCAAGGGAAGAAAGAGGGTTTGCAGCCCAAGAAGACAGACTTTAAGAAGGGCGGGGAAGGCAACAAAGAGAAGAGGACGTGTAATTTCTGTGGCAAAGTGGGGCACTTAGTAAAGGACTGCCGGAAAAAGAAGGCCAAGGAGAATGGTGGGTGCTTTTCTTGCGGTGAGACAGGCCACAGGGCTAAGGACTGCCCAAAGAAACGGGGACAGGGGCAGGGCGCTGGATCCACCCCAGGGGCACAGATTCATGTGCTGGAAGCGCCACCTTTGCAACAGCGAGGTACAAACACTTCTGTAGAAAGTGTAGTTTATCTTTACGATCACCCCGTTCGCACTTTATTTGATTCTGGCGCATCACACTCCTTTATCTCGTCTGCTTTAGTAGAATCTCTGCACCTAAAAACTAGAATGGTAGAGGACCCCTTAATTGTTTCAAACCCAACTGGGGGCCCAGCTCATTTGTCTATGATCTGTGTGGGATTGAAAATTTCTATTCTAAGCGTAGAATTTCTATGTAGTGCCTTTGTTTTGGGCTTTTCGGGTTATGGTTTGATTTTGGGTATGGATTGGCTATCCAGTAATGGGGCCATCCTTGATTGTGAGAAAAGGGTTGTTAGGCTCCTAACCCAGCTTGGTAATACTTTGGAAATTTCTTGTAATCCCTCGTATGCGGTTACGCTTAGTTATCTTGAATCGCTAGATGCCTCTGTTGAAAATTTGCAATCAGTTAGAGTGGTCCGGGAGTATCCGGATGTCTTTGAAGAGGTGAAGGGCTTGTCTCCGAAGCGGGAAATAGACTTCCGCATATATCTTGTAGATAATGCAAAGCCCGTTGCGTTGCCCGTTAGACATATGGCTCCACGAGAAAGGAAAAAGCTCAGTAAACAGATTAAAGAGCTTCTAGAAAAGGGGTTCATTAGGAGGAGCATTTCAGAATAGGGCGCTCCAGTAGTGTTCGCCACTAAGGCTGAAGGTTCATTTCGCTGATGCATGAGTTGTAAAGAATCACCTTAGTAAGTACATTTGGCAACATAGTTGACATTTGTTTATTTTCAAGAGATAATTCATCTATGTGGAATACCTTCTAGTAAGTGAACAAGATCCAAGATTCACTAATGAATTTTGGAGAGCTTGCATGGAACCATGAGTACGCAGTTAGGCTTGAGCCAAGTATACTAGATGGAGAATAAGTGAAAGAGGAACGAGAAATAGGTTCCAACTCATATTTTGGAAACAAGGATTAAGAAACTACGAAATTGTGAAGTTAAAGACAGACAAAGCATAATGGAGTTAAGCTCAAGGAAGTGCGACTTAGAAGATTTAAGACTAGATTCGTGCATCGTATCTCTTCTTAAGAGTATATCCTTGATTCCTCTCTTCCTGTAGAGCTTACTTGCATAGTATCTTTTCTGTATATCCTCTCGGTCCCATTCTCAATCCAATTTCTGTTGCAAACCACATAGGGAGTATGACTCATCTGTTAGTAACGCATGTTGGGGCTCGAGGGTGTTCATTGGTTTGACTAAAGTTTTTGGGTTTTATAGGATACAGATTGGTCTTAGGAAGGGACTCCCTTGCGACCTAAAAGGAGTCCATCATGCTTAGTTTCCTAGAATCATATATGGTGGTTGGGTTGAGTAACTCTTTGGGTGTCAGTCTGATGTTGATTTCGGTCTTCGGGGCTGATGCTTAGAGAGTTCTTCTCCTAATCAATATATATGTGGCATAGGTTTTCAGTTTTGACATTGCCTAATGGGCACAAAGTTTTTACTTGCTTCTATCATTCGACTATACCTTTAGGTAGGACCATTCCCTATCATTAAGAAAATTGGGAAAATGGCCTATAGATTAGAGCTACCCGAGAAGTTGGCTGGAGTCCACAACGTTTTTCACGTTTCACATCTCCGAAAATGTCTACATGAGTCTGCTGAAGTGGTAGAGCCAAATATCATCGAAGAGGCCGAAGTGGAACGCGAAGCAACCATAAGAAGAGTTCCAACCTGCATATTAGGAACGGAAGTGAAGAAGCTACGCAACCGTGAAGTCAAGCTCGTCAAAGTCCAGTGGAGCGACACCGAGGGAGACGCGACTTGGGAGACTGAAGCTAAAATCCGTACAGCCTACCCTATTCTGTTCGAGGGTACATCCTTGATCTTTCATTTTCCTTAAGTTGCGCTTTTATCTATCTTTTTAGGTATATTTCCTCGACCTTATCTTTTAGGTAGAAACCCTTTGGATGGAAACATGTAGTTGAAACATGTTATGTATGAATGGTTGCAAGTGGTTGCAAGTGATTGCTAGTGGTTACTCGTGGTTGCATATACACACACAATCTAGGTTTTAGATCGGCTCAGTCACTTCATATTGCATATGCATATATGTTTGTATTCGTATGTGGTTGAACTTTAATGTGTTGTCATGTGGATGTTGCATTTGTATTGAATGATTGTGCACTCATGTAGAATCAAGAATAGGAAAATTTGCATACATAATGGATTCATGGCACTTACATAATTCGCATTAAGGAGGTCAACTGAATCAGTAGACCGCCTGATTTTGCATTAGATAAGTACATGTACACACACACTTCGCATATGATCATGAAGCATTATAAGTCTTTTAAGGACAATGGATGCTCGTGTTTGATGGATGAGTAGATGGATGATTGGATGTTAGGATTTACATTCCTCCTAACTTGAAGATTTCGGGGACGAAATCCTTTTAAGTGGGGGAGAATGTAACACCCCGAAAATTCTATAACTGTGAAATTAACAAATTAAAGTATAATTAATTTGAAATCAAAGAACCAAGGGAAACGGGATACGCCATTGCGTTCGTCTCGGAAAAATACGCGAAATAGAGTCCGAGTTTTCAAAAAACGGAGTCCGTATGAAGAAGATATGGCCTTCGGAAGTTTTGAATTAAATTTAAAATTCAAACAGAATAAAATAATTAAAAAAATCGGGCCCAATGGGCCAGGGCGGATAAATACCCGCCTAGGCCACCCAGGTCGACTGGGCTGTCGACCTGGGCTACCCATGTCGACATGGCTGTCGACAGCCCTGTCGACAGGGGTGTCGACCTGGTCGAGCCCAGTCAACCTGGCTGGCCAGGTCTGTGTTTGGCTGATTCTCTGTGGTTTGCTTTGTCATTAGGGCTAGGTGGCAAGTTTTAATTGGTCTCTCTATCGAATGAATGGCTACGATCAATCCAGGCAACATCAAGGGTCCTAATCAGTTCCTAACCTCTATATAAACAACCCTAGACTAAACCCTAATCTATTCATTCAAAATTAAGAACATAGCCGCCATGTTGCTGAGGAACGACTAAGAGTAGCCGCCAACTAGAGAGAGAATTAGGAAGAAAGTTCTAAAGCCTAAAGCAATTCAAGCAACCTAAAGCCAATCAATTCAACAAAGGAATCATATCTCTTAATTAAAGAATTCGCCGCAACCATAGTAAGTAGAGTATTACTTTGGTATGAATAAATAACTGTGCTGATTTGTATGCTTGAATTGGGATAATAAAGTAATTCATATTTGTGCAAAATTTAGGTTATTCATTATAAAGAACTACATGCGGTAGTTCTATGCAAGTATGCGTTTGGAATATTTCGCAAATTATGTAATCTATGTTGAAGCTACATGTATGTAGTTGATTGAAATTCATGCAAGTTTGGGGCTTTGTTATTATGCCATCATGATGTATATTTTTGTGCATAAATCATTTTGCAAGTAATTGAAACAAGTTTGGTTGTTATAGTTCATATGAAACTATGTTGGAATTTTGACACCATAATCCATGTATTAAGTCATGCTTTTGCAAACTTATGAATATGGCTAGGCTATGAATGATATTTGGCATAATTGAAATCCATGATTAAGTCTATCTTGTTTACAAGAATTATATGATGACATATGTGAGACGTGGCTAGGTTAGACTCAAAAATCCCTTTTTGCAAGATTAAAGCAAACACCATGATTAGGAATATTTATGCATAAGTATATTTATACCATCGTTATGTGATTAGACTTAAATCATGATTAAGTTGAACTATGCTTTTGTGTTAGTAACAAAGTATCCCCTTTGTAAACATGTAGAAACCTTATGAACATAACTTGTTTATGTTTATGCCTAAATAAGAACATAGGTCTATGTTGTAGTTAAGACTATGTGACACCTAATTTAGATTCTTATCTTAAGTTTACATGGTTTGGTTCATGTCACCTATGCTTTATGACCAAAGTATATATATGCAAGTACACCAGTTTCTATTATGTATTTCCAACGTCATATGCAAGTTCATGCGCTCACCTTCCCCTCTTTGTGTATGTAATCACGCTTTAAGCCTCCCCTTTTCGCATGGCTAAATTGGGCTTTAAAAGGCTAAGCCCAATATATATAAACGGACGTGTAAAACGGGGGAAAATAACGTTGGGTTAAAATTACTAATGAATGAAAATATAAAATAGAAGGGCCCAAGTTCAAGTATGGGTTGGGACCCTGATTGGTGTAACCTTTACACCATTGACTTAATAATGGGCCGCAAATATTTACATATAAGAAATAAAGAAGAATGACAAGATATGTAAATGTAGAGAATACGATGTGTTTAACCCGAGGTTGGATTGAGTTGTGATGTAAACCTGCCCGGAACCGCCCGGCTGTCCAGTAGTCACAACAATACCTATCCAATGTGGGAGGTTAAAACATGGAGCCCAATAGGGACCCAAGGTTAGACTGAGTTGTGGCGTAAGACTGCCCGGAACCAACCGGCAACAGGCAGCCACAACAATACCTGTCTAATGTGAGAGGTCAGGGCCTTAATAAGACAATTAAGGCTGAGTCAGGATTGTTAGGATTAAGTGAACTAAAGACTTAATCAAAATGGAACATGCTAAACTAAACGGACTGGTGGGGGTTAGGTTAGGAAACACTTAACCAACTTAGCATGTTGGCTAGAGATAGAAAACCTAGTAACGGGGGACCCTTTTCAGCAGTAACCCTAAAAGGTGTATCAGGATACCCTGAAACTAGGCAGGGTAGGGCACGATTACTGGGCTGATTGTAAGAGGTCAAATCGACGGCGGTGGTGTAGCAGTGTAGGTTCTAACGAAGTGCGGGCGTGCACACACTCCGGTGCAGAAAAATAAGGCACTGGACACCAGTAGCATACCTGTGCACTCTAAGGTTGTGTCGGGTTGCCACTATGGGACTTGATACACCCCATGGTGGGACCAGCATAGGTAACTACAGACATCGGGGGCCGTAAGACACATGTAACTATGCGAGTAGGAGCCGATCATCATAGAATGGATCACATCACCCGGATTTTGGGGTGCCAGTTGGAAACTAGTTTATATGGGTTCAGAGATCAACATGGGGTACGATAGTATATTCGACCCTAGACAACTTAACCAAGTTATAATGCATGCCCACTTCTTGTTTATACTTATCACACCCAGTTCTTTATTCATAGACAAAATAGTACTAGACTTACTCAGGCTTTATGTCTGACTCTACTTTTCTTTCGTCTTCTTTCTTCCGTTCCCCCCCCCCCCCAAGGTCCTCAGGGAGGGAACACAGCAGCTTGATCAGCCTTAACATCCAGCTTGAAGAAGAGAAATGTATTGCTTGGACTTTCCTGTTTTGAACTATGGCTTTGGACAATCCACTATGGGGACTTTTGGCAGTTCATCTATGTTTTATTTATGCTTCTTTAAATAATGTACTCAAGACAGATTATGAAAATGTTATGTTATGTTTTTGGAAAGGATGTTGTTGTAACACGTATTTGACTTTATGAAATAAAGTTTGTTGTTCTTCCGCTGTTTACAAATATGTGTTCTTATATCTGTCTTGTTTATCTGTGACTTGTACTTATAAACCTCCACCAAAATTAGGGCATTCACTTTGAGAGTGACCCTAACGGAGGTGGGGTGTTTCAGGTAGCCCCCCAATCCCGAAACCCTAGGCGCCGCCAGCCCTCCCCCCGGCCCACCACCCCATACGCCGGTCAACAGGCGCTCCCCCACCGCCCTGGCCGCCTCTAGCCACCCTCCTTCGACCTCCGTACACCGGTGAGCTTTTCTTTATTTTATTTTATTTTTATTTAAATCTAAAAATAAAAATGCGAGTTTTATATGGGAAATCTAAAAATAAAAACGCGATTTTTATTTTGAATAACATTGTACAGTTTATATGTATAGATATTATAAAAAGGTTTGATTTTTATTTTAGTAGTAAGTTTAGATATTTATATTATAGGATAATAAAAATGATTTTTATATTATAGGATAATAAAAATATGATTTTTATATTATAGGGGTAATAAAAATATGATTTTTATAATATGAATAACGATATGAAAATATAAATTTTATCGTATGTATGTAATAATATAAAGATTCGATTTATATATATGTAGAAAGGCGATAAAAATATAATTTTTATTTTGTAGGAAGAATTATAAAATGTGATTTTTATAGATAAAAATACAATTTTTATAATGTTTTCATTATGATAAAGATACGATCTTTATATGGATATCATTAAGATAAAAATTCGATTTTTATTATATATGAAGCGAAATAAAATTTCGATCTTTATATAAGAAGTAGAAATATAAAAATATAATTTTTATATAGAAAGAAGCGTTGTAAAAATATATGAAGTTGAAACAAAAGTATGATTTTTTATTTATTGGAATAAAGCGATAAAAATGTGATTTTTATCTATGAACAGCGTGAAGAAGATTGCGTTGGAATTTTGAATAGAATCCAAACCATCGTCCGTTAAAGCACGATGGAGTGGAACCCAAAAGGTGAGAACTTCTCACTTTAATTTTATTTCTAGTTAAAATATATACTAGGATGTAGACGGTGCTTAGCAGCACCCGACACCCGTCGTCCACAGACCATGGATGACTTGTTTGTTTGATTGGAGTGTTGTGAAAATTGATTGTGTGATGTGGAATAGAAATAAATATTTTATAGTTAAAAATATAATTTTTAACGGGTATATAAATAAAATAAATATTCATAGACAAATCGGACGATTTGTTTATGTACACACATTTGACTGATATTGATTGGGATGATAAATTTTACATATCGCCCAACTGCACAAATAAAATTCATTATTTGTTGATTTAAACCCCACACGGGTATTGGGATGATATATGACATACACTAGTCCCGATAATTAGCTGTATGTCGATCGATTGATTGACAAGCTGTGTAATCGTTAAATATTTATATTTGATATGCCGTGTAGAATGCACTTTGGATGATGGTTGACTATGTTTGATAGTTGTTGTGTACATGTGTGTATGAAATCCATATAAATCACATTATATGGTAATTGACTGTGTATGATTCCAGTTCAGAAAGAATGGATATTTTAAAATAACGATTATTTTAAAATAATGAATATTTTAAAATAATATTCAGTAATGGATTAAAATATGATTTTGATGTCCGGTTTGGGATGGACACGAATATATTTAAATATATAAAGTCGTGTTGATTAGATTAACGCTATTTGGATGTGAACGATATTTGTATCGATTTTATTCATTTCTATAATGAATATCGAAAAGGAATTGATTTCAAAATATAATGTTTTGAAAATACTATCATTTATATATCGATGATATGGAATATTCAATTTTGATTTGAAATTGAATATGAAGTTGAAATCGTTTTGTAAAAGAATTTAAAACGATTTATAAAATATGTTTTGAAAGGAAATCGATGAAATATATATAATATATTATATATATAATACATATACATATATATATATAATGGCCTGAATAGAACACGCCGCGCTGCGGCAGTTCGCGAATTTCAACCATTGACTTCAGATGGACATTACGAGAGATCCGACCGTCGGATTCTCCTAAAACTAAAACCGTTGGGTTCATATCGAAAAGAGCTTTCTAACGAATACCAGAGATTTGAAATCTAATAGGTGGATTTGGAGTTAGGTCTAAATCAAATTTGGAAAAGGTCACTGTAAGTGCAGTTCGATGACCGTTTATGGAAATCGACTATACGGGCCTTGATAAAATTATTAAAAATATCAATAATTTATGTAAAATCATAATAAATGATTTGGAAAGGATTAGGCTGAAAAATTACATATTTGAAAAGATAAAAATATATTTTTATTGGAATGAGCTAGTTATGAACTAGAATTAAAATCCAATATTTTCAAAATAAATAAATTGGATTTAAAATGGTTTTGAAAACAACCAGAATTTCCAATATATGAATTGGAATGGATCGGAATCGAAATTACTTTTGGAATATTTCGATATTGGGTATCGTGATTATACAGATATTGTGGAGGAATTTGGAAGATATATATATCGTTATTCCAATACGATATTTGTTGGTTTCAGAATTCGACATTGAATATAAGTCGATATATTTTCTATTCAGAGCCTTGTACTTAATATCGAATTGGATTTTGGGTTTGTCGTGAATGGTATCTTTAATGATACTATTCTTAAACCCAATAGAGTAAAGAAAATTAGAAACTGACTGGAGATTAGTTAAGTTGAATGGTTTCTGGGGTATTGATCTGATGTTGGTGTTGGCCTTCGGGGTTAATACTTAGGGAATTGTTCTCTTACTAATTTACGGTTAAAGACTAATGGAATGCGAATTGGGTTTATTGTGAACTGCATTTTTAACGATATTCGTTCTTTAACCCGATTTACAGCGAAATGTGATTGGGAGTTTATAAATCTTTTTATTAAGATTTAACAGGAATTTTCCAAAGTAAAGTTTCCCAATTTAACATGTATTAAATTGGAATTGAATTCGATTTAATAATAATCGAAATGAAATTCTGTGGAGGAAGACTGTTAATACAGATGGAATTTAAAAGGCGTTGCCAATAATATATTTATATTATTGGTCGGATACGGAAATTGATATCGACTATATATTTGTTTGTTCTTCCATGAAAATTCCATAATTAATGGAATGTGATTTGGGTTTGTCGTTAATGGTATCTTTAATAATACTATTCTTAGACCCAATGGAGTTAAGAAAATCAAAAACTAACTGGAGATTAGTTAAGTTGAATGGTTTCCTGGGTATTGATCTGATGTTGGTTTTGGCCTTCGGGGTTAATACTTAGGGGATTGTTCACTTGCTAATTTACGATTAGAGGCTGATGAAATGGAATGTGATTTTGGGTTTATCGTGAACCGTGTTTTAAATGACATTGGTTCTTTAATCCAGTTAAAGGCATGATATTGTTTCCCAAGTTGACATACAAAGGAAGATTAAAGAATAAATTTAAAGAATTTATCTTTGATAAAATTAATAGGAACCTTTCCCGAAGTATAAGAATATTTGAATAAAGGAATATTTTGCATCGGAATGAGGCGTATGTTGTGTTTTTATAGCACTTGTTTATTATATATGCAAGTTATTCAGAAAGACAGGGCTTATCCCATTTTGAATAACTAATTCGACGATATGTCGAGGATGAAGACGGTGGTTGAAGACCGGAGGTCTTCACATCGTTTGGATGATTAATGATGTCTTGATTGGGCTGTACACCCAAGACGAGGTAATAAGTGGTGATTGTCCAAACGTACTTGGAGATCGACGGATATGCGAGGGCCTCTCCCTTGTATTGGACATATGGGGGAGGAACAAGGTGTCTCCGGTTTCGTTCAGACCCAGAATGAACTTGTAAATGGATGTGTGTTTGACATCGGATTTCATTCTGTGTGATTGATAGACATCGATTGCATAGCGTGAATTGCCTATGTGCATGCCGAGATGCAAATGATCAAGGTTTCTGTTGAAAAGCAGGGTCTTCTGGTTGATGATCAAAGCACGACCTTTATGGCATAGCTTTGTGTAGCATTAATTCACGAGCCTCACACCCCGGTGTGAATGAGAAACGGGAGAGGACTTCAGGGAGGACATGCGTTTTCTTCTAGATAGGAGTGGTGTTTTGGGTTTTACACGCCTGGACATTTCACTTATGTGGATGATGTGTAGCGAGGCGCCTCAGTTATATCGGTCGTTTCGGGGCCGATAATTTGGTCGGGATTTGACCAGTTTACGCCCCATAGGGCGGTGAAACGCATTGTTCAGGCATTTTAATCCACTCCGTGTGGACCAGCCCTGACAATCTTAGGGCTCACCTGTGTCTGGGTCCTGAGACATGGGCTAGATTGTCTTGAATCGGTTAGGACGATCCCTTGCCTTGGTTCACAGATGGAAATCCAACTTCCAGTACGTGACATTTGCAGTTTTGATTGTAGAACCTAGTATTGGCGACATGATATATGGTACCCATGCCGTCTAGGATTGATACATTTATATTTGAAGTTATTTTATACACTATGCACTCATAATAGTATCAAATTATTTGTTTTAACGTACCAAGCATGTTTGGCTATTATAAGGGAAAACCCTATCCTCCGGCTTGCGTTGCATTGTGTGATAGGACCTGGGTCTTACGATAGCTTCATTTTTCCAAAAGGCATTGCGTTGTTTTGTTATATGCACTAGTATTCTTGGGAGGAAACTCATTCGATGTTAAACGGCGTGGTCCCTTGATATATCTGATTTTGAAGTGAAGTTTTAAATAACTGTTTTAGTTCTCACACCAGTCACATGACTGACCTGGACTTTATTGTTTTAACCTAAACTCTGGATGCCCCTATTTTCCATACGGGCAACTAGTAGTTTTGGTTTTGCCGATTTATTTTCACAAGATCCTTGTTTGCAGCTGGAATGATATTCTAAAAGCTCTGTATCCGTGTATCTCTTTCAGTTGTGTTTTGTATTAATTTTCCGCTGCTATCTAATGTATTGTAATCTATGATATTTATCAAATGTATATTATTTGTTCATACTCTGTATATTCTGGTATTCTGATGGAATTGTTTTAATAAACAATGAAATGTTCTTCTGTTTGTGTTCTGATTTGTTGTGTTCTCAAAGTCAATCTGCGCTTCCCTTCACGTGGAAGTTCGGGTCGCCACATAAGAGAATTATAAATCAGTTTCAGTATTGTGACTAAGTGACAAAGCCTAAATTCTATAACCCAAGTTATAATAGGATCATTAAAACATGTATACTCTCCTTTTTTGACAATAAACGACCTGATACAAAACCATTTTTTTTATCAAGTTTTTGAATTTTGAAGGCGGGATCTAGCTATGCTAGTGCATTTCTTTTGTAATCAAATTTTCCCAATACTGCAGCAATGTAACAAAATTGTTAAAATGGAAGTTATAGCAAAGAATTATGTGACATAAATTGATGCTTAATGAGCAATTCAATATGCATAGAAAAAATAATAGAAAAATTGAGATTGCATGGTTACCAGAATACCATTGTCGTTTAGGGCACACATAATAATAGAAAAATTGAGGTTGCTAGATTATCCATGAAGGACTCGCAGTCATCTTTATCATATTTAAGAAATCAATGACGTTGTCTTTCATTGAATTCATATTGAAATTCCATATTATTCAATCAAATTACAGAGTCAACATTCTAAGAATAATGTTGGTATGTTGCTCACTCTTAGGTGGCATTCCCAACATAGCCAACTTTTTATACATCTAATCATATTGAATACATGAACTTGGATGTGTACCTACACATCTTCGCATGCTTGCATGCGTGGGTTGAAAATTGGCTCCTTTTTGTTTCTTTTTTTACGATACACACCACACTATGAAATACTACACAACTCAACAACTGTTGATCTAGTTATATATAGGGAAAGTCTATTTATACACAAAATTAGACACAAACAATCTCAACTATTAGATCTTTCCCTGAATTCCACTAACTGCAAAAATACAAAGGAATCCAACAATTTACTATTTGTATATCTAATCTTGTGTTTAATTTTTTGTCTCAATAGCCGCTCACTTATATATGTATAACACTATCTATATTTTTGGATGCCCTTAGCATTAAATGGTAAAGGAAATCCTTGTACAAAATATAAGCACATCATTTGGAGCAGAAAATCTATACTGACCACACTTGCACATAAAACATCAAACATACCACAAAAATAAACAAACCAGAAATGATGGGTGATCATCATACACCATTAAACCTTTTCATTAGAAAAAGACCTGAGTTAGACACATTAATTGCTTGCCACAATGCGTGATTATTAGTGTACTGTATCAAAAAGTTCAGTTTGTAAAAAAAATAAATTCACCATGCATAACCAATAAAGCCCTTCAAAGTCCCATAATATGTATATATGCCAATGGTAAATGTAACTAGCACATACATTTCTACCTTCTTTTATTCCTCCTCATGATGGAATCGAACTTACTAGTTGAGCTATAACTCAACGACCCTATCTGTTTTAAATCATATAGCGCGCGCACACACAAATATATATATATATATATATATTTGAGAATAGTCAAAATTTTCTTATGTTATAGCTAAAATTAGCAGAAAAGTCTAAACACAACAACTGTCTGTAATTTACAGTTGCTTAGTTATAACTAATATCCAAATTTCATTAATATGGATTATTACCAGTTATCACTATGGCAATCAATTAACTTGCTATTGATTTCCATACATTGGATAAGAGCCATAAGTAGTAGCATACATGCTCGAACTTTGAGGTGGATTTGCAAAGCCATATCCTTTTTAGAATTTCCCTCCATAGTATATATTGCTCCGCTAATTATTAAAATCTCTTTGTTTGTTAGCAGGGTTGCAACCCCAAAAGAGACGAACAGTTTGCTTTCCTATAACAATGCCGTTTAATCCTTCCAATTCTTGTTTAGCGTTATTCGTATGAATAAATTGTACAAATCCATTAGGCTTTCCCACGTGGATCTTCATTGATGCAATGCCACCATACTACGAAAAGGACTATTTCAATTCATCTTCACAAACATTTGGGTCTAGTCCTCCCATAGAAACCTAAAAAGGAACAGTCGGTTTAATAACTTAAATCACGAGCAAAGCTGAATAATGATTTATTTTATAAAGTTACTGTTGTGTTCGTCAAATCCCCATCTGACTCAGCGCCTAGTGTTGAAGAACCGGTAGATCCAAATGTACTTCAATATGAACGGCCTACGGAATAAACCAAGCTTATATATTTGGTCAACTAACTATATATATTTATCTGGTGTTAATGTTTGCTTATCCTTGTCCTCACACATATGCCCTGATTTTCTTGGAGTTGCAGCACCAGTGCCATAAACCGTGAGTTTGTTTACACTATTTTGGATAGTATGAACAAGACTCCACCCCAATTATATAACTCCACCCCAATTCTCATATAATAACAGTTACCAAGCAAGCTTACAAATGTCACCATTCGAAGCATTGTATGGTAGACCATGTAGATCTCCCGCATGTTGGGTAGAACCAGGCAAATCGACTAGTATTGGGTCCCGACATGATTTGAGAAGCTTCATATAAAGTCGATTTCATTAAGAAGCGACTGCAAACAGCTCAGAGCCGATAGAAGAGTTATGCAGATTCGAGAAGAAGAGATTTAGCATTTGTTGTTAGTGATTATGTACATTTGAGAGTTTCCCCAATGAGAGGAGCAGTCCGTTTTGGGAAAACTGGAAAATTGGCGCCTAGATTTGTTGGTCCGTTCCCTGTAGTCTAAAGAATTGGAACTCTTGCTTACAGGGTTCAGTTGCCTGAATGGCTCCCAGGAGTACATGATTTATTTCACGTGTCTCAACTTCGAAAGCATGTACAAGATCCAGACTTGATTGTGGAGGAAGTAGCACAACAATATTTGGATATTACTCCAAGCTTAGCAGTGAGAAGAGAGCCAGTGAAAACTATTGGCAAAGATACCAGAGTTCTAAGAAACAAGAGAATCCATTTAGTCAAAGTGTAGTGGAGCAGAGAACCTAGAGACTGTACATGGGAGACCAAGTATAGCATTAAACATGCTTATCTCAAGTGCAGAGTGGACATCTCTGATTAGCTCTTGTGTTGAGGTACATTTACAATATTTTACATTTTCTATTTTGTTTCGTACTTTACTATTGTTTCCTTTTCGGGGATGAAAAGTTTTAAGTGGGGGCGATTGTAACAACCCAGAAAATCAAAACCAATTTAAAATTTTCATTTTAATAAATTTTGACAGAAAATGTGTTAGAATTTAAAATTTTTCATTTTTAAATAATACGAAAGCCCTTAAAAATAGCCGTTTTGTAAACGACCTCCATTTTCGACGAAACCACTTTTGTTGGATGCAGAATATTAGATTATTGCTAGGTATAAAATTCCATAATTTTTGGAATTAATATTTAGGCGTGGTAAATTAAAATGCATTTAGTAGTTTTTGTTGAATTAGATCAACCATTAAAAAGGCCATTTTTCAAACGGTCTCCAAATTCGAAGAAATAAATTTTGTTAGGACTGTATCATCAAAACATAGATAGATTTATTTTTCGGAAATTTTTGGAATCAGTTTGTGGCCCCGGTAAATTAAAATGTATGTTCAAATTTAATATTGAATGTTTTATATTTTAATTTAAAGAATAACATACTGAAACAGTCAAATGGGCCTATGAAACATAGTCCATTATGTCCGGAGGTATTTAGCTAGAGGCGATAGTCGTTGGGTTTGTTTTGGTGTCCATATGGATTAACGGATTTTTTTTTTGAAATTAAAGGATTAAATAATTAAATTATATATACATGGCCAATCACAACACTCCGTAACCCTAATCCCTCATCATGTAGCCATTGCCATCATCTCTTTCAATGGCCATAACTATTCAAAACTTCTTCCCTTAAATTCACTCAATCCTCTCAATAAAACCGATCGATCCTTAAGGCAGTTTCGTAGTGTTCTCCATCCTCTTCACATCCGTACGGCGACATCGTCTGGAGTTTTGTATTTCGCTCGATTTGGCCACCCAAACCGTCATCGTTCATCTCGTTTTCTACGGCAAAGGGGGCGATCGATTTTGGCAACTCGTGAGTGGTGCGGGTGCGGCTCTCGTAGGTGGAGAGTGTGGCGAGATCCGATCATCAGCAGGTGCATCAATTTTGGAGAAAAATCCAACCCTAGGTTTTGAGTAAACTGAAAACTGTCGGCCTGTAAACATTTTGAGGAAGAAGCTATATTTTTTCTAATTTAATTACTTAATTAATTGATTAAAATGTCGTTAGCTTTTAAGAATTCACAACTTGTTCATAAAATGTCGAAGTCACATGAAACAGGAACCATTATGATCGTGACAACGTCTTCTACATTCTAGAAGAGACTGAGACATATTTGGAGCTTGCAACGAATTTAGGCGAAGTCAAAACCAATGCGAGATTTCTAAATTTAAGTAAAATTAATTGTGATTGCGATGTGAAATTTATATATATGCTAGATAAAATTCATATATGTGTCATATAAAATTTGAATTGATTGATTGTGATTGCGATGAATGGCCAGATTGAATTGTGTATGTGAAAAATATGATTTTGTTTAATTAAAATATTATCATGTTAGCGCTGTTAGAAAAATATGATTTTGTTTAATTAAAATATTATCATGTTAGCGGTGTTAGAAAAAATTGATTTTGTTTAGTTAAAATATTATCATGTTAGCAATGTTAGAAAAATATGATTTTTTTTGATTAAAATATTAACATATTTAGTTGAATAGAAAAAGAATCATGTTTAAATAAAAAGATTAGACAATAAAAATTATATTTATATTGTACGTTTGATTCATTAAAAAGAATTTGTTTATTAAAATGTAATCATTTACATGTTAGCGGAAAAGAAACATGATCATTTGTTAATACAAGTTTTTTAATTAAAAATGTAATCATTTACATGTTAGTGAAAAAGAAAAATGATAACTTGTTAATACATGTTTTGTTTATTAAAATGTAATCATTCACATGTTAGAGAAAAAGAAAAATGATCACTTGTTAATACATGTTTTGTTTATTAAAATGTAATCATTTACATGTTAGCGGAAAAGAAAAATGATCACTTGTTAATACATGTTTTGTTTATTAAAATGTAATCATTTACATGTTAGCGAAAAAGAAAAATGATCATTTGTGAATACATGTTTTGTTTATTAAAATGTAATCATTTACATGTTAATGGAAAAGAAAAATGATCATTTGTTAATACATGTTTTGTTTATTAAAATGTAATCATGTTCATGTTAGCAAAGTAGGAAAATGATCATTTATTAATACATGTTTTGTTTATTAAAATGTAATCATTTACATGTTAGCGAAGTAGAAAAATGATCATTTGTTAATATATGTTTTGTTTATTAAAACATTATTATTTGCGTGTTAGTGAAGTAGAAAAACAATGATATGTTTTGATTCATTAAAATATATTTCATTTACATATTAGCGATGTTAATAGAAAAATGTTCATTTTTAAATATTTATTGATTCATTAAAATAATGTCCTTTACATGTTAGCAGAATCAGAATTTTTTTTCTTTTGCTAAATATGTATCGATCCATTAGAATAATATCATTTACATATTAGCGAAGTAGAAAAATAATTACATATCAGTATATGATTTGTCCATTAAAATGTAACTTTTAACATGTTTGTTTAGATTAAAAGAATTACATGTTAATATATTATTTGTCATTAAAAATGACATTTTTATCATGTTAGTTAGAATGAAAAGAATATTATGTTAAACATGTTTTGTTATTAAAATGACATTTTTATCATGTTAGTTAGAATGAAAAGAATGCTATGTTAAACATGTTTTGTCAATAAAAATGATATTTTTATCATGTTAAGTTAGAATAAAAAGGAATTATATGTTAAACATGTTTTGTCATTAAAAATGACATTTTTATCATGTTAACTTAAAATAAAAGAATCAAATGTTAAAATATTATTTTTTTAACATGTTAATGAAGTGAATTAAATTGTCATGTCTTGAAATATATGTTTGTATGTTAAAAGTATAATTTTTAACATAAATAGGAATTGTAGAAAAATTTACATGTCTTGAAATATATGTTTGTATGTTAAAAATATAATTTTTAACATAAATAGGAATTGTACAAAAATTTACATGTCTTGAAATATATGTTTATGTGTTAATAATATAATTTTTAACATAAATAGGAATTATACAAAAAAATTACATGTCTTGAAATATATAATTGTATGTTAAAAATATAATTTTTAACATGAATATGAATTAGACAAAATTTACGTGTAATAGATTAAATGGTTTTGAAATCGTCAAACGAATTAAATATATATATATATATATATATATATGTATGTATGTATGTATGTATGTATATTAAACGAATCATGCGCGGTAGTTCGCGTTTTGGAATCGTAACTTTAAACGATTATACTGAGAGATCCGACCATCGGATTTTTCCAAAACTGGAACCGTTGGATTCGCCTTGGAAAGATCTTTCCAATGATATTAAATTTGTGAAAATCCAACGGTTAGATTTCGAGAAATGTGTAATTCAAATTTGGATAAAAACAGCGCTAGGGCCGCGTAATGGCTGAATCGTCATTCGAATTAAATGGGCTATTTTTATATAAATAAAAATAGCGATAAATTGTTATAAAATATTATAAACGATATGGAATGAAAATAAACCAATTTCCCCTTGTTTATAAAGTAATGTGGACAATTAGTTTTATTTGACATTAATTTATAGAATTGAATTTAATCAAACCAAAGAAAGAAATGATTTGAATTATATGTATTCGAGAATTATTTGAAAAGGACGAGTTAAATCTCATTTCAAATAATCATACGACGGCTTAAAGTCGAAGACATTGAAGACGGTGGTTGAAGACCGGCGATCTTCACATCGAATGGACGACTATTGATCCCCTGAATTGGGTAGCTCCCAGTAAAGGGTTAAAGTGGTATTTGTCCGGACGCACTTGTTGATTGTCTGGATATGCGAGAACCTCTCTTCCGTATTGGACATACGGAACGAGGAATAAAGTGTCTTCGGTTTCTTCCAGACCCAGAACGGACTTGTAAATGGATGTGTGTCTGACAATGGATTTCATTCTGTGTTGATTGATTTCTATTAAATATATATATTTTTAGTGGCGGAGAATTTATTCTCTTTCTTAACACCCTTCCCTGAGACGTACGAGCTTAGAGGTTATATATTGATAGACATCGGTTACATGGCGTGGATTGTCAATGTGGCATGTTAAGATGCAAATGATCAAGGTTTTTGTTTAAAAGCAGAGCCTTGTGGTTGATGATCAATGCATAGCTTTAATTAGTATAGATTTGTGTATAGCGTTACTTCGCGAGCCTCACACCCCCGTATGAGTTAAAAACGGAATGAGGACGGCAGGGAGTGCATGCGTTTCTTTCTAGCTAGAAGTGGTGTCATGGTATGGGGCCTAGAAATTTTTACTTATGTCGATGCTGGATTGTGAGGGCCCTCGGATACTGGTCCCTACTGGCCAAGTGATAGGTCCAATAGGACCAGGAAACGTATTGTTCACGAATAACCAATCCACTAAAGTATGTGTGGACCAGCCCTGCTGCTAACTAGGGCTCGCCAGCTTCTAAGTCCTGAGGCAATTGCTAAAGTGTCTCGAAATCAGTGAGGATGATTCCTAGCCTCGACTCATGATGGAAACCCAATTTTCAATATGACATTACGAATTTGATTGTAAACCTATATATGGCAACATAGTAGGATAGGGTAGTATGCCGTCTAGGATTAATACATTTATATTGAAAAGTGTTTTAAACTGACTAGACTTTAGTAATAATATCAAATGATTTTTGTTTTATACGTACCAATCATATTTGACCTTAATAAGTAAAACTCTATCCTCAGGTTTTCGTTGCATTGAGTGATGGGACTTGAGTCTTATAATGGTTCCATTTTTCTAAAAAGCTTTGCGTTATTTAAAAGATTCACTTATTTTTATGCACTGGCAATCCAATGGAGTACACCCATTCCGCGCTAGCGGCATGGTCTTGTGATTTGCCTTATTATTATTTCCCATACCTGTCCCATGACTCACTCGTAGTTTGTTTTCACTTGCAAACTCGGGTGCTCTTATTTTTACACGGGCAGCCTAGTAAACAGGTAACATGCTTTCTTTTGGATATGCACCGTAGCATTGGGAGCTCATTTGGCAGAAGATGAAGGCCATCTTTTATCTCTTATTTTTGGACATTTAGACATCACCATATCTATGTTGTATTTGATGATGTTTTGGACTTGTTTCTATTTGTTGGAACCTTTTATGTACTAAGTAGTATCCTGTGTCTATGCAACTCTAATGTTGATGACATTTATGATTCTGCTGCTATGATAATGAGTATTATTCTATGATTTCATGTGTTATGCTATTATATGTAATCTGCTGATGTGATAAATGTGTTATACTCCAATGATTGTCCTCGCTTCCGTGGCATGGGAGTTTGGGGTTATCACATTTAGTATCAGATCTAATGGTTAATCTTAGTTCAGTAGTATAATTAAAACAACTCGTCAAAAATAGAACCAGTAGTATTCTAAGGCGAGTAGCTCATTAGAGATATGATTAATAAGGTCCTAGAATGAAAACAGCAGAATAGCATAATAATCAGTCATTACATCATCATTTTTCCATATGTCTTTCTGCTTTTACCATTATTAAAAAAAATCATTTCTGTTGGTCTGACTCTTTTCTTGCTGGTACAGAACTGACTGAGATGGGTACTAGAGGTAGAGGTAGAGGTAGAGTGGGCAGAGGCCAAGGAAGGAGTGAAATCCCCGCTGCTTAGAATCAGCCTATTCTAGAGGCTGTAGTGCCACCACCACCACCCCTACAACCGTTCGATCTAGATAAAGTGGCTAAGAAGTACAGAAATTTGGGAGGCATGCCATTCACTGGCCGTGAAACAGTAATCAAGTCCCAAGCTTGGTTAAAGACATGCGAGCGGATTTTCGTAGGCTTAGATTTAGAACACCGCAGGAAGAGGTTCATGGCATCTTGGCTGCTTAAGGATGAGGCTTTGATATGGTGGGAAACAGCGATTATTGGCGATCTTGATGTTGACATGACTTGGACTAAGTTCAAGGAAATCTTTAATGAGAAGTTCATCCCTCGACAAGAAGTCGAGCGCTTGCATGATGAATTTGCTAATCTCCAGCAAGGGGATCGAACCATTAATGAGTATGTGAGAAGATTTGAAGAGTTCTCCCGCTATGCACTTGAATTGATTCAGGATCCACTCCAGAAGAACAAGCGATTCATAAATGGTCTTCCGAGAAAGTACCACAACCGATTGACGACGCATATTGAGCTCCCATTTACCAAGGTGATTGAAATGGCTTGTAGGTACGAAGAAATTGACAAGAATAATTCTCAGCAGGACCGTGAAAGAAATCAAGCTAATAACAAAGGAAACATTTTGATAAGAAGCCAGAGGCGAGCAGCACTACAACTGCCAAGCCTCAAGATAATAGAAAATCCAAGGTCAAATGCTTCAACTGCCAATAATTCGGAAATTATAATACTGAATGTAAAGATTCAAAGAAACCAAGGAGGAATGAATCAGGGCCAATTCAGAATCCTCGTGGTACTAGAGAGTGCTTCAATTGCCACAAGCCGGGGCATCTTATTATGAACTGCCCATTGCTGAAGAAGTCCGAAGTGGCTCATGTGTATGATGGGGTGAGTGCACCAGCTTCTTCTGAAGGAGCAGGTAAACCAGATGTTATGGGAGGTACCCTTACTATTAAAAATATTCCTGTTACAGTATTATTTGACACTGGTGCATCACGAAGTTCCATTTCTAGCAACACCATGAAAAAGTTAAATTTAAAACTAAGAGAACTTAAAGAATCGATTAGCGTCCATAATCCAATAAGAGGTTCTCTTGTTCTCAGTTTATACTGTAGAGTGCCGATCTCTTATTCTTGTTACCAATTTTCTTTTGATCTAATCGTCATGAATTTTTCTAAGTATGATGTTATTCTTGGGCTGGATTGGTTAACGAAGTATGAGGCTGAAGTATTATGCGCTGAAAGAATTGTTAAGGCTAAAACAAAATTGGGGAATATTATTTCTATATCATGCTACGGCTCAAAAACAGACAAAATAATTTTGGTATGCTCTAGAAGTTACTCCTACTTCTATTAAGAATATTCCTATAGTTAAAAATTAGGCGGATGTGTTTGAAGAAGTTGATAGCTTACCTCCACAAAGAGAAATTGACTTCAGGATCGATTTAGTTCCAAATCAAGGCCAGTTGTGCACGCTATTTGAAGAATGACGTTGAAAGAAAAAGAAGAATTGAGTAATCAAACTCAAAAGCTTTTGTGGAAAGGTCTGCTCGGGCCAAGCTTTTCAAATTGGGGTGCAGCAGCAGTGTTTGTTCCAAAGTCAGACGGTACTCTCAGATTGTGTATGGATTATCGGGACCTCAATAAGCAGGCACTGAAGCATAAATATCCATTACCGTATATTGATGATTTGTTAGACCGCTTGAATAGAGCGAAAGTGTTTTCAAGAATGGACCTAGCTACAGGTTTCCATCAATTGCGTATTGTCAAAGAATGTGTTCCTTTGATAGCTTTCAGAGGTCCAGAGTTATTTTATGAGTGGTTAGTAATGCCATTCGGCCTATGTAACGCTCATGCTTATTTTGTTGATTTAATGAACAGAGTATTCCGTGATGTTTTGAATAAATTTGTACTGGTTTTCATTGACGACATTTTAATCTTCTCTAAGTCCACTGCCGAGCATGCAAAGCATTTGGAAGAAGTTTTGGAAATTCTGAGAAAGAATATTTTAAAAGCCAAATTTTCTAAATGCATATTCTGGCAAGAAGAAGTAAAGTTCCTCGGTCATGTAGTATCGAAGAAAGGAATTTCAGTGGATCCAGGCAAAATCACAGTCATTTGAGATTGGAAGCTGCCTAGCACTCCTATAGAAGTCAGAAGTTTTCTAGGATTGGATTGTTATTATTGGAAATTCGTTAAGGATTTTTCGAAGCTATCTAGTCCATTAACGAAACTTACCAAGAAGCATACAAGGTTTGATTGGATGACTGAATGTGAGGCAACTTTCCAAGAGCTGAAATTAAGATTGACTATTGCTCCAGTGTTGACTATTGTTGATGACAATCAAGATTTGACCGTCTATACAGATGCTTCTCTTGAAGGTGTTGGTGCGGTATTAATGCAAAGAGGCCAAGTAGTTGTTTATGCTAGTCGTTAGTTGAAGCCGCATGAGAAGAGATATCCTACTCATGATCTTGAGTTGTTAGCCGTCGTGTTTGCTTTAAAAATATGGAGGCACTATTTTTGGGTGATAAGTTCGAATTATATATAGATCATAAGTCTTAAAAGTATTTGTTCACCCAAAAGGACTTGAATTTGAGGCAGCAGCGTTTGTTAGAATTTCTTGCGGCATACGATCTGGATAATTTGTATACTCCGAGGAAAGCCAATGTTGTAGCTGATGCGCTCAACAGAAAGAATGCGATCATCGCCAATCTTATTATTATGCCTTCATTAATTGAGAAGATCTCTACTCTTCAGAAAGACGATAAGCTTATTCAGATGATCAACGAACGAGTTCGAAAGGGCGAAGTTTCAAGCTTCCAAATTGATGGCAAGGGGACTCTTAGATTGCAAGGGCGAATCTGTGTTCCGGATATTCCCAAGCTTAAAAGAGAAGTAATGGATGAATGTCACAAATCTAAACTTAGCATCCATTCAAGAGTAAGTAAGATGTATCACGATCTCAAGTGCACATTCTGGTGGAAGGCGATGAAAAGAGACATTTCCATATATGTTAGCAGGTGTTCTACTTGCTAACAAGTCAAAAGCGATCAACAGAAACTCGCAGGATTGTCGCAACCACTAAAGGTTCCAGATTGGAAGTGGGATTAATTCTCCATGGATTTAATAGATGGTTTGCCCCGAACCAAGAAAGGCAATGGCAGTATATGGGTGATCATACATCGTTTCACGAAGACCGCCCATTTTATTCCTGTCAGATCAACTAGAACAGCTCAAAGTCTGGCGCAAATTTATTTTAGAGAAATTGTTAGACTACATGGAGTTCCCAGTAGTATTATTAGTGATCGTGATCCGATATTCGCTAGTAAATTCTGGGAAGCATTCCAAGAGGAGCTGGGGACAATGTTAAATCTGAGCACCGCATATCATCCTCAAACAGATGGCCAGACTAAGAGGGCGAATCGTATACTAGAAAACATGTTACGGGCATGTATTCTTGATTTTGGCAGATCGTGGGAAGATCACTTGCATTTGGTTGAGTTCTCATATAATAATAGTTACCAAGCAAGCTTAAAATATCACCATTCGAAGCATTGTATGGTAGACCATGTAGATCTCCCGCATGTTGGGTAGAACCAGGCAATCGACTAGTATTGGGTCCCGACATGATTCGAGAAGCTTCAGATAAAGTCTATTTCATTAAGAAGCGACTGCAAATAGCTCAGTGCCGACAGAAGATTTATGCAGATTCAAGAAGAAGAGATTTAGCATTTACTGTTGGTGATTATGTATATTTGAGAGTTTCCCCAATGAGAGGAGTAGTCCGTTTCGGGAAAACTGGGAAATTGGCACTTAGATTTATTGGTCCATTCCCTATACTTGAAATAATTGGAACTCTTGCTTACAGGGTTTAGTTGCCTGATTGTTTGCCAGGAGTACATGATGTATTTCTCGTGTCTTAACTTCGAAAGCATGTACATAATCCAGACTTGATTGTGGAGGAAGCAGCACAACAATATTTGGATATTACTCCAAGCTTAGCAACGAGAAGAGATCCAGTGAAAATTATTGGCAAAGAAACCAGAGTTCTGAGAAAGAAGAGAATCCATTTAGTCAAAGTGCAGTGGAGCGGAGATCCTAGAGACTGTGCATAGGAGATCGAGGATATCATTAAACAAGCTTATCCCTAGTGCAGAGTGGACATCTCTGATTAGTTCTTGTGTTGAGGTACATTTACAATATTTTACATTTTCCGTTTTGTTTTCTACTTCACTATTGTTTCCTTTTCGGGGACAAAAAGTTTTAAGTGGGGGAGATTACAACAACCCGGATAATCAGAAACAATTTTTTTAAATTGTTTTAATAAATTTTGACAGAAAATGTGTCAGAATTTAAAAAATTCCATTTTTAAATAATAACAAAGCCCTTAAAAATAGTCGTTTTGCAAATGATCTCTGTTTTCAACGAAACCACTTTTATTTGATCTGGAATGTCAAATTATTGCTAGGTTTAAATTTCCATAATTTTTGGAATTAATATGTGGGCGTGGTAAATTAAAACGTGTTTGTTAATTTTTATTGAATTGGATCGACAATTAAAAAGGCCATTTTTCAAATGGTCTCCAAATTCGATGAAATTATTTTTGTTAGGACTGTATCATCATAACATAGCTAGATTTATTTTTTGGAAATTTTTGAAATTAGTATGTGGCCTGGTAAATTAAAATGTACGTTCAAATTTAATATTGAGTGTTTTATATTTTAATTTAAAGAAAAACAGACTAAAACAGTCAAATTGGCTTACGAAACATGGTCTATTGTGTTTGGAATGGGGGTATTTAGCTAGGGGCGATAGTCGTTGGGTTTGATTTGGAGTCCATATGGGTTAACGGGCTTTCTTTGAAAAAAAGGATTAAATAATTGAATCATAAATACATGGCCAATCACAACACTCCGTAACCCTAATCCCTCATCGATTAGCCGCCGCCATCATCTCTTTCAATGACCATAACTATTCGAAACTTCTTCCCTTAAATTCACTCAATCCTCTCAATAAAACCGATCGATCCTTAAGGTAATTTCGTAGTGCTCTCCATCCTCTTCACATTCGTATGGTGACATCATCTGGAGTTCTGTATTTCGCTCGATTTGGCCACCCAAACCACCGCCGTTCATCTTGTTTTCTACGGAAAAGGGAGGGATCGAGTTTGGCAACTCTTGGTGATGCGGGTGTGGCTCTCGTATGTGGAGAGTGTGGCGAGGTCCGATCATCAACAGTCGCTTCGATTTTGGAGAAAAATCCAACCCTAGGTTTGAGTAAACTGAAAACTGTTGGCTTGTAAACATTTTGAGGAAGAAGGTATATTTTTTCTAATTTAATTGCTTGCTTAATTAATTAAAATGACGTTAGCCTTTAAGAATTCAAAACTTGTTCATACGATATCAAAATCACATGAAACAGGAACCATTGTGATCGTGACAATGTCTTCTACATTCTAGAAGAGACTGGGACATATTTGGAGCTTTCTACGATTTAGGCGAAGTCAAAACCAATGTGAGATTTCTAAATTTAAATAAAATTAATTGTGATTGTGATGTGAAATTTATATATATGCTATATAAAATTCATATATGTGTTGTACAAAATTTGAATTGATTGATTGTGATTGCAATGAATGACTGGATTGAATTATGTATGTGAAAAATATGATTTTTTTTTAATTAAAATATTATCATGTTAGCGATGTTAGAAAAATATGATTTTGTTTAATTAAAATATTATTGTGTTAGTGATGTTAGAAAAATATGATTTTGTTTAATTAAAATATTATCATGTTAGAAAAATATGATTTTGTTTAATAAAAATATTATCATGTTAGCGATGTTAGAAAAATATGATTTTGTTTGATTAAAATATTATTATGCTAGCGATGTTAGAAAAATATGATTTTGTTTGATTAAAATATTAACATGTTTAGTTGAATAGAAAAAGAATCATGTTTTAAATAAAAAGATTAGATAGTAAAAATTATATTTTTATTGTATGATTGATTCATTAAAGAGATTTTGTTTATTAAAATGTAATCATTTACATGTTAGCGGAAAAGAAAAATGATCATTTGTTAATACATGTTTTTTTAATTAAAATGTAATCATTTACATGTTAGCGAAAAAGAAAAATGATCACTTGTTAATACATGTTTTGTTTATTAAATTCTAATCATTTACATGTTAGCGAGAAAGAAAAATGATCACTTGTTAATACATGTTTTGTTTATTAAAATTTAATCATTTACATGTTAGCGAAAAAGAAAAATGATCATTTGTTAATACATGTTTTGTTTATTAAAATGTAATCATTTACATGTTAGCAAAAAAGAAAAATGATCATTTGTTAATACATGTTTTGCTTATTAAAATGTAATCATTTACATGTTAGCGAAAAAAGAAAAATGATCATTTGTTAATGCATGTTTTGTTTATTAAAATGTAATCATTTACAAGTTAGCGAAGTAGAAAAATGATCATTTGTTAATACATGTTTTGTTTATTAAAATGTAATCATTTACATATTAGCAAAGTAAAAAAAAATGATCACTTGTTAATATATGTTTTGTTTATTAAAACATTATTATTTGCATGTTAGCGAAGTAGAAAAACAATAATCTGTTTTGATTCATCAAAATCAGGTCATTTACATGTTAGCGATGTTAATAGAAAAATGTTCATTTGTTAAATATGTGTTAATTCATTAAAATAATGTCCTTTACATGTTAGCGGAGTTAGAAAAATGTTCGTTTGCTAAATATGTATCGATTCATTAGAATAATGTCATTTACATATTAGCGAAATAGAAAAATAATTACATGTTACTATATGATCTGTCCATTAAAATGTAACTTTTAATGTGTTTGTTTAGATTAAAAGAATTACATGTTAATATTTGATTTGTCATAAAAATGACATTTTTTTCAAGTTGGTTAGAATGAAAAGAATATTATGTTAAACACGTTTTGTCATTAAAAACGACATTTTTATCACATTAGTTAGAATGAAAATAATTATATGTTAAACATGTTTTGTCATTAAAAATGATATTTTTATCATGTTAAGTTAGAATAAAAAGGAATTATATGTTAAACATGTTTTGTCTTTAAAAATGACATTTTTATCATGTTAAATTAAGATAAAAGAATCAAATGTTAAAATATATTTTTTTATAAACATGTTAATGATGTGAATTAAATAGTCATGTCTTGAAATATATGTTTGTATGTTAAAAATATAATTTTTAACATAAATAGGAATTGTACAAAAATTTACATGTCTTGAAATATATGTTTGTATGTTAAAAATATAAATTTTTATCATAAATAGGAATTGTAAAAAAATTTACATGTCTTGAAATATATGTTTGTATGTTAAAAATATAATTTTTACCATAAATAGGAATTGTACAAAAATTTACATGTCTTGAAACATATATTTGTAAGTTAAAAATATAATTTTTGACATGAGTATGAAATGGACAAAATTTACATGTAATAGATTAAATGGTTTTGAAATTGTCGAACAAATTATATATATATATATATATATATATATATATATTAGAATTAAATGAATCACGTGCAGTAGTTCGTGTTTTGGAATTGTAAGTTTAAACGATTATACCGAGAGATCCGACCATCGGATTTTTCCAAAACTGGATCCATTGGGTTTGCTTTAGAAAGATCTTTCCAACGATATTAAATTTGTTAAGATCCAATGGTTAGATTTCGAGAAATGTGTAATTCAAATTTGGATAAAAACAGTGCCAGGGCCGCGTAATGGCCTGAAGTGTCGTTCGAATTAAATGGGCTATTTTTATATAAATAAAAATAGCTATAAATCATTATAAAATATTATAAACGATATGGAATGAAAATAAACCAATTTCCCCTTGGTTTATAAAGTAATGTGGACGGTAGATTTATTTGACATTAATTTATAGAACTGAATTAAATCTAACCAAAGAAAAAAATGTTTTGAATTATATATATTCGAGAATTATTTGAAAAGGCCGAGTTAAATCTCATTTCAAATAATTATATGACGGCTTAAAGTCGAAAACATTGAAGACGGTGGTTGAAGACCGGCGATCTCCACATCGAATGGACGACTACTGTAACACCCCGTATTTCTGTTAATACTAATATTCACAAATTAAAAGAATTAATATTGAGAATTTGCACGAAATAGCCTTAAAAAGGCATATAACAAATTTGAGATATGTGAATTGCCTTAAAAGGCGAAAAATGGAATTAAGACATTAATTGGAAAATTAATGTGTAGAAATGGTCATAAGTCAATTATGGATTAATTTGAATTCATGAAAAGGTGCGTGTGTGTGTATATATATATATATATATATATATATATATTTATATATATATAGGCAGTTAATGTAAACATGAATAGAAGTTTATTAATTTGCTGAGTGTTTGCTGAGTCACTTCTGACTCATTGCTGAGTCAATAAGATAAACCCCATCTTGTCTGAATGGCTGTGGTTATTTCTAGGTTAAATCTAATGGCCTAAATGAATCCTAAATTCTATAAATAAGTGGGTAGTCTCTCATTCTAATTCATATGAAAAATTGGAGAGCTACCGACATGCCGTTGCCATAGAGTTCAGCGTAGACGTCACAAACTAAAGAAGAAGGAGAAAGCCTAGCCTACAACTAAATCTACTCAACAAACAAATTAAATCAAAGACTCTTTCTATTTCTCTTCTTTTTGTGAGTATGCTGATTCTCACAATGTTATTATAAAATAATTTGATTAAGTTATGAATGGATCACAAGAAAGTGATATGAATTGTTATGTATTTGTAAATTATGTTGTGGATCTCTTGTTATGCTATTATGTTGCTATGTTGTAGTGATTATGTTGTAAATAATCCTATGCTATGTCATATGTGATTAATCATGCTATGCTATGTTATAAATCATGTTATGCCATGTTGTAAATTATGCTATGCTATGCTATGTTGTAAATCATATCAAGCTATGTTGCAAATTATGATATGCTATGTTGTAAATCTTACATATGTTGTAGATCTCATATTATAACATATGTTGAAATACTTATGTTATATGATAATGATGTCATGTTAAGTTGTGTTGAATCATGCAAGTTGTAAAATCATGATGTTATTATTTATGCGAATTGGATCATGTTTAAAGTTTATGTTTTTTTTTTATAATAGATCTTGGTTATGGGAATTTGCCTATTGAGTTAGGTGTAACCATATGCATGAATCTACAAATTAATTGGATCTTGAATATGAGAATTTGCCTATTAAGTTAGGTGTACCCATATACATGAATCTATGATTAAATGAATTTTGATTTTTGGGAATTTGCTTATTGAGTTAGTTGTATCCATATAAAACCATATTGTTAATGATGTTGATTCACACAAGTCCAATACAAGTTTATGGAACTTGATCAAAATCATATTATGTGAATTATGAATAAGTTGACACCCTTAGACCCATGACATGTATAACCTTATGCAAGTTGTAATTTTGATATATGCAAGTTTCACCCCTTGTTAGGATTCATTTAGTCACATATATATGTTGTTGTTGTGAATATTTTCTTTTATGCTATGAGTTAGACTAATCGGGTCTAGCATACATTTTGCGAATAAACGTTCAAACGTGGGGTAGGGGTAATATTAGGAAATTAATAAATTGGGGTGCAATTGACATGATTTTGCATGCCTTAAATGGATGTCCATAATTGAGTCAATTATGGACATTGCTAAATTTGGAATTAATTAATAATTCAAATAGGGAATTATTAAAATTGGGGAAAGTGGATTATTAATAATAATCAATGCTTAGGACACGATGTTGGACCCGTTTGTGACGTAAACCTGCCCGAACCCGCCCGGAAAATCCAGTAGTCACAAATGTCGGCCCAATGTGAGAGGTCCTAGGCCCAAACTAAAGTATAACAGTTGTAAAGACACGAGGTTAGACTCTTTTATGGTGTAAGACTGCCCGGACCCGCCCGACAAATCCAGCTGCCATAAATGCCAGTCTAATGTGAGAGGTCTTTATGAGGTTATGGTCTTAATGAATTAAGAAATACTTAACCAGATAATCATGTAAGGTGGGACATGGGGGTTAAGTAGGTGCCTTGGGTGGCATGAGGAATCTAGTGGTTGCCTTTAGAGGCATTTGAAATACGATTAGACTTAACCAAACACACATGTAACGAACATGAATAGTGGGTTAAGTGGGATTGACTAAGGGGACAAGCTTAGGTGGAATGCTTGTGGGAGATAATGGGGGCCTATTTCAACCAGTATCCCAAAACGTATCTTTGTGGGCTCGACCCAAGTCGAGGACGGGACACGCATATTGGGTTTGACTATAAGAGGCCAAAACAGGGAGCGGTGGCAACGCAAGTCCAACGGGTTTCATATGCATGTGTGGACCCGGGCTGGTAGGTAAGACGTTGTTGCATCATGTAGGTATAAGCCGTGCATCTCCATTATATCGGGTTGCCACTTTAGGGGAATGATACACCCCACTGTGGGGCCAGCACGGGTATCTACGAGTAGGGAGCCGATCGAAAAATAGAAAGTGGGGTACACCTAGTGGAGATAGGGGCAGGCGGCACCTATGTAGTCAGCTAGGAGTACGTAAAGCCATTAAGAATGTTTCTAAGTGAAGCTAAGTGGGATCAATCTTTAGGGTGACTGGTGTGGTGCAGTATAGTGTTTATCCTTTAGTATTTAGGAGCGCCTATAACGTTTCCTTTAGCGATTGTCTATGTCCTTAATCTGCTCTTTCATAGACATTTCCTTATTTTCCAGCTTATGCCTTAGTCCAGTTATTTTGATAATAGTATTGTAGAATTATCATACTCGCCAGACTTTATGTCTGACCCCCCTCTTTTTCATCCTTTTCTCCCTTCAGGTACTCAGGTTGGGCCAAGTTCCAGTGGAGACTGATTGGATTGCTTATCTCTTGGAAAGCTTGGACTGCTGAAGTAAAGTCCAGCTTGTTATCTTTCTTTTTAATGGCTATTTATGTAATGGGATTATGTACTTGTTTTATCAAGATAGATATTGTACTTGACTTTGATTATGGTGTTATGATGTAATCAAACATGTTTTGACTTCTGCTGCAATTGAAATAAAGTTTTTAAATTTCCAAGTACTATTTTATATCTGTTTTGTTGAAATTTTACTGTTCTATATTCACCTAAAACCTCCATAGAAGTTAATGCATTCCCTTTGTGAGTGACATTAATGGACGTGGGGTGTTACACGTGGTATCAGAGCATAAGGTTACCAGAACAGATAAAATTTTTAGAAAAATATTTTTCTAAAGTATTTTTGGAAGAAGTGCTTTCAAAAACATGTTATTTAGAGAAATTTTTTATGAAAAACATAATCCCAAATAGCCATATCCTTATCTTTATCTTTCGAATTCTCCATTTTGAATCTTTCCTTTTTCGTTTCAGCATGGCTGAAGATCTTAGTCTCCCAGAAGGTGTGACGATTCCAGGGTGGTTTAGGAGATATTTGGAGGCTAGGGCCACCACTGCAGGCCCAGCAGATGTTCCTCCACCCCCAGTTGCACCCATTCCTCCTCCTCCTCCTCGTGTTGACACTTTTGCAAAGACGTGCAAGGAATTTAAGGCTATGGGAGGAAAAACTTTTCAAGGGACTGAGACGTTTGTGGAGGCCAGAGACTGGCTTAAGGAGACTGAGGAATTGTTGGATATCTTTGAAGTGGAAGATGGGAGGAAAGTCTGTTTAGCTGCTTGGTTAATGAAGGGAGAGGCCTCGTTTTGGTGGGAGGTCACTAACGGGGAACGCCCAGTTGATTCATGGGCGGATTTCAGACGAAGGTTTGAGGCAAAGTTTCTTTCAAGGGCAGAGGAGAATTTAAATATGGAAAAATTCCTGGCATTAAAGCAAGGGAGCTTATCAGTGAAGGAATATGTCAATAAATTTAATCAGTTAGCAAGGTTTGGCTTGGAGTTGGTGAACACGCCAGAGAAGAAAGCTTTAAGGTTCGTTAGAGGCTTGAATGAACCATTGCAAGGGTTGGCTATGACCCACATCCCTATGGGAGCCACCTTTGAAAGGCTAGTAGAAATGGCACTTATGCATGAGGATAAGGCAGTTGAAAAGAAAGGGGATCAGAAGAAACCCCAACAGCAAAATAAGAAGGGTGGTAAAAACAATAATGGCAAAGGGAAGAAGAGATGCTTCAATTGTGGGACGCCTGGCCATCTCAGCAAAGATTGTAGAAAGAAAAAGAAGACTGGTTGTTTTCATTGTGGAGATGCGGGACATTTGGTGAAGGACTGCCCAAAGAAGGGGCAGAGGGCAGGGTCTACCTCGGGAGGACAGGTGCAGGCTCTTATGGCACCAGGGCAGGCAATGGGGCAAGTTCAGGCTATTGCGGCCCCACCGCTGCAAGAAAGAGGTAGAACAATTTCTGTTGAAAGCTTAGTTTTTCTGTTTGATCATCCTGTCCGTACCTTATTCGATTCTGGCGCATCTCATTCGTTTATCTATGCATCATTAGTTAAATTACTGCACTTGAACACCAGTTTAGTAGAGGATCCCTTGGTTGTTTCAAATCCAATTGGGGGTTCGGCTCATTTGACCATGATATGTTTGGATTTGAAAATCTCTATACTTAGCGTTGAATTTAGATGTGTTGCTTATGTATTGGGCTACATGGGCTATGGGCTAATTTTAGGAATGGATTGGTTATCTAGAAATGGGGCCATTCTTGATTGTGAAAGGAGAGTAGTTAGGCTTGTGACTCGCCTTGGTAATGCTCTCGACATCTTTTGTAATCCCATAAATTCCGTTATGCTAAGTTATCTTGAATCGCTTGACACGTCTGTAGAGAATCTGCGATCGGTAGAGGTGGTCCGGGAATATCCGGATGTGTTTGAGGAGGTGAAGGGCTTACCTCCAAAGCGGGAGATAGACTTTCGAATTTATCTTGTGGATAATGCTAAACCCGTATCTTTGCCAGTGCGCCACATGGTTCCTCGTGAAAGGAGGGAACTCAATAAGCAAGTTAAGGAGTTGCTTGAGAAGGGGTTCATAAGACGTAGTATATCGGAGTGGGGTGCTCCAGTAGTATTTGCTACAAAGGCGGATGGGTCCCTTAGACTTTGTGTGGACTATAGAGAACTAAACAAGCTTACTAAAAAGAACCGACACCCACTGCCGAGGATTGACGATCTCTTTGATCAGTTAGTTGGTGCCTCAATGTTTTCGCAGTTGGACTTAGCCACTGGCTTTCATCAACTGAGAGTGGCTGAGGATAGTATAGATAAGACTGCTTTTAGGACTCCTGACGGATTCTATGAATGGCTAGTGATGCCCTTTGGTTTGACAAACGCCCCCGCATATTTTGTTGATTTGATGAGTAGGGTGTTTAGGGAGTACCTTAACAAATTCGTGGTAGTCTTTGTGGATGACATCTTAGTCTTTTCTTAGGATGAAGAAGAGCATGCCCTACATCTTAGGGAAGTGTTGGAAACCCTTCGAGCGCATAACCTTAAGGCAAAATTTTCTAAGTGTCACTTCTGGAGGAAAGAAGTACGGTTCTTAGGGCACGTGGTTTCCAAAGAAGGGATAGCAGTGGATCCCGCAAAGGTGGTGGCCATCCAAGATTGGAAGGTCCCTAAAAATGCAACCGAAGTAAGAAGTTTCTTGGGGTTGGCTGGCTATTATAGGAAGTTTATCAAAGACTTCGCAAAAATATCAGCTCCATTAACACGGTTAACGAAGAAGAACCTGGTCTTTACGTGGTACGAAGATTGTGATGATGCGTTCCAACGTTTAAAGAGAGCCTTAACTTCAGCCCCAGTCTTAGTGCTGCCAGACGGGAATAAACCGTTTACCGTCTATACTTATGCTTGTGGGACGAGACTTGGCGCGGTCCTCATGCAAGAGGGAAGAGTAACAGCCTATGGTGGAAGGCAGTTGAGGGTTCATGAAAAGAATTACCCTACGCATGACCTTGAGTTAGCCGCAATTGTTTTCGCGCTTAAGTCCTGGCGTCACTATCTTCTTGGTGAGAAATTCGAACTGTTCACTGACCACAAATCATTAAAATACTTATTCTCTTAAAGGATTTGAATTTAAGGCAGCAACGGTGGATGGAATTCTTAGCCTCCTACGATTTTGAAATAGCATATACCCCGGGCAAGGGTAACGTGGTAGCAGACGCCTTAAGTAGGAAAAGGTTGTCCTTGAGTCCGTTGTTTGTTGAACGACGAAGCTTTGAATTCATCTCCATGTTTGACTTTATACCCTCCGTTGACCGAGTACCTGGTTTGTTAGCATCCTTGGAGGTTAGACCTACACTTTTAGGACGAGTTGGTGAGGCACAGCAAGACGACCCACAGTTGGTTGAGATAGTAGAAAAGCTGAAAGGAGGGGAGTCGTCTTGCCATCTTCGTAGGTATACCCTAGACGATAAGGGTTGGTTACGAAGGGATAATAGACTTTGTGTACCACAAGAGGAAGACTTAAGGAAGGCCATTCTTGATGATGCTCATCGCTCAAAGATGACCATTCATCCCGGCGGAGACAAGATGTACAAAGATATGAAGCGGGTTTTCTTTTGGGCCGGTATGAAGAAGGATGTGGCCGAGTACGTCACTAGATGCTTGGTGTGCCAACGAGTAAAAGCGGAACAAAGGAAACCCGGTGGGTTGCTTCACCCATTGGAAGTTCCACTATGGAAATGGGAAAGCGTCTCAATGGATTTTGAGGATGGATTACCAAGATCAAGGAAGGGTAATACGGGGATTTGGGTTATAGTAGATAGACTTACTAAGAGCGCCCATTTTATTCCCGTGAAAAGTAAGATGACTGCTCCGTGGTTGGCTTCTGTATACATTAAAGAGATAGTTCGTTTGCACGGTATTCCTTCTAGTATAGTAAGCGACCGTGATCCCATCTTCACTAGCGAATTTTGGAAGAGTTTACAAGAGGCGGTAGGGACTCAGCTATGTTTGAGCACCGCATATCATCCTCAGACGGATGGCCAAACCGAGAGGGTGAATCGTATTCTAGAGGATCTTTTAAGGCTTTGTATCCTAGACTTTGGGGGTACATGGGAAGAGCATCTTCCGTTGGTAGAATTCGTATATAATAATAGCTTTCAGTCTAGTATTGGCATGGCACCTTTCGAAGCTCTTTATGGAAGGCCTTGCCGTTCGCCTACATGTTGGTGGGAATCTACCGATAAAATCCTACTTGGGCCCGATATGGTTAGGGAAACCTCGGAGAAGATTGATTTGATTCGAAGGAGGATGAAAGCAGCACAAGATCGGCAGAAATCGTATGCTGATAAGAGGAGGACAGATCTTGAGTTTGACATTGGGGACATGGTTTTTATCAAAGTGTCTCCGTTACGGAATGTTGTTCGCTTTGGGTCCGTTGGGAAATTAGCGCCAAGGTTTGTAGGGCCGTTCCCTATAAAAGACAGGATTGGGAAGATGGCGTATAGGGTGGAGTTGCCTGAGAAACTTAGTGGAGTACACGACGTATTCCATGTATCACATTTGAGGAAGTGTTTGCACAAGACCGCGGAGGTGGTAGAGCCGAGCTTGCTTAAAGAGGTGGAAATAGAGTGTGATGCAACAATTAGATGAGCTCCTACATGCATTCTTGGGTCGGAGATCAAAAAGTTGAGAAATCGAGAGGTCAGACTCGTTAAAGTGCAATGGGGAGATGATGAGAGCAACGCTACTTGGGAGACAGAAGGGAAGATGCGTTCGCTATACCCTTTTCTTTTTGAGGGTATGTCTTTTAATTTCTCCTTTATCGCTTAGCTTATCTTATCTTATCTTTAGTACGTCCTCTCATTAGTATCTTTGACCTTTAGTTAGGATAATCCTATGGTTGAAACATGTGTTTGAGACATGTTATGTATGATGGATGCAAAATGGATGCAAGTGGTTGCTAGTGGTTGCTCGTGGATGCATATATACACACACTTTAGGCACTAGATCGGCTCAGTCACTACATATTGCATATTGCATAAATGAATGTATTTAGTATAATGGATTTATAATGGTTGTACCATCATATAGATGCTGCATTCGGTTGAATGGATGTGCACGCATATAGAAGTAGTTTGTAAGCAATTAGGATCTTTTGCATACATAATGGATGCATGGCACTATCATGAATTGCATCAAGGAGGTCAACTGAATCTGTGGACCGCCTGATTTTGCATTAGATACGGACATAGACACATACTGTGCATTTAAACATGAAAGCATTAGAAGTCTATAAGTACAATGGATGCCAGTGTTTGTTGATTGAGTAGATGGTTGATGATAGGATATAAACTTGAAGATTTCGGGGTCGAAATCCCTTAAGGAGAGGAGAATGTAACACCCCGTATTTCTGTTAATACTAATATTCACAAATTAAAAGAATTAATATTGAGAATTTGCACGAAATAGCCTTAAAAAGGCATATAACAAATTTGTGATATGTGAATTGCCTTAAAAGGCGAAAAATGGAATTAAGACATTAATTGGAAAATTAATGTGTAGAAATGGTCATAAGTTAATTATGGATTAATTTGAATTCATGAATAGGTGCGTGTGTATATATATATATTTATATATATATGGGTAGTTAATGTAAACATGAATAGAAGTTTATTAATTTGCTGAGTGTTTGCTGAGTCACTTCTGACTCATTGCTGAGTCAATAAGATAAACCCCATCTTGTCTGAACGGCTGCGGTTATTTCTAGGTTAAATCTAATGGCCTAAATGAATCCTAAATTCTATAAATAAGTGGGTAGTCTCTCATTCTAATTCATATGAAAAATTGGAGAGCTACCGACATGCCGTTGCCATAGAGTTCAGCGTAGCCGTCACAAACTAAAGAAGAAGGAGAAAGCCTAGCCTACAACTAAATCTACTCAACAAACAAATTAAATCAAAGACTCTTTCTATTTCTCTTCTTTTTGTGAGTATGCTGATTATCACAATGTTATTATAAAATAATTTGATTAAGTTATGAATGGATCACAAGAAAGTGATATGAATTGTTATGTATTTGTAAATTATGTTGTGGATCTCTTGTTATGTTATTATGTTGCTATGTTGTAGTGATTATGTTGTAAATAATCCTATGCTATGTCATATGTGATTAATCATGCTATGCTATGTTATAAATCATGTTATGCCATGTTGTAAATTATGCTATGCTATGTTGTAAATCATATCAAGCTATGTTGCAAATTATGATATGCTATGTTGTAAATTTTACATATGTTGTAGATCTCATATTATCACATATGTTGAAATACTTATGTTATATGATAATGACGTCATGTTAAGTTGTGTTGAATCATGCAAGTTGTAAAATCATGATGTTATTATTTATGTGAATTGGATCATGTTTAAAGTTTATGTTTTTTTTATAATAGATCTTGATTATGGGAATTTGCCTATTGAGTTAGGTGTTCCCATATGCATGAATCTACAAATTAATTGGATCTTGAATATTTGAATTTGCCTATTAAGTTATGTGTACCCATATACATGAATCTATGATTAAATGAATTTTGATTTTTGGGAATTTGCCTATTGAGTTAGGTGTACCCATATAAAACCATATTGTTAATGATGTTGATTCACACATGTCCAATACAAGTTTATGGAACTTGATCAAAATCATATTATGTGAATTATGAATAAGTTGACACCCTTAGACCCATGACATGTATAACCTTATGCAAGTTGTAATTTTGATATATGCAAGTTTCACCCCTTGTTAGGATTCATTTAGTCACATATATATGTTGTTGTTGTGAATATTTTCTTTTATGCTATGAGTTAGACTAATCGGGTCTAGCATACATTTTGCGAATAAACGTTCAAACGTGGGGTAGGGGTAATATTAGGAAATTAATAAATTGGGGTGCAATTGATATGATTTTGCATGCCTTAAATGGATGTCCATAATTGAGTCAATTATGGACATTGCTAAATTTGGAATTAATTAATAATTCAAATAGGGAATTATTAAAATTGGGGAAAGTGGATTATTAATAATAATCAATGCTTAGGACACGAGGTTGGACCCGTTTGTGACGTAAACCTGCCCGGACCCGCCCGGCAAATCCAGTAGTCACAAAATGTCGGCCCAATGTGAGAGGTCCTAGGCCCAAACTAAAGCATAACAGTTGTAAAGACACGAGGTTAGACTCTTTTATGGTGTAAGACTGCCCGGACCCGCCCGACAAATCCAGCTGCCATAAATGCCAGTCTAATGTGAGAGGTCTTTATGAGGTTATGTTCTTAATGAATTAAGAAATACTTAACCAGATAATCATGTAAGATGGGACATGGGGGTTAAGTAGGTGCCTTGGGTGGCATGAGGAATCTAGTGGTTGCCTTTAGAGGCATTTGAAATATGATTAGACTTAACCAAACACACATGTAACGAACATGAATAGTGGGTTAAGTGGGATTGACTAAGGGGACAAGCTTAGGTGGAATGCTTGTGGGAGATAATGGGGGCCCATTTCAACCAGTATCCCAAAACGTATCTTTGTGGGCTCGACCCAAGTCGAGGACGGGACACGCATATTGGGTTTGACTATAAGAGGCCAAAACAGGGAGTGGTGGCAACGCAAGTCCAACGGGTTTCATATGCGTGTGTGGACCCGGGCTGGTAGGTAAGACGTTGTGGCATCGTGTAGGTATAAGCCGTGCATCTCCATTATATCGGGTTGCCACTTTAGGGGAATGATACACCCCACTGTGGGGCCAGCACGGGTATCTACGAGTAGGGAGCCGATCGAAAAATAGAAAGTGGGGTACACCTAGTGGAGATAGGGGCAGGCGGCACCTATGTATTCAGCTAGGAGTACGTAAAGCCATTAAGAATGTTTCTAGGTGAAGCTAAGTGGGATCAATCTTTAGGGTGACTGGTGTGGTGCAGTATAGTGTTTATCCTTTAGTATTTAGGAGCGCCTATAACGTTTCCTTTAGCGATTGTCTATGTCCTTAATCTGCTCTTTCATAGACATTTCCTTGTTTTCCAGCTTATGCCTTAGTCCAGTTATTTTGATAATATTATTGTAGAATTATCATACTCGCCAGACTTTATGTCTGACCCCCCTCTTTTTCATCCTTATCTCCCTTCAGGTCCTCAGGTTGGGCCAAGTTCCAATGGAGTCTAATTGGATTGCTTATCTCTTGGAAAGCTTGGACTGCTGAAGTAAAGTCCAGCTTGTTATCTTTCTTTTTAATGGCTATTTATGTAATGGGATTATGTACTTGTTTTATCAAGATAGATATTGTACTTGACTTTGATTATGGTGTTATGATGTAATCAAACATGTTTTGACTTCTGCTGCAATTGAAATAAAGTTTTTAAATTTCCAAGTACTATTTTATATCTGTCTTGTTGAAATTTTACTGTTCTATATTCACCTAAAACCTCCATAGAAGTTAATGCATTCCCTTTGTGAGTGACATTGATGGACGTGGGGTGTTACAACTACTGATGCCCTGAACTGGGTAGCTCTCAGTAAAGGGTTAAAGTGGTAGTTGTCCGGACGTACTTGTTGATTGTCCGGATATGCAAGGACCTCTCTTCAGTATTGGACATACTAAACGAGGAATAAGGTGTCTCCGGTTCCGTTCAGACCCAGAACGGACTTGTAAATGGATATGTGTCTGACATTGGATTTCGTTCTGTGTTGATTGATTTCTATTAAATATACATCTGTTCGATGGCGGAGAATTTATTCTCTTGCTTAACACCCTTCTCTGAGACGTACGAGCTTAGAGGTTATATATTGATAGACATCAGTTACATGGCATGGATTGTCAATGTGGCATGCTAAGATGCAATTGATCAAGGCTTTTGTTGAAAAGCAGAGCCTTGCGGTTGATGATCAAAGAACAACTTTAATTAGCATAGCTTTGTGTATAACGTTACTTCGCGAGCCTCACATTTGGATATGAGTTAAAAACGGAATGAGGACGGTAAGGAGTGCATGCGTTTCTTTCTAGCTAGAAGTGGTGCAATGGTATGGAGCCCATACATTTTTACTTATGTGGATGATGGATTGTGAGGGCCCTCGGATATTGGTCGCTACTGGCCAAGTGATAGGTCCAATAGGATCAGGAAACGTATTGTTCTGGAATAACCAATCCACTAAAGTATGTGTGGACTAGCCCTGTTGCTAACCAGGGCTCACCAGTGTCCGAGTCCTGAGGCTTTTGCTATAGTGTCTCGAAATCAGTGAGGATGATTCCTAGTCTCGACTCATGATGGAAACCCAATTTCCAATACGACACTACAGATTTGATTGTAAACCTATATATGGCAACATAGTAGGATGGGGTACTATGCCATCTAGGATTGATACATTTATGTTGAAAAGTGTTTTAAACTGACTAGACACTAGTAATAATATCAAATGATTTTTGTTTTATACGTATCAATTATATTTGACCATTATAAGGTAAAACTCTATCCTCCGGTTTGCGTTGCATTGTGTGATGGGACTTGAGTCTTATAATGGTTTCATTTTTATAAAAAACATTGTGTTGTTTAGAAGATTCACTTATTTTTTTGCATTGGAAATCCAATGGAGTAAACCCGTTCTGCGCTAGCGGCGTGGTCCTATGATTTGCCTTATTATTAAATAAGTTAGTTAAGATTTCTCATACCAGTCCCATGGCTGACTCGTAGTTAGTTTTCACTTGCAAACTTGGGTGCCCTTTTTTTACACGGGCAGCTTAGTAAACATGTAACAGGCTTTCTTTTGGATATGCACCGTAGCATGAGGTGCTCTTTTGGTAGAAAACGAAGACTATCTTGTATCTCTTATTTTGGGAAATTTAGACATTACCTTGTCTATGTGGTATTTGATGATGTTCTAGACTTATTTTCTATTTGTTGGAACCTTTTATGTACTAAGTAGTATCCTGTGTCTATGCAACTCTGATGTTGATGACATTTATGATCCCACTGCTATGATGATGAGTATTATTCTATGATTTCATGTGTTATGCTATTATCTGTAATATGCTAATGTGATAAATGTATTATATTCCAATGATTATTCTTGCTTCCATAGCACGGGAGTTTGGGGTTATCACAGCTACCCGTCAATCGACTTTCCAAATGTGAATAATTTGTGCCAGCTATGGTATTTGAGGTTATCAATTCCTAAACCCATCAATTGAAAAGACACAGCCTTAATCACAGGCGTTATAGCGTCATATCTTCCTTATTCGTAACGATGCACACTCATCATTCCGCCGGAACGCGCCCGTACCTACCTCTCACTTGGATCTCTTACTATCCAGTTTTGTATTAGTATGCCTTAACCTCTACTTAGTGCAAGTCCCCATTGAAAACCATGGAATAATGACTGATATGGGTTCCGACACAAAATGCATATGACACAAGCCTCCCCGAGACTTGGTCCTCAAGCTAACTAGGATTTTTATTAACCCTTTATAATTCAAAGGAATGGACCCCTTTCGCTTATTAATCCAGTGATTTTACTTAACCTGTGACACCCCACGTCCGTTAATGTCACTCACTAAGCGAATGCATTAAGTTTCGTGAAGCGTTATAGGTAAACATACACAGAATAATTATAAGACAAATATGAATAAGATAGCAGCGGAAATTTTAAATTTTTATTTCAAACATAAATCATAATACCGTGGTCCACAACACCATAAGTCACAAAAACCATTACAATAAAATAACTTCTGTCTTGCACCATCAGAGTACATAAGTAAATAAAAAGCATAATTTCCCCAATTGAAAGAGTTAATCCATAGTAGAGATGTAGCGACCCAGAAAAATTTGACACTCGAATCATCGACATTTACACAAACTGTGTCCCACTCGAGTATCAAATCTCCAGAAAGCTAGAAGAAAGAAGTTGGAGGATGAGAAAGATAAGATAGAAATATTAGAATAGAAGAAGAAGAACAATACACAGAATCAGAGTCTCACATCGCAGCGGAACAAAATATAGAAATAATCTTTATTGAGAGCTTGAAATATACTTACAACATCAGAGTACATCAATACACTTGGACAGTTATAACAACCTGTCCTCATATACATCACACAGCGGAATATAATCATATGTCTGAACTCTTTCGACATGTCTCTAGACTTCGCAGCGCCTGATAAGCTGGACCTGTACAACCCGGGCTAACCCGAGCATTTCAAATACCGGGTCAGTCTGGTGAACCAGAGCGAGAATAACTCGCACAGTTTATATAACATCCATATTGATTTTAAAGTTCAAGATCCTTTTGAAAGAAAAGGATAATAGTAAGACCAGTCCACACATAAACACGGACGGTTTTTTCCTTACTATAATCCAAAATAGTTTGAAATCAATATCTTTCTCTGATATTATCATAATGTCTAAATACAAATAAATATCAATCTAGAGGAACGCTTGCATCTCACGCTCCACATATATAGTATACAATCAAAACCGCAGGCGCTTATTGGAGATTGGATTCCAACTCTGACAAGGTATGGGACCACCGGCCGATCGTGTATCTCTAGAGACGAATACACTGGGTTCAACAAGAACATCTTGCAACCCGGCCCTCACATGACCGACCACTCATTTCGCTTGAGTGTATCGAATGTATATCACCGACGGTTGGGATCAGCAACCGCCTGCCCGAAAAGGGACAGCATCGATAGATTTAAGTAACAAAAGGAATTTCTCTAGATAGGTGATCATACACCCTAATGGGAGCGACCCACATAGCCATGCTGCCTGCCCGATTTTTGTCATTTCTCGGTTGATGAGGCTTGAGGTTATAATCGACTTTTGAAACATCTGGCCACCTTTTACACCGTCCATACACGTCATCCAGGGACAGGATGAACCGAAGGCACTCTCCTACTGCATCCAATATAGGAATCACCTCATGGATCAGTAGCGAATAGTCCTTGCAACCCGAAGATTCCAATCACGACAGAATCACAAGTCATCATAACTCTGGTAGCTAGCCAGAGAAATTTAACGAGTAGTTCTTCCGCTTAGGAAGATCAACGGTCTTCAATGCTCCACCTCGACCATCTTCTGACATCTTTAACGTTTACGTATTTATTGGTCGGAATGGTTTTCGAATATAAATTCGATCCCGGTCTTTCCGAGCCAACAATCGATTTGGCCAGATTCTGATAGTTGGTGTTTTAACTATCAAAACAACAATCACCAATATAAAAATAAAGTGGTTCCATTGGTTCAGTATACGGCGTCACTTGGCCTCGTTAGTCAAACATTCATTTATGACTCTTTCGATATTTGAAGTACGCCCCTTTACTTCTTTATTCCGAAATCAATTCACTCAACCTTTCAAATTATAGTTTATCATAACCTTCGCAGAAATATCATTTTAATTCCCTTAACTATCTTCGTCTCTAAACCAATATCACCCTTGGATAATCATGAAGTCGTTCAAGTTGGGGTATTTTATTTACCTCTCAGACCTTGAGTCGACAACATTCTTATCTTCGGATAAATTAGAAGTTTATTAACGAAATTTTGAATTCCAAGAACTATCCCAACAATTTCATCAACTATAGAATCTCTTTTATAATCCACTCATCTTATTTGATGTAAATAACTTCATTTCTCAAAGACACTTGTTAGATAATCGATTCTCATCCACTTAAGCTTTCGTTCACTTTCTACTCGTATTAAATCATATTTGAAACTTTCTTTTTTAAACAATCGCTTTTATAAGATAAATAAATTTTTGACTCATATCAATATGAGTAAAACATGTTAAAACCCTTTTTATTATAAATAAGGCTTTAAACTCCATCTCCATTATAACCAATATCATCTCGATATATGTTTACTTTCAAACATTCCCCTTTTAAAGGCAAATCTTATTGATATGTCAAAACAACTTGCTTTCATTTGAAAATACCATGATACATTCATATCTTGCCCATCGAGTTACTTATTGAATTCATATTCATACCATACGTTAAAAGTCCCGCTTACAAGTCAACCCTTTTGTTACTTGTCCAACATTATCTATATCAAATAGTTCACTTCATTACCAATTATAAAAATAATTAATCTTCCTTAAAAGTTTATTTTAAATGGTACATAACTTCGATAATAATTAACAACCCAATAATTGGTTTTGATTCTCGTCCAAGTAGTCAACTTGATCATCTTAAACAGGGTTATATTGTTAAAACATTCCACTTAGTTATTCCCTTCATATAAATAAGTAAACTTAATTTAAATAAACTTTATTTTATTTAATTAACAATCTGATTAAATTTAATAATCTCATTTCATTGTTTATCGAAAACAATTAATCAAACCCTTAACCATTTTGTTGCTTTCCACTCACATGCTTACCAAACTCATTATTCTACAAATCTCACTTATTATACAAAAATAATTATTTATTTTCTTTGATAGCTTCATTTAAAAAGAATCTATAAAAATAGGTTTCAAAACCTGTCTTTAGTTATAAAACAATTTTTTTGAATTTTTCCATTGGATTTACCCGACGGTAAATCAATTTCTATAAATGATTCATTTACAGGCCATCTGCCGATAAATACTCAATCAATATTACCCATTGGCTAATATCAACAATTGTTGAATTTGGTTTCCGTAATCAACAATGAATCAACTGGTTAACATTACATGTAAATAAACAATATATTTGAGGAATCCGGTTGGATTCCTCCAACCTGTCCTTCTCTGCATCACAATGGGTTACCTCAATTTCAACACGAGAAAACAGTTCAACTAATAACAGTCAACAAACAATTTGTAACGGCCATTTCAAGCATCAAATGATTTGTTTAATACGTTTGTTATTATAAACGTAACCAACAAGGTAAGTTACCTTGTTTGGAATTTAATCATTAAAAATAACGATTTAATTCGATTAAATTAAACAAACGCTTAATTTAATCCATGAATATTAAAATATTCAGCACACATGTAAACAGTCATCTAATTATCAACCATCAGCAAACATTGCACACAAAATAAAATAAAAACCCGGTTTATATAAAATATAAACGGGGTAAACTGAGTGAGTAAACTCACCTTGATTTTCATTTGTCATCAAAACGGTTTTGTGTTAATTAAATTAAACTATCGTTTAATTTAATTAAAAACTCCAGCAGCGCCCAACTCCGTTCAAACTGTTCCAGTATGTAGTGCTCGACACCACGATTCCATCACAACACGCTTGATCCAATTCTGATAATACGCGTACGAGTTATAAATAATTTAAATTGGCGGTTAAATTAGAAATAGTAAATTCTGAATTATAATATAAATATCGTTAATTACCTTTAATATAAGTTTACAGGCCGTCCAGTATTTTTGTCTACATCGTTTCTCACTGTTGTTTTCCCTCAGCGCGATATACGACTTCAACACATCGTTGCCTTGCTCAGACTGCACTAATGGTTACAGAATTAAATAAAATCCCAATTAACTTTTATAATTAAACTGATTATTATATAAATTAATATCGTTTACCGATCGTTAGCACCAGATTTGCGTTCGTTCTGGTACACTGCTCCTTTCTTCTGAAGTTCGTATGAACCCATGCTCCGTTACTTCAAAATATCCATGTTGCTTCATTCGAAAATCAGCCCAGCGCTTCCCTCTATTTTTCCTTCTCTTCCCTTCTTCTTTTTTCCCTTTTTTTTTTTTTTTTTTTATGTTAGGTCAAAAGGTCATGCATGGCCTTGCGCATGCATGTAGCATGCTCTACCCCCTTTGTTCCCATTTGGTATTTGGCTTCCAACGTCCTTTTTTTTTTTTTCCTTTCCATGATGGATCCAACGCATGCATTAAGCCACCTTTCCCTTTTCTCTTCACCTGCAGCATACTTCCCCACTTGCCTTTCTTCCTCCCATTTTCGTTTTCCTTCCAATTCTCTTCTTCTTTGGATTCACGCATCCACCTCTATACATAAAACTTCACTATTGTTACTCCTTTTTCTTTCCCATCTACTCCCTTTCTTCCTTTCTACTTGCTTGCGTGAACTCGCCCTTCCATGCACATTCTAGTTGATCCTTCAGTTCGGTATCCAAAGCCTCAGCTTGTTCGACGCCCGCGCCAAACGCCATCAAGCAAGTCACCGCCATCTTGCTGAAACACCACCCACGTATCTGCACGTGTTCATGCTAGACTGTCCGTTACTTTGATCTCCTCACTCACGCTCGCTCTCACTCTATTTCTCTTTTTATTTTGTTTTTGTTTTTAAAGAGTTCGGCGTTGGGTTTTCAATACTCTGAGATGGAGAAAAATGGATTTGCAGCCTCGAATATATAGTGGGAAATACGTGGTGTCCACGCTATTTAGGGTAGTATAGGTTTTCAGAAGTTATAGGTCTGCAGAAGCTTTGTCGCCACGGTTTTGAGAATTTGCAGACAAGGAAAGAGAAGTGTGGTGTGCAAGGCACGTTTGTTTGGGGAGCAAGAAATGCACAGTGGCGTAGATTTGATATTTTTCCTTTATGTATTTCGAAGGTAGGTGGACTTTACTATATACACTCCTTGATTCATTGCAACGTGTTATATTTATAGTTCACTGTAAAGGATAGGTAGCAACTAGGCATATAGAAGATTAAAAGTTTATATTAATTTACCGAGGTTGATATGGTACCGTATAATCCTATTTATTTTATAGACCACTACAGACAGAAGTAAAGATACAGTTGTATCCAGCGAGGTGCCACGGTCCCAAAAATATAATAATATCGGTAGGTTAACTCAAATTGTGAAATCCCAAAATACTGATACAGGGTGCAAAATACTTCAAATAAAAAGTTGCATATTTAATTTATTAAAAATCATAGTAAAATTCTAAAAATTAAATTATGACTACGTCTCAAAAGAATCTTGTCTAAATTCGAAACCGATATCTAATTATATCGAGTAAACCGTTACGGTCGATGAACGATTTTATAGCGACTATTGGAAATTTTAATCTGGGCATATCTTACCATCTATATGACGAAATCATGATTTTTCTCTTTTATTAGAAAAATATAATCAAATTGGTTCAACATTTCTTGTTTCACAGAATTCTGATTTCAACCGGATTCTGTATATTCAATTAAAGTTCAGATCGAAAATTATGAACTACCGCGTCGTTTTCGAGCTCGTCTTAATTATATAATAAATTATATATTTTGAACTCGATTTTATAAAGTAAATTCAATATAAAATCTGCTAATATTGCCAAATCAATATTTAAACAAGTTTTAAATATTCGTAAACATCGTTCAAAAATCTGGGACGTTACATTCTTCCCCCCTTAAAATAATTTCGTCCCCGAAATTGCAAGGTAAGAAGAATGTTCTGAACACGATTATTTTAAAATAATTATTACCAAAACAAATTCAAATTCTTTAAACGTTCCTAAAAAAAATTCGCCAGCACCTCCACTGCACGGCTCGATCACAACAACTACAAACCACTCCAGGCTCAACTTCCCCCAAAGAAAACCAAAAGCCAAATGGCTACCCAACTCGGGGGTATAAATCAATCATCAACTCATATATTAAGGTTTACCTTTTTGTCGGGCATCTCGATCTCCAATTCCGAGGCAAAACAACTACTGCACTTTCTTCTTCCAATCTGTACTTTCAAACTATATAACCAAATTAATTCCATCGTCTTTGAAAACCTTGACTTAACTCAACTTATAATGCCAATATCCAATACAGAGTAGAATAATCCTATCTCATTTCATAAACGATCATTGCCAATCCACAATACAGGGAATTAGTTTTCAATACATTCAACTCCTATATTGGCCCTTTTTGGCGAATTTTATTCGACCCATCCAACATTCAGACAACCAAATCATTATATTCAGCACTGATACTTATTAGTTGTATTCACTTTGGGTTAACATATATTACTATAAATCGATTAGTATCTGATTGATTTCCATTATTAATTATCCATTCAATTTTCAAATCCCACTTAATTCAATTCCAATTCAATTAAGTATAGTCTCCCAGTTAGTTTAATTTCAAATTCGAATTTTAATCAAGTCGAGCAAAACAACCAATATTACCATACTATAGAAAATTATTTCCTTTTTCTATATAAAAATATAATTTGGGCAAAATTATTTCATTTACCCCTTTTTTTAAAATAGTTTGAAAATAATTTTAAAATCAATTACAAGTACGTGCTCTCATATATACTCAACTCATTCTAGGGTGTTACTAACCCCATCTATACTGAGTCACGCCACAGAGCCAAGGTTACTACTCAACCAATAGCTCTGATACCAACTGTAGCGACCCCGAGATTCGAGTAGGCTTTTCAACCATCCTCTCCTCCCTCGGCACTGGGCTAACCTCCCAGCGTGGCTTACAGAGATACCTCAGAACTGCTTTTACGGCCAGCCTCTCGACTCGACCAACCCACATTGTCGGGAGATGTAGGGGTAAGAGTCTCCCGTTCGCCACCAAACGCGAAGCGAGAACCCCCTATCATCCGTACCAATTAAGCAACCAGCTCTGATACCAACTGTAGCGACCCAGAAAAATTTGACACTCGAATCATCGACATTTACACAAACTGTGTCCCACTCGAGTATCAAATCTCCAGAAAGCTAGAAGAAAGAAGTTGGAGGATGAGAAAGATAAGATAGAAATATTAGAATAGAAGAAGAAGAACAATACACAGAATCAGAGTCTCACATCGCAGCGGAACAAAATATAGAAATAATCTTTATTGAGAGCTTGAAATATACTTACAACATCAGAGTACATCAATACACTTGGACAGTTATAACAACCTGTCCTCATATACATCACACAGCGGAATATAATCATATGTCTGAACTCTTTCGACATGTCTCTAGACTTCGCAGCGCCTGATAAGCTGGACCTGTACAACCCGGGCTAACCCGAGCATTTCAAATACCGGGTCAGTCTGGTGAACCAGAGCGAGAATAACTCGCACAGTTTATATAACATCCATATTGATTTTAAAGTTCAAGATCCTTTTGAAAGAAAAGGATAATAGTAAGACCAGTCCACACATAAACACGGACGGTTTTTTCCTTACTATAATCCAAAATAGTTTGAAATCAATATCTTTCTCTGATATTATCATAATGTCTAAATACAAATAAATATCAATCTAGAGGAACGCTTGCATCTCACGCTCCACATATATAGTATACAATCAAAACCGCAGGCGCTTATTGGAGATTGGATTCCAACTCTGACAAGGTATGGGACCACCGGCCGATCGTGTATCTCTAGAGACGAATACACTGGGTTCAACAAGAACATCTTGCAACCCGGCCCTCACATGACCGACCACTCATTTCGCTTGAGTGTATCGAATGTATATCACCGACGGTTGGGATCAGCAACCGCCTGCCCGAAAAGGGACAGCATCGATAGATTTAAGTAACAAAAGGAATTTCTCTAGATAGGTGATCATACACCCTAATGGGAGCGACCCACATAGCCATGCTGCCTGCCCGATTTTTGTCATTTCTCGGTTGATGAGGCTTGAGGTTATAATCGACTTTTGAAACATCTGGCCACCTTTTACACCGTCCATACACGTCATCCAGGGACAGGATGAACCGAAGGCACTCTCCTACTGCATCCAATATAGGAATCACCTCATGGATCAGTAGCGAATAGTCCTTGCAACCCGAAGATTCCAATCACGACAGAATCACAAGTCATCATAACTCTGGTAGCTAGCCAGAGAAATTTAACGAGTAGTTCTTCCGCTTAGGAAGATCAACGGTCTTCAATGCTCCACCTCGACCATCTTCTGACATCTTTAACGTTTACGTATTTATTGGTCGGAATGGTTTTCGAATATAAATTCGATCCCGGTCTTTCCGAGCCAACAATCGATTTGGCCAGATTCTGATAGTTGGTGTTTTAACTATCAAAACAACAATCACCAATATAAAAATAAAGTGGTTCCATTGGTTCAGTATACGGCGTCACTTGGCCTCGTTAGTCAAACATTCATTTATGACTCTTTCGATATTTGAAGTACGCCCCTTTACTTCTTTATTCCGAAATCAATTCACTCAACCTTTCAAATTATAGTTTATCATAACCTTCGCAGAAATATCATTTTAATTCCCTTAACTATCTTCGTCTCTAAACCAATATCACCCTTGGATAATCATGAAGTCGTTCAAGTTGGGGTATTTTATTTACCTCTCAGACCTTGAGTCGACAACATTCTTATCTTCGGATAAATTAGAAGTTTATTAACGAAATTTTGAATTCCAAGAACTATCCCAACAATTTCATCAACTATAGAATCTCTTTTATAATCCACTCATCTTATTTGATGTAAATAACTTCATTTCTCAAAGACACTTGTTAGATAATCGATTCTCATCCACTTAAGCTTTCGTTCACTTTCTACTCGTATTAAATCATATTTGAAACTTTCTTTTTTAAACAATCGCTTTTATAAGATAAATAAATTTTTGACTCATATCAATATGAGTAAAACATGTTAAAACCCTTTTTATTATAAATAAGGCTTTAAACTCCATCTCCATTATAACCAATATCATCTCGATATATGTTTACTTTCAAACATTCCCCTTTTAAAGGCAAATCTTATTGATATGTCAAAACAACTTGCTTTCATTTGAAAATACCATGATACATTCATATCTTGCCCATCGAGTTACTTATTGAATTCATATTCATACCATACGTTAAAAGTCCCGCTTACAAGTCAACCCTTTTGTTACTTGTCCAACATTATCTATATCAAATAGTTCACTTCATTACCAATTATAAAAATAATTAATCTTCCTTAAAAGTTTATTTTAAATGGTACATAACTTCGATAATAATTAACAACCCAATAATTGGTTTTGATTCTCGTCCAAGTAGTCAACTTGATCATCTTAAACAGGGTTATATTGTTAAAACATTCCACTTAGTTATTCCCTTCATATAAATAAGTAAACTTAATTTAAATAAACTTTATTTTATTTAATTAACAATCTGATTAAATTTAATAATCTCATTTCATTGTTTATCGAAAACAATTAATCAAACCCTTAACCATTTTGTTGCTTTCCACTCACATGCTTACCAAACTCATTATTCTACAAATCTCACTTATTATACAAAAATAATTATTTATTTTCTTTGATAGCTTCATTTAAAAAGAATCTATAAAAATAGGTTTCAAAACCTGTCTTTAGTTATAAAACAATTTTTTTGAATTTTTCCATTGGATTTACCCGACGGTAAATCAATTTCTATAAATGATTCATTTACAGGCCATCTGCCGATAAATACTCAATCAATATTACCCATTGGCTAATATCAACAATTGTTGAATTTGGTTTCCGTAATCAACAATGAATCAACTGGTTAACATTACATGTAAATAAACAATATATTTGAGGAATCCGGTTGGATTCCTCCAACCTGTCCTTCTCTGCATCACAATGGGTTACCTCAATTTCAACACGAGAAAACAGTTCAACTAATAACAGTCAACAAACAATTTGTAACGGCCATTTCAAGCATCAAATGATTTGTTTAATACGTTTGTTATTATAAACGTAACCAACAAGGTAAGTTACCTTGTTTGGAATTTAATCATTAAAAATAACGATTTAATTCGATTAAATTAAACAAACGCTTAATTTAATCCATGAATATTAAAATATTCAGCACACATGTAAACAGTCATCTAATTATCAACCATCAGCAAACATTGCACACAAAATAAAATAAAAACCCGGTTTATATAAAATATAAACGGGGTAAACTGAGTGAGTAAACTCACCTTGATTTTCATTTGTCATCAAAACGGTTTTGTGTTAATTAAATTAAACTATCGTTTAATTTAATTAAAAACTCCAGCAGCGCCCAACTCCGTTCAAACTGTTCCAGTATGTAGTGCTCGACACCACGATTCCATCACAACACGCTTGATCCAATTCTGATAATACGCGTACGAGTTATAAATAATTTAAATTGGCGGTTAAATTAGAAATAGTAAATTCTGAATTATAATATAAATATCGTTAATTACCTTTAATATAAGTTTACAGGCCGTCCAGTATTTTTGTCTACATCGTTTCTCACTGTTGTTTTCCCTCAGCGCGATATACGACTTCAACACATCGTTGCCTTGCTCAGACTGCACTAATGGTTACAGAATTAAATAAAATCCCAATTAACTTTTATAATTAAACTGATTATTATATAAATTAATATCGTTTACCGATCGTTAGCACCAGATTTGCGTTCGTTCTGGTACACTGCTCCTTTCTTCTGAAGTTCGTATGAACCCATGCTCCGTTACTTCAAAATATCCATGTTGCTTCATTCGAAAATCAGCCCAGCGCTTCCCTCTTTTTTTCCTTCTCTTCCCTTCTTCTTTTTTCCCTTTTTTTTTTTATGTTAGGTCAAAAGGTCATGCATGGCCTTGCGCATGCATGTAGCATGCTCTACCCCCTTTGTTCCCATTTGGTATTTGGCTTCCAACGTCCTTTTTTTTTTTTTTTCCTTTCCATGATGGATCCAACGCATGCATTAAGCCACCTTTCCCTTTTCTCTTCACCTGCAGCATACTTCCCCACTTGCCTTTCTTCCTCCCATTTTCGTTTTCCTTCCAATTCTCTTCTTCTTTGGATTCACGCATCCACCTCTATACATAAAACTTCACTATTGTTACTCCTTTTTCTTTCCCATCTACTCCCTTTCTTCCTTTCTACTTGCTTGCGTGAACTCGCCCTTCCATGCACATTCTAGTTGATCCTTCAGTTCGGTATCCAACGCCTCAGCTTGTTCGACGCCCGCGCCAAACGCCATCAAGCAAGTCACCGCCATCTTGCTGAAACACCACCCACGTATCTGCACGTGTTCATGCTAGACTGTCCGTTACTTTGATCTCCTCACTCACGCTCGCTCTCACTCTATTTCTCTTTTTATTTTGTTTTTGTTTTTAAAGAGTTCGGCGTTGGGTTTTCAATACTCTGAGATGGAGAAAAATGGATTTGCAGCCTCGAATATATAGTGGGAAATACGTGGTGTCCACGCTATTTAGGGTAGTATAGGTTTTCAGAAGTTATAGGTCTGCAGAAGCTTTGTCGCCACGGTTTTGAGAATTTGCAGACAAGGAAAGAGAAGTGTGGTGTGCAAGGCACGTTTGTTTGGGGAGCAAGAAATGCACAGTGGCGTAGATTTGATATTTTTCCTTTATGTATTTCGAAGGTAGGTGGACTTTACTATATACACTCCTTGATTCATTGCAACGTGTTATATTTATAGTTCACTGTAAAGGATAGGTAGCAACTAGGCATATAGAAGATTAAAAGTTTATATTAATTTACCGAGGTTGATATGGTACCGTATAATCCTATTTATTTTATAGACCACTACAGACAGAAGTAAAGATACAGTTGTATCCAGCGAGGTGCCACGGTCCCAAAAATATAATAATATCGGTAGGTTAACTCAAATTGTGAAATCCCAAAATACTGATACAGGGTGCAAAATACTTCAAATAAAAAGTTGCATATTTAATTTATTAAAAATCACAGTAAAATTCTAAAAATTAAATTATGACTACGTCTCAAAAGAATCTTGTCTAAATTCGAAACCGATATCTAATTATATCGAGTAAACCGTTACGGTCGATGAACGATTTTATAGCGACTATTGGAAATTTTAATCTGGGCATATCTTACCATCTATATGACGAAATCATGATTTTTCTCTTTTATTAGAAAAATATAATCAAATTGGTTCAACATTTCTTGTTTCACAGAATTCTGATTTCAACCGGATTCTGTATATTCAATTAAAGTTCAGATCGAAAATTATGAACTACCGCGTCGTTTTCGAGCTCGTCTTAATTATATAATAAATTATATATTTTGAACTCGATTTTATAAAGTAAATTCAATATAAAATCTGCTAATATTGCCAAATCAATATTTAAACAAGTTTTAAATATTCGTAAACATCGTTCAAAAATCTGGGACGTTACAAGAGACAAAAACTTAAGCCATACTTTAGAAGTAGCTCCTAGCAAGATGATATCTGAGTCCTGACTAAGCCCGAGTGTTTCCTCCCTGAGAACCTTGTGGGGGAGGGGACGGAAGAAAGAAGGAGAAACAAAAGGGTTAGACATAAAGTCTGGCGAGTCTAGTTACTTTTAGCCAGTAAATAAATAAAAGTAACATGATAGGCATATAAAGTGGATAAAAGAGAGATCACTACATAAATGGCAGGTGTGACAAGGTAAGCAAGATAAGGTGTATGTTCCTCACTAATGATTACTCTGCATTGTTACTGGTATAACTAAAATGAGATGATTCCTTCCACTATAAGTTGGTAGACTTAGGGAATACGTCCGAGAGTACCCTAACCACTACCCTAATCGATTGGCTCCTTACCCCGTTGATATCATGTGCTGGCCCCACAGTAGGAGGTATCAATCCCTAAAGTGGCAACCCTTATTTTTCGAGATGTGCACAACCATATCTACTGGTGTCACGGTCATCTTATCCCCTTCTGCCCGACTCATGCACGCACATGGCCCGGTCAGTTTGCACCGCCCACACCATTCGTTTCGTTTGGATCTCTTATAATCAATCAGTAAGTGTGCCCCTTCTCCGCCTAGTACGAAGTTCTTTATTTGATACCTACTCTGGGTTACTGACTGAAATGGGTCCCACACAATATGATACAAGCTCCGCCCTTTGTCTTGTATCCCCACTAGGTTTTTCACTGACTATGTATACCCTTAGGTGTCTTTAATTACATAGCCCTAAGCCAGTTATGCTTACCCTAAAGGGTGTCTTTAAATACATAACTTTATTATATTTTCCACCGGTTATGTATACCATTAGGTGTCTTTAATTACATAACCTTGTTGGGTTAAGTTCGTGGGCCTATATGTAAATACTACCCACCCCCTCTAATTTTGTGAAAACCCGTAACTTCCCCGGTACGGAAAGCCCGGATGATCTTGAGAACACGACAAAATAGAACGCAGACGGAAGAACATTTCATTGCTTAATACAACAATTCCATCAGAATACAAGAATATACAGAGTATAAATGAATATTACACAATTATAGTATATCAGAGATTACAATAAATTACATAGCAGCGGAAAATAATAAAATACACAACTGAAGGAGATATACAGATACAAAGCTTTCCGGATATCATTCCAGTTGTAAACCAGGATCCTGTGAATATAAATCTGCAAAACCAAAACTACTAGCTGCCCATGCGGAAAATAGGGGCACCCAGAGTTTAGGTTAAAACAATAAACTCCAGGTCAGTCATGTTACTGGTGTGAGAACTTAAACAGTTATTTATCTTTATTTTAAAGTTAGGTAAATCAAGGGACCACGCTGTATAACACAGAACGTGTTTCCTCCCAAGAACACCAGTGCATAAAACAATAGCGCAATGCTAAATAAAGAAAAATGAAGCTATTATAAGACCTAGGTCCCATCACACAATGCAACGCAAGCCGGAGGATAGGGTTTTACCTTATAACAGCCAAAGAATGCTTGATACGTTTTAAAAACAAATCATTTGATTCTAGTATAAGTGTATAGTGTCAAAACAATTTCAAATCATAAGTATCAATCATAGGCGGCATGGGTACCATATATCGTGTCTCCAATACTAGGCTCTACAAATAAAACCACAAAGTCACGTATTTGGAAATTGGATTTCCATCTGTGAACCGAGGCAAAAGATAGTCCTCTACCGATTCGAGACTGTCTAGCCCGAGTCTCAGGACCCAGACACAGGTGAGCCCTTGGATCGTCAGGGTCGGTCCACCGATGTGGATTAAAATGCCTGAACACTGCGTTTCCCCACCCTTTGGGGCGTAAATGAGTCCAATCACTCCATCGGTCCCGGATCTACCGATATATCCGAGGCGCCTCGCAACAACAACAACCACATAAGTCAAACGTGTAAAACCACTGACGCCACTTCTAACTAGAAAGAAACGCATGTCCTCCCTGAGGTCCTCTCCCGTTTTTGGTTCACCACCGAGGTGTGAGGCTCGCGAATCAACGTTACACAAAGCTACGCCACACAGGCCATGCTTTGATCATCAACCAAAAGACTTTTCTTTTCAACAGAAGCCTCGATCAATTGCCACTTAGGCATGCCACACAGGAAATTCACTACATGCGTTTGATATCCATCAATATATAACCTCTGAGCTCGTACGTCTCAGAGAAGGGCGTTAAGAAAGAGAATAAATTCTCCACCGCCAAACAGATATATATTTAATAGAAACCAATCACACAGAATAAAATCCAATGTCAGACACACAGTCCATTTACAAGTTCGTTCTGGGTCTGAACGAAACTGGAGGCACCTTGTACCTCGCATATCCATTGATCTCCAAGTACGTCTGGACGATCACTAACTGATTCCCTCCTCTTGGGTGTACGTCCCAATCAAGATCATCAGTAATTATCCAAACGACGTGAAGACCTCCGGTCTTCAACCACCGTCTTCATCTTCGACACCACGTCGAATCAGTTATTTAGAATGGGATAAACCAGATCTTTCTGAATAACTCGCGTATATAATAAACAAGTGTTACCCAAACACAACATATGCCTCATTCCAATTCATCAGTCACTAACCGTAAATTAGCAATAGAACAATTCCCCAAATATTAACCCCGAAGGCCGAAACCAACATCAGATCAATACCCAGGAAACCATCCTTCTTAGCTAACCTACAGTTAGTTTCTAAATTTCACATTCTTAGGGAAAGGTTCCCATAAATTTTACCAATGATAAATTCTTTAAATTTATTCTTCAATCTTCTTTTAAATATCGATTCAACTAGTCGGGATTAGCGAACCACACCGAAGTAATCATTTATTTTATTTCCCAATCCCAACCTATTCATCCCACGAAGTAAAACTGGTAATACTTCATATCTAACACCACGGTGTTATCGGTAAATTCAATTACCATTTCACGTTCAAATCTAATTAAAGATTTAACTACCGTCTGAAGTAAAACTGGTGATACTCCATTCTCGATCTTTTCAATCTAATTAAAGATTCATTAAAACTCCACTTAGTTTTAATCTTTGACTGGGTTAAAGAATCAGTGTCATTTAAAACACAGTTCACGATAAACCCTAAAATCACATCACATTTCAATCAATCCCTAACCGTAAATTAGCAAGTGAGCAATTACCTAAGTATTAACCCCGAAGTTCGAAACCAACATCAGATCTATACCCCAGAAACCATTCAACTTAACTAATCTCCAGTTAGTTTCTGATTTTCTTAACTCCTTTGGGTTTAAGAACAGTATTATTGAAGATACCGTTCACGACAACCCAAAATCACATTCCATTAATTATCGGGTTAAAGAACAAGTGTTATTTAAAACACCGTTCACGATAAACCCAAAAATCAATACCAATTCAATTCCAATTAAATATTATTTAATTGGTACACTTCATTAAATCTAAATAAAAAGATTTAATCTTTTTCTAAACTGGGCTTAAGAACAGTGTTAATGAAGACACCATTCACGACAAACCCAAATCACATTTGATATTAAATACAAGGCTCTGAATAGAAAATATATCGGCTTATATTCAATATTGAATTCTACGACCAACAAATATCGTATTGGAAATAACGATATCTATATATCTTTCAAATTTCCATAACGCTATCTGTATCATCACGAAATCCAACATCGAAATATTCCAAAGACAATTTCGATTCAAGTCCATTCCAATTCAATTATTGGAAATTCTTGTTATATTTCAAAACCATTTCAAATTCACTTTATTTATTTCAAAAATAAATGAATTTTAATTCTAGTTCAAAACTAGTTCATTTCGATAAAAAATCTATTTTTATCTTTTCAAATATGGAGTTTTCACCCCAATTCTTCACAAATCATTTCTTATGATTTTACACAGATTATTACTATTTTTAATAATAACTCCGCCTGTGTAGTTTTCTATGCAGCCTGTCCCAAGCCAGGGTAAAGGAGGAGGGTTGTGATAGGCTTGGCGAGCCAACGTAAAAACTTAGCCACTCTTATGGATATGGAACCTTATGATATATCGTTGGGGCGTAACCCTCTTAGCGACGTGCTATATCGAGGCTCAGATATGGTGTTAAATATGCAAGGGCTGGGCCGCCATTCTCTTAGTGGCGCGCTACACCGACGCCCCGGTGTGGTGATAAGTGAGCAAGGGTCCTCGCATTTTTCTCGGCGGATGCGAGGGGCAAGGAAGCTAGTCGACGATAATAGGGTTCGGTTAGGTAGTTGGAATGTAGGGTCCTTAACAGGAAAATTAAGAGAGATAATGGATACTATGATTAGGAGACGGGTTAACATCTTGTGCGTTCAAGAGACTAAATGGGTGGGTCAGAAGGCGAAGGAGGTGGAGAACACTGGCTTCAAATTGTGGTACACGGGAGAAGTACGTAACAAGAATGGGGTAGGCATATTGATTGGCAAGAACCTTCAGAACAATGTGGTTGACGTCAGAAGACGAGGGGATAGGATCATCCTAGTTAAGCTAGTAGTTTGCGAGGCAGTTTTGAATGTCATTAGCGCATATGCCCCACATGTAGGTCTAAGTGAAGAAGCTAAAAGGAAGTTCTGGGAAGACTTGGATGTCATGGTTAGGAATGTACATAGTAGCGAGAAACTTTTCATAGGAGGAGACTTCAATGGCCATGTTGGCTCATCTAGCGGGGGTTTTGATATTCCTATTGATATTCCTATTGAGGTGTGGAGATGCTTTGGAGATGCAGGGATAAGATGGCTAACTAAGTTGTTCAACAATATTTTCAAATCAAACAAAATGCCAGATGAGTGGAAGAGAAGCATTTTAGTTCCAATCTTCAACAATAAAGGAGATATTCAAAGTTGCACGAACTATAGAGGAATTAAGCTTATGAGTCATACAATGAAGCTTTGGGAGAGAGTTTGCGAGCAGCGTTTGAGGAGGTTGACAAGTGTCTCTAGGAATCAATTTGGTTTTATGCCGGGAAGGTCAACCACTGTGGCGATCTTCTTGGTTAGGCAACTTATGGAGAGATACAGGGAGCAAAAGAAAGATCTTCACATGGTTTTTATTGACCTGGAGAAAGCTTATGACAGAGTACCGAGGAGAGTTATGTGGTGGGAGCTAGAAAGGAAGATAGTTCCATCAAAGTATATTACCCTTATTAAGGATATGTACGAGGGGGTTGTGACTAGTGTTAGGGCATGCGATGGTGAGACCAGAGACTTTCCAATTAACATAGGGTTACATCAAGGTTCGGCTTTGAGCCCCTATATTTTTGCATTAGTGATGGATGAAATCACAAAAGATATACAAAGGGAGATTCCCTGGTGTATGCTCTTTGCCGATGATGTTGTGCTGATTGATGAAAGTAGAATAGGGGTTAATCGACAACTGGAGTTGTGGAGGGAGACCTTGGAATCAAAGGGTTTCAGGCTTAGCAGAACTAAAACAGAGTATATGAAGTGTGAGTTTTGCAGTGTCAGGTCAGATGACGGAGATGTTACCCTGGCCAGTAGAGTAGTACCCAAGAAGGAATCGTTTTGATACTTAGGATCTATGTTGCAGTTTGATGGAGAGATTGATAAGGATGTTAGTTTTAGAATTCAAGCAGGATGAATGAAATGGCGACTAACATCTGGCATTCTCTGTGATCGGAAGATCCCACAGAAGCTAAAAGGAAAGTTCTATAGGACAGCAATCAGACCTGCAATGTTATATGGTGCATAATGTTGGCTTACTAAGAGGCAACACGTCCAGAAGATAAGTATAGTAGAGATGCGAATGCTGCGTTAGAGCTGTGGGCATACCAGACGAGATCGGATTAGAAATGAGGATATTCGGGAAAAACTTGGAGTTGCACCTATTGAAGAGAAGTTAGTCCAATACCGCTTGAGATGGTTTGGACATATCCAACGTAGACCATACGATGCACCTGTACGCGCTGGAATTCTAGGTCGCGCCGAAGGCCCAAAGAGAGGTAGAGGTCGTCCTAAAATGACATGGGAGGAGATAACAAAGAGAGATTTAAGTAACTGGAGTTTATCGGAAGAGCTGGTAGTTGATAGGAGTGCATGGAAATTGGCAATCCATGTACCAGAACCATAGTGTTTTTTTTCCACGTTTATTGAACCTTTTTACGTTTTATTTACTATTTTAGATTTTATTTCACTTTTATTGAACATTTTTACTTATTATTATTATTATTTAAAAAAAAACCTTTATCGGACGACTTTTTATTTGATTGGTTATTTTAAACCCTTATATATATATATATATATTATTATCATCATTATTGATTTTATTTTATTTTAATTTTGGGTTCCATATCTAGCCAACTCCAACTTGTTTGGGATATATGGCTTTGTTGTTGTTGTTGTATTACTATTTTTAATAATTTTATCAAGGCCCGTACAATCGATTTCCATCAACGGCCATCGATCTGCACTTACATCGACCATTTCCAAATTTGATTTGGACATAATTCCAAATCCAACCGTTAGATTTCAAATTTCTAATATCCGTTAGAAAGCCCTTTTCGATACGAACCCAACAGTTCCGGTTTTAGGAGAATCCGAAGGTCGGATCTCCCGCAATATCCGTTTGAAGTCAATGGTCGAAATTCACGAACTACCGCAGCGCGACGCATTCTATTCAGACCATTATATTATATAAATAATATATATAATATATACTTCGTCGATTTCCTTTTTAAAATGCATTTTATAAATCGTTTTAAATTCGTTTTCGAAACGATTTCAACTTCATTTTCAAATTCAAATCAAAATTGAAATTTTCCTTATAAATTCATTTCAAGTTGATTTCAATTCAAATCGATTTTTAATTCAATTTCAGTTCGTTTTCAATTCAATTCCAATTCGAATTCATTTCTATTCAATTTCAATTCAAATTCAATTCTGTTCAATTTCAATTAGAATTCAATTCTATTCAATTTCAATTCGAATTCAATTCTATTCAATTTTTATTTTCAATTCAATTCGAATTCTAATTCGTTTCAATTCAATTCGAATTCTAATTCGTTTCAATTCAATTCGAATTCTAATTCGTTTCAACTCAATTTAATTCGAATTTCATTTCAAAATATTCGATTTTGAAATTATTTTTCAATATTCATTTTAAAAACGAATATAATCGATATAAATATCGTTCGCGTCCAAATAGCGCATATCTAATCAACACGGCTTTATATATTTCTATTTCAAATATTCTATTCGAATATTTAATCAACACGTCTTTATATATTTCTATTTCAAATATTCTACTCAAATATTTCGTTTCAAATATTTCTTCTCAAATATTTTATTCAAATATTTCTCTTCAAATATTCTATTTCAAAACTGGAATGAGGCCCAGTCAATTACCGTAGATTTTATTTCTACGGATTTCCATACAACGCATGCATATATCAACAATGACAAATAATCAACCATCATCCAAAGTGCATTCGACACTGTATAAGCATCAAATATAAATATTTAACGCTCATAACAGTCTGTCAATCAATCGATCGACATACCACTAATTATTGGGATTAGTGTATGTCATAAATCATCACAATACCTGAAGCGACCCATAACTTCCCCGTAAAGGAAAGCGTCGGATAGTTCGAGAACAAACCACAACAGAACGCAAACAGAAGAACATTTCATTGTATATTACAACAATGCATCAGATTACAAGAATATACAGAGTATAAATGAATATTACACAGAAATATCAGAGATTTAAATAACATTTAAATACATAGCAGCGGAAAAATAAGACAACACACAACTAGAATGAGATATACGGATACAAAGCTTTCCGGATATCGTTCCAGCTGTAAACCAGGATCCTGTGAATATAAATCTGCAAAACCAAAACTACTAGCTGCCCGTGTCAAAATAGGGGCACCCAGAGTTTAGGTTAAAACAATAAACTCCAGGTCAGTCATGGGACTGGTGTGAGAACTAAAACAGTTAATCTTTATTCTTAAAGTTAGGTAAATCAAGGGACCACGCCGTATAACACGGAACGGGTTTCCTCCCAAGAATACCAGTGCATAAAACAAACAACGCAATGCTAAATAAAGAAAAATGCAGCTGTTATAAGACCCAGGTCCCATCACACAATGCAACGCAGCCGAGGATAGGGTTTTCCCTTATAACAGCCAAAGAATGCTTGATACGGTTAAAACGAATCGTTTGATACTATTATAAGTGCATAGTGTATAAAACAACTTCAAATCATAAGTATCAATCATAGGCGGCATGAGCGCCCCATCCCACTATGTCGCCATACTAGGTTCTACAAATAAAACCGCAAATGTCACGTATTTGGAAATTGGATTTCCGTCTATGAACCGAGGCAAAAGATAGTCCTCAACCGATTCGTGACTCTCTAGCCCGAGCCACCGGAATAGCCGCAACTGCCCCTTGGATCGTCAGGGCCGGTCCACCGATGTGGATTATAGTGCCTGAACAACACGTTTCCCCACCCTATGGGGTGTAAGTCTGGTCCGTCTGCCGACCAGAATGCATCGGCCGAAACCGATATAACCGAGGCGCCTCGCAACAGCAACAACCACATAAGTCAAACTCGTCAGGGCGTGTAAAACCACTGACGCCACTTCTAGCTAGAAAGAAACGCAAGTCCTCCCTGAGGTCCGTCTCCCGTTTTTGGTCCATACCGGGTGTGAAACACGCGAAGTAAACGTTACACAAAGCTACGCCACAAAGGCCGTGCTTTGATCATCACCACAAGACTTTGCTTTTCAACAGAAGCTGTAACAACCCACAAAAATCAGGACCAATTTAAAAATTTTATTTTAGAAAATTTTAATGAATTTTGACAATATAAAATAATTTATTTAAATAATAATGATCACAAATTTGATTCAAATCGAAGTTAGAATGAATGATTTAATTTTTATTATAAAAAGAGTTAGAAATAACGCGGTAGTTTGAAAAGTCAAACTTGAACTTTGACTGACCGTACAGGATGCAAAATTTAACGGATTTTAGTGAAACCAAAAATATTAGAATCTATTTAAATTTATCTTTCCAACGAATCCGAAAAATCGAAATTTCATAACGGGAATCAAAAGTTATGTCAAAATTAAAATCTAGAATGGTCGCTATGAAATTTATAAGGGCCAAAATGCTACATTTTGCAGAATAAGGAATTAGGACCCGAAACCATCTCCATTGGTTTCAGAATGTTGTTTACATATAAAAATGACTACAAGAACTTATATTTTTGAGTTTCGGAAAAATTCCACTATTTTTGGTATTTTTAAAATATTAAAATATACGCCTGAAAAATGGAATTTTTGCAAACGAACTCCGAATTCGACGAAACCAGTTTCTATGGATTCGGAATATTAAAATAAGGTTAAATTCTAAAATTTATAATTTTTGGAATTATTTTGTGGCCTGTATAATTTTTACAGTGGAAATATAGCATATTTCCAGACTTCGGAAATTCATAATAAATTCATACGGACTCAGAAAATTACGAAATCAGGTTCGTTGGGTTCGTAATGACCTGAAATAATTATGTTTAAAATTTTATTAATTTTGAAATCAGCATGTATGTATAAGAATTTTTGAACTGAAGAAAACAGTTGAAAATTGAGTAATTGGGCACATAATGATATTCGGGCCCAAACCAAAATTAAACCCATGGTATATATTATCTTTTTTCTGAGGTTGAAATTCGAAATGCACAGCAGCCACTCTCTTTTCCATCATTTTTTCTCAATTTCCATGGCGGCTCCCTCTTCCTCTAAAATTCATAAAAAAATAAAATCTCTTCAAACCATAGCAAATTATATGTTTTCTCGAAGGTCTCGACGATACGAAGCTAATGGTGTAGTCGGTTTTGTCAAACAGCGCTCGGATTCGCCGGAATCTCGTCTTAAAGCTCGCTGTTTTCGTAATTCAGAAACTCAAAACGTAAATCAAGAAATTCCCGTGAATCGAGGAAGAATTAGACGAAGTCACGAACACGGAAGTTCTTCGTCTACGCAAGACGAAGATGCTCAGAAAATTTCAGGCAGTTTGGAGGTGTGAGGCGGCCTGTGGGACCCTGTAACAACCCGAAAATCTGGGCAAGTTTAAATTTTTTATTTTGGCAATTTTAGCGAATTTTGAATATTTAAAATGAATAATTTTAAATAGTATCGACGAGAAATTTATTTTGAATAGAATTCGACGTATATATTATATACGTCGTCGTTAGAATATATAATAATTATATATAATTATAAAAGGAATTGAAAATGGCGCGGTAGTTCGATAATTCGATTTCAAACTTCATTTGAATGTACCGGGTGCAAAACAATCCGGATTTTAGTGAAACCAAAAATAGTGGAATCTAATAGTGAATATCTTTCCAACGAAGTTAACAAACTGAGATTTCACTTTATAAATGATAAGATATGTCCAGTTGAAAATTCAGAATAGTCGCTGTGGAATTTATATATATTTTATATAATATATAGCCCTTAAAAATGGACATTTTGCAAACGACCTCGGATTTCGACGAAACCAGTTTTGTTGGGTCCGTGATGTCAAGTTATTGCTAGGTTTCAAATTTCATAATTTTTCGAATCAATATGTGAGCGTGGCAAAGGAAAACGTGTTTGACCAGTTTCAGTTGATTTTAATCGACTGAAAAATGGCCATTTTTCCAACGATCTCAGAATTTGACGAAACTAGTTTTGTTAGGACCGTATCGTCAATACGAAGCTAGAAAATATTTTTCTGGAATTTTTCTAGTTAGTATGTGACCCCGGTAATTTGAAATGTACGTTTAAAATTCAATATAGTGATTTAAATGTAAATTCAACCGAAACTGTTCGAAACGATCGAATTGGCCTGTGATACATATCCCGTTGTGTTCGGAATGGGGGTAAAACGCTAGGGACGACAGTCGGTGGGTTTCGTTTCGAGTTCGGATTTGAAAGTTTCTTTTTGGGATTAAAAAATATATATATATATATATTATTATAATATAAGTCAACGGCCTTTATCTCCCCCCCCCCCTTTTATTTTCCAGATCGAGAATTTTAAAATAGAAAAAAAAAGGGGGCTTCATCGCGCTCAGCCACCCAACGACGTGACGTCGGCGCTCCGCTCCCCTCGCCCCCTCTTCGACGTCGGCCTCTCCGCCTTCTTCCTCGATCACGTTCGCCCCATCTCAGATGAACCCGCACCCCCCCCCCCCCCAGAACCCGAACCCAAACCCTAAAACTCCCATCGCGCCGCCATAAGGCACCGAGCCACCTCCGCCTCCCTCCCAGCTACAGCCCCCTCCCCTCCGACGTCAGCTGTGACCCCGCAAGGAAACCCCCACTCTTCGCACAGGAAAAAAAAAACCCTGTAAGTTTACTGTTTTTTTTCTGATTTTTAATTTACTGTTTTTTTCTGATTTTTATTTTAGATGTAAAAAAAAAAAAACTGATTTATATTTTAAGAATAAAAACTGATTTATATTTTAAGTATAAAAACTGAAATTTATAAAGTATAAAAACTGAAATTTATAAAGTATAAAAACTGAAATTTATAAAGTATAAAAACTGGAATTTTATAAAAAAAAAAAACTGATGTTTTAAAAAAAAAAAAAACTGATTTTTGCTTAAAAGTAAAAACTTTAAATAGGAAAAAGGTTTAATCTTTAAAGAGAAAAAGGATTTGAACTTTAAGAAAGAAAATAGGATTTTTATATTTTGAACTTCGAAAGAAAATAGGATTTTTATATTTTGAACTTCGAAAGAAAATAGGATTTTTATATTTTGAACTTCGAAGAAAATAGGATTTTTATATTTTGAACTTCGAAAGAAAATAGGATTTTTATATTTTGAACTTCGAAAAAAAATAGGATTTTTATATTTTGAACTTCGAAAGAAAATAGGATTTTTATATTTTGAACTTCGAAAGAAAATAGGATTTTTATATTTTGAACTTCGAAAGAAAATAGGATTTTTATATTTTGAACTTCGAAAGAAAATAGGATCTTTATATTTTGAACTTCGAAAAGAAAATTTGATTTTTATATATCGAATAGCGAAGTAAAAATTCGATTTTTACATATGTAGTGAATACGGGCGAAGATGACAAAAGGGCGAGAACGAAGAAGGTTTATATCAATGAAGTGCCGTGGAGCTAGGATAGCAATATGTGAGAACTTCTCACCTTTCAATTTAATTATTCTAGTTATATATATATACTAGGATGCAGACGGTGTTTAGTAGCACCCGACACAATCGTCCACAGACCATGGACTTGTTTGTTTGGCTGTTTGGTGATTGATTGCGATATTGGTTTGAATGTGGTTTGTGGTGTGAAAAATCGAATCGATAAATTGGTTAGGATTAGACGTGCGCCGTTATAAGGCGAAGGAGTAAGGCTAGGTTAGACTCTTACTCCAAAATTTTGTGGTTTGCATAACGAATTGAATATGATTGATGTGTGAATGGCGTGGGCCTTCACTAGACCGGGGATAAGGCTAGGCCTTGTCCCGTTTCTAGTATCGTGCCGTTATGCCGCCGAAATTTTCTAAAATGTGTTAGAAAATAAAAATATCATTTTATTGTGTAAATGAATTGAATAGAAATTCATAGGTTGAAATAAAATGTTTTATCGTTAAAAATATAATTTTTAACGTGAATGTGAATAAATGAATAGTTATAAACAAATCGGCCGATTTGTTTGTATATACACTGATTTGACTGATATTGATTAGGTCGATAAATTTTACACATCGCCCAATTGCACAAATAAAATCTGTGTTTGATTGTTTGAAACCCCACACGGGTGTTGGGATGAAATTTGAAGTTCACTCATCCTGATTGATTAAATATGTCGATCGATTGATTGACAGGCTGTTATAAGCGTTGAATATCTATATTTGATGCTTATACAGTGTAGTGCACTTTGGTTGATGGTTGATTATTTTCAATGCTATTATATACATGTGTTATATGCAAATCCATATAATTAATTTTATATGGTAATTGATTGGGCCTCATTCCAGTTTTGAAAAAGAAATATTTGAAAAAGAAATATTTGAAATAGAATATTTGAAAATAGAAATTTATGAAGCCGTGTTGATTAGATTGACGCCATTTTGACGTGAACGATATTTATATCAATTTTAAGTGATTTCGAAATGAATTGAATTGAAAACGAATTCAAAATGAATTGAATTGAAAACGAATTCAAAGTGAATTGAATTGAAAGTGATTTCGAAATGAATTGAATTGAAAACGATTTCGAAATGAATTGAATTGAAAACGAATTCAAAGTGAATTGAATTGAAAGTGATTTCGAAGTGAATTGAATTGAAAGTGATTTCGAAATGAATTGAATTGAAAACGATTTCGAAATGAATTGAATTGAAAACGATTTCGAAATGAATTGAATTGAAAATGAATTCGAATTGAATTGAAAGTGAATTGAAATGAATTCGAATTGAATTGAAATTTGAATTGAATAGAAATGAATTTTGAAACGAATCTATAAAGAAGAATTCAATTTTGTTTTGAATTGAAATGGAAGTTGAAATAGATTTTTGGAACGAATTCAAAACTATTTATATAATTCGTTTTAAATAGAAATCGACGATATATATATTATATATATTATATATATTATATAATGGCCTGAATAGAACGCGCCGCGCCGCGGCAGTTCGTGAATTTCGACCATTTATTTCAAATGGACGTTGCGGGAGATCCGACCGTCGGATTCTCCTAAAACCAGAACCGTTGGGTTCGTATCGAAAAGAGCTTTCTAGCGAATGTTAGAAATTTGAAATCTAACGGTTGGATTTGGAATTATGTCCAAATCAAATTTGAAAAAGGTCGCTGTAAGTGCAGTTCGATGGCCATTGATGGAAATCGACTGTACGGGCCTTGATAAAATTATTAAAAATAGTAATAATTTGTGTAAAATCATAAGAAATGATTTGTGAAGATTTGGGATGAAAAACTCCATATTTGAAAAGATAAAAATAGATTTTTATCGAAATGAACTAGTTTTGAACTAGAATTATAATTCTATTTATTTTTAAATAAATAAATTGAATTTGAAAAGGGTTTTGAAAATAACCAGAATTTCCAATGATTGCATTGGAGTGGATTTGAATCGAAATTGTCTTCGGAATATTTCGATGTTGAAATTCGTGATTATACAGGGGTTGTTATGGAAATTTGAAAGATATATATTTATATCGTTATTTCCAATACGACATTTGTTGGTCGTAGAATTCGATATTGAATATAAGCCGATATATTTTCTATTCAGAGCCTTGTATTGAATATCGAATGTGATTTGGGTTTGTCGTGAATGGTGTCTTCACTAACACTGTTCTTGGACCCAGTTGAGAAAAGATTAAATCTTTTTATTTAGATTTAATGAAGTGTACCAATTAAATAACATTTAATTGGAATTGAATCGATATTGATTTTTGGGTTTATCGTGGACAGTGTTTTTAAATAACACTCGTTCTTTAACCCGATGATTAATGAATGTGATTTTGGGTTTATCGTGAACTGTGTTTTTAAATGACACGGATTCTTTAACCCAGTTAACGATTAAAACTAAGTTGAGTTTTAATGAATCTTTAATTAGATTGAAATGGTCGAGAATGGAGTATCACCAGTTTTGCTCCAGGCGATAGTTGAATCTTTAATTAGATTTAAACGTGAAATGGTAATTGAATTTACCGATAACACCGTGGTGTTAGATATGAAGTATAACCAGTTTTACTTCATGGGATGAATAGGTTGGGATTGGGAAATGAAAACAAATGATTACTTCGGTAAGGTTCGCTAATCCCGACTAGTTTGAATTGATATTCAAAAATAGATTAAAGAATAAATTCAAGAATTTATCTTTGATAAAATTAATGGGAACCTTTTCCTATGAATGTGAAATTTAGAAACTAATTGTCGGTTAGCCAAGCAGAAGGGTTTTCTGGATATTGATCTGATGTTGGTTTCGGCCTTCGGGGTTAATATTTGGGGAATTATTCTCTTGATTAATTTACCGTTAGTGACTGATGAATTGGAATGAGGCGTATGTTGTGTTTGTGTAACACTTATTTAAAATATACGCGAGTTATTCGGAAAGACCGGGTTTATCCCATTCTGAATAACTGATACGACGATAAGTCGAAGATGAAGACGATGGTCGAAGACCAGAGGTCTTCACGTCGTTTGGGTGATAGCTGATGATCTTGATTGGGCTGTACACCCAAGAAGATGGAAACAGTTGGTGATCGTCCAGACGTACTTGGAGATCGATGGATATGCGGGGTACTAGGTGCCTCAGGTTTCGTTCAGACCCAGAACGGACTTGTAAATGGACTGTGTGTCTGACATCGGATTTCATTCTGTGTGACTGATATCGGTTGCATAGGATGGTTTGCCTGTGTGGCATGCTAAGATGCAAATGATCAAGGCTTCTGTTGAAAAGCAAAGTCTTGTGGTTGATGATCAAAGCACGGCCTTTGTGGCGTAGCTTTGTGTAACGTTTACCTCGCGTGTTTCACACCAGGTATGAACCAAAAATGGGAGACGGACCTCAGGGAGGGCCTGCGTTTCCTCCTAGCTAGAAGTGGCGTCAGTGGTTTTACACGCCCTGACGAGTTTGACTTATGTGGTTGTTGCTGTTGCGAGGCGCCTCGGTTAGATCGGACGATCCGGGTCCGATGGAGTCATTCGTTGGCTCGCTTACGCCCCAAAGGGCGGCGAAACGCAGTGTCCAGGGTTTAAGTTTAATCCACATCGGTGGACCGGCCCTGACGATCCAAGGGTCGATGCGTTCTGATCCTGAGACTCGGGCTAGGCAGTCTCGAATCGGTAGAGGACTATCTTTTGCCTCGGTTCATAGAAGGAAATCCAATTTCCAAATACGTGACATGTGCGGTTTTAATTGTAATCCTATTTATGGCAACATAGTGGGATGGGGCGCTTATGCCGCCTATGATTGATACTTATGATTTGAAGTTGTTTTATACACTATGCACTTATTATAGTATCAAATGATTTGTTTTAAACGTATCAAGCATTCTTTGGCTGTTATAAGGGAAAACCCTATCCTCGACTGCGTTGCATTGTGTGATGGGACCTGGGTCTTATAACAGCTTCATTTTTCTTTATTTAGCATTGCGCTGTTTGTTTTATGCACTGGTATTCTTGGGAGGAAACCCGTTCCGTGTTATACGGCGTGGTCCCTTGATTTACCTTTAAAAATAAAGATTAATAACTGTTTTAGTTCTCACACCAGTCACATGACTGACACGGAGTTTATTGTTTTAACCTAAACTCTGGGTGCCCCTATTTTGACACGAGCAGCTAGTAGTTTCGGTTTTGCAGATTTATATTCACAGGATCCTGGTTTACAGCTGGAACGATATCCCGAAAGCTTTGTATCCGTATATCTCTTTCTAGTTGTGTATTGTATTATTTTCCGCTGCTATGTATTTAAATGTAATTTAAATCTCTGATATTTCTGTGTAATATTCATTTATACTCTGTATATTCTTGTAATCTGATGCATTGTTGTAATAAGCAATGAAATGTTCTTCTGTATGCGTTCTATTTTGTCGTGTTCTCAAACGATAGGGTGTTTCGAACGGTCTGGGTCGGTTTAGCGACTGGTTCGGACCGAGCGAAATTCCTTCGCGTCACATTTGGTATCAGAGCTTTGGTTTACAAAGCAGAGAACAAGGCACATTAGAACCATACGAAAGAATTCATCAGATATTGGATTAGTAATATCCAATGAGAATGACTCGTTAGAGATGGGATCAGTAGTATCCTAGAACGAGTGTGAAGAGTATATTTTTCAAAGTGAAAACAAATTTTGTTTTGAAAATTTAAATCAATTATTCGTATTTGATTATTTATTTATATAGATGTGGACAATCCAGTATATATAGATTTTGCGTATACGTCTGATCCGCGTGTATTCGAGATTTTAATATACTGGGTAGATATAGAATCACACTCTAGTCGCCCGGGGATGATGCTGATAATTGTGATCACATTATCAGTATTTATATTCGAGTGACGAAAGTGAGATTTCTATATACTTCCTATTGACTGGTGTGAGAACCAAAATTAGATAGGACACATTGTTGTGAATTGGCATCAAAAACATGATTTTTGTATATGTATCAATTATGAATTTGAAACTCTAATTCACTAATTGATTGATGTTTGTGTTGCTTGTTTAATTGTTTGATAATTTTGAACCATTATGCCTAATTGCATCAAATATTGAACTGTATTGAAATTTGGTCGCATTTGCTTGCATACATATATATCATTGAACAGGTCATAGCAAGGAGGCTAGAGCCAGAGAATAAAATTTGTTTGCCCGACAAATAGGTACATGTTTACTACATAATTTCCTGTTTTGTTTGGGTGATGATGATTTTGTGAGCCTATTGGCTAGCCGCTTGGCTTTTTCTTTTTCTTTTTGAGATCTGAAGGACCGGGGAAGCTATTTGAAATTCCCCGATGCTCCCGGTGCAGGGGAGGTTATGGCGAAATTTTTCGAAAATTTAGGGTGTTAGCCAAATTTTTGAAATTTTGAAAATTCTCAGAAACTGAAAAGTTGGAGAATGGAAGCCAGAACGAGCGTAGAGTTGAATGATCAAACCACTTTCGACTTTGTTCCTTTTCGGGGACGAAAAGTTTTAAGTGGGGGAGATTGTAACAACCCGAAAATCTGGGCCAGTTTAAAATTTTTATTTTGGCAATTTTAGCGAATTTTGAATATTTAAAATGAATAATTTTAAATAGTATCGACGAGAAATTTATTTTGAATAGAATTCGACGTATATATTATATACGTCGTCGTTAGAATATATAATAATTATATATAATTATAAAAGGAATTGAAAATGGCGCGGTAGTTCGATAATTCGATTTCAAACTTCATTTGAATGTACCGGGTGCAAAACAATCCGGATTTTAGTGAAACCAAAAATAGTGGAATCTAATAGTGAATATCTTTCCAACGAAGTTAACAAACTGAGATTTCACTTTATAAATGATAAGATATGTCCAGTTGAAAATTCAGAATAGTCGCTGTGGAATTTATATATATTTTATATAATATATAGCCCTTAAAAATGGACATTTTGCAAACGACCTCGGATTTCGACGAAACCAGTTTTGTTGGGTCCGTGATGTCAAGTTATTGCTAGGTTTCAAATTTCATAATTTTTCGAATCAATATGTGAGCGTGGGAAAGGAAAACGTGTTTGACCAGTTTCAGTTGATTTTAATCGACTGAAAAATGGCCATTTTTCCAACGATCTCAGAATTTGACGAAACTAGTTTTGTTAGGACCGTATCGTCAATACGAAGCTAGAAAATATTTTTCTGGAATTTTTCTAGTTAGTATGTGACCCCGGTAATTTGAAATGTACGTTTAAAATTCAATATAGTGATTTAAATGTAAATTCAACCGAAACTGTTCGAAACGATCGAATTGGCCTGTGATACATATCCCGTTGTGTTCGGAATGGGGGTAAAACGCTAGGGACGACAGTCGGTGGGTTTCGTTTCGAGTTCGGATTTGAAAGTTTCCTTTTGGGATTAAAAAAAATAATATATATATATATATATATATATTATTATAATATAAGTCAACGGCCTTTATCTCCCCCCCCCCTTTTTATTTTCCAGATCGAGAATTTTAAAATAGAAAAAAAAAGGGGGCTTCATCGCGCTCAGCCACCCACCGACGTGACGTCGGCGCTCCGCTCCCCTCGCCCCCCCTTCGACGTCGGCCTCTCCGCCTTCTTCCTCGATCACGTTCGCCCCATCTCAGATGAACCCGCACCCCCCCCAGAACCCGAACCCAAACCCTAAAACCCCCATCGCGCCGCCATAAGGCACCGAGCCACCTCCGCCTCCCTCCCAGCTACAGCCCCCTCCCCTCCGACGTCAGTTGTAACCCCGCAAGGAAACCCCCCCCCCCCTCTTCGCACAGGAAAAAAAAAAACCCTGTAAGTTTACTGTTTTTTTCTGATTTTTAATTTACTGTTTTTTTCTGATTTTTATTTTAGATGTAAAAAAAAAACTGATTTATATTTTAAGAATAAAAACTGATTTATATTTTAAGTATAAAAACTGAAATTTATAAAGTATAAAAACTGAAATTTATAAAGTATAAAAACTGAAATTTATAAAGTATAAAAACTGAAATTTTATAAAAAAAAATAAAAACTGATGTTTAAAAAAAAAAAAAAAACTGATTTTTGTTTAAAAGTAAAAACTTTAAATAGGAAAAAGGTTTAATCTTTAAAGAGAAAAAGGATTTGAACTTTAAGAAAGAAAATAGGATTTTTATATTTTGAACTTCGAAAGAAAATAGGATTTTTATATTTTGAACTTCGAAAGAAAATAGGATTTTTATATTTTGAACTTCGAAAGAAAATAGGATTTTTATATTTTGAACTTCGAAAGAAAATAGGGTTTTTATATTTTGAACTTCGAAAGAAAATAGGATTTTTATATTTTGAACTTCGAAAAAAAATAGGATTTTTATATTTTGAACTTCGATTTTTATATTTTGAACTTCGAAAGAAAATAGGATTTTTATATTTTGAACTTCGAAAGAAAATAGGATTTTTATATTTTGAACTTCGAAAGAAAATAGGATCTTTATATTTTGAACTTCGAAAAGAAAATTTGATTTTTATATATCGAATAGCGAAGTAAAAATTCGATTTTTACATATGTAGTGAATACGGGCGAAGATGACAAAAGGGCGAGAACGAAGAAGGTTTATATCAATGAAGTGCCGTGGAGCTAGGATAGCAATATGTGAGAACTTCTCACCTTTCAATTTAATTATTCTAGTTATATATATATATACTAGGATGCAGACGGTGTTTAGTAGCACCCGACACAATCGTCCACAGACCATGGACTTGTTTGTTTGGCTGTTTGGTGATTGATTGCGATATTGGTTTGAATGTGGTTTGTGGTGTGAAAAATCGAATCGATAAATTGGTTAGGATTAGACGTGCGCCGTTATAAGGCGAAGGAGTAAGGCTAGGTTAGACTCTTACTCCAAAATTTTGTGGTTTGCATAACGAATTGAATATGATTGATGTGTGAATGGCGTGGGCCTTCACTAGACCGGGGATAAGGCTAGGCCTTGTCCCGTTTCTAGTATCGTGCCGTTATGCCGCCGAAATTTTCTAAAATGTGTTTGAAAATAAAAATATCATTTTATTGTGTAAATGAATTGAATAGAAATTCATAGGTTGAAATAAAATGTTTTATCGTTAAAAATATAATTTTTAACGTGAATGTGAATAAATGAATAGTTATAAACAAATCGGCCGATTTGTTTGTATATACACTGATTTGACTGATATTGATTGGGTCGATAAATTTTACACATCGCCCAATTGCACAAATAAAATCTGTGTTTGATTGTTTGAAACCCCACACGGGTGTTGGGATGAAATTTGAAGTTCACTCATCCTGATTGATTAAATATGTCGATCGATTGATTGACAGGCTGTTATAAGCGTTGAATATCTATATTTGATGCTTATATAGTGTAGTGCACTTTGGTTGATGGTTGATTATTTTCAATGCTATTATATACATGTGTTATATGCAAATCCATATAATTAATTTTATATGGTAATTGATTGGGCCTCATTCCAGTTTTGAAAAAGAAATATTTGAAAAAGAAATATTTGAAATAGAATATTTGAAAATAGAAATTTATGTAGCCGTGTTGATTAGATTGACGCCATTTTGACGTGAACGATATTTATATCAATTTTAAGTGATTTCGAAATGAATTGAATTGAAAACGAATTCAAAATGAATTGAATTGAAAACGAATTCAAAGTGAATTGAATTGAAAGTGATTTCGAAATGAATTGAATTGAAAACGATTTCGAAATGAATTGAATTGAAAACGAATTCAAAATGAATTGAATTGAAAACGAATTCAAAGTGAATTGAATTGAAAGTGATTTCGAAGTGAATTGATTTTAAGGTGATTTCGAAATGAATTGAATTGAAAACGATTTCGAAATGAATTGAATTGAAAACGATTTCGAAATGAATTGAATTGAAAACGAATTCGAATTGAATTGAAAGTGAATTGAAATGAATTCGAATTGAATTGAAATTTGAATTGAATAGAAATGAATTTTGAAACGAATCTATAAAGAAGAATTCAATTTTGTTTTGAATTGAAATGGAAGTTGAAATAGATTTTTGAAAAGAATTCAAAACTATTTATATAATTCGTTTTAAATAGAAATCGACGATATATATATTATATATATTATATAATGGCCTGAATAGAACGCGCCGCGCCGCGGCAGTTCGTGAATTTCGACCATTTATTTCAAATGGACGTTGCGGGAGATCCGACCGTCGGATTCTCCTAAAACCAGAACCGTTGGGTTCGTATCGAAAAGAGCTTTCTAGCGAATGTTAGAAATTTGAAATCTAACGGTTGGATTTGGAATTATGTCCAAATCAAATTTGAAAAAGGTCGCTGTAAGTGCAGTTCGATGGCCATTGATGGAAATCGACTGTACGGGCCTTGATAAAATTATTAAAAATAGTAATAATTTGTGTAAAATCATAAGAAATGATTTGTGAAGATTTGGGATGAAAAACTCCATATTTGAAAAGATAAAAATAGATTTTTATCGAAATGAACTAGTTTTGAACTAGAATTATAATTCTATTTATTTTTAAATAAATAAATTGAATTTGAAAAGGGTTTTGAAAATAACCAGAATTTCCAATGATTGCATTGGAGTGGATTTGAATCGAAATTGTCTTCGGAATATTTCGATGTTGAAATTCGTGATTATACAGGGGTTGTTATGGAAATTTGAAAGATATATATTTATATCGTTATTTCCAATACGACATTTGTTGGTCGTAGAATTCGATATTGAATATAAGCCGATATATTTTCTATTCAGAGCCTTGTATTGAATATCGAATGTGATTTGGGTTTGTCGTGAATGGTGTCTTCACTAACACTGTTCTTGGACCCAGTTGAGAAAAGATTAAATCTTTTTATTTAGATTTAATGAAGTGTACCAATTAAATAACATTTAATTGGAATTGAATCGATATTGATTTTTGGGTTTATCGTGGACAGTGTTTTTAAATAACACTCGTTCTTTAACCCGATGATTAATGAATGTGATTTTGGGTTTATCGTGAACTGTGTTTTTAAATGACACGGATTCTTTAACCCAGTTAACGATTAAAACTAAGTTGAGTTTTAATGAATCTTTAATTAGATTGAAATGGTCGAGAATGGAGTATCACCAGTTTTGCTCCAGGCGATAGTTGAATCTTTAATTAGATTTAAACGTGAAATGGTAATTGAATTTACCGATAACACCGTGGTGTTAGATATGAAGTATAACCAGTTTTACTTCATGGGATGAATAGGTTGGGATTGGGAAATGAAAACAAATGATTACTTCGGTAAGGTTCGCTAATCCCGACTAGTTTGAATTGATATTCAAAAATAGATTAAAGAATAAATTCAAGAATTTATCTTTGATAAAATTAATGGGAACCTTTCCCTATGAATGTGAAATTTAGAAACTAATTGTCGGTTAGCCAAGCAGAAGGGTTTTCTGGATATTGATCTGATGTTGGTTTCGGCCTTCGGGGTTAATATTTGGGGAATTATTCTCTTGATTAATTTACCGTTAGTGACTGATGAATTGGAATGAGGCGTATGTTGTGTTTGTGTAACACTTATTTAAAATATACGCGAGTTATTCGGAAAGACCGGGTTTATCCCATTCTGAATAACTGATACGACGATAAGTCGAAGATGAAGACGATGGTCGAAGACCGGAGGTCTTCACGTCGTTTGGGTGATAGCTGATGATCTTGATTGGGCTGTACACCCAAGAAGATGGAAACAGTTGGTGATCGTCCAGAGGTACTTGGAGATCGATGGATATGCGGGGTACTAGGTGCCTTAGGTTTCGTTCAGACCCAGAACGGACTTGTAAATGGACTGTGTGTCTGACATCGGATTTCATTCTGTGTGACTGATATCGGTTGCATAGGATGGTTTGCCTGTGTGGCATGCTAAGATGCAAATGATCAAGGCTTCTGTTGAAAAGCAAAGTCTTGTGGTTGATGATCAAAGCACGGCCTTTGTGGCGTAGCTTTGTGTAACGTTTACCTCGCGTGTTTCACACCAGGTATGAACCAAAAACGGGAGACGGACCTCAGGGAGGGCCTGCGTTTCCTCTTAGCTAGAAGTGGCGTCAGTGGTTTTACACGCCCTGACGAGTTTGACTTATGTGGTAGTTGCTGTTGCGAGGCGCCTCGGTTAGATCGGACGATCCGGGTCCGATGGAGTCATTCGTTGGCTCGCTTACGCCCCAAAGGGCGGCGAAACGCAGTGTCCAGGGTTTAAGTTTAATCCACATCGGTGGACCGGCCCTGACGATCCAAGGGTCGATGCGTTCTGATCCTGAGACTCGGGCTAGGCAGTCTCGAATCGGTAGAGGACTATCTTTTGCCTCGGTTCATAGAAGGAAATCCAATTTCCAAATACGTGACATGTGCGGTTTTAATTGTAATCCTATTTATGGCGACATAGTGGGATGGGGCGCTTATGCCGCCTATGATTGATACTTATGATTTGAAGTTGTTTTATACACTATGCACTTATTATAGTATCAAATGATTTGTTTTAAACGTATCAAGCATTCTTTGGCTGTTATAAGGGAAAACCCTATCCTCGACTGCGTTGCATTGTGTGATGGGACCTGGGTCTTATAACAGCTTCATTTTTCTTTATTTAGCATTGCGCTGTTTGTTTTATGCACTGGTATTCTTGGGAGGAAACCCGTTCCATGTTATACGGCATGGTCCCTTGATTTACCTTTAAAAATAAAGATTAATAACTGTTTTAGTTCTCACACCAGTCACATGACTGACCTGGAGTTTATTGTTTTAACCTAAACTCTGGGTGCCCCTATTTTGACACGGGCAGCTAGTAGTTTCGGTTTTGCAGATTTATATTCACAGGATCCTGGTTTACAGCTGGAACGATATCCGGAAAGCTTTGTATCCGTATATCTCTTTCTAGTTGTGTATTGTATTATTTTCCGCTGCTATGTATTTAAATGTAATTTAAATCTCTGATATTTCTGTGTAATATTCATTTATACTCTGTATATTCTTGTAATCTGATGCATTTTTGTAATAAGCAATGAAATGTTCTTCTGTATGCGTTCTATTTTGTCGTGTTCTCAAACGATAGGGTGTTTCGAACGGTCTGGGTCGGTTTAGCGACTGGTTCGGACCGAGCGAAATTCCTTCGCGTCACAGACCCGCGAGGCGAAATCCTTTCTAGGCGATTTCCCGATGATCGGAGAAGCTTTAGGGGCGGCTCTTTCTGGTGGTGGTGCGTCTCGCCAAGACGAAGACATTGGCGGTGGTCCCGTGGCGTCAGGTGGCCCGAGGCAGCGGAAAAGTGCGGTCAAAGTTCGGCGGTGAACAGTGTTTTTCGGTCAACGGGCTGAGGGTATTTTCTATTTTATTTTTAAATTATTTAATTAATTTACAGAACTTTAAAATTGCATAACTCACTCATACGAAGTCGAAAATCGACGATTTCAGGTGCGTTGGGATCGTGGCGACGAGATGTACGCGTGAACACTAATTTTGTCCAATTCTGAGACAGTGAAATTTTTAGGTATTTTTCACGAATATTAATTAATTATTTAATTATGTCCAACTTTAATAAATCATAACTCTCTCGTACGAGGTCCGATTGACGAACCGTAAATTGCGTTGGACTCGTCTTTCCGAGCTCTTCGCGATGGCGCAGACCAGAGCTGAATCCGAGACAGTCAATTTTTCAGAAAAAATCAATGTGAGATTCTATTTTATAATTTATTAAATTTAAATTATTTTTCTTGTGGTTTTGATGTTTGTATGTACATGATTGTGGATTGATGATGTATGATGTCTGTTTGAGAATTGGTGATAGTTGTTTGGGTTATTATGGACAAATTGTTGTTGCATACACTGTTGATGAAATTTGTTGAATCAATAGAAACGATGTACATGATGTAAATGATAAATTCATTTTTATTTATTTATTTAAAATGTATGGAAATTTATATTTAAATAAAAGTTACAATTTTCATTGTTGTTCAGAAAAAATGAAACTTTGTTTATGTTTACAAAGATTATAACTTTGAATGGGATTAAGAAGATTACAACTTTGTTTTTGTTCTAAAAAAAAAAAAAAATACAACTTTGTTTGCGTTTTTTTTATATAAAATTGAAACTTTATTTTGTTTTTGAAAAGAACAAACTTTATTTTGTTTATGAAAAAGAACAAAACTTTGTTTTGTTTATTGAATAAAAGTTCAAACCTTATTTTGTTTTGTTTAAAAAGAACAAAACTTTGTTTTGTTGGTAAAGATTTAAAACCTTGTTTTTGCTTATAAAAGACTGAAATTTTGTTTTGTTTATAAAGATTAAAACTTTGTTTTGGTTATAAAAATTTCATCTTTATTTTGAGACGATTATAATAAATAAAGTTTTGATATTTATTTTAGAATAATTAAAATTTTGACTTTTAATAAAAGATTTTATTTTTATTTTAAGTTAGATAAAGGAATATATTTTATGGTGAATTTGTGTCATTAAATCAAATGAAATAAAAAGGGCAATACCCAATATGTGAACATTGTTAAATTGTGCAAATTGTCTATGTTCCATTTATGCACCTGTATACACTGCCATTTACAAGCGACCCTGGCTTGTTTATGTGAGTGAACGATCAATTTTTACACATCGTCCAGAAGCACAGTTTATTTTAAATACGTGAATTGTGTTGGCTGAAACCCCACATGGGTCAAGGGTTGACTTTTGAATACACGTCACCCTTGGAATAATTAGAAATGCACTTTGGATGGATGTTCTGAAATTGTTATGTAATTAATGTTTGATTTTACGTATAATTAAATTTATGGAAATGGTGGGTCTCATTCCAATTTTGAGTAAAGTAATAAATATGCAAATTAATGAAATAAATTGGAAGTTGAAGTATTTAGATGATTTAATTTTCCATTTAAAAAGGAAATAATAAAGAAGCTTTTGAATTGACAATATTTCCTTCGAATGAAGGAAATAAATGCCCATTTATTATTCAATTAATGATATTAATTGACGCTTGAATTAAGTAGATAAAAACCTTTAACATTTGGAAGGTTATAAACAAATTATTGGAATTAGTAAATCACATTCCAATTATATTAAGAAGATTATAAATTGAAAAGATTACTTTTTATGTTAACATTAAAAATGGAAGATGGATTTCAAAATTTGAAATGTTTTTAAATTGATTTCATTTTAATATTGAAATGGTAGGTTTTAATATCACAAATTAAAACCGTTTTTTTTATAATTATTATTATTATAATATCATAATAATATGGAAAGTTAATATGTATTGAAATGGAATAATAAAGCTTTATATGAAAGAATATTTCAAGTAAGGAATGATATTAAGTAGTAGGATATTTTAAAATATAAAATATTTTAAAATAATATTCTTGGATAATATTTATAAATAAATTTTTTTTTAATTGTACCTGGACACGAGGTTAGGTCACATTTATGGCGGAAGTCTGCCCGGAACCAACCGGCATATCCAGCAGCCATAAATGTTGGGCCTAATGTGAGAGGTCCAAGTGCGCAAATACGAATTGGGTCAAGACACGAGGTTAAGCCCAACATGTGGTAGAAGTCTGCCCGGAACCAACCGGCATATCCAGCATCCACAAGTTGTAGGCCTAATGTGAGAGGTCTGGCCCGCTATTAAATAATAAAATGTAAAGATAAACATAATAAATGGATAAGGAAAATGAATTGGGCTATTCAGTCCATTTTAAAATAGTAACTCCATTTTAACCCGTGTAAATTATGTTATACATTTTATAAAGGAAATCGAAGATGATTAATATTTTATTTAAGATTAAATGAAATACTCTGAAATAAATGATGTCTAATTATATATATTAAATGGGAAATTTATGAAATTTAAATTTGGGTTTATCGTGAATTATGTTTTAAATAACATTTATTCTTTAACCCGAATTTATGATAGAATTAATTCCCTAGAAATTGAATAATCATTTAATAATGACTTTGGAAGATTAAAACTAAATAAAATTTTAATTAAATCTTTAATTTGATTGAAAAGGAATTTAGTAGTTAAGATCACTGAATTAAGAAAGTGATCGAAAATGGAAAATGAACCATAAAGCAATGAATATTTTCATGTTATAAATGAATAAATGAATGAAAACATGAAATGGTTATATTATTTATATATTTTATATAAATAAAAGTAATGAAACTTTTATTTACATTTCATATGTAAATAAAAGAATGAAAATAAGAATGAAACTTTTATTTACATTTCGCATGTAAATAAAAGATAAAAATAAGAATGAAACTTTTATTTACTTTTCACATGTAAATAAAAAGATGAAAATGAGAAGGGAATTTTTATTTACATTTCACATGCGAATAAAAATATAAAAATATGAAATGAAACATGATTTAGAAGCAGGAACCGCATATGAAAATTTAACATGTTTTAAAAAGCATGAAGTCGCATATGAAATGCATGAAATGAATGGACGATATATTTATATGCATGAAATGAATGGACAATATTTATACGCATGAAATGAATGGACGATATGTATGAAATGAATGGACGATATATATACATGAAATGAATAGACGATATTTATATTTATAAAAGAATAAATAACGATATAGAATGGTTTACAAATTTATATATATGCGAGAATTATTTGGGAAGTCCGAGTTTACTCTCATTCCAAATAATGATACGACGTTCGAAGAGTTGAAGACGGCGATTGAAGACCGACGATCTTCACATCGAATGGGTTACTAGCGTTGAGGTCCTTGATTGATTTGCTCCCAAGACGGGGCTAAGATGGTAGTTATCCGGACGTAGTGTTGATTTGTACGGATATGACTTTCGCTCAGACCCAGAGCATAAGTTTATAAATGGAATGTATGTCTGACGTTGTAGTCCTTTATACTACATTCGTTGATCTCTGTTAATATATATCTGTTTGGTGGTTAACACCCTTCTCTGAGACATACGAGCTTAGAGGTTATATATTGGTAGAAATTAATGGTATAGTATGGACTGACAATGTGACATGCTAAGATGCATTGATCAAGGCTTTTGTTGAAAAGCAGGCCTTGTGGTTGATGATCAAAGCACGGCCTGTTTAGGCGTAGCTTTGTGTATAGCGTGACTTCGCGAGTCTCACACCCCGGTATGAGTCAAAAACGGGATACGGACTGCAGGGAGTGCACACGTTTCTTTCTAGCTAGAGTGGTGTCAGTGACCTACCAGCCCTGACATTTTACTTATGTGGATGATGGATTTTGAGGCGCCTCGTTATTTTTATAGGCCGTTGGTGGTCATACTATAGGTCCAAAGGGACCGGGAAGCGTGTGTTCAGGCATAACTAATCCACTGCCCATAGGCGGGGACCGGCCCTGAAGATCCAAGGGTTCACTGCGGGGGATCCTGAGGCATTTGCTAGAGTGTCTCGAATCGGAGAGGAGCTTGCCCCTAGCCTCGACTCATGATGGAATCCAAATTTCCAATACGCCCTTGCGGTTTTGATTGTAGAACTAGTATTGGCGACATGCTATATGGTAACCATGCCGTCTAGGATTGATACTTATGATTCAAATCTTTTTATTAAAACATATATACACTAATAATAATATCAAATCCGTTTTATACGTATCAAGCATCTTTTGACCATTATAAGGTAAAACCCTATCCTCTGGTGTGCGTTGCATTGTGTGATGGGACTTGGGTCTTATAATGGTTTCATTTTTTCAAAAAGACATTGCGTTATTTCTCGATTTACTTTAGTTTATACACCGACAATCCATTGGAATAAAACCCGTTCCGCATTAGCGGCGTGGTCCTTGGATTTGTCTTATTAGTTAAATTAGTTTGGAATTCTCACACCAGTCCCATGACTGACTCGTAGTTTGTTTCACTTTGCAAACTCGGGTGCCCTCTTTTCCACACGGGCAGTCGAGTAGCTTTTTGCAGACATCTCTCTCTTTAGCAGGATCCTGGATCGAAGCCTAAAGCTGTGTCCAGAGCTTAGAAGTCTTCCGCTGTTTAATGTATTAAATCTGTTGTAATTTATCTTCCGCTGTAGTTTACTTTATTTGTACACTGATATTCTGTACTCTGATGTTATATTATTGTAATGTAATAAAAGTTTGCTGTTATTGTTCTAATATTTTGTATTCCCAAAGTTAACGTATGCGAGTTTTGAACGGTCTTGGTCGATTTTGCGATCGATTAAGGTCGGGCAAAATCCGTGTCGTTACAGGTGGTATCAGAGCTCTGGTTAGCTCAAATCTTTGGGATACAACTCGTTAGAACTGAACAAAAGACTCATCAGAGAATTGGATTAGTAATGTCCAATAAGAATACTCATTAGAGATAGGATCATCAGTATCCTAGAATGAGAAAACTCATTAGAGATGGGGTTAGTAATGCCCTAGAATGAGTTCAGAGTGATAAGCTTATGATTAGCGTATTTTGATTATATAATCTATTTTTGAAAATATGATTTTTAAATATATAAAAGAGTATGTATATTTGATAAGTTAGTCAACAAATGAAATTAATAAGAGAAATTAAAATTTAGTTAGTTAATTAAACAACTTTTACCTTAGTTCCTTTTCGAGGACGAAAAGTTTTTAAGTGGGGGCGATTGTAACAACCCACAAAAATCAGGACCAATTTAAAAATTTTATTTTAGAAAATTTTAATGAATTTTGACAATATAAAATAATTTATTTAAATAATAATGATCACAAATTTGATTCAAATCGAAGTTAGAATGAATGATTTAATTTTTATTATAAAAAGAGTTAGAAATAACGCGGTAGTTTGAAAAGTCAAACTTGAACTTTGACTGACCGTACAGGATGCAAAATTTAACGGATTTTAGTGAAACCAAAAATATTAGAATCTATTTAAATTTATCTTTCCAACGAATCCGAAAAATCGAAATTTCATAATGGGAATCAAAAGTTATGTCAAAATTAAAATCTAGAATGGTCGCTATGAAATTTATAAGGGCCAAAATGCTACATTTTGCAGAATAAGGAATTAGGACCCGAAACCATCTCCATTGGTTTCAGAATGTTGTTTACATATAAAAATGACTATAAGAACTTATATTTTTGAGTTTCGGAAAAATTCCACTATTTTTGGTATTTTTAAAATATTAAAATATACGCCTGAAAAATGGAATTTTTGCAAACGAACTCCGAATTCGACGAAACCAGTTTCTATGGATTCGGAATATTAAAATAAGGTTAAATTCTAAAATTTATAATTTTTGGAATTATTTCGTGGCCTGTATAATTTTTACAGTGGAAATATAGCATATTTCCAGACTTCGGACATTCATAATAAATTCATACGGACTCAGAAAATTACGAAATCAGGTTCGTTGGGTTCGTAATGACCTGAAATAATTATGTTTAAAATTTTATTAATTTTGAAATCAGCATGTATTTATAAGAATTTTTGAACTGAAGAAAACAGTTGAAAATTGAGTAATTGGGCACATAATGATATTCGGGCCCAAACCAAAATTAAACCCATGGTATATATTATCTTTTTTCTGAGTTTTAGGGTTGAATTTCGAAATGCACAGCAGCCACTCTCTTTTCCATCATTTTTTCTCAATTTCCATGGCGGCTCCCTCTTCCTCTAAAATTCATAAAAAAATAAAATCTCTTCAAACCATAGCAAATTATATGTTTTCTCGAAGGTCTCGACGATACGAAGCTAATGGTGTAGTCGGTTTTGTCAAACAGCGCTCGGATTCGCCGGAATCTCGTCTTAAAGCTCGCTGTTTTCGAAATTCAGAAACTCAAAACGTAAATCAAGAAATTCCCGTGAATCGAGGAAGAATTAGACGAAGTCACGAACACGGAAGTTCTTCGTCTACGCAAGACGAAGATGCTCAGAAAATTTCAGGCAGTTTGGAGGTGTGAGGCGGCCTGTGGGACCCGCGAGGCGAAATCCTTTCTAGGCGATTTCCCGATGATCGGAGAAGCTTTAGGGGCGGCTCTTTCTGGTGGTGGTGCGTCTCGCCAAGACGAAGACATTGGCGATGGTCCCGTGGCGTCAGGTGGCCCGAGGCAGCGGCAAAGTGCGGTCAAAGTTCGGCGGTGAACAGTGTTTTTCGGTCAACGGGCTGAGGGTATTTTCTATTTTATTTTTAAATTATTTAATTAATTTACAGAACTTTAAAATTGCATAACTCACTCATACGAAGTCGAAAATCGACGATTTCAGGTGCGTTGGGATCGTGGCGACGAGATGGACGCGTGAACACTAATTTTGTCCAATTCTGAGACAGTGAAATTTTTAGGTATTTTTCACGAATATTAATTAATTATTTAATTATGTCCAACTTTAATAAATCATAACTCTCTCGTACGAGGTCCGATTGACGAACCGTAAATTGCGTTGGACTCGTCTTTCCGAGCTCTTCGCGATGGCGCAGACCAGAGCTGAATCCGAGACAGTCAATTTTTCAGCAAAAATCAATGTGAGATTCTATTTTATAATTTATTAAATTTAAATTATTTTTCTTGTGGTTTTGATGTTTGTATGTACATGATTGTGGATTGATGATGTATGATGTCTGTTTGAGAATTGGTGATAGTTGGTTGGGTTATTATGGACAAATTGTTGTTGCATACACTGTTGATGAAATTTGTTGAATCAATAGAAACGATGTACATGATGTAAATGATAAATTCATTTTTATTTATTTATTTAAAATGTATGGAAATTTATATTTAAATAAAAGTTACAATTTTCATTGTTGTTCAGAAAAAATGAAACTTTGTTTATGTTTACAAAGATTATAACTTTGAATGGGATTAAGAAGATTACAACTTTGTTTTTGTTCTAAAAAAAAAAAATTACAACTTTGTTTGCTTTTTTTTTTTTATATAAAATTGAAACTTTATTTTGTTTTTGAAAAGAACAAACTTTATTTTGTTTATGAAAAAGAACAAAACTTTGTTTTGTTTATTGAATAAAAGTTCAAACCTTATTTTGTTTTGTTTAAAAAGAACAAAACTTTGTTTTGTTGGTAAAGATTTAAAACCTTGTTTTTGCTTATAAAAGACTGAAATTTTGTTTTGTTTATAAAGATTAAAACTTTGTTTTGGTTATAAAAATTTCATCTTTATTTTGAGACGATTATAATAAATAAAGTTTTGATATTTATTTTAGAATAATTAAAATTTTGACTTTTAATAAAAGATTTTATTTTTATTTTAAGTTAGATAAAGGAATATATTTTATGATGAATTTGTGTCATTAAATCAAATGAAATAAAAAGGGCAATACCCAATATGTGAACATTGTTAAATTGTGCAAATTGTCTATGTTCCATTTATGCACCTGTATACACTGCCATTTACAAGCGACCCTGGCTTGTTTATGTGAGTGAACGATCAATTTTTACACATCGTCCAGAAGCACAGTTTATTTTAAATACGTGAATTGTGTTGGCTGAAACCCCACACGGGTCAAGGGTTGACTTTTGAATACACGTCACCCTTGGAATAATTAGAAATGCACTTTGGATGGATGTTCTGAAATTGTTATGTAATTAATGTTTGATTTTACGTATAATTAAATTTATGGAAATGGTGGGTCTCATTCCAATTTTGAGTAAAGTAATAAATATGCAAATTAATGAAATAAATTGGAAGTTGAAGTATTTAGATGATTTAATTTTCCATTTAAAAAGGAAATAATAAAGAAGCTTTTGAATTGACAATATTTCCTTCGAATGAAGGAAATAAATGCCCATTTATTATTCAATTAATGATATTAATTGACGCTTGAATTAAGTAGATAAAAACCTTTAACATTTGGAAGGTTATAAACAAATTATTGGAATTAGTAAATCACATTCCAATTATATTAAGAAGATTATAAATTGAAAAGATTACATTTTATGTTAACATTAAAAATGGAAGATGGATTTCAAAATTTGAAATGTTTTTAAATTGATTTCATTTTAATATTGAAATGGTAGGTTTTAATATCACAAATTAAAACCGTTTTTTTTATAATTATTATTATTATTATTATAATATCATAATAATATGGAAAGTTAATATGTATTGAAATGGAATAATAAAGCTTTATATGAAAGAATATTTCAAGTAAGGAATGATATTAAGTAGTAGGATATTTTAAAATATAAAATATTTTAAAATAATATTCTTGGATAATATTTATAAATAAATTTTTTTTTTAATTGTACCTGGACACGAGGTTAGGTCACATTTATGGCGGAAGTCTGCCCGGAACCAACCGGCATATCCAGCAGCCATAAATGTTGGGCCTAATGTGAGAGGTCCAAGTGCGCAAATACGAATTGGGTCAAGACACGAGGTTAAGCCCAACATGTGGTAGAAGTCTGCCCGGAACCAACCGGCATATCCAGCATCCACAAGTTGTAGGCCTAATGTGAGAGGTCTGGCCCGCTATTAAATAATAAAATGTAAAGATAAACATAATAAATGGATAAGGAAAATGAATTGGGCTATTCAGTCCATTTTAAAATAGTAACTCCATTTTAACCCGTGTAAATTATGTTATACATTTTATAAAGGAAATCGAAGATGATTAATATTTTATTTAAGATTAAATGAAATACTCTGAAATAAATGATGTCTAATTATATATATTAAATGGGAAATTTATGAAATTTAAATTTGGGTTTATCGTGAATTATGTTTTAAATAACATTTATTCTTTAACCCGAATTTATGATAGAATTAATTCCCTAGAAATTGAATAATCATTTAATAATGACTTTGGAAGATTAAAACTAAATAAAATTTTAATTAAATCTTTAATTTGATTGAAAAGGAATTAAGTAGTTAAGATCACTGAATTAAGAAAGTGATCGAAAATGGAAAATGAACCATAAAGCAATGAATATTTTCATGTTATAAATGAATAAATGAATGAAAACATGAAATGGTTATATTATTTATATATTTTATATAAATAAAAGTAATGAAACTTTTATTTACGTTTCATATGTAAATAAAAGAATGAAAATAAGAATGAAACTTTTATTTACATTTCGCATGTAAATAAAAGATAAAAATAAGAATGAAACTTTTATTTACTTTTCACATGTAAATAAAAAGATGAAAATGAGAAGGGAATTTTTATTTACATTTCACATGCGAATAAAAATATAAAAATATGAAATGAAACATGATTTAGAAGCAGGAACCGCATATGAAAATTTAACATGTTTTAAAAAGCATGAAGTCGCATATGAAATGCATGAAATGAATGGACGATATATTTATATGCATGAAATGAATGGACAATATTTATACGCATGAAATGAATGGACGATATGTATGAAATGAATGGACGATATATATACATGAAATGAATAGACGATATTTATATTTATAAAAGAATAAATAACGATATAGAATGGTTTACAAATTTATATATATGCGAGAATTATTTGGGAAGTCCGAGTTTACTCTCATTCCAAATAATGATACGACGTTCGAAGAGTTGAAGACGGCGATTGAAGACCGACGATCTTCACATCGAATGGGTTACTAGCGTTGAGGTCCTTGATTGATTTGCTCCCAAGACGGGGCTAAGATGGTAGTTATCCGGACGTAGTGTTGATTTGTACGGATATGACTTTCGCTCAGACCCAGAGCATAAGTTTATAAATGGAATGTATGTCTGACGTTGTAGTCCTTTATACTACATTCGTTGATCTCTGTTAATATATATCTGTTTGGTGGTTAACACCCTTCTCTGAGACATACGAGCTTAGAGGTTATATATTGGTAGAAATTAATGGTATAGTATGGACTGACAATGTGACATGCTAAGATGCATTGATCAAGGCTTTTGTTGAAAAGCAGGCCTTGTGGTTGATGATCAAAGCACGGCCTGTTTAGGCGTAGCTTTGTGTATAGCGTGACTTCGCGAGTCTCACACCCCGGTATGAGTCAAAAACGGGATACGGACTGCAGGGAGTGCACACGTTTCTTTCTAGCTAGAGTGGTGTCAGTGACCTACCAGCCCTGACATTTTACTTATGTGGATGATGGATTTTGAGGCGCCTCGTTATTTTTATAGGCCGTTGGTGGTCATACTATAGGTCCAAAGGGACCGGGAAGCGTGTGTTCAGGCATAACTAATCCACTGCCCATAGGCGGGGACCGGCCCTGAAGATCCAAGGGTTCACTGCGGGGGATCCTGAGGCATTTGCTAGAGTGTCTCGAATCGGAGAGGAGCTTGCCCCTAGCCTCGACTCATGATGGAATCCAAATTTCCAATACGCCCTTGCGGTTTTGATTGTAGAACTAGTATTGGCGACATGCTATATGGTAACCATGCCGTCTAGGATTGATACTTATGATTCAAATCTTTTTATTAAAACATATATACACTAATAATAATATCAAATCCGTTTTATACGTATCAAGCATCTTTTGACCATTATAAGGTAAAACCCTATCCTCTGGTGTGCGTTGCATTGTGTGATGGGACTTGGGTCTTATAATGGTTTCATTTTTTCAAAAAGACATTGCGTTATTTCTCGATTTACTTTAGTTTATACACCGACAATCCATTGGAATAAAACCCGTTCCGCATTAGCGGCGTGGTCCTTGGATTTGTCTTATTAGTTAAATTAGTTTGGAATTCTCACACCAGTCCCATGACTGACTCGTAGTTTGTTTCACTTTGCAAACTCGGGTGCCCTCTTTTCCACACGGGCAGTCGAGTAGCTTTTCGCAGACATCTCTCTCTTTAGCAGGATCCTGGATCGAAGCCTAAAGCTGTGTCCAGAGCTTAGAAGTCTTCCGCTGTTTAATGTATTAAATCTGTTGTAATTTATCTTCCGCTGTAGTTTACTTTATTTGTACACTGATATTCTGTACTCTGATGTTATATTATTGTAATGTAATAAAAGTCTGCTGTTATTGTTCTAATATTTTGTATTCCCAAAGTTAACGTATGCGAGTTTTGAACGGTCTTGGTCGATTTTGCGATCGATTAAGGTCGGGCAAAATCCGTGTCGTTACAGAAGCCTCGATCAATTGCCACTTAGGCATGCCACACAGGCAATTCACTCCATGCGTTTGATATCCATCAATATATAACCCCTGAGCTCGTATGTCTCAGTGAAGGGCGTTAAGCAAGAGAATAAATTCTCCGCCGCCAAACAGATATATATTTAATAGAAATCAATCACACAGACTAAAATCCGATGTCAGACACACAGTCCATTTGCAAGTTCGTTCTGGGTCTGAACGAAACCGGAGGCACCTAGTACCCCGCATATCCATCGATCTCCAAGTACGTCTGGACGATCACCAACTGTTTCCATCTTCTTGGGTGTACAGCCCAATCAAGATCATCAGTTATCACCCAAACGACGTGAAGACTTCCGGTCTTCGACCACCGTCTTCATCTTCGACACCACGTCGAATCAATTATTCAGAATGGGATAAACCCGGTCTTTCTGAATAACTCGCGTATATATTATAAAAGTGTTACACAAACACAACATACGCCTCATTCCAATTCAGAATATTCTTTTATTCAAATATTCCTATACTTTGGGAAAAGTTCCCATTAATTTTATCCAAGATAAATTCTTTAAATTTATTCTTTAATCTCCTTTGAATATCAATTCAAACTAGTCGGGATTAGCGAACCACACCGATGTAATCATTTATTGTATTTCTCAATCCCAACCTATTCATCCCATGAAGTAAAGCTGGTAATACTTCATATCTAACACCACAGTGTTATCGGTAAATTCAATTACCATTTCACGTTCAAATCTAATTAAAGATTTAACCATCGCCTGGAGCAAAACTGGTGATACTCCATTTTCGATCATCTCAATCAAATTAAAGATTCATTAAAACTCCACTTAGTTTTAATCTTTAACTGGGTTAAAGAATCAGTGTCATTTAAAACACGGTTCACGATAAACCCAAAATCACATTCCATTAATTATCGGGTTAAAGAACAAGTGTTATTTAAAACACTGTTCACGATAAACCGAAAAATCAATACCAATTCAATTCCAATTAAATATCGTTTAATTGGTACACTTCATTAAATCTAAATAAAAAGATTTAATCTTTTCACAACTAGGTTCAAGAACAGTGTTAGTGAAGACACCATTCGCGACAAACCCAAATCACATTTGATATTCAATACAAGGCTCTGAATAGAAAACATATCGGCTTATATTCAATATCAAATTCTACGACTAACAAATGTCGTATTGGAAATAACGATATAAATATATATCTTTCAAATTTCCATAACAACATCTGTATAATCACGAATTCCAACATCGAAATATTCCGAAGACAATTTCGATTCAAATCCACTCCAATGCAATCATTGGAAATTTTGGTTATTTTCAAAACCCTTTTCAAATTCAATTTATTTATTTAAAAATAAATAGAATTATAATTCTAGTTCAAAACTAGTTCATTTCGATAAAAATCTATTTTTATCTTTTCAAATATGGAGTTTTTCATCCCAAATCTTCACAAATCATTTCTTATGATTTTACACAAATTATTACTATTTTTAATAATTTTATCAAGGCCCGTACAGTCGATTTCCATCAATGGCCATCGAACTGCACTTATAGCGACCTTTTTCAAATTTGATTTGGACATAATTCCAAATCCAACCGTTAGATTTCTAATTTCTAATATTCTTTAGAAAGCTCTTTTCGATACGAACCCAACGGTTCCGGTTTTAGGAGAATCCGACGGTCGGATCTCCCGTAATGTCCGTTTGAAATAAATGGTCGAAATTCACGAACTGCCGCGGCGCGGCGCGTTCTATTCAGGCCATTATATTATATATATAATATATACTTCGTCGATTTCTATTTAAAACGAATTATATAAATAGTTTTGAATTCGTTTCAAAAACATTTTCAACTTCCTTTTCAATTCAAATCAAAATTGAATTCTTCTTTATAAATTCGTTTTAAAATTCATTTCTATTCAATCCAAATTTCAATTCAATTTGAATTCGTTTTCAATTCAATTCATTTCGAAATCGTTTTCAATTCAATTCATTTCGAAATCGTTTTCAATTCACTTCATTTCGAAATCGTTTTCAATTCACTTTGAATTCGTTTTCAATTCAATTCATTTCGAAATTGTTTTCAATTCAATTCATTTCGAAATCGTTTTCAATTCACTTTGAATTCGTTTTCAATTCAATTCATTTCGAAACCGTTTAAAATCGATATAAATACCGTTCACGTCAAAATGGCGTCAAACTAATCAACACGACTTCATAAATTTCTATTTTCAAATATTCTATTTCAAATATTTCTATTTCAAATATTTCCATTTCTAAACTGGAATGAGGCCCAATCAATTACCATATAAAATTAATTATATGGATTTTCACACAACACATGTATATAATAACATTGAAAAATGATCAACCATCAACCAAAGTGCACTACACTGTATAAGCATCAAATAAAGATATCTAACGCTTATAACAGCCTGTCAACAATCGATCGACATATTTAATCAATCAGGATGAGTGAACTTCAAATTTCATCCCAACACCCGTGTGGGGTTTCAAACAACCAAACACAGATTTTATTCGTGCAGTTGGGCGATGTGTAAAATTTATCGTCCCAATCAATGTTATTCAAATAGGTGTACATAAACAAACCGTCCGGTTTGCAAATGAATATTTTATTTTGTTCACTTCACTATTTTCATATTCACGTTAAAAATTATATTTTTAACGATAAAACATTTTATTTCAACCTATGAATTTCTATTCAATTCATTTATTCAATAAAATGATATTTTTATTTTTCTAACATATTTTAGAAAATTTCGGCGGCATAACGGCACGATACTAGAAACGGGACAAGGCCTAGCCTTATCCCCGGTCTAGTGAAGGCCCACGCCATTCACACATCAATCAAATCAATTCATTTCACCAAACAATTCAATTTCAATCAAATAATCCAACTAATCTATGCAACCAAATAAACAAGTCCATGGTCTGTGGACGATTGTGTCGGGTGCTACTAAGCACCGTCTGCATCCTAGTATATATATATAACTAGAAAAGAAATTGAAAGGTGAGAAATTCTCACCGATAGATATCCTAGCTCCACGGCACTTCATTTGCAGAAGTCTTCGTCGTTTCGCCTTTTTGTCACCTTAGTTGCCCGTATTCACTACATATGTAAAAAAATCGAATTTTTACTTCGCTATTCAATATATAAAAATCGAATGTTTATCCCAAAGTTCAATATATAAAAATCGAATTTTTATTTCAAAGTTCAATATATAAAAATCGAATTTTTATTTCAAAGTTCAATATATAAAAATCGAATTTTTATTTCAAAGTTCAATATATAAAAATCGAATTTTTATTTCAAAGTTCAATATATAAAAATCGAATTTTTATTTCAAAGTTCAATATATAAAAATCGAATTTTTACTTCAAAGTTCAATATATAAAAATCGAATTTTTATTAATATAGATTCCGCCTTTTCCATTTCAAAGATCTAATCTTTTCTTTTACTTTTCAAAGTTTAAATCTTTTACCTTTCAAAATTCAAATCTTTTACCTTTTAAAAATTCAAATCTTTTACCTTTTTAAAATTCAAATCTTTTAAAACCTTTTTTTAAAAAAAAGAATCAGTTTTAAATCTTTAGAAAAAAAATCTGTTTTAACCTTTTAATTAAAATCAGTTTTAAAATTCTTTTTAAATCAGTTTTAAAATGCTTTTTCAAATCAGTTTTAAAATGCTTTTTCAAATCAGTTTTAAAATGCTTTTCAAATCAGTTTTAAAATGCTTTTTCAAATCAGTTTTTAAAATCATAAAAATCAGTTTTTTTCTCTTTTAACAAAATCAGTTTTAAAAAAACATAAAAATCAGTTTTTTTTCTCTTTTAACAAAATCAGTTTTTAAAAAACATAAAAATCAGTTTTTAAAATGCTTTAAAAATTCAGAATTAAAATAAAATAAATAAATAAAATAAAACTTACAGGGAGGGGGGGGTTTCTGCAGTTCGTCGGAGGCAGGAGGCGGAGCAGGTGAAACGGAGGGCACGGCGGTCTTCTGGCAGCAGCGGCGCTCGGGGTTTCGGACGGTTGGAGGAGGGACAGGCGGTTGGGCTTGGGTCGCTGGTGAACGAGGGGTGCGGTGGCGATCCTATTGGCTGGAGCGACGGATTAGGGTTTGCTCGAGGGGAGAGTGGCGCGAGCGTGAAGGAGGGCTCGTGGGTTGATCGGAGAAGGGAGGCGGATGGGTGGCCTGACGGCGGTGGGAGGCGGCAGTGCGATCGAGCGTTAGGGTTTTTTTTTTTTTTGATTCGTTTTGAAAATGAACGGGGGGGGGGGGGGGGGGTCGGCTGATAAGGAGGAGAGGGTTTTTAGTTTTTTTTTATATTTTTTTTATTTTATTCATTAAAAAATTGACTTTTACATACGACCTCTAAACGAGGTCCACCGCCTGTCGTCCATAGCGTATTACCCCTATTCTGAACACAATGGGACATATATCGCAAGCTGATTCGACTGTTTGAATCAGCTTCCGTTTAATTTACATTTAAATCACTATATTGAATTTTAAACGTACATTTCAAATTACCGGGGCCACATACCAATTCTAAAAATTCAATAAAAATATTTTCTAGCTTCGTATTGACGATACGGTCCTAACAAAACTAGTTTCGTCGAATTCTGAGACCTTTAGAAAAATGGCCAATTTTCCAGTCGATTAAAATCAACTGAAACTGGTCAAACGCGTTTTCCTTCGCCACGCTCACATATTGATTCGAAAAATTATGAAATTTGGAATCTAGCAATAACTTAACATCACGGACCCAACAAAATTGGTTTCGTCGAAATCCGAGGTCGTTTGCAAAATTGCTATTTTTAAGGGCCTTATATATATAAAAATATATATAAATTCCACAGCGACTATTTCTAATTTTAAACTGGACATATCTTATCATTTCTAAGATGAAATCTCAGTTTGTCAACTTCGTTACAAAGATATAGTTATACAGATTCAAATATTTCTTGTTTCGTTCAATTCTGACTTATATTGAATTCTGTATATTCATTTGAAATTAGAAATCGAATTTTCGAACTACCGCGCCATTTTCAATTCCTTTTATAATTATATATAATTATTATATATTCTAACGACGACGTATATAATATATACGTCCTAATTATATTCAAAATAAATTTCTCGTCGATATTATTTAAAATAATTCATTTTAAATATTCAAAATTCGCTAAAATTGCCAAAATAAAAATTTTAAACTGGCCCAGAATTTGCGGGTTATTACAATCTCCCCCACTTAAAACTTTTCGTCCCCGAAAAGGAACAAAGTCGAAAGTGGTTTGATTATTCAGCTCTACGTTCGATCTGGCTTCCATTCTCCAACTTTTCAGTTTCTGAGAATTTTCTAAAATCTCAAAAATTTGGCTAACACCCTAAATTTTTGAAAAATTTCGCCATAACCTCCCCTGCAATAGGAGCATTGGGGAATTTCAAATAGCTTCCCCAGTCATTCAGATCTCAAAAAGAAAAAGAAAAAGCCAAGCGGCTAGCCAATAGGCTCATAAAATCATCATCACCCAAACAAAACAGTAAATTATGTAGTAAACATGTACCTATTTGTCGGGCAAACAAATTTTATTCTCTGCTCTAGCCTCCTTGCTATGACCTGTTCAATATAAGTATATGTATATGCAAGCAAATGCGACCAATTCTCAATACAATTCAATATTCGATCAAATTAGGCATAATGGTTCAAAATTATCAAACAACTAAACAAACAACACAAACATCAATCAATTAGTGAATTAGAGTTTCAAATTCATACTTTTGATACATATACAAAAATCAGATTTTTGATGCCAAATCACAATAATAGGCCCTATCTAATTTTGGTTCTCACACCAGTCAATAGGAAATATATAGAAATCTCACTTTCGTCACTCGAATATAAATACTGATAATGTGATCACAATTATCAGCATCATCCCCGGGCGACTAGAGTGTGATTCTATATCTATCCAGTATATTAAAATTTCGAATACACGCGGATCAGACGTATACGCAAAATCTATATATACTGGATTGTCCATTTCTATATAAATAAATAATCAAATACGAATAATTGATTTAAATTTTCAAAACAAAATTTGTTTTCACTTTTATTTATCAAAAACACTACTCTTCACACTCGTTCTAGGATACTACTGATCCCATCTCTAACGAGTCATTCTCATTGGATATAGCTAATCCAATATCTGATGAATTCTTTCGTACGGTTCTAATGTGTCTTGTTCTCTAGCTTTGTAAACCAAAGCTCTGATACCAAATGAAGCGACCCGTAACTTCCCCATAAAGGAAAGCGTCGGATAGTTCGAGAACAAACCACAACAGAACGCAAACAGAAGAACATTTCATTGTATATTACAACAATGCATCAGATTACAAGAATATACAGAGTATAAATGAATATTACACAGAAATATCAGAGATTTAAATTACATTTAAATACATAGCAGCGGAAAAATAAGACAATACACAACTAGAATGAGATATACGGATACAAAGCTTTCCGGATATCGTTCCAGCTGTAAACCAGGATCCTGTGAATATAAATCTGCAAAACCAAAACTACTAGCTGCCCGTGTCAAAATAGGGGCACCCAGAGTTTAGGTTAAAACAATAAACTCCAGGTCAGTCATGGGACTGGTGTGAGAACTAAAACAGTTAATCTTTATTCTTAAAGTTAGGTAAATCAAGGGACCACGCCGTATAACACGGAACGGGTTTCCTCCCAAGAATACCAGTGCATAAAACAAACAGCGCAATGCTAAATAAAGAAAAATGCAGCTGTTATAAGACCCAGGTCCCATCACACAATGCAACGCAGCCGAGGATAGGGTTTTCCCTTATAACAGCCAAAGAATGCTTGATACGGTTAAAACGAATCGTTTGATACTATTATAAGTGCATAGTGTATAAAACAACTTCAAATCATAAGTATCAATCATAGGCGGCATGAGCGCCCCATCCCACTATGTCGCCATACTAGGTTCTACAAATAAAACCGCAAATGTCAACTATTTGGAAATTGGATTTCCGTCTATGAACCGAGGCAAAAGATAGTCCTCAACCGATTCATGACTCTCTAGCCCGAGCCACCGGAACAGCCGCAACTGCCCCTTGGATCGTCGGGGCCGGTCCACCGATGTGGATTATAGTGCCTGAACAACACGTTTCCCCACCCTATGGGGTGTAAGTCTGGTCCGTCTGCCGACCAGAATGCATCGGCCGAAACCGATATAACCGAGGCGCCTCGCAACAGCAACAACCACATAAGTCAAACTCGTCAGGGCATGTAAAACCACTGACGCCACTTCTAGCTAGAAAGAAACGCAAGTCCTCCCTGAGGTCCGTCTCCCGTTTTTGGTCCATACCGGGTGTGAAACACGCGAAGTAAACGTTACACAAAGCTACGCCACAAAGGCCGTGCTTTGATCATCACCACAAGACTTTGCTTTTCAACAGAAGCCTCGATCAATTGCCACTTAGGCATGCCACACAGGCAATTCACTCCATGCGTTTGATATCCATCAATATATAACCCCTGAGCTCGTACGTCTCAGAGAAGGGCGTTAAGCAAGAGAATAAATTCTCCGCCGCCAAACAGATATATATTTAATAGAAATCAATCACACAGACTAAAATCCAATGTCAGACACACAGTCCATTTGCAAGTTCGTTCTGGGTCTGAACGAAACCGGAGGCACCTAGTACCCCGTATATCCATCGATCTCCAAGTACGTCTGGACGATCACCAACTGTTTCCATCTTCTTGGGTGTACAGCCCAATCAAGATCATCAGTTATCACCCAAACGACGTGAAGACTTCCGGTCTTCGACCACCGTCTTCATCTTCGACACCACGTCGAATCAATTATTCAGAATGGGATAAACCCGGTCTTTCTGAATAACTCGCGTATATATTATAAAAGTGTTACACAAACACAACATACGCCTCATTCCAATTCAGAATATTCTTTTATTCAAATATTCCTATACTTTGGGAAAAGTTCCCATTAATTTTATCCAAGATAAATTCTTTAAATTTATTCTTTAATCTCCTTTGAATATCAATTCAAACTAGTCGGGATTAGCGAACCACACCGATGTAATCATTTATTGTATTTCCCAATCCCAACCTATTCATCCCATGAAGTAAAACTGGTAATACTTCATATCTAACACCACAGTGTTATCGGTAAATTCAATTACCATTTCACGTTCAAATCTAATTAAAGATTTAACCATCGCCTGGAGCAAAACTGGTGATACTCCATTTTCGATCATCTCAATCTAATTAAAGATTCATTAAAACTCCACTTAGTTTTAATCTTTAACTGGGTTAAAGAATCAGTGTCATTTAAAACACGGTTCACGATAAACCCAAAATCACATTCCATTAATTATCGGGTTAAAGAACAAGTGTTATTTAAAACACTGTTCACGATAAACCCAAAAATCAATACCAATTCAATTCCAATTAAATATCGTTTAATTGGTACAATTCATTAAATCTAAATAAAAAGATTTAATCTTTTCACAACTAGGTTCAAGAACAGTGTTAGTGAAGACACCATTCGCGACAAACCCAAATCACATTTGATATTCAATACAAGGCACTGAATAGAAAATATATCGGCTTATATTCAATATCAAATTCTACGACTAACAAATGTCGTATTGGAAATAACGATATAAATATATATCTTTCAAATTTCCATAACAACATCTGTATAATCACGAATTCCAACATCGAAATATTCCGAAGACAATTTCGATTCAAATCCACTCCAATGCAATCATTGGAAATTTTGGTTATTTTCAAAACCCTTTTCAAATTCAATTTATTTATTTAAAAATAAATAGAATTATAATTCTAGTTCAAAACTAGTTCATTTCGATAAAAATCTATTTTTATCTTTTCAAATATGGAGTTTTTCATCCCAAATCTTCACAAATCATTTCTTATGATTCTACACAAATTATTACTATTTTTAATAATTTTATCAAGGCCCGTACAGTCGATTTCCATCAATGGCCATCGAACTGCACTTATAGCGACCTTTTTCAAATTTGATTTGGACATAATTCCAAATCCAACCGTTAGATTTCTAATTTCTAATATTCTTTAGAAAGCTCTTTTCGATACGAACCCAACGGTTCCGGTTTTAGGAGAATCCGACGGTCGGATCTCCCGTAATGTCCGTTTGAAATAAATGGTCGAAATTCACGAACTGCCGCGGCGCGGCGCGTTCTATTCAGGCCATTATATTATATATATAATATATACTTCGTCGATTTCTATTTAAAACGAATTATATAAATAGTTTTGAATTCGTTTCAAAAACATTTTCAACTTCCTTTTCAATTCAAATCAAAATTGAATTCTTCTTTATAAATTCGTTTTAAAATTCATTTCTATTCAATCCAAATTTCAATTCAATTTGAATTCGTTTTCAATTCAATTCATTTCGAAATCGTTTTCAATTCAATTCATTTCGAAATCGTTTTCAATTCACTTCATTTCGAAATCGTTTTCAATTCACTTTGAATTCGTTTTCAATTCAATTCATTTCGAAATTGTTTTCAATTCAATTCATTTCGAAATCGTTTTCAATTCACTTTGAATTCGTTTTCAATTCAATTCATTTCGAAATCGTTTAAAATCGATATAAATACCGTTCACGTCAAAATGGCGTCAAACTAATCAACACGACTTCATAAATTTCTATTTTCAAATATTCTATTTCAAATATTTCTATTTCAAATATTTCCATTTCTAAACTGGAATGAGGCCCAATCAATTACCATATAAAATTAATTATATGGATTTTCAGACAACACATGTATATAATAACATTGAAAAATGATCAACCATCAACCAAAGTGCACTACACTGTATAAGCATCAAATAAAGATATCTAACGCTTATAACAGCCTGTCAATCAATCGATCGACATATTTAATCAATCAGGATGAGTGAACTTCAAATTTCATCCCAACACCCGTGTGGGGTTTCAAACAACCAAACACAGATTTTATTCGTGCAGTTGGGCGATGTGTAAAATTTATCGTCCCAATCAATGTCATTCAAATAGGTGTACATAAACAAACCGTCCGGTTTGCAAATGAATATTTTATTTTGTTCACTTCACTATTTTCATATTCACGTTAAAAATTATATTTTTAACGATAAAACATTTTATTTCAACCTATGAATTTCTATTCAATTCATTTATTCAATAAAATGATATTTTTATTTTTCTAACATATTTTAGAAAATTTCGTCGGCATAACGGCACGATACTAGAAACGGGACAAGGCCTAGCCTTATCCCCGGTCTAGTGAAGGCCCACGCCATTCACACATCAATCAAATCAATTCATTTCACCAAACAATTCAGTTTCAATCAAATAATCCAACTAATCTATGCAACCAAACAAACAAGTCCATGGTCTGTGGACGATTGTGTCGGGTGCTGCTAAGCACCGTCTGCATCCTAGTATATATATATAACTAGAAAAGAAATTGAAAGGTGAGAAATTCTCACCGATAGCTATCCTAGCTCCACGGCACTTCATTTGCAGAAGTCTTCGTCGTTTCGCCTTTTTGTCACCTTAGTTGCCCGTATTCACTACATATGTAAAAAAAATCGAATTTTTACTTCGCTATTCAATATATAAAAATCGAATGTTTATCTCAAAGTTCAATATATAAAAATCGAATTTTTATTTCAAAGTTCAATATATAAAAATCGAATTTTTATTTCAAAGTTCAATATATAAAAATCGAATTTTTATTTCAAAGTTCAATATATAAAAATCGAATTTTTATTTCAAAGTTCAATATATAAAAATCGAATTTTTATTTCAAAGTTCAATATATAAAAATCGAATTTTTACTTCAAAGTTCAATATATAAAAATCGAATTTTTACTTCAAAGTTCAATATATAAAAATCGAATTTATATTAATATAGATTCCGCCTTTTCCATTTCAAAGATCTAATCTTTTCTTTTACTTTTCAAATTTTAAATCTTTTACCTTTCAAAATTCAAATCTTTTACCTTTTAAAAATTCAAATCTTTTACCTTTTTAAAATTCAAATCTTTTAAAACCTTTTTTAAAAAAAAAGAATCAGTTTTAAATCTTTAGAAAAAAAATCTGTTTTAACCTTTTAATTAAAATCAGTTTTAAAATTCTTTTTAAATCAGTTTTAAAATGCTTTTTCAAATCAGTTTTAAAATGCTTTTTCAAATCAGTTTTAAAATGCTTTTCAAATCAGTTTTAAAATGCTTTTTCAAATCAGTTTTTAAAATCATAAAAATCAGTTTTTTTTCTCTTTTAACAAAATCAGTTTTAAAAAAACATAAAAATCAGTTTTTTTTTCTCTTTTAACAAAATCAGTTTTTAAAAAACATAAAAATCAGTTTTTAAAATGCTTTAAAAAATCAGAATTAAAATAAAATAAATAAATAAAATAAAACTTACAGGGAGGTGGGGGGGTTTCTGCAGTTCGTCGGAGGCAGGAGGCGGAGCAGGTGAAACGGAGGGCACGGCGGTCTTCTGGCAGCGGCGGCGCTCGGGGTTTCGAACGGTTGGAGGAGGGACAGGCGGTTGGGCTTGGGTCGCTGGTGAACGAGGGGTGCGGTGGCGATCCTATTGGCTGGAGCGACGGATTAGGGTTTGCTCGAGGGGAGAGAGGCGCGAGCGTGAAGGAGGGCTCGTGGGTTGATCGGAGAAGGGAGGCGGATGGGTGGCCTGACGGCGGTGGGAGGCGGCAGTGCGATCGAGCGTTAGGGTTGTTTTCTTTTTTTTTTCTTTTTTTTTTGATTCGTTTTGAAAATGAACGGGGGGGGGGGGGGTCGGCTGATAAGGAGGAGAGGGTTTTTAGTTTTTTTTTTATATTTTTTTTTATTTTATTCATTAAAAAATTGACTTTTACATACGACCTCTAAACGAGGTCCACTGCCTGTCGTCCATAGCGTATTACCCCTATTCTGAACACAATGGGACATATATCGCAAGCTGATTCAACTGTTTGAATCAGTTTCCGTTTAATTTACATTTAAATCACTATATTGAATTTTAAACGTACATTTCAAATTACCGGGGCCACATACCAATTTTAAAAATTCAATAAAAATATTTTCTAGCTTCGTACTGACGATACGGTCCTAACAAAACTAGTTTCGTCGAATTCTGAGACATTTAGAAAAATGGCCAATTTTCCAGTCGATTAAAATCAACTGAAACTGGTCAAACACGTTTTCCTTCGCCACGTTCACATATTGATTCGAAAAATTATGAAAATTGGAATCTAGCAATAACTTAACATCACGGACCCAACAAAACTGGTTTCGTCGAAATCTGAGGTCGTTTGCAAAATTGCTATTTTTAAGGGCCTTATATATATAAAAATATATATATATTCCACAGCGACTATTTCTAATTTTAAGTTGGACATATCTTATCATTTCTAAGATGAAATCTCAGTTTGTCAACTTCGTTACAAAGATATAGTTATACAGATTCAAATATTTCTTGTTTCGTTCAATTCTGACTTATATTGAATTCTGTATATTCATTTGAAATTAGAAATCGAATTTTCGAACTACCGCGCCATTTTCAATTCCTTTTATAATTATATATAATTATTATATATTCTAACGACGACGTATATAATATATACGTCCTAATTATATTCAAAATAAATTTCTCGTCGATATTATTTAAAATAATTCATTTTAAATATTCAAAATTCGCTAAAATTGCCAAAATAAAAATTTTAAACTGGCCCAGAATTTGCGGGTTATTACAATACCCGTGTGGGGTTTCAAATAATAAACACAGATTTTATTTGTGTAGTTGGGCGATGTGTATAATTTATCATCCCAATCAATATCAGTCAAATGTGTGTATATAAACAAATCATTCGATTTGTTTATATTAATTTATTTCATTTCATATACACGTTAAAAATTCTATTTTTAACTATATAAATATTTTTATTTCAATCCATATCACACAATCAACTACACATCAAAATCAAACAAACAAGTCGTCCATGGTCTGTGGACGACGGGTGTCGGGTGCTACTAAACACCATCTGCATCCTAGTATATAATTCAATTAGAAATAAATTTAAAGGTGAGGAGTTCTCACCTTTGGGATCCACTCCGCCAGTTTTACTTCTGAATTTCTGAACTGTTTGAATTCTATTCGCTTCCAGTCTGTTCCATCGCAATCTTTTTAACACGAATTTCATATTAAAAATCGTATTTTTATTTCAATGCTATACAGATAAAAATCACTTTTTTATATCGCCACTTTATATATAAAAATCGTATTTTTATCTATGCTATGTATATTTTAAAAAACAATCCTATTTTATATTTTTATAAAATCAATTCTATTTTATATATTTTTTCTAATCAATTCTGTTTACATTTTTAAAACAAAAGTTTAAAAACAAGGTTATATATAATCGTATTTTTTCTTCTAAATACGATGTATATTTTTTTTTATAAATCTGATTTAAACAATGCTTTACTATATTTTAAAAACAGAAAATAATCTATGTTTTATATATTTTTAAAACTGATAATAACCTATGTTTTATATATTTTTAAAACTGATAATAATCTATGTTTTATATATTTTTAAAACTGAAAATAATCTATGTTTTATATATTTTTAAAACTGAAAATAATCTATGTTTTATATATTTTTAAAACTGATATTTTTCTTTTTTTTATTGTATTACTATGTATTTATAAACAAGTTAAAAATAGAGAGTTCATTGTACATTGATTTTCAGCCCAAAATCGACGTTCGTTGGGTGCTCAAAACTAGGGTTGCGAATCGCGCCCTCCACATTCACGTTGGTGATGATCGGAAGCTTCCATGATGACGAGCTTCGTGAGGTGCTCCATCGACTACCCACCACCCCCAACTCGACGATGGCTGGAAGCTCCGATCTGACCTCAAGCGGCGGGTGTTTGAGGCGCCCCCTCGAGCATTTTAGACCACTAAAATGGATCACACTTATATGATTTCAAAGCTGTTGAAATTCTCTTTAATTTCGATTTGGAGATGGGTTTTAAATTTGAATCAATTTGGAGAATTTTTGCCTTGAAATCGGGAGTGTTCTGCCGTTAAATCAGAAGTGGCGGCTATGGTTAAGAGCTCTAGGGTTTGCAAGGGGTTTTATAAGAAATTTTATTTATTATTTTATTCTTTAATTTCAAAAATGCATGTTGATCAATTCGAACTTCAAATCAAACCCAACGACTGTCGCCCCAAGCTAAATACCCCCATTCCGAACATAATGGGATATGTTTCGTAAGCCAGTTCGGCTGTTACGATCAGTTTTCTTTCAAATTACAATATAAATCTTTATATATTCAGTTTAAACGCACATTTCAATTTACCGGGGCCATGTATGAACCCTAAAAATTCTAGAAAAATATTTTATGGCTTCGTATTGACGATACGGTCTTAACAAAACTGATTTCGTCAAATTCTAAGACCGTTTGAAAAATGGCCATTTTCTGGTCGATTAAAATCAACTAAAACTGGTCAAACGCATTTTCCTTTGCCACGCTCACAAATTGACTTCAAAAATTATGAATTTTGAAACCTAGCAATAATTTGACATTCCAGTTCCAACAAAAGTGGTTTCGTCAAAAACAGAGGTCATTTGCAAAATGGTTATTTTCAAGGCCTTTATATATATTAAAATATATATAAATTCCACAACGACTTTTTTGAATTTTAAACTAGGCATATCTTTCAACTTCTAAAGCGAAATCTCAGTTTCTTACATCCGTTCGAAAGATATGATTGAACAGATTCAAATATTTCTTGTTTCGCTGAAATCCGATTTATTTTGAATCATGTACATTCGTTTGAAATTTGAAATTTGAAATCGAATTTTCGAACTACCACGCCATTTCAGGCTCGTTATATAATTAAAATAAATTTATTCGTTTTAACTTCATTGAAAATATATTTTCCGTTAATATTATTTAAAATAATTCATTTTAAATATTCAAAATTTGCTAAAATTGCCAAAATAAATTTTTTAAATTGGCATGGATTTCCGGGTTATTACAAATTTACTTAACCCACCCACTACCCATCCAATTTTACTTAACCCTAACTTAAGTCCATAATCATACAATCCTTATGGACTAAATTAGGTTAAGTAGTCCAATTCATTACCATGTCCAATTATGGTTATAATGTGCTAGACCTCCCACATTAGGCCTACAATGTGTGGATGCTGGATATGTCAGTCGGGTCCCGGCAGTATTATTCCACAGTTGGGCCTAACCTCGTATCTTAGCCCGATTCATATTTGCGCACTTAGACCTCTCACATTAGGTTCAACATAAGTGGCTGCTGGATAAGTGCAATTAAAATTCCTAATTGTGAGTACTAAATATTCCATTATTATCCAAATCTACCTATGTCATTATAGATTATTATTTCTATGTTTCCCCATTTGAATTAAATGTCCAATTTATATAAATATTACATAAATTATGCCAATTATAAATCCCTTTTTCCCTGTTTCCTAACTAACGTATTCTTACTATTTTAGCGGCATCTAGGCTATAAAGCAGCCACGCCATAACAATGAAAAGGGAATATGACAAAGTTGATAGTTTCAACATATCTTGGCATAAATAAGCATGATAACAAGGTGAATGGATATGTAATTAACACCATCGCAAGGTGGACATAAAGCTATTAACTTATGGCAATTACTATGATGTCAAAGCACGCATGATGAGATCAAAATTAACCCTTTTGGTGTCCAACTATTCAGTCTAGCATAATTAGAGTGACATAGCAACATGTTTTGATCTAAAAATGGCTTCACATGTCAACTTTACAACATATTTAGATTGATCACACTGACAGGTGAAAGGTGATTTACATAAGGTACTAGATCTAGCCATTGTTACAACTGTCCAATTTAACAGATGTACATTCACCATAATATGGTTACAAGTCAAAATCCACATAGGGAATATAATAGAACAACCACAATTGTATTAGATATAAGGAAATAGATCTATCATGACACTGTATAAGATTTAACACAAGCACAGAATCATACTTTACAACATATCCAATTCACAGTCTTGCACAAATTACTTTTATTTATCAAAACCTAAAAATAACTAGAAACTCGCAGCGTTAGGTTTAGAGAATTGAGAAAGAATGTGTAACAACCCGTATTTTTGATAGTCAAATATTTAATTTAATTTATTATTTTAAATATTATATTTGGAATATTAAAGGTTTTTAATATTTAATTCGTTATTAAAACGAAGTTGAACGTTATATATTTATATAATTATAAATCGAGCTCAAAATGGCACGACAGTTCGTAATATGGAGTTTTGAACATCAACTGAATATACAGGATCCGATGTAAATTGGAGTTCTGTGAAATAAGAAACGTTAGAATCCGATTGATTATAATTTTCTAATGAAAAAGAAAAATCCAAATTTCGTGTTATAGATTGTTAGTTATGGCCAAATCAAATTTTTAAATAGTCGCTACGGAATCATTTTTGATTTATAACGATTTAATTATAACTATTAAAGGATTTTTATGTAAATGTGGTATCATTGAAACTCAGAAATTTTAAATATTGAGTTTTAAATTCTATACTGAACTGTTCGTTTAAATAAATACGATAATATTTATTTATCATTAAATTTAGCTGTTGGATTTAGTTTGTATTATATTGACATTTTAGAAGATATTTAAATAACCTAACCTAAAGCTCCTTCACAACATACATAGTCTACATTTTAATACAAACCCCTGAATGTATTTGTATGTATTTATATACCCATCAGCATTTCGCATGGTTCAGCATTACGAATAAAAATTCACATACATATTATACTTGCCAACAAACAAATAAATGTTACATGAACATGAAAACTGGAACGTGAATAATATGAAAACTGAAACATGTATAGTAAACCTAGAAGTATGCCGTATGAAAACTAAAAGTGTTCAACACAGGAAATATAAACAACATATATTCATATATTCTATACACATGCAAAACCGAATATACAAATGAGTTCATTCGAATTTTCAATACAGCTTGACTTGTTTCTTCCACGAAACAGTGAAATGGAAATGACTCCATAGGCATAGGTATGAACAGCTAAAGAACATCAAATCTATACACATCTAAATGTATTCATATACAAAATCTATGTACAGCTAAGTAAAAATAGTAAAATGAACATGACAATTCTTTTTTAATATAAATTTCAACATGCCATGTGCTTTCAAGATACAGTAATACACCACTAAATCCATGAGCAGGATGAACAGCTATGAATATACTAGTATAAAAATACAAAAATAGCTAAATAGAATAGACCATACATAGCCCAAACAGCTAGTGAACACAGCTAGGAAAGTAACAGCTACAACAAAAATATGTATATATTTATATATCAATCTGTACAGCAAAATCAAACTGCTAATATACAGTAAAATTCATTTCAAAATTCATTGGTTTCATACATTGAAAAACCGAACATGGAATTGACAATACAGTTTCGAATCTCTGGATTGATTTACACAATTCATAGCCTAGTTCGATCACTATTTTTTTTTTTTTTGAATAGACCAACCATACTGAAATCAAATATTAAATTCAACAAAATCCCTGCTAAATCATCTCACGGCCATCAATAATTCTATCACTAGTACACATACAACCTGGAAAGGGGAAGAACACATATGACATCTGCTTATAGTAGCTGAACCTACCTAGGATAAGACTTATGGACATTGTTCTCATCTAAAAATCAACTACACTATAAATATGCATCATGCAGTATACTATTCATCCATTCCAGTAACCATTCGAAAAAAAAGTTAAAGAGAAAAAGGTTTCGAAACACTGGAAGATCAAAACAAAAATATTACAGTAATCATACTTCAAGTAATACACTTATCTGACTCGTGGATATACACTCTCTTCATCTCGGTATTGGTATACTTTCGTATGAGCCTTGTGGGATTTGGATTCGGTACTAAGGAGCTAGGGTCCCGTCAATTTTCAAGAGAGAGGCTACGGGTTTGATTTTCTGGAGTTCGGAGCTACGTCGGTCTGGAGGGGTAGGGTCGACCGTGGGATTTTTGTGGTGTCGCGATTGTGCTAAAGTGGGTCTAGGGCTTGGTGGAGCGACAAAAGATGGAAGGCGAAGAGGATAGCTAGAGCGTGGTTGCGTGGGAGGGGGTGCGTTGTGGTACTTTCGATTTTCGATAAAGAAAGGGGGAGGGAAGGAGATCTTATTGTCGGTATGGAAGAAAATTTGTGAGGCAGCGGATGATTTTGTGAAGGGAAGTGGGGATCCGATGGTTTATGAGGATGTGATGGGTGCGGGCTGGTTTTTTTGGGGATGGGCTGAACGGAAATTCGGGTGAGGCCCATCGTTTCATTTAAATTAAAGTTTTACAATTTTAATATTTTATAAACTTAAAATGCTAATATCGAATGCATACGATATTAGAATTCAGTGAAACTGAAACCATCGGGACCGTGGCAACGAGCGCTATAACATGGAGCTGGTTGGGTCAAGATCAGAAGCAATTGGAATTTTAGTCGAATTATACACCTGTTTAATTTGACTAAAACGAACATTTATCGACAAATTCGAAATCAAGGTGAGTTGAACTCACTCAGTTCTTCCCATTTATATTTTATATAAATTGGGTTTTTATTTTATGTGCTCTGGTTGCAAATGGTTGACTGTTTGCTAGTTATATAATTATTTTTTGATTTAACTGATGAAATTAAACCGTTGTTTAATTTCAATAAAATATCAAATCGTTATTTTAATGATTTGATCCAATGAAGCTAACTTACCTTATTGGTCACATTTATTTATATACGTGTTTAATTGTTCGAATTGTTTGAATTGATTTGTTGATTGATTGATGTTAGATGGTCGTTATTTGCTGTTACAGAAATTACCAGTTAAATGGAATTGAATAATCTGATTTGTGATAACCAATTTGAATGCAGGGAAGAACAGGTTGGAGGGATCCAACGGGATTCCTCAAATATATCATTTATTTTCATATTATTATATATGAACTATCATGATTGGGTGATTGATTTGATTGTTGATTATTGACTGAAAATTCAACATCAGTTTAGTTTAAACTATTGGCCGGTATTGGTTGAGTATTTGGCAATATGGCTTATGAAATCAATTCATTTGTTTACGTTGACTTACCGTCAGATAGACCAACAAAGATGAAGTTATAAAAATTATTTTATAACTGGATATAGATTTTTAAATATATTATTTTAAATAAAAGGTTGTTTAAAGAAAATAAATATTATTTATTTTATTTAAATATATAATTAGTTATTAATTGATTTTATAGAATAAATTCTGATGTTAATCAGATTTTTAAACAAGTGATTAGAAATTAACCTAACGGTTAAATTTGGATATTGTTTTATTTAGAAATTATTAAATGGAATTATTTAAATTGATTATATTCTTAATTAATTTAAAGTGAAAACGAATTGGAATCGGTTAATGGGATAACCATGTTTTAAGTGACTAAACCGACTGTTTTAAATTGGGACTGATTATTAAGTTAGTGTGCATTGAATAAGATAGTTTAATGAATAATTTTTAATTTTAACAAGATCTGTAAAAAGGGAATTACTATCTATTTTAGTTAAATAAATAAATTAACTACGGGAGTAGTAAATGATCAAAATAAATTATTATTTTAATTAATAATAATTTAGGAAATTACCCTTTAATTGGGATTCATTTAAAGGTAACTGAAATTCAAATAAAATCTAGTTGAATATTGAAAGGAGAGTATGGACGGGTTTTATATTTGAGACCCAAATCTTTATAACAAAATTTTAAAAGGGATTTCAAGTGAATACAATAACTTGAAATAAATCTTACTTAACTATTTGAATTAAGTCAAAAGAGACTGGGATAAAATGGTTTATATTAAAACAGAATTAGATAAATGAAGTTTAAAGTGTTAAAGCGTTAATTTTATATCAACGTTACGTAATAATGAGATTAAGTAAAAGTGAGGAATTGAAATGTGAATTTCAAGTGGGAAATGGTCGGAAGGATTTGAAAGGGAGTTGGAAAAAGTGAATTTGATAAAGGAAGTGGGCGGTAGGATTTTGTGAATAAATCCGAATTATAAAACGAATTTGTTTAAAGTGGTCGATGTTAAAATATGGCATTTTATGGGAAATTATTTAATTATTGAATTAAGGAATAATAAGAAGAGATTTTCAAAAGGATAAGAAGGTTGTATGAAATCATATTTTGATTAAAATATTTAAATGGAAATTGTATTTATATGAAAATGAAATGTGGGTTTGGATTACAACTCGTAGTTATCTTAGGACATGAACGTTGTTGATCGAGGTCTAAGAGGTAGTTAAAATACCCCAACTTGAACGACATCAGGATTATCTATGGATGATATTAGTTGTAATGGTAAAAGAGATTAGTAAATATGTACTAATTCCACTAGAGAAATACTAGCGCAACGATTAATGGAAATGTGGGGATTATATAATGAGAGTTTCAAAGTAAAAGGGAAATAAAAAGAGGTTGCCGAAAATATAACGATATTTTCAAATTAGAAAGGAAACGTAAGGTTGAGTTCTATTCTATAAAAATAAGCATGGATTATTGGTTTTTAGTAATGGAATAAAAGATATTTCGTAAGGTTGTTTTATGAATAGTAAATTGAGTTGATTTCCAAGATTAGATAATAAGGTGGATAATATTTTGAAAGTAGATAGAAAGCTGGATATGATATAGAATTTTCCTATGCGTAAAAATAAATTTGTTTAAATAAAATCGTATGTTAAATAAAGCAGCGAGAAAAATGTATTTATAATATCGAAACATTTAAGAGTTAAGAATTTACATTTGTTTTAATTAAAAGGCCAAGAGATGCTGAATACTGAATACTGAATCAGTGATCTCATTGGATGTTCATTATTGAATCACTGTTTATTTGATAGTTAAATCAGTGACTATCAAATTTGTCCAATACGATTGTTGGTATGGAAAGACCGGGATCGAATATATATTCGAAAACTATTCCGACCAACAAATACGTGAAGATATCAAAAGATGATCGAGAAGAAGAAATTGGAGACCGTGGATCTTCGTAAAATGGTAGAATTACTTATAATCTATGGTTTAGCGGCCAGAGATATACTGTGACTCTGTCGTGGTTGAAACCTACGGATTTGTAAGGACTACTCGCTAACAATATGTTGGGTGATTCCTTGGATGTGGTAGGAGGGTGCCTTCGGTTCATCCTGTTCCTGGATGACTTGTATGGACGAATGTCTGATAGAGTATTTCCAAAGGAATTACGTATGTTGATTTCTTCAAATGTACCATAGTTGATGGCGGAGAAATGGTTTTTCTCTAGCCAAACAACTAGAGTATTTTGTGGACGTCAATTAGTGATATCTGGCAGATCTGACGATGTGGCATTCAAAGTGAATGGTGAATTGATATTTCAAAACGGAAATTCTGACCTCAAGCCTCGTCAACCGGGAAATGACAAAAATCGGGCAGGCAACATGGCTATGTGGGTGAGACGACCCGACCTTCCCCGGTGAGGAAAGCCCGGATTGAGTCGAGAACAAGCCACATCAGGACGCAGACGGAGGAACATTTCATTGTATATTACAACAATTCATCAGAATACAAGAATATACAGAGTATAAACAAATAATATACATTCGATAAATATCAGAGATTACAATAAATTACATAGCAGCGGAAAATAATACAAAATACAACTGAAGGAGATATACGGATACAAAGCTTTCCGGATATCGTTCCAGCTATAAACCAGGATCCTGTGAATATAAATCTGCAAAACCCAAACTACTAGCTGCCCGTGTCAAAATAAGGGCACCCAGAGTTTAGGTTAAAACAATAAACTCCAGGTCAGTCATGGGACTGGTGTGAGAACTAAAACAATTATTAATCTTTATTTCAATGTTAGGTAAATTAAGGGACCACGCCGCTAACGCGGAACGGGTTTCCTCCCAAGAACACCAGTGCATAAAACAATAGCGCAATGCTAAATAAAGAAAAATGAAGCTATTATGAGACCCAGTTCCCATCACACAATGCAACGCAAGCCGGACGATAGGGTTATTACCTTATAATAGCCAAGAATGATTGATACGTTTAAAACAAATCATTTGATACTATTATAAGTGCATAGTGTATAAAACAACTTCAAATCATAAGTATCAATCATAGACGACATAAGCGTCCCCATCCCACTATGTCGCCATATATAGGATTACAACTAAAATCGAAACGTCACGTATTGGAAGTTGGATTTCCGTCATGAACCAAGGCAAAAGATAGTCCTTACCGAATTCGAGACGCTCTAGCCCGCTCCTCAGGCACAGCCGCAACCGTACCTTGGATCGTCAGGGCCGGTCCACACGGAGTGGATTATAATGCCTGAACAATGTGTTTCTCCACCCTTTGGGGCGTAAATGTGCCAACAAATGACTCCATCGGTCCCGGATCGACCGATATAACCGAGGCGCCTCACAACAGTAACAACCACATAAGTCAAACTCGTCAGGGCGTGTAAAACCACTGATGCCACTTCTAGCTAGAAAGAAAACGCACGTCCCCCCTGAGGTCCTTTCTCCCGTTTCTGGTTCATACCGGGTGTGAGGCTCGCGATTTTTCGTTATACACAAAGCTACGCCACACAGGCGGTGCTTTGATCATCACTACAAGACTTTGCTTTTCAATAGAAGCCCTGATCACTGCATCTTAGCATGCCACACAGGCAATTCACACCGTGCAACTGATAGCTATCAATCACACAGAATAAATTCCAATGTCAGACACACTGTCCATTTGCAAGTCCGTTCTGGGTCTGAACGAAACCGAGGCACTATATACCTCGCAAACCCATCGATCTCCACGTACGTCTGGACGATCACCACTCATTATCCATATTTCGGGATGCCTCCCAATCAGGACCTCGGTTACCATGCAAACGAGGTGAAGATCTCTGGTCTTCGACCACCGTCTTCATCTTCGATTTCTTATCGTCGATTCAGTTATTCAGAATGGGATAAACCCTGTCTTTCTGAGCAACACGCGTATATAATAAACAAGTGTTACACAAACACAACATACGCCTCATTCCAATTCATCAGTCGCTAACCGTAAATTAAAAAGAGAATAATTCCCCAAATATTAACCCCGAAGGCCGAAACCAACATCAGATCAATACCCAGGAAACCGTTCTACTTAGCTTACCTACAGCTAGTTTCTAAATTTCACATTCTTAGGGAAAGGTTCCCATTAATTTTATCAAAGATAAATTCCTTTAAATTTATTCTTTAATCATCCTTCGAAAATCAATTCAAACCAAATTTGGGTTTATCCAAACTAGTCGGGATTAACGAACCTTACCGAAGTAATCATTTGTTTTAATTTCCCAATCCCAACCTATTCATCCCATGAAGTAAAACTGGTAATACTTCATATCTAACGCCACAGTGTTATTGGTAAATTCAATTACCATTTCACGTTCAAATCTAATTAAATATTTAACTATCGCCTGGAGAAAAACTGGTGAAACTCCATTATTGATCTTTTCAATCTAATTAAAGATTCATTAAAACTTCACTTAGTTTTAATCTTTAACTGGGTTAAATAATCAGTGTCATTTAAAACACAGTTCACGATAAACCCCAAAATCACATCACATTTCAATCAGTCCCTAACCGTAAATTAGTAAGTGAGCAATTCCCTAAGTATTAACCCCGAAGGCCGAAACCAACATCAGATCAATACCAAAGAAACCGTTCAACTTAACTAATCTCCAGTTAGGTTCTGATTTTCTTAACTTCGTTGGGTCTAAGAACAGTATTATTGAAGATATCATTCACGACAACCCAAAATCACATTCTATTAATTATCGGGTTAAAGAATGAGTGTTATTTAAAACACCGTTCACGATAAACCCAAGAATCAATTCGAATTCAATTCCAATTAAATATTATTTAATTGGTACACTTCATTAAATCTAAATAAAAGATTTAATCTTTTTCTCAACTGGGCTTAAGAACAGTGTTAATGAAGACACCATTCACGACAAACCCAAATCACATTTGATATTAAATACAAGGCTCTGAATAGAAATTATATCGGCTCATATTCAATATCAAATTCTACGACCAACAAATATCATATTGGAAATAACGATATATATATCTTTCAAATTTAGATAACAATATCTGTATAATCACGAAATCCAACATCGAAGTAATCCAAAGACAATTTCGATTCAAATCTATTCCAATTCAATTATTGGAAATTCTGGTTACTTTTAAAACTGTTTTCAAATTTTTATTTAGTTAAAAATAAATAGAATTATAATTCTAGTTCAAAACTAGTTCATTTCGATAAAAATCTATTTTTATCTTTTCAAATATGGAGTTTTTCATCCCAAATCTTCACAAATCATTTCTTATGATTTTACACAAATTATTACTATTTTTAATAATTTTATCAAGGCCCGCACAGTCGATTTCCATCAACGGCCATCGAACTGCACTTACAGCGACCTTTTCCAAATTTGATTTGGATATAATTCCAAATCTAACCATTATATTTCAAATTTCTAATATTCGTTAGAAAGCTCTTTTTGATACGAACCCAACGGTTCCGGTTTCAGGAGAATCCGTCGGTCGGATCTCCCGTAATATCCGTTCGAAGTCAATGGTCGAAATTCGCGAACTGCCGCGGCGTGGCGCATTCTATTCAGGCCATTATATTATATATATAATATATATAATATATACTTCGTCGATTTCCTTTTAAAACGTATTTTATAAATCGTTTTAAATTCGTTTTCAAAACGATTTCAACTTCTTTTCAAATTCAAATCAAAATGAATTTTTTTTCCTTATAAATTCGATTTAAATTCATTTCAAATTGATTTCAATTAAAATTGATTTCTAATTCAATTTCAGTTCGTTTTCAATTCAATTCAATTTCAATTCGAATTCATTTCTATTCAATTTCAATTCGAATTTCAATTCTTTTCAAAATATCAGATTTTGAAATCACTTTCGATATTCATTATAAAATGAATAAAATCGATATAAATATCGTTCACGTAAAAATGGCGTAAGTCTAATCAACAGGGCTTCATATATTTCTATTTTCAAATATTCTATTTCAAATATTTCTATTTCAATATTTCTTTTCCAATATTATATTTCAAAACTGGAATGAGGCCCAATCAATTACCATACAATGTTAATTATATGGATTTTCTACCACACGTATATAACAGCAACGATAAATCATCAACCATCATCCAAAGTGCGTTCTACACTGTATAAGCATCAAATATAAATATTTTATGCTTATAACAGTCTGTCAATCAATCGATCGACATACAACTAACTATTGGGATTAGTGTATGTCATATATCACCCCAATACCCGTGTGGGGTTTTCAAACAATCAAACACAGATTTTATTTGTGCAGTTGGGCGATGTGTAAAATTTATCGTCCCAATCAATATTAGTCAAATGTGTGTATATTAACAAATCGTCTGATTTGTTTATATTTATTTCATTTCAAATACACATTAAAAATTCTATTTTCAACTATAAAATATTTTAACTATATAAATATTTTATTTCATTTCACATCACATCACACAATCAACTACACATCAAAATCAAACAAACAAGCATACAAGTCATCCATGGTATGTGGACGATGGGTGTCGGGTGCTACTAAACATCGTCTGCACCCTAGTATATATTTTTAACCAGAAAACAAAACTAAAAAGTGAGAATTTCTCACCGACTAGCTAAACCAACGCCACGACTCTTCTTATGTAGAAATCTTCGTCGTTCTCGCCTTTTGCCACTTTCGTTGCCCGTAGCCACTACATATATAAAAATCACATTTTTATACTGTTGTTTTTAAAATAAAAATCACATTTTAGTTTGTTCACTTTCAATTTAAAAATCACATTTTTATAATCCCTCCATATGGATAAAAATTCTATTTTTACATCGCTATTCATTATAGAAACCATATTTTTCTATCGCTAATGAATATATAAAAATCGAATTTTTACTTCGCTTTTCAATATATAAAAATCGAATTTTTACTTCGCTTTTCAATATATAAAAATCAAATTTTCACTTTGCTTTTCAATATTTAAAAATCGAATTTTTTATTGCTACACATATATAAAAGATTTATTTTTATAACGATACATTTATAAAAATCCAATTTTTATTCTTTCTATATCATAAAAATCATATTTTTATTCTATCTATAATATAAAAATCATATTTTTATTCTGCTCTTCATACCATAAAAATCCAAATTTTAACGCTTTAAAGATTCTATTTTTAACACTTTAAAAATCCTAACTTTAACGTTTTAAAAAATTATGTTTTTAACACTTTAAAAAATCCCATCTTTAACGCTTTAAAATCCTATCTTTTTATAATTTAAAATCATATAAGAAAACAATACTCTTTACATTCACAAACTGAAATAAAAATAATTAAAGTAAAGAGAACATACTGCTAGCTGAGGGGGGCTGCTCAGGTCGGAGGCAAGCTCACTGGGGGTAGCATGGGGCGGCGTCGGTCTCGAGGTGGCGCCAGGGGTCCCACGCAGCTACATCGGCGGACTGGGGGGAATAGGGCTCGGGGTTGCGTCGCGATTCACAGGGGGGGAGCTCGACTGGATCGATGGAGGGTGGAGGCACTGGGATCGGAGTAGGTGGCCTTGGCACTCGGGTGGCGGCGGATTTGGATTGGGGGTCGCGACCTTGGTTGCGTCATCGGGGGTGTGGGTTTAGGGTTTCACAACATCGTTGAGGGATGGGCGCGGTCTACGATGGGGGTGGGGCCAGCCTGGATGGCGGCGCGGCGGTGGCGCGCGCCCCTGGGGCGGCGGTGAAGCCCCGTCGATCGCCCCCCTTTTTTTCATTTCATTTGATTGTAAACTGGTCAACGGGGAGAGAGGGAAGACTATAGGGAGGGGGGTTTTAAGTGAAAAATTTATATTAATTTATTATTTTAATTTTAAAAAGCAACTTTTATTTTCGAACTCAAAACAAAGCCCACCGCTAATAACCCCCATTCCGAACACAATGGGATAGGTATCGTAGGCTGATTCGACTGTTTCGATCAGTTTTCGTTAAAATTCAAATATAACTCTTTATATTCCATTTTAAACGTACATTTCAATTTACTAGGGTCACATACTAACTTTAAAAATTCCCGAAAAATATTTTCTGGCTTCGTATTGACGATACGGTCCTAACAAAACTAATTTCGTCAAATTCCGAGACCGTTTGAAAAATGGCCATTTTCCATTCGATTAAATTCAACTAAAAGTGGTCAAACACGTTTTCCTTTGCCACGCTCACATATTGATTCGAAAAATTATGAAATTTGGAATCTAGCAATAACTTGACATCACGGATCCAACAAAAATGGTTTCGTCAAAATCCGAGGTCGTTTGCAAAATGGCTATTTTCAAGGGCCGAAATTCCATAGCGACTATTCTGAAATTTCAACTGGACATATCTTTTTATCCTCGCTATGAAATTTCGATTTTTCGGATTCGTTGGAAAGATATTCTCAATTAGATTCAAATATTTTTGGTTTCACTAAAATCCGGTTTATTTTGCACCCGGTACATTCATTTGAACTTTGAAATCTAATTATCGAACTACCACGCCATTTTCAATTCCTTTTATAATAATAAATAAATTTTTATATTCTAATGATGATCGATATAAATATATACGTTCGAATTCAATTCAAAATAAATTTCTCGTCGTTATTATTTAAAATAATTCATTTTAAATAATCAAAATTCGCTAAAATTACCAAAATAAAAATTTTAAATTGGCTCGGATTTCCGGGTTATTACAATCTCCCCCACTTAAAACTTTTCGTCCCCGAAAAGGAACGAAGCCGAAAGTTGTTTCACAAATCAACTCAACTTCCATTATTTTTCTTCAACTTTTCAGTTTTTAAGAACTTTTCAAATTTTTCAAAAATTTGGCTAACACCCAAAATTTTTGAATTTTTTTGCCTTAACCTCCCCTGCACCGGGAGCACCGGGAAAATCCCGAAATTGCCATACAGGCCCTCTGATCTCAAAAAGAAAAAGAAAAGGCCAAGCGGCTAGTCAATCGGCTCATAAAATCATCATCACCCAAACAAAACAGTAAATTATGGTAAACATGTACCTATTTATCGGGCAAACAATATTATTCTTCTGCTCTAGCCCCTTTGCTATGACTTGTTCAATGTAAGTACATGTATATGCAAGCAAATGCGACAAATTTTCAATACAATTCACAATTTGATTCAATTTGGCTATATGGTACAAATTTTAATTAATCAACCAATAATCAACAACACAACTATCAATCAATTAGTTGATTAGCTTTTCAAATTCATAACTTTGATACATAGTCAAAAAATCAGATTTTTGATGCCAAATCACAACAGTAAGCCCTATCTAGTTTCGGTTCTCACACCAGTCAATTGGAAATATATAGAAATCTCATTTTCGAAACTCGAAAATAAATACTGGCGATGGTGCCCCGTCACCAGAATTATCCCCAGGCACTAGAGTGCGATTCTATAACTATCCAATACATTAAAACTTCGAATACACGTTTGCAAGACATATATGCAAAATCTTTATATATTGGATTGTCCAAATTCATATAAATAAATAATCAAGTACGAATAACTGATTTAAATTTTCAAAACAATTCTTGTTTTCATTTTAAAAATATACTCTTCACACTCGTTCTAGGATACTAATGATCCCATCTCTAACGAGTCATTCCCATTGGATATTACTAATCCAATTTCTGATGAATTCTTTCGTAGGGTTCTAATATGTCTTGTTCTCTGAGCTTTGTAAACCAAAGCTCTGATACCACGCTGAGACGACCCGAACTTCCCCGGTGAGTAAAGCCCGGATTGAGTCGAGAACAAGCCACATCAGGACGCAGACGGAGGAACATTTCATTGTATATTACAACAATTCATCAGAATACAAGAATATACAGAGTATAAACAAATAATATACATTCGATAAATATCAGAGATTACAATAAATTACATAGCAGCGGAAAATAATACAAAATACAACTGAAGGAGATATACGGATACAAAGCTTTTCGGATATTGTTCCAGCTGTAAACCAAGATCCCGTGAATATAAATCTGCAAAACCAAAACTACTAGCTGCCGTGTCAAAATAAGGGCACCCAGAGTTTAGGTTAAAACAGTAAACTCCAGGTCAGTCATGGGACTGGTGTGAGAACTAAAACGGTTATTAATCTTTATTTTAATGTTAGGTAAATCAAGGGACCACGCCGCTAACGCGGAACGGGTTTCCTCCCAAGAACACCAGTGCATAAAACAACAACGCAATGCTAAATAAAGAAAAATGAAGCTATTATAAGACCCAGTTCCCATCACACAATGCAACGCAAGCCGGAGGATAGGGTTTTTACCTTATAATAGCCAAGAATGCTTGATACGTTTAAAACAAATCATTTGATACTATTATAAGTGCATAGTGTATAAAACAACTTCAAATCATAAGTATCAATCATAGACGGCATAAGCGCCCCATCCCACTATGTCGCCATATATAGGATTACAACTAAAATCGAAACGTCACGTATTGGAAGTTGGATTTCCGTCATGAACCAAGGCAAAAGATAGTCCTTACCGAATTCGAGACGCTCTAGCCCGCCCCTCAGGCACAGCCGCAACAGTACCTTGGATCGTCAGGGTCGGTCCACACGGAGTGGATTATAATGCCTGAACAATGCGTTTCTCCGCCCTTTGGGGCGTAAATGAGCCAACGAATGACTCCATCGGTCCCGGATCGACCGATATAACCGAGGCGCCTCGCAATAGTAACAACCACATAAGTCAAACTCATCAGGGCGTGTAAAACCACAGACGCCACTTCTAGCCAAAAAGAAAACACACGTCCCCCCTGAGGTCCTTTCTCCCGTTTCTGGTTCATACCGGGGTGTGAGGCTCGCGATTTCTCGTTATACACAAAGCTACGCCACACAGGCGGTGCTTTGATCATCACGACAAGACTTTGCTTTTCAACAGAAGCTCTGATCACTACATCTTAGCATGCCGCACAGGCAATTCACACCGTGCAACTGATAGCCATCAATCACACAGAATAAATTCCAATGTCAGACACACTGTCCATTTTCAAGTCCGTTCTGGGTCTGAACAAAACCGGAGGCACTATATACCTCGCAAACCCATCGATCTCCACGTACGTCTGGACGATCACCACTCATTATCCATATTTTGGGATGCCTCCCAATCAGGACCTCGGTTACCATCCAAACGAGGTGAAGATCTCTGGTCTTCGACCACCGTCTTCATCTTCGATTTCTTATCGTTGATTTAGTTATTCAGAATGGGATAAACCCGGTCTTTCTGAGCAACTCGCGTATATAATAAACAAGTGTTACACAAACACAACATACGCCTCATTCCAATTCATCAGTCACTAACCGTAAATTAACAAGAGAATAATTCCCCAAATATTAACCCGAAGGCCGAAACCAACATCAGATCGATACCCAGGAAAGCGTTCTTCTTAGCTAACCTACAGTTAGTTTCTAAATTTCACATTCTTAGGGAAAGGTTCCCATTAATTTTATCAAAGATAAATTCCTTTAAATTCATTCTTTAATCATCCTCCGAAAATCAATTCAAACCAAATTTTGGTTTATCCAAACTAGTCGGGATTAACGAACCTTACCGAAGTAATCATTTGTTTTAATTTCCCAATCCTAACCTATTCATCCAATGAAGTAAAACTGGTAATACTTCATATCTAACGCCACAGTGTTATCGGTAAATTTGTAACGACCCGGATTTTGGGCGACTTTGGTTATCGACATAAACACGATGTCGATAACCAAAACACCGAAAAATCCTGGTAATTAGTGAAAGAAATTAGAGGGTGAGGAAAGATAAGATAGAAACTTAGAATAGAAGAAGAAGAAGAACACAACATCAGAGTAACACGAACCTCACAGCGGAACGAATAAATATATTTCATAACATAACTTTGAAATACAAATCTGTACTTGAATATACATATCATTATCAAAGTACAGCACTTACAACACAGCGGAAATAACTATAGCTATATGATCCTGAAGCCACCTGCTCCAAGTTCTTCCAGTATATCTGTAAATCCCGACTACTTGACTGCCCGTACAAATTTAGGCACCCAAGAGTTTAGGGAAAATACCAAAGTAAACTCCGGGTCAGTCATGGGACCGGTGTGAGTAAAACAGTTAAAAATAGTTGAACAAGTAAATGATATCTCATAAGACCACGCCGCATAACGGAACGGGTTTTTCCCTTATGAGAATCCAAGATAATTTTATATCAAAAACCTTTTGATATTATAATAATGTCTATCAACCACAGTATATATATATAATCATCTAGAAGAAACGCTTTCATCTCACGTTCTACATATATAGTATACAATCAAAACCGCAAGCATGTATTGGGTAATGGATTTCCAACTATGACAAGGTATGGAACCACCTTTCGCTCGTGTACCTCTAGAGAGGAATACACTGGGTTAAACAAGAACATCTTGCAACCTGGCCACACATGACCGACCACTCATTTCGCTTGAGTGTATCGAATGTATATCACCAACAGTTGGGATCAGCAACCGTTTCTCGAATGGGACAGCATCAACAATAGATTTTTAGAAGTAAATGAAACTCTAGATCAGGTGATTATACACCCTACTTCGGTGTGACCGACTTAGCCATGCTGCCTGCCCGATTTCTGTCATTTACCGGATGATGAGGCTAGAAGCTACGCTTTATCATCATACCAGATTCGCTTTGAATGTCACATCATCAAATCCATCAAATCACCGATTTGACGTCCTCAACCATACATTATGTGTTAGCTAAAAGAAGTTTCCTTCTTCGCTTCCACTCTTGGTACGGTTGGAGAAATCAATATATGTGATCGTCTGGAAATACTCTGTCAGACATCCGTCCATACAAGTCATCCAGGAACAGGATGAACCGAAGGCACTATTCTGTAAACAGGATAGCCCTTGCATAACTCCGTCTTCAATTTCCTTTGGCATATATGATTCGCAATGCTTATGCCAATACAGAGTGGTTCTTTGGATAATAATCCAACCGGTCTCTCCATATTAACAACGTTAAAATGGTCAAAACTTCGATAGTCTGTGATTTAACTATCGAATAAAAACAGGTGTGCAAACAACGATATTATTTCCAAATGGAAATTATATCGATCAACCATCATTCAACATTTATCTCTTTATTACATAAATTTACTTATCTCCTGTTTCCCTATATTCAATATTTCTTATTTTCTAAATTTAGAAAATATATGTTATTACCAATGGAAAACATTTCCATTTCTTGTTTTCTTTATTGGAAAACATTTCTGGTTTCTTATTTGGAAAACATTTCCAAAGCTTCTTCATTGGACTTAGACAGATGTTTAAACAAACCATCGCGATGCCAACTCAAACCATTTCCTTTACTGCCGAACCTTAACTATTCCTTAGTTAAAAACGAAGTCAATCAAGTTGGGGTAGAACTACCTCTCAGACCTTAACAGAACAACATTTCTAACTTTGAAATAGACAAAGTTCACTTTATATTTCTTTAACTAACTTCCTTACTTAACTCTCGTTCGAATAAATATATTCGATTGACTCTTTTCACTTAACTCTATTCGATTTAACCCTTATCAATTAACTCTATTGGACTAACACTATTGGATTGACTCATTTTGACTAATGCTATTGATTTACCCATTTCACTTAACTCCTTTCGAATAACTATATTCGATGACTCCTTTTACTTTCTTTGAATAAACTATATTCGATTAACTCATTTGCTTCTATTAGAATAACTATATTCGATTTACTCATTTGCTTCTATTCAAATCGATTAAACTAACATCGATTAGCTCCTTTTAACTTTTACTCTAATCGATTAACTAACATCGATTAACTCCTTTTACTTTAACACTAATCGATTAAACTAACATCGATTAACTTCTTTTTACTAAACTACGTTTTCCGTTACAACTATTTCCTTTTTATAACTTCTATTTACCGTTACAAATATTTCCTATTTATAACTTCTATTTACCGTTACAAATATTTCATATTTATAACTTCTATTTACCGTTACAAATATTTCCTATTTATAACTTCTATTTATCCTCTAAATAAGTATCCCTTTTATAAAGCCGTGTTCGTTTTATAAATATTTCCTTTTATATAATCCTGTGATTTTATAAAATTCCTTTATATACATTGAAATACTTCTTTTTTTACATCCCAGGGTTTCTTATGATATTTAAAATATCGAATAACAATGATCAATATCATTCCAACACCCATAATCCAAAATAGATTATATAACACATCATATATCACAATATATGAAAAACAGTAAAATAAATGTTGAGGAATCCAGTTGGATTCCTCCAACCTGTTTCCCTGCATCACAGATGTTAAACAATATAGATAACACCACTTTCAGTTCTATATGATATATTCTGTTAAACAGAATCGATATAGAAAATTTAACTAACTGACTAGCAGTTCAATCAAACAATCAATACACAATCAATCAGCCAATATCTAACAGTTCTAAAAATACAACATGAAGTTATAAACTGTTCAGAGTTAGTGAGATTTACTCACATTGGCGCGTTAGCCGTTTAAATAACGGTTTGCGTTATTTGATTGCGACGGACAATTTATTTCGCCATAAATTGTAACGAGCTCAGATTCGCACTCAGTCAGCTTTATTGTGTTGCTCCCGTCCATACGATCCCAATGGGTCTTGTTTTGTTGGAAACCGGTATCGTATGACAAAGTTATAATATTTAGAAGTTAATATGTTATTTAGTTTAAACTTGAACTTAAAAAAAATAATCTAAATAAAGGAATTGGGCCTCACGTTCAACATTGGCACACGCATCATCTCCACCCACACGCTACAGTATCCATCCCCTCCCAAATGTTTCGCTCCAGTAAAGTAACGCAAGTCAGAAGGCCATTGTGGTAACTTCAACTCATCATTCCTCTTCCATTTTTAGATGAAACTCCATGCCATTTTCTCCATCACCCTTCTCTTCGAATTCCGCAACAAGCCATGCCAAATCCAAAGAACTCGACGCTCCAATCCCCTGTTGTATCTCCAGACTTGCGAACGCCGGCATCCCCTTGCTACAGAAAGTAGCGAACTCAACTCATACCCATCTTCACAAAAATGCAAGCCTGTATTTGCTGCTCTTCTCCTCAGTTCGAGCTACTCCACACTGTCACCCTCAATCACAACTCGCATCAAATCACGGCGTCTCCGTCCTCAGGCCAGAACGGCGCTACAGTCACAGTTGCGTGACTTTTTGTTACAGCATTTTATAGAAATTTCTCGCAAGGTCCTATTCATCGACTACACCCCCATTTCAACCTCAAAACCACAAATTGTTGATCATAAGATTCAAAAACTCAAACCCTAGCCATTTCGGTCTAAAAGTTTCCAGCGGAAACATCTTTCAGAGGCCAAGATCGAAAGCAGCAAAACGAGTTTCAGATTTGAGGAGCACTATCATACAACTCAAAGCAATTTGTTTGGATTTGATTTTTATTTTTCTTTTGTTCTTTGAATTCGTTGCGGATTTCGTTTGAGGAAGGTGAAAGTTTTCCTGCGTTTTAATTTCAGATCTGAGAACGAGAAAAACTATATACGATTTCATTTCCTTTTTCTTTCTAATTAAAGTTTCTGAAGCAACAGGAAGCGCAGCGCTTTGGTATTTGATGTATTTATAATATTTATATTTCTTAGTGAAGAAGAAATTTCGTGTGTATAGAGGACGTGCAGCTCCCCTGTTCATAAATGTTGATTGGCCAAAAATGTAGCACAATCGAAACCTGATGGCCAAGTAATGGGATATATTATATGTGGTACATGGGAATAGGGAACATGGTCGGCTTCATTTCTTTAGAAAAATGAGGACAAGCTGTTGTGTGAATGAAGACCACAAATATGATAATGCCAGATTGCGTAGTATACATAGGGTAACAAGGCACTTCTATGTTAAGTATTCATTTGTTAGTTTTAAAATGTTAGGGTACCCTATTATAAAATTCCGTTCACATATGACCCGCTATGACAGAAATAAAAATACCATTGTGACCAGTAAGGTACCCCAATTTCAAAAATATAATAATACCGGTAGATTAACTCATATTGTGAAACCCCAAAATCGTTGATTAAGGGTGCAAAATACTCCAAATAAAAAGTTGCTTATTTAATTAATTAAAAATCACAGTAAAATTCTAAAAATTAAATTATTGCTATGTCTCAAAGGAACCTCGTCTAAATTCGAAACCGATATACAGTTATATTAAATAAACCGTTACGGTCAATTGACGATTCTATAGCGACTATTTTAAAATTTGGTCTAGACATAAATCAAATTCTACCCGATGAAATCCCGATTTTTCTCTTCCACTAGAAAGATATACTCCACCAGCTCCACACGTTTCTTGTTTCACAGAAATCCGGCTTAAAACAAATCCTGTACATTCAGTTGAAGTTTGAATCGCTAATTTACGAACTGCAGCGCCATTTCGAGCTCGTTTATAATTATAATATAAACTATACGTTCAACTACCGACGATTGAATATATTCGTTACTATAATTCAACTTCCAAGCTGAATGAAATATCACAGATGATCCGGTTCACACCATATCGCCATTTCAGCCAATTCTGATTATTTCAGAATTAATTATATTATTTAATTTATTATTTTAATTAAATACTCATCATTATTAAATTCCATGGCCATTAAATTCACTAACCCACCATTTATATAATTAAATAAATTAATCATAATACCTCTGCCAATGCGGGTCATTACAATCTTCCCCACTTAAAATAATTTCGTCCTCGAAATTGCTAAAAAGTAGGGGACGACCCTATCGACTGGTTAGAACATATTTGTTCACTTCTTAACTTCAGTTTTAACTGAACCAATTTAATTTCGATTAAATTATTAATTAATTCTTATCAACGAAAATTTCCAAAAATCCTGAAAATTTTCTAACGCCTTAACTCTTCGAAAAATTTCGCCGGCACCTCCTTCGTACTGGTCAATACATCAAACCACCATTCGCTTCTCTGGGCCATCTCCAACTCAAAAGAAAACCAAACAGCCAAGCGGCTTGCCTATTCGGCTCATCAAAATCTCATACCCAATGGAAATATAAACTTGTACCTTTTGTCGGGCATATCAACCCCATCACTTCCATATGCTATCAACTCAGCATATACTAATATTAATCAAACCAAACTCTGATCAATTTATCCTCAACACCACCATTCGCTTTTTACCAAGCCAAATTTTCATTTCAACTTAAGTTTCGTTCTTGATCCCCAACTCTTAACTTGATTATCACCTTACACTTCACATTTGAATCTCACAATCAAATTTGCCTTGATATCATTCTAATTCAAAACTCAGTTACCACTTTACTGGCTTTACTTTAATTCAAATTTTCTTTCACAAATTTCTGTTAAATTTGTTTTTAATTCAAACAGTCTTTCCCTGGGAGTTTTTAAACAGTTTACTCTTTTCAAAAATCAAATTTTCCTTTTTGAAATTCAACTGAGCCTATGATCAATATTCCATTAGTTAAATCACTTCTCTATTTCTTTATCAATATTTGTTAACCAAATATTTTCAATAACCATATTGGCCTTTTATGTTATTTGGAAAACATTTCCGAATATCGCCTTCCTTTATTTTCTAAACTTTAGAAAATACATGCTATTTATAATTGGAAAATATTCCAATTACTTATCTCCTTTCCGATCTCGTTTATTTCTATACTTAGGAAATATTCTCTATTATATTTCCAAGCTTACACTTATTCGGGTTAAAAAAGATGTTGTGTAAAACATCGTTATGACAATCCAAATACTATGTTCAACTAATTCTTATTCACCATTGATCTCCGAGCCTGAAATCTTACTATTTATTTGTTAATAATGAAATCAATCAAGTTGGGGTATAACTACCTCTCAGACCTTGACTGAATAACATTTATAACGTCAAAACAGATATGACTACTTACTCGAATAATCAATACCATCAACTACTTATTCACCTTTAAACATGTATACACTTTCTCTTTCTATTCTTACTAGATTTTATTCTTAGTCTTCCGTTTTGATTTTACTATTCTATTTCTAAGTTCATTTCCTTATCGACTTCTATATATATTGATACGTTGATTTCTAACTATCAAATTATCTTTAAAATATTCTAACTCCTTAAATTCCCGGAAAAATTCGCCATAACCTCCTTTGTACTGGGAGCACCGGGAAAATCCCTGTAACAACCCGTAAAATCTGGGCCAGTTTAAAATTTTTATTTTGGCAATTTTAGCGAATTTTGAATATTTAAAATGGATTATTTTAAATAATATCGACGAGAAAATTATTTTGAATGGAATTAGAACGTATATATTATAAGCGTCGTCGTTAGAATATAAATAATTATATATAATTATAAAAGGAATTGAAAATGGCGCGGTAGTTCGATAATTCGATTTCAAACTTCAATTGAATGTACCGGGTGCAAAACAATCCGGATTTTAGTGAAACAAAAATAATGGAATCTAATAGTGAATATCTTTCCAACGAATCCGAATAATCAAGATTTCATATCGGGAATCAAAAGATATGTCCAGTTGAAAATTCTGAATAGTCGCTATGGAATTCAGGCCCTTAAAAATGGACATTTTGCAAATGACCTCAGATTTCGACGAAACCAGTTTTGTTGGGTCCGTGATGTTGAATTATTGCTAGATTCCAAATTTCATAATTTTTCGAATCAATATGTGAGCGTGGCAAAGGAAAACGCGTTTGACCAGTTTTAGTTGATTTTAATCGACTGGAAATTGGCCATTTTTCAAACGGTCTCAGAATTCGACGAAACTAGTTTTGTTAGGACTGTATCGTCAAAACGAAGCTAGAAAATATTTTTCGGGAATTTTTCTGGTTAGTATGTGACCCCGGTAATATGAAATGTACGTTTAAAATTCAATATAGTGATTTAAATGTAAATTTAACGGAAACTGATTGTAACAGCCGAATCAGCCTACGAAACATATCCCATTGTGTTCGGAATAGGGGTAATACGCTATGGGCGACAGGCGGTGAGTTCGATTTCGTGTTCGAAAATATAAGCTGCTTTTTGAAACTAAATAAACTAAATAAAAAAAAAACCTCTTGCTTTATACCCTCAGGCCCCCCCTCCTTTTCATTTTTTCCCGATCGAACTAAAGAAAAAAAAACCCACCCGTTGACCCCGATACCCAGACCCACCCCCAAATCGATTCTCTCCATCGTCGCCTCCTGTCGATCACCCACCTCCGCGCCAACCTCCGAACCCCCTCCAGACCCTGTCACGCCCCCCAAGCCAACGACGCCCCCCTGACCCCGTTCTCCTCCCCGTCCTCTACTAGATCGAGCCAAACCCCAACCCGCTCCATCACCGCACCTTCCTGGACCCTCGGCGACGCCAACCGACGAGACCCCGATGATCCTCGGACGACGTGAAGTAGCAGGTGGCGATGGCTTTTCCAGTCGAGCTCATGGATTTCTTGAGTGACGAGTTACAGAGGAGAAGATAAAGGTTTTTCCTTTATACTTTATTTGTTTTAGCCAATTAACATTTAATATAAAAATAAAAATAAAAACTGATTTGTTTTAAAATAAAAATAAAAAAAACTGATTTGTTTTAAAATAAAAAAAACTGATTTGTTTTAAAATAAAAGTATAAAACTGATTTGATTTTTTTAAAAAAAGGATAAAAACTTATTTATAAAGAATTTAAAAACGGATTTATAAAGTATATAAAACTGATTTTTATAAGTAGAAATTATAGATTTTTGTCATTTTAAAGTTAAGTTTTTATTAATAAAAAGGTTTGATTTTTATTGGTTAAAAAGATTAGATTTTTCTTTTTATCTTAAAGCTTTGATTTTTAATCATGAAAATATGATTTTTATTCGAAGGAATTTTGAATTCGTAGGAGGTAGAAAAAGTTTAGAATTTTGTTGTAGGAAAAATAAGATTTTTGACGAGATAAAAATTAGATCTTAGCGGCTTAAAAATATAATCTTTATATTCAAAGTAGAGGTTTAAAAATATAATCTTTATATATGGAATAACGATGTAGTAAAAATTCGATTTTTATATATTGAATAGCGAAGTAAAAATTCGATTTTTATATATTGAATAGCGAAGTAAAAATTCGATTTTTATATATTGAATAGCGAAGTAAAAATTCGATTTTATATATTGAATAGCGAAGTAAAAATTCGATTTTTATATATTGAATAGCGAAGTAAAAATTCGATTTTATATATTGAATAACGAAGTGAAAATTCTATTTTTACAAATATGAAATAGCGATGAAAATTCTATTTTCACAATATGAAGTTAGCGATAAAAATATGATTTTTATATAATAAAGAATATAAAAATGTGATTTTTTATATGCAGTGTATACGGGCAACGATGGTGATAAAAAGGCGAGTTGGCAAAGATTTCCTGCATTAGAAGAGCCATGGAGCTAGGATAGCTATATGTGAGAATTTCTCACCTTTCAATTTATTTTTCTAGTTATATATATATATATATATACTAGGATGCAGACGGTGCTTAGTAGCACCCGACACAATCGTCCACAGACCATGGACTTGTTTGTTTGGCTGTTTGGTAATTGATTGCGATATTGGTTTGAATGTGGTTTGTGGTGTGAAAAATCGAATCGATAAATTGGTTAGGATTAGACGTACGCCGTTATAAGGCGAAGGAGTAAGGCTAGGTTAGACTCTTACTCCAAATTTTGTGGTTTGCATAACGAATTGATTTGATTGATGTGTGAATGGCGTGGGCCTTCACTAGACCGGGGATAAGGCTAGGCCTCGTCCCGTTTCTAGTATCGTGCCGTTATGCCGCCGAAATTTTCTAAAATAAGTTAGAAAAATAAAAATATCATTTTATTGGGAAAATGAATTGAATAGAAATTCATAGGTTGAAATAAAATGTTTTATCGTTAAAAATATAATTTTTAACGTGAAGTGAATAAAATAAAATATTCATTTATAAACCGGACGGTTTGTTTATGTACACCTATTTGAATGACATTGATTGGGACGATAAATTTTACACATCGCCCAACAGCACAAATAAAATAGGTGTTTGATTGTTTGAAACCCCACACGGGTGTTGGGATGAAATTTGAAGTTCACTCATCCTGATTGATTAAATATGTCGATCGATCGATTGACAGGCTGTTATAAGCGTTGAATATTTATATTTGATGCTTATACAGTGTAGTGCACTTTGGTTGATGGTTGATTATTTTTCAATGCTATGATATACATGTGTTGTATGAAAATCCATATAATTAACTTTATATGGTAATTGATTGGGCCTCATTCCAATTTGAAAAATAAAGAATATTATAAAATAAAAGTTCATGTGTTGACAGTACTCATTCATTGAGATTGGTCATGTGTTGAACGAAATATTTTGATAATAACATCTATTTTGAAAATAGAAATTTATGAAGCCGTGTTGATTAGATTGACGCCATTTTGACGTGAACGATATTTATATCGATTTTATTCATTTCGAAATGAATTGAATTGAAAACGATTTCAAAATGAATTGAAAACGATTTCGAAATGAATTGAAAACGAATTCAAAATGAATTGAAAACGATTTCGAAATGAATTGAATTGAAAACGATTTCGAAATGAATTGAATTGAAAACGATTTCGAAATGAATTGAATTGAAAACGATTTCGAAATGAATTGAATTGAAAACGATTTCGAAATGAATTGAATTGAAAACGATTTCGAAATGAATTGAATTGAAAACGATTTCGAAATGAATTAAATTGAAAACGAATTCAAATGGAATTGAAAGCGAATTGAAATGAATTCAAATTGAATTGAAATTCGAATTGAATAGAAATGAATTTTAAAACGAATTTATAAAGAAGAATTCAATTTTGCTTTGAATTGAATTAGAAGTTGAAATAGAATTTGAAACGAATTTAAAACTATTTATATAATTCATTTTAAATCAAAATCGACGAAATATATATTATATATATTATATATATAATATAATGGCCTGAATAGAACGCGCCGCGCCGCGGCAGTTCGCGAATTTCGACCATTGATTTCAAACGGACATTACGGGAGATCCGACCGTCGGATTCTCCTAAAACCGGAACCGTTGGGTTCGTATCGAAAAGAACTTTCTAACGAATGTGATAAATTAGAAATCTAACGGTTGGATTTGGAATTATGTCCAAATCAAATTGGAAAAAGGTCGCTGTAAGTGCAGTTCGATGGCCATTGATGGAAATCGACTATACAGGCCTTGATAAAATTATTAAAAATAGTAATAATTTGTGTAAAATCATAAGAAATGATTTAGAAAGAATTGGGATGAAAAACTCCATATTTGAATAGATAAAAATAGATTTTTATCGAGATGAACTAGTTTTGAACTAGAAATATAATTCTATTTATTTTTAAATAAATAAATTGAATTTGAAAAGGGTTTTGAAAATAACCAAAATTTCCAATGATTGCATTGGAGTGGATTTGAATCGAAATTGTCTTCGGAATATTTCGATGTTGGAATTCGTGATTATACAGATATTGTTATGGAAATTTGAAAGATATATATATTTATATCGTTATTTCCAATACGACATTTGTTAATCGTAGAATTTGATATTGAATATAAGCCGATATATTTTCTATTCAGAGCCTTATATTGAATATCAAATGTGATTTGGGTTTGTCGTGAATGGTGTTTTCACTAACACTGTTCTTGAACCCAGTTGAGAAGTGATTAAATCTTTTTATTTGGATTTAATGAAGTGTACCAATTAAATAATATTTAATTGGAATCGAATTGATATTGATTTTTGGGTTTATCGTGGACAGTGTTTTAAATAACACTCGTTCTTTAACCTGATCATTAATGAAATGTGATTTTGGGTCGTCGTGAACGGTATCTTCAATAATACAGTTCTTAGACCTAAAGGAGTTAAGAAAATCAGAAACTAACTGGAGGTTAGTTAAGTTGAATAGTTTCGGAGGTATTGATCTGATGTTGGTTTCGGCCTTCGGGATTAATACTTAGGGAATTGCTCACTTGCTAATTTACAATTAGGGACTGATTGAAATGTGATGTGATTTTGGGTTTATCGTGAACCGTGTTTTAAATGACACTGATTCTTTAACCCAGTCACAGATTAAAACTAAGTGGAGTTTTAATGAATCTTTAATTAGATTGAAATGATCGGAAATGGAGTATCACCAGTTTTGCTCCAGACGATAGTTAAATCTTTAATTAGATTTGAACGCGAAATGGTAGTTGAATTTACCGATAACACTGTGGTGTTAGATATGAAGTATTACCAGTTTTACTTCATGGAATGAATAGGTTGGGATGGGGAAATTAAAATAAATGATTACTTCGGTAAGGTTCGCTAATCCCGACTAGTTTGAATTGAGATTCAAAAATAGAATAAAGAATAAATTCAAGAAATTTATCTTGGATAAAATTAATGGGGACATTTCCCTATGAATGTGAAATTTAGAAACTGACTGTCGGTTAGCCAAACAGAATGGTTTTCTGGATATTGATCTGATGTTGGTTTCGGCCTTCGGGGTTAATAATTGGGGAATTATTCTCTTGGTTAATTTACGATTAGTGACTAATGAATTGGAATGAGGCGTATGTTGTGTTTGTGTAACACTTATTTAAAATATACGCGAGTTATTCGGAAAGACCGGGTTTATCCCATTCTGAATAACTGATACGACGATAAGTCGAAGATGAAGACGATGGTCGAAGACCGGAGGTCTTCACGTCGTTTGGGTGATAACTGATGATCTTGATTGGGCTGTACACCCAAGAAGATGGAAACAGTTGGTGATCGTCCAGACGTACTTGGAGATCGATGGATATGCGGGGTACTAGGTGCCTCCGGTTTCGTTCAGACCCAGAACGGACTTGTAAATGGACTGTGTGTCTGACATCGGATTTCATTCTGTGTGACTGATATCGGTTGCATAGGATGGTTTGCCTGTGTGGCATGCTAAGATGCAAATGATCAAGGCTTTTGTTGAAAAGCAAAGTCTTGTGGTGATGATCAAAGCACGGCCTTTGTGGCGTAGCTTTGTGTAACGTTTACCTCGCGTGTTTCACACCCGGTATGAACCAAAAACGGGAGACGGACCTCAGGGAGGACTTGCGTTTCTTTCTAGCTAAAAGTGGCGTCAGTGGTTTTACACGCCCTGACGAGATTGACTTATGTGGTTGTTGCTGTTGCGAGGCGCCTCGGATTGATCGGTCGTTCTCGAACCGATGGAGTCATTCGTTGGCTCGTTTGCGCCCCAAAGGGCGGGGAGACGTATTGTTCAGGCATAATAATCCACATCGGTGGACCGGCCCTGACGATCCAGGGGGCAGTTGCGGCTGTTCCTGAGACATGGTAGGCTAGATTGTCTCGAATCGGTTGAGGACTATCTTTTGCCTCGGTTCATAGACGGAAATCCAATTTCCCAATACGTGATCTTGCGGTTTTAGTTGTAATCCTATATATGGCGACATAGTGGGATGGGGCGCTCATGCCGCCTATGATTGATACTTATGATTTGAAGTGTTTTATACACTATGCACTTATATTAGTATCAAATGGTTTGTTTTAAACGTATCAAGCATTCTTTGGCTGTTATAAGGGAAAACCCTATCCTCGACTGCGTTGCATTGTGTGATGGGACCTGGGTCTTATAACAGCTTCATATTTCTTTATTTAGCATTGCGCTGTTGGTTTTATGCACTGGTATTCTTGGGAGGAAACCCGTTCCGTGTTATACGGCGTGGTCCCTTGATTTACCTAATGTTTTAAAATAAAGATTAATAACTGTTTTAGTTCTCACACCAGTCACATGACTGACCTGGAGTTTATTGTTTTAACCTAAACTCTGGGTGCCCTTATTTTCGACACGGGCAGCTAGTAGTTTTGGTTTTGCAGATTTATATTCACAGGATCCTGGTTTACAGCTGGAATGATATCCGGAAAGCTTTGTATCCGTATATCTCTTCTAGTTGTGTATTGTATTATTTTCCGCTGCTATGTATTTAAATGTAATTTAAATCTCTGATATTTCTGTGTAATATTCTTTTATACTCTGTATATTCTTGTAATCTGATGCATTGTTGTAATATACAATGAAACGTTCTTTTGTATGCGTTCCGTTGTGGCTTGTTCTCGAACTATCCGACGCTTTCCTTTACGGGGAAGTTACGGGTTTTTACAGTTGGTATCAGAGCTTTGGTTTACAAAGCTCGGAGAACAAGGCACATTAGAACCATACGAAAGAATTCATCAGATATTGGATTAGTAATATCCAATGGGGATGACTCGTTAGAGATGGGATCAGTAGTATCCTAGAACGAGTGTGAAGAGTAAATTTTTAAAGTGAAAACAAATTTTTGTTTTGAAAATTTAAATCAATTATTCGTATTTGATTATCTATTTATATTGATGTGGACAATCCAGTATATATAGATTTTGCGTATACGTCTGATCCGCGTGTATTCGGAATTTTAATATACTGGATAGATATAGAATCACACTCTAGTCACCCAGAGATGATTCAGATGATGAGGCCTCATCATCCGTGTTTATATTCGAGTGACGAAAGTGAGATATCTATATATTTCCTATTGGCTGGTGTGAGAACCAAAATTAGATAGGGCCTATTGGTGTGATTTGGCATCAAAAATTTGATTTTTGTATATATATATATCAAAATTATGAATTTGAAACATTAATTCACTAATTGATTGATGTTTGGGTTCTTTGTTTATTTGTTTGCTAGTTTTTAGCCATTATGCCTAATTGAACCAAATATTGAACTGTATTGAAAATTGGTCGCATCTGCTTGCATATACATGTATATCATTGAACAGGTCATAGCAAGGAGGCTAGAGCCAGAGAATAAAATTTGTTTGCCCGACAAATAGGTACATGTTTACTACATAATTTACTGTTTCGTTTGGGTGATGATGATTTTATGAGCCTATTGGCTAGCCGCTTGGCTTTTTCTTTTTCTTTTTGAGATCTGAAGGACCGGGGAAGCTATTTGAAATTCCCCGATGCTCCCGGTGCGGGGGAGGTTATGGCGAAATTTTTCGAAAATTTAGGGTGTTAGCCAAATTTTTGAATTTTTGGAAATTCTAAGAAACTGAAAAGTTGGAGAATGGAAGTAGGATCGAGCGTAGAGTTGATTAATCAAACCACTTTCGACTTTGTTCCTTTTCGGGGACGAAAAGTTTTAAGTGGGGGAGATTGTAACAACCCGTAAAATCTGGGCCAGTTTAAAATTTTTATTTTGGCAATTTTAGCGAATTTTGAATATTTAAAATGGATTATTTTAAATAATATCGACGAGAAAATTATTTTGAATGGAATTAGAACGTATATATTATACGCGTCGTCGTTAGAATATAAATAATTATATATAATTATAAAAGGAATTGAAAATGGCGCGGTAGTTCGATAATTCGATTTCAAACTTCAATTGAATGTACCGGGTGCAAAACAATCCGGATTTTAGTGAAACAAAAATAATGGAATCTAATAGTGAATATATTTCCAACGAATCCGAATAATCAAGATTTCATATCGGGAATCAAAAGATATGTCCAGTTGAAAATTCTGAATAGTCGCTATGGAATTCAGGCCCTTAAAAATGGACATTTTGCAAATGACCTCGGATTTCGACGAAACCAGTTTTGTTGGGTCCGTGATGTCGAATTATTGCTAGATTCCAAATTTCATAATTTTTCGAATCAATATGTGAGCGTGGCAAAGGAAAACGCGTTTGACCAGTTTTAGTTGATTTTAATCGACTGGAAATTGGCCATTTTTCAAACGGTCTCAGAATTCGACGAAACTAGTTTTGTTAGGACCGTATCGTCAAAACGAAGCTAGAAAATATTTTTCGGGAATTTTTCTGGTTAGTATGTGACCCCGGTAATATGAAATGTACGTTTAAAATTCAATATAGTGATTTAAATGTAAATTTAACGGAAACTGATTGTAACAGCCGAATCAGCCTACGAAACATATCCCATTGTGTTCGGAATAGGGGTAATACGCTATGGGCGACAGGCGGTGAGTTCGATTTCGTGTTCGAAAATATAAGCTGCTTTTTGAAACTAAATAAACTAAATAAAAAAAAAAACCTCTTGCTTTATACCCTCAGGCCCCCCCTCCTTTTCATTTTTTCCCGATCGAACTAAAGAAAAAAAAACCCACCCGTTGACCCCGATACCCAGACCCACCCCCAAATCGATTCTCTCCATCGTCGCCTCGTGTCGATCACCCACCTCCGCGCCAACCTCCGAACCCCCTCCAGACCCTGTCACGCCCCCCAAGCCAACGACGCCCCCCTGACCCCGTTCTCCTCCCCGTCCTCTAATAGATCGAGCCAAACCCCAACCCGCTCCATCACCGCACCTTCCTGGACCCTCGGCGACGCCAACCGACGAGACCCCTATGATCCTCGGACGACGTGAAGTAGCAGGTAGCGATGGCTTTTCCAGTCGAGCTCATGGATTTCTTGAGTGACGAGTTACAGAGGAGAAGATAAAGGTTTTTCCTTTATACTTTATTTGTTTTAGCCAATTAACATTTAATATAAAAATAAAAATAAAAACTGATTTGTTTTAAAATAAAAATAAAAAAAACTGATTTGTTTTAAAATAAAAAAAACTGATTTGTTTTAAAATAAAAGTATAAAACTGATTTGATTTTAAAAAAAAAGGATAAAAACTTATTTATAAAGAATTTAAAAACGGATTTATAAAGTATATAAAACTGATTTTTATAAGTAGAAATTATAGATTTTTGTCATTTTAAAGTTAAGTTTTTATTAATAAAAAGGTTTGATTTTTATTGGTTAAAAAGATTAGATTTTTCTTTTTCTCTTAAAGCTTTGATTTTTAATCATGAAAATATGATTTTTATTCGAAGGAATTTTGAATTCGTAGGAGGTAGAAAAAGTTTAGAATTTTGTTGTAGGAAAAATAAGATTTTTGACGAGATAAAAATTAGATCTTAGCGGCTTAAAAATATAATCTTTATATTCAAAGTAGAGGTTTAAAAATATAATCTTTATATATGGAATAACGATGTAGTAAAAATTCGATTTTTATATATTGAATAGCGAAGTAAAAATTCGATTTTTATATATTGAATAGCGAAGTAAAAATTCGATTTTTATATATTGAATAGCGAAGTAAAAATTCGATTTTTATATATTGAATAGCGAAGTAAAAATTCGATTTTTATATATTGAATAGCGAAGTAAAAATTCGATTTTATATATTGAATAGCGATGTAAAAATTCGATTTTTATATAATGAATAGCGAAGTAAAAATTCGATTTTATATATTGAATAACGAAGTGAAAATTCTATTTTTACAAATATGAAATAGCGATGAAAATTCTATTTTCACAATATGAAGTTAGCGATAAAAATATGATTTTTATATAATAAAGAATATAAAAATGTGATTTTTTATATGCAGTGTATACGGGCAACGATGGTGATAAAAAGGCGAGTTGGCAAAGATTTCCTGCATTAGAAGAGCCATGGAGCTAGGATAGCTATATGTGAGAATTTCTCACCTTTCAATTTATTTTTCTAGTTATATATATATATATATATACTAGGATGCAGACGGTGCTTAGTAGCACCCGACACAATCGTCCACAGACCATGGACTTGTTTGTTTGGCTGTTTGGTAATTGATTGCGATATTGGTTTGAATGTGGTTTGTGGTGTGAAAAATCGAATCGATAAATTGGTTAGGATTAGACGTACGCCGTTATAAGGCGAAGGAGTAAGGCTAGGTTAGACTCTTACTCCAAATTTTGTGGTTTGCATAACGAATTGATTTGATTGATGTGTGAATGGCGTGGGCCTTCACTAGACCGGGGATAAGGCTAGGCCTCGTCCCGTTTCTAGTATCGTGCCGTTATGCCGCCGAAATTTTCTAAAATAAGTTAGAAAAATAAAAATATCATTTTATTGGGAAAATGAATTGAATAGAAATTCATAGGTTGAAATAAAATGTTTTATCGTTAAAAATATAATTTTTAACGTGAAGTGAATAAAATAAAATATTCATTTATAAACCGGACGGTTTGTTTATGTACACCTATTTGAATGACATTGATTGGGACGATAAATTTTACACATCGCCCAACAGCACAAATAAAATAGGTGTTTGATTGTTTGAAACCCCACACGGGTGTTGGGATGAAATTTGAAGTTCACTCATCCTGATTGATTAAATATGTCGATCGATCGATTGACAGGCTGTTATAAGCGTTGAATATTTATATTTGATGCTTATACAGTGTAGTGCACTTTGGTTGATGGTTGATTATTTTTCAATGCTATGATATACATGTGTTGTATGAAAATCCATATAATTAACTTTATATGGTAATTGATTGGGCCTCATTCCAATTTGAAAAATAAAGAATATTATAAAATAAAAGTTCATGTGTTGACAGTACTCATTCATTGAGATTGGTCATGTGTTGAACGAAATATTTTGATAATAACATCTATTTTGAAAATAGAAATTTATGAAGCCGTGTTGATTAGATTGACGCCATTTTGACATGAACGATATTTATATCGATTTTATTCATTTCGAAATGAATTGAATTGAAAACGATTTCAAAATGAATTGAAAACGATTTCGAAATGAATTGAAAACGAATTCAAAATGAATTGAAAACGATTTCGAAATGAATTGAATTGAAAACGATTTCGAAATGAATTGAATTGAAAACGATTTCGAAATGAATTGAATTGAAAACGATTTCGAAATGAATTGAATTGAAAACGATTTCGAAATGAATTGAATTGAAAACGATTTCGAAATGAATTGAATTGAAAACGATTTCGAAATGAATTGAATTGAAAACGATTTCGAAATGAATTAAATTGAAAACGAATTCAAATGGAATTGAAAGCGAATTGAAATGAATTCAAATTGAATTGAAATTCGAATTGAATAGAAATGAATTTTAAAACGAATTTATAAAGAAGAATTCAATTTTGCTTTGAATTGAATTAGAAGTTGAAATAGAATTTGAAACGAATTTAAAACTATTTATATAATTCGTTTTAAATCGAAATCGACGAAATATATATTATATATATTATATATATAATATAATGGCCTGAATAGAACGCGCCGCGCCGCGGTAGTTCGCGAATTTCGACCATTGATTTCAAACGGACATTACGGGAGATCCGACCGTCGGATTCTCCTAAAACCGGAACCGTTGGGTTCGTATCGAAAAGAGCTTTCTAACGAATGTGATAAATTAGAAATCTAACGGTTGGATTTGGAATTATGTCCAAATCAAATTGGAAAAAGGTCGCTGTAAGTGCAGTTCGATGGCCATTGATGGAAATCGACTATACAGGCCTTGATAAAATTATTAAAAATAGTAATAATTTGTGTAAAATCATAAGAAATGATTTAGAAAGAATTGGGATGAAAAACTCCATATTTGAAAAGATAAAAATAGATTTTTATCGAGATGAACTAGTTTTGAACTAGAAATATAATTCTATTTATTTTTAAATAAATAAATTGAATTTGAAAAGGGTTTTGAAAATAACCAAAATTTCCAATGATTGCATTGGAGTGGATTTGAATCGAAATTGTCTTCGGAATATTTCGATGTTGGAATTCGTGATTATACAGATATTGTTATGGAAATTTGAAAGATATATATATTTATATCGTTATTTCCAATATGACATTTGTTAATCGTAGAATTTGATATTGAATATAAGCCGATATATTTTCTATTCAGAGCCTTATATTGAATATCAAATGTGATTTGGGTTTGTCGTGAATGGTGTTTTCACTAACACTGTTCTTGAACCCAGTTGAGAAGTGATTAAATCTTTTTATTTGGATTTAATGAAGTGTACCAATTAAATAATATTTAATTGGAATCGAATTGATATTGATTTTTGGGTTTATCGTGGCCAGTGTTTTAAATAACACTCGTTCTTTAACCTGATCATTAATGAAATGTGATTTTGGGTCGTCGTGAACGGTATCTTCAATAATACAGTTCTTAGACCTAAAGGAGTTAAGAAAATCAGAAACTAACTGGAGGTTAGTTAAGTTGAATAGTTTCGGAGGTATTGATCTGATGTTGGTTTCGGCCTTCGGGATTAATACTTAGGGAATTGCTCACTTGCTAATTTACAATTAGGGACTGATTGAAATGTGATGTGATTTTGGGTTTATCGTGAACCGTGTTTTAAATGACACTGATTCTTTAACCCAGTCACAGATTAAAACTAAGTGGAGTTTTAATGAATCTTTAATTAGATTGAAATGATCGGAAATGGAGTATCACCAGTTTTGCTCCAGACGATAGTTAAATCTTTAATTAGATTTGAACGCGAAATGGTAGTTGAATTTACCGATAACACTGTGGTGTTAGATATGAAGTATTACCAGTTTTACTTCATGGAATGAATAGGTTGGGATGGGGAAATTAAAATAAATGATTACTTCGGTAAGGTTCGCTAATCCCGACTAGTTTGAATTGAGATTCAAAAATAGAATAAAGAATAAATTCAAGAAATTTATCTTGGATAAAATTAATGGGGACATTTCCCTATGAATGTGAAATTTAGAAACTGACTGTCGGTTAGCCAAACAGAATGGTTTTCTGGATATTGATCTGATGTTGGTTTCGGCCTTCGGGGTTAATAATTGGGGAATTATTCTCTTGGTTAATTTACGATTAGTGACTAATGAATTGGAATGAGGCGTATGTTGTGTTTGTGTAACACTTATTTAAAATATACGCGAGTTATTCGGAAAGACCGGGTTTATCCCATTCTGAATAACTGATACGACGATAAGTCGAAGATGAAGACGATGGTCGAAGACCGGAGGTCTTCACGTCGTTTGGGTGATAACTGATGATCTTGATTGGGCTGTACACCCAAGAAGATGGAAACAGTTGGTGATCGTCCAGACGTACTTGGAGATCGATGGATATGCGGGGTACTAGGTGCCTCCGGTTTCGTTCAGACCCAGAACGGACTTGTAAATGGACTGTGTGTCTGACATCGGATTTCATTCTGTGTGACTGATATCGGTTGCATAGGATGGTTTGCCTGTGTGGCATGCTAAGATGCAAATGATCAAGGCTTTTGTTGAAAAGCAAAGTCTTGTGGTGATGATCAAAGCACGGCCTTTGTGGCGTAGCTTTGTGTAACGTTTACCTCGCGTGTTTCACACCCGGTATGAACCAAAAACGGGAGACGGACCTCAGGGAGGACTTGCGTTTCTTTCTAGCTAAAAGTGGCGTCAGTGGTTTTACACGCCCTGACGAGATTGACTTATGTGGTTGTTGCTGTTGCGAGGCGCCTCGGATTGATCGGTCGTTCTCGAACCGATGGAGTCATTCGTTGGCTCGTTTGCGCCCCAAAGGGCGGGGAGACGTATTGTTCAGGCATAATAATCCACATCGGTGGACCGGCCCTGACGATCCAGGGGGCAGTTGCGGCTGTTCCTGAGACATGGTAGGCTAGATTGTCTCGAATCGGTTGAGGACTATCTTTTGCCTCGGTTCATAGACGGAAATCCAATTTCCAAATACGTGATCTTGCGGTTTTAGTTGTAATCCTATATATGGCGACATAGTGGGATGGGGCGCTCATGCCGCCTATGATTGATACTTATGATTTGAAGTGTTTTATACACTATGCACTTATATTAGTATCAAATGGTTTGTTTTAAACGTATCAAGCATTCTTTGGCTGTTATAAGGGAAAACCCTATCCTCGACTGCGTTGCATTGTGTGATGGGACCTGGGTCTTATAACAGCTTCATATTTCTTTATTTAGCATTGCGCTGTTGGTTTTATGCACTGGTATTCTTGGGAGGAAACCCGTTCCGTGTTATACGGCGTGGTCCCTTGATTTACCTAATGTTTTAAAATAAAGATTAATAACTGTTTTAGTTCTCACACCAGTCACATGACTGACCTGGAGTTTATTGTTTTAACCTAAACTCTGGGTGCCCTTATTTTCGACACGGGCAGCTAGTAGTTTTGGTTTTGCAGATTTATATTCACAGGATCCTGGTTTACAGCTGGAATGATATCCGGAAAGCTTTGTATCCGTATATCTCTTCTAGTTGTGTATTGTATTATTTTCCGCTGCTATGTATTTAAATGTAATTTAAATCTCTGATATTTCTGTGTAATATTCTTTTATACTCTGTATATTCTTGTAATCTGATGCATTGTTGTAATATACAATGAAACGTTCTTTTGTATGCGTTCCGTTGTGGCTTGTTCTCGAACTATCCGACGCTTTCCTTTACGGGGAAGTTACGGGTTTTTACAATCTCCAAACTGCCACACAGGCCTTCTCCAATAAAAAGAAAAAGAAAAGCCAAGCGGCTAGCCGATACGGCGCATAAAATCTCATATGGAATTAAATACATACCTTTTGTTGAGCAATCTATTTATAACTCTTCATACTTTATCCATACCTATCTCATATACATTTATACATTTCTAATTCATTTCAACTTAATCCAATCATTTTAACTTAGTTCGTTAAGTGATTTTCAAATTACAGGTTTGCCCATTTCACCTTTTTATTTGAATATACATGTTCAAATATATTTTAACTTGTTTATCAACTAATTGAATTCCATTTCAATTTTATTTGAATTTCCTATATTCAAATTCCATTTCGATTCTCTTATTCAAATTCTATATTTTAATTTCGTTTCAATTTCCTTATTCAAATTCTAGATTTGAATTTCATTTCAAATCTATTTTCAAACTCCATTTGAATTTCATATATTCAAATCTATTTGAATTCTCTTTATTTCATTTCAATTACCTTTGAATCTTCTATATTCAAATTTCATTTTCAATTCTATTTGAATTCTCTTTATCCAAATTCCCTTTTCAATTCTATTTGAATCTTCTATATTCAAATTTTATTTTCATTTCTATTTGAATCCTCTACATTCAAATTTCATTTCACTTTCGATATTCAAATCTTATATTTAAATTCCTTTATATTTTCTATATTCAAATTCTATTATTTGAATTCCATTTGAATTTCTATATTCAAACTCTATTCCAATTCCATTGAATTTCATATATTCAAACTCCCTTTGAATTTCTATATTCAATTTCTATTTGAATTCTCTTTATTCAAATCCCCTTTGAATTTTCTATATTCAAATCCTATGTTTGAACTTCCTTTATTCAAATTCCTTTTCAAACTTTCTTTATTCATAAGTCTCGATTTCAATTCCTTTTGAAATCGATATTTCTACCTTTGGAAAATAGGATTTTTCCTTTCAATTTCACACTTGTATTTTTATTTCTGAATTATCCAATGATAATTCTTTTCACTTCATTTATAAGCTTCGTTTATAAAAGAACTATTTATAAATTTCGTTTATGACAGAACTTCTCGTTTTATTTCTTTTAAACAAGTTAATATTTCGAATCTATTTCAAAATTCAAATTCTATATTTGAAACCCCATTTTGAAATTCAACACAACTTGTCTTTCCCAAAACAATTTCAAAACAGTATCTTTGGTAGTAATTCGTCTCTTACAACTCGAAAATGAATACTGATGATGCAGCTGTCATCATCAGAATCTATTTTCCAGCGATCGAAGTGAGTTCAATACTATAAAACCATTTCTAAACATTTCCACTTTTAAATTCATTTCAACTATAATTCACACTGCTTGTAAAACAATTTAAAATCTCCCAGGATCTTAAATTTTCCTTACCTTTAATTCAAATCCATTTACAAACACTTATTCAATTTTCCAGAGTTTTAACTTCAATTTCTGGTTTAAATTTCAGATTTAACTCATCTGATTATACGTATTTCACTTATATGAACTCTGATTGGTTATTCACATAACCATTTCACTTTATAATCTTACTCGATTATAATAACAACCAATATATCCACTATATATCAAAATATACGTTGGGTAAACTATTTTCATTTACCCTCTTTTCAAAACATACCATAACAGTTCATCGTATTCGAGTGTTTACAAAATCCCTACCGATACAGTGGATCAAACTGATTGAACAGAACCTATAAACAACTCAACCAATAAATCTCCACAATATAAAACAATTTTTTTATATCAATAACAAATACGTTCACTCGTATATATACACTCAATCTCAGTCTAGGGTATTACTAACCCTATCTCTACCGAGTCACGCCACAGAGCCAAGTAATTCTTAACTTAAGCTCTGATACCAACTGTAACGACCCGGATTTTGGGCGACTTTGGTTATCGACATAAACACGATGTCGATAACCAAAACACCGAAAAATCCTGGTAATTAGTGAAAGAAATTAGAGGGTGAGGAAAGATAAGATAGAAACTTAGAATAGAAGAAGAAGAAGAACACAACATCAGAGTAACACGAACCTCACAGCGGAACGAATAAATATATTTCATAACATAACTTTGAAATACAAATCTGTACTTGAATATACATATCATTATCAAAGTACAGCACTTACAACACAGCGGAAATAACTATAGCTATATGATCCTGAAGCCACCTGCTCCAAGCTCTTCCAGTATATCTGTAAATCCCGACTACTTGATTGCCCATCCAAATTTAGGCACCCAAGAGTTTAGGGAAAACAACAAAGTAAACTCCGGGTCAGTCATGGGACCGGTGTGAGTAAAACAGTTAAAAATAGTTGAACAAGTAAACGATATCTCATAAGACCATGCCGCATAACGGAACGGGTTTTTCCCTTATGAGAATCCAAGATAATTTTATATCAAAAACCTTTTGATATTATAATAATGTCTATCAACCACAGTATATATATATATAATCATCTAGAAGAAACGCTTTCATCTCACGTTCTACATATATAGTATACAATCAAAACCGCAAGCACGTATTGGGTAATGGATTTCCAACTATGACAAGGTATGGAACCACCTTTCGCTCGTGTACCTCTAGAGAGGAATACACTGGGTTCAACAAGAACATCTTGCAACCTGGCCACACATGATCGACCACTCATTTCGCTTGAGTGTATCGAATGTATATCACCAACAGTTGGGATCAGCAACCGTTTCCCGAATGGGACAGCATCAACAATAGATTTTTAGAAGTAAATGAAACTCTAGATCAGGCGATTATACACCCTACTTCGGTGCGACCGACTTAGCCATGCTGCCTGCCCGATTTCTGTCATTTACCGGATGATGAGGCTAGAAGCTACGCTTTATCATCATACCAGATTCGCTTTGAATGTCACATCATCAAATCCATCAAATCGCCGATTTGACGTCCTCAACCATACATTATGTGTTAGCTAAAAGAAGTTTCCTTCTTCGCTTCCACTCTTGGTACGGTTGGAGAAATCAATATATGTGATCGTCTGGAAATACTCTGTCAGACATCCGTCCATACAAGTCATCCAGGAACAGGATGAACCGAAGGCACTATTCTGTAAACAGGATAGCCCTTGCATAACTCCGTCATCAATTTCCTTTGGCATATATCATTCGCAATGCCTATGCCAATACAGAGTGGTTCTTTGGATAATAATCCAACCGGTCTCTCCATATTAACAACGTTAAAATGGTCAAAACTTCGATAGTCTGTGATTTAACTATCGAATAAAAAAAGGTGTGCAAACAACGATATTATTTCCAAATGGAAATTATATCGATCAAACATCATTCAACATTTATCTCTTTATTACATAAATTTACTTATCTCCTGTTTCCCTATATTCAATATTTCTTATTTTCTAAATTTAGAAAATATATGTTATTACCAATGGAAAACATTTCCATTTCTTGTTTTCTTTATTGGAAAACATTTCTGGTTTCTTATTTGGAAAACATTTCCAAAGCTTCTTCATTGGACTTAGACAGATGTTTAAACAAACCATCGCGATGCCAACTCAAACCATTTCCTTTACTGCCGAACCTTAACTATTCCTTAGTTAAAAACGAAGTCAATCAAGTTGGGGTAGAACTACCTCTCAGACCTTAACAGAACAACATTTCTAACTTTGAAATAGACAAAGTTCACTTTATATTTCTTTAACTAACTTCCTTACTTAACTCTCGTTCGAATAAATATATTCGATTGACTCTTTTCACTTAACTCTATTCGATTTAACCCTTATCAATTAACTCTATTGGACTAACACTATTGGATTGACTCATTTTGACTAATGCTATTGATTTACCCATTTCACTTAACTCCTTTCGAATAACTATATTCGATGACTCCTTTTACTTTCTTTGAATAAACTATATTCGATTAACTCATTTGCTTCTATTAGAATAACTATATTCGATTTACTCATTTGCTTCTATTCAAATCGATTAAACTAACATCGATTAGCTCCTTTTAACTTTTACTCTAATCGATTAACTAACATCGATTAACTCCTTTTACTTTAACACTAATCGATTAAACTAACATCGATTAACTTCTTTTTACTAAACTACGTTTTCCGTTACAACTATTTCCTTTTTATAACTTCTATTTACCATTACAAATATTTCCTATTTATAACTTCTATTTACCATTACAAATATTTCCTATTTATAACTTCTATTTACCGTTACAAATATTTCATATTTATAACTTCTATTTACCATTACAAATATTTCCTATTTATAACTTCTATTTATCCTCTAAATAAGTATCCCTTTTATAAAGCCGTGTTCGTTTTATAAATATTTCCTTTTATAAAATCCTGTGATTTTATAAAATTCCTTTATATACATTGAAATACTTCTTTTTTTATATCCCAGGGTTTCTTATTGTATTTAAAATATCGAATAACAATGATCAATATCATTCCAACACCCATAATCCAAAATAGATTATATAACACATCATATATCACAATATATGAAAAACAGTAAAATAAATGTTGAGGAATCCAGTTGGATTCCTCCAACCTGTTTCCCTGCATCACAGATGTTAAACAATATAGATAACACCACTTTCAGTTCTATATGATATATTCTGTTAAACAGAATCGATATAGAAAATTTAACTAACTGACTAGCAGTTCAATCAAATAATCAATACACAATCAATCAGCCAATATCTAACAGTTCTAAAAATACAACATGAAATTATAAACTGTTCAGAGTTAGTGAGATTTACTCACATTGGCGCGTTAGCCGTTTAAATAACGGTTTGCGTTATTTGATTGCGACGGACAATTTATTTTGCCATAAATTGTAACGAGCTCAGATTCGCACTCAGTCAGCTTCATTGTGTTGCTCCCGTCCATACGATCCCAATGGGTCTTGTTTTGTTGGAAACCGGAATCGTATGACAAAGTTATAATATTTAGAAGTTAATATGTTATTTAGTTTAAACTTGAACTTAAAAAAAATAATCTAAATAAAGGAATTGGGCCTCACGTTCAACATTGGCCCACGCATCATCTCCACCCACACGCTACAGTATCCATCCCCTCCCAAATGTTTCGCTCCAGTAAAGTAACGCAAGTCAGAAGGCCATTGTGGTAACTTCAACTCATCATTCCTCTTCCATTTTTAGATGAAACTCCACGCCATTTTCTCCATCACCCTTCTCTTCGAATTCCGCAACAAGCCATGCCAAATCCAAAGAACTCGACGCTCCAATCCCCTGTTGTATCTCCAGACTTGCGAACGCCGGCATCCCCTTGCTACAGAAAGTAGCGAACTCAATTCATACCCATCTTCACAAAAATGCAAGCCTGTATTTGCTGCTCTTCTCCTCAGTTCGAGCTACTCCACACTGTCACCCTCAATCATAACTCGCATCAAATCACGGCGTCTCCGTCCTCAGGCCAGAACGGCGCTACAGTCACAGTTGCGTGACTTTTTGTTACAGCATTTTATAGAAATTTCTCGCAAGGTCCTATTCATCGACTACATCCCCATTTCAACCTCAAAACCACAAATTGTTGATCATAAGATTCAAAAACTCAAACCCTAGCCATTTCGGTCTAAAAGTTTCCAGCGGAAACAACTTTCAGAGGCCAAGATCGAAAGCAGCAAAACGAGTTTCAGTTTTGAGGAGCACCATCATACAACTCAAAGCAATTTGTTTGGATTTGATTTTTATTTTTCTTTTGTTCTTTGAATTCGTTGCGAATTTCGTTTGAGGAAGGTGAAAGTTTTCCTGCGTTTTAATTTCAGATCTGAGAACGAGAAAAACTATATACGATTTCATTTCCTTTTTCTTTCTACTTAAAGTTTCTGAAGCAACAGGAAGCGCAGCGCTTTGGTATTTGATGTATTTATAATATTTATATTTCTTAGTGAAGAAGAAATTTCGTGTGTATAGAGGACGTGCAGCTCCCCTGTTCATAAATGTTGATTGGCCAAAAATGTAGCACAATCGAAACCTGATGGCCAAGTAATGGGATATATTATATGTGGTACATGGGAATAGGGAACATGGTCGGCTTCATTTCTTTAGAAAAATGTGGACAAGCTGTTGTGTGAATGAAGACCACAAATATGATAATGCCAGATTGCGTAGTATACATAGGGTAACAAGGCACTTCTATGTTAAGTATTCATTTGTTAGTTTTAAAATGTTAGGGTACCCTATTATAAAATTCCGTTCACATATGACCCGCTATGACAGAAATAAAAATACCATTGTGACCAGTAAGGTACCCCAATTTCAAAAATATAATAATACCGGTAGATTAACTCATATTGTGAAACCCCAAAATCGTTGATTAAGGGTGCAAAATACTCCAAATAAAAAGTTGCTTATTTAATTAATTAAAAATCACAGTAAAATTCTAAAAATTAAATTATTGCTGTATCTCAAAGGAACCTCGTCTAAATTCGAAACCGATATACAGTTATATTAAATAAACCGTTACGGTCAATTGACGTTTCTATAGCGGCTATTTTAAAATTTGGTCTAGACATAAATCAAAATCTATCCGATGAAATCCCGATTTTTCTCTTCCACTAGAAAGATATACTCCACCAGCTCCACACGTTTCTTGTTTCACAGAAATTCGGCTTAAAACGAATCATGTACATTCAGTTGAAGTTCGAATCGCTAATTTACGAACTGCAGCGCCATTTCGAGCTCGTTTATAATTATAATATAAACTATACGTTCAACTACCGACGATTGAATATATTCGTTACTATAATTCAACTTCCAAGCTGAATGAAATATCACAGATGATCCGGTTCACACCATATCGCCATTTCAGCCAATTCTGATTATTTCAGAATTAATTATATTATTTAATTTATTATTTTAATTAAATACTCATCATTATTAAATTCCATGGCCATTAAATTCACTAACCCACCATTTATATAATTAAATAAATTAATCATAATACCTCTGCCAATGCGGGTCATTACAAAATTAATTACCATTTCACGTTCAAATCTAATTAAAGATTTAACTATCACTTGGAGCAAAACTGGTGATACTCCATTCTCGATTTTTTCAATCTAATTAAAGATTCATTAAAACTCCACTTAGTTTTAATCTTTAACTGGGTTAAAGAATCAGTGTCATCTAAAACACGGTTCACGATAAACCCCAAAATCACATCACCTTTCAATCAGTCCCTAACCGTAAAATAGTAAGTGAGCAATTCCCTAAGTATTAACCCCGAAGGCTGAACCCAACATCAGATCAATACCCAAGAAACCGTTCAACTTAACTAATCTCCAGTTAGGTTCTGATTTTCTTAACTTCGTTGGGTCTAAGAACAGTATTATTGAAGATAACGTTCACGACGACCCAAAATCACATTCTATTAATTATCAGGTTAAAGAATGAGTGTTATTTAAAACACCGTTCACGATAAACCCAAGAATCAATTCGAATTCAATTCCAATTAAATATTATTTAATTGGTACACTTCATTAAATCTAAATAAAAGATTTAATCTTTTTCTCAACTGGGCTTAAGAACAGTGTTAATGAAGACACCATTCACGACAAACCCAAATCACATTTGATATTAAATACAAGGCTCTGAATAGAAATTATATCGGCTCATATTCAATATCAAATTCTACGACCAACAAATATCATATTGGAAATAACCATGTATATATCTTTCAAATTTCCATAACAATATCTGTAAAATCACGAAATCCAACATCAAAGTAATCCAAAGACAATTTCGATTCAAATCCATTCCAAATCAATTATTGGAAATCCTGGTTACTTTTAAAACCGTTTTCAAATTCAATTTATTTATTTAAAAATAAATAGAATTATAATTCTAGTTCAAAACTAGTTCATTTCGATAAAAATCTATTTTTATCTTTTCAAATATGGAGTTTTTCATCCCAAATCTTCACAAATCATTTCTTATGATTTTACACAAATTATTACTATTTTTAATAATTTTATCAAGGCCCGCACAGTCGATTTCCATCAACGGCCATCGAACTGCACTTACAGCGACCTTTTCCAAATTTGATTTGGACATAATTCCAAATCCAACTGTTAGATTTCAAATTTCTAATATTCGTTAGAAAGCTCTTTTCGATACGAACCTAACGGTTCCAGTTTCAGGAGAATCTGACGGTCGGATCTCCCGTAATATCCGTTCGAAGTCAATGGTCGAAATTTTCGAACTGCCGCGGCGCGGCGCGTTCTATTCAGGCCATTATATTATATATATAATATATACTTTGTCGATTTCCTTTTAAAACGTATTTTATAAATCGTTTTAAATTCGTTTTCAAAACGATTTCAACTTCTTTTCAAATTCAAATCAAAATTGAAATTTTTTTCCTTATAAATTCGATTTAAATTCATTTCAAATTGATTTCAATTCAAATTGATTTCTAATTCAATTTCAGTTCATTTTCAATTCAATTTCAATTTGAATTCATTTCTATTCAATTTCAATTTGAATTTCAATTCTTTTCAAAATATCAGATTTTGAAATTACTTTCGATATTCATTATAAAATGAATAAAATCGATATAAATATCGTTCACGTCAAAATGGCATAATTCTAATCAACACGGCTTCATATATTTCTATTTTCAAATATTCTATTTCAAATATTTCTATTTCAATGTTTCTTTTCCAATATTATATTTCAAAACTGGAATGAAGCCCAATCAATTACCATATAATGTTAATTATATGGATTTTCTACCACATGTATATAACAGCAACGATAAATCTTCAACCATCATCCAAAGTGCGTTCTACATTGTATAAGCATTAAATATAAATATTTAACGCTTATAACAGTATGTCAATCAATCGATCGACATATAACTAACTATTGGGATTAGTGTATGTCATATATCATCCCAATACCCGTGTGGGGTCTTCAAACAATCAAACACAAATTTTATTTGTGTAGTTGGGCGATGTGTAAAATTTATCGTCCCAATCAATATCAGTCAAATGTGTGTATATAAACAAATCGTCTGATTTGTTTATATTTATTTCATTTCAAATACACGTTAAAAATTCTATTTTCAACTATAAAATATTTTAACTATATAAATATTTTATTTCATTTCACATCACATCACACAATCAACTACACATCAAAATCAAACAAACAAGCATACAAGTCGTCCATGGTCTGTGGACGACGGGTGTCGGGTGCTACTAAACACCGTCTGCATCCTAGTATATATTTTTAAATAGAAAACAAAATTAAAAAGTGAGAAGTTCTCACCGACTAGCTTAACCCACGCCACGACTCTTCTTATGTAGAAATCTTCGTCGTTCTCGCCTTTTGCCACTTTCGTTGCACGTAGCCAATACACATATAAAAATCACATTTTTATACTGTTGTTTTTAAAATAAAAATCACATTTTTATTTGTTTACTTTCAATTTAAAAATCACATTTTTATAATCCCTCCATATGGATAAAAATTCTAATTTTACATCGCTATTCATTATAGAAACCATATTTTTCTATCGCTAATGAATATATAAAAATCGAATTTTTACTTCACTTTTCAATATATAAAAATCGAATTTTTACTTCGCTTTTCAATATATAAAAATCGAATTTTCAATTCGCTTTTCAATATTTAAAAATCGAATTTTTTATTGCTACACATATATAAAAGATTATATTTTTATAACGATACATTTATAAAAATCAAATTTTTATTCTTTCTATATCATAAAAATCATATTTTTATTCTATCTATAACATAAAAATCATATTTTTATTCTGCTCTTCTTACCATAAAAATCCAAATTTTAACGCTTTAAAGATTCTATTTTTAACACTTTAAAAATCCTAACTTTAACGTTTTAAAAATTATGTTTTAAACGCTTTAAAAAATCCCATCTTTAACGCTTTAAAAATCCTATCTTTTTATAATTTAAAATCATATAAGAAAACAATACTCTTTACATTCACAAACTGAAATAAAAATATTTAAAGTAAAGAAAACTTACTGCTAGCTGAAGGGGGCTGCACGGGTCGGAGGCAAGGTCGCTGAGGGTAGCATGGGGCGGCGCCGGTCTCGAGGTGGCGCCAGGGGTCCCGCGCAGCTACAGCGGCGGACTGGGGGGAATAGGGCTCGGGGTTGCGTCGCGATTCACATGGGGGGGAGCTCGACTGGATCGATGGAGGGTGGAGGCACTGGGATCAGAGCAGCTGGCCTTGGCACTCGGGTGGCGGCGGATTTGGATTGGGGATCGCAGCCTTAGCTGCGTCATCGAGGGTGTGGGTTTAGGGGTTTCGCAGCATCGTTGAGGGAGGGGCGCGGTCTACGATGGGGGTAGGGCCAACCTGGATAGCGGCGCGGCGGTGGCGCGCGCCCCTGGGGCGGCGGTGAAGCCCCATCGATCGCCCCCTTTTTTTCATTTCATTTGATTGTAAACTGGTCAACGGGGAGAGAGGGAAGAATATAGGGAGGGGAGGGGTTTAAGCGAAAATTTTATATTAATTTATTATTTTAATTTTAAAAAGCAACTTTTATTTTCGAACTCAAAACGAAGCCCACCGCCTATCGCCCATAGCTAATTACCCCCATTCCGAATACAATGGGATAGGTATCGTAGGCTGATTCGACTGTTTCGATCAGTTTTCGTTAAAATTCAAATATAACTCTTTATATTCCATTTTAAACGTACATTTCAATTTACTGGGGTCACATACTAACTCTAAAAATTCCTGAAAAATATTTTCTAGCTTCGTATTGACGATACTGTCCTAACAAAACTAATTTTGTCAAATTCCGAGACCGTTTGAAAAATGGCCATTTTCCAGTCTATTAAATTCAACTAAAACTGGTCAAACGCGTTTTCCTTTGCCACGCTCACATATTGATTCGAAAAATTATGAAATTTGGAATCTAGCAATAACTTGACATCACGGATCCAACAAAAGTAGTTTCGTCAAAATCCGAGGTCGTTTGCAAAATGGCTGTTTTCAAGGGCCGAAATTCCATAGCGACTATTCTGAAATTTCAACTGGACATATCTTTTTATCCCCGCTATGAAATTTCAATTTTTCGGATTCGTTGGAAAGATATTCTCAATTAGATTCAAATATTTTTGGTTTCACTAAAATCCGGTTTATTTGCACCCGTTACATTCATTTGAACTTTGAAATCGAATTATCGAACTACCGCACCATTTTCAATTCCTTTTATAATTATAAATAAATTTTTATATTCTAACGACGATCGATATAAATATATACGTTCGAATTCTATTCAAAATAAATTTCTCGTCGTTATTATTTAAAATAATTCATTTTAAATAATCAAAATTCGCTAAAATTGCCAAAATAAATTTTTTTAAATTGGCTCGGATTTCCGGGTTATTACAGTGGGTCGCTCCCATTATGTCGTATAATCACCTATCTAGAGAAATTCCATTTGCTTCTTTTGTAATGGCGGGATTTTCGACCCAGAAAATCAACATAAAAACACACTGTTGACTATTCAAGCATCGAAAACACCAGGACATTAATAGAAGAATTTAGAGGGTGAGAAAGAAAAGATAGAACTAATAGAATAGAAGAAGAAGAAGAAGATCACAACTGAACAGAATCAGAGTAACACGAAACTCGAAGCGGAACAAAATAAGATGTATTATATAACATAACTTTGAATACAAAACTGTATTGTATATACATACCATTACCAGAGTACAATACATCATATCACAGCGGAAATAACTCTACATAACTAATGGTGAAGCTTCCTGCTTTTGAGCTCCTCCAAGTGAATCTGCAAAGCCTGAAACACTTGACTGCCCATACAAATTTGGGCACCCAAGAGTTTAGGGAAAACAACAAAATAAACTCTGGGTCAGTCATGGGACTGGTGTGAGTAAATTCTAACCATACGGTTTTACATTGAAGAAAATCCTTTTGAAACAAAAGGAAAATAGTAAGACCAGCCCACACATAAACATGGACGGCTTTTACCTTACTAAACCCAAATTACTTTGATATCAAAACAATGATATTATGATAATGTCCAAAAATAATAATTATCCAAGTAGCAGAACGCTTGCATCTCACGTTCCACATATATATAGTATAAAATCATAGACCGCAGGGCGCTTATCGGAGATTTGATTTCAACAGACAAGGTATGGGAGCACCTTCTGAATAGTGTACTCTAGAGGGGATACACTCAGGGTTCAACAAGAACGTCTTGCAACCCGGCCACACATGACTGCTCACTCATTTAGCTTGAGTGTCGCGAATATATTGCCACCACGGTTGTAGGCCATCCAACCGTCATCCGAAGATACAGAATCGAAAAGAAGTAAAAATATGAATTTTCTCTAGATCGGTGACAATACACCCTGCTTGGGGATGACCCAACTAGCCATGCTGCCTAGCCCAACTTCTGTCACTTCCTAGTTGTGAGGCTAGAGGCTACGTCTATCTTCAGAACATTTGATCACCATTCACTCTGAATGTCACATCGTCAAATCCGTAATCACACATTGATTACACAAATGCACACTGGGTGTAGAATAAAGAGAAGTTATATTCTCCCCACCAACTTGGTATATTCGTAAAATCAATGGCGTGACCGTTGGAAATACTCTGTCAGACACTCGTCCATACAAGTTGTCCTAGGACTGGACAAACAAGAAACATCATTCTAGAACTGGACGACCCTTGCATTTAACTCCGTCTTCAATTATCTTCAGCATATCGAATTCGCAACGCTTATGTCTATACGGAGTGGTTTTCAGATAACGTATCCAACCGGTCTCCCCGTATTGACACGATGGTCAAAACACTTCGATAGTCGGTTATTTAACTATCGAAGTAAAAACAACATTCATTCTAATGTATAATTAACATCACACAACCACGGGTATTTTTAATTTTAACATTCGACTTTATTATTCGAATTCTCATATCTTACCAGATATTTCTCAAATCCCGTTTTAGCCTTTCCATACTTCTTGGAAAACATTTCCAGTTATTATAAACTCTTATTCTTTCATGTTCCAGAAAACATACGTTATTAACGTTCGAACTATTTTCATTAATTTCACATTCTTTATTTTCTACCCTTGGACAATCTACCCTATTTGCATTGGAAAATACTTCCAATTTCATTTTAACCTTTTAATCGGCCCAACGTTTACTTTTAAAACATTATTCACTTTGAAATGTGAATATCATTTCTATTATAGAAATCTGAACATCTTTATCAAATAAATCAATACCATGATCCCGTTTATCGAAATCTCTTTCATACTTTATATATTCCTATTCCACTTTGTAAACTCTGTTTCTAAGTCAACTTCTTATCAAATCGATATCAAGTTTAAACTAAGTACTGACTCCTATCCTCTTTAACATTTATTTGTTTACAACTAAATGTTAATTATTATATCAGATTATAATCCCTAAAAATAGTTTACTTTTAATACATTCGACATCGTCGAATTCTAGTTACAAATCCTAATGGTTTAATTCTAATTACATTTCGAACATCGAAATGCTGTCATCCGTTCCTAATATGATTCCCCAATTCTTTTTCTAAATTCTTTCTTATATTTCTTTGAACAAACATCGTTACTTATTACTCTAGAATAAGTGGATTTCAAACCAAACTGTTACATTTCCTAGGAAGTGCCGCTATATATAAAAGTCATGCTTAAGTCAAATCAACAGCAGTTAATTTGTCGTTATAGTTCTAAACTTGTCATACGCTGTAATATTCTCCTTATAACTAATTACAGTCACACTTACCTTATCAACAGCGTTATTTTATTGCTATAGTTCAACTTGTCATACGCTGTAATATTCTTTGTTATAACTAATCTTGACACAACAGTCACATTTATCTTATCAACAGCGTTATTTTATCGCTATAATTCTAAGACTTGCATACACTGCCATATTCCTTTTATACAAAAATCTTGACATCTCTTTCCGTTACAAAAATCTTGACATCTCTTTCTGTTACAAAAATCTTGACATCTCTTTCTGTTACCAAAAATCTTGACCTCTCCTTCCGTTACAAACTGATATCGTTCCTCGGTAATAGCGAAACCGTTCAAGTTGGGGTATTTTGTTTACCTCTCAGACCTTGATCGACAACGTTCTTACCTTAGAACCGATACAAGTCTGTATTCAAATTCCTTATTACTTAATATACTTATTAAACCGTATTTCCTTGTTGTGTTTTGGAATAGGGTTTTACAACACCATATTCTTACTTTGGAATCTCTATGGTTTATGAATATTTAATTTAAACATTAACTCTTTGCTTTCACCATTCCCCAGTTCTTATCTATAACTTCTTAAATGGTAATTAACTCTCATTAATTTCGATAAACTTATTTCTAACCTGCTTTCATTAGAATAATTAAAGACCAATTAATCTAATAATCATGTTCCCAAATAACAGTTGATTAAATCAACTTATTTCCATCAGTAAATTCGTTAACTGATTTTCATTACTTCTTAACATTAGATTAATCAAATTAATCTAATGATACCTCTAAATTATTTATCTTAAATATAATTATCCAAATATTTAATCGTCGGATAGTTTTTACTTTATAAACTTGTTTAAATATCAACAATCGCTTTTATTTGCTTTATAAAAACGAACTCTAAAATACTGGTTTATAATAGAACTTCTATTATAATTTAAAACTTCACTTTAATTATAAAAATATAATTTCTATAATTAACTTCATTGATTTTCCTGACGGTAAATCAGTTTCTTAACAAAACGATGGTTTTACGGTCGACCGTTAACATTTTCTAAATCGATATCATTTATTTATTTAATCTAAACAAATGTTGAATTTCCATTCAACATCAACATACACACCGGGTTTTAAATATAATTCGGGTTCAAACAAAACAAACAGTACATATAATTATCAAGGAATCCGGTCGGATTCCTCCAACCGGTTTCCGCATCCACAGATGTCAGTCAACACAATTTACACTAACTCTATACTAGGGGATATTCTAATCGATGGAATCAGTGTCCAACCGATGATGTGTGCATATGTAACGATATATAATATTTAACCAGTTTAACTGTAATCTACCTAATCGACCATCACACAACATTCAAACAACATTAAAATATAATTAAAATATTTTAAAATAGATCAGAGTTAGTGATTTTACTCACCTTTGCGCGTTAACCGTTAAATAACGATTTGTGTTCGCTTATTTCTCCACTCCGCCTGTGCTCCATCTAAACAGACGATTTTCTAACCTCCTCATCCCATCTTCACACTCCAAAGAAACAACTCGCCCCCTTTTCCTTGCTGCGTCGACAGCCTTTAACTTCATCAACGACTCCACCGTTAACGTCCCTATACATGCCTTCATCTCAAATTCCAATTCCATCATCATGTTGCTATTCTAACAGCACCTTACGAACAGAGATTGCGAACCACACTGAGATTTGATCAACTCATCTTCCTCTTATCGATTTTGACAACGACCCAGTTCCAAAACACAAACCTCAAGCTGCTGCGCATCCTTCTGGAAATGACATCAGCCCATTTAAAACATCACGAACTCACCTAGTCACGGTCTCCAATTTTCATTACTTTACAAACCCGTCAACAGACTTCTCTTCACGACCCTTCTGGTACTTACCAAAACCGAACTCCTCATAAGACATGCACGCACGCACATCATTCCTACCACGCAAGCCATCTGATACCGCCATTTTCATGCGTTTGGATCTCCACTCCCATGCGTCAACAGCCTTCCCACTGTTTTGCCGAGCTCATTCCCATGCACTTACGTAGTGCGTACACCATTGATACTCCACACACACCACCACTTCTCACGTACACCCCATAATCCATGTTAAAGACATGTCTTTTCCAATGTATATCCACTCCAGATTTTCACTTACCCTCTGCGTGATCTTCTTTCTCCCATCCCCATTTCACACGTTAACCTCCCCTCATGCACACATCGGACTTCACCAACTCGAGCCTCACCTTCATGCCGGGAACTCCACCGCTGTTCTGCCACGCACTCCCTTTCCTTTACTGATTTTCTAGAAACAAAACCCCTTGAACTTCGCCACACAACCCCTGTCATTTCCGCGTGTTCACTTTCTCTTCTTGTCCAACACACCTTCATCTATCACACTCGCATCATCCATTTTCTCATCACCGCAAAACTCCTGCAACTTTAAACTCGTCAGTCACCCTTCCGAACTCCCTGCTCTCGCCGTAGTCCACCAAATTGCATTCCTTGTTCTTCTACTGAGATGGAGCGAGAGCTTATACAAGCTTTGGAAATAACTCTCGAATCAAAAGTTTCTATGCTTCAAACCCGTGAACTCTAGTCCACTGTATTGATTTTTAGGAGGAGCCGAACGAATGGAGAAGCTTTATATTTTGTTTTTGAGTTCATCAAATGCATTGAGTCAATGTATTTATAGTCAGGGTTTACTTGTATCTGAACCTTTAGGGTTAAGGCTAAAAAGGCGTAGCCATGTCCTTTGTATAGGTAGCACAGTAGCCTGAAGAAGCCTAGGAGTATGGTTCTCGTGAGGAAGGTATGGGAGTACGAAGCTTAAGGATTAAGCAATGAATTTGTATATATGTCTGATATTTTTCAACGGCTACTGTAGCCATGCTCCTAGTCTAGTGTTTGCATTGGTTGTATCTATAATGGCGATGGCATGATGTATGTTTATTTCTTAGGGATGACGAAAACGTATATATATATATAATAGTATTTTTTCATCTTTGGCGTGAACTGTAGTCTATACATTTTTAGAGTAGGCACTGATTAGAAAACTCATGAATAGGGTATGTTGTAGCTCATGGGAAAGATTTTTAGAGTAGCTGTTTCCCCGCGTGATGTGAGCATGCCATCTGTATCATGCCCTAGTTGTTAAGTAAATGACACTTCCTTTTCATATGTTTGATTTTGTCCCATTTATGTTAGGTTTGAATTCATGATAGAGATATATCTTACTACGGAAAATACCATTCACAAATGGACAGAAGTAAGAGTACAGTCGTGCTCAACGAGGTGTCACGATCCCAAAAATATAATAATATCGGTAGGTTGACTTATAGTTTGAAACCCCGAAATATCGATACAGGGTGCAAAATACTCCAAATAAAAAGTTGCATATTTAATTAATTAAAAATTACGGTAAAATTCTAAAAATTAAATTATCAATATGTCTCAAAAGAACCTTGTCCAAATTTGGATCTGATACCTAGTTATTTCAAATAAACCGTTACAATCGGTATACGATTTCATAGCGACTTTCTGAATATTTGATTTGGACATATCTTGCAATCTACACGACGAAATCTCCATTTTCCACTTCTGTTGGAAAGATACAGTTCAACAGATTCCAACGTTTCTCGTTTCGAAGAAATCCGATTCAAAACGAGTCCGGTACACTCAGTTGAAGTTCAAAACGTTAATTTACGAACTGCCGCGATATTACGGACTCGATTATATTTAATATATATTTTTATACGTTCAACTTCGTTTTAATTAATATATAAATCCAGTTACATTACGAATTCAATATTTAAACTGTTTTAAATATTCAAATTCAAACCGATAAAAATGCGGGACGTTACAGTCCTTCCCCCTTAAAATAATTTCGTCCTCGAAATTGCTAAGATAGGGAAAATGCTACAATCTCTGTCATAAACAGGTTAAAAATCCTTTTGGTTTACTTCATAATTTCATTTTCAACTGAACTGATTAATTCCAATTTAAAATATAAATTTCTTTTTATTAACGAATACTTTCAAAAATTCTGAAAATTTCCCAACAGTTTAATTTTCAGAGAATTTCGCCAGTACCTCCTCTACACGGCTCATTTGGTACTACAACAACTTGCCACTCTGGGCCTTCTCCAATCCAAAAGAAAATCAAACAGCCAAACGGCTTGCCCAAACCGACTCATAAAAAATCTCATACTCGTATATAAACGAGTACCTTCTCTGTTGGGCATTCAACTCTCTCTGCCATCTGCTATTTAACTAGCATATATCCAAACATTTCCAACTGATCTTCAATCAATTTATCTTCAAATCCCATTCACTTATATCCAAGCTGACACCATTTCAAACTCCCGTTTCATTCTTGGTTTCAAACTTTTATCTATCTGAGTCCAATTCTTCAACCAAGTTAAGTTCTATTCAAACTCTTATTTCACAAATTCAATTCCTTCATCAAATTAATTTCTACTCCAACACGATTTTTGCTTAACTGTCTTCAATTCAATTCAAAATTTATTTCACTTAGTTTTAAGTTCCACTTTTACCAATTTAACTCCATAAGTTAAATCCTTTATTTCAGAGTTCAAATTCCTGGGATTTTTCAAATCAGTTCGAAATCATATGTTTGCATATAATAATGGTAATTCAAAACATTTGAATTTCTAGCAACTTGTTTCCTCACAATAATTCAAACAAAATCTTTGGTAGTAATCCGTCACTCTGCAACTCGAAAATGACACTGATGATGTGGCCAGCATCATCAGAATTATTTTCCAGTGATCGAAGTGAGTTCAATACTATATTACTTTTCAAAATTTATTTTAAAACATTTCCATTTTGAAAATCACTTCAAAATATCTTTCACATCATTTGGAAAACAATTTTTAAATCTCCCAGGATTTTAAAATTCCCTTATATCTAATTCAAATTCAATTTCAATTCTTTTCCAAGTTTCTAAAGTTTTATTTCAATTCTAGTTTTTAATTCAAATTCAGCTCATCTGATTTTGCATATCATACTTATATAATATTTCGATTGGTAATTTATATAACCAACTCAATTATAATCATGTTCGATCATAATGATTATCACATATCCATTATATTATATTAATATCAAGATACATACTTCTTTTCATATCAAAATATACTTTGGGTAAAATTATTTTATTTACCCTCTTTCCAAAACATACTGTGTCGAATTACTCTGTTCAAGAGTTTAGAAACACCTATCAACTCAGTTTGCATTACTGTTTCGACCAGAATTCATAAACCACTCGACTGACCAGTCAACACAATTTAAAATAGCTTTTTTTTATATTTATTTACAAATACGCACTCATATATATACACTCAACTCAATCTGGAGTACTACTAACTCCATCTCTATTGAGTTACGCCACAGAGCCAAGGTAATAACTTAACCTTCAGCTCTGATACCAACTGTAATGGCGGGATTTTCGACCCAGAAAATCAACATAAAAACACACTGTTGACTATTCAAGCATCGAAAACACCAGGACATTAATAGAAGAATTTAGAGGGTGAGAAAGAAAAGATAGAACTAATAGAATAGAAGAAGAAGAAGAAGATCACAACTGAACAGAATCAGAGTAACACGAAACTCGCAGCGGAACAAAATAAGATGTATTATATAACATAACTTTGAATACAAAACTGTATTGTATATACATACCATTACCAGAGTACAATACATCATATCACAGCGGAAATAACTCTACATAACTAATGGTGAAGCTTCCTGCTTTTGAGCTCCTCCAAGTGAATCTGCAAAGCCTGAAACACTTGACTGCCCATACAAATTTGGGCACCCAAGAGTTTAGGGAAAACAACAAAATAAACTCTGGGTCAGTCATGGGACTGGTGTGAGTAAATTCTAACCATACGGTTTTACTTTGAAGAAAATCCTTTTGAAACAAAAGGAAAATAGTAAGACCAGCCCACACATAAACATGGACGGCTTTTACCTTACTAAACCCAAATTACTTTGATATCAAAACAGTGATATTATGATAATGTCTAAACAAATAATTATCCAAGTAGCAGAACGCTTGCATATCACGTTCCACATATATATAGTATAAAATCATAGACCGCAGGGCGCTTATCGGAGATTTGATTTCAACAGACAAGGTATGGGAGCACCTTCTGAATAGTGTACTCTAGAGGGGATACACTCAGGGTTCAACAAGAACGTCTTGCAACCCGGCCACACATGACTGCTCACTCATTTAGCTTGAGTGTCGCGAATATATTGCCACCACGGTTGCAGGCCATCCAACCGTCATCCGAAGATACAGAATCGAAAAGAAGTAAAAATATGAATTTTCTCTAGATCGGTGACAATACACCCTGCTTGGGGATGACCCAACTAGCCATGCTGCCTAGCCCAACTTCTGTCACTTCCTAGTTGTGAGGCTAGAGGCTACGTCTATCTTCAGAACATTTGATCACCATTCACTCAGAATGTCACATCGTCAAATCCGTAATCACACATTGATTACACAAATGCACACTGGGTGTAGAATAAAGAGAAGTTATATTCTCCCGACCAACTTGGTATATTCGTAAAATCAACGGCGTGACCGTTGGAAATACTCTGTCAGACACTCGTCCATACAAGTTGTCCTAGGACTGGACAAACAAGAAACATCATTCTAGAACTGGACGACCCTTGCATTTAACTCCGTCTTCAATTATCTTCAGCATATCGAATTCGCAACGCTTATGTCTATACGGAGTGGTTTTCAGATAACGTATCCAACCGGTCTCCCCGTATTGACACGATGGTCAAAACACTTCGATAGTCGGTTATTTAACTATCGAAGTAAAAACAACATTCATTCTAATGTATAATTAACATCACACAACCACGGGTATTTTTAATTTTAACATTCGACTTTATTATTCGAATTCTCATATCTTACCAGATATTTCTCAAATCCCGTTTTAGCCTTTCCATACTTCTTGGAAAACATTTCCAGTTATTATAAACTCTTATTCTTTCATGTTCCAGAAAACATACGTTATTAACGTTCGAACTATTTTCATTAATTTCACATTCTTTATTTTCTACCCTTGGACAATCTACCCTATTTGCATTGGAAAATACTTCCAATTTCATTTTAACCTTTTAATCGGCCCAACGTTTACTTTTAAAACATTATTCACTTTGAAATGTGAATATCATTTCTATTATAGAAATCTGAACATCTTTATCAAATAAATCAATACCATGATCCCGTTTATCGAAATCTCTTTCATACTTTATATATTCCTATTCCACTTTGTAAACTCTGTTTCTAAGTCAACTTCTTATCAAATCGATATCAAGTTTAAACTAAGTACTGACTCCTATCCTCTTTAACATTTATTTGTTTACAGCTAAATGTTAATTATTATATCAGATTATAATCCCTAAAAATAGTTTACTTTTAATACATTCGACATCGTCGAATTCTAGTTACAAATCCTAATGGTTTAATTCTAATTACATTTCGAACATCGAAATGCTGTCATCCGTTCCTAATATGATTCCCCAATTCTTTTTCTAAATTCTTTCTTATATTTCTTTGAACAAACATCGTTACTTATTACTCTAGAATAAGTGGATTTCAAACCAAACTATTACATTTCCTAGGAAGTGCCGCTATATATAAAAGTCATGCTTAAGTCAAATCAACAGCAGTTAATTTGTCGTTATAGTTCTAAACTTGTCATACGCTGTAATATTCTCCTTATAACTAATTACAGTCACACTTACCTTATCAACAACGTTATTTTATTGCTATAGTTCAACTTGTCATACGCTGTAATATTCTTTGTTATAACTAATCTTGACATAACAGTCACATTTATCTTATCAACAGCGTTATTTTATCGCTATAATTCTAAGACTTGCATACGCTGCCATATTCCTTTTATACAAAAATCTTGACATCTCTTTCCGTTACAAAAATCTTAACATCTCTTTCTGTTACAAAAATCTTGACATCTCTTTCTGTTACCAAAAATCTTGACCTCTCCTTCCGTTACAAACTGATATCGTTCCTCGGTAATAGCGAAACCGTTCAAGTTGGGGTATTTTGTTTACCTCTCAGACCTTGATCGACAACGTTCTTACCTTAGAACCGATACAAGTCTGTATTCAAATTCCTTATTACTTAATATATTTATTAAACCGTATTTCCTTGTTGTGTTTTGGAATAGGGTTTTACAACACCATATTCTTACTTTGGAATCTCTATGGTTTATGAATATTTAATTTAAACATTAACTCTTTGCTTTCACCATTCCCCAGTTCTTATCTATAACTTCTTAAATGGTAATTAACTCTCATTAATTTCGATAAACTTATTTCTAACCTGTTTTCATTAGAATAATTAAAGACCAATTAATCTAATAATCATGTTCCCAAATAACAGTTGATTAAATCAACTTATTTCCATCAGTAAATTCGTTAACTGATTTTCATTACTTCTTAACATTAGATTAATCAAATTAATCTAATGATACCTCTAAATTATTTATCTTAAATATAATTATCCAAATATTTAATCGTCGGATAGTTTTTACTTTATAAACTTGTTTAAATATCAACAATCGCTTTTATTTGCTTTATAAAAACGAACTCTAAAATACTGGTTTATAATAGAACTTCTATTATAATTTAAAACTTCACTTTAATTATAAAAATATAATTTCTATAATTAACTTCATTGATTTTCCTGACGGTAAATCAGTTTCTTAACAAAACGATGGTTTTACGGTCGACTGTTAACATTTTCTAAATCGATATCATTTATTTATTTAATCTAAACAAATGTTGAATTTCCATTCAACATCAATATACACACCGGGTTTTAAATATAATTCGGGTTCAAACAAAACAAACAGTACATATAATTATCAAGGAATCCGGTCGGATTCCTTCAACCGGTTTTCGCATCCACAGATGTCAGTCAACACAATTTACACTAACTCTATACTAGGGGATATTCTAATCGATGGAATCAGTGTCCAACCGATGATGTGTGCATATGTAACGATATATAATATTTAACTAGTTTAACTGTAATCTACCTAATCGACCATCACACAACATTCAAACAACATTAAAATATAATTAAAATATTTTAAAATAGATCAGAGTTAGTGATTTTACTCACCTTTGCGCGTTAACCGTTAAATAACGATTTGTGTTCGCTTATTTCTCCACTCCGCCTGTGCTCCATCTAAACAGACGATTTTCTCAACTCCTCATCCCATCTTCACTCTCCAAAGAAACAACTCGCCCCCTTTTCCTTGCTGCGTCGACAGCCTTTAAGTTCATCAACGACTCCACCGTTAACGTCCCTATACATGCCTTCATCTCAAATTCCAATTCCATCATCATGTTGCTATTCTAACAGCACCTTACGAACAGAGATTGCGAACCACACTGAGATTTGATCAACTCATCTTCCTCTTATCGATTTCGACATCGACCCAGTTCCAAAACACAAACCTCAAGCTGCTGCGCATCCTTCTGGAAATGACATCAGCCCATTTAAAACATCACGAACTCACCTAGTCACGGTCTCCAATTTTCATTACTTTACAAACCCGTCAACAGACTTCTCTTCACGACCCTTCTGGTATTTACCAAAACCGAACTCCTCATAAGACATGCACGCACGCACATCATTCCTACCACGCAAGCCATCTGATACCGCCATTTTCATGCGTTTGGATCTCCACTCCCATGCGTCAACAGCCTTCCCACTGTTTTGCCGAGCTCATTCCCATGCACTTACGTAGTGCGTACACCATTGATACTCCACACACACCACCACTTCTCACGTACACCCCATAATCCATGTTAAAGACATATCTTTTCCAATGTATATCCACTCCAGATTTTCACTTACCCTCTGCGTGATCTTCTTTCTCCCATCCCCATTTCACACGTTAAACTCCCCTCATGCACACATCGGACTTCACCAACTCGAGCCTCACCTTCATGCCGGGAACTCCACCGCTGTTCTGCCACACACTCCCTTTCCTTTACTGATTTTCTAGAAACAAAACCCCTTGAACTTCGCCACACAACCCCTGTCATTTCCGCGTGTTCACTTTCTCTTCTTGTCCAACACACCTTCATCTATCACACTCGCATCATCCATTTTCTCATCACCGCAAAACTCCTGCAACTTTAAACTCGTCAGTCACCCTTCCGAACTCCCTGCTCTCGCCGTAGTCCACCAAATTGCATTCCTTGTTCTTCTACTGAGATGGAGCGAGAGCTTATACAAGCTTTGGAAATAACTCTCGAATCAAAAGTTTCTATGCTTCAAACCCGTGAACTCTAGTCCACTGTATTGATTTTTAGGAGGAGCCGAACGAATGGAGAAGCTTTATATTTTGTTTTTGAGTTCATCAAATGCATTGAGTCAATGTATTTATAGTCAGGGTTTACTTGTATCTGAACCTTTAGGGTTAAGGCTAAAAAGGCGTAGCCATGTCCTTTGTATAGGTAGCACAGTAGCCTGAAGAAGCCTAGGAGTATGGTTCTCGTGAGGAAGGTATGGGAGTACGAAGCTTAAGGATTAAGCAATGAATTTGTATATATGTCTGATATTTTTCAACGGGTACTGTAGCCATGCTCCAAGTCTAGTGTCTGCATTGGTTGTATCTATAATGGCGATGGCATGATGTATGTTTATTTCTTAGGGATGACGAAAACGTATATATATATATAATAGTATTTTTTCATCTTTGGCGTGAAGTGTAGTCTATACATTTTTGGAGTAGGCACTGATTAGAAAACTCATGAATAGGGTATGTTGTAGCTCATGGGAAAGATTTTTAGAGTAGCTGTTTCCCCGCGTGATGTGAGCATGCCATCTGTATCATGCCCTAGTTGTTAAGTAAATGACACTTCCTTTTCATATGTTTGATTTTGTCCCATTTATGTTAGGTTTGAATTCATGATAGAGATATATCTTACTACGGAAAATACCATTCACAAATGGACAGAAGTAAGAGTACAGTCGTGCTCAACGAGGTGTCACGATCCCAAAAATATAATAATATCGGTAGGTTGACTTATATTTTGAAACCCCGAAATATCGATACAGGGTGCAAAATACTCCAAATAAAAAGTTGCATATTTAATTAATTAAAAATTACGGTAAAATTCTAAAAATTAAATTATCAATATGTCTCAAAAGAACCTTGTCCAAATTTGGATCTGATACCTAGTTATTTCAAATAAACCGTTACAATCGATATACGATTTCATAGCGACTTTCTGAATATTTGATTTGGACATATCTTGCAATCTACACGACGAAATCTGCATTTTCCACTTCCGTTGGAAAGATACAGTTCAACAGATTCCAACGTTTCTCGTTTCGAAGAAATCCGATTCAAAACGAGTCCGGTACACTCAGTTGAAGTTCAAAACGTTAATTTACGAACTGCCGCGATATTACGGACTCGATTATATTTAATATATATTTTTATACGTTCAACTTCGTTTTAATTAATATATAAATCCAGTTACATTACGAATTCAATATTTAAACTGTTTTAAATATTCAAATTCAAACCGATAAAAATGCGGGACGTTACATCTTTAATCTATTTCGATGCTGTCCCTTTTCGGGAAACGGTGGTTTGAGCCCAACCGTTGGTGATATACATTCGATACACTCAAGTGAAATGAGTGGTCGGTCATGCGTGGGTCGGGTTGCAATACGTTCTTATTGAACCCAGTGTATTCTCCTCTAGAGATACACTATAAGCAGGTGGTCCCATACCTTGTCATGGTCGGAATCCAATCTCCAATAAGCGCCCGCGGTTTTGATTGTATACTATATATGTGGAGCGTGAGATGCAAGCGTTCCGCTAGATTGATATTTACATGTATTTAGACATTATTATAATATTAGAAAAGATATTGATTGCAAGAATGTTTTGGGTTATCGTAAGGAAAAAACTGTCCGTATTTATGTGTGGTTTTGGCCTACGATTATCCATTTCTTTCGAAAATATTTTTGAACCTTAAAAATCAAGTTGTATGATCCCCCTTAATATTGTGCGAGTTTTTCTCACTCTAGTTCACCAGACTGACCCGGTGTTTTGTAAATGCTCGGGTTAGACCGGGTTGTACAGGTCCAGGTTATCGGATGCTGCGAAGTCTAGAGACGAGCTGGAGGAGTTCAGACGTATTATATATATGATGTGTATTCCGTTGTGTGTGTAGTATATGAGGACAGACTATTATCACTGTCTAGAGGTGTTGATGTACTCTGATATTGTAAGTATATTAAAAGCTCTAAATAAAGATTTGTTTCTGTATTATATTCTGTTCCGCTGCGATGTGAGACTCTGTGTGGTGTTGGTTCTTCTTCTTCTTCTTCTATTCTAATATTTCTTTCTTTCTTATCTCACCCTCTAATTTCTTTCTATAAACGTTCCAGTGTTTTTGGTGTTTGGAAGGTCGGCATGAGTTACGGTAAAGGTATTTATGTCGATTTTTGGAGACGAAAATTCTTAGGTCATTACAGAACGGATCTAGAATTTCTGAATTTGATTTGCAAAGTATGTTGTTGTAGAAAACGGTTCAGTTCGCACTCCAGCAGCATATGGCCTCCATGACCTCCAAGAAGAAAATATGAGAAATAACCACATATTTATAGCTGCAGAACCCTCTGAAACCGACTGCCACCTCATCCCTAGGGGTGTCAACACCCCTTGGGTGGGTCGACCCCTAGGTCGACACCCCTCTAGGGGGATCGACCCCCTAGAGAGGGAATTTTGTCCCTCTGATGAATTTTTCGAATTTGAATCGTTCTGGATAAAATTCTGACTCATCTCTGGCTCATGCATATATATATATATATATATATATAATTTTTCTACGTGTATAAAACTTAAAACCCTCATAACTTCCTTGTACGATATCCATTTTATACAAACCAAATGTCTATCTTAACCAGAATTTCGAGACGGACGCAATGGTGCAGTCCTTTTCCTCTAATTATGAATATTAAATTAATTATTATTTAATTTATTCTCTTTAATGTCGTTAAAAATTCGGGGTGTTACATTCTCCTCTACTCAAAGGATTTCGTCCTGAAATCTCTAAGTTGAGAAGAATGCATATCCTACCATCCATCTACTAATCCACCAAAACTGGTACCATTATCCTTAAAGATTTCTTATGCTTATATGAATATATGCGAAGGTGTGTGTATATGTCCCAACACTAACGCAAAGATTAGGCGGTCTACTGATTCAGTTGACCTCCTTAATGCAATGTATGTTAGTGCCATGAATCAAATATGTATGCAAATAAACCTATTGTATCATATAAGTTCTATATGTTTGCACACTCATCCATCCAAATGCAACATTCATATGCTAGTTCATCCATTTCCATCCATAAAAGAAAAGAAAATGCACGCACATCCATATGCAGTATGAAAGTGATTGAGCCGATCTTAGTGCCTAATGTGTGTGTATATGCGTCCATAGGCAACCACTAGCAAACACTTGCATCCACTTGCATCCATCAAACATAACATGTTTCAAACACATGTTTACATCCATAGGATTCCTATCTAAAGGTCGAAAATACTATGGATAAGATATACTTTATTGACAGAAACAAGAACTGATAAAACTTAGGAAAAGGAGTTAAGAACATACCATCGAAAAGAAAAGGGTACGAAGCATGAATCTTGTCTTCGGTCTCCCAAGTCGCATCTTATGGGTTATCTCCCCATTGAACCTTTAGCAACTTGATCTCCTTATTGCGCAGCCTCTTAACTTTTGACCCAAGAATATGGGTAGGGACTAGTCTGACTGCCGCCTCCCATTCCACTTCGACTTCTTCCAACACACTCGACTCAACAACTTCTTCGGTGTCATGCATGCACTTCCGCAGATTAGAGAAGTGGAAAACGCCATGAACACCGGATAGATTTTCTAGGAGCTTTACTCAGTAGGCCATTTGGCCAATCCTCTCGGTTATGGGAAATGGTCCTACAAACCTAGGTGCCAACTTCCCTACTGGTTCGAAACGAACCACATTCCTTAAGGCAATACTTTGATAAAAACTAAGTCTCCCACTTCGAATTCGATGTCAGTTCTTCTCTTGTCTGCATAGGAGTTCTGCCTATCTTGAGCTGTCTTCATCCGCCGTCGAATAAGGTCAATCTTTTCGGACGTTTCCCTAACCATATCTAGTCCAAGTAATAATCTTTCTATAGATTCCCGCTAAAAAGTTGGTAATCTACAGGGCCGCCCGTATAATGCTTCCAAGGGTGCCATGCAGATGCTAGCTTGATAACTGTTATTATAGGTAAACTCTACTAAAGGAAGATACTCTTCCCAAGTCCCTCCGAAGTCTAGGATACACAGCCTCAAACGATCTTCAAGAATCCTGTTCACCCTCTCCATCTGTCCATCGGTCTGAGGATGATAAGCGATGCTCAAACACAACTGTGTACCTAATGCTCCTTGCAAGCTCCTCCAAAATTCGCTGGTAAAGATGGGGTCACGATCGCTCACGATGCTGGAAGGTACTCCATGAAGACGAACTAACTCACGAACATAAATTGTTGCCAACCATGCTGCCGTCCTCTTACTCTTAACTAGAATAAAGTCAACGCTCTTAGTGAGTCTATCCACTACAACCCAAATGATGGTGTTACCTTTCTTCGATCTAGGCAAACCATCTATGAAATCCATAGAGATGCTCTTGCATTTCCACTGCAGAACCTCCAACAGATTAAGTAATCCACTGGGCTTCTTTTGCTCATCTTTGACTTGCTGGCAAACTAAACATTGAGAAACAAATTTGGCCACATCTTTCTTCATCCCTGCCCAAAAGAAAACCCTCTTCATGTCCCTGTACATCTTATCACCGCCTGGATGAATGGTCATCTTAGAATGGTGGGCTTCTTCTAGGACTGCCTTTATCAAGCTTCTAGTTTGAGAAACACAATGCCTCCATATCGCCGCAACCACCCCTTTACATCTATGGCATACCTACTGAGGTGACTAGAAGTTTCCCCTCTTCTGAGCTTATCCATGATGTCTAGAATCTATGGGTCACCTTGTTGCGAATCTTCTATCTGATCGATAAGAGTTAGTCGTATCTCTAAGGATGCAAACAAATTAGGAAAAATCTCGATGGAGGGTCTAATATCAAAAGCTGATATGAATTCTAAGTTCTTTCTTTCCACAAACGGAGGACTCAGGGCCGCCCTATGCCTACTTATTGCATCGGCCACCACATTACCCTTGCCAGGAGTATAAGCAATCTCAAAATCATATGAAGCTAAGAACTCCATCCACGGTTGTTGCCTTAAGTTGAGATCCTTCTACGAGAATAGATACTTGAGAGATTTATGATCGATGTATAACTCAAACTTTTCTCTAAGTAAATAATGGTGCCATGTCCTTAACGCGAATACTATGGCAGTTAGCTCTAGATCATGGGTGGGGTAGTTCTTCTCATGTACTCTCAACTGTCTACCCCCATAACATATGACTTTCCATTAATGCATCAGAACCGCACCAAGCCTTGTACCGCACGCATCAGTGTAAACAGTAAACACTTTACTTCCATCAAGCAAGGCCAAGACTGGGGCTGTTGTCAGAGCCCTTTTCAGTCTTTGGAAAGCAATGTCATAGTCTACGTCCCATGAGAATGCCAAATTCTTCTTTGTCAGCCTGGTGAGAGGGGTAATATCTTCGCAAAGTCCTTAATGAACTTCCTATGATAGCTACCAACCCAAGAAAGCTTCTCACCTCGGTTGCATTTTTAGGAATCTGCCAATCTTGCACTGCAACCACCTTCGTGGGATCTACAGCTATCCCTTCTTTGGAGACTACATGCCCTAAGAATCTCACCTCCTTTCTCCAGAAATGGCAGTTGGAGAACTTTGCTTTTAGCTGATGGTCACGGAGAGTTTTCAGAACTTCTCCTAAATGTTGGGCATGCTCTTCTTCACTCTTGGAGAAGATCAAAATATCATCAACGAAGACTACGACGAATTTGTTTTGGAACACCCGAAACACCCTACTCATCAAATCAACAAAATAGGCGGGTGCATTTATCAACCCAAAAGGCGTAACTAGCCACTCAAAGAAACCATCCTGGGTTCTGAAAGCGTCTTATCTATGTTGTCCTCAGCCACCCTCAACTGATGGAACCCCGTAGCCAAGTCCAACCGAGAAAATACCAAGGCGCCAACAAGCTGATTAAATAAATCATCAATTCTCGGAAGTGGGTACCTATTCTTTTTGGTGAGCTTATTCAATTCTCTATAGTCAACACACAAACGAAGTGAACCATCCGCTTTAGTTGTGAATACTACTGGAGCGCCCTATTTAGATATACTACGTCTAATAAACCCTTTCTCAAGTAGCTCCCCTACTTGCTTACTCAGCTCCCTCCTTTCCCTTGGATCCCTGTGGCGCACTGGTAATGCAACTGGCTTTGCATTGTCCACCAGATATATGCGGAAGTCGATCTCACACCTTGGAGGTAAACCCCGTACCTCATCAAAAACATCGGAATAATCTCGAACCACTGGAACAGATTGTAAATCATCTATGGATGCATCTAGAGACTCTAGGAAGCTTAGCATAACAGACCCTTGGTGGTCACAAGAAATTTCGAGGGTCTTCCATGACATGTCAGGAGTCTAACAACCCTCCTCTCATAATCCAGAATGGCCCCATACGTGGTAAGCCGGTCCATTCCTAGAATCAACCCATATCCCATAAACCCGAGCACATACGCGTCTCGTTCAAACTCGACGCCTAACATAGATATTTTCAAACCCCGATAAATCATCGATAAATGAGCCGAACCACCAATGGGGTTTGAAACAACTACGGGATCTACTACCATACTAGTAATTAAGTGCAGAGATTCAACCACATAACTAGATATAAATGAGTGCGAAGCACCAGAATCAAAAAGTGTTCTAATTGGATGGTTTGAAAGAGAAACTAAACATTCTACGGAAATTTTTCTACCTCTTCCAGGAGCACTGATAGCGAGAGCATGCACCTGCCCTCCAGAAGTCCCTGCTCTTTGACCTTGTCCCTGCAATCCCTGTTTCTACGGGCACTCTTTAGAGAAGTGTCCTACCTCCCCACAATTAAAGAAGCTGGCCTTCCTTCTCTCACATCTTTGATCAAGTGACCATCCTTTCAACAATTGTGACATTTTTTCTTATCCATGCGTTTGTCATCCTTCCCTCCTTTCTTCTGTTGTTGCTGTTGTTGTTGTTGTTGTGGTTGCTGTTGTTGCTACCCCTTCTTAGGCCACACCTTCCTATTCTGCGATGTCCCCTCAGTCTTTGCTTCCTTCTTCTCTCCCTTGTCCTCCTCATGCTTTAGGGCTATATCAACATGCTTTTCAAAAGTGGCCCCATTGGAATATGGGATATGGCTAAAACATGCAGAGGCTCATTCAGCCCTTTAGCAAACCGCAAAGCCCTTTTATGCAGTGTATCCACCAACTCTAACCCGAACCTTGCCAGCTAGTTGAGCTTGTTCACATACTCTTTCACCGTCAAATTTCCTTGTTTGAGTGTTAAGAACCTCTCCATTTGTATGCTTCTCTCAGCTTGGGAAATAAAATTCATTTCGAACCTCTGACTAAAGTCTTCCCAAGTTTCCACCGGACGTCCAGCTTGGGTGACTTCCCACCAAAATGAGGCTTCGTCCTTTAACAGCCAAGCAGCTAACTGAATTTTTCTTCAGTCTTCCACTTCAAAGATTACAAATAAGTCCTCGGTCTCCTTTAGCAAATTACGAGATTCTACGAATGTCTCGTTCCCATGGAATGACCTCCCTCTCATAGCACGGATGTCCTTGCAGATCTTGGTGAAGTTACCTGCTCTTGGAGGGGGAGGGGGAGGAGGAATGACTGGTGCAACTGAGGGAGGGACATTTCCTTGGCCTTCGGCAGGTGCCGTGGTCTCCAAATACCCATGGAACCATCCGGGTATTGTGACGCCCTCCGGGCTATTAGGGATGTTTTGTTCCCTAGACATGCTAAGAAAGGGAAAAGGAAGAAATTTAGATAAAGGACTGAAGGATACTACATACGGCTTTTTGGGGAATGTTTTTCAAAATAGACCTTTCTTTTGATAATGCTTTCTTTGAAAACCTTTTTGAAAATAATTTCCAAAAAGTTTTATCTAATTTGGTAACTTTCAGCTCTGACACCAAGTCTGACACCCCACGTCTGTTAATATCACTCACTAAAGGAACGCATTAAGTTTCGTAAAGCTTTATAGGTAAACAGACATAGAATAATTGCAAGACAGATATAAATAAGATAACAGCGGAAATTTTAAATTTTTATTTCAAACATAAATCATAATACTATGATCCACAACACCATAAGTCAAAAAAAACCATTACAATAAAATAACTTTTGCCTTGCACCATCAGAGTACATAAATAAATAAAAAACATAATTTCCCCAATTGAAAGAGTTAAGCCATAGTAGAGACAAAAACTTGAGCCGTACTTCCGAAGTAGCTCCTAGTAAGATGATATCTGAGTCCTGACTAAGCCTGAGTGTTTCCTCCCTGAGAACCTTTTGGGGGGGATGGAAGAAAGAAGGAGAAACAAAAGGGTCAGACATAAAGTCTGGCGAGTCTAGTTAATTTTAGCCAGTAAATAAATAAAAGTAACATGATAGGCATATAATGTGGATAAGAGAGAGATCACTACATAAATGGCAGGTGTGACAAGATAAGCAAGATAAGGTGTATGTGCCTCACTAATGATTACTCTGCACTATTACTAGTATAACTAAAATGGGATGATCCCTTCCACTATAAGTTAGTAGACTTAGGAAAGACGTCCGAGTGTACCCTAACCACTACCCTAATCGATTGGCTCCTTACCCCGTAGATATCCTGTGTTGGCCCCACAGTAGGAAGTATCAATCCCTAAAGTGGCAACCCTTATTTTCTGAGATATGCACAACCATATCTACTGGTGTAACGGTCGTCTTATCCCCTTCTTCCCGGCTCTTGCACACATATGGCCCGGTTGGTTTGTGCTGCCCACACCGTCCATTTCGTTTGGATCTCTTATAATCAATCAGTAAGCGTGCCCCTTCTCTGCCTAGTACGGAGTACTTTATTTGATACCTACTCTGGGTTACTGACTGAAATGGGTCCCACACAATATGATACAAGCTCCCCCCTTTGTCTTGTATCCCCACTAGGTTTTCACTATGTATACCATTAGGTGTCTTTGATTACATAGCCCTAAGTTAGTTATGCTTACCTTAAAGGGTGTCTTTAATTACATAACTTTATTATATTTTCCACCGGTTATGTATACCACTAGGTGTCTTTAATTACATAACCTTATTGAGTTAAGTTCGTGGGCATATAAAGTAATATCCACCCCCTCTAATTTACTTAACCTACCCACTACCCATCCAATTTTACTTAACCCTAACTTAAGTTCATAGTCATACAATCCTTATGGACTAAATTAGGTTAAGTAGTCCAAATCATTACCATGTCCAATTATGGTTATAATGGGCTAGACCTCCCATATTAGGCCTACAACGTATGGATGCTGGCTATGCCAGTCGGGTCAAAGCTGTCTTATTCCATAGTTGGGCCTAACCTCGTGTCATAGCCCTATTCATATTTGCGCACTTAGACATCTCACATTAGGTTCAACATAAGTGGCTGCTGGATATGCCGATCGGGTCCGGGCAGACTTCCTCCACTAGTGCAACCTAACCTCAGGTCATAAGTGCAATTACAATTCCTAATTGTAATTACTAAACATTCCATTATTATCCAAATCTACCTATTTCATTATAGATAATTATTTCTATGTTTCCCTATTTGAATTCAATGTCCAATTTATATAAATATTACATAAATTATGCCAATTATAAATCCCTTTTTCCCCGTTTCCTAACTAACGTATTCACACGTATTTTGGCGGCATCTAGGCTATAAAGCAGCCTCGCCATAACAATGAAAAAGGAATATGACAAAGGTGATAGTTTCAACATATCTTGGCATAAATTAGCTTGATAACAAGGAGAATGGATATGTAACATCATCACAAGGTGGACATAAAGCTGATAACTTGTGGCAATTACTATGATGTCAAAGAAGCATGATGAGATCTAAGTTAACCCTTTTGGTGTCCAACTATTCAGATCTAACATAATTAGGGTGGCATAGCAAAATGTTTAGATCTAAAAATGGCTTCACATGTCAAGTTTACAACATATTTAGATTGATCACAATATGACAGGTGAAAGGTGATTTACATAAGGTACTAGATCTAGCCAATGTTACAACTGTCCAATTTAATAGATATTCACCATAATATGGCTACAAGTCAAGATCCACATAGGGAATATAATAGAACAACCACAATCGTATAAGATCTAGGGAAATAGATCTATCATGACACAGTATAAGATTTAACACAAGCACAAATTCATACTTTACAACATATCCAATTCATAGTCTTTCACAATTTACTTTTATTTATCTAAACCTAAAAATAACTAGAAAATAACAGCGTTAGGTTTAGAGAATTGAGAAAGAACGGATCTAGAATTTCTGAATTTGATTTGCAAAGTATGCTGCTGTAGAAAACGGTTTAGTTCGCACTCCAGCAGCATATGGCCTCCATGACTTCCAATGAAGAAAATATGAGAAATAGCCACATATTTATAGCTGCTGAACCCTTTGAAACCGACTTCCATCTCAGCGCTAGGGGTGTCGACACCCCTATAGGTGGGTCGACCCCTAGGTCGACACCCCTCTAGTGGGGTCAACCCCTAGAGCGGGAATTTTGCCGCTCTGACAAATTTTTCAAATTTGAATCATTTTGGATAAAATTTTGATTCATCTCTGACTCATGCGTATATATATAATTTTTCTGTGCGTATACAAACTTAAAACCCTTATAACTTCCTTATACTGTGTCTGTTTTACGCAAGCCAAATGTCTATCATGACCAGAATTTCGACACGGACGCAATGGTGCAATCAGTTTCCTCTAATTCTGAATAGTAAATTAATTATTATTTAAGTTATTCTCTTTAATGTTGTTAAAAATTCGGGATGTTACATAACCCAATTTAGGTTCATTAATGTTCCCAGTGACATAGCATGTTATTTCTTAAATTGTAATGAATGAAAGTAATCTATAACCTTTTATTCCCGGATTGTAATTAACGAAAGTAATCTACAACCCCTTACCTCAAGATTGTAATTAACGAAAGTAATCTACAACCTTTTACCCTCGGATTGTAATTAACGAAAGTAATCTACAACCCCTTACCTCTGGATTGTAATTAATGAACATAATCTACATCCTTTTACCCTTAGATTGTAATTAACGAAAGTAGTCTGCAACACCTTTTTATTACCATGTCACTTGTTATTAAGTTGCAATATCATGTTTTACTTAATGTATAATTAAGTATCTCTTACTCAATTCACATTTTTTACATTTGCGTGTTAATGTTTAATTAAGTACCATCAATTCCAATTAACATGTTTCCCAATACAGATTACTTAATGCCAAATTAAGTATAATTCATGTTTTTTGAATTAACGTCAAATTAACATGCTTTCCAAATTAATATCAAACAAACAGGTTTTCCAAAATTAATGTCAAATGAACTTATCTTCCAATTTAATGTCAAATGAACATATTTTCCATTTTAATGTCAAATGAACATAAATGACAATTTTACATGTTTTCCTAAATAAATTTCGATTGAACATATCTTCCATTTTAATGTCAAATGAACATAAATGACAAATTAACATGTTTTCCGAAATAAATACAAACTGAACATATTTTCCATTTTAATACCAAATGAACACGTTTACAAATTAATGTCAAATAACATGTTTTCCTAATCAATACCAAATTAACAATTTACATATTCTTCCTTTAGAATTTATCCCATTTACAATCCATATTTTACCAATTCTTAATATACCTAAAATTTCCTTATTAATATTATTTCAGATTACTCAAATTTTTACACAAATTTAACGGTAAAGGCTTAGGGTCTCATTGGCCTAAGTTCAGCGCATAACAAATGGAAAAGGAGAAATTGATCTAAGCTCAAAAATGTACACAATGAATAATTAGGCATTACACGACATTAGATAAAATAATGACAAAGAAGGGGACATGAAAGAAGGATGTACTTATAAACAAATAACAACTGAAAAGGAATAAGTAATAAGCAGTAATTAAAATGAACAATAGAATTTAAAAGATAAACTTATAAACACTGTAAATGTCAAACTTTCATATCTAGTATATTTTACTATCTAAATCCTTTCTGTTTAGATTACCGATCACTGTAACAATTATTGTATCAATTTTAACATTAACTTAGAAGAAATCTAATAATCACATTGATACTCACATAAAATTAGAGCAAATCCAATAAGCTTTGGTAGATCTTCTCTATCTATGAATATCCCACATAATATGTGTAGAGCTAAGCCCCCAATACTCCATTAAAATTAAAAAATGGAGTAGTGAAGATTTGATTAGATGTTGGAGGCTATTTATTGTAGAGTTAGGTGTCTAGGTTCATTGGATTTATAGTCCAGCATCCTCGTATTTTACACATCAGCATGGTTCGAAGTTGGGTCAACCCACCTTAGACATGGGGTCGACCTATGTGTCGACCCCTGAGTCAACACAAGTGTCGACCTAGTTGAGGGCTAGGTCGCCCATTTACCATTGCTTTATTTCTATTTATTAATTAAATTCTTTAATTTAATTTAAAACTTTGATTGATCTAAACTTATTCAACTTACTTCTGATTTACAAAATCTAAAAGTCTATTTGAATCAGAATTTCATAACGGAAGCAACAGTGAAATCCAATTTGCTTAATTCTCAATATTTTTCTGATTAAAATTTATTTTCTCAATTTATTCCTCAATTAATTAATCCATTAATTAATTATTGTTTGTTAAAAATTCGGGTTGTTACATTCTCCCCTCCTTAAAGAATTTCGTCCCTGAAATCTTCAAGGCTAGAAGAGTGTTATGAGTGCTAACACCCATCTACTCAACCATCATCCATTGACATCCATTGTCCTTAGAATTTCTAATGCTTTGTATGAACATATGCAAAGGTGTCGTGTATATTTTCCTAAGCTAGCTAATGCAAAAATCAGACAGTCTACTGATTCAGTTGACCTTCTTAATGCAATTTATGTATGTGCCATGTACCCACTATGTACGCAAAAGAATCCTAATGATACATATAAAATTCTATATGTGTGCAACAACCATTCACAAAAATGCAACATCCAAGTGATGATACAACAATTTTTTCATCCATAGCAAGAAAACTGTGCACACATCCATATGCAATATGTAAGTGTCCTAGTTTAGTCGATCCTTAATCTAGTGCATAGTATGTGTATACACATCCACTACATCCACTAGCAAACACGTTCACCCACTTGCAACCATCAAGCATAACATGTCTCAAAAACATGGTTCAACCATTTATATCATCTATAAGCTCAAATGCTAAGATCTACACTTCCCAAGGATATACTAAAAGGAAGTCCCTAATCAAAGGAATAAGTTACTAATAGAATATCAAAGAGGAAATACTTGTCAAAAGAATACGGGTAAGAAACTTGAATCCCTCGATGTAATTATTTCATCTTATTTATCGTAGTTAGTTCAGGGAGAAACTCTCAAGTGAACTAGTCTGAAATCTTACCTTAATCTTACAAGTAAAATTACACTTTTCCTCCTTTTCATCCTCAAACTTCTAGTCTCTATTTTACCCATTTTGTGTTCCTTGGTTAATTCCACTTATTTTGTCCAACCCATAAAGACTTACTTACCGCCCCACTTTATATATAATTTTCCAAAACCACATTTTAAAAATCTCAATGATGAAAAAATTTGGTTGCAAAATTTCTTTTTGAACTATATATATATATATATATACATATATTTAATCGCTCTAATGAAATTTTCAAAATGCAAATTTAGTATCAAAATTCATTAGTCTTTGAAAACTCTTGTTTCTTGAAATTTATACATATAGGGTTTCAACTCAAAGTGGTCCCATAAATTTTCATAAAACACTACCTTTTTACACTCTTATTTAGGAACACAATTATTACAAAATCCTTTTACTTGGCTTTTTCCAAAAACCTTTCCACTACAACTGAAGTCCAATTATTTCCTTAAAATACATGTGGAAATTTCCAACATAAGCGCTACACTATTCTTTCCATCATCAAAGATGGCTCATAATACTAATAGCTTGTTTAAATTCCAAGCTAGTCCATTGACAACATGATAACCATGAAACTCAATTTCACTTACACCCGCAAAACCATGTGCTTTACCAAAAATGCTACAAGTTTAGCATTATTTCAAATATAGATTCGAAAATCAATCTCTCTCTCTCAAAGAATAATCCTTCAATCACTTATTATATTAGGAATATATAGAACAAGGAGAATTGAATCGATACTTCCTAGAGTTGCACTAAGGAAAAATAGGAATATCAACATGACTGACCCTTCGGGTCGCAAGAAGTCCTAAAAATTAGTCCATCGCATGATTTAGCCAAACTACCATTTCTTGCAGTCAAAATATCCCCTAATTGGCTAACAAATTCATCCTTCAATTTTTCCTACTTCAAAAACTTTGAATATAAGCACCTCAGTCAAATTCTACTAGTAGTGCAAAAATATAGGATAACCAATTATATGGTTAATCTATCTAAACCCAAAAACCTGCCCATACTCGGAAATATCCCTAAACATTTCCTAAATCAAGATTTTAGTTTCAACCCCGACTCTCCATAGATAATCAAGCCGAACTTTACGGGGTTCAGAAACTACTGACAGGCCTAAGTGCAAAACAGTGGCTGGTGCTATCACCGCATCTTGGAGGATTTACCATATCTGTAAAAGACCGCTCTATTAAGCCTATAATACAGATGCTCGACGCTTCTTACCGTGGCTGTGGCTCCACACAGTCAGCACATCAAGGGAAAAGGGACAACATATGTTTGGGAATGCAGAATGGATCGTTAAGTCAAAACTAACACTAGAGGAGGTGAATAGCGTTTTCAAGAAATTTAAGAAAATCTACAACTAATATGATCTACTATATGAATAACACACCACAGAGATGATCATAGATACGAAATCAAACACAAACACACAATTAAACAAAAATAAAATGCAGAAAAGGCAAGATCACATCAGAGTTTATATTGGTTCGGATTACTCTTACGTCCAACGCAACACTGGATTTCCCAGAGTTTTATTACCATATCAATATCTAAATACAACACCCTTAATTTCACGGCCATAAGGTTACCACCGTTTCCCAACTCCCTTGATCAAGTACAATTCTCTTGATTTCCCGGCTACATGGTTAACACCACTCCCTTCCTTGATTTCAAGGCTATAAGGAACACACCTTTTCCCAAATACTTCCCAAACGATTACAACAACCCTATAACTCTTCAATAGCTCTTTGATTCAGAGAGTAACGAGTAGAGAGTGAGAAGAGAAGAAGTTTTATATAAATAGAATTGAAATTGGCAGAGTATAAGTGTAGAAATCATAAAAATATGAAATATTAATGGAGTGATGAAAAGGATAAGATGGAGAAGAAGAATGATAAGAGAATTCGAAATCAGCCCCTATTTATAAGATTTGAATTGTTGCAACGCTTCTGAAACGTAACAAATATTGAAAAGACACTTCCTTTCAAAATTGATATTGTGACGGTTATAAGTCGACATGCCAACATATGTATGTCGACATATGTTATTTAAAAATTGAAATTTGAGTATTTTCCAAATGTTTTGATATATATATATATATATATATATATATATAATTCAGGAAACTCTTGAATTTAAACATAGCGATATAAATAAGTATTATAAAGCAGGAAATCATATGAAACCATAAATATAAATTATATAATCATATTTATAAAATTATAAAGTTTAAAACTATATAAATATAAAAGTATAAAAATATAAAACTTATAATATTTAAAACCTCAAATTTGAAATCAAAGGTAAAATAGAAAAACTTAATTAGAATATAATTTGAAAATAGAAATAGAATTTGAAAATCAGAATTTTAATTTTAATTTGAACCTGGAGCGCTATTCAGAGTCTTACTTAGACTAGACTCTAGTACTATATTTATCTTGAACTCTTGATTTCATAATTATTCATGAGTCTTGAATTTTCTCTGAATTCTGAATCTATTGAATCTCTAAAATTCTAAAATTATACAGTCTTCAGTATTAATCTTGTATACAAATCTCGCATATATGTGTATATATATTATAGATAAAGATGTTAGTATATATTTTATAATCAGTTAATATTGAAATAAGGTTTTTGTCATCAAAACTACATTCTCCAACAATCTCCCCCTTTTTGACGATGACAACCTTAGTTTATAATTCATACATGTTCATACCATTGATGCCGACCTTCTATTACTCCCTCTGTCAACATGAATTCTATATACTCTACTTAAACTAAATCTATATTTTATAATTTATACCTCTTTGGCATTATCAAAAAGAAATTCTAAAAATACTCCCCCTAAAACTTTTAACTTTCTAAATAATTCCTATACTAAAGTAAAGTACTCTCCCTGAATCCTAATCTATCTAAACTATATTAATATATACAAAGATATATATATATATATATATATATGTGTGTGTGTGTGTGTGTGTGTGTATAACTTGTGATAAAAATACTTAATGTATATGACTCCCCCTTAATTTGTACATGTATAACAAACTAATGGAATACTTATGAGAGATAAATCAAGCAATATATTAAACATGGTTTTTCAATACACATGACATATATGAAACCAAATTACACCAAAATGTAGAACATCGAATAAACACAAAGGAACGAAAATAAACGAAAAGAAAAAGGAAACCTAAATTCTAATTGTTCTTAACAATAAGAGACTTATGGGTTGGACAACTTGGGTAACGGAGGAAAAATTCCCCATTTCGTTCAACGATACTTCCAAGTTGATCGAAAAAGACTTCACCCATGCATATAACTTGATCTTCCTCGTCCATGACTTCTTATTGTATCTCCTTTGGTTCCTCTTCTACCATCATTTCTTCCTCCTCTTCCTCTGGTTCCTCTTCTTCTTCCATTGTTTGATTATCGTCTTCGATAATGATTGGATTCACTTGATTATCCATTATAAATTTATGAGTGTTCCTCATTATCTTTCCTTGTCTATTTTGCTCTTGACTTATCTGAATTTGGAGCACTTGAATCTCAGCAAGCATCTGAAGAGTATATTCCATTTTCTCCTCAAGTTTGATTACGTGAGAAAGGGTAGGACGTTGGAAAGGACCTTTGGATGGTCCAGCGGATGATTCAGGATTAATTAGGGTATTTTAATTGATGGAGGCCATTATTTATTTGGTTTTGAGTTTTTACAAAAGTGAATTAAGCGAATGAAGAAGAAAATTTGAAGTGGAAATTTTAAATGGTCATTATAACTAACTTTTGGTGGGAATTAATTTTAAAAATCTGGCAGTTATATGTCGATAGAGTGACATATGTATTTTGACATACTTGTATTTTTTTATTTCTCTTATTTTTAATGTTATTCGTATATATATAATTAATTAATATATTTAATTATTTTAATTCACTTAATGTAAAAACCTAATTCTCTTCTAAGTTTAGTAAGTATTGCTTCGTTTAATGGTTTTGTTAATATATCTGGTATTTGTTTATATGTTTCTATAAATTATAGTGAAAATTTCTCTTTGCTTATGTTATCTCCTAGAAAATGATGTTGTATACCGATATGTTTAGTTCTTGAGTGATGAATTAGATTTTTAGATATATTTATAACACTTGTATTATGGCAGTATATTGGTGATTTATTTATATTTAATCCAAAATCATTTAGAGTTTGTTGTATATATATTACTAGTGAACAAGCCAAAGTAGCAGAAATGTATTCTGCTTCTGTTATTGACAAAGATAGAGTATTTTTCTTTTTACTAAATCATAAGACTAGTGAATGCCCTAGAAATGACATGTTCCACTAGTACTTTTACGATCGGATTTACATCCCACATAATCAACGTCACAATAAGAAACTAAGTCGAATGAATCATCCTTAGGATAAAATAATCCAAAGTCTGATGTATGCTTTAGATACCTTAGAATACGTTTTACGGCTTCTAAATGTGTTTCCTTAGGTTGCGATTAATATCTTGCACAAAGACATACACTATTCATTATATCTAGTCTATTAGTGGTTATATATAATAGCGATTCTATCATTCCTCTATATAATTTTTTATTAATGTCTTTTGATGTATCATATTTACTTAATGTTATATTAGTTTCCATTGGTGTTGGTCTCCCATTTGTTGTCGTTAAATTATATTTATTAATTAAATCTCTTACGTATTTTTCTTGATTAACAAATAGTCCATTCTTTAATTGACAAATTTGTAAGCCTGAGAAGAATGTTAGTTCTCCCATATGACTTATCTCAAATTCTTGGGTCATAATATCTTAAATTCTTTATTCATCTTATCATTTGTTGATCTGAAAATTATATCATCAACATGTATTTGTACTAATTATATATCCTTATTATTTCTTTTAATAAATAAGGTGTTATCTAATTTTCCTATTTCAAAGTTAGATTGTAATAATTGATTTCTTAATCTATCATACTAAGCCCTAGGAGCCTGTTTTAATCCATATAATGCTTTCTTTAACTTATATACACGATTTGGTAACTTTTCGTCTTCAAAAAGAGGTGGTTGCTCTATATATATGTATTCTTTAGCAAATCCATTTAGAAAAGCACTTTTAACATCCATTTGATATAATTTGAAATTATTATAGTCTGCAAAGGCTAATAATATCCTAATTTCTTCTAATCATGCTACGGGTGCAAAAATTTCATCGTAATCTATTCCTTCTTCTTAAGTATAACCTTGCGCCACTAATCATGCCTTATTTCTTACTACCTCACCATGTTCATTCATTTTATTTTTATACACTCATTTAGTTCTTATTATAGTTTTATCCTCTGGTCTAAGAACAAGTTCCCATACATCATTCCTAGTAAACTGTACATCATTCTTAGTAAACTGATTCAGTTCTTCTTGCATGGGAAGGATTCTTGAATCATCGGAAGATGCTTCTTTTTTGATTCTTAGGTTCTATAGTTGAAATAAATGCTGAATTACTCATATATTTAATTGATTATGAGTCCTAACGACGGATTCAATATCTCCTAAATTATTTTCTACAAGGTGGTCTCTTAGTAATCTATTCGTTTATTTGGTTGACTATCTTCATTATTCATTTCATTAACTTCATTTTCACATTCATCTTTATTGTATTGTGTTATACTTTTATAATTTTCGTCAAAGGATATGTTTAAGGTTTCTTCTATAGTATTGGTTCTAGAATTAAAAACTCTATATGCCTTACTTCTCTCTGAATATCCAATAAATATTCCTTTATCGGATTTTGAGTCGAATTTATCTAAATTTTATTTAGTATTAAGTATAAAACATTTACTTCCAAGTATTTTAAAATATGATACGTTTGGTTTCTTATTATACAAAAGTTCATATGGAGTTTTATAAGTTAAAGGTCAGATTTAAATTCTATTTAAAATATAATAAGCTGTTGCAACTGCCACAGTCCAAAAATTTCTTGGTAAATTATTATCAAATAACATAGTTCTCGCACACTCTTGTATCTTCCCATTTTTACGTTCAACTACTCCGTTTTATTGAGGGGTTCCAGGAACAGAAAAATTATGGGTTATTCCCTTTTTATTGCAAAAAATTTCAAAATTTCCATTTTCGAATTATCCGCCATGGTTACTACATATTATTTTAAAGAGATAATAAGTTTTGAATTCTTTTATCAAAAGTTTTAAATTGATCAAAAGTAGCACTTTTATTTTTAAGAAACAAAGTCCAAGTAAATCTAGAAAAATCGTTGACTATTACGTAAACATATCTATTATGATTTATTGATTGGGTTTGAGATGGACCAAACAAGTCCATGTGAATTAACTCTAATGGTTTTGAGGTGGTAATTTCCTCTTTTGATTTGAATGAGCTTCTTTTTAATTTTCCGAACTGACAAGCATTGCATAAATTATTAACGTTAAATTTCATTTTGGGTAATCCCCTAATTGAATCTAATTTAGAAATCCCAGAGATGTGTTTGAAATTTATATGACCGAATCTCTTATGCCAGATCCAAGGGTCACTTGTATTAGCCATAAGACACAGAATATCGTTGGAGATTTTCATACTCAATATATAGATATTTTTCTTTCTATCTCCTTCGAATACTACTTCTGAATTCATTATCTTCTATAAAGCATTTATCTTTCTCAAACTTTATTCTATAGCCCTTATCGCACAATTGACTTATACTTAGTAAATTTTGTTTTAGATTCCTAACTAATAACACACTAGAAATAGTAGGAGTTTTAGAATTACCCACATTGTCGATGCCAACAATATATCCTTTAGGGTTATCTCCGAAATTGACCATTCCACCATCTTCATAGCCTAGATTATTTAGTATTTCTGGATTTCCCGTCATATGTCTCGAACCGCCACTATCCAGTATCCATTTTCCCTTTTTGATTTCCACCATTTGATTGCCATAATTTGAATTCATAACAGTCATGTAACACACCATTTCGAAATTTGAATTTTCAACAGCTACTTCACCCATCTTTTCAACTTCTGAATTTTCAAAAGCCATATAACACATATTTTCCTATATTGGACAACATTCAGTACATCACTTGAATTTTCAACACAATTATATGAGGACTCTTTTAACATTGGTTTAATATATGAATTGACACTATTATTAACAATTATTTCAAAATTTGCCATTTGAAATTTTCAAAAATCAGATTATGAACTTTTTAAAAACCTTTGTAACACCCTGTATTTTTTATGTTCATAAGAGTAACAAATCAGGGAATAATTAAATTGTAATAGAATAATTAAGGGAAACGGGCTATGCCATTGCGTTCGTCTCGAAATTCTGCTTGCAATAGAGTCCAAGTTTGCGTAAATCGGACTCCGTATGAAGAAGATATGACCCTCAGAAGTTTCAGCCCGAAATTCAAAACAGACAGGACCCAGGTCGACACTAGGGTCGACTTGGGGGTCTACCTGGGTATATAGGTCGACACTAGGGTCGACCCTAGGGTCAGCCTCCCCCCTGTTTTCCAGATCTGCAGACAGATCCATTTTTCTGCACCTGGACGCCTTTCTGACCAGATTCGTGACCCCTGTGCTATTTAAACACCCCTAAACCTAGCTTTCTCTCCACACAATTTCATTCTTGCTATACTCTGCCTCAATTCTCATTAAAAAAAATGGCGTCGCTACTCTACTGGAATCAAATCTAGGATTAATGCATCTTCTTCCAAACTAAATAGAATTAAAAGAGAATCAAGTTAAAGCTTCAAGTTGGACCATAGGCATTCTGCTTCAAGCAACGCCACGCAAATCATAGCAAATCGCCTTTTCTAAACCGATCACCGTAAGTTCGGTTATCCTTAGATTTTAACATGTAATTGGACTTGTGAATGTAATAAATTAACATATAGAACTGTGTCTATTTGCGAGTTAATTATCCTTGATTCATGCTTATGTCAAATCTAACGTTATCTATGCCTTTGGATCTGATTATCGATTGTGGCCAAGAACTTATTGTGGCTAATTGCCAAAGACTATGACTATGGGACTTTTGCCTATGCCTATGACTATGAACATAAGACTAATGCCTATGACTATGAACATAAGACTATTGCCTATGACTATGAACATAAGACTATTGCCTATGACTATGATTTATAACTATGAGACTACCACCTATGACCATGCCTAGGACTATTATGGTTAATTGCCTATGACTATGAACATAAGACTATTGCCTATGACTACAAGCATAAGACTATTGCCTATGACTATGATTTATAACTATGAGACTACCACCTATGACCATGCCTAGGACTATTGTGGTTAATTGCCTAGGACTATTTGTGGCTAAGTGCCTATGACTATTATGGTTAGTTGCTTATGCCCATAACACTATAGTTACAAAACTGGCATTATGTTGGATCAAATCACCTATGTCTCCCTTGATTATGTTGGATCTCATATATAGGGTGCAATTTGTCTAGTTTATTCCTATTCACTGTTATGTACATACAGCCTATTGGAACCATTATTTTTGTATTTGGTTCATTTTTGCATGGCTATTCTTTCATGTCAATTCTCGTGCTTATCCCCTATTTCGTTGGTTAGTTTCATTTCATGAGTACTTAGAAACTTGTGAAAGCATGTTATACGTACGATTACGGCGCGGGAATATGGGCGTAGCTTAATTAAGTTAATTTGGCATAATAAATATATTGGCATAATCTAAATTGGCTATAATAGTAAATAATTTACATCCATATTAGACTTGAGCGTAAATGGTAAATTGTTAATTGGCCGTAAAGTATGTAATTGGCATGTAAACCAAGTTTTGGGCATAAACTATAAACTAGAATATCAAATCTAGTTTTAACATGAACTGTAAATTTGGATATTTAATCTAGATTGGGTGTAAAATGTATATAGGAATATTAAATCTAGTTGTGGAACGCCAAATATATGACACTGATTTTTGGACATGACTATTATGGCGAATTTGGGAAGGTGGGGTATAGCCTATTCTGATTAATAATTTGAAATTACTTGTAATTGTCATGTTTAGCATAATCATGGTAAGTGACACTTAATTTGTATAATTTACATACCAAAAATTATAAAAATGATTTAGAGGGAAAGTGGGCCATAATAATAAGTGTTGATAATGTACATTAAAAGAGTAATTATAGCATAAGTAAATTAGGAATAATTTACATATAGAATTTGTCCTAAATATGTGTACATTGTAGAAAATAATGATATGCCTAACCCGAGGTTAGACTGAGTTGTGGTGTAAAACTGCCCGGAACCGACCGACACATCCCATGACCACAACAATACCTGTCTAATGTGGGTGGTTAGTGCATCAAGCCCAAAAAGACCCAAGGTTAGATTGAGTTGTGGTGTAAACCTGCCCGGAATCGACCGGTACATCCAGTAACCACAACAATATCTGTCTAATGTGAGAGGTTGGTGATTTAATTAATTAATTAATTAAGGCTCATAAATAAATCAAGCTAGAAATGGTGATGTTAAGTAATTAGGGAATAACTTAATCGTAGTAACATGTTAATTAGGCAAGTGGGTGAGGTTAAGTAAATTTAGAACACTTAACCGTTGTAACATGTTAATTAAGCAGATGATAGGGTTAAGTTAACTAAGGTAACATTTAACCAAAATATATAATGACATGTAGTGGGGTTAAGTAATACTAGAGGGAAACACTTAACCAATTATATAACATGATGTATGGGAAGGGTTAAGTTAACACGAGAACAACACTTAACCAATATAACAAGATTTGAGGTAGGGTCAAGTCAACACTAGAACGAAACACTTAACCAACAGGATGTGACGGTTGGATGGGTTAAGTTAACTTGAATTGATTGATGACACTTGACCAATGTAACTCAATGAATGAATGGGGTTAAGTTAAATAGGAAATAATTAACCAATATAACCTGATGAATGAACAGGGTTAAGTTAATAAATCACACTTAACCAATCCAACATGATAAGCAAGAAAGGTTAAGTTAATAAGAACCACTTAACCAACATGACTTGACGAGTAGGAGGTTAAGTACATGGCAGGTAGGCGGGTAGGCGAGTAATATTTGTAAATATAGGCCCACAAAACTTAACCATTAAATAAACATGCTTGAATCTGTGGGAAGGTTAAGTGTACGTCGGGTTGGTGGGTAATATTAGTAAATATAGGCCCACAAAACTTAACCATTATATAAACATGCTTGGATCGATGGGAGGGTTAAGTACATCTCGTATAGGTGGGTAATATTTGTATATATAGGCCCACAAACTTAACCAATAGGAAACCCTAGTAACGGGGACCCATTTCAGCAGTAACCCACATAGATGTATCATGGTACCCTGAGCTAGGCAGGGTAAGGCACGATTACTGGGCTAATTTTAAGTGGTCAAAATAGTAGCAGGGTGTACGTCAGTGTAGGTTCCGACGGTTTACGAGCATGCACGTACTCCGGAGTGGAAAAAGCAGACACTGGGTACCAGCAGTTGTACATTGTGCATCTTGAATTGTGTTGGGTCGCTATCATAAGGCTTGATACACCTTATGGTGGGTCCAGCACAGAGTATCTACATGCAAGAGAGGGGCGACTGACACATGGAAAATTAATACAAAGTAGGTAGCATAATCCCTAGTTGGACCTAGGTCGCGTAAAACCTGAATCCGAGAAGCGTTCAATAGGTAGCATAAACCCTAGTGGCCCTGGGTAGCGTAAACCCTGGTAGAATCTAGGTAGCGCTCGATAGTAAACCCTATATTAGATCTAGGTAATAAATGGAATCCCCATAATAGATGTACACCTGAAGGCAGCCGCAAATACGGGGATTGGGATCACGTTATCGTATGATCATAGATTACTAGTTTGGACACTAGTAGGTAGTGCATAGATATAGAAATCTGTATAACAGGGTAGTTGCGAAGCAGAGAAGGAGTAGAAGCGCACTCAGTTTATCAGTGCATTCAGTTTATCGGTACATTCAGTTTATCTTGCCATATCCCATACTTATCTAATATTATCTCGTTACTATGGTTTAGTCTTATATTTAGTTTATTCATGTCATGACCCTTTTCTTCGTTTAAATACTAAGAATCACCGGACTTACCAGACTTTATGTCTGACATAGTTTGCTTTCGCCTCTTTTCTTCCGTTCCCCCCAGGTAGTCAGGGAGGGAATAGCTCAGGTTTGTTTGGACCTTTACTCTCTCCAAGCTTGAAGACTCTTTGACGTGTTGCCTTGGACTCTCTCTTCTAATGTTATGGCTGGCTCATGCTTTATTTGGGGAAATCATTTTATGCTTCTTTATTTTTGTAAGCAAGACATGATACTTTGGTATTGTAAAATAGTCATTGTACAAGTTGTTTATCAATGAAATAAAGTTTTATTTATTTTCCGCTGCTTTAATTGTCTGACTTGTAATTTATCTGCATCTTTTACCTATAATGCTCTACCGAAATAAAGGCATTCCTTTTGTGAGTGACCTTAATGGAGGTGGAGTGTTTCACTTGGTATCAAAGCGGAAGGTTACCGGATCAGATAAAAGATTTGAAAAATTATTTTCAAAATGGTTTTAAAAGATGCATTTTCAAAAGAAAAGTTTTGTTTTAAAGGCATATTCCCCAAAGCCATATGCACTATCTTTTGATCCTCTGTTTGAATCCTTGTTTCCTTCTTTCTTGAGTCTCCGGGGCTCCTGGCTTTCTAGGAGGTAACCTCTTCGCGGCATGGTTCTGTAGGCTTGATAAGACTACGACACTTGTCAAAGGGCAAATAAGTGCCTAACTTCCATCTGTAGCCGTAATTTTCTTTTGAGCTTTGTAGGATTCTTCGTGCGATGGAGGCAGCTTTCGAGAGACTTGTCAACAAGTTACACAAGGATGGCAAAGATGAGAATGAGGGAGTTTGGCTAAGGAGCACAACACAAGGATGAAGAACTCGTGGATATAGACTTGGTTCACAAAGAAGGTGACGAAAAAGATAGTAAAACCTAAAACAAGAGGAGGTATCTTTATTTTGGTATAACGGGTCGTATAATTAAGGTCAAGGGCAGGAACAAGGGATAGGATCTTCCGGAAGGCGAGTGCATGCTCTCACCGCCAGCATACCTGACAGAGAGGCAGTAAGATTTCGGTTGAAAGAGTTTTTCCTTTTTGATTATCCAGTTAGTACTCCTTCCAATTTTAGCACTTCACATCCGTATATATCTGCTTCCATAGTTGAGTCTCTGCACCCTAGATATTGTGTAGTAGAGGATCCCATTATAGTCTCGAATCCAATTGCTGGTTCGGCCCATTTACTTGTGAGGATTTGAGAATAGCTATATTTATGCTTATGTTTTTTTGGGCTATGGGTTGATTCTAGGCATTAAGTGGTTAGCTAGAAATTGTGAAACAAGGGTAGTTAGACTTTTGACTTGCCTCGGGAATACCCTTTAGATTTCGTTTGATCCTAAGGGATCAGTTTGTCTTAGCTACCTAGAATCACTTTACTTATCTATTGACGATTTTCGATCCATTGGAGTAGTCCATGAGTACACAAGATGTTTGATTTGGGTAGGGGTTTTCCTCCTAAAATTCGAGGCAGACTTCCTCATGTATCTAGATGACACTGCAAAGCCGGTTATGCGATCAACGATAATTCTGGAGCAAGATTGGCAAGGATAGCCAGAGTCAGTAAAGTTCTCAATTGTTTGGTTAATATCATCTTACATAGATCGTCCAAATTCGAAGAAGGTATCCCTTGGGTGCTTGTCTGATATTGGTTTAGGCCTTTGGGGCTTGTACTTGAGGGATGTCGAGTTCGACTAGGATGGTTTGCGTGAGAAATAAATGGTTGGGTCTGGCACCCTAAGTTAGACTGACCTTAATAGAGGTAATAAGCACATTGTAACCATTAGCTTTAGACCCTCAGATTTGCAGCATGATGGATAAGCTAAGTAGAGGAGAGACCTCTAATCATCTTAGATATATATACACTTAGTATCGTGAAGTCAAATTAGTTAACGTACAGTGGAGTGAAGCCAAAGAAGATGCGACTTATAAGTTTGAAGACTAGATACACACATCTTACCCTTTTTAAGGGTATATCCTTGATTCCTCTTTTTCTGTAAAATCTATTGGCATGCTAGTCTTTAGCTTTTAAGTATATCCTCCTGGTCCTATCCTTTATCCTTAGGTAGGAACCCATTTGGATGTAAACATGTAATTGAAACATGTTATGATTGATGGTTGCAAGTGGTTGCAAGTGGTTGCTAGTGGATGCATATACACACACATTAGGTATTAGATCAGCTCAGTCACTTCCATATTGCATATGCATATATGTATTGGTTTATGGATTAAAACTTGATGTGTTATCATATGGATGTTGCATTTGAGTAAATGGTTGTGCACTCATATAGAAATGATATGTATCGTTAGATTGCATACATGATGGACTCATGGCACTGACATAATTCGCATTAAGGAGGTCAACTGAATTCAGTAGACCGCCTAATTTTGCACTGAATAAGGACATATACACACACTATGCATATGATCATGAAAGCATTAGAAATCTTTTTAAGGACAATGGATGCTTGTGATTGAATGGTTGAGTAGATGGATTATTGGATGGTAGGACACATTCTTCCCAACTTGAAGATTTCAGGGACGAAATCCTTTAAGGAGGGGAGAGTGTAACACCCCGTATTTTCTGTGTTCATAAGAGTAACAAATCAGGGAATAATTAAATTGTAATAGAATAATTAAGGGAAACGGGATACGCCATTGCGTTCATCTCGAAATTCTGCTTGGAATAGAGTCCAAGTTTGCGTAAATCGGACTTCGTATAAAGAAGATATGGCCTTCAGAAGTTTCAGCCCGAAAATCAAATCAGACAGGACCCAGGTCGACACTAGGGTCGACCTTGGGGTCGACCTGGGTATACAGGTCGACACTAGGGTCGACCTCCCCCCTGTTTTCTAGATCTGCAGACAGATCCATTTTTTTGCACCTGGACGCCTTTCTGACCAGATTCGTGACCCCTGTGCTATTTAAACACCCCCAAACCTAGCTTTCTCTCCACACAATTTCATTCTGCCTATACTCTGCCTCAATTCTAATTAAAAATAAAAAAATTGCGTCGCTACTCTACTGGAATCAAATCTAGGATTAATGCATCTTCTTCCAAACTGAACAGAATTAAAAGAGAATCAAGTTAAAGCTTCAAGTTGGACCGTAGGCATTCTGCTTCAAGCAATGCCACACAAATCATAGCAAATCGCCTTTTCTAAACCGATCACTGCAAGTTCGGTTATCCTTAGATTTGAACGTGTAATTGGACTCGTGAATGTAATAAATTAACATATAGAACTGTGCCTATTTACGAGTTAATTATCTTTGATTCATGCTTACGTCAAATTAAACGTTATCTATGCCTTTGGATCTGATTCTCGATTATGGCCTAGAACTTATTGTGGCTAATTTCCAAAGACTATGACTATGGGACGTTTGCCTATGCCTATGACTATGAATATAAGACTAATGCCTATGAATATGAACATAAGACTATTGCCTATGACGACGAACATAAGACTATTGCCTATGACTATGATTTATAACTATGAGACTGCCACCTTTGACCATGCCTAGGACTATTGTGGTTAATTGCCTAGGACTATTGCGATTAATTGCCTATGACTATAAACATAAGACTATTGCCTATGACTACGAACATAAGACTATTGCCTATGACTATGATTTATAAATATGAGACTACCACCTATGACCATGCCTAGGACTATTGTGGTTAATTGCCTAGGACTATTTGTGGTTAATTGCCTATGACTATTATGGTTAGTTGCTTATGCCCATAACAATATAGTTACAAATCATGATTGTACAACGAACTGGCATTATGTTGGATCAAATCACCTGTATCTCCCTTGATTATGTTGGATCTCATATACAGGGTGCAACTTTTCTAGTTTATTCCTTTTCACTGTTATGTACATACAGCCTATTGGAACCATTATTTTTGTATTTGGTTCATTTTTGCATGACTATTCTTTCATGTCAATTCTCATGCTTATCCCATATTCCTTTGGTTAGTTTCATTTCATGAGTACTTAGAAACTTGTGAAATCATGTTATACGTACGATTACGGGGCGGGAATTTGAGCGCATCTTAATTATGTTAATTTGGCATAATAAATATGTTGGCATAATCTGAATTGGCTATAATAGTAGATAATTTACATGCATATTAGACTTGAGCGTAAATGGTAAATTGTTAATTGGCTGCAAAGTATGTAATTGGCATGTAAACCAAGTTTTGGGCATAAACTATAAACTAGAATATCAAATCTAGTTTTAACATGAACTGTAAATTTGGATATTTAATCTAGATTGGGTGTAAAATGAAAATAGGAATATTAAATCTAGATATGGAACGCCAAATATATGACAGTGATTTTTGGGCATGACTATTATGGCGAGTTTGGGAAGGTGGGGTATAGCCTATTCTGATTGATAATTTGAAATTACTTGTAATTGTCATGTTTAGCATAATCATGGTTAGTGACACTTAATTTGTATAATTTACATACCAAAAATTATAAACATGATTTAGAGCGATAGTGGGCCATAATAATAAGTGTTGATAATGTACATTAAAAGAGTAATTATGGCATAAGTAAATTATGAATAATTTACATGTAGAATTTGTCTTAAATATGTGTACATTGTAGAATATATGAATATGCCTAACCCGAGGTTAGACTGAGTTGTGGTGTAAAACTGTCTGGAACCGACCGGCACATCCAGTGACCACAACAATACCTGTCTAATGTGGGTGGTTAGTGCATCAAGCCCAGAAAGACCCGAGGTTAGACTAAGTTGTGGTGTAAACCTGTCCGGAACCGATCGACACATCCAGTAACCACAACAATATCTGTCTAATGTGAGAGGTTGGTGCTTTAATTAATTAATTAATTAAGGCTCATGAATAAATCAAGCTAGAAATGGTGAGGTTAAGTAATTAGGGGAACACTTAACTGTAGTAACATGTTAACTAGGCAAGTGGGTGAGGGTAAGTAAATTTAGAACACTTAACCGTTGTAACATGTTAATTAAGCAGATGATAGGGTTAAGTTAACTAAGGTAACACTTAACCAAAATATATAATGACATGTGGTGGGGTTAAGTAATACTAGAGGGAAACACTTAACCAATTATATAACATGATGTATGGGAAGGGTTAAGTTAACACGAGAACAACACTTAACCAATATAACAAGATTTGAGGTAGGGTCAAGTCAACACCAAAAGGAAACACTTAACCAACATGACGTGACGGGTGGATAGGTTAAGTTAACTTGAATTGATTGATGACACTTGACCAATGTAACTCGATGAATGAACGGGGTTAAGTTAAATAGGAAATACTTAACCAATATAAACTAATGAATGAACAGGGTTAAGTTAATAAATCACACTTAACCAATCCAACATGATAAGCAAGAAAGGTTAACTTAATAAGAACCACTTAACCAACACGACTTGACGAGTAGGAGGTTAAGTACACGGCGATAGGAGGGTAATATTAGTAAATATAGGCCCACAAAACTTAACCATTAAATAAACATGCTTGAATCTGTGGGAAGGTTAAGTGCACGTCGGGTTGGTGTGTAATATTAGTAAATATATGCCTACAAAACTTAACCATTATATAAACATGCTTGGATCGATGGGAGGGTTAAGTACATCTCGTATAGGTGGGTAATATTTGTATATATATAGGCCCACAAACTTAACCAATAGGAAACCCTAGTAACGGGGACCCATTTCAACAGTAACCCACATAGATGTATCACGGTACCCTGAGCTAGGCAAGGTGGGGCACGATTACTGGGTTGATTTTAAGCGATCAAAATAGCGGCAGGGGGTACGTCAGTGTAGGTTCCGATGGTTTACGGGTGTGCACGTACACCGGAGTGGAAAAAGCAGGCACTGGGTACCAGTAGTTATATACTATGCATCTTGAATTGTGTTGGGTCGCTATCATAAGGCTTTATACACCTTATGATTGGGCCAGCACAGAGTATCTACATGAAAGAGAGGGCCAACTAACACAGACACATGGAAAATTAATACAAAGTAGGTAGCATAATCCCTAGTTGGACCTACGTCGCATAAACCCTGAATCCGAGAAGTGTTCAATAGGTAGCATAAATCCCACTGGCCTTGGGTAGCATAAACCCTGGTTGAATCTAGGAAGCGCTCGATAATAAACCCTAGCTTAGATCTAGGTAATAAATGGAATCCCCATAAAAGATGTACACCTGAAGGCAGCCGCAAATACGGGGATTGGGATCACATTATCATATTATCATAGATTGCTAGTTTGGACACTAGTAGGTAGTGCAGAGATATAGAAATCAGTATAACAAGGTAGTTGCGAAGCAGAGAAGGAGTAGAAGTGCACTTAGTTTATCAGTACATTCAGTTTATCTTGCCATATCCCATGCTTATCCCATATTATCTCGTTACTATGGTTTAGTCTTATATTTAGTTCATTCATGTCATGACCCTTTTCCTCGTTTAAATACTAAGAATCACTGGACATACCAGACTTTATGTCTGACCTAGTTTGCTTTCGCCTCTTTTCTTCCATCCCCCCAGGTAGTCAGGGAGGGAATAGCTTAGGTTTGTTTGGACCGTTACTCTCTCCAAGCTTGAAGACTCTTTGACGTGTTGCCTTGGACTCTCTCTTCTACTGTTATGGCTGGCTCATGCTTTATTTGGGGAAATCATTTTATGCTTCTTTATTTTCGTAAGCAAGACAGAATACTTTGGTATTGTAAAACAGTCTTTGTACAAGTTGTTTATCAATGAAATAAAGTTTTATTTATTTGCCGCTGCTTTAATTATTTTTCTTGTAATTTATCTGCATCTTTTACCTATAATGCTCCACCGAAATTAAGGAATTCCTTTTGTGCGTGACCTTAACGGAGGTGGGGTGTTTCAACCTTGCTCCGATACCAATTGTTAGGGAATGCGAAATGGAACGTTAAGGAAAAACTAGAACTAGAGGGGGGTGAATATTGTTTTTAAGAAATTTAAGAAAATCTAAAACTAATATGATCTAGCATATGAATAACACACCACAGAGATGATCACAGATGCAGAATTAAACACAAACACAGAAATAAACAAAAATGAAATGCAGAAAAGGAAAGAACACACTGGATTTTATACTGGTTCGGATTACTCCTACGTCCAGTATCACGCAACTTTGGATCGCACAGAGTTTTATTATTATATCAACATCCAAGTGCAACACCCTTGATTTCACATCCACAAGGTTACCACTGTTTCCAAACTCACATGATCAAGTACAATTCCTTTGATTTCCCGGCTACAAGGTTAACACTGCTCCTTTTCCTTGATTTCAAGGCTAGAAGGAACACACATTTTCCCAAACACCTTCCAAATGATTACAATAGCCCTATAACTCTTCAATAGAACTTTGATTCAGAGAGTAATGAGTAGAGAGTGAGACGAGAAGAAGTTTATATAAACAGAATTGAAACGGTAGAGTATAAGTGTAGAAATCATAAAAACATGAAATATTAATGGAGTAATGAAAAGGGATGAAGATGGAGAAGAAGAATGTGGAAAATTCGAGATCAGCTCCTATTTATAAGATTTGAAAGGTTGCAACGCTTCTGGAACGTTACAAATAGTGAAAAGACACTTCCTTTCAAAATTAAAAATGTGACAATTATATGTCGACATACCAACATATGTATGTCGATATATGTTAGTTCACAATTGAAATTTGAGTATTTTCCAAGTGTTTTGATATATATATATATATATATGTAATTGTGGAAACTCTTGAATTAAAACACAGTGATATAAATAAGTATTATAAAGTAGGAACTCATATGAAATCATAAATATAAAATATATAATCATTTATAAAATTATAAAGTTTAAAACTATATACATATAAAAGTATAAAACTATATAACTATAGAAACTTATAATCTTTAAAATTTCAAGTTTAAAATCAAAGGTAAAATAGAAAAACTTAACTAGAATATAATTTGAAAATAGAAATAAAATTTGGAATTCAGAATTTGAACTTGAATTTGAATTTGAACCCGGAGTGTTATTCAGAGTCTTACGTAAACTAGACTCTATTACTATATTTATCTTGAACTCTTGATTTCTTGATTACTCATGAGTCTTAAATCTTCTCTGAATTTTGAATCTATTGAATATCTAAAACTCTAAAACTGTACATTCTTCAGTATTAATTCCTATATACAAATCCTGCATATAAGTTTTTCTTTATATATATTATAGATAAAGATGTTAGTATATATTTTATAATCAATTAATATTGAAATAAGGTTATTGTCATCAAAAATCCATTCTCCAACAAAATATTCCTAAACCGAATAGGAAAACTAGAAAGAACCAAAGATAGATAACAATCTTTCTTTCACCCATCCTTGCCTTCTCCTTGACCATTTTCGATCAACACCATTCCTCATAGCACTTTCGGCATTAATATACTTATGTTGATCTTTTACTTGCCATCCTCAAATTTACCTTTTTGGAAGTTTCTGCTTATTCCTAATTGGTTGATTACTGAAAATGTATAAAAATCCGTTTCCATAGTATAAGACAATCTATTTTATAGAAATCCGTAAATGCAAAAAAAATATCTTCAGGTCATCAAAGAGTGCGCAATACGGTAAAACCCTTATTACGCACCTATCCATTCATTCTTGCAATGACGTTTTCTATGTTAATTTAAAAAAACAAACCACGGAAATACATCCTTTTTTTTAACTAGTCAACTTAGGTTATTCTTAACTTCTACACTATCCTTTTTATTACTGAATAAGGTTGTTCCATCTATGATTAATGCTTTTTAATATCGGTCTAACATCAAGTTCCCTTCTAACATCGACTTTTCGTAACTACTAAGCTAAACGAGTTTGTCCATTAATCAAACTTTCAACCTATAAAGGAAAGACTCGATAGAATGCCTTATAACTCAACTAAAAAGACAAAGATTTAGAAAGAGTTAAAGGAAGGTTGTTACTGATTATAAGGGATATTATATTTTCAAAAGTAACTTTTGATTTCTGAAAAATGCGATTTCTTTTGAAAATGTTTTCTTTTAAAAGAAAACTTTAGTAATCTTGGTAACCTTAGGCTCTGATACCAAATGTAACACCCCACATTCCTTAATGTCACCCGTATGAGGATTTCATTAAGAAAGTATGGATCATTGTAGGTATAAAGATATAAAACATCACAGAGACTAAGATTTCACAAGATATAAAATTATAAATTTATAGCGGAAGAAGAAACTTTCACCTTTAAACAGAAAACCATCTTTGTTTCAATCAATCAAATAGTTACAAAATGTTATATCTCAAAATCTCAGTCAAAAAAAACATCAGAGTAAAATAATATTATCCCCCAAATAGTCAAAACGATACAACCTGACATTGGAAAGAGAACAAGAAGTAATCCATCTTGCAGAAATCCACCATGAAAAAGCTAACAAAGAAATCTGAACTATATGCTTTTCTCCGTGTAAGCCTGGAGAAAGAAGAGAGAAAGGAAGAAAGGAAATGGGTCAGACATAAAGCCTGGTGAGCTGCTATTATTACCAGCCCGACTATTAAGTTAAGTAAAACAGAAAAATAGTGGTGCTAGTGTCATAAAAGGGTAAGTGTCTGTACACATCTAAAAGTGATCAGTAAATGATATGAATTGACAAAAAGGATTGATAATTCTTATCCAAGAGACAATGATGACAATAATAATCATACTAAAACTGATTAACTATTTTGCATTTCCGCAGATTTAGAAAAAACAAGTAATTAAGAAAGAATTTCCTACTGCTTCCCATCGACCAGCTTTCCAAATGTGAATAATCTATGCCAGATATGACATTTAGGGTTACCAATTCCCGAATCCATTAACTAAAAAGACACAACCTTAATCACGGTCGTTACACCGTCTTATCTTCTCTGTTCGTAATGATGCACGCTCACCGTTCCGTTGGAACGCGCCTATAACTACCTCTTGTTCGGAAGTCCTACTATCCAGTTCAGTATAAGCGTGGCTTGACCTCTACCTAGTGCAAGGCCCCGTTGATAACCAAGGAATACTGATTGATATGGGTTCCCACACAAAATGCATATGACACAAGCCTCCTCGAGACTTGGTCCCTAGGCTAACTAGGTTTTCTATGAGCCCCTAATATCTCAAAGGAATGGACCCCTTTCGCTTATTAATCCATTGATTTATCTTAACCTATTTTAATTTCGTTAATAATCCCAGTGACATGACATGTTATTTCTTAGATTGTAATTAACGAAAGTAAACTACAACCTTTTATTCCCGGATTGTAATTAACCAAGGTAATCTACAACCCCTTACCTCTAGATTGTAGTTAACGAAAGTAATCCACAAGCTTTTACCCTCAGATTGTAATTAATGAAAGTAATCTACAACCCTTTACATCTAGATTGTAATTAACGAAAGTAATCTACAATCCTTTTTATTACTATGTCACTTATTATCAAGTTACAAGTTATAATAACATGTTTTACTTAATGTATAATTAAGTGTCTTTTACCCCAATTCACATGTTTTCCATTTGCATGTTAATGTCTAATTAAGTACCATTAATTCCAATTAACATGTAATTCACATTTCCGAATTAACGTTAAATTAACATGCTTTCCAAATTAATGCCAAATGAACACATTTTCCAAAATTAATGTCAAATGAATATATCTTCCAATTAATTTCAAATGAACATATTTTACATTTTAATGTCAAATAAACATAAATGAAAATTTTACATATTTTCCTTAATAAATGTCAATTGTACATATTTTCCATTTTAATGTCAAATGAACATAAATGACAAATTAACATGTTTTCCCAAATAAATGTCAATAGAACCTATTTTTCATTTTAATGCCAAATGAAAATGTTTACAAATTAATGTCAAATAACATGTTTTCCTAATCAATGCCAAATTAACATGTTTACATATTCTTCCTTTAGAGTTTATCTCATTACAACTCATATTTTACCAATTTTTAATATGCCTAAAATCTCCTTATTAATATTATTTCAGACTATTCCAATTTTTTATGCAAATTTAACGGTAAAGGCCTAGACTCTCATTGGCATAGGCTTAATGCAAAAAAAAGGAAAAGGGAGAAATGGATCTAAGCTTAGCAATGAGCATAATGAATAATTAGGCATTACAAGCTTGTAAATAAAATAATAACACAGAAGGAGATAAGGAAGAAGGGTATACTTATAGAAAACTAAGAACTGAAAAGGAATAAGTAATAGACAGTAATTAAAATGAACAATAAGATTTAAAAGATAAACTTATAAACACTGTAATTGTCAAACTATCAGATCCAATATATTTTACTGTCTAAATCCTTTTAATTTATATTGCTAATCATTGTAACAACTATTGTATATATTTTAACACTAGCTTAGAAAAAAAATCTAATAATCACAGTGATACTTACATTAAAGAAAATCCAACAAGCTTCGGTAGATCTTCTCTATCATGAACATCCCCCATAATATGTGTAGAACTAAGCCCCCAATACTCCATTAAAATTAAGAAATGAAGTAGTTAAGAATTTGGTTAGATGTTGGAGGCTATTTATAGTAGAGTTAGGTGTCCAGGTTTATTGGATTATTGTCCAGGTTCGTTGTATTTTACTCATTAGCAAGGCACAAAGCTGGGTCGACCCACCTTAGACATGGGTTGACCCATGTGTCGATCCCTAGGTCGAAACACGTGCCGACCCAGTTAAGGGTGGGTCGCCTATTTACCACTGCTTTACTTTCTTTTTATTAATTAAATTCTCTAATTTAATTTCAAACATTGATTGATTATAAATTACTCATTTTTCGTTCAATTTACGCAAACTAAATGTCTATCTGAATTAGAATTTCATAACTAGTGAAATCCATTTTGCTCAATTCTCAATAGTTTCTGATTAATATATATTTTACCAATTTATTCCTTAGTTAATTAATCCATTAATTAATTATTGTTTGTTAAAAATTTGGGTTTCTACAAGCCTCTTCGATTCCATCCAAAGTATGCATAGGTGAAAATGACATATTTTCTATGTTTAATTCAACCAATTTGTCCCTTAACCAAAGGAATCCCTCTTTTATGTTGTTTTCGAAAATAGATGAGCGATTGGATGGGCTATTTCTATTATTAAGGGAATCATCTATGCAACTGTCCAAACTTGCATTCATTTAATTGATGAATCCATGCCCACCTATGATACACAACCAAGGTTTAACCCAAAAATGAAAGATGCAGTGATAGACAAAATTTTTATACTATTTGACAATGGAATAAACTATAAATATCTGATATCTCATGGGCAAGCGTATTTATGCCTTCCAAAAATAGGTCGGACTCACCTCTAACATAAACGAACAAAGATATCTTACTGCAGCTCATACCCAGATGGGATGGTGTGATTCCATTAAATACCGAAATATAAATGTTGCAACATGTAAAGACCACCTCCCTCTTCCTTTCATTGGAAAAATGCTTGAAAATTTATCCATGCATGAATTATATTTTTTTCTTAACAGTTATTCATGTTTTAACCAAATTCTTACCGATCTCGATGATCGATGGAAAATGACCTTTACTTGTCCATTTAAAAACTCTTCTTATCGATGCATGCCATTTGGGCTTTATAATGCTCATGTAATTTTTCAATGATTCATGGTTGGAATCTTTTCTGAGGATGACATTTTGATCCTTGGAGGCTATTTTTTAAATTCTTACACCATCTTGACCTAGTTTCAAAGCGATGTAAAGGAAAACATCTAACATTGAGCTAGGAAAAATGCCACTTTATTGTCAAAAATGCATAGTCCTTGGGTATGCAATTTTAAATAAAGTCATTAAGGTAGATGAAGCCAAAATCTATGTTATCTCAAATCTATCATTTCCCAAATGCGTCAGGAACATTCATTTATTCCTAGGACATGCCCATATTTACTAATATTTTATGAAAGATTTTAGTAAAATTTCTCGCTTTTTGACTACTTTATTTGGAAAATACGTTCCTTTCAACTTTAACTTTGATGTGTCTCTTTATTCTAATATCTCAAAAATGCATCCATTTCAGTCCCAATTACTTTCTTCCTCAATTGGGATCTTCCTTTCTAGATCATGCATGACGCTTCAAACTTTGTAATTGCTACTATCTTAGGAAAATACATCATAAAAAACTTTCATGTTATCCACTATGCTAGTATGACTCTGAACGACGCTCAACTCAACTACATCACCATTAAAAAAGAGTTTCTAGCCATATTGTTCTCTCTTGAAAGTTTAAACCATATTTCATAGGCTCACACATTACAGTTTACATTGACCATTCGAGTCTAAGGTATCTTTTTGCTAAATAGTATGTTAAATCTTATTTGATTTATTGAATCCTTTTAATCTGAGAATTTGATTTTACAATCAAAGAGAAAAAAATGATCTGATAATATCATACCGATCATTTATCTCATTTTTCGAAAGCACCATTTTCTTTGCTCATCAATGAGAACTTTCCTAATGAACAACCCGGTTTTGTTTCAATCGATCTTTGGTTTGTCTATATAGTGAACTTTTTATTCACTAAACAAACATCATCTTTTTGGTCCAAATAGGAGAAAAACAAATTTCAATCTGAAGCGAAATATTTCTATTAGGATGATCCATATTTGTTTAGGTATTTTCATGACAAAATCATTCGTTGAATCATTCCAGGTAACAAAATTATGGGTGTTCTGTTGCTGTGTCATAACCAAGCATGCAATGAACATTTTGGTCCAGCGAATGAAACGAGTGGTAGAGTAGGATCGAGTAATATGAAATCAAATGTATATGCGGAAGCTTAGATAATGTGATATATTGTATTATGCAAGTAAATATTTAATAATGTAATATAACAATATCACAAATAAGTAGTAAATGAATGCAGTAAAATAGACTCCTTCTGTATTTTCACTAGCAACACCCTCATTTCACCCAAAGGAACATGTTTACAACACGACCGAGTAGCGGAACGGGGACCCAAGCAACCGAACGGAATTTCGTGCCTGAGCAGACGAATAGGACTTTAAATACACAACATAAGCTTGGACTTTAATTTGTGTTTTATGTAACAAGGATTAGTCACAATTTGAGTACACCCTTCCTATAATCTTATCCTCAAATATTTGATGTGTTTGTAAAGATTTGACGGAAGTAGATTTCTTTTGGATCGAGATATATAAAATAGAATCAGTGATTCAAAGCAATAAGAATGAATGCTTTTAGAATGCAGGATAGTATATAAAATAAGATCAGAAATTAGAGCAAGAGTCGATGATTTGGAGGAAATTTGTGATGTATAAATAGTATTCGAAGAGTGGTAATCGTTCATGAAAAGTTTCATTGAAAAGAAGTAATCATTTCTGTTGAAATTGGATCACAACTCTTTATGAAAGAAGATGCCTGCAACAACCCGCCTGGAATGGGCCTAAATTTTGACCTAGAAAAGCCCATCGAAACTTGGAGCCACTCTAAACGGGTCGTTGGTTCCTATAAGGAAATACATTTGCACAGAATAATATATAGGCATTGCATTATGGAAATCTCACACAGCGGAACAAGAAAGTATAATAATAAATATGATGTACCATCTCAGAAAAACAACAGAATTCAAACACAGATTGTCAAGATACAAGTATGCCATAGGTACATCAATAAACTGATCACTTAAAGTTTCCATAATCAATAAAACAATGATAACTAATAATAGCATAATATCTCCATTGTAGTCTTCAGTCTCCATTATTTCTTCGTCCATTGTATCTGCCCCACCTACCGACCTATTGGTTATGTTAAGAAGAGGGGTCAGAACATAAAGTCATGTGTGACTGAAAATAGTATTTACTTAAAGACCATACCCTAGATTTAGCAGGTTATATATGTATCAAGGTATGTCTACGAAGCACAGAAGCATTCACATGAACATAAAGTATCTAACTAATGAGGTGGATATCCGAGTCAATCGCTTAAGACCTCCATTAGTGCATTTAGGGTGAAGACCCAACGAGGTGGGCATTCTCAGTCATTTAAGGCCCGTATTTGTTTAATAAAGGTGGATTCTTATGATCTCTTATAACCTTAGGCGGACCCTATCCCCTTAAGACCCCATCCTAAAACATCATCGTTCTTAAGTCTATATTCTCACAAGTAATATGAGAAGTAATATCTCGCCGCTTAATACCGGTTTTAAGGTAGGCCCGCATATAGCCATTTAAGACACCTCCGGTAGACTTCACATATTACTGCTTAATTGATATTACGGTAGAACACCTATGTCACTTTAGACTCCCCTTAGACCGTTGGTGAATTAAATAGCATGTTACGTATCATGTAAACCAAATCTGTCCCTATGTTGGCCCTTACAAGCTCCTAGAGGGAGTGGACAACCCCCGCGAACTACCCTACTCCATTACTGCTATGCTTAACCAAATTAAGAGAAGGAAGACCCATAGACTTAATTTGAATCTAATAAGGTGGGTCCCATGACTTTTGTACCTGTCCAAGGATTAAACCTTCAGAAAGGATCCTAGTCCTAACCACTTAAGAATCAAACTAGATAAGAAGAGAGTCAGCCACTTAAGACCTTCCCAAGGCATAGCCTATTTCCACACACAATAGGTTTAAATAATATATATACACACACACACTAGACCTCTCACATTAAAATGTCTACTTGTATATGCTAGACATGTTGGGCGGTTCCGCGTAGACTTCTACTATAGGTGGGTTTAACCTTGCGCCATAATGTACTGAACTTGAATGGTCAATGGCACCTGGACCTCTCACATTAGTCGGACCCACTTGTGGTTGCTGGATTTGCCGGTTGGTTCCGGGCTGACTTCTACCACAAATGACGAATAACCTCTTGTCTATGTGTCATTATTTAATATATAGATAAGCCATTCTATACGCACACACAAGCAACCAATATATGGGGAAATTTCAAATTTTAACTATATTATAATGTGTTTATTACGTCATTATTACATTAAATACGCTACATAAATAGAATATTAAATATGTATAAAAAACGCTAGTTTTCGTTTGAGCGAACAAACGTTTTAACAGTGTAAATTGTCAACTTAATCTAGATTTAAGGCATACAAGTTTAAATTTTCCGCATTAGACTGCTAAACACAAGGCATAATGACATAAGGGCTTAATTAATGATAACAGTAATGGAAAAATACCACATAAAAATCAGAACTTGCATCCTTAGACTTATTGTAATAATTCAAGCAATGAATCAAGAACAAGGTGTAATTCTCTTGCATAATACACACATATCTATACGCACATATTTATACATAGACCTTTATTTATCTAATTTACCCCTTTCTCATGTTGTACATAAAAATGCTGACATTTGATTTGCTTCAAATCTAAATAAGTTTGGATTATCTATTTAGAATAGATACCTAAGCCTATTCAAATAATGAAACTAATCAAATCTAAACCGTTTTACATTGCAATCAAAGATTTAGATAAAAAGGGTAAATAAAATAAAATAGAAGTATATTGCTCAAATGTTCTTCATCCGCTACCAAAACAAATCCACAAACCCAATATAGATTGACAATTCATGCGAAATACATAAAAACAGGAGATTTTAGGGTTTTACAGATTAATATTGTTGTTTCACTAAATCCCCTTAGGCATACTAGTCCATGATATAATATACAAATGTAGAATATGACTAAGAAAATACTAATTCCACTCACAATGATTGGAAATGTAGTGGATCTGACGTTGTTGTGCCTATTTGATGTGAACTCTAATCCCTAGAGGTCTATATACATAAGAATCAAATAATTAAAATTCTTATATATATATATATATATATATATATGTCACGTGATTTCAGATCTATATTCTTATCCAAATCCTATAAGAAAAGAGAATAGAGAAAGAAGAATAGATTTGTAAAAGAAAAAGAAAACCTATTTTGAATTCGTCTAGAATCAGTGGTAGAGTGGAGGCACAGATAGAGAGTGGCTAGGTTTAGATGTGGAGACCAGGCGGTTATTTATAGGTGTTTATGTAAACAACAAATGTTAGATTATTGAGATTTAATCCTGGTTGTTCATCCTTACAAATTAGTCCCAAAATCTAACCTAAACCCAGTGATATTGGGCATCTACAATGGCAGGCGGTCGACCTCCCTTTAGAATGGCGGTTTAGGGGGGAGGTCGACCCCGTGGTCGCTGGTTTGCCAAATAAGTGCTACGAAGGGCTAAAAGTATTTATTATATATAATGTTGATCAATTAGTTTATTTTCTTACCTTATAAAGATTATTCTTGTCCCCTTATCTTTATCTCTTTGTTTGAAATTCAAATCTACCTAAGTGAATATTATAATTATTCAAATTATTTATCCCTTAGATATATTTTATTAATTTAACCACTAATATATAAATGTTTATCGTCTGATTTCTTTTCATTGTAATTTCTGTATACGGACACCGTTTTCAACATATCATATATGAAAACGTATCAGAAATTCGCCACGAACCCAAATAAAAGATTTTCATAGCCAAATTCTTAATGCTGTAAAATTTCACTTTTCAGCCTGCTTATATTTTATTATTTAATTGATTATTTCCATTAATTATTATTGTTTATATATTTAGGTATATTTTACAGGGTGTTACATTGTTTTTTCAGAAATATGACCGTTAGGTTCAGATCAGTTGACTGGTGAAAAATGTCCAGTCAACTGGTATTTGAAAGACGTGTGTATATATATAAACTGTGTAGTGCTAAGTGCACCCAATTTACTCTTCCTATTATCGCTACTGAAAAATACCACAAAAATTATCATTACACTCTTCTTAATACCACACAGGGGCTACCACACCACCGTTACCTTATTTCTCTCTTGTCTCTTATTCGTTCCTCTTTCATTCCATTTTGATACCCTAATTCTTCAATCGATCGATCAACGATAAATTGTTCGACGCCACAACAATGCTGAAAAAGAAGAAAGCTGCAGATGCATTGTAGTCTCAACCCCAGTCAACTCAATCAAGTAAGTTTAGCGCTTCAAACGGTATAAATTTGAATTTCCAGTGGGAAAGATGAAGTAGACAAATTGTTAGTGTACTTACATTCCCCCTGTCATTGATAAAAAATATCAAATAACATGATAAATAACACGCAAGAGTTCATAAGCACATACTAGTTAATGTTTACAAGCCAAAATAATAAGTGGTGTTCAAAGAGCAAGCGCGACTATTTATTACAAGTCCCTAATAGTTCATAGAACTATAAAAATACTTACTACCATAACACTATATTAAATAGTGTCTGAACTCATGCTTTCGGAAGTGGACCATGTGAAAGCAGGAGCTAGCCTCTTTCCTGGATCTTGAGCTTGAGTTGAATTGGAAGTAGAACAAGAAATTGCTTCCCAAATATTTTCAAGAAAAGATTTTATTTTATTAAATTTCTTATCCATCTTTTTGTCCATCCGTTTGAGGTGGGCTTCAAGTAAAAGTTGATTTCTAGCAATAACATCAATAACCTCTCTAGTAGTTTGTGATAGAGTAGTGAGGCATACATCTTTCGGATGTGCTCGAATAGGAGTAGTGGATGATTGACCCTTCTCTCATTGCTTCTACACATCTAAACTCATAATACTAAGACTTGGCGATGGTAATTTCATCATTTTCAAATTCTTACTACCTAAAAACTTCACATCTATTTTTTGGAAGCTGGCTCAGGAATTTTGGCATTAGCAAGTAACGCATAATATATTATCCATAGTAAACATACCACATAGTGCTTTAATTAAATGACAAAAGGTGATCCATAATTAATTGAGTACAATTTATTTGCACATCATTGTAGACTGCACACGAAGCTCGAAATGTTTTTGTGTAGACTAAATCAAACGTGTCGGTTCTCAATAGTGCGTGTTAAAGAATGATGGAGCAACCTAGCACTTGGATGTAAATCTGTAGTTCTTGAGCCATCTGAATTGTCGTTTATAAAATAGTGACTCACTTCATCACAAACATGAATTTCACAATTTAAATCTTCAAGGGGTATTCCATTGATTGGTGAATTTAAAACATGGCTCGTTCTTTCTATAGAATAGAATACTGGCTTGCCAGAAACCAAATTCCAAATGCAATTTTAAAGATTTCTAAGAGATTGATGATCCAAATTTAGATTAACAAGAAATAATTTTACTGTAACAACATTAATCTTCAGGATATCCTTCGCATAGTCCAGTAAGGATATAAGTCTTGCTCTTCTAGCCAAGCTTTGTAGACTGTATGAATTGAAATCCAAAATTTAACAAGCACACCTTCTAGGAATTTGAGTTTCTTCGTTTTGTGCCATCTTTAAATTGTTATTTCATTGTGAAGCCATTTTCAAATATAGGAATCAATTGGCTTTTGAGTTGAGGATGAGCCTCCTTTTATTCTCTTTGAAGGTGGAGCCATTTTTGTTTGAATTAGGGGGGATTTTCCGTTGCTGGAGATATAGGGATTTTTGTCTGAAGGGATGAAATTTTGAAATAAAGAATAAAATAAGGGGTTAGTAGGGGGTTTAAAGGCTATGGCCAAAATAATTTTTGTCTCCCTAGCCTTACCAGTCGACTGGTATATATGTCACCAGTCGACTAGTGACTGTGTCCACGTTATTCCTAGGCACATTATATATATATGAATTTGTTTACAATGTTATATATATGTGTAATATATTGACTTAAGTTTTATTATTTATATTGTCTTAACAAGTTATATAATTGAAATCGAAGGATATATATATTTCATTGATGCAATAACAAATTCAAAAACAATTTTCCATACATTTCAGCCAATGCATGTTATTAACACAAAAGAAAACAAATGACAACAGGAAATTCAAACTGTTAACGTTGTTTAATCCGAGTCGAAAGACGTCGATTCTTTCTTTGGAGTTTCCTTTTTAGACTCCTCTTTTGCTGCATAATTTCCATCCCAATAATTTAGGCTAACGGAGGACGAGTTGGCGTGTTTCTCCACAGGTTCCAAGAAGATGTAGGTTGTACTTGAGTGGTAGATAATGGATAATGTTGTGGTTCAAGTACCATTTGTTTTCCACACACTCGTATTTCCATTTTCTTTAAAAAAAATCAACTGTCTTGCTGCTACCTTTTGCTCGAAGTAGAGTTCTCATTGTAAATCAAGTTGTTGTTGCTGATAATGGTGTATTTTATTGATTTTATATTTCATAGATGGAAAAACGAATAAATGACGCTTGGTTTTCTTTGAATCCGGTGTATGACCGGTATGATAGTTACCCCCATTTTGTTTCCAGTTGTTTTTTCGGATTAGGAGAAACAATTTGAACGGATTCGGAAGATTGTTTCTGATTTGATTTGTTTGGAGAATTTTTGGAAGAGGATGATATTTTAGTATTCGATGTAACTTGTTGTCTTTGAAATTTTGATAAGTAATAATATGCAACTTATGTTTGAAATAAGAAGGTTTGAGTGTTTATATAGCCAAGATTCCTTAATATTAGCAGCAGAAAATGATTCAATGATAGGGAATTACAATTGTTGGCCCCAGGTAATAATAGTTAATTAGTTAGTCAGTTTAAAAAGTAATGATTACAGTAGCTTGAAATATAATATTAGTCCATATTCTAAGTTAAACAAGAAACATTACATAGTCCAATGGAAAGTATATTCATCTACATATGAAAGCACCAGGTTCGAGACCCAGTTGATGCACAAATTTTTATTTTTTGTGAATTTTTGAATTTTGCATATAAAACTTATAAAATTTTATATGAAACAATTCTAAGTTCTCTTCTAAGTTTAATATACATGTTTTCAAGTAATGGTTTAGTAAAATTATCGGCTATTTGATTTTCAGTGTTTACAAATTCTAAGTTTATAATTTCTTTTTCAATGTTATCACATAGAAGTGATGTCTTATATCAATATGTTTAGTTCTCAAATGATTTACCGGATTTTTAGATAAATTTATTGCACTTGTGTTATCGCAATAAATAGTTAATAACTTAAATTTACGTTAAAATCTATAAGTGTTTGTTGCATATATAATACTTGAGCACAAGCCAATGTTGTTGATATATATTCAGCTTCACATGTAGATTGTGAAACACAAATTTGTTTCTTGCTAAACCAAGATATTAGTTATTTTCCAATAAAATGACAAGTTCTACTTTTACTTTTTCGATCTGTCTGTGATCCTCCAAAATCACCATCGTATTAGATACTAATTAAAAGGAACAATCTTTCATGTAGAAAAGTCCAAAATCTTTGGTGTTTGTAATGACCCGCCTTTTTTCCTAATTCTCGCAGGTAATTAAACCAACTTAAATCTTTCATAAAGATGGATAGTTATGGGTACAGACATATTTGAACACAAAGAACAGAACTTTTCATTTCATTACAAATTTTTTACATTAGAGTTACAATTAAATAAGAGTGTACCATAAGCTCAGTGGAAAATAGAATGCTTACAGCGGACTAAATCAAATCTTAAACGTGTCTCTAGCTCCAAACCTGAATCCAGCTCTAAACGCTAAACCTGCAAACTAAACTACTAGCTGCCCGTGCAAAATTATGGGCACCCAGAGTTTAGGTAGGAAAATAATAAACTCCAGGTCAGTCGTAGGATTGGTGTGAGAACTCAAACAGTTATTATTCAGACTTATTTTAAAGTTCGGAAAATTCACCGGACTACGCCGCTAACGTGGAACGGGTTTACTCCATGTGAACTCCCATGCACAGAAATCCGCAATGACATTGAAAAATGAAGCTATCATAAGCTCGTCCTACATCACACATATCAAACGCACACCAGATAGGCTAGTTTTGTCTTATGATAACCAAAATGCTTTACTACATGAAAATCCGCTTTTATTATTATCATTAATGCATAGTGTTGAAAAACATTTCTCAAATAAATATATTAATCTTAGCGAACATAGTAACTATGCCCACATACATAGTTTACAAACAAATCGAATGGCTCGTATTTGTTATTGGGTTTTCCAACATGATGGTTCCTAGCATGAAAGATCAATCGAGGACACGAAGCTAAGTATCTCCCGGTTAACTCCAGACAACGGACCCAAATGCATAGCGTGAAAGTAAATATCCCGGATAACATTCAGACATCGGACACCGCATATACTTTATTCCCTCAGGTTTCGAAGTAGATCTACTGCCGAAGCTTTCGATTTTTCACTAGAGATTATGTATACAACCTAACCGCCAGTTTACCATCGATCCAAGGTGTGAGGTTCGTCGATGTCACGATATACACAAAGCTACGCTTCAATAAGTCGTTCTTTGATCATCACTAGCTCATTTCATAACTCGAGTATGCCACATCGACGAGTCACAGATTTCCATTAATACATTACCTCTAAGTTCGTATATCATAGAGGCGAGAATAATTATTGCCACAACTCCGATATATATTCATAGAAATCAGCACTACGTGGTTAATTTCAATGTCAGACACAATCCTTACAAGTCCGTTCTGGGTTTGAACGGAACAACAATCCGAAAATCTCCAAATATATTCAGATCTCATGCCACTTATAACCTCGTGTTGGGTGATCGGCCCAAATGAGACATCAGCAGTTAATCTGAATAACTCGATGATTTTTGGTCTTCACTTGTCGATTTCCAAGTTTTTGGTTCCTTCATAACGTCGTATTATTGCTTGGAATGGTTTCAAACATATATTCGATCCCGGTCTTTCCAAGCAATAAGCGCATTTTAAAATAATAGTTGTGGATCATTTCGGATTACCCAACTAAATCTCCCTCTGAATCGTTATCGATTCAGTTATAATCAAGGTTAGATTTAATTAAATTTATCAAATCTCGTTACCGTCTTAACCTTTTTGTGAAATCAAATACTCATTTCGAATCTTATGTTTCAGAACAAAATTCCTTTATTCATTGTTATCATTTCATAAATTTTCAAAATTTTCAAATCCATATTTGGTTTATATTCCAATTACGATAATTCGAACCATTCATAGTTCAAAAAGGGATGTACTTCTCATATCAACTATCACAATCATTCCAAATACGTTTATACTTAATATACAACATATTTCATATCGAGATATCATAATTATTTTAAAATCGATTTTATGTTCAACAGTATATTCATGCTAATCGCCATACCCTAATCTTTTCAAAATCGGTTTATATTCGAAGGAGATTTTTTTTTTCAAATCTCAACTTGAATCAATGGTTTAAATCGAAATCAATTCCAAATTAGGAAGAAGTTACAAATATTTTAAATAACCTGAAAAATAGATAATTATATTTAAAAATCCTTTTATGAAAAAAAATATGATATTAGAGTATAATAAAATAATTTAAACACTTTATATATATGAAATGCTTTACTAAAATAATCTTTTAAAATGTAAATAATTTTTAAATAATAAATATATAATATAATTTATTTCAAACGACAGGTATATGTATATAGTTAACCCTTTTAAAACCATAATTGTTTCCTTCTTCCAAATTTCAACAACTAAAATTTATATATTCCAGCTTCGATAAGGTTTATTTCATTTCCACATCTCGATTCCAAAAAACATTCAAATCTGACTCTCAAAATTAATTTCATATTCAATTCCAGTCTCAAACACTTCCAAGTAGTGTCGCGTACTCTATTTCAATTAAATTTAAAGAGAATTAATAAATCCAGCTTTAAACAATTTAATTTGAGTAACCTAAATCATATTTAGATTTCATTCAAAAAATTTATAATTCATATAAATCCGTTTATTCAATTTCCTTTACGGTCGTCGAACTACACGTATAGCGACCTTTCCTTATTTTATTTTGGATATTTCTCGAAAATCATACGTTAAAATTTGAAAATTTCTTTTCTATTCAAAAACTATTATTAATAGAATTCCGACGTTTCTTGTTTCGCGTCAATACGATTTAAAATCAAGTTATAGTCGTTGAAAATTTAAAATCGATATTAACGAATTGCCGCTACATGACACGTTCAATTTAAACTATGTAACGATTAAATATAAATCGTCTAATTTTTCCAAAAGAAACTTAAATTTCCATAACTTAAATTTTTAAGATTTAAATACTAAACCATATTTCAAATAATATATATTTTTACACTTGACTTCCGAAATCGCTTTACTCTAAAAGTTTCAAATTTCAAATTTTCCAAATATTTGTTTATAATTTAAATCAAAAACTTGAAATAAGAGTTTCCAAAACTAGTTCAATTTCTCGTAGTTATCATTAAAAAAGTTTGTATAGAACCGATGTTGAATACCTTTTCCAATCATCATTTTTGTTCCGAATCTTCATTTCAAATTCACTCCAATAATCATTCCTTAAAACCTGTTTGATTTTTGTCATAGAATAAGCGGTTTGCATAAAATCCGTTATTTACTTACTGAATTCAAATTTCCTAAAATCATTGTCTTTTGCTGACACGACCCGAACTTCCTCGTGAAGGAAAGCACAGATTGCGTTGAGGACAAGACGAATCAGAACGCAAATAGAAGAACATTTCATTGTTTATTACAACAATTCCATCAGAATACAACAATATACAGAGTATGTAATAACTCGGAAATCTGGGCCAGTTTAAAATTTTTATTTTGGCAATTTTAGCGAATTTTGATTATTTAAAATAGATTATTTTAAATAATAACAACGAGAAATTTATTTTGAATAGAATTCGAATGTATATATTATATAGATCGTCGTTAGAATATAAATATTTATTTTAAATTATAAAAGGAATGGAAAAAAGCGCGGTAGTTCGATAATTCGATTTCAAACTTCAAATGAATGTACCAGGTGCAAAATAAACTGGATTTTAGTGAAACCAAAAATAATGGAATCTAATTGTGACCATCTTTCCAAAGAATCCGAAAAATCAAAATTTCATAACGGGAATAAAAAGATAAGTCCAGTTGAAATTTCAGAATAGTCGCTATGGAATTTCGGCTCTTAAAAATAGCCATTTTGCAAACGACCTCGGATTTCGACGAAACCACTTTTGTTGGGTCCGCGATGTCAAATTATTGTTAGATTCCAATTTTCATAATTTTTCGAATCAATATGTGAGAGTGGCAAAGGAAAACGCGTTTGACCAGTTCAGTTGATTTTAATCGACTGGAAAATGGCCATTTCTCTAATGGTCTCAGAATTCGACGAAATTATTTTGTTAGGAACGTATCGTCAATACAAAGCTAGAAAATATTTTTCTGGGATTTATAGAGTTAGTATGTGACCCCAGTGAATTGAAATGTGCGTTCAAATTTAATATATAGAGTTATATGTTGATTTTAACGGAAACTGATCGAAACAGCTGAATCAGTTTACGATACATATCCCATTGTGTTCGGAATGGGGGTAATTAGCTATGGACGACAGGCGGTGGGCCTCGTTTCGAGTTCAAATGAAAAAGTTACTTTTTAAAATAAAAATAAATTAAATAATATAATTTTCACTTAAACCCCCCTTTTTCTTTCTTTTCTTTCCCCCGACCATTTCATTTTCAGATAAAAAAAGAAGAAGAAGAAATCGCGCCAGGCGATCGACGTGCACCCCCCCAGGCGCCGCCGCCGCGGCGACACCCCCCTCCGCTGGCCGCCGACCTTCCTCCAGTTCCCCTTCCGATCTCCTCCTTCTATTCTCTCTCCTCATCTGGAACCACACCCCCCTAAACCCGATGACCCGCTGCCCCCTCCCCTGGCCCACCTCCGACTGGCCGCACCCCCCCTACAACACTCCGACGCACTGACGAACCCCCCCTCCGCCAATCCGACGTCAGCACCAGTTTCTCCCTTTCCCGATTAAAATAGCTGTAAGTTTTATTCCTTTGTAAATATAAAGCTTAGTTTTTTTTTTATGATTTTCATGAGTAGAAAAGTTAGGATTTTTATGAGTAGAAAAATTCGATTTTTAATTCATGAAAGGTTATCTTTTTAGAAGAATAAAAATTCGTTTTTTATATATTGAATAGCGAAGTAAAAATTCGATTTTTATATATTGAATAGCAAAGCAAAAATTCGATTTTTATATATTGAATAGCAAAGTAAAAATTCGATTTTTATATATTGAATAGCAAAGTAAAAATTCGATTTTTATATATTGAATAGCAAAGTAAAATTTCGAAGTAAAAATTCGATTTTTATATATTGAATAGCGAAGTAAAAATTTGATTTTTATATATTGAATAGCGAAGTAAAAATTCGATTTTTATATATTGAATAGCGAAGTAAAAATTCGATTTTTATATATTGAATAGCAAAGTAAAAGTTCGATTTTTATATATTGAATAGCGAAGTAAAAATTCGATTTTTATATATTGAATAGCGAAGTAAAGATCCAATTTTTATGTATTGAATAGCGAAGTAAAAATTCGATTTTTATATATTGAATAGCGAAGTAAAAATTCGATTTTTATATATTGAATAGCGAAGTAAAAATTCGATTTTTATATATTGAATAGTGAAGTAAAAATTTGATATTTATATATTGAATAGTGAAGTAAAAATTTGATATTTACATATGTAGTGAGTACGGGCAACGAAAGTGACAAGAAGCAAGAACGGCGAAGATTTCTACATAAGAAGAGTCGCGGCGTTGGATTTAGCTAATCGGTGAGAACTTCTCACCTTTTAATTTTATTTCTAGTTGAAATATATACTAGGATGCAGACGGTGTTTAGTAGCACCCGACACCCGTCGTCCACAGACCATGGACGGCTTGTATGCTTGGTTGTTTGATTTTGATGTGTAGTTGATTGTGTGATGTGATGTGAAATGAAATAAAATATTTATATAGTTGAAAATATTTTATAGTTAAAAATAGAATTTTTAACGTGTATATGAAAGGAAATAAACAAATCAGACGATTTGTTTATATACACACATTTGACTGATATTGATTGGGACGATAAATTTTACACATTGCCCAACTACACAAATAAAATCTGTGTTTGATTGTTTGAAACCCCACACGGGTATTGGGATGATATTTGACGTACACTAATCCTGATTGTTTAGTTGTATGTCGATCGATTGATTGGCAGACTGTTATAAGCGTTAAATATTTATATTTGATGCTTATACAGTGTAGAACGCACTTTGGATGATGGTTAATGATTTATCGTTGCTGTTAAATATGTGTGTTGTAGAAAATCCATATAATTAACATTATATGGTAATTGATTGAGCCTCATTCCATATTTGAAATAGAAATATTTGAAATAGAATATTTGAAAATAGAAATATATGAAGCCGTGTTGATTAGATTGACGCCATTTTGACGTGAACGATATTTATATCGATTTTATAATGAATATCGAAAGTGATTACAAAATCTGATATTTTGAAAAGAATTGAAATTCGAATTAAATTGAATAGAAATGAATTCGAATAGAAATTGAATATAAATGAATTCGAATATAAATGAATTCGAATTGAAATTGAATTGAAGTGAAAACGAACTGAAATTGAATTAGAAATCAATTTGAATTGAAATCGATTTGAAATGAATTTAAAACGAATTTATATTGGAATATTCAATTTTGATTTGAAATTGAATCTGAAGTTGAAACCATTTTGAAAATGAATTTAAAACGATTTATAAAGCAACGTTTTGAATTGAAATCGATGAAGTATATATTATATATATAATATAATGGCCTGAATAGAACGCGCCGCGGCAGTTCGCGAATTTCGACCATTGATTTCGAACGGATATTGTTGGAGATCCGACCGTCGGATTCTCCTAAAACCAGAACCGTTGGGTTCGTATCGAAAAGAGCTTTCTAACAATTATTAGAAATTAGAAATCTAACGATTGGATTTGGAATTATGTCCAAATCAAATTTGGAAAAGGTCGTTGTAAGTGCAGTTCGATAGCTGCTATAAGCGTTGAATATTTATATTCGATGCTTATACAGTGTAGAATGCAGTTTGGATGATGGTTGATTATTCATCGTTGTTATTATATACATGTGTTGTAGAAAGTCCATATAATTAACATTATATGATAATTGATTGGGCCTCATTCCAGTTTTGAAATAGAAATATTTGAAAAAGAAATATTCGAAATAGAATATTTGAAAATAGAAATATATGAAGCCGAGTTGCTTAGATTGACGCCATTTTGACATGAACGATATTTATATCGATTACATTCATTTTATAATGAATATCGAAAGTGATTTCAAAATCTGATATTTTGAAAAGAATTGAAATTCGAATTGAAATTGAATATAAATGAATTCGAATTGAAATTGAATAGAAATGAATTCGAATTGAAATTGAATAGAAATGAATTCGAATTTAAATTGAATAGAAATGAATTCGAATTTAAGTTGAAATGAAAACGAACTGAAAGTGAATTCAAAATCGATTTGAATTGAAATCAATTTGAAATGAATTTAAAACAAATTTATATTGGAATATTCAATTTTGATTTGAAATTGAATATGAAGTTGAAACCGTTTTGAAAATGAATTTAAAACGATTTATAAAGCACGTTTTGAATTGAAATCGATGAAGTATATATTATATATATTATATATAATATAATGGCCTGAATAGAACGTGCCGCGCCGCGGCAGTTCGCGAATTTCGACCATTGACTTCGAACGGATATTACGGGAGATCCGACCATCGGATTCTCCTAAAACTAGAACCGTTGGGTTCGTATCGAAAAGAGCTTTCTAACGAATATTAGAAAATTGAAATCTAACGGTTGGATTTGGAATTATGTCCAAATCAAATTGGGAAAAGGTCGCTATAAGTGCAGTTCAATGGCCGTTGATGGAAATCGACTGTACGGGCCTTGATAAAATCATTAAAAATATCAATAATTTGTGTAAAATCATAAGGAATGATTTGTGAAGAATTGGGATGAAAAACTCCATATTTGAAAAGATAAAAATAGATTTTTATCGAAATGAACTAATTTTGAACTAGAATAATAATTTATTTGTTTTTAGAATAAATAAATTGAATTTGAAAAGAGTTATAAAAGTAACCATAATTTCAAATAATTGAATTGGAATGGATTTGAATTGAAATTGTCTTCGGAATATTTCGATGTTGGATTTCGTGATTATACATATGTTGTTATGGAAATTTGAAAGATATTTATATATCGTTTCCAATACGATATTTGTTGGTCGTAGAATTTGATATTGAATATAAGCCGATATATTTTCTATTCAGAGCCTCGTATTTAATATCAAATGTGATTTGGGTTTGTCGTGAATGGTGTCTTCATTAACACTGTTCTTAAGCCCAGTTGAGAAAAATATTAAATATTTTTATTTAGATTTAATGAAATGTACCAATTAAATGATATTTAATTGAAATTGAATTGGTATTGATTTTCGGGTTTATCGTGAACAGTGTTTTAAATAACACTTGTTCTTTAACCCGATAATTAATGAATGTGATTTTGGGTTTATTATGGGTCGTGTTTTAAATGACATTGGTTCTTTAACCCAGTTAAAGACAGGATATTGCTTTCTGTGAAGATTAAAACTAAGTTAAGTTTTAATGGATCTTTAATTAGATTGAAATGATCGAGAATGGAGTATCACCAGTTTTGCTCCAGGCGATAGTTAAATCTTTAATTAGATTTGAACGGGAAATGGTAATTGAATTTACCGATAACACCGTGGTGTTAGATATGGAGTATGACCATTTTTACTTCATGGGATGAATAGGTTGGGATTAGGAAAGAAAATAAATGATTACTTCGGTGTGGTTCGCTAATCCCGACTAGTTTGAATTGATATTCAAAGAAGATTAAAGAATAAATTTAAAGAATTTATCTTTGAAAAAATTAATGGGAACTTTTCCCAAAGTATAGGAAAATTTGAAAAAAAAAGAATATTCTGAATTGGAATGAGGCGTATGTTTTGTTTGTGTAACACTTATTTATTATATACGCGAGTTATTCAGAAAGACCGGGTTTATCCCATTCTGAATAACTGATCCGACGTGGTGTCGAGGATGAAGACGGTGGTCGAAGACCGGAGGTCTTCACGTCGTTTGGGTGATTAGTGATGATCATGATTGGGTTGTACACCCAAGAGGAGGGAATCAGTTGGTGATCGTCCAGACGTATTTGGAGATCGATGGATATGCAGGGTACTAGGTGCCTCCGGTTTCGTTCAGACCTAGAACGAACTTTTAAATGGACTATGTGTCTGACATTGGATTATAGACTGTGTGATTGATTTCTATTAAATATACATCTGTTTGGCGGCGGAGAATTTATTCTCTTGCTTAACGCCCTTCTTTGGGACGTACGAGCTCAGGGGTTATATTTTGATAGATATCAATCGCATGGAGAGAATTGCCAGTGTGGCACGCGTAAGTGGCAATTGATCAAGGCTTCTGTTGAAAAGCAAAGTCTTGTGGATGATGATCAAAGCAAGGCTTGTGTGGCATAGCTTTGTGTAATGTTGATTTGCGAGCCTCACACCCCGGTTGTGAACCAAAAACGGGAGAAGGATCCAGGGAGGGCATGCGTTTCTTTCTAGCTAGGGTGGTGTCAGTGACCTACCAGCCCTGACATTTATATACTTTTCACCTGTGTGGTTGTTGCTGTTGTGAGGCGCCTCGGATATATCAGTCGATCCGGGACCGATGGGGTCATTGGACTCATTTATGCCCCAAAGGGCGGGGAAACGCAGTGTTCAACCATTTTAATCCACATCGGTGGACCGGCCCTGTGGCTCCTAAGGCTTGACAGAGTACTTGCCTGAGGGTCGGGCTAGAGAGTCTCGAATTCGGTTGAGGACTATCTTTTGCCTCGGTTCACAGTCGGAAATCCAATTTCCAAATACGTGACATTTGCGGTTTTATTTGTAGAGCCTAGTATGGCGACATAGTGGGATGGGGCACTTATGCCGTCTATGATTGATACTTATGATTTGAAGTTGTTTTATACACTATGCACTTATAATAGTATCAAATGATTTGTTTTAAACGTATCAAGCATTCTTGGTTATTATAAGGTAAAAACCCTATCCCCCGGTTTGTGTTGCATTGTGTGATGGGACCTGGGTCTTATAATGGCTTCATTTTTCTTTATTTAGCATTGCGTTGTTTGCTTTATGCACTGGTGTTCTTGGGAGGAAACCCGTTCCGTGTTATACGGCGTGGTCCCTTGATTTACCTAGCTTTAAAAATAAAGAATAATAACTGTTTTAGTTCTCACACCAGTCCCATGACTGACCTGGAGTTTATTGTTTTAACCGAAACTCTAGGTGTCCCTATTTTCCACACGAGCAGCTAGTAGTTTTGGTTTTGCATATTTATATCCATAGGGTCCTGATTTACAGCTGGAACGATGCCCAAAAAGCTCTGTATCCGTGTATTACTTTCAGTTGTGTTTTGTATATTTTTCCGTTGCTATGTAATTTATTGTAACCTCTGATAATTATCGACTGTAATTTATTCATTTATGCTCTGTATATTCTTGTTTCTGATGGAATTGTTGTAATAACAATGAAATGTTCTCCCGTCTACGTTCTGTTGTGGCTTGTTCTCGAACTATCCGTGCTTTCCTCACCGGGGAAGTTCGGGTCATTTCATCGTGGTATCAGAGCTTTGGTTTACAAAGCTCAGAGAACAAGGCACGTTAGAACCATACGAAAGAATTCATCAGATATTGGATTAGTAATATCCAATGGGGATGACTCGTTAGAGATGGGATCAGTAGTATCCTAGAACGAGTGTGAAGAGTATATATTTTAAAATGAAAACAAATTTTGTTTTGAAATTTAAATCAATTATTCGTATTTGAATATTTATTTTATATTGAATTTGGACAATCAAATATAAATATTTTGCATATGCGCCTTGCAAACGTATATTCGAAGTGTTAATATACTGGATAGATATAGAATCACACTCTAGTCTCCCGGGGATGATCCTGATGATGGTGCATCGTCATCAGCATTTATATTCGAGTGCCGAAGGTGTGATATCTATATATTTCCATTAGACTGGTGTGAGAACCAAAATTAGATAGGGCTTATTGTTATGATTTGGCATCAAAAATCTGATTTTTTTGACTACATATCAAAGTTATGAATTTGAAATGATAATTCACTAATTGATTGATGGTTGTGTTGTTCGTTTATTTGTTTGATAATTTTGCACCATATAGCCCAATTGAATCGAATATTGAATTGTATTGAAAATGGGTCGCATTTGCTTGCATATACATGTATTTACATTGAACAGGTCATAGCAAAGAGACTAGAGCAGAAGAATAAAATTGTTTGCCCGACAAATAGGTACATGTTTACCATAATCTACTGTTTCATTTGGGTGATGATGATTTTATGAGCCGATTGGATTTTTCTTTTTCTTTTTGAGATCAGAAGGCCTGTATGGCAATTTCGGGATTTTCCCGTTGCTCCCGGTGCAGGGGAGGTTATGGCGAAATTTTTCGAAAATTTAGGGTGTTAGCCAAATTTTTGAAAAATATGAAAAGTTCTTAGAAACTGAAAAGTTGAAGAACTTAAGCCATAATAAAAATTATGAAAGTTCAGTTGATTGTTAAACAACTTTCGGCTTTGTTCCTTTTCGGGGACGAAAAGTTTTAAGTGGGGGAGATTGTAATAACCCGGAAATCTGGGCCAGTTTAAAATTTTTATTTTGGCAATTTTAGCGAATTTTGATTATTTAAAATAGATTATTTTAAATAATAACAACGAGAAATTTATTTTGAATAGAATTCGAACGTATATATTATATAGATCGTCGTTAGAATATAAATATTTATTTTAAATTATAAAAGGAATTGAAAATGGCGCGGTAGTTCAATAATTCGATTTCAAACTTCAAATGAATGTACCAGGTGCAAAATAAACTGGATTTTACTGAAACCAAAAATAATGGAATCTAATTGTGACTATCTTTCCAAAGAATCCGAAAAATCAAAATTTCATAACGGGAATAAAAAGATATGTCCAGTTGAAATTTCAGAATAGTCGCAATGGAATTTCGGCTCTTAAAAATAGCCATTTTGCAAACGACCTCAGATTTCGATGAAACCACTTTTGTTGGGTCCGCGATGTCAAATTATTGTTAGATTCCAATTTTCATAATTTTTCGAATCAATATGTGAGTGTGACAAAGGAAAACGCGTTTGACCAGTTCAGTTGATTTTTATCGACTGGAAAATGGCCATTTCTCTAATGGTCTCAGAATTCGACGAAATTAGTTTTGTTAGGACTGTATCGTCAATACGAAGCTAGAAAATATTTTTCTGGGATTTATAGAGTTAGTATGTGACCCCAGTGAATTGAAATGCGCGTTCAAATTCAATATATAGAGTTATATGTTGATTTTAACGGAAACTGATCGAAACAGTTGAATCAGCTTACGATACATATCCCATTGTGTTCGGAATGGGGGTAATTAGCTATGGACGACAGGCGGTGGGCCTCGTTTCGAGTTCGAATGAAAAAGTTACTTTTTAAAATTAAAATAAATTAAATAATATAATTTTCACTTAAACCCCCCTTTTTATTTCTTCTCTTTCCCCCAACCATTTCATTTTCAGATAAAAAAAACGAAATCGCGCCAGGCGATCGACGCGCACCCCCCACAGGCGGCGCCGCTGCGGCGACACCCCCCCTCCACTGGCCGCCGACCTCCCTCCAGTTCCCCTTCCGATCTCCTCCTTCTATTCTCTCTCCTCGTCTGGAACCGCACCCCCCTAAACCCGATGACCCGCTGCCCCCTCCCCTGGCCCACCTCCAACTGGCCGCACCCCCCCTGCAACACTCCGACGCACTGACGAACCCCCCTCCGCCAATCCGACGTCAGCACAAGTTTCTCCCTTTCCCGATTAAAATAGCTGTAAGTTTTATTCCTTTGTAAATATAAAGCTTAGTTTTTTATATGATTTTCATGAGTAGAAAAGTTAGGATTTTTATGAGTAGAAAAATTCGATTTTTAATACGTGAAAGTTTATCTTTTTAGAAGAATAAAAATTCGGTTTTTATATACTGAATAGCGAAGTAAAAATTCGATTTTTATATATTGAATAGCAAAGTAAAAATTCGATTTTTATATATTGAATAGCAAAGTAAAAATTCGATTTTTATATATTGAATAGCAAAGTCAAAATTCGATTTTTATATATTGAACAGCGAAGTAAAAATTCGATTTTTATATATTGAATAGCGAAGTAAAGATCCGATTTTTATATATTGAATAGCGAAGTAAAAATTCGGATTTTATATATTGAATAGCGAAGTAAAAATTCGATTTTTATATATTGAATAGCGAAGTAAAAATTCGATTTTTATATATTGAATAGCAAAGTAAAAATTGATTTTTATATATTGAATAGCGAAGTAAAAATTCGATTTTTATATATTGAATAGCGAAGTAAAGATCCTATTTTTATATATTGAATAGCGAAGTAAAAATTCGATTTTTATATATTGAATAGCGAAGTAAAAATTCGATTTTTATATATTGAATAGCGAAGTAAAAATTCGATTTTTATAAATTGAATAGCGATGTAAAAATTCGATTTTTACATATGTAGTGAGTACGGGCAACGAATGTGACAAGAAGCAAGAACGACGAAGATTTCTACATAAGAAGAGTCGCAGCGTTGGATTTAGCTAATCGGTGAGAACTTCTCACCTTTTAATTTTATTTCTAGTTGAAATATATACTAGGATGCAGACGGTGTTTAGTAGCACCCGACACCTGTCGTCCACAGACCATGGACGGCTTGTATGCTTGGTTGTTTGATTTTGATGTGTAGTTGATTGTGTGATGTGATGTGAAATGAAATAAAATATTTATATAGTTGAAAATATTTTATAGTTAAAAATAGAATTTTTAACGTGTATATGAAAGGAAATAAACAAATTGGACGATTTGTTTATATACACACATTTGACTGATATTGATTGGGACGATAAATTTTACACATCGCCCAACTGCACAAATAAAATCTGTGTTTGATTGTTTGAAACCCCACACGGGTATTGGGATGATATTTGACGTACACTAATCCCGATTGTTCAGTTGTATGTCGATCGATTGATTGACAGACTGTTATAAGCGTTAAATATTTATATTTGATGCTTATACAGTGTAGAACGCACTTTGGATGATGGTTGATGATTTATCGTTGCTGTTAAATATGTGTGTTGTAGAAAATCCATATAATTAACATTATATGGTAATTGATTGGGCCTCATTCCATATTTGAAAAAGAAATATTTGAAATAGAAATATTTGAAATAGAATATTTGAAAATAGAAATATATGAAGCAGTGTTGATTAGATTGACGCCATTTTGACGTGAACGATATTTATATCGATTTTATTCATTTTATAATGAATATCGAAAGTAATTTCAAAATCTGATATTTTGAAAAGAATTAAATTCGAATTAAATTGAATAGAAATGAATTCGAATAGAAATTGAATATAAATGAATTCAAACTGAAATTGAATATAAATGAATTCGAATTGAATTCGAATTGAATTGAAAACGAACTGAAATTGAATTAGAAATCAATTTGAATTGAAATCGATTTGAAATGAATTTAAAATGAATTTATATTGGAATATTCAATTTTGATTTGAAATTGAATCTGAAGTTGAAACCGTTTTGAAAATGAATTTAAAACGATTTATAAAGCAACGTTTTGAATTGAAATCGACGAAGTATATATTATATATATAATATAATGGCCTGAATAGAACGCGCCGCGACGCGGCAGTTCGCGAATTTCGACCATTGATTTCGAACGGATATTGCGGGAGATCCGACCGTCGGATTCTCCTAAAACCAGAACCGTTGGGTTCGTATCGAAAAAAGCTTTCTAACGAATATTAGAAATTAAAAATCTAATGGTTGGATTTGGAATTATGTTCAAATCAAATTTGGAAAAGGTCGCTGTAAGTGCAGTTCGATAGCCGTTGATGGAAATCGACTGTACAGGCCTTGATAAAATTATTAAAAATAGTAATAATTTGTGTAAAATCATAAGAAATGATTTGTGAAGAATTAGGATGAAAAGCTCCATATTTCGAAAGATAAAAATATATTTTTATTGAAATGAACTAGTTTTGAACTAGAATAATAATTTATTTGTTTTTAGAATAAATAAATTGAATTTGAAAAGAGTTTTAAAAGTAACCAGAATTTCAAATAATTGAATTGGAATGGATTTGAATCGAAATTGTCTTCGGAATATTTCGATGTTGGATTTCGTGATTATACAGATGTTGTTATGGAAATTTGAAAGATATTTATATATCGTTATTTCCAATACGATATTTGTTGGTCATAGAATTTGATATTGAATATAAGCCGATATATTTTCTATTCAGAGCCTCGTATTTAATATCAAATGTGATTTGGGTTTGTCGTGAATGGTGTCTTCATTAACACTGTTCTTAAGCCCAGTTGAGAAAAATATTAAATCTTTTTATTTAGATTTAATGAAGTGTACCAATTAAATGATATTTAATTGAAATTGAATTGGTATTGATTTTTGGGTTTATCGTGAACAGTGTTTTAAATAACACTTGTTCTTTAACCCGATAATTAATGAATGTGATTTTGGGTTTATTGTGGGCCGTGTTTTAAATGACATTGGATCTTTAACCTAGTTAAAGACAGTATATTGATTTCTATGAAGATTAAAACTAAGTGGAGTTTTAATGGATCTTTAATTAGATTGAAATGATCGAGAATGGAGTATCACCAGTTTTTCTCCAGGCGATAGTTAAATCTTTAATTAGATTTGAACGGGAAATGGTAATTGAATTTACCGATAACACTGTGGTGTTAGATATGGAGTATGACCAGTTTTACTTCATGGGATGAATATGTTGGGATTGGAAAAATAAAATAAATGATTACTTCGGTGTGGTTCGCTAATCCCGACTAGTTTGAATTGATATTCAAAGAAGATTAAAGAATAAATTTAAAGAATTTATCTTTGATAAAATTAATGGGAATTTTTTCCAAAGTATAGGAATATTTGAAAAAAAGAATATTCTGAATTGGAATGAGGCGTATGTTATGTTTGTGTAACACTTATTTATTATATACGCGAGTTATTCAGAAAGACCGGGTTTATCCCATTCTGAATAACTGATCCGACGTGGTGTCGAGGATGAAGACGATGGTCGAAGACCGAAGGTCTTCACGTCATTTGGGTGATTACTGATGATCTTGATTGGGCTGTACACCGAAGAGGAGGGAATCAGTTGGTGATCGTCCAGACGTATTTGGAGATCGATGGATATGCGGGGTACTTGGTGCCTCCGGTTTCGTTCAGAGAATTTATTCTCTTGCTTAACGCCCTTCTCTGAGACGTACGAGCTAAGGGGTTATATATTGATGGATATCAATAGCATGGAGTGAATTGCCAGTGTGACACGCGTAAGTGGCAATTGATCAAGGCTTTTGTTGAAAAGCAAAGTCTTGTGGATGATGATCAAAGCAAGGCCTGTGTGGCATAGCTTTGTGTAACGTTGATTCGCGAGCCTCACACCCCGGTTGTGAAACAAAAACGGGAGAAGGATCCAGGGAGGGCATGCGTTTCTTTCTAGCTAGGGTGGTGTCATTGACCTACCAGCCCTGACATTTATATACTTTTCACCTGTGTGGTTGTTATTGTTGTGAGGCGCCTCGGATATATCGGTCGATCCAGGACCGATGGGGTCATTGGACTCATTTATGCCCCAAAGGGCGGGGAAACGCAGTGTTCAGGCATTTTAATCCACATCGGTGGACCGGCCCTGTGGCTCCTAAGGCTTGACAGAGTACTTGCCTGAGGCTCGGGCTAGAGAGTCTCGAATTCGGTTGAGGACTATCTTTTGCCTCGGTTCACAGACGGAAATCCAATATCCAAATACGTGACATTTGCGGTTTTATTTGTAGAGCCTAGTATGGTGACATAGTGGGATGGGGCACTTATGCCGTCTATGATTGATACTTATGATTTGAAGTTGTTTTATACACTATGCACTTATAATAGTATCAAATGATTTGTTTTAAACATATCAAGCATTCTTGGTTATTATAAGGTAAAAACCCTATCCTCCGGTTTGTGTTGCATTGTGTGATGGGACCTGGGTCTTATAATGGCTTCATTTTTCTTTATTTAGCATTGCGTTGTCTGCTTTATGCACTGGTGTTCTTGGGAGGAAACCCGTTCCGTGTTATACGGCGTGGTCCCTTGATTTACCTAACTTTAAAAATAAAGAATAATAACTATTTTAGTTCTCACACCTGTCCCATGACTGACCTGGAGTTTATTGTTTTAACCTAAACTCTGGGTGCCCCTATTTTCCACACGGGCAGCTAGTAGTTTTGGTTTTGCAGATTTATATCCACAGGGTCCTGATTTACAGCTGGAACGATGCCCGGAAAGCTCTGTATCCGTGCATTACTTTCAGTTGTGTTTTGTATATTTTTCCGCTGCTATGTAATTTATTGTAATCTCTGATAATTATCAACTGTAATTTATTCATTTATGCTCTGTATATTCTTGTATCTGATGGAATTGTTGTAATAACAATGAAATGTTCTCCCGTTTGCGTTCTATTGTGGCTTGTTCTCGAACTATCCGCGCTTTCCTCACCAGGGAAGTTCGGGTAGTTTCAGACTATGAATAAATATTACACATTCGATAAATATCAGATATTACAATAAATTAAATAGCAGTGGAAAAATATTACAAAACACAACTGAAAGTAACACACAGATACAGAGCTTTCCGAGCATCGTTCCAGCTGTAAATCAGGATCCTGTGAATATAAATCTGCAAAACCAAAACTACTAGCTACCCGTGTCGAAAATAAGGGCACCCAGAGTTTAGGTTAAAACAATAAACTCCAAGTCAGTCATATGACTGGTGTGAGAACTAAAAACAGTTATTAATTTTTACTTTAAAAGAGAGTAATTCAAGGGACCACGCCGTATAACACGGAACGGGTTTTCTCCCAAGAACACTAGTGCATATAACAAAACAACGCAATGCTTTTTGGGAAAATGAAGCTATTATAAGACCCAGGTCCCATCACACAATGCAACGCAAGCCGGAGGATAGGTTTTCTCTTATAATAGCCAAACATGCTTGGTATGTTTAAAACAAATCATTTGATACTATTATAAGTGTATAGCTTCAAAACAATTTCAATCATAAATATCAATCATATACGACATGAGCGCCCCATCCCGCTATGTCGCCATACTAGGCTCTACAAATAAAACCGAAATATCCCGTATTGGAAATTGGATTTCTGTCATGAGTCGAGGCAAGGGGCAAGCTCCTCTCTGCTTCGAGACACTCTAGAAAATGTCTCAGGACTACTCTCCCTGGGTAACCCTTGGAATCGGCTGGGCCAGTCCTCTCTTACGTTTGAGGATTAGTTATTCTTGAACACACATTTCCCGGTCCTTACAAACCCATAATCCGAGGCGCCTCGCATTCCAACAACCACAAAGGTGAAAATAATATAAATGTCAGCCAGTTTAAGCACTGACACCACTGTAGCTAAAAAGAAATGTCGTGTCCTCCCAGCGGTCACTACCCCGTTTTGACTCATATCGAGGTGTGAGGCTCGCGAATTAACGCTACATACAAAGCTGCGCCACACAGACCGTGCTTTGATCATCAACCACAAGACTTTGCTTTTCAACAGAAGCCTTGATCATCTGCCACTTAGGCATGCCACATAGGCAATTCACTCCGTGCGACTGATGTCCATCGATATACAACCTCTGAGCTCGTACGTCTCAGAGAATGGCGTTAAGCAAGAGAATACATTCTCCTCCGCCAAGCAGATGTATATTTAATAGAGATCAATCAACATAGAATAAAATCCAATGTCAGACACACAGTCCATTTACAAGTTCGTTCTGGGTCTGAATGAAACCAGAGGCACTTTCCTCGCATATCCATCGATCTCCAGGTACGTCTGGACGATCACCAACTGATTCCCTCCTCTTGGGTGTACAGCCCAATCGAGATCATAAGTAATCACCCAAACGATGTGAAGACTTCCGGTCTTCAACTACCATCTTCGACTTATCGTCGAATTGGTAATTCAGAATGACACGGCCTTTCCAAACAACCCGCATATATAATAAACAAGTACTACACAAACACAACATACACCTCATTCCAATTCATCAGTTACTAACCGTAAATTAGCAAGAGAACAATTCCCCAAATATTAACCCCGAAGGCCGAAACCAACATCAGATCAGTACCCAGGAAACCATCCTTCCCAGCTAACCTACAGTTAGTTTCTAAATTTCACATTCTTAGGGAAAGGTTCCCATTAATTTTATCAAAGATAAATTCTTCTAAATTTATTCTTTAATCTTCCTTTGGATATCATTTCAAACCATGTTAAGGTTTTCCAAACTAGTCGGGATTAGCGAACTAAACCGAAGTAATTATTTATTTTCTTTCCCAATCCCAACCTATTCATCCCACGGAGCAAAACTGGTAATGCTCCATATCTAATACCACAGTGTTATCGGTAAAATTAATTACCATTTCATGTTCAAATCTAATTAAAGATTTAACTATCGCTCTAGAGCAAAACTGGTGATACTCCATTCTCGATCTTTTCAATCTAATTAAAATTCATTAAAACTCTAATTCATATTTAATGTCGAAAATCATTTCTTAATGATTAGTCCAAGCTAAGAAATTAATCTTATCTTTTAATGGGTTAAAGAACCAATGTCCTTTAAAACACGGTTCACAATGAACCCAAAATCACATTCCATTGTTAATCGGGTTAAAGAAAAAGTTTTATCTAAAACACCGTTCATGATATACCCAAAAATCAATCTTAAATTCAATTCCAATTAAAGATTAATCAACTGGAAAATCTCACTAAATCTTTTCAAAACTGGGTTCAAGAACAGTGTTATTTAAGACACCATTCACGACGAACCCGAAATCTCATTTGATATTAAATACAAGGCTCTGAATAGAAAATATATTGGCTTATATTCAATATCAAATTCTGAAATCAACAAATATCGTATTGGAATAACGATATATATATATATATCTTTCTAATTCCCTTAACCATATCTGTATAATCGCGAAATCCAACATCAAAATATTCCGAAGATAATTTCGATTCAAATCCATTCCAGTTCGTATATTGGAAATTCTGGTTATATTTAAAACCATTTCAAATTCAATTTATTTATTTTAAAAATAAAGTTATTTTAATTCTAGTTCAAAACTAGTTCATTTCGATAAAAACCTATTTTTATCTTTTCAAATATGGAGTTTTTCATCCCAGTTTTTCCCAAATCATTTCTTATGATTTAACACAAATTATTACTATTTTTAATAATTTTATCAAGGCCCGTACAGTCGATTTCCATCAACGGCCATCGAACTGCACTTACAGCGACCTTTTCCAAATTTGATTTGGACATAATTCCAAATCCAACTGTTAGATTTTAGATTTCTAATATTCATTGGAAAGCCCTTTTCGATACGAACCCAACAGTTTTGGTTTTAGGAGAATCCGACGGTCGGATCTCCCGTAATGTCCATTCGAAGTCAATGGTCGAAATTCACGAACTGTCGCGGCGCGGCGCGTTCTATTCAGGCCATTATATATATAATATATATATTATATATTTCATCGATTTCCTTTTAAAACGTATGTTATAAATCATTTTAAATTCGTTTTTGAAACGATTTCAACTTCATATTCAATTTCGAATCAAAATTGAATATTTCACATCATCGATATACAAATGATAATATTTTCAAAATGTTATTTTTTGAAATCACTTTCTTTTCTATACTCATTATAAAAACGAATATAGTCGATATAAATAACTTTCACGTCAAAATGGCGCATCTCTAATCAACACAACTTTATATATTTCAATAACTTCGTTATTCTATTCAACAAATGAATATTTATTCTATTCAACACACGAATCTATATTTCTTTCAACACATGACTAATCTCAACACATGAGTACTGTCAACACATGACTATTTTTGTTATTTAATATATTTTATAAAATTTTGATTTCTATCGTTTAATTCTTAATCAGACTCCAACCGTAAATTAGTAAGAGAACGATTCCCTAAATATTAACCCCGAAGGCCGAAACCAACATCAGATCAGTACGCAGGAAACCATCCTTCCTAGTTAACCTACAGTTAGTTTCTAATTTTATATATGATAAGGATGTAAATTTTATTGTTAAAATATTTTACTCAACACATGAATATATATTTCCTTCTATTCAACACATGAATATATATTTCTTTCAACACATGACTAATCTCAACACATGAGTACTGTAAACACATGAATCTTTATTTTATAATATTCTTTATTTTTCCAATTGGAATGAGGCCCAATCCATTACCATATAATGTTAACTATACGGATTCCATACAACACATGTATATAATAGCAACGATAAATAATCAACCATCATCCAAAGTGCACCAAACAACTGCATAAGTATCAAATATAAATAATTAACGCTTACACAGTCCGTCGACCAATCGATCAACATACAACTAAATAATTGGGACTAGCGTACGTCAAATATAATCCCAACACCTGTGTGGGGTTTAAATCCACAAACACTGAATATTATTTGTGAAGTTGGGCTACGTGTAAAATTTATCGTCCAAATCAATGTCCTTCGAATTGGTGTACATAAACAAACCATCCGGTTTGTAAATGAATATTTATTTATTCACATTCACGTTAAAAAATATATTTTTAACGATAAAATATTTTTAACTATATAAATATTTTATTTCACATCACAAAATCAATTTTCATCACAACAAACAATCAAACATACAAGCCATCCATGATCTGTGGACGACGGGTGTCGGGAGCTACTAAACACCGTCTACATCCTAGTATATATTTTTAACTAGAAAACAAGATTAAAAGCGAGGAGTTCTCACCGAGGGATCCACTCCTCCATTCTCTATTTCCAAATGGTTCAGATTTGCCCAAAATTCCAATGCGATCTTTTCCCGCTGTTCATAGTAAAAATCGCAATTTTAATATAATGTTTATTAAAAAAAATCACATTTTTATAATGGCACTTCATATATAAAAATCACATATTTACATCGCTACTTCTTATATAAAGATCGAATTTTTATTTTGCGTCATATATAATAAAAATCGAATCTTTTGAATGTTAAAAATTACTTCTTTATATTGTCAAAAATCTAATCTATATTTTCAAAGATCTAACCCTTTTTTTTACATAATGATTCAGCCTTTCTTCTTTATAAAAATATAACCTTTTGTTCATTAAAAGTCAAACCTTTGTGTTCATTAAAAAATCAAACCTTTTTGTTCATAAAAAATCAAACCTTTTTGTTCATTAAAAATCAAACCTTTTTGTTCATTAAAAATCAAACCTTTTTGTTCATTAAAAATTTCATCTTTATCTACAATAAAAATCTAATTTATATTATGCTATATATTTTTAAAACTGATTTTAATCACTGTTTAATTTTATATAAAAACTGAAATTAAAAAAACATGGTTATTAAAGAAAGAATAGAAAGAATTCTCACTGTTTTCGATCGTCGGGGAGGGGGGGGGGGTTGGCGGACGTCGGAGGTGGCAGGGGGTGCTGCTCCTTTGCTGGTGGCATCACGGTGGTGGCGGATCACTCCAGGGTGTCGGCAGCTTTCAGGGTGTTGGTGGCTTTTAGAGTTTTGGTCGATTTGGGGGGGGGGGAGGGTGCGTTGGTTAGCAGGCGAAGATGAGGAGGAAGGAGGTAAGGCGGCGCGACGTGGTGGCGAAGTGTAACGACCCAGAAAATCTGAACCAATTTAAAATTTTTAAATTGGCTAAAATAATGGATTTTAAATATTTAAAATAAATATTTTAAATAATGGCGATGAAAACTGAGTTTGAATCGACAATTGAAAACGAATATAATTAATTATAATTATATATAGAATTGAAAATAGCGCGGTAGTTCGATAATTCGATTTCAAACTTCAATTGAATATACCGGGTGCAAAACAATCCGGATTTTAGTAAAACCAAAAACATTAGGATCTAAGTGAGGATATCTTTCTAACGAATCCGACCAATCGAAATTTGATAGTAGGAATCAAAAGATATGTCCAGTTGAAAATTCTGAATAGTCGCTATAGAATTCAGGCCCTTAAAAATGGACATTTTGCAAACGACCTCGGATTTCGATGAAACCACTTTTGTTAGATCCGCAGTGTCAAGTTATTGCTAGGTTTCAAATTTCATAATTTTTCGAATAAATATGTGAGCGTGGCAAAGGAAAACGCGTTTGACCAGTTTCTGTTGATTTTAATCGAATGGAAATTGGCCATTTTTCAAACGATCTCAGAATTCGACGAAACTAGTTTTGTTAGGACCGTATCGTCAATACGAAGCTAGAAAATATTTTTCTGGAATTTTTCTAGTCAGTATGTGGCCCCGGTAATTTGAAATGTACGTTTAAAATTCGATATAGTGATTTAAATGTAAATTCAAAAGGAAACTGATTGTAACGATCAAATCAGCTTGCGATACATATCCCATTGTGTTCGGAATGGGGGTTAAACGCTATGGACGACAGGCGGTGTGCCTCGTTTCGAGGTCGTATGTAAAAGTCAACCCTTTTGGCAAAATTAAATAATTAAATAATAAATAAATATATATATATATATATATATTATTTCCCTCCTTCTTCTTGCCCCCCCCCCCGATTCACAATCCAGTTAAACAGAAAAAAAAACCCTAAGCCTATCGAGCAGCCGCCCCCCTGAAGCGAACGACGCCGCCGCCCTCCTCCGTCCTGCTTCCCTCCTCCCAGGGCGAAATCCCCGAAGACCCCTCCTCCCCAGGTCGCACGAGCGCGACGATGACCGAGCCCAGAAGCATCGCGACCCCCCCCCTAAGCCGTTCGAAGCCCTAGCGCCGCCTCGAAGCCAGAAGCCCTCCGTCGAACTGCAGAAACCCCCCTTCTGTAAGTCGTTTTGTTTTACTTTTTTTTTATTTTTATTTTATTATTCTGTAAAAGATAAATAAACTGATTTTATAAGATTTTAAAAACTGATTTTATAAAAGTATAAAAACTGAATTTATAAAAGAATAAAAACTGATTTTATAAGATTTTAAAAACTGATTTTATAAAAGAATAAAAACTGATTTTATAAGATTTTAAAAACTGATTTTATAAAAGAATAAAAACTGATTTTATAAGATTTTAAAAACTGATTATAAAAGAATATAAACAGATTTTTTTAGAAGAGTAAAAACAGATTTTTTAGAAAAGTAAAAACAGATTTTTTTAGAAGAGTAAAAACAGATTTTTTTAGAATGATTTGTAAACTAATTTATTTTAAGATTTAAAATAGAAGGAGATTAGAAATTTAAAAAGAAGTAAAAATCATATTTTTATATATTGAAAGTCGAAGTAAAAATCATATTTTTATATATTGAATAGCGTAGTAAAAATTCGATTTTTACATATGTAGAGAATACGGGTGAAAGCGACAAAAAGGCGAAGATTTCTCTAAAAGAAGTGTCGTGCAGTTGGATAGCTATTGGTGAGATTTCTGATTTAAAATTTATATATATATGTGTGAAGTAAAAGTGAATTTCTATATATAAATATATATATATATATATGCCCCTCGTCCACAAACCATGGACGATATTTATTGATTGAAATTGTTGTGATAATTGGTTGATAGCGAATGATTGTTTGGGATTGTTTGTGATTGATATTGGTTGATTGTGGTTGAAAAATACCCATTGGTGGTTGTGAAATATTTGGTTGAAACCACATAGGATTAGTTTGTGGAAATGAAATAAATATATACATGCCGCCTGCGTGCGAACTAGATGCATGATCCCCATTGTCAAAAAACCGCGAGGTTTTAAGGTAGAGCGAGGAGCCGTACTAGGGACGGTGCCGGTGTAACTACCCTGCCGTTATGCTGCCGAAATTTTGAATAATATTTGTGTGTTTGAATTATTTTCATATGCTTAAACTATATTTATTCATTGTATGGAAAACATTCATGTGTTGAATTGATATTCATTCGTTGTTTAGAAATTCATGTGTTGAATGGTATTCATATTTTGAAATAAATTGTTCGATAATAAAAATCACATTTTTATCTATATATAAAAACTATTGAAAACATTCATGTGTTGAATTGATATTCATTCGTTGTTTAGAAATTCATGTGTTGAATGGTATTCATATTTTGAAATAAATTGTTCGATAATAAAAATCACATTTTTATCTATATATAGAAAACATTCATGTGTTGAATTGATATTCATTCGTTGTTTAGAAATTCATGTGTTGAATGGTATTCATATTTTGAAATAAATTGTTCGATAATAAAAATCACATTTTTATCTATATATAAAAACTATTGAAAACATTCATGTGTTGAATTGATATTCATTCGTTGTTTAGAAATTCATGTGTTGAATGGTATTCATATTTTGAAATAAATTGTTCGATAATAAAAATCACATTTTTATCTATATATAGTAACCATAGAAAGCATTCATGTGTTGAATTGATATTCATTCGTTGTTTAGAAATTCATGTGTTGAATGGTATTCATATTTTGAAATAAATTGTTCGAAAATAAAAATCACATTTTTATTGAATGCATAAATCGTTGAAATGTGAAGTGTTAAAAATAGCCACTTGTTCAAAATAAACATATATGAGTTGAAATATTCATTAATTGGCTAATGAAATGATTTGCACCTATTTATGTAACATTAGAATGAATGGAGTTTTTAAACCAAATAGAAATCAAATGTGAAGTCGAATAGAAATTGATAAATGATAAGAACTGTATATATATGTGTGCATGCAATATTCATTGAACAGGTTATAACAAAGGGGCTAGAGAAGAGGAATAAAATTTTGTGCTCGACAAATAGGTACACATTTACTGATTTGTTTGGGTGATGATTTTGAGCCTGTTGGCTAGCCGCTTGGCTTTTTCTTTTTCTTTTTGGGATTAGAAGGACCGGGACGCTATTTGCGATTTCCCGATGCTCCCGGTGCAGGGGAGGTTATGGCGAAATTTTTCCAAAATTTAAGGCGTTAGAAAAATATTTGAAGTGAAAACGATATTGAAATTGTTGAATGAACTATATTTATATAAATATATGAATATAAATAAAATTAAAACGAAATGAGGCCGTGCAGTTCGTATTTCGAAACCGTGATTTCAAACGACTAGTACGGGAGATCCGACCATTGGATTTTCCCGAAACCTCAACCGTCGGGTTCGCCTTGGAATAATCTTTCCAACGGCACCAACCTTGTAAAAATCCAACGGTTGGATTGTCTGGAATGTTTAAATCAAATTTGATGAAAAACAGCGCCAGAAGTGATTATATTTATATATATATAAATATAATTATATATTAAATCGAATAACGAAGCTGCAGTTCGTATTTTGAAATCGAAACTTCAAACGATTGTACCGGGAGATCCGACCGTGGGATTTTCCCGAAACTGGAACCGTTGGATTCGTTTTGAAAAGACCTTTCTAATGATGTAAATTTTGTGAAGATCCAACGGTTAGATTTTCAGATATGTGTAAATCAAATTTGAAGAAAAACAGCGCCACGGCCGCTGTATGGCCCGAAGCGTCGTTTTGAATAAAATGGCTATTTTAAAATAAATAAAAATAGCGATAAATAGTTATAAAATATCGTAAGCGATATGGAATGGAAATAAACTGAATTTGCTTGATTTATGTGGCTTTTGATGGTTGAATGTGTTTGGTGTGAAAATTACATTAAAGAACGAAATTGGTGTTGTCGAATAATTTAACCATTGAAGTAAATTGATTTGAAATTCTAAATATACGTGAATTATTTGAAAAAGCCGAGTTAATTCTCATTTCAAATAATTGATCGACGATTGAAAGTCGAAGATGAAGACGGTGGTCGAAGACCGGAGATCCTCACCTCGTTTGGATGGTAACCGAGGTCCTGATTGGGAGGCATCCCGAAATATGGATAATGAGTGGTGATCGTCCAGACGTACGTGGTGATCAAAGGGTTTGCGTGGTATTTAGTGCCTCCGGTTTCGTTCAGACCCAGAACGGACTTGTAAATGGACTGTGTGTCCGACATTGGATTTTATTCTGTGTTGATTGATCTTTGTTAAATATACATCTGTTTGGCGGCGGAGAATTTATTCTTTTGCTTAACGCCCTTCTCTGAGACGTACGAGCTCAGAGGTTGTATATCGATGGACATCAATCGCATGGCGTGAATTGCCTGTGTGGCATGCTAAGATGCAGTGATCAGGGCTTCTGTTGAAAAGCAAAGTCTTGTGGTGATGATCAAAGCACCGCCTGTGTGGCGTAGCTTTGTGTATAACGTGAATTCGCGAGCCTCACACCCCGGTATGAACCTAAAACGGGAGAAGGACCTCAGGGAGGGCATGCGTTTCTTTCTAGCTAGGGTGGTGTCAGTGACCTACCAGCCCTGACATTTATATACTTTTCACCTATGTGGTTGTTGCTGTTGCGAGGCGCCTCGGTTTGATCGGACGATCCGGGTCCGATGGAGTCATTCGTTGGCTCGTTGACGCCCCAAAGGGTGGGGAAACGTATTGTTCAGGCATAATAATCCACATCGGTGGACCGGCCCTGACGATCCAAGGCTTGCCTGCGCGCTTGCCTGAGACACGGGCTAGAGCGTCTCGAATTCGGTAAGGACTATCTTTTGCCTTGGTTCATGACGGAAATCCAATTTCCAAATACGACACCGTGCGGTTTTGATTGTATACCTATATATGGCGACATAGTGGTATGGGGCATTAATGTCGTCTATGATTGATAGTTATGATTTGAAATTGTTTTCAAAACATATAAACACTAGCAATAATATCAAATGCCTTTGTTTTATTCGTATCAAGCATATTTTGGCCGTTATAAGGTAAAAACTCTATCCTCCGGTTTGCGTTGCATTGTGTGATGGGAACTGAGTCTTATAACGGCTTCATTTTTATAAGAAGCATAGCGATGTTTAAAAGAAAGATTTGTTTTAAAGCACTAGCAATCCAATGGAGTAAACCCGTTCCACGAAAGTGGCGTGGTCCTGTGATTTGCCATATTATATAGGTGTTGAGTAGATTTCTCATACCAGTCCCATGACTGACTCGTAGTTTGTTTCACTCTCAAACTCGGGTGCCCCTTTTTCTACACGGGCAGCCTTGTATTCAGGTTTAGCTGGTTCTTTCTGGATAGCTGGAGCTGAAGATGGATTCTATCATTTATTTCTTTTTATACTGTTCAGCTCCTATTGTACATATTTTGTTTATTTCCGCTGTAGGCATTTATGTATAGCTGAACGGTATTTGTACTAAGTAAGATCCTGTACTGTGTAACTCTGATGATTACTTTTATCCAGTATATTTTGTTGTTCATTCTGGTGTATTTATTTAATTCTGTTCTGCTATTATATGTTTCTGTGTTATATTCCAAAGATAACCTTGTTTCCATGAGAACGGGAAATCGGGTCGTCTCATCGTGGTATCAGAGCTTTGGTTAAACTTAGTTCTGGAATATAACATTTGAACGAACTCGTCAGAAATAGAACAGTAGTGTTCTAGGACGGGTAACTCTATACAGATAGGATCAGTAATATCCTAGTATGAGTATAGCAGAATCAGAACAACTCGTTAGAGATGGGGTCAGAAGTGCCTCAGAACGAGTCGAGAGTAATATGTTTTTAAATGACGTATTTGTGATTATATTTATATATAGTCTGGTTTTAGAAATATAATTTTTGAATATATTAAAGATATATATTTGAAAGGTTAAAAAGGTTAAAAACAATTGAATTGGTTGTTGTGTTGTGTGATTGTAAATTTATCAAACCACTTTCGACTTTATTCCTTTTCGGGGACGAAAAGTTTTAAGTGGGGGAGATTGTAACGACCCAGAAAATCTGACCCAATTTAAAATTTTTAAATTGGCTAAAATAATGGATTTTAAATATTTAAAATAAATATTTTAAATAATGGCGATGAAAACTGAGTTTGAATCGACAATTGAAAACGAATATAATTAATTATAATTATATATAGAATTGAAAATAGCGCGGTAGTTCGATAATTCGATTTCAAACTTCAATTGAATATACCGGGTGCAAAACAATCCGGATTTTAGTGAAACCAAAAACATTAGGATCTAAGTGAGGATATCTTTCTAACGAATCCGACCAATCGAAATTTGATAGTGGGAATCAAAAGATATGTCCAGTTGAAAATTCTGAATAGTCGATATAGAATTCAGGCCCTTAAAAATGGACATTTTGCAAACGACCTCGGATTTCGATGAAACCACTTTTGTTAGATCCGCAGTGTCAAGTTATTGCTAGGTTTCAAATTTCATAATTTTCGAATAAATATGTGAGCGTGGCAAAGGAAAACGCGTTTGACCAGTTTCTGTTGATTTTAATCGAATGGAAATTGGCCATTTTTCAAACGATCTCAGAATTCGACGAAACTAGTTTTGTTAGGACCGTATCGTCAATACGAAGCTAGAAAATATTTTTCTGGAATTTTTCTAGTCAGTATGTGGCTCCGGTAATTTGAAATGTACGTTTAAAATTCGATATAGTGATTTAAATGTAAATTCAAAAGGAAACTGATTGTAACGATCAAATCAGCTTGCGATACATATCCCATTGTGTTCGGAATGGGGGTTAAACGCTATGGACGACAGGCGGTGGGCCTCGTTTCGAGGTCGTATGTAAAAGTCAACCCTTTTGGCAAAATTAAATAATTAAATAATAAAATATATATATATATATATATTATTTCCCTCCTTCTTCTTGGCCCCCCCCCCCCGATTCACAATCCAGTTAAACAGAAAAAAAAAAAAAAACCCTAAGCCTATCGAGCAGCCACCCCTCTGAAGCGAACGACGCCGCCGCCCTCCTCCGTCCTGCTTCCCTCCTCCCAGGGCGAAATCCCCGAAGACCCCTCCTCCCCAGGTCGCACGAGCGCGACGAAGACCGAGCCCAGAAGCATCGCGACCCCCCCCCCCACCGAAGCCGTTCGAAGCCCTAGCGCCGCCTCGAAGCCAGAAGCCCTCCGTCGAACTGCAGAAACCCCCCCCCTTCTGTAAGTCGTTTTGTTTTACTTTTTTTTTATTTTTATTTTATTATTCTGTAAAAGATAAATAAACTGATTTTATAAGATTTTAAAAACTGATTTTATAAAAGTATAAAAACTGAATTTATAAAAGAATAAAAACTGATTTTATAAGATTTTAAAAACTGATTTTATAAAAGAATAAAAACTGATTTTATAAGATTTTAAAAACTGATTTTATAAAAGAATAAAAACTGATTTTATAAGATTTTAAAAACTGATTTTATAAAAGAATAAAAACTGATTTTATAAGATTTTAAAAACTGATTATAAAAGAATATAAATAGATTTTTTTAGAAGAGTAAAAACAGATTTTTTAGAAAAGTAAAAACAGATTTTTTTAGAAGAGTAAAAACAGATTTTTTTAGAATGATTTGTAAACTAATTTATTTTAAGATTTAAAATAGAAGGAGATTAGAAATTTAAAAAGAAGTAAAAATCATATTTTTATATATTGAAAGTCGAAGTAAAAATCATATTTTTATATATTGAATAGCGTAGTAAAAATTCGATTTTTACATATGTAGAGAATACGGGTGAAAGCGACAAAAAGGCGAAGATTTCTCTAAAAGAAGTGTCGTGCAGTTGGATAGCTATTGGTGAGATTTCTGATTTAAAATTTATATATATATGTGTGAAGTAAAAGTGAATTGCTATATATAAATATATATATATATATATATATATATATATACGCCCCTCGTCCACAAACCATGGACGATATTTATTGATTGAAATTGTTGTGATAATTGGTTGATAGCGAATGATTGTTTGGGATTGTTTGTGATTGATATTGGTTGATTGTGGTTGAAAAATACCCATTGGTGGTTGTGAAATATTTGGTTGAAACCACATAGGATTAGTTTGTGGAAATGAAATAAATATATACATGCCGCCTGCGTGCGAACTAGATGCATGATCCCCATTGTCAAAAAACCGCGAGGTTTTAAGGTAGAGCGAGGAGCCGTACTAGGGACGGTGCCGGTGTAACTACCCTGCCGTTATGCTGCCGAAATTTTGAATAATATTTGTGTGTTTGAATTATTTTCATATGCTTAAACTATATTTATTCATTGTATGGAAAACATTCATGTGTTGAATTGATATTCATTCGTTGTTTAGAAATTCATGTGTTGAATGGTATTCATATTTTGAAATAAATTGTTCGATAATAAAAATCACATTTTTATCTATATATAAAAACTATTGAAAACATTCATGTGTTGAATTGATATTCATTCGTTGTTTAGAAATTCATGTGTTGAATGGTATTCATATTTTGAAATAAATTGTTCGATAATAAAAATCACATTTTTATCTATATATAGAAACCATAGAAAACATTCATGTGTTGAATTGATATTCATTCGTTGTTTAGAAATTCATGTGTTGAATGGTATTCATATTTTGAAATAAATTGTTCGATAATAAAAATCACATTTTTATCTATATATAAAAACTATTGAAAACATTCATGTGTTGAATTGATATTCATTCGTTGTTTAGAAATTCATATGTTGAATGGTATTCATATTTTGAAATAAATTGTTCGATAATAAAAATCACATTTTTATCTATATATAGAAACCATAGAAAACATTCATGTGTTGAATTAATATTCATTCGTTGTTTAGAAATTCATGTGTTGAATGGTATTCATATTTTGAAATAAATTGTTCGAAAATAAAAATCACATTTTTATTGAATGCATAAATCGTTGAAATGTGAAGTGTTAAAAATAGCCACTTGTTCAAAATAAACATATATGAGTTGAAATATTCATTAATTGGCTAATGAAATGATTTGCACCTATTTATGTAACATTAGAATGAATGGAGTTTTTAAACCAAATAGAAATCAAATGTGAAGTCGAATAGAAATTGATAAATGATAAGAACTGTATATATATGTGCATGCAATATTCATTGAACAGGTTATAGCAAAGGGGCTAGAGAAGAGGAATAAAATTTTGTGCCCGACAAATAGGTACACATTTACTGATTTGTTTGGGTGATGATTTTGAGCCAGTTGGCTAGCCGCTTGGCTTTTCCTTTTTCTTTTTGGGATTAGAAGGACCGGGACGCTATTTGCGATTTCCCGATGCTCCCGGTGCAGGGGAGGTTATGGCGAAATTTTTCCAAAATTTAAGGCGTTAGAAAAATATTTGAAGTGAAAACGATATTGAAATTGTTGAATGAACTATATTTATATAAATATATAAATATAAATAAAATTAAAACGAAACGAGGCCGTGCAGTTCGTATTTCGAAACCGTGATTTCAAACGACTAGTACGGGAGATCCGACCATTGGATTTTCCCGAAACCTCAACCGTCGGGTTCGCCTTGGAATAATCTTTCCAACGGCACCAACCTTGTAAAAATCCAACGGTTGGATTGTCTGGAATGTTTAAATCAAATTTGATGAAAAACAGCGCCAGAAGCGATTATATTTATATATATATATAAATATAATTATATATTAAATCGAATAACGACGCTGCAGTTCGTATTTTGAAATCGAAACTTCAAACGATTGTACCGGGAGATCCGACCGTCGGATTTTCCCGAAACTGGAACCGTTGGATTCGTTTTGAAAAGACCTTTCTAATGATGTAAATTTTGTGAAGATCCAACGGTTAGATTTTCAGATATGTGTAAATCAAATCGGAAGAAAAACAGCGCCACGGCCGCTGTATGGCCCGAAGCATCGTTTTGAATAAAATGGCTATTTTAAAATAAATAAAAATAGCGATAAATAGTTATAAAATATCGTAAGCGATTTGGAATGGAAATAAACTGAATTTGCTTGATTTATGTGGCTTTTGATGGTTGAATGTGTTTGGTGTGAAAATTACATTAAAGAACGAAATTGGTGTTGTCGAATAATTTAACCATTGAAATAAATTGATTTGAAATTCTAAATATACGTGAATTATTTGAAAAAGCCGAGTTAATTCTCATTTCAAATAATTGATCGACGATTGAAAGTCGAAGATGAAGACGGTGGTCGAAGACCGGAGATCCTCACCTCGTTTGGATGGTAACCGAGGTCCTGATTGGGAGGCATCCCGAAATATGGATAATGAGTGGTGATCGTCCAGGCGTACGTGGTGATCGAAGGGTTTGCGAGGTATTTAGTGCCTCTGGTTTCGTTCAGACCCAGAACGGACTTGTAAATGGACTGTGTGTCCGACAGTGGATTTTATTCTGTGTTGATTGATCTCTGTTAAATATACATCTGTTTGGCGGCAGAGAAATTATTCTTTTGCTTAACGCCCTTCTCTGAGACGTACGAGCTCAGAGGTTGTATATCGATGGACATCAATCGCATGGCGTGAATTGCCTATGTGGCATGCTAAGATGCAGTGATCAGGGCTTCTGTTGAAAAGCAAAGTCTTGTGGTGATGATCAAAGCACCGCCTGTGTGGCGTAGCTTTGTGTATAACGTGAATTCGCGAGCCTCACACCCCGGTATGAACCTAAAACGGGAGAAGGACCTCAGGGAGGGCATGCGTTTCTTTCTAGCTAGGGTGGTGTCAGTGACCTACCAGCCCTGACATTTATATACTTTTCACCTATGTGGTTGTTGCTGTTGCGAGGCGCCTCGGTTTGATCGGACGATCCGGGTCCGATGGAGTCATTCGTTGGCTCGTTGACACCCCAAAGGGCGGGGAAACGTATTGTTCAGGCATAATAATCCACATCGGTGGACCGGCCCTGACGATCCAAGGCTTGCCTGCGCGCTTGCCTGAGACACGGGCTAGAGCGTCTCGAATTCGGTAAGGACTATCTTTTGCCTTGGTTCATGACGGAAATCCAATTTCCAAATACGACACCGTGCGGTTTTGATTGTATACCTATATATGGCGACATAGTGGTATGGGGCATTAATGCCGTCTATGATTGATAGTTATGATTTGAAATTGTTTTCAAAACATATAAACACTAGCAATAATATCAAATGCCTTTGTTTTATTCGTATCAAGCATATTTTGGCCGTTATAAGGTAAAAACTCTATCCTCTGGTTTGCGTTGCATTGTGTGATGGGAACTGAGTCTTATAACGGCTTCATTTTTATAAGAAGCATAGCGATGTTTAAAAGAAAGATTTGTTTTAAAGCACTGGCAATCCAATGGAGTAAACCCGTTCCACGAAAGTGGCGTGGTCCTGTGATTTGCCATATTATATAGGTGTTGAGTAGATTTCTCATACCAGTCCCATGACTGACTCGTAGTTTGTTTCACTCTCAAACTCGGGTGCCCCTTTTTCTACACGGGCAGCCTTGTATTCAGGTTTAGCTGGTTCTTTCTGGATAGCTGGAGCTGAAGATGGATTCTATCATTTATTTCTTTTTATACTGTTCAGCTCCTATTGTACATATTTTGTTTATTTCCGCTGTAGACATTTATGTATAGCAGAACTGTATTTGTACTAAGTAAGATCCTGTACTGTGTAACTCTGATGATTACTTTTATCCAGTATATTTTGTTGTTCATTCTGGTGTATTTATTTAATTCTGTTCTGCTATTATCTGTTTCTGTGTTATATCCCAAAGATAACCTTGTTTCCGTGAGAACGGGAAATCGGGTCGTCTCACGAAGGGGCTCCGGTGGCGTGAGGTCGGCGGTGCTAGGGCACGACGTTGGTCTCCGCTCTCTTTTTTATTTTATTTTCTTAATCGATTAGAACCATAGAGAAGGGAAGGGGGGTACCGGGTTGACTTTGAAGAGAGGATGTGGGGTTTATTAAATTATTTTATTATTCTAAAAAGTAACTTTTTATTTCGACCTCAAAACGAAACCCACCGACTGTCGCCCCTAGCTAATTAACCCCATACCAAACACAATGGGATATGTTTCATAACCTAATTCGGCTGTTACGATCAGTTTCCATTCAAATTAAATTATAAATCTATGTATATCGAATTTGAACGCACATTTCAATTTACTGGGCCCACATACAGACTCTAAAAATTCCCGAAAAATATTTTCTAGCTTCGTATTGACGATACCAAAGCTAATTTCATTGAATTCTGAGACCATTTGAAAAATGGCCATTTTCCAGTCGATTAAAATCAACTGAAACTAGTCAAACGCGTTTTCATTTGGCACGCTCACATATTGATTCGAAAAATTATGAATTTTGAAACCTAGAAATAATTTGACATCCCAAATCCAACAAAAGTGGTTTCATTGAAAACCGAAGTCGTTTGCAGAATGGCTATTTTTAAGGACCAGAATTCCATAGCGACTATTCTGAATTTTCAACTGGGCATAACTTTTTATCCCTGCTATGAAATTTCAATTTTTCAGATTCGTTGGGAAGATATCCTCAATTAGATTCAAATATTTTGGTTTCACTAAAATCCATTTTATTTTGAATCCTGTACATCCATTTGAAGTTTGAAATCGAATTATCGAACTACCGCGCCATTTTCAATTCCTTTTATAATTATAAATAAATAACTATATTCTAACGGCGATCTATATAAATATATACGTTCTAATTCTTTTTTTTTGAAAGGCAAAATAAGAGCTATTATTAATAACAAAGAACCAGGTTCAATACAATCAAACTATACACGTGGAATAAACAAAATTGACAACATTATTGAAAAAGGTTACAATAAGTAACCAATGAATAGCTATAACTTGCAAAATGTAATGTGCAGTCCTAAGAAGAAAGCTGAGCAGATCTGCGCATACAGCGAAAAATGTGCATACACAACTGATCACTGTTCCTCATGTCTAAACCAAAGATTCGATTGTTCCTCTCAAGCCATATCTCGTAGACAAACTTCTTCAGCAATTTGAGTAAGAAGCATGACTTCATATCCTTCCATCTAGTAGCCTTGAAAATGTTGTACCACTCCAATTGACTAGAAAAAGGTGGTTTATGGTATCCACCCGCCGCAAGAAGTCTGGACCAAATAACATGGACAAATGGGCACTCAAAAAAAATATGCACATTTGATTCAGAGTGAGAATTGCAAAGTACACAAGCATCATCAGATATTATACCATACTTAAAGAGCTTATCCTTTGTGTTGACCGCATTTGCCATTATCTTCCAAAGGAGGAGATTTTCCTTAGCTGAACTACCACAATTCCAAACTCTAGAGTGCCAAGCAAATATTTGTCGATTAGAATGTAGCAAATTATACACTGTCTTGATAGCATGATCCTTACCCAACCATTGCAGCTCCTTGTCTCCATTAAGACTGAAGCATCTAGAGATTTCTCGCCATAAATTCCTCAAGTTTGCCGAGCTAGTATAGGGTAGGATGAGTTCTCCATTATGAACATAATCAGAAACAATAGCAGATTGAGGGATGCCTGAATTCATCATGATATTACAGTCTACCACTTCACTCAAGATTAAACCCGGTTTTGCCCAAGGACTGTGCCAAAATGAAAGATTAGGAATGAATTTATAATTACACTGAACAAATTTTTTAAAAGTCTCACGAAGTTTGAGAATATTGCGCCAGCTCCAGCTACAATTTTGTGGGATTGACATAGTCCAGAAGTTCTTCTGACCAATCAAGTTGTTATGCACCCATTTTGCCCATAATCCTTTATTCGTTGCAAAAAGCTTCTCAAAGTAAACAGAAACTGCAGCTTTATTCCACAAGAATAGATTTGTTATACCAAGTCCACCAAACTTCTTCCCATCGTAAAGTTTGTGAAAGGCAAAAGGAATAAGCTTTTTCGAGAAGGGGTTACCATGCCATAAAAATTTATTTAACGCACTAGTAATCATGTCAATCAGTTTTGTAGGCAGCATATAATGACGAGACCAATAAGTGGTCATGGCAGTAGCAATGGATTGGACAATCGTGAGCCTACCAGCAAATGAAAGCTTACAAGATGGCCACTGTAAAAGTTTGGCAATGATTTTCTCATATATACGTTCTAATTCTATTCAAAATAAATTTCTCGTCGTTATTATTTAAAATAATTCATTTTAAATATTCAAAATACACTAAAATCGCCAAAATAAAAATTTAAATTGGCTCAGATTTTCCGGGTTGTTACAATCTCCCCAACTTAAAACTTTTCGTCCTCGAAAAGGAACGAAGCTGAAAGTTGTTTCACTAATCAACTCAACTTTCATTATTTTCTCTATGGCTTAAGTTCTTCAACTTTTCAGTTTCTAAGAACTTTTGAAATTTTTCAAAAATTTGGCTAACACCCTAAATTTTCGAAAAATTTCGCCATAACTTCCCCTGCACCGGGGACTTCGAGATATTTCAAATAGCCTCCCATGGCCCTCATCAATCCAAAAAGAAATAGAAACAGCCAATTGGCTCGTAAAATCATCCAAAACCCAATAAATTAGTAAACATGTACCTATTTGTCGGGCAAACAATTTTATTCTTCTGCTCTAGCCTCCTTGCTATGACCTGTTCAATGTGAGTACATATATATGCATGCAATTGTAATCATTTTTCAATACAATTCAATATTTGATACAATTTGGCTAAATGGTTCAACATTTAATTTATCAAACAATAATCAAACAACACAACCAGCAATCAATTATTTGATTATCTTTTTTAATTCGTAACTTTGATATATAGTCAAAAATCACATTTTTGGTGCCAAATCACAACAATAATCCTATCTAATTTTGGTTCTCACACCAGTCTAATGGAAGTATATAGATATCACACCTTCGTCACTCGAATATAAATTTTGATGACGAGTACTCAATCATCATAATCATCTTCGGGCTACTAGAGTATGTTTCTATATCTATCTAGTATATTAAAACTTCGAATATACGTTCATGACGCGTATATGCAAAATCTTTATATACTCGATTGTCCAAATTCAATATAAATAAAATATTCAAATACATATAAAATGACTTAAATTTAAAAACAAATTTGGTTTCATTTGAAAAATATACTCTTCACACTCGTTCTAGGATACTACTGATCCCATCTCTAACGAGTTATTCTAATTGGATATTACTAATCCAATATCTGATGAATTCTTTCGTTCGGTTCTAATGTGTCTTGTTCTCGAGCTCTGTAAAACAAAGCTCTGATACCAAACTGACACAACCCGAACTTCCTTGTGAAGGAAAGCATGGATTGCATTGAGGACAAGACAAATCAGAATGCAAACAGAAGAACATTTCATTGTTTATTACAACAATTCCATCAGAATACAAGAATATACAGAGTATGAATAAATATTACACATTCGATAAATATCAGAGATTATAATAAATTACATAGCAGCGGAAAAATATTACAAAACACAACTGAAAGTAACACATGGATACAGAGCTTTCCGAGCATCGTTCCAGCTGTAAATCAGGATCCTATGAATATAAATCTGCAAAACCAAAACTACTAGCTGCCCGTGTCGAAAATAAGGGCACCCAGAGTTTAGGTTAAAACAATAAACTCCAGGTCAGTCATGTGACTGGTGTGAGAACTAGAAACAGTTATTAATCTTTACTTTAAAAGAGAGTAATTCAAGGGACCACGCCGTATAACACAAAACGGGTTTTCTCCCAAGAACACTAGTGCATATAACAAATCAGCGCAAAGCTTTTTGGAAAAATGAAGCTATTATAAGACCCATGTCCCATCACACAATGCAACGCAAGCCGGAGGATAGGGTTTTCCCTTATAATAGCCAAACATGCTTGGTATGTTTAAAACAATCATTTGATACTATTATAAGTGTATAGCTTCAAAACAATTTCAATCATAAATATCAATCATAGACGACATGAGCGCCCCATCCCACTATGTCTCCATACTAGGCTCTACAAATAAAACCGAAATATCTCGTATTGGAAATTGAATTTCCGTCATGAGTCGAGGCAAGGGGCAAGCTACTCCCCGTTTCGAGACACTCTAGCAAATGTCTCAGGACTACTCTCCCTGGGTAACCCTTGGAATCGGCTGGGCCGACCCTCTCTCACGTTTGAGGATTAGTTATTCTTGAACACACGTTTCCCGATCCTTACAGACCTATAATTTGAGGCGCCTCGCATTCTAACAACCACAAAGGTGAAAATAATATAAATGTCAGCTAGTTTATGCACTGACACCACCGTAGATAGAAAGAAACATCGTGTCCTCCCAGCGGTCACTATCCCGTTTTTGACTCATACCGAGGTGTGAGGCTTGCGAATTAACACTATACACAAAGCTGCGCCACACAGGCCGTGCTATGATCATCAACCACAAGACTTTGCTTTTCAACAGAAGCCTTGATCATCTGCCACTTAGGCATGCCACACAGGCAATTCACTCCGTGCGACTGATGTCCATCGATATACAACCTCTGAGCTCGTACATCTCAGAGAAGGGCATTAAGCTAGAGAATAAATTCTCCGCCGCCAAGCAGATGTATATTTAATAGAGATAAATTAACATAGAATAAAATCCAATGTCAGACACACAGTCCATTTACAAGTTCGTTCTGGGTCTGAAAGAAACCGGAGGCACTTTCCTCACATATCCATCGATCTCCAAGTACTTATGTACGATCACCAACCGATTCCCTCCTCTTGGGTGTACAGCCCAATCAAGATCATCAGTAATCACCCAAACGATGTGAAGACTTACGGTCTTCAACTACCATCTTCATCTTCGAGTTATCGTCGAATCGGTTATTCAGAATGACCTGCCCTTTCCTAACAACCCACGTATATAATAAACAAGTACTACACAAACACAACATACGCCTCATTCCAATTCATCAGTTACTAACGGTAAATGAGCAAGAGAACAATTCCCTAAATATTAACCCCGAAGGCCGAAACCAACATCAGATCAGTACCCAGGAAACCATCCTTCCTAGCTAACCAACAGTTGGTTTCTAAATTTCACATTCTTAGGGAAAGGTTCCCATTAATTTTATCAACGATAAGTTCTTCTAAATTTATTCTTTAATCTTCCTTTGGATATCATTTCAAACCATGTTAAGGTTTTCCAAACTAGTCAGGATTAGCAAACTACACCGAAGTAATTATTTATTTTATTTCCCAATCCCAACCTATTCATCCCATGGAGCAAAACTGGTAATGCTCCATATCTAATACCACGGTGTTATCGGTAAAATTAATTACCATTTCACGTTCAAATCTAATTAAAGATTTAACTATCGCTCTAGAGCAAAACTAGTGATACTCCATTCTCGATATTTTCAATCTAATTAAAATTCATTAAAACTCTAATTCATATTTAATCTCGAAAATCATTTCTTAATGATTATTCCAAACTAAGAAATCAATCTTATCTTTTAATGGGTTAAAGAACCAATGTCCTTTAAAACACGGTTCACAATAAACCCAAAATCACATTCCATTGTTAATCAGGTTAAAGAACAAGTGTTATTTAAAACACTATTCACGATAAACCCAAAAATCAACCTTAAATTCAATTCCAATTAAAGATTAATCAACTGGAAAATCTCACTAAATATTTTCTAAACTGGGTTCAAGAACAGTGTTATTTAAGACACCATTTACGACGAACCCGAAATCTCATTTGATATTAAATACAAGGCTCTGAATATAAAATATATCGGCTTATATTCAATATCAAATTCTGAAATCAACAAATATCGTATTGGAATAACGATATATATATATATATCTTTCTAATTCCCTTAACCAAATCTGTATAATCGCGAAATCCAACATCGAAATATTCCAAAGATAATTTCGATTCAAATCCATTCCAATTCGTATATTGGAAATTCTGGTTATATTTAAAACCACTTCAAATTCAATTTATTTATTTCAAAAATAAAGTGATTTTAATTCTAGTTCCAAACTAGTTCATTTCGATAAAAATCTATTTTTATCTTTTCAAATATGGAGTTTTTCATCCTAATTTTTCCCAAATCATTTCTTATGATTTTACACAAATTATTACTATTTTTAATAATTTTATCAAGGCCCGTACAGTCGAATTCCATCAACGGCCATCGAACTGCACTTATAGCCACCTTTTCCAAATTTGATTTCGATATAATTCCTAAACCAACCTTTAGATTTAAGATTTCTAATATTCATTGGAAAGCCCTTTTCGATACGAACCCAACGGTTTTGGTTTCAGGAGAATCCGATGGTCGGATCTCCCGTAATGTCCATTCGAAGTCAATGGTCGAAATTCACGAACTACCGCGGTGCAGCGCGTTTTATTCAGGCCATTATATATATATAATATATATATATATTATATTTATTTCGTCGGTTTCCTTTTAAAACGTATTTTATAAATTGTTTTAAATTCGTTTTTGAAACGATTTCAACTTCATATTCAATTTCGAATCAAAATTGAATATTCCACATCATCGATATACAAATGATAATATTTTCAAAATGTTATTTTTTGAAATCACTTTCTTTTCTATACTCATTATAAAAACAAATATAATCGATATAAATATCTTTCACGTCAAAATGGCGCATCTCTAATCAGCACGGCTTTTATATTTCAATAACTTCGTTATTCTATTCAACAAATGAATATTTATTCTATTCAACACATGAATCTATATTTCTTTCAACACATGACTAATCTCAACACATGAGTACTGTCAACACATGACTATTTTTGTTATTTAATATATTTTATAAAATTATGATTTCTATCATTTAATTCTTAATCAGACTCCAACCGTAAATTAGCAAGAGAACGATTCCCTAAATATTAACCCCGAAGGCCGAAACCAACATCAGATCAGTACGTAGGAAACCATCATTCCTAGCTAACCTACAGTTAGTTTCTAATTTTATATATGATAAGGATGTAAATTTTATTGTTAAAATATTTTACTCAACACATGAATATATATTTCCTTCTATTCAACACATGAATATATATTTCTTTCAACACATGACTAATCTCAACACATGAGTAATGTCAACACATGAATCTTTATTTTATAATATTCTTTATTTTCCTAATTGGAATGAGGCCCAATCCATTACCATATAATGTTAACTATACGGATTCCAATCAACATATGTATATAATAGCAACGATAAATAATCAACCATCATCCAAAGTGCACCACACAACTGCATAAGCATCAAATATAAATAATTAACAATTACATAGTCCGTCGACCAATCAATCGACATACAACTAAATAATTGGGACTAGTGTACGTCAAATATAATCCCAACACTCATGTGGGGTTTAAATCCACAAACACTGAATATTATTTGTGCAGTTGGGCGACGTGTAAAATTTATCGTCCCAATCAATGTCCTTCAAATAGGTGTACATAAACAAACCATCCGGTTTGTAAATGAATATTTATTTATTCACATTCATGTTAATAAATTATATTTTTAACGATAAAATATTTTTAACTATATAAATATTTTATTTTATTTCACATCACACAATCAATTTTCATCACAACAAACGATCAAACATACAAGCCATCTATGGTCTGTGGACGACGGTTGTCGGGTGCTACTAAACACCGTCTGCATCCTAGTATATATTTTTAACTAGTAAACAAGATTAAAAGTGAGGAGTTCTCACCGAGGGATCCACTCCTCCATTCTCTATTTCTGAATGGTTCGGATTTTCCCAAAATTCCAATGCGATCTTTTCCCGCTGTTCATAGTAAAAATCGCAATTTTAATATAATGTTTATTAAAAAAAATCACATTTTTATAATGGCACTTCATATATAAAAATCACATATTTTTACATCGCTACTTCTTATATAAAGATCGAATTTTTATTTCGCATCATATGTAATAAAAATCGAATCTTTTGAATGTTAAAAATTACTTCTTTATATTGTCAAAAATCTAATCTTTATTTTCAAAGATCTAACTCCTTTTTTTATAAAGATCCAACCTTTCTTCTTTATTAAAATCTAACCTTTTGTTCATTAAAAGTCAAACCTTTTTGTTCATTAAAAAATCAAACATTTTTGTTCATAAAAAATCAAACCTTTTTGTTCATTAAAAATCAAACATTTTTGTTCATTAAAAATTTCATCTTTATCTACAATAAAAAATCTAGTTTTTATTATGCTATATATTTTTAAAACTGATTTTAATCACTGTTTAATTTTATATAAAAACTGAAGTTAAAAAAACATGGTTATTAAAGAAAGAATAGAAAGAAATGCTCACTGTTTTCTATCGTCGGGAGGGGGGGGGGAGGGGGGCGGGGGGCTTGGCGGACGTCGGAGGTGGCAGGGGGTGCTGCTCCTATGTTGGTGGCGTCACGGTGGTGGCGGATCGCTCCAGGGTGTCGGCAGCTTTCAAGGTGTTGGCGGCTTCTACGGTTTTGGTCGATTTGGGGGGGGGGGGGCTTCGTCGGTTAGCAGGCGAAGATGAGGAGGGAAGGAGGTAGGGTGGCGCGACGTGGTGGCGAGGGTTCTCCGGTGGAGTGAGGTCGGTGGTGCCAGGGCACGATGGTGGTCTCCTCTCTCTCTCTCTCTCTTTTTTTAATCGATTTGGACCGTAGAGAAGGGAAGGGGGTAACGGGTTGACTTTGAAGAGAGGATGTGGGGTTTATTAAATTATTTTATTATTTTATTTCTCTAAAAAGTAAATTTTTATTTCGACCTCAAAACAAAACCCACCAACTGTCGCCTCTAGCTAATTACCCCCATTCTGAACACAATGGGATATGTTTCATAACCCAATTCGGCTGTTACGATCAGTTTCCATTCAAATTAAATTATAAATCAATGTATATCGAATTTGAACGCACATTTCAATTTACTGGGCCCACATACAGACTCTAAAAATTCCCGAAAAATATTTTCTTGCTTCGTATTGACGATACGGTCCTAACAAAACTAATTTCATTGAATTCTGAGACCGTTTGAAAAATGGCCATTTTCCAGTCGATTAAAATCAACTAAAACTAGTCAAACGCGTTTTCCTTTGCCACGCTCACATATTGATTCGGAAAATTACGAATTTTGAAATCTAGCAATAATTTGACATCTCGGATCCAACAAAAGTGATTTCGTCGAAAACCGAGGTCATTTGCAGAATGGCTATTTCTAAGGGCCAGAATTCCATAGCGACTTTTCTGAATTTTCAACTGGGCAAAACTTTTTATCCCTGCTATAAAATTTCAATTTTTCAGATTCGTTGGGAAGATATCCTCAATTAGATTCAAATATTTTTGGTTTCGCTAAAATCCGTTTTATTTTGAATCTTGTACATTCATTTGAAGTTTGAAATCGAATTATCGAACTGCCGCGACATTTTCAATTCCTTTTATAATTATAAATAAATAATTATATTCTAACGGCGATCTATATAAATATATACATTCTAATTCTATTCAAAATAAATTTCTCGTCGTTATTATTTAAAATAATTCAATTTAAATATTCAAAATTCACTAAAATCGCCAAAATAAAAATTTTAAATTGCCTCAGATTTTCCGGGTTGTTACATTTGCGAACCCTATTTCTTTTCTTTTCTTTTTATAATATTTTTAAAAAAATTAAATAAATTTTAAAATTCCAAATCATAAATTTTTAATAATGAAATTGTTATGAAAACAAGATTTATGATCGATTATCCGCACATATCCATAACTATGGTGTGTATGACACAACCATATACAAGTCAAAAATCAGCCATACCTGTAATAACCCGGAAAATGTGAAGCAATTTAAATTTTTTAAAATTGGTTATTACCAAAGAATTTGAATAATTGAAATAGCATATTTCAATAAAATAAAGAATTGGGTATAGTATTGCAGTTTGAAATTTTGAATACAAACTTTGTCTGACTGTACAGGATGGAAGATATAACGGATTTTAGTGAAACTGAAAATATTTAAATCTGTTTATGAATACCTTTCTAACGAGTCTGAAAAATCGAAGTTTAATAGCGGGAATCAAAAGTTAAGGCCAAATGAATTTTTAGAAAGGTCGCTATGGAGCAGATATAGCTCTTGAAAATTGATATTTTGCATACGACCTCGGAATTCGAAGAAACCACTTTTTTTGGGTTCGGGATGTCAAACTATTGCTAAGTTTCAAATTTCATAATTTTTGAAGCTACTATGTGAGCGGGGCAAAAGAAAATGTGATTGGTCAATTTCTGTTAAAAAGGATCGACCTAAAATTGGCCGTTTTTCAAACAAGCTTAGAATTCGACGAAACTGGTTTTATTAGGACCGTATCGTCAAAACAAAGCTAGATTTATTTTTCTGGAATTTTTTGATTCAGTTTGTGGCCCTGGCAAATTAAAATGTACGTTCAAATTAAATATTGAATGTTTTATATTTTAATTTGAAAAATAACTGACTGTAACAGTCGAATTGGCCAACGAAACATATCCCATTGTGTCCGGAATGGGGGTATTTAGCTAGGGGCGACAGTCGTTGGGTTTGATTTCGAGTCCGTTTCTGAAAACACTATTTAAAATTTCCTATAAAGCTTCGACCAATAGGATTTTTCCTTTATAAAAAAAAAATCTCAAAACCCTAGCCGCCTCAGACAAAACCGATGATCCAGGTTGCTCCGTGCTTCTCCTCCATTTTCCGACCACCACAGGCGACACCAAGCCGCGCCACCACCGCCGTTCGACAGCCCCTCCTCCCCTCTCCACATCTGACCAAACGCCGCCCTCCACCTTCGCCGGAATCGCCTGAACCACGTCGAGGAAGTCGCCGCCTTCCTGACGCCGCGCCGCCTTCCTCCGACCACCAAAGGGGACCGCACCACCCCCGACAGGGAGCTGGTTCGTAGCTCTTCCACGTGGCACCACCTGATCGAAGCAACGATCGATAGATTTCATGAATTTTTCAACCCTAGTTTCGAATCAAAAATAAAGGTACGGCCTTTATTATTCTGAAATGAAAATGACACTATAAAGCGTTGCAAAACTTTGAAAAATAATATCTTTTTCATTCTTTAACGAAATTCGATGAAACAGGAGACACCGTGACCGCAAGGAGGCTCTCTACATTCTAGAAGAAGCCGCGGATTTTTCTGATCTTCCTAGGATTTTTAGCACTGCAGAAACCAATGTGAGGAATATAAACTGAATTGTGTGAATGGAATCGCGTTGTATAAATTATATAAGCGAAGTGTAAATTATATAAACATTGTATACCTCATGTACATGTGCTGTATAAGTTATATTAGCGATGTATAAATTATACAAGCATTGTATAAAACATATATGCTTTAAATTGTGATGAAATGCAAGTGAATTATAATATATATATATATATATATATATATATATATATATACATACTCCCCTCGTCCACAGACCATGGATGATATTTATTGCTTGTGATTGACGTGATATTATATGGTATGACGAATGGTTGAAAATAATTGTTTGTGGTTGATATTGTGGTTGAAAAATACCTTTGTGGTTGAAAAATACCTTTGTGGTTGAAAAATACCCTCTTGTGGTTGAAACAGATTAGAATAGGATTGTGGAATTGAAAATAAAACATGCCTCCTGCGTGCGACTAGATGCATGATCCCCATTGTCAAAAACCGCGAGGTTTTAAGGTAGAGCGAGGAGTCGTACTAGGGACGGTCCCGGTTTTAACTACACTGCCGTTATGCTGCCGAAATTTTCTGAAATATACATGTGTTAGAATAATTTTCATTCGTTGAAATGAATTACATATATAGCGAATATTCATGTGTTGAGTTGCAATTCATTCGTTGAGTTGAAATTCATGTGTTGAATATTATTTGAATTTAAACAAATGGCTTTAGCGATAAAAATCTCATTTTTATATATATACAAACCATAGCGAATATTCATGTGTTGAGTTGCAATTCATTCGTTGAATTGAAATTCATGTGTTGAATATTATTTGAATTCAAACAAATGGCTTTAGCGATAAAAATCACATTTTTATATATATACAAACCACAACGAATATTCATGTGTTGAGTTGCAATTCATTCGTTGAGTTGAAATTCATGTGTTGAATATTATTTGAATTTAAACAAATGGCTTTAGCGATAAAAATCACATTTTTATATATATACAAACCATAGCGAATATTCATGTGTTAAGTTGCAATTCATTCGTTGAGTTGAAATTCATGTGTTGAATATTATTTTAATTTAAACAAATGGCTTTAGCGATAAAAATCACATTTTTATATATATACAAACCATAGCGAATATTCATGTGTTGAGTTGCAATTCATTCGTTGAGTTGAAAATCATGTATTGAATATTATTTGAATTTAAACAAATAGCTTTAGCGATAAAAATCACATTTTTATATATATACAAACTATAGAGAATATTCATGTGTTGAATTGAAATTCGTTCGTCGAGTTGAAATTCATGTGTTGAATGTTATCGTATTTTAAAATAAAATGAATCGATAATAAAAACTACATTTTTATAGTGAATATGAAATGTTAAAAACATTCACGTGTTGAATAAATATTTTTGATGATAAAAATATTTCTTTTATCATGTATACGCTTTGATAAAAATACACACGTGTTGAAATAAATAATAGTTTGCTAGAAATATTATTATTAGCTTTGTTCTGCATATATATACATGTGTTGAACAGGAAAAATGGATTAGTTGTAGAGTAAAGAAATTATTTGCGTGCCCGACAAATAGGTAAACCTTGATGAGTTGGCTGCGCAATTTTATTTTTATATCAACTCCTGTGAATGCCATTGGATGCGGAGTGCTGGTTATTCTATGTGAAATAATAAATATCGCCATAGGATAGTAACAATTAATTTTGAACTACACTACATGGCATACTTCTTGACGATAGGCATACTTCATCATATCCCACATAAGCAATTGGAGCTTGTGTGACGAGGTGGAAGATTTACCATACGAGCGAGAGGCTTATATGGCGATGATTACACACTACAGGTTGAACTGATGACTGATATGGACTATATAAAATATAACGATAAATTGCCAGATTAATAAAAACTCAACACGGGTCTGGAGTTGACAATAATCACGTCTCTCTAGTTATTAGATACGGCACGTGGACTATTTATTTCCACACGGAAACGGGGTGACGAGAATTTATTCTCTAGAGTGATTATCTATACATGCTCCCCCGTAAACACCAGAATATATCAATATAAATATGTGAATGCTTTTTAGGATTTATTGGGTACCTAACACGGCCCAATAAATTTCCAAACACCTCCCCTTACAAAGGAGGTTATGGTGAAATTTTTCAAAATATTAAGGCGTTAGTGAAATATTTGAAGTTAAAACGAAGTTGAAAATATGGAATGAACTATAGTTGAAATTATAGAATGAACTATATATATATATAAATATAAATATAATTAAAAGGAATCGAAGCCGTGCAGTTCGTGTTTCGGAATCGTAATTTGAAATGATTAGTACGAGAAATCCGACCATCGGACTTTCCTGAAACCGCAACCGCTGGGTTCGCCTTGGAAATATCTTCCCAACGGTACCAACCTTGTAAAAATCCAACGGTTGGATTGTCTGGAATGTTTAATTCAAATCTGAAGAAAAACAGCGCCAGAATCGTTTATATTTATATATACATATAAATATAATTAAATTAAATCGAATAACGACGCTGCAGTTCGAATTTTGAAACTGTAACTTCAAACGACTAGTGTGGGAGATCCGACGGTCGGATTTTCACGAAACTGGAACCGTTGGGTTCGCTTTGGGAATATCTTCCTACTGATATAGACTTTGTAGAAATCCAACGGTTAGATTTCCCGATATGTGTAAAACAAATTAAGGGAAAAACAGCGCCAGTGCCACGGCACGACCTGAAACGTCGTTTAATTAAATATGGCCATTTTTAAACAAATAAAAATGGCGAAAAATCGTTATAAAATATTATAAGCAACTTAGATTGCAAATAAACCAATTGGGCTTGATTGTTTGATATTTGATGGTTGTATGTGCTTGACGGAAAATAACACTAAAGAACTGAAAGATGGATGTCGAATAATATAACCATGGAAAGAATCGATTTAAATTCTAATTACGTGAATTATTTGATAAGGCCGAGCTAACCCTCATTTCAAATAATTTATCGAGTGATTCGAATTGGAAAATGCAAAGACGATTCAAGACCGACGATCTTCGTTTCGGTTGGATGGGCGCTGCTGAGGTTCCTGACCGGAGTAGCTACCGTGAAGGAACGAAAGTAGTAGCCGTCTAAACGTATTATGTTGATTGGACGGATATACGAGGAATTGACGCCTCCGGTTTCGTTCAGACCCAGAACGGACTTGTAAATGGATTGTGTGTCTGACATTGGATTTTGTTCTATACTGATTGATCTCTGTTAAATATATATCTGTTTGGCGGCGGAGAATTTATTCTTTTGCTTAACGCCCTTCTCTGAGACATACGAGCTCAGAGGTTATATATCGATGGAAATCAATTGTATGGAGTGGACTGCCTATGTGTCATGCTAAGATGCTGTGATCAAGGCTTCTGTTGCAAAGCAAAGTCTTGTGGATGATGATCAAAGCACGATCTACGTGGCCTGGCTTTGTGTATAGCATGGATTCGCGAGCCTCACACCCCGGTATGAGTTAAAAACGGGATACGGACTGCAGGGAGAGCACGACGTTTCTTTCTAGCTATGGTGGTGTCAGTGACTTACCAGCCCTGACATATATATCTCTTTTTCACCTATGTGGTTGTTGGAATGCGAGGCACCTTGATTATAGGTCTGTAAGGACCGGGAAACGTGTGTTCAGGAATACAATTCCTCAAATGTAAGAGAGGACCGGCCCTGAAGATCCATGGTTACCCAGAGTGTGTAGTCCTGAGGCATTTGCTAGAATGTCTCGAAGCGGAGAGGAGCTTGCCCCTTGCCTCGACTCATGACGGAAAACCAATTTCCAATACGAAATAACGGACTCGATTGTAGAACTAGTATGGCGACATAGTGGTATGGGGCACTTATGTCGCCTATGATTGATATTTATGATGCTATTCATTTTTGAAACATATATGCACTAGTAATAATATCAAATGATTTTGCTTTAAACGTATCAAGCATATTTGGCCATTATAAGGTAAAACTCTATCCTCCGGCTTGCGTTGCATTGTATGATGGGACTTGAGTCTTATAATGGCTTCATTCTTTTTAAAAGCATTGCATTGTTTTAAAAGAATTTACTTTGTTTTAAATGCACTAGCAATCACTGGAGTAAACCCGTTCCGCGAAAGTGGCGTGGTCCTATGATTTGCTTATTACTGTTGTTTAAACTGTTAAATAGATTCCTTATACCAGCCCTCATGACTGACTCGTTGTTTGTTTCACTTTGCAAACGCGGGTGCCCTTATTTTCACATGGGCAACCTAGTTCACAGGTGACAGGTTGTTTTTGGTTCTGCACTATTGCATAGAGTGCATTTTGGCTCATGGCGAGGCTGACTTCACAGAGATGACTTTGACATTTTCCGCCATTATTGTACTTATATTATGATCCCGCCACAGGCGATGCAGACTGATTTACTTTCAGTACTTCTTATTGTATGTATATGTACCGCCTTCGGCGATGTAGACTGATACCCTTATTATGTCTCACTGCATGTATGTATTCCGCCTCTGGCGATGATGACTGGTCACTTCCCTTTTTTTACTAAGTTATATCCTACGCTGTGCTATTCTAATGTTGTTACATGTTGTGATTCTGCTGTCATACCCATGTAAAAATTATTCTATTTATTGTTTCTGCTATTATTGTACTCTGCTATGATGATTAATGTGTTATATTCCAATGATTATCCTTAATACCGCCCCTCGGATTTTGGGATCGTCACAGTTGGTATCAGAGCTTTGGTTAACCTTAGCTCCGGGATCTAGCACATTAAACACCTCGTCAGAATAGAATCAGTAGTGTTCTAAGGCAGGTAGCTCATTGGAGATAGGATTAGCAATGTCCTAGAATGAGCTAAGCAGATTAGCAAAACAATTTGATCAGTACACCATCATTATCTTTCCTTATGTTCCCCTGCTTTATCATATATGAAAATTATCAAATCTGTGAGCTTGACTCTTTTCTTGCTTATACAGTACTCTCTTTGATGGCTACACGAGCAGCAGCAGCTAGAGGAGGCCGAGGAGGCCGAGCAGGAGTAGCAGGAGGACGGGGGAATATCCCCGTAGTTGTGGAAGGCCCTATTGTTCAGCCACCAGCACCCGAGGACTTCGAGCTAGACAGAGTAGCGAAGAGGTATAGGAACCTTGGGGGAAAACCCTTTTCTGGCACTGGTACGGTGACAGAGGCTATTGCTTGGTTGAAGACATGTGAAAAGATCTTTGAAGGCATGGGTTTGGGAACCAACAACAAAGCACGACTAGGTATTTGGCTCCTACAGGAGGAAGCAGAGTTGTGGTGGGATGCCATCACCTCAGAAGATGCAGCAGGTACTGTAAGAACTTGGGAGCAATTCAAAACCATGTTCAACGAGAAATTTGTACCTGAGCAGGCTCTAGAGAGGATGCAAGAGCAGTTTGCTAATCTCCAGCAAGGAGATCTCTCTATCTAGGATTACCTCAATAAATTCACCCAGTTGTCGCGCTATGCCCCAGAGCTTATTATGACCAACAAAGCAAAGAACAAGAGATTTATATTTGGGCTAAAGCACAAGTACCATGACAGAGCCATGAGCAACATCAAACTCTCCTTCTCAGAATTGGTAGAAATGGCTTGCAACTATGAAGATATGGATGAAAGGCACGCCAACCAAGACCGCGCCAAAAGCCAAGCTGGAAATAAGTGTAAGGCTTCAGCAGATCAGCCCGAGTCTAGCATTATAGCGGCCGCTACTCAGAAACCTGGAAAGATACTGAAAGGAAATTGCTACAACTGCGGGAAGCCAGGACATTTTTCTAATGTGTGCAAAGCCCCGAGGAAACCAAAGGCAAATCCAGACTCAGCCGAATGCTACAACTGCCATAAGAAAGGGCACTATAGCAGGAACTGTCCTCTGAAGCAGAATGCACAAGTGGCTCATGTGTATGACGGGAAGACCCCGTCAGCTACCACCGATGGATCAGGTAAACCCGAAGTCTTGGGAGGTACCCTTACCATTAAAAATATTCCTGTTTCTGTACTTTTTGATACTGGTGCATCTCGTAGCTTCATTTCTGGTAATATTGTGCATAAGTTAAAATTGAATCCAAGGAAGCTTAAAGAACCAATTAAAGTTCAAAATCCGATAGGAGGGTCTACTATTCTCGTCTCATATTGTAATGTACCTGCCTCATATTCTTGTTATCGATTTCCTTTTAAAGTGATTGTCATGGACCTTTCCGAATTTGATATTATTCTGAGACTTGATTGGTTGACAAAATATAAGGCCGAAGTTAGATGTGCAGAACGAATCGTTAAAGTTAAAACAAAACTTGGGCATATCACTATACCATGCCATGGCTCAGAAATTAATAGAACAGAATTTTGGTCTTCTTTAGAAGTTACTCCCCCTTCATTAGAAAAGATACCGGTCGTTAAAAACTATGCGGATGTGTTTGAAGAAGTAGAAAACTTACCGCCGCAAAGAGAAATTGAATTCAGGATAGATTTAATTCCTAACGCCCGACCAGTAGTACATCCAATTAGAAGAATGGCCCCTAAAGAAAAAGAAGAGTTAGGTAGTCAAACCCGAGAATTACTTTGGAAAGGTTTGATCAGACCGAGCTTTTCAACTTGGGGAGCGGCAGTGGTATTTGTCCCGAAATCAGACGGTACTCTAAGACTTTGTGTTGATTACCGAGATCTCAATAAACAGACACTGAAGAACAAATATCCCTTGCCACGTATAGATGATCTGTTAGATCAATTAAATGGAGCAACAGTATTCTCCAGAATGGACCTAGCTACTGGTTTCCACCAATTACGTATAGCAGAAGACTGTGTTCCTTTGACAGCCTTCAGGGGTCCCGATTTATTCTACGAATGGTTAGTAATGTCGTTCGGCTTGTGTAACGCTCCGGCATACTTCGTCGATCTTATGAACAGAGTGTTCCGTGGTGTATTGAATAAATTTGTTCTAGTCTTCATCGATGACATTTTAATCTACTCCAAGTCGGAAGGCGAGCATGCAAAACATTTAGAACAGGTGTTGAAAATTCTAAGGAGAAATGTCTTGAAAGCTAAATTTTCTAAATGTGTCTGCTGGCAGGATGAAGTTAAGTTCCTAGGCCATGTCGTATCGAAAGAAGGGATTGTTGTAGATCCAAGCAAAATTACAGCGATTCAGAACTGGAAACAACCTACTACCCCCACAGAAGTTCGAAGTTTCCTTGGATTGGCTAGTTACTATCGGAAATTCGTTCAGGATTTTTCAAAGATATCTGGTGTATTGACAAAGCTTACAAAGAAGCATGAGAAATTCAAATGGACTCCCGAATGTGAAGAAGCTTTCCAGGAGATAAAACTGAAGTTGACAACTGCTCCAGTATTGACAATTATAGAAGGCAACCAAGACATGACTGTATGGACAGACGCTTCTATTAGAGGGCTAGGCGTAGTATTAATGCAAAAAGGCCAAGTAGTCGCTTATGCCAGCCATCAGCTGAAGCCGCATGAAAGAAACTATGCAACTCATGATCTTGAGTTATTAGCTATCGTGTTTGCTTTAAGAATCTGGAGGCATTATTTATTGGGTGAGAAGTTCGAACTATTTACCGATCATCAATCCTTGAAATATCTATTCACTCAGAAAGATCTAAACTTGAGACAATAGCGTTGGTTAGAATTCCTTGTAGCATATGATTTTGAAATTCTATACACTCCAGGGAAAGCTAATGTTGTAGCCGATGCGCTCAGCAGAAAGAATGAAATCATTGCCAGTTTTATCATTACGTCTTCTTTAATTGACAGGATCTCGTCCCTTCAAAAAGAGGATAATTTTGTAAAGGAGATGATCAAAAGAATCAATGACGGCATAGACTCCAGCTTCCAAGTGGATAGTGAGGGGGTTCTGAGATTAAAAGGAAGAATTTGTGTTCCCGACATCTCCGAGCTAAAGGGAGAAATACTTGATGAGTGCCACAAGTCCAAATTAAATATCCATCCCGGTGTGAGCAAAATGTATAACAATATCAAGCGCACATTCTGGTGGAAGGCAATGAAAAGAGATATTTAAATATATGTTAGCAGATGCTCCACTTGTCAGCTAGTTAAGAGTGATCAGCAGAAATTGGCTGGACTATTACAACCATTAGAAGTTCCAGGATGGAAGTGGGAGCAAATTTCGATGGACTTCATTGATGGCTTGCCTCGAACTAAGAAAGGAAACGACAGTATATGGGTAATCGTAGATCGCTTCACGAAGACTGCCCATTTCATACCTGTCCGATCCAACAGAACGGCTCAAAGTTTAGCACAGATTTACTTCAAAGAAATAGTTAAACTACATGGAGTGCCGCTCAATATAGTCAGTGATAGAGATCCCCTGTTTACTAGCAAATTCTGGGAAGCATTCCAGACAAAATTGGGATCCAAATTGAATCTAAGCACCGCTTATCACCCTCAGACAGACGACCAAACTGAGCGGGTGAATAGAATTCTAGAAGATTTACTACGAGCTTGCGTTATTGATTTTGGAGGCTCATGGGAAGATCACTTACATCTAGCCGAATTCTCTTACAACAACAGCTATCAAGCGAGTTTGGGAATGTCTCCATTTGAAGCATTATACGGTAGACCGTGCAGATCTCCCGCATGTTGGGTAGAACCTGGCAACAGACTTGTGTTAGGGCCCGATATGATTCAAGAAGCATCGGATAAAGTCGACTTCATTAAGAAGCGATTGAAAACCGCACAAAGCCGACAGAAAAGTTATGCTGATGCGAGAAGAAGAGATTTATCATTTGTCGTTGGCGATTATGTTTATTTAAGAGTTTCTCCAATGCGGGGAGTAATTAGATTTGGCAAGACTGGGAAGTTGGCACCGAGATTTGTTGGTCCCTTTCCTATACTTGAACGGATTGGAACTCTTGCTTATAGGGTTTCGTTACCTGATTGGTTGCCTGGTGTACATGATGTGTTCCACGTGTCTCAACTCAGAAAACATGTTCATGATCCAGATCTTGTTGTAGAAGAAGCAGCGCAACAGGATATAGACATAACTCCAGAATTAGCGCTCAGAAGAGAGCCATTAAAGATTGTTGGCAAAGAAACTAGAGAGATAAGGAGCAAAAAGATTCATTTAGTCAAAGTGCAGTGGAGTAGTGATCCTAGAGACTGTACTTGGGAGACTGAGGAAAGCATTAAACAAGCCTAACCCAAATGTAGAGTGGACATCTCTGACTAACTTCGGTGCAAGGTACCTTTACAATACTTTGCATTTACATTTTATTTCCTACTTAGCTGTTATTTCCTTTTCGAGGACGAAAAGTTTTAAGTGGGGGAGATTGTAATAACCCGGAAAATGTGAACCAATTTAAAATTTTTAAAATTGGTTATTACCAAAGAATTTGAATAATTGAAATAGCATATTTCAATAAAATAAAGAATTGGGTATAGTATTGCAGTTTGAAATTTTGAATACAAAGTTTGTCTGACTGTACAGGGTGGAAGATATAACGGATTTTAGTGAAACTGAAAATATTTAAATCTGTTTATGAATACCTTTCTAACGAATCTGAAAAATCGAAGTTTCATAGCGGGAATCAAAAGTTATGGCCAAATGAATTTTCAGAAAGGTCGCTATATAGCAGATATAGCCCTTGAAAATTGATATTTTGCATACGACCTCGGAATTCGACGAAACCACTTTTGTTGGGTCCGGGATGTCAAACTATTGCTAAGTTTCAAATTCATAGTTTTTGAAGCTAGTATGTGAGCGGGGTAAAAGAAAATGTGATTGGTCAATTTCTGTTAAAAAGGGTCGACCTAAAATTGGCCGCTTTTCAAACGAGCTCAGAATTCGACGAAACTGGTTTTGTTAGGACCGTATCGTCAAAACAAAGCTAGATTCATTTTTCTGGAATTTTTCGATTCAGTTTGTGGTCCTGGCAAATTGAAATGTACGTTCAAATTAAATATTGAATGTTTTATATTTTAATTTGAAAAATAACTGACTGTAACAGTCGAATTGACCAACGAAACATATCCCATTGTGTCCGGAATGGGGGTATTTAGCTAGGGGCGACAGTCGTTGGGTTTGATTTCGAGTCCTTTTGTGAAAACACTATTTAAAATTTCCTATAAAGCTTCGACCAATAGGATTTTTCCTTTATATAAAAAAAAATCTCAAAACCCTTGCCGCCTCAGACAAAACCGACGATCCAGGTTGCTCCGTGCTTCTCCTCCATTTTCCGACCGCCACAGGCGACGCTAAGCCGCGCCACCACCGCCGTTCGACAGCCCCTCCTCCCCTCTCCACATCTGACCAAACGCCGCCCTCCACCTTCGCCGGAATCGCCTAAACCACGTCGAGGAAGTCGCCGCCTTCCTGACGTCGCGCCGCCTTCCTCCGACCACCGAAGGGGACCGCACCACCACCGATAGGGAGCTGGCTCGTAGCTCTTCCACGTGGCACCACCTGATCGAAGCAACGATCGATAGATTTCACGAATTTTTCAACCCTAGTTTCGAATCAAAAATAAAGGTACGGCCTTTATTATTCTGAAATGAAAATGACACTATAAAGCGTTGCAAAACTGTGAAAAATAATATCTTTTTCGTTCTTTAACGAAATTCGATGAAACAGGAGGCACCGTGACCGCAAGGAGGCTCTCTACATTCTAGAAGAAGCCGCGGATTTTTCTGATCTTCCTAGGATTTTTAGCACTGCAGAAACCAATGTGAGGAATCTAAACTGAATTGTGTGAATGGAACCGTGTTGTATAAATTATATAAGCAAAGTGTAAATTATATACGCATTGTATACCTCATGTACATGTGCTGTATAAGTTATATTAGCGATGTATAAATTATACAAGCGTTGTATAAAACATATATGCTTTAAATTGTGATGAAATGCAAGTGAATTATAATATATATATATATATATATATATATATACTCCCCTCGTCCACAGACCATGGACGATATTTATTGCTTGTGATTGACGTGATATTATATGGTATGACGAATGGTTGAAAATAATTGTTTGTGGTTGATATTGTGGTTAAAAAATACCTTTGTGGTTGAAAAATACCCTCTTGTGGTTGAAACAGATTAGAATAGGATTGTGGAATTGAAAATAAAACATGACGCCTGCGTGCGAACTAGATGCATGATCCCCATTGTCAAAAACCATGACATTTTAAGGTAGAGCGAGGAGCCGTACTAGGGACGGTCCCGGTTTTAACTACCCTACCGTTATGCTGCCGAAATTTTCTGAAATATACATGTGTTAGAATAATTTTCATTCGTTGAAATAAATTACATATATAGCGAATATTCATGTGTTGAGTTGCAATTCATTCGTTGAGTTGAAATTCGTGTGTTGAATATTATTTGAATTTAAACAAATGGCTTTAGCGATAAAAATCACATTTTTATATGTATACAAACCATAGCGAATATTCATGTGTTGAGTTGCAATTCATTCGTTGAGTTGAAATTCATGTGTTGAATATTATTTGAATTTAAACAAATGGCTTTAGCGATAAAAATCACATTTTTATATATATACAAACCATAGCGAATATTCATGTGTTGAGTTGCAATTCATTCGTTGAGTTGAAATTCATGTGTTGAATATTATTTGAATTTAAACAAATGGCTTTAATGATAAAAATCACATTTTTATATATATACAAACCATAGCGAATATTCATGTGTTGAGTTGCAATTCATTCGTTGAGTTGAAATTCATGTGTTGAATATTATTTTAATTTAAACAAATGGCTTTAGCGATAAAAATCACATTTTTATATATATACAAACCATAGCGAATATTCATGTGTTGAGTTGTAATTCATTCGTTGAGTAGAAATTCATGTGTTGAATATTATTTGAATTTAAACAAATAGCTTTAGCGATAAAAATCACATTTTTATATATATATATATATATATACAAACTATAGAGAATATTCATGTATTGAATTGAAATTCGTTCGTCGAGTTGAAATTCATGTGTTGAATGTTATCGTATTTTAAAATAAAATGAATCGATAATAAAAACTACATTTTTATAGTGAATATGAAATGTTAAAAATATTCATGTGTTGAATAAATATTTTTGATGATAAAAATCTTTCTTTTATCATGTATACGCTTTGATAAAAATACACACGTGTTGAAATAAATAATAGTTTGCTGGAAATATTATTATTAGCTTTGTTCTGCATATATATACATGTGTTGAACAGGAAAAATGGATTAGCTGTAGAGTAAAGAAATTATTTGCGTGCCCGACAAATAGGTAAACCTTGATGAGCTGGCTGCACAATTTTATTTTTATATCAACTCCTGTGAATGCCATTGGATGCGGAGTGCTGGTTATTCTGTGTGAAATAATAAATATCACCATAGGATAGTAACAATTAATTTTGAACTACACTACATGGCATACTTCTTGACGATAGGCATACTTCATCATATCACACATAAGCAATTGGAGCTTGTGTGATGAGGTGGAAGATTTACCATACGAGCGAGAGGCTTGTATGGTGATGATTATACACTACAGGCATAACTGATGACTGATATGGACTATATAAAATATAATGATAAATTGCCAGATTAATAAAAACCCCACACGGGTCTGGAGTTGACAATAATCACGTATCTCTAGTTATTAGATACGGCACATGGACTATTTATTTCCACACGGAAACGGGGTGACGAAAATTTATTCTCTGGAGTGATTATCTATACATGCTCCCCCGTAAACACCAGAATATATCACTATAAATATGTGAATGCTTTTTAGGATTTATTGGGTACCTAACACGGCCCAATAAATTTCCAAACCCCTCCCCGTACATAGGAGGTTATGGCGCAATTTTTCGAAATATTAAGGCGTTAGTGAAATATTTTAAGTGAAAACGAAGTTGAAAATATGGAATGAACTATAGTTGAAATTATAGAATGAACTATACTTATATATATAAATATAAATATAGCTAAAAGGAATCGAAGCCGTGCAGTTCTTGTTTCGGAATCGTAATTTGAAACGATTAGTACGAGAAATCCGACCATCGGATTTTCCCGAAACCGCAACCGCTGGGTTCGCCTTGGAAATATCTTCCCAACGGCACCAACCTTGTAAAAATCCAACGGTTGGATTGTCCGGAATGTTTAATTCAAATCTGAAGAAAAACAGCGCCAGAATCGTTTATATTTATATATAAATATAAATATAATTAAATTAAATCGAATAACGACGCTGCAGTTCGAATTTTGAAACCGTAACTGCAAACGACTAGTGTGGGAGATCCGACCGTCGGATTTTCAACAAACTGGAACCGTTGGGTTCGCTTTGAGTATATCTTCCCACTGATATAGACTTTGTAGAAATCCAATGGTTAGATTTCCCGATATGTGTAAAACAAATTAGGGGAAAAACAGCGCCAGTGCCACGGCACGACCTGAAACGTCGTTTAATTAAATATGGCCATTTTTAAACAAATAAAAATGGCGAAAAATCGTTATAAAATATTATAAGCAACTTAGATTGCAAATAAACCAATTGGGCTTGAATTGTTTGATATTTGATGGTTGTATGTGCTTGACACGAAAATAACACTAAAGAACTGAAAGATGGATGTCGAATAATATAACCATGGAAAGAATCGATTTAAATTCTAATTACGTGAATTATTTGAAAAGGCCGAGCTAACCCTCATTTCAAATAATTTATCGAGCGATTCGAACTGGAAAATGCAAAGACGATTCAAGACCGATGATCTTCGTATCGGTTGGATGGGCGTTGCTGAGGTTCCTGACCGGAGTAGCTACCATGAAGGAACGGAAGTAGTAGCCGTCTGAACGTATGTGTTGATTGGACGGATATACGAGGAATTGACGCCTCCGGTTTCGTTCAGACCCAGAACGGACTTGTAAATGGACTGTGTGTCTGACATTGGATTTTGTTCTATACTGATTGATCTCTGTTAAATATATATCTGTTTGGCGGCGGAGAATTTATTCTTTTGCTTAACGCCCTTCTCTGAGACATACGAGCTCAGAGGTTATATATCGATGGAAATCAATCGTATGGAGTGGACTGCCTATGTGGCATGCTAAGATGCTGTGATCAAGGCTTCTGTTGCAAAGCAAAGTCTTGTGGATGATGATCAAAGCACGGTCTACGTGGCCTGGCTTTGTGTATAGCGTGGATTCGCGAGCCTCACACCCCGGTATGAGTTAAAAACGGGATACGGACTGCAGGGAGAGCACGACGTTTCTTTCTAGCTATGGTGGTGTCAGTGACTTACTAGCCCTGACATATATATCTATTTTTCACTTATGTGGTTGTTGGAATGCGAGGCGCCTCGATTATAGGTCTGTAAGGACCGGGAAACGTGTGTTCAGGAATACAAATCCTCAAATGTAAGAGAGGATCGGCCCTGAAGATCCAGGGTTACCCAGAGTGTGTAGTCCTGAGGCATTTGCTAGAATGTATCGAAGCGGAGAGGAGCTTGCCCCTTGCCTCGACTCATGACGGAAATCCAATTTCCAATACGAAATAACGGACTCAATTGTAGAACTAGTATGACGACATAGTGGTATGGGGCACTTATGCCACCTATGATTGATATTTATGATGCTATTCATTTTTGAAACATATATGCACTAGTAATAATATCAAATGATTTTGCTTTACACGTATCAAGCATATTTGGCCATTATAAGGTAAAACTCTATCCTCCGGCTTGCGTTGCATTGCGTTGTTTTAAATGGCTTCATTCTTTTTAAAAGCATTGCGTTGTTTTACACGTATCAAGTATGATGGGACTTGAGTCTTATAATGGCTTCATTCTTTTTAAAAGCATTGCGTTGTTTTAAAAGAATTTACTTTGTTTTAAATGCACTAGCAATCACTGGAGTAAACCCATTCCGCGAAAGTGGCGTGGTCCTATGATTTGCTTATTACTGTTGTTTAAACTGTTAAATAGATTCCTCATACCAGTCCCCATGACTGACTCGTTGTTTGTTTCACTTTGCAAACGTGGGTGCCCTTATTTTCACACGGGCAGCCTAGTTCACAGGTGACAGGTTGTTTTTGGTTCTGCACTATTTCATATAGTGCATTTTGGCTCATGGCGAGGCTGACTTCACAGAGATGACTTTGACATTTTCCGCCATTATTGTATTTATATTATGATCCCGCCATAGGCGATGCAGACTGATTTACTTTCAGTACTTCTTATTGTATGTATATGTACCGCCTTCGGCGATGTAGACTGATACCCTTATTATGTCTCACTGCATGTATGTATTCCGCCTCTGGCGATGATGACTGATCACTTCCCTTTTTTTTACTAAGTTATATCCTACACTGTGCTATTCTGATGTTGTTACATGTTGTGATTTCGCTGTCATACCCATGTAAAAATTATTCTATTTATTGTTTCTGCTATTATCTGTACTCTACTATGATGATTAATGTGTTATATTCCAATGATTATCCTTAATACCGCCCCTCGGATTTTGGGATCGTCACAGTACCAGCACGCAGTCATTCACAAATTTCTATTTGTAATGAGAATTATGGTAGAAATATATTTCAAGATTGATCTAGTTATTAATAATTATCTAGAATTTTTTTTATCATTGATACGGACAAAAAAATGGATAGACTATTTTTAAATTATAAAATTCCCATTTAATCAACTAATCATAAATTTCGTGGTGTGCAAAGCGTTAAGGTCAACAACGCTTAGTGCTAAGGTATTTAATTACATAACCGCCTTTTCAAACATCGCATGCAACCATCCATACCCACACACAATCAACTAACATCAACCAATTATAATTATCAATAAATTAAAATTTACTATCTATTTTAATTTAGAATAAATAATTTAATTAACGGTTCTCACCTTCATTGTTCTCCGATCTCTTTACAGTCAAGATCCATACAAATTGCAACCAATTCGGATAATTGCGTACCAACCTTTGTAAAAGCCTTCATGTCACACACACCCAAATTCACTGAAATATACTACTGCACCCTTAAATCCCCTTTTTTTTTTCTTCTTAGGAAGCGGACAATTTTTTCTCTTTGTTTTCTTTCTTTCTAAATGATGGCCAATAGTAGGAAGAGGGGGCTACAGTCTAGTTTAAACGAGTGGAGGTCGGTATGAAGAGGGGTGGCTATCTTCTGTAGAGGCAGAGGTGTGGTGACTGAATGCGACGGTTGAAGGCCAAACTGGCGGTGGAGGGTTGAAAGTAGTGGAGCTGTTTAAAGGGAAAAGAAGAGGAGTGACGACTTCTCCTATAGAGGACAACAACACTTTAGGGTTGCGTGGCGCCCAGTGGTGGTTCAGGGAGTACAGGCGGTGAGGCTGGAGCGTAACGGTGGTGGCATGGATTGGTTTACAGTGGTGCTAGTACTGGGCGGTGAGGTTGAGCTAAAGCTATTGATGGACATGGGAAAGGTGGTTCTTGCCTGTGTAGAAGCGGAGAGGCCGACTGATGAAGTGGAGTGGAATACACGCGAATATTTAGAGGAAGAGGAACTGTTGTTTCAAGGGAAGGGACACAGCAGTTTATGGAGAGGAAAAGTGAAGGTGGCGGTAACCTTTTGGCGTGGGAAGAGAGAAAGATGGCTCTGGTTAACATGGAGAGGACACGGAAGCTTTTAAGATGAAGTGGAGTTTCTTTTCTGGACTAAATGAAGCAGAGAGGTGTGGTGAGGAAGGAATGGAGTAAAGAAAAATATGGGGAATGTAACACCCCATATTTTCTATGAACGTATAAGTAACAAATTAAAATATACTTAACTTTAGGGGAAGAATTAAGGGAAACGGGTTGCACCATTGCGTTCGCCTCGAAATTCTTCTTGAGATAGAGTCTAAGTTTGCATAAAACGGATAACGTATGAAGAAGATATGGAAGAACGAAGTTAGGAAGAAAAACCGGAAACAAACCAGAATACACTGGCGCATTTATGAAGTGCGCCATTACAAAAATACACTGGCGCACCTGCCAAGTGCACCCATACCGATCTAGCACATAATTCTGGAATGTTCTGTGATGAAGTGTCTTCTTCTGAGTGGCTGGATGACCTGTCTTCAAGCTGGGTGGTTCTGATGACTTCTGGACTTATCTGAAGGCTCTAAATCACCCTATTCTCCTATAAAAACACCCCCAAACCTCACTTTCTCTCCACACAACTTCATTTTGCCTATACTCTGCCTCTATAATAAATAAATAAAATAATGGCGTCGCTTCTCTGCTGGGATCAAAACTAGAACTAGTGCATCTCCTTCCAAATCTGAATAAGATTAAAAGAGAACTACTGAAACTCTTCTTCTATAATCCAATCAAGGCAAGTGCAGTTATTTTCTGATATGGATTTTAATCATGATCTTGACATAATTATAAAACTGAATCTGAGATTATGCCCTTTTTCTATTTATCAGATCTGTTCCCCTGTTTTATTATTCTGTTTGTTCTGTATTTCTTCCTCCTTTCTTTCTTTTTGTTTGATAGCCAGGCTACCACGAGCCTGAGCCAGATCTCATAAGAGATGAACGCAAAAACGCTAAATTTGGGAAGAATATTGAATGAGGCATATTTGGGCATAATTGATTTGTAACTAATTTGATGATACAACGCATGTTGTAATTCTGGACATAAATTTGAGGCATATTGCATAAGACGATCTATGACTTGGAAGGAGAGGATTTTTGTGACTTAGAACATAGGTTGAACTTAGAACATAAATCTGAGACATATAATTAGGCATGTTGTATTTAAAACATAAGGTGTATTTAACATATGTCTTGAGTTTTGAGGCATAAAGAATATTGGACATATGACTTGGGATTTGTGGCGTAAAATTTAACTGTGAGCATGTAACTGATTTGGATGCATAGTACAAGTTGTAATTCAAGATCTAGATCTGGACATACTATATATATTATAGTCTGAAATTTGGAAAAAAGAGAATTAATTTGCATTTAACTTAGGTGTAAAGATCCATATTAAGACTAGATAATTATTAAGTCTGAATACACCTAAGTAAGGGGGGATTTTTGGATATGTGACATGCATTGTAATCAATGGCTATATTTGGCATAATTTATATGTAAGGTTTTTGGAGAATATTCTGAACTATGCAAGTTTAACTAAAAATTGGGACATATGTTATATGGTGGATTATGACCATAATTTGGGCATATAAGTTTAGGCTTACCTTATGAATTAGGCAAGATATGTGAACAGGACTTTAAGGAATGTTTAAATCGGCTAAAACTGTTATTTGCTTATTGTGTTAAATTTGCCTAATCTGCTAAACCTGTTACCTGTTTAATCTGTTGAATTGCCTAAACTATTACATATGTTGAATTTCCTAATCTGCTAATTTTGCCTAATCTGCTAAATCTATTGAGTTGCCAAATCTGCTAAATCTATTGAACCGCCCGAGCTGCTAAAACTGTTAAATCTGTTGAAAAGCTGAATGATTGTAATTTGTGTAAAAAAGGTTAATTTGTTTAATCTGCTGCGACTTGAAAAGAAGTCAAATCTGTTAAATTGACATAATTAGTCTAATAGTTCTATAATTTGTAATGGAATAAACTGGTTAAAATAAAAATGCTGAGACACGAGGTTCGACTCATGATTGCGGTAGAAGCATGCCCGGACGCAACCGGCTTAACCAGCAACCGCAAACTGCTAGTCTAATGTGAGAAGTCGTGGGCATAACTAAAATATGCTTAGACAAGAGGTTAGGTCTGGCTTGTGGCAGAAGTCTGCCCGGAACCGCCCAGCATATCCAGCGGCCACAAGCTACCGACCTAATGTGAGAGGTATGCGCATTAATATTTAATTAATGCAAATCTGAGATAAATATGATGTATAAAACGTGTTGGGTAGACAAGGCTAAACCAACTGGACTGATGAATTAATAAATCTGTTTCGTGAATCTGAAGGCCCAATACAAAGTTAGACAATCTGTAAGTCTGTTAAAACTATACATCTGATCCGTTAGTCTGAAAACCTGTTGACTTGATTTTCTGGTCTGTGAACTAGTTGATTCTGAACTCTGTAGGCCTAAAACTTGTAAACAAGTTAATCTGAAATCTGTTAGTCTGGGGACACAAGGTTATGAGGGAAAATACTTGTGTCATCTGTTGTTTGGGACCCATATTAGTCAGTAACACTTTCTAGTATCAAAACTATGACCCAACAGTAGGTAGGGTCTTGGCATGCTTATTGAACTAATTATAAGAGGTTCATTCTGATAATGGCGAGGGGTGTTGATGGTGCGTTCCAAACGGGTCATGTGCGTGCATGGATCTCGGTCTGCCTCTGAGGATGTAATATGTCGTGACATCTGTAAATAGGTCTGTGTCATTTAAAGGTTGCCACTTTGGGGAGTGATACACCCTTCTGTGGGGCTGGCACAGGGTATTTATGTATTAGGGAGCCGATCGCTTGGGGTAGATTTAAGGTACACTTAGTTCTGCCTGTTTCCGTTGGGGTACCGTCTGTTTCTATTGGGTGGTAACACTTGTCTGTTCCTGCGTGGTACCGTCTGTTGGGGGTGGTAAAGGCCCATTTACTAGTGTACACCTAATTCTAACATTTTGTTTCTGTAGGGATTATTCTGTTTCCGTCTCTGATTCCGTTTATGTACCTTCTGTCTATTGGGGTGGTAAAGGCCCATTACTGGCATTCTGTTCCTGTATAGATTATTCTGTTCTGTTTCTGTTTCAATTTGGACATTAGGGTAACACCTAATCCTGTAATACTAGTATTAGTGCAGAGAAGTAAAATATAAGTAAGAAGCATAACTTGGGCTATAGCATTCTGTTTCTTCTGTTTAGCTTAAGTATACCAGTTACTCATGTTGCTGTTGTCTCTTTTCCAGCTTTATTTTCATGTCATGATATTATTATCTGTTCATATGCTGAAAGTCACTGGACTTATCAGACTTTATGTCTGACCTTGCTTGTTTTCGCCCCTTTTCTTTCGTCCCCCCCCCCCCCCCCCCCAAAGGTTTTTTTAGGGTGGAAGTATAGGAGCTTGATTCGGATTTTCTCTGCTTGAAGTACCGCTTGGCCTTGGCTCTACCTTTCCATGGCAGTTTATGTTGGGGATTATGATTTTAAAAACTATGCATTCTGAAGGCTTTTGTACAAGGCTGATATTTTGTACTTGAATTCTGATATTATGATTTGAAAAGATGTAACCAAACTTACTTCGGTTTCTTTTGTAATAAAATTATTAATTTTTCAAGTACTGTTTTATATGTCTTGTAAATTTCTGTTCTGTCTACTAAAACGCTCCATCAAAGTTAAGGCATTCCCTTTGTGAGTGACCTTAACGGAGGTGGGGTGTTACACTTGGTATCAGAGCTGAAGGTTACCATATTTGATAAAAAGTTTTTGAAAACTGTTTTCAAAAAGGTTTTTAAAAGGAAGTATTTTCAAAAGAAAAGTTTATTTTGAAAAACATAGTCCCCAAAACCATATATCTATCTTTTGATTTTCTATTTAATCCTTGTTTCTTTCTTTTCTGAGTCTTCGGAGCTCCTGGCTTTCTGGGAGGTAACCTCATCGTGACATGGTTCTGTAGGCATGATGAGACTACTGCGCCTGTCGAAAGGCAAAGAAGTGCCTAACTTCCATCTGTAGCCGTAGTAATTTCACCTACGGCTAATCCTCTTTCGAGCTTCGTAGGGTTTTCTGTGCGATGGGGGCAACTTTAGAGAAAGACTGGTTAACATGTAAGAAGACCGGTTGTTTTCAGTGCGGTGTGACAGGACATCTGATCAAGGATTGCCCCAGAAGGCAAGGGCAAAGGGTAGAATCTTCTGGAAGGTAGGTGAATGTTCTCGTAGTTGGTGGACATGATAGAGGTGGAAAATTTTCCATAGAAAGTTTAATTTCCTTATCTGATCATTCTGGCATTTTAATTCTATAGTTTAGTCTCTGCACTTTAATACTAGTCTTATTTCTGATCCCGTTATAGTCTCAAACCCCATAAGGGTTACCACTCATCTGTTTGTGATAGGTTGGGGTTTGAGGGTATCTGTGTTAAGCGTTGAGTTGACTGTGACGCATACATTCTGGCTTTTGCGGGGTATGGTGGGTTTTTATCATGCTTAGTTTCCTAAGAATCATTTGAGAATCTGATCTGTACTAGTAGTCTGTAAGTATCTGAATATTTCTGAAAAGGATAGTGTTTTTTACTCGAAGCGTGAAGTAGATTTCCAGTTTTGACATTGTTTAATGGGAGTAGTTCTCTAAGTGTCAAACTGATGTTGATTTCGGTCTTTGGAGTTGATACTTAGGGATTTATTTTCTTAACCAATGTCTAATAGGAACAGAGCCCTGGTTTTAATCGTACTTTCTTCTATCACTCAGCTGTATCCTATCGATCGAGTCTTCGACCTTTAGGTAGAAACTAATGGGTGTAAACATGTGTTTGAGACATGCATGTTTGATGGTTGCAAGTGGATGCAAGTGGTTGCTAGTGATTGCTCGTGGATGCATATACACACACTAGGCACTTGATCGGCTCAAAAACACTCTCATACTGCATATGGATGTGTGTGCATTTTTTTATGGATGCAAAACGGGTGACTTAGCACATGGATGTTGCATATGAATGAGCGGTTGTGCACTCATATAGAAATGAAGCTTATCAAATAGGATTTCTTGCATACATAATTGGACTCATGGCACCAACATGGTTCACATTGAGGAGGTCAACTGAATCAGTAGACCGCCTGATCTTTACATTAGATAAGAGACATATACACACACTTTTGCATATTCTCATACAACATTAGAAGTTTTCTAAGGACAATGGATTCTTGTGGATGATGGTTGAGTAGATGAATGATTGGATGGTAGGACACATTCTTCTTAATTTGAAGATTTCGGCGATGAAATCCTTTAAGGAGGGGAGAATCTAACACCCCGTATTTTCTGTGAACGTATAAGTACCAAATTAAAATATACTTAATTTTTAGGAGAAGAATTAAAGGAAATGGGTTGCGCCATTTCGTTCGTCTCGAAATTCTGCTTGAGATAGAGTCCGAGTTTGCGTAAAACAGATACCTATGAAGAAGATATGGACGAACGAAGTTAGGCAGAAAAAACGGAAACAGGCCAGAATACACAGGCGCACTTGTGAAGTGCGCCAGTACAAAAATACACTGGCGCACCTACCAAGTGCACCCAAACTGATCCAGCACAGAATTCTGGAGTGTTCTGTGATGATATGTCTTCTTCTGAGTGGCTGGATGACCTGTCTTCGAGCTGGGTGGTTCTGATGACTTCTGGACTGATCTAAAGGCTCTAAATCACCCTATTCTCCTATAAAAACACCCCCAAACCTCACTTTCTCGCCACACAATTTCATTCTGCCTATACTCTGCCTCTATAATAAATAAATAAAATAATTGCGTCGCTACTCTACTGGGATCAAAACTAGAACTAGTGCATCTTCTTCCAAATTTGAATAAGATTAAAAGAGAACTACTGCAACTCTTCTTCTATAATACAATCAAGGCAAGTGCAGTTATTTTCCAATATGAATTTTAATCATGATCTTGACATAATTATAAAACTGAATCTGAGATTATGCCCTTCTTCTATTTATCAGATATGTTCCCCTGTTTTATTATTCTGTTTGTTATGTATTTCTTCCTTCTTTCTTTCTTTTTGTTTGATAGCCAGGCAACCACGAGCCTGAGCCAGATCTCATAAAAGATGAACACATAAACGCTAAATTTGGGAAGAATATTGAATGAGGCATATTTGGGCATAATTGATTTGTAACTAATTTGAGGATACAACGCATGTTGTAATTTTGGACATAAATTTGAGGCATATTGCATAAGACAATCTATGACTTGGAAGGAGAGGATTATTGTGACTTAGAACATAAAGAACATAGGTTGAACTTAGAACATAAATCTGAGACATATAATTGGGCATGTTGTATTTAAAACATAAGGTGTATTTAACATATGTCTTGAATTTTGAGGCATAAATAATATTGGACATATGACTTGGGATTTGTGGCGTAAAGTTTAACTGTGAGCATGTAACTGATTTGGATGCATAGTACAAGTTGTAATTCAAGATCTAGATCTGGATATACAATATATATTACAGTCTGAAATTTGGAAAAAAGAGAATTAATTTGCATTTAACTTAGGTGTAAAGATCCATATTAAGATTGGATAATTATTAAGTGTGAATACACCTAAGTAAGGGGTTTTTTTTTGGATATGTGACATGCATTGTAATCAATGGTTATGTTTGGCATAATTTATATGTAAGGTTTTTTGGAGAATATTATGAACTATGCATGTTTAACTAAAAATTAGGACATATGTTATATGGTGGATTATGACCATAATTTGGGCATATAAGTTTAGGCTTACCTTATGAATTAGGCAAGATATGTTAATAGGACTTCAAGGAATGTTTAAATCGGCTAAAACTGTTATCTGCTTATTGTGTTAAATTTGCCTAATCTGCTAAACCTGTTACCTGTTTAATCTGTTGAATTGCCTAAACTGTTACATATGTTGAATCGCCTAATCTGCTAATTTTGCCTAATCTGCTAAATCTTTTAAGTTGTCTAATCTGCTAAATCTGTTGAACCGCCCGAGCTGCTAAATCTGTTAAATCGGTTGAAAAGCTGAATGATTGTAATTTGTGTAAAACAGGTTAATTTGTTTAATCTGCTGCGACTTGAAAAGAAGTCAAATCTGTTAAATTGACAGAATTAGTCTGATATTTGTATAATTTGTAATGGAATAAACTGGTTAAAATAAAAATGCTGAGACACGAGGTTAGACTCATGTTTGCGGTAGAAGCCTGCCCGGACCCAACCGGATTAACCAGCAACCGTAAACTGCTAGTCTAATGTGAGAGGTCGTAGGCATAACTAAAATATGCATAGACACGAGGTTAGGTCTGGCTTATGGCAGAAGTCTGCCCGAAACTGCCCGGCTCATCCAGCGGCCACAAGCTACCGACCTAATGTGAGAGGTCTGCGCATTAATATTTAACTAATGCAAATATGAAATAAATATGTTGTCTAAAACGTATTGGGTAGATAAGGCTAAACCAACTGGACTGATGAATTAATAAACCTGTTTCGTGAATATGTAGGCCCAATACAAAGTTAGACAATCTGTATATATGTTAAAACTATACATATGATCCGTTAGTTTGAAAACCTGTTGACTTGATTTTCTGGTCTGTGAACTAGTTGATTCTGAACTATGTAGGCCTAAAACTTGTACACAAGTTAATCTGAAATCTGTTAGTCTGGGGACAAAAGGTTAGCAGGGAAAATACTTGTGTCATCTATTGTTTGCGACCCATATTAGTCGGTAACCCTTTCTGGTATCAAAACTACGACCCAACAGTAGGTAGGGTTCGGGCACGCTTACTGAACTAATTATAAGTATATCATTCTGATAATGGCGAGGGGTGTTGATGGTGCGTTCCAACCGGGTCATGTGCGTGCATGGATCCTGGTCTGCCTCTGAGGATGTAAGACGCCATGACATATGTAAATAGGTCTGTGTCATTTAAAGGTTGCCACTTTGGGGAGTGATACACCCTTCTGTGGGGCTGGCACAAGGTATTTATATATTAGGGAGCTAATCGCTTGGGGTAGATTTAGGGTACACTTAGTTCTGTCTGTTTCTGTTGGGGTACCGTCGGTTTCTGTTGGGTGGTAACACCTGTCTATTTCTGCGTGGTACCGTCTGTTGGGGTGGTAAAGGCCCATTTACTAGTGTACACCTAATTCTAACATTCTGTTTCTGTAGGGATTATTCTATTTCCGTCTCTGATTCCGTTTATGTACCTTCTGTCTATTGGGGTAGTAAAGGCCCATTACTGGCATTCTGTTCCTGTATAGATTATTCTGTTCCGTTTCTGTTTCAGTTTGGACATTAGGGTAACACCTAATCCTGTTATACTAGTATTAGTGCAGAGAAGTAAAATATAAGTAAGAAGCATAACTTGGGCTATATCATTCTGTTTCTTCTGTTTTGCTTAAGTATACCAGTTACTCCTGTTGCTGTTGTCTCTTATCCAGCTTTATTTTCATGTCATGATATTATTATCTATTCATATGCTGAAAGTCACTGGACTTGCCAAACTTTATGTATGACCTTGCTTGTTTTTGCCCCTTTTCTTTCGTCCCCCCTCCCCCAGGTTTTTTTAGGGTGGAAGTATAGGAGCTTGATTCGGATTTTCTCTGCTTGAAGTACCACTTGGCCTTGGCTCAATCTTTCCATGGCAGTTTATGTTGGGGATTATGATTTTAAAAACTATGCATTCTGAAGGCTTTTGTACAAGGTTGATATTTTGTTCTTGAATTCTGATATTGTGATTTGAAAAGATGTAACCAAACGTACTTCGGTTTCTGTTGTAATAAAGTTATTAATTTTTTAAGTACTGTTTTATCTGTCTTGTAAATTTCTGTTCTGTCTACTAAAACGCTCCATCAAAGTTAAGGCATTCCCTTTGTGAGTGACCTTAATGGAGGTGGGGTGTTACACTTGGTATCAGAGCGGAAGGTTACCAGATTTGATAAAAAGTTTTTGAAAACTGTTTTCAAAAAGGTTTTAAAAAGGAAGTATTTTCAAAAGGAAAGTTTATTTTGAAAAACATAGTCCCCAAAGCCATATATCTATCTTTTGATTTTCTGTTTAATCCTTGTTTCTTTCTTTTTTGAGTCTTCGGGGCTCCTTGCTTTCTGGGAGGTAACCTCATCGCGACATGGTTCCGTAGGCATGATGAGACAACGGCACCTGTCGAAAGGCAAAGAAGTGCCTAACTTCCATCTGTAGCCGCAGTAATTTCACCTACGGCTAATCCTCTTTCGAGCTTCGTAGGGTTTTCCGCGCGACGGGGGCTACTTTAAAGAAAGACTTGTTAACATGTAAGAAGACTGGTTTTTTTCAGTGCGGTGAGACAGGACATCTGATCAAGGATTGCCCCAGAAGGCTAGGGCAAAGTGTAATGACCCGCATTGGCAGAGGTATTATGATTAATTTATTTAATTGTATAAATGGTGGGTTAGTGAATTACATGGTCGTTGAATAAAATAATGGTGAATATTTAATTAAAATAATAAATTAAATAATATATTTAATTTTGAAATAATCAGAATTGGCTGAAATGACGATATGGTGTGAACCGGATCATCTGTGATATATAATTCAGTCTAGAATTTAATTTGAATAACGAATATATTCAGTTGACGTCAGTTGAACGTATAGTTTATAATATAATTATAAACGAGCTCGAAATGGCGCTGCAGCTCGTAAATTGGCGATTCGAACTTCAACTGAATATACAGGGTTCGTTTTAAATCGGATTTCTGTGAAACAAGAAACGTACGGAGCTGGTGGAGTATATCTTTCTAGTGGAAGAGAAAAATCAGGATTTCGTCGCGTAGATTTTGAGATATGTCCAAATCAAATTATGAAATAGTCGCTATAGAATCGTTTATCGACCGTATCGGTTTATTCGATATAACTAGAGATCGGGTTTGAATTTAGATAAGGTTCTTTTGGGATGTAGTGATAATTTAATTTTTAGAATTTTACTGTAATTTTTAATTAATTAAATATGCGACTTTTTATTGGGAGTATTTTGCACCTTGTAATCAACATTTTGAGGTTTCACAATATGAATTAATCAACAGGTATTATTATATTTTTGGGACCCTGTCACATTGCTGAATACGATGGTATATTTATTTTTGTCCATAGCAGCTTATACGTGAACAAAATCTTATATAACGGGATACTATATATTATATATATATTGACTATCGACAAAAGGCTAAGAAGCCGGTTTCTGCGACAACAGACCTTATTTTGGTTATGAGAACCCTATGCGACTACTGTTCTTATGGCTTGTGAGGAGCTTGCGGAGTTTAAAATAATACTAAAGCCAAAATTTCTAAAAAAAACTAAGTGTACGAAATGATAAAAGAAAAAGGGAACCATCATTTAAAATAATGACAACAAACCAAAACATGAACGAGTGGTGCAAAATGAATTCGTGACACTAATCATTTTGAAAACTAACATAACCATGGTATATGAGAGCTTGGACATTACATTGCCAACCGACCAAGTACCTCCAACCATACAATTTTTGGTGCCAGCTCCTCATTTACTTCATGTCTACGTACACCCTATGTTTGCCATATATAGATTACATAAATATCCCATTTCCTCAAAGAAAAACCGCAAGTAAGAAATCAAAAATAAAATCAAATAACATCCTGTAAATCAAAATATATATATGCTTGAATTCCTGTATTCTTGCTCATCTCAATCATATGGAAATTTATGGGATCGGTGTTCGTTCTGGCGCCTTGCTTTTTCGGAGCAGCGACCTAGGGTTGAAGTCTGGTAATATTTGAAGCATCGGTTGGAGGAGGTCAGGCCGGATTCGGGTTTGAGGGTTCAAGGAGGAGCTGCGGTGAAGTTTTGGTGGTCGATGAGGGTCATTGGTGGAGTGCGTCACCTGGATGAGGCATGAAGTGGCAGCAAGTCGGTTTTAGCTAGGGCGCATCGGAGCAGACTTCAGGGTGATGGCCAGGGGCGGATTCAGGTGGCGAGTACGTTGGTGGTGGTGGTGGTGTTCATCGGTGGCCGAGGTGGAGGAGAACGAGGGTCAACAGGCGGTCAAAAAGGGGGTGTTTGGTTTACAGTGAGGATCAATTTTCTGTAAATTGAATTTGGGAAAGAAAGGAATACGGTGCGGTTATATTTGGGAGCGGTCATGGGCTTTAAGAGTAGTATTGGGCCAGAGAGAAAAAAAGGTGAGGAAAGGAAGTGAGGCCCATCTAATTAATTTAAAATTTTATTTTAGTTAAAAATGTAGAGAACCTTATATAAGTGATAACTTTATCATACATTATCGAAATTCAGCGAAACAAGATCCGTTGGGATCGTGTGGACGAACACTACCCAATGGAGCTGACTAGGAGTGAATACGAGCTCGTTACAATTTATGGCGAAATAAATTGTCCGACTGAATCAAATAACGCAAACCGTTATCCAACGGTTAACGCGCAATGTGAGTAAATCTCACTAACTCTGAACAGTTTCTAAATTCATGTTGTATTTTTAGAACTGTTAGATATTGGCTGATTGACTGTGTGTTGACCGTTTGATTGAACTGCTAGTCAGTTAGTTAAATTTTCTATATGGATTCTGTTTAACAGAATATATCATATAGAACTGAAAGTGATGTTATCTATATTGTTGAACATCTGTGATGCAGGGAAACAGGTTAGAGGAATCCAACTGGATTCCTCAACATTTATTTTACTGTTTTCATATATTGTGATATATGATGTGTTATATAATCTGTTATGGATTATGTGTGTTGGAATGATGTTGATCATTGTTATTCGATATTGTAAATATCATAAAAGACCCTGGGAGGTAAAAAGAAGTATTTCAATGTATATTAAAATAAAGGAATTTTATAAAATCACAGGATTTTATAAAAGGAAATATTTATAAAAAGAACACGGTTTTAAAAAAGGGATATTTATTTAGAAAATAAATAGAAATAGAAAAGGGATATTTATTTAGAAAATAAATAGAAGTTATAAATAGGAAACATTTGTAACGGTAAATAGAAGTTATAAATAGGAAATATTTGTAACGGTAAATAGAAGTTATAAATAGGATATATTTGTAACGGTAAGTAAACGTTATAAAAAGGAAATAGTTGTAACGGAAAACGTAGTTTATTAAAAAGAAGTTAATCGATGTTAGTTAATCGATTAGAGAATAAAGTTAAAAAGAAGTTAATCGATGTTAGTTAATCGATTAGAGAATAAAGTTAAAAAGAAGTTAATCGATGTTAGTTAATCGATTAGAAAATAAAGTTAAAAAGAAGTTAATTGATGTTAGTTTAATCGATTAGAATTAAAGCAAATGAGTCAATCGAATATAGTTATTCGAAGGAGGGTTAAGTAAGGAAGTTAGTAAATGGAATATAAAGTGAACTTTGCCTATTTCAAAGTTAAAAATGTTGTTCAGTTAAGGTCTGAGAGGTAGTTCTACCCCAACTTGATTGGCTTCGTTCTTAACTAAGGAATAGTTAATGTTCGGCAGTAAAGGAAATGGTTTGAGTTGGCAGAGCAATGTTTGTTTAAACATCTGTCCAAGACCAATGAAGAAGCTTTGGAAATGTTTTCCAAATAAGAAATCTGAAATGTTTTCTAATAAAGAAAACAAGAAATGGAAATGTTTTCCAATGATAATAACATATATTTTCCCAATTTAGAAAATAAGGAATATTGAACGTAGGGAAACAGGAGATAAGTAAATTAATGAACTAAGGAGATGAATGTTAAATGATATTTGATCGATATAATTTCCATTTGGAAATAATATCATTGTTTGCACACCTGTTTTTATTCGATAGTTAAATCACAGACTATCGAAGTTTTGACCATTTTAACGTTGTTAATATGGAGAGACCGGTTGGATTATTATCCAAAGAACCACTATGTATTGGCATAAGCGTTGCGAATCATATATGCGAAAGGAAATTGAAGACGGAGTTATGCAAGGGCTATCCGGTTTACAGAATAGTGCCTTCGGTTCATCCTGTTCCTGGATGACTTGTATGGACGGATGTCTGACAGAGTATTTCCAGACGATCACGTATATTGATTCCTCCAACTGTACCAAGAGTGGAAGCGAAGAAGGAAACTTCTTTTAGCTAACACATAATGTATTGTTAAGGACGTCAATCGGTGATTGGATGGATTTGATGATGTGGCATTCAAAGTGAATCTGATATGATGATAAAGCGTAGCTTCTAGCCTCATCATCCGGTAAATGACAGAAATCGGGCAGGCAGCATGGCTAAGTCGGTCGCACCGAAGTAGGGTGTATAATCACCTGATCTAGAGTTTCATTTACTTCTAAAAATCTATTGTTGATGCTGTCCCATTCGGGTAACGGTTGCTGATCCCAACTGTTGGTGATATACATTCGACACACTCAAGCGAAATGAGTGGTCGGTCATGTGTGGCCGGGTTGCAAGATGTTCTTGTTGAACCCAGTGTATTCCTCTCTAGAGGTACACGAGCGAAAGGTGGTTCCATACCTTGTCATAGTTGGAAATCCATTACCCAATACGTGCTTGCAGTTTTGATTGTATACTATATATGTAGAACGTGAGATGAAAGCGTTTCTGCTAGATGATTATATATATACTGTGGTTGATAGACATTATTATAATATCAAAAGGTTTTTGATATAAAGTTATTTTGGATTTTCATAAGGGGAAAACCCGTTCCGTTATGCGGCGTGGTCTTATGAGATATCACTTACTTGTTCGAACTGTTTTTAAACTGTTTTACTCATACCAGTCCCGTGACTGACCCGGAGTTTACTTTGTTGTTTTCCCTAAACTCTTGGGTGCCTAAATTTGTACGGGCAGTCAAGTAGTCGGGATTTACAGATATACTGGAAGAGCTTGGAGCAGGAGGCTTCAGGATCATATAGCTATAGTTATTTCCGCTGTGTTGTAAGTATTGTACTCTGATAATGATATGTATATTCAAGTACCAATTGTGTATTTCAAAGTTATGTTATGAAATATATTTATTCGTTCCGCTGTGAGATTCGTGTTACTCTGATATTGTGTTCTTCTTCTTCTATTCTAAGTTTCTATCTTATCTTTCCTCACCCTCTAATTTCTTTCACTAATTACCAGGATTTTTCGGTGTTTTGGTTATCGACATCGTGCTTATGCCGATAACCAAAGTCGCTCAAAATCCGGGTCGTTACAGTTGGTATCAGAGCTTAGATTAAGAATTACTTGGCTCTGTGGCGTGACTCGGTAGAGATAGGGTTAGTAATACCCTAGACTGAGATTGAGTGTATATATACGAGTGAACGTATTTGTTATTGATATAAAAATTTGTTTTATATTGTGGAGATTCATTGGTTGAGTCGTTTATGAGTTCTGGTCGATCAGTTTGATCCACTGTATCGGTAGGGATTTTGTAAACACTTGAATACGATGAACAATCATCGTATGTTTTGAAAGAGGGTAAACGAAATAGTTTACCCAACGTATATTTTGAATATATTGGATATATTGGTTGTGATTATAATCGAGTAAGATTATAAATTAAATGGTTATGTGAATAACCAATCAGAATTCATATAAGTGAAATGCGTGAAATCAGATGAGTTAAATCTGAAATTTAAACTAGAAATTTTATTTAAAACTCTGGAAAATTGGATAAGTGTTTGTAAATGGATTTGGATATAAAATAAGGAAAATTTAAGATCCTGGGAGATTTTAAATTGTTTTACAAGCAGTGTGAGTTATATTTTGAAATGAATTTCAAAGTGGAAATGTTTAGAAATGGTTTTATAGTATTGAACTCACTTCGATCGCTGGGAAATAGATTCTGATGATGACAGCTGCATCATCAGTATTCATTTTTCAAGTTGTAAGTGACGAATTACTACCAAAGATACTGTTTTGAAATTGTTTTTGAAAAAGACAAGTTGTGTTGAATTTCAAAATGGGATTTAAAATATAGAATTTGAATTTTGAAATAGATTTGAAATATTAACTTGTTTTAAAAGAAATAAAACGAGAAGTTCCTTTATAAACGAAGTTTATAAATAGTTCTTTTATAAACGAAGTTTATAAATGGAGTGAAGAGAAATTATCATTGTATAATTCAGAAATAAAAATACAAGTATGGAATTGAAAGGGAAATCTATTTTCCAAAGGTAGAGATATCGATTTCAAAAGGAATTGAAACCGAGACTTATTTAAAGGAATTTGAATAAAGGAAGTTCAAACATAAGATTTGAATATAGAAAATTCAAAGGGGATTTGGATAAAGAGAATTCAAATAGAAATTGAATATAGAAATTCAAAGGGAGTTTGAATATATGAAATTCAATGGGAGTGATATAGAATTTGAATATAGAAATTCAAATGGTGTTTGGATATAGAAAATATAAGAGATTTCAAATATATGATTTGAATATCGAAAGTGAAATGAAATTTGAATGTAGAGGATTCAAATAGAAGTGAAAATGAAATTTGAATAAAGCAGATTCCAATAGAATTGAATTTGAAATTTGAATATAGAAGATTCAAATAGAATTGAAATGAAATTCAAATATAGAATTTGAATAAGGAAATTGAAACGAAATTCAAATATAGAAATTGAATAGAATTAACTAAGTCGAGAGGAATTGTTTAATCGAGTTTTGAAGTTGAAGTTGAACTTTGAAAGGTGGATTGGATCTGTAAATGGATATTCGAAATCGAATATAGAACATAAAATTGAAATGGAATTCAATTAGTTGATAAACAAGTTAAAATATATTTGAACATGTTATACTCAAATAAGAAGTTGAAATGGGCAAACCAGTAATTTGAAAATCACTTAACGAACTAAGTTAAAATTATTGGATTAAGTTGAAATGAATTAGAAATGTATGGATATACATGAGATAGGCATGGATAAGGTATAAAGTTTTATAAATAGAATGCTCGACGAAAGGTACGTATATAATTCATATATGAGATTTTATGCGCCGTATCGGCAAGCCGCTTGGCTTTTCTTTTTCTTTTTGATTGGAAAAGGCCTGTGTGGTAGTTTGGGGAATATCCCGATGCTCCTGGTACAAAGGAGGTTATGGCGAATTTCTCCGGGAATTTAAGGAGTTAGAATATTTTTAAGATAATTTGATAGTTAGAAATCAACGTATCGATATATATAGAAGTCGATAAGGAAACGAACTTAGAAATAGAATAGTAAAATCAAAAAGGGAGACTAGGAATAAAATCTAGTAAGAATAGAAAGAGGAAGCGTATACGTGTTTAAAAGTGAATAAGTAGTTGTATGGTATCGATTATTCGAGTAAGTAGTCATATCTGTTTTGACGTTATAAATGTTATTCAGTCAAGGTCTGAGAGGTAGTTATACCCCAACTTGATTGATTTCATTATTAACAAATAAATGGTAAGATTTCAGGCTCGAAGATCAATGTTGAATATGAGTTAGTTGAATATAGTATTTGGGTTGTCATAGCGATGTTTTACACAACATCCGTTTTAACCCAAATAAGTGTGAACTTGGAAACAGAATAACAAATATTTCCTAGGTATAGAAATAAACGAGATCGGAAAAGAGATAAGTAATTGGAGTATTTTCCAATTATAAATAGCATATATTTTCTAAAAAGTTTAGAAAACAAAGGAAGGCGATACTCGGAAATGTTTTCCAAATAACATAAAAGGCCAATATGGTTATTGAAAATATTTGGTTAACAAATATTGATAAATAAATAGAGAAGTGATTTAATTAATAGAATATTAATTAAAGGCTCAGTGACATGTTCAAAAAGGAAAATTTGATTTTTTGAAAAGAGTAAACTGTTTAAAAACTCCTAGGGAAAGACTGTTTAAATTAAAGACAAATTTAACAGAAATTTGTGAAAGCAGATTTGAATTAAAGTAAAGTCAGTTAAGTGGTAACTGAAGTTGAATTGAAATCGAATAAGATTGGATTTGTGAAATTTGAATCCGAAATGGTATTGAGGAGTTAAGAAATTGAAAATCAAGAATTGAAACTCGAGTTGAAATGGAATTTGGCTTGGGTAAGCGAATGGTTGTGTTGAGGATAAAAACTGATTTGGAGTTTGATTGGCATGACATTGGTATATGCTGAATTGATAACAGGTTGAAAGGATATAATGATATGCCGACAAAAAGGTGCAAGTTGATATTACATATGGCTTTGAGATGTTGATAAGCCGAATTGGCAAGCCGCTTGGCTGTTTGATTTTCTTTTGGGATGGAGATGGCCCAGAGAGGCGAGTTGGAGTTTGACCTATTGACAAGTATAAAGGAGGTGCTGGCGAAATTTTTCGAAGAGTTAAGGCGTTAGAAAATTTTCAGGATTTTTGAAAATTTTCGTTGATAAGAATTAATTAATATTTAATTGAAATTAAATTGGTTCAGTTGAAACTGAAGTTAAAGAGTGAACAAATATGTTCTAACCAGTCGATAGGGTCGTCCTCTACCTTTTAGCAATTTCGAGGACGAAATTATTTTAAGTGGGGAAGATTGTAATGACCCGCATTGGCAGAGGTATTATGATTAATTTATTTAATTGTATAAATGGTGGGTTAGTGAATTACATGGTCGTTGAATAAAATAATGGTGAATATTTAATTAAAATAATAAATTAAATAATATATTTAATTCTGAAATAATCAGAATTGGCTGAAATGACGATATGGTGTGAACCGGATCATCTGTGATATATAATTCAGTCTAGAATTTAATTCGAATAACGAATATATTCAGTCGACGTCAGTTGAACGTATAGTTTATAATATAATTATAAAGGAGCTCGAAATGGCGCTGCAGTTCGTAAATTGGCGATTCGAACTTCAACTGAATATACAGGGTTCGTTTTAAATCGGATTTCTGTGAAACAAGAAACGTACGGAGCTGGTGGAGTATATCTTTCTAGTGGAAGAGAAAAATCAGGATTTCGTCGTGTAGATTTTGAGATATGTCCAAATCAAATTATGAAATAGTCGCTATAGAATCGTTTATCGACCGTATCGATTTATTCGATATAACTAGAGATCGGGTTTGAATTTAGATAAGGTTCTTTTGGGACGTAGTGATAATTTAATTTTTAGAATTTTACTGTAATTTTTAATTAATTAAATATGCGACTTTTTATTGGGAGTATTTTGCACACTGTAATCAACATTTTGAGGTTTCACAATATGAATTAATCAACCGGTATTATTATATTTTTGGGACCCTGTCACATTGCTGAATACGATGGTATATTTATTTCTGTCCATAGCAGCTTATACGTGAACAAAATTTTATATAACGGGATACTATATATTATATATATATTGACTATCGACAAAAGGCTAAGAAGCCGGTTTCTGCGACAACAGACCTTATTTTGGTTATGAGAACCCTATGCGACTACTGTTCTTATGGCTTGTGAGGAGCTTGCGGAGTTTAAAATAATACTAAAGCCAAAATTTCTAAAAAAAACTAAGTGTACGAAATGATAAAAGAAAAAGGGAACCATCATTTAAAATAATGACAACAAACCAAAACATGAAAGAGTGGTGCAAAATGAATTCGTGACACTAATCATTTTGAAAACTAACATAACCATGGTATATGAGAGCTTGGACATTACATTGCCAACCGACCAAGTACCTCCAACCATACAATTTTTGGTGCCAGCTCCTCATTTACTTCATGTCTACGTACACCCTATGTTTGCCATATATAGATTACATAAATATCCCATTTCCTCAAAGAAAAACCGCAAGTAAGAAATCAAAAATAAAATCAAATAACATCCTGTAAATCAAAATATATATATGCTTGAATTCCTGTATTCTTGCTCATCTCAATCATATGGAAATTTATGGGATCGGTGTTCGTTCTGGCGCCTTGCTTATTCGGAGCAGCGACCTAGGGTTGAAGTCTGGTAATGTTTGAAGCATCGGTTGGAGGAGGTCAGGCCGGATTCGGGTTTGAGGGTTCAAGGAGGAGCTGCGGTGAAGTTTTGGTGGTCGATGAGGGTCATTGGTGGAGTGCGTCACCTGGATGAGGCATGAAGTGGCAGGAAGTCGGTTTTAGCTAGGGCGCATCGGAGCAGACTTCAGGGTGATGGCCAGGGGCGGATTCAGGTGGCGAGTACGTTGGTGGTGGTGGCGGTGTTCATCGGTGGCCGAGGTGGAGGAGAACGAGGGTCAACAGGCGGTCAAAAAGGGGGTGTTTGGTTTACAGTGAGGATCGATTTTCTGTAAATTGAATTTGGGAAAGAAAGGAATACGGTGCGGTTATATTTGGGAGCGGTCATGGGCTTTAAGAGTAGTATTGGGCCAGAGAGAAAAAAAGGTGAGGAAAGGAAGTGAGGCCCATCTAATTAATTTAAAATTTTATTTTAGTTAAAAATGTAGAGAACCTTATATAAGTGATGACTTTATCATACATTATCGAAATTCAGCGAAACAAGATCCGTTGGGATCGTATGGACGAACACTACCCAATGGAGCTGACTGGGAGTGAATACGAGCTCGTTACAATTTATGGCGAAATAAATTGTCCGACTGAATCAAATAACGCAAACCGTTATCCAACGGTTAACGCGCAATGTGAGTAAATCTCACTAACTCTGAACAGTTTCTAAATTCATGTTGTATTTTTAGAACTGTTAGATATTGGCTGATTGACTGTGTGTTGACCGTTTGATTGAACTGCTAGTCAGTTAGTTAAATTTTCTATATGGATTCTGTTTAACAGAATATATCATATAGAACTGAAAGTGATGTTATCTATATTGTTTAACATCTGTGATGCAGGGAAACAGGTTGGAGGAATCCAACTGGATTCCTCAACATTTATTTTACTGTTTTCATATATTGTGATATATGATGTGTTATATAATCTGTTATGGATTATGTGTGTTGGAATAATGTTGATCATTGTTATTCGATATTGTAAATATCATAAAAGACCCTGGGAGGTAAAAAGAAGTATTTCAATGTATATTGAAATAAAGGAATTTTATAAAATCACAGGATTTTATAAAAGGAAATATTTATAAAACGAACACGGTTTTAAAAAAGGGATATTTATTTAGAAAATAAATAGAAATAGAAAAGGGATATTTATTTAGAAAATAAATAGAAGTTATAAATAGGAAACATTTGTAACGGTAAATAGAAGTTATAAATAGGAAATATTTGTAACGGTAAATAGAAGTTATAAATAGGATATATTTGTAACGGTAAGTAAACGTTATAAAAAGGAAATAGTTGTAACGGAAAACGTAGTTTATTAAAAAGAAGTTAATCGATGTTAGTTAATCGATTAGAGAATAAAGTTAAAAAGAAGTTAATCGATGTTAGTTAATCGATTAGAGAATAAAGTTAAAAAGAAGTTAATCGATGTTAGTTAATCGATTAGAAAATAAAGTTAAAAAGAAGTTAATTGATGTTAGTTTAATCGATTAGAATTAAAGCAAATGAGTCAATCGAATATAGTTATTCGAAGGAGGGTTAAGTAAGGAAGTTAGTAAATGGAATATAAAGTGAACTTTGCCTATTTCAAAGTTAAAAATGTTGTTCAGTTAAGGTCTGAGAGGTAGTTCTACCCCAACTTGATTGGCTTCGTTCTTAACTAAAGAATAGTTAATGTTCGGCAGTAAAGGAAATGGTTTGAGTTGGCAGAGCAATGTTTGTTTAAACATCTGTCCAAGACCAATGAAGAAGATTTGGAAATGTTTTCCAAATAAGAAATCTGAAATGTTTTCTAATAAAGAAAACAAGAAATGGAAATGTTTTCCAATGATAATAACATATATTTTCCCAATTTAGAAAATAAGGAATATTGAACGTAGGGAAACAGGAGATAAGTAAATTAATGAACTAAGGAGATGAATGTTAAATGATGTTTGATCGATATAATTTCCATTTGGAAATAATATCATTGTTTGCACACCTGTTTTTATTCGATAGTTAAATCACAGACTATCGAAGTTTTGACCATTTTAACGTTGTTAATATGGAGAGACCGGTTGGATTATTATCCAAAGAACCACTCTGTATTGGCATAAGCGTTGCGAATCATATATGCAAAAGGAAATTGAAGACGGAGTTATGCAAGGGCTATCCGGTTTACAGAATAGTGCCTTCGGTTCATCCTGTTCCTGGATGACTTGTATGGACGGATGTCTGACAGTGTATTTCCAGACGATCACGTATATTGATTCCTCCAACTGTACCAAGAGTGGAAGCGAAGAAGGAAACTTCTTTTAGCTAACACATAATGTATTGTTGAGGACGTCAATCGGTGATTGGATGGATTTGATGATGTGGCATTCAAAGTGAATCTGATATGATGATAAAGCGTAGCTTCTAGCCTTATCATCCGGTAAATGACAGAAATCGGGCAGGCAGCATGGCTAAGTCGGTCGCACCGAAGTAGGGTGTATAATCACCTGATCTAGAGTTTCATTTACTTCTAAAAATCTATTGTTGATGCTGTCCCATTCGGGAAACGGTTGCTGATCCCAACTGTTGGTGATATACATTCGACACACTCAAGCGAAATGAGTGGTCGGTAATGTGTGGCCGGGTTGCAAGATGTTCTTGTTGAACCCAGTGTATTCCTCTCTAGAGGTACACGAGCGAAAGGTGGTTCCATACCTTGTCATAGTTGGAAATCCATTACCCAATACGTGCTTGCAGTTTTGATTGTATACTATATATGTAGAACGTGAGATGAAAGCGTTTCTGCTAGATGATTATATATATACTGTGGTTGATAGACATTATTATAATATCAAAAGGTTTTTGATATAAAGTTATTTTGGATTCTCATAAGGGAAAAACCTGTTCCGTTATGCGGCGTGGTCTTATGAGATATCACTTACTTGTTCGAACTGTTTTTAAACTGTTTTACTCATACCAGTCCCGTGACTGACCCGGAGTTTACTTTGTTGTTTTCCCTAAACTCTTGGGTGCCTAAATTTGTACGGGCAGTCAAGTAGTCGGGATTTACAGATATACTGGAAGAGCTTGGAGCAGGAGGCTTCAGGATCATATAGCTATAGTTATTTCCGCTGTGTTGTAAGTATTGTACTCTGATAATGATATGTATATTCAAGTACCAATTGTGTATTTCAAAGTTATGTTATGAAATATATTTATTCGTTCCGCTGTGAGATTCGTGTTACTCTGATATTGTGTTCTTCTTCTTCTATTCTAAGTTTCTATCTTATCTTTCCTCACCCTCTAATTTCTTACACTAATTACCAGGATTTTTCGGTGTTTTGGTTATCGACATCGTGCTTATGCCGATAACCAAAGTTGCTCAAAATCCGGGTTGTTACACAAAGGGTAGAATCTTCTGGAGAGTAGGTGAATGTTCTCGTAGTTGGTGGACATGATAGAGGTGGAAAATTTTCTGTAGAAAGTTTAATTTTTGCATTTTAATTGTATAGTTGAGTCTCTGCACTTTAATACTAGTCTTATTTCTGATCCCGCTATAGTCTCAAACCCCATAAGGGTTACGACTCATCTGTTTGTGATAGGTTGGGGTTTGAGGGTATCTGTGTTAAGCATTGAGTTGACTATGACGCATACATTCTGGTTTTTATGGGATATAGTGAGGTTTTATCATGCTTAGTTTCCTAAGAATTATTTGATAATCTAATCTGTACTAGTAGTCTGTAAGTATCTGAATATTTCTGAAAAGGATAGGGGTTTTTACTTGAAGCATGAAGTAGATTTCTAGTTTTGACATTTTTTTAATGGGAGTAATTCTATGAGTGTCAATCTGATGTTGATTTCGGTCTTCGGGGTTGATACTTAGGTATTTATTTTCTTAACCGATGTCTAATAGGAACAGAGCTCTTGTTTTAATCGTACTTGCTTCTATCACTAAACTGTATCCTATCGATCAAGTCTTCGACCTTTAGGTAGAAACTAATGGGTGTAAACATGTGTTTGAGACATGTTATGTTTAATGGTTGCAAGTGGATGCAAGTGGTTGCTAGTGATTGCTCGTGGATGCATATACACACACTAGGCACTAGATCGGCTCAAAAAAACTCTCATACTGCATATGGATGTGTGTGCATTTTTTTATGGATGCAAAGTGGGTGACTCAGCACATGGATGTTGCATATGAATGAGCGGTTGTGCACTCATATAGAAATGAAGCGTATCGAATAGGATTTCTTGCATACATAATTGGACTCATGGCACAAACATGGTTCACATTGAGGAGGTCAACTAAATCAGTAGACCGCCTGATCTTTGCATTAGATAAGAGACATATACACACACTTTTGCATATGTTCATACAACATTAGAAGTTTTCTAAGGACAATGGATTCTTGTGGATGATGGTTGAGTAGATGGATAATTGGATGGTAGGACACATTCTTCTTAACTTGAAGATTTCGGGGAAAAAATCCTCTAAGGAGGGGAGAATGTAACACTCCGTATTTTCTGTAAACGTATAAGTAACAAATTAAAATATACTCAATTTTTAGGAGAAGAATTAAGGGAAACAGGTTGCTCCATTGCGTTCGTCTCAAAATTCTGCTTGAGATAGAGTCCGAGTTTGCGTAAAACGGATACCGTATGAAGAAGATATGGACGAATGAAGTTAGGAAGAAAAACCGGAAACAGGCCAGAATACACTGGCGCACTTGTGAAGTGCGCCAGTACAAAAATACGCTGGTGCACCTGCCAATGTGCCCATACCGATCCAGCACAGAATTTTGGAGTGTTCTGTGATGACGTGTCTTCTTCTGAGCGGCTGGATGACCTGTCTTGGAGCTGGGTGGTTCTGATGACTTCTGGACTGATCTGAAGTCTCTAAATCACCCTATTCTCCTACAAAAATACCCCCAAACCTCACTTTCTCTCCACACAATTTCATTCTGCCTATACTCTGCCTTTATAATAAATAAATAAAATAATGGCGTCGCTACTCTGTTGGGATCAAAACTACAACTAGTGCATCTTCTTTCAAATCTGAATAAGATTAAAAGAGAACTACTGCAACTCTTCTTCTATAATCCAATTAAGGCAAGTGCAGTTATTTTCCGATATGAATTTCAATCATGATCTTGACATAATTATAAAATTTTATAAAATATTTTAAGACTACGCGTTCAGAAGTTGAACAATTATTTGAAACCGATATTTAATTATAATTTATTTTGAATTCAAATCTTCAATTTGTAAAAATTTTAAATAACATCTTTTGAACTAAACCATTCTTCACAAATTTAATATCCTTATATCGATGTGAATATATTAGATAAAATCATTACTTATTAAAAATAAATATTCATAATCTTTATAAACTAAGTATATTTTTCAAAATTGAAATTTTTACCAATACCAAATCATATTTTTGTATTCAAGACTCCGAAATTTATATTTAAACTTTATTAAATCCGAATTGACTATATATTAAAACGTTGAAAATTTTGGATCATTACAATCTCTCCCCCTTAAAACTTTTCGTCTCGAAAAGGAGATATCGGTAAAATTATACATGTATACATATTTAACAACACCTATATTAGCACTACATTTAAATAAATAAATAAAACAAACAATAGAATTTACCTCATCAAAACTATTTTTATCAAAGTCTAATTTCAATTAACTTGATATCAAAGTGATTTCTTCGACTCGAAATCCCAGTTTATTTTCAAAACATCTGAACTATTATATTTCCTTTTTATATCAAATAATACTTGCTTCGGGATTTCAAAACCAAAATCATTTCAAACATTTCAAATATTTTACGATAAACGACATAAAACATTTATGTCCCAAATCGAGAGGTTTCTCCCAATGATAGGCAACTAGGCATGGCCTACATGTATCGATATAAAAAAAATGATGCCTCTCCGAACCCTAGAGAAAATGATCAATCAAGAGCTTACACCCACGTCGCTCCTTTCTTTAGTCTCGAGTTAGTCGAATCTCAGTACTAAATCATGTCATTTCATATCCCGAAGTTATAAATCGTTTTGCAACAATATTTTACATGTATTTTCAAGTACATATTTCAAAATCTCGGGATCTTAAGTCATCGAACATTCTATGTTCATAAAATAACTTATAACATATTTCACATTCCAAGTAAGTAGAAAACGGTTCCATCCTATAATTGGAAATCTAAATTTACAATGCACTCTAACTCAACTCGAGTAATTTACAAATTTGAACTTTGCATTTGTCCAAATTCATAGGCTTAATAAACCATTTCAATCTTTATGAAAATAAATTTCAAATCATTTTCGAAATATCGTTGTCAAAGAAAAAAATATTCAAAATCTCCTAGAAAATAAAATTTTCAAGAGATTCATAAAATCCTATACTTATTTTTCAAATTCATTTCTAAAATTCTTTACACAAAATAATATAGGGATTTTTTTTCATTTTTTTTGGTAGCAAATATTTTCAAATTCATTTGAAAAGTTACATTATTCAAATAGTTAGAAAATAACTGGAAACCTTTATCTTGCAATTCTTGTTTCCCAAAACGTAGTACCTTGAATAAATTCTACATTTCTTTAATTACCCTTTTTAAGGGTTTTTTTTTCTTACTTAAGCTATAATCATCTATACGAGGTTTTAAATACTTGCAATTCAAGTTTTAAACAAATTATTTCCTATTCAATTTCAAATTCATCTTATACTTTACAAGCAATAAACACATTACTTATTTAAATTTTGCTTATTTATTCAAACCTACTTTAATTTAACAAATAGCTAATTAAAGTTTATCTAGATATTTCCGACGTTTGTGTAAACGGTTTTAAACATTCTTGACGTTTAAATCGGAATCAATTGGTCATCCCACTTTTGGAACTCAAAAATAAACTTCTAATGATGATGCATCAATCATTAGAATCATCTCCGGGCGACTAGAGCGTGATTCCATATATATCTAGTATACATTGGACTTCGTATATACGTTGATCAGGCATATATGCAAAATCTCCACATACTAAACTATCCAATCTCAATGTCAATAAATACTCAAAACCCTTATCATAAATTATATTTCAAAATAATCAAACTCTTCAAAACGATTTTCTTAGTTTCAAAATAATTTATATAGATTTCAAAATACGCTCTCTCAAACATAATACTCCAGAATCTCATTCTAGGGTATTTCTAGCCCTATCTCTAATGAGATATTATAACTCTGATGAATCCTATCTTTTGTTCAAATATGTTATACCTCATAGCTTTATATAATCCTCGCTCTGATACCACATGTAACGACCCGCCTTTTTGCCCGATTCTCGTCGGTAATTAAACCAACTTAAATCGTTCATAAAGACAGATAGTTATGGGTACAAACATATTTGAACACAAACAACAAAACTTTTCATTTCATTACAAAATTTTTACATCAGAGTTACAATTAAATCAGAGTATACCATAAGCTCAATGGAAAATAGAATGCTCACAACAGACTAAATCAAATCTCAAACGTGTCTCTACCTTCAAACCTGAATCCAGCTCTAAACGCTAAACCAGCAAACTAAACTACTAGCTGCCCATGCCAAATTATGGTCACCCAGAGTTTAGGTGGGGAAACAATAAACTCCAGGTCAATCGTGGGACTGGTGTGAGTACTCAAACAGTTATTATTCAGGTATATTTTAAAGTTGGTAAAATTCACCGGACCACGCCGCTAACGTGGAATGGGTTTACTCCATGTGAACTCGCATACATAGAAATTCGCAATGACTTTGAAAAATGAAGCTATCATTAGCTCGCCCTAAATAACACAATGCAAACGCACACCAGATAGGCTAGTTTTGTTTTATGATAACCAAAATGCTTTACTACTTGAAAATCCTCTTTTATTATTATCATTAATGCATAGTGTTGAGAACCATTTCTCAAATAAATATATTAATCTTAGCGAACATAGTAACTATGCCCACATACATAGTTTACAAACAAATCAAATGGCTCGTATTGGTTATTGGGTTTTCCAACATGATGGTTCCTGGCACGAAAGATCAATCATGGACACGAAGCTAAGTATCTCCCGGTTAGCTCCAGGTAACGGCCCCGAATACATAGCAAGAAAATATATATCCCGGATAACATCCATACATCGGACACCGCATGTACTTTATTCCCTCAGGTTTCGAAGTAGATCTACTGCCGAAGCTTTCAATTTTTCAATAGAGATTATGTATACAACCTAACCACCAGTTTACCATCAATCTAAGGTGTGAGGTTCATCGGTGTCACGACATACACAAAGCAATGCTTCAATAAGCTGTGCTTTGATCATCACTAGCTCATTTCATAACTCGAGTATGCCACATCGACAATTCACGACGGGTCACAGATTTCCATTAATACATAACCTCTAAGTTCATATATCTTAGAGACGAGAATAATTATTGCCCCAAATCCGATACATATTCACAGAAACCAGCGCTACGCGGTTAATTTCAATGTCAGACACAATCCCTACAAGTTCGTTCTAGGTCTGAACGGAACAACAATCCCAAAATCTCCAAATATATTCAGATCTCATGCCACTTCCTCGGTTAGGGTCCTAAGAGTTAGATCTAAGGATACCAATCCCAAGAGGGTTCAGTGTCCTTTTCAAAAATATAATCCTTATTATTATGAATAGTTAATAAGAATGATTTTATATACTTATTCCTAATCAAATAATTATTTTTTTTAGGAACCCATATACTAACTATTTTAGAAACCTTTTTCTTTGTTGAAGATGTTACTGGCTTACTAGTTTTTGGCTTCTTTTTATTCGATTTCTTCAAAATATCAGGTTTTTGAATATATCCTAGAACTTTCTTACTAAATATAGCTTGAGTATTTTCTATAATAATGGACAATTCTCTCTGTCTTTATTAAAATTAGTGACATTTTAGTAATATCATCTAATTTACTTTTAAACTAGAATTATCTAATTTTATTAATTTAATCCTAGTTTTTAATTCATTACTTTCTGAAATAGGCAGATTATTCTTTTCTTTCTGAGTTTCAATTTCTTGACTCAATAAGGAAAGCTGAGAATTTGCGTTATATAGAGATTCTTGAAGTTTTCTAATTTCATCTTCTAATATCTCTTTTTCATCTTTCAGCAAATCTCTTTCAAATTCTGCCTTTTTATGACCTTTATTATCTTATTTTAAACTTCCTTTTGAAATTATTTCTAGATTCTATATTTATTTCTATCATATCTTCGAAAGTAAAACCATTAACATCGGCTTTTTAAGCCATGTAGCACACATTAGCTTGTTCGTTATCGCTTTCACTATCACTTCCTGATGATGAAGTATATGAACAATCCCAAGTTACAGAAAAGGCTCATCTTTTGGATTTTTCTTTCTTGTTTTTGTGCCGCTCCTTTTTTATTCTGGACAATCTTTCTAGTAATGTCCTTTCTTGTGAAAACCATAACATTTAACTACCGATGAAGATATTTTACTGCTACTTTTTTTCATTTTTCTTTCCACTGCTCTTGAATCCTTTCTTGTATTTCAAAAATTTTCTGAATTTTTTGGCAATGAAGGCTAAGTCTTCTTCTGAATCTGACTCATCTTTTTTAGCATGGAAAGCTAAGTTCTTTTATCCTATGCATGAATTTGTTTTGCCTGCAGATTAACTTCATACGACATAAGAATTCCTGTTAACTCTTCTAGTTTCGTGGTTAAAAGATAATTAGCTTCTTTAATAGCCAAGACCTTCCTTCCCAATATTCCATCAGAGAATTTAGGATTTTTGATACTATATCAAAGTCAGAGTATTTTCCGTGTAAGCCCAATAGTGAATTATAAATATTTTGAAATCTAAAATACATATTATTGATAGATTCATTTTCATTCATTTGGAAATTCTGAAATTGATTTTTAAGCATGGATATCTTGCTTTATTTAACCTTGCTAGTTCCTTTGTGTGTTACTTTGAGTGTTCACCAAATTTCATATGCAGTATTGCATATACAAATCTGGTTAAACTCATTTCTATCTAAGGCACAATGCAACATATTCATTGCTTTTGCATTTGAAGTAGCATCAATTTTTTGTGAACTTGACCACTCAGAATAATTGGCAGTTGGAATAGTATATTCATTTTGAGTAATATTCCAAGTATCATATCCATTTGCTTGCATACATATATTCTCATACATGTAGCCTAGTAATTATAGTTCACGCCATTGAAAAGTGGAGGACGTGCTGTGGATTGACCTTCTGTGAAACTTGTGTTATTGCTGGTGTTAGTGTTCGTGTTGTTATCCATATTATCGTGTATCAAATAACTATTTTACGGTTATAAGATGACCCGCACTGATACCAAATGAAAATAGTTCTAGAATAGGATCGAGTAATAGGCAATCAAGTGTATATTCGGAAGCTTAGATAATGTGTGATATATTGTATTATGCAATAGTTATGCAAGTAAATATTTAATAAACTAAATATAACGATGTCACAGATAAGTAGTAAATGAAAGCAGTAAAATAAAGTAAATGACAACAGGAATTTTTATATTGGTTCGGAGCACTGTCCTACGTCCAGGTCCAGACTTATTTTGGATTTTCATTAGCAACACCCTCACTTAACCCGGAGGAACAATTTTATAACACACCTGAGCAGCAGAAATAGGACCCAAGCAACCAAACGGGATTTCGTGCCTGAGCAGCCGAATAGGACTTCAACTGCTCCTTCTCGGTCGATCCAAATCAATCTTTAAACCGACTTAAATCGAAACAAAAAGGCGGATACGCTAACTTTTGGCACACAACACACCAGAATAAACAACAGAAGACTTTTATAAACATTATGATAATGTTATACCAGAGTACAGAATATCAGAGTATCGAAAATAATATACAATGAAAAATAAATTTACAATAAATGTAACACAATGCAGCGGAAACAAATAAACTAACACAGTGGAAGACTATCAGTGCTCTGGACACAACTTTAAGCTTCGATCCGGAATCCTGCAAAATGAAATAATCTGCAAAACCAAAACTATTGACTGCTCATGTGAAAAATACGGGTACCCTGAGTTTAGGTAGAAACAATAAACTTCGAGTCAGTCATCGGACTGGTGTAAGAACTCAAAACAGTTTTTTATAACTTAAATAAAATAAGGAATATCATGGGACCACGTCGTATGTCACAGAACTGGTTTATCCCCATGAATACTGGTGCATAAACAACAATTAGTAACAGTCATATGGATCTACAATGCATCATATAACATGAAATTTTCCATTCACCCATTTAGCCTTAAACCCCAAATTTAGATTTTTCAACTCCAATTCATTTTATAGAAATGATTCCTTTGGAACTTATTTCTCAATTCTTATTTCAAATCATTTGAAATACATATCTAGCTTTATATCAAAGTAGATTTCACTTTGGGATCTCAAACCATAATCTTGGAAATATGAATTCCAAAACATCACAATGCATACAAACAAGTATGCAACCAAATATTGGGCTCCACTTAGACAAAGAAAAGGGTATTACCTTACCAACTCGATATATATATATATATGCACCTCCCACGATGAAGCAGGCTACACTGACCACTTACCAATTAAGGCCCTGGGTCTCTCTCACCCATACTTTTAGTCATCCAAGTTATCGAATCTTTAACCACACACCAAATCATTTTATACCCTGAATTAGGGAAAAATCATTTCACAATATTATAATCACAAGTACTTTCCAAAATATAGTACTTTACATTAGCAATTCACACATATGATCAGTCACTATTAATCATATAACCTTTGAGCTCGTACGTCTCAAAGAAGGGTATTAAGCAAGAGAATAAATTCTCTGCCACCAAACAGATACATCATCAATAGCAACTAATCGGGTATGAGTTGAACTACAATGTAAAACCATAATACATTTCCAAATCATTTCGAAATCATCAGGTTTAGCCCTCGAAATCCTTTCCATTTTATAAAACATTCCCTATCCGAAATCGGGAATACATTTCTTTTCACTTAAGAAAAATATCATTTCAAAATCATTCATTAAATTTTAAATGAACTCAACAACATCGCTAAACATCATAGTGAAATCGTGAAGTGTTTCACAAGATGTTAGCATAAAAATCTTTCTACCCAACCCAATGCTAAATGTAAAAGCATATTTTGCTCATAAACTGGTCGAGCACAATCCAAACGATCAATCAATCATAATCAATATCAACAACCAAGTATATTTGGTTTATATAACATCTCATGTTTTGGTAAATTTAATTACCATTTATTCATTCCAAATATAATTAAAGATTTATTAAAACTCTTCTTCGTTTTAATCTCTAAAATCATTACTTAATGATTGTGACAATTTTTTGGAAATTAATCCTGCCTTTACTCGGGTTAAAGAACAAATGTTATTCAAAACACAATTCACGATAAACCCAAAATCATCTTCCATTCAAATGGAACTTTCATGGAAATCATAACTTTAACGCTTTCAACAACATAGTGTATTAAACAACTTCAAATATAAATGTATCAATCATAGATGGCATGGATACCATCTATCATGTCGCTAATACTAGGCTCTACAATCAAAACCGAATTGTCATGTATTGGAAATTGGATTTCCATCATGAGTCGAGGCAAGGGATGTACTCCTCGCCGACTTCGAGACACTCCAGCAAATGCCTCAGGATCTCTCATAGAAGACTTCTAGATCCTCCATGGTTGGTCCTCCCTTACGTTTGAAGATTGGCAATTCCTGGACACACGTTTCCCGATCCTATAGGACCTATATCCATCTGCTCCGTCGAGACCGATATATCCGAGGTGCCTCGCATTCCCACAACCACAAAAGTAAAAATAATATAAATGTTTGGGCTTACAAAACTCCGACACCATCCATAGCTCGAAAGAAGCGTCATGTTTTTGATACCAAGTCACAACAATAGACCCTATCTAGTTTTGGTTCTCACACCAGTCACATGACTGACCTGGAGTTTATTGTTTTAACCTAAACTCTGGGTGCCCCTATTTTCCACATGGGCAACTAGTAGTTTTGGTTTTGCAGATTTATATTCACAGAATCCTGGTTTACAGCTGGAATGATATTCGGAAAGCTCTATATCCGTTTATCTCTTTCAGTTGTGTTTTGTATTATTTTTCCGCTGCTATGTAATGTATTTTAATCTCTGATATTTTACAATGTGTAATATCTATTCATACTCTGTATACTCTTGTACTCTGATGTAAATTGTCGTAATAGGCAATGAAATATTCTTTTGTTTGTGTTCTGATTTGTCGTGTTCTCATTACAATCCGGGCTTTCCTTTACGAGGAAGTTTAGGTCGTTACAATAACAATATATGATCGATATAAATTTCCGCATCAAACTAATACTATAAGTGGAATAGTGGCAAGGCCTTTTAAATTCCATAAATAGTAATGGTCTTCCTTCACAGAACCTCATCTCTATTATTACTAAATCGAATTCCATTCAATTCCAATTTCTTTTATTAAATGGGAAAAACTTTACTTTGGAAAATTTCATTAATCTTAATTAAAAGATTTATAAATTCCAAATTATATCTTCACTGTTAATTGGGTTAAAGAACTAATGTTACTTAAAACATCGCTCATGATAAACTCAAAATCCATTTCAATTCCAATTAAATATTAATTAATTGGTAAACTTCACTAAATATTAATTAAAAGATTTATTCTTTTCTCGACTGTTTTAAGAAAAGTGTTAAAGACACTGAAACGACCTGAACTTACCCGTAAAGGAAAGCCCGGATTGAATTTAGAACACGACAAATCAGGACACAAACAGAAGAACATTTCATTGCTTATTACAACAATTCCATCATAATACAAAAATATAACCGAGTATGAACAAATAATATACATTTGATCCGGGCTGTAAACCAAGATCCTGTGAATATAAATCTGCAAAACCAAAACTACTAGCTGCCCGTGTGGAAAATAGGGGCACCAGAGTTTAGGTTAAAACAATAAACTCCAGGTCAGTCATGTGACTGGTGTGAGAACTGAAACAGTTATTAATCTTCATTATAAAGTTAGGTAAATCAAGGGACTACGCCATAATACACGGAACGGGTTTACCCCCAAGAATAGCAGAGCATAAAACAAACAAAGCAATGCTAATTAAAGAAAATGAAGCTATTATAAGACTCAGGTCCCATCACACAATGCAACGCAAGCCTGAGGATAGAGTTTTACCTTATAATAGCCAAACATGCTTGGTACATTTAAAACAAATCATTTTGATACTATTATAGTGTAAAGTGTATGAAAACAACTTCAAATATAAATGTATCAATCATAGACGGCATAGTGCCCCATCCCATTATGTCGCCATACTAGGCTCAACAAATAAAACCGAAATGTCATGTATTGGAAGTTGGATTTCCATCTGTGAACAATGGCAAGGGATCTTCATTACCACTTCGAGACTCTCTAGCCCGAGCCTCAAGGTCGGAATGCATCGACCCTTGGATCGTCAGGGTCGGTCGACGCGGAGTGGATTAAAATGCATGAACAATACGTTTCCCCGCCCTATGGGGCATAAACTGGTCATATATCGACCAAATCATCCATCGGCACTGCAGTGACCGATATAACTGAGGCGCCTCGCTATCCGTCATCCACATAAGTAAAATGTCTGGGCTCGCAAAACCTAGACACCACTCCTAGCTGGAAGGAAACGCATGCCCTCCCTGAAGTCCTCTCCCGTTTCTGGTTCATACCGGGGTGTAAGGCTCGCGAATTAACGCTATACACAAAGTTATGCTATATTAAATCCGTTCTTTGATCATCAACCACAAGACTCTGCTTTTCAACAGAAACCATGATCATTTGCATCTCAGCATACCACATAGGCAATTCACGCTATGCAACCGGTGTCTATCAATCACACAAAATGAAAACAAATGTCAGAGACATAGTCCATTTACAAGTTCGTTCTGGGTTTGAACGAAACCAAAGGCACCATATTTCTCATCCCATATGTCCAATATAGGAGAGAGGCCCTCGCATATCCGTCGATCTCCAAGTATGTCTGGACGATCACCACTTATTAACTCGTCTTGTTTGTACAGCCCAATCAAGACATCAGTAATCATCCAAACGATGTGAAAGATCTTCGGTCTTCAACCACTGTCTTCATCGTCGATTTAACGTCGAATCAGTTATTCAGAATAGGTATAAACCTGGTCATTCCGAATAACTCGTGTATATAATAAACAAGTGTTATAAAACACAACATACATCTCATTCCAATTCTGAATATTCTTTTATTTAAATATTCATATCCTTTGGGAAAAGTTCCCGTTAATTTTATCAAAGATAAATTCTTTAAAATTGTTCTTTAATCTTCCTTTGGATATCATTTCAAACCATATTAAGGTTTTCCAAACTAGTCGGGATTAGCGAACCACAACAAAGTAATCATTTATTTTATTTCCCAATCCCGACCTATTCATCCCATAGAGAAAAACTGGTCATACCCCATATCTAACACCATGGTGTTATTGGTAAATATTAATTACCATTTCACGTTCAAATCTAGTTAAAGATTTAACTATCGCTTGGAGCAAAACTGGTGATACTCCATTCTCGATCATTTCAATCCAATTAAAGATTCAATAAAACTCCACTTAATTTTAATCTTCCCAAAAATCAATATTAATGATTATGTTACTTGGGAAATCATATCCTATCTTTAACTGGGATAAAGAGCCAATGTCATTTAAAACACGGTTCACGATAAACCCAAAATCACATTCCATTTTATTCCAATTAGTAAATATAACTGGAAATTCTAATAGTCTTAATTAAAAGATTTATTCTTTTCATATGAGGTTTAAGAACAGTGTTACTGAAGACACCATTCCATCAGTCTCTAACCGTAAATTAGTAAGAGAACAATTCCCTAAGTATTAATCTCGAAGGCCGAAACCAACATCAGATCAATACCCAAGAAACCATTCAACTTAGCTAATCTCCAATTAGTTTCTAATTTTCTTAACTCCATTGGGTTTAAGAATAGCATTTTTAAAGATACCATTCACGACAAACCGAAAATTCAATTCGATTCAATTTCAATTAAATATTAATTAATTGGTAAACTTCATTAAATCTTAATAGAAAAATTTAATCTTTTCTTAACTGGGTTAAGAACAGTGTTAGTGAAGACACCGTTCACGACAAACCCAAAATCCCATTTGATATTAAATACAAGGCTCTGAATAGAAAATATATCGGCTTATATTCAATATCAAATTCTGAAATCAACAAATACCGTATTGGAATAACGATATATATATCCTCCAAATTCCTCTACAATGTCCGTATAATCACGGAATCCAATATCGAAATATTCCGAAGATAATTTCGATTCAAATCCATTCCAATTCATATATTGGAAATTCAAGTTATTTTTAAAACCATTTCAAATCCAATTTGTTTATTTCAAAATATTGGATTATAATTCTAGTTCATAACTAGTTCATTTCGATAAAAAAAATATTTTTATCTTTTCAAATATGGAATTTTTCACCCGAATTCTTTCCAAATCATTTATTATGATTTTACACAAATTATTGATATTTTTAATAATTTTATTAAGGCCCATACAGTCGATTTCCATAAATGGTCATCGAACTGCACTTACAACGACCTTTTCCAAATTTGATTTGGACATAATTCCAAATCCAACCGTTAGATTTCAAATCTTTTATATTCATTGGAAATCTCTTTTCGATACGAACCCAAGGTTCTGGTTTTAGGAGAATCCGGGTCGAATCTTCTGTAATGTTAATTTGAAGTCAATGGTCGAAATTCGCGAACTGCCGCGGCGCATTGTATTCGGGCCATTAAATATATATAATATATACATTATATATTTTGTCGATTTCTTTTTTTAAAACATATTTTATAAATCGTTTTAAATTCGATTTCAAACGATTTCAACTTCATATTCCATTTAAATAAAAACTGAATATTCCATATTATTCATATATAAATGAAAATATTTTCATAACATTATATTTTGAAATCACTTCCTTTATGATATTCATTATAAAAATGAATAAAATCGATATAATATCGTTCGCGTCAAAATGGCGCCCATCTAATCAACACGGCTTTATAAAGTTCAATAATTTTGTGTCCATCCAAATTTGGACATCAAAATTAGCTTTTAATCCTTTACATAATATTATTTTAAAATATTCATTATTTTAAAATATTCTTCATTTTAAAATATTCCTTCTTTTAATGTGATTTATATGGATTTCATACAACATATGTACATAACAGCAATGATAAACAATCAATCATCATCAAGAGTGCACTACACAACTGCATAAGCATTAAATATAAATAATTCACGCTTACACAGTCTGTCAGCCAAATGATCGACATATCACTAAACAATTGGGATTAGTGTACGTCAAATATCATCCTAACACCCATGTGGGGTTTCAATCAACAAACACAATTATTTTTGTGTAGTTTGGCGATGTGTAAAATTTGTCGTCCCAATCAATATCAGTCAAATGGGTGTACGTAAACAAATCGTTCGATTTGTAAATGAATATTTATTTTATTCACATACATGTTAAAAATTATATTTTTTACGATAAAATATTTTATTTCAACACGTGAATATTTTATACAGTCCATTTCACATCACAACCAATTTTCACAACACAATTAATTTTAAACAACACAATACAATCGAACAAACAAGTCGTCCATGGTCTGTGGACGACGGGGAGCAGTTCATATATGCAGTTATAAAATAAATAACGGTACAGAAATTATAGTGAGAAGTTCCCACCTTGGGTTTCCACTCCGCCGTTCTTTAATTTAACAGTTTGGGCTCTATTCGCTACCCATCGCTTCCATCGTCATCTGTTTCACACGATTTTTCTATTAAAAGTCACATTTTTATTTCAACTCTATATAGAAAAAAAATCATATTTTTATTTCAACGCTAAGAATATAAAAAATCCTATTTTTATATTCGTTATATATATAAAAGATCATATTATTATATCGCTATATATATACATATTTAAATCATATTTTTATAGAACCAAAAATTGAATCTTTATCTAACTAAAAATCATTATGATTCATATGATAAAAATCTCATTTTTTTTTAATCTCATCTTTATACTTTTAAAAATCTAACTTTTATATTTTTAAAAATCTTATCTTTATATTTAAAAAAAAATCCTATCTTTATATCTTTACAAATATAATCTTTCAACATATAAAAATTAAATCTTTTTATTTATAAAAATATAGTCTTTTTCATTTAAAAATTCTAGTCTTTATCTTCATTAGAAATCTAATTTTTGTCTTCATTAAAAATCTAATTTTTATCTTCATTCAAAATCCAATTTTTATCTATGATAAAAATCAAAACTTTCATGTATTAAAAATTAAAACTTTCATGCATTAAAAAATAATACTTTCATGCATTAATAATTAAAACTTTACCTTTTTAATTACATAAATAATTTAAAATAAATATTCACAGTCGGAAGGGGGAAACGGGGAGGAATGGCGGTGCCTGGAGCTGTGGGGTGGTCAGAGAAGGCTCACGTGGCAGTCGCAGGTCAATGCAGGCGGCGGTGGGCCCATCAGGTGGCGGCATCTCGAGCTAGGGTTCGGTGCAGGTTCCACTTGAGGGAGGAAGAGGAGAGGGAGGTCGTGGAGGAAGGGGGAATCGCTGGAGGGTGGATCGGAGGCGGTGATGGCTTCACCAAACGCGGCAGCGACAGGATCGTGGAGTGAGATATCGCAGTTTATTTTTTTTTTCTTTTTTTTTGTAAAGGATCGGGATGAAAGGGGATAAGGTGAGGTAGAGGTTATATGAATATATATATATATATATATATACACATATATATATATATATTATTTTAATTTATTTTCACAAAAGGGTTGAATTTTTGTTTGGACTCCAATCGAGGCCCAACAACTGACGCCCCTAGCGTAATACCCCCATCTAGAACACAATGGAATATGTCCGATAAGCCAATTCAGCTGTTACATTTAGTTTTTATCCAATTTAAAATATAAATTAATATAACATTCAAAATTGATTTCAACGTACATTTCAATTTACAGGGGCCATACATTGAGTCCAAAAATTCCAGAAAAATAAATCTGGCTATGTTTTGATGATACGGTTCTAACAAAACTAATTTCGTCAAATTTGGAGACTGTTTGAAAAAATGGTCATTTTTCAATCAATTAAATTCAAACTGAAATTACCAAACACGTTTTCTTTGGCCACACTCACATATTGATTCCAAAAATTATGAAAATTGGAATCTAGCAATAACTTGACATTTCGGATCCAACAAAGTTGGTTTCATCGAAAACGAAGGTCGTTTTCAAAATGGCTATTTTTAAGGGCTATATTTCCATAGCGACTATTCTGAATTTTCAACTGGACATTACTTTTTATTCCCACTATGAAATTTCAATTTTTCAGATTCATTGGAAAGATATTTTCAAACAGATTCTAATATTTTTGGTTTCACTAAAATGCGGTTCATTTTGAATCCGGTACATTCATTTGAAATTTGAAATCAAATTTTCAAACTACCGCGCCATTTCCATTCCTTTTATAATTAAAATAAATATTTATATTATAACTTCGATTCAAATAAAAATATACATTCTAATTCTATTCAAAATAAATTTCTAGTCGTTATTTTTTAAAATAAATCATTTTAAATATTCAAAATTCATTAAAATTGCCAAAATAAAAATTTTAAATTAGTTATGATTTTCTGGGTTGTTACAATCTCCCCCACTTAAAATCTTTTCATCCTCAAAAAGGAACGGGGTTGAAAGTTGTTTTACTAATCAACTCAACCTTTAGTTTGGCTTTCATTCTTCAATTCAGTTTCTAAGAAATTTTCAATTCTTCAAAAATTTGGCTAACGCCCTAAATTTTTGAAAAATTTCGCCATAACCTCATTTGTACAGGGAGCATCGGGAAAATCCCTAAACCGCCACACAGGCCCTCTCATCTCAAAAAGAAAAAGAAAAAGCCAAGCGGCTAGCCAATCGGATCATAAAATCATCTAAACCCAATAAATTAGTAAACATGTACCTATTTGTCGGGCATACAATTTTATTCCTCTGCTTAGCTTCCCTGCTATGACCAACACAGGGAGGAAAGTTAAATTTTATTATTTATATGTTTCGTGGGCGTGTTAGACGAACTTTGGAGGTTGATTTTGCAAAACAAAACAAAATTAAAACTGTAATTTGATTCAGAACAGATCTAACTGAACCGACGATCAAATCACAATTTCAATGGAAAGCAAACGAAATTATGAATTAGATTCGAATCTAATCAAACCCAATTTGACCTAAGAAAATAATAAAAAGCAGAAATTAAAATTGCAGAAATTGAAATAACAAACAAGAATTAAAATTAGGATTTCCTCTGAATCTAATCAGACGGTAAATCACTAATGCAAATAAGTGCAAAATACAAATAGTGTTCTACCGAATCTAATCGTATAGACAACACTAGTTGCTAAGAAAACAAAAAAATGCAGAAAATAAAAGAGAAAGAAGAACTTTTATTAGAACAATGGAATAAGAGATGAGATAGGATGGTGGCTACAAGGTTATTACAAGGGTATATATAGGGTAGATAGCCAAACCCTAACCCTAACCCTAATGGTAAATGGGCCTGGTCATTACACCACTAATTTGTTTACAATGAGAAACATAAATGGGCCTTAGATAAATAAAGCAAATTTGGGCCTTTTCTCTTTTTCCTCTTGCTTCCTTGATATTTCTTCATTGATTTGTGATGTGCAAAGCCTTTTTATCACTCCTTTTCCTGTCCAATAGCAACTAGATGTGATATCTTCATCTACAATTCTTCAAAATGCAAATACACAGCAAATTGAACTCTATTTCTCTACATTTCTGGTTGCATGCGGCCTGGGTTGGACTATCTGTAAAAATAACAAAACAATACCCAAGTAATATTTATTTATATACAAAAGATAAGATATAAAAGCATAAAATAAACATATTTCTATGTCAATCAAATACCCCCACACTTATCTTTTACTCGTCCTCGAGTAAAAAGAAAATGAAAAACTAACTAAATAGGTCGCACTTTCGTAGGAAACACGATTGCATTGAGCGTATGCAACAAGCCGTTAAACCTCTAGGTGTCCCTAGTAGGACGAGTGGTGTCTCGTGAGGGTTTTCAGCGGATACTACCCACAAAATCCAAATGCAGTATGTTATGATTCTAATGAAACTACATGAATGCAATGGACATATGCAAATAAAGATGAAAAATGAAAACACGACTTATTTCATGAAAGTGGTACAACAAATTAAGTTAATAATTTCTAACCAGTTGATTTTATTTTAGATACCTCGACTTGTCACAAATTTTCAATATAAATCAAGTTTTCAAATGTTAAATTCCAGTTGGCCAGTTAGTTCGGTTGATAACATAGTGCAGCCATGAAATAAATTCTTAGTTTGCTTGGCACAGTTTGCAAAGTGGTATTCTAATTTTCTCATGTATGGCTAGTCAAATCAATAAGGTCAAGAAGTGTTTGGGTATCATCGCTTATTCTTTATTCTATAAAATTTTAAGATTTATGATTAAGTACATACACCTAAAAAGAACAAGGTTTACCACCCATGCACTGCCTCGCGGACTAACGGAGAGTGGGTAAAGAGCTTGGCGGATTGTGCAGGCCGACTTTGACTTTGTCAACAACGTGTCGGTAATCCTTAGGTGTCCAATCTCATAGAATGAGACCAAGATATTCCAACTTTGACTTTGTCAACAACGTGTCGGATAGAGCTTGGCGGGTTTGCACACCAACGCTCGATATACAAGCAATGTTGGATACCCTTGGAATACTATTATTATTATTATCGAAAATTTAAGCACAAAAGAGAGTTACGCGAATTCAACTTAACACAACTTAGTTTTAAAGATTCGAAAAGCCAATATAAGTATTTTAAGTCCTCCACTTATTTAAACAAAGTCTACAATATAGAATAGATTTCATGGCCATCACCTAAGAATCTCCCTATGTACCGGTTACACTATTATCCCTCAAAATTAAACTTTTCATTATATTTCCTATTCGATCTAAGTTGAGAGAGAAAAATACTATCAACTGGCTAAAAATTGTAAACTTATTTTGCTGTATCAAATCTAAAATGAGTCATGTTTCAAAAAAAAAAAAAATGGCATGTTAGTATGATCTAAACGCATGATGGTCCTATTTAAATGGCTGAAAATGAAAAGAAAGAAAAAAAAAGAAAAAAAAACAAAAGAATGCAATGCAGACTCCCCCCCCCACACTAGAACTAAATAGTGTCCACACTGTGAACGTTTCCTAAATTTGAAAGATCGCACCCAAAGGTGAATGAGATGCAAAATGATCTGTAAAATGAAATGCAATCTAACTAAATGTAAGAATGGATCATATATACAGTGATATATGTGTTTGCGGTGAACGCGATGCAAAGAATTCCACCAACTTTTTCCCCCACACTTGGTTCTTGCCCTCTGAGTCCCATTCCCACTATGCCTAGGCATATTTTCTAATAAGTGCAGGTTTTTGAAAATCATCTCATCTTTATACCTCGATTTGTAGTCCAGGAGATAAATATCTAGGGTCGTCCTAACCTGAAATTTTTCAACCAAGCCAGCATTCCAAAAGTAATTCATGTATTCAACAAATTTGTCAGTGTAATTTCTCAAAAATTTGTGATCGTATATAAATTCAGTGAAAGTTGAAATCTGATTGTTGTTCAAGACTATGTGATCGCCTTTCTTGATTGGCAACGTATTATCGACACCGACAATTTTACGTTCATTTGAATATTCAAAATCAAAATTTTCAAACTTGGATTGGTGGCTTGATTCTGTTTCATCCTTGTCAATTAAAAGTTTTAGTTCATCTACGAAAAGTTCTTCGAAAGCTAACGTGGACACGTCAATTGAAGTATGAGAAAATTCCTGAAATGGTAAATGTGGCGTGTCATCAACAATGGTTTCTACCTTGTCGATCTGTCCTATTCCGGGTTCTTGGTCATTCGAAGAAGAGGGTGTCGACAAGGGAGGTGAACGAGGTAAAGGTATAGAAGATGAATGGTTGGGATTTCCAACATTAGAATAAGAGATTTCGTCGGGGTTGCCGACATTAGAAAGAGAGATGTTGTCGGGGTTGCCGACATTACAAGAAGATGGAGGTTTGGAATTTTCAGAATAATTGGCCTTGGGTGCCAACAGAAGAGTGTCAAGCTTTTCGATTGGGGTCAGAATCAAATGATTGTCATGATTGGGGTCATAATTAAGGCTTTCATCCTCATATAAACCAAAGAATTCATGATCATTAAAGTCCTTTTCCAAATTTGAAGTGAAAAATTCCACATTTTCATTTTGTTCAATTTCAAAAATTTCAACTTTTTCGCAGCCTGAAAGGGGAAGATCAAAATCTGAACTCAAATCTTTCTCTTGAAAAGAATCGAAGTCCAAGTCATTTACTGGATTGTGAACAGCTTCATTTAGATCGTTTTTCTTAATTTCAAAAGTCGTTATTTGAAAATTTTCAATGTCAGTAGAAATTGGATTATTTTCTGATTCAATGCTCATTTGATTTTGTTGCTCTTGTTGTTCTTTAAAAGATTTCATTAAGCAAAGAAGTTCATCAAGCTGTCTATCTTGGTTTTCTACCCTCTCTCTAAGAATGTTAAGATGATATTCTTCAGAATCGTTGATTTGAAAGCTCTCGTTTTGGATTTCTTGATTCTCAAAATTATAGTCCACATCAATTTCATGATAAATATCATTCCCAATGTGGTGGTTGTTTGAATCTTCAGAAAAATGACAATGATACTGGAAATCATTTTGATTTTGAAAATTAGGGTCATAACCAAAACTGTTGAAATTCGATGGAAAATTGAAATTTTGGTTATTTTCAAGATGTTGATATGGGTTGTAATTTTGAAAATTTTGATCGATTTGAAAATCATTTTCGAATTGGTTTCCAACCCCATGTTGATCAAAGGTACGTTGCGATTCAAAACCGTTTTGATGTGGATGTGGCCCATAATCGAAATTATTGAAATTTGAATTGAAATCGCCATTTCGATTATAATTATGGTTTTGAAAATATTGGTCATTTTGAAAATATTGAAAATTGTTGACATTGGCTTCACCAAATTTTGGAAAATCTTGCTTCATGAGTTGTATTTCATACTCATACTCTTCAAGCGAACGTCTACCCCGATTATTATCCCACATTTCTCTCAATGATTTTTTTGAATCAGACATTTTAAAGAAATCACGACAAAACAGAAATTATTCTTACTTCAAAATAGTATAAAAGAACGAGTTGTGCTCTATTAATTAACTGACTCAATTAGAAGGGGGAAGAGGGTCTTATGGCCGTTCACGTATAGTATGAATACTAAGGGATACGACTAATGTTTTACGGGTAGTATGCAACCTCTTTTGCTAATAGTTCAATAAATTGAACTAATATATATCCGCGATCCAATTGTACGAGACAGTCAACTTCACAAAGCACCACTTTTCAATTATATTATTTTGAAAATCAAAATCACGTGTTAAAATTGAAAATCGATGAGAGTGATTAGTTATGGAAAACCGTTCCTCACCACAAATTCAGAAATATCAGTCACAGAACAAACACAGAAATGTAAATTGCAGAATGAAAATTTACATTCAAGCCGCTGCCCCTGCAGAATTTTTTTTTTACAACAATTGTCTATATATATATTTTTTTCTTTTGCAGCAGAGCACCTGTAGTGTTTTTAAAAGTTTTCACCTTGATCGGCAGTCCTCCAGTGAATTTGGGAAGCGCTAGCGCGTTCACACCCCACTTGGTGTGCAACCGCTCCAACCCATCTGAATCGTCCGCTGCTTCCTGTTGTTGTCTCCTTCTATTAATTGCTTGACTGCGCTGCGGCAAGGGTTCGGGCTAGGAGCCCGAAAAAAATTTTTTTTAGACCCTTTTTTTTTTTTTTGAAACAAATGAAACAAACAAAAGAAGAAAAAGAAAAAGAAAAAAAAAAACTAACTAACAAACTGACTAAAAAAATAATATAAAACAAACAAGGCTAATCAGCTAATTAAAAGAAAAACTAAACTCAAAGAATTATCACACAAAACCTTAGACTTAACAACTAAAGAAAAACAAAGAAAAACAAAAGACTAACTCCCCCTAAATTAACATGACCAGGCGCCGAACCCAAATGGAGACCTGTGTCCACCAAAACCAGAGGCCACACATTAAGTAACTTTAAAACAGAACCCACACGACGTTTTCTCCCAAACCAGCTAAAAATTGGAAGAAAATAATTTCCAAACAAATCACAAACTCTTTCCTTTCAGAAATCAAATCACGTTTTTTTTTCTTTTCTTAAAATCGATCGGACTTGGTCTTCGAATTGGCTTTAGGGTGCGATTGGGGCTTCAGCAATTCGAATTTGCGATTTTCATGTAAAGGTTTTTGGGTTTGTGCGTGTTTCGATTTGGGTATTGTGGGGTTGATTGTTGAGGCTAGATCGGGTTTCGGAAGCTTGCGCGGTTACGTGAAGGTGGCAGAGGCTATGGACTGGGTAATTTGGTATTCTGATTTCGGATTTTTGCTGGTAGGTATGGGTTTGATGGTGGCGGAACAAAACGTGATGAATATGATCGGCGTGCTGTAGGTGATTGTTTTGGTGATGGTCTGGTTTGCGCTCGAGTTTGAGCGATGGAGTTCTTTGGTTCGGTGAAAGGGGAGGGCGCGGTGAGGGAAGTTTCGGATCTGGATCTCAGGTCGCGATCTGGTTTTGGGCACTTGGGAATCGGATTGTAGTGTGGCTTGTGCGATTTGGGTTCAGGGCGTGGATGTGGTTGTTTGTGGAGGATGAGGTGATGAACTGGAGAGAAGGATGGTGATTTTTGGGTCTGAGTGGTTTAATGATGGTGGTTGTGGTGGAGTACAGTGATGTCCTGAAGTGGGTAGTTGCTGGAGTGGTATGGTGTGATGGGTTGAATTGTGGAAGATGGCGAGGGGTATGGACAAAGGGAAGTGCTGGTGACGTTGGACGAGGGGAATTGTGGAAGATGGGAGTCTGGTTTTGTCTAACGTTTTGGCATGAAGACTTGTGATTTGGTGAACAGCGGATGATTGGTAACGTGGAGATGTGGTGATATTGAAATTTGCGGTCTGGGGTACGGTTTTTTTTTTTTTTGAAGAGGCTGAATGTAGAGGATGGAATTGGGGTATTGTTGTTGACTGTCGAATAGAAACGGAAAGGAATCTTTGTAATTTCTATTATTATTATTATTTTTTTGTTTTTTTTTTTTCAGAAGAAGGTAAGAATTGTAGACAGATAAGGAAAGAAGAAAAAATATTAATTGAGAATGTAGAGAGAAATTGAAGACGAATTGGCAAGTATTTTTTATTATTTTAGACTAGAAGAAGAAACGTGAAGATTGGAAAGGGATTTGAAGAAAATAAAGAAAGAAAATCAAGACAAAGATGTCAAGTTTTTTTTTTTCTAAAATGAAATTGTAAACAGAAGAAAAGCTATGTACTGAAAACAGGAAAGAATGACAAAGGAGGAAGGAAATCAATTTTTTTTTTCTCTTGTTAGGAAGATTACAGTATTATTGAACGATACGAAATCTAACCAATCAAGATTTTTTTTTTTATATATACAAAAATACAAAAGGAAAAATAAATAAATAAAAACTAACACGAATCGAAAATTAAACAAATAATAAAATTTAATTGTTACCTCCCCGGCAACGGCGCCAAAAACTTGATCGACGCTAGTCTATGAATTAGAAAAGCGCGACATTTGTAATAAATTCTGCAAGCATACAGGTGTGTAGCATACAGGTCGAACACAGGGAGGAAAGTTAAATTTTATTATTTATATGTTTCGTGGGCGTGTTAGACGAACTTTGGAGGTTGATTTTGCAAAACAAAACAAAATTAAAACTGTAATTTGATTCAGAACAGATCTAACTGAACCGACGATCAAATCACAATTTCAATGGAAAGCAAACGAAATTATGAATTAGATTCGAATCTAATCAAACCCAATTTGACCTAAGAAAATAATAAAAAGCAGAAATTGAAATTGCAGAAATTGAAATAACAAACAAGAATTAAAATTAGGATTTCCGCTGAATCTAATCAGACGGTAAATCACTAATGCAAATAAGTGCAAAATACAAATAGTGTTCTACCGAATCTAATCGTATAGACAACACTAGTTGCTAAGAAAACAAAAAAATGCAGAAAATAAAAGAGAAAGAAGAACTTTTATTAGAACAATGGAATAAGAGATGAGATAGGATGGTGGCTACAAGGTTATTACAAGGGTATATATAGGGTAGATAGCCAAACCCTAACCCTAACCCTAATGGTAAATGGGCCTGGTCATTACACCACTAATTTGTTTACAATGAGAAACATAAATGGGCCTTAGATAAATAAAGCAAATTTGGGCCTTTTCTCTTTTTCCTCTTGCTTCCTTGATATTTCTTCATTGATTTGTGATGTGCAAAGCCTTTTTATCACTCCTTTTCCTGTCCAATAGCAACTAGATGTGATATCTTCATCTACAATTCTTTAAAATGCAAATACACAGCAAATTGAACTCTATTTCTCTACATTTCTGGTTGCATGCGGCCTGGGTTGGACTATCTGTAAAAATAACAAAACAATACCCAAGTAATATTTATTTATATACAAAAGATAAGATATAAGAGCATAAAATAAACATATTTCTATGTCAATCACCTAGTCAATGTATATACATGTATATGCATGCAATTCCAAACAATTTTCAATTCAACTTAAAATTTGATTCAATTTGGCTTAATGGTTCAAAATTATAATTAATCAAACCAATAATCAAATAATACAATCAGCAATCAATTAGTGATTATCGTTTCAAACACATAACTTTAGATATATATACAAAAATCATGTTTTTGGTGCCAATTCATAATAATAAATCCTATCTAGTTTTGGTTCTCACACCAGCCAATTGGAATTATACAGACATCCGTCTTTCGAAACTCGAACACAAATGCAGATGATGCTGCAGCATCATCAGAATCATCTCCGGGCAACTAGAGTGTGATTCTATATCTATCCAGTATATTTGAGACTTCGAATACATGTTAATTACGCATATATTAAAAATCTCCATATACTTGATTGTCCAAATCAATTTAAAATAAATATTCAAATACGTATAATTAGATTAAATTTTCAAAAGTAAATTTGTTTTTATTTTCGAAAACAACACTCTTAACACTCGTTCAAGGATACTGCCGATCCTGCCTCTAAAGAGTCATTCCCATTGGATATTACTAATCCAATCTCCGATAAATTCTTTCATTTGGTTCTAATGTGCCTTGTTCTCCGAGCTCTGTAAACCAAAGCTCTGATACCAACTGAAACGACACGAACTTCCCCGTAAAGGAAAACCCGGGTTGAATTGAGAACATGAGAAATCAGGACATAGAACATTTCATTGCTGATTACAACAATTCCATCAGAATACAAGAATATAACCGAGTATGAACAAATAATATACATTTGATAAATATCAGAGATTTACAAGTTGCAATGCAGCGGAAAATAATACAAAACACAACTGAAAAGAATATACGGATGCAGATCTTTCTGAATATCATTCCAGCCATAAACCAGGATCCTGTGAATATAAATCTGCAAAACCAAAACTACTAGCTGCCCGTGTGGAAAATAGGGGCTCCTAGAGTTTAGGCTAAAACAATAAAGTCCAGGTCATTCATGTGACTGGTGTGAGAACTAAAACAATTATTAATCTTCATTTTAAAGTTAGCTAAATCAAGGGACCACGCCGTATAACACGGTACGGGTTTACCCCTAAGAATACCAATGCATAAAAAAAACAGCGAAATGCTAGTTAAAGAAAATAAAGCTATTATAAGACTCAAGTCCTATCATACAATGCAACGCCGGCCGGAGGATAGATTTTTACCTTATAATAGCCAAACATGGTTGGTACGTTTAAAAAAAATCATTTTGATACTATTATAGAGTAGAGTGTATGAAAACAACTTCAAATATAAATGTATCAATCATAGACGACATAATGCCCCATCCAACTATGTCGCCATACTAGGCTCTACAAATAAAACCGAAATGTTACGTATTGTAAGTTGCACTTCCATCTGTGAACCAAGGCAAGGGATCTTCCTTACCGCTTCGAGACTCTAGCCCGAGCCTCAGGGTCAGAATGCTTCAACCCTTGGATCTTCAAGGCCGGTCCACACGGAGTGGATTAAAATGGCTAAACAATACGTTTTCCCGCTCTACGGGACGTAAACTAGTCATATATCGACCAAACCATCCATCGACACCGCAGTGACCGATATAAGCGAGGCGCCTCGCTATCCATCATCCACATAAGTAAAATGTCTGGGCTCGCAAAACCCAGACGCCACTCCTAGCTTGAAGGAAACGGATGCCCTCCCTGAAGTCCTCTCCCGTTTCTGGTTCACGCCGGGGTGTGAGGCTCGCGAATTAAAGCTATGCACAAAGCTATGCTATATTAAAGCCGTGCTTTGATCATCAATCACAAGACTCTGCTTTTCAACAGAAGCCTTGATCATTTGCATCTCAACATGCCACACAGGAAATTCACCCTATGCAACCGATGTCTATCAATCACACAGAATGAAATCCAATGTCAGACACACAGTCCATTTACAAGATCGTTTTGGGTTTGAACAATCCGGAGGCACGTTATTCCTCATCCCATATGTCCAATATAGGAGAGAGGCCCTCGCATATCCGTCGATCTCCAAGTACGTCTGGACGATCACCACTTATTACCTCGTCTTAGGTGTTCAGCCCAATCAAGACATCAGTAATCATCCAAACGATGTGAAGACCTCCGGTCTTCAACCACCTTTTTCATCGTCGACTTATCGTCGAATCAGTAATTCATAATAGGTATAAACTCGGTCTTTCCGAATAACACACATATATAATAAACAAGTGCTATAAAAACACAATATACGCCTCATTCCAATTCTGAATATTCTTTTATATTAAATATTCATATCCTTTGAGAAAGGTTCCCATTAATTTTATCAAAGATAAATTCTTTAAATTTATTCTTTAATCTTCCTTTGGATATCATTTCAAACCATATTAAGGTTTTCCAAACTAGTCGGGATTAGCGAACTACACCGAAGTAATCATTTATTTTATTTCCCAATCCCGACCTATTCATCCCATGGAGCAAAACTAGTCATACCCCATATCTAACACCACGGTGTTATCAGTAATTATTAATTACCATTTCACGTTCAAATCTAGTTAAAGATTTAACTATCGCTCGAAGCAAAACTGGTGATACTCCATTATCGATCATTTCAATCCAATTAAAGATTCATTAAAACTCCACTTAGTTTTAATCTTCCCAAAAATCAATATAAATGATTATATAACTTGGGAAATCGTATCTTGTCTTTAAATGGGTTAAAGAGCCAATATCATTTAAAACACGGTTCACGATAAACCCAAAATCACATTCTGTTTTATTCCAATTACTAAATATTACTAGAAATTCCAATAATCTTGATTAAAAGATTTATTCTTTTTACACGGGTTAAAAGACACAGTGTTACTGAAGACACCATTCCATCAGTCTCTAATCGTAAATTAGTAAGAGCATAATTTCCTAAGTATTAATCCTGAAGGCCGAAACCAACATCAGATCAATACCCAGGAAACCATTCAACTTAGCTAATCTCCAATTAGTTTCTAATTTTCTTAACTCCATTAGGTTTAACAACTACATTTTTAAAGATACCATTAACGACAAACCAAAAATTCAATTCGATTCGATTTCAATTAAATATTAATTAATTGGTAAACTTCATTAAATCTTAATAAAAAGATTTAATCTTTTCTCAATTGGGTTTAAGAACCGTGTTAGTGAAGACACCATTCACGACAAACCCAAAATCCCATTTGATATTAAATACAAGGCTCTGAATAAAAAATATATCGGCTCATATTCAATATCAAATTCTGAAATCAACAATTATCGTATTGGAATAATGATATATATCTTCCAAATTCCTCTACAATGTCCATATAATCACGAAATCCAATATCGAAATATTCCGAAGATAATTTCGATTCAAATCCATTCCAATTCATATATTGGAAATTATGGTTATTTTTTAAACCATTTCAAATCCAATTTATTTATTTAAAAATATTGGATTATAATTCTAGTTCATAACTAGTTCATTTCGATAAAAATATATTTTTATCTTTTCAAATATGGAATTTTTCACCCTTATTCTTTCTAAATCATTTATTATGATTTTACACAAATTATTGATATTTTAATAATTTTATCAAGGCCAGTACAGTCGATTTCCATAAACGATCATCGAACTGCACTTACAGCGACCTTTTCCAAATTTGATTTGCACATAATTCCAAATCCAACCATTAGATTTCAAATCTTTTATATTCGTTGAAATCTCTTTTCGATACGAACCCAACGGTTCCAGTTTTAGGAGAATCCAACGGTCGGATCTCCTGTAATGTCAATTCGAAGTCAATGGTCGAAATTCGCGAACTGCCACGGCGCGATGCGTTCTATTCACTCCATTAAATATAATATATATATATATATATATATATTATATTTCGTCGATTTCCTTTTTAAAACGTATTTTATAAATTGTTTTAAATTTGTTTTCAAAACGATTTCAACTACATATTCAATTTTAAATAAAAATTGAATATTCCGTATCATTAATATATAAATGATAATATTTTCAAAACATTAGATTTTGAAATCACTTCCTTTTCGATATTCATTATAAAAAAGAATAAAATCGATATAAATATCATTTACGTCGAAATGGCGCACATCTAATCAGCACGGCTTTATGTAGTTCAATAATTTCGTGTCCATCGAAAATCGGACAACAAAATCAGCTTTTAATCCTTTACAGAATATTATTTTAAAATATTCATTATTTTAAAATATTCATTATTTTAAAATATTCCTTCTTTCTGAACTAGAATCAGACACATTCAATTACCATATAATGTGATTTATATGGATTTCATACAACAAATGTACATAACAACAATGATAAACAATCAACCATCATCCAAAGTGCACTACACAACTACATAAGCATTAAATATAAATAATTCACGCTTACACAGTCTGTCAACCAAACGATCGACATATCACTAAACAATTGGAATTAGTGTACATCAAATATCATCCCAACACCCGTGTAGGGTTTCAATCAACAAAGACAGATATTATTTGTGCAGTTGGGCGATTTGTAAAATTTATCGTCCCAATCAGTATCAGTCAAATGGGTGTACATAAACAAATCATTCGATTTGTAAATGAATATTTATTTTATTCATATACACGTTAAAAATTATATTTTTAATGATAAAATATTTAATTTCAACACGTGAATATTTTATACAGTCCATTTCACATCACAAACAATTTTCATAACACAATCAATTTTCACAACACAATCAATTTTAAACAACACAATACAATCAAACAAACAAGTCGTCCATCATCTATGGACGACAGGGAGCAGTTCATATATGCTGTTATAAAATAAATAACTATACAGAAATTATAATGAGGAGTTCTCATCTTGGGTTTCCACTCCGCCGTTCTTTAATTTAACGGTTTGGGTTCTGTTCGCTACCCGTCGGTTCCATCGTCATCTGTTTCACACGATTTTTCTATTAAAAGTCACATTTTAATTTCAACGCTATATAGAAAAAAAATCACATTTTTATTTCAACGCCAAGTATATAGAAATTCCTATTTTTGTATTCGTTATATATATAAAAGATCATATTATTATATCGCTATATATATATAAATCATATTTTTATATAACCAAAAATCGAATTTTTATCTAACTAAAAATCATTATCATTCATACGATAAAAATCTCATTTTTATATATATATTTTTAAATCTCATCCTTACACTTTTAAAAATCTAGCTTCTATATTTTTAAAAATCTTATCTTTATATTTAAAAAACTTATCTTTATATCTTTACGAATATAATCTTTCAACATATAAAATTCAATCTTTCTATTTATAAAAATCTAGCCTTTTTCGTTTAAAAAATCTAGTCTTTATCTTCATTAAAAATTTAATTTTTATCTTCATTAAAAATCCAATTTTAACTATGATAAAAATCAAAACTTTCACGTATTAAAAATTAAAACTTTCATGCATTAAACATTAAAACTTTCATGCATTAAAAATTACAACTTTACCTTTTTAATTACATAGATAATTTAAAATAAATACTCACAGTCGGAAGGGGGAAATGGGGAGGAATGGCGGCGCCTAGAGCTGTGGGGTGTCGAAGAAGACTCAGGTGGCGGTCGCAGGTCAATGCAGGCGGTAGTGGGCCCAACAGGTGGCGACGTCTCGAGCTAGGGTTCGGCGTAGGTTCCACTTGAGGGAGGAAGAGGAAAGGGAGGTCGCGGAGGAAGAGGGAATCACCGGAGGGTGGATCGGAGGCGGCGACGGCTTCACCAGATGCGGGGGCAACAGGATAGAGGAGAGAGATACCGCGGTTTATTTTTTATTTTTATTTTCTGTAAAGGATCGGGAATGAAGGGGGATAATGGGAGGGAGAGCCTATATAAATATAAGTATATATATATATATATATATTATTTTAATTTATTTTCACAAAAGGGTTGACTTTTTGTTTGGACTCCAATCGAGGCCCAACGACTGCCACCCCTAGCTTAATACCCCCATCCCGAACACAATGAAATATGTCCGGTAAGCCAATTCAGTTGTTACGTCTAGTTTTTGTCCAATTTAAAATATAAATTAATATAACATTCAAAATTGATTTCGACGTATATTTTAATTTACATGGGCCATATATTGACTCCAAAAATTCCAGAAAAATAAAGCTAGCTATGTTTTGACGCTACGGTCCTAACAAAACTAATTTCATCAAATTTGGAGACCATTTGAAAATTGGTCATTTTTTAGTCAATTAAATTCAAACTAAATTACCAAACACGTTTTCGTTGGCCACGCTCACATATTGATTCCAAAAATTACGAAAATTGGAATCTAGCAACAATTTGACATTCTGAATCCAACAAATGTGGTTTCATCGAAAACGGAGGTCATTTGCAAAATGGCTATTTTTAAGGGCTATATTTCCGTAGCGACTATTCTGAATTTTCAACTGGACATAACTTTTTATTCCGGCTATGAAATTTCAATTTTTCAGATTCCTTGGAAAGATATTATCAAACAGATTCAAATATTTTTGGTTTCGCTAAAATCCGATTTATTTTGATCCTGTACATTCATTTGAAATCGAATTTTCAAACTACCGCGCCATTTCCAATTCCTTTTATAATTAAAATAAATATTAATATTCTATTTTCGATTCAAATAAATATATACGTTCTAATTCTATTCAAAATAAATTTCTAGTCACTATTAATTAAAATAAATCATTTTAAATATTCAGAATTCATTAAAATTGCCAAAATAAAATTTTTAAATTAGTTCTTATTCTCCGAGTTGTTACAGACACCATTCACGACAAATCCAAAATCCAATTTGATATTAAATCCAAGGCCCTAAATAGAAATTATATCGGCTTATACTCAATGTCAAATTCTATAACTAACGGATATCGTATTGGGATTAACGATATCAGTATCTTCCAGATTCCTCAACAATATCCGTATAATCACGGAATCCAATATCGAAAATATTCGAAGATAATTTCCATTAAAACCCATTCCAATTTATATATTGGAAAATTCTGGTTATTTCAAAAACCATTTCTCAATCCAATTTATTATTTCTAAAAATCACCGGACTATTATTATAGTTATTAACTAGTTCATTTCGATAAAAATATAGTTTATCTTTTCAATCTTGGATTTTTCATCCAGAGTCTTTCCAAATCATTAATTATGATTTTACATAATTTCTTCCTATTTTTAATAATTTTATTAAGGCCCTTACAGTTGGTTTCCAATAATGGCCAACGAGCAGCATTTATAGGCTCCTTTTCTGAAATTGATTTGGACATATCTTAAAATCTAACCGTTAGATTTCAAATCTTTTATTATCAATCGAAAGCTCTTTTCGATACGAACCCAATGGTTCCGGTTTTAGGAGAATCCGACAGCCAGATCTTCCGTTACATCATTTTGAAGTTAATGTTTTAAATTCGCGAAAGGTCGTCGTGCATTCTATTCATGCCATTAAATATATATAATATATATATCGCCGATTTCCATTTAAAACGTATTTTATAAATCGTTTATAAATTCGTTTTAAAAACGATTCCCACTTCTATTTCAATTTTAAATAAAAATTGAATATTCCATTACATGACAATTTTATATATTCCATATATACATTAAAAATTATATTTTTAACGGTCCAATAATTATTTCAGTTTATGATAATTTTACATATCTTATCTATATGCTAAAAATAATATTTTTAGCCATCCAATATTTATTTCAATACATGACCATTTTATATATCGCATATATATGCTAAAAAATATATTTTTAACGATCAAATATTTATTCCATTTCATCGCATTCCAATTTCTATACATCGCATACTTTTTTTTATACAACGCATATACAATTTTCACATCGCATATATATACATTTCTCATCTCTTACATATATTTTTCACATCGCATATATATATTTTATTCGCATCGCATACATATATTTTTCACATCGCATATATATATTTTATTCACATCGCTCATATGAATATATATATATTTTATTCACGTCTCATATATATATATTTAGATTTTATTCAACACATATATATTTTTCACATCGCATATATATTTTATTCAACATATATATATATATATATATTTCACATCACATATATATTTTATTCAACACATATATATTTTTCACATCGTATATATATATATTATTCAACACACATATATATATATATATATTTTTCACGTCGCATATATATTTTCCATATCGCATATATATATATATATATATATATATATATTCCATATCGCATATATATTTTTATTTTCATTTCACATCGCAATCACAGCACAATACTGTCAATTAAATCGTTCATGGTCTGTGGATGAGGGAGGTGAGCTAACAGGCACCGTACAACATTTGTGATGATTAAAATTAATAAAAATCAATACTGGCAGTTCATATATGTAGTTATAAAATAAATAACTATGTAAAAAAATTATAGTGAGAAGTTCTCACTTTGGTTTTCCACTCCGTCAGTCTTTATGCAAAGGAATGTGACCTTTTCATCTCCACAGTCCACATACGACATCTGAATCACTCCAAATCAGTTTTATTGCGAAGCCCTCATCGATACGGTTCCAATGCATCTTGCTTCCCTGAATTCCGAGTTCGTATGAAAAAGTTATGCATTTTACAAGTTTCTATGTACATATATGGTCATTAACTATTAATTAATATAAAATTAACTTACATAATCACTCTCTAATCTCTCTTCTCCAATTAGAAGGCACGCTGACCTGATCCTTTACATGCCATAGCCGCAAGTTCCCAAGGCCCAAACTCCACCATTTCTTCACTAAATTCAAATCCAAAAATATCATTACAATCTCCTTCAAATTCTCTTCGATTTTGTATAACGATCATCAAACTCCAACATACGCATGAAAATGTGTTCTCTACCCTCAACAGCACACATACTATACAAACATCAACTCAAAATCTCATGAAATCACCCAAAAATCGAATGCAAGATGCTATTCAACCTTTAATCACCAATACAAACTCCAAATCGCAAATTACTACTCCCATTTGTCACGATTCCAACCCTAGAACAAGAACAAGCATGCTGTAAATTTTGGAGCTCCACAAACCAGCATTGCACTGCCTAAAATTGGTATCAGCTTGAAGCTCTCCTCACAAGGATCTCAACGGATTTTGTTTTGTGATTTTAGGAGGCTTGTGTGATTTTTTTTAAAATGAAAAAAGATTGGTTCTTCACATTTTCAATTTACTGGAAGCGGCCATTCTTGTTGTTGACCACAAGAAAAATATTTTAGGGTTAGGGGAGAAGTTTAGGTCATTATATAATAGGAACAAAATATTTATTTAATATATTATATTTTATTTCTACTCAATTCTTGCATGTTTTCACCGTTTAAAAATCCGTGTGATCAGCTGTAGATCCCATTCTCAATGAAAATTGACATGCAGCTACTCTTTGATATTACGGACACAATGAAACTTGTTTCGTCGAATTCCAAGTTCGTATGCATAAACAGCGTATTTTTAAAGTCAAAATAGTATTTATTTTTCACTTTAAAAATCACGCCCGGTCACATACTAACTCTAAAAATCACAAAACTTGGAATTTTATCATTATTCGATGATACGAATCCAAAAACAAGTGGAATCGAATTCTAAGTTCGTCCCAATTATGTTCCTTTGTAAATTGGTCGACAGTTTTACCCTGAACTGTTTTATCATGCACGGCCACACACTGACTCCGTTCGATGCGCATTTTGGAACTTAACAATGATTTGTCATTATGAATTCAACAGAATTGGTCTCGTCAAACTTTGAGCTTGCTAGCAAAATTTCTCTTTTTAAGGGCGAGACGATGATTTTGAAAATCAAATTTTGAAAATTTTCAAAAACAAAACTTATAGATCATTTGAATAATTTTACTGGGTTTGTTTCAATTCAAATAAAATATAAAAACTACTTTTAAAATTATTCTCGAATTTTATTTCGTAAAATAACCAATTTATTTTTCATATTCATCAAAATAGTGTAATTTAAAAATATTAAATTGGTTCTGAAAGTAGGGGTTGTTACAATCTCCCCCACTTAAAAGCTTTTCATCCCTGAAAAGTAACGAAGCTGAAAGTTATTTAACTAACCAACTCAACTTTCATTCTGGCTTGAGTTCTTCAACTTTTCAGTTTCTAAGAACTTTCAAATTTCTCAAAAATTTGGCTAACACCCTAAATTTTCGAAAAATTTCGCCATAAACCCCATTGTACGGGCTGATCGGTGAAACCAAAACTTGCCTCACAGGGCCCTCATCAATCAAAAAGAAAAAGCCAAGCGGCTTGCCAATCGGCTCATAAAATCATCAAACCCAATGAATATGGTAAGCATGTACCAATTTGTCAAGCATACAGTTTTGTTCCTCTTCTTAGCTTCCATGCTATGACCTTTTCAATACATATACATGCATATGTATCCAATTCAAATCAATTCAGTTCAATATTTGACTCGGTTTGGCTTTATTTACCTTTCATTTTCTTATTGGTTTTATTAGTTAGATTAATAATCACACATCACAACCATCAATCAATTAGTTGATTAGATTTTCAAGTATATAACTATTTATACATTTAAAATCATATTTTTAAAACTAGATTATATATATAATCACAAATACGTTAATTATAAACTTGTCACTCTCAACTCAATCTAGGGCATTTCTAACCCATCTCTAACGAGTTTCTCATTCTAGAGTACTACTAATCCTATCTCTAATGAGTTTTCTTTCGTAGGATATTACTAATTAAATCTCTGATGAGTCTTTTGTTCTGTTCTAACGAGTTGTACCCCACAGATTTGAGTTAACCAAATCTTTGATACCATATGTAACGTCCCTCCTTCTCGGTCGATCCAAATTGATCGTTAAACCGACTTAACTCAAACCAAAAGGCAGATATGCAAACTTTGGGCACACAACACATCAGAACAAACAACAAAAGACTTTTATAAACATCATAATAATGTTACATCAGAGTACAGAATATTAGAGTATCGAAAATAATATACAGCGGAAAATAAATTTAAAATAATGTAACACAATGCAGCGGAAACAAATAAACTAACACAACAGAAGACTATCAATGCTCTGGGCATAGCTTTAAGCTTCGATCCAGAATCCTACTAAATGAAATAATCTGCAAACCCAAAACTACTGACTGCCCATGTGGAAAATATGGGCATCCAGAGTTTAGGTAGAAACAATAAACTCTGAGTCAGTCATTGGACTGGTGTGATAACTCAAAACATTTATTAATAACTTAAATAAAATAGGGAATATCATGGGACCACGCCGTATGTCACGGAACGGGTTTACCCCCATGAATATCGGTGCATAAACAACAACTAATAATAGTCATATGGATCTACAATGCATCATACAACATTAAATTTTCCAATCACCCATTTAGTCTTAAACCCCAAATTTAGATTTTTCAAATCTAATTCACTTTACAGAAATGATTCCCTTGGACTTTATTTCCCGATTCTTATTTCAGATCATTTGAAATACATATCTAGCTTTGTATCAAAGTAGATTTCACTTCGGGATCTCAAACCAAAATCTTGTAAATATGAATCCCAAAACATCACAATGCATACAAACAAGTATGCAACCAAATATCGGGCCCCCTTAGACAAGGCAAAGGGTACTACCTTACCAACTCGATATATATATATATATATATATATATATATATATATATATATATGCAGCTCCCATGATGGAGCAGGCTACACTGACCGCTCTCCCCAATTAAGGCCCTGGGTCCCTCTCACCCATACTTTTAGTTGTCCAGGTTACTCGAATCTTTAGCCACATACCAAATCATTTTATATCCCGAAGTAGGGAAATCATTTCATTATATAATAATCACAAGTACTCTCCAAAATGTAGCACTTTACATTAGCAATTCACACATATGATCAGTCACTATTAATCACATAACCTTTGAGCTCGTACATCTCAAAGAAGGGTGTTAAGCAAGAGAACAAATTCTCCGCTACCAAACAGATACATCATTAATAACAAATAATCGGTTATGTGTTGAACTATAATGTAAAACCATAATACATTTCCAAATTATTTCGAAATCATCGGGTTTAGCCCTCGAAATCCTTTCCGTTTTGTAAAACATTTTTATAAAACATTCCCTGTCCAAAATCGGGAATACATTTCTTTTCACTTAAGAAAAATATCATTTCAAAATCATTCATTAAATTTGAAATGAACTCAAAAACATCGCTAAACATCTCATAGGGAAATAGTGAAGTGTTTCACAAGATGTTAGCATACAAATATTTTTACTCAACCCAATGCTAAATGTAAAAGCATATTTTGCTCATAAATTGGTCGAGCACAATCCAAACCATCAATCAATCACAATCAATATCAACAACCAAGTATATTTGGTTTATATCACATCTCATGTTTTGGTAAATTTAATTACCATCTATTCATTCCAAATCTAATTAAAGATTTATTAAAACTCTTCTTCGTTTTAATCTCTAAAACCATTACTTAATGATTGTGACAATTTTCTGGAAATTAATCCTGCCCTTACTCGGGCAAAAGAACAAATATTATTCAAAATACAATTCACGATAAATCCAAAATCATCTTCCATTCAAATGGAACTTTCAAGGAAATCATAATAGTATATAATCGATATAAATTTCCGTATCAAACTAATACTACAAGTGGAATAGCGGCAAGGCCTTTTAAATTCCATAAATAGTAACGGTCTTCCTTCATAGAACCTCATCTTGATTATTACTAAATCGAATCCCATTCAATTCCAATTTCTTTTATGAAATTGGAAAAACTTTACTTTGGAAAATTCCATTAATCTTAATTAAAAGATTTATTAATTCCAAATCATATCTTCACTGTTAATTGGGTCAAAGAACTAATGTTATTTAAAACATCGCTCATGATAAACTCAAAATCCAATTCAATTCCTATTAAATATTAATTAATTGGCAAACTTCACTAAATCTTAATTAAAATATTTATTCTTTTCTCGACTGTTCTAAGAACAGTGTTATTAAAGACAATATTCATGACAAACCCAAAATCCAATTTGATATTAAACACAAGGCCCTAAATAGAAATTATGTCGGCTTATATTCAATGTCAAATTCTGTAACTAACAGATATCGTATTGGGAATAACGATATCTGTATCTTCCAAATTCCTCAACAATATCCGTATAATCATGGAATCCAATATCGAAAATATCCGAAGATAATTTCCATTCAAACCCGTTCCAATTTATATATTGGAAAATTCTGGTTATTTCAAAAACCATTTCTCAATCCAATTTATTATTTCTAAAAATCATCAGATTATTATTCTAGTTATTAACTAGTTCATTTCAATAAAAAATTAGTTTTATCTTTTCAAACTTGGAATTTTTCATCCAAAAATTTTCAAATCATTAATTATGATTTTACATAATTTTTTCCTATTTTTAATAATTTTGTTAAGGCCCTTACAATCAATTTCCAATAACGGCCACCGCACTGCATTCATAGCGACCTTTTCTGAAATTGATTTGGACATATCTTAAAATCTAACCATTAGATTTCAAATCTTTTATTATCAATCGAAAGCTCTTTTCGATACGAACCCAAAGTTCCAGTTTTAGGAGAATCTAACAGTCGAATCTCTCGTTACATCAATTTGAAGTTAATGGTCAAAATTCATGAATGGTCGCTGCGCGGAGCGTTCTATTCAAGCCATTAAATATATCTAATATACATCGTTGATTTCCATTTAAAACATATTTTATAAATCGTTTATAAATTCATTTTAAAAATGATTTCAACTTTCATTTCAATTTTAAATAAAAATTGAATATTCCATTACATGACAATTTTATATATTCCATATATACGTTAAAAGTTATATTTTTAACGATCCAATAATTATTTCACTTTATGCTAATTTTATATATCTCATATATATGTTAAAAATAATATCTTTAGCCAACCAATATTTATTTCAATACATGAACATTTTATATATCACATATATATATGTTAAAAATTATATATTTAATGATCAAATATTTATTCCATTTCATCGCATTCCAATTTCTATACATCGCGTATATATATATTTTTATACAACGCATATATAATTTATACAACGCACATATAATTTTCATATCACATATATATACTTTTCACATCGCTTATATTTATTTTTCACATCACATATATATATTTTATTCAACATATATATATTTTTCACATCGCATATATATCTTATTCGACATACATATATTTTTCACATCGCATATATATTTTATTCAACACATATATATTTTTCACATCACATATATATTTTATTCAACACATATATATATTTTTCACATCGGATATATATTTTCCATATCGCATATATATATATATATATTCCATATCGCATATATATTTTTATTTTCCATTTCACATCACAATCACAACACAATATAGTCAATTAAATCGTCCATGGTCTGTGGACGAGGGAGGTGAGCTAACAGGCACTGTGCACATTTGTGATGATTAAAAACTGATAAAAACCAATACTGGAAGTTCATATATGTAGTTATCAAATAAATAACTATACATAAAATTATAGTGAGAAGTTCCCACTTTGGTTTTCCACTCCGTCAGTCTTTATGCAAAGGAACGTGACTTTTTTCGGCTTCACAGTCCACATATAACATCCAAATCACTCCAAATCTGTTTTATTGCGAAGCTCTCATCGATACAGTTCCAATGCATCTTGTTTCAGTGAATTCCATGTTCGTATGAAAAACTTATGCATTTTACAAGTTTCTACGTACATATATGGTCATTAACTATTAATTAATATAAAATTAACTTACTTAATCACTCTCTAATCTCTCTATTCACGCTCTAATCTCTCTTCTCCAATTAGAAGGCACGCTGCCCTGCTCCTTTACATGCCATAGCCGCAAGTTCCCAAGGCCCAAACTCCACTATTTCTTCACTAAATTTGAATCCAAAAATATCATTACAATCTCCTTCAAATTCTCTTCGATTATGTATAATGATCATCAAACTCCAACATATGCATGACAATATTGGAAATGAATGAGAAAAGAAAGAGGAAATTGGGAAAAAGAAAAGATAGCAACATTTAAAGTCCCACATTGTGACACCCCACGTCCATTAATGTCACTCACTAAGGGAATGCATTAAGTTTCGTGAAGCGCTATAGGTAAACAAACACAGAATAATTAAAAGACAGATATAAATAAGGCAACAGGGGAAAATTTAAATTTTTATTTCAACCATAAAGCATAATATCGTGGTCCACAATTTCAGAAGTCACAAAAACCATTACAATAAAATAACTTATGTCTTGCACCATTAGAGTACATAAGTAAATAAAAAGCATGATTCCCGAATTAAAAGAGTTAAGCCATAGTAGAGACAAGAACTTGAGCCATACTTCAAAACTAGCTCCTAGCAAGATGATATCTGAGTCCTGATTAAGTCTGAGTGTTTCCTCCCTAAGAACTTGTGGAGGAGAACGGAAGTAAAAAGGAGAAACAACAGGGTCAGGCATAAAGTCTGGCAAGTCTAGTTACTTTTAGCCAGTAGGTAAATAAAAGCAACATGATAGGCATATGAAGTTGATAAGAGAGAGATCACTACATAAATGGCAGGTGTGACAAGGTAAGCAAGATAAGGTGTATGTGCCTCACTAATGATTACTCTACACTATTACTAGTATAACTAAAATGAGATGATCCCTTCCTCTATAAGTTGGTAGACTTAGGGCATACGTTCGAGTGTACCCTAACCACTACCCTAATCGATCTACTCCCTACCACATAGATATCCAGTGATGGCCCCACAGTAGGAAGTATCAATCCCTAAAGTGGCAACCATAAATTCCCAAGATGTGCACAACCATATCTACTGGTGTCACGGTCGTCTTATCTCCTTCTGCCTGGCTCATGCACACACATGGCCTGGTCGGTTTGCGACGCACACACCTTCCGTTCCATTTGGATCTCTTATATTCAATCAGTAAGCGTTCCCCTTCTCCGCTTAGTACGAAGTTCTTTATTTGATACCTACTCCGGGTTATTGACTTGAAATGGGTCCCAAACAATATGACACAAGCTGCCCCCTTGTCTTGTATCCCCGCTAGGTTTTTCATTGACTATGTATACCATTAGGTGTCTTTAATTACATAGCCCTAGGTCAGTTATGCTTACCCTAAAGGGTGTCTTTGATTACATAACTTTATTATATTTTCTGTCGGTTATGTATACCACTAGGTGTCTTTAATTACATAACCTTATAGTGTTAAGTTCGTGGGCTATTATATATATATATATATATATATATATATATATATATATATTACCCACCCCCTCTAATTTACTTAACCCACCCATTACCCATCCAATTTTACTTAACCCTAACTTAAGTTCATAACCATACAATCCTTATGGATTAAATTAGGTTAAGTACTCCAATTCATAACCAATGGGCTAGACCTCCCACATTAGGCTTACAACGTGTGGATGTTGGATATGCCGGTTGGGTCCGGGCAGTCTTATTCGACAATTGGGCCTAACCTCGGGTCTTAGCCTGATTCGTATTTGCACAATTAGACCTTTCACATTAGGTTCAACACTAGTGGCTGCTGGATATGCCGGTTAGGTCCGGGTAGACTTTCGCTGCTAATACTACCTAACCTCGTGTCGTAAGTACAATTACAATTCCTAATTGTAATTACTAAATATTCCATTATTATCCAAATCTACCTATGTCATTATAGGTAATTATTTCTATGTTTCCCCATTTGAATTAAATGTCCAATATTACATAAATTATGCCAATTATAAACCCTTTTTTCCCCGTTTCCTAACTAACATATTCACATGTATTTTGGCGGCATCTAGGCTATGTATTATCCTAGCCATAACAATGAAAAAGGGAATATGACAAAGGTGATAGTTTTCAACATATCTTGGCATACACATAAACTTTACATGATAGCAAGGTGAATGGATATGTAGTTAACATCATCACAAGGTGGACATAAAGTTGATAACTTTTGGAAATTACTACAATGTCAAAGAAAACATGATGAGATCTAAATTAACCCTTTAGGTGTCCAACTATTTATATCTAGCATAATTAGGGTGACATAGTAACATGTTTAGATCTAAAAATGGATTTACATGTCAAGTTTACAACATATTAGATTGATCACAATATGATAGGTGAAAGGTAATTTACATAAGGAACTAGATCTAGCCATTTTTACAATTGTCCAAATTAATAGATGTACATTCACCATAATATGGCTACAAGTCAAGATCCACATAGGCAATATAGTAGAACAACTACAATTGTATTAGATCTAGGGGAATAGATCTATCATGACACAGTATATGGTTTACACAAGCACATAATCATATTTTACAACATATCTAGGTCATAGTCTTTGACAATTTACTTTTATTTATCTGAACCTAAAAACAACTAGAAACTCACAGCGTTAGGTTTAGAGAATTGAGAAAGAATGGATGTAGAATTTCTGAATATGATTTGCAAAGTATATTGTTGTAGAAAACGACTCAGTTCACACTCCAGCAGCATATGGCCTCCATGACTTCCAATGAAGAAAATATGAGAAATAGGCACATATTTATAGTTGTAGAACCCTCTGAAACCGACTGCCACCTCAGCCCTAGGGGTGTCGACACCCATGTGGGTGGGTCGACCCCTAGGTCGACACCCCTTTAGGTAGGTCGACCACCTAGAGCGGGAATTTTGCCGCTCTGACGAATTTTTCGAATTTGAATCTTTTTGGATAAAATTCTAACTCATCACTAACTCATCTCTGACTCATGCGTATATATATAATTCTTCTGCATGTATACAAACTTAGCACCCTCATAACTTCCTCATACGGTGTCCGTTTTACACAAATCAAATGTCTATCATGACCAGAATTTCTAAACGGACGTAATGGTGCAGTCTGTTTCCTCTAATTCTAAATATTAAATTAATTATTATTTAATTTATTCTCTTTAATGTCATTAAAAATTCAGGGTGTTACATTCTCCCCTACTCAAAGGATTTCGTCCTAAAATCTCCAAGTTGAGAAGAATGCATATCTTACCATCCATCATCCATCTACTCATCCACCAACCACTGGCATCCATTGTCCTTGAAGATTTCTAATGCATATATGAATTTATGCGAAGGCGTGTGTATATGTCCCAACACTAACGCGAAGATCAGGCGGTCTACTGATTCAGTTGACCTCCTTAATGCAATGTTTGTTAGTGCCATGAATCCAATATGTATGCAAATAAACCTATAGTATCATATAAGTTCTATATGCGTGCACACCCATCCGTCCAAATGAAAATCCATATGCTAGTTCGTCCATTTTCATCCATAAAAGAAAAGAAAATGCACACACATCCATATTTAGTATGAAAGTGATTGAGCCGATCTTAGTGCTTAATGTGTGTGTATATGCATCCACAGGCACCCACTAGCAAACACTTGCATCCACTTGCACCCATAAAACATAACATGTTTCAAACACATGTTTACATCCATAGAATTCCCATCTAAAGGTCGAAAATACTATGGATAAGATATACTCTATTGATAGAAACAAGCACTAATAAAACTTAGGAAAAGGAGTTAAGAACATACCCTCGAAAAGAAAAGGGTACGAAGCACAAATCTTGTCTTCAGTCTCCCAAGTTGTAATAACGCGGAAATCCGAGCCAATTTGAAATTTTTTTTTTGGCGATTTTAGTGAATTTTGAATATTTAAAATGATTTATTTTAAATAATAACGGCAAGAAATTTATTTCGAATAGAGTTAGAAAGGAAGTATTTATTTGAATCATCGTTAGAGTATAAATAATTATTTATAATTATAAAAGGAATTGAAAATGGTGCGGTAGTTCGAAAATTCGATTTCAAATGAATGTACAGGATGCGAAACCAAAAATATTTTAATCTATTTGAGAATATCTTTCCAACGAATCTAAAAAATCAAAATTTCAGAGCTGGGATAAAAACATATGTCCAGTTGAAAATTCAGAACAGTCACTATGGAAAATATAGCCCTTAAAAATGGAATTTTGCAAACGACCATCGTTTTCGACGAAACCACTTTTGTTGGATTCGGGATCTCGAATTATTGCAAGATTCCAAAATTCATAATTTTTCGAATCAATATGTGAGCGTGGCGAAGTAAAACGTGTTTTAACAATTTCAATCAATTTCGATCGACTAGAAAATGGCCATTTTTCAAACGGTCTCGGAATTTGACGCAATTAGTTTTGTTAAAACCATATCGTCAATACGAAGTTAGAAATAATTTTTCTAGAATTTTTAGACTACTATGTGGCCCCGGTAAATTGAAATGCGTGTTCAAATTCAATATATAGATTTATATTTTGATTTTGATGGAAACTGATCGAAACGATTGAATCAGCTTACGATACATATCCCATTGTGTTCGGAATGGGGGTAAATATCTAGGGACGACAGTTGTTGGGTTTCGTTTGGAGGTTGGACGAAAAGTCAACTTTTTGGGAAAAAAAACGCCTCTAGCACCTGCCGCGCCTCCCCCCGCCAGATCCGCCGACGTGAGCTACCACGCGACCACCAGTCATGCCGTTGCCGCCCCTTTGCTCTGCCTCTTCCCTCCTCCATCTCCTGCTACCGCCACTACATAATGCCTCTACGCCGCCATCTCCACCCCAATCACGACTGTAAGTGTTTAATTTTAAATTATTTTGGATAATTAATTTAAGTAGACAAACATTCATTGTTTTAAATTTATGAAACTAGCATAGTGTTAGTGATATAAAAATCATATTTTTATATGTTTAAATAGGGAATAAAAATTTGATTTTTTTATATATTTGAATAGAGAATAAAGATTAGACTTTTATTATAAAAATATGATTTTTATATTATAGAAAGAATAAAAATATGATTTTTATATTATAGAAAGAATAAAAATATGATTTTATATAGTAGAGATTATAAAAATAAGATTTTTATAAGACAAAGAATATAAAAATACGATTTTGATATATGTTGTAGCGAAATAAAAATTCGATTTTTATATGAGTAGCGGATTGAAAATAGAATATTTATATAATAGAGAATATAAAATTATAATTTTTATATATGTAGAGAAATAAAAATCTGATTTTTATTATATATATAGTGAGATAAAAATGTGATTTTTAATGTGAACAGCGTGAAAAAGATTGCATTGGAATTTCGGGCTGATTCAAGCCATTCAGAAATTCAGAAATGAAACGGCGGAGTGGAACCCTTGGTGAGAACTCCTCACTTTTATTTTATTTTCTAGTTAAAATATATACTAGGATGCAGACGGTGCTTAGCAGCACCCGATACCCGTCGTCCACAGACCATGGATGACTTGTTTGTTTGATTGATGTGTTGTGAAATTCTATTGTGTGATGTGGAATGAATAAATATTTTATAGTTAAAAATATAATTTTTAAGGCATATATAAAATAAATATTTATAAACAAATCGGATGATTTGTTTATGTACACCCATTTGACTGATATTGATTGGGACGATAAATTTTACACATCGCCCAACTACACAAATAAAATATGTGTTTGATTGATTGAAATCCCACATGGGTGTTGGGATGATATTTGACATACAATAATCCGGATTGTTTAATTGTATGTCAATCGATGAGTTGACAGCCTGTGTAAGCATTAATTATTTATATGTAATGCTTATGCAGTTGTGTGGTACACTCTGGATGATGGTTGCTATTATATACATGTGTTGCAGGGAATCCATATAATTAACATTATATGGTAATTGATTGGTCCTCAATCCAATTTGGAAAATAAAGAATATTATAAAAGAATATTCATGTGTTGAATAAAATAAATATTCATGTGTTGAATAAAATAAATATTCATGTGTTGAATAAAATAAATATTCATGTGTTGAATATAATATATATTCATGTGTTGAATAAAAGAAAATTCATGTGTTGAATAAAAATATATATTCATGTGTTGAATAGAATAAAAATTCATGTGTTGAATAAAATAAATATTCATGTGTTGAATAAAAAATATAAATTCATGTATTGAATAAAAATACATATTCATGTGTTGAATAGAATAAAAATTCATGTGTTGAATAAAATAAATATTCATGTGTTGAATAAAAATATAAATTCATGTGTTGAATAGAATAAATATTCATGTGTTGAATAAAAATATATATTCATGTGTTGAAGAAAATTCATTTGTTGAATAGAATAACTAAGTTATTGAAATATATAAAGCCGCCGTGTTGATTAGATATGCGCCATTTTGACGCGAACTATATTTATATTTATTTTATTCATTTTTATAATGAATATAGAAAAGGAAGTGATTTCAAAATATAACGTTTTGAGAATATTATGGTTTATAGATTACTGATATGGAATATTCAGTTTCGATTGGAAATTGAATATGAAGTTGAAATCGTTTTGAAAACGAATTTAAAACGATTTATAAAATAAATTTTAAAAGGAAATCGACGAAATATATATAATATTATATATGTATATAATGGCCTGAATAGAACGCGCTGCGCTGCGGTAGTTCGCGAATTTCGACCATTGACTTCGAATGGATATTAGGGAGATCCGAACTTCGGATTCTCCTAAAACCGGAACCGTTGGGTTCGTATCGAAAAGAGCTTTCTAACGAATACAAGAAATTAGAAATCTAATGGTTGGTTTTGGAATTATGTCCAAATCAAATTTGGAAAAGGTCGCTGTAAGTGCAGTTCGATGGCCATAGACGGAAATCGACTGTACGGGCCTTGATAAAATTATTAAAAATAGCAATAATTTGTGTAAAATCATAAGAAATGATTCAGAAAGAATAGGGATGAAAAAATCCATATTTGAAAAGATAAAAATAGTTTTTTGTCGAAATGAACTAGTTTTGAACTAGAAATATAATCCATTTATTTTTGAAATAAATAAATTGGATTTGAAAGGGTTTTAGAAGTAACCAGAATTTCCAATAATTGAATTGGAATGGATTTGAATCGAAATTGTCTTTTGAATATTGCGATGTTGGATTTTGTGATTATACATATATTGTTATGGAAATTTGAAAGATATATTTATATCGTTATTTCCAATACGATATTTGTTGGTCGTAGAATTTGATATTGAATATAAGCCGATATATTTTCTATTCAGATCCTTGTATTTAATATCAAATGTGATTTTGGGTTGTCGTGAACGGTATCTTTAATAATACTGTTCTTAGACCAGATGGAGTTAAGAAAATCAGAAGCTAACTGAAGATTAGTTAAGTTGAATGGTTTCTTGGGTATTGATCTGATGTTGGTTTCGTCCTTCGGGGTTAATACTTAGGGAATTGTTCACTTGCTAATTTACGGTTAAAGGCTGATAGAATGGAACGTGATTTTGGGTTTATCGTGAACCGTGTTTTAAATGACATTGGTTCTTTAACCCAGTTAAAGACAGGATATGATTTCCCAAGTTAAATAATCATTGATAGTGATTTTTGGGAAGACTAAAACCAAGTGGAGTTTTAATGATTCTTTAATTAGATTGAAATGATCGAGAATGGAGTATCACCAGTTTTGCTCCAGGCGATAGTTAAATCTTTAATTAGATTTGAACGTGAAATGGTAATTGAATTTACCGATAACACTGTGGTGTTAGATATGAAGTTTTAACAGTTTTACTTCATGGGATGAATAGGTTGGGATTGGGAAATTAAAACAAATGATTACTTCGGTAAGGTTCGTTAATCCCGACTAGTTTGGATAAACCATAATTTGGTTTGAATTGATATTCAAAGGAAGATTAAAGAATAAATTTAAAGAATTTATCTTTGATAAAATTAATGGGAACCTTTCCCAAAGTATAAGAATATTTGAATAAAAGAATATTCTGAATTGGAATGAGGCGTATGTCGTGTTTGTGTAACACTTATTTATTATATACGCGAGTTATTCAGAAAGACCGGGTTTATCCCATTCTGAATAATTGATTCGACGATGTGTCGAGGATGAAGACGATGGTCGAAGACCAGAGGTATTCACATCATTTGGATAATTACTGATGATCTTGATTGGCCTGTACACCCAAGAGGAGGGAATCAATTGGTGATAGTCCAGACGTACTTGGAGATCGATGGATATACGAGGTACAAGGTGCCTCCGGTTTCGTTCAGACCCAGAACGGACTTGTAAATGGACTGTGTGTTTGACATTGGATATCATTCTTTGTGATTGATGGATATCGGTTGCATGGAGTGGTTTGTCTGTGTGGCATGCTAAAATGCAAATGATCAAGGTTTTTGTTGAAAAGCAAAGTCTTGTGGTTGATGATCAAAGCACCGCCTGTGTGGCATAGCTTTGTGTAGCGTTAATTCGCGAGCCACACACCCCGGTTGTGATCCAGAAATGGGAGAGGACCTCAGGGAGGACATGTGTTTCCTTCTAGCTAGGGTGGTGTCAGTGACCTACCAGCCTTGACATTTATATTATTTTCACCTGTGTGGTTGTTGGATTGCGAGGAGCCTCAGATATATCGGTGACTATGTGGAGCCGATGGAGTCATTTGGCTCATTTACGCCCCAAAGGGCGGGGAAACGCAATGTTCAAGCATAATAATCCACATCGGTGGACTGGCCTTGACGATCCAAGGCTTGCCTGCGCACTCGCCTGAGGCTCGGGCTAGACAGTCTCGAATTCGGTAGAAGACGATCCCTGGCCTCGGTTCATAGATGGAAATCCAATTTCCAAATACAGGACTTTGCGGTTTTGATTGTAGAACCTATATATGGCGACATAGTGGTATAGGGCACTTATGCCGTCTATGATTGATACTTATGATTGAAATTATTTTGTACACTTATAGTAATAATAAAAGATGAAATTTAGCGTATCTAGCATTCTTTGGCTATTATAAGGTAAAAAACCCTATCCTCCGGCTTGTGTTGCATTGTGTGATGGGACCTGGGTCCTACAATAGCTTCATTGTTCTTTATTTAGCATTGTGCTGTTGTTTTATACACTGGTATTCTTGGGAGGAAACCCGTTCCGTGTTATACGGTGTGGTCCCTGGATTTACCTAACTTTAAAATAAAGATTAATAACTGTTTTAGTTCTCACACCAGTCACATGAATGACCTGGAGTTTATTGTTTTAACCTAAACTCTGGGTGCCCCTATTTTTTGCACGGGCAGCTAGTAGTTTTGGTTTTGCAGATGTATATTCACAGGATCCTGACTTACTGTAATAACCCGAAAATCTGGGCCAGTTTAAAATTTTTATTTTGGCGAATTTATTGAATTTTGAATATTTAAAATGAATTATTTTAAATAATAATGACTAAAATTTTATTTTCGACGAAGTTAAAACGAATAAATTCAATTTAATTATATAACGAGCCTGAAATGGCGCGGTAGTTCGAAAATTCGATTTCTAATTTCAAATGAATATACAGAATTCGTTATAAGTCAGAATTGAACGAAACAAGAAATATTTGAATCTGATGAAGAATATCTTTCTAACGAAGTTAACAAACAGAGATTTCACTTTAGAAATGATAAGATATGTCCAGTTGAAAATTCAGAATAGTCGCTGTGGAATTTATATATATTTTATATAATATATAGCCCTTAAAAATAGCCGTTTTGCAAACGACCTCGGTTTTCGACGAAACCAGTTTTGTTGGAACCGGAATGTCAAATTATTGCTATGTTTCAAAATTCATAATTTTTCGAATCAATATGTGAGCGTAGCGCACTTAAACGCGTTTGACCAATTTCAGTTGAATTCCATCGACTGGAAAATGGCCATTTTTCAAACGGTCTCAGAATTCGACGAAATTAGTTTTCTTAGGACCGTATCGTCGATACGAAGCTAGAAATAATTTTTCGGGAATTTTTAGAGTTCGTATGTGGCCCCGGTAAATTGAAATGTGCGTTTAAATTGAATATATAAATATTTATATTTTAAATTTGACGGAAACTGATCGAAACGATCGAATTGGCCTACGATACATATCCCATTGTGTTCGGAATGGGGGTAATACGCTAGGGACGACAGTCGTTGGGTTTGATTTGAGATTCGAATTAGAAGTCAACTTTAAGGAATAGATTAATTATATAATTAAATAATATTATATATAATATACCCTCCCCCAAATATCTCGTCAAACCTAAATACCCAGCCCACTTTCAAAACCCGATACCACCACGCTCTGACCCCCAAATCGTTCGACGCTCCGCTTCCTCGCCACCACCGGACTTCGACGCCGGCCTCGCCCTCCCACGTCACCACATCGCGGCCCCCACCTCGCGTAGCCCAAGACGCAGCGCCCGAAGACCCTAGATCGATCTTCCACCACCTGAAGACCATCGCACAGCTACCCAACAACATCGCCACCGACCAGAGGCCTCCGCCCTCCCCCTTCGATCAACAGCGAACCAGAAGACCCCCCACCCCCCTTTGCGCGCCCAGTCAGCCTCTGTTTCCTCTGAAATTGAAAAAGTGAGTCCCCCTCCCTTTTTTTATTATATATATAAATTCATTGTTTTACAAAATCAGTGTAAATTTGTTTTGCAAAATCAATATGAAATTGTTTTACAAAATCAGTATGAGATTGTTTAGAAAACATATATGAAATGGTTTTGAAAACATATATGAAATTATTTTGAAAATATATGTTGTTTTTAAAAATAAAATCAACTTTGTTTTTAAAAAGATATCAACTTTGTTTTTTTTAAAAAGATATGAACTTTAAAAATGAAAAGGCGAGTTCTTTAAAAATGAAAAGGCGAGTTCTTTGAAAGTGAAAAGGCGAAATTTAAAAAAAAAAAATAGAAAGACAAGATTTTTATATAGTGGCGATAATAAAAATATGATTTTTATAAGATAGAGTAAATAAAAATTCGATTTTTATTTGAGTAGCAAAGTAAAAATTTGATCTTTATATATGTAGCGAAATAAAAATCTGATTTTTATTATATATATAGTGGAATAAAAATGTGATTTTTACAGCGTTGAAATAAAAATGTGATTTCTATTATGAATAGTGTGAATAAAGGTGTGATGGAGTTGACCGGCAGCAAAACAGAATCCAGACAATTCAGAAATAAAACTGAAGGAGTGGATCCCTCGGTGAGAACTTCTCACTCAAGTTTACTTTTTCTAGTTATATATATATACTAGGATGCAGACGGTGCTTATTAGAAGCACCCGACACCCGTCCACATACCATGGACTTGTTTGTTTGGTTGTGTAGTTGGTTAGATTATTTGATTTGAATTTGGTTGTTTGGTGAACTTGAATTGATTAGAATTTGATATGTGAATGGCGTGGGCCATTGTTAGACCGGGGATAAGGCTAGGCCTAGTCCCGTTTCTAGTATAGTGCCGTTATGCCGCCGAAATTTTCTAAAATAAGTTAGAAAAATAAAAATATCATTTTTATTAGATAATGAATAAAATAAATATTCATTTAACAAATCAAAACGATTTGTTAATGTACACCCATTTGACCGATATGGATTGGGACGATAAATTTTACACATCGCCCAGTGGCACAAATAGAATATGAGTTTGTTGATTTGAAACCCCACACGGGTATTGGGATGATATTTAACGTACATTAGTCCAAATTGTATAGTTGTTTGTCGATCGATAGGTTGACAGACAGTCGTGTTGTGCACTTTGGATGATGGTTGATTATTTATCGTTGCTGTTAGATACATGTGTTGTATGGAATCCATATAATTAACATTATATGGTAATTGATTGGGCCTCATTCCAATTTAGAAATTAAAGAATATAATATAAATTCATGTGTTGAAAGGAATAAAATATTCATGTGTTGACAGTACTCATTCGTTGAGATTAGTCATGTGTTGAAATATAATATATTAAATAACAAAAATATATATATATTGTGTTGACAGTACTCATTCGTTGAGATTAGTCGTGTATTGAAATAAAATATCCATGTGTTGAAGGAAAATGTTCATTTGTTGAATAAAATAAAGAAGTTATTGAAATATATAAAGCCGTGTTGGTTAGATTTGCGCCATTTTGACGTGAACGATATTTATATCGATTTTATTCGAATATTGAAAAAGAAGTGATTTCAAAATATAACGTTTTGAAAATATTATCATTTATATATATCGATGATGTTGAATATTCAATTTTGATTTAAAATTGAATATGAAGTTGAAATCGTTTTGAAAACGAATTTAAAACGATTTATAAAAGGCGTTTAGAATTGGAATCGATGAAATATATATAATATATATATTATATATATTAAATGGCCTGAATAAAACGCGCCGCGTTGTGGCAGTTCGTGAATTTCGACAATTGACTTCGAATTGACGTAACGGGAGATCCGACCGTCGGATTATCCTGAAACCGGGACCGTTGGGTTCGTATCGAAAAGAGCTTTTCAACGAATATTAGTTATTTGAAATCTAACGGTTGGATTTGGAGATACGTCCAAATCAAATTTAGAAAAGGTCGCTGTAAATGCAGTTCGACGACCGTTATTGGAAATCGACTGTACGGGCCTTGATAAAATTATTAAAAATAGTAATAATTTGTGTAAAATCATAAGAAATGATTGGGGAAAAATTGGGATGAAAAACTCCATATTTGAAAAGATAAAAATAGATTTTTATCGAAATGAACTAGTTTTGAACTAGAAATATAATTCTATTTATTTTTAAATAAATAAATTGAATTTGAAAAAGGGTTTTAAAAATAACCAAAATTTCCAATGATTGCATTGGAGTGGATTTGAATCGAAATTGTCTTCGGAATATTTCGATGTTGGAATTCGTGATTATACAGATGTTGTTATGGGAATTTGAAAGATATACATATATATCGTTATTTCAATACGACATTTGTTAATCGTAGAATTTGATATTGAATATAAGCCGATATATTTTCTATTCAGAGCCTTGTATTGAATATCAAATGTGATTTGGGTTTGTCGTGAATGGTGTCTTCACTAACACTGTTCTTGAACCCAGTTGTGAAAAGATTAAATCTTTTTATTTAGATTTAATGAAGTGTACCAAGTGAATAATATTTAATTGGAATTGAAGTGATATTGATTTTTGGGTTTATCGTGAACAGTGTTTTAAATAACACTCGTTCTTTAACCCAATAATTAATGGAATGTGATTTTGGGTTTATCGTGTACCGTGTTTTAAATGACACTGATTCTTTAACCCAACCGAAGATTAAAACTAAGTGGAGTTTTAATGAGTCTTTAATTAGATTGAAATGATCGAAAATGGAGTATCACCAGTTTTGCTCCAGGCGATAGTTAAATCTTTAATTAGATTTGAACGTGAAATGGTAATTGAATTTACCGATAACACTGTGGCGTTAGATATGAAGTATTACCAGTTTTACTTCATGGGATGAATAGGTTGGGATTGGGAAATAAAATAAATGGTTACTTCGGTGTGGTTCGCTAATCCCGACTAGTTTGAATTGATATTCAAAGGAGATTAAAGAATAAATTTAAAGAATTAATCTTGGATAAAATTAATGGGAACTTTTCCCAAAGTATAGGAATATTTGGATAAAAGAATATTCTGAATTGGAATGAGGCGTATGTTGTGTTTGTGTAACACTTTTATAATATATACGCGAGTTATTCAGAAAGACCGGGTTTATCCCATTCTGAATAACTGATTCGACGTGGTGTCGAAGATGAAGACGGTGGTCGAAGACCGGAAGTCTTCACGTCGTTTGGGTGATTACTGATAATCTTGATTGGGCTGTACACCCAAGAAGATGGAAACAGTTGGTGATCGTCCAGACGTACTTGGAGATCGATGGATATGCGGGGTACTAGGTGCCTCCGGTTTCGTTCAGACCCGGAACGGACTTGTAAATGGACTGTGTGTCTGACATTGGATTTTAGTCTGTGTGATTGATTTCTATCAAATATATATCTGTTTGGCGGCGGAGAATTTATTCTCTTGCTTAACGCCCTTCTCTGAGACGTACGAGCTCAGGGGTTATATATTGATGGATATCAAACGCATGGAGTGAATTGCCTGTGTGGCATGCCTAAGTGGCAATTGATCGAGGCTTCTGTTGAAAAGCAAAGTCTTGTGGTGATGATCAAAGCACGGCCTTTGTGGCGTAGCTTTGTGTAACGTTTGATTCGCGAGTTTCACACCCGGTATAAACCAAAAACGGGAGAGGATGTCAGGGAGGGCATGCGTTTCTTCCTAGCTAGAAGTGGCGTCAGTGGTTTTACACGCCCTGACGAGTTTGACTTATGTGGTTGTTGCTGTTGCGAGGCGCCTCGGATTGATCGGTCGTTCTCGAACCGATGGAGTCATTTAGTTGGCTCGTTTACGCCCCATAGGGCGGGGAAACGCATGTTCAGGGTTTAAGTTTAATCCACATCGGTGGACTGGCCCTGAGGATCCAAGGGTCACTCGAGCTCTGATCCTGAGACTCGGGCTAGGCAGTCTCGAAGTCGGTGAGGACTATCTTTTGCCTCGGTTCATAGACGGAAATCCAATTTCCAAATACGTGACATGTGCGGTTTTATTTGTAGAGCTTAGTATGGCGACATAGTGGGATGGGGCGCTCATGCCGCCTATGATTGATACTTATGATTTGAAGTTGTTTTATACACTATGCACTTATTATAGTATTAAATGATTTGTTTCAAACGTATCAAGCATTCTTTGGCTGTTATAAGGGAAAACCCTATCCCCCGGCTTGCGTTGCATTGTGTGATAGGACCTGGGTCTTATAACAGCTTCATTTTTCTTTATTTAGCATTGCGCTGTTTGTTTTATGCACTGGTATTCTTGGGAGGAAACCCGTTCCGTGTTATACGGCGTGGTCCCTTGATTTACCTAACTTTAAAAATAAAGATTAACTGTTTTAGTTCTCACACCAGTCACATGACTGACCTGGAGTTTATTGTTTTAACCTAAACTCTGGGTGCCCTTATTTTGACACGGGCAGCTAGTAGTTCTGGTTTTGCAGATTTATATTCACAGGATCCTGGTCTACAGCTGGAACGATATCCGGAAAGCTTTATATCCGTATATCTCTTCTAGTTGTGTATTGTATTATTTTCCGCTGCTATGTATTTAAATGTAATTTAAATCTCTAATATTTCTGTGTAATATTTATTCATTTATACTCTGTATATTCTTGTAATCTGATGCATTGTTGTAATATACAATGAAATGTTTCTTTGTCTGCGTTCTGTTTTGTCCTGTTCTCAAACGATAGGGCGTTTCGAACGGCCTGGATCGGTTTAGCGACTGGTTCGGACCGAGCGAAATTCCTTGCCGTCACAATTGGTATCAGAGCTTTGGTTTACAAAGCTCAGAGAACAAGACACATTAGAACCATACGAAAGAATTCATCAGATATTGGATTAGTAATATCCAATGGGAATGACTCGTTAGAGATAGGATCAGTAGTGTCCTAGAACGAGTGTGAAGAGTATATTTTTAAAATGAAAGCCAATTTTGTTTTGAAAATTTAAAATCAATTATTCGTGTTTGATTATTTATTTATATTGATTTGGACAGTCCAGTCTATAAAGATTTTGCATATACGCCTTGCAAACGTGTATTTGAAGTTTTAATATACTGAATAGATATAGAATTACACTCTAATCGCCCGGGGGTGATTCTGATGATTGATCGATCATCATCCGAATTTATGTTCGAGTGACGAAAGTGGACTTTCTATATATTTCCTATTGATTGGTGTGAGAAGCAAAATTAGATAGGGCTTATTGTTGTGATTTGGCATCAAAAATCTGATTTTTGTATATGTATCAAAATTATGAATTTGAAACTCTAATTCACTAATTGATTGATGTTTGGGTTGTTTGTTTAGTTGTTTGATAATTTTGAACCATTATGCCTAATTTGATCGAATAATGAATTGTATTGAAAATTGGTCGCATTTGCTTGCATATACATATACTTACATTGAACAGGTCATAGCAAGGAGGCTAGAGCAGAGAATAAAATTTGTTTGCCCGACAAATAGGTACATGTTTACTACATAATTTCCTGTTTTGTTTGGGTGATGATGATTTTATGAGCCTATTGGCTAGCCGCTTGGCTTTTTCTTTTTCTTTTTGAGATCTGAAGGACCGGGGAAGCTATTTGAAATTCCCCGATGCTCCCGGTGCAGGGGAGGTTATGGCGAAATTTTTCAAAAATTTAGGGTGTTAGCCAAATTTTTAAGATTTTGAAAATTCTCAGAAAACTGAAAAGTTGGAGAATGGAAGCCGGATCGAACGTAGAGTTGAATGATCAAACCACTTTCGACTTTGTTCCTTTTCGGGGACGAAAAGTTTTAAGTTGGGGAGATTGTAATAACCCGAAAATCTGGGCCAGTTTAAATTTTTTATTTTGGCGAATTTATTGAATTTTGAATATTTAAAATGAATTATTTTAAATAATAATGACTAAAATTTTATTTTCGACGAAGTTAAAACGAATAAATTCAATTTAATTATATAACGAGCCTGAAATGGCGCGGTAGTTCGAAAATTCGATTTCTAATTTCAAATGAATATACAGAATTCATTATAAGTCAGAATTGAACGAAACAAGAAATATTTGAATCTGATGAAGAATATCTTTCTAACGAAGTTAACAAACTGAGATTTCACTTTAGAAATGATAAGATATGTCCAGTTGAAAATTCAGAATAGTCGCTGTGGAATTTATATATATTTTATACAATATATAGCCCTTAAAAATAGCCGTTTTGCAAACGACCTCGGTTTTCGATGAAACCAGTTTTGTTGGAACCGGAATGTCAAATTATTGCTATATTTCAAAATTCATAATTTTTCGAATCAATATGTGAGCGTAGCGCACTTAAACGCGTTTGACCAATTTCAGTTGAATTCCATCGACTGGAAAATGGCCATTTTTCAAACGGTCTCAGAATTCGACGAAATTAGTTTTGTTAGGACCGTATCGTCGATACGAAGCTAGAAATAATTTTTCGGGAATTTTTAGAGTTCGTATGTGGCCCCGGTAAATTGAAATGTGTGTTTAAATTGAATATATAAAGATTTATATTTTAAATTTGACGGAAACTGATCGAAACGATCGAATTGGCCGACGATACATATCCCATTGTGTTCGGAATGGGGGTAATACGCTAGGGACGACAGTCGTTGGGTTTGATTTGAGATTTGAATTAGAAGTCAACTTTAAGGAATAGATTAATTATATAATTAAATAATATTATATATAATATACCCTCCCCCAAATATCTCGTCAAACCTAAATACCCAGCCCACTTTCAAAACCCGATACCACCACGCTCTGACCCCCAAATCGTTCGACGCTCCGCTTCCTCGCCACCACCGGACTTCGACGCCGGCCTCGCCCTCCCACGTCACCACATCGCGGCCCCTACCTCGCGTAGCCCAAGACGCAGCGCCCGAAGACCCTAGATCGATCTTCCACCACCTGAAGACCATCGCACAGCTACCCAACAACATCGCCACCGACCAGAGGCCTCCGCCCTCCCCCATCGATCAACAGCGAACCAGAAGACCCCCCACCCCCCTTTGCGCGCCCAGTCAGCCTCTGTTTCCTCTGAAAGTGAAAAAGTGAGTCCTCCTCCCTTTTTTTATTATATATATAAATTCATTGTTTTACAAAATCAGTGTAAATTTGTTTTGCAAAATCAATATGAAATTGTTTTACAAAATCAGTATGAGATTGTTTAGAAAACATATATGAAATGGTTTTGAAAACATATATGAAATTATTTTGAAAATATATGTTGTTTTTAAAAATAAAAACAACTTTGTTTTTAAAAAGATATCAACTTTGTTTTTTTTAAAAAGATATGAACTTTAAAAACGAAAAGGCGAGTTCTTTAAAAATGAAAAGGCGAGTTCTTTGAAAGTGAAAAGGCGAAATTTAAAAAAAAAAATAGAAAGACAAGATTTTTATATAGTGGCGATAATAAAAATATGATTTTTATAAGATAGAGTAAATAAAAATTCGATTTTTATTTGAGTAGCAAAGTAAAAATTTGATCTTTATATATGTAGCGAAATAAAAATCTGATTTTTATTATATATATAGTGGAATAAAAATGTGATTTTTACAGCGTTGAAATAAAAATGTGATTTCTATTATGAACAGTGTGAATAAAGGTGTGATGGAGTTGACCGGCAGCAAAACAGAATCCAGACAATTCAGAAATAAAACTGAAGGAGTGGATCCCTCGGTGAGAACTTCTCACTCAAATTTACTTTTTCTAGTTATATATATATATATATATACTAGGATGCAGACGGTGCTTATTAGAAGCACCCGACACCCGTCCACATACCATGGACTTGTTTGTTTGGTTGTGTAGTTGGTTAGATTATTTGATTTGAATTTGGTTGTTTGGTGAACTTGAATTGATTAGAATTTGATATGTGAATGGCGTGGGCCATTATTAGACCGGGGATAAGGCTAGGCCTAGTCCCGTTTCTAGTATAGTGCCGTTATGCCGCCGAAATTTTCTAAAATAAGTTAAAAAAATAAAAATATCATTTTTATTAGATAATGAATAAAATAAATATTCATTTAACAAATCAAAACGATTTGTTAATGTACACCCATTTGACCGATATGGATTGGGATGATAAATTTTACACATCGCCCAATGGCACAAATAGAATATGAGTTTGTTGATTTGAAACCCCACACGGGTATTGGGATGATATTTAACGTACACTAGTCCCAATTGTATAGTTGTTTGTCGATCGATAGGTTGACATACAGTCGTGTTGTGCACTTTGGATGATGGTTGATTATTTATCGTTGCTGTTAGATACATGTGTTGTATGGAATCCATATAATTAACATTATATGGTAATTGATTGGGCCTCATTCTAATTTAGAAATTAAAGAATATAATATAAATTCATGTGTTGAAAGGAATAAAATATTCATGTGTTGATAGTACTCATTCGTTGAGATTAGTCATGTGTTGAAATAAAATATATTAAATAACAAAAATATATATATTGTGTTGACAGTACTCATTCGTTGAGATTAGTCGTGTATTGAAATAAAATATCCATGTGTTGAAGGAAAATATTCATTTGTTGAATAAAATAAAGAAGTTATTGAAATATATAAAGCCGTGTTGGTTAGATTTGCGCCATTTTGACGTGAACGATATTTATATCGATTTTATTCGAATATTGAAAAAGAAGTGATTTCAAAATATAACGTTTTGAAAATATTATCATTTATATATATCGATGATGTTGAATATTCAATTTTGATTTAAAATTGAATATGAAGTTGAAATCGTTTTGAAAACGAATTTAAAACGATTTATAAAAGGCGTTTAGAATTGGAATCGATGAAATATATATAATATATATATTATATATATTAAATGGCCTGAATAGAACGCGCCGCGCTGTGGCAGTTCGTGAATTTCGACCATTGACTTCGAATTGACGTTACGGGAGATCCGACCGTCGGATTATCCTGAAACCGGGACCGTTGGGTTCGTATCGAAAAGAGCTTTTCAACTAATATTAGAAATTTGAAATCTAACGGTTGGATTTGGAGATACGTCCAAATCAAATTTAGAAAAGGTCACTGTAAATGCAGTTCGACGACCGTTATTGGAAATCGACTGTACGGGCCTTGATAAAATTATTAAAAATAGTAATAATTTGTGTAAAATCATAAGAAATGATTGGGGAAAAATTGGGATGAAAAACTCCATATTTGAAAAGATAAAAATAGATTTTTATCGAAATGAACTAGTTTTGAACTAGAAATATAATTCTATTTACTTTTAAATAAATAAATTGAATTTGAAAAAGGGTTTTAAAAATAACCAAAATTTCCAATGATTGCATTGGAGTGGATTTGAATCGAAATTGTCTTCGGAATATTTCGATGTTGGAATTCGTGATTATACAGATGTTGTTATGGGAATTTGAAAGATATACATATATATCGTTATTTCAATACGACATTTGTTAATCGTAGAATTTGATATTGAATATAAGCCGATATATTTTCTATTCAGAGCCTTGTATTGAATATCAAATGTGATTTGGGTTTGTCGTGAATGGTGTCTTCACTAACACTGTTCTTGAACCCAGTTGTGAAAAGATTAAATCTTTTTATTTAGATTTAATGAAGTGTACCAAGTGAATAATATTTAATTGGAATTGAAGTGATATTGATTTTTGGGTTTATCGTGAACAGTGTTTTAAATAACACTCGTTCTTTAACCCAATAATTAATGGAATGTGATTTTGGGTTTATCGTGTACCGTGTTTTAAATGAGACTGATTCTTTAACCCAACCGAAGATTAAAACTAAGTGGAGTTTTAATGAATCTTTAATTAGATTGAAATGATCGAAAATGGAGTATCACCAGTTTTGCTCCAGGCGATAGTTAAATCTTTAATTAGATTTGAACGTGAAATGGTAATTGAATTTACCGATAACACTGTGGCGTTAGATATGAAGTATTACCAGTTTTACTTCATGGGATGAATAGGTTGGGATTGGGAAATAAAATAAATGATTACTTCGGTGTGGTTCGCTAATCCCGACTAGTTTGAATTGATATTCAAAGGAGATTAAAGAATAAATTTAAAGAATTAATCTTGGATAAAATTAATGGGAACTTTTCCCAAAGTATAGGAATATTTGGATAAAAGAATATTCTGAATTGGAATGAGGCGTATGTTGTGTTTGTGTAACACTTTTATAATATATACACGAGTTATTCAGAAAGACCGGGTTTATCCCATTCTGAATAACTGATTCGACGTGGTGTCGAAGATGAAGACGGTGGTCGAAGACCGGAAGTCTTCACGTCGTTTGGGTGATTACTGATAATCTTGATTGGGCTGTACACCCAAGAAGATGGAAACAGTTGGTGATCGTCCAGACGTACTTGGAGATCGATGGATATGCGGGGTACTAGGTGCCTCCAGTTTCGTTCAGACCCAGAACGGACTTGTAAATGGACTGTGTGTCTGACATTGGATTTTAGTCTGTGTGATTGATTTCTATTAAATATATATCTGTTTGGCGGCGGAGAATTTATTCTCTTGCTTAACGCCCTTCTCTGAGACGTACGAGCTCAGGGGTTATATATTGATGGATATCAAACGCATGGAGTGAATTGCCTGTGTGGCATGCCTAAGTGGCAATTGATCGAGGCTTCTGTTGAAAAGCAAAGTCTTGTGGTGATGATCAAAGCACGACCTTTGTGGCGTAGCTTTGTGTAACGTTTGATTCGCGAGTTTCACACCCGGTATGAACCAAAAACGGGAGAGGATGTCAGGGAGGGCATGCGTTTCTTCCTAGCTAGAAGTGGCGTCAGTGGTTTTACACGCCCTGACGAGTTTGACTTATGTGGTTGTTGCTGTTGCGAGGCGCCTCGGATTGATCGGTCGTTCTCGAACCGATGGAGTCATTTAGTTGGCTCGTTTACGCCCCATAGGGCGGGGAAACGCATGTTCAGGGTTTAAGTTTAATCCACATCGGTGGACTGGCCCTGAGGATCCAAGGGTCACTCGAGCTCTGATCCTGAGACTCGGGCTAGGCAGTCTCGAAGTCGGTGAGGACTATCTTTTGCCTCGGTTCATAGACGGAAATCCAATTTCCAAATACGTGACATGTGCGGTTTTATTTGTAGAGCTTAGTATGGCGACATAGTGGGATGGGGCGCTCATGCCGCCTATGATTGATACTTATGATTTGAAGTTGTTTTATACACTATGCACTTATTATAGTATCAAATGATTTGTTTCAAACGTATCAAGCATTCTTTGGCTGTTATAAGGGAAAACCTTATCCCCCGGCTTGCGTTGCATTGTGTGATAGGACCTGGGTCTTATAACAGCTTCATTTTTCTTTATTTAGCATTGCGCTGTTTGTTTTATGCACTGGTATTCTTGGGAGGAAACCCGTTCCGTGTTATACGGCGTGGTCCCTTGATTTACCTAACTTTAAAAATAAAGATTAACTGTTTTAGTTCTCACACCAGTCACATGACTGACCTGGAGTTTATTGTTTTAACCTAAACTCTGGGTGCCCTTATTTTGACACGGGCAGCTAGTAGTTCTGGTTTTGCAGATTTATATTCACAGGATCCTGGTCTACAGCTGGAACGATATCCGGAAAGCTTTATATCCGTATATCTCTTCTAGTTGTGTATTGTATTATTTTCCGCTGCTATGTATTTAAATGTAATTTAAATCTCTGATATTTCTGTGTAATATTTATTCATTTATACTCTGTATATTCTTGTAATCTGATGCATTGTTGTAATATACAATGAAATGTTTCTTTGTCTGCGTTCTGTTTTGTCCTGTTCTCAAACGATAGGGCGTTTCGAACGGCCTGGATCGGTTTAGCGACTGGTTCGGACCGAGCGAAATTCCTTGCCGTCACAATTGGTATCAGAGCTTTGGTTTACAAAGCTCAGAGAACAAGACACATTAGAACCATACGAAAGAATTCATCAGATATTGGATTAGTAATATCCAATGGGAATGACTCATTAGAGATAGGATCAGTAGTGTCCTAGAACGAGTGTGAAGAGTATATTTTTAAAATGAAAGCCAATTTTGATTTGAAAATTTAAAATCAATTATTCGTATTTGATTATTTATTTATATTGATTTGGACAGTCCAGTCTATAAAGATTTTGCATATACGCCTTGCAAACGTGTATTTGAAGTTTTAATATACTGAATAGATATAGAATTACACTCTAGTCGCCCGGGGGTGATTCTGATGATTGATCGATCATCATCCGAATTTATGTTCGAGTGACGAAAGTGGACTTTCTATATATTTCCTATTGATTGGTGTGAGAACCAAAATTAGATAGGGCTTATTGTTGTGATTTGGCATCAAAAATCTGATTTTTGTATATGTATCAAAATTATGAATTTGAAACTCTAATTCACTAATTGATTGATGTTTGGGTTGTTTGTTTAGTTGTTTGATAATTTTGAACCATTATGCCTAATTTGATCGAATAATGAATTGTATTGAAAATTGGTCGCATTTGCTTGCATATACATATACTTACATTGAACAGGTCATAGCAAGGAGGCTAGAGCAGAGAATAAAATTTGTTTGCCCGACAAATAGGTACATGTTTACTACATAATTTCCTGTTTTGTTTGGGTGATGATGATTTTATGAGCCTATTGGCTAGCCGCTTGGCTTTTTCTTTTTCTTTTTGAGATCTGAAGGACCGGGGAAGCTATTTGAAATTCCCCGATGCTCCCGGTGCAGGGGAGGTTATGGCGAAATTTTTCAAAAATTTAGGGTGTTAGCCAAATTTTTAAGATTTTGAAAATTCTCAGAAAACTGAGAAGTTGGAGAATGGAAGCCGGATCGAACGTAGAGTTGAATGATCAAACCACTTTCGACTTTGTTCCTTTTCGGGGACGAAAAGTTTTAAGTTGGGGAGATTGTAATAACCCGAAAATCTGGGCCAGTTTAAATTTTTTATTTTGGCGAATTTATTGAATTTTGAATATTTAAAATGAATTATTTTAAATAATAATGACTAAAATTTTATTTTCGACGAAGTTAAAACGAATAAATTCAATTTAATTATATAACGAGCCTGAAATGGCGCGGTAGTTCGAAAATTCGATTTCTAATTTCAAATGAATATACAGAATTCATTATAAGTCAGAATTGAACGAAACAAGAAATATTTGAATCTGATGAAGAATATCTTTCTAACGAAGTTAACAAACTGAGATTTCACTTTAGAAATGATAAGATATGTCCAGTTGAAAATTCAGAATAGTCGCTGTGGAATTTATATATATTTTATATAATATATAGCCCTTAAAAATAGCCGTTTTGCAAACGACCTCGGTTTTCGATGAAACCAGTTTTGTTGGAACCGGAATGTCAAATTATTGCTATATTTCAAAATTCATAATTTTTCGAATCAATATGTGAGCGTAGCGCACTTAAACGCGTTTGACCAATTTCAGTTGAATTCCATCGACTGGAAAATGGCCATTTTTCAAACGGTCTCAGAATTCGACGAAATTAGTTTTGTTAGGACCGTATCGTCGATACGTAGCTAGAAATAATTTTTCGGGAATTTTTAGAGTTCGTATGTGGCCCCGGTAAATTGAAATGTGCGTTTAAATTGAATATATAAAGATTTATATTTTAAATTTGACGGAAACTGATCGAAACGATCGAATTGGCCTACGATACATATCCCATTGTGTTCGGAATGGGGGTAATACGCTAGGGACGACAGTCGTTGGGTTTGATTTGAGATTCGAATTAGAAGTCAACTTTAAGGAATAGATTAATTATATAATTAAATAATATTATATATAATATACCCTCCCCCAAATATCTCGTCAAACCTAAATACCCAGCCCACTTTCAAAACCCGATACCACCACGCTCTGACCCCCAAATCGTTCGACGCTCCGCTTCCTCGCCACCACCGGACTTCGACGCCGGCCTCGCCCTCCCACGTCACCACATCGCGGCCCCCACCTCGCGTAGCCCAAGACGCAGCGCCCGAAGACCCTAGATCGATCTTCCACCACCTGAAGACCATCGCACAGCTACCCAACAACATCGCCACCGAACAGAGGCCTCCGCCCTCCCCCTTCGATCAACAGCGAACCAGAAGACCCCCCACCCCCCTTTGCGCGCCCAGTCAGCCTCTGTTTCCTCTGAAAGTGAAAAAGTGAGTCCTCCTCCCTTTTTTTTATTATATATATAAATTCATTGTTTTACAAAATCAGTGTAAATTTGTTTTGCAAAATCAATATGAAATTGTTTTACAAAATCAGTATGAGATTGTTTAGAAAACATATATGAAATGGTTTTGAAAACATATATGAAATTATTTTGAAAATATATGTTGTTTTTAAAAATAAAAACAACTTTGTTTTTAAAAAGATATCAACTTTGTTTTTTTAAAAAAGATATGAACTTTAAAAACGAAAAGGCGAGTTCTTTAAAAATGAAAAGGCGAGTTCTTTGAAAGTGAAAAGGCGAAATTTAAAAAAAAAATAGAAAGACAAGATTTTTATATAGTGGCGATAATAAAAATATGATTTTTATAAGATAGAGTAAATAAAAATTCGATTTTTATTTGAGTAGCAAAGTAAAAATTTGATCTTTATATATGTAGCGAAATAAAAATCTGATTTTTATTATATATATAGTGGAATAAAAATGTGATTTTTACAGCGTTGAAATAAAAATGTGATTTCTATTATGAACAGTGTGAATAAAGGTGTGATGGAGTTGACCGGCAGCAAAACAGAATCCAGACAATTCAGAAATAAAACTGAAGGAGTGGATCCCTCGGTGAGAACTTCTCACTCAAATTTACTTTTTCTAGTTATATATATATATACTAGGATGCAGACGGTGCTTATTAGAAGCACCCGACACCCGTCCACATACCATGGACTTGTTTGTTTGGTTGTGTAGTTGGTTAGATTATTTGATTTGAATTTGGTTGTTTGGTGAACTTGAATTGATTAGAATTTGATATGTGAATGGCGTAGGCCATTATTAGACCGGGGATAAGGCTAGGCCTAGTCCCGTTTCTAGTATAGTGCCGTTATGCCGCCGAAATTTTCTAAAATAAGTTAAAAAAATAAAAATATCATTTTTATTAGATAATGAATAAAATAAATATTCATTTAACAAATCAAAACGATTTGTTAATGTACACCCATTTGACCAATATGGATTGGGACGATAAATTTTACACATCGCCCAATGGCACAAATAGAATATGAGTTTGTTGATTTGAAACCCCACACGGGTATTGGGATGATATTTAACGTACACTAGTCCCAATTGTATAGTTGTTTGTCGATCGATAGGTTGACATACAGTCGTGTTGTGCACTTTGGATGATGGTTGATTATTTATCGTTGCTGTTAGATACATGTGTTGTATGGAATCCATATAATTAACATTATATGGTAATTGATTGGGCCTCATTCCAATTTAGAAATTAAAGAATATAATATAAATTCATGTGTTGAAAGGAATAAAATATTCATGTGTTGACAGTACTCATTCGTTGAGATTAGTCATGTGTTGAAATAAAATATATTAAATAACAAAAATATATATATTGTGTTGACAGTACTCATTCGTTGAGATTAGTCGTGTATTGAAATAAAATATCCATGTGTTGAAGGAAAATATTCATTTGTTGAATAAAATAAAGAAGTTATTGAAATATATAAAGCCGTGTTGGTTAGATTTGCGCCATTTTGACGTGAACGATATTTATATCGATTTTATTCGAATATTGAAAAAGAAGTGATTTCAAAAAATAACGTTTTGAAAATATTATCATTTATATATATCGATGATGTTGAATATTCGATTTTGATTTAAAATTGAATATGAAGTTGAAATCGTTTTGAAAACGAATTTAAAACGATTTATAAAAGGCGTTTAGAATTGGAATCGATGAAATATATATAATATATATATTATATATTAAATGGCCTGAATAGAACGCGCCGCGCTGTGGCAGTTCGTGAATTTCGACCATTGACTTCGAATTGACGTTACGGGAGATCCGACCGTCGGATTATCCTGAAACCGGGACCGTTGGGTTCGTATCGAAAAGAGCTTTTCAACGAATATTAGAAATTTGAAATCTAACGGTTGGATTTGGAGATACGTCCAAATCAAATTTAGAAAAGGTCGCTGTAAATGCAGTTCGACGACCGTTATTGGAAATAGACTGTACGGGCCTTGATAAAATTATTAAAAATAGTAATAATTTGTGTAAAATCATAAGAAATGATTGGGGGAAAATTGGGATGAAAAACTCCATATTTGAAAAGATAAAAATAGATTTTTATCGAAATGAACTAGTTTTGAACTAGAAATATAATTCTATTTATTTTTAAATAAATAAATTGAATTTGAAAAAGGGTTTTAAAAATAACCAAAATTTCCAATGATTGCATTGGAGTGGATTTGAATCGAAATGGTCTTCGGAATATTTCGATGTTGGAATTCGTGATTATACAGATGTTGTTATGGGAATTTGAAAGATATACATATATATCGTTATTTCAGTACGACATTTGTTAATCGTAGAATTTGATATTGAATATAAGCCGATATATTTTCTATTCAGAGCCTTGTATTGAATATCAAATGTGATTTGGGTTTGTCGTGAATGGTGTCTTCACTAACACTGTTCTTGAACCCAGTTGTGAAAAGATTAAATCTTTTTATTTAGATTTAATGAAGTGTACCAAGTGAATAATATTTAATTGGAATTGAAGTGATATTGATTTTTGGGTTTATCGTGAACAGTGTTTTAAATAACACTCGTTCTTTAACCCAATAATTAATGGAATGTGATTTTGGGTTTATCGTGTACCGTGTTTTAAATGACACTGATTCTTTAACCCAACCGAAGATTAAAACTAAGTGGAGTTTTAATGAATCTTTAATTAGATTGAAATGATCGAAAATGGAGTATCACCAGTTTTGCTCCAGGCGATAGTTAAATCTTTAATTAGATTTGAACGTGAAATGGTAATTGAATTTACCGATAACCCTGTGGCGTTAGATATGAAGTATTACCAGTTTTACTTCATGGGATGAATAGGTTGGGATTGGGAAATAAAATAAATGATTACTTCGGTGTGGTTCGCTAATCCCGACTAGTTTGAATTGATATTCAAAGGAGATTAAAGAATAAATTTAAAGAATTAATCTTGGATAAAATTAATGGGAACTTTTCCCAAAGTATAGGAATATTTGGATAAAAGAATATTCTGAATTGGAATGAGGCGTATGTTGTGTTTGTGTAACACTTTTATAATATATACGCGAGTTATTCAGAAAGACCGGGTTTATCCCATTCTGAATAACTGATTCGACGTGGTGTCGAAGATGAAGACGGTGGTCGAAGACCGGAAGTCTTCACGTCGTTTGGGTGATTACTGATAATCTTGATTGGGCTGTACACCCAAGAAGATGGAAACAGTTGGTGATCGTCCAGACGTACTTGGAGATCGATGGATATGCGGGGTACTAGGTGCCTCCGGTTTCGTTCAGACCCAGAACGGACTTGTAAATGGACTGTGTGTCTGACATAGGATTTTAGTCTGTGTGATTGATTTCTATTAAATATATATCTGTTTAGCGGCGGAGAATTTATTCTCTTGCTTAACGCCCTTCTCTGAGACGTACGAGCTCAGGGGTTATATATTGATGGATATCAAACGCACGGACTGAATTGCCTGTGTGGCATGCCTAAGTGGCAATTGATCGAGGCTTCTATTGAAAAGCAAAGTCTTGTGGTGATGATCAAAGAACGGCCTTTGTGGCGTAGCTTTGTGTAACGTTTGATTCGCGAGTTTCACACCCGGTATGAACCCAAAACGGGAGAGGACGTCAGGAAGGGCATGCGTTTCTTCCTAGCTAGAAGTGGCGTCAGTGGTTTTACACGCCCTGACGAGTTTGACTTATGTGGTTGTTGCTGTTGCGAGGCGCCTCGGATTGATCGGTCGTTCTCGAACCGATGGAGTCATTTAGTTGGCTCGTTTACGCCCATAGGGCGGGGAAACGCATGTTCAGGGTTTAAGTTTAATCCACATCGGTGGACTGGCCCTAAGGATCCAAGGGTCACTCGAGCTCTGATCCTGAGACTCGGGCTAGGCAGTCTCGAAGTCGGTGAGGACTATCTTTTGCCTCGGTTCATAGACGGAAATCCAATTTCCAAATACGTGACATGTGCGGTTTTATTTGTAGAGCTTAGTATGGCGACATAGTGGGAAGGGGCGCTCATGCCGCCTATGATTGATACTTATGATTTGAAGTTGTTTTATACACTATGCACTTATTATAGTATCAAATGATTTGTTTCAAACGTATCAAGCATTCTTTGGCTGTTATAAGGGAAAACCCTATCCCCCGGCTTGCGTTGCATTGTGTGATAGGACCTGGGTCTTATAACAGCTTCATTTTTCTTTATTTAGCATTGCGCTATTTGTTTTATGCACTGGTATTCTTGGGAGGAAACCCGTTCCGTGTTATACGGCGTGGTCCCTTGATTTACCTAACTTTAAAAATAAAGATTAACTGTTTTAGTTCTCACACCAGTCACATGACTGACCTGGAGTTTATTGTTTTAACCTAAACTCTGGGTGCCCTTATTTTGACACGGGCAGCTAGTAGTTCTGGTTTTGCAGATTTATATTCACAGGATCCTGGTCTACAGCTGGAACGATATCCGGAAAGCTTTGTATCCGTATATCTCTTCTAGTTGTGTATTGTATTATTTTCCGCTGCTATGTATTTAAATGTAATTTAAATCTCTGATATTTCTGTGTAATATTTATTCATTTATACTCTGTATATTCTTGTAATCTGATGCATTGTTGTAATATACAATGAAATTTTTCTTTGTCTGCGTTCTGTTTTGTCCTGTTCTCAAACGATAGGGCGTTTCGAACGGCCTGGATCGGTTTAGCGACTGGTTCGGACCGAGCGAAATTCCTTGCCGTCACACTTACAGTTGGAACAATATCCGAAAAGCTCTGTATCCGTTTATCTCTTTCAGTTGTGTATTGTATTATTTTTCCGCTGCTGTGAAATGTATCGTAATCTCCGATATTTAGTGAATGTGTAATATTGATTTATACTCTATATATTCTTGTATTCTAATGGAATTGTTGTAATTAACAATGAAATGTTCTTCTGTTTGTGTTCTGATTCTTCTTTTTCTCAAAGCAATTTGTTCTTTCCATACCGGGGAAGTTACGGGTTCTTACATTGGTATTAGGGCTTTGGTTTACAGAGCTCGAGAACAAAATGTATTAGAACCGAACGAAAGAATTCATCAGAGATTGGATTAGTAATGTCCAATGAGAATGACTCGTTAGAGATGGGGTCAGTAGTATCCTAGAATGAGTGTGAAGAGTTATGTTTTTAAAATAAAATTGAAAACAAGTTTTGTTTTGAAAATTTAAACTTTATTATTCGTATTTGAATATTTATTTTAAATTGATTTGGACAATCGAGTATATAGAGATTTTAATATACGTCTGATCCATGTGTATATGAAGTCTTAATATACTGGATAGATATAGAATCACACTCTAGTCGCCCGAAGATGGTTCTGATGATGGCTATAGCGATTGCATCATCAACATTCATGTTCGAGTTTCGAAGGTGGGACGTCTATATATTTCCTATTGACTGGTGTGAGAACCAAAACAAGATAGGGCTTATTGTTGTGATTTGGCATTAAAAATATGATTTTTAGCTATGGATTAAAGTTATGTGATTGAGACGTTATTCAACTAATTGATTGCTGATTGGGTTATATGATTATTGAAACCAATATGTAAACAAATGGTAATTTAGCCAAATTGAATCAAAATGTTGAACTGAATTGAAAATTATTTGGAAATGCATGCATGTGCATAAATATGTGTGAACAAGTCATTGCAAGGAGGCCAGAGAAGAGGAATAAAATTGTTTGCCCGACAAATAGGTACATGTTTATTGTATTTCTTGGGTTTTTGATGATTTTATGAGCCGATTGGCTAGTCGCTTGGCTGTTTCTTTTTCTTTTTGGATTGGTGAGGGCCATGGGAGGCTATTTGAAATATCTCGAAGCTCCCGGTGCAGGGGAGGTTATGGCGAATTTTTTCGAAAATTTAGGGTGTTAGCCAAATTTTTGAAAAATTTGAAAAGTTCTTAGAAACCGAAAAGTTGAATAACTTAAGCCGTAAAGAAATAATGAAAGTTGAGTTCATTAGTTAAACAACTTTCGACTTCGTTCCTTTTCGGGGACGAAAAGTTTTAAGTGGGGGAGATTGTAATAACACGGAAATTCGAGCCAATTTAAAAATTTTATTCTGGTCATATTAGTGAATTTTGAATATTTAAAATGATTTATTTTAAATAATAACGACGAGAAATTTATTTTGAATAGAATCAAAAAGGAAATATTTATTTGATATAAAAGGAATTGAAAATGGCGCGGTAGTTCGAAAATTTGATTTCAAATTTCAAATGAATGTACAGGATTCAAAATAAACCGGATTTTAACGAAACCAAAAATATTTGAATCTATTTCAGAATATCTTTCCAACGAATCCGAAAAATCAAATTTTCACAACGGGGATAAAAAGATATGTCCAGTTGAAAATTCAGAATAGTCGCTATGGAAAATACAGCCCTTAAAATGGAAATTATGCAAACGACCTTCGTTTTTGACGAAACCACTTTTGTTGGATCCGGGATGTCGAATTATTGCTAGATTCCAAAATTCATAACTTTTTGAATCAATATGTGAGCGTGGCGAAGTAAAACGTGTTTTAACAGTTTCAGTCAATTTCAATCGACCAGAAAATGGCTATTTTTCAAACGGTCTCAGAATTTGACGAAATTAGTTTTGTTAGAATCATATCGTCAATATGAAGCTATAAATAATTTTTATGGAATTTTTAGAGTACCTATGTGGCCCCGGTAAATTAAAATGAGCATTCAAATTCAATATATAGATTTATATTTTGATTTTGATGGAAACTGGTCGAAACGATTGAATCAGCTTACGATACATATCCCATTGTGTTCGGAATGGGGGTAAATAGCTAGGGACGACAGTCGTGGGGTTTTGTTTGGAGGTTGGACGAAAAGTCAACTTTTTGGGAAAATAATATATAATAAATATATATATTATGTCATACCCCCCTTACTTCCTTTCTCTCTCATTCTGAAAGAAAAAACCCGCACCCCATCTCATCACCCCCTCCTTGCGCCACCGCGCTGCCACCCTGGCGGGCCCGCACCCCTTCACGACGCCCTCTCCGGCGCGAGAACCCACCCCTAAAGGCCTTAAATCGAACGAACCCCGTGAACCCACTAAACCATAGCCGCCACCAACTGACCCGACACCGCCTCCAGCACCTACAAGCCTCCCTCTACCAGATCCGCTGACGTGAGCCACCACGCGACCACCAGTCAGGTCGTTGCCACCCCTTTGCTCCGCCTCTTCCCTCCTCCATCTCCTGCTACCACCACTACATGAATGCCTCTACACCGCCATCTCTACCCCAATCACGACTGTAAGTGTTTAATTTTAAATTATTTTGAATAATTAGTTTAAGTAGATAAACATACATTGTTTTAAATTTATGAAACTAGCATAGTGTTAGTGATATAAAATCAGATTTTTATATGTTTAAATAGGGAATAAAAATTTGATTTTTATATATTTGAAAAGAGAAAAATATTAGATTTTTATTATAAAAATATGATTTTTATATTAGAGAAAGAATAAAAATATGATTTTTATATTATAGAAAGAATAAAAATATGATTTTTATATTATAGAAAGAATAAAAATATGATTTTTATATAGTAGAGATTATAAAAATATGATTATTGTAAGACAAAGAATATAAAAACACGATTTTGATATATGTTGTGGCGAAATAAAAATTCGATTTTTATATGAGTAGCGGATTGAAAATAGAATTTTGATATAATAGAAAATATAAAAATATAATTTTTATATATGTAGCGAAATAAAAATTTGATTTTTATTATATATATATATATATATAGTAAGATAAAAATGTGATTTTTAATGTGAACAGCGTGAAAAAGATTGCATTGGAATTTCGGTCTGATTCAAGCCATTCAGAAATTCAGAAATGAAACGGTGGAGTGGAACCCTCGGTGAGAACTCCTCACTTTTATTTTATTTTCTAGTTGAAATATATACTTGGATGCAGACGGTGCTTAGTAGCACCCGACACCCGTTGTCCACAGACCGTGGATGACTTGTTTGTTTGATTGATGTGTTGTGAAATTCTATTATGTGATGTGGAATGAATAAATATTTAATAGTTAAAAATATAATTTTTAACGTGTATATAAAATAAATATTTATAAACAAATCGAATGATTTGTTTATGTACACCCATTTGACTGATGTTGATTGGAACGATAAATTTTATACATCACCCAACTGCACAAATAAAACATGTGTTTGATTGATTGAAACCCCACACGGGTGTTGGGATGATATTTGAAGTACACTAATCCCGATTGTTTAGTTGTATGTCAATCGATGGGTTGACAGACTGTGTAAGCGTTAATTATTTATATGTAATGCTTATGCAGTTGTGTGGTGCACTCTGGATGATGGTTGCTATTATATACATGTGTTGTAGGGAATCCATATAATTAACATTATATGGTAATTGATTGGGCCTAATTCCAATTTGGAAAATAAAGAATATTATAAAAGAATATTCATGTGTTGAATAAAATAAATATTCATGTGTTGAATAAAATAAATATTCATGTGTTGAATAAAATATATATTCATGTATTGAATAAAATAAATATTCATGTGTTGAATATAATATATATTCATGTGTTGAATAAAAGGAACTTCATGTGTTGAATAAAAATATATATTCTTGTGTTGAATAGAATAAAAATTCATGTGTTGAATAAAATAAATATTCATGTGTTGAATAAAAATATAAATTCATGTGTTGAATAAAAATATATATTCATGTGTTGAATAGAATAAAAATTCATGTGTTGAATAAAATAAATATTCATGTGTTGAATAAAAATATAAATTCATGTGTTGAATAGAATAAAAATATTCATGTGTTGAATAAAAATATATGTTCATGTGTTGAAGAAAAATTCATTTGTTGAATGGAATAACAAAGTTATTGAAATATATAAAGTCGTTTTGATTAGATATGCGCCATTTTGACGCGAACGATATTTATATCGATTTTATTCATTTTTATAATGAATATAGAAAAGGAAGTGATTTCAAAATATAACATTTTGAGAATATTATCGTTTAGAGATTAATGATATGGAATATTCAATTTCGATTAGAAATTGAATATGAAGTTGAAATCATTTTGAAAACGAATTTAAAACGATTTATAAAATACGTTTTAAAAGGAAATCGATGAAATATATATAATATATATTGTGTGTGTATATATATATATATATAATGGCCTGAATAGAACGCGCCGCGCTGTGGCAGTTCGCGATTTTCGACCATTGACTTCGAATGGATATTATGGGAGATCCGACCGTCGGATTCTCCTAAACCCGGAACCTTTGGGTTCGTATCAAAAAGAGCTTTCTAAAGAATACAAGAAATTAGAAATCTAATGGTTGGATTTGGAATTATATCCAAATCAAATTTGGAAAAGGTCGTTGTAAGTGCAGTTCGATGGCCGTAGAAGGAAATCGACTGTACGGGCCTTGATAAAATTATTAAAAATATCAATAATTTGTGTAAAATCATAAGAAATGATTTGGAAAGAATTGGGATGAAAAATTCCATATTTGAAAAAATAAAAATAGATTTTTATCGAAATGAACTAGTTTTGAACTAGAATTATAATCCATTTATTTTTGAAATAAATAAATTGGATTTGAAAGGGTTTTAGAAGTAACCAGAATTTTCAATAATTGTATTGGAATGGATTTGAATCGAAATTGTCTTTTGAATATTTCGATGTTGGATTTCGTGATTATACAGATATTGTTATGGAAATTTGAAAGATATATTTATATCGTTATTTCCAATACGATATTTGTTGGTCATAGAATTTGATATTGAATATAAGCCGATATATTTTCTATTTAGAGCCATGTATTTAATATCAAATGTGATTTTTGGTTGACGTGAATTGTATCTTTAATAATACTATTCTTAGACCCAATGGAGTTAAGAAAATCAGAAGCTAACTGAAGATTAGTTAGTTGAATGGTTTCTTGGATATTGATCTGATGTTGGTTTCGGCCTTCAGGGTTAATACTTAGGGAATTGTTCACTTCCTAATTTACGGTTAAAGGCTGATAGAATGGAATGTGATTTTGGGTTTATCATGAACCATGTTTTAAATGACATTGGTTCTTTAACCCAGTTAAAGACAGGATATGATTTCCCAAGTTAAATAATCATTGATAGTGATTTTTGGGAAGATTAAAACCAAGTGGAGTTTTAATGAATCTTTAATTAGATTAAAATGATCGAGAATGGAGTATCACCAGTTTTGCTCCAGGTGATAGTTAAATCCTTAATTTGATTTGAACGTGACATGGTAATTGAATTTACCGATAACACCGTGGTGTTAGATATGAAGTATTACCAGTTTTACTTCATGGGATGAATAAGTTGGGGTTGGGAAATTAAAACAAATGATTACTTCGGTAAGGTTCGTTAATCCTGACTAGTTTGGATAAACGATAATTTGGTTTGAATTGATATTCAAAGGAAGATTAAGGAATAAATTTAAACAATTTATCTTCCATAAAATTAATGGGAACCTTTCCTAAAGTATAAGAATATTTGAATAAAAGAATATTCTGAATTGAAATGAGGTGTATGTTGTGTTTTTGTAACACTTGTTTATTATATACGCGAGTTATTCAGAAAGACCGGGTTTATCCCATTCTGAATAACTGATTCGACGATGTGTCGAGGATGAAGACGGTGGTCGAAGACCGGAGGTCTTCACATCATTTGGATAATTACTGATGATCTTGATTGGGCTGTACACCCAGGAGGAGGGAATCAGTTGGTGATAGTCCAGACGTACTTGGAGATCGATGGAGATGAGAGGTACAAGGTGTGTCCGGTTTCGTTCAGACCCAGAACGGACTTGTAAATGGACTGTGTGTCTGACATTGGATATCATTCTGTGTGATTGATGGATATCGGTTGCATGGAGTGGTTTGCCTATGTGGCATGCTAATATGCAAATGATCAAGGCTTTTGTTGAAAAGCAAAGTCTTGTGGTTGATGATCAAAGCACCGCCTGTGTGACATAGCTTTGTATAGCGTTAATTCGCGAGCCTCACACCCCAGTTGTGAACCAGAAACGGGAGAGGACCTCAGGGAGGACATGCGTTTCCTTCTAGCTAGGGTGGTGTTAGTGACCTACCAGCCCTGACATTTATATTATTTTCACTTGTGTGGTTGTTGGATTGTGAGGCGCCTCGGATATATTGGTGACTATGTGGAGCCGATGGAGTCATTTGGCTCATTTACGCCAAAGGGCGGGGAAACGCAGTGTTCAGGCATAATAATCCACATCGGTGGACCGGCCCATACGATCCAAGGCTTGCCTGCGCGCTTGCCAAAGGCTCGGGCTAGACAGTCTCGAATTCGGTAGAAGACGATCCCTGGCCTCGGTTCATAGATGGAAATCCAATTTCCAAATATGTGACTTTGCGGTTTTGATTGTTGAACCTATATATGGAGACACAGTGGTAAGGGGCACTTATGCCGTTATGATTGATACTTATGATTGAAATTGTTTTGACACTGTACACTTATAGTGATAGTAAAAGATGAAATTTAGCGTATCAAGCATTCTTTGGCTATTGTAAGGTAAAAACCCTATCCTCCGGCTTGTGTTGCATTGTGTGATGGGACCTCGGTCTTATAATAGCTTCATTGTTCTTTATTTAGCATTGCGTTGTTGTTTTATGCACTGGTATTCTTGGGAGGAGACCCGTTCCGTGTTATACGGTGTGGTCCTCGGATTTAACTAACTTTAAAATAAAGATTAACAACTGTTTTAGTTCTCACACCAGTCACATGACTGACCTGGAGTTTATTGTTTTAACCTAAACTCTGGGTGCCCCTATTTTCCGCACGGGCAACTAGTAATTTTGGTTTTGCAAATGTATATTCACAGGTTCCTGACTTACAGCTGGAACGATATCCGGAAAGCTCTGTATCCGTTTATCTCTTTTAGTTGTGTATTGTATTATTTTTCCGCTGCTATGAAATGGATCGCAATCTCTAATATTTAGTGAATGTATAGTATTGATTTATACTCTGTATATTCTTGTATTCTGATGGAATTGTTGTAATTAACAATGAAATGTTCTTCTGTTTGTGTTCTGATTCATCTTGTCCTCAAAGCAATCCGTTCTTTCCTTACCGAGGAAGTTACGGGTTCTTACACAAGTCACATCTTTTGGGTTATCTCCCATTGAAACTTTAGCAACTTGATCTCGTTATTGCGCAGCTTCTTAACTTCAGACCCAAGAATACGGGCAGGGACTCGTCTGACTGTCGCCTCCTGTTCCACTTCCACTTCTTCCAACACACTCGGCTCAACAACTTCTGCGGTATCATGCAGGTACTTCTGTAGAGACGTGGAAAACGTCGTGAGCACCAGATAGATTTTCTGGGAGCTTTACTCGGTAGGCCATTTGGCCAACCCTCTCATTTACGGGAAATGGTCCCACAAACCTAGGTGCCAACTTCCCTACTGATCTGAAGCGAACTACATTCCTTAAAGGTGATACTTTGATAAAAACTAAGTATCCTACTTCGAATTCGATGTCAATCCTTCTCTTGTCTGCATAGGACTTCTGCCTATCTTGAGCTGTCTTCATCCGCCGTCGAATAAGGTCAATATTTTCAGACGTTTCCTGTGACACCCCACGTCTGTTAATTTCACTCACTAAGGGAATGCATTAAGTTTCATGAAGCGTTTAGGTAAACAGACACAGAATATTACAAGACAGATATAAAAAATATTGCAGCGGAAATAAACAACTTTATTAATCATCAAAATACCATGGTCCAAAGCATCATTTGTCTGAAATATAAAAACCCATTACAACATAAAAACCACTGTCTTGTACTTCAGAAAATCAGAGTACATAAAAGAAAGAAAACTCCCCAAGAGAAAAATATGGCCATAGCAACAAGGATATGAGCTTGATCCATACATATAAGAAGCTCCAGTAAAATAAGCAGAATCACGATCAAGCTTGTGTGTTTCCTCCCTAAGAATATTGGGGGGGAATGGAAGAAAGAAGGGGAAACAAAAAGGGTCAGACATAAAGTCTGACGAGTCTAGTTACTTTTAGCCAGTAAATAAATAAACGTAACATGATAGGCATACAAAGTGGATAAGAGACATCAATACATAAATGGCAGGCATAACAAGGTAAACAGGACAACAGGATAGAATAGATAGTGCTTCTTAATACTTTCCTTGCTCTGCACCAATACTAGTATAACAGATATGTAATAGGATTACATATTCCCCAATTGCTTAACAAAAACAGGATGATCCCAGCAGAAACATAATCGTAGTTTTAGGTGTACTCTAGTAACGGGTTTTAACCCAAATAGAACTGGTACCTAAACAGAAATAATGGGTTTTAGCCCAGACAGAAACACAGGTACCCCACAGAAACCGATAGGCTAGATGTACCCTATTTACTACCCCTATTCGATCGGCTCCTGTAACACTCCTAAGTCCCACATCATGGAAGCCTTTGTGAAGTGGGTACTTATATAGTATAGCCCATCTCTGGCTAACGCCGAGGCCTTTTGAGGAGCAAAACCCCACACCTATAAGGTGGCTAAGTTGGGGACAATATCTTGCTTGAATGGAGGTGCGGGTTGTTATAGTGGTATCAGAGCCAATACCCACCCGGAATTGGGGCCCCAATGTGGACCACAGCGCCTGGGTGAGGTGTTTGTAATCCAATGGGGATGTTGGGCTCTATAGGAGGGGAGATAGTAACACCCCTAAGTCCCACATCGTGGAAGCCTATGTGAAGTGGATACTTATATAGTAGAGCCCATCTCTTGCTAACGCCAAGGCCTTTTGAGGAACAAAACCCCACACCTATACGGTGGCTAAGTTGGGGACAATATCTTGCGTGAATGGAGGTGCGGGTTGTTACAACTCCCTATTCTGTAGATACCCTGCGTTGGCCCCACAGTTGGGTGTATCACTCCCTAAAGTTGCAAACCTTCACTTTACGGATGTGCACAACCATATCTACTGATGTCACAGCATCTTATCTTCCCCAGCAGGCGGAGTCATGCATGCACATGACCCCGTTGGAACGCGCCGTCAACACCACCTCCACGTTTGGATCAATTACAATTAGCTTAGTAAGCGTGCCCCACTTCAACCTAGTACGGAGTACCTGTTTGATACCTATTTAAGGGTTACTGACTAAAATGGGTCACACACAAGATAATGCAAGCTATCCCCTTTGTCTTGCATCCCCACTACTAGGTTTTCCACTGGTTATGTGTACCTAACGATGTCTTTAATTACATACCCTCGACATGTTAAGTTTGTGGGCCTACATATATAAATATTACCCGCCGACCCAAGATGTACTTAACCCTCCTACTGATTCAAGCATGTTTATTTAACGGTTAAGTTTGTGGGCCTATATATATTAATATTACCCACCTACCCAAGATGTACTTAACCCTCACATTGATCCAAGCATGTTTTACTTAACCCTATCTTTAGTTCATATTCATACAATCCCTTATGGATTAGATTAGGTTAAGTAGTTTGATTCATTACCATGTCCATTTATGTTTTATAATGGGATAGACCTCCGACATTAGGCCTACAACATTTGGATGTTGGATATGTCGATCGGGTCCGGGCAGTCTTATTCCATAGTTCGGCCTAACCTCGTGTCTTAGCCCGATTCGTATTCGCGTACTTAGAACTCCCACATTACGTTCAACATTAGTGGTTGCTGGATATGCCGGTCGGGTCCGGGCAGACTTCCACCACTAATGTAACCTAACCTCATGTCATAAGTATAATTACAATTCCTAATTATAATCACTAAACATTCCATTTTTAATTAATTAATCAATTAATTATACCTTTCCCTTTTTGTGTGTCAATACATATTTTGGCCAATAATTTGAATTACATGTCCATAAATGTTCATTTTCAAATTATGCCATTTTTAATTAATTTACCAATTAATTAATCCTTTCCTTTTATAGGTGTCAATACCTAATTTACCCAATAATTTGAATTACATATCAATTCATTTAAAGATTACATGCCAATTATAAATCCCTTTTCCCCCATTTCCTCCACTAACATATTTGCGCGTATTTTGGCGGCATCTAGGCTAATAAGTAGTCTAGCCATAACAATGAAAAGGGGAATATGATAGAGGTGACAATTTCAACATATACTGGCATAAACATACTAGTATGATAAAAAAGTTAATGGACATGTAATTAACATCATATTAAGGTGAACATACATATTGTCATGAACATGTAATCATCATCATAACGGGATCTACCATAAATATTGCTTTAGATCTACATAAAATGTCCACTTGCTCTAGATCTAATAGATTAAATTAGATCAAACCAGAAAAAAGGTTTATATCTACAGGTAGAGATAGATTTATCATAGCACACGATATGATTATAAAATAGATCTAGCATAAAACATGATCATAAAGTGGATCTAGCATAAAACATGATCATAAAGTGGATCTAGCATAAAACATGATCATAAGCATGTTTAGATCTAAATATGTCCAACTTACAACATATCTAAGTTGATCACAACATGAAAGGTGATTTACATGCAAAATTAGATCTAAGCAATGTTGCAACTATCAAGACTAATAGATTTACGTTTACCACAACGTAGTTACAAATAAAGATCCATAAAGGCAACATCATAGTATAGCCACAATTGCATCAGATCTAGAGAATTAGATCTATCATGATCTATATGGTATAAGATTTAATACTGGCATAGATTCATACTTTACAACATATCCAATTCATAGTCTTTCCCAATTTATTGTTATTTGTTTAAACCTATAAGTGACTAGAAACTCACAACATTAGGTTCAGAAAATTTAGAGAGAGAGAGAGAGATCTGAATTTTGAATAGCTAAACTGATTGTAGTAGACTTTGATTCTTTTTCAATTTGCAACCTGACAGCATATGGCCTCTATGATCACCAATGGAGAAAATAAGAGAATAGAGGACCATATTTATAGCCTAGAACCAATGAACCAGACCCAGAATCAAGTCCAGGTACTTAAAACGATTTCTTCCCAGATCTGTCCGGGGGGGGGGGGGTCGACACCCCTATAGGGGGGTCGACACCCATGTTGACACCCCTATAGGGGTTGACACCTATGTCGACACCCCCAAGGGAGGGTCGACACCGACGAGCGGGAATTTTCCCGCTCAACCCGCTTTGGCCCGATTTCTGATTTTTGAATTATTTTTGAAGGTTCTGGAATTTATTTTTTATATATATTTATCTTGTGCGTAAACAAACTTCGAACTCTCATAACTTTTTCATATGGTGTCCGTTTTACGCAAACCAAATGTCCATTCTGACTAGAATTTCGAAACGGACGCAATGGCATAGTCCATTCCCTCTAATTACGAATGTTAAATTAATTATTATTTAATTTATCCTCTTTTAATGCTGTTAAAATTTGGGGTGTTACATTCTCCCCTACTCAAAGGATTTCGTACCCAAAATCTCTAAGTTGGGAAGAATGCATATCCTACCATCCATCATCCATCTACTCATCCAACATCCATTGGCATCCATTGTCCTTAAAGGCCTCTAATGCTTATATGAATATATGCAGAAGTGTGTGTATATGTCCCAACGCTAATGCGAAAATCAGGCGGTCTACTGATTCAGTTGACCTCCTTAATGCAATGTATGTTAGTGCCATGAATCCAATATGTATGCAAATAAACCTATTACATCATATAAGTTCTATATGTGTGCATACACATTTGCCCAAATGTAACATTATATACTAATTCATCCATTTCCATCCATAAAAAAAAAAGAAAATGCACACACATCCATATGCAGTATGAGAGTGATTGAGTCGATCTAGTGCCTAACTTGTGTGTATATGCATCCACATACAACCACTAGCAAACACTTGCATCCACTTGCATCCATCAAACATAACATGTCTCAAACATATATTTACAATCATGGGATTTCCTACCTAAAGGTCGAATATTAGATTGATAGGATATACTCAAATGATAAAAGCAAATGCGAATAAAAGCTTTTGGAAGAGAAGTTAAGAGCATTCCCTTGAAAAGGAAAGGGTATGAAGCGTAAAAATCTTGTCTTCGGTCTCCCAAGTTGCATCTTCTTAATTGTCTCCCCATTGGACCTTCACCAACTTGACTTCTCGTATGCGTAGCTTCTTAACCTCCGATCCAAGTATGCAAGCCGGAACTCATCCAATCATTGCTTCCTTCTTTATTTTCACTTCCTTTCGTAAGTTTGGCCCCACTATCTCGAACTCTATACATTTTATCGCTACTTGGATGAATAGTCATCTTGGAATGATGGGCTTCCTCAAGGACTGTCTTCAATAGGTTTTCCATCCTGATATGATTCACCTATCAAACCTCTTCTCAAGTAGCCCCGCCACTTGCTTATCAAGTTCACTTTTTTCTTTTAGGAGCCATATGGCGCACAGGTAATGCAATTGGCTTTGCATTGTCCACCAGGTATATACGAAAATCAATCTCGCGCCTCGAGGGTAATCCCTGAAAGTCGTCTAAGACATCAGGATACTCACGGACTACTGGTATCGATTTCAGATCATTGATAGATGCCTCAAGAGACTCTAGGAAACTAAGCATGACATACCCTTGTGGGTCACAAGAAATTTCGAGGGTGCTTAACGACCCTCCTCTCAGCACCTAGAATGGCACCATATGTGGTAAACCAACTTATCCCTAGAATCAACCCATAGCCCATACACCCGAGTATATATGCGTCGCATTCAAATTTGACACCTAACACATATATTCTCAAACCCCTACAAATCATAGATAAATGACCCGAATCACCAATGGGGTTTGGGACAACTACGAGATCCACTACCATACTAGTAACTAAGTGTAGAGATTCAACAACAGAACTAGATATAAATGAGTGTGAAGCGCCATAATTAAAATGTGTCCTAACTGGATAATTTGAAATAGAAACTAAACTTTCTACGGAAATTTTTCTACCTCTTTCGGGAGCACTGATCGCGAGAGCATGCTCCTGCCCTCCAGAAGTTTCTGCCCTTTGACCTTGTCCCTGTTTCTTCGGGCAATACTTAATAAGATGCCTGACCTCTCCAAAAGCGTAGCAAGCATTCTTTCTTTTCCTGCAGTCCCTGGTTAAGTGGCCCTCTCGCCCACAACTATGGCACTTCCTCTTATCTTTAAACTTGTCATTCTTTTTACCTTTCTTCTACCGTTTTCCCTTCTTGGGCCACACCTTCTCATTTTCCGTTGCTTCCTCAGCCTTTACTTCCTACTTTTCTTCCTTGTCTTCCTCATGCATTAGGGCCATATCAACAAGTTTTTCAAAAGTGGCTGCCATTGGGATATGGGACATGGCTAACCCATGAAGGGGTTTATTCAGCCTTTTAGTAAATCGCAAAGTATTTTTTGTGTAGCTTATCCACCAATTCTCACCCGAAGCTTGCTAGCTGGTTGAATTTGTTCACATATTCTTTCACCGTCAAGTTTCCTTGTTTGAGTGCTAAGAACCTTTCCATCTGCATGCTTTTATCGACTTGGGAAAGAAATTTCATTTCAAATCTTTGCCTAAAATCTTCCCAAGTTTCCACCGGACGTCCAGCTTGGGGACTTCCCACCAAAATGAGGCTTCATCCTTTAATAGCCAAGCAGCTAACTGAATCTTCCTCATATCCTCTACTTCAAAGATTATGGACAAGTTCTTGGTCTTCTTCAGCCAATTTCGAGCTTCAATGAATGTCTCATTCCCATGGAATGGCTTCCCTCCCATAGCACAGAAGTCTTTGTAGATCTTGGCGAAGTTATCTGCTCTTGGAGGGGGAGGAGGAGGAATGATTGGCGCAGCTGGGGGAGGAATGTCTCTTTGGCCTTTGGCAGGTACCGTGGCCTCCAAATACCTCTGGAACCATCCAGGTATTGTGACGTCCTCTGGGATATTAGGAATGTTTTGTTCCCCGGACATGCTGAAAAAAGGAAAATGGAAAAAATTTAGATAAAGTACCAAAGGATATTACATATGGCTTCTTGGGGGAATATTTTCAAAACAGTCTTTTCTTTTCAAAAATACTTTCTTTTAAAACCTTCTTGAAAAATAGTTTTCAAAATCTGGTAACCTTCAGCTCTAATACCAAGTGTGACACCCCATGTAATGACCCGCATTTTCTGCGATATATAATTAATTTATTTAATTATATAATTGGTGATTTAGAGAAGTTAATGATCGTTTAATTAAATAATGTTGAATATTTAATAAATAATTATAATATAATAATATATTATAATGTCGAAATAGTCGGAAATAGTGAAATTCACAATATCGTGTGAATTGAATAGCATACGAGATTTGGTGGAGTTTCGATTCGAAATATAATAACGATTATATTGAATCGACGACAGTTGAACGTATAGTTTATAATATATTTATAAACGAGCTCGAAATGGCGCTGCAGTTCGCTATTTGGCGATTTGAACTTCAACCGAATGTACAGGATTCGTTTTAAGCCGGATTTCTATGAAACAAGAAACGTGTGGGGCTGGTGGAGTATATCTTTCTAGTGGAAGAGAAAAATCGGGATTTCGTCGTATAGATTTTGAGTTACGTCCAAATCAAATTTCAGAAAAGTCGCTGTGAAATTCCTTTATAATTTGCGACGCTTTATATACGTTATAAATCGATTTTTCGATACGAACTGAATATCGGGATAATCTGGAGTCTGGAAATCAAGTCATAAAATCTGAGGTGATATTCTGGAGCCAGACGACATCGTATATGGATATATACGATAATATTAATTTATTAATATTTAATTTAATAATATTTAAATATATTTATATATTTAAATGGGTCATTCAGAGCATTTTAAAATATGCTGTGGGAGCATACGAAGTCGGAATTCGACGAAACCAATTTTGTTGGATCCGAAATGTCAAATAGTTGTTAGATTCCAAGTTTCGTGATTTTTAGAGTCAGTGTGTGACCGTAAGGATTTTTAGAGTGGAAAATAGACAGTATTTCGACAGTTAAAAATACGCTGTGTGAGCATACGAAGTCGGAATTCGACGAAACCAATTTCGTTGGGACCGTAATGTCAAACTCTAGCTACCTATCCAGTTTGGTGATTTTTGGGTATCGTTTGTGATTACAGGAATTTTAAAGGACAAATAGTAATAGCGATAGCTTAACAATTAATATAAAAATCAAATAAACAAATATTAAAAGTTGGCTATAAATACTCACTAACTCCCTTAAACCCTAAGATATTTTTCTGCAATCAAAGAAATTGCGCCGCACCTTTTTTCTTTCTCCAGTAAATTATTTTCATCCTTTAAATCCAAAAAGAAATGGAATAAATTACTAAAAATCCTAAAGTATATGTATATCGATCCGTATGTTGTTCTCTTTGATATCATGTGAAGTTTTCAGTGTTCGATCAGTGTTTGGTGTCGCTGGAAATAACCAGCGTTAGTCTAGGGTTAGGATCTTTGAATGATTTAAGCTAAAATCAAAAGAATGGTGCTTGTATTCGGATTTGCAAGTAGAAATCGAGTGTAGTTGAAAGGTTTGGGAATTTTTGGGTTCAAAACAGTTCGGTTGATTTTACTGCTTCGACGGGTATTGGGTTTCGACGCCAGTGCTTTGCCTGATGCGAGTTCAGCCTTTCGAGTATGGGGATGACGAGAATGGAAGGAGAGAAACATCGGTGGTTTTTGTTTGAAGTGGTGTTGAAAGGAGGACTTGCGGTTTGAGGTTGGAATTGGAGAATGGAGTTTCGGTGGAATTAATTTGGAGCAGGTATCGACGCAGGAAGAGGAAGTGAGGGATTGGGCTGGGGCAATCACGAAGGGGTATGGGCCAGATTTGAATTGTAAGCCCAAGTGAGAGAATTATATTAGTTTAATTTAAATTCAATATTTGTATAATAACTTATAACTACGATAACTTCGTCATACGATATCAGATTGACGAACCGTGAGTTGCGTTGGGATCGTATGGACGAGCACTCCGAAATGGAACTGACCGCGAGTCAATTGGAGTCCGTCACAATTTATAGCAAAATAAATTGTCTGAATCAAGCGACAATTATCGTTAATTAACGATGATAGTCCAATGTGAGTAAATCTCACTAACTCTTATCAGTTTATATTTTCATGTTATATTTTTAGAACTGTTAAATATGGACTGATTGATTGTGTGTTGACTGTTTGATTGAACTGCTAGTCAGTTAGTTAAATTTCTATATTGATTCTGTTTAACAGAATATATCATATGGAACTGAAAGTGATGTTATCTATATTTTCTAACATCTGTGATGCAGGGAAACAGGTTGGAGGAATCCGACTGGATTCCTCAACAGTTATTTTATTGTTTTTCATATATTTTGATATATGATGTGAATTATAACCTGTTGTTGATTGTGTGTGTATGGACGATATTGAACATCATGATTTGATATGATTGAATACCATGACATACCGGAATGTAGATAAAGGAGATTTTTCAAAGTGATATTGAAAAATAAAATATTTATAAAGTGGAATATTTATAAATAAGGAATATTTATAAATTGGGATATTTATAAATAGGAGATATTTTGAAAAGGAAATAAATTCAAAGCATTTCTTTTTGAATGGAAAGGCCTGTGTGGCGAGTTTGGGGATTTTCCCGATGCTCCCGATACAAAGGAGATTATGGCGAATTTTCCCGGGAATTTAAGGAGTTAGAATATTTCAAGAATAAATTTGAAAAGGAAAATATTTGTAAACCATTTACAAATAGAATTGGAAAGGGAACATTATAAAAAGGAAATCTTTATAAAGTGAATAAAGTAAATCGAATATGGTATTCGAAAGGAGAAATCGAATATGGTATTCGAAAGGAGAAATCGAATATGGTATTCAAAGTTAGTTAATCGAATATGGTATTCAAAGTTAGTTAATCGAATATGGTATTCGAAAGGAGAAATCGAATATGGTATTCGAAGTTAGTTAATCGAATATGTTATTCGAAAGGAGAAATCGAATATGGTATTCGAAGTTAGTTAATCGAATATGTTATTCGAAAGGAGTTAATCGAATATGGTATTCAAAGTTAGTTAATCGAATATGGTATTCAAAGTTAGTTAATCGAATATGGTATTCGAAAGGAGAAATCGAATATGGTATTCGAAGTTAGTTAATCGAATATGTTATTCGAAAGGAGTTAATCGAATATGGTATTCAAAGTTAGTTAATCGAATATGGTATTCTAAAGTTAGTTAATCGAATATGTTATTCGAAAGGGGTTAGTCAAGTCGAGTTAGTCAAATAGAGTTAACCAGTTAGAGTTAATCAGTTAGAGTTAACCAGTTGGAGTTAATTAGTTAGAGTTAATCGATTAGAGTTAAAACGAACTAGAGTTAATCAAATATAGTTATTTGAGTCAGAGTTAGTCAAACATAGTATTCAGGGTAAGTTGCCATCTTGTACGACTGCTAGCGTAATTCGCAGGGCTGTAAATAGCCTACGGCGGTCGGATGTTTCCTGAGGGAGTCAGGCGTAACCATTGTGATCGCTGCGATCTAGAGTCAAGCGAATGGAGTTAAATCAAATATTAGTTATTCGATAGGAGTTAATCGAGTTGATCGAGTTGAGAAATAAGTTAAGTTAAATAAGTTGAGTTGATCGGGTGGTTCGGTCAAGTTAGTCGAGCCTAGTTAATCGAATCGAATTGGTCGAACCAAGTCAGTCGAGTTAAGTTAGTCAAGTTAGTCGAGCCTAGTTAATCGAATCGAATTGGTCGAACCAAGTCAGTCGAGTTAAGTTTGTCAAGTTAGTCGAGCCTAGTTAATCGAATCGAATTGGTCGAACCAAGTAAGTGGAGTTAAGTTAGTCGAGTTAAGTAGTCGAGTTAAGTTAGTCGAGTTAAGTTCGTCGAGTTAAATAAATCGATGTTAGTTTCATCGAAAGGAGTTATCGATGTTAGTTTCATCGAAAGGAGTTATCGATGTTAGTCTCATCGAAAGGAGTTATCGATGTTAGTCTCATCGAAAGGAGTTATCGATGTTAGTTTCATCGAAAGAAGTTATCGATGTTAGTTTCATCGAAGGGAGTTATCGATTATAGTTTAATCGAAGTGAGGTTTTTCAAAGATGATATATTTGAAAAGGAAAAGTTATCGATTATTAGTTGATCTAAGAGAGATTTATCGAACAAGAGTTATTCGAAAAGAGATTTTCGAATATAGTTTATTCGAAGTAAGATTTTCAAATATGAGATATTTTAAAATGAAGAAGTTAATCGAATATAGTTTATTCGAAGTAGAGTTAATCAAATAGAGATTTATCGAAGAGAGTTAATCGGCAAATTTGATTATATCGAATTCGGGAAAGTACTTATACTTTCCAGTGTTTAAATAGAATTTTATTTATTTATAAATAAATAAGTGTTAGGTTAATTATTCACTAATAAGAATAGAAGTTATAATTAAAGTTAGATAATTCGAAAGTAGGGATTATAACGTATCGTTATAACAAATGTTTCAAATATAGAAGTAGACTAGTAAAAGTGGATCCGAGAAAGGCGTAAAGAAGTTGTTAAAGATTAAAAGATAAACTTTGACCATTTCGAAGTTATAACGTTGTTCAGTTAAGGTCTGAGAGGTAATTATACCCCAACTTGAGTGACTTCCTTCTTAACTAAGAAATGGTAAGGTTTGATCGTAAACGAGTTTTGGAAATGTTTTCCAAACGAGAATCAGAAATGTTTTCTGATAAAAGAAAATAAGAATTTAGAATATAGGGAAACAGGAGATGTAAAATGAACTAAAGAGATAAATGTTAAATGATGTTTGTTCGATATAATTTCCATCTGGAAATAATATCGTTGTTTGCATACATGTTTTTCTTTGATAGTTAACTCACAGACTATCGAAGTTTTGACCATTTTAACGTTGTTAATATGGAGAGACCGGTTGGATTATTATCCAAAGAACCACTCTGTATTGGCATAAGCGTCGCGAATCATATATGCCAAAGATAATTGAAGACGGAGTAAAATGCAAGGGCTATCCTGTTTACAGAATAGTGCCTTCGGTTTGTCCAGTCCCAGGACAACTAGTATGGACGAAGGTCTGACAAAGTATATCCAATAGATCGCGTAAGTTGATCTGTTCAAACGTATTCACGTTTGGTGGCGGAGGAATTCGTTTCTCTTAGCTGTATACCCGTGTTATTTTTGGATAAGTCAATTTGTGATTTGGCGGGTATGACGATGTGACATTTCTAAGTGAATGAAGATGGATGTCTGACATAGTATTTCCAGACGGTCACGTACATTGATTTCTTCAACTATACCAAGAGTGGAAGCGGAGAAGGAAACTTCTTTTAGCTGACACATAATGTATGGTTGTAGATGTCAATTAGTGATTCTGATGGATCTGACAATGTGGCATTCGAAGTGAATCTGATGTGATGATAAAGCGTAGCTTCTAGCCTCATCATCCGGTAAATGACAGAAATCGGGCAGGCAGCGTGGCTAAGTCGGTCGCACCGAAGTAGGGTGTATAATCACCTATCTAGAGAATATTCATTTGTTTCTTAAATCTATCAATGCTGTCCCATATATATACGGGAACGGTTGCTGATCCCAACCGTTGGTGATTTACATTCGATACACTCAAGCGAAATGAGTGGTCGGTCATGTGTGGCTGAGTTGCAAGATGTTCTTGTTGAACTCCAGTGTATCGTTCCTAGAGTACACTGATCGGAAGGTGATTCCATACCTTGTCATAGTTGGAAATCCATTACCCAATACGTGCTTGCGGTTTTGATTGTATACTCTATATGTAGAACGTGAGATGCAAGCGTTTCTACTAGACTGATATTTATTTGTACTTAGACATTATTATAATATCAGAATGATATTGCTTTGCAAAAATGTTTGGATTTTCATAAGGGAAAAACCCGTTCCGTTCTGCTGCGTGGTCTTATGAGATATCGTTTACTTGTTCATATACCTGTTTTAAACTGTTTTACTCACACCAGTCCATGTTGCGTGCTTAGGCATGTGTGCGCATGATAGGGGGTTCTCGCTTTTCGTTAGGTGGCGAACGGGAGACTCTTGCTCCTACATGTCCCTTTGGTAGGGTTGGTTGTGAAGTCGAAAGGCTGGCCGTAAAATATGGTATTGGGGTACCAGTGTAAGCCACAGTGGGGTGTTACCTGCTGCTTTGGGAGGATGGGAGAGGATGGTTGGAAAGCCTACTTGAACATTTTTCCGGGTCGTTACAGTTGGTATCAGAGCTTAAGTTAAGAATTACTTGGCTCTGTGGCGTGACTCGGTAGAGATAGGGTTAGTAATACCCTAGACTGAGTTTGAGTGTATATATATACAAGAGAGCGTATATGTTATTGAATATAAAATGGTTTTATATTGTGGAGATTTATTGATTGAGTGGCTTATGAAATTCTGGACGATCAGTTTGATCCACTGTATCGGTAGGAGTAAATAAACACTTGAATACGATGGACCGACACAGTATGGATATGTGATATATTATCATATATAGGTTGTGATTATAATCAAGTAAGATTATAACATGTGAAATGGTTATATATAACCAATCAGAATCATATAAGTAAAGTATATGAAATAAGATGAAGTAAATCTGAATTTAAATCAGATTGGAATTAAAATAAGGAAATTTTAAGTTCCTGGGAGATTTTGGAAAACGTTTTTCAAACTGAAAGTGATATAGTATTGAACTCACTTCGATAGCTGGAAAATAGATTCTGATGATGAATCGCGACATCATCAGTGTTCATTTTCGAGTTCTAAGTGACGGATTACTACCAAAGGTTTTGTTTTGAATTATTTTGAGAAAACAAGTTGTTAGGAATTCAAATGTTTTGAATTGGTATTATGATTTCAAATTGATTTGAAATAAACCCAGGAATTTAAAATTATGTAATTAAAATTTAACTAATGAAGTTAAATAAAATGAGATGGTAAAAATAAATTGAAATTTAACTTAAACTGAGTTAAATAGAATTAAATTGGATTAGAGAATAATCTGTTATGGAATTGGGTTAATGAGGTAAGAATTTGAAATTTGATATTGGGGTACGAATGAAATTCGATATGTATTTGAGGATATGAACTGATTGCAATTTGATTGAGATAACCCTGGAATATGCTGAGTTGATAGCATATGGAAGTGATAGAGTTGATATGCCCGACAAAAAGGTACCAGTTTATATTTGATATGAGTTTGAGATTTTGATGAGCCGAATTGGCAAGCCGCTTGGCGTTTTGGTTTTCTTTTGGATTGGAGATGGCCCAGAGAGGCGAGTTGGAGTTTGAGCTATTGACCAGTACAAAGGAGGTGCTGGCGAAATTTTCCGAAAATTTAAAGTGTTAGAAAATTTTCAGCATTTTTGAAAATTTTAGTTAGTCGGAAGGAATTAATATTTTAGTCGATATTAATCGGTTTAGTTGAAATCAGAAATAAGGGGTAAACAAATCTTAGGGATTCCAATAGATAGGGTCGTCCTCTAACTTAGCAATTTCGAGGACGAAATTATTTTAAGTGGGGAAGAATGTAATGACCCGCATTTTCTGCGATATATAATTAATTTATTTAATTATATAATTGGTGATTTAGAGAAGTTAATGATCGTTTAATTAAATAATGTTGAATATTTAATAAATAATTATAATATAATAATATATTATAATGTCGAAATAGTCGGAAATAGTGAAATTCACAATATCGTGTGAATTGAATAGCATACGAGATTTGGTGGAGTTTCGATTCGAAATATAATAACGATTATATTGAATCGACGACAGTTGAACGTATAGTTTATAATATATTTATAAACGAGCTCGAAATGGCGCTGCAGTTCGCTATTTGGCGATTTGAACTTCAACTGAATGTACAGGATTCGTTTTAAGCCGGATTTCTATGAAACAAGAAACGTGTGGGGCTGGTGGAGTATATCTTTCTAGTGGAAGAGAAAAATCGGGATTTCGTCGTATAGATTTTGAGTTACGTCCAAATCAAATTTCAGAAAAGTCGCTGTGAAATTCCTTTATAATTTGCGACGCTTTATATACGTTATAAATCGATTTTTCGATACGAACTGAATATCGGGATAATCTAGAGTCTGGAAATCAAGTCATAAAATCTGAGGTGATATTCTGGAGCCGGACGACATCGTATATGGATATATACGATAATATTAATTTATTAATATTTAATTTAATAATATTTAAATATATTTATATATTTAAATGGGTCATTCAGAGCATTTTAAAATATGCTGTGGGAGCATACGAAGTCGGAATTCGACGAAACCAATTTTGTTGGATCCGAAATGTCAAATAGTTGTTAGATTCCAAGTTTCGTGATTTTTAGAGTCAGTGTGTGACCGTAAGGATTTTTAGAGTGGAAAATAGACAGTATTTCGACAGTTAAAAATACGCTGTGTGAGCATACGAAGTCGGAATTCGACGAAACCAATTTCGTTGGGACCGTAATGTCAAACTCTAGCTACCTATCCAGTTTGGTGATTTTTGGGTATCGTTTGTGATTACAGGAATTTTAAAGGACAAATAGTAATAGCGATAGCTTAACAATTAATATAAAAATCAAATAAACAAATATTAAAAGTTGGCTATAAATACTCACTAACTCCCTTAAACCCTAAGATATTTTTCTGCAATCAAAGAAATTGCGCCGCACCTTTTTTCTTTCTCCAGTAAATTATTTTCATCCTTTAAATCCAAAAAGAAATGGAATAAATTACTAAAAATCCTAAAGTATATGTATATCGATCCGTATGTTGTTCTCTTTGATATCATGTGAAGTTTTCAGTGTTCGATCAGTGTTTGGTGTCGCTGGAAATAACCAGCGTTAGTCTAGGGTTAGGATCTTTGAATGATTTAAGCTAAAATCAAAAGAATGGTGCTTGTATTCGGATTTGCAAGTAGAAATCGAGTGTAGCTGAAAGGTTTGGGAATTTTTGGGTTCAAAACAGTTCGGTTGATTTTACTGCTTCGACGGGTATTGGGTTTCGACGCCAGTGCTTTGCCTGATGCGAGTTCAGCCTTTCGAGTATGGGGATGACGAGAATGGAAGGAGAGAAACATCGGTGATTTTTGTTTGAAGTGGTGTTGAAAGGAGGACTTGCGGTTTGAGGTTGGAATTGGAGAATGGAGTTTCGGTGGAATTAATTTGGAGCAGGTATCGACGCAGGAAGAGGAAGTGAGGGATTGGGCTGGGGCAATCACGAAGGGGTATGGGCCAGATTTGAATTGTAAGCCCAAGTGAGAGAATTATATTAGTTTAATTTAAATTCAATATTTGTATAATAACTTATAACTACGATAACTTCGTCATACGATATCAGATTGACGAACCGTGAGTTGCGTTGGGATCGTATGGACGAGCACTCCGAAATGGAACTTACCGCGAGTCAATTGGAGTCCGTCACAATTTATAACAAAATAAATTGTCTGAATCAAGCGACAATTATCGTTAATTAACGATGATAGTCCAATGTGAGTAAATCTCACTAACTCTTAACAGTTTATATTTTCATGTTATATTTTTAGAACTGTTAAATATGGACTGATTGATTGTGTGTTGACTGTTTGATTGAACTGCTAGTCAGTTAGTTAAATTTCTATATTGATTCTGTTTAACAGAATATATCATATGGAACTGAAAGTGATGTTATCTATATTTTCTAACATCTGTGATGCAGGGAAACAGGTTGGAGGAATCCGACTGGATTCCTCAACAGTTATTTTATTGTTTTTCATATATTTTGATATATGATGTGAATTATAACCTGTTGTTGATTGTGTGTGTATGGACGATATTGAACATCATGATTTGATATGATTGAATACCATGACATACCGGAATGTAGATAAAGGAGATTTTTCAAAGTGATATTGAAAAATAAAATATTTATAAAGTGGAATATTTATAAATAAGGAATATTTATAAATTGGGATATTTATAAATAGGAGATATTTTGAAAAGGAAATAAATTCAAAGCATTTCTTTTTGAATGGAAAGGCCTGTGTGGCGAGTTTGGGGATTTTCCCGATGCTCCCGATACAAAGGAGATTATGGCGAATTTTCCCGGGAATTTAAGGAGTTAGAATATTTCAAGAATAAATTTGAAAAGGAAAATATTTGTAAACCATTTACAAATAGAATTGGAAAGGGAACATTATAAAAAGGAAATCTTTATAAAGTGAATAAAGTAAATCGAATATGGTATTCGAAAGGAGAAATCGAATATGGTATTCGAAAGGAGAAATCGAATATGGTATTCAAAGTTAGTTAATCGAATATGGTATTCAAAGTTAGTTAATCGAATATGGTATTCGAAAGGAGAAATCGAATATGGTATTCGAAGTTAGTTAATCGAATATGTTATTCGAAAGGAGAAATCGAATATGGTATTCGAAGTTAGTTAATCGAATATGTTATTCGAAAGGAGTTAATCGAATATGGTATTCAAAGTTAGTTAATCGAATATGGTATTCAAAGTTAGTTAATCGAATATGGTATTCGAAAGGAGAAATCGAATATGGTATTCGAAGTTAGTTAATCGAATATGTTATTCGAAAGGAGTTAATCGAATATGGTATTCAAAGTTAGTTAATCGAATATGGTATTCTAAAGTTAGTTAATCGAATATGTTATTCGAAAGGGGTTAGTCAAGTCGAGTTAGTCAAATAGAGTTAACCAGTTAGAGTTAATCAGTTAGAGTTAACCAGTTGGAGTTAATTAGTTAGAGTTAATCGATTAGAGTTAAAACGAACTAGAGTTAATCAAATATAGTTATTTGAGTCAGAGTTAGTCAAACATAGTATTCAGGGTAAGTTGCCATCTTGTACGACTGCTAGCGTAATTCGCAGGGCTGTAAATAGCCTACGGCGGTCGGATGTTTCCTGAGGGAGTCAGGCGTAACCATTGTGATCGCTGCGATCTAGAGTCAAGCGAATGGAGTTAAATCAAATATTAGTTATTCGATAGGAGTTAATCGAGTTGATCGAGTTGAGAAATAAGTTAAGTTAAATAAGTTGAGTTGATCGGGTGGTTCGGTCAAGTTAGTCGAGCCTAGTTAATCGAATCGAATTGGTCGAACCAAGTCAGTCGAGTTAAGTTAGTCAAGTTAGTCGAGCCTAGTTAATCGAATCGAATTGGTCGAACCAAGTCAGTCGAGTTAAGTTTGTCAAGTTAGTCGAGCCTAGTTAATCGAATCGAATTGGTCGAACCAAGTAAGTGGAGTTAAGTTAGTCGAGTTAAGTAGTCGAGTTAAGTTAGTCGAGTTAAGTTCGTCGAGTTAAATAAATCGATGTTAGTTTCATCGAAAGGAGTTATCGATGTTAGTTTCATCGAAAGGAGTTATCGATGTTAGTCTCATCGAAAGGAGTTATCGATGTTAGTCTCATCGAAAGGAGTTATCGATGTTAGTTTCATCGAAAGAAGTTATCGATGTTAGTTTCATCGAAGGGAGTTATCGATTATAGTTTAATCGAAGTGAGGTTTTTCAAAGATGATATATTTGAAAAGGAAAAGTTATCGATTATTAGTTGATCTAAGAGAGATTTATCGAACAAGAGTTATTCGAAAAGAGATTTTCGAATATAGTTTATTCGAAGTAAGATTTTCAAATATGAGATATTTTAAAATGAAGAAGTTAATCGAATATAGTTTATTCGAAGTAGAGTTAATCAAATAGAGATTTATCGAAGAGAGTTAATCGGCAAATTTGATTAGATCGAATTCGGGAAAGTACTTATACTTTCCAGTGTTTAAATAGAATTTTATTTATTTATAAATAAATAAGTGTTAGGTTAATTATTCACTAATAAGAATAGAAGTTATAATTAAAGTTAGATAATTCGAAAGTAGGGATTATAACGTATCGTTATAACAAATGTTTCAAATATAGAAGTAGACTAGTAAAAGTGGATCCGAGAAAGGCGTAAAGAAGTTGTTAAAGATTAAAAGATAAACTTTGACCATTTCGAAGTTATAACGTTGTTCAGTTAAGGTCTGAGAGGTAATTATACCCCAACTTGAGTGACTTCCTTCTTAACTAAGAAATGGTAAGGTTTGATCGTAAAGGAGTTTTGGAAATGTTTTCCAAACGAGAATCAGAAATGTTTTCTGGTAAAAGAAAATAAGAATTTAGAATATAGGGAAACAGGAGATGTAAAATGAACTAAAGAGATAAATGTTAAATGATGTTTGTTCGATATAATTTCCATCTGGAAATAATATCGTTGTTTGCACACATGTTTTTCTTTGATAGTTAACTCACAGACTATCGAAGTTTTGACCATTTTAACGTTGTTAATATGGAGAGACCGGTTGGATTATTATCCAAAGAACCACTCTGTATTGGCATAAGCGTCGCGAATCATATATGCCAAAGATAATTGAAGACGGAGTAAAATGCAAGGGCTATCCTGTTTACAGAATAGTGCCTTCGGTTTGTCCAGTCCCAGGACAACTAGTATGGACGAAGGTCTGACAAAGTATATCCAATGGATCGCGTAAGTTGATCTGTTCAAACGTATTCACGTTTGGTGGTGGAGGAATTCGTTTCTCTTAGCTGTATACCCGTGTTATTTTTGGATAAGTCAATTTGTGATTTGGCGGGTATGACGATGTGACATTTCTAAGTGAATGAAGATGGATGTCTGACATAGTATTTCCAGACGGTCACGTACATTGATTTCTTCAACTATACCAAGAGTGGAAGCGGAGAAGGAAACTTCTTTTAGCTGACACATAATGTATGGTTGTAGATGTCAATTAGTGATTCTGATGAATCTGACAATGTGGCATTCGAAGTGAATCTGATGTGATGATAAAGCGTAGCTTCTAGCCTCATCATCCGGTAAATGACAGAAATCGGGCAGGCAGCATGGCTAAGTCGGTCGCACCGAAGTAGGGTGTATAATCACCTATCTAGAGAATATTCATTTGTTTCTTAAATCTATCAATGATGTCCCATATATATACGGGAACGGTTGCTGATCCCAACCGTTGGTGATTTACATTCGATACACTCAAGCGAAATGAGTGGTCGGTCATGTGTGGCTGAGTTGCAAGATGTTCTTGTTGAACTCCAGTGTATCGTTCCTAGAGTACACTGATCGGAAGGTGATTCCATACCTTGTCATAGTTGGAAATCCATTACCCAATACGTGCTTGCGGTTTTGATTGTATACTCTATATGTAGAACGTGAGATGCAAGCGTTTCTACTAGACTGATATTTATTTGTACTTAGACATTATTATAATATCAGAATGATATTGCTTTGCAAAAATGTTTGGATTTTCATAAGGGAAAAACCCGTTCCGTTCTGCGGCGTGGTCTTATGAGATATCGTTTACTTGTTCATATACCTGTTTTAAACTGTTTTACTCACACCAGTCCCATGACTGACCCGGAGTTTATTTGTTGTTTTCCCTAAACTCTTGGGTGCCTAAATTTATACGGGCAGTCAAGTAGTCAGGATTTTACAGATATACTGGAAGAGCGTGGAGCAGGAGGCTTCAAGATCATATAGCTATAGTTATTTCCGCTGTGTTGTAAGTGTTGTACTCTGATAAGTGCTATTGTATACATAACTGTTATATTTCAAAGTTATGTTATCTATTATATGTTATTCGTTCCGCTGCGAGGTTCGTGTTACTCTGATGTTGTGTTCTTCTTCTTCTTCTATTCTAAGTTTCTATCTTATCTATTCTCACCTTCTAATTTCTTTCATTAACTATTCGGTTATTTTCGATCCTTGGATGTTCGATATGTGTTGTATATCGGATAACCAAGATCGCATTTTTCCGGGTCGTTACACCCCACGTCCGTTAATGTCACTCACAAAGGGAATGCATTAAGTTTCATGAAGCGTTTAGGTAAACAGACACAGAATATTACAAGACAAATATAAAAAAAAATGCAGTGGAAATAAACAACTTTATTAATCATCAAAATATCATGGTCCAAAGCATCATTTGTCTGAAATATAAAAACCTGTTACAACATAAAAACCACTATCTTGTACTACAGAAAATCAGAGTACGTAAAAGAAAGAAAACTCCCCAAGAGCAAAATATGGCCATAGCAACAAGGATATGAGCTTGATCCATACATATAAGAAGCTCCAGTAAAATAAGCAGAATCACGATCAAGCTTGTGTGTTTCCTCCCCGAGAACCTGGGGGGAAATGGAAGAAAGAAGGGGAAACAAAAAGGGTCAGACATAAAGTCTGGCGAGTATAGTTACTTTTAGCTAGTAAATAAATAAATGTAACATGATAGGCATACAAAGTGGATAAGAGAGATCAATACATAAATGGAAGGCATAACAAGGTAAACAGGACAACAGGATAGAATAAATAGTGCTTCTTAATACTTTCCTTGCTCTACACCAATACTAGTATAACAGATATGTAATAAGATTACATATTCCCCAATTACTTAACAAAAACAGGATGATCCCAACAGAAACATAATGGTAGTTTTAGGTGTACTCTAGTAACTAGTTTTAACCCAAACAGAACTAGTACTTAAACAGAAATAACGGGTGTTAGCCCAGATAGAAAAACAGGTACACCACAGAAACAGACATGACTAGATGTACCCTATTTACTACCCCCAATCGATTGGCTCCCTATTCCGTAGATACCCTGTGCTGGCCTCACAGTAGGGTGTATCACTCCCTAAAGTGGTAACCCTTCATTTTCCAGATGTGCACAACCATATCTACTGATGTCATAGCGTCTTATCTTCCCCAGCAGGCGGAGTCATGCACGCACATGACCCTATTGGAACGCGCCGTCAACACCGCCTCCACGTTTGGATCTCTTACAATTAGCTCAGTAAGCGTGCCCCCACTCCGACCTAGTTCGGAGTACCCGTTTGATACCTATTTAAGGGTTACTGACTAAAATGGGTCCCACACAAGATGATGCAAGCTCTCCCCTTTGTCTTGCATCCCCACTAATAGGTTTTCCACTGGTTATGTTTACCTAACGATGTCTTTAATTACATAACCTCGACAGGTTAAGTTTGTGGGCCTATATATATAAATATTGCCCACCAACCCAAGATGTACTTAACGCCCCTACTGACTCAAGCATGTTTATTTAACGGTTAAGTTTGTGGGCCTATATATATTAATATTACCCACCTACCAAAGATGTACTTAACCCTCCCACTGATCCAAGCATGTTTTACTTAACCCTATCTTTAGTTCATATTCATACAATCCCTTATGGATTAGATTAGGTTAAGTAGCTTGATTCATTACCATGTCCATTTATGGTTTATAATGGGTAGACCTCCCACATTAGGCCTACAACATGTGGATGTTGGATGTGCCAGTCGGGTCTGGGCAGTCTTATTCCACAATTGAGCCTAACCTCGTGTCTTAGCCCGATTCATATTCGTGTACTTAGACCTCCCACATTAGGTTCAACATTAGTGGCTGCTGGATATGCCAGTCGGGTCCGGGAAAACTTCCACCACTAATGTAACCTAACCTCGTGTCATAAGTACAATTAAAATTCCTAATTGTAATTACTAAACATTCCATTTTTAATTAATTAATCAATTAATAAAACCTTTCCCTTTTTGGGTGTCAATACATATTTTGCGCAATAATTTGAATTCCATGTCCATAAATGTTCATATTCAAATTGTGCCATTTTTAATTAATTTACAACTTAATTAATCCTTTCCTTTTATAAGTGTCAATACCTACTTTACCCAATAATTTGAATTACATATTAATTCATTTAAAGATTACATGCCAATTATAAATCCTTTTTCCCCCGTTTCCTTCACTAACATATTCACACATATTTTGGCGGCATCTAGGCTAATAAGTAGTCTAGCCATAACAATGAAAAAGAGAATATGATAGAGGTGATAGTTTCAACATATATTGGCATAAACATACTGGTATGATAACAAAGTGAATGGACATGTAATTAACATCGTATCAAGGTGAACATACATATTGTCATGAACACGTAATCATCATCATAACGGGATCTAACATAAATATTGCTTTAGATCTACATAAAATGTCCACTTGCTCTAGATCTAATAGATTAAATCAGATCTAATCATAAATAAAGGTTTAGATCTACAGGTTTATAAATAGATCTACCGAAATCCAGATCATAGAGGTTACAATTAAGATAAAGGTATGGATCCAATCCTAATCAATTCAAGGTGGCACATGTTCATGGTTCACATAAATGACATGATCTATCCAAATGAAACAAAAATATTATACTAGGACAATCACAATTGAATTGGATCTCGAGAGATAGATCTATCATAGCATAAGATATGATCATAAAATAGATCTAGCATAAAACATGATCAGAAAGTGGATCTAGCATAAAACATGATCATAAAGTGGATCTAGCATAAAACATGATCATAGAGTGGATCTAGCATAAAACAAGATCATAAGCATGTTCAGATCTAAATATGTCCAACTTACAACTTATCTAAGTTGATCGCAACATGAAAGGTGATTTACATACAAAATTAGATCTAAGCAATGTTGCAACTGTCAAGATTAATAGATTTATATTTACCACAACATAGTTACAAATCAAGATCCATAAAGGCAACATCATAGTATAGCCACCATTGCATCTGATCTAGAGAATTAGATCTATCATGATCTACATGGTATAAGATTTAATACTGGCATAGATTCATACTTTACAACATATCCAATTCATAGTCTTTCATAATTTACTATTATTTATTTAAAGCTAAAAGTGAATAGAAACTCACAGCGTTAGGTCCAGAAAATTTAGAGAGAGAGAGATCTGAATTATGAATAGCTAAACTGATTGTAGTAGACTTTGATTCTGTTTCAATTTGCAACCCGACAACATATGGCCTCTATGATCTCCAATGGAGAAAATAAGAGAATAGGGGACCATATTTATAGCCTAGAACCAATGAACCAGACCCAGAATCAAGTCCAGGTACGTAAAAATAACTTCTGCCCAGATATGTCCGGATGGGGGGTCGACACCCATGTCGACACCCCCTAGGGGAGGTCGACACCCACGAGCGGGAATTTTCCCGCTCAGCCCGCTTTGGCCCGATTTTTTATTTTTGAATTGTTTTTTAAGGTTCTGGAATTTATTTTGTGCGTAAACAAACTTAGAACCCTCATAACTTTTTCATACGGTGTCCGTTTTATGCAAACCAAATGTCCTTTCTGACTAGAATTTGAGACGGATGCAATAGCATAGTCCATTCCCTCTAATTCCAAATGTTAAATTAATTATTATTTAATTTATCCTCTTTTAATGTCGTTAAAATTTGGGGTGTTACATTTCCCTAACCATATCTGGCACAAGTAATAATCTTTCTGAAGATTCCTACCAACAAGTTGGCGATCTACAGGGTCGTCCATACAATGCTTCGAAGGGTGTCATGTTGATGCTAGCCTGATAGTTGTTATTATAGGCAAACTCTACTAGAGGAAGATGCTCTTCCCCAGTCCCTCCGAAATCTAGGATACACAACCTTAAAAGATCTTCTAGAATTCTATTCACCCTCTCCGTTTGCCCATCGGTCTTAAGATGATAAGCGGTTCTCAGACACAACTGTGTACCTAATGCTTCTTGCAGACTCCTCCAAAATTCGTTGGTAAAGATGGGGTCACGATCGCTCACGATGCTGGAAGGTACTCCATGAAGACGAACTATCTCTCAGACATAAATTGTTGCCAACCATGATGTCGTCCTCTTACTCTTAACTGGAATAAAGTGAGCGCTCTTAGTGAGTCTATCCACTACCACCCAAATGCTGGTGTTACCTTTCTTTGATCTAGCCAAACCATCTATGAAGTCCATAGAGATGCTCTCCCATTTCCACTGCGGAACCTCCAACGGATGAAGTAATCCAACGGGCTTCTTTTGCTCAGCTTTGACTTGCTGGCAAATTAAACATTGAGAAACAAATTCGGCCACATCTTTCTTATTCTGCGATGTCCCCTCAGTCTTTGGTTCCTTCTTCTCTCCTTGTCATCCTCATGCATTAGGGCCATATCAACAAGCTTTTCAAAAGTGCACCCCCATTGTATTATGGGACATGGCTAAACCATGCAGAGGCTCATTCAGTCCTTTATCAAACCGCAAAGCCCTCTTGTGCGGTGTATCCACCAACTCTAACCCGAACCTGGCCAGCTGGTTGAACTTGTTCACATACTCCTTCACCATTAAATTTCCTTGTTTGAGTGTTAAGAACTTCTCCATCTGTACGCTTCTCCCAGGTTGGGAAAGAAATTACTTTCCCAACCTCTGTCTAAAGTCTTCTCAAGTTTCCACTTAACGTCCATGTAACGACCCGTAGTCTACGCATCATAGGATCGTAGAATATTTATTTCTGTCACATACAAAGTCGTATGGTCATGTAACTTTGGGAGACGACTATTGGGGTCATTTCCCATGTTCATGATTTTTCCCGATTTTTAAATGACCATTTTACCCCTAGTTGGCACTGTTTTGGCCATAACTTTTGACTGGAAAGGAATTTTGACCTGAAACCACTTCCATTGGCTTCGGATGATGGTTTCTCTTTCCGTAGAGTGGTCACATTAGCCAAACGGACTTACCGTTTGGGAGATATGGCTGAAACAAGTTTCAGATGGTGAAAAACAGCTTAATTGGGCTTAAACGGGTGATTAGCAGCTAGGCCCAAGGGGAATTTCGGGTTTAGGGGGATATAGGTGCTGATTAGGGTTAGAAAACATTTCTTTAGACATTTTCCAGCCGCGACTTTCATTCCTCTTGACCTAGCCATGGCCTCCACTCTCTAAATCTCTCTAAAACACCCAAAAATCACCTTCTAATTGAAGATTAGGCTTAGCAAACATTAAATTAAGAAGAAAAAGCACCAAAGCAAGGTTGGAGCTGCTGTAGGGAACAGCACCAAATCAGAGAATATTTCAGTTTTGGGGTTCTAGTTGTGGCAAAGGTGAGTGATAGCATCATTTTGACACTAATTACAGTTAATTAAGGGTAATTAGTGAAGATTAGCGAATTTATACACTAATAAATTCTGGAAAAATGTTTAGAAATTCTTAAATAATATTTCATGCCTCTGTTAGAAAATTTAGGCGATTTGATTAAGTTTTACTAAGTATGTGCTTAAATATGATTTAGAAGGATTATAGGAAAATGTGAGGTTTTAGCCACTTTTGATCTATTTTGATTCATTTGGATTGTTGTTTGGTGTTTGGGGTTGCTCTTACATATTGCTATGACTCTATGGTATGTTTTATGATTGATTAGAATAGTTAGATTTGTCAAAAACGTCGTCGAATGGCGTAAACAAGTTGCTGGAAAAAGGTTGCAGAAAGCTGTGCAGAGCTTCGGATCGGATCGGATGAGGGCTCGGATCGGATATGTGAATTGGGCAAGGAAATCCGACCCGAACCTGAGTTTGGCACATAGAAGACTTAGCAAAAAGGAAGGCCGTTTTCTTAGAGTTGGAGTGGACAAGGGGATCGGATCGGAAGGGTAATGGAAGTCAGATCGGATCGGCTCAAGAATGGAAGGCTACGACTAGAGTAAGGCGAAGTGATCGGATCGGATCGGAGTAGATGGAAACGAGGGAGCTGATTGGAGAAGGAGCATGAACTGGAGGAGGACAGCACCCCGACCTGACCCGAAGGAGGACACCGACCCGACCCGGAGTGAAGCACCCGACCCGAATCGAATGGAAGATGACAAGGATGGAGGACCGACCCGAACCGACGCTACCGAACCGAACCGAGTTCTAGGACTGTTACTGCACGTCAACTTTTCTGAAGACCCACTCCAATTCGATCAAAACCCGAGATGCAAAGGAAGTCCAGATGGGAAGTTAGAGCTCAAGATTTAGATGGGAATCAATGAGTTCGCTTCATGGTTGGGCTTTGCTGTGGGACGCGTGCCAAGGAGTTATCGACGTCTATAGCTTTGGACCACTATGGTAGGAGGTACGAAGGCGGATTCAGGGCCATTATGGCATCGGTAGAACCAAGGGCTACAACCAATGAAGTGGGTCATTGAAATGTTTGGTCATGACTCCATATGTTTAGCTTGGTCATAGCAGGGTTTCTACAAGTCGGGATTCGTCGTTACCTCAGTTTGTCTAGTGTTCCAAAGTGGTAGATATCGTATGCTTTACGCACTGAGTGAGAGATGTGAGGATGGTTGCTATGGATGATTTGTTTGCTATCATTATGACATGCACACCCCACCCCCGTATTCTTACACTATTCATTATGGCGCCTCGGAGTATTGTACGGTATGTGGTACTAACTCTTTGGTTGCAGGTCCAGGTTCAGGTATGGTTTAGTATACCTGTTATTATTCTGTTTAGATGCTTATCGCTCATACCAGGCTTTATGTCTGACCCAGAGTTTTATGTCTCCTCTTATTACTCTGGGTGCTCACACGAGCAGACTAGAGACAGGTTAGCTGGGGGTGCACGGGTAGATGATCCGGAGACGAGCAGGAGGCTTCCACGTAACATATATAGTATTCTCCCTGTGTTGTTGAAGATCACTGCTTGGGCATTGTTGGTGTATCTTCTACTTTAGCTTTCTTTTGCTTAGAGACAGTAAATTTGGAAAATTGTAATAAGCTGTATATGGATTTCCGCTGCTCTGATGATTGATGTTGATTTTAGTTATCAGCTTATGCACTGTCTCGCCTGTTTTATGTCAAGTATGTTATTATTATATTTTATCCCATGCGCTGTGAGACATTCTACAGGTTCCTTGATTAGTTTATTCTCTTCTTTCCTTTCTCCTGACGACCGTTCCGTGCTAGTTGGGCATGTGTACAGCGCACTTTCGGAGGAAATGCAGACTGGTGCGGGGCGGGCCGTCACATTTGGTATCAGAGCTCTAGGTTGCGTAGTTAACCTGGGGAAGTTATCAGGGAGAGATAATATACGTATACGAGAGAGCGTATTTGTGATTACTTTGGTTTTTTAAAAGCTATATATATATACTATTACTAGTATAAGGATGAAGTCGTACTGCACTAGCACCACTATGGAGTCGTTAATCGTTTCCTTTTTCAGATTGACGATGAGCCGATATACTAGAGGTGCCGGTAGGGGAGCCAATAATGGGAATGCTGCTGACATGAGGACAATGTTTACTGACCTCATGAGAGAGATGCTTAGAGATGTGCAGAGGGCAGCTCCCAATGGTGGAAATGGTGGTGGTCCAATAGTGCAGGCGCCAAGAGTCGACTTCGCCAAGCTGAATAAGGATTATACTAGCCTTGGTGGGAAGCTGTTCCACGGAACGGAGTCGGCTACGGATGTTCAGGATTGGGTGGATAGTTGCGAACGTATCTTCGAGGATTTGGGTATCGAGAATGCGATGAAGAGAAAGCTAGCGTCCCGTCAGCTGCAAGGGCGGGCAATGAATTGGTGGAATGCTATAAAGGCAGCTACTCCCGAAGATCAGATTACTTGGGAGCAGTTTAAGGCTCGCTTTAGTGAGAAGTTCATTCCAGCTGCTCAGAAGTCAGTGTTGTTTAAGAAATTCTTGGAGCTCAAGCAGAATGGCAGAGCTGTCTCGGAGTACATTGCTGAATTCGACACTTTGTCAAAGTATGGGTTATCTCTTATTGATACTACCGATAAAAAGAATGAGAAATTCATAACTGGGTTGGATCAGTACTTGGGGGAAAAACTTATTAACCACATCGATGAGACGTTTGAATCGATTGTGGGGAAAGCATTAAGATCAGAAAGTCTCTACCCTAAGTCGAAGACTGAGGTTGCATCCGCAGATGAGCCAAAGCCACAAGCAAGTGGTGGAGGCAAGGGTGGTTCCCAGAATAAGAGAAAGCAGAACCAGACTAAAGATGGCCAGAAGAAAAAGAATAAGCAAGATGTGGAGTGCTTCAGCTGTGGTAAGAAGGGCCATTATGCTAGTAATTGTCGGGCCAAGCCAGCGGATAGGAAGTGCTTCAACTGTGGCCAAATGGGACATCACAAGGACAAGTGTCCACAACCCCCTAAAGAAAAGCAAATGGTGAAAGCATACGCTCTTAATGCTATTCCTTCTTCGTCGAATGCCCCAACTGCGGCGGAGAAGGGAAAGAATGTCGGCATTCAAGGTATGCTTTCTGTTTATGATGTTCCTGTTAGAGTTTTGTTTGATACCGGAGCTTCCAGTTCTTTCATATCTAGTGACCTGGTAGATAGGTTGGGATTGGAGCCCGAGATTGTCGATAGACCTTTAGTAGTGACGAACCCGATTGGTGGTTCTACTAGCCTTAGCATGACTTGTCGTAATGTGGTCTTATCGAGTCATGGATGCATGTTTGTTTGTGATTGCTTTGTTTTGGGCTTTACTGGGTTTGGCATTATTTTGGGAGTAGATTGGCTCCAAAGATACGGGGTGGTGGTAGACTGTGAGGGCTTGTTGGTGACAGCTAGAGCGGATGATGGGCGGAGGATAGTGTTTGGTGGTCTACCCAGTAAGGGGGTATTGGCTAGTTTTCTAAACTCCCTCGACATTCCGCATAGTGAGTTGTCAGGTTTGCCCGTGGTTGGCCAGTATCCGGATGTTTTCAAAGAAGTGACCGGGCTTCCACCACACCGAGAGATTGAGTTTCGTATTGATTTGGTAAAGGATGCCAGGCCTATAGTGATGCCACTTCATCGTATGGCACCAAGAGAGCAGCGAGAGCTCGAGGTGCAAGTCAGCGATCTTTTGAAGAAGGGATTTATCAGAAGGAGTGTTTCTGAATGGGGAGCACCAGTTGTGTTTGCTACCAAGGCGAATGGTTCCCTTCGTTTGTGTGTAGACTACCGCGAATTGAATAAAGTGACGAGGAAGAACAAGTATCCTCTACCGCGGATAGATGATTTGTTTGATCAGTTGAGTGGCGCGAGAGTATTTTCTCAGTTGGATCTCGCGATAGGTTTTCATCAGCTTAGAGTGGAAGTTGAGAGTATAGCTAAAACGGCATTTCGGACGCCGTCTGGGTTTTATGAGTGGTTGGTCATGCCATTCGGGCTGACCAATGCCCCAGCATATTTTGTGGATCTTATGAATAGGGTATTCAGAGATCAGTTGAATAAGTTTGTCCTTGTGTTCGTTGATGATATTTTGGTCTACTCGAGGACAGAGGAAGAACACAAGGGACATTTAAGAATAGTGATGGAGGTGTTGAGAAAACACCAATTGAAAGCAAAGTTTTCTAAGTGCCACTTCTGGAAGAGGGAAGTGAGGTTCTTGGGCCATGTTGTATCAGAAAATGGGATTGCCGTGGACCCAGCGAAGGTGGCTACGGTACAGGATTGGCCTACGCCCAAGAATGCAACAGATGTAAGAAGTTTCTTGGGGTTAGCGGGGTATTATCGTAAGTTTATCCAAAGTTTCTCCAAGATAGTGGCACCATTGACCCAGTTAACTAAAAAGAATCAAGCTTTTGTCTGGGATGGAAGGTGCGAGAATGCATTCAAGAGTCTAAAGGACAAGTTGACAAGCGCACCAGTGTTAGTCATTCCTAAAGGGGATGAAGAGATGACGGTATACACGGATGCCTGTGGTACCGGACTGGGTGCTGTATTGATGCAAGGTGGTAGGGTTGTAGCTTACGTAAGTCGGCAGTTGAAACCACACGAGAGAAGATACCCTACCCATGATTTAGAATTGGCAGCGATCGTGTTCGCGTTAAAGATGTGGAGACACTATCTCTTGGGAGAAAGATTTGAGCTGTTTACAGATCATAAGTCGTTAAAGTATCTCTTCTCTCAGAAAGATCTGAATCTCCGTCATCAGAGATGGTTAGAGTTCTTAGCTTCCTATGATTTTGACATCGCATACACACCAGGAAAGGGCAATGCGGTGGCTGATGCATTGAGTAGAAGACATGCCAGCTTAGGGGCTATGTTCCTTGAATGGAAGCAACTGGAGTTTATCGCGGGGTTTGATTTCAGACCAAAGTGCGAATTGGATCCAGAAATGTTAGCAAGTTTGACGATCAGACCCACTTTGATTGAGCGGATCGGCTCTAGTCAGAGGGACGATCCTAACCTATTGGAAATCATCTCCAAGTTAGAGATGGGTATCGATGAGGAGGTGAACAAGTATGGGCTTGATCGAGATAGATGGCTTAGAAAGAATGGAAAACTTGTTGTACCCAACGTAAATGGATTGAGGGATGAAGTACTTAGAGAATGTCATCACTCAAAGCTGACTATACACCCCGGTGGTAATAAGATGTATCGAGATATGAAGCAGACTTACTACTGGGAAGGGATGAAAAGAGACGTTGGGAAATTTATATCCAAGTGCATGAATTGCCAGCTAGTTAAAGCCGAGCAAAAGAAGCCTAGTGGATTACTGCAACCATTAGAAATTCCCGAATGGAAATGGGAGCAAGTCTCGATGGATTTCATCAATGGTTTACCAAGGACTAGATCGGGACATGATAGCATTTGGGTAGTTGTAGACCGATTGACTAAAAGTGCAAGGTTTATACTAGTCAAATCGACCAGAACGACAGCTAAGTTAGCAGAATTATATATGAAGTGGGTAGTGAGATTTCATGGAGTACCCAAAAGCATTGTGAGCGACCGAGACCCGTTGTTCACTAGTGGGTTTTGGAAGAGCTTACAAGAGGCTCTAGGGTCAGAGTTACATCTCAGTACCGCATATCATCCTCAGACCGACGGTCAGACGGAGAGGGTGAACCGTATTTTGGAAGATCTCTTGAGAGCATGTATATTGGATTTTGGTGGATCATGGGATGACTATTTGCATCTAGTAGAGTTTGCATATAATAATAGCTACCAATCCAGTATCGGTATGGCTCCATATGAAGCTTTGTATGGAAGACCGTGCAACTCACCATCATGTTGGATAGAGACTGGCGAGAAGTTTATGCTTGGACCAGATGTGGTGAGGAAAACTTCAGGTAAAATCAAGACCATTCAACAACGAATGAAGGCTGCCCAAGATAGACAGAAGAGTTATGCTGATAAGAGGAGAAGGGACTTAAAATTCTCCGTTGGCGACTTGGTGTTTGTCAAGATTTCTCCGTTGAAGAGCGTAATACGATTTGGCAGGAGAGGCAAGTTGGCACCAAGGTTTGTTGGCCCATTCCCTGTTCTTGAACTAGTCGGGAATTTGGCATATAGAATTGACTTACCAGAGAAGATGGCAGGAGTTCATAACGTATTTCATGTTTCCCAACTAAGGATGTTCGTTCACGACTCAGATATGACTATTTCACCTGATCAGTTAGAGGACTTCGAAGTAGAACCCGAGGCGGTTGGGAACCGCAAGCCGGCCCGTATTGTCGAGTACGACATGAAGCAACTTCGAAGGAAGGCGGTGAAGCTAGTCAAGGTACCGTGGAGCGAGGACGAGAGTGATTGTACTTGGGAAACAGAGGAGGACATAAGGAAGAAGTATCCAGAACTCTTAGTCTGGTAAGATTTTGACTTCGATTTAGTTTTTCCGCATGCTAGGATAGGCTTGTTTGCTTGTTTTGCATATTTGATTGTTGTATATGGTTGTTAGGCATGCGGGATCCCTTGTATGTTTTGGGTTAAGGAATTTCGGGGGCGAAATTTCTTAAGGGGGGGAGAGTGTAACGACCCGTAGTCTACGCATCATAGGATCGTAGAATATTTATTTCTGTCACATACAAAGTCGTATGGTCATGTAACTTTGGGAGACGACTATTGGGGTCATTTCCCATGTTCATGATTTTTCCCGATTTTTAAATGACCATTTTACCCCTAGTTGGCACTGTTTTGGCCATAACTTTTGACTGGAAAGGAATTTTGACCTGAAACCACTTCCATTGGCTTCGGATGATGGTTTCTCTTTCCGTAGAGTGGTCACATTAGCCAAACGGACTTACCGTTTGGGAGATATGGCTGAAACAAGTTTTAGATGGTGAAAAACAGCTTAATTGGGCTTAAACGGGTGATTAGCAGCTAGGCCCAAGGGTAATTTCGGGTTTAGGGGGATATAGGTGCTGATTAGGGTTAGAAAACATTTCTTTAGACATTTTCCAGCCGCCACTTTCATTCCTCTTGACCTAGCCATGGCCTCCACTCTCTAAATCTCTCTAAAACACCCAAAAATCACCTTTTAATTGAAGATTAGGCTTAGCAAACATTAAATTAAGAAGAAAAAGCACCAAAGCAAGGTTGGAGCTGCTGTATAAGATTGGGAACAGCGCCAAATCAGAGAATATTTCAGTTTTGGGGTTCTAGTTGTGGCAAAGGTGAGTGATAGCATCATTTTGACACTAATTACAGTTAATTAAGGGTAATTAGTGAAGATTACCGAATTTATACACTAATAAATTCTGGAAAAATGTTTAGAAATTCTTAAATAATATTTCATGCCTCTGTTAGAAAATTTAGGCGATTTGATTAAGTTTTACTAAGTATGTGCTTAAATATGATTAAGAAGGATTATAGGAAAATGGGAGGTTTTAGCCACTTTTGATCTATTTTGATTCATTTGGATTGTTGTTTGGTGTTTGGGGTTGCTCTTACATATTTCTATGACTCTATGGTATGTTTTATGATTGATTAAAATAGTTAGATTTGTCAAAAACGTCGTCGAATGGCGTAAACAAGTTGCTGGAAAAAGGTTGCAGAAAGCTGTGCAGAGCTTCGGATCGGATCGGATGAGGGCTCGGATCGGATATGTGAATTGGGCAAGGAAATCCGACCCGAACCGGAGTTTGGCACATAGAAGACTTGGCAAAAAGGAAGGCCGTTTCCTTAGAGTTGGAGTGGACAAGGGGATCGGATCGGAAGGGTAATGGAAGTCAGATCGGATCGGCTCAAGAATGGAAGGCTACGACTAGAGTAAGGCGAAGTGATCGGATCGGATCGGAGTAGATGGAAACGAGGGAGCTGATTGGAGAAGGAGCATGAACTGGAGGAGGACAGCACCCCGACCCGACCCGGAGGAGGACACCGACCCGACCCGGAGTGAAGCACCCGACCCGAATCGAATGGAAGATGACAAGGATGGAGGACCGACCCGAACCGACGCTACCGAACCGAAACGAGTTCTAGGACTGTTACTGCACGTCAACTTTTCTGAAGACCCACTCCAATTCGATCAAAACCCGAGATGCAAAGGAAGTCCAGATGGGAAGTTAGAGCTCAAGATTTAGATGGGAATCAATGAGTTCGCTTCATGGTTGGGCTTTGCAGCGGGACGCGTGCCAAGGAGTTATCGACGTCTATAGCTTTGGACCACTATGGTAGGAGGTACGAAGGCGGATTCAGGGCCATTATGGCATCGGTAGAACCAAGGGCTACAACCAATGAAGTGGGTCATTGAAATGTTTGGTCATGACTCCATATTTTTAGCTTGGTCATAGCAGGGTTTCTACAAGTCGGGATTCGTCGTTACCTCAGTTTGTCTAGTGTTCCAAAGTGGTAGATATCGTATGCTTTACGCACTGAGTGAGAGATGTGAGGATGGTTGCTATGGATGATTTGTTTGCTATCATTATGACATGCACACCCCACCCCCGTATTCTTACACTATTCATTATGGCGCCTCGGAGTATTGTACGGTATGTGGTACTAACTCTTTGGTTGCAGGTCCAGGTTCAGGTATGGTTTAGTATACCTGTTATTATTCTGTTTAGATGCTTATCGCTCATACCAGGCTTTATGTCTGACCCAGAGTTTTATGTCTCCTCTTATTACTCTGGGTGCTCACACGAGCAGACTAGAGACAGGTTAGCTGGGGGTGCACGGGTAGATGATCCGGAGACGAGCAGGAGGCTTCCACGTAACATATATAGTATTCTCCCTGTGTTGTTGAAGATCACTGCTTGGGCATTGTTGGTGTATCTTCTACTTTAGCTTTCTTTTGCTTAGAGACAGTAAATTTGGAAAATTGTAATAAGCTGTATATGGATTTCCGCTGCTCTGATGATTGATGTTGATTTTAGTTATCAGCTTATGCACTGTCTCGCCTGTTTTATGTCAAGTATGTTATTATTATATTTTATCCCATGCGCTGTGAGACATTCTACAGGTTCCTTGATTAGTTTATTCTCTTCTTTCCTTTCTCCTGACGACCGTTCCGTGCTAGTTGGGCATGTGTACAGCGCACTTTCGGAGGAAATGCAGACTGGTGCGGGGCGGGCCGTCACAGTCCAGCTTGGGTGACTTCCCACCAAAATTAGGCTTTGTCCTTTAACAGCCAAGCAGCTAACAGAATTTTTCTTTGGTCCTCCACTTCAAAGATTACGAATAAGTCCTCGGTTTCCTTAAGCTAATTCCGAGCTTCTACGAATGTCTCATTCCCATGGAATGACCTTCCTCCATAGCCCGGAAGTCTTTGCAGATCTTGGCAAAGTTATCATCTCTTGGAGGGGGAGGTGGAGAAGGAATAACTGGTGCAGCTGGGGGAGGAACATTTCTTTGGCCTTCGGCAAGCGCCATGGCCTCCAAATACCTACGGAACCATCCGGGTATTGTGACGGCCTCCGGGATATTAGGGATTTTTGTTCCCCAGACATGCTGAAAAAGGGAAAAGGAAGAAATTTAGATAAAGGACCGAAGGATACTATATATGGCTTTTTGGGGAATGTTTTTCAAAATAGACTTTTCTTTTGAAAATGCTTTCCTTTAAAACCTTTTCGAAAATAATTTCCAAAAAACTTTTATCTAATCTGGTAACCTTCAGCTCTGATACCAAGTGTGACACCCCACGTCCGTTAATGTCACTCACTAAGAGAATGCATTAAGTTTCATGAAGCGCTATAGGTAAACAGAAACAGAATAATTACAAGACAGATATAAATAAGGCAGCAGCGGAAAATTTAAATTTTTATTTCAAACATAAAGCATAATACCGTGGTCCATAATTTCATAAGTCACAAAACCATTACAATAAAATAATTTCTATCTTGCACCATCATAGTACATAAGTAAATAAAAAGCATGATTCCCCAATTAAAAGAGTTAAGCCATAGTAGAGACAAGAACTGGAGCCATACTTCAGAACTAGCATATCCGAGTCCTGATTAAGTCTGAGTGTTTCCTCCCTGAGAACCTTGGGGGGAACGGAAGAAAGAAGGAGAAACAATAGGGTCTGACATAAAGTCTGGCGAGTGTAGTTACTTTTAGCCAGTAGATAAATAAAAGCAACATGATAGGCATATAAAGTGGATAAGAGAGAGATTACTACATAAATGGCAAGTGTGACAAGGTAAGCAAGATAAGGTGTATGTGCCTCACTAATGATTACTCTACACTATTACTAGTATAACTAAAATGAGATGATCCCTTCCACTATAAGTTGGTAGACTTAGGGCATACGTCCGAGTGTACCCTAACCACTACCCTAATCGATCGGCTCCCTACCCCGTGGATATCCTGCGTTGGCCCCACAGTAGGAGGTATCAATCCCTAAAGTAGCAACCCTAAATTCCCAAGATGTGAACAACCATATCTATTGGTGTCACAGTAGTCTTATCCCCTTCTGCTCGGCTCATGCACACACAGGGCCCGGTCGGTTTGCGCCGTCCACACCTTCTGTTCCGTTTGGATCTCTTATATTCAATCAGTAAGCGTCCCCTTCTCCGCCTAGTATGGAGTTCTTTATTCGATACCTACTCCGGGTTACTGACTTGAAATGGGTTCCACACAATATGATACAAGCTCCCCCTTTTGTCTTGTATCCCCACTAGGTTTTTCACTGACTATGTATACCCTTAGGTGTCTTTAATTGCATAGCCCTAGGTCAGTTATGCTTACCGTAAAGGGTGTCCTTAATTACAGAACTTTATTATATTTTCCACTGGTTATGTATACCACTAGGTGTCTTTAATTACATAACCTTATTGGGTTAATTTCTTGGGCCTATATATATATTACCCACCCCCTCTAATTTACTTAACCCACCCACTACCCATCCAATTTTACTTGACCCTAACTTAAGTTCATAATCATACAATCCTTATGGATTAAATTAGGTTAAGTAGTCCAACTGATTACCATGTCCAATTATGATTATAATGGGCTAGACCTCCCACACTAGGCCTACAACGTGTGGATGTTGAATATGCCGGTCAGGTCCGGGCAGTCTTATTCCACAGTTGGATCTAACCTCATGTCTTAGTCCGATCCGTATTTGCGCACTTAGACCTCCCATATTAGGTTCAGCATTAGTGGTTGCTGGATATGCCGGTCGGGTCCGGGCAGACTTCCGCCACTAATGCAACATAACCTCGTGTCATAAGTACAATTACAATTTCTAATTGTAATTACTAAATATTTTATTATTATCCAAATCTACATATGTCATTATAGGTAATTATTTCTATGTTTCCCTATTTGAATTAAATGTCCAATATTACATAAATTATGCCAATTATAAACCCCCTTTTCTCCGTTTCCTAACTAACGTATTCACACGAATTTTGGCGGCATCTAGGCTATAAAGTAGCCTAGCCACAACAATGTATAAGGGAATATGACAAAGGTGATAGTTTTTAACATATCTTGGCATACACATAAACTTAACATGATAGCAAGGTGAATGGATATGTAATTAACATCATCACAAGGTGGACATAAAGCTGATAACTTGTGGCAATTACTATAATGTCAAAGCAAACATGATGAGATCAAAATTAACCCTTTAGGTGTCCAACTATTTAGATCTAGCATAATTAGGGTGACATAGTAACATGTTTAGATCTAAAAATGGCTTTACATGTCAAGTTTATAACATATTAGATTGATCACAATATGAAAGGTGAAAGGTAATTTACATAAGGAACTAGATCTAGCCACTGTTACAAGTTTCCAAATTAATAAATGTACATTCACCATAATATGGCTACAAGTCAAGATCCACATAGGCAATATAATAAAACAACAATAATTGTATTAGATATAGGGGAATAGATCTATCATGACATAGTTTAGGGTTTACACAAGCACAAAATCATACTTTACAACATATCCAAGTCATAGTCTTTCACAATTTACTTTTATTTATCTAAACCTAAAAATAATTAGAAACTCACAGCGTTAGGTTTAGAGAATTGAGAAAGAACGGATCTAGAATTTCTGAATTTGATTTGCAAAGTATGTTATTGTAGAAAACGGTTCAATTCGCACTCCAGCAACATATGTGTAACACCCCGTATTTTCTGTGAACGTATAAGTAACAAATCAGAGGATAATTAATTTTTAAAATAAGAATCAAGGGAAATGGGTTGCGCCATTACGTTCGTCTCGAAATTCTTCTTGAAAACGAGTCCGAGTTTGTGAGAATCAGAGTCCGTATGACCAAGTTATGGTCCTCCAAAGTTTCAGGAATTTTCAGAGTTCAAAACAGCTCGAATTTGAATTCAAATTTCGAATTCAAAACCCAGAACAGACTGGGCGGGAAATTTCCCGCCCAGTACCCAGGTCGACTGGGGAGTCGACTGGGCAGTCGACTCCCCCGACCAGGTCGATTGGGCAGTCGACCTGGTCCCCGAACCTGGTTTTGGGCTTGGGTGCATTCTTATGTATTTGGTCTCGATTTCTGTCCAGATTCATCTGCCTAACCCTATATAAACAACCCCAAACCTAGCCTTCTCTACACACAATTCTATTCTGCTTTTACTCTGCCTCCGTTCTAAATAAAAATAAAAATGGCGTCGCTACTCTGCTGGAATCAAAACTAGAAGCTAATCAACATCAACCTAAGCAACTCAATTCAAACTAGAGATTAAAGCTTCTGCAACGATTCTACAACAATTAAAGTTCTTTCTTTAAACCAACCAAGGCAAGTACAGTTATTTTCCGATATAAACGTTAATTCTGATTGTGACATGAATTGTAAATCTGAATCTGAGATTATGTCTGTTCTGTTCTGTTTAGATCTACCTTATTCTGTATTTCTTTCTGCTTTCTGTTCTATAGCCAGGCTACCGCGAGCCTGAGCCAATCTCATAAGAGATTAACATACGCTAAAATATTTAGGACAATAAAATGAATAATGCATGAAATGGGCATGACCGATATGTGACTGATTCGAGGAAAGAACATAGGTTGAACTTGGAACTTAGGACATAAATCTAAGGCATATAATTGAACCTATGACTTGAGTTTTGTGGCATAAAGAATATTGAACATATGACTTGAGAAGTTGAGGCATAAAATTTACATTGGACATATGACTTAGGAATTGGGGCATAAATTTGACCATAGGCATGTAATTAGTTTAGATACATATTACATGTTGTAAACTAGATCTAGATCTGAGCAAGCTATGTATGATAATCTGTGATTTGGGGACATAATTCAATATTCGATTTTAAGAATAGGATACATGATTAAAACCTAGATTTGAGGCACACTTTAAGAAGGGGAAGATATGTGACTTAGGTGTAGAAATTAAAATCTATAATAAGATTTGAGGACTATTAAATGTGAATAACACCTAAGTAGGGGATTTTTGAATATATGACATGCATTGAAATCGATGGCTATATTTGGTATAATTTATATGTGAATCTTTTGTACTAGGCAAGTTGAACTAAATTGGGACATGTAAATTATGACCATAATCTGTGACATGTAAATTCAATGCAAACATGGGGTATATGATCATAGTGGAATCATGACAACTATTTAGGCATGCAAACTTAGGCCAAAATTATAATTAGGCAAGATATGTTTGTGAAACTTTAAGGAATGATTAAATCTGTTATATTTGCCTAATTTGCTAGTTCTGCTATATTTGCCTAATCTGCTAGTTCTGTTATATTGCCTAATCTGCTAGTTCTATTATATTCTGGTCTACTGCCTAGTCTGCTAGATCTGTTCATCTGCCAAATCTGTCATCTGCTAAGTCTGCTGAAAATGCCAAATTTGTTATATGCTAAATCTGCTAAATTACTTAATCTGCTGAATCCGTTAAGTCGCTTAATCTGCGAAAATCTGTTATCTGCTATATCTGTTAAGATGATATATTCAGTCTGTTATTGACATAATCTGAATTAGCTATGTATAATTGACATGTATATTAGGCATGGGCATAAATGGTAAATTATTAATTAATTGGCCGCAAAGATAAACATGGCTAACTCGAGGTTAGAATGAGTTTGTGGCGTAATTCTGCCCGGAACCGCCCGGCACATCCAGTGGCCGCAAATAATAGGTTCTAATGTGAGAAGTTAGTAATAACGTGCTTGAAACCCAAGGTTAGACTCAGTTTGCGGCAGAAATTTGCCTGGAACCAACCGGCCTAACCAGTAGCCGCAAACTGTCAGTCTAATGTGAGAGGTCTGGGCATTAATATTTAATTAATGAAATTCTAAGATAAATATGATGTCTAAAACATGTTGGGCGGATAGGATTAAACCCACTAGACTGATGAATTTAATAAATCTGTTCCGTGAATCTGTAGGCCCAATTGCAAAGTTAGACAAATCTGTAAATCTGTTAAATCCGTATATCTAATCCGTTAGTCTGAAAACTTATCTGATCTATGAACTAGTTGATCTGAATTCCGTATGTTTGAAAACTTGTAAACAAGTTAATCTGAAATCTGTTAGTCTGGGGACACAAGGTTAGGAGGGGAATTACTTGTGTCATCTGTTGTTTGTGACCCATATTAGTCAGTAACCCTTTCTGGTATCAAAACTTTGACCCAACAGTAGGTAAGGTCTGGGCATGCTTACTGAACTAATTATAAGCGGTTCATTCTGATAATGGAGAGGGGTGTTGATGGTGCGTTCCAACCGGGTCATGTGCGTGCATGGATCCCGGCCTGCCTCTGTGAATGTAAGACGTCGTGACATCTGTAAATAGGTCTGTGCCAATTGGTTGTCACTTTAGTGAGTGATACACCCTACTGTGGGGCCAACACAGGGTATTTATGTTTAGGGAGCCGATCGCTTGGGGTAGGGTTTTAGGGTACACTAAGTTCTATCTGTTTCTGTTGGTACCGTCTGTTTCTGTTGGTACCGTCTGTTTCTGTTGGGTGGCAACACCCGTCTGTTTCTGCGTGGTACCGTCTGTTCAGGTGGTAAAGGCACATTTACTAGTGTACACCTAATTCTACATTCTGTTTCCGTAGGGATTAATCTGTTTCTGTTTCTGTCTGTTTCTGTTCGGGTGGTAAAGGCCCATTATTAGCATTATGTTTCTGTCTGTTTCTGTTGGGGGTGGTAAAGGCCCATTACTAGCATTATCTTCTGTGGAAATTATTCTGTACCTGTTTTTGTTTCAGTTTAGACATTAGGGTGACACCTAATCCTGTTATACTAGTATTAGTGCAGAGAAGTGTAAAGCAATAGCTTATATCATTCTGTTCTTTTGTTATATCTGCTACACCTGTTACAGTTATCTCTCATCCAGTTTTATTTTCATGTCGTGTTATTATTATCTGTTCATAACTGAAAATCACTGGACTTGCCAGACTTTTTGTCTGACCCTTGTTGTTTCGCCTCCTTTCTTCCGTCCCCCCCCCCCCAGGTTTTGTAGAAGGGAATACTCTAGCTTGATCCAGATTTCTTCTGCTTGAAGTGCTTAATGTATGGCTTGTCTTCTTCTGTGGGGATTATAATTTTAAACTATGCATTCTGAAGGCTTTTGTACAAGACTGGTATTTTGTACTTGAATTCTGATATTGTGATTTGAAAGGATGTAACCAAGATTATTTCGGTTTCTGTTGTAATAAATTTATAAATTTTTCAAGTACTGTTTTATCTGTCTTGTAAGTTTCTGTTTTGTTTACTAAAATGCTCCACCAAAGTTAAGGCATTCTCTTTATGAGTGACCTTAACGGAGGTGGGGCGTTACACTTGGTATCAGAGCTGAAGGTTACCAGATTGGGTAAAGTTTTTGAAAACTATTTTCAAAAAGGTTTTGAAAGGAAGTATTTTCAAAAATAGAGCTTATTTTGAAAAACATAATCCCCAAGAGCCATATACCTTTCCTTCAGTCCTTTGTGTAATTGAATCTTTCTTTTTTCGTTTCAGCATGTCTGAAGCATCTGAGATACCAGAGGGTGTTCATGTACCCGGTTGGTTTCGTCAATATCTTGAGGCTAGGACCGCCGCCACAGGTCCAGCAAATGATCCCCCTCCCCCACCCCGTCCTCGTGCAATTTCTTTCTCAAAGATCTGTAGAGATTTTAGGGCCATGGGTGGGAAGGATTTCAAGGGAACTGAATCATTCGTAGAAGCGAGGAACTGGCTCAAAGTAACTGAGGATCTTTTCGTTATCTTCGAGGTGGACGATAGCCAGAAGGTACAGTTGGCGGTATGGCTGCTCAAAGACGAAGCTTCCTATTGGTGGGAAGTCACTAACGCCGAGAGGCCAGTTGAAACATGGATGGATTTCAGAACAAGGTTTGAGACAAAATTCCTCTCGCAAGCTGAACGAAGTCTACAATTGGAAAAGTTCTTATCTCTTAAGCAAGGAAGTATGACGGTCAAGGAATACGTCAACCAGTTCAACCAACTGGCTAGGTTCGGATTGGATTTAGTCAACACTCAGCATAAAAAGGCTCTCCGCTTTGTTAAAGGATTGAACGAGCCACTGCATAGCCTAGCCATGACCCATGTACCCATGGGAGCGACTTATGAGAAATTGGTGGACATGGCACTACTGCACGAGGAAGACAAGGGCCCGAAAGAGACAAAGAAGGAAGAACCACAGAATAAGAAAGCATGGCCCAAAAAGGAAACACAAAAGAAGGATGAGAAGTCTGAAGATAAGAAGGGGAAAAAGTGCTTTACTTGTGGAAGCTCGACTCATCTGAACAAGGATTGCAGAAAAAGGAAGGGCACTTACTTCAACTGTGGTAAGATGGGACACTTCACTAGGGACTTCCCGAAGAAACGAGGGCAAGGGCAGAGGGCAGAACCCACTTCTGGAGGACAGGCGAATGCTCAAGGGACTGGTAGATAGGGTAGAAATAAGAAAATTTAAGTAGAAGGTTTAATTTTCTTATCTGATTGTTGAGTTAAAACTCTTTCTGATTCTGGCATTTTGATTCTGTAATCGATACTCTGCACTTTAATACTAGTATTGTTTCGGATTCCGCTGTAGACCCAAATCCATAAGGGTTATGACTCATCTGTTTGTGATTGGCGTTTGAGAGATATCTGTGTTAGGCGTCAAGTAGGACGCATACATTCTGGGTTTTATCATGCTTAGTTTTCTAAGAATCATTTGGTAATCTGATCTATACCAGTATTCTGCAAATATCTGAATATTTCTGATAAGGTTAAGATTTCCAGTTTTGACATTGTCTAAAGAGGGTAATCCTTTGGGTATCAATCTGATGTTGGTTTCGGTCTTCGGGGCCGATACTTAGGGAAATTATTCCCTCAACCATGGTCTAAGGGGAACCAAGTTTTTGTTTTATCTGTACTCGCTTCCATTATTTGACTGTATCCTATCGATCGAATCTTCGAACTTTAGGTAGAAACTAATGGGTGTAAACATGTGTTTGAGACATGTTATGTTTGATGGTTGCAAGTGGATGCAAGTGGTTGCTAGTGGTTGCTCGTGGATGCATATAAACACACTAGGCACTAGATCGGCTCGAAAATACTCTCATACTGCATATGGATGTGTGAGCATTTTTCAATTTTTGTGGATGCAAAATTATTGACTCAGCACATGGATGTTGCATATGACTGAATGGTTGTTCACTCATATAGAAATGATATGTATCAAATTGGAAAATTTGCATACATGTTGGACTCATGGCACTGGCATAATTCGCATTAAGGAGGTCAACTGAATCAGTGGACCGCCTGATCTTGGCATTAGATAAGGAACATATACACACACCTTTGCATATGTTCATACAACAATAGAAGTTTCTAAGGACAATGGACGCCAGTGATTGATGATTGAGTAGATGGATGTTGGATGGTAGGACACATTCTTCTTAACTTGAAGATTTCGGGGACGAAATCCTTTAAGGAGAGGAGAATGTAACACCCCGTATTTTCTGTGAACGTATAAGTAACAAATCAGAGGACAATTAATTTTTAAAATAAGAATCAAGGGAAACGGGTTGCGCCGTTACGTTCGTCTCGAAATTCAGCTTGAAAACAAGTCCGAGTTTGCGAGAATCAGAGTCCGTATGACCAAGTTATGGTCCTCCAAAGTTTCAGGAATTTTCAGAGTTCAAAACAGCTCGAATTCGAATTCAAATTTCGAATTCAAAACCCAGAACAGACTGGGAGGGAAATTTCCCGCCCAGTACCCAGGTCGACTGGGCAGTCGACCCCCCCCCCCCCCCCCGACCAGGTCGACTGGGCAGTCGACCTGGTCCCCGAACCTGGTTTTGGGCCTAGGTGCATTCTTATGTACTTGGTCTCGATTTCTGTCCAGATTCATCTGCCTAACCCTATATAAACAGCCCCAAACCTAGCCTTCTCTACACATAATTCTATTCTGCATCTACTCTGCCTCTGTTCTAAATAAAAATAAAAATGGCGTCGCTACTCTGCTGGAATCAAAACTAAAAGCTAATCAACATCAACCTAAGCAACTCAATTCAAACTAGAGATTAAAGCTTCTGCAACGATTCTACAACAATTAAAGTTCTTTCTTTAATCCAACCAAGGCAAGTACAGTTATTTTCCGATATAAACGTTAATTCTGATTGTGACATGAATTGTAAATCTGAATCTGAGATTATGTCTGTTCTGTTCTGTTTAGATCTACCTTATTCTGTATTTCTTTCTGCTTTCTGTTCTATAGCCAGGCTACCACGAGCCTGAGCCAATCTCATAAGAGATTAACATACGCTAAAATATTTGGGACAATAAAATGAATAATGCATGAAATAGGCATGACCGATATGTGACTGATTCGAGGAAAGAACATAGGTTGAACTTGGAACTTAGGACATAAATCTAAGGCATATAATTGAACCTATGACTTGAGTTTTGTGGCATAAAGAATATTGAACATACGACTTGAGAAGTTGAGGCATAAAATTTACATTTGACATATGACTTAGGAATTGGGGCATAAATTTGACTGTAGGCATGTAATTAGTTTAGATACATATTACATGTTGTAAACTAGATCTAGATCTGAGCAAGCTATATATGATAATATGTGATTTGGGGACATAATTCAATATCCGATTTTAAGAATAGGATACATGATTAAAACCTAGATTTGAGGCACACTTTAAGAAGGGGAAGATATGTGACTTAGGTGTAGAAATTAAAATCTATAATAAGATTTGAGGACTATTAAATGTGAATAACACCTAAGTACGGGATTTTTGAATATACGACATGCATTGAAATCGATGGCTATATTTGGTATAATTTATATGTGAATCTTTTGTACTAGGCAAGTTGAACTAAATTGGGACATGTAAATTATGACCATAATCTGTGACATGTAAATTCAATGCAAACGTGGGGTATATGATCATAGTGTGGATCATGACAACTATTTAGGCATGCAAACTTAGGCCAAAATTATAATTAGGCAAGATATGTTTGTGAAACTTTAAGGAATGATTAAATCTGTTATATTTTCCTAATTTTCTAGTTCTGCTATATTGCCTAATCTGCTAGTTCTGTTATATTGCCTATTCTGTTAGTTCTGTTATATTCTGCTCTACTGCCTAGTCTGCTAGATCTGTTCATCTGCCAAATCTGTCATCTGCTAAGTCTGCTGAAAATGCCAAATCTGTTATATGCTAAATCTGCTAAATTACTTAATCTGCTGAATCCGTTAAGTCGCCTAATCTGCGAAAATCTGTTATCTGCTATATCTGTTAAGCTGATATATTCAGTCTGTTATTGACATAATCTGAATTAGCTATGAATAATTGACATGTATATTAGGCGTGGGCATAAATGGTAAATTATTAATTAATTGGTCGCAAAGATAAACATGGCTAACTCGAGGTTAGAATGAGTTTGTGGCGTAATTCTGCCCGGAACCGCCCGGCACATCCAGTGGCCGCAAACAATAGGTTGTAATGTGAGAAGTTAGTCATAACGTGCTTGAAACCCGAGGTTAGACTCAGTTTGCGGCAGAAATCTGCCCGGAACCAACCGGCCTAACCAATAGCCGCAAACTGTCAGTCTAATGTGAGAGGTCTGGGCATTAATATTTAATTAATGAAAATCTGAGATAAATATGATGTCTAAAACGTGTTGGGCGGATATGATTAAACACACTAGACTGATGAATTTAATAAATCTGTTCCGTGAATCTGTAGGCCCAATTGCAAAGTTAGACAAATCTGTAAATCTGTATATCTGATCCGTTAGTCCGAAAACTTATCTGATCTGTGAACTAGTTGATCTGAATTCCGTATGTCTGAAAACTTGTAAACAAGTTAATCTGAAATCTGTTAGTCTGGGGACACAAGGTTAGGAGGGGAATTACTTGTGTCATCTGTTGTTTGGGACCCATATTAGTCAGTAACCCTTTCTGGTATCAAAACTTTGACCCAACAGTAGGTAGGGTCCGGGCACGCTTACTGAACTAATTATAAGCGGTTCATTCTGATAATGCGAGGGGTGTTGATGGTGCGTTCCAACCGGGTCATGTGCGTGCATGGATCCCGGCCTGCCTCTGTGGATGTAAGACGCCGTGACATCTGTAAATAGGTCTGTGTCAATTGGTTGTCACTTTAGGGAGTGATACACCCTATTGTGGGGCCGACACAGGGTATTTATGTTTAGGGAGCCGATCGCTTGAGGCAGGGTTTTAGGGTACACTAAGTTCTATCTGTTTCTGTTGGTACCGTCTGTTTCTGTTGGGTGGCAACACCCGTCTGTTTCTGCGTGGTACCGTCTGTTCGGGTGGTAAAGGCTCATTTACTAGTGTACACCTAATTCTACATTCTGTTTCCGTAGGGATTAATCTGTTTCTGTTTCTGTCTGTTTCTGTTCGGGTGGTAAAGGCCCATTATTAGCATTCTGTTTCTGTCTGTTTCTGTTGGGGGTGGTAAAGGCCCATTACTAGCATTCTCTTCTGTGGAAATTATTCTGTACCTGTTTTTGTTTCAGTTTAGACATTAGGGTGACACCTAATCCTGTTATACTAGTATTAGTGCAGAGAAGTGTAAAGCAATTGCTTATATCATTCTGTACTTCTGTTATATCTGCTACACCTGTTACAGTTATCTCTCATCCAGTTTTATTTTCATGTCATGTTATTATTATCTGTTCATAACTGAAAATCACTGGACTTGCCAGACTTTTTGTCTGACCCTTGTTGTTTCGCCTCCTTTCTTCCGTCCCCCCCCCCCCCAGGTTTTGTAGAAGGGAATACTCTAGCTTGATCCAGATTTCTTCTGCTTGAAGTGCTTAATGTATGGCTTGTCTTCTTCTATGGGGATTATGATTTTAAACTATGCATTCTGAAGGCTTTTGTACAAGACTGATATTTCGTACTTGAATTCTGATATTGTGATTTGAAAGGATGTAACCAAGATTATTTCGGTTTCTGTTGTAATAAAGTTATAAATTTTTCAAGTACTGTTTTATCTGTCTTGTAAGTTTCTGTTCTGTTTACTAAAATGCTCCACCAAAGTTAAGGCATTTCCTTTGTGAGTGACCTTAACGGAGGTGGGGCGTTACAATATGGCTTCTATGACTTCCAATGAAGAAAATATGAGAAATAGCCACATATTTATAGCTGCAGAACCCTCTAAAACTGACTGCCATCTCAGCCCTAGGGGTGTCGACATCCCTGTGGGTGGGTTGACCCCCTAGAGCGGGAATTTTGCTGCTTTGTCAAATTTTTCGAATTTTAATCTTCCTGGATAAAATTCTGACTCGTCACTGACTCACCTCTGACTCATGCGTATATATACAATTCTTCTACGCGTATACAAACTTAAAACCCTCATAACTTCCTCACGTTTTACGCAAACTAAATATCTATCTTGACCAGGATTTCGAGACGGACGCAATGGTGCAGTCCGTTCCCTCTAATTCTGAATATTAAATTAATTATTATTTAATTATTTTCTTAAATGTCGTTAAAAATTTGGGGTGTTACACACATCATGGAAATATTAGCACACTCTCTCCTAATATATTAGAAGCAAAATAGGCTTATGTAAAATAGAAAGGAGATGGATGATATGAGGATGTGGGCTTGGCCATGATATAATAAAACATTAAAATGTCAAAGACAGGGCCTTGGGGCTCTTGGGGTGATTAAATATGGCCGTCGGTTGCTGATTGGGATAGTGCGCTAAAACGAGATTTTTCTCTCAGGATTTTAAAGGGTATGTTTGTTCAGTCTAGAATTCGAAAAGCATGTATGTTAGCTGAATAAGTACAACCATTTGAATTCTTAGCGTATGCACATTAATAACTGGATGGTTAAAGGGTCGCAACATTTCCAATTCTGTCGGTTACTGATGCATACGAATAGGCACCTCCTCCTGTCTATATATACACTGCCCAAAACAAGACAAAATTCAAACTTTTCATGTCGCATTATTTCTTCTTCTTCTTTAGAGTTTAGAGTAATCCTCCGATCTAGTTTCTTTGATCTTCTTCAATTCGTCGGAGCTCCATTTGTTGGCACTACCCTGCGAAGTTGGTCCATTTTATCCTGAGAAACAAATTGCAACTACGTCAACCAGTGCATACGACGGCAATATTGTTTCAAGGAAACAGATTAGTTTTCTGACTTGGACATTACTGGAAAAAGAATACTATATGTATTCTTTAATCGATTGCACAATCGGTTACGCTTTCTATGATTATTGTAAACACAGTTTGACGCGACAATTGTTGCATAAGTATTGAGCAACATTGGTTGTTGTTACTGTTTACTTTGCAATACAATCATGTATTGACAAAAGATATACCTTTGTAATACAATCGTGTATTGACAAAAGTTCTAACAGTTTGTTGTTACTGTTTACGTTGCAATACAATCATGTATTGACAGAAGATATAACTTTGTAATACAATCGTGTATTAACAAAAATTCTAACGGAAAATGCGTTCTCTATCTTCAACAGCACACATACTGTACAAACATCGACTCACAATATCATGAAATCACCCCAAAATCGAACGCAAGGTTCTATTCAACCTGCTAATCACCAATACGAACTCCAAATCGCAAATTACTACTCCCATTTGTCACGAATTCCAACCCTAGAACAAGAACAAGCACGTTGTAAATTTTGGAGCTCCATAAACCAGCATCGCATTGCCTAAAATTGGTATCAGCTTGAGGGTTTCCTCACAAGAATCTCAACATATTTTGTTTTGTGATTTTAGGTGGCTTGTGTGATTTTTTGAAAATGAAAGAAGGTTGGTCCTTCACATTTTCAATTTACTGGAAACGACCATTATTGTTGTTTACCACGAGAAAAATATTTTAGGGTTAGGAGAGAAATTTAGGACATTATATAGTAGAAACAAAATATTTATTTATTAATTATATATTTTATTCTATTCAGTTCTACTCAATTCTTGCATGTTTTCACTGTTTAAACATCCGTGCGATCAGCTACAGATCCCGTTCTTAATGAAAATTGACATGCAGCTACTCTCTGACATTACGGACACAACAAAACTTGTTTCGTCGAATTCCAAGTTTGTATGCACAAACAACGAATTTTCAAAGTCAAATTATCGCCTGTTTTTCACTTTAAAAATCACGGCTGGTCACATACTAACTCTAAAAATCACGAAACTTGGAATCTTACCATTATTCGACGATACGAATCCAAAAAAAAAAAAAAGAAGTGGAATCGAATTCCGAGGTCGTCTCAATAATGTTTCTTTGTAAATTAGTCATAGGTTTTACCCTAAACTGTTTTATCGTGCACAGCCACACACTGACTCCGTTCGTCGTGCATTTTGGAACTCAACAATGATTTATCATTATGAATTCAACAAAATTAGTCTCGTCGAATTCTGAGCTTCCTAGCAAATTTTCACTTTTTAAGGGCGAGGCGATGATTTTGAAAATCAAATTTTGAAAACTTTCAAAAACAAAACTTATAGAACATTTGAATAATTTTACTGGGTTTGTTTCAATTCAAATAAAATATAAAAAGTACTTCTAAAATTATTCTCAAATTTTATTTCGTAAAATAACCAATTTATTTTGCATATTCATCAAAATAGCTTAATTTAAAAAATTTACATTGGTTCTGAAAATATGGGTTGTTACATCAACTACACAACAGAAGCTTTGACTTTAATTAATATGTGTTCTAAGTAACATGGATTAGTCATGATTTGAGTACACCCTTCCTATAATCTTATCCTCGGATATTTGATGCATTTGTGAAGATTTTAAGGAAGTGGATTGCTTTTGAATCGAAAAATATGAAACAGAATCATCGATTCAAAGCAATAAGAATGATTTTGAATGCTTTTATAATGCAAGATAGTATAGAAAAATAAGATCAGAAATTAGAGCAAGAATCGGTGATTTGGAAAGTGAAGTTTGTGATGTATAAATAATATTCGAAGAGTGGTAATCATTTATGAAAAGTTTCATTGAAAAGAAGCAGTCATTTCTGTTGAAATTGGTCACAACTCTTCATGAAAGAAGATGTCTTTTCAAAAATATGACCGCTAGGTTCGGATCAGTCGACTGCGAAAATGACCAATCAACTTGTATTTGAAAAACATACATTTATATGTATATACATATAGGTACACACTTGCGCTAGGCTGTGCATTTTTGTGCACATCAGTCGATTGATGGATTTTCCACCAGTCGATTGGTCTGTGCAAAAATGCATAGTCCAGTTGACTATGTGCCACTACACCAAAACAGAGGATTTCCAACAAGTGGAAGTGTTACAACTAATTTTTGTAACACTTTTAAGTATTACTAATGGCTTATGAGGAATTTACCTACCAAATTTGTAACACTTATAAGTGTTATAAACAGACTAATTGCTAACACTTATAACTGTTGGAACTATAATATATTGCAACATTTATAAGTGTTACAAACATATCCATTGCTAACACTTATATGTGTTACAACACGAAATTCAGTTCTTTCTATTTTCTACACAATTAATATTAAAATTCTTATGACAAATGAATATAACACATCTTTATGATTTCCAATCACATATATAATTCAACATATCAATTCAATATAAGATGTATTCAACAATGTCACATTCCCATATCGCTAAAATATTTGCTACATGCTTCCTATTTCAAAATATCATAATATCATGTTCAAATTATAAAAAGCAATACAAAGTTTTACTAAAGATACATATAATTTTAGAAACGACGAAAGTGAAACGTGGACCATATCACAAAACCTCCATCTGAATTATGATTTTTCCTCTTCCACAATTGCCTACAAATGAGTTCATTTTTACAGAAATAACAAGTTGCAAAACTGATAAATAACAAGCGTATTTATAAACAACAAAACTGAGTGTATTTATAACAAGTACATTGCAAAAACTTAGGCTCTACTCAGTTTGCAAACCGAGCCGGCGACTCACTTTGCAAACTAAGGTGAGACTCAGTTTGCAAAAACCGAGTCTCGACTCAGTTTGCAAAAACTGAGTCGCACTCAGTGTGCAAACTGAGTCGCAACTAAGTTCGTGAATCCAATTGCAAACTGAGTCACCTCAGGTTTTGCAAACTGAGTCGCCTCAGTTCACAAAATGTGAGTCTCAGATTCGTGACTTAGTTTGCAAACTGAGGCGACTCAGTTTGCAACCTAATAAGTATTTGGCTATCAATCATTGTTTTCCAGCATGCAAGTTAAAAATAATAAATCTGGTTAAGTTGGTAAAACTCCAGAACTACTGTATCTAATTTTTTTCTACAGGTATCTAGTTATTATAGCCTAAAGTTTATGTACCATAAAATTGTATCGTGAAAGAACTACACACACACACACACACACACACACACACACACACACACACAAAAAAAATAAAAAAAAATGGTCCATTTAAAACTAGAATCAAGTAGAAAACAAAAGGAAATAACAAAGGTGAAATAATAACCCAATAGAAGTCTCAGAAACACCACTGGCTTCAGTGAGCATAAGGCCTCCGTTTGTAACTCTCTGAGAATAGTACAGAATTGCGTGATGCTAGGGAACACATCCGAATGACCTCGATCTTGTTAATGGTGCCATCACCACTTCCATTATTTTGATAATAATTAGTGATGGTTGAAGAACACTACACACAGATCAATTAAAAAACTGAGGTGACTATGCAAGTAGATTATGAGCAAGTAAATTATTTGCCTCAGTACATAGATATCTAGATAAAAATTGAGTTTCCAACTGTCTTATTGTAAAGATTATGGAATAAAATGCCTTATTCTGAATCTCAATTCAAGAAATCTTAAGTATCAGAACACGACTCCTCTTTTATCTTTTGGCCAAACTAAATCTCAACTTCCAGTTATACTTTTACAGAAATTATTTCCTGATAATGTTCTCCCTTAATCAACCTGTTATTATCAATAATAAGTGAATCAATATTGACAAGAATATCCAGCGGTCAACTACAATTACAATTATGAACTTATATGATGAACATTTAACGTGCTTAGGTATTTTGTCCCAAATCTACACAAGGTGAATATATAACTCAGAGGGGTTGCCATACCTATTAGATCCTATACATTAATGGCTTGGTTGTAAGTTATTATAACAGTTACAAAAAATAAAAAAAAATCTTTCTACTCAAAATCGGCAAATTACTCATAAGCATGATCTCCCATCATTCTTTTACATTGACTATTTCTTGTGGTAATTTTTTTTTCTTTCAAACAATCAGCAGCCGGATGAGTTTCCAAACAAGCCGGAATATGTGCTTCTATAGTCAAACCATATGGCTACAACTATGATGGGTTTGAGGTATAAATTAATGTTGGGCACTTGTAATCTGTTTGGTCTTTTGAACTTTTGAGGATTCTAATGCTTTACTGATATTTTAAGTCATAAGTTATATAAACAACATCAACTAGTTTACTTGCATATGTCCCACCCAATAAATTGCACAACACTAAGGCAAAGAAAAATATTTATATATTCCACAGCTTGCAAACATGTTTACTTGCGTATGTCCCACCCAATATTTGCAAACGTCTAACACTTCATATGTTTAGCTGTCAAACAGAACATGTTACCCAATATTTGCAAACGTCTAACACTTCATCTGTTTAGCTGTCAAACAGAACATGTTTACACCTTTATACGTTTAACACAATATTGCTGCAGAGTAAAGTAAAGACAAAAAACACAGAAATAATGCTCGAAAACTAGTTAGGGAGTGCTGTGTACGCTACAACAACATGGAATAATACCTCACGTAAAATTTTTAGTGCAAATAGCACATCACTTTTGCAAACTATGTATAACTATATGACATAATATTTTTAAGACATCATAAAGAGGTTTTCAAAACTATTTTTTAACTAAGAAATGCGAGCAAAAAGTTACCATGTACTATCCATAAATGCAAAAAGCCTACCTTAAGGAAAATAATAATGTATGAAAACCAAACAACTATTAACATGACTTGAAATCTGTTGTATAGATAGATAAATTATTACCTGATCATCAGAATAGGTTTCATTAAGGCAGTACCCATGCATGATCCAGTCAATCTTTTAACCAAGCTCTCCTAGTATAAAAAAAACTAGTGTTTTCCTCATTCATAAATGACCTTGTCCCTGCTTGTGACTTGAAATCTGTTGTTTAGATAGATAAATTGTTCCTCAGTCTGTAAATACAAGCAATAGTTCAAGTGTTCTTGACTAAGAATGATATTCTAAGCAAGGTCAAATTGCAAATATTAAAAGGTCGCCTGATAGGAAAATGACCATTTAGACAGTAACTGAAGAGTCCAGACCAATTAGAGTGCCAGGGTCCACAAGCTAGTCCCCTCAAGACCATTATAGCTACATGAATAGAACAAGTTAGCACATATCATTAAAACTGAAAGTATTTACCATGTGGCATTTATTAGTTTAATTGGTAATATATATGTTAATTAACAGTCAACGAATACATGAATTTAATAGATGAAATCAATGCTAGCAATGTATTATATTTTGGGTTGCTTAGAAGAAAATTTAGATCATATAGTTGGACGTTGTTTTGCTGCAAACAAACACAAGCTTCAGGACTTCAAATACACAAGCAATGGACATAATTGCATTTGTAGTAGCCACCCAGGTATTTATTTTTACAATACCCTGTAACAAGCAATCGTTGTTCGTAATAGACAATTAATGGAATATCGAGATCAAATATAAAATATTATACTGTACATAGTTTAAACATGTGCAGAATTAATTTTGAGGTTATGTGTATATTAGTATTTTTCTAGGATTTGATTTTTAGATTTCGCAAAAATCAACCTCAAGGAGAGTTTTAGAAAGTTGCACTTCATTGATTTTTTTAAAAACTTACTGCAATTTTTATAAAACTTAGTTAATTTTTATAAACTTAGTTAATTTATTACTATTATTATAGACTCGTTTAATTTTTTTTAACATAATTAACTTATTTATTTATCATACATGTCCAGTAGTTTTTTATAATCTAGTTAATTTATTTTATAAACTTACTATGGTTAGCAATTTAGTTAACATTTTTCAAATTTAGTTAATTTTTTTCAAATTTAGTTAATTTTTTCCAAATTTATTTAACTTAATTGATATTGGTCAACTTAGTTTTTGGAAAACCTTAATTATTTTTAGATACTATGTCATTTTGATAAACTTGTTTAATTTTATAAGACTTAAGTTAATTTGGTTAATTTTTATAAAACTTAGTCAACACAGTTAACTTTATTAAATTTAGTTAATTTATTAACTTTATTTTCAGTAGATAGCCTAACCAACAGAAACCACTTAACATTAGATAGTTACCATGTTTATCAACATGATAGAAAACCATTGCTTAGGTCAACATTAAATGCATAAGATATGACACAAAACCATAAAAAGAACATGAAAAAACTTACATTCATTTTTGAATGGAACATCCAGATCCAACTGACTCGCGAATTCACGTCGGCTGCATTTGCGCTTCTATCTAGGAAATAACACCAAAATTTAAATAATTTGACATAATGATTTTATTTACAAAAAACAAATGAAAGAGAGAGTGGGATAAAAAACAATACACTCAAGTAAACACAAAAGTTAAGATATTAGTAGAGCCTGAAACATCCGGATCAAACTGACCAAATGATTTACTATTTGATACATTCTCCCAAACAAAAAAGTCACCAAAATATAAGTAATATGATACGAAATAATATAGTTTTACCAAAGGAAACATATAAAATTAAGAAACATTACCAGCATTCAAGGACCGAGTAAAAGTGAGCCTTCAGTACTATTATCTTGAAAAAACAGGCAAGATAGCAAAGTTAATTTTATTTACACAGAGAAATATGCCACATATGAACTACACATGCAGTGACATTAGAAATAAAAATTAAGAAACTAGTTTGTCATGCAATGTCATATAAACTTGTACTCTTTGCAGTTGAGATTTATGTAGCTGACCATAATGGTTTCAAAACCAATCCTAGTACCATACCGTAGGGATGAGCATGGTGCGGTTTTGACTTAAAACCGCACCCTGAACCGCTAGCGTGCGGTTTTCAAAATTAGAAACCGGACCAAAAACCGTTGATGCGATTCGGTTTTAAAAGTACGGTTTCGGTTTTTAAAAGTGCGGTTTCGGTTTTTAAAAGTGCGGTTTCGGTTTCAAAACCAATTAACAAAAAACACATCGTTCCCTTAGATGGTGATGCACATGAAATGTTTAAAGCTGAGGCAGAGGCTTTTTTATTTGTCTAATGTGTGATATTGATCTTCACATGCAAATGAAATCTCTTTTACTGTAATGAACAATTGGTCCAATCCTAATACCATCTTACTATAAACGACATCAAGGCAAATGATGTAATCCAAATCATAATTCTGATGGATCGAAAGCAGTACGTAGAACTTGTTCTACATACTTCTCAGCAATAGCATACCGCCTCTTTTTAACCTCTATAGCTAATACAGTAAGAGCTTTATCTGGTGGCAGGTCTTGATAGCTTCTCAAGGTGTTCAATATTAGTTTTCTTTTATTTTGTAGATCCTTTCTATGATCAGACATTTCCATCAATACGTCATGATTAATCTTGGCAACTTGAGTCAATATAGCCGTGCAGTTAGAGTGTTGCAGCATGTATTGCTACTCTTTTGCTTCCATGATTGTCAAGTAGTGAACGTGCAGATTTGCCTAAAGCTAAATTTGAGAAGGTAGCGTTAAAATTTACGTATAAGTAACATTCGGTGCGTTTCGGTTTTGCGGTTTGAAAAAGGATGAAAACTGAACCCGGACCATACTAATGGTGCGGTTTTGCGGTTTTACTTTGGTGCGGTTTTTTAAGATGCGGTTTTTATCGGTTTTATGCGGTTTCGGTTCGTAATCGGTTTTCCTGCTCATTCCTACCATACCGTGCATAAAGCGGATTGAAATATTATTATGGCAAATTCTATTTGAACCCAGCGAATTGCTGAGTAGCCCCCTAAAATTTTGTAAAAACAAGTAAACCCATCATTTTGCTGAGTAGCCCCCCGTTTAATTTTAAAAAAATCAATAATACCCTTCCTCATAGCCGATCTACGTGGAATTGTATGAAACCACGTAGGGTCACTACTAGGATACTAACCATACATCGTAGAGGCTCTACGGGGTATGGTTAGTATCCTAGTAGTGGCCCTGCGTGGTTTCATACAATTCCACGTAGATCCACTACGAGGTAGACCGAAAATTAGAAAAAAAATATAACTGAAGAGGGGCAGTTTTGTCATTGATATTTTTTTATAAAAATGGGGGACTACTCAGCATTTCTCTGTGTTCAAATAGAATTTGCCTATTATTATGCTTGAAATATTGGAATTGAAAACGTATCAATATTGGGTCGATATATATGTAAAAATAATACGTACTATTTTAACATTTTCCAACAGAATCATCATTGAATAAGTACCTGCCCAAATTAAAACTGATCATCTAGAAACCAGTTTATAATATTTTCTTCAGACACATTTTTTTAGAAGGGAGATAACACTTAGTTAATTTCATTAAATTCGAAAACATAATCCTTCATAAAAATCAGTCTAAAAAGGGTTAACCATATCTAGTTCGAATCTATCTTAATTCAAATAAAAACGATGCTCAGTTTTGCCTGATTTCGAGAGTCCAATCTAGTTCGAATCTATCTTAATTTCGGCTGGTTCATGGGCTAGAACAGAGAAGCTTAATAACTTTAAGCACAGAAATAATACCAAAATTATGAAATACAAGGTTAATCAAACCTGATGTTGCTGTGACGCACAGAACTTGAAGTTATCGGAGTCATCAATCTCTTGACGATTGTCAATGAAGCGTCGAATTGCACATATCGCTAGAAATCGTAACCCTAAATTGGATGCGACAAAACATGAAGTTGATGTACGGTCACTAGCTGTTGTCGATGCCAAAAGAGAAGAGCCATCGGAGTTCTTGAGCGTCGAATTTGTGGAAAGCGGCTGAGAAAGAGAAACCCTAAATTAAATTGAAATTGAGAAAACTGCGGTCGAAAGTTAGAAGAATGGATATGCGTGAAAAAAGGGAAGATATACAGAATGGTGCATTTGTTTATTAATTTCTTTCTAGACTAGAAGTAACCGCAATCATAACTCTTGTTTGTGTTGTAAGAGCAACTCCAGTGGCTCAAATTCAGCGCGTAATATTAGTGGTGCAATTACGGCTGAATATGAAGGCGCCGATTCAGGATCCAGTTCAGGATCCTGAATCGGATCCTGGCGCCTGCACTACAGGCGCCAGGATCCTGGCGCCTTTATTGTAGGCGCCAGTTTTTGGCCCCTACAATGTAGGCGCCAGGATCCTAGCGCCTGTACTACAGGCGCCAGGATCCCACCCCCTTCCAGCAACTACCCTGACCGTATTACCCTTCCAACGGTCGTTTTTCGGATTACAACAGCTATAAACGGTCATATTTTAAACCACAACGGCTATAAACGGTCATATTTCTTCTATATATTCATGTATGAATATCACTTTGAAAGACACACAAATTTATTTACTTCCACCCACAATCGTAAGCAGCAAGCTATGTCATTTCCATTCAACTCGTACAACGAAGCGATGAATTCGAATACTTGGGATATCGATTCTCAACCAGTCGAGGATTTTGTCCCTCATTCTGCTCCTCCGATATCGTTTCATTCATCTGCTCCTTGGACTGCAGACGAAGATAAAGATCTGTGCTATATATACTGCCACTTTTCTAACGACTCGGCGAAGAGAAATGACCAAAGCAGTGAGGTATTCTGAGGTAAAGTTATGGCTGCGTACAACAAGAAACACGTATCCAAGAAGAGATCAATCTCTGCACTTACTGGTCGATTTGGAAAGATTAATCGACAAACCCAATTCTTCGAGTCTCAAGTTCACAAAATCCGAACTGCGAACCCTAGTGGAATGGGAGGCGAAGCCGAACTGGTAATAATCTTGAAAACCATAATTTGGTTGAATAATTTTTCCATTTCTATAGCATGAATGTATACAAACAGTTATTACGTTATCATTTTCAGAAGCGAATGGCGAACGATCAATTCTTGAAATTATTTCCAAGGGAAAATGGTATAAAAAACCCTCATTACTACTAGTTTGCTAATTGTGATGACATACTCGTTAGTAATCCCAAATGGAGTTCTTTTAATGCGAAGAGCTTAAGAGATGTTCAATCAAAGGGTAAAGAGAAGAAAAAGACAAACCGAAATTCGTATACTTCAAGTCCAGGAGATTCTTCACAACACGATTCTAACGAGGGTGCAGAAGAAAACCCCCAAATTGATGAAGATGCTAGACCAATGGGTCAACATGCTGCGAAAAGGAAAAATGCTGTTTAAACCCAGCTTGATTCTCGTTTGGCGAAGATGTACGAGAAACATGCGAAAGAAAATGAAGATCATCTACGAAATAGTTCAGAAAAACTGGAGATATTAAAACAGTTGACCGAGATTGAACGGGGTAGGTTCGAGTTGGAGCGGGAACAACAAGAGACTATGGTAATGGAAAAGGATGTTACAGGAATGGATCCACTATTTAGGCAATACTGGATGGATTACAAACAGCGTATTGTTGATAGTCGAGCCAGATCAAGACGTATGTAATTTAGTTAGGTAGTGGTGTATTCCCATTTATACTGTATTTGACTTATGAAGTCATGCACAACCTTTATTGTATCGAATTAAGTAGTGGTATTCTATTTTGTTTATGTCCGTATATATGTATCAACTAATAAGTACCACATCAAAACAATTCAACATACTACATAACATAAATTGTACAGATTACAAAGCAAATAAACTTAATAAAACATAGCTTATGAAATTTAATCTACTGATTGCCATAAGAGTTCCAAATGTGATCCATTAGATCTTTTTGAAGCCGATTGTGAAGTGCCGCATTACGATATATTTCATGTTTATCGGCGTTAAACATATCGTACTGTCCGTGAATTGGTTCATCGGAAATTCGGAATATCTGAGGGGGTTGTCTAGATCCTTCGTACTCGTAATCTAGGTAAACCATCTCGCGTTCATCTTCAATTATCATGTTATACAGAATGATACAACAGAACATAATTTTAGACATTTTCGACCGCTTCCATAACCTATAAGGATTACTAACCATTGCGAATCTCGATTGAAGAACCCCAAAAGCTCGCTCAACATCTTTCCTTTGCCCCTCCTGCATACTAGCAAATTTTTTCTGTTTCGGAGTTAGTGGATTTGAAAATGTCTTCACAATCGTGCTCCATTTAGGATAAATTCCATCTCCTAAATAGTAACCGTGCTCGTATGTGTTGTGCCCAATTGTAAACGATACAGGAGTTGATTTACCCTGCGCCAAATCGCTAAACAAATGTGATCGCTCAATAACATTGAGGTCGTTAAGTGAACCAGGCATTCCAAAAAACGCATGTCATATCCATAGATCATGAGATGCAACAGCTTCTAAGATGATTGTTGGTTTTTTTTTCTTTACCATTGTACGCTCCATGGAAAGCTTTAGGACAGTTCTTCCACTCCCAATGCATACAATCTAGACTCCCTAGCATTCCAGGCCAGCCGCGATTTTCGTGCATTTCACGCAATCTAGCAACGTCAGCTTCGTTGGGAGTACGGAGGTACTCATCCCCATAAATGTCCACCACTGATTGACAGAAATGATCTAGATTTTCCAATGCGGTACTCTCAGCGATACGATAAGCGTCATCTAGAGCGTCGGCGGGCGTGCCGTACGCTAACATCCTCAAAGCTGCGGTCATCTTTTGATGCCCACTCAATCCTTGTTTTTTTGCAGCGTCCTGCTTAAAAACGAAGTATTTATTATTCAACTGAATACTTTTAAGAATTCTTACAAATAAATGTCGACTCATTCTAAATCGTCTGCGGAAAATGGATGGGCCGTAAGTTGGATCTGAAGCAAAATAATCTTTTATTAGTGTTTTATGAAATGCCGCATGATCCCGGTGAAAGTATCTTCGACCCACTGTTGAGCCACCGTGTTTCCGCTAGTGGATCCGTACGCTTCATGGTAGATTTGTATTAGTTCCTCTTCTTCTTGCTGCTGAGCTGAAGCGTACGCTTCATTTTCAGAGTCGTTATCGCATAACATTATTGCTTTCAGTAAATGACCAGACATTATTTTGAAAGTTATAAGTTGTGAATGTAAAATGTGGAGTTTGAAATGTGGTTGTGAACCTTACTGTCCAACCAGTATATGTATACCATGGAAGCGTTGAGACTAATCAATCACTTTTCCAATCCCATGTGACTGTAGCCATGATGAATTGTTTGTATGCTCCATGTTAGTGTGTCAGTGTACAGTGTACATGGTGAGACTGTAGCCATGTTATGAATGGTCATAAATAATGGTTGTCTTGTGAATGGTCATATTTGTGAACTGTAGCCATATTCGTGAACTGTAGCTATGTGGGACTGAAGCCATGGATGGTATGGTCGTATTCATCTATAGTGTTTGGTCATATCCTCCACTGTACACATGTGACTGGATGAATGTACATAATGTACACTGAATCAGTACACTGAAACGATACCTCTATAACCTTAATCTCTTCAAACAACAACGTTCCTTTCTAGGGCCGATTGGGAAATAAGTGATGAACAAATGGACAGCATATTTGATGAGTACGAACGAATTCAAGTCAACGAGAATGAAGCTGGATTAGTTCCTGATACGCAAATTGACGAAGTTCCTTTGCAGGTCCAGCATCGGGTGCTTCTAGCTCCGCGTCCAACTCCAGAAATGCGTCCAGCTCCAGTAACGCGTCCAGCTCCAGTATGGCGACCTCGTAATTGTGGTCAAGCATCGACATCTACACGTCCCCCATTTTCATCCAAGGATTTGCTAGCCCTCGTCAAAGCCTATATTGAGGTTGATAAAAGAGATTGGAAACTAATGCAGAGTGGAGGGGGTTTAACATATGAAGAAAGATGGGAATTGATCACGAGGCTACACAACAACCATCGTTCTCGGCCGACTAGACGAATATCAGTTGAACTACAAATGGCTAATCATCATTTTGCAGTTCTTGTGATCGATACACAAAGATTATTGAGACAATTGAAGATGAACACCTTTTAAAACAAATCGAGCAACATATGATTCTCGTTATCTGTTCGAATACGGTGAGGATTTTGTTGGCTACGAAGCGTATAAACTTCGTTACGATTGGCTAACCCGTTATGGAACTGATTAGGAAACTCCCTTATTAATTGTAATGTATTTTGAGTTTGTTGTTTGTGTTTGTAATGTATTACGTAAGTGACTGCCTTGTGTTTGTATTATGTTTGTATTGGGCTAGAGTTGTATTGGGCTAGAGTGTATTGGGCTAGAGTTGCTACCATCTCTATGTTTGTATTAAGTTATTGAAATGTGATTGCGTTCAAGAAGAAAACAAGTTATTGAAAAGTTGAACCAGTGTCCCTTCGCATCATGACAGTAAGAAAAGCAGATCCCTACAGTATTAAGTCAAGCGAAACAGTGAGCAGTAGCATCATTATTTATTTTACTATTTTCTGCTCCCCGTGGCTATATATGTTACTCAATTTACGCACATTATATCTCACTCAAACCACTTCGTTCTCATTCTAGTACTTCCTCCTCCTTTTATCACTCACTCAAAATGCCTTCTTGGCCATCAGAAACTGACTCCCAATACATACGAATCTAATGTAGAGTACAAATTACCTAGTATAGCTGTGCCCTAATCTATCTTATCAAGTTGATCCAACATAGTAAGTGAAGCTAGATACCCCATGCGAATGGTACTTCTGTGGTTCGAAAAAAATGTCGAACCAAACAAGTATAATAGAAATGCCCTAGTCACCCCATCCACAAGCTCTGGTCGACAGGAATTAGCAGTGATGTACTACTGGAGGTAAGTCAAAGTAACCGCACCACTACTAACGTGAGACTCATCCAAATGGGGTAAGAAGACGGAATACAACCGAACCGACTCGTACAAGTCATCAAAAGAAACCGGTCTCCGATCAATATGACCAATCTCAATACCAGTTAACATATAAAAATCGATAGGTGTGATACCAAGCTCAAAGTCATAAAAATGAAATGTATGTGTGGTCGGCCACCACCTCTCGCATAGTGCCTCTAATAGAGTTCTGTCCAACGACTGAATCGGCCTAATCGATAAAAACTGTCCAAAAGGACTTCGATGCAACCTATCTTTAATAGAAGGGGGGAGTTTGTCATAAAATTTATGAATGCACTTCGCCCAACCAGCTCGACAATGAATGTGATGATCCTATATATAATGAAATAAGGAATGTTTTTCAATTCAGTAACAGTTATTAGGCTCGTACGAACATATTAAATGTGTAATACTATAAACAATTAACGTTAAAGTTATACCGGTATCGAGTCAAATGCAGTATCAGCTCTATGCTGATAACCCTCTGGAAGATCATGAAGGACACGAAGCTCATATGCTGATACTCCAAGAGCCGGAGGTGTGTGTATTGGACCTGCTTGCTCATCAGAGGGCTTACGTCGAACTCTTCTTCCAACTTTATTAGATCGCGGCGGCATCTCACTTCAATTTTCTATTAAAAACAAAATTAAAAAGAGAAGCTTGAGGTGAAAAAATGAGGAAAAAAATGGCGGAGGGGGGTTTATAGGCGCCAGAATCCTGGCGCCTGTATTACAGGCGCCAGGATTCTGGCCCCTACAATACAGGCGCCAGAATCTGGCGCCTGTAATGTAGGCGCCAGTCCACTGGCGCCTACAGCCTAATTCAGGGCTGAATATTCAGCCCTGAATCCACTGGAGATGCCCTAAACGTTATACAAAGAAAATATTTATTTATGCCAGAACTTGTATTGCATTATAACACTTTTTTACTGTCAGTAGTATGTAACATTTGTAAGTGTTATAAATTTACAAATATAAATGTTGTCAAATCACCAATTTGGTGTAGTGTGCCATTATATATATATATATATGTATATGTATATGTATGTATGTATGTATGTGTGTGTATGTATGTGTATGTGTGTGTGTGATTTTGTGTTTGATTGTTTTGCGATATTTGAGGATAGATTTTAACAAATTTTAACACAACTAAATCACAAATAAATAATCATACTAAACCACTCTTTCTTTGATCTTCTTTTCTTCCTTGTCATGAATAAAAAAAACTTGTAAATCAACAATGAAAACCACGGATATGGTACTTCAGTGTGGCTTTCCTTGGTGCAATCTTTTTAAAGATATATTCGAGTTATGTAAGACGTGCGATCATTTCCAAATCGTTAGCAAAATATCTAAACAAAATTGATGCTTTTGACCCTCATTCTTACGATTGAAATCACTGACTTTTGGGGAATTGACTTTATAGGACCATTCCCAAACTCATTTTGAAATCTCTACATTCTCGTTGTTTGTGATTACTTTTCAATATGGGTCGAATTTGTTTCACGTAAAATAAATGACTACAGTATTATTGCGATTTTTTTTAAATAAGACATCTTTTCGAGGTTCGGCATAACTGACGTAATAATAATGATAACATATTCGCTTATGTGATCGATCGTTTGAAAATTTAATATAGAAATAGTCGATAATGCTAAACTAACCGCTCCTTATCATCCTCAAACTTATGTTCAAGTTGAAGTTTCAAATCGATAAATAAAATAAATAGTAGGGAAAATTATTAATAAAATCCTAGGAGATTGATCTTAGAAATTAACGAATGACTTTTGGGTTACGTAGTACTTTAAAAAGTAATCTTGAAATGACTCTTTTTTGATTAGCGTATGGCAAAGCATGCCATTTGCCAGTTGAAATTAAACATATTTTTTTATGGGTAGTAAAGAACTTGAACTTTTATCCTGAAAAGGCAGGCGAAAACATAAAGTAGCAACTCAATGAATTAGAAGAATTAAGGAACAACATGTATGAAAAGTTGAAAATATATAAGGAAAAAATCAAAGATTATCATGACAATTAATCTAAAGAAAGACGATTTTGCCAAATGAAAAAGTTATTTTGTATGACTCTCGACTTCATTTATTCTTTAGCAAATCAAAATTGAGATGAACTGGGTCGTACTTGGTACGTACAGTTTTTTTTATGGTGCCATCGAAATAGAGAACCCGAGGGATAGATCGATTTTCAATCTCAATGGTCATAGTTTAAAAACATTCTTGGGATTGCCGGGAAATCAAGATAAGAAGCTCAAGACTTTTCATGAGCTACACTACGTCTTGCAAGGAATTTTAATTCAAGTGTGGGGGTCTTATGTTTATTTCCACTTTACATGTCTTTTGAATATATATATTTTTGACTAAAAATATATTAAATATCCAAAAAAAGTTGCATATTAATTTACTTTTTAAATGGACATGATAAGGTAAATGTACAACTTTAGTCATTAAATTGAATATTTTGGAAAATTACCTGTCTTAACGAATAATGAAAAGAAAAGTTTAAATTAAAAGCAACTTTAGTGTAGCTAGTATATATGAAGATTCAAAAGTGCTAATTATTAAATGTTTTCTAAAATTGTAGTCATTATTTAAAGGAGTGGTTGATTTAAAGTATTTGAGTTAATATTTTAAATCTTTAGCGTTAAGTTGTGATAAGATAATTTTTCATTATTCTCTCCCTTTCAAAAAAAATTGTTCGCAAATAATTTTTTATTAACACCTAGAGTCATATGCACATAATTATGCATGTATACTCGCCACGCTATATATTTTCCTTACATAAGCCTGCAAGGCAGTGCATGGAAGGTATATCTTACCTTGGTTTACTCAAGTTAGATGTATGTATATAATTTTTTAAATAATAAATCCCTAAAGTTATGTGTGCACTCATTGTGCTCTATGCTCTTCTCACATAAGCTCGTAAGGTAGTGCTTAGATGGTATATATGACCTTAGTTTACCTTAAGTTAGGCGTATGTAAATAATTTTAATATCAATAGTATTTTTAGAGAATAACAATAAGAGAGAGGGTAAGCAATTGAAACTCAAGATCCTTAATTTTATTGATTTGATTTGTTATATGAAGAGAAATAAAGATACCACTATGCAAACTTTGATAATCAAATAAAGAATATATATCTCATATTTCCTCTATGATTCAACTGAGATAACTAGCCAAACTTGAGTCAAAATGAAATGAGAACTCAATTTTGTTTGTAGTTTCAACAAGTAAAGGACCGATATTTCTTAGTGAAACCTTTAAATTAATATTTTGTGTCAGTTTAAAAGTAAATTCTTCATTTTATAAATAAAAACTACATACACTTCTTTGTAAATAAACTTGCATTAGGAACTTTTTATATTGCATTTGGATTTTTTTGGTAATATCCGTTGAAAACACTCATGAAAGAACACTCGTTCTACTGGGTGCACACATATATTTAATGGCTTCTTACATATGCTCAATGCAATCGTGCTTCTTGCAAAAGCGAAGTTCACTAAATTTTAGTTTATTCGAGAATGAATAAAAGGATAAGTGTAAGGTATTTGGTGCGCACTAAAAAATGTATATTTTTACTTACATACTTATTCTTCGTTTAATTAAATAAATGTTATGTTAGGCTATTTTTACATGTTTTAAAATAAAATACAAAATTGTATTTAAGTCAGCATTCTCTCATTTACATAAGGGAAAGATGATCATTTTGTACATACATGAAATTAAAGAAAATTTACTTGCATATTTTAATTTCGTTTTGTAGGAAAATGAGTGAAAATAGAAGAGCCTTCGTGGATATATGTATACACAAATATTCAAGACTAAAGCATGAGAGAAATAAAAAAAATTCATGCAACATAGAGGAGCCTGTCTACCAATTAACTAATGTAAAACAAATCAAAGACAAAAATATAAGTTAGTAGAGGATTAATTTAAAGTTAATGATGACTTGATGGTTACTCAATAAGGAAGGTATTTTTAGCAGTACCTTCAAAATGTATTAAAGATTTAGATATGTATAAAAGACCTTTTATGTTCATATAGAGAGATACTCTCTTTCATACAAAATTGCAATCATAATTGAGTATAAAGTTAGCTTTTCTTTAACGGGTTCCTAAGTCTCTTCTTTACTTTCATGTCTTTTATTTTATGTTAATCTCTTTTATATTCCCTTTTAATTTTCATGCAAGTTGATTAGTTTCATTTATGAAATAGTTAAATCTTGTCCTTTTTGTTTACATCTCATTTCATGTTTATGTTGAAATTTGCTTACGTTAATATTAGTCAAATATGAATAGATAAGTCCCTTTATTAAGGAGTGATGAAGCTCTCATAAATAACAAAAAATTAATGTAGTGATTTCATTTATAATCACTTTTGTACTCAATAGAAAGTTGGATATTTATTTAAATTTCACTACAACAAAAATATCTTACTACAACATCATTTTTACAACCGGCAATGGCTGTGCGTTGTAATACAAAGCTATTACAACGGTTAATTCAGGTTCGTTGTAATATATGTCAAGTATAACACCTATTTTACAACGACCATTAATTGCAATTTGCAATAGAATGACATTACAATGGTCCTTTCTGGCCCGTTGTAACACATGTCAAATTTACAATGTTCACAAAATGCATGTTGTAATAGGTGTGAATTTTACAACGGACTTAAAATGCCCATTGTAAGAGGTGCTAATTTTACAACTGTCGTAATGCCCCTTGTAATAGGTACCACTAATCAATAGTTAATAATTAACATTCTTAATGCTTTCTTAAAATTAATATTTATTATTTTTAATATTTAATCATTAATAATATTATATTACCATATGTTATTAATCACTAACTATAATATTACTTTACAAATTACTAATCATTAATAATATAATATTATTTATTAATAATTAATGATTATATTTAAAAATATTTGATATTTTACAACTATAAATAATAAATACCAATTTAGAATAAATAAATAATAATAAATACTAAATTATTTATAGCAATAATTAATATTTAGTATTTAGTATAAATACTAAATAATTAATAATTAATATTTACTATGTATTTGATAAATTTTTTTAATAATACAGTAATGGAGAGTTCTCACTTCTAGTAAGACGAACTTCGATGCCTTTCAACTTCTAGATGATCAAGACATTAGGAGTGGATCTTCGGCGAAACCGATTTCATCGTTTTCTTATGTCAAAGATCCCGACTCCATTAACTAATCCTCTAGAAAATTTGATAGTCGACTTTGATTTGTGTAAGATCTATGTGTTTGTTCTCAATTTCTAGATTGCGGTGATTTTGGATTGATAACCTTAGAGCTTCAGTTACTCAATTTCGGGGCTTTTTCTGTTTTTATTGGCGAATTTACTACACTGCAAACCAAGGTTGTTGTTCCCTAGGAAAAGGGTAATTTGCTAAGGCAAATTCTATTCAGACCACCAAAATAGCTGAGTTGCCCCCTATTTTTTTTAAAAAAATTCGCATGACCAAAATACCCTTTACCTTGTAGAGTCACTAGAGGTTATGTTGCTTACCTCGTAGGGACTCTACGAGGTAATGTTGCTAACCTCGTAGGGCCCCTACGAGGTAATGATATCAACCTCGTAGGCCTACTACGAGAATGAACCACAATCCCCACACCTACACTGCGTGGTTGACGAAAACGTGTAAAAAATATATTCAGCGAAGGGTATTTCTATCCAGTGAAATTTTAAATTAGAAAAGGGGGGCAACTCATCTATTTTGGTGGTCTAAATAGAATTTTCCATTTGCTAAACCTATTTAAAATTGCACCAACTGCTGGCTATGAGCGTTTATGCATCGGAAAGCTATTTAAAATTCCATCGCTATCTTGATCATTTTCCATAATTGCCTCCCAGATTCATTTATGATATTGAAAAGCATATTTGGGAATTATGTCCACAGATAGTTGATGGGTTATTACGATTTCCTATGCCTAATGTTAGATGAGTTAGAAGTTTATATCCAAAATTGTATCTTCTGCAATCAACCGATGCAAGAAGAAGATGCTTAGGTGAATCAAGAATTCAAAGTTATGGGAATAATTTCTATCGGTTTTGCAAGTTAATGTCTATTTGGTACATCTGAGGATTACTTCTAGATTGTTTTACTTGGAGAATTCAGTCTGAAGGTTTCCTATTTTGTGGAATATGCCAATGGTGTTTGCCACCTGGTATTGACGTTTTCACGTTTTTGGTTGGCATTGATCTGTACAAGTTTGGTGTTGCCTTGTTGGCAGTTAATGTACATGAGTGGAAACGTGGTTTGCAATTGTTTCAACACAACATAGTGGAATGTAATTTCAGGGGAAGAAGACAAGGTAAACTAGCAGTCTATAGACCGTGAAGAGATTTACAAGTTTGATTTCTACATGATATGGCCAGTCATGATCGAGTGGGTTGTAACTGTGTAAAGAACTGAAGTACGCGATTTGAAGTGCAGGTCGAGCACCTGTTGCAGTGGGATTCTCTGACCTCATCATGGATCTTATTTGAGCTTTATGTGTTGTATTTAGGTTTAACCTATGTTTTATTTGTTCAGGTTAGAGCGCTAACCTTGTTATGTACTTTTTTGAAGTTAATAAAGCGTATCAATTTTGAAAAAAATTAATAATTAAGGAGTGATATTCATTATTTCTTTTTAAGTATTTATTCGTGTAAATACTTGTTATCTTTAATATCTGATATTCCAAAAAAAAATAAAAAATTTCCAAGACAAATTTACAATTATTCAAAAAAATTAGAATTAATATTTGAAACTCTGAAATATTCAATAATAAAAATTACAAATTAACATTTGATACATTATTCAAATTTATAATTAATTTTTTTGCTTAATGTTTGGAATGTTTGGCGGTCTTTGTTAAAATCTCCTCACTTATCGATCTAAATAATTACTTAATTTATGTATCTTTAGATAGATTTTTCGATAACGCTAAGAAAAAAAAAAATTAGTTACACTGGAGTGTTTCACACTAAATAACCAAAATTTCTAAGCTTTATAAAGATTTACCTGATAGTCGAATTTAAAATGTATAATACTTCATAGTCTGATTCTAAAAAAAATTTGTTAATTTTGACACATCTATTTCCTTAAATGTTTTCCCCCAAGAAGCTGTTAAATTTTGGCTCCACTATTCCAATTTATATTTGTTCCCAGAACTGAAAAATTAATCTCATCCTCAAACCCTGATCCCTAATTCCAAACATATCAACTAATAGCCGTCACTTCTGCTTTCATGGTCTCTTGTTTTCATGGTCGAGGAGCAAGCTACCTTCGATCCCGCTCATGCTTCCATCGTTGAAGATACAACCCGCGAATTTGATTTCTGGCGATTTGATTTCATCCCTCAACTTTGATGATTTCGGGCCTCAACTTTGGACAATTTAGGTATTGTTTCCCTATGATTTATCCTATTTATTTGATGGTATACCTTTATTGTTTTTCTCCTTTGCAATTTCTAACTATGTTGCCTGGTTTTGATTGTAGTTAATTGTTGTTTTCCATGTGTTTTACTATTTGACTTTGGGATCATGTTATTTCTAGGTCACTTAAATTATGCTACTTGAGTTTATACTTTTTTGCAATATATTTATCCATAGGATGGTTTATATCTTTTTTTAATTTGAAATAATTGTTATTTTGAAATAATTATAGAATATGGATCGATTTGAGATAAGAAATAATGGTCTTTAGGTTCACTCTATAGTGTCATTTGGCACTTTTGTCGTAGAACAAGATATGATCAATGAACCTAGTATATTTTTTTTTTGTGATTTCACAGATGAGAAGGTTGAAAAAAGTATTCATAAGAAACTAATATTAATTTTGTTGTAGCTTGATTATTATTAAGAATAAAATTACTCTTTTTTGTTCCTTTTTTTCATTATTTACAAAAATACATAAATTAATTTGATGGTTTAATTGATGGATAGCATTAGTTTTTATAAATGTGCCACAGTTGCACAGTTAATTTTCTTGGATACGTTAATTTTTTTGTGATTTCATTTGTGTTTTTTCATTATAGATACCTATAGCAATTAACATGGCAAAAGGTTTTAAGAGGAAGGATGACATAGCGTTATGGAAGAGAATGAGCTACAACAAATATTTGTCATCAGCACCTACTAAATGTTATTAGACCCTAAGAGATATACTGTATAGTCTTCTAATTGATGAAGCAGATAGACTGTGAGTATTTGTCTTGTACTATTGTGTGTTTTTCATTCTTTTATTGTTTGATATTAATTATCTAACACATATTTTATTTCTATTTTTGTTGTTGATAAAACTTGTTTCTTTACAGAGTTATTAGGAATATATATCACAATGTAGATTCAAGTATAAGTCAGTGCAAACTTCTATTTATTTTTAGAATGGGTGAGTTACCCCATCTCAGTGTTAAATTGGAGAAACTACTAAGCCTCTTGGTAAATATACAGATCTAATTTTTATATGGAATTTTGCTAATTCGTATAAAAAGTTTCCCTCATCCCATAAGTTTATTTTGTACATACAGAAAAGTGATTATGGAGACCTCGACTCTTTCAAGACACAGATAATCAATGTATTACAGGATATAATGGAAATTATTGTGCAAGATGTAATGATCAGTACACATGTGTAGTGTAACGAACGCGGATTTTCGACCCTGAAAATCAACACAAAACCTATGTTGGCTATCCAAGCATCGTAAATACCAGATCATTAATAGAAAGAAGTTAGAGAGTGAGAAATAGAAAGAAATAAAATTAGAATATAAGAAGAAGATCACCACAAAATAGAATCAGAGTAACACGAATCTCACAGCAGAATGAATAAAATATATTATATAACAACTTTGGAAATACAAAATGGTAACTGTATATAGATACCATTATCACATAACATCACAGCTGAAATAAACTCTCTATATATCTAACTCTGAAGCCTTTTGCTCCAAATTCCTCCAAGTATATCTGAAAAATCCCGACTACTTGATTGCCCGTACAAATTTGGGCACCCAAGAGTTTAGGGAAAACAAAACAAACTAAACTCTGGGTCAGTCATGTGACTGGTATGAGTAAACTCCAAACACTTGGTTTAACTTTCTCCAATCCTTTTCAAAAGCAATGATAATCGTAAGACCGATCCAAACATAAACACGGATGGTTTTTACCTTACATTAACCCAAAACATTTTATAAAACAATATTATTCTGATATTATAATAGTGTCTAATACAAGTACTTAGAAAACTAGCAGAACGTTTTCATCTCTCGTTCTACATACATAATATACAATCAAAACCGTGGGCTCTTATTGGGTATTGGATTTCCAACTATGACAAGGTACGGAACCATCTTTCGATCAGTGTACTCTAGAAGCGATACACTGAAATTCAATAAGAACGTCTTGTAACTCGGCCACACATGACCGGCCATTCATTTCGCTTGAATGTTCCAAGTATATTATCACCTTACGGTTGGTATACCAACATAACCATTCCCGGGAGATACAGAATTGAATGAAGTAACAAATATGAATATTCTCTAGATGGTGACAATATACCCAACTTGGGTGCAACCCACTTAGCCTTGCTGCCTGCCCGATTTCTGTCATTTCCCGGTTGATGAGGCTTGAGGTCATAACGTACTATTATACCGATCATATCTATATTTACTTTGAATGCCACATCGTCATACCCGCCAAACCAAAAATTGATTTCCTCAAAAATACCATGGGTATAAAGCTAGGAGAAACGAACTCCTCTGCCACCAACGTAAATATGTTTGAAGCGGTCAACTTACGCGATCTATTAGATATACTCTGTTAGGCATTCGGCCATACACGTTGTCCTGGGACTGGACAAACCCAAGACCCTATTCCAGAACAGCTCTTGCATAAACTCCGTCTTCAATTATCTTCATCATATTCGATTCGCAACGCGAATGCCCATACGGAGTGGTTTTCAGATAATAAACCCGATCCTGATCTCTCTGTATTGACAACGGAAATGGTCAAAAACTTTGATAGTCGGTTATTTAACTATCAAAGGAAAACATGTGTACAAACAACGGTCGTATCCCCAAATGGAAATCTTATCGATCAATCATCACTTCATTTCCCAATTTCTCATTTATTTCTTTAAAACCCGTTTTACTTCTCATGATTTTCTTAGAAAACGTTTCCATATATTCACACTCTTTATATTCCCCTATTTTGAAAATACACGCTATTAACAGTGGAAAATATATCCATACCTTATTCACGCATCACTATCCATCAGTCTGTAACCGTAAACAAGTAAGAGAACAACTCCCTAAGTATCAACCCCGAAGGCCGAAACCAACATCAGATCGATACTCAGAAAGCCATTCAAAATAACTAATCTCAAGTCAGTTTCTAATTTCCTTAACTCCATTTATAACTTCTTATATACACAAATCATTTCCTTTTATAACCATTTAAATCTTGCAAAACGTTTGCTCAAAAATCATTGTTCACTTTATAACGTGAATATTATCTTTCTATAGAAATCTGGTCCCAGTTTATTAAATCAGATCTTGATTTAAATAAGTTTATCATTTCAGTTTAAAATCCAATCTCTCTAGTTCTTTTATGAAATTCATATTCTTATTTCAGTTTATTAACTCCATTTATGTATCAGTTTCTTATTAATTATATATTGAGTTTAAAACTCCATCTCGATTTCTTATTCGATTATAAATTTTTGGTTACAAACCAATATTAATTATCTTGTAAATTTCCAACTTATAAGATATATAATTTCTTAACACAAATTATTTTAATAATATTCGACATCATCAAATTTTAATTACAAATCCTTATACTTTTATTTAACTCATATTCACATTTCGAACCTCGAAATAAATTCCATAACTTCCCTTTCCATTACTCATTTTTAAATTAACATTCACGGATTATCCAATAATAATTATATAATAATAATTATTATATTCCATTTAAAGACATCGTTAACAAATCAAACTATTTGTTTTACTATAACTAAAACAATTTATTTAAAACCCCAAATTCTTTTCCAATATATTTGAATATGGTTTATGGTATTTAAATATCAATTATTTCAGGTCAATGTTATTCAAACATCCCAATCACACAATAATCAATCACAGATTATTTATCACATCATATAATACAATATACGAAAAACAACAATAATTGTTGAGGAATCCAGTCGGATTCCTCCAACCTGTTTCCCTGCATCCACATATGTTAATCAATATAAATAATATCACTTTCATATCAATATGAAATATTAGCATTCAACTAACGACTTATATATATAACGGTATCTATATTTCTAACCAATTAATTAGAAAATCATCCAAATAACCAATCACACACAGCATTCAATCATTTTTATAAATATTAAATAACGTTTATAAAATTATAAAACTGGACAAAGTTAGTGAGTTTACTCACTTTGATCGTTAATCGTTGAAAAACGATTAATGTTAGTTGAATAAATCAAACATTAAACTCAGCAATAACGAGCTCCAAATGGTTCTGAACCAACTTCTCGAAATAATCGGCCTTCGTACTGTTTCAATGAATCCCACCATACGAAATTCTGATACTGTATGTGCAAGGTATAATGTTAACAAGTATATATGCTATTTTATTTTAACTTAAAACTTGAATTGTTAATATATAATTTTGACCTACCCATTTCAAAACTGTCCCGCACACTAACACTGGCTCCTTCCATTTACTGCCTTTTGCACCCATGCCAATTCACGTCCCACCCCTTTTGGCCCATATTATATTTCTTTGAATACACGAAAATGCCCCAAGCTCTAAAAGACCAAACTCCACTTATTCTTCTACTACTCCCTGACGTTTGCCTGGTAGAAGTACCCATTCTCTAGTCCTTTTCTACACGCATTATTTCACATTTCCAGTGCATGGCCTCCTTCCAACTTCCCTCTTCTCCCCACGTGAAACACATTTTTGCCACACCCATAAACCAACGTCGGTATTGTCTTCCCATATTTGGGCTTCACTTTTAATACCCAGCCCATCATTAACTTCAAAACCGCACAACACTATAGTGCTTTGTTGCATCTCCAAACAAAATGAAACACGCAAGGTTCCACGCTGCCATGAAATCGCACCATGTAAACTCCATTAAAAACACAACCTTACCCATACACGCATACTCTCCTCTCCAATAATTGCCATGAAACAGTTCGAACTCCTGTTGTAATAACCCGGAAAATCTGGGCCAGTTTAAAATTTCTATTTTGGCAATTTTAGTGAATTTTGAATATTTAAAAATGAATTATTTTAAATAATATCAACGATAAATTTATTTTGAATATAAATAGAACGTATATATTATAAACGCTGTCGTTAGAATATAAATATTTATATATAATTATAAATAGAATTGAAAATGGCGTGGTAGTTCGATAATTCGATTTCAAACTTCAATTTGATATACCGGGTGCAAAACAATCCGGATTTTAGTGAAACAAAAAATAATAGGATCTAATTGATGATATCTTTCCAACGAATCTGGAAAATCAAGATTTCATAGCGGGAATCAAAAGATATGTCCAGAAGAAAATTCTGAATAGTCGCTATGGAATTCAGGCCCTTAAAAATAGACATTTTGCAAACGACCTCGGATTTCGACGAAACCACTTTTGTTGGATCCGTGATGTCAAGTTATTGCTAGATTCCAAATTTCATAATTTTTCGAATCAATATGTGAGCGTGGCAAAGGAAAACGCGTTTGACCAGTTTCAGTTGATTTTAATCGACTGGAAAATGGCCATTTTTCTAACAATCTCAGAATTCGACGAAACTAGTTTTGTTAGGACCGTATCGTCAATACGAAGCTAGAAAATATTTTTTCTGGGATTTTTCTAGTTAGTATTTGACCCCAGTAAATTGAAATGTACGTTTAAAATTCAATATAATGATTTGAATGTAAATTCAACGGAAACTGATCGAAACGGCCGAATTGGCCTACGAAACATATCCCATTGTGTTCGGAATGGGGGTAGTTAGCTAGAGACGATAGTCGGTGGGTTCGATTTGGGGTTCAAATGGAAAAGTAACTTTTAGGGATTAAATAATCAAAATAAAAACACCTTGGTCAACTCCTTTCTCTCTCCTTACCCCCCCTTCACGTTTCCTCCTTCAGATCAAAACAAAAGAAAAAAAAACCGTTGCTCAGGAAATCGCGACCCCCTTCCTCCCCGTTCGCCGCCGCCGCCAGGCAAGCGTCCCTCCCCCTAATCGCGCCGCCGTGCGAGGCAACCCCCCTTCCATCGAAGACCACAGCGACACCCCCCTCCCTCCTACCGCCGACCACCGGGAAGCAGCCCCCCTGAACTCGAACTGCCCCCTCCTCCATCCCCTGACCGACGCGAAGAGCCCCCCACTCTCCAATTTTCGTCTATAAGTTTTTTTAATTTAATTTTATTTATTTCTCAATTTTCAGTTATCGTTCTATTTGATTTTAAAACTGATTTTTATTTGATTTGAAAACTGAAATCCATTTGATTTTAAATTTGATTTTTAAAATAAAAAAGAGGAGGTTTTTAATTAGCTAAAGATACGATTTTTAATTGTTTAAAAATATAATTTTTATCGTATGTAAAGATAGAAAATATAATTTTCATATTAAATAGATAATAAAAATATAATCTTTCATATTGGAGAAAGATAAAAATATGATTTTTATATTTTTAAGGGAATAAAAATAAGATTTTTATATTTTTAAAGTATTAAAAATACAATCTTTACTATATAGAAGATGTAAAAATATGATTTTTGTTTATGTAGAGAATTAAAAATATAATTTTTACATGATAGGAACATTAGAAATATCATCTTTATATGTGTAGCAAAATAAAGATGTGATTTTATAGTGATATATTTGAAAAGGCGAAATCTTTATATAGAGAATAGCGTAGTAAAAATATATTTTTTATCAATATAGTAGCAATGTAAAAATAGAATTTTATCCATATAGCGTGATTGTAAAAATTCGATTTTTATATATTGAATAGCGAAGTAAAAATTCAATTTTTATATATTGAATAGCGAAGTAAAAATTCGATTTTTATATATTGAATAGCGAAGTAAAAATTCAATTTTTATATACTGAATAGCGAAGTAATAATTCGATTTTTATATATTGAATAGCGAAGTGAAAATGTGATTTTTACATATGTAGAGAATACGGGCAACGAAGATGACAAAAAGGCGAGAACGATGAAGATTTCTATAAATGAAGTGTCGTGAAGTTGGATAGCTATCGGTGAGAATTTCTCACTCTTCAATTTCTTTTCTAGTTAAATATATATACTAGGATGCAGAAGGTGCTTAGTAGCACCCGACACAATCGTCCACAGACCATGGACTTGTTTGTTTGGCTGTGTAGTTGGTTAGATTATTTGGGTTGAATTGAATTGTTTGGTGAAACGAAATTGATTTGAAACGAAATTGATTTGATTGATGTGTGAATGGCGTGGGACTTCACTAGACCGGGGATAAGGCTAGGCCTCGTCCCGTTTCTAGTATCGTGCCGTTATACCGCCGAAATTTTCTAAAATATGTTAGAGGAATGAAAATATCATTTTATTGAATAAATGAACTGAATAGAAATTCATGTGTTAAAATAAAATGTTTTATCGTTCAAAATATAAATTTTAACGTGAAAGTGAATAAATAAATATTTATAAACAAATCGGCCGATTTGTTTATATACACTTATTTGACTGATATTGATTAGGTCGATAAATTTTACACATCGCCCAACTACACAACTAAAATCTGTGTTTGATTGTTTGATACCCCACACGGGTGTTGGGATGAAATTTGAAGTTCACTCATCCTGATTGATTAAATATGTCGATCGACTGATTGACAAGCTGTTATAAGCGTTAGATATCTATATTTGATGCTTATACAGTGTAGTGCACTTTGGTTGATGGTTGATTATTTTTTTCAATGCTATTATATACGTGTAATGTATGAAAATCCATATAATTAACATTATATGGTGATTGATTGGGCCTCATTCCAATTTAGAAAATAAAGAATATTATAATATAAAGGTTCATGTGTTGACCGTACTCATCCGTTGAGATTAGTCATGCGTTGAACGAAATATTTGAAATAGAAATATTTGAAAAGGAAATATTTGAAATAGAAATATTTGAAAAGGAAATATTTGAAATAGAAATATTTGAAAAGGAAATATTTGAAATAGAAATATTTGAAAAGGAAATATTTGAAATAGAAATATTTGAAATAGAAATATTTGAAATAGAAATATTTGAAAAGGAAATATTTGAAAAGGTAATATTTGAAATAGAAATATTTGAAATAGAATATTTGAAAATAGAAATATATGAAGTCGTGTTGATTATATTGACGCCATTTTGATGTGAACGATATTTGTATCGATTTTATTCATTTTAAAGTGAATATTGAAAAGTGATTTCGAAATCGAATATTTTGAAATGAATTTGATTTCAATTGAATATATAATGAATTGGATTCAAATAGAAAACGAAATGAATTGGATTCAAATAGAAAAAGAATTTGAATTGGATTCAAATAGAAAACGAATTTGAAAGGAATCGAATAGAAAACCAATTTGAATTGAATCGAATAGAAAACCAATTTGAATTTAATCGAATAGAAAACCAATTTGAATTGAATCGAATAGATAACCAATTTAATTGAATCGAATAGAAAACCAATTTGAATTAAATAGAAATGAATTTTAAAACGAATTTATAAGGAAAAATTTAATTTTGATTTGAATTGAAATGGAAGTTGAAAATGTTTTTGAAACGAATTCAAAACTATTTATATAATTCGTTTTAAATAGTTTTCGACGAAATATTTATTATATATATTATATATATAATATAATGGCCTGAATAGAACGCGCCGCGCCGCGGCAGTTCGTGAATTTCGACCGTTTATTTCAAACGGACAATACGGGAGATCCGACCGTCGGATTCTCCTAAAACCGGAACCGTTGGGTTCGTATCGAAAGGAGATTTCTAACGAATATTAGAAATGTGAAATCTAACGGTTGGATTTGGAGATACGTCCGAATCAAATTCGAAAAAGGTCGCTGTAAGTGCAGTTCGATGGCCGTTGATGGATATCGACTGTACGGACTTTGATAAAATTATTAAAAATAGTAATAATTTGTGTAAAATCATAAGAAATGATTTGGGAAAAATTGGGATGAAAAAACTCCATATTTGAAAGGGTAAAAATAGATTTTTATCGAAATGAACTAGTTTTGAACTAAAATTAGAACCCATTTATTTTTAAATAAATAAATTGGATTTGAAATGGGTTTTAAGCAGAATTGATTTGTAGGTTTATCATGAACGGTGTTTTAAATAACATTTGTTCTTTAACCCGATAATAAATAGAATGTAATTTGGGTTTGTCATGAACTGTGTTTTGAAAAGACATTAGTTCTTTAACCTAATAAAAGGAGTTTTAATGAATCTGCAATTAAATTGAAATGTGAATTGATAATTTAAATTATCAAATTTGGCAAATGAGCGAGAATGGAGTATCACCAGTTTTGCTCCAAAGCGATAGTTAAATCTTTAATTAGATTTGAATGTGAAATGGTAATTAATTTTACCGACAACACTGTGGTGTTAGATATGGAGTATTACCAGTTTTGCTTCATGGGATGAATAGGTTGGGATTGGGAAATAAAATAAATAATTACTTCGATGTGGTTCGCTAATCTCGACTAGTTTGAAAAACCATAATTTGGTTTGAAATGTCATCCAAAGGAAGATTAAAGGATAAATTTTAAAGAATTTATCTTGGATAAAATTAATGGGAACCTTTCCCTAAAAATGTGATTTTGTGAATAAAAGAATATTTTGAATTGGAATGAGGCGCATGTTGTGTTTGTGTAACATTTGTTTTTAATATACGCGGGTTGTTCGGAAAGGCCGGGTTTATACCCATTCTGAATAACCGATTCGACGATATGTCGAAGATGAAGACGGTGGTTGAAGACCGGAAGTCTTCACATAGTTTGGGTGATTACTGATGATCTTGATTGGGCTGTACACCTAAGATGAGGGAATCATTTGGTTGTCGTCCAGACGTACTTGGAGATGGATGGATATGCGAGGAAAGTGCCTCCGGTTTCGTTCAGACCCAGAACGAACTTGTAAATGGATTGTGTGCCTGACATTGGATTTTATTCTGTGTTGATTGATTTCTGTTAAATATATATCTGTTTGGCGGCGGAGAATTTATTCTCTTGCTTAACGCCCTTCTCTGAGACGTACGAGCTTAGAGGTTATATATCGATAGATATCAATCGCATGGCATGAATTGCCTGTGTGGCACGCTGAGTTGCATGGATCAAGGCTTCTGTTGAAAAGCAAAGTCTTGTGGTTGATGATCAAAGCACGTCCTCTATGCCATATCTTTGTGTATAACATGAATTCGCGAGCCTCACACCTCGGTATGAGTTAAAAACGGGATACGGACTGCAGGGAGAGCACGACGTTTCTTTCTAGCTTTGGTGGTGTCAGTGACTTACCAACCCTGACATTTATATATTTTTCACCTATGTGGTTGTTGGATGAGGCGCCTCGATTTTAGGTCTGTAAGGACGGGGAAATGTGTGTTCAGGAATAACTAATCCTCCAACGTAAGTGAGGACCGGCCCTGAAGCATCCAGGATTGCCCAGAGGGTGTAGTCCTGAGGCATTTGTTAGAGTGTCTCGAAGCGGAGAGGAGCTTGCCCCTTGCCTCGACTCATGACGGAAATCCAATTTCCAATACGAGATATTTTGGCTTTATTTGTAGAGACTAGTATGGCGACATAGTAGCATGGGATGCTATGCCGTCTATGATTGATATTTATGATTGAAATTTTTTTGACACTATACACTTATTATAGTATCAAATGATTTGTTTTTAAACGTACCAAGCATGTTTGGCTATTATAAGGTAAAACCCTATCCTCCGGCTTGCGTTGCATTGTGTGATGGGACCTGGGTCTTATAATAGCTTCATTTTTCGAAAAACCATTGCGTTGTTTATTCTAAGCACTGGTGTTCTTGGGAGGAAACTCGTTCCGTGTTATACGGCGTGGTCCCTTGAATTACTCTCTTTTAAAGTAAAGTTTTAAATAACTGTTTTAGTTCTCACACCAGTCACATGACTAACCTGGAGTTTATTATTTTAACCTAAACTCTGGGTGCCCCTATTTTCCGCACGGGCAGCTAGTAGTTTTGGTTTTGCAGATTTATATTCACAGGATCCTGGTTTACAGTTGGAATGATATCTGGAAAGCTCTGTATCCGTATATCACCTTCAGTTGTGCTTTGTGTTATTTTTCCGCTGCTATGTAATTTATTGTAATCTCTGATATTTATCAAATGTAATTTATTCATTTATACTCTGTATATTCTTGTATTCTGATGGAATTGTTGTAATAACAATGAAATGTTCTTCTGTTTGTGTCCTGATTTGTCTTGTCCTCACAGTAATTCGTTCTTTCTCATCTCTTCGGAGACCGGGGAAGTTCGGGTCGCTACATTTGGTATCAGAGCTTTGGTTTACAGAGCTCGAGAACAAGACACATTAGAACCATACGAACGAATTCATCAGATATTGGATTAGTAATATCCAGTTAGGATGACTCGTTAGAGATAGGATCAGTAGTATCCTAGAACGAGTGTGAAGAGTATATTTTTCAAATGAAAACAATTTTGTTTTGAAAATTTAAATCGTTTTATACGTATTTGAATATTTTATTTGTATTGATTTGGACAATCTAGTATATAAAGATTTTGCATATACGCATCATGAATGTATATTCGAAGTTTTAATATACTGGATAGATATGGAATCACATTCTAGTCGCCCGGAGATGGTACTGATGATTGTCATGACATCATCAGTATTTATGTTCGTGTTTCGAAGGTGCGATATCTATATATTTCCATCAGACTGGTGTGAGAACCAAAAACTAATATAGCTAGAATACATTGTTGTGAATTGGCATCAAAAACATGATTTTTTGTATATATGTCAAATTATGAATTTGAAACTCTAATCCACTAATTGATTGATGTTTGTGTTGTTTGTTTATTTGTTTGATAATTTTGAACCATTACGCCTAATTGAACCAAATATTGTATTGTATTGAAAATTGGTCGTATTTGCTTGCATATACAAGTACTTACATTGAACAGGTCATAGGAAGGAGGCTAGAGCAAAGAATAAAATTTGTTTGTCCGACAAATAGGTACATGTTTAATATAATTTACTGTTTTTTTGGGTGATGATGATTTTATGAGCCTATTGGCTAGCCGCTTGGCCTTTTCTTTTTCTTTTTGAGATCAGAAGGCCTATATGGCAATTTCGGGATTTTCTCGTGGCTCCCGGTGCAGGGGAGGTTATAGCGAAATTTTTCGAAAATTTAGGGTGTTAGCCAAATTTTTGAAGAATTTGAAAATTCTCAGAAACTGAAAAGTTGGAGAATGGAAGCCAGATCGAACGTAGAGTTGACTAATCAAACCACTTTCGACTTTGTTCCTTTTCGGGGACGAAAAGTTTTAAGTGGGGGAGATTGTAATAACCCGGAAAATCTGGGCCAGTTTAAAATTTTTATTTTGGCAATTTTAGCGAATTTTGAATATTTAAAAATGAATTATTTTAAATAATATCAACGATAAATTTATTTCGAATATAAATAGAACGTATATATTATATACGCTGTCGTTAGAATATAAATATTTATATATAATTATAAATAGAATTGAAAATGGCGTGGTAGTTCGATAATTCGATTTCAAACTTCAATTTGATGTACCGGGTGCAAAACAATCCGGATTTTAGTGAAACAAAAAATAATAGGATCTAATTGATGATATCTTTCCAACGAATCCGGAAAATCAAGATTTCATAGCGGGAATCAAAAGATATGTCCAGATGAAAATTCTGAATAGTCGCTATGGAATTCAGGCCCTTAAAAATAGACATTTTGCAAATGATCTCGGATTTCGACGAAACCACTTTTGTTGGATCCGTGATGTCAAGTTATTGCTAGATTCCAAATTTCATAATTTTTCGAATCAATATGTGAGCGTGGCAAAGGAAAACGTGTTTGACCAGTTTTAGTTGATTTTAATCGACTGGAAAATGACCATTTTTCTAACGATCTCAGAATTCGACGAAACTAGTTTTGTTAGGACCATATCGTCAATACGAAGCTAGAAAATACTTTTTCTGGGATTTTTCTAGTTAGTATGTGACCCAGTAAATTGAAATGTACGTTTAAAATTCAATATAATTTTTTGAATGTAAATTCAACGGAAACTGATCGAAACGGCCGAATTGGCCTACGAAACATATCCCATTGTGTTCGGAATGGGGGTAGTTAGCTAGGGATGACAGTCGGTGGGTTCGATTTGGGGTTCAAATGGAAAATTAACTTTTAGGGATTAAATAATCAAAATAAAAACATCTTGGTCAACTCCTTTCTCTCTCCTTACCCCCCCCCCTTCACGCTTCCTCCTTCAGATCAAAACAAAAGAAAAAAAAACCCGTTGCTCAGGAAATTGCGACCCCCTTCCTCCCCGTTCGCCGCCGCCGTCAGGCAAGCGCCCCCCACCCCCTAATCGCGCCGCCGCGCGAGGCAACCCCACTTCCATCAAAGACCACAGCGACACCCCCCTCCCTCCTACCGCCGACCACCGTGAAGCAGCCCCCCTGAACTCGAACCGCCCCATCCTCCATCCCCTGACCGACGCGAAGAGCCCCCCCTCTCCAGTTTTCGTCTGTAAGTTTTTTTAATTTTATTTTATTTATTTCTCAATTTTCAGTTATCGTTCTATTTGATTTTAAAACTGATTTTTATTTGATTTGAAAACTGAAATCCATTTGATTTTAAATTTGATTTTTAAAATAAAAAAGAGGAGGTTTTTAATTAGCTAAAGATACGATTTTTAATTGTTTAAAAATATAATTTTTATCGTATGTAAAGATAGAAAATATAATTTTCATATTAAATAGATAATAAAAATATAATCTTTCATATTGGTGAAGGATAAAAATATGATTTTTATATTTTTAAGGGAATAAAAATAAGATTTTTATATTTTTAAAGTATTAAAAATATAATCTTTACTATATAGAAGATGTAAAAATATGATTTTTGTTTATGTATAGAATTAAAAATATAATTTTTACATGATAGGAACATTAGAAATATCATCTTTATATGTGTGGCAAAATAAAGATGTGATTTTATAATGATATATTTGAAAAGGCGAAATCTTTATATAGAGAATAGCGAGGTAAAAATATAATTTTTATGTGTATAGTAGCAATGTAAAAATAGAATTTTATCCATATAGCGTGATTGTAAAAATTCGATTTTTATATATTGAATAGCGAAGTAAAAATTCAATTTTTATATATTGAATAGCGAAGTAAAAATTCGATTTTTATATATTGAATAGCGAAGTAAAAATTCAATTTTTATATATTGAATAGCGAAGTAAAAATTCGATTTTTATATATTGAATAGCGAAGTGAAAATGTGATTTTTACATATGTAGAGAATACAGGCAACGAAGATGACAAAAAGGCGAGAACGATGAAGATTTCTATAAATGAAGTGTCGTGAAGTTGGATAGCTATCGGTGAGAATTTCTCACTCTTCAATTTCTTTTCTAATTATATATATACTAGGATGCAGACAGTGCTTAGTAGCACCCGACACAATCGTCCACAGACCATGGACTTGTTTGTTTGGCTGTGTAGTTGGTTAGATTATTTGGGTTGAATTGAATTGTTTGGTGAAACGAAATTGATTTGATTGATGTGTGAATGGCGTGGGACTTCACTAGACCGGGGATAAGGCTAGGCCTCGTCCCGTTTCTAGTATCATGCCGTTATGCTGCCGAAATTTTCTAAAATATGTTAGAGGAATGAAAATATCATTTTATTGAATAAATGAACTGAATAGAAATTCATGTGTTAAAATAAAATGTTTTATCGTTAAAAATATAATTTTTAACGTGAAAGTGAATAAATAAATATTTTTAAACAAATCGGCCGATTTGTTTATATACACTGATTTGACTGATATTGATTGGGTCGATAAATTTTACACATCGCCCAACTGCACAACTAAAATCTGTGTTTGATTGTTTGAAACCCCACACGGGTGTTGGGATGAAATTTGAAGTTCACTCATCCTGATTGATTAAATATGTCGATCGATTGATTGATAGGCTGTTATAAGCGTTAGATATCTATATTTGATGCTTATACAGTGTAGTGCACTTTGGTTGATGGTTGATTATTTTTTTCAATGCTATTATAAACGTGTGATGTATGAAAATCCATATAATTAACATTATATGGTGATTGATTGGGCCTCATTCCAATTTAGAAAATAAAGAATATTATAATATAAAGGTTCATGTGTTGACCGTACTCATCCGTTGAGATTAGTCATGTGTTGAACGAAATATTTGAAATAGAAATATTTGAAAAGGAAATATTTGAAATAGAAATATTTGAAAAGGAAATATTTGAAATAGAAATATTTGAAAAGGAAATATTTGAAATAGAAATATTTGAAATAGAAATATTTGAAAAGGAAATATTTGAAATAGAAATATTTGAAATATAAATATTTGAAATAGAAATATTTGAAATAGAAATATTTGAAATAGAAATATTTGAAAAGGAAATATTTGAAATAGAAATATTTGAAATAGAATATTTGAAAATAGAAATATATGAAGCCGTGTTGATTAGATTGACGCCATTTTGACGTGAACGATATTTATATCGATTTTATTCATTTTAAAGTGAATATTGAAAAGTGATTTCGAAATCGAATATTTTGAAATGAATTTGATTTCAATTGAATATATAATGAATTGGATTCAAATAGAAAACGAAATGAATTGGATTCAAATAGAAAACGAATTTGAATTGGATTTAAATAGAAAACGAATTTGAATTGGATTCAAATAGAAAACGAATTTGAATTGAATCGAATAGAAAACCAATTTGAATTGAATCGAATAGAAAAACAATTTGAATTGAATCGAATAGAAAACCAATTTGAATTGAATCGAATAGAAAACCAATTTGAATTGAATCGAATAGAAAACCAATTTGTATTGAATCGAATAGAAAACCAATTTGAATTGAATCGAATAGAAAACCAATTTGAATTGAATCGAATAGAAAACCATTTTGAATTAAATAGAAATGAATTTTAAAACGAATTTATAAGGAAAAAATTAATTTTGATTTGAATTGAAATGGAAGTTGAAAATGTTTTTGAAACGAATTAAAAACTATTTATATAATTCGTTTTAAATAGTAATCGACGAAATATTTATTATATATATTATATATATAATATAATGGCCCGAATAGAACGCGCCGCGCCGCGGCAGTTCGTGAATTTCGACCGTTTATTTCAAACGGACATTACGGGAGATCCGACCGTCGGATTCTCCTAAAACCGGAACCGTTGAGTTCGTATCGAAAGGAGCTTTCTAACTAATATTAGAAATGTGAAATCTAACGGTTGGATTTGGAGATACGTCCAAATCAAATTCGAAAAAGGTCGCTGTAAGTGCAGTTCGATGGCCGTTGATGGAAATCGACTGTACGGACTTTGATAAAATTATTAAAAATAGTAATAATTTGTGTAAAATCATAAGAAATTATTTGGGAAAAATTGGGATGAAAAAACTCCATATTTAAAAGGGTAAAAATAGATTTTTATCGAAATGAACTAGTTTTGAACTAAAATTAGAACCCATTTATTTTTAAATAAATAAATTGGATTTGAAATGGTTTTTAAGCAGAATTGATTTGTGGGTTTATCGTGAACGGTGTTTTAAATAACATTTGTTCTTTAACCCGATAATAAATAGAATGTAATTTGGGTTTGTCGTGAACTGTGTTTTGAAAAGACATTAGTTCTTTAACCCAATAAAAGGAGTTTTAATGAATCTGCAATTAAATTGAAATGTGAATTGATAATTTAAATTATCAAATTTGGAAAATGAGCGAGAATGGAGTATCACCAGTTTTGCTCCAAAGCGATAGTTAAATCTTTAATTTGATTTGAACGTGAAATGGTAATTAATTTTACCGACAACACTGTGGTGTTAGATATGCAGTATTACCAGTTTTGCTTCATGGGATGAATAGGTTGGGATTGGGAAATAAAATAAATAATTACTTCGATGTGGTTCTCTAATCTCGACTAGTTTGAAAAACCATAATTTGGTTTGAAATGTCATCCAAAGGAAGATTAAAGGATAAATTTTAAAGAATTTATCTTGGATAAAATTAATGGGAACCTTTCCCTAAAAATGTGATTTTGTGAATAAAAGAATATTCTGAATTGGAATGAGGTATATGTTGTGTTTGTGTAACAACCCGTAAAATGCGAGCCAGTTTGAAAATTTTATTTTGGCAATTTTAGCGGATTTTGAAAATTTAAAATAGATTATTTTAAATAATATCGACGAGAAATTTAGTTGAATAGAATTCGAACGTATATATTATATGCGTCGTCGTTAGAATATAAATAATTATATATAATTATAAATAGAATTGAAAATGGCGCGGTAGTTCGATAATTCGATTTCAAACTTCAATTGAATGTACCGGGTGCAAAACAATCCGGATTTTAGTGAAACCAAAAATAATGGAATCTAATAGTGAATATCTTTCCAACGAATCCGAAAAATTAAAAGTTCGTAGCGGGAATCAAAAGATATGTCTAGTTGAAATTTCTGAATAGTCGCTATGGAATTCAGGCCCTTAAAAATGGACATTTTGCAAACGACCTCGGATTCCGACGAAACCAGTTTTGTTGGGTCCGCAGTGTCAGGTAATTGCTAGATTCCAAATTTCATAATTTTTCGAATCAATATGTGAGCGTGGCAAAGGAAAACGCGTTTGACCAGTTTCAGTTGATTTTAATCGACTGGAAATTGGCCATTTTTTAAACGGTCTCAGAATTCGACGAAACCACTTTTGTTAGGACCGTATCGTCAATACGAAGCTAGAAAATATTTTTCTGAAATTTTTCTAGTTAGTATGTGACCCCGGTAAATTGAAATGTACGTTTAAAATCCAATATAGTGATTTAAAAGTAAATTCAACGGAAACTGATTCAAACGATCGAATCAGCTTGCGATGCATATCCCATTGTGTTCGGAATGGGGGTTAAACGCTATGGACGACAGGCGGTGGGCCTCGTTTAGAGGTCGTACGTAAAAGGTCAACTCTTTGCTAAATATAATAATTAAATAATAAATAAATAATAATAAAAAAAAAAGTACTCTTCCCTCCCTCCCTTTATTCTTCCTTCTGCCCCCCCCCTTAAGCTGATTCCCGATTTCATTTAAACAAAAAAAAAAAAAGAAAAAAAAAAACCACAAAACCCTAAACTGTCGAGCCCCCGCCCCCCCTAACCTCGAACGCCGACGAAGAGCCGCCCCCCTAACCTCGAACGCCGCGCCGCCCCCTAACCTCGAACGCCGACGAAGCAGCCGCGCCCCCCCTAGAGGCCCTCGACCCTCTCGCGAAGACGTAGCGCCACCTGCCCCTCGAAGCCAGAAGCCCTCCGACGAAAGCAGAAACCCCCCCTTTTTGTCTGTAAGTATTTTTATTTTATTTTTATTTTTAAATTATTAAAAACTGGAATTTTTTTTACTGTAATGTTTTAAAGAATATAAACTGATTTATTTTTAAAAAGTATAAACTGATTTATTTTTAAAAAGTATAAACTGATTTATTTTTAAAAAGTATAAACTGATTTATTTTTAAAAAGTATAAACTGATTTATTTTTAAAAAGTATAAACTGATTTATTTTTAAAAAGTATAAACTGATTTATTTTTAAAAAGTATAAACTGATTTTAACATAATTTAAAAACTGATTTTAACATAATTTAAAAACTGATTTTAACATAATTTAAAAACTGATTTTAACATAATTTAAAAACTGATTTTAACATAATTTAAAAACTGATTTTATTTTGAGTTATAAAAGATGTGATTTTTGAGATATAAAAGATTTGACCTTTTTTTTAAAATGATTAGAGAATAAAGATAGGATTTTTATCTAAGTAAAAGTTCATATTTTCGTTTAGAAAAAGGATCGTAGTTTTGATTTAGGAAAAAAAAAATAGATTTGTTTAGAAATAAAAATAGGTTTGTTTAGAATAGAAAAATAGCATTGTTGTAGAAAAATAGCATGGTTATAGAAAAATAGAAACCTCTTTCATTTGAAAACAAATACATACATTGTTTTGAAAGAAAATATATTTTAGTTTTTTTTTATATTTGAAAAGCTAAAATCTTTTTATGTAAAAAGACGAGATCTTTATATAGAAAATAGAGTAGTAAAAATATGATCTTTATATTTTTAAAGTATTAAAAATATGATTTTTATATTTTTAAAGTATTAAAAATATAGTCTTTTCTATATAGATGATGTAAAAATATGATTTTTGGTTAGGTAGAGAATTAAAAATATAATTTTTACATCATAGGAATATTAAAAATATAATCTTTATATTTGAAATAAAAATTCGATTTTTATATATTGAACTTTGAAATAAAAATTCGATTTTTATATATTGAACTTTGAACTAAAAATTCGATTTTTATATATTGAACTTTGAAATAAAAATTCGATTTTTATATATTGAACTTTGAAATAAAAATTCGATTTTTATATATATAGTGGCCTTGGGCAACGAAGGTGACAAAAAGGCGAAACGACGAAGACTTCTGCAAATGAAGAGCCGTGGAGCTAGGATAGCTATAGGTGAGAATTTCTCACCTTTCTATTTCTTTTCTAGTTATATATATATACTAGGATGCAGACGGTGCTTAGTAGCACCCGACACAATCGTCCACAGACCATGGACTTGTTTGTTTGACTGTTTGGTGATTGATTGCGACATTGGTTTGAATGTGGTTTGTGGTGTGAAAAATCGAATCGATAAATTGGTTAGGATTAGACGTGCGCCGTTATAAGGCGTAGGAGTAAGGCTAGGTTAGACCCTTACTCCAAATTTTGTGGTTTGCAAAATGAAATTGATTTGATTGATGAGTGAATGGCGTGGGCCTTCACTAGACCGAGGATAAGGCTAGGCCTTGTCCCGTTTCTAGTATCGTGCCGTTATGCCGCCGAAATTTTCTAAAACGTGTTAGAAAAATAAAAATATCATTTTATTTAAAGAATGAACTTAATAGAAATTCATATGTTGGAATAAAATGTTTTATCGATAAAAATATAATTTTTAACGTGAATGTGAATAAATAAATATTCATTTACAAACCGAACGGTTTGTTTATGTACACCTATTTGAATGACATTGATTGGGACGATAAATTTTACACATCGCCCAACTGCACGAATAAAATCTGTGTTTGATTGTTTGAAACCCCACACGGGTGTTGGGATGAAATTTGAAGTTCACTCATCCTGATTGATTAAATATGTCGATCGATTGATTGACAGGCTGTTATAAGCGTTGAATATATACATTTGATGCTTATACAGTGTAGTGCACTATGGTTGATGGTTGATTATTTTCAATGCTATTATATACATGTGTTGTATGCAAATCCATATAATTAATTTTATATGGTAATTGATTGGGCCTCATTCCAGTTTTGAAAAAGAAATATTTGAAATAGAATATTTGAAAATAGAAATTTATGAAGCCGTGTTGATTAGATTGACGCCATTTTGACGTGAACGATATTTATATCAATTTTAAGTGATTTCGAAATGAATTGAATTGAAAACGATTTCGAAATGAATTGAATTGAAAACGATTTCGAAATGAATTGAATTGAAAACGATTTCGAATTGAATTGAAAACAAATTGAAATGAATTCAAATTGAATTGAAATTTGAATTGAATAGAAATGAATTTTAAAACGAATTTATAAAGAAGAATTCAATTTTGATTTGAATTGAAAAGGAAGTTGAAATTGTTTTTGAAACGAATTCAAAACTATTTATATAATTCGTTTTAAATAGAAATCGAGGAAATATATATTATATATATAATATAATGGCCTGAATAGAACGCGCCGCGCCGCGGCAGTTCGCGAATTTCGACCATTTATTTCAAACGGACATTACGGGAGATCCGACCGTCGGATTCTCCTAAAACCGGAACCGTTGGGTTCGTATCGAAAAGAGCTTTCTAATGAATGTTAGAAATTTGAAATCTAACGGTTGGATTTGGAGATACGTCCAAATCAAATTCGAAAAAGGTCGCTGTAAGTGCAGTTCGATGGCCGTTGTTGGAAATCGACTGTACGGGCCTTGATAAAATTATTAAAAATAGTAATAATTTGTGTAAAATCATAAGAAATGATTTGTGAAAGTTTGGGATGAAAAACTCCATATTTGAAAAGATAAAAATAGATTTTTATCGAAATGAACTAGTTTTGAACTAGAATTATAATTCTATTTATTTTTAAATAAATAAATTGAATTTGAAATGGTTTTGAAAATAACCAAAATTTCCAATGATTGCATTGGAGTGGATTTGAATCGAAATTGTCTTCGGAATATTTCGATGTTGGAATTCGTGATTATACAGGTGTTGTTATGGAAATTTGAAAGATATATATTTATATCGTTATTTCCAATACGACATTTGTTAGTCGTAGAATTCGATATTGAATATAAGCCGATATATTTTCTATTCAGAGCCTTGTATTGAATATCGAATGTGATTTGGGTTTGTCGTGAATGGTGTCTTCACTAACACTGTTCTTGAACCCAGTTGAGAAAAGATTAAATCTTTTTATTTAGATTTAATGAAGTGTACCAATTAAATGATATTTAATTGGAATTGAATTGGTATTGATTTTTGGGTTTATCGTGAACAGTGTTTTAAATAACACTTGTTCTTTAACCCGATAATTAATCGAATGTGATTTGGGTTTGTCGTGAATGGTGTCTTCACTAACACTGTTCTTGAACCCAGTTGAGAAAAGATTAAATCTTTTTATTTAGATTTAATGAAGTGTACCAATTAAATGATATTTAATTGGAATTGAATTGGTATTGATTTTTGGGTTTATCGTGAATCGTGTTTTAAATGACACTGATTCTTTAACCCAGATAATGATTAAAACTAAGTGGAGTTTTAATAAATCTTTAATTAGATTGAAATGATCGAGAATGGAGTATCACCAGTTTTACTCCAGGCGATAGTTAAATCTTTAATTAGATTTGAACGTGAAATGGTAATTGAATTTACCGATAACACCGTGGTGTTAGATATGAAGTATAACCAGTTTTACTTCATGGGATGAATAGGTTGGGATTGGGAAATTAAAACAAATGATTACTTCGGTAAGGTTCGCTAATCCCGACTAGTTTGAATTGATATTCAAAAATAGATTAAAGAATAAATTCAAGAATTTATCTTTGATAAGATTAATGGGAACCTTTCCCTATGAATGTGAAATTTAGAAACTAACTGTCGGTTAGCCAAACAGAATGGTTTTCTGGATATTGATCTGATGTTGGTTTCGGCCTTCGGGGTTAATACTTGGGGAATTATTCTCTTGATTAATTTACGGTTAGTGACTAATGAATTGGAATGAGGCGTATGTTGTGTTTGTGTAGCACTTATTTAAAATATACGCGAGTTATTCGGGAAGACCGGGTTTATCCCATTCTGAATAACTGATACGACGATAAGTCGAAGATGAAGACGATGGTCGAAGACCGGAGGTCTTCACGTCGTTTGGGTGATAACTGATGATCTTGATTGGGCTGTACACCCAAGAAGATGGAAACAGTTAGTGATCGTCCAGACGTACTTGGAGATCGATGGATATGCGGGGTACTAGGTGCCTCCGGTTTCGTTCAGACCCAGAACGGACTTGTAAATGGACTGTGTGTCTGACATTGGATTTTAGTCCGTGTGATTGATCTCTATTAAATATATATCTGTTTGGCGGCGGAGAATTTATTCTCTTGCTTAACGCCCTTCTCTGAGACGTACGAGCTCAGAGGTTATATATTGATGGATATCAAACGCATGGAGTGAATTGCCTGTGTGGCATGCCTAAGTGGCAATTGATCGAGGCTTCTGTTGAAAAGCAAAGTCTTGTGGTGATGATCAAAGCACGGCCTTTGTGGCGTAGCTTTGTGTAACGTTTACTTCGCGAGTTTCACACCCGGTATGAACCAAAAACGGGAGAGGACCTCAGGGAGGGCATGCGTTTCTTTCTAGCTAGAAGTGGCGTCAGTGGTTTTACACGCCCTGACGAGTTTGACTTATGTGGTTGTTGCTGTTGTGAGGCGCCTCGGATTGATCGGTCGTTCTCGAACCGATGGAGTCATTCGTTGGCTCATTTACGCCCCATAGGGCGGAGAGACGTATTGTTCAGGCACTATAATCCACTCCGTGTGGACCGGCCCTGTCGCTCCAAGGGGCAGTTGCGGCTGTTCCGGAGACATGGGCTAGATTGTCTCGAAGACGGTAAGGACGATCCCTGGCCTCGGTTCATAGAAGGAAATCCAATTTCCAAATACGTGACATTTGCGGTTTTAGTTGTAATCCTATATATGGCGACATAGTGGGATGGGGCGCTCATGCCGCCTATGATTGATACTTATGATTTGAAGTTGTTTTATACACTATGCACTTATAATAGTATCAAATGATTTGTTTTAACCGTATCAAGCATTCTTTAGCTGTTATAAGGGAAAACCCTATCCTCGGCTGCGTTGCATTGTGTGATGGGACCTGGGTCTTATAACAGCTTCATTTTTCTTTATTTAGCATTGCGCTGTTGGTTTTATGCACTGGTATTCTTGGGAGGAAACCCGTTCCGTGTTATACGGCGTGGTCCCTTGATTTACCTAACTTTGAAAATAAAGATTAACTGTTTTAGTTCTCACACCAGTCACATGACTGACCTGGAGTTTATTGTTTTAACCTAAACTCTGGGTGCCCTTATTTTGACACGGGCAGCTAGTAGTTTTGGTTTTGCAGATTTATATTCACAGGATCCTGGTTTACAGCTGGAACGATATCCGGAAAGCTTTGTATCCGTATATCTCCTTCTAGTTGTGTATTGTATTATTTTCCGCTGCTATGTAGTTAAATGTAATTTAAATCTCTGATATTTCTGTGTAATATTCATTTGTTCATACTCTGTATATTCTTGTAATCTGATGCATTGTTGTAATATACAATGAAATGTTCTTCTGTATGCGTTCTATTTTGTCGTGTTCTCAACGATAGGGCGTTTCGAACGGCCTGGATCGGTTTTAGCGACTGGTTCGGACCGAGCGAAATTCCTTGCCATCACAGTTTGTGTAACATTTGTTTTTAATATACGTGGGTTGTTCGGAAAGGCCGGGTTTATACCCATTCTGAATAACCGATTCGACGATATGTCGAAGATGAAGACGGTGGTTGAAGACCGGAAGTTTTCACATCGTTTGGGTGATTACTGATGATCTTGATTGGGCTATACACCCAAGATGAGGGAATCAGTTGGTTGTCATCCAGACGTACTTGGAGATGGATGGATATGCGAGGAAAGTGCCTCCGGTTTCGTTCAGACCCAGAACGAACTTGTAAATGGATTGTGTGCCTGACATTGGATTTTATTCTGTGTTGATTGATTTCTGTTAAATATATATCTGTTTGGCGGCGGAGAATTTATTCTCTTGCTTAACGCCTTCTCTGAGACGTACGAGCTTAGAGGTTATATATCGATAGATATCAATCGCATGGCATGAATTGCCTGTGTGGCACGCTGAGTTGCATGGATCAAGGCTTCTGTTGAAAAGCAAAGTCTTGTGGTTGATGATCAAAACACGGCCTCTGTGGCGTAGCTTTGTGTATAACATGAACTCGCGAGCCTCACCCCTCGGTATGAGTTAAAAACGGGATACGGACTGCAGGGAGAGCACGACGTTTCTTTCTAGCTTTGGTGGTGTCAGTGACTTACCAGCCCTGACATTTATATATTTTTCACCTATGTTGTTGTTGGATGAGGCGCCTCGATTTTAGGTCTGTAAGGACCGGGAAACGTGTGTTCAGGAATAACTAACCCTCTAACGTAAGTGAGGACCGACCCTGAAGCATCCAGGATTGCCCAGAGGGTGTAGTCCTGAGGCATTTGCTAGAGTGTCTCGAAGCGGAGAGGAGCTTGCCCATTGCCTCGACTCATGACGAAAATCCAATTTCCAATACGAGATATTTCGGCTTTATTTGTAGAGCCTAGTATGGCGACATAGTAGCATGGGATGCTATGCCGTCTATGATTGATATTTATGATTGAAATTGTTTTGACACTATACACTTATTATAGTATCAAATGATTTGTTTTTAAACGTACCAAGCATGTTTGGCTGTTATAAGGTAAAACCCTATCCTCCGGCTTGCGTTGCATTGTGTGATGGGACCTGGGTCTTATAATAGCTTCATTTTCGAAAAATCATTGCGCTGTTTATTCTAAGCACTGGTATTCTTGGGAGGAACCCCGTTCTGTGTTATACGGCGTGGTCCCTTGAATTACTCTCTTTTAAAGTAAAGTTTTAAATAACTGTTTTAGTTCTCACACCAGTCACATGACTGACCTGGAGTTTATTGTTTTAACCTAAACTATGGGTGCCCCTATTTTCCGCACGGGCAGCTAGTAGTTTTGGTTTTGCAGATTTATATTCACAGGATCCTGGTTTACAGTTGGAATGATATCCGGAAAGCTCTGTATCCGTATATCACCTTCAGTTGTGCTTTGTGTTATTTTTCCGCTGCTATGTAATTTACTGATATTTATCGAATGTAATTTATTCATTTATACTCTGTATATTCTTGTATTCTGATGGAATTGTTGTAATAACAATGAAATGTTCTTCTGTTTGTGTCCTGATTTGTCTTGTCCTCACAGTAATTCGTTCTTTCTCATCTCTTCGGAGACCGGGGAAGTTCGGGTCGCTACACCTGTTGCACACGCCAGTCCATGTTGCCATTTATCCACCATCTTTTCAAACCCATTCCCCATAAAACACTCTGCGCCATTCACAGGAAGCACCAACCCCATCACTCTCGATTTGTCTTCCTAGCGTTCAAACCTATAGCTCGCACACAACCCATGCATTTGAAGAAAATCGACATTTCTCTTCTTATTTTTGCGTCCGCCCAGTACAAGCCATACACCCTACAAACTCATGCATTATTCATAACACCTTCTCCATCCCAGTAAAAACATATACTTGCGTCTCCTCTCGCAAATACAACTGCATATACATTACTGTGTATACACGCCCGTACAGGCCTTCATACTCAGTACTTCATATAAAATCAACCCGATGCACCAAAAATTTCCTCTTCCATTACCTGAAACCTCCCTCCCAACATTGCGGAACTCGATGCCCCACTCCCTTGCCACGTTTGACAGCAACTTCCACGCAGCTACGCATCCAGCTGCGAACTGTTTTCTCCAATAATCCCACCAAATATGCCTAGATCTGCTCACATCTCATGGTATGAACACCCCTCTCTTCACGTAAAGCACCCCCTTCCCCTTATTCCATGGCACTTTCTTAATACCCCAAACCATCTGCACATATATCTCGTGTACACGTGTATTTTGTTTTCTACTGCATTGGCCATTCACGCACCCTCTCCCCAGTGATGCATTCGAACATCCTACACCCACCTCAACTACTTCGCCTTCCCCATTTAATAACCACGACGATGAGCACCTGTACACGAGAATCCACTGACTTAACTCATCTTCTCAACGTAGCGCTCACCCTTCTCCTTCCACAAATGGACCTGCGACCAGCTCGATTAACAAGCCATTGCGTTACTGACAAAACTATCTGCTAATAGTCTCCAGTTTAAATGCATATGAGTGTATATGAGTTTGAACTTTAATTTATAGAGGCGTATAAAAAAAATTTGGAAATTTTTAAAGCCATGTGCTCTCACCGCCATGGATTACTTCTTAACGCAGGCAGGAAGGAAGTTGCAATGTTTAAATATCAGCAAGAAACTTAAGTTGTAAGGTATTATATATTGTAAGCTTTGAGTTTTCCTTTCAACGACTAGTTCTTGAATGTGATAGCACAGCTGATGGTGAGGTCTATATCTTGATTTGATTATTCTTATACTGCATTGCTAAGTTTGCTATAAATAGTATTTCTTTATTACAAAGAAATTTAATACAAAAGATACTTTTCATTAATGAGCTCGGAATTCTAATATAGTTTAGGATATACATGGTTATGCGGTTGGTTTTAAATTGATGTTGGGATACCTTGATATATAAAACTCTGTTCACATACAAGCCGTTATTGACAAAAATAAAAATATGGTAGTGATGAGCAATGTGTCAAAATCCTAAAAATATAATAATATAGACAAGTTAGCTTATTCTGTGAAATCCCAAAATGCTTATATAGGGTATAAAATACTCCAAATAAAAAGTGGCTTATTTTCCAAATTAAAAAGTACAGCAAAATTCTAAAAATTTAATTATAACTGCATCTCAAATATCTTATCCAATATCGAAAGCAATATTTAATTAAAATTAAATATATTGTTATGGTTTATAAACGATTCCATAGCGACTATTTGAAAAAAAAATGGACATATCTTACAATCTATAACATGGAATCTCAATTTGTCACATCCATTAGAAAATTATAGCTCAATATATTCGAACTTTTCTTGTTTCGAGGAAATCCGACTTAAAACGAACCCTGTACACTCAGTTGAAGTTCAAAACTCAATATTAAGAACTACCACGATATTACGAGCTCGATTAAAATTTATATTATAATTAATACGCTCAACTGTCATTTAAATAATATATTCGTTATTATAACTCGTATATAACTTTATTAAATATCATATATTATCAGAATTACACAATATTGCAAAATCTACCATTTTCGACTATTTCAGAAATAAATATATTATTATCCCATTATTTATAGTATTTAAATATTCAAATATTTAATTTAAACCATTTAAATTATCAAACCATTATAATATTAATTTAATTAATTAATTATTATACCGTTAAAATTCCGGGATGTTACATTCTTTCCCCTTAAAAGAATTTCGTCCCTGAAATTACTTAGGTAAAAAATCGCTACAAACTCCTATTATCCAGGTTAAAATAATTTGTTTTATCTCTTTAACTTCAGTTTCAACTGAACCAATTTAATTTCAAATTAAATATTAATTTATTCTTACAACGAATATTTCAAAAAATCTGAAAATTTTCTGACACCTTAAATCTCCGAAATATTCCGCCAGCGTCTCCATTATACGGTCCAATCGGAACAACTACAACTCGCCTCTCTAGGCCTTCTCTAATCAAAAAGAAAATCAATAACCAAGTGGCTCATCAAAATCTCATAGTCATATAATATAAACTTGTACCTTTTTGTCGCCATTCAATTCTATCCCTTCCATCTGCTATCAATCCAGCATATACAAATGCATTCCCAATTGGTCATAACTCAATTTATCCTCAAATCCAAATCTTTCTCTTATATCTAAGCCAATTCCATTTCAACTCCAATTCCAATTTTAAACTTCAAATTCTAACTCAACAATCCAATCTCATTCCAGATTATTTCTAATCCCATCCAATTTTATTTAACTTAGTTTAAGGTAAATTATAATCTATTTATTCACCTTTGCTATTTCAATTTATATAACTTCATAATCTAAATTTAAATCTCAGAATTCAAATTCCTAGGCTTTGCTTCAAATCAGTTTGAAATCATATATATAATAATATCAATTCAAAATATTTGAATTTCTAAACAACTTATTTTCTCAAAACAATTTAAAACCAAATCCTTGGTAGTAATCCGTCACTTAGAGACTTGAAAATGAATACCGATAATGGCTGACTTCATCATCGGAATTATTTCCCAGCGATCAAAGTGGGTTCAATACTATATCAGTATCAAAACTATTTTTAACACTTAAATTTTAAAATTACTTTAAAATATCCTTTTACCACATTTGAGAAACATTTTCAAATCACCCAGGATCATAAAATTTCCATATATTTAATCCACATTTATGTACAGATACTTTTCCAAATTTATAGAGTTTTAATTTCCAATTTTTCTTTAAATCCAGATTTAATTCATCTGAATCTATATATCACTCCAATATGAATTCAGATTGGTTATTTATAAGCATTTCAATTACAATCTTATTCGATTATAATAACTACCAACACACCCAATATATTAAAATAACTTCAATATATATATATATATACTTCTTTCATAACAAAATATATTTCAGGTAAAATTATTTCGTTTACCCTCTTTTAAAGCTTACTATGTCAGTTCATCGTATTCGAGTGTTTAAAAACCCCTATCGACATTATAGTGCCCCACCATCGACCAGAATTCATAAGCCACTCAACCAATTAATCTCCACAATATAAAATTATTTTTATAGAATCTACAAATACGCTCTTTCGTATATACACACTCAAACTCAATCTAGGGTATTACAAACCCCATCTGTGCTGAGTTACGCCACAGAGCCAAGGTAATCACTTAACCTTCAGATCTGATACCACTATAACGAACACGGATTTTCGACCCTGAAAATCAACACAAAACCCATGTTGACTATCCAAGCATCGTAAATACCAAATCAATAATAGAAAGAAGTTAGAGGGTGAGAAATAGAAAGAAATAAAATTAGATTAGAAGAAAAAGAAGATCACCATAGAACAGAATCAGAGTAACACGAATCTCACAATGGAATGAATAAAATATATTATATAACAACTTTGGAAATACAAACTGGTAACTGTATATACATACCGTTATCACATAACATCACAGTGGAAATAAACTCTATATATATCCAACTCTGAAGCCCCCTGCTCCGAACTTCTCCAAGTATATCTGAAAAATCCCGACTACTTGACTGCCCTTACAAATTTGGGCACCCAAGAGTTTAGGGAAAAAAAAAATAAACTCTTGGTCAGTCATGTGCCTAGTGTGAGTAAACTCCAAACACTTGGTTTAACTTTAGAAGCAATGATAATCGTAAGACCGATCCACACATAAACATGGATGGTTTTTACCTTACGATAACCAAAAACATTTTCTAAAACAATATTATTCTAATATTGTAATAGTGTCTAATACAAGTACTTAGAAATCTAGCATAACGTTTTCATATCACGTTCTACATATATAATATACAATCAAAATTGTGGGCTCTTATTGGGTAATGGATTTCCAACTATAACAAGGTATGGAACCACCTTTCGATTAGTGTACTCTAGAAGCGATACACGGGAGTTTAACAAGAACATCTTGTAACTCATGACCGACCATTCATTTTGCTTGAATGTTCTGAATATATTATCACCATACAATTGGTATACCAACATAACCGTTCTCGGGAGATACAGAATTGAAAGAAGTAACAAATATGAATATTCTCTAGATGGTGACAAAATACCATACTTGGGCGCGACCCACTTAGCCATGCTGCTTGCCCAATTTCTGTCATTTGTCGGTTGATGAGGCTTGAGGTCATAATAGGGCTGTCAACGGATGCTTTCGGATACGGATAGTGCCATATCCGTATCCGCATCCGAAACCGTTTTCGGATATCGGATATCCGTATCCGCGGATACGGACGGATATCGGATAATTATCCGCTCCGCCAACAATCGATAAATCAATAAACATAAATGAACCTTTTTAGCTTAATATTAATCTTTTTCAACCTAATTGATTACTAAAGTGCTAAAAATAAATAAGTATGATGATAATATACAATTTTGAGCAATTAACATGCATTTAGTAGACTTTTAATTTTGCAAATTAATAAATTAGTATATTTAATTATGTTAAAATACACATAATTTATGCTATAATCGGAAAAAAAAGCGGACGGATAATTTTCGGATGCGAATATGCCTATATCCGCATCCGCATTCGCTTTTCCGGATATCGGATATTTATCCGCTTTTCGGATACGAATGCGGACGGATTTCGGATTTTTCGGATATCCATTGACAGCCCTAGGTCATAACGTACTTTTATACTGATCATATCTATATTTACTTCGAATGCCACATCGTCATGCCCGCCAAATCACAAATTGATTTCCTAAAAAATACCATGGGTATAAAGCTAGGAGAAATGAATTTCGCCACCACCAACGTAAATACGTTTGAAGCGATCAACTTACGCTATCTATTAGATATACTCTATCAGGCATTCGTCCATACACGTTGACCTGGGACTAGACAAACCCAAGGCCTTATTCCAGAACAGCCCTTGCATAAACTCCATCTTCAATTATCTTCATCATATTCGATTCACATTGTTAATGCCCATATGGAGTGGTTTTCAGATAATAAACCTGATCCCGGTCCCTCCGTATTGACAACGGAAATGGTCAAAAACTTTGATAGTCAGTTATTTAACTATCAATGGAAAACATGTGTACAAACAACGGTCATATTTCCAAATGGAAATCTTACCGACCAATTATCACTTCATTTCCCAATATCCCATTTATTTGATTAAAACCCGTTTAACTTCTCATGATTTTATTAGAAAACATTTCCATATATTCATACTCTTTATGTTCCCCTATTTCGAAAATACACGCTATTAACACTAGAAAACATATTCATACCTTATTCACACATTACTATCCATCAGTCCGTAACCGTAAACCAGTGAGAGAACAACTTCCTAAGTATTAACTCTGAAGGTCGAAACCAACATCAGGTCGATACTTATAAAGCCATTCAACATAATTAATCTCCAGTCAGTTTCTAATTTCCTTAACTCCATTTATAACTTCTTGTTTGCATAAATCATTTCCTTTTATAACCATTTAAATCTTGCAAAACATTTTCTCAAAAATCATTACTTTATAACGTAAATATTAACTTTCTATAGAAATCTGGTCCTAGTTTATGAAATCAGATCTTGATTTAAATAAGTTTATCATTTCTGTTTAAAATCCAATCTCTCTAGTTCTTTTATAAAATTCATATTCTTATTTCACTTTATTAACTCCATTTATAAATTAGTTTCTTATTAATTATATATTGAGTTTAAAACTCCATCTCGATTGCTTATTCGATTATAAATTATTTGTTACAAACCAACATAATTATCTTGTAAATTTCCAACTTATAAGATATATAATTTCTTAACATAAATTATTTTAATAATATTCGACATCGTCGAATTTTAATTACAAATCCTTATACTTTTACTCAACTCATATTCATATTTCGAACCTCGAAATAAATTCCACAACTTCCCTTTCCATTACTCATTTTTAAATTAACATTCACAGATTATTCAATAATAATTATATAGAAATAATTATTTTATTCCATTTAAAGATATCGTTAACAAATCAAGCTATTTGTTTTACTATAATTAAAACAATTTATTTAAAACCCCAAATTCTTTTCCAGTATATTTGAATATGGTTTACGGTATTTAAATACACAATTATTTCAAGTCAATATTATTCAACCATCCTGATCACACAATAATCAACCGTAGATTATTTATCACATCATATAATACAATATATGAAAAACAATAATAATTGTTGAGGAATCCAGTTGGATTCCTCCAACCTGTTTCCCTGCATCCACAAATATTAATCAATATAAATAATATCACTCTCATATCAGTATGAAATATCAGCATTCATGTAACGACCCAGATTTTTCGACGATTAATTTTAAATATTTAATATCGTTTTAAATATTGTGTTAATAATATAAAAGAATTTTTATATTGAATTTGTCGATTAAATAATCGATATAGGATATAATTCAGATTTTTAAAACTGAATCGAAACGATACTGTCGATTAACATAAATTCTGTTTGAAATGGAACGATAATAATAATTTATTTTCGATGAATTTAATTGTTTGAATCAATTTATATTTTAAATTGAATTTAATTTCAATCGTTAATTTAAGCGGTTATCTCTTCTATACGGTCAAATTTAATTCCAGAATCAGTTCTGTGGAATTCAAAACAACGTTATAATCCGAGAACACCGGTCGTTAAGTTAGAATAGCGGTTCTGGGTTTTAAAATAAGGGACTGTGATATACTTTAGTTTTTAATTAAAAACAAAATCTAATCAAAGTTTATTAACATTAGCCGACCTAATTTGTTTACATCGCAGACCTAGTTTCTCCTCGAGCCCAAATTCCTGTCTTCCATTTTCTATATCAACGGAACAAAGATTTAATGGCCTTGTACTCCTTGTCTCCCACCGTTCACTCTATAAAATGAGCCCTCCCCTTTCGTTTGTTTTCATTTTATCGAATTCAACATTTCAGCCCTTTCTTCCATCCTTTTTCTGTAAATCGAAGTCACCGATTTTAAAAAGAAAAAAAAAAAAAAAGGGAAGGGATCGCGGTACGTATCAAATCAGAAAGCCGGGTCAACGCCAAAGAATCGTGAACAGAGACCGTGGTAATACCCGAAGTCGAAACCAAAACTCGAAGTTGATTAGAAGGGGAGTCGCGAGTTGTATTGGTGACATCGATCTGAACTCGCATAGAGAAGGGGCTATGTGATGCTTTGGGAGTAATCGCGACGGGATTGTGGTGGGGGTTGCGTTCAGGAGGGAGGCCGTTCTCGAGTTGATGGCGACTGTTGAAGTGATGATCGGATTCGTCCTCTTCGGTGAAACTGCAGATGCGCTAGGGTTGCAAGAATATTAGGTATTTATTTATTTATTATTTTATTTTCAATTCAATAGTAGTTTAAAAACATAAAACCTGAGAAAATATTAATGAGTTCTTGTACATGATTATAATTTTAAAACAGAAATTAAGGTAAATTCATTTATAATTAATCTAGTAATGACTTTTGACTAAATTAGATTAATCTAAATTTAGTTTGTTATTGATTAATTAAGTGATAAAAGGTAAGAATAGTTAATTATGAATTGGATATTCATAGGAGCACGATAAAACTCATTCGAGGCGATTCGAAGCCGTAAGATCTGAATTTCCACGAGACATTCAGCAAAGGAAATCACGGTGAGTAAATCTCACTCACCTTTAGAATTATTTTTATTTCATTAAAAATAATTGTTTGTTGCTTGTGTGAATATTTTTCTGCTTGCTTTATATATATTAGTTATTTAGGCTATATATATATATATTGGGTTGATTGATTGGTTGGATTCCCGCAGTCTCATTAGCGGATGCCCGCGGTTTCATAGCGGATGATTACCCTATACGCCCCACGCTATGATTAGTGGATGACCTTCTATACCGCGATATTCTGCCACGAAGCAGAATGGGTATTATTTATGTGCTAACATCTGTGGATGCAGGAAAACAGGTTGGAGGAATCCAACTGGATTCCTCAAAAATATATTATCTGTTTGTTTATTTGTTTGCATATATATTGTTATATAGGATGTGTTAGAAAAATAAATAATTCGTTGCTTTGTGTGTTTAAATATCACTGGGCTTAAGTAATGATATTTTAAAATATCGTAAAAAGGATATTGGCGATTTAAAAAGGAAAAATTCTATTTTAAATAGAATTTGAATTTTAAATGGAAATAAAATATAAACTTGTTTTTGAAAAATAAAACAAGTAGTTTCTTTTTAAACGAAGTTTATAAATAGTTCTTTTATAACGAAGTTATAAATGAAGTGAAAAGAATTATCATTTGATAATTCAGAAATAGAAACACCAGTGTGAAATTGGAACTTGAAATAAAATTTCAAAACAGGATGTGAAATGAAATTTTTAAATATATATAACTCAAATGAAATTTGAGTATAACATTTGAATTTTAAAAGGGAGTTAGATATTTGAATTTTAAAAAGGAGATTGAATATTTGAAATTCAAATAGAAGTTCAAATAGAATTTGAATAGACGAGATTAGAATGAAAAGTAGAATTTGAATTCAAGGAATTAAATTATAATTTGAATTCGAAGGAATTCAAATAAAGAAATTCAAATAGAGATTTGAATGTAGAATTTCAAAATAGAATTTGAAATATAGAATTTCAAAGAAGAATTGAATAGAATTTGAAATATAGTATTTCAAAGAAGAATTCAAATGTGAAATTTGAATAGAGATTTGAAATGGAATTCAAATATGAAATTTTGAATTGAGATTTGAAATAGAAATTCAAGTGTTGAATTTGAACATGGAATTGAATATAGAAATTCAAGTAGAAATTTGAATATGAGTTTTCAAAATAGAAATTGAAATAAACTTTGAAAATAGGATTTCAAAGTAAGAAGTGGAATAGGATTTCAAAATAGGAAACCCAAATAGTTTTGAAATGGAATTTGAATTTAAAAAAAGTTCAAATGGATTTGAAATAAGGAAAATTCAAATGGGATTTAAATAATGGGTTTTAATAAAGAGGATTTAAATATAAGAATTTAAATAGAATTCAAATGGTGTTAAATATAAATTCAAACAAAACTCAAATGGAGTTTAAATAGAAGGAATTTGAATAAGAGGAATTTGAAACATGGTATTTGAATTCAAAGGAAGTAAATGTGGTACTTGAAGTTCAAAGTAAAAATGAGTTTAAATATTTGAAGTTCAAATAGATTAAAAATGGAATTTGGATTCAAATAGTTGAAATAGAATTTGAATATAGAATTTGAATTATAATCGAATTGGAATTTGAATATAGATTTCAAATATAAATGAAATAGAAGATCAGAGATATTTGTTGAGTTGGGAAAAATGGTTTGATATATATTTAAACATATCAGAATAGAGTTGAATTTATATAAACGAAGTTTTTAAAAAAAGTTTATATATATAAATATAATTAAAACGAACTCGCCGCAACGCTGCAGTTCGTAAATTGGCGATTCGAACTTCAATTAAATATACAGGACTCAATTGGAGTCGAAATTCTTCGAAACAAGAAACGTCAGGACCGGTTTGATAATAGTTTTCTAATGAAAGAGAAAAATCTGGATTTCGTCGTATAGATTTTGAGTTATGTCAAAATCAAATTTTCAGAAAAACAGCGCCAGAACTATTTAACGACCATAATGGTTTATTTAATATTATAAAAGGATTTTAAGCAAATAAAATCCGAAGTTTCTATTTAGAAAATTTCAGAGTTGAGTTGTAAAATATATGCGAATTCAAGTTGTGTAAATGAATATGAGTTTTGAAACAGAAACCAGATTTTTGATTTATTGAATGGAATTAACTAAATTGAATAGAAATTAGTTAAGACGATTTCGAATGGATATTGGGGGTTGAATAAATAAATTCGATTTGAAAATTTATATTCGAAATCAAAAAGAGAACTAGAATTGAAATCAAAATTCAATTTGGTTGTGGACGAGTTAAACATTTTGTTTGAACATGTATGTTCAACAAAAAGTGAAATAGGCAAAATGGCCAATTTAAAGAATAAATGGGCGAAACTGAATTCAAACGATTAGATGGTGTTGAATTGAATTGCATACAGGTGAACATGTGTAAGCAGGTTGGATATGAAGTATATGAAGATTTTAAATTTATGTGCTTGACAAAAGGTACATGTTTAAATTCATATATGGGTTTTATGCGCCGTATCGGCAAGCCGCTTGGCTTTTTCTTTTTCTTTTTGAGATTGGAAGATACCGGGAAGCTATTTGAAATTTCCCGATGCTCCCGATACAGGGGAGGTTATGGCGAAATTTTCCGGGAATTTAAGGAGTTAGAATATTTTTAAGATATTTTGATAATTTGAAATCATTGTATCGACGTATTGAATTCGGTAGTAAAGTGAATATAAAAATCGAATGTTGTAAACAAAAAGGGATAGGAATAAGTGATTGGAATTGTTTCCAATTGCAAATAGAGATATTTTCTAATATATAGAAAATAAAAGAAGTTAATGTTTGGAAACGTTTTCCAAATGACATAAGAGGCCGAGGTGATTATTGAAATGTTTGGTTAACAAATATTGATAAGAGAATATAGAAGAGATTTAATTAATGAAATATTAATTAAAGGGCCCAGTGATTTGTTGATTGAACACTTGTTTTTATTCGATAGTTAAATCACAGACTATCGAAGTTTTTGACCATCGTTGTCAATATGGAGAGACCGGTTGGATTATTATCCGTGAACCACTCCGTATCGGCATAAGCATTGCGAACCAAGTATGCTGAATATATTGAAGACGGAGTGAAGTGCAAGGGCTTTTTCTATTAATAGAAATAGTGCCTTCGGTTTCGTTCAATCCCAGAACGAACGTAAATGGACGAATGTCTGACAGAGTATTTCCAATGATCAAATGGGTTGGTCTGTATGAATGTATATGGTGGCAACGGATTTATCCCTTAGCATAATATCCAGAATATTTGTGCAAACTCAACTAGTGATCAACGGATCTGACGATGTGGCATTCAAAGTGATTGTGCTATCAATGAATGGTAAGTATGCGTAGCCTCAGGCCTCAACAACCAGGAAAGGACAAAAATCGGGCAGGCAGCATGGCTATGTGGGTCGCACCCATTAGGGTGTATAATCACCTATCTAGAGAAATTCCTTTTGTTTCTAAATCTATCGATTCTGCCCATTCGGGAAACGGTGGTTTGAGTCCAACCGTTGGTGATATACATTCGATACACTCAAGCGAAATGAGTGGTCGGTCATGTGTGGGCCGGGTTGCAAGACGTTCTTGTTGAACCCAGGTGTATTCGCCTCTAGAGATGCACTGTCGGAAGGTGGTCCCATACCTTGTCATGTTGGAAATCCAATCTCCAATAAGCGCCATGCGGGTTTTGATTTTATAATATATGTGGAGCGTGAGATGCAAGCGTTCTGCTATTTGGTTATTTACTTGAGGTAGACATTATTATAATATCATTGGATTTGATATCAAAGTGTTTGGGTTATAGTAAGGTAAAAACCGTCCGTGTTTATGTGTGGGCTGGTCTTACTATTATCTTTTCTCTCGAAAGGATTTTTAAAGTTAAACAAGTGGTTGGAGTTTACTCACACCAGTCCCATGACTGACCCAGAGTTTATTTTGTTTTGTTCTTCCTAAACTCTTGGGTGCCCAAATTTGTACGGGCAGTCAAGTGTTTCAGGCTTTTACAGATACACCTGGAGGAGCTTGAAACAGGAGGCTTCAATGTTAAATATTTAGAGTTACTTCCGCTGAATCAAATGTTATGTGTACTCTGATGATGGTATGTATATATGTACCAAACAGTTTTGTATTTCAAAAGTTATGTTGTATAATATATTTTATTCGTTCCGCTGTGAGTTTGTGATCTTTGTTTTCTTCTATTCTAATATTTCTTTCTTTCTATTTCTCATCCTCTAACTTCTTTCTAAAAATGAGTCGTATTTCTGTGTTGTCTGAGTTGGACGTGTGGTGTTTTGAGTCAACTCAGATAGCACAGATTTGCGGGTCGTTTCAGTTGGTATCAGAGCTTAGGTTGAGCGAATACCTAGGCTTGTGTGGCATGTGCTCATTAGAGATAGGGTCAGTAGTACCCTAGAATGAGTTGAGTGTATATACGAGAGCGCGTATTTGTATGTTGATATAAAAATTGTTTTATATTGTGTTGGCTTGTCTGTTGAGTGGTTTATGGATTCTGGTCGAATCGTGGGACGCCACGAAGTCGATAGGAATTTCTAAACACTTGGACAGAAGATTGAACACGATATTGTTTTAAAGTGGGTGAATGAAATAATTTTACCCGAAATTCTATTTTGATATAGAAAGAATAATTTTCTAGAATTATTATTATATGGATGTGTTGGATGTTGATTTTATAATCAAATGAGATTATAAATTTAGAATGGTTATTTATAACCAAATAGAATTTGTATAGGAATTAAATATACAAATGAGATGAATTAGAATTTAATTCAAACCAGAATTAAGAATTCAAAATCCTGGGAAGTTGAAAAATAATTTTCAAAGTATATTAAAATAGTATAGATTTGTTTTAAAGGATTTGAAAGAAAATCATGAACTTTGAAATTGTTAAGCACTGAACTCACTTCAGTGACTGGGAAATAATTCTGATAATGATTGCAACATCATCAGTGTTCATTTCCGAGTTTCTAAGTGATAGGTTGCTACCTTAGAAAGTTTTGATGGAATTTGTTTGAAAGAAAACAAGTTTAGTTGGAATATTCAAATGTTTTGAATCTGAGATGGAAATAAATATATGTATATATATTTATGTGATTTCAGAAGTATTTGAAAGGAAAACCCAGGGATTTGAATTCTGGAATTTAAATTTAACTTGAATGGGTCGAAGTGAATGAATTGATTAGAATCAATTTGAATAGGTTTATTGAAATATAGATTGGATATAAATGGATTGATCGTAGATCATTCGAATTAAATGTGTGAAGACCAAAAGTTTTGATTGGAGCTAATTTATTGAAATATGAGGGGTTGAGTTTCAATATAAAGAGGTTTTGAAAAGAAATGGATTTGTACCCTTTTTCCTACCTTAGCAATTTCGAGGACGAAATTATTTTAAGGGGGGAAGAATGTAACGACCCAGATTTTTCGACGATTAATTTTAAATATTTAATATCGTTTTAAATATTGTGTTAATAATATAAAAGAATTTTTATATTGAATTTGTCGATTAAATAATCGATATAGGATATAATTCAGATTTTTAAAACTGAATCGAAACGATACTGTCGATTAACATAAATTCTGTTTGAAATGGAACGATAATAATAATTTATTTTCGATGAATTTAATTGTTTGAATCAATTTATATTTTAAATTGAATTTAATTTCAATCGTTAATTTAAGCGGTTATCTCTTCTATACGGTCAAATTTAATTCCAGAATCAGTTCTGTGGAATTCAAAACAACGTTATAATCCGAGAACACCGGTCGTTAAGTTAGAATAGCGGTTCTGGGTTTTAAAATAAGGGACTGTGATATACTTTAGTTTTTAATTAAAAACAAAATCTAATCAAAGTTTATTAACATTAGCCGACCTAATTTGTTTACATCGCAGACCTAGTTTCTCCTCGAGCCCAAATTCCTGTCTTCCATTTTCTATATCAACGGAACAAAGATTTAATGGCCTTGTACTCCTTGTCTCCCACCGTTCACTCTATAAAATGAGCCCTCCCCTTTCGTTTGTTTTCATTTTATCGAATTCAACATTTCAGCCCTTTCTTCCATCCTTTTTCTGTAAATCGAAGTCACCGATTTTAAAAAGAAAAAAAAAAAAAGGGAAGGGATCGCGGTACGTATCAAATCAGAAAGCCGGGTCAACGCCAAAGAATCGTGAACAGAGACCGTGGTAATACCCGAAGTCGAAACCAAAACTCGAAGTTGATTAGAAGGGGAGTCGCGAGTTGTATTGGTGACATCGATCTGAACTCGCATAGAGAAGGGGCTATGTGATGCTTTGGGAGTAATCGCGACGGGATTGTGGTGGGGGTTGCGTTCAGGAGGGAGGCCGTTCTCGAGTTGATGGCGACTGTTGAAGTGATGATCGGATTCGTCCTCTTCGGTGAAACTGCAGATGCGCTAGGGTTGCAAGAATATTAGGTATTTATTTATTTATTATTTTATTTTCAATTCAATAGTAGTTTAAAAACATAAAACCTGAGAAAATATTAATGAGTTCTTGTACATGATTATAATTTTAAAACAGAAATTAAGGTAAATTCATTTATAATTAATCTAGTAATGACTTTTGACTAAATTAGATTAATCTAAATTTAGTTTGTTATTGATTAATTAAGTGATAAAAGGTAAGAATAGTTAATTATGAATTGGATATTCATAGGAGCACGATAAAACTCATTCGAGGCGATTCGAAGCCGTAAGATCTGAATTTCCACGAGACATTCAGCAAAGGAAATCACGGTGAGTAAATCTCACTCACCTTTAGAATTATTTTTATTTCATTAAAAATAATTGTTTGTTGCTTGTGTGAATATTTTTCTGCTTGCTTTATATATATTAGTTATTTAGGCTATATATATATATATTGGGTTGATTGATTGGTTGGATTCCCGCAGTCTCATTAGCGGATGCCCGCGGTTTCATAGCGGATGATTACCCTATACGCCCCACGCTATGATTAGTGGATGACCTTCTATACCGCGATATTCTGCCACGAAGCAGAATGGGTATTATTTATGTGCTAACATCTGTGGATGCAGGAAAACAGGTTGGAGGAATCCAACTGGATTCCTCAAAAATATATTATCTGTTTGTTTATTTGTTTGCATATATATTGTTATATAGGATGTGTTAGAAAAATAAATAATTCGTTGCTTTGTGTGTTTAAATATCACTGGGCTTAAGTAATGATATTTTAAAATATCGTAAAAAGGATATTGGCGATTTAAAAAGGAAAAATTCTATTTTAAATAGAATTTGAATTTTAAATGGAAATAAAATATAAACTTGTTTTTGAAAAATAAAACAAGTAGTTTCTTTTTAAACGAAGTTTATAAATAGTTCTTTTATAACGAAGTTATAAATGAAGTGAAAAGAATTATCATTTGATAATTCAGAAATAGAAACACCAGTGTGAAATTGGAACTTGAAATAAAATTTCAAAACAGGATGTGAAATGAAATTTTTAAATATATATAACTCAAATGAAATTTGAGTATAACATTTGAATTTTAAAAGGGAGTTAGATATTTGAATTTTAAAAAGGAGATTGAATATTTGAAATTCAAATAGAAGTTCAAATAGAATTTGAATAGACGAGATTAGAATGAAAAGTAGAATTTGAATTCAAGGAATTAAATTATAATTTGAATTCGAAGGAATTCAAATAAAGAAATTCAAATAGAGATTTGAATGTAGAATTTCAAAATAGAATTTGAAATATAGAATTTCAAAGAAGAATTGAATAGAATTTGAAATATAGTATTTCAAAGAAGAATTCAAATGTGAAATTTGAATAGAGATTTGAAATGGAATTCAAATATGAAATTTTGAATTGAGATTTGAAATAGAAATTCAAGTGTTGAATTTGAACATGGAATTGAATATAGAAATTCAAGTAGAAATTTGAATATGAGTTTTCAAAATAGAAATTGAAATAAACTTTGAAAATAGGATTTCAAAGTAAGAAGTGGAATAGGATTTCAAAATAGGAAACCCAAATAGTTTTGAAATGGAATTTGAATTTAAAAAAAGTTCAAATGGATTTGAAATAAGGAAAATTCAAATGGGATTTAAATAATGGGTTTTAATAAAGAGGATTTAAATATAAGAATTTAAATAGAATTCAAATGGTGTTAAATATAAATTCAAACAAAACTCAAATGGAGTTTAAATAGAAGGAATTTGAATAAGAGGAATTTGAAACATGGTATTTGAATTCAAAGGAAGTAAATGTGGTACTTGAAGTTCAAAGTAAAAATGAGTTTAAATATTTGAAGTTCAAATAGATTAAAAATGGAATTTGGATTCAAATAGTTGAAATAGAATTTGAATATAGAATTTGAATTATAATCGAATTGGAATTTGAATATAGATTTCAAATATAAATGAAATAGAAGATCAGAGATATTTGTTGAGTTGGGAAAAATGGTTTGATATATATTTAAACATATCAGAATAGAGTTGAATTTATATAAACGAAGTTTTTAAAAAAAGTTTATATATATAAATATAATTAAAACGAACTCGCCGCAGCGCTGCAGTTCGTAAATTGGCGATTCGAACTTCAATTAAATATACAGGACTCAATTGGAGTCGAAATTCTTCGAAACAAGAAACGTCAGGACCGGTTTGATAATAGTTTTCTAATGAAAGAGAAAAATCTGGATTTCGTCGTATAGATTTTGAGTTATGTCAAAATCAAATTTTCAGAAAAACAGCGCCAGAACTATTTAACGACCATAATGGTTTATTTAATATTATAAAAGGATTTTAAGCAAATAAAATCCGAAGTTTCTATTTAGAAAATTTCAGAGTTGAGTTGTAAAATATATGCGAATTCAAGTTGTGTAAATGAATATGAGTTTTGAAACAGAAACCAGATTTTTGATTTATTGAATGGAATTAACTAAATTGAATAGAAATTAGTTAAGACGATTTCGAATGGATATTGGGGGTTGAATAAATAAATTCGATTTGAAAATTTATATTCGAAATCAAAAAGAGAACTAGAATTGAAATCAAAATTCAATTTGGTTGTGGACGAGTTAAACATTTTGTTTGAACATGTATGTTCAACAAAAAGTGAAATAGGCAAAATGGCCAATTTAAAGAATAAATGGGCGAAACTGAATTCAAACGATTAGATGGTGTTGAATTGAATTGCATACAGGTGAACATGTGTAAGCAGGTTGGATATGAAGTATATGAAGATTTTAAATTTATGTGCTTGACAAAAGGTACATGTTTAAATTCATATATGGGTTTTATGCGCCGTATCGGCAAGCCGCTTGGCTTTTTCTTTTTCTTTTTGAGATTGGAAGATACCGGGAAGCTATTTGAAATTTCCCGATGCTCCCGATACAGGGGAGGTTATGGCGAAATTTTCCGGGAATTTAAGGAGTTAGAATATTTTTAAGATATTTTGATAATTTGAAATCATTGTATCGACGTATTGAATTCGGTAGTAAAGTGAATATAAAAATCGAATGTTGTAAACAAAAAGGGATAGGAATAAGTGATTGGAATTGTTTCCAATTGCAAATAGAGATATTTTCTAATATATAGAAAATAAAAGAAGTTAATGTTTGGAAACGTTTTCCAAATGACATAAGAGGCCGAGGTGATTATTGAAATGTTTGGTTAACAAATATTGATAAGAGAATATAGAAGAGATTTAATTAATGAAATATTAATTAAAGGGCCCAGTGATTTGTTGATTGAACACTTGTTTTTATTCGATAGTTAAATCACAGACTATCGAAGTTTTTGACCATCGTTGTCAATATGGAGAGACCGGTTGGATTATTATCCGTGAACCACTCCGTATCGGCATAAGCATTGCGAACCAAGTATGCTGAATATATTGAAGACGGAGTGAAGTGCAAGGGCTTTTTCTATTAATAGAAATAGTGCCTTCGGTTTCGTTCAATCCCAGAACGAACGTAAATGGACGAATGTCTGACAGAGTATTTCCAATGATCAAATGGGTTGGTCTGTATGAATGTATATGGTGGCAACGGATTTATCCCTTAGCATAATATCCAGAATATTTGTGCAAACTCAACTAGTGATCAACGGATCTGACGATGTGGCATTCAAAGTGATTGTGCTATCAATGAATGGTAAGTATGCGTAGCCTCAGGCCTCAACAACCAGGAAAGGACAAAAATCGGGCAGGCAGCATGGCTATGTGGGTCGCACCCATTAGGGTGTATAATCACCTATCTAGAGAAATTCCTTTTGTTTCTAAATCTATCGATTCTGCCCATTCGGGAAACGGTGGTTTGAGTCCAACCGTTGGTGATATACATTCGATACACTCAAGCGAAATGAGTGGTCGGTCATGTGTGGGCCGGGTTGCAAGACGTTCTTGTTGAACCCAGGTGTATTCGCCTCTAGAGATGCACTGTCGGAAGGTGGTCCCATACCTTGTCATGTTGGAAATCCAATCTCCAATAAGCGCCATGCGGGTTTTGATTTTATAATATATGTGGAGCGTGAGATGCAAGCGTTCTGCTATTTGGTTATTTACTTGAGGTAGACATTATTATAATATCATTGGATTTGATATCAAAGTGTTTGGGTTATAGTAAGGTAAAAACCGTCCGTGTTTATGTGTGGGCTGGTCTTACTATTATCTTTTCTCTCGAAAGGATTTTTAAAGTTAAACAAGTGGTTGGAGTTTACTCACACCAGTCCCATGACTGACCCAGAGTTTATTTTGTTTTGTTCTTCCTAAACTCTTGGGTGCCCAAATTTGTACGGGCAGTCAAGTGTTTCAGGCTTTTACAGATACACCTGGAGGAGCTTGAAACAGGAGGCTTCAATGTTAAATATTTAGAGTTACTTCCGCTGAATCAAATGTTATGTGTACTCTGATGATGGTATGTATATATGTACCAAACAGTTTTGTATTTCAAAAGTTATGTTGTATAATATATTTTATTCGTTCCGCTGTGAGTTTGTGATCTTTGTTTTCTTCTATTCTAATATTTCTTTCTTTCTATTTCTCATCCTCTAACTTCTTTCTAAAAATGAGTCGTATTTCTGTGTTGTCTGAGTTGGACGTGTGGTGTTTTGAGTCAACTCAGATAGCACAGATTTGCGGGTCGTTTCAATTCAACTAACGACTTATATATATAACGGTATCTATATTTTCAACCAATTAATCAGAAAATCATCCAAACAACCAATCACACAGAACATTCAATCATTTTTATCAATATTAAATAACGTTTATAAAAGTGGACAGAGTTAGTGGGTTTATTCACTTTGATCGTTAATCGTTGAAAAACGATTAATGTTGGTAGAATAAACCAGACGTTAAACTCTGCAATAATGAGCTCAAAATGGTTTTGAACCAACTTCTTGACGTAGTCGGCGTTCGTAATGTTCCAATGAATCTGACCGTTCGAAATTCTGATATTGTATGTGCTAGGTATAATGATAACAAGTATATATGCTATTTTATTTTAACTTAAAACTTGAATTGTTAATATATAATTTTGACCTACCCATTTCAAAACTGTCCCACACACTAACACTGGCTCCTTCCATTTACTGCCTTTTACACCCATGCCAATTCACGTCCCACCCCTTTTGTCCCATATTATATTTTTTTGAATACATGAAAATGCCCCAAGCTCTAAAAGACCAAACTCCACTTATTCTTCTACAACTCCCTGACGTTTGCCTGGCGAAGTACCCATTCTCTAGTCTTTTTCTGCACGCATTATTTCACGTTTTCAGTGCATGGCCTCCTCCCAACTTCCCTCTTCTCCCCACGTGATAAACACATTTTTGCTACACCCATAAACCAACGTCGGTATTATCTTCCCATATTTGGGCTTCACTTTTAATACCCAGCCCATCATTAACTTCAAAACCGCACAGCACTACAGTGCTTTCTTCCATCTACAAACAAAATGAAACGCGCAAGGTACCAAGCTACCATGAAATCGCACCATGTAAACTCCATTAAAAACACACCCTTACCCATACACGCATACTCTCCTCTCCAGTAATTGCCATGAAACAATTCGAACTCTCGTTGCACACATGATTAACATGTAAAAGTGTTTATTTTTATGCTCAATCTTATCTTTACTGTAAATAAATAAATTTTACATTGGGTATTTTATGTATATTTTCACAGGCCATTCATCAATCCTCATGCACCCTGAAAAGCAAGATATTACACAAGAAAAAGATCAACTTCAAAGATTTTATCTCATGTGCTTTTGGAGTCTAATGAGAGTCCACGTTTGGAAGAATTAATTACATATAATCTGATTACTAATCAATTAGCCACATGGAAGATTTGTAGATTTTATGCACTTTTGGAGTCTAATCAGAGTCCATGTTTGGAAGAATTAATCACATTCAAATCTTTTACCAATCAATTAGCCACATGGAAGATTTGGAAGATATGGAAGATATTCACCATGATATGCTCAGATATTCTTAAAGATTATTTCCAAACAAGCTTGGTCAAGAAAGACATGAGATATGATAAGAATTCTTAGGAAAAGAGGCCCATTCATTCATAGATCTGATTAGGGTTTGGCATATCCCACCTATAAATATACATTGTACTCATTGTAAATGTTCATGCCATTTTTTAATTCTGTATTCTCGTTTATGAATAACAAAGTTCTTCTTCATTGATTGTCTTTTTTCTTTCATACCAATTTGTGTCTATGCAATTAGTTTTGGTAGAACACATATTGTCATTTTCTTTTATTACTGCATGTTAGCGATTGATCGTTGATTAGATTCAACGACAGTCCTACTTTTAATTTTCTGTTATTGTTCTAGTTGTTATTTTCTTTTTCTAATTGGTTCTTTTCTTTTCAGTTGTTGAATTTGATATTGATCTGATTAGATTCAGATCAATAGTAAATTTAATACATTAATTCAAAAAACATCTCCAGATTTTGCCTAACTCGCCTAAGAATAGATAAATAATAAGATTTAAAACACCTCCCTGTGATTCGCCCTGCATATTACGTGACCTGTACACTTGCAGTATTATTTCATAAATCGCGCTTTTCTAATTCATAGGAAAGCGTCGATCAAGTTTTTGGCGCCGTTGCCGGGGAGGTAACGATTAAATTTTATTATTTATTTGATTTCTGATTCGTGTTAGTTTTATTTTTATTTTGTTCCCTTTTTCCCATTCATTTCTTTCCCTTTCTTATTGTTCAAATTTACTTAAAAAAAGCTTGCATTTTTTTATTGATTGCTTTCCAATTATATTTCTCTTTCATCTCCTATAATCTCTCTTTCCATTTTTTTCATTTATTTCTTTCCTATTCTCTCCTTCAAAAAAAAAAAAAAAAACTTGCCAATTTTTCTTAATTTCTTTCCTTTTCTTTTTCCATTTATTTCTCCTTCCCTACAAACTCTTTCCTTTTTACAAATTATTAAAAAAAAACAGTCATTTTGCAACCTTTGTTTTTCTCGATTGATTTCTTTCTTTCCTCTTTGCCTTGTGATAAATTCTCTACTTGAATAATTAGATCTTTTCCCGCTTTTGCAATTTTTCCCCCCTTTTACATCTCTTTCCTTTCTTTTCCTATTATCCCTTTTTCACCAATAAAAAAAGAGGTCACAAAAAGATTCTTCTTTTGAAATTCTTTCCTTGTTGTACATTTCTATTGCTTTATTTTCTTTACTTTTTCTCTTCATATTTTTCTATATTTCTTCTACTGCCAATTTTCTTCCAATTTCTTCCATCCCTTCTCCTCCCTTTTATTTACAATTCCTTTCCATTTTATTTAAAAAAACTTAGTTCTTTTGATTTTTTTCTTTTTCCAAGCTTGGTTTAGTTCCGTTTTAAAGTTGAGTTTTAGTTGTGTTATTTAGTCTAATCAGTTTTTAGTTTAGTTTTTGTTTTAGCTTTGTTTCTGGTTTTTTTCCTTTGTTTGTTTATTTCTTCTCTTCTCTAGAAAAAAAACCCTCAAAACAAATCAAAGGTCAAAGGAAGAAATAGATTCAAGCAAGCGACAAAGGATTCAAAGGTCAACCGATTTGCAAACGGTGGGATTTGAATAACTAGCACCATTCATTTGCTCCGGAAGGACTGCCATACCCCACTGTAATACTTTCTTAACTCTACAGGTGCTCTGCTGCAAAGAAGATAATAATATAGACATTGCTTATAAAAAAATTCTGCAGGGGCAACGACTTGCTTGTACAATTTTTTTCAATTTCTGCAATTATTTGTGTCTGATTGTTGTTTTGGCTGCATTCTGAAATAAATCTAGTTACGAGTAAAGCCCTAACAAACATAAGGTGAGGAAGTCATTACCTTTCCTTGGCTCCAAAACAATTAAATTCGGTCATTTGCATACTCCTTGGACCTAAATAAAAATTGATTAGACGTTGGCCTTAGGAACAAACTCAAGCTCAATAGGACAAACAAATTGGGTTAAATATATTATATTTAAAAATTTATTTTGTTGTGTGGAATTTGTTCTATTCCTTTTGTAAAGGACGGCGATACGTATTACATCAGGAATTTTTCAACATTCTAGCAAATTAACTTTTTTAATTTGATTTGCAAAATATTTAACTGCAAAAGTGTATTTTGTGAAATTGATTTTCTCGAGGGTCTGATCGCGGATATATATTAGTTCAATTTATTGAACTTCTAGCAAAAGAGGTTGCATACTACCCGTAAAACATTGGTCGTATCCCTTAGTATTTATACTATACGTGAACGGCCATAAGACCCTTTTCCCCCTTCAAATCGAGATTATCAACTAATAAGATACACTTGTGTTCGTTATTTATTTTGATTAGGAGCTTTTTGTGTCAACCTTAAGTCTAGGATTTTTCCGTGTGTGCATTTAACAACAATGAGTGAAAAAAGTGTTAGCCAACAAAATTCTCCTAGTGGTTCTCGAATAAACCAAAATTTTCCAAATGAGTTGGATCAAAATCGAGTGAACCAAAATTTTCAAAACTTTCGGGATCAATATCGAGTAAATTAAAATTTCCAAAATCTCAATATCGAAATGGATAGACCCTTATCTCTTCGTGATCGATGTTATCCAACTAGGACTGTTCAACCCTCTATCATCGTGTTCCCACCAGCTGAAGGAAACAATTTTGAGCTTAAACATTCTTTTATTCAAGGGGTACCAAAATTTACTGGGTCTGAAAATGCCTATGAATTTCTAAGTGAATTTTATTTGTATGCGTCCACAATAAAAATGCAACAATTGTCTAACGAATCGATCAAGCTGAGGCTAATTCCATTTGCACTACTTGAAAGCGCTAAAAGATGGCTAAATTCTCTTCCAAAACATTCCATAAGAAGTTGGGATGAATTTGTCACTGCATTCTTGAAAAAGTTTTTCCCTTTCCATAAAACTCTCAAAATTCGAGCTGAGATAAATCAATTTTGTCAAAATGAGGGGGCAACATTTTTAAAATATTTCGAAAGATTCAACCAACTATTATATAGTTGTCCTCGTCATGGAATTCTAATAGATTACTTATGTCAAATTGCATATGAAGGGCTAAACTATCAGACTAGAACTCAATTAGAATCAATGTGCGGAGGAGACTTTATGTCTAAGACGGCCGATGAAGCTTGGAAATTCTTAGAAGATTATTCTGAAAAGGACATACAGTGGGAATCAATTCGTGTTCCCATTCGTACTTCTACTAAAGGAGTGCATGTCGTGGACCCAAGTCAAATTCCCTTAGAAAATAAAACTCCTCAAGCCGGAGAAGGGCTACCCCACTACCCTCAGGACCAAGCTAATGCTATAGCTCAAAATAATCCTTACTTATCCACATACAATCCTGGTTGGTGGAACCAGCCAAATTTTTCTTGGTCAAACCCCAATAATTCGGCTAACCCATCTCACGTGCAACCCTTTATTCCAAATTCGAATTTTCAAGCTCCACCTCCCAATTCTCAAACCTCTCAAACTGCATCTCAATCCAAACAACCTTATAGGCATCCCAATTTTCAATCATCGAACCAATCCTCTCAATCTTCACAAGATATTGTTCGCTTAGAGAAACAAATAAATAATCAAGATGTTAAACTCGAACAAATGATGAATATGATGAAAGAACTAATAAAAATAATGAGAAAGGAAAGTTGCCTAGTCAACCTAAGGTGAATCCAAAATATAACTCTCGTGCTGTAAATCCTTGTGAGGACGAAAACCATAATCCGGTCAATGCTATTACAACCCTTTGACGTGGAAAGAGGATTGATAATAATGTGGGCAACCCTGGCGAACCTTCGAACTCAATGCCAAATCTTGATGATCACCCATTGGCTATGAACGCCAATTCTTCTAAATCTCCATTTTCCTCAAATGTTGGCAATCCCAACAGTTCTTCTCCCAGTGTCGCCAAACCCGACCCACCTTCAAAAATAGATGTTGGCAATACCAACATTCCATCTTCTACAACCTTACCACCTTCTTTTTCCGTGGATAAACCTTCTTCTTCGAATGATGAAACTGGTCACAGAGTCGAAAAACTAGTAGTTCCATTTCCTCGTAGACTCAATAATAAGAAGAAAGCGGCGAATTTTGATAAAATTTTGGAAATTTTCAAACAAGTCCGTGTGAATATTCCTCTTTTAGACACCATTGAACAAATTCCTCAATATGCTAAATGTCATAAGGAATTGTGCACACAAAAACGTGCGACTAATGTCCCAAAAACCGCCTTTTAACTGCGAATACAAGCTATGTTCTTTCGAATCTTGCCCCAGTCAAAGACCCTGGCTGCCCTACGATTGATTGCAAAATAGGAAGCACTCACATCTCTCGTGCCTTACTCGATCTTGGTGCCAGTGTCAATCTTCTTCCTTATACTGTTTATCGTCAACTTGGATTAGGGGAGATTAAACCAACAAACATCACCCTTCAGCTAGCTGGTCGATCTGTCAAAAAGCCATTGGGAATAATCGAAGATGTCTTGATACAGATCGAATAGTTTTACTTCCCTGTCGATTTCATAGTTTTAGAAACAGAGCCTGTCTCAAATCCCAAAGTTCAAATACCGTTGATTTTAGGACGACCCTTCTTAGCAACCTCAAATACTGTCATTAATTGTAGGAATGGTCAACTTCGACTTTCCTTCAGGCACCTAACCATTGAACTAAACATCTTTAATCTCAACAAACGACCTAGGGATTTTGAGACCGATGAAATCGACATGATTCAAACCATAGTTGATGAAACCTATAATGACACTTCTGAAGACTTGAAAATGTGTCTTGACAATTTCGACTCCGATTTCGATGAACTCGAATACATTTCTGAACTGAATGAATTTCTTGACTCCAATCCTTCGTCATCTGAATCTAACCAAGGAATGTTGACCAATGTTAACACTCAAGAACATCCTAAGTTAGACCTCAAACCCTTGCCACAAGACCTTAGGTACTCATACTTAGACTCCTCAGAAACTTTTCCCATAATCTTGGCCTCTGATCTTACTGAGGACCAAGAAGAAAAACTCTTAGAAATTTTGCGGGAAAATAAAGATGCTTTCGGGTGGGAACTGAGCGATATAAAAGGAATTAGCCCATCAATTGTGGAACATCTCATACATTTGGTTGATGAGGCTAAACCCACCCGTGAGGCTCAAAGGCGATTAAACCCAAACATGAGAGAAGTGGTCAAGGAGGAGATAATCAAATGTCTAGACAATAACATCATCTACCCCATCTCTGATAGTACTTGGGTGAGTCCGGTACAAGTTGTACCAAAGAAATCGGGAGTCACAATGATCAAAAATGAAACTAATGAGCTCATCCCAGCAAAAATCAAAACAAAATGGCGTGTGTGTATCGACTATCGATTGCTCAACTCAGCCACACGAAAAGACCATTTTCCCTTGCCTTTTATTGACCAAATGCTCGAACGCTTAGCGGGACATGAGTACTGTTGTTGTCTCGATGGATATTCTGGCTATAACCAAATCCTTGTTGCTTTAGAGGATCAACATAAGACCACCTTTACTTGTCCCTTTGGAACCTTTGCTTATCGTTGCACGCCTTTTGGTCTTTGTAATGGCCCCGCGACTTTCCAAAGGTGTATGATGAGTATTTTCTCTGATATAGTGGAAAAATTCTTGCAAATATTTATGGATGATTTCTCAATCTACGGATCATCTTTTTCCTAATGTCTCATTCATTTAGAACTCGTCCTAAAACGTTGTAAGGAGAAATCACTCGTGCTTGATTAGGAAAAATGTCATTTCATATAAAAAGGGGGATAGTTCTAGGTCATGTAGTCTCAAAAGATGGCCTTGAAGTCGATAAATCCAAAATCGATTTGATTGTTAATCTACCACCTCCTAAGTCTATTAAGGATGTTCGTTCATTTCTTGGCCATGCGGGATTCTATAGAAGATTCATTAAGGATTTCTTCAAAATTTCGAAACCTCTGTCGAACTTACTTGCCAAAAACGTCAAATTTGAATTCTCCAATGATTGCAAAACATCTTTTGAAACTCTTAAGTCAATCTTGACCACAACTCCCATCATTCAACCCCCTGATTGGACTCAACCCTTCGAACTTATGTGTGATGCTTCTGATTTTGCGATTGGGGCCATCTTGGGCCAACGAATCGATAAACTCCCTCGAGTCATTTACTAGGCTAGCAAAACCTTAAATGAGGCCCAATTGAATTACTTAACTACTAAAAAGGAATTTTTGGTTGTTGTCTTCGCTCTTGAGAAATTCAGACCATATCTCATAGGATCCAAAGTCATAGTTTACACTGACCATGCTTCCTTACAATATTTGCTTTCTAAAAAGGATGCCAAGCCCCATTTGATTCATTGGATCCTTCTTCTTCAATAATTTGACATAGAAATATGAGATAAAAAGGGTTCTGAGAATGTTGTAGCTGACCATCTCTCTCGAATTTTTCATTAAAATTTTGATGACACCCAAATCGATGACTATTTTCCCGACGAACAAATTCTTTCCATCTCTAACACCCCTTGGTACGCTGACATTGTGAACTATCTTGTCACGCAACAAACATCCACTGAATGGTCGAAACAAGATAGGTATAAATTCCTTTCTAAAGTTCGAAACTTCTATTGGGACGACCCATATCCTTCCAAATATTGCCCAGACCAAATCATTCAAAGATGTGTACCGATCATGAACACCAAAGTATTCTCTCTTTCTCACATGACCATGCTTATGGCGGTCATTTTGGAGCACGAAAAACTGCTGCAAAAGTATTGCAAAGCGGTTTTTATTGGCCCACACTCTTTTTTGACGCTTTCAAATTTTGCTCTAAATGCGATCGATGTCAAAGAACGGGTCAAATCACTAAGCAAAACATGATGCCTCTCAGCCCCATTTTAGTGATTGAGTTATTCGATGTTTGGGGCATCGATTTCATGGGACCATTCCCTAACTCGTTTGGGAATCTTTACATCTTGCTTGCGGTAGACTATGTCTCAAAATGGGTTGAAGCCATCCCGACCAAAACCAACGATCACAAGGTTGTTATCAAATTCCTTAAAGAAAACATCTTTTCACGCTTTGGCACACCTCGAGCTATCATTAGTGATAATGGCACTCGCTTCTGTAATCGTGCTTTTGAGTCCTTGCTCAACAAATATTCAATCACACACAAGCTGTCGACCCCTTACCATCCACAAACTAGTGGACAAGTAGAAGTTTCTAATAGACAAATCAAACAAATTCTTGAGAAAACCGTGAATTCCAATAGAAAAGATTGGTCCTTAAAACTGATTGATGCACTTTGGGCATTTCGCACTGCTTACAAAACCAATCTAGGAATGTCACTATATCGGTTAGTCTTTGGGAAGGCCTGTCACTTACCTCTTGAGTTAGAGCATCGTGCTCTTTGGGCAATTAAACTTTTGAATTTTGATTTAGAGAAGGCCGGCTCACATAGGAAGTTACAAATCTAAGAACTGGACGAATTAAGAAATGAAGCATATGAAAATGCGAAAATCTTTAAAGAAAGAACCAAAGCCCAACACAACAAGAACATACTTCGTAAGGAATTCAATGTAGGACAAAAGGTTCTTTTATACGACTCTAGACTTCACTTGTTTCTAGGAAAACTCAGATCTCGATGGACTAGACCTTATGTTGTGAAAACAGTATATCTTCATGGAGCAGTTGAAATTGAAAATCCTAAGGATGGAAAAGTCTTCAAAGTAAATGGTCAACGACTGAAACCATTTTTGGAATTCGAGCAATACGAAGACAATGACCTTATCGATCTTCATGAGCCTGATCATCCACCATGAAATCAGGTGGTACATGTACTTTTTCTTTTATTTTTCGTTTTCCCCTTCCATTTTGTCTGCGTACCTTAGATAGTTGGGACACTGTCTCAAACTAGTGTGGGGGAGTCAAGTCTGCATTACAAAAACAAAAAAACACACACACACACAACTTATTTTAGAGTGATACCACGAAATAAGTTTACAATTTTTAGTCAGTTGATAGTATTTTTTTCTCTCAACTTAGATTGAAGAAATATAATGAAAAGTTTAATTTTGAGGGATAATAGTGTAACCGGTACATAGGGAGATTCTTAGGTGTTGGCCATGAAATCTATTCTACATTGTAGTCTTTGTTTAAATAAGTGGAGGACTTAAAATACTTATATTGGCTTTTCGAATCTTTAAAACTAAGTTGTGTTAAGTTGAATTCGCGTAACTCTCTTTTGTGCTTATATTTTCAATAATAATAATAGTAATCCAAGGGTATCCAACATTGCTTGTATATCAAGCGTTGGTGTGCAAACCCGCCAAGCTCTATCCGACATGTTGTTGACAAAGTCAGCGTTGGAATATCTTGGTCTCATTTTATGAGATTGGACATCTAAGGATTACCGACATGTTGTTGACAAAGTCAGCATCAGTCTGCACAATCCGCCAAGCTCTGTCCTAACTCTCTGATAGACCGCAAGGAAGTGTATGGGTGGTATACCTTGGTCTTTTAAGTTAGGTGTAAGTAATTAATCATAAATTTTAAAATTTTATAGAATAGAGAATAAGCGATGATGCACAAACACTTCTTGACCTTATTGATTTGACTAGCCATACATGAGAAAATAATAATACCACTTTGCAAACTATGCCAAGCAAACTAAGAATCTATTTCATGGTTGCACTATGTTATCAACCGAACCAACTGGCCAAGTTGGAATTTAACATTTGAAAACTTGAATTATATTGAAAATTTGTGACAAGTTTAAGTATCTAAAGTACAATCAACTGATTAGAAATTGTTAACTTAATTTATTGTACTGCTTTTCTGAAACAAGTCGTGTTGTCTTTTTTTTTTTTTTTTTTTTGTATATATCCAATGCATTCATGTAGTTGCATTAGATCCACACATACTGCATTTGGATTTTGTGGGTAGTATCCGCTGAAAACCCTCACGAGACACCACTCGTCCTACTAGGGACACCTAGAGGTTTAACGGCTTATTGCATACGCTCAATGCAATCGTGTTTCCTACGAAAGTGTGACCTGTCTAGTTTAGCTTTTCATTTTTTTTATTTTTCCTTCTTTTCACTCGAGGACGAGTAAAAGATAAGTATGGGAATATTTGATTAACATGTAAAAGTGTTAATTTTTATGCTTTATCTTATCTTTATTATGAATAAATAAATTTTACATTGGGTATTTTATGTATATTTTCACAGGCCATTCATCAATCCTCATGCACCCTGAAAAGCAAGATATTACACAAGAAAAAGATCAATTTCAAAGATTTTATCTCATGTGCTTTTGGAGTCTAATCAGAGTCCATGTTTGGAAGAATTAATTACATATAATCTGGTTACCAATCAATTAGCCACATGGAAGATTTGAAGATTTTATGCACTTTTGGAGTCTAATCAGAGTCCATATTTGGAAGAATTAATCACATGCAAATCTTTTACCAATCAATTAGCCACATGGAAGATTTGGAAGATATGGAAGATATTCACCATGATATGCTCAGATATTCTTAAAGATTATTTCCAAACAAGCCTGGTCAAGAAAGGCATGGTATATGATAAGAATTCTTAGGAAAAGAGGTTCATTCATTCATAGATCTGATTAGGGTTTGGCATATCCCACCTATAAATGTACATTGTACTCATTGTAAATTTTCATGCCATTTTTTAATTCTGTATTCTCGTTTATGAATAACAAAGTTCTTCTTCATTGATTGTCTTTTTTCTTTCATAAAAATTTGTGTGTCTACGCAATTAGTTTTGGTAGAACACATATTGTTATTTTATTTTATTACTGCATGTTAGCAATTGATCGTTGATTAGATTCAATGACAGTCCTACTTTTAATTTTTTGTTATTGTTCTAGTTGTTATTTTCTTTTTCTAATTGGTTCTTTTCTTTTCAGTTGTTGAATTTGATATTGATCTGATTAGATTCAAATCAATAGTAAATTTAATACATTAATTCAAAAAACATCTCCAGATTTTGCCTAACTCGCTTAAGAATAGATAAATAATAAGATTTAAAACACCTCCCTGTGAGTCGACCTGCATATTACGTGACCTGTACACTTGCAGTATTATTTCATAAATCGCGCTTTTCAAATTCATAGGAAAGCGTCGATCAACACGCCAGTCCATGTCGCTATTTATCCACCATCTTTCTGAACCCATTCCCCATAAAACACTCTACGCCATTCACATGAAGCACCAACCCCATCACTCTCGACTTGTCTTCCTAGCGTTCGAACCTACGTCGCCCACACAACCCATGCATTTGATGAACATCGACACTTCTCTTCTTCTTTTTGCATCCTCCCAATACAAGCCATACACCCTACAAACTCAAGCATTATTCATACCACCTTCCCCATCCCAGTAAAAACATATACTTGTGTCTCCTCTCGCAAATACAACTGCATATACATTACTATGTATACACGCTCGTATAGGCCTTCATACTCAGCACTTCATATAAAATCAACCCGAATGCACCAAAAATTTCCTCTTCCATTACTCAACACCTCCCTCCCAACATCGCGGAACTCGACGCCCCAATCCCTTATCGTGTTTGACAGCAATTTCCATGCAACTACACATCCAGCTGCGAACTGCTTTCTCCAATAATCCCACCAAATATGCCTAGATCTACTCACATCTCATAGTATAAACACCCCTCTCTTCACGTAAAGCCCCTCATTCCCCTTATTCCATAGCACTTCCATAATACCCCAAACCATCTGCACATATATCTCGTGTACATGTGTATCTTTTTTCTACTACATTGGCCATTAACGCACCCTCTCCCCAGTGATGCGTTCGAACATCCTACACCCACCTCAACTACTTCGCCTTCCCCATTTAGTAACTGCGACGATGAGCTCCTGTACATGAGAATCCCCTGACTTAACTCATCTTTTCAACGTAGCGCTCACCCTTTTACTTCCACAAATGGACCCGCGACCAGCTTGATTAACAAGCCATTGCATTACTAACTAAAATATCTACTAATATTCTCCAGTTTAAATGCATATGAGTGTATATGATTTTGAACTTTAATTTATAGCGGCGTATAAATTTTGTTTGGAAATTTTTAAAGCCATGTGTTCTCACCGCCCTGGATTACTTCTTCTCGCGGGCAGGAAGGAAGTTACAGTGTTTAAATACCCGCAAGAAACTTAAGCAGTAATGTATTATATATTGTAAGCTGTGAGTTTTCCTTTCAATGATCAGTTCTTGAATGTGCTAGCATAGCTGAGGTTGAGGTCTGTACATTGATTTGATTATTCCTATACTTCATTGGTAAGTTTGCTATAAATAGTATTTCTTTATTACAAAGCAATTTAGTACAAAAGATACTTTTCATTAATGAGGTCGGAATTCCAATATAATTTGAGATATACATGGATGTACGGTTGGTTTTAAATAGATGTTGGGATACCTTGATATATAAAACTCCATTCACTACAAGCCGTTATTGGCAAAAATAAAAATTTGGTACTGATGAGCAATGTGTCACAATCCCAAAAATATAATAATATAGACAAGTTCGCTTATTCTGTGAAACCCCAAAATGCTGATATAGGGTGTAAAATACTCCAAATAAAAAGTGTCTTATTTTCCAAATTAAAAATTACAGTTAAATTCTAAAAATTTAATTATAACTACATCTCAAATATCTTGTCCAAAATCGAAACCGATATTTAGTTAAAATTAAATATATCATTATGGTTTATAAATGATTCCATAGTAACTATTTGAAAATTTGTTTTGGACATAACTTATAATCTATAACACAGAATCTCGATTTGTCACTTCCAATAGAAAAATATAGATCAATAGATTCGAATGTTTCTTGTTACGAGGAAATTCGACTTAAAACGAACCTTGTACACTCAGTTGAAGTTCAAAACTCAATATTACAACTACCGTGATATTACGAGCTCGATTAAAATTTATATTAAAATTAATACGCTCAACTGTCATTTAAAAATATATTCTTTATTATAACTCAAATATAACTTTATTAAATATCATATATTATCATATTTACACAATATTGCAAATTCTACCATTTCCGACTATTTCAGAAATAAATATATTATTATCCCATTATTTATACTATTTAAATATTCAAATATTTAATTTAAACCATTTAAATTATCAAACCATTATAATATTAATTAAATAAATTAATTATTATACTGTTAAAATTTCGAGACGTTACAGGTAGGATGTGTATTTCCTTTAAACTACTTGTTTGATCAAATCAATCTCTATTCTCTAATATATTTCATTTTTTTTATTTATATTGTGATCTGGATAGGATGTAAGGAGACACGAGCTAGCTTGATAAAATAAAATTGAAATTTGCAAATGTTTAAACTTGAGCTTGTACACAGTGCATCCTGCATGGAAAAGGTATCTTCCATTTTGTTCTTTTACACTGTCCACACCCTCTTTTATTCTTTATTGCACAATTAAGTTTAATTTGAGTTCCCCATACAGGTAGTTAGGCTCTATATACTGATAACAGTCAAGGAATATGCGATAAACATATCAACAAATTTGGATGTTCGAAGAAGCATCACTTTCTTTGCAAATTCCCTGTTTATGAACATGCTAAATGCTCCAAAAGTTCGTAATATGCTCTATTTCAGGTTTGTTTTGTTAATTTCTTTGTAGTGAACCATGATACCCCCTAATTTTAGGTAAATAATAGATTCCGGTTCACTATATTATTGCATTGGTAATGCCATGAAGTCTTTCTAAACTGAATTTTTTTAGTACATTACTTCTGTATAGATGCCTTAATTATTGATATGCTTTCCTACTATGTAGAGGATTTATAAAATTTGTAACCTCATTTAATTTGGTAGTTATACCTGTTGGTCTGATGATACTGCTATAGATGGATAATCTATTAGTGTGTTATTTAATTTCTTTAAATAATTTAAAATTAAATAATGTGAAGGAGTGGTAGTGGAATTGTAGAACTATTGGCAAACTAGTATTATTAGCATCTTTATGCCTATTTAAACTTACATAAATAAAACGATAAGTGCAAACAGAAGGATAACCAATGCATATGTGTTGTCAGGTACGACATATTATGATGAATACTTGAGTTGGATAAATTAAATATTTAAATACATATAAAGAATCTCTTGCAAAGGGAGATCAACAAAATATGCATATAGAGCTCTCAACACATCCTGATGGGAGTTTGGTGCACATTGTCACTTGAGCTCTATAATATTTTACCTCATATTGAAGCGCTACATCTGTTTGGAAGACCTAAGATTGTTATTACTCTTGAAGGGAGTATTAATACCTTAAACGATGAGATGGTAAAGATCAGTTTTGGTGGGAATGAAAGGCTTATTTTGGAGGCTGCTACCTTTGGTTCTATCTTATGGGACGTTGAGAGCTATGTTCCAGTTACCATTTTGTTGCAAATTTATTGCTTGGTTATACATAACATATTCAGTTGGATACCTTACCTTACTTTTTTGAACTTTGTTTTGTTTTTGATGTATTTTAGTTGAATGTATATACGATAATTATGGGACTGATGAAAGCCTTGCTTTTATTTATTTGTGAGATAGCAGTAGTTAGAGAATTATACTTGATCGAATTTGTGATCCCTCATGAGAAAAATAAAACATACAGCCTTAGAACTGTGTTTCTTTCATGAAACCGCCAACTCTGCATGCATCAAGATGTTTATATTGATTATGCTTACATTAACTATGCACTACATTCATTTCCAGCTGCTACTAATTTTTTAGTTTGAGTACGAATTTGAAAAGCTTCATAAGCTGCATCAATTTCAGCAACTAGTTCTGGGTCAATCACTGAAAGATGAAGACATTGAGTGTGAGAGTGAGTGTAACTGAGTGTATGTAGTGAGGTAATGCTTGTACAAAAGAGTATTTTGTATAGTTATTATATAACAAAGATAAACATAACTTTGTAAAATTGAAAAGTGTAATAAAATATTTGTTTGAATAAAATATCTATTCAAAATTAGAAATTCTGATTTGAATATTTTGATTATTGCAAATATTTTATTTACAAAGGTGATCTATATTACAACGGGCATTAATTGTTGTCGTAGAGAATATTGCAACGGCTATTGATCGTTGTAAAATGGTGTTCAATTACAACGTGGTTTACTACAACGGTCGAAATGCCTGTTGCGAAAAAAATATTACAACGGGGATTTCCCGTTGTAAAAAGGTATTTGTACAACGGGCAATGACCATTGTTATAAGGGACCTATTACAACTTGGGCTAATACAACCGCCACAATACCAGTTGCGAAAACCTTATTACAACTGGCATTGCCTGTTGTAAAAATTCCATTTTGTTGTAGTGAATTTGTTGTTTACTATTGAGTTTGGTAGCCTATATTGTTAAAAAAAAGGCTATGCTCAATCAAAAACAAATAAAATTTCCTTTTCATCAGCATATGATTATGGAAATTAAATTAATAGCAAAATACTATTTTGATGCTCTTTATTACTAATTTAATAGTAAATAGAGCATGCTTTAAGTGAATTTATTTTTGATTTTGTGTCATTTTCATAAGAGTTTACAATTGGGTTTGAGGGTGTGCTACAGTTTGAAGGTTTAACTTGTATTAGTTAATAATATAATTAGATCGTACTAATAATAAAAACATAAACTAATTACAAAGGATTGAAATAAAGATCATAACTCCATTTTACGGTGATCTATGTGATCATAAGAGAGGATTTCCCTCTAAATTATACTATTCTCTAATAGTTTAGGTCAAAACTCTTTTCTAGTTTTTATTAATTTTTAGTTAATCACATTCTCAAACTCTTGGTTTAATTTGACTGAGTAATTGTAAAATTTAACGCTTTCTCTACTGATTGGTCCATACTTGCATACATACGCCGTGCACTTGTAGTTTTTATAATGATATAATTTAGTTGTTTTCTAACCATTCCTCTTTTCCTTTCCTCAACCGCTCTAATATAGTTTTGATTACTCCTCAGCAACAGTAACCATAGCCATCTTCTCTATAGTTATAGATTTTCATGATAGAGAGCTTTCCCCACAAGCTTTTCAAATGGAACATCAATGTCATCGACAAGCTTTTCACCTTACTGATTATCTAAACCAATGATGAAATTCTTGTGTTTCCTAAGATGAATATCAGGGAAAGTCCTTCCATATTCAATAAATCATCCAATTCTGAAACATATTCCATAACAGACATGTCTCCCTACTTCTGCTCTACAAGCTTCCTAAAAATACAGGTTTATGGGCCATAGAATGAACTTCTCCTCAAACCTAAACTTAGACTAATCATAAGAAATTTGATATTCTGTTATAATAATGGCGATAGCATTCCACCATTTCATAGATCGACCCTGGAACTTCCTAGAAGAGGTTCTATTCATGGTATCCTCCACTTCCATACTGTTGAAGATGCGATTACTAGTATTTAACCAATCTTAGACCTCCATAGGTGTCTCCGATCCCGAGAATGGTTTTCCATCCAAAGTAGAGAAATATGTGCACAGCTTGGCAAAGTCAATGCTAGGTGCTTGCAAAAGAGCATCACCACGTACCGCCACTCTAGAAATAGACTTACTCTTTTCATTGCCGACGCCATCATAACATCGAATATAATTTGGAAATCAGGTGTAGCTGCTCCTCATCCTGCTCCCTCGTCCATTCCTGAAGCATAGTTATTTTTAGTTTCATTCCTCGTGTTTCAATTCTTTCTTAAGCCGTAATAAGATTTATTATTTTGTAATAAAAGAAAGTTATAACTGGTACATAAATGTAGGCTAATATACTATATATTACAATATAGCATAAAACCATGGTATTAACAAGTAAGACCCTTCTTTATTGTAGAATATCGATCCAGACTAAGATAATAACACTTATCTTATCTCTACAAAATCCAAGCATCCACTTTGGTTAATCGAGTAACCAAAGCTCTGATACCAAATGTGATGACCACGCTATACCACCTGCGCTAGAATCGAAAAGAAGCTCTATATATGTGACAATTTGATATGGGACGATCATAGAAGAAGAAACAAAAGAAAAACAACCTAGAACATATTTCATAGTGCATGGAACAAAATATAATAAAAACATGTTCAATAAAATAGTGGTGAATCATAAGTAGTGAAGAAATCAAATCTACTTGAAACAACCAAAACTTCCCCTTTCGGGAAAGCCCGGATTGAGTTGAGAACATGATGCATTAGAACACAAACAATAGAAAATTTCATTGCCATTACAATGATTACATCAGCGCAAAAAAATATATCAGAGTATGAATAAATATTACACATTGGAAATACAATATTAGAGATTTAAAATTACATAGCAGCGAAAAATAATACATAGGTATAATGCTTAGCGGAAAATAACAACTGACACAACTAAAAAGATACACGGATACAAAGCTTTCCGAATATAGCTCCAGTTGTAATCCAGGATCCAGTGAAAAGAAATATCTGCAAATACCAAAACTACTAGCTGCCTGTGTGGAAATTATAGGCACCCAGAGTTTAGGTAGAAATAATAAACTCCGAGTTAGTCATAGGACTGGTGTGAGAACTAAAAAGTTATTTAATCTTTACTTTAAAAGTTGGGAAATCATGGGACCACGCCGTATAACACGAAATGGGTTTACTCCACATGAATCTCAGTTTAAAATTAAACAATGCAAAGCCTTTTGGAAAAATGGAGCTATTATAAGACTCAGGTCCCATCACGCAATGCAACGCAAGCCGAAGGATAGAGTTTTACCTTATAATAGCCAAACATGCTTGATACGCTTTAAAACAAATCATTTTTGTTATTACTATAAGTGTATAGTGTCAAAACAATTTCAAATATAAATGTATCAATCATAGACGGCATGGTTACCATATATCATGTCGCCATACTAGTTCTACAATTAAAACCGAAAAGTCGCGTATTGGAAATTGGGTTTCCATCATGAGTCATAGCAAGGGATGGTCTCCTTACCGATTTGAGACACTCTAGCAAATGCCTCAAGGCTTGGACGCTGGCGAACCCTTGGATCCAGTAGGGCCGGTCCACACATACTTTAGTGGATTGGTAATTCCTGAACACACGTTTCCCGGTCCAATCGGACCTATCACTTGGCCAGTAGCAACCAATATCTGAGGCGCCTCATTCCATCATCCACATAAGTAAAAATGTCTGGGCTCCTGAGACGACCCCAAACCCCGTACTGACGGTGGCAAGGGTAATCCGTGGAATATAACACATAAACAGATAATAGCAGAATAGAATTAAATAAATACACCAGATAATGAACAATAGAATATACTGGATAAACGTAATCATCAGAGTTACACAGTATACAGGATCATACTTAGTACAAATACAATTCAGCTATACATAAATGTCTACAGCGGAAACAAACATAATATGTACAATAGGAGCTGAACAGCATAAAAAGAGATAAATAATAGAATCCATCTTTAGCTCCAGCTATCCAAAGAAAGAGCCAACTAAACCTGAATACAAGGCTGCCCGTGCAGAAAAAGAGGCACCCGAGTTTGAAAGTGAAACAAACTACGAGTCAGTCATGGGACTGGTATGAGAAATCTACTCAACACATTTATAATATGGCTAATCACAGGACCACGCCACTTTCGTGGAACGGGTTTACTCCATTGGATTGCCTGTTCTTTAAAACAAATCTTTCTTTTAAACAACGCAATGCTTTTTATAAAAATGAAGCCATTATAAGACTCAGTTCCCATCACACAATGCAACGCAAACCGGAGGATAGAGTTTTTACCTTATAATGGCCAAGATATGCTTGATACGATTAAAACAAAAGCATTTGATATTACTAATAGTGTTTATATGCTTCAAAAACAATTTCAAATCATAACTATCAATCATAGACAACATGAGCGTCCCATGCCACTATGTCGCCAAATATAGATATACAATCAAAACCGCACAGTCATGTATTTGGAAATTGGATTTCCGTCATGAAACAAGGCAAAAGATAGTCCTTATCGACTTCGAGACAATCTAGCCCATGTCTCAGGGTCAGAGCGCATCGACCTTTGGATCGTCAGGGCCGGTCCACCGATGCGGATTAAAATTCCTGAACACTACGTTTCCCCGTCCTATGGGGCGTAAATGAGCCAACGAATGACTCCATCGGACCCGAATCGTCCGATCTAACCGAGGCGCCTCGCAACAGTAACAACCACATAAGTAAAATGTCAGGCTGTGTAAAAACACTGACACCACTCCTAGCTAGAAAGAAACGCATGCCCTCCCTGAGGTCCTTCTCCAGTTTCTGGTTCATACCGGGGTGTGAGGCTCGCGAATTCACGTTATACACAAAGCTACGCCACACAGGCGGTGCTTTGATCATCACCACAAGACTTTGCTTTTCAACAGAAACCCTGATCATTTGCCACTTAGGCATGCCACACTAGCAATTCATGCCATGCGACTGATGTCCATCGATATACAACCTCTGAGCTCGTGCATTTCAGAGAAGGGCGTTAAGCAAAAAAATAAATTCTCCGCCGCCAAACAGATGTATATTTAACAGAGATCAATCAACACAGAATAAAATCCAATTTCAGACACACAGTCCATTTACAAGTCCGTTCTGGATCTGAACGAAACCGGAGGCACTATATACCTCGCAAACCCATCGAACACCACGTACATCTGGACGATCACCACTCATTATCCATATTTCGGGATGCCTCCCAATCAGGACCTCGGTTACCATCCAAACGAGGTGAAGATCTCCGGTCTTCTTCCACCGTCTTTATCTTCGACTTTCAATCGTCGGTCAATTATTTGAAATGAGAATTAACTCGGCCTTTTCAAATAATTCACGTATATTTAGAATTTCAAATCAATTTATTTCAATGGTTAAGTCATTCGACAACACCAATTTTGTTCTTTAATGTAATTTTCACACCAAACACATTCAACCATCAAATACCACATAAATCGAGAAAATTTAGTTTATTTCCAATCCATATCGTTTATGATATTTTATAACGATTTATCGCTATTTTTATTTATTTTAAATTAGCCAATTTATTTATTTTATAACGATTTATCGTTTATGATATTTATCGTTTGAAGTTCCGATTTCAAAATACGAACTGCAGCGTCGTTATTCGATTAAATATAATTATTTTATATATATATATATATATATATATAATCGATTCTGGCGCTGTTTTTCTTCAGATTTGAATTAAACATTCCAGACAATCCAACCGTTGGATTTTTACAAAGTTGGTGCCGTTGGAAAGATATTTCCAAAGCGAACCCAACGGTTGCGATTTCAGGAAAATTCGATGGTCGGATCTCCCGAACTAATCATTTGAAATCACGATTTCAAAATACGAACTACAGCGTCGTTATTCGATATATTTCAATTCTATTCGTATATATATATATATATATATATATATATATATATATATTGATTCTTCGATTTCAAAGCTATATTCTTTTCATACATTTGATAAAAATGATATTTTTATCTAACCGTCTTCTATTTTAACACTTCACTATATTTAACAATTCATGTATATAACAAAAATGTGATTTTTATTGTAAAACAATTCATTTCAAAACACTATTATTTTATATAGTTCATATAGGTAATAAAAATAGGATTTTTATTATAAAACAATTTCTTTCAAAAGGAGATTATTTTATATAGTTCATATAGATGATAAAAATGTGATTTTTATATTTAAACATGAACACCATTCAACACATGAATTTTAATTCAACGAATGAATAACGATTCAACACATGAAGGTTTTCTATTCAACGAATAAATATAGTTTCAACAAATGAAAATAATTCAAACACCTGAATATTATTCAAAATTTCGGCAGCATAATGGCAAGGTAGTTAAAACCGGGACCGTCCCTAGTACAGCCCCTCGCTCTACCTTAAAACCTCGCGGTTTTTGACAATGGGGAATCATGCATCTAGTTCGCACGCAGGCGGCATGTATATATTTATTTCATTTCCACAAACTAATCCTATGTGGTTTCAACCAAATATTTCTCAACCACAAATGGGTATTTTTCAACCACAAACAATCAATATCAACCACAAACAATTCCAATCAACCATTCGCTATCAATCAATTTTCACACCAATCACAACCAATAAATATTGTCCATGGTTTATGGACGAGGGGCGTATATATATATATATATATATATATATATATATATATATATATAGCAATTCTCTTCTATTTCAACACATATATAATTTTTACAACGCATATATAACTTATACATCGAACGTACAACTTATACAACGCTTATACATGAGGTGTACAACGCTTATATAACTCATACATCGATCATATAATTTATACATCGTCGTTTTCCATATCGTTTATAAATTAGAAATCTCACATTGGGTTCCACTCCACCAAAAATAGCAGAAGGCTCAGAAAAATATGCGGTCTCTTCTAAAATGTTGAAGACGTCCACACGGTCACGATGTTTCCTGTTTCATCGAATTTCGTCAAGAAACGAAAAAGATATGATTTTTCAAAGTTCAGATGTAATAAAGGACCCACCTTTCACGATGGTTCAAAACTAGGTTTTGATCTTTCGATCAAACCGTTGCGCGATAGGAGAATCTGCTCACACAGCGTCGAAGAGCTTCGAACCACCTTCCCGGCGCTGGTGGTTTCGCTCCATTCAGTGGCGCCCTGAAGGCTCGGCGGCGCTCCAAAGTCGTTGACTTTGAGGACTCGTATCTCCCTCCACACTTGATGATAACTAGCAAACCTTAGATGGATTTAAAGAGGAGACGAAGAGCTTTGAAATGAATCAGGAATCACTCGATTTCATTGTGAAACATGGGAGAAATCGAAGAGAGAAGGTGGCGACATCATTTCCGTCGTGCGCAGTAACCATCGGGGAGAGAGAAAATGGTAACTGGCCAATGAGAGATTTTCTTTATATTTATATTTTTTTAAATTTCGAAAATACCCCCTTTCCCACACGAACACCAATTCAAACCCAACGACTGTCATCCCTAGCGTTTTACCCCCATTCCGAACACAATGGGATATGTTTCGTAGGCCCATTCGACTGTTTCAATCAGTTTTCCTTCAAATTAAAATATATAACATTCAATATTCAATTTGAACGTACATTTCAATTTGCCAGGGGCACAAACTGATTCGAAAAATTCCAGAAAAATAAATCTAGCTATGTTTTGACGATACGGTCCCAACAAAACTAGTTTCGTCGAATTCTGAGACCGTTTGCAAAAAGGCCCATTTCTGGTCGATCCAATTGAACTGTAATTGACCAAACATGTTTTCCTTTGCCACGCTCACATACTAGCTTCAAAAATTATGAAATTTGAAACCTAGCAGTAACTTCATATCCCGGATCCAACAAAAGTGGTTTCGTCGAATTCTGAGGTCGTATGCAAAATGGCCAATTTCACGGGCTATATAGATTCCATAGCGACCTTTCTGAAAATTCATTTGGCCATAAATTTTGCTTTCCGCTATGAAAATTTGATTTTTCAGATTCGTTAGAAAGGTATTCACTAACAGATTTAAATATTTTTTGTTTCACTCAAATCCGTTTTGTTTTGCACCTGGTACAGTCCGACAAAGTTTGAATTCAATTTTTGAAACTGCTGCGCCATTTCAGGCCTTGTTTATAATTATAATTAATTATATTCGTTTTCAAACATCGATTCAAACTCCATTTTCATTACTATTATTTAAAATATTTATTTTAAATATTTAAAATCCATTAATTTAGCCAATTTAAATTTTTTAAATTGGTTCATATTTTCCGGGTCGTTACAGCTCCATACCATGACACCACTTCTTGCTAGAAAGAAACGTCGTGCACTCCATGCATTCCCTTATCCCGTTTTACACTCATACCAGGGTGTGAGGCTCGCGAATTAATGATATACACAAAGCTACGTTATTTAAAACTGTGCTTTGATCATCAACCACAAGATTCTGCTTTTCAACAAAAACCTTGATCATTTGCATCTTAACATGCCACATTGACAATTCACGCCATGCAACGGATATCTATCAATATATAACCTCTAAGCTCGTACATCTCAGAGAAGGGTGTTAAGAAAACGAATAAATTCTCCGCCACCAAACAGATATATATTTAATAGAAATCAATTAGCACAGAATGAAATCCAATGTCAGACACACATCCATTTACAAGTCCGTTCTGGGTCTGAACGAAACCGGAGGCACCTTATTCCTTGTCCCATATGTCCAATACAGGAGAGAGGTCCTTGCATATCCATCGATCTCCAAGTACGTCTGAACGATCACCACTTATTACCTTATCTTGGGTGTACAGCCCAACCAAGACATCGGTAATCATCCAAACGATGTAAAGAACTCTGATCTTCTACCACCGTCTTCATCGTCGACTTTTGGTCATCGTATTAATTATTCAGAATGAGTTAAACCCGGTCTTTCCGAATAACACACGTATTTTATCATCAAGTGCTATAAAAACACATCATATGCCTCATTCCAATTCAGAATATTCTTTTAATAAAATATTCACATTATTATGAAAAGATTCCCACTAATTTTATAAAAGATAAATTCTTTTAAATTTTTTCTTTAATCTTCCTTTGGATATCAATTTCAATGGATTTTATTTTATCCTTTATCAATTATAAGCCAAATTAAGATGTCGGGATTAGTGAGCCTTACCGAAGTAATCATTTATTTATTAATCCCAATCCCAACCTATTCATCCCATGGAGCAAAACTGGTAGTACTACATCTCTAACACCCACTGTGTTATCTGTAAAATTAATTACCATTTCACGTTCAAATCTAATTAAAGATTTAACTATCGCCTGGAGTAAAACTGGTGGTACTCCATTCTCAATCATTTCATGAATTCGATAAATTTAATTATTCCATTCTCATTTCAATATAATTCAAGATTCTTTAACACTCTAGTTCAGTTTAATCTCCAAAATCATTATTTAATGATTATTCAAATTTAAGAAATTAATTTTATCTTTAACTGGGTTAAAGAACAAATGTTATTTAAAAATATTGTTCACGATAAACCCAAAATCATCTTCCATCAAAATGGAATCTACACGGAAATCATAACAGTATATAATCGATATAAATTCCCGTATCAGACTAATAATATAAATGGAATAGCGGCAAGACCTTTTAAATTCCATATATAGTAAATGTCTTCATTCACAGAAGTTCATCTTAATTACTACCAAATCAAATTTCATTCAATTCCAATTTAATATATTAAATTGGAAAATATTACTTTGGGAAAATTTCCATTTAAATATTAATAAAAGAATTATAAATTCCAAATTATATTTTCACTGTTAATTGGGTTAAAAAAGACATGTCGTTTAAAACACAGTTCACGATAAACCCACAATCAACTTTCATTTCAGTTCCAATTAAATATTAATTAATTGGTAAATTTCTCTAAATCTTAATTAAAAGATTTATTCTTTCCTCAACTGGGTTTAAGAACAGTGTTATTTAAGACACCATTCACGACAAACCCAAAAATTCATTTTTGCTTCAAATCATACGTTGGAAAATTTGATTATGTTAAATTTTGAAATCTCTTCATTTCGAAATTCATTATAAAATGAATAAAATCGACTGATAAACCTATTTCGGTTAAAAGGGCGTCTAACTATATAACTACTTTTATTGGTTCAAACATTTTATTCAACACATGAATATTTTATATAGTTTATACATTCAATAAAAATGATATTCTTATTGTTCAAACATTTTATGTGACACATGAATATTATATATGGTTTGTACATTCAATAAAAATGTAATGACCCGCACTGTCAGGGGTATTATAATTAATTTATTTAATTATACATATCGTGATGTAGTGAATTTAATAGAGGTTTAATTAAATAACATGGAATAATTAATTTAATTAAATAATTAAATAATATATTTAATTCAGAAATAATCAAAAATATTGGAAATCACAATATTCGATGAACGGGGTCGTCACTTAGATTCAATTTAGCTTAGAGTTGAATTATATTGACGAATATATTCAATCGACGACAGTTTGAACGTAGAATTATAATTTAATTAAAATAGAGTGCGTAACGACGCGGCAGTTCGCTATTTGGCAATTCGAACTTCAATTGAGTATACAGGGTTCCTTTTAAATCGGATTTCTGTGAAACAAGAAACGTGTGGAGCTGGTGGAGTATATCATTCTAGTGGAAGAGAAAAATCAGGATTTCGTCGTGTAGATTCTGTTTTATGTCCAAATCAAATATTCAGAAAAACAGCGGCATATTCGTTTATGGCTATAACGGTTAATTGAGTATATTTAAATATTGGATTCGAATTAGGGCAGGGTTCTTTTGAGACATAGCAATAATTTAATTTTTAGAATTTTATGGTAATTTTTAATTAATTAAATACGCCATTTTTATTTGGAGTATTTTGCACCTTGTAATCAATATTGTTGGGTTTCACAATATGAGTTAAACTACCGGTATTATTATATTTTTGGAATCCTGGCACATCGCTGATCACAACGGTAATTCTGTTTTAGTTGTTCGTGGCTCGTAGGTATAGGAGGTAGTGTGTAACGGGGTACTCTCAAATGTAAAGAAATATCCTAGCTATATGTGGACCTAAACAAACCACGCAACCTTCTTTTCAGCATCCACGTCTGAGACCTTATACACTACATTGCACACATATTCTCCACACACTTTTCGAATGCAATAAATAAAATATCTAAAAAAAAATATATCTCCTCATATCCTATAAATACCGACCAAATTTCGCTAAACCTAATATCATTTCCTCACGAAGTCAACAGCAAGAAATGCGCCGTCTGTCCTCAAACAAAAATCGCGAGAAATTCTATCTCATAAAAATCAAAGAAATTCGAATAAAATTCCTTAAATCCTCAAACATATATATTCGCGATCCTCATCACCTCCTCTCCACTTCCATATGAATTTTGGGCAGTTCGAATTCTTTTTTTTTTACTGCGAAAATACACAACGTATGATAGGCGAGCTAGGTTTGAAAAATCGAAAATCATCGGAGCATCGAATCATGATTCGAAGGGCGTATTAGAGTTTGTGGGATTGAGAAGTACGAGTTTGAAAAATCCGGTGGATCTCTGGCACAAAAATATTCGATCTATGTATTGTACAGTACATCGAGGTCCTGATGACGCGATGTGTATAGTGGCTGTCGAGTTCAACCTTTTGGGATTGGGGTTGGTGAGATCGTAGAGGGGAGTTCAACTGTGGTAACAGCGTTGAAATTAGAGGAGGGATGAACGGAGTGCTGGGTGATTGTTTTAGTGGTCAGTGAAGGGGGAACGTGAGCTCGAAAATGGATGAATGATCTGCGAGAGGAGCAGCATGATATTTAGTGTGAAAGCAACTGTATTTGCTTGTAAACAGGCGTTGAACTGGGGTATAGGAAGGAACAGTGCGGTGATAAAATAATGGAGAGAAGGCAGTACGTTGAACTATGGTTTGGTGTTGAAAACTGTAAAGGGTGAAAGGGTTAAAGGAATTTGCTTGTAAACAGGCGTGAGCAACAATTGTGAAGAGCATGTATACTCGTGGAGAAAAGCAGCGGATACCGATAGGTATCTGTTAGCAAATGTTTTCGAAATGAGAAGGGGGAGTGGTAAACACAGCGGTTCAACAATAACGGAGCCATGCGTGGAAAATGGATGGCGGTGACCTCATCAATATCGGTGAAGGAACGAAGGACGTTGAGGTGAACTAAAACCCGGAGATGGTGGAAATAAATAAATAAGAGGAGCATCATTCTGGTATACAGAAGGAAGAAGATGGAACACTAGTGATCAAACCGGTTACTGATAAGGAAATGGGCTCAGAAATAATAAGCTCGTACAAAGTCCGATTGACGAGCTGTAAGTTACATTGGGATCGTATGGACGGGAGCAACACAATGAGACTGACTGGGAGTGAATCCGAGCTCGTTACAATTTATGGCGAAATAAATTGTCAATCGCAATCAAATAACGCAAACCGTTATTTAACGATTAACGCGCCAATGTGAGTAAAACTCACTAACTCTGCACAATTTATATTTTTTTTCGATTGTACTTTATTTTTACTGCTGTATATTGATTGTTAAACTGGACTGTTAAATAGAATTGATTGAAAACATAGATCTAGTTATAGATAAATATCGACAACCAATATTTGATTCTGTATCAGCATATTTCATGTGCGATGAAATTGATGTATATTATGCTGTGTAACATCTGTGGATGCAGGGAGACAGGTTGGAGGAATCCGACTGGGTTCCTCAACAATTATATTACTGGTTTTCATATATTGTGATATATGTTGTGATTTATAATCTGTTATTGATTATGGATGTTAGAACGATATTGATCATCGTTGTTTGATATTTTAAATATCATAAGAAACCTTGAGTTGTAAAAAAAGAATATTTCAATGTATATTGAAATAAAGGAATTTTATAAAATCACAGGATTTTCTAAAAAGGAAATTATTTATAAAACGAACACGGTTTTATAAAAGGAAATATTTGTTAGTAAACAAATAGGATTATAAAAGGGATATATGTTAGAAAACAAATCAAATTGAAAGGGAAATATTTGTTAGTAAACAAATAGGATTATAAAGAGAATATTTAGAAAACAAATAGAGTTTTATAAAAGGGATATTTAATTAGAAAATAAATAGAAATAAGGAATATTTATTTAGAAGATAAATAAACCGTTGTAAATAGAAAATATTTGTAACGGTAAATAGAAGTTGTAAATAGAAAATATTTGTAACGGTAAATAGAAGTTGTAAATAGAAAATATTTGTAACGGTAAATAGAAGTTGTAAATAGGAAATATTTGTAACGGTAAATAGAAGTTGTAAATATGAAATATTTGTAACGGTAAGTAAACGTTAAAAAAGGGAAATAGTTGTAACGGAAAACGTAGTTTATCAAAAGGAGTTAATCAAACGTAGTTTATCAAAAGGAGTTAATCAAACTTAGTTTATCAAAAGGGGTTAATCGAATATAGAAATTAAGAAGTGAAGTTAAACAAAAATTAGAAACTGACTAGAGATTAGTAAGTTGAATAGTTTTCTGAGTAACGATCTGATGTTGGTTTCGGCCTTCGGGATTTATACTTAGAGAATTGTTCTCTTACTAGTTTACAGTTAGGGACTAATAGTTGTGGAATGGTAGTGATGCGTAAATGAGGATTGGAAACGTTTTCCAATGTTGAAAACGTATATTTTCTAATTTTAGGAAATAAGGAGATATGAATATATATATATATATATTCGATGATTGGATCGATAAATTCCATTTGGAATTAAGATCGTTGTTTGTACACCGACATGTTTTCATTTGATAGTTAAATCACAGACTATCGAAGTTTCGACCATTTTAACGTTGTTAATATGGAGAGGCCGGTTGGATTATTATCCATAGAACCACTCTGTATTGGCATAAGCGTCGCGAATCATATATGCCAAAGATAATTGAAGACGGAGTAAAATGCAAGGGCTATCCTGTTTACAGAATAGTGCCTTCGGTTTGTCCAGTCCCAGGACGACTTGTATGGACGAAGGTCTGACAGAGTATATCCAATGGATCGCGTAAGTTGATCTGTTCAAACGTATTCACGTTTGGTGGCGGAGGAATTCGTTTCTCTTAGCTGTATACCCGTGTTATTTTTGGATAAGTCAATTTGTGATTTGGCGGGTATGACGATGTGACATTTCTAAGTGAATGAAGATGGATGTCTGACATAGTATTTCCATACGATCACGTACATTGATTTCTTCAACTATACCAAGAGTGGAAGCGGAGAAGGAAACTTCTTTTAGCTGACACGTAATGTATGGTTGTAGACATCAATTAGTGATTTTCGATGGATTTGACAATGTAGCATTCGAAGTGAATCTGATGTAATGATAAAGCGTAGCTTCTAGCCTCATCAACCGGTAAATGACAGAAATCGGGCAGGCAGCATGGCTAAGTCGGTCGCACCGAAGTAGGGTGTATAATCACCTATCTAGAGAATATTCATTTGTTTCTTAAATCTATCAATGCTGTCCCATATATATACGGGAACGGTTGCTGATCCCAACCGTTGGTGATTTACATTCGATACACTCAAGCGAAATGAGTGGTCGGTCATGTGTGGCTGAGTTGCAAGATGTTCTTGTTGAACTCCAGTGTATCGTTCCTAGAGTACACTGATCGGAAGGTGATTCCATACCTTGTCATAGTTGGAAATCCATTACCCAATACGTGCTTGCGGTTTTGATTGTATACTATATATGTAGAACGTGAGATGAAAGCGTTTCTGCTAGTTGATATCTATTTGTACATAGACATTATTATAATATCAAAAAGTTTTTGATATAAAGATATTTTGGATTCTCATAAGGGAAAAACCCGTTCCGTTATGCGGCGTGGTCTTATGGGATATCGTTTACTTGTTCATATACTTGTTTTAAACTGTTTTACTCACACCAGTCCCATGACTGACCCGGAGTTTACTTTGTTGTTTTCCCTAAACTCTTGGGTGCCTAAATTTGTACGGGCAGTCAAGTAGTCGGGATTTGCAGATACCTTTGAAGAGCGGGAGCAGGAGGCTTCAGAATCATATAGCTATAGTTATTTCCGCTGTGTTGTAAGTGCTGTACTCTGATAAGTGCTATTGTATACATAACTGTTATATTTCAAAGTTATGTTATCTATTATATGTTATTCGTTCCGCTGTGAGGTTCGTGTTACTCTGATGTTATGTTCTTCTTCTTCTTCTATTCTAAGTTTCTATCTTATCTATTCTCACCTTCTAATTTCTTTCATTAACTATTCGGTTATTTTCGATCCTTGGATGTTCGATATGTGTTGTATATCGGATAACCAAGATCGCATTTTTCCGGGTCGTTACAGTTGGTATCAGAGCTTAAGTTAAGAATTACTTGGCTCTGTGGAGTGACTCGGTAGAGATAGGGTTAGTAATACCCTAGATTGAGTTTGAGTGTATATATACGAGTGCGTATTTGTATTTGATATAAAAATGATTTTATATTGTGGAGATTCATTGGTTGAGTTGTTTATGAGTTCTGGTCGATCAGTTTGATCCACTGTATCGGTAGGGGTAAATAAATACTTGAATATGATGGGTCGTCACGATATGTTTTGAAAAGAAGGTAAATTAAAATATGTTTACCCAAGGTATATCTTGATATAGAGAAGATATATATATTTCAAAAATTATAATATATTGGATATATTGGTTGTTATTATAATCGAGTAAGATTATAAATTAAAGGGTTATGTAATTAACCAACCAGGATTCATATAAGTGAAATACGTGAAATCAGATGAGTTAAATCTGAAATTTAAATCAGGATTTGGAATTAAAATAAGGAAATTTTAAGTTCCTGGGAGATTTTGAAATGTTTTCAAAATGGAAGTATTTAGTAATGGTTTTGAAAATGATATAGTATTGAAATCACTTGGGTCGCTGGAAGATAATTCCGATGATGACTGCGCAGTATCATCGGTGTGATTTTCGAGTTCTAAGTGGTGGATTACTACAAAAGATTTTGATTTGAATTGTTTTGAGAAAACAAGCTGTTTGGAGATTCAAAGGTTTTCAATTGGCATTATGATTTCAAATTTATTTGAAATTTACCCAGGGATTTAAGTTCTGGAATTAAAATTTAACGTATGAAGTTAAATAGACTGAGATGACAAATGTGAATAAGTGAATTAGAATTAAACTTGAACTAAGTTAAATAAAATTGAATTGGATTAAAGATAATCTAGAATGGAACCAAATTGATAAGTCAATAATTTGGAATTTGATATTGGCGTTCGAATGAAATTCGATTTGGATTTGAGGATATGAACTGATTGGAATTTAATTGAGATAACACCGGTATATGTTGAGTTGATAGCATATGGAAGTGGTAGGGATATAATGATATGCCCAACAAAAAGGTACAAGTTAATATTTTATATGAATTTGGAATTTATGAGCCGAATTAGCAAGCCGTTTGGCGTTTTGATTTTCTTTTGGGTTGAAGAAGGCCCAGAGAGGCGAGTTGGAGTTTGAGATATTGGCCAGTACAAAGGAGGTGCTGGCGAAATTTTCCGAAAATTTAAATTGTTAGAAAATTTTCAGAATTTTTGAAAATTTTAGTTGGTCGGAATAAATAAATATTGGAATCGATATTAGTTGTTCAGTTGAAACCAGAGACAAGGGTTAACAGATAAGCTTTTACCAAATAGATAAGGTCGTCCTCTAACTTAGCAATTTCGAGGACGAAATTATTTTAAGTGGGGAAGAATGTAATGACCCGCACTGTCAGGGGTATTATAATTAATTTATTTAATTATACATATCGTGATGTAGTGAATTTAATAGAGGTTTAATTAAATAATATAGAATAATTAATTTAATTAAATAATTAAATAATATATTTAATTCATAAATAATCAAAAATATTGGAAATCACAATATTCGATGAACGGGGTCGTCACTTTGATTCAATTTAGCTTAGAGTTGAATTATATTGACGAATATATTCAATCGACGACAGTTTGAACGTAGAATTATAATTTAATTAAAATAGAGTGCGTAACGACGCGGCAGTTCGCTATTTGGCAATTCGAACTTCAATTGAGTATACAGGGTTCCTTTTAAATCGGATTTCTGTGAAACAAGAAACGTGTGGAGCTGGTGGAGTATATCATTCTAGTGGAAGAGAAAAATCAGGATTTCGTCGTGTAGATTCTGTTTTATGTCCAAATCAAATATTCAGAAAAACAGCGGCATATTCGTTTATGGCTATAACGGTTATTTGAGTATATTTAAATATTGGATTCGAATTAGGGCAGGGTTCTTTTGAGACATAGCAATAATTTAATTTTTAGAATTTTATGGTAATTTTTAATTAATTAAATACGCCATTTTTATTTGGAGTATTTTGCACCTTGTAATCAATATTGTTGGGTTTCACAATATGAGTTAAACTACCGGTATTATTATATTTTTGGAATCCTGGCACATCGCTGATCACAACGGTAATTCTGTTTTAGTTGTTCGTGGCTCGTAGGTATAGGAGGTAGTGTGTAACGGGGTACTCTCAAATGTAAAGAAATATCCTAGCTATATGTGGACCTAAACAAACCACGCAACCTTCTTTTCAGCATCCACGTCTGAGACCTTATACACTACATTGCACACATATTCTCCACACACTTTTCGAATGCAATAAATAAAATATCTAAAAAAAAAATATATCTCCTCATATCCTATAAATACCGACCAAATTTCGCTAAACCTAATATCATTTCCTCACGAAGTCAACAGCAAGAAATGCGCCGTCTGTCCTCAAACAAAAATCGCGAGAAATTCTATCTCATAAAAATCAAAGAAATTCGAATAAAATTCCTTAAATCCTCAAACATATATATTCGCGATCCTCATCACCTCCTCTCCACTTCCATATGAATTTTGGGCAGTTCGAATTCTTTTTTTTTTACTGCGAAAATACACAACGTATGATAGGCGAGCTAGGTTTGAAAAATCGAAAATCATCGGAGCATCGAATCATGATTCGAAGGGCGTATTAGAGTTTGTGGGATTGAGAAGTATGAGTTTGAAAAATCCGGTGGATCTCTGGCACAAAAATATTCGATCTATGTATTGTACAGTACATCGAGGTCCTGATGACGCGATGTGTATAGTGGCTGTCGAGTTCAACCTTTTGGGATTGGGGTTGGTGAGATCGTAGAGGGGAGTTCAACTGTGGTAACAGCGTTGAAATTAGAGGAGGGATGAACGGAGTGCTGGGTGATTGTTTTAGTGGTCAGTGAAGGGGGAACGTGAGCTCGAAAATGGATGAATGATCTGCGAGAGGAGCAGCATGATATTTAGTGTGAAAGCAACTGTATTTGCTTGTAAACAGGCGTTGAACTGGGGTATAGGAAGGAACAGTGCGGTGATAAAATAATGGAGAGAAGGCAGTACGTTGAACTATGGTTTGGTGTTGAAAACTGTAAAGGGTGAAAGGGTTAAAGGAATTTGCTTGTAAACAGGCGTGAGCAACAATTGTGAAGAGCATGTATACTCGTGGAGAAAAGCAGCGGATACCGATAGGTATCTGTTAGCAAATGTTTTCGAAATGAGAAGGGGGAGTGGTAAACACAGCGGTTCAACAATAACGGAGCCATGCGTGGAAAATGGATGGCGGTGACCTCATCAATATCGGTGAAGGAACGAAGGACGTTGAGGTGAACTAAAACCCGGAGATGGTGGAAATAAATAAATAAGAGGAGCATCATTCTGGTATACAGAAGGAAGAAGATGGAACACTAGTGATCAAACCGGTTACTGATAAGGAAATGGGCTCAGAAATAATAAGCTCGTACAAAGTCCGATTGACGAGCTGTAAGTTACATTGGGATCGTATGGACGGGAGCAACACAATGAGACTGACTGGGAGTGAATCCGAGCTCGTTACAATTTATGGCGAAATAAATTGTCAATCGCAATCAAATAACGCAAACCGTTATTTAACGATTAACGCGCCAATGTGAGTAAAACTCACTAACTCTGCACAATTTATATTTTTTTTCGATTGTACTTTATTTTGACTGCTGTATATTGATTGTTAAACTGGACTGTTAAATAGAATTGATTGAAAACATAGATCTAGTTATAGATAAATATCGACAACCAATATTTGATTCTGTATCAGCATATTTCATGTGCGATGAAATTGATGTATATTATGCTGTGTAACATCTGTGGATGCAGGGAGACAGGTTGGAGGAATCCGACTGGGTTCCTCAACAATTATATTACTGGTTTTCATATATTGTGATATATGTTGTGATTTATAATCTGTTATTGATTATGGATGTTAGAACGATATTGATCATCGTTGTTTGATATTTTAAATATCATAAGAAACCTTGAGTTGTAAAAAAAGAATATTTCAATGTATATTGAAATAAAGGAATTTTATAAAATCACAGGATTTTCTAAAAAGGAAATTATTTATAAAACGAACACGGTTTTATAAAAGGAAATATTTGTTAGTAAACAAATAGGATTATAAAAGGGATATATGTTAGAAAACAAATCAAATTGAAAGGGAAATATTTGTTAGTAAACAAATAGGATTATAAAGAGAATATTTAGAAAACAAATAGAGTTTTATAAAAGGGATATTTAATTAGAAAATAAATAGAAATAAGGAATATTTATTTAGAAGATAAATAAACCGTTGTAAATAGAAAATATTTGTAACGGTAAATAGAAGTTGTAAATAGAAAATATTTGTAACGGTAAATAGAAGTTGTAAATAGAAAATATTTGTAACGGTAAATAGAAGTTGTAAATAGGAAATATTTGTAACGGTAAATAGAAGTTGTAAATATGAAATATTTGTAACGGTAAGTAAACGTTAAAAAAGGGAAATAGTTGTAACGGAAAACGTAGTTTATCAAAAGGAGTTAATCAAACGTAGTTTATCAAAAGGAGTTAATCAAACTTAGTTTATCAAAAGGGGTTAATCGAATATAGAAATTAAGAAGTGAAGTTAAACAAAAATTAGAAACTGACTAGAGATTAGTAAGTTGAATAGTTTTCTGAGTAACGATCTGATGTTGGTTTCGGCCTTCGGGATTTATACTTAGAGAATTGTTCTCTTACTAGTTTACAGTTAGGGACTAATAGTTGTGGAATGGTAGTGATGCGTAAATGAGGATTGGAAACGTTTTCCAATGTTGAAAACGTATATTTTCTAATTTTAGGAAATAAGGAGATATGAATATATATATATATATATTCGATGATTGGATCGATAAATTCCATTTGGAATTAAGATCGTTGTTTGTACACCGACATGTTTTCATTTGATAGTTAAATCACAGACTATCGAAGTTTCGACCATTTTAACGTTGTTAATATGGAGAGGCCGGTTGGATTATTATCCATAGAACCACTCTGTATTGGCATAAGCGTCGCGAATCATATATGCCAAAGATAATTGAAGACGGAGTAAAATGCAAGGGCTATCCTGTTTACAGAATAGTGCCTTCGGTTTGTCCAGTCCCAGGACGACTTGTATGGACGAAGGTCTGACAGAGTATATCCAATGGATCGCGTAAGTTGATCTGTTCAAACGTATTCACGTTTGGTGGCGGAGGAATTCGTTTCTCTTAGCTGTATACCCGTGTTATTTTTGGATAAGTCAATTTGTGATTTGGCGGGTATGACGATGTGACATTTCTAAGTGAATGAAGATGGATGTCTGACATAGTATTTCCAGACGATCACGTACATTGATTTCTTCAACTATACCAAGAGTGGAAGCGGAGAAGGAAACTTCTTTTAGCTGACACGTAATGTATGGTTGTAGACATCAATTAGTGATTTTCGATGGATTTGACAATGTAGCATTCGAAGTGAATCTGATGTAATGATAAAGCGTAGCTTCTAGCCTCATCAACCGGTAAATGACAGAAATCGGGCAGGCAGCATGGCTAAGTCGGTCGCACCGAAGTAGGGTGTATAATCACCTATCTAGAGAATATTCATTTGTTTCTTAAATCTATCAATGCTGTCCCATATATATACGGGAACGGTTGCTGATCCCAACCGTTGGTGATTTACATTCGATACACTCAAGCGAAATGAGTGGTCGGTCATGTGTGGCTGAGTTGCAAGATGTTCTTGTTGAACTCCAGTGTATCGTTCCTAGAGTACACTGATCGGAAGGTGATTCCATACCTTGTCATAGTTGGAAATCCATTAACCAATACGTGCTTGCGGTTTTGATTGTATACTATATATGTAGAACGTGAGATGAAAGCGTTTCTGCTAGTTGATATCTATTTGTACATAGACATTATTATAATATCAAAAAGTTTTTGATATAAAGATATTTTGGATTCTCATAAGGGAAAAACCCGTTCCGTTATGCGGCGTGGTCTTATGGGATATCGTTTACTTGTTCATATACTTGTTTTAAACTGTTTTACTCACACCAGTCCCATGACTGACCCGGAGTTTACTTTGTTGTTTTCCCTAAACTCTTGGGTGCCTAAATTTGTACGGGCAGTCAAGTAGTCGGGATTTGCAGATACCTTTGAAGAGCGGGAGCAGGAGGCTTCAGAATCATATAGCTATAGTTATTTCCGCTGTGTTGTAAGTGCTGTACTCTGATAAGTGCTATTGTATACATAACTGTTATATTTCAAAGTTATGTTATCTATTATATGTTATTCGTTCCGCTGTGAGGTTCGTGTTACTCTGATGTTATGTTCTTCTTCTTCTTCTATTCTAAGTTTCTATCTTATCTATTCTCACCTTCTAATTTCTTTCATTAACTATTCGGTTATTTTCGATCCTTGGATGTTCGATATGTGTTGTATATCGGATAACCAAGATCGCATTTTTCCGGGTCGTTACAAAAAATGATATTTTTATTATTCAAACATTTTATGCGACACATAAATATTTTGTAGGGTTTATACATTCAATAAAAATGATATTTTTATTGTTCAAACATTTTATGCGACACATGAATATCATATATGGTTTATACATTCTATAAAAATGATATTTTTATTGTTCTAACATTTTATGCGACACATGAATATTATATATGGTTTATACATTCAATAAAAATGATATTTTTATTTTTCAAACATTTTATACAACACATGAATATTATATATGGTTTATACATTCAATAAAAATGATAATTTTATTGTTCAAACATTTTATGTGACCCATGAATATTATATATGGTTTATACATTCAATAAATTTGATATTTTTATTGTTCAAACATTTTATGCGACACGTGAATATTATATATAGTTTATACATTCAATAAAAATGATATTTTTATTGTTCAAACATTTTATGTGACACATGAATATTATATATGGTTTATACATTCAAAAAAATTATATTTTTATTATTCAAACATATTATGCGACACATGAATATTATATATATATAATATTCATTATTTTAATATATATATATATATATTAAATGTTCTTTATTTTTAAATACTCTTTAATTTAATATATTATTTATATCTGAATCATATTGCGACTCAATAAATTTCCATATAATTTCAGTTTTATAGATTTCTAACATCGCATGTGTTCAACAATAATGATAAATAATCATTAAGCAGTCCATTCACATCTAAAGTGAAATTTACAACTGTGTGAGCACTAAAATAAATAAATAACGCTCATCATAGCCAGTCAACCCATCGATTGACATATAATTAAATATTGGGATTAGTGTATGTCAAATATCATCCCAATACCCGTGTGGGGTTTTCAAATAACAACATTCTGTTTAAATAAATCTTTGGTTAATAAATTTAACCAATTCTAATTCGGTTTGAATTATTTTTCTACTTATCCCATTTTACTGTTTAAATTATAAATGGACATTTATAATTTAATTTCAAGTACCACATTAATATTAACATTATTTTTAATATGTTAAACATTTCAATAGTCAAATCAACACACAATACAACCAATTAAATCGTCCATGGTTTATGGACGAGAGAGGTGAACAGGCACCGTATACAGTTTATAGTGATTAAAACTGATAGAAATCTACATAGGAAATTTTATAAATTTTTTTAAACATGAATGTTATAACATGATAAAATAATTTTGAGTGAGAAGGAGTTCGCATCGGATTTCCACTCCGTCATTTTTTTTACGCAAAGGAATGTGACATTTTCAGCTCCATAGTCCACATACGACACGCAAATCACTCAAAATCAATTTTATTACAAAGCTCTCGTCGATACGGTTCCAAGGCATCTTGTTTCACTGAATTCCGGGTTCGTATGAAAAAGTTATGTTTTTTTCAATTTTCATGTACATATATGTAATTAACATAATTAATTAATTAATTACCTTAATCCTTACTAATTACATCCTCTAATCTCTTTCTTCCTCCCGAAAACAAACGTATACACAGCAGCCCCATGTCCCTCTTTATGCAATCTACCTTCACCACTTTCTTTCATTCGTTTCTCCATGAAATCACAAACCGTAAACGCTGTTCTCCTTCTGTAATGTCCCGTATTCTTAGGGTATAATAATTAATTTATTTAATTTTTTAAATAGTAATTTATAGATTTAAAATGGTTTAATTAAAAATATTGAATATTTAATTAATATTTATAATATAAAAATATTTTTTAATTTTGAGTTTGTCGAAAATAACTGAATTCACAATATTGTGTGAATTGGATCACTTATGATATTTAATTCAATTTAGAATTGAATTAGAATAACGAATATATTATTTGAACGACAGTTGAACGTATAATTAAGTTATAATTATAATCGAGCTCGAAATGGCACTGCAGTTCGTAATTTGGCGATTCAAACTTTAAATGAATATACAGAATCCGTTTTAAATCAGATTTCTATGAAACAAGAAACAATCAGAGCTGGTGAGGTAAAATTTTCTAATGGAAGAGAAAAATTAGGATTTCGTCGTGTAGATTTTGATTTTTGTCCAAATCAAATTTTTGAAAAGTCGCTATGGAATTCTTTTTTATAATTTATAACGATTTATTTATATTATAAATGAATTTTCCAATATAAATTGAATATCGACTCAACCGAGATTTGAATATCGAGTTATAAATCCAATTGGAGCTGTTCTATTGTGAATATATATGATAATATTTATTTATAAATATTAAATTTAATTATTTTTAAATATATTAATATTCAAAAGGGTTTATTTAGAGCTTTCAAAATAGCCATTTTTGCAAACGACCTCCGTCTTCGACGGAACTAATTTTGTTGGATCCGCAATATTAAATTTTTGCAAGATTTCAATTTTCATGATTTTTGGAGTCAGTATGTGGCCGTAAGGAATTTTAATGTGAAAAACAATCGATAATTTTATGGTTAAAAATATGTTGTGTGAGCAAACGAAGTCGGAATTTGAAGAAACCAGTTTCGTTGGGTCTGTAATGTCGGACCATAGTTGCATGCCTATTTTTGTGATTTTTGGATATCATGTGTGATCATAGCAATTTCTAGATGAAGAATACAAATAGCGGTTGATTATAATTAATATAATAATCATTATAAAAATATTTAAAATCTCGTATAAATAAACCACTAAAACTTCTAAACCTAAGTCATACTTCATTTCAGTCAACGATTGTTCCGCCGCTGGTTTCCTATTTCAAACAAGAAATCGATTTCATAAATCCAAATAATTTCTATAAATCAAAACTTAAACATCGTTGCGATCTTTGAAGGACTCTCTTCAAATCCATGTGCGTATATTACAGTGCGATGCGGTTTCAGGAATACTCGAATACCAACAGTAAATTAGGGTTGGAGGATTCGGGATTTTTGGTGCATCGATTGACTTTGGAGTGCTATATTGGGTTTTAGCATATATTTTAGCATTTGTTGGAAAGTTTTTGTGTAATTTAGGGCAAATAGTTGTCGCGTCTTTTACTGGATGGGCATCAGACATTGTCGAAGTCGTGAGCCAGTGAGGGGAGATCGAGTTATGTACTTTGGTGATGAGAGTGGAGTTCAGGCGAAGAGAGGATCAACGGTGAAGGGTATGCAAAGTTTCATGAAGGAATGGTGTTGAATGAGGCCGGTGAAGTATTGGAAATGGTGAGGTTGTCTGTCTGGAGTTCGCGTGGTTTATGTGTAGAGGTAAAAAGAGATCAGCGAGAGGGTCTGGGTATTGAGAAGAAGCAGGGCCGATTTCTTAAATTTGCAGATGGGCCAAAGTGATAAATTGAAGCGGTGAGGCCCATGAAAATTAACATTTAAGTATTTATTTAATTTAAAATAGTCTACAAACTAGTTAACATCAAATATTGTACATACGTTATTAGTTTTGCGAACGGTCAGATCCGTTGGGATCGTATGGACGACGGCTACACCATGGAACTGACTGGGAGTGAATCGGAGCTTGTTACAATTTATAGCGAAATAAATTGTCTGTCTGAATCAATCGACCGTTATCGCTATTTAACAATAACGTCCAATGTGAGTAAATCTCACTAACTCTGTACAGTTTATATTTTTATAAATATAATGTAGTATTGATAAATGATGTTTGATTGCTTTGTGTTGATTATTTGGTTGAATTGTTGATTTATTGGTTGAAATTGTAGATAACGATATATATATATATATATATATATATATATATATAAATCGTTAATCAAATATTGATTACGTTTATCAGAATATTTCATATTGAAATGAAATTGATGTTAATTATATCATTTAACATCAGTGGATGCAGGGAAATTGGTTGGAGGGATCCAACAGGATTCCTCAATATTTATAATACTGTTTGTTTTCAAATATTGTGATATATGAGGTGATATATAATATGCGATTGATTATGATGACATTGGTCGTTTTATTTTGTATTTTAAATACCATAAGTAATACTAGGATGAAAAATGGAAATTTTCAAAGTGTATATTGAAAAGAAAATATTTATAAAATCAAAGAATTTTATAAAAGGAATATTTATAAAATCAAAGAATTTTATAAAAGGATTATTTATTTAGAAAATAAATAGAATTATAAAAGGAATATTTATTTGGAAAATAAATAGGATTATAAAAGGAATTTGCAAGATATAAAAGAATTACGAGAAATGGATTTAGAGTTGACTTTAAATAGAATCTATTCTAACAGATAGAATGAGAAGATTAATTTATAAATAATATTTTATACATTAAATAAAAATATTTATCATTTGATAAATGGAATATATAAATCTGAGTTTATATAGAAAAGTAAAATCGGTTTCAACACCAATATTTGAGATTGAAATTGAACGTAGAAATTATAAAGGGATTTATAAACGAGACTTTAACGGTTAGAAGTAAAAAGGAGATTTTTCATAATTAATAAATAGAAATTGGAAGTGGGATATTATTTTAAACTACAAAATCAAACAGATTGATTATATAAAAGAAATATTATTCACATTCGATGTGAATAATGGATTAAAATAAATATTTCATAAATTAAAACATTTATAAAGAAAACTAGTTTCGGAACAGGAATTTAGATAAGAGTTAATCGAATTAGAGTTAATCAATTAGAGTTAATCGAATATTAGAGTTATTCGACGAGAGTTAATCGAATTAAAGTTATTCGATGAAAGTTAATCGAATTAAAGTTATTCGATGAGAGTTAATCGAATATAAGTTATTAGAATAGAGTTAATTGAATATAAGTTATTCAAGTAGAGTTATCGAATAAAGCTATTCGAATAAAGTTAATCGAATAGAGATTACTCGAAAGAGAGTTATTCGTGGAATTTGATTATATCGAATTCGGGAAAGTCCCATTTACTTTTCGGTTTTTAAATCAAGCTTTATTTATTTATTAATAAATTAGTTGTTATTTATTTATTCAAATAAATAAAATAAAAGTTATATTTAAGTTATTATATTTCAGAAGCATGGGATTATAACACTATTGTTATAATCAAATGATTTTTGTAAAAGAAGTGGATTCGTAAATAGAATCCGAGAGTTATGTTAGGAAATTTGTTAAGGATTTAGAAGGTGAACTTTGTTTATTTCGAAGTTAGAAATGTTGTTCAGTTAAGGTCTGAGAGGTAGTTATACCCCAACTTGATTGACTTCGTTTTTAACTAAGGAGTTGTTAAGGTTCGATAGTGAAGGATGGTTAAGTGAATTTAGTTAATGAAGGTAATGGATTGAGTTGGCATAGAGATGTTTTATTTAAACATCTGTTTAAACCCAAATGAAGGAGCTTTGGAAATGTTTTCTAAAATAAAGAAATAGGAATGAGAGTGAATAGGGAAATGTTTTCTAATGATTAATAACGTATATTTTCTAAATTTAGAAAATAAGGAATATTGAATATATGGAAACAGGAAATAAAAAAAATGAAAAAATGAATAAATTAAGGAACTAAAGAGATAAATATTAAATGATGATTGATTGATAGAATTTCCATCTGGAAATAATATCGTTGTTTGCACACGTGCTTTTCTTTGATAGTTAACTCACCAACTATCGAAGTTTTTGACAATTTTTCCATCTTCAATACGGAAAGACCGGGATCAGTTATATTATCTAAAAACCACTCCGTATGGCATTAGCGTTGCGAATCAAATATGATGAAGATAATTGAAGACGGAGTTATGCAAGGGCTGTCCTGTTTACAGAATAGTGCCTTTGGTTTGTCAAGTCCCAGGACGACCTATATGAAAGAATGTCTGACGGACTATATTTAATAGATCGCGTAAGCTGATCTCTTCAAACGTAATTATGTTTGGTGGTGGAGGAATTCGTTTCTCTTAGTTGTAAACCAGTGGTATTTTTGGAGAAATCAATTTGTGATTTGGCGTGTATGACGATGTGACATTAAAAGTAAATAAAGGTGTGGTCTTTACGTTATAACCTCTAGCCTCACAACCAGGAAATGGTATAAAATCGGGTAGGTCGCATGGCTAAGTGATTGACTGCCAAATAGGGTGTATTGTCACCTAATCTATAGAAATTACTTTTGCTTCTTAAATCTATCGATGTTGTCCCTTTCTGGAAACAGTTGTTGATCCCAACCGTTGGTGATAATACATTCGGTACACTCAAGCGAAATGAGTGACCAGTCATGTTTAGCCTAGGTTGCAAGATGTTCTTGTTGAACCCGGTGTATTTCTCTCTAGAAATACACCGTTGGAAGGTGGTCCCATACCTTGCCAGTTGAAATTCATTAACCAATAAGCGCCCGCGGTTTTTGATTATATATTATGTATGTGGAACATGAGATGAAAGCGTTCTGCTAGATGATTATTATATTGTGGTTGATAGACACTATTATAATATCCAAAGAATTTTGATATAAAGATTATCGTTTCTTTCAAAAGGATTTTTGAATGTTAAATCAAGTGTTTTGGATTCTCATAAGGGAAAAACCCGTTCCATTATACAGCGTGATCTTATGGGATATCGTTTATTTTCTCAACTGTTTTAAATTTGTTTACTCACACCAGTCCCATGACTGACCCGGAGTTTATTTTGTGTTGTTTTCCCGAAACTCTTGGGTGCCCAATTTTGTACGGGCAGTCAAGTAGTTAAGATTTTTCAGATATACTTGGAGAGCTTGGAGCAGTAGGCTTCAGGAAGATATAGCTATTGTTTATTTCCGCTGTGTTGTAAGTGTTATACACTGATAATGTTACTGTATACATATACTAATTTTATTTCAAAGTTATGTATCTGTTATATATTGTTCGTTCCACTTTGAGATTCGTGTTTACTCTGAAGTTGTATGTTCTTCTTCTTCTTCTATTCTAAGTTTCTATCTTATCTATTCTCACCCTCTAATTTCTTTCATGGACTATCCAGAGTTTTCGATGCTTGAATAGTCCTCATTGAGTTTATGTCGGTTATGCAGGATCGCGAAAACCCGAGTCGTTACAGTGGTATCAGAGCTGAAGATTAAGTGATTTACCTTGGCTTTGTGGCGTGACTCAATAGAGATGGGATTAGTAATGCCCTAGATTGAGTTTGATTGTATGTGTACTAGTGAACATATTTGTAGATCTTATAAAAATGGTTTTATATTGTGTAGATTCATTGGTTGAGTAATTTTTGAATTTTTGGTCGATCAGTTTGATCCACTGTATCGGTAGGGGTTTATAAACACTCGAATACGATGAACTGACATGGTATGTTTTGAAAAGAGGGTAAATGAAATAATTTTAACCAAATTATATTTTGATATAAAAGAAAAAAATATTGAAATGATTATAATATATTGGATATATTGGTTGTTATTATAATCGAGTAAGATTATAAATTAAATGGTTATGTAAATAACCAATTGGAATTCTTATAAGCGGTATATGAAATCAAATGGATTAAATCTGAATTTAAATCAGAATTGGATTTAAATTCCTGAAATATGGAAAAAGTATTTGTTAATGGATTTGGAATAAATATATGAGAATTTAAAAATCCTGGGAGATTTTGGAAATGTTTTCAAACATTGAGAAGGATATTTTGAAATTGGTTTCAAAATGGAAATATTTAAATATGGATTTTTAAAAGAAATATAGTATTAAACTCGCTTCGATCGCTAGAAAATAGATTCCGATGATGACAGCTGCATCATCGGTTTTCATTTTCGAGTTGCTAAGTGACGGATTACTACCAATGATTGTGTTTTTAAATTGTTTTGTGGAAAAGCAAGTTATTTTGAATCCTGAAAAGGGATATCTGGTTTTAGAAAAGCTAAAATGTTTGAAAATCCATGGGGAAGACTGTTTGAATTAAAACAAATTAAACTAGAATTTCTAAAAGCAGATAGAAATAGAAATTGAATTGAAACCAGTTAAGTGGAAAATGAATTGAGATAGAAAGTATCGAATTAGATTGGATTAAAGATAATCCGAAATGGAATTGGACTGCTAAGTTAAGAGTTGAAATTAAAAATGGAATCTAAGTTAAGAACATAATTCGGCTTGGGTATAACCTAATGATTGGGATGACATTGGTATATGCAGAATTGGTAACACATGGAAATGATATATTGATATGCCTGACAAAAAGGTACAAGTTTATATTATATATGGGTTTAAGATTTTGATGAGCCGCATGGCTGTTTGATTTTCTTTTGGGTTGAAGAAGGCCTAGAGAGGCGAGTTGGAGTTTGAGCTATTGACCAGTACAAAGGAGGTGCTGGTGAAATTTTTCGAAAAGTTAAGGTGTTAGAAAATTTTCAGAATATTTTAAAAATTTTCGTTAGTAGGAATGAATAAATATTTAATTGAAATTAAATTGGTTCAATTGAAACTGAAATTAAGAAGTGAACAAAGAAGTTCTAACCAGTCAATAAGGTTTATTTTCTACCTTAGCAATTTCGAGGATGAAATTATTTTCAGGGGGAAGAATGTAATGTCCCGTATTCTTACGGTATAATAATTAATTTATTTAATTTTTTAAATAGTAATTTAGAGCTTTAAAATGGTTCAATTAAATAATGTTGAATATTTAATTAACATTTATAATATAAAAATATTTTTAAAATTTTGAGTTAGTCGAAAATAACTGAATTCACAATATTGTGTGAATTGGATCATTTATTATTTAATTCAGTTTAGAATTGAATTGGAATAACGAATATATTATTTGAATGATAGTTGAACGTATAATTTTATTATAATTATAATCGAGCTCGAAATGGCGCTGCAGTTCGTAATTTGGCGATTCTAACTTTAAACGAATATATAAAATCCGTTTTAAGTCGGATTTCTGTGAAACAAGAAACGTTCAGAGCTGGTGAAGTATATTTTTCTAATGGAAGAGAAAAATCGGGATTTCGTCGTGTAGATTTTGATTTATGACCAACTCAAATTTTCAATAAGTCGCTATGGAATTCCTTTATAATTTATAATGATTTATTTATATTATAAATGAATTTTCCAATATAAATTGAATATCGATTCAACTGGGATTTGAATATCGAGTTATAAATCCAATTGGAGCTGTATAATATTCTATTGTGAATATATACGATAATTTTTATTTATAAATATTAAATTTAATTATTTTTAAATATATTAATATTTAAAAGGGATTATTTAGAGCTTTAAAAATAGCCAGTTTTGCAAACAACTTCTGTTTTCGACGAAACTAATTTTGTTGGATCCGCAATATTAAATTTTTGCTAGATTTCAATTTTCATGATTTTTGGAGTCAGTATGTGGTCGTACAGAATTTTAATGTGAAAACAATCGATAATTTGATGGTTAAAAATATGCTGTGTGAGCAAACTAAGTCAGAATTCGACGAAACCGATTTCGTTGGGTCCGTAATGTCGGACTGTAACTACATGCCCATTTTCGTGATTTTTAGATATAATGTGTGATCATAGCAATTTTTAAACGATGAATACAAATAGCAATTAATTATAACTAATATAATAATCAATATAAAAATATTTAAAATCTCCTATAAATGTACCACTAAAATTTCTAAACCTAAGTCATATTTCATTTCAGTCAACGATTTTTCCGCCGCTGGTTTCCTATTCCAAACAGGAAAATCGATCTTCACAAATCCAAATAAAATCCAAACAATTTCTATAAATCGAAACTCAAACATCGTTGCGATCTTTGAAGGATTCTCTTCAAATCCATGTGCGTATATTAAAGTGCGATGCGATTTCAGGAATACTCGAATACTAACAGTAAATTAGGGTTAGGGGATTCGGGATTTTTGGTGCATCGATTGACTTTGGAGTGCTATAATGGCTTTTAGCATATAGTTTAGCATTTGTTGGCAAGTTTTTGTGTAATTGGGGGCAAATAGTTGTCGTGTCTTTTACTAGATGGGCTTTAGACATTGTCGAAGTCGCGAGCCAGTGAATGGAGATCGAGTTATGTACTTTGGTGATGAGAGTGGAGTTCAGGCGAAGAGAGGATCAACGGTGAAGGGTATGCAAATTTTTCGTAAAGGAATGGTGTTGAATGACGCCGGTGAAGTATTGGAAATGGTGAGGTTGTTTGTCTGGAGTTCGCGTGGTTTATGTGTAGAGGAAGAAAGAGATCAGCGGGCGGGTCTGGGTATTGAGAAGAAGCAGGGCCGATTTTTAAATTTGCAGATGGGCCAAAGTGATAAATTAGAGGGGTAAGGCCCATGAAAATTAACATTTAAGTATTTATTTATTTAAAATGGTCTACAAACTAGTTAACATCATATATTGTACATACATTATTAGTTTTGCAAATGGTCATATCCGTTGGGATTGTATGGACGGCAGATACACCGTGGAACTGACTGGGAGTGAATCAGAGCTCGTTACAATTATAGCGAAATAAATTGTCTATCTGAATCAGCCGACAGTTATCGTTATTTAACGATAACGTCCAATGTGAGTAAATCTCACTAACTCTGTACAGTTTATATTTTTATAAATATAATCTAGTATTGATAAATGATGATTGATTGTTGTGTGTTGATTGTTTGATTGAATTGCTGGTTTATTGTTGAAATTGTAGATAATGATATATATATAAATCATTAATCAAATATTGATTCTGTTTATCAGAATATTTCATATTGAAATGAAATTGATGTTAATTATATCTCTAACATCTGTGGATGCAAGGAAATAGGTTGGAGGGATCCAACAGGATTCCTCAATATTTATAGTAGTGTTTGTTTCCATATATTATGATATATGAGGTGTTATATAATCTTTGATTGATTATGATGACATTGGTTTGGTATTTTAAATACCATAAGTAATATTGGGATTAAAATTGGAAATTTTCAAATTGTATATTGAAAAGAAAATATTTATAAAATCAAATAATTTTATAAAATCAAAGAATTTTATAAAAGGATTATTTATTTAGAAAATAAATAGAATTATAAAAGGAATATTTATTTGGAAAATAAATAGGATTATAAAAGGAATTTATCAAGATATAAAAGAATTACGAGAAATGGAGTTAGAGTTGATTTTAAATAGAATCTGTTCTAACAGATAGATTGAGAAGACTAATTTATAAATAATATTTTATACATTAAATAAAAATATTTATCATTTGATAAATGGAATATATAAGGCAGAGTTTATATAGAGAAGTAAAATCGGTTTCAACACCGATATTTGAGATTGAAATTGAACGTAGCAATTATAAAGGGATTTATAAATGAGACTTTAAGGGTTAGAAGTAAAAAGGAGTTTTTACATAATTAATTCTATAAATAGAAATTGGAAGTGGGATATTATTTTAAAATACAAAATCAAACTGATTGATTATATAAAAGAAATATTATTCACATTCGATGTGAATAATGGATTAAAATAAATATTTATAAATTGAAACATTTATAAAGAAAACTGGTTTTGGAATAGGAATTTAAATAAGAGTTAACCGAATTAGAGTTAATCGATTAGAGTTAATCGAATATTAGTGTTATTCGATGAGAGTTAATCGAATTAAAGTTATTCGACGAGAGTTAATCGAATTAAAGTTATTCGACGATAGTTAATCGAATATAAGTTATTCGAATAGAGTTAATCGAATATAAGTTATTCGAATAAAGTTAATCGAATAGAGATTACTCGAAAGAGAGTTATTCATGGAATTCGATTATATCGAATTCGAGAAAGTACCATTTACTTTCCAGTTTTTAAATCAAGATTTATTTATTTATTAATAAATTAGTTGTTTATTTATTTATTCAAATACAATTTAAGTTATTATGTTTCAGAAGCATGGGATTATAAAACTATTGTTATAATCAAATGATTTCTGTAAAAGAAGTGGATTCGTAAATAGAATCCGAGAGTTACGTAAGGATTTTTTTAAAGATTTAGAAGGTGAACTTTGTTTATTTCGAAGTTAGAAATGTTGTTCAGTTAAGGTCTGAGAGGTAGTTATACCCCAACTTGATTGACTTCGTTTTTAACTAAGGAATGGTTAAGGTTCGATAGTGAAGGCTGGTTAAGTGAATTTAGTTAATGAAGGTAATGGATTGAGTTGGCATAGAGATGTTTTATTTAAACATCTGTTTAAACCTAAATGAAGGAGCTTTGGAAATATTTTCCAAATAAGAATCAGAAATGTTTTCTAGAATAAAGAAATAGGAATGAGAGTAAATAGGGAAATGTTTTCTAATAATTAATAACGTATATTTTCTAAATTTAGAAAATAAGGAATGTTGAATATATGGAAACAGGAAATGAAAAAATGAATAAATTAAGGAAATAAAGCGGTAAATGTTAAATGATGATTGATCGATAGAATTTCCATCTGGAAATAATATCGTTGTTTGCACACATGTTTTTCTTTGATAGTTAACTCACCGACTATCGAAGTTTTTGACAATTTTTCCATCGTCAATACGGAAAGACCGGGATCAGTTATATTATCTAAAAACCACTTCGTATAGCATTAGCATTGCGAATCAAATATGATGAAGATAATTGAAGACGGAGTTATGCAAGGGCTGTCCTATTTACAGGATAGTGCCTTCGGTTTATCCAGTCCCAGGACGACCTGTATGGAAGAATGTCTGACGGAGTATATTTAATAGATCGCACAAGTTGATCTCTTCAAACGTAATTACGTTTGGTGGTGGAGGATTTCGTTTCTCTTAGCTGTATACCCATGGTATTTTTGGAGAAATCAATTTGTGATTTGGCGGGTATGACGATGTGACATTCAAAGTAAATAAAGGTGTGGTCTGTACGTTATGACCTCTAGCCTCACAACCAGGAAATGGTATAAAATCGGGTAGGTCGCATGGCTAAGTGGTTGGATGCCAAGTAGGGTGTATTGTCACCTGATCTAGAGAAATTCCTTTTGCTTCTTAAATTTATCGATGCGGTCCCTTTTGGGAAACAGTTGCTGATCTCAACCGTTGGTGATAATACATTCGGTACACTCAAGCGAAATGAGTGACCGGTCATGTTTAGCCTAGGTTGCAAGATGTTCTTGTTGAACCCGGTGTATTCCTCTCTAGAGATACACTGTCGGAAGGTGGTCCCATACCTTTCCAGTTGGAATTCAATAACCAATAAGCGCCACAGTTTTTGATTATATATTATGTATGTGGAACGCGAGATGAAAGTGTTCTGCTAGATGATTATTATATTGTGGTTGATAGACACTATTATAATATCCAAAGAATTTTGATATAAAATTATCGTTTCTTTCAAAAGGATTTTTGAATGATAAATCAAGTGTTTTGGATTCTCATAAGGGAAAGACTCGTTCCGTTATACGGCGTGGTCTTATGAGATATCATTTATTTTCTCAACTATTTTAAATTTGTTTACTCACACCAGTCCCATGACTGACCTAGAGTTTATTTTGTGTCGTTTTCCCTAAACTCTTGGGTTCCCAATTTTGTACGGCGTTCAAGTAGTCAGGATTTTTTAGGTATACTTGGAGAGCTTGGAGCAGGAGGCTTCAGGAATATATAGCTATTGTTTATTTCCGCTATGTTGTAAGTGTTATACTCTGATAATGTTACTATATAAATATACTGATTTTATTTCAAAGTTATGTATCTATTATATATTATTCGTTCCGCTATGAGATTCGTGTTTACTCTGATGTTGTATCTTCTTCTTCTTCTTTTTCTTCTATTCTAAGTATCTATCTTATCTATTCTCACCCTCTAATTTCTTTCATGGACTATCCGGAGTTTCTGATGCTTGAATAGTCGACATTGAGTTTATGTCGGTTACGCAGGATCGCGAAAACCCGGGTCATTACACCTTCTCTTCTTCTCCTCTACAATCTCAACACCATGAATCTCAAATGCAAGCTTGCTTTCAAAAATGCTTTACTGTCTTTCCACGAACGCATGCTCCAGGTCTCGAAATTTTTTGCCATCGAATCGCCTCAAATTTGGCTACAATGTGCTATTCTACCTTCTGAACAACAAAACAAACTCGAATTCATGCATCGTCGCTTCTATGTGAAGAACCATCCAACCCTAGCTCGCATACATCCAAAAAAATGCATGTTGTAAATTTTTGAGCATGCAAAATCTTCACCAAACTCAACCAAATTGATATATGTGGAAGCTTACACTCATACGAGTTCCAAGATCTAAGCTTTGCAATTTGTAGAATTTTCTTAGATTTGTTATGGATTTTAGAAGTTGCATTTAGGTTTAGGAAATGTGGAGAAAAGCGGCTACGGTGGGTAAATGATTAGGATTAGGTTTTAGAAGTGTTTAGCATGTTGTATAGTAGGTGCAAATTAATTTTATATTAACTTTATTCTTTTTTTATACTCAAGTTATGCCTATTTTCATTGTTTAAAAATCTGTGTGACCACCTACGGATCCCGTTTTAGCTGAAAATTGACATGCGGTTACTCTCTGACATTAGGGACCCAACGAAACTGGTTTCATAGAATTCCGAGTCCGCATGCACAAACATCAAAATTTTAAAGTCAAAATATTGTTTGTTTTTCGCTTTAAAAATCACTCCCGGTCACATACTGATTCTAAAAATCACGGAATTTAGAATCTTACCAATATTCGATGATACGAATCCATAACAAAAGTAGAATCGAATCCCGAGGTCATCTGAATAATGTTCCTTTGTAAAACTGCTCAAATTAGCTTTAAAAATGCGATTTTAGCGTACCTTTTGTTCTTGTACGCCCAAACGCCAACCTCAAAAATCATGGTCTTCTGGATTTAACCATTATTAGACGATACGAGTCTAGAAAAAAAAAGGGAATTGAATTCTGAGCTTCCTAGCAAAATTTCATTTTTTAAGGGCTATGCGACGATTTTAAAATTTGAATTTTTAAAATTTTCAAAACAAGCTTATAAATCAATTTAATAATTTTTCTAAGTTTGTTTTAAGTCAAATAAAATATAAAATCTAATTTTTAAAATTATTCTCAAATTTTATTTAGCAAAAATAACCAATTTATATTTGCATATTCATTAAAATAACTTAAATCAAAATTTTAAATTGGTTCTGAAAATGCGGACTGTTACAATCTCCCTCACTTAAAACTTTTCATCCTCAAAAAGGAACAGAGCTGAAAGTTGTTTAACCAACCAACTCAACTTTCATTCTGGCTTTCATTCTTCAACTTTTCAGTTTCTAAGAATCTTCTAATTCCTTAAAAAATTGGCTAACACCCTAAAAATTTGGCTAACACCCCTAAATTTCTGAATTTTTTTGCCATAATCTCCTTTGTATGGGTTGATTGGTAAAACCTTAACTAGCCTTACAGCGCTCTCATCAATCCAAAAGAAAAAAGAAAATTCCAAGTGGCTAGCCAATTGGCTCATAAAATCATCAAACCCAATGAATATAGTAAATATATACTTAATTATTTGTCGGACATACAATTTTATTCCTCTTCTTAGCTTCCATGCTATGACCTGTTTGTTATATATACATGTATATGTATGCAATTCCAACCAATTTTCAGTTCAGTTCAATATATGATTCGATTTGGCTAAATTTACCTTTCATTCATATATTGCTCATATTAATTATCATTCCAATATTTTTATTAGTTAAATTAATAATCATACAACACAACAAACAATCAATTAGTTAATTAAATTTTCAAACATATATAGCTTTTATGTACTCAAAAATCATATTTTGTGTGTTAAATCATAAATAATAAATTCTAACTAAGTTTTGGGTTCTCACACCAGTCAATTTGAAATATATAGATATCCCACTTTTGAAACTCGAACATAAACTCTGATAATGATGCATCAATCATCAGAATCATCTCCGGGCGACTAGAGTGTGATTCTATATATATCTAGTATATTTGAGACTTCGTATATATGTTCATAACGCGTATATGCAAAATCTTCATATACTAAATTGTCCAAATTTAATATAAAATAAAATACTCAAATACGTATAATAAGGTATAATTTCAAAACCAAATTTGTTTTTTTTAATAAATAATACTCTTCTAACTCGTTCTAGGGTGTTACTAACCCTATCTCCAACGAGTTATTCTTATAGGATGTTACAGATCCTATCTCTGATGAATTCTTTCGCTTGGTTCTAATGTTCCTTGTTCTCGAGCTCTGTAAACCAAAGCTCTAATACCACAATGAAACGACCCAAACTTCCCCTTTCGGGAAAGCACGGATTAAGTTGCGAACAAGACGCATTAGAACTCAAACAATATAACATTTCATTGCTATTACAACAATTACATCAGAGTACAAAAGTATATCAGAGTACGAATAAATATTACACATTGGAAATACAATATTAGAGATTTAAAATTACATAGCAGCGGAAAACAATACATAAGTATAATGCGTTGCGGAAAAAATAACAACTGACACAACTGAAAGAGATACACGAATACAAAGCTTTCGGAATATAGCTCTAGTTGTAATCTAGGATTCTGTGAAAAGAAATATCTGCAAGTACTAAAACTACTAGCTGCCCGTGTGGAAATTATAGGCACCCAGAGTTTAGGTAGAAACATTAAACTCTGAGTCAATCATGGGACTGGTGTGCAAATCATGGGACCACGCCATATAACACGGAACAGATTTACTCCATATGAATTTCAGTTTAAAATAAAACAACGCAATGTCCTTTGGAAAAATGAAGCTATTATAAGACTCTGGTCCCATCACACAATGCAACGCAAGCCGGAGGATAGAGTTTTACCTTATAATAGCCAAACATGCTTGATACGCTTTAAAACAAATCATTTTTGTTATTACTATAAGTGTATAGTGTCAAAACAATTTCAAATATAAATGTATCAATCATAGACAACATGAGAACCATATATCATGTCGCCATACTAGTTCTACAATTAAAACCGAAAAGTCGCGTATTGGAAATTGGCTTTTCATCATGAGTCAAGGCAAGGGATGATCTCCTTACAGATTCGAGACACTCTAGCAAATGCCTCAGGGCTCGGATGCGAACCCTTGGATCCTGCGGGGCCGGTCCACACATACTTTAGTGGATTGGCAATTCCTGAACACACGTTTCCCAGTCCTATTGGACCTATCACTTGGCCATTAGCAACCAATATCCGAGGCGCCTCATTCCATCATCCACATAAGTAAAATTTTATGGGCTCCATACCATGACACCACTTCTAGCTAGAAAGAAACGTTGTGCACTACCTGCGTTCCCTTATCCCTTTTTGACTCATACAGAGGTGTGAGGCTCATGAATTAACGCTATACACAAAGGTATGTTATTTAAAGCTGTGCTTTGATCATCAACCACAAGACTCTGTTTTTCAACAAAAGCATTGAGCATTTGCATCTTAGCATGCCACACTGAAAATTCACGCCATGCAACTAATGTCTATCAATATATAACCTCTAAGCTCGTACGTCTCAGAGAAGGGTGTTAAGCAAGAGAATAAATTCTCCGCTATCAAACAGATATATATTTAATAGAAATCAATTAGCACAGAATGAAATCCAACGTCAGACACACATCCATTTACAAGTCCGTTGAAACAACCAGAAAATCCGAGCCAATTTAAATTTTTTTATTTTGGCAATTTTAATGAATTTTGATTATTTAAAATGGATTATTTTAAATAGTAACAACGAGAAATTTATTTTGAATAGAACTAGAACGTATATATTTATTTGAATCTTCGTTAGAATATAAATATTTTATTTTAAATATAAAAGGAATTGAAAATGGCGCGGTAATTTGAAAATTCGATTCCAAAGTTCAAATGAGTGTACAGGATTCAAAATAAACCGGATTTTAGCGAAACCAAAAATATTAGAATCTAATTGAGAATATCTTTCCAACGAATCCGAAAAATCAAAATTTCACACCGGGAATCAAAAGTTACGTCCAACTGAAATTTCAGAATAGTCGCTATGGAATTTTGGCCCTTAAAAATGGAATTTTTGCAAACGACCTCGATTTTCGACGAAACCACTTTTGTTGGATCCGGGAAGTCAAATTATTGCTAGATTCCGAAATTCGTAATTTTTCAAATCAATATGTGAGCGTGGAAAAAGAAAACGCGTTTGACCAGTTTTAGTTGATTTTAATCGACTGGAAAATGGCCATTTTTCAAATGGTCTTTGAATTTGACGAAATTTGTTTTGTTAGGACCGTATCATCAATACGAAGTTAGAAAATATTTTTCGGGAATTTTTAGAGTTAGTATGCGGCCTCGGTAAATTGAAATGTGCGTTCAAATTCAATATATAGAGTTATATTTGGATTTTGACGAAAAATGATCGAAACGGCCGAACTGGGTTACGAAACATGTCTCATTGTGTTCGGAATGGGGGTTATTAGTTAGGGGCGACAATCGTTGGGTCTCGATTGGATATCGAAATTAAAAGTTGTTTTATAGAATTAATTAAATAATTAAATATTATAAACTAATTAAATAATATAAACTGTATAATCCTCTCACTCCCTTCCCTCTTCTCTCTCTTCCTTTACTCCAGTCAACACCGAATGAAATAAAAAAAACCCGCAAATCGATAATCGCGCCCCCCTCTTCGTCGACTGCGCCACCACCGCTCCAGGCCTCCGGCCTCCTCTCGCACGCCAGAACCCCTCCCCATCCTCCCTCCTATCGAACCCCCAAGCCCCTCCGAGCCAAAACCCTAGCTGCCCCTGACCTTTATCTCCACCGCCACCGCCTCCCTAGGCCCCACCAGCACCAACGCGGTCTCCCCTCCCCACCAGCGCCGCCTACCCCGCCTTTGATCCCCTCCTTCCTCTTCATTAAACCAGGTGAGTTTTAGTTTGATTTTATTTAGTTTAATTACATAAAAATCTGATTTTTATTTAGGAAGGAAAAAACGATTTTATGTCAATAAAGTTATGATTTTTATTTCAATAAAGTTATGATTTTTATTTCATTAAATAATGATTTTTATCATAGAAAAGTAAAGATTTTTTTTTTAACATGAAAGGTTTGATTTTTAACTAGAAGAAGATTTGATTTTTAATAATAAAAAGAAGTAATATTTATCATAAAAAAGAAGTAATTTTTATCATGTAAAAGAAGTTATTTTTACAGTTAGAAAGGTGAGATTTTTATAAGTAGAAAAGTCAGATTTTTATAAGTAGAAAATTCGATTTATATATATATGAAGTAGCAATAAAATTTCGATCTTTATATTGTTTACATCGGAAGAAAGATATAATCTTTAGGGAAGTAAAAATATAATTTTCAGAATTGAAATAAAAATGTGATCTTTACAATATAAGCATCATATTAAAAATGTGATTTTTAATATGAACAACGTAGGAAAGACTGCGTCGGAATTTCTGGAAAATCCAAACAGTTCAGAACGAATGAAATGGTGGAGTGGAATCGGAAGGTGAGAAATCCTCACTTTTATTTTAATTTCTAGTTTGAAATATATAATAGGATGCAGACAGTTCTTAGCAGCACCCGACACCCGTCGTCCACATACCATGGACGGCTTGTTTGTTTGATTAATGTGTTGTGAAAATTGATTGTGTGATGCGAAATGAAAATAAATATTTTATATTTAAAAATATAATTTTTAGCGTATATATAAAATAAATATTTATTGTAACGGCAAGGAATTTCGCTCGATTTCCTTTTTAGAACGAATTTTATAAATAGTTCTAAATTCGTTTCAAAAACAATTTCAACTTCATCTTCAATTTCAAATCGATTTGATTTCAATTCAATTCGAATACATTTCAATTTTATTTAATTCGAATTCAAATTCGTTTCAATCCAATTCAAATTCTAATTCGTTTCAATTCAATTCAATTTGAATTTACCTTTTATTTAATTCAATTCGAATTCATTTCAAATTGATTTCAATTCAATTTCAGTTCGTTTTTAATTTCATTCAAAACGATTTAAATTCGTTTTTAATTCTATTTCAATTTAATTCAATTTGAATTCATTTCTATTCAATTCGAATTCAAAATCACTTTCTATTCAATTCGAATCGAATTCATTTTCTATTCGATTCGAATTCATTTCAAATTGATTCAATAAAATTTCAATTTGAATTTTAATCTAATTTAATTTGAATTTCATTTCAAAATATTAAATTTTGAAATCACTTTTCAATATTCATTATAAAACGAATAAAATCGATATAAATATCGTTCGCGTCAAAATAACGCATCTCTAATCAACACGGCTTTATATTTTTCAAAAACTTCGTTATTCGATTCAACAAATGAATTTTTATTCTATTCAACACATGAATCTATATTTCTTTCAACACACGTCTATTTTTGTTATGTAAAATATTTTATAAAACTATGGTATCTATCGTTTGATTTTAATTAGACTCCACCGTGAAGTAGTTCTAATTTTAAAAATGATAAAGATGTAAATTTTATTATTAAAATATTTTACTCAACACATAAATAGTTTCAACACATGAATTTTCTTTTATAATATTCATTATTTTCCCGATTGGAATGAGGCCCAATCAATCACCATATAATGTTAATTATATGGATTCCATACAAAACGTGTATATAATAGCAATGATAAACAATCACTCATCATCCAAGGTGCACCACACAACTGTATAAGCATCAAATATAAATAATCAACGCTTACACAGACTGTCGACTCATCGATCGACATACAATTAAATAATTGGGATTAGTGTACCCAAATATCATCCCAACACCCGTGTGGGGTTTCAAATCAACAAACACAGATTTTTATTTGTGCAGTTGGGCGATGTGTAAAATTTATCGACCAAATCAATATCAGTCAAATTAGTGTATATAAACAAATCGGCCGATTTGTTTATAAATATTTATTTATTCACATTCATGTTAAAAAATATATTTTTAACGATAATTAATTTATTATCGATTTTACATCAACTTCACCAACAATTTCACAACACATCAATTAAACAAACAAGTCATCCATGGTCCGTGGATGACGGGTGTCGGGTGCTGCTAAGCACCGTCTGCATCCTAGTATATATATATATATAACTAGAAAAGGAAATTTGAGTGAGAAGTTCTCACCAATAGCTATCCCAACTCCATGACACTTCATTTATAGAAATCTTCATCGTTCTCGCCTTTTTTTCATCTTCGTTACCCGTATTCTCTACATATATAAAAATCGAATTTTTACTTCGCTATTCAATATATAAAAATCCCATTTTTACTTCGCTATTCAATATATAAAAATCCCATTTTTACTTTGCTATTCAATATATAAAAATTGAATTTTTACTCCGCTACTATATAGATAAAAATTTCGCCTTTTCAAATATAAAGCTTTCTCCTTTTCAAATATAAAGCTTTCGCCTTTTCAAATATAAAGATTTCGCCTTTTCAAATATAAAGCTTTCGCCTTTTCAAATATAAAGATTTCGCCTTTTCAAATATAAAGCTTTCGCCTTTTCAAATATAAAGATTTTGCCTTTTCAAATATAAAGCTTTCGCCTTTTCAAATATAAAGCTTTCGCCTTTTCAAATTTCAAAAATCTATTTTTTTCTATTTTAAAAATCTAATCTTTTATATTTTATAAATCTAATCTTTTCTATTTTATAAATCTAATGTTTTCTTTATCTCTTTCATGAATTAAAGATCGGATTTTTATTCTTTCTAAAATATAAAAATCACATTTTTAATATTTCTACTCTATAAAAGATTATATTCTATACTATATAAAATCATATTTCAAAAATCGTTTCTTTGATCATTAAAAATCCCTCTTTCTCATCATTAAAGGTATAACCTTTCCTATATTATCTATACACAAATTAGATTTATGAGCAGCTAGATATAATTAAATTAAATTGATAAAATCATTAATATTACCATACCTTTTACTGTCGAAGAGGGGTTTGGTCGGGGGAGTTCGCCTGTGGGGAGAGCGTGGCGGAGGGTGGTCAGGGGCAACATGCGGCGGCGGGTGTTTGGGTGGGTGCGGCGCGTTTGGGTCTCGTTCGAGCGCTGGAGGGGGGTGCACGAGGTAAGGGGAAGAGGAGGACGAGGTGGAGTGAGGCAGGAGGGTTGCGGCGGCCTAGGGGAGGCCTAGCCAGAGGCGGCGGCGCCACCATCGGAGGAGCGACGACTCCTCTGCCTCCTTTTCTCCTTTTTTTTATTTCGTGAATGAATGGATCGGGGGGGGGGGGGGGGGCTGAACGGTTAAGGAGAGGAGAGAGAGTGAGGAATTTTATTTTTAATTTATTTAATTATTTAATTTCAAAAAGCAACTTTTTCATACGACCTCTAAACGAGGCCCACCACCTGTCGTCCATAGCTAATTACCCCCATTCTGAACACAATGGGATATGTATCATAAGCGAATTCGATCGTTACAATCAGTTTTCGTCAAAATCAACATATAACTCTATATATTGAATTTGAACGCACATTTCAAATTATCGGGGTCACATACGAACTCTAAAAGTTCCAGAAAAGTATTTTCTAGCTTCGTATTGACGATACGGTCCTAACAAAACTAGTTTCGTCAAATTCTGAGACCATTGGAAAAATGGCCAATTTCCAGTCGATTAAAATCAACTGAAACTGGTCAAACGCATTTTCCTTTGCCACGCTCACATATTGATTCGAAAAATTATGAAATTTGGAATCTAGCATTAATTTGACATCACGGATCAAACAAAAGTGGTTTCGTTGAAATCCGAGGTCGTTTGCGAAATTCCCATTTTTAAGGGCCTGAATTCCATAGCGACTATTCAGAATTTTCAACTGGACATATCGTTTGATTCCCGCTATGAAATTTCGATTTCCCGGATTCGTTGGAAAGATATTATCAATTAGATTCCATTATTTTTGGTTTCACTAAAATCCGGTTTGTTTTGCACCCGGTACATTCAATCGAAGTTTGAAATCGAATTATCGAACTACCGCGCCATTTTCAATTCTATTTATAACTATATATAATTATTTATATTCTAACGACGACGTATATAAAATATACGTTCGAATTATAATCAAAATAAATTTCTCGTCGTTTTTATTTAAAATAATCTATTTTAAATGTGCAAAATTCGCTAAAATTGCCAAAATAAAAATTTTAAACTGGCCCAGATTTTCGGGTTGTTACAATCTCCCCCACTTAAAACTTTTCGTCCCCGAAAAGGAACAAAGTCGAAAGTGGTTTGATTAATCAACTCCCCCGTTCGATCTGGCTTCCATTCTCCAACTTTTCAGTTTCTGAGAATTTTCAAATTCTTCAAAAACTTGGCTAACACCCTAAATTTTCGAAAAATTTCGCCATAACCTCCCCTGCACCGGGAGCCACGGGAAAATCCCGAAATTGCCATACAGGCCTTCTGATCTCAAAAAGAAAAAGAAAAAGCCAAGCGGCTAGCCAATAGGCCCATAAAATCATCATCACCCAAACAAAACAGTAAATTATATTAAACATGTACCTATTTGTCGGGCAAACAAATTTTATTCTCTGCTCTAGCCTCCTTACTATGACCTGTTCAATGTAAGTACATGTATATGCAAGCAAATGCGACCAATTTTCAATACAGTTCAATATTTGATGCAATTAGGCATAATGGTTCAAAATTATTAAACAAATAAACAAACAACACAAACATCAATCAATTAGTGAATTAGAGTTTCAAATTCATAATTTGATATATAGTCAAAAATCATGTTTTTGATGCCAATTCACAACAATGTATTCTAGCTATATTAGTTTTGGTTCTCACACCAGCCTAATGGAAATATATAGATATCACACCTTCGCCACTCGAATATAAATACTGATGATGTGGCCACATCATCAAAATTATCCCCGGGTGTCTAGAATGTGACTCTATATCTATCCAGTATATTAAAACTTCGACTATACGTTCATGACGCGTATACGCGAAATCTATATATACTCGATTGTCCATATTCAAAATAAATAACTAATCAAATACGTTTTAAAACGAATTAAAATTTCAAAACAAAATTTTTTTCATTTGAAAAATATACTCTTCACACTCGTTCTAGGATACTACTGATCCTATCTCTAACGAATCATTCTTATTGGATATTACTAATCCAACATCTGATGAATTCTTTCATATGGTTCTAATGTGTCTTGTTCTCGAGCTCTGTAAACCAAAGCACTGATACCAACTGTAATGGCAAGGAATTTCGCTCGATTTCCTTTTTAGAACGAATTTTATAAATAGTTCTAAATTCGTTTCAAAAACAATTTCAACTTCATCTTCAATTTCAAATCGATTTGACTTCAATTCAATTCGAATTCATTTCAATTTTATTTAATTCGAATTCAAATTTGTTTCAATTCAATTCAAATTCTAACTCGTTTCAATTCAATTTAATTTGAATTTACCTTCTATTTAATTCAATTCGAATTCATTTCAAATTGATTTCAATTCAATTTCAGTTCGTTTTAAATTTCATTCAAAACGATTTCAATTCGTTTTTAATTCAATTTCAATTTAATTCAATTTGAATTCATTTCTATTCAATTCGAATTCAAATTCACTTTCTATTCAATTCGAATCGAATTCATTTTCTATTCGATTCGAATTCATTTCAAATTAATTCAATAAAATTTCAATTTCAATTTTAATTTTAATCTAATTTAATTTGAATTTCATTTCAAAATATTAAATTTTGAAATCACTTTTCAATATTCATTATAAAACGAATAAAATCGATATAAATATCGTTCGCGTAAAAATAACGCATCTCTAATCAACACGGCTTTATATTTTTCAAAAACTTCGTTATTCTATTCAACAAATGAATTTTTATTCTATTCAACACATGAATCTATATTTCTTTCAACACACGTCTATTTTTGTTATGTAAAATATTTTATAAAACTATGGTATCTATCGTTTGATTTTAATTAGACTCCACCGTGAAGTAGTTCTAATTTTAAATATGATAAAGATGTAAATTTTATTATTAAAATATTTTACTCAACACATAAATAGTTTCAACACATGAATTTTCTTTTATAATATTCATTATTTTCCCGATTGGAATGAGGCCCAATCAATCACCATATAATGTTAATTATATGGATTCCATACAACACATGTATATAATAGCAATGATAAACAATCACTCATCATCCAAGGTGCACCACATAACTGTATAAGCATCAAATATAAATAATCAATGCTTACACAGTCTGTCGACTCATCGATCAACATACAATTAAATAATTGGGATTAGTGTACCCAAATATCATCCCAACACACGGTGGGGTTTCAAATCAACAAAAACAGATTTTTATTTGTGCAGCTGGGCGATGTGTAAAATTTATCGACCCAATCAATATCAGTCAAATTAGTGTTTATAAGCAAATCGACCGATTTGTTTATAAATATTTATTTATTCACATTCATGTTAAAAATTATATTTTTAACGATAATTAATTTATTATCGATTTCACATCAACTTCACCAACAATTTCACAACACATCAATTAAACAAACAAGTCATCCATGGTCCGTGGATGACGGGTGTCGGGTGCTGCTAAGCACCGTCTGCATCCTAGTATATGTATATAACTAGAAAAGGATATTTGAGTGAGAAGTTCTCACCAATAGCTATCCCAACTCCATGACACTTCATTTATAGAAATCTTCATCGTTCTCGCCTTTTTGTCATCTTCGTTACCCGTATTCTCTATATATATAAAAATCTAATTTTTACTTCGCTATTCAATATACAAAAATCCCATTTTTACTTCGCCATTCAATATATAAAAATCCCATTTTTACTTTGCTATTCAACATATAAAAATCGAATTTTTACTCCGCTACTATATAGATAAAAATTTCGCATTTTCAAATATAAAGCTTTCGCCTTTTCAAATATAAAGATTTCGCCTTTTCAAATATAAAGCTTTCGCCTTTTCAAATATAAAGATTTCGCCTTTTCAAATATAAAGCTTTCGCCTTTTCGAATATAAAGCTTTCGCCTTTTCAAATATAAAGCTTTCGCCTTTTCAAATATAAAGATTTCGCCTTTTCAAATATAAAGCTTTCACCTTTTCAAATTTCAAAAATCTAATCTTTTCTATTTTAAAAATCTAATCTTTTCTATTTTATAAATCTAATCTTTTCTATTTTATAAATCTAATGTTTTCTTTATCTCTTTCATGAATTAAAGATCGGATTTTTATTCTTTGTAAAATATAAAAATCACATTTTTAATATTTCTACTCTATAAAAGATTATATTCTATACTATATAAAACCATATTTTAAAAATCGTTTCTTTGATCATTAAAAATCCCTCTTTCTCATCATTAAAGGTATAACCTTTCCTATATTATCTGTACACAAATTAGATTTATGAGCAGCTAGATATAATTAAATTAAATTGATAAAATCATTAATATAACCATACCTTTTACTGTCGAAGAGGGGTTTGGTCGAGTGAGTTCGCCTGTGGGGAGGGCGTGGCGGAGGGTGGTCAGGGGCAGCAGGCGGCGACGGGTGTTTGGGTGGGTGCGGCGCGTTTGGGTCTCGTTCGAGCGCTGGAGGGGGGTGCGCGAGGTAAGGGGAAGAGGAGGACGAGGTGGAGTGAGGCAGGGGGGTTGCGGCGGCCTGGGGGAGGCCTAGCCAGAGGCGGCGGCGCCACCATCGAAGGAGCGACGGCTCCTCCGCCTCCTTTTTTTTATTTCGTGAATGAATGGATCGGGGGGGGGGGGCTGAACGGTTAAGGAGAGGAGAGAGTGAGGAATTTTATTTTTAATTTTTTTAATTATTTAATTTCAAAAAGCAACTTTTTCATACGACCTCTAAACGAGGCCCACCGCCTGTCATCCATAGCTAATTACCCCCATTCCGAACACAATGGGATATGTATCATAAGCGGATTCGATCGTTACAATCAGTTTTCGTCAAAATCAACATATAACTCTATATATTGAATTTGAACGCACATTTAAAATTATCGGGGTCACATACGAACTCTAAAAGTTCCAGAAAAATATTTTCTAGCTTCGTATTGACGATACGGTCCTAACAAAACTAGTTTCGTCAAATTCTGAGACCGTTGGAAAAATGGCCAATTTCCAGTCGATTAAAATCAACTGAAACTGGTCAAACGCGTTTTCCTTTGCCACGCTCACATATTGACTCGAAAAATTATGAAATTTGGAATCTAGCAATAATTTGACATCACGGATCCAACAAAAGTGGTTTCGTTGAAATCCGAGGTCGTTTGCAAAATTCCTATTTTTAAGGGCCTGAATTCCATAGCGACTATTCAGAATTTTCAACTGGACATATCTTTTGATTCCCGCTATGAAATTTCGATTTCCCGGATTCGTTGGAAAGATATTATCAATTAGATTCCATTATTTTTGGTTTCACTAAAATTCGGTTTGTTTTGCACCCGGTACGTTCAATCGAAGTTTGAAATCGAATTATCGAACTACCACGCCATTTTCAATTCTATTTATAATTATATATAATTATTTATATTCTAACGACGACGTACATAAAATATACGTTCGAATTATATTCAAAATAAATTTCTCATCGTTTTTATTTAAAATAATCTATTTTAAATGTGCAAAATTCGCTAAAATTGCCAAAATAAAAATTTTAAACTGGCCCAGATTTTCGGGTTGTTACATTTATAAACAAATCGGATGATTTGTTTACGTACACACATTTGAATGATATTGATTGGGACGATAAATTTTAAACATCGCCCAACTACACAAATAAAATCTATGTTTGATTGTTTGAAATCCCACACGGGTATTAGGATGATATTGGACATACACTAATCCTAATAATTAGTTGTATGTCGATCGATTAGTCGACAGACTGTGTAAGCTTAAATTATTTATATTTAATGCTTATGCAGTTGTGTGGTGCACTCTGGATGATGGTTGATTATTTATCGTTGCTATTATATACATGTGTTGTATGGAATCCATATAATTAACATTATATGGTAATTGATTGGGCCTCATTCCAATTTGGAAAGTAAAGAATATTCATGTGCTGAATAAAAGAAAATTCATGTGTTGAATATAATATATATTCATGTATTGAATTAAAGGAAATTCATGTGTTGAATAAAATATATATTCATGTGTTGAATAAAAGAAAATTCATGTACTGAAGAAAATATTCATTTATTGAATATAATAACGAAGTTATTGAAATATATAAAACCATGTTGATTAGATATGCGCATTTTGATGTGAACGGTATTCATATCGATTTTATTCATTTTTATAATGAATATCGAAAAGGAATTGATTTCAAAATATAACGTTTGAAAATATTATTATTTATATATCGATGATATGGAATATTCAATTTTGATTAGAAATTGAATAGGAAGTTGAAATCGTTTTGAAAACGAATTGAAAACGATTTATAAAATACGTTTTGAAAGGAAATCGATGAAATATATATAATACATATAATGGCCTGAATAGAACGCGTTGCGCAGCGGCAGTTCGCGAATTTCGACCATTGACTTCGAATGGACATTACTGGAGATCCAACCTTTAGATTCTCCTTGTAACGAACCGGGAGTTTCGACTCCGAAAATCAACATCAAACTACCATGTTGACCATTCAGACATCGAACATTCCAGATCATTAATAGAAAGAAGTTAGAGGGTGAGATAAGAAAGAAAGAAATATTAGAATAGAAGAAGAAGAAACACCACACAGCACAGAGTCTCACATCGCAGCGGAACAAAATATAATACAGAAATAAATCTTTATTGAAAGCTTTGAAAATACTTACAGTATCAGAGTACATCATACCATGGGACAGTTATAATAGCATGTTCCCATATACAACACACAGCGGAATAGTAGTAATATCATACGTCTGGACTCTTCCAGCTCGTCTCTTCATAGCAGTCGATAACCTGAACCTGTACAACCCGGCCTAACCCGAGCATTAACAAAACACCGGGTCAGTCTGGTGAACCAGAGTGAGATAAACTCGCACAGTAATAAGGGTGAATCATCCAATCATGATTTTAAAGTTCAAACATCCTTTCAAAAGAAAAGGATAATCGTAAGACCAAATCCACACATAAACACGGACGGTTTTTACCTTACGATAACCCAAACCACTTTTGAAATCAATATCTTTTCTCATATTATAATAATGTCTAAATGCAAGTAAATAGAATCTAGTAGAACGCTTGCATCTCACGCTCTACATATATAGTATACAATCAAAAACCGCGGGCGCTTATTGGAGATTGGATTCCAACTTGACAAGGTATGGGTCCACCTTCCGATAGTGTATCTCTAGAGACGAATACACTAGGTTCAACAAGAACTTCTTGCAACCCGGCCCTCACATGACCGACCACTCATTTCGCTTGAGTGTATCGAATGTATACCACCGACGATTGGGATCAGCAACCGTCTCCCGAAAAGGGACAGCATCGAAACATAGATTAAAGAAGCAAATAGGAATTTCTCTAGATAGGTGATCATACACCCTAATGGGAGCGACCCACATAGCCATGCTGCCTGCCCGATTTTTGTCATTTCCCGGTTGATGAGGCTTGAGGTCAGAACTTATCTTTGAACATCTGGTCACCATTCACTTTGAATGCCACATCGTCAAATCCATCAGATATCACTAATTGACATCCACAAAAATATTCTAGCAGTTAAGCTAAGAGAACGGCGATTCCCCGCCAACACTATAGCACGTTTGAAGAAATCAACGTACGTGATCCTTCGGAAATACTCTGTCAGACATTCGTCCATATACGTCATCCAGGAATAGGATGAACCGAAGGCACTCTCCTACCGCATCCAATATATGAATCACCCCATGGATCAGTAGCGAGTAGTCCTTGCAACCCGTAGATTCCAATCACGACAGAATCACAGCTTTTCTCTGCTTGCCAGGCAGAGAATATTAGTGGTTCTTCCGTTTATGAAAACCCACGGTCTTCACAGCACCATCTCGAACATCTTCTGATATCTCCACGTATTTGTTGGACGGAATAGTTTTCGAATATACATTCGATCCCGGCCTTTCCGTACCAACAGTCGTATTGGCCAGATTTGATAGTCGGTGTTTTAACTATCAAAATAATCAGTGTTTCAATCATGACACTCCAATGAGTTCACTGGTTCCGTATTCAGCACCACTTGGCCTTTAACAAACTGATTTACTTTTATTGAGTTAAAACTTCTAACTCCTTTTAATATTGAAAACACGATATTCGAATAACTCTAATTCAATTTAACTCTAATGGATTAACTCAATTTGATTAACTTTAACTGGTCAACTTTAACTGATTAACTCGACTTATTTAACTCCTATCGATTAACTAATACTCGCCTTTAATCTATTCGCTTGACTCTAGATCGCAGCGATCAAAATGGTTACGCCTGATTCCCTCAGGAAACATCCGACCGCCGTAGGCTATCTGCAGCCCTGCGAATTACGCTAGCAGTCGTACGAAATGGCAACTTAGCCGAATAATTATGTTTGGCTAATTCTATCTCGAATAGCTATATCCAATTTCCCACTTAATTCTTCCGTCAAATCATCATTTAGATTCGGAAATCCATTAGTTTTAACAAAGAAATTTATAGCACAGATGTTATAACAATAGCGTTATAATTACTGTTTAGATTTACAAAACAACAGCGCTATAATCGCTGTTTTAGGTTTACAAAACATTTACCATAGCAACAACGCTAAACTCGCTATTAGATTCACAAAACATTATAACAACAGCGCTAAAGTCGCTGTTTAGATTTCAAAACATATTCACTAACGTCCCTTACGATTACCAACTAATACTATCTTCAGATAATCCCGACGTTGTTCAAGTTGGGGTATTTTAATTACCTCTCAAACCTTGATCAACACCGTTCTCATCCTTCGATAAACATAAGTTGTAATCAAAATCAATATTTCATTCTAGTCTCAAACAAATCCCATTTAACTATTGGATTTGGTTAAACAACCCTATAACTCAGTACTTTAACCAGATTCGCTTATTTCCAATCTCCTTTGATTTCATTTTACTTCAATTACTTTTGAAAAGTAATTGTCTAAATTATTATTAATTAAAATAATAATTTATTTCAATCATTAACCACATGAGTAGTTAATTTCTTAAATGACAAAATTAAATGGTAAATCCCTTTTTAAAACCCTATTTAAATTTAAACAATATTTATTAAACTATTCAAATCAAAACACATCAATTTTGATAATCAAATTCCAATTCAAACGGTCGATTTAATTAACCCAAACTCAATTATCTCGTTAATCGGTTTCCAATTAATCCTCACTTTAAATTAATTAAAAATATAATTAATTTAAATAATCCCATTAATTGTTTTCTTTACAAAACAATTATCAAAGTCAAATCCTTCGATTCTTTACTTGTTCTCATACTCGTAAACCTGATTAACGTCAGCATTTACTTTATAAAATAATTTAATAACAATCAAAGTCTTAAATAAAATATTTATTTAAATCCCCTATTATAACTTTTATTCAAAATAATATATTCAAAATCCAACTCCAGTTATATAATAAATTTTATAACTTCATCTTTATCGATTCATCAGACGGTGAATCAATATTTATAACATGATTGATTTTATAGGCCATACGCTGCTAAATACTCAACCAATACCGCTCACTGGTTTAAACACAACACAGGTTGAATTCCCAGTCCAAATCAATAATCAAATCAATCAACCAAACAGGACAGTTCATATGCGAAAATATGAAATAAATAATATATTTGAGGAATCCGGTTGGATCCCTCCAACCTGTTCTTCCCTGTATTCAAATGGTTTTTCTCAAATCAGACGATTCAGTTTTGTTTAACTGATAAATTAAATAACGACCATTTAACATCAACCATAAGCAATTCAAACGGTTCAACCATTTAAAACACGTTTATAAATAAACGTGACCAACCAAGGTGAGTTACCTTTATTGGAACCAATCGTTAAAAATAACGATTTTGGTATTTCACTGAAATTAAACACAGTTTAATTTCATCAGTTAAATCAACAGATAAGCAGATAACTAGCAAAACAGTCAACCATTGGCAAGCAGAGCACACAAAATAAAAACTCAATTTATATAAAATATAAAAAGGGTAACTGAGTGAGTTTAACTCACCTTGATCTGATTCTGTGGTTTAAATGGTTCGTTTCAGTTTAATTAAACAAGTGTTTAATTAAACTGAAAATATCAGTTGATTCAGACCGTGTCCAGATTGGTTCCATGATGAAGTGCTCGAGCATATGGTTCCAACATCCTTTGTTCCGTTCAACTCTGATTTACTTTGTTTCACCAATTTCATTTCTTTTCTTTTCAATAACCTTCTCATGCAAACATCTTCCCATACTTGTTACGTTCAGCTCTCCCTTTCTTTTTTTTTTTTTTTTTCAAATGGTCCCTTAATGGCTTTAACAAGTCGACCCCCACTATCATACTACAGTTATCTGAACCGCCCCCACACACTTCTTCCTATCCCAACACTTCTTCCCCCTGAAACATGTCGTTTCATTCTTTTCTGTCTAAACATTTTGAAGTCTACCAGTAGGCTTCTTCCACGCATGAAAATACACCACCTTCCACATGCAGCTCCCCTCGTGTGGCCACAAATCCCCCTCCCACTTCATTCGAACACCACTACAGCCATCTCCCATCCTTCCAGTTCTTTTACGTTTCGCGTTTTTTTTCCAACTTCAAAGCTCACGTTCTCAATATATATCAGAACCCAAAAGAAGAGGCAATAGCTTGGAACGGTTATGTTGGTTGATCGTCGCTAATCTATAAAGTAGAAAAGCGCGACATTTGTAATAAATTATGCAAGCATACAGATGTGTAGCATACAGGTCGAACACAGGGAGGAAAGTTAAATTTTATTATTTATATGTTTCGTGGGCGTGTTAGACAGAACTTTGGGGGTTGTTTTCAATGTTGTTGAAATAATGTTATTGAAACTGCTACAAATCTGAATCTAATCAGACGTATATCAATTTCAACAACAGGAAAGAAAATAACAGGTACTAGCAAAAACGACAAAAGTAAATAATAACTGGAACAATAAAAGAGAATTAAAAATAGAGTTGCTGTTGAAACTAATCAAACAGTCAACACTAGTATGCAGTAACAAAGACAATAACAATATGTGTTCTACCGAATCTAATCGTGTAGATACACAAATTGTTTTAAAAGAAAAGTAAATAACTAGAACAAGAAAATTTTATTAAACTAATGGCAGTACAGAATTATGAGATGATTTTTACAATGGTTACAATCACATATTTATAGATGAGAAGGGGAAAACCCTAACTAGGTCTATGAATCAATGGCCCTCTTCATTCATGAATATTTCTTGCCTTCCTTGACTACCTGATTGGAGAAAATCTGGGCATATCATGGTAATTATTTTCCATATCTTTCAATTTTCCCATGTGGCTTGATTGATAGAAGATTGCATCTAATTAATTCTTCCAAACAAGAACGCTTATCAGACTCCAAAGGCAATATAAGATAAAATCTTCAAAATTGGTTTTTCTTCTTGGCAACAATTCAATCAGAAATTTTTCTTATTGAAATTGAATGATTTGAATTTACTTCCATGATGAGAATATGGCTATTGCTGAGATGTTAATTGGTGCACATCATAAATATATACACATGAATATGTGTATGTATATATATAACATAACACTAATCCAGATATTTCTCAAAGCAAAGGGGCCAGTGTGAACGCGCTCCGTTTCTTTGGCAAAAAGTGAGCTTGACGGGGTTCGAACTCAGGTCTCTCAGCACCAATTCCTATGCCTTTACCAGTGAGCTACTACTTCTTTTGCAATTGAAATGAATTTGATGTGAGGAGGTAGCTCTTTCTTGCAGTTGGCCTTTGATTTGAATTGAAGGAGGCATTTCTTGACATCCTGTAAAAACATACAAAAGTAACCAAAGTATCATTTATTTATTTACAAAAGATAAAGCATAAGAGTAATAAAATAAACACTTTTCAGTGTCAATCAAATACCCCCACACTTATCTTTTACTCGTCCTTGAGTAAAAAATGAAAACTAACTAGATAGGTCGCACTTTCGTAGGAAACACGATTGCATTGAGCGTATGCAACAAGCCGTTAAACCTCTAGGTGTCCCTAGTAGGACGAGTGGTGTCTCGTGAGGGTTTTCAGCGGATACTACCCACAAAATCCAAATGCAGTAAGCTATAATTCTAATGAAACTACATGAATGCAATGGACATATGCAACTAAAAAGGAAAAATGAAAACACGACTTGTTTCATGAAAGTGGTACAACAAATTAAGTTAATAATTTCTAATCAGTTGATTTTATTTTAGATACCTCGACTTGTCACAAATTTTCAATATAAATCAAGTTTTCAAATGTTAAATTCCAGTTTGGCCAGTTAGTTCGGTCGATAACATAGTGCAGCCATGAAATAAATTCTTAGTTTGTTTGGCACAGTTTGCAAAGTGGTATTCTAATTTTCTCATGTATGGCTAGTCAAATCCATAAGGTCAAGAAGTGTTTGGGTATCATCGCTTATTCTTTATTCTATAAAATTTTAAGATTTTATGATTAAGTACATACACCTAAAAAGACCAAGGTTTACCACCCATGCACTGCCTCGTGGACTAACGGAGAGTAGGTAAAGAGCTTGGCGGATTGTGCAGGCCGATTTTGACTTTGTCAACAATGTGTCGGTAATCCTTAGGTGTCCAATCCCAAAAAATGAGACCAAGATATTCCAACTTTGACTTTGTCAACAACGTGTCGGATAGAGCTTGGCGGGTTTGCACACCAACGCTCGATATACAAGCAATGTTGGATACCCTTGGAATACTATTATTATTATTATCGAAAATATAAGCACAAAAGAGAGTAACGCGAATTCAACTTAACACAACTTAGTTTTAAAGATTTGAAAAGCCAATATAAGTATTTTAAGTCCTCCACTTATTTAAACAAAGTCTACAATATAGAATAGATTTCATGGCCATCACCTAAGAATCTCCCTATGTACCGGTTACACTATTATCCCTCAAAATTAAACTTTTCATTATATTTCAAATTCGATCTAAGTTGAGAGAGAAAAATACTATCAACTGGCTAAAAATTGTAAACTTATTTTGCTGTATCAATTGAAAATGAGTCGTATTTCAAAGAAAAAAAAAATTATGGTATGTCATTACAATCTAAAAAAATTTATGGTATGTCACTACAATCTAAAATGGCTGAAAATAAAAAGAAATAAAAAACAAAGAAAAATGAAAATGGATGAAATGCAGACTCCCCCCCACACTTGATTGAGACAGTGTCCCAACTGTCTAAGGCAGAAAAACAAAAATAAAAAAAAAATGAGAAAGAAAAAGAAAAGAGAAAGAACGTGTACCACCTGATATCATGGTGGATGATCATGCAGATCGATGGAGTCATCTTCGTCATATTGCTCGAATTCCAAAAATGGTTTCAGTCGTTGACCGTTTACTTTGAAGACTTTTCCATCTCTAGGATTTTCAATTTCAACCGCTCCATGAGGGTATACTGTTTTCACGACATAAGGTCCAGTCCATCGAGATCTGAGTTTTCCTGGAAACAAGTGAAGTCTAGAGTCGTATAAAAGAACTTTTTGACCTACGTTGAATTCCTTACGAAGTATGTTTTTGTCGTGTTGGGCTTTGGTTCTTTCTTTGTAGGTTTTCGCATTTTCATACGCCTCATTTCTTAATTCCTCTAATTCTGAAATTTGTAACTTCCTGTGTGAGCCGGCTTTTTCTAAGTCAAAGTTCAAAAATTTTATGGCCCAAAGAGCACGATGCTCTAATTCAAGAGGTAAGTGACAGGCCTTTCCAAAGACTAATCGATATGGTGACATCCCTAGATTGGTTTTATAAGCAGTGCGAAAAGCCCAAAGTGCATCAATCAGTTTTACAGACCAATCTTTTCTATTGGAATTCACGGTTTTCTCAAGAATTTGTTTGATTTGTCTATTGGAAACTTCTACTTGTCCACTAGTTTGTGGATGGTAAGGTGTTGACAGCTTGTGTGTGATTGAGTATTTCTTGAGTAAGGACTCAAAAGCACGATTACAGAAATGAGTGCCATTATCGCTAATGATAGCTCGAGGTGTGCCAAAGCGTGAAAAGATGTTTTCTTTGAGGAATTTGACAACAACCTTGTTGTCATTGGTTTTGGTCGGAATGGCTTCAACCCATTTTGAGACATAATCTACTGCCAGCAAGATGTAAAGATTCCCAAATGAATTGGGGAATGGTCCCATGAAGTCGATGCCCCAAACATCGAATAACTCAATCACCAAAATGGGGTTGAGAGGCATCATGTTTCGCTTAGAGATTCGACCCGTTCTTTGACATCGCTCAAATTTAGAGCAAAATTCGAAAGCGTCACGGAAGAGTGTGGGCCAATAAAAACCGCTTTGCAAAACCTTTGCAGCAGCTTTTCTTGCACCAAAATGACCGCCACAAGCATGGTCATGTGAGAAGGAGAGAATACTTTGGTGTTCATGATCGGGCACACACCTTCGAATGATTTGGTCTGGACAGTATTTGAAAAGATATGGGTCGTCCCAATAGAAGTTTCGAACTTTTGAGAGAAATTTTTGTTTATCTTGTTTCGACCATTCAGCGGGCATTTGTTGTGTGACAAGATAATTCACAATGTCAGCGTACCAAGGGGTGTTAGAGATCGAAAGGAGTTGTTCGTCAGCAAAATAGTCATCGATTTGGGTGTCGTTATCATTTTCGTGCACAATTCGAGAGAGATGATCAGCTACGACATTTTCAGAACCCTTTTTATCTCGTATTTCTATATCGAATTCTTGAAGAAGAAGGATCCAACGAATCAAGCGGGCCTTGGCATCCTTTTTAGAAAGCAAATATCATAGGGCAGCATGGTCAGTGTAAACTATGACTTTGGATCCTATGAGATATGGTCTGAATTTCTCAAGAGCGAAGACAACTGCCAAAAATTCCTTTTCAGTAGTTGAGTAATTCAGTTGGGCCTCGTTTAAAGTTTTGCTAGCGTAATAAATGACTCGAGGGAGTTTATCGATACGCTGACCCAAGATGGCTCCAATAGCAAAATCAGAAGCGTCGCACATAAGTTCAAAGGGTTGAGTCCAATCAGGAGGTTGAATAATGGGAGTTGTGGTCAAGAGTGATTTAAGAGTCTCAAAAGATGTTTTGCAATCATTGGAAAATTCAAACTTTACATCTTTGGCAAGTAAATTCGAGAGAGGTTTTGAAATTTTTGAGAAATCCTTAATGAATCTTCTATAGAATCCTGCATGGCCAAGAAATGAACGAACATCTTTGACAGACTTGGGAGGAGGTAAATTAGCAATCAAATCGATTTTGGATTTATCGACTTCTAGGCCATCTTTGGAGACGACATGACCTAGAACTATCCCCCTTTTACCATAAAGTGGCATTTCTCCCAATTAAGCACGAGTGATTTCTCCTTACAACACTTAAGGACGAGTTCTAGATGAGTGAGACATTGGGAAAAAGATGATCCATATATTGAAAAATCGTCCATGAATATTTCCAAGAATTCTTCCACCATATCAGAGAAAATACTCATCATACACCTTTGGAAAGTCGCGGGGGCATTACAAAGACCAAAAGGCATGCGACGATAAGCAAAGGTTCCAAAGGGACAAGTAAAGGTGGTCTTATGTTGATCCTCTAAAGCAACAGGGATTTGGTTATAGCCAGAGTATCCATCGAGAAAACAGTAGTACTCATGTCCCGCTAAGCGTTCGAGCATTTGGTCAATAAAAGGCAAGGGAAAATGGTCTTTTCGTGTGGCTGAGTTAAGCTTTCGATAATCGATACACACACGCCATTTGGTTTTGATTTTTGTTGGGACGAGTTCATTACTGTCGTTTTTGATCACTGTGACTCCCGACTTCTTTGGTACAACTTGTACCGGACTCACCCAAGTGCTGTCAGAGATGGGATAGATGATGTTATTGTCTAGACATTTGATTATCTCCTCCTTGACCACTTCTCTCATGTTTGGGTTTAATCGCCTTTGAGCCTCACGGGTGGGTTTAGCCTCATCAACTAAATGTATGCGATGTTCCACAATTGATGGGCTAATTCCTTTTATATCGCTAATTTCCCACCCCAAGGCGTCCTTATTTTCCCGCAAGGTATCCAAAAGTTTTTCTTCTTGGTCCTTAGTAAGATCGGAGGCCAAGATTACGGGAAAAGTGTTTGAAGGATCTAGGTAGGCATACTTAAGGTCTGGTGGCAAGGGTTTAAGGTCAAACTTAGGAAGTTCTTGTGTATCAACATTGGTCAATATTCCTTGGTTAGATTTAGATGACGAAGTGTCGGAGTCAAGAATTTTGTTCAGTTCAGAAATGTATTCGAGTTCGTCGAAATCAGAGTCGAAATGGTCAAGACACATTTTCAAGGCTTCAGAAGTGTCACTAGAGGTTTCATCAACTGTGGTTTGAATCATGTCAATTTCATCGATCTCAAAATCCCTAGGTTGTTTGTTGAGATTAAAGATGTTTAGCTCGAAGGTTAGGTGCCCGAAGGAGAGTCGAAGCTGACCATTTCTACAATTAATGACAGCATTAGAGGTTGCTAAGAAAGAGCGTCCTAAGATCAGTGGTATTTGAACGTTGGGATTTGAGACAGGCTCTGTTTCTAGAACTATAAAATCGACAGGGAAGTAAAACTGCTCGATCTGTATCAAGACATCTTCGATAATTCCCAATGGCTTTTTGACAGATCGATCGGCTAGTTGAAGTGTGATGTTTGTTGGTTTAATCTCCCCTAGTCCAAGTTGATGATAGACAGTATAAGGGAGAAGGTTGACACTGGCACCGAGGTCGAGTAGGGCACGAGAGATGTGAGTATTTCCTATTTTGCAATCAATCGTAGGGCAGCCAGGGTCTTTATACTTGACTGGGGCAAGATTCGAAAGAACAGAGCTTGTATTCGCAGTTAGAAAAGCGGTTTTTGGGACATTGGTCGCCCGTTTTTGTGTACACAATTCCTTAAGACATTTAGCATATTGAGGGATTTGTTCAATGGTGTCTAAAAGAGGAATGTTCACACGGACTTGTTTGAAAATTTCCAAGATTTTATCGAAGTTTGCAGCTTTCTTCTTATTATTGAGTCTATGGGGAAAAGGAGCAACTGGTTTTTCGACTCTACGATCAGTTTCATCATTCGAAGAAGAAGGTGGTAGGGGTGTAGAAGATGAAATGTTGGGATTGCCAACATTGGTTGTCAAAGGTGGGTCGGGTTTGCCGACACAAGGAGAAGAACTGTTGGGATTGCCAACATTTAAGGGAATTTGAGGTTCAGAAGAATTGGCATTCGAAGCCAATGGATGATCATCAAGATTAGGGATTGGGGTCGAGTTAGAAGGTTCGCCAGGGTTGCCCTCGTTATTATCAATCCTCTTTCCAGATCGAAGGGTTGTAATAGCGTTGACTGGATTACGGTTTTCGTCCTCACAAGAATTTACAGTACGAGAGTTATATTTTGGATTCACGTCAGGTTGACTAGGCAACTTTCCTTTCTCATTATTTTTCGCCATTTCCTTTATCATATGCATTAGTTGGTCGATTTTAGCGTCTTGATTATTTATTTGTTTTTCTAATCGAACAATATCTTGTGATGGTTGAGAAGATTGAGATGATTGGTTTGATGGTTGAAAATTGGGGTGCCTATACGGTTGTTTGGATTGAGGTGTAGTTTGAGAGGTTTGAGAATTGGGGGGTGGAGCTTGGTAATTCGGATTGGGAATAAAGGGTTGCATGTGAGATGGGTTTGCCGAATTATTGGGGTTTGACCAAGAAAAGTTTGGGTGGTTCCTCCAACCAGGATTGTACGTGGCTGAGTAAGGGTTATTTTGAGCTATAGCGTTGGCTTGGTCCTGAGAGTAGTAGTGGGGTAACCCTTCTCCGGCTTGAGGAGTTTGATTTTCTACGGGAATTTGATTTGGGTCCACGACATGCACTCCTCTAGTAGAAGTACGATTGGGAACGCGAATTGATTCCCATTGCATGTCCTTTTCAGAATAATCTTCTAAGAACCGCCAAGCTTCATCGGCTGTTTTAGACATAAAATCTCCTCCACACATTGATTCTAGTTGAGTTTTAGATTGATAGTTAAGCCCTTCATATACAATTTGACACAAGTTGTCTTTTAGAATTCCATGATGAGGACAACTATACAGTAGTTGGTTGAATCTCTCAAAATATTTTGAAAAAGTTTCCCCCTCATTTTGACAAAATTGATTTATCTCCGTTCGGATTTTGAGAGTTTTATGGAAAGGGAAAAACTTTTTCAAAAATGCAGTGACAAATTCATCCCAACTTCTTATGGAATGTTTTGGAAGAGAATTTATCCATCTTTTAGCGCTTTCAAGTAGTGCAAATGGGATTAGCCTTAGCTTGATCGATTCGTTAGACAATTGTTGCATTTTTGTTGTGGATGCATACAATTCAAATTCACTCAGAAATTCATAAGCATTTTCAGACCCAGTAAATTTTGGTACCCCTTGAATAAAGGAATGTTTCAACTCAAAATTGTTTCCTTCAGCTGGTGGAAAAACGATGACAGAGGGTTGGACGGTCCTAGTTGGATAACATCGTTCACGAAGAGACAGGGGTCTATCCATTTGGATATTGAGGTTCTGAAAAGTTTGATTTATTTGGTTTTGATCCCCAAAGTTTGGAAAGTTTTGATTCACTCGATTTTGATCCAATTCGGTTGGAAAACTTTGGTTGATTCGAGAACCCCTAAGAGAATTTTGTTGGCTAACACTTTTTTCACTCATTGTTGTTAAATGCAAGCACAGAAATTAGCTACAATGAAGTTTTCTGTCCTTATTGGCTCCTAACCCAAAATTATAAAGTGACACGTTTGATTACTTAGATCAAAAGATTTCTCAGCCAGTTAACGGACAGGAGTTATCGGTGCACCAGGAATCACCCTAGCAATGCAGCCGAAGGTTTAAGTACCTTCAGAGTAACAACCGATATAATATTTACGAATCACCGTAATATTTATAAACGGTTATTTCTCTGCCGTAGTCTAGACACCGAGAAATAATTCGTTCCAAATGAATCAACTATCACAATATAATTAAGCCCTAGATGAGCCCGTGACTCCCTTAAGTCCAACGTCTAACCGTTATTATTAGTCAGATTCTACGATGAAATGCAATTTGTGGGCTAAGGAAAGGGTGATGAAACCCCTCACCTTATGTGGATTGGGGTATTGCCCTTAACAGAATGAATAAAAATTGCAGAAATAACAACAATCACACAAATCAATTGCAGAAATTAAAAATTGTACATTCAAAGCCGCTGCCCCTACAGAAAATTTTACAACAATTGTCGATATATTTTTTTCTTCTTTGCAGCAAAGCACCTATAGAGTTTAGAAAATATTACTGTGGGCTATGGCAGTCCGTCCAGTGCAGTTGGGTAGCGCTAGCGTGTTCACACCCCACTTGGTGTGCAACCGCTCCAACAATTCAAATTCCGTTTGCAAGCTGACTGATTTCTGAATCCCTTGTTCATCTGCTTGAATTCTTCACTTCGCCTTGGCTTTTGGTCTTTGTTTTCGATTTTTTTTTCTTTTCTTTTTTTTATATAGGAAAAGAAAAGCAAACGAAACTAAACTAAAATTAAGTCTAAATAATCAAAAAGAAAAGGAAAGAAAGAAAAACAAAGAGCTAGACCTAACAAAATTAAGAACTAGACTAAAAATAAAAATAAAATTACTTGCTAAAACTACCAAATTCAAAAACAACAAAAATTAAAATTAAAATTAATTGCAGCCTCGTGCAAACCTCAGTGTTGAACCCACGCTATAAATCTCAGTTTAAACCAAAATGCCTTGACGAGTGTATAACTCAATTATATAAATCACTACCAGGTTTTTATCACAACCCACAGAGAAACAGTCAAATGGGAAAAATCACGCCCCCTCGTATAGCATAAAAACGACCCCCCCACAAATAAAATCAAAGAATTTCCGTTCGTTCAGGAAACAAATCGACGTCTTTTCTTCCCTTTTTTTTATAATCAGAATCGATTTTCGATCTGTGGCTTCAGAAAATTGAGGCGTGGTACGGTCTAGTCGATGGCCGATGGTTGGGGGTGAAGTTTGCTGAATTGCGATTTGGTTTTTCTAGGGTTTGGGTATGTTGAAGGCTGACTTTCTGAGGTGAATTCTGGTCGTTGAGAGGTCGTATGAACTGGCGGTGGGAGCTGTTTGAGCTGATCGACGTGGATGCTCACGCTTTGGTTTTGTATTGGATTCTTTCCAGTTGTGCAGTTCGATTGGGAATTCCGATCTGGAAGGGGCTGTCAGTTGTTTTTCGAAGTGGGTATAGCGGATTGGTATTGCGAATTTGGGGAGTCTGACGTTGATATCGTGATGAGGGGTTTGTGATGATTGTGGTTCTGAGCGTTTGGATGTAGAGTGGATGGCGTTGTCGATGATAGCTCTGTGTCAGTACAGGGAGTTCGGTGAACTGCTGATGGCGTACGTACTTGATGAGGTTTGGTGATTGTTTGCGTTTGTGCGTTAGAAATGAGATGGTGAGGGCGTATTGACAGTCAAAAGGGAAAGTGTTGGCTTTGTGTTTGATGTTTAGAAGATTGTGATGGGTTATTTGTTGAAGATGAGAATGTCTTGATGCGGTGGTCTGGTTGTTGGAGTTGATCAGAAGGGGTTCAGGCAGAAAGTAGGAAGAAGACTCTTTTTTTTTTTTTTTTTTTTTTTTTTGAATTTGTAGAAGGACAAAATTTGTAAAAATGGAAGGAAATAAATAAAGAAAAGATGGAAAATAAAGATTGAAATGCGCAAGAGAATAAAAAAAAATGGCAAGATTTTTTTAGAAGATTGTGGCAACAAGTATCAATACCAATTCATCAAAATTAGATTTTTTTTCTATGTATAGATGAAACAAAAAGTTCTCTTTTTTTTTTTAACTTGTAAAACAAGAAATAAATTTTTTATAAAGGAGGGAAATGATTAGGAAAGAAAAGAAAGAAATAAAAGAAAATAGAAATGGCAAGAGCAGAAAATCAATGAAAATGGTATGTTATTTTTTTTCTCTTGTTATGAAGATTGTAGCATCATTGAATAATGCCAAATCAAATCAATCAAGATTTTTTTTCTATATATGCAAGAAAACCAAAAGAAAATACAATAAAATAAAACTAACACGAATCAGAAATTAAATAAATAATAAAATTTAATTGTTGCCTCCCCGGCAACGGCGCCAAAAACTTGATCGTCGCTAATCTATAAAGTAGAAAAGCGCGACATTTGTAATAAATTCTGCAAGCATACAGGTGTGTAGCATACAGGTCGAACACAGGGAGGAAAGTTAAATTTTATTATTTATATGTTTCGTGGGCGTGTTAGACAGAACTTTGGGGGTTGTTTTCAATGTTGTTGAAATAATGTTATTGAAACTGCTACAAATCTGAATCTAATCAGACGTATATCAATTTCAACAACAGGAAAGAAAATAACAAGTACTAGCAAAAACGACAAAAGTAAATAATAACTGGAACAATAACAGAGAATTAAAAATAGAGTTGCTGTTGAAACTAATCAAACAGTCAACACTAGTATGCAGTAACAAAGACAATAACAATATGTGTTCTACCAAATCTAATCGTGTAGATACACAAATTGTTTTAAAAGAAAAGTAAATAACTAGAACAAGAAAATTTTATTAAACTAATGGCAGTACAGAATTATGAGATGATTTTTACAATGGTTACAATCACATATTTATAGATGAGAAGGGGAAAACCCTAACTAGGTCTATGAATCAATGGCCCTCTTCATTCATGAATATTTCTTGCCTTCCTTGACTACCTGATTGGAGAAAATCTGGGCATATCATGGTAATTATTTTCCATATCTTTCAATTTTCCCATGTGGCTTGATTGATAGAAGATTGCATCTAATTAATTCTTCCAAACAAGGACGCTTATCAGACTCCAAAGGCAATATAAGATAAAATCTTCAAAATTGGTTTTTCTTCTTGGCAACAATTCAATCAGAAATTTTTCTAATTGAAATTGAATGATTTGAATTTACTTCCATGATGAGAATATGGCTATTGCTGAGATGTTAATTGGTGCACATCATAAATATATACACATGAATATGTGTATGTATATATATAACATAACACTAATCCAGATATTTCTCAAAGCAAAGGGGCCAGTGTGAACGCGCTCCGTTTCTTTGGCAAAAAGTGAGCTTGACGGGGTTCGAACTCAGGTCTCTCAGCACCAATTCCTATGCCTTTACCAGTGAGCTACTACTTCTTTTGCAATTGAAATGAATTTGATGTGAGGAGGTAGCTCTTTCTTGCAGTTGGCCTTTGATTTGAATTGAAGGAGGCATTTCTTGACATCCTGTAAAAACATACAAAAGTAACCAAAGTATCATTTATTTATTTACAAAAGATAAAGCATAAGAGTAATAAAATAAACACTTTTCATTGTCAATCATTGGTCTTCCAATGATCTGAGGGCAACTCCTATTTATAGAGGGAAGAATGGAAAGATAGGGATGGTGTTACATCATACGTACAGATAGGATGCAAATATAGCTGGGAAAATAGGGTGTGTAGGGAGGTAGGATGTTACCCCTTCAGTGCACATGGATAATTGATGTTTTGATAACCTGCGTGATATTGTGCATGTGTTTTCATGTCTGGAGATGTTGATTAGTGTAGGGACTAGGGAGGCCGCTGTATTATTTTTGGGATATAGAGTGTGTTGTCTTCTATCAGCATTTGCGCTAAAGTGAAATGTCTGAGGACATGCATTTGGCGATTTGGAAATTACAAGACAGATATGGTAGGAGAAGACTGGCTAGCTAGCTGGTGAGTTTTCATTTCTTCATTAAGGCAAGTGAAAGAATTGACAGAAAGGAAACGATATGGGTAGTTGTGCATGTTAGGGGTTGAAAAACACTGAGTTTTCATTTCATCTGTTGGTTTGGTCGGCTGCTAACAAGGAGACAGTGCATTTGTCGGTAAATAGACTAGTGTATATATATTGGAAATAGGCGCCTGCTGTGTTTTTCAATCATCGATCAGCTGAAATGAACCATGATTTGTAAGTAAGAGGCAGGATATTTTATTTATGGTAACCTGCATGTTTTATTTATAATTAATCCAGTGTAAACGTAATATATATTATTTTATATTATAACAAAACTTCACGGAGAAGCAACACGTAAAAAGCACCATATATGATATATGTTTTCTGATAAAAAGCTAATCTTAGTGTAAGAAAGTATGCCGGACCCAATGGGACTAGTTTCATCGAAATCCGAGGTCGTATGAAAAAATTTCCTTTATGAAACCAGAAATGAACACGCATTTAATTTTTCCACGGTCACCAGATAAATCAAATCCACTTGAAACTGCGAACATCCACAATAACTTTTCGATACGAACCCAACGACACTAATTTCGTCGCATTCTGAGACTGTTGCCCCGGTAGACTATTTTTACCGCGAACCGCCCTACCCTTTTTAACGCCAAATTTTCCCATCTCTAAAAATAACAAACTATATACCTATCCTGACTATAATCGACGCTACGAGCTCAACGGAACTGGTTTCGTCGAAAACAGAGTCCGTTTGCAAAACGGCTACTTTAAAGGCCTATAATTTAATAACCATTTTCCATAGCGACTATTTCAAAATTTGATTTGGCCATAACTCGCAATCTATAACACGGAATCTAGAGTTTTCTCTTTCATATGAAAATTATCGTCAATACGGTTCCAACGTGTCTTGTTTCACAGAAATCCGACTTATATCGGATCCTGTATTCTCAGTTGAAGTTCAAAACCAAATATTACGAACTGCCGTGCCATTTCGAGCTCGATTTATATTATATATAAATTATAACGTTCAACTTCGTTTTTTAATAACGAATTCAATATTAAATTTCATTAATATTCCCAATATACTATTTAAAACTAATTTAAATATTCATATTCAAATGGTCGAAAAACACGGGTCGTTAGATTCTTCCCCCCTTAAAATAATTTCGTCCTCGAAATTGCTAAGGTAAGAAAGAACATTATAAGCTCATTAATTTCAAATCTAATTTTTTATTAAATTAGAAACCAATTCAATACTGTAAATAAATATTTATCCAAAAATATTGAAAATTTTCTAACACATTAGATTTTCGAAAAAATTTGCCAGCACCTCCTTTGTGTGGCTCAATCGGTACAACTCCAACTCGCCTTTCTAGGCCTTCTCCAATTCAAAAGAAAATAAAACAGCCAATTGTCTTGCCAAATCGGCTCAAAATCTCCAAACCCATATAAAAATAAACGTGTACCTTTTTGTCGGGCATATCACTATATCTTTCCCGTCTGCCACCCTGTCAGCATATACAAATGCATTTCCAACAAAATTCCAATTTCATCCTTCGAACTAAATTCTTCACGTGTCCAAGCCAAATTCCATTCTTGACTTAATTTCCATCCATCATCAATTTCAACTCTTAGCTTACCAGTCCAATACCATTTCAGATTCCTGTCTCGCAATTCAAAATCTGGTTCTGCTCGATATATCATATCCCGATTCAATTTCCAGTTAATTGGTTTCAATTCAATTCATATTTGCTTTTCCAATTTCTATTTAAATTTTGTTTTGGTTCAACAATTCCCCTGGGAGTTTTTAAATAGTTCAGCTTTTTCAAAAATCAAATATTTCTTTTTAGGATTCAAAACAACTCGTTCTTCTCAAAGCAATTCAAAACAAAATCTTTGGTAGTAATCCGCCACTTAGAACTCGGAAATGAACACTGAAGATGTGGCCAGCATCATCAGAGTTATTTCCCAGCTATCGAAGTGAGTTCAATACTATATCATTTCAAAACTCCAATTTTAAACACTTTCATTTTGAAATCTATTTCAAAATACCAAACACAATGCTTGTGAAACAAATTTAAAATCTCCCAGGATCTTAAAATTCCCATATATTTAATCCAAAATTCTTTTCCATACTTTTCTAAGTTTTCACAATTTCAATCTAAATTCTAATTTAAATTGAGATTTGATTCATCTGACTGATTTATTACATTTCCACTAATCCTGACTAGTTATTTATAACCATCTTGATTATAATCTTATTCAATTATATTAACAAATTAACACAACCAATATATACATTATAATAATTTTAATATATATACCTTGTTTATATCAAAATATATTTCTGGTAAAAATTTCCATTTACCCGCTTTCAAAAACATACTGTGTCGAATTATTCTGTTCAAGAGTTTAGAAACACTTATCGACACAGTTTGCATTACTGTATCGACCAGAATTCATAAACTACTCGACAGACCAATCAACACAATATAAACAGTTTTTATATCAATTTACAAATACGCGCTCATATATATACACTCAAACTCAATCTAGGGTATTACTAACCCCATCTCTACTGAGTCACGCCACAGAGCCAAGGTACTTACTTAACCTTCAGCTCTGATACAACTGTAACGAACCGGGAGTTTCGACTCCGAAAATCAACATCAAACTACCATGTTGACCATTCAGACATCGAACATTCCAGATCATTAATAGAAAGAAGTTAGAGGGTGAGATAAGAAAGAAAGAAATATTAGAATAGAAGAAGAAGAAACACCACACAGCACAGAGTCTCACATCGCAGCGGAACAAAATATAATACAGAAATAAATCTTTATTGAGAGCTTTGAAAATACTTACAGTATCAGAGCACATCATACCATGGGACAGTTATAATAGCCTGTTCCCATATACAACACACAGCGGAATAGTAGTAATATCATACGTCTGGACTCTTCCAGCTCGTCTCTTCATAGCAGTCGATAACCTGAACCTGTACAACCTGGCCTAACCCGAGCATTTACAAAACACCGGGTCAGTCTGGTGAACCAGAGTGAGATAAACTCGCACAGTAATAAGGGTGAATCATCCAATCATGATTTTAAAGTTTAAACATCCTTTCAAAAGAAAAGGATAATCGTAAGACCAAATCCACACATAAACACGGACGGTTTTTACCTTACGATAACCCAAACCACTTTTGAAATCAATATCTTTTCTGATATTATAATAATGTCTAAATACAAGTAAATAGAATCTAGTAGAACGCTTGCATCTCACGCTCTACATATATAGTATACAATCAAAAACCGCGGGCGCTTATTGGATATTGGATTCCAACTTGACAAGGTATGGGTCCACCTTCCGATAGTGTATCTCTAGAGACGAATACACTGGGTTCAACAAGAACTTCTTGCAACCCGGCCCTCACATGACCGACCACTCATTTCGCTTGAGTGTATCGAATGTATACCACCGACGGTTGGGATCAGCAACCGTCTCCCGAAAAGGGACAGCCTCGAAACATAGATTAAAGAAGCAAATAGGAATTTCTCTAGATAGGTGATCATACACCCTAATGGGAGCGACCCACATAGCCATGCTGCCTGCCCGATTTTTGTCATTTCCCGGTTGATGAGGCTTGAGGTCAGAACTTATCTTTGAACATCTGGTCACCATTCACTTTGAATGCCACATCGTCAAATCCATCAGATATCACTAATTGACATCCACAAAAATACTCTAGCAGTTAAGCTAAGAGAACGGCGATTCCCCGCCAACACTATAGCACGTTTGAAGAAATCAACGTACGTGATCCTTCGGAAATACTCTGTCAGACATTCGTCCATATACGTCATCCAGGAACAGGATGAACCGAAGGCACTCTCCTACCGCATCCAATATAGGAATCAACCCATGGATCAGTAGCGAGTAGTCCTTGCAACCCGTAGATTCCAATCACGACAGAATCACAGCTTTTCTCTGCTTGCCAGGCAGAGAATATTAGTGGTTCTTCCGTTTATGAAAACCCATGGTCTTCACAGCACCATCTCGAACATCTTCTGATATCTCCACGTATTTGTTGGACGGAATTGTTTTCGAATATACATTCGATCCCGGCCTTTCCGTACCAACAATCGTATTGGCCAGATTTGATAGTCGGTGTTTTAACTATCAAAATAATCAGTGTTTCAATCATGACACTCCAATGAGTTCACTGGTTCCGTATTCAGCACCACTTGGCCTTTAACAAACTGATTTACTTTTATTGAGTTAAAACTTCTAACTCCTTTTAATATTGAAAACACGATATTCGAATAACTCTAATTCAATTTAACTCTAATGGATTAACTCAATTTGATTAACTTTAACTGGCCAACTTTAACTGATTAACTCGACTTATTTAACTCCTATCGATTAACTAATACTCGCCTTTAATCTATTCGCTTGACTCTAGATCGCAGCGATCAAAATGGTTACGCCTGATTCCCTCAGGAAACATCCGACCGCCGTAGGCTATCTGCAGCCCTGCGAATTATGCTAGCAGTCGTACGAAATGGCAACTTAGCCGAATAATTATGTTTGGCTAATTCTATCTCGAATAGCTATATCCAATTTCCCACTTAATTCTTCCGTCAAATCATCTTTTAGATTCGGAAATCCATTAGTTTTAACAAAGAAATTTATAGCACAGATGTTATAACAATAGCGTTATAATTACTATTTAGATTTACAAAACAACAGTGCTATAATCGCTGTTTTAGGTTTACAAAACATTTACTATAGCAACAACGCTAAACTCGCTATTAGATTCACAAAACATTATAACAACAGCGCTAAAGTCGCTGTTTAGATTTCAAAACATATTCACTAACGTCCCTTATGATTACCAACTAATACTATCTTCCGATAATCCCGACGTTGTTCAAGTTGGGGTATTTTAATTACCTCTCAAACCTTGATCAACACCGTTCTCATCCTTCGATAAACATAAGTTGTAATCAAAATCAATATTTCATTCTAGTCTCAAACAAATCCCATTTAACTATTAGATTTGGTTAAACAACCCTATAACTCAGTACTTTAACCAGATTCGCTTATTTCCAATCTCCTTTGATTTCATTTTACTTCAATTACTTTTGAAAAGTAATTGTCTAAATTATTATTAATTAAAATAATAATTTATTTCAATCATTAACTACATGAGTAGTTAATTTCTTAAATGACAAAATTAAATGGTAAATCCCTTTTTAAAACCCTATTTAAATTTAAACAATATTTATTAAACTATTCAAATCAAAACACATCAATTTTGATAATCAAATTCCAATTCAAACGGTCGATTTAATTAACCCAAACTCGATTATCTCGTTATTCGATTTCCAATTAATCCTCACTTTAAATTAATTAAAAATATAATTAATTTAAATAATCCCATTAATTGTTTTCTTTACAAAACAATTATCAAAGTCAAATCCTTCGATTCTTTACTTGTTCGCACACTCGTAAACCTGATTAACGTCAGCATTTACTTTATAAAATAATTTAATAACAATCAAAGTCTTAAATAAAATATTTATTTAAATCCCCTATTATAACTTTTATTCAAAATAATATATTCAAAATCCAACTCCAGTTATATAATAAATTTTATAACCTCATCTTTATCGATTCATCAGACGGTGAATCAATATTTATAACATGATTGATTTTATAGGCCATACGCTGGTAAATACTCAACCAATACCGCTCACTGGTTTAAACACAACACAGGTTGAATTCCCAGTCCAAATCAATAATCAAATCAATCAACCAAACAGGACAGTTCATATGCGAAAATATGAAATAAATAATATATTTGAGGAATCCGGTTGGATCCCTCCAACCTGTTCTTCCCTGTATTCAAATGGTTTTTCTCAAATCAGACGGTTCAGTTTTGTTTAACTGATAAATTAAATAACGACCATTTAACATCAACCATAAGCAATTCAAACGGTTCAACCATTTAAAACACGTTTATAAATAAACGTGACCAACCAAGGTGAGTTACCTTTATTGGAACCAATCGTTAAAAATAACGATTTTGGTATTTCACTGAAATTAAACACAGTTTAATTTCATCAGTTAAATCAACAGATAAGCAGATAACTAGCAAAACAGTCAACCATTGGCAAGCAGAGCACACAAAATAAAAACCCAATTTATATAAAATATAAAAAGCGTAACTGAGTGAGTTTAACTCACCTTGATCTGATTCTGTGGTTTAAATGGTTCGTTTCAGTTTAATTAAACAAGTGTTTAATTAAACTGAAAATATCAGTTGATTCAGACCGTGTCCAGATTGGTTCCATGATGAAGTGCTCGAGCATATGGTTCCAACATCCTTTGTTCCGTTCAACTCTGATTTACTTTGTTTCACCAATTTCATTTCTTTTCTTTTCAATAACCTTCTCATGCAAACATCTTCCCATACTTGTTACGTTCAGCTCTCCCTTTTTTTTTTTCTTTTTTTTTTCAAATGGTCCCTTAATGGCTTTAACAAGTCGACCCCCACTATCATACTACAGTTATCTGAACCGCCCCCACATACTTCTTCCTATCCCAACACTTCTTCCCACTGAAACATGTCGTTTCATTCTTTTCTGTCTAAACATTTTGAAGTCTACCAGTAGGCTTCTTCCACGCATGAAAATACACCACCTTCCACATGCAGCTCCCCTCGTGTGGCCACAAATCCCCCTCCCACTTCATTCGAACACCACTACAGCCATCTCCCATCCTTCCAGTTCTTTTACGTTTCGCCTTTTTTTTTCCAACTTCAAAGCTCACGTTCTCAATATATATCAGAACCCAAAAGAAGAGGCAATAGCTTGGAACGGTTATGTTGGTCTTCCAATGATCTGAGGGCAACTCCTATTTATAGAGGGAAGAATGGAAAGATAGGGATGGTGTTACATCATACGTACAGATAGGATGCAAATATAGCTGGGAAAATAGGGTGTGTAGGGAGGTAGGATGTTACCCCTTCAGTGCACATGGATAATTGATGTTTTGATACCCTGCGTGATATTGTGCATGTGTTTTCATGTCTGGAGATGTTGATTAGTGTAGGGACTAGGGAGGCCGCTGTATTATTTTTGGGATATAGAGTGTGTTGTCTTCTATCAGCATTTGCGCTGAAGTGAAATGTCTAAGGACATGCATTTGGCGATTTGGAAATTACAAGACAGATATGGTAGGAGAAGACTGGCTAGCTAGCTGGTGAGTTTTCATTTCTTCATTAAGGCAAGTGAAAGAATTGACAGAAAGGAAACGATATGGGTAGTTGTGCATGTTAGGGGTTGAAAAACACTGAGTTTTCATTTCATCTGTTGGTTTGGTCGGCTGCTAACAAGGAGACAGTGCATTTGTAGGTAAATAGACTAGTGTATATATATTGGAAATAGGCGCCTGCTGTGTTTTTCAATCATCGATCAGCTGAAATGAACCATGATTTGTAAGTAAGAGGCAGGATATTTTATTTATGGTAACCTGCATGTTTTATTTATAATTAATCCAGTGTAAACGTAATATATATTATTTTATATTATAACAAAACTTCGCGGAGAAGCAACACGTAAAAAGCACCATATATGATATATGTTTTCTGATAAAAAGCTAATCTTAGTGTAAGAAAGTATGTCGGACCCAATGGGACTAGTTTCATCGAAATCCGAGGTCGTATGAAAAAATTTCCTTTATGAAACCAGAAATGAACACGCGTTTAATTTTTCCACGGTCACCAGATAAATCAAATCCACTTGAAACTGCGAACATCGACAATAACTTTTCGATACGAACCCAACGACACTAATTTCGTCGCATTCTGAGACTGTTGCCCCGGTAGACTATTTTTACCGCGAACCGCCCTACCCTTTTTAACGCCAAATTTTCCCATCTCTAAAAATAACAAACTATATACCTATCCTGACTATAATCGATGCTACGAGCTCAACGGAACTGGTTTCGTCGAAAACAGAGTCCGTTTGCAAAACGGCTACTTTAAAGGCCTATAATTTAATAACCATTTTCCATAGCGACTATTTCAAAATTTGATTTGGCCATAACTCGCAATCTATAACACGGAATCTGGAGTTTTCTCTTTCATATGAAAATTATCGTCAATACGGTTCCAACGTGTCTTGTTTCACAGAAATCCGACTTATATCGGATCCTGTATTCTCAGTTGAAGTTCAAAACCAAATATTACGAACTGCCGCGCCATGTCGAGCTCGATTTATATTATATATAAATTATAACGTTCAACTTAGTTTTTTAATAACGAATTCAATATTAAATTTCATTAATATTCCCAATATACTATTTAAAACTAATTTAAATATTCATATTCAAATGGTCGAAAAACACGGGTCGTTACACTCCAAAAACCGGAACTGTTGGGTTCGTATCGAAAAGAGCTTTCTACCGAATGTTAGAGATTTGAAATCTAACGGTTGGATTTGGAATTATGCCCAAATCAAATTTGGAAAAGGTCGCTGTAAGTGCAGTTCGATGGCCGTTTATCGAAATCAACTGTACGGGCCTTGATAAAATTTTTAAAAATAGCAATAATTTGTGTAAAATCATAAGAAATGATTTGTGAAGAATTAGGGTGAAAAATTCCAAATTTGAGAATATAAAAATAGATTTTTATCGAAATGAACTAGTTTTGAACTAGAATTATAATCCCATTTATTTTTAAAATAAATAAAGTGGATTTGAAAGGGTTTTGAAAATAACCAGAATTTCCAATATATAAAGTGGAAATGGATTTGAATCGAAATTGTCTTTGGAATATTTCAATGTTCGATTTCGTGATTATACAAATATTGTTATGGGAATTTGAAAGATATATTAATATCGTTATTTCCAATGCGATATTTGTTGGTCGTAGAATTTGATATTGAATATAAGCCAATATATTTTCTATTCAGAGCCTTGTATTTAATATCAAATGGGATTTGGGTTTGCCGTGAATGGTGTCTTCATTAACACTGTTCTTAAACCCAGTTGAGAAAAAGATTAAACCTTTTTATTTAGATTTAACGAAGTATACCAATTAAATGGTATTTAATTGGAATTGAATTTGAATTGATTTTTTGGTTTATCATGGACGGTGTTTTAAATAACACTTGTTCTTTAACCCCGATAATTAATGGAATGTGATTTGGGTTGTCGTGAATGGTACCTTTAATAATACCGTTCTTAGACCCAACGGATTTGAGAAAATCAGAAACTAACTGGAGATTAGTTAAGTTAAATGGTTTCTTGGGTATTGATCTGATGTTGGTTTCGGCCTTCGGTGTTAATACTTTGGGAATTGTTCACTTGCTAATTTACGGTTAAAGGCTGATGGAATAGAATGTGATTTTGGGGTTTATCGTGAACCGTGTTTTAAATGACATTGGTTCTTTAACCCAGTTAAAGACAGGATATGGTTTCCCAAGTTAAACAATCATCGATATGATTTTTGGGAAGATTAAAACTAAATGGAGTTTTAATAAATCTTTAATTAGATTGAAATGATCGAGAATGGAGTATCACCAGTTTTGCTCCAGGCGATAGTTAAATCTTTAATTAGATTTGAACGTGAAATGGTAATTGAATTTAACGATAACACAGTGGTGTTAGATATGAAGTATGACCAGTTTTACTTCATGGGATGAATAGGTTGGGGTTGGGAAATTTAACAAGTGATTACTTCGGTAAGGTTCGCTAATCCCGACTAGTTTGGATAAACCACAATTTGGTTTGAATTGATACTCAAAAGAAGATTAAAGAATAAATTTAAAGAATTTATCTTTGATAAAATTAATGGGAACCTTTCCCAAAGTATAAGAATATTTGAATAAAAGAATATTCTGAATTGGAATGAGGCGTATGTTGTGTTTGTGTAACACTTGTTTATTATATATGCGAGTTATTCAGAAAAACTGGGTTTGTCCTGTTCTGAATAACTTATTCGACGATGTGTCAAGGATGAAGACGGTGGTCGAAGACCGGAGGTCTTCACATCGTTTGGATAATTACTGATGATCTTGATTGGGCTGTACACCCAAGAGGAGGGAATCAGATGGTGATCATCCAGACGTACTTGGAGATCAATGGATATGCGAGGAATAAGGTTCCTCAGGTTTCGTTCAGACCCAGAACGAACTTGTAAATGGACTGTATGTCTGACATTGGATATCATTCTGTGTGATTGATGGATATCGGTTGCATGGAGTGGTTTGCCTGTGTGGCATGCTGAGATGCAAATGATCAAGGCTTCTGTTGAAAAGCAAAGTCTTGTGGTGGATGATCAAAGCACGGCCTTTGTGGCGCAGCTTTGTGTAGCGTTAATCCGCGATCCTCACACCCCGATGTGAACCAAAAACGGGAGAGGACATCAGGGAGGGCATGCGTTTCCTTCTAGCTAGAAGTGGCGTCAGTGGTTTTACACGCCCTGACGAGTTTGACTTATGTGGTTGTTGGAATGCGAGGCGCCTCGGATATATCGAACAATCCGGGACCGATGCAGTCATTGGACTCATTTACACACCATAGGGTGGGGAAACGCAGTGTTCAGGCATTATGATCCACGTCAAGTGGATCGGCCCTGACGATCCAAGGTGCAGCTACGGCTGTTCCTGAGGAGCGGGCTAGAGCGTCTCGAAGCGGTAAGGACAATCCCTTGCCTTGGTTCACGACGGAAATCCAACACGAGACATTTCGGTTTTAGTTGTAATCCTATATATGGCGACATAGTGGGATGGGGCACTCATGCCGTCTATGATTGATACTTATGATTGAAATTGATTTTAACACTATACACTTATAGTAATAGTAAAAGATGAAATTTAGCGTATCAAGCATTCTTTGGCTATTATAAGGTAAAACCCTATCCTACGGCTTCTGTTGCATTGTGTGATGGGACCTGGGTCTTATAATAGCATCATTTTTATTTATTTATCATTCCGCTGTTGTTTTATACATTGGTACACTTGGGAGGAAACCTGTTCTGTGTTATACGGCGTGGTCCCTTGATTTACCTAACTTTAAAATAAAGATTAATAACTGTTTTAGTTCTCACACTAGTCACATGACTGACCTGGAGTTTATTGTTTTAACCTAAACTCTAGGTGCCCCTATTTTCCGTACGGGCAGCTAGTAGTTTTGGTTTTCTAGATTTATATTCACAGGAACCTGGTTTACAGCTGGAATGATAGTCAGAAAGCTCTGTATCTGTATATTCTTTTAGTTGTGTATTGTATTATTTTTCCGTTGCAGCAATGTATTGTAATCTCCGATATTTTTCTGATGTATAATGTATAATATTTATTCATACTCTGTATATTATTGTATTCTGATGGAATTGTTGTAATTAACAATGAAATGTTCTTCTATTTGTGTTCTGATTTGTCGTGTTCTCAAAACAATCAGGGGTTTTGAATGGTCTTGGTCGGTTTAGCGATCGATTCGGATCGAGCGAAATTCCTTATCGTTTCATTTGGTATTAGAGCTTTGGTTTACAGAGCTCGGAGAACAAGAAACGTTAGTACCATACGAAAGAATTCATTAGAGATTGGATTAGTAATATCCAATGAGAATGACTCGTTAGAGATGGGATCAGTAGTAGCCTAGAACGAGTGTGAAGAGTATATTTTTAAAAAATGAAAACAAGTTTTGTTTTAAAAATTTAAATCAATTATTCATATTTGAATATTTATTTTAAATTGATTTGGACAATTAAGTATATATAGATTTTGCATATATGTCTAATCCACGTGTATTCGAAGTTTTAATATACTGGATAGATATAGAATCCCACTCTAGTCGCCCAGAGATGATTCTGATGATAGTTCGAACATCATCATAATTGGTATTCGAGTTTCGAAGGTGTGATATTTAAATATTTCCAATTGACTGGTGTGAGAACCAAAACTAGATCGGGCTTATTATTGTGATTTGGCACCAAAAATGTGATTTTTGACTATATATCAAAGTTATGAATTTGGAAAGATAATCAAATAATTGATTACGGGTTCGGTTGTTTGATTACTGTTTGATTAATTAAAGGTTGAACCTTTAGCCAAATTGAAACAAACGGTGAATTATATTGAAAATTTATCGCATTTGCATGCATATACATGTACTTACATTGAACAGTCATAGCAAGGAGGCTAGAGAAGAGGAATAAAATTGTTTGCCCAACAAATAGGTACATGTTTATTGTATTTCTTGGGGATTTGATAATTTTATGAGCCGATTGGCTAGCCACATGGCTTTTTCTTTTGGATTGTTGAGGGCCATGGGAGGCTATTTGAAATATCCCGAAGCTCCCGGTGCTGGGGAGGTTATGGCGAAATTTTTCGAAAATTTAGGGTGTTAGCCAAATTTTTGAAAAATTTGAAAAGTTCTCAGAAACTGAAAAGTTGAAGAACTTAAGCCATAGTGAAAATAATGGAAGTTGAGTTGGTTTGTAAAACAACTTTCAGCTTCGTTCCTTTTCGGGGACGAAAAGTTTTAAGTGGGGGAGATTGTAAAAACCCGGAAAATCCGAGCCAATTTTTTTTTTTTTTTTTTTTGGCAATTTTAATGAATTTTGATTATTTAAAATTGATTATTCTAAATAATAACGACGAGAAATTTATTTTGAATAGAATTAGAAAATATATATTTATTTGAATCATCGTTAGAATATAAATATTTTATTTTAAATATAAAAGGAATTGAAAATGGCGCGGTAGTTTGAAAATTCGATTTCAAAGTTCAAATGAGTGTACAAGATTCAAAATAAACCGGATTTTAGCGAAACCAAAAATATTAGAATCTAATTGAGAATATCTTTCCAACAAATCCGAAAAATTAAAATTTCATAGCGGGAATCAAAAGTTACGTCCAGTTGAAATTTCAGAATAGTCGCTAAGGAATTATGGCCCTTAAAAATGGAAATTTTGCAAACGACATCGGTTTTCGACAAAACCATTTTTGTTGGATCCGGGAAGTCAAATTATTGCTAGATTCCAAAATTCATAATTTTTCGAATCAATATGTGAGCATGGCAAAAGAAAACGCGTTTGACCCGTTTTAGTTGATTTTAATCGACTGGAAATGGCCATTTTACAAATGGTCTTAGAATTTGATGAAGTTAGTTTTGTTAGAACCATATCGTCAATATGAAGTTAGAAAATATTTTTCGGGAATTTTTAGAGTTAGTATGTGGCCCCGGTAAATTGAAATGTGCGTTCAAATTCAATATATAGAGTTATATTTGGATTTTGATGAAAACTGATCGAAACAGCCGAACTGGGTTACGAAACATGTCTCATTGTGTTCGGAATGGGGGTTATTAGTTAGGGGTAACAGTCGTTGGGTCTCGATTGGATATCGAAATTAAAAGTTGTTTTACAGAATTAATTAAATAATTAAATATTATAGACTATATAATCCTCTCACTCCCTTCCCTCTTCTCTCTCTTCCTTTACTCCAGTCAACACCGAATGAAATAAAAAAAAACCGCAGATCGACAATCGCGCCCCCCTCTTTGTTGACTGCGCCACCACCAGAGGGCGCCACCACCGCTCTCGTCCTCCAGCATCCTCTCGCACGCCAGAACCCCTCCCCGTCCTCGCTCCTCCCTCCTATCGAACTCCCAAGCCCCTCCGAGCCAAAACCCTAGCCGCCCCTGACCTTTATCTCTGCCGCTACTGCCTCCCTAGGCCCCACCAACACCAACGCGGCCTCTCCTCCCCACCAGCGCCGCCTACCCCGCCTCTGATCCCCTCTTCATTAAACCACGGTGAGTTTTAATTTGATTTTATTTAGTTTAATTACATAAAAATCTGATTTTTATTTAGGAAGGAAAAAACGATTTTATGTCAATAAAGTTATTATTTTTATTTCAATAAAGTTGTGATTTTTATTTCATTAAAGTAATGATTTTTATCATAGAAAAGTAAAGTTTTTTTTAACATGAAAGGTTTAATTTTTACCTAGAAAAGATTTGATTTTTAATAATAAAAAGAAGTAATTTTTATCATATAAAAGAAGTAATTATTATCATATAAAAGAAGTAATTTTTATCATGTAAAAGAAGTGATTTTTACAGTTAGAAAGGTGAGATTTTTATAAGTAGAAAGGTCAGATTTTTATAAGTAGAAAATTCGATTTATATATATATATATGAAGTAGCGATAAAAATTCGATCATTATATTGTTTACATCAGAAGAAAGATATAATCTTTAGGGAAGTAAAAATATAAGTTTTATAATTGAAGTAAAAATGTGATCTTTACAATATAAGCATCATATTAAAAATGTGATTTTTAATATGAACAACGTAGGAAAAACTACGTCGGAATTTCTGGAAAATCCAGACCGTTCAGAAGGAATGTAATGGCGGAGTGGAACCCGAAGATGAGAACTCCTCACTTTTATTTTAATTTCTAGTTTGAAATATATACTAGGATGCAAACGGTGCTTAGAAGCACCTGACACCCGTTGTTTACAGACCATGGACGGCTTGTTTGTTTGATTGATGTGTTGTGAAAATTGATTGTGTGATGCGGAATGAAAATAAATATTTTATAGTTAAAACTATAATTTTTAACGTATATATAAAATAAATATTTATAAACAAATAGGACGATTTGTTTATGTACACACATTTGAATGTTATTGATTGAGACGATAAATTTTATACATCGCCCAACTGCACAATTAAAATCTGTGTTTGATTGTTTGAAATCCCACACGGGTATTAGGATGATATTGGACATATATTAATCCCAATAATTTGTTGTATGTCGATTGATTGGTCGACAGACTGTGTAAGCGTTGATTATTTATATTTAATGCTTATGCAGTTGTGTGGTGCACTCTGGATGATGGTTGATTATTTATCGTTGCTATTATATACATGTGTTGTATGAAATCCATATAATTAACATTATTTGGTAATTGATTGGGCCTCATTCCAATTTGGAAAGTAAAGAATATTCATGTGTTGAACAAAATAAAATTCATGTGTTGAATAAAATATATATTCAAGTGTAGAATAAAAGGAAATTCATGTGTTGAATAAAATATATATTCATGTGTTGAATAAAAGAAAATTCATGTGTTGAAGAAAATATTCATTTATTGAATAGAATAACGAAGTTATTGAAATATATAAAGCCGTGTTGATTAGATATGCGCCATTTTGACGCGAACGATATTCATATCAATTTTATTCATTTTTATAATGAATATCGAAAAGGAATTGATTTCAAAACGTTTGAAAATATTATTATTTATATATCGATGATATTGAATATTCAATTTTGATTAGAAATTGAATAGGAAGTTGAAATCGTTTTGAAAATGAATTTAAAACAATTTATAAAATACGTTTTGAAAGGAAATCGACGAAATATATATAATATATATATTATTTATATAATGGCCTGAATAGAACGCGCCGCGCAGCAGCAGTTCGCGAATTTCGACCATTGACTTCGAATGGACATTACAGGAGATCCGACCGTAGGATTCTCCTAAAACCGGAACCTTGGGTTCGTATCGAAAAGAGCTTTCTAACTAATGTTAGAGATTTGAAATCTAATGGTTGGATTTGGAATTATGTCCAAATCAAATTTGGAAAAGGCCGCTGTAAGTACAATTCGATGGCCGTTTATGGAAAACGACTGTACGGGCCTTGATAAAATTATTAAAAATAGCAATAATTTGTGTTAAATCATAAGAAATGATTTGTGAAGAATTGGGGTGAAAATTTCCATATTTGAAAAGATAAAAATAGATTTTTATCGAAATGAACTAGTTTTGAACTAGAATTATAATCGCATTTGTTTTTAAAATAAATAAAGTGGATTTGAAAGGGTTTTGAAAATAACCAGAATTTCCAATATATAAAGTGGAAATGGATTTGAATCGAAATTGTGTTTGGAATATTTCGATGTTGGATTTCATGATTATACAGATATTATTATGGGAATTTGAAAGATATATTAATATCGTTTTTCCCAATACGAGATTTTTTGGTCGTAGAATTTGATATTGAATATAAGTCGATATATTTTCTATTCAGAGCCTTGTATTTAATATCAAATGGGATTTGGGTTTGTCGTGAATGGTGTCTTCATTAACACTGTTCTTAAACCCAATTGAGAAAAAGATCAAATCTTTTTATTTAGATTTAACGAAGTATACCAATTAAATGGTATTTAATTGGAATTGAATTTGAATTGATTTTTGGGTTTATCGTAGACGGTGTTTTAAATAACTCTTGTTCTTTAACTTGATAATTAATGGAATGTGATTTGGGTTGTCATGAATGGTACCTTTAATAATACCGTTCTTAGACCCAACGGAGTTTAGAAAATCAGAAACTAATTGGAGATTAGTTAAGTTAAATGGTTTCTTGGGTATTGATCTGATGTTGGTTTCGGCCTTCGGGGTTAACACTTAGGGAATTGTTCACTTGCTAATTTACGGTTAAAGGTTGATGGAATAGAATGCGATTTTGGGGTTTATCATGAACCATGTTTTAAATGACATTGGTTCTTTAACCAAGTTAAAGATAGGATTTGGTTTCCCATGTTAAACAATCATTGATATGATTTTTAGGAAGATTAAAACTAAGTGGAATTTTAATGAATCTTTAATTAGATTAAAATGATCGAGAATGGAGTATCACCAGTTTTGCTCCAGGTGATAGTTAAATCTTTAATTAGATTTGAACGTGAAATGGTAATTGAGTTTACCGATAACACCGTGGTGTTAGATATGAAGTATGACCAGTTTTACTTCATGGGATGAATAGGCTGGGGTTGGGAAATTTAACAAGTGATTACTTCGGTAAGGTTCGCTAATCCCGATTAGTTTGGATAAAGCATAATTAGGTTTGAATTGATATTTAAAAGAAGATTAAAGAATAAATTTAAAGAATTTATCTTTGATTAAATTAATGGGAACCTTTCCCAAAGTATAAGAATATTTGAATAAAAGAATATTCTGAATTGGAATGAGGCGTATGTTGTGTTTGTGTAACACTTGTTTATTATATACGCGAGTTATTCAGAAAAACCGGGTTTATCCCATTCTGAATAACTGATTTGACGATGTGTCGAGGATGAAGACGGTGGTCGAAGACTGGAGATCTTCACATCATTTGGATATTTACTGATGATCTTGATTGGGATGTACACCCAAGAGGAGGGAATCAGTTGGTTATCGTCCAGACGTACTTGGAGATCAATGGATATGAGAGGAATAAGGTTCCTCCGGTTTCGTTCAGACCCAGAACGAACTTGTAAATGGACTGTGTGTCTGACATTGGATATCATTCTGTGTGATTGATGGATATTAGTTGCATGGAGTGGTTTTTCTGTGTGGCATGCTGAGATACAAATGATCAATGCTTCTGTTGAAAAGCAAAGTTTTTTGGTGGATGATCAAAGCATGGCCTTTGTGGCGTAGCTTTATGTAGCGTTAATTCGCGAGCCTCACACCCCGGTGTGAACCAGAAACGGGAGAGGACATCAGGGAGGGCATGCGTTTCCTTCTAGCTAGAAGTGGCGTCAGTGGTTTTACATGCCCTGACAAGTTTGACTTATGTGGTTGTTGGAATGCGAGGCGCCTCAGATATATCGGTCGATCCAGGACCGATGGAGTCATTGGACTCATTGACACCCCATAGGGTGGGGAAACGTAGTGTTCAGGCATTATAATCCACACCGAATGGACGAGCCCTGAAGATCCAAGGTGCAGTTGCGGCTGTTCCTGAGGGTCGGGCTAGAGCATCTCGAAGCGGTAAGGACAATCCCTTGCCTTGGTTCACGACGGAAATCCAATTTCCAATATGAGACATTTCGATTTTAGTTGTAATCCTATATATGGCGGCATAGTGGGATGGGGCACTCATGCCGTCTATGATTGATACTTATGATTGAAATTGTTTTTAACACTATACACTTATAGTAATAGTAAAAGATGAAATTTAGAGTATCAAGCATTCTTTGGCTATTATAAGGTAAAACCCTATCCTCAGGCTTGTGTTGCATTGTGTTATGGGACCTGGGTCTTATAATAGCTTCATTTTTCTTTATTTAGCATTGCGCTGTTGTTTTATGCACTGGTACTCTTAGGAGGAAACCCGTTCCGTGTTATACGGCGTGGTCCCTTAATTTACCTTGCTTTAAAATAAAGATTAATAACTGTTTTAGTTCTCACATCAGTTACATGACTGACTTGGAGTTTATTGTTCTAACCTAAACTCTAGGTGCCCTTATTTTCCACACGGGCAGCTAGTAGTTTTGGTTTTACAGATTTATATTCATAGGAACCTGGTTTACAGCTGGAATGATATTCGGAAAGCTTTGTATCCGTATATTCTTTCAGTTGTGTATTGTATTATTTTTCCGCTGTAGTAATGTATTGTAATCTCTGATATTTTTCTGATGTATAATGTATAATATTTATTCATATTCTGTATATTTTTGTATTCTGATGGAATTATTGTAATTAACAATGAAATGTTCTTCTGTTTGTATTCTGATTTGTCGTGTTCTCAAAATAATCAGGGGTTTCGAACAGTCTTGGTCGGTTTAGCGATCGATTCAGATCGAGCGAAATTCCTTATCGTTTCATCCGTTCTGGGTCTGAACAAAACCGGTGGCACCTTATTCCTCGTCCCATATGTCCAATACAGGAGAGAGGTCCTCTGTAACATCCCGAAATTTTGGAACCAATTTTAATATAATTTTCCTTTTTTAAATTAAATACTGTAAAGACCCGCAAATCCCCGCCCTTTGAATCGACCATAAACCACACAGGTCTGATCCAAAAGGCGGGGATTTGCGGGTCTTTACAGTTGGTATCCCACGCTCACATATTAATTCGAAAAATTCTAATCATCTCCACTTCAGTGCGCCTCCTCCTTGCAACCGCATCCCACCCCTTCCAGCCGAATATCCACCTCTCCAAGCACTCCATCCTCCAACAAACGGCACCCAAAACCTTCAACCTCGCTCTGATACCAACTGTAAAGACCCGCAAATCCCCGCCTTTTGGATCAGACCTGTGTGGTTTATGGTCGATTCAAAGGGCGGGGATTTGCGGGTCTTTACATCCTCGCATATCCGTCGATCTCCAAGTACGTCTGAACGATCACCACTTATTACCTTGTCTTGGGTGTACAGCCCAATCAAGACATCAATATTCATCCAAACTATGTAAAGAACTCCGGTCTTCAACCACCGTCTTAATCATCAACTTTTGGTCGCCGTATTAATTATTCGGAATGGGTTTAACTCGGTCTTTCCGAATAACTCGCGTATTTTATAATCAAGTGCTATAAAAACACATCATACGCCTTATTCCAATTCATAATATTCTTTTAATAAAATATTCACATTATCAGGGAAAGGTTCCCATTAATTTTATCAAAGATATATTCTTTTAAATTTATTCTTTAATCTTCCTTTGGATATCAATTTCAGTGGATTTTATTTTATCCTTTACCAATTATAAGCCAAATTATGGTTTATCAATTAGTCGGGATTAGCGAGCCTTTGCGAAGTAATCAATTATTTATTAATCAAAATCCCAACCTATTCATCCTACAGAGCAAAACTGGCAGTACTCCATATTTAACACCCATTGTGTTATGGTAAAATTAATTACCATTTCACGTTCAAATCTAATTAAAGATTTAACTATCGCCTGGAGTTAAACTGGTGGTACTTCATTCTCGATCATTTCATGAATTCGATAAGTTTAATTATTCCATTCTCATTTCAATCTAATTCAAGATTCTTTAACACTCTAGTCTAGTTTTAATCTCCAAAAATCATTATTTAATGACTATTCAAATTTAAGAAATTAATTTTATCTTGAACTGGGTTAAAGAACAAATGTTATTTAAAAATATTGTTCACGATAAACCCAAAATCATCTTCCATCAAAATAGAATCTACACGGAAATCATAACAGTATATAATCGATATAAATTCCCGTATCAGACTAATAATATAAATGGAATAGCAATAAGACCTTTTAAATTCCATATATAGTAATGGTCTTCATTCACAGAAGTTCATCTCAATTATTACCAAATCGAATTCCATTTAATTCCAAGTTAATATATAAAATTGGAAAACTTTACTTTGGGAAAATTTTCATTTAAATATTAATAAAAGATTTATAAATTACAAATTATATTTTCACTGTTAATTGGGTTAAAGAACAAATGTCGTTTAAAACACAGTTCACGATAAACCCACAATCAACTTTCATTTCAGTTCCAATTAAATATTAATTAATTGATAAATTTCTCTAAATCTTAACTAAAAGTAGGGGTGAGCGTTTGGTTGGTTCGGTTTATCCGATGGTGAATTTTGTCAAACCAAAATAAGACCAATGGAAGTGAAAACCAAACTAAACCAACCAAATTTAGTTTGGTTGGTTCGGTTAGTTATCCGATTAAACCGAACTAAAAATGTTTCATGCTTTGTGTTTGGAATTTTTACTATAATTTGAAATAAATTATACTTATATGATTAGAGTATTATTATTTATGATTTTTATGCTTTCTAGTATTAATTTTTACACATAGATGATGATTAAAATTTACTTAAATAGCTAAACTAACCTAAAATGCTTACTGTCATATCGATAATTTAAAAAATATAGTAAAAGTTCGGTTAATTTGGTTAAACCGATAACCGAACTTAATATTTTTTTGCTCTGATTACAAACCAATTTAATTTAAAACCGAACCAAACCGAAAAAAATAAATTGGTTTGGTTGATTTATTTGGTTTAACCGAATAATGCTCATCCCTAATTAAAAGATTTATTCTTTCCTCAACTGGTTTTAAGAACAGTGTTATTTAAGACACCATTCACGGCAAACCCAAAAATCCAATTTCGCTTCAAATCATACATTGGAAAATTTGATTATATTAAATTGTTAAATCACTTCTTTTGGAAATTCATTATAAAATGAATAAAATCCATCGATAAACCCATTCGGGTTAAAAGGGCATCTAACTATATAACTATTTTTATTGTTCAAATATTTTATTCAACAAATGAATATTTTATATAGTTTATACATTCAATAAAAATGATACTCTTATTGTTCAAATATTTTATGCGACACATGAATATTATATATGGTTTGTGCATTCAATAAAAATGATATTTTTATTGTTCAAACATTTTATGCGACACATAAATATTTTATAGGGTTTATACATTTAATAAAAACAATATTTTTATTGTTCAAACATTTTATGCGACACATGAATATCATATATGGTTTATACATTCAATAAAAATGATATTTTTATTGTTCAACCATTTTATGCGACACATGAATATTATATATGGTTAATACATTCAATAAAAATGATATTTTTATTGTTTAAACATTTTATGCAACACACGAATATTATATATGGTTTATACATTCAATAAAAATGATATTTTTATTGTTCAAACATTTTATGCGACACATGAACATTATATGGTTTATACATTCAATAAAAATGATATTTTTATTGTTCAAACATTTTATGCGACACATGAATAGTATATATGGTTTATACATTCAATAAAAATGATATTTTTATTGTTCAAACATTTTATGTGACACATGAATATCATATATGGTTTATACGTTCAATAAAAATGATATTTTTACTATTCAAACATTTTATGAGACACATGAATACTATATATGGTTTATACATTCAGTAAAAATGATATTTTTTTTGTTCAAACATTTTATGCGACACATGAATATTATATATGGAATATTCATTATTTTAAAAATATATATGTACATTAAATATTCTTTATTTTTAAATACTCTTTATTTTAAATTATTCTTTATTTCTGAATCGGAATGCGACTCAATCAATTACTATATAATTTCAGTTATATGGATTTCATACATCGCATGTGTTCAACAATAATGATAAATAATCATTATTAAGCAGTCCATTCACATCCAGAGTGAAATTTACAACTGTATGAGCATTAAAATAAATAAATAATGCTCATCACGGCCTGTCAACCCATCGATTGACATATAATTAAATTTTGTATGTCAAATATCATCCCAATACTCGTGTGAGGTTTTCAAACAACAACAGTCTGTTTAAATAAATAATTGGTTAATAAATTTAACCAATTCTAATTCGGTTTGAATTATTTTTCTACTTAGCCCATTTTATTATTTAAATTATAAATGGATATTTGTAATTTAATTTCAACTACCACATTAATATTAACATTATTTTTAATGTGTTAAACATTTCAATAGTCAAATCAACACACAATACAGCTAGTTAAATCGTCCATGGTTTATGGATGACAGAGGTGAACTAACAGTCACCGTATACAATTTATAGTGATTAAAACTGATACAAATCTACACTGGAAATTTTATATATTTTTTATACATGAATATAATAACATGATAAAATAATTTTGAGTGAGAAGGCATTCTCACATTCGGTTTCCACTCCGTCATTTTTTTATGCAAAGGAATGTGATCTTTTCGGCCCTACAGTCCACATACGATACCCAAATCACTCCAAATCAGTTTTATTGCAAAGCTCTCGTTGGTTTTTTTTGCTGAATTCCGAGTTTGTATGAAAACGTTACGCTTTTTTCAATTTTCACGTATGTATATGTAATTTACATAATTAATTCATTAATTACCTTAATCCTTACTAATTACATGCTCTAATCTCTTTCTTCCTCCCCAAAACTAATGTATACACAGTAGCCCCATGTCCCTCTTTATGCAATCTTTCTTCACCTCTTTCTCCTTCGTTTCTCCATGAAATCACAAACCGTAAACACCGTTCTCCTTCTCTTCTTCTCCTCTACAATCTCAACACCATGAATCTCAAACACAAGCTTGCTTCCAAAAATGCGTTTACTATCTTCCCACGAACGCATGCTCCAGGTCTTGACACTTTTCGTAACCGAATCGCCTCCAATTTGGCCACAACGTGCTATTCTACCTTCTAAACACCAAAACAAACTCGAATTCATGCATCGTTGCTTCTATGTGAAGAACCACCCAACCCTAGCTCGCATACATCCAAAAAACGCACGTTGTAAATTTTTAAGCATAAAAAATCTTCACGAAACTCAACCAAATTGATATATGTGGAAGCTTACACTCATACGAGTTTAAAGATCTAAGCTTTGCAATTTATAGAATTTTCTTTGATTTGTTTTGGACTTTAGAAGTTGCATTCATGTTTAGGAAATGTGGAGAAAAGGGGCTACGGTGGATGAATGATTAGGATTAGGTTTTAAAAGTGTTTAGGATGTTATATAATAGGTGCAACTTATTTTTATATTAACTTTAATTCCTTTTTTACTCAAATTATGCCTATTTCCATTGTTTAAAAATCCATGTGACCACCTACGGATCCCGATTTCGCTGAAAATTGACAGCAGTTACTCTCTGACATTACGGACCCAACGAATTAGCTTTCATCGAATTCTGAGTCCGTATGCACAAACAACGAATTTTTAAAGTCAAAATTTTGTTTGTTTTTCACTTTAAAAACCACTCTCGGTCACATACTGATTCTAAAAATCACGGAACTTGGAATCTTACCATTATTCGATGATATGAATCCAAAAAAAAAGTAGAATCGAATTCCGAGGTCATCTCAATAATGTTCCTTTGTAAAACTGCTAAATTAGCTTCAAAAATGCGATTTTAGCGTACATTTTCTTCTTGTACGCCCAAACGCCAACCCCAAGAATCATGGTCTTTTGGATTTAACCATTATTAGACGATACGAGTAAAAAAAAAACGAAATCGAATTCTGGGCTTCTTGGCAAAATTTCATTTTTTTAAGAGCTATGCGATGATTTTAAAAATCGAATTTTTAAAATTTCCAAAACAAAGCTTATAAATCAATTTAATAATTTTACTGAGTTTTTTTTAAGTCAAATAAAATATAAAATCTGATATTTAAAAATTTTCTCAAATTTTGTTTAGCAAAAATAACCAATTTATATTCGCATATTCATTAAAATAGCTTAAATCAAAATATTAAATTAGTTCTGAAAATGCGGGTTGTTACACTACTAGTACCATTGAGTTATGTAAAATTTCCTATTGTCATCATAATACAACGTAGCTTCACTACATAAACTCTCATATCACATAATAAAAAAACAACAAAAATATCTAGGGTAGTACGCCAAGCTCTCCTAGCTCCTTTTCAGCACAACAACAATATTATTAAACTTGTCATTTGGTCTACTTATTTAAGAGAACCAAAGATAATAAGAAGCAAAAACTTAAAACCTATGAGTTATACAATAACCTGTTTTGATTAGAATAACTATCAAAAGTTATTTTGGAAAACTGGTTCTAGATAGAGGCATATAAATCATGTATTCCCCTAACTTGCAACCAAAGATTTAGCACATACTAATAGGATAATATATGCTACTAAAAAATAAAGGATACTAAAATAGAACAATATAGAAGAATCTAAGCAGCCTCCCTTACTAGGCATATTTCCCTATCCCTTCTTCAGGTCCTATAGATGGTAGTCTACCTAGGTAAAGAAGTAAGAACAACAATGTCATCAATAAAAAAAAAACCTTACTATCACTTTCTAAAGCCTTGTATGCATTATAACCCTTATGATTATCCTCCATTTGCGAGGGACTAATGGAAATACATGTTCTTGTTGTACCCCCACATAAATGCCATTGAAATGGGCAATGCACAAGTACCAACCATTACTAGCCGTACTCTAAATCTTCGAAATGGGTCCAAGGTACATTCCATGGGAATTTCAATCACATTACCCATGTTCAAGTCATTAAAAGAACACTTTGCATTATCAATATTTTCTTATCACTTCCAATCTTTTGAGCCTTTCTATGACTCCATTCCTCGAAACACCCGATCCATTCCATCATCTTGCAAACTCATCTCATTCCGGGATGCTTTTCAACTCCTTAGATCATACTTTTTATTCAAGCTCATGATTGAAGAGTCAAATCTTCATCATGATATAACTTCTTCATCGTAGAAGTAATCAACGAGCCACTACCAATAACATGACCGGTTGCAACCTACTTCTTTGTACCATGAGTCACATATTTTAACAGCCTGTAATTTCGATAATTTAAAACAAATAAATTTTATAAGATTTTGGGTAAAACTCGTTGATATATAAATTTATTATTTCTTAAAGTAATTAATAAACTGGTATTCTTAATCAAATTGAAATTAAGATGATTATAATATTTCAATTAAAAGGATCGAAAACATATTCTAACTTATATTTTGCATTAAATTAAATTAACATTTTAATGAATTAAAATAATATTTTAAGAAAAATAAATTATTTGTTTTCATTTAGAGGTTAAGTATAATTTTGTGAAATGATTAATTATGAAATTTGAAATAATATTTTGCACTCGTTGAATAACTACCGTAAATAATATGGAAACAATTATGGACGTTAAACTTAAACTTTTAATTTTTAATTTTAATTTGGGTTGCATGTATTTAGTTTAAATTAAAAAAATCAGATTAGTCATTAAACATGAAAATTTATTTGATCTCAGATTAATAATGTTAAATCGGCTAAACGATATAATATTGATTTTTAGAATATAAATATTTTACGTAAAATGATTCTAGAAAATTTGCAATTAAAACGTTAACGTTCATTTTGCCGAAATTCAATTTCGCTAATATAAACGATTGGTTTATGATAACATATACAACGTAGAGAATAAATTTTCACATAAACAAAAAATAGAGTTTGCAATGTGCTATTCCATTTGTATTGAAACAACGAACACAACTTATTTCATTTGTTGGACACTTGGTTTGAGTTTTGAAACATCCTGAATTTTAGTTTCGGTATACACATTTAACCGGTCTAGCTCGTATTTAAACATGTATTATTTTAAATTAAATATCGAATGTTAAAAAAACATATGTACCTGTTCTACCTATTTTTTTAGTTCGCATAAATGAGGAGTACATTCGAATCTGTTCAAACTTCCCATTTTTATGTCAATCTATTCGTACCTGTGACTGTTCAATTATATAACCCAACTTATTTTCATTTATCATTCTTAAAAGTCGTTCCTACTATCTCAAAATTGAAATCATCTTATATATAAAAAATGAAGAGAAAAAGCCTTGAAACGGTAAGTTCTGAAATCGCTTCTCTTACCATGTTTTTTTCTTAGAGAAATGCCACCGACAGTCGTCGTTCTTGAGCGATTGGAAATGACATTCACCCTTCCATTGGTTAGAACAATAGCAACGGAACCAATATTCAACTGAAAATATAACTAACTTTAAAGTAAAATTTTATTTTACCCAATACTTGAGCGAGTAGGAGGGACAGGGTAGCATTTCTATTCTTTTTAATGGATGCTTTTCTTCTTCCATTCTCAAAAGGGTTTTTTAGGCATAAAGACAAAATTTGAGAAAAATTTAGGGATAAGGACAAGAGGTCAAAAATTCAGGTACAAAAACATTTGTTAGTGTAAATCAACAAATTCAGGGGTCCACCATCATTTTCTATATTATACTAAAAAGTGTCATTCCGTCTAAATTTTTGACCTCTTGTCATTGTGCCTAATTTTTTTTCAAAACCTGAAAGCTGCTTATTATATAAAGTAAATCCTAAAACCAGCCGTCAGCCTCCGTCACTTCCATCCACCCACTCTCTTCCTTCCTCTACCTCTACTTCCTGTCCTCCGCCCTTCCATCAACCAGCCCATGCAACCACCCACATCTGGGACTCACCTACATCGACCTTCATTCTATCCCTCCTCGCCTTATCATGTAGCCGTTATAAGCCCGACAGTACCACAGCCCAATCAACCTCCACCGGCCTTCGCCCTCTTAAGTCGACACCCATGACTTTTCAAGTCCTTCTCCCTCACATCTACAACCACCCTACGTCAATTCCTCGCACGTCTCCTCTTCTTCTATTTTTATGGTCTGCAGCATCATGTAGGTACCTACTCTCCCTCCTTGGTTGCATCACTGTATTGCTATGGCTTATCAAAGTTTATCGCCAGACAAAAGGCTAGTTTGTGAATATAATATCTACGTGTGCCGAGAGTACTCGAATTCACCACTCCCATGCAAGCCTGAAACCGCCTCCAACCCAACCGCTTTGACAACCTTCAGCCTCTCGCAGTTTGGAATTTGTGCTTAGAAATGCCAAGCTTACCTTATTGCTGATATAAAGGAAGAAAACTAACCCTGCTTCTATTGGTTTTTAAATATCGGAATGCAGCTGTGTTCGTGTGCTTGTTGACATAATTTGATTGTGTTCGGACATAATTTGATTGTGTTCGCACTACATAAACCGTGAAACTTTGAAATTATGAGAACATAGTGAATGTTATAAATCACGATTTATATTTTATACAAGTTAAATTATTTGATTCACAATAAATATATTAATATGCATGTTTTGTTTATTAAATTTTCAACTGATTATTTAAGTTTATTGACAGTTTATATTATTGCTAGTTAACTTCTGATATTTGAATTGGATTAGAATTGATGTTTGTCAAATTGATCATTAGCACATTTGATGATTATATTAAGTGTGAATCAAAATTTATCGTATTGATTTTTGAATGAATTAAATGGATATTTTAGTCATTGTACTTGAAGTTAGAAGTTAAATTTGAATTGAATGTATTGACATTCAATATCAAATTGGAATATGTTAAATTTCATGATTTAAATTGTAATTTGATATTAAAATTTAATTGATAGTCGAATATACAAATATATGATTTTTGTGTCATATGTCGACTTGCATCTAGATTATATGCATGAATCAAATGATTGTTATGATGGATGATGTTATGTAGTTTGTTGTGATATAACCCTATCACAACATTATTGATTATTGAAATGTTATTATTATTGAATAGTTATGTACCATGATTGGACTGAAAAACCCTGAATCAGGTTGAATATGAGTAGAAATGATATACATTCATGTAAATCAAAACTTATATATTTGAATTACTTAAATCAAATTATTTAAAGAAATTTGAATTTACTAAAGAAATTTGCTGAAACTTAAATTGAAATGCAATTCGAAATTTTAAATCCGATTTAATGAAAATTTAGCATATAAACAACTTTTAAGTCAATAGGAAATTTAAATCAGTTTTAAGTTAATTTTAAATTAAACTTGAATTATTTTTAAACAGATTTGAATTATTTAATTTAAAAGAGTTTTAAGTTTCTTTGAAATTAGATTCAGACAATGAATATCTCTTAAACTAGACATGGGTTATAAATGTGATTTAATCGAAATTGAATTTGCGGAATATAGTAAAAGAAAGTGCAACAAACGATTGCACAAATGGACAACAATTATGTAGTTTGAAAGTATCGGGACTTGATCAGAAAACTAGTTCAAAGTTGAGAGTGTAGCAGGCATTATTGCTTGGGGAAAATCTGGTGTTTGTGTCGACACGGGAAAGACATATGTCCATTTTAGAGTGTCTTCTTGTGCGTTTCCTTGGTTGTTTGATGAATTATGAAGTGGATTTGTGAATGTTTTGATGAGGCTTTGATCTTATTCTAGGACATACAAAAATTGTACAAAATCGGTTGTTCAGATTCATGAGTTTTCTTGTCTATTTCAAGTGTTTTTCCATGTGAAATTCATGCATTTATTTGTGAGACTGTGCGCCTTCATACAACAGTTTCGAAAATGAATTATATATATGCTTTGTGACAACAAAACTTTCTAGGTTTTGGTTTTATAAATTAAATCGTCTTAAGGAAATAGTAAAAATAATATTTTCTAAATATAGTGAATTTAAAGAAATAATTCAATTGTTTTATAAAATCTATTTTCTGAAAACTAACTATTTCTCTCTATATATAAAAATCACACGTTTTTGCACCTTCGAGAAAACGAGAATGTGATTTAAAAAATTTAATAAATCACATGGTATGAAACACGTAGATTAATTATATTCTTTAATTATAGACTCGTCGATCAAAAATATTTGATGTTTTCTAGTGTGAAGTGGAATAGCTTATAGTAAATTGAGTAGTAAAAACGTGCGGCATAAGATGTATTGTTTTCATTATTCAGATTACTATTGGGAGTTTGTGACACATTTTTTGTTGTTCGTGTGTGCCAATACTCGCTTCAGGAAGAAGCTAGAGTTGAGGGAGTCTTATGTGCGTGTTTTCTTGACTCGAGGGGGTGTCAAGATATACTCAGCTGTGGGGTCGTAGTGATTGGAGCCTGCATACCTATATAATACTTGACATAAGCTTCACGGGGAGCTCTTTTTTGATGCACATGTAATTTTTTTTTATTTCGGATCCATTTTGTGGCTTTGGTGATTTTGGTGTTTATGATGTTTTGGATCCATTTTTTATGATATATTATGATGAATTTCTATTATAGCCTCATGGTTAATTTAAGGACTTAAGATTTGTGATCATTTTTGTGGAATTAAACTCTTATAAGTTTATTATGTAGTTTATGGAGAATTTTGATAATAATTTGTTGTATGTATTTTGATGCGCTTTGTGATTTAAATGATGATACATGTTTCACTCAATGCTAAAACTTTTTAATTGTAGCAAACTCCCTTATATTATTATCATGTTGCATGTGACCCGATAATCTATGAGACATCTTTTACTTACTATTCTCGTAGTAAGAGGAGGTTTCCTTTGCACAACCTTATATCATTATAATCTAATCATTTTTTAGCTATACTTACATATGTATTTATTGCTCAGGTCAGACCCAACTGCTGATTAGGTATCTTGGATTATCTTAGCTATCTCACCATGGACATCATAGCTATTTTTTGGGGCTAGAATGCATAGTTTTGTGTTGTATATTTTGGATAGTTTTGACTAGTTTGTACATATTCTTTTTGATGGGGACTCGATGCATATTTGCACATCTTGATTACATCACCCTTTTTGTACTACCTTATGTATTGTATCTAATGTATATGTATATATCTGTGATCGTATTGACTGTTCTGTGAATTGTACTATTATATATTGTGTTATGTTCTAAATAAATCCTATAACTGCTATAGTAATATATTAGACGAGTTTAAGTGCGTTGAACCTCTTGATGTAAGAAGAAAATCATGGCATATTTTCAACATACCTAATATTTATTTAATACATAACTATAGATGGTCGCTCCTAAATAGCCAAATTCTTCGTATTAGCAGACGTCATTATTTGTTAAGGCTAAATTTGCAAATTTTATGTTGTTTGAAATTGGTTAAAATTTAAATTTATAATTAGATGAAAACTCTAAGTTAATGTTTTTGGTCAATAATTTAAGTATAAAGTGTTTGAAATGATTCTATCAACACGACCGCTTAAACTGGACGATTAAGTAGAATGACGATATTTGATATGATAGAATATTTGAAATCAAACATTTTCAAAGTTATATTATCCATATAACTAGGTTATAAAAATGATTATAAACAAATGAGATTTTTGAAATATTATTTAGAGAATGTAAACGCTATTGAATTTGAAATAATTTCCAATGATTTTAAAAAACAAACGACGTTCACAACACCAGAATTGACATTTCATAACGGTTAAAACCGTTACAAATAAAATTCCTAACGGTTATAACTGTTAGTACGAGGTGTGTTGTAAATTTTGTAACATATTTGCTAATGATTATAACCGTTAGGAGATTCATTAATTCCAATGGTTATATTCGTTAGGCAGTTCTTTATTCCCAATGGTTATAACCGTTGGCAAATGTGGTAATTTCCAACTGCTACAAACTCCTTAGTCCTTAGGCACATAGGTAATATTCATAATTTGCAACACTTGCAATATCAACCATATAAATTAATTTTTATAATAGCAACAAACATAAACCAAATTTCAAACTACCATATCATTGAATTAAAAAAAAACATCAAACATATTAGACAGTTTGTAATAAATTTACAAAGTTCATTGTAGAGACTTTAAATCTCACTACAAGAAAATATTAAAAGTTTACAAATATAGATGCAACACTCAAACTTAACTACAAAACCACCATCAACTAACTAATGACTCATTCATTACTATTAACACAAGCTTGTCCCTTTTGCTTCGCCACTATAGCTTTGATCAATGCCTGAATATAAAAAACAATGCATAATTATATAATCAAGGTTGAAAGGAAAAAAGAAGCAAAAAGACACTAGCCATGCTAAATTTTGAAAACAAACCTAGTTTTTAAGATCAATTTGGGCGAACTACCAGACTCAGTTCGAAGTAGAGCCAGGGTCAGTTTTTTTATAAACTGAGCCAGGCATAATTCTCAAAACTGAGCCCAGACAAGATTAGTTCTTGCAACGGATCCAGGCTCAGTATTACGAAACTTGGATAGGCTCAGTTTGGCTAAGCACAGTTCCTTGAAACCGAGCCAGGCATAGTTGATAGCAACCGAACCAACTAACCCAACCTCAGTTGCTACAAACTGATCCCGGTGAATTGAGCTGAGCTTATTTTCTTATAAATTGTGAATCGAGTAACAAATTCTGAAATATTGATCGAAAAAAGTATGAGTAGGAATATGAACATATACAAAAGTATCAAATATGAACCGTGGATGTATTCACATCCTCCCATTGAGGCATGAAAATCCATCATGTTGGTCATCTCATAAAGCCTGACTTAGTTTCGACTTCACAAAACCTAACTAGTTATGTTAGGCACCTCATAAAATCGGGCTTAGTTTCTCAGTACCACCCTTTTCATCTTTTAACTAAGGATCAAACGGTAGAACAGATTCAACATCCACTTCCACTTTATGCTTATGCATCCTAAAACTGAAAACTTTATTTATCACCAGACTTTTATTATATCTCTTTCCTTCTCCCACTTCAAGAAAACCAAAAAAAAAAACATTTTCAGCATTTTTAACCTCTAACTTTTTATTAATATATATATAATTGAGAATTCAAAGCCACCGAGTTAATTCACCTTTAAACTTAAGCCACCTAATTTACATAGCCGTAAATTAAAAGTAATTTTACTTTTGCCAATGTTTATCACTAAAGTTCTCATGCATTTATGTTTCACTAAAAAGTATAATTCCATTAGCATCATCACCATAATTTCACTATACATACAATGTTTATACACTATGATTATTAATTAAGCTAACAAATATAAAATACAAAATTGTAAAAGGAGATAATTATACTGCCATATACATGTACTATATTATTTATGGAATTAGTACTCATTTTAGTGTTTAGATTTTAGCACAATAATAATGGAAGGCATGAATAGTTTTTGGGGAATTTCATGCATTTGCACTATTTAGGAGAATTGTTAAGGTATTAAATTGAAATGGAAATTAAATTAATTATAGAAAGTTCAAATTTTGATTTTCCTAATTGTATTCAAATTAAGATAATATCTTTTCCCTTTAAGTTGTTTAGTTTAAAAAACTAAGTTTCACTCATGTTTTATTTCAAAATACTTGGATATAGCTTTTTCTCATTTTAAAGATATGGTAGTTTCCATAGTTTTAAAACTATAAGGCGTCTAACTTTTTTTTTTGATATTAACTTTAGAAACATGTAATAATGGTACTTTTAATTGTTTTCCCCTAATCTCTTTCATTAACTCCACCACCCCACATCGTCTTCTCATATTTCTTCCAATTAAAAAAGGACAAGCTAATCTTCTTAGTTGACAATGAAAATTGGATCTAAATTACATTTGCTTGTAGAAAATTCAAAATTTATACCGTGTTTGACCTAGCCAAAAACACCCTCTTTCAATTGACTAAGTTTTCTAAAAATAATAGAAAATTAAATGCTTTATAAGTGGATATGTAAGGGGAGTAAACATATATTCATGATAAATTAGCACACTAAAAACTCCCAAAACCCATTTAATCGTCTTATGATTTATGGACCAAGGGTTCACAAGATTCAAGCAAGTTGATAATGAAATTATTCATTCATGAATATCATTATCACTCGTCATATCTACAAATTTAATAGATAAGTGGTTCAGTATCAATAACAACTCACTATAATATACAATCCACCATAGCATTATCGAAACTCAGTTTCTAGGTTCTTTTCAAATAGCGTATGTGATGATTTGACAATATTCTTTATTATAGTCAGAAAATACAACATAATTATCATTCATTAAAATAAATTAACCTTAATAAAATAATTATTAATAATATATTTTCAGTGAGGTAGGTGAAATTCCTAAATGATAACTATCATGCGCGAACTTAGAGGAAGAATAATGAATTTTGTAACCAAATGCGCAAGGCTGATTCTATATAAGTGTCATAAAACTACCAAAGGTCCTTTACTTTGACTTTCTTGAAATAAACTCAATACATGTGACAAACTACATTACAAACATTATTATCGAATAAAGTATGAAACAAAAATTATAACTTCGTAAGTTATATATACATATATCATTTATTATTATATGCTTGGGTGTTCATAGCTAAAATCAACCAACAATAACAGGCAATAGCAAATATGCAGAAATACTGCATGAAAATAAAATTTGAAACATAGATGTTCCGAGTTGATGGATCTATGAACCTTTGGGTGCACTTAGATAAATCCAGGTTCCACTTATTTTATTTATTTGATTTTTGTGTATATAGTACCCGTACCTATATATGTTACTGAAATTAAGCAGTATGATAGCAAAAAATAGAATTCAACTTCCATGTTTTCAAATCAAATTCAAGGAAAAAAGTGAAAATTGTAGATTACACCATAGACGATAAGCACACCCAACTTAACAATGGTAGAGGTGAAGCCAGCCTTTGCATATAGGCACATGTTTGATTTAAAAAAGAAAAAAAAAAGAAATCTGTGCATATATCATCATGGCATACATAGCTGAAGTCTAATGTTTGCACAATTATAGGCTCAAAACACTCAAGTCAATCTTTATGGAACAACAATCCTAGCACTATGAATAACTCAAGATGAGCCAGGTTTGAGCAAACTCCTATATGGTACATCTGAACATGCTCATTTGTATACTAATATATAAACACACACACTCGTGTGTGTGTATGGTATGAATATATGTTTCTAACTAATATATAAACATACACACTCGTGTGTGTCTGTGTGTGTGTGTGTGTATGGTATGAATATATGTTTCTAACTGCTATATAAACTAAATACCACAAACAAAAGTTTAATACAAAATTTCAATTATGTACACCAATTTTCCAAAATAGAGTATGGTGAAAATTGGTTATAAGGGTGTTGGATTAGGAAAATTAGTTATGAGTGCAGATGATATCATACGTTGTATAATTTTAGTTGGTTATATGCCAAGAGTAAAATAACTTCATCAACCACATAGGCTTAAGAGCTAAAAATAGAATAGTTTGGTATTTAATTTCTACATAATGATTTGTAACTGTAACGACCCAGATTTTTGAATAATTTATTTTAAATATTTAATATTGTTTTAAATATTTAGTTGATAATATAAATGATATTTTATATTGAATTATCAATTTAATATGGCCGTTTATATTTACATTCGAATTTAAATTTCAATATCAAATCACAGAGTTCAAAATAACGTTGTAATATTGAAGATGTCGGTTGTCACGTTAAAATAGCGATCCGGGGTTTTAAAATTTAAAAGACCGCTAGACAATTTAATTAAAATTAAAATCAAATCAATTTCACTTTCAAGCCGACCAAAAATTTATAGTAGCCGACCTAAACTGAAAATCGCGCAACTGCTTTCTTCTCGAGCAGTAATATTTGTTTACCAGGTTCAGTATCAAGCAGCACAATTTTAATGGCTGTGTACCTCCTGTCTCCCTCCTCCTTCTATAAAAATCGCGACTACCCTTTCTTTTTCTTTTTCATTTAAGTCTGTAAATCCAACCCCCCCTTGTTTCTTCTTTTTCCTTTAATCAACGAAAACCGATCCGATTATATACTAAAAGAAAAAAAAAAAGGGTATCGCAACTTGAAATCGAAAGTGAAACCGGGAGCTTGTCTCGATCGGCGTTCGCAAATCAGTGCGACTAGGTGGCTCGCACTCGAGTTTGGGGAAGGAGCGGAGTTCGAATGTCCAGATGATTCAGTGAGGGTCGCGATGACCCAGGGGCCGACTTCTTTGCTGTCGTAGAAATTTTGGGTTATTCGAAGGTGCCAAGGGGGTTCGTCTGTGCTGAGGGCGTGCTTTCATGGAGGGGCAATACTAGTTTTGGGAGCCGGAGCGCAAGACGAAAGAAACCTGTAGCAGTGCCATGGTGCTGGATTGTTGTAATCATTGTTTTTGGTACAAGCGATGTAGTGGTGGGTACTGAGTGGTTTTGAGGTTCGAATAGTAAGTGGAAGGAGGAGAGATGCGTGAACTCAACGTTGAATGGGGGATTGCGGCGGTGAGGAGTAATTTCCGAGAGTGAAGGGGAAGTGCTCGGTGAAATGCCAAGGAGAAAGAAGTAATTAAGGTAATATAAATTATTTAATTTAATTCTAATTTGCAAGTTAATAACGGTTGTTAAATTTGTTAATAACATTCTTTTTAGTTAATTTATAAAGTGATTAGGATTTTTAAGTTAGTTTATATAAAGGGATTAATTAGTTAGAAATAAAATCTGTAAAGTAATCAGTTAAGATTTTAGTTGGAATTTAGTTAACCCATAAGTAATTAATTGAAAGTAAGTTAAAAATCAAATTTAGTTTACCTTTAATCCTATTAGTCGATATAAACCATATATCTGATAAATGCAAAATTTAAATTTATACAAGGTAATTAAATCGAGAAGCCAGTTCCTTAGAATATAGTTGCGGAAAATACTATTGGATGTTGGATTGGAAATTTCTAAAATCAATTGGATCAGAATGGATCGAACAAGGAAAAATCACGGTGAGTAAATCTCACTCACCTTTAGAATTATTTTTATTTCATTAAAAATAATTGTCTGTTGCTTGTGTGAATGTTTTATGGTTGTTTTATATATATTAGTTATTTAGGCTATATATATATATATATTGGGTTGATTGATTGGTTGGATTCCCGCAGTCTCATTAGCGGATGCCCGCAGTTTCATAGCGGATGATTACCCTATACGCCCCACGCTATGATTAGTGGATGACCTTCTATACCACGATATTCTGCCACGAAGCAGAATGGGTATTATTTATGTGCTAACATCTGTGGATGCAGGAAAACAGGTTGGAGGAATCCAACTGGATTCCTCAAAAATATATTATCTGTTTGTTATTTGGTTGCATATATATTGTTATATATGATGTGTTAGAAAAATAAATAATTCGTTGCTTTGTGTGTTTAATATCACTGGGCTTAAGTAATGGTATTTAAAATATCGTGGAAGGATATTTGAGATTTAAAAAGGGAAATTTCTATTTTTAAATAGAATTTGAATTTTTAATGGAATAAAAATATAAAACTTGTTTTTTGAAAAATATAACAAGTAGTTCCTTTATAAACGAAGCTTATAAATAGTTCTTTTATAACGAAGTTATAAAATGAAGAGAAAAGGATTATCGTTTGATAATTCAGAAATAGAAATACAAGTGTGAAATTTGAATGAGAAATCTATCGTCAAAAGAAAAATAGAAATATCGATTTCAAAAGGGATTGAAGTCGAGACTTGGTTAAAGAAATTGGATATAAGAGTTCAAATAGAAAATAGCATTTGAAATATAAAATTTCAAAGAAGAATTAAACAGAATTTGAAATATAGAATTTCAAAGAAGAATTTGAATAGAATTTGAAATATAGAATTTCAAAGAAGAATTCAAATGTGAGATTTGAATAGAGATTTGAATGGAATTCAAACATGAAAGTTGAATAGAGATTTGAATAGAAGTTCAAGTATTAAATTTGAACAGGAATTTGAATAAAGAAATTCGAGTAGAATTTTGAATATGAGATTTCAAAATAGAATTTGAATTAAACTTTGAAAATAAGATTTCAAAGTAGAATTGGAAATAGAAATTTCAAATAGGGTTTCAAAATAGGAAATCCAAATGGTTTTGAAATGGAACTTGAATTCAAGGGAATTCAAATGGATTTGAGTGAAGAAATTCAAATGGTGTTAAAAATGAGTTTGAATATTAGAATTCAAATGGGGCTGGAATTGAGTTTGAATATTAGAATTCAAATGGAAAAGGAAAATGGAATTTGAATATAAGAGATTCAAATTGAATTCAAATCGGATTTGATCTATGGAATTTGAATATGAAATTCAAATGGAATTTTAAACTATGGAATTTTGTATCTAGAATTTAAAAAGGATATTTGAATTTCAATAAATTTCAAATATAGAAATTGGAATATAGAAGTTCCAAGGGAATTTAAATATAAAGTTTGAATAAGAGAATTCAAATGAATTCAAATATGGAATTTGAATATAGGGAATTCAAATAGAAATTTAAGTATTGAATTTGAATATCAAATAGAAAAGGGATTGAAATTTGAATATGGAATTCAAAGTGAGATTGGAATTTGAATCAAGGAATTCAAATAGAGTTAAAGATGGAATTGAATTCATTTTAAGAAGTTTATAGGTTTATATATATAAATATAATTAAAACGAACTCGCCGCAGCGCTGCAGTTCGTAAAATAGCGATTCGAACTTCAATCGAGTATACAGAACTCAATTGAAGTCGGATTTCTTTGAAACAAGAAACGTCAGGACCGATTCGATAATAGTTTTCTAATGAAGGAGAAAAATCTGAATTTCGTCGTATAGATTTTGAGTTATGTCAAAATCAAATTTTTCAGAAAAACAGCGCCAGAACCATTATAAAACCATAACGGTTTATTTAATTAAATTAAAGGATTTTAAGCAAATAAAAATCGAAATTTCTATTTAGAAAAATCCAGATGTGAGTTATAAAATATATGTGAACTCCAGTGGAGTAATGAGTTGATTTCTGAAACAGAAATCAGATTTTTGATTTATTGAATAGAGTTAACTAATTCGAATAGAAATTAGTTAATGAGATTTCGAATGAATATTGAGCTTTAAATAAGTGAATTCGATTTGAGAATTTATATTCGAAATAGAAAAGAGAACTAGAATTGAAATTGAAATTCAATTTGGTTATGAACGAGTTAAATATTTTATTTGAACATGTTATGTTCAACAAAGAAGTGAAATAGGCAAAAAGGGCTAATTAAAGAATAATTAAGCGAAACCGAATTCAAACGATTCAAATTTAATTCAAATGAATGGATTGAGTTGAATTGAATTGGAAACAGGTGAACAGGTGTTAAGCAGATATGGGATGGAGTATATGAAGATTTTAAATTTATGTGCTCGACAAAAGGTACATGTTTAAATTCATATATGAGTTTTATGCGCCGTATCGGCAGGCCTGTGAAGACCCGCAACTTCCCCGTAAAGGAAAGCGTCGGATAGTTCGAGAACAAGCCACAACAGAACGCATACAGAAGAACATTTCATTGCTTATTACAACAATGCATCAGATTACAAGAATATACAGAGTATGAATGAATATTACACAGAAATATCAGAGATTTAAATTACATTTAAATACATAGCAGCGGAAAATAATACAATACACAACTAGAATGAGATATACGGATACAAAGCTTCCCGGATATCGTTCCAGCTGTAAACCAGGATCCTGTGAATATAAATCTGCAAAACCAAAACTACTAGCTGCCCGTGTCAAAAAAAGGGCACCCAGAGTTTAGGTTAAAACAATAAACTCCAAGTCAGTCATGTGACTGGTGTGAGAACTAAAACAGTTAATCTTTATTTTCAAAGTTAGGTAAATCAAGGGGCCACGCCGTATAACACGGAACGGGTTTCCTCCCAAGAATACCAGTGCATAAACAAACAGCGCAATGCTAAATAAAGAAAAATGAAGCTGTTATAAGACCCAGGTCCTATCACACAATGCAATCGCAAGCCGGGGGATAGGGTTTTCCCTTATAACAGCTAAAGAATGCTTGATACGTTTAAAACAAATCATTTGATACTATTATAAGTGCATAGAGTATAAAACAACTTCAAATCATAAGTATCAATCATAGGCGGCATGAATGCCCCATACCACTATGTCGCCATATATAGGTTTACAAATAAAACCGCAAATGGCACGTATTTGGAAATTGGATTTCCGTCTATGAACCGAGGCAAAAGATAGTCCTCAACCGATTCGAGACGCTCTAGCCCGTGTCTCAGGAACAGCCGCAACTGCCCCATGGAGCGACAGGGCCGGTCCACACGGAGTGGATTATTATGCCTGAACAATACGTCTCCCCACCCTATGGGGTGTAAGTCTGGTCCGTCAGCCGACCAGAATGCATTCGGCCGAAACCGATATAACCGAGGCGCCTCGCAACAACCACAACCACATAAGTCAAACTCGTCAGGGCGTGTAAAACCACTGACGCCACTTCTAGCTAGAAAGAAACGCATGCCCTCCCTGAGGTCCGTCTCCCGTTTTTGGTTCATACCGGGTGTGAAACACGCGAGGTAAACGTTACACAAAGCTACGCCACAAAGGCCGTGCTTTGATCATCACCACAAGACTTTGCTTTTCAACAGAAGCCTCGATCATTTGCATCTTAGCATGCCACACAGGCAAGCCATCCTATGCAACCGATATCAGTCACACAGAATGAAATCCGATGTCAGACACACAGTCCATTTACAAGTCCGTTCTGGGTCTGAACGAAACCGGAGGCACCTAGTACCCCGCATATCCATCGATCTCCAAGTACGTCTGGACGATCACTAACTGTTTCCATCTTCTTGGGTGTACAGCCCAATCAAGATCATCAGTTATCACCCAAACGACGTGAAGACCTCCGGTCTTCGACCACCGTCTTCATCTTCGACTTATCGTCGTATCAGTTATTCAGAATGGGATAAACCCGGTCTTTCCGAATAACTCGCGTATATATTATAAAAGTGTTACACAAACACAACATACGCCTCATTCCAATTCATTAGTCACTAACCGTAAATTAATCAAGAGAATAATTCCCCAAATATTAACCCCGAAGGCCGAAACCAACATCAGATCAATATCCAGAAAACCCTTCTGCTTGGCTAACCGACAGTTAGTTTCTAAATTTCACGTTCAAATCTAATTAAAGATTTAACTATCGCCTGGAGCAAAACTGGTGATACTCCATTCTCGATCTTTTCAATCTAATTAAAGATTCATTAAAACTCCACTTAGTTTTAATCATTATCTGGGTTAAAGAATCAGTGTCATTTAAAACACGATTCACGATAAACCCAAAATCACATTCCATTAATTATCGGGTTAAAGAACAAGTGTTATTTAAAACACTGTTCACGATAAACCCAAAAATCAATACCAATTCAATTCCAATTAAATATCCTTTAATTGGTACACTTCATTAAATCTAAATAAAAAGATTTAATCTTTTCTCAACTGGGTTCAAGAACAGTGCTAGTGAAGACACCATTCACGACAAACCCAAATCACATTCCATTAATTATCGGGTTAAAGAACAAGTGTTATTTAAAACACTGTTCACGATAAACCCAAAATCACATTCCTTTAATTATCGGGTTAAAGAACAAGTGTTATTTAAAACACTGTTCACGATAAACCCAAAAATCAATACCAATTCAATTCCAATTAAATATCATTTAATTGGTACACTTCATTAAATCTAAATAAAAAGATTTAATTTTTTCTCAACTGGGTTCAAGAACAGTGTTAGTGAAGACACCATTCACGACAAACCCAAATCACATTCCATTAATTATCGGGTTAAAGAACAAGTGTTATTTAAAACACTGTTCACGATAAACCCAAAAATCAATATCAATTCAATTCCAATTAAATATCATTTAATTGGTACACTTCATTAAATCTAAATAAAAAGATTTAATCTTTTCTCAACTGGGTTCAAGAACAGTGTTAGTGAAGACACCATTCACGACAAACCCAAATCACATTCGATATTCAATACAAGGCTCTGAATAGAAAATATATCGGCTTATATTCAATATCGAATTCTACGACTAACAAATGTCGTATTGGAAATAACGATACAAATATATATCTTTCAAATTTCCATAACAACACCTGTAATATCACGAATTCCAACATCGAAATATTCCGAAGACAATTTCGATTCAACTCCACTCCAATGCAATCATTGGAAATTTTGGTTATTTTCAAAACCATTTCAAATTCAATTTATTTATTTAAAAATAAATAGAATTATAATTCTAGTTCAAAACTAGTTCATTTCGATAAAAATCTATTTTTATCTTTTCAAATATGGAGTTTTTCATCCCAAACTTTCACAAATCATTTCTTATGATTTTACACAAATTATTACTATTTTTAATAATTTTATCAAGGCCCGTACAGTCGATTTCCATTAACGGCCATCGAACTGCAATTACAGCGACCTTTTTCGAATTTGATTTGGACGTATCTCCAAATCCAACCGTTAGATTTCAAATTTCTAACATTCATTAGAAAGCTCTTTTCGATACGAACCCAACGGTTCCGGTTCTAGGAGAATCCGACGGTCGGATCTCCCGTAATGTCCGTTTGAAATAAATGGTCGAAATTCGTGAACTGCCACGGCGCGGCGCGTTCTATTCAGGCCATTATATTATATATATAATATATATAATATATATTTCGTCGATTTCTATTTAAAACGAATTATATAAATAGTTTTGAATTCGTTTCAAAAACATTTTCAACTTCCATTTCAATTCAAATCAAAATTGAATTCTTCTCTATAAATTCGTTTTAAAATCCATTTCCATTCAATTCAAATTTCAATTCAATTTGAATTTATTTCACTTCGCTTTCAATTCAATTTGAATTCGTTTTCAATTCGATTCATTTCGAAATCGTTTTCAATTCAATTCATTTCGAAATCGTTTTCAATTCAATTCATTTCGAAATCGTTTTCAATTCAATTCATTTCGAAATCGTTTTCAATTCAATTCATTTCGAAATCGTTTTCAATTCAATTCATTTCGAAATCGTTTTCAATTCAATTCATTTCGAAATCGTTTTCAATTCAATTCATTTCGAAATCGTTTTCAATTCAATTCATTTCGAAATCGTTTTCAATTCAATTCATTTCGAAATCGTTTTCAATTCAATTCATTTCGAAATCGTTTTCAATTCAATTCATTTCGAAATCGTTTTCAATTCAATTCATTTCGAAATCGTTTTCAATTCAATTTGAATTCAATAAAATCGATATAAATATCGTTCACGTCAAAATGGCGTCAATCTAATCAACACGGCTTCATAAATTTCTATTTTCAAAATAGTTGTTATTATCAAAATATTTCGTTCAACACATGACCAATCTCAATGAATGAGTACTGTCAACACATGAACTTTTATTTTATAATATTATTTATTTTTCAAATTGGAATGAGGCCCAATCAATTACCATATAAAGTTAATTATATGGATTTTCATACAACACATGTATATCATAGCATTGAAAAATAATCAATCATCAACCAAAGTGCACTACACTGTATAAGCATCAAATATAGATATTCAACGCTTATAACAGCCTGTCAATCGATCGATCGACATTTTTAATCAATCAGGATGAGTGAACTTCAAATTTCATCCCAACACCCGTGTGGGGTTTCAAACAATCAAACACCTATTTTATTTGTGCTGTTGGGCGATGTGTAAAATTTATCGTCCCAATCAATGTCATTCAAATAGGTGTACATAAACAAACCGTCCGGTTTATAAATGAATATTTTATTTATTCACTTCACTATTTTCATATTCACGTTAAAAATTATATTTTTAACGATAAAACATTTTATTTCAACCTATGAATTTCTATTCAATTCATTTATTCAATAAAATGATATTTTTATTTTTCTAACATATTTTAGAAAATTTCGGCGGCATAACGGCACGATACTAGAAACGGGACGAGGCCTAGCCTTATCCCCGGTCTAGTGAAGGCCCACGCCATTCACACATCAATCAAATCAATTTCATTTTGCAAACCACAAAACTTGGAGTAAGGGTCTAACCTAGCCTTACTCCATCGCCTTATAACGGCGCACGTCTAATCCTAACCAATTTATCGATTCGATTTTTCACACCACAAATCACATTCAAACCAATATCGCAATCAATCACCAAACAGTCAAACAAACAAGTCCATGGTCTGTGGACGGGTGTCGGGTGCTACTAAGCACCGTCTGCATCCTAGTATATATATATAACTAGAAAATTTAAATTGAAAGGTGAGAAATTCTCACTTATAGCTGTCCTAGCTCCACGGCTCTTCTTTTGCAGAAGTCTTCGTCGTTTCGCCTTTTTGTCACCTTCGTTGCTCGCTTTCACTACATATGTAAAAACCGAATTTTTACTTCGCTATTCAATATTTAAAAATCAAATTTTTAGTTCAAAGTTCAATATATAAAAATCGAATTTTTAGTTCAAAGTTCAATATATAAAAATCGAATTTTTATTTCAAAGTTCAATATATAAAAATCGAATTTTTATTTCAAAGTTCAATATATAAAAATCGAATTTTTATTTCAAAGTTCAATATATAAAAATCGAATTTTTATTTCAAAGTTCAATATATAAAAATCGAATTTTTATTTCAAAGTTCAATATATAAAAATTGAATTTTTATTTCAAAGTTCAATATATAAAAATCGAATTTTTATTTCAAAGTTCAATATATAAAAATCGAATTTTTATTTCAAAGTTCAATATATAAAAATCGAATTTTTATTTCATAGTTCAATATATAAAAATTGAATTTTTATTTCATAGTTCAATATATAAAAATTGAATTTTTATTTCATACCTCAATATATAAAAATTGAATTTTTATTTCATAGTTCAATATATAAAAATTGAATTTTTATTTCATAGTTCAATATATAAAAATTGAATTTTTATTTCATAGTTCAATATATAAAAATTGAATTTTTATTTCATAGTTCAATATATAAAAATTGAATTTTTATTTCATAGTTCAATATATAAAAATTGAATTTTTATTTCATACCTTTCAAAAACAAGTTCTAGTTCGTATATTTCAAAAACAAAGGTATATTTATATTTTTATTAAAACAACTTCGTATATATTTTATTTTCAAATAATATATATAAATAAACCCATATTTTATTTTAAATTTGTCTATCTAAAAACCAGATTCTTTTTATATTTCAACAATACATAATTACCATATTTTTTTTTCAACGGTTAAAGGTTAATACCTTTTTTTTTTCTTGGAGCACGCTGAACCGAGCTCGCCTCTCCCTAGGGCATTGACTTGTCGCTGCCACCCTCGCTATAGATCTGATCGGAGCCTGCCACCTTGGAGTTGCCAGCAATGCCAACCTCCGCCTTCAACCTCGTCGAACTCGGTGGCGTTTGAAGGAGGGGGGTGCGGGATCGAAGCAGCGGAGGGTAGAAGAAGGAGAGAGGCGGTGTGAGGAGGAGGGAGCGACTTTGATTCGAGGAGGAGGGGGAAGCAGGCTCGACGGCGCCGGCGATTGGGTGGAGCTGCTCCATCGAGGGCTTCAGCCGATTTCTTTTTTTTTTTTTTCTTAACTGTTTGAAGAACGGGGGGGGCCAGAAGATAAAGGGGGGGTGTTTATTTTATTTTATTTTATTATTATTTAATTATTTAATTCAACTTAAAGTTGACTTTTTCATACGACCTCAAAACGAGGCCCACCGCCTGTCGTCCATAGCGTTTCACCCCCATTCCGAACACAATGGGATATGTATCGCCAGCTGATTCGATCGTTACAATCAGTTTCCTTTGAATTTACATTTAAATCACTATATTGAATTTTAAACGTACATTTCAAATTACCGGGGCCACATACGAACTCTAAAAATTCTAGAAAAATATTTTCTAGCTTCGTATTGACGATACGGTCCTAACGAAACTAGTTTCATCGAATTCTGAGACCGTTAGAAAAATGGCCAATTTCCAGTCGATTAAAATCAACTAAAACTGGTCAAACGCGTTTTCCTTTGCCACGCTCACATATTGATTCGAAAAATTATGAAATTTGGAATCTAGCAATAACTTAACATCACGGACCCAACAAAACTGGTTTCGTCGAAATCCGAGGTCGTTTGCAAAATTGCTATTTTAAGGGCCTTATATATATAAAAATATATATAAATTCCACAGCGACTATTTCTAATTTTAAACTGGACATATCTTATCATTTCTAAGATGAAATCTCAGTTTGTTAACTTCGTTACAAAGATATAGTTATACAGATTCAAATATTTCTTGTTTCGTTCAATTCTGACCTATATTGAATTCTGTATATTCATTTGAAATTAGAAATCGAATTTTCGAACTACCGCGCCTTTTTCAATTCCTTTTATAATTATATATAATTATTATATTCTAACGACGACGTATATAATATATACGTTCGAATTATATTCAAAATAAATATTCTCGTCGATATTATTTAAAATAATTCATTTTAAATAATCAAAATTCGCCAAAATTGCCAAAATAAAAATTTTAAACTGGCCCAGATTTTACGGGTTGTTACAATCTCCCCCACTTAAAACTTTTCGTCCTCGAAAAGGAACAAAGTCGAAAGTGGTTTGATCATTCAACTCTATGTTCGATCTGGCTTCCATTCTCCAACTCTTTAGTTTCTGAGAATTTTCAAAATTTCAAAAATTTGGCTAACACCCTAAATTTTTGAAAAATTTCGCCATAACCTCCCCTGCACCGGGAGCATCGGGGAATTTCAAATAGCTTCCCCGGTCCTTCAGATCTCAAAAAGAAAAAGAAAAAGCCAAGCGGCTAGCCAATAGGCTCACAAAATCATCATCACCCAAACAAAACAGGAAATTATGTAGTAAACATGTACCTATTTGTCGGGCAAACAAATTTTATTCTCTGGCTCTAGCCTCCTTGCTATGACCTGTTCAATGTAAGTATATGTATATGCAAGCAAATGCGACCAAATTTTCAATACAATTCAATATTTGATGCTATTAGGCATAATGGTTCAAAATTATCAAACAATTAAACAAACAACACAAACATCAATTAATTAGTGAATTATCATTTGAAATTCATAACTTTCGGTACATATACTAAAAATCATGTTTTGATGCCAATTCACAACAATAGGCCCTATCTAATTTTGGTTCTCACACCAGTCTAATGGAAATATATAGATATCACACCTTCGTCACACGAATATAAATTCTGACGATGAGTACTCAACCATCAGAATCATCTTCGGGCCACTAGAGTATGATTCTATATCTATCCAATATATTAAAACTTCGAATACACGCGGATCAGACGTATACGCAAAATCTTTATATACTGGACTGTCCACATCAATATAAATAAATAACCAAATACGAATAGTTGATTTAGATTTTCAAAACAAAATTTGCTTTCATTTGAAAAATATACTCTTCACACTCGTTCTAGGATACTACTGATCCTATCTCTAACGAGTCATTCTAATTGGATATTACTAATCCAATATCTGATGAATTCTTTCGTATGTTTCTAATGTGCCTTGTTCTCTGCTTTGTAAACCAAAGCTCTGATACCAAATGTGAAGACCCGCAACTTCCCCGTAAAGGAAAGCGTCGGATAGTTCGAGAACAAGCCACAACAGAACGCATACAGAAGAACATTTCATTGCTTATTACAACAATGCATCAGATTACAAGAATATACAGAGTATGAATGAATATTACACAGAAATATCAGAGATTTAAATTACATTTAAATACATAGCAGCGGAAAATAATACAATACACAACTAGAATGAGATATACGGATACAAAGCTTCCCGGATATCGTTCCAGCTGTAAACCAGGATCCTGTGAATATAAATCTGCAAAACCAAAACTACTAGCTGCCCGTGTCAAAATAAGGGCACCCAGAGTTTAGGTTAAAACAATAAACTCCAAGTCAGTCATGTGACTGGTGTGAGAACTAAAACAGTTAATCTTTATTTTCAAAGTTAGGTAAATCAAGGGGCCACGCCGTATAACACGGAACGGGTTTCCTCCCAAGAATACCAGTGCATAAACAAACAGCGCAATGCTAAATAAAGAAAAATGAAGCTGTTATAAGACCCAGGTCCTATCACACAATGCAATCGCAAGCCGGGGGATAGGGTTTTCCCTTATAACAGCTAAAGAATGCTTGATACGTTTAAAACAAATCATTTGATACTATTATAAGTGCATAGAGTATAAAACAACTTCAAATCATAAGTATCAATCATAGGCGGCATGAATGCCCCATACCACTATGTCGCCATATATAGGTTTACAAATAAAACCGCAAATGGCACGTATTTGGAAATTGGATTTCCGTCTATGAACCGAGGCAAAGATAGTCCTCAACCGATTCGAGACGCTCTAGCCCGTGTCTCAGGAACAGCCGCAACTGCCCCATGGAGCGACAGGGCCGGTCCACACGGAGTGGATTATTATGCCTGAACAATACGTCTCCCCACCCTATGGGGTGTAAGTCTGGTCCGTCAGCCGACCAGAATGCATTCGGCCGAAACCGATATAACCGAGGCGCCTCGCAACAACCACAACCACATAAGTCAAACTCGTCAGGGCGTGTAAAACCACTGACGCCACTTCTAGCTAGAAAGAAACGCATGCCCTCCCTGAGGTCCGTCTCCCGTTTTTGGTTCATACCGGGTGTGAAACACGCGAGGTAAACGTTACACAAAGCTACGCCACAAAGGCCATGCTTTGATCATCACCACAAGACTTTGCTTTTCAACAGAAGCCTCGATCATTTGCATCTTAGCATGCCACACAGGCAAGCCATCCTATGCAACCGATATCAGTCACACAGAATGAAATCCGATGTCAGACACACAGTCCATTTACAAGTCCGTTCTGGGTCTGAACGAAACCGGAGGCACCTAGTACCCCGCATATCCATCGATCTCCAAGTACGTCTGGACGATCACTAACTGTTTCCATCTTCTTGGGTGTACAGCCCAATCAAGATCATCAGTTATCACCCAAACGACGTGAAGACCTCCGGTCTTCGACCACCGTCTTCATCTTCGACTTATCGTCGTATCAGTTATTCAGAATGGGATAAACCCGGTCTTTCCGAATAACTCGCGTATATATTATAAAAGTGTTACACAAACACAACATACGCCTCATTCCAATTCATTAGTCACTAACCGTAAATTAATCAAGAGAATAATTCCCCAAATATTAACCCCGAAGGCCGAAACCAACATCAGATCAATATCCAGAAAACCCTTCTGCTTGGCTAACCGACAGTTAGTTTCTAAATTTCACGTTCAAATCTAATTAAAGATTTAACTATCGCTTGGAGCAAAACTGGTGATACTCCATTCTCGATCTTTTCAATCTAATTAAAGATTCATTAAAACTCCACTTAGTTTTAATCATTATCTGGGTTAAAGAATCAGTGTCATTTAAAACACGATTCACGATAAACCCAAAATCACATTCCATTAATTATCGGGTTAAAGAACAAGTGTTATTTAAAACACTGTTCACGATAAACCCAAAAATCAATACCAATTCAATTCCAATTAAATATCCTTTAATTGGTACACTTCATTAAATCTAAATAAAAAGATTTAATCTTTTCTCAACTGGGTTCAAGAACAGTGCTAGTGAAGACACCATTCACGACAAACCCAAATCACATTCCATTAATTATCGGGTTAAAGAACAAGTGTTATTTAAAACACTATTCACGATAAACCCAAAATCACATTCCATTAATTATCGGGTTAAAGAACAAGTGTTATTTAAAACACTGTTCACGATAAACCCAAAAATCAATACCAATTCAATTCCAATTAAATATCATTTAATTGGTACACTTCATTAAATCTAAATAAAAAGATTTAATCTTTTCTCAACTGGGTTCAAGAACAGTGTTAGTGAAGACACCATTCACGACAAACCCAAATCACATTCCATTAATTATCGGGTTAAAGAACAAGTGTTATTTAAAACACTGTTCACGATAAACCCAAAAATCAATATCAATTCAATTCCAATTAAATATCATTTAATTGGTACACTTCATTAAATCTAAATAAAAAGATTTAATCTTTTCTCAACTGGGTTCAAGAACAGTGTTAGTGAAGACACCATTCACGACAAACCCAAATCACATTCGATATTCAATACAAGGCTCTGAATAGAAAATATATCGGCTTATATTCAATATCGAATTCTACGACTAACAAATGTCGTATTGGAAATAACGATACAAATATATATCTTTCAAATTTCCATAACAACACCTGTAATATCACGAATTCCAACATCGAAATATTCCGAAGACAATTTCGATTCAACTCCACTCCAATGCAATCATTGGAAATTTTGGTTATTTTCAAAACCATTTCAAATTCAATTTATTTATTTAAAAATAAATAGAATTATAATTCTAGTTCAAAACTAGTTCATTTCGATAAAAATCTATTTTTATCTTTTCAAATATGGAGTTTTTCATCCCAAACTTTCACAAATCATTTCTTATGATTTTACACAAATTATTACTATTTTTAATAATTTTATCAAGGCCCGTACAGTCGATTTCCATTAACGGCCATCGAACTGCACTTACAGCGACCTTTTTCGAATTTGATTTGGACGTATCTCCAAATCCAACCGTTAGATTTCAAATTTCTAACATTCATTAGAAAGCTCTTTTCGATACGAACCCAACGGTTCCGGTTCTAGGAGAATCCGACGGTCGGATCTCCCGTAATGTCCGTTTGAAATAAATGGTCGAAATTCGTGAACTGCCACGGCGCGGCGCGTTCTATTCAGGCCATTATATTATATATATATAATATATATAATATATATTTCGTCGATTTCTATTTAAAACGAATTATATAAATAGTTTTGAATTCGTTTCAAAAACATTTTCAACTTCCATTTCAATTCAAATCAAAATTGAATTCTTCTCTATAAATTCGTTTTAAAATCCATTTCCATTCAATTCAAATTTCAATTCAATTTGAATTTATTTCACTTCGCTTTCAATTCAATTTGAATTCGTTTTCAATTCGATTCATTTCGAAATCGTTTTCAATTCAATTCATTTCGAAATCGTTTTCAATTCAATTCATTTCGAAATCGTTTTCAATTCAATTCATTTCGAAATCGTTTTCAATTCAATTCATTTCGAAATCGTTTTCAATTCAATTCATTTCGAAATCGTTTTCAATTCAATTCATTTCGAAATCGTTTTCAATTCAATTCATTTCGAAATCGTTTTCAATTCAATTCATTTCGAAATCGTTTTCAATTCAATTCATTTCGAAATCGTTTTCAATTCAATTCATTTCGAAATCGTTTTCAATTCAATTCATTTCGAAATCGTTTTCAATTCAATTCATTTCGAAATCGTTTTCAATTCAATTTGAATTCAATAAAATCGATATAAATATCGTTCACGTCAAAATGGCGTCAATCTAATCAACACGGCTTCATAAATTTCTATTTTCAAAATAGTTGTTATTATCAAAATATTTCGTTCAACACATGACCAATCTCAATGAATGAGTACTGTCAACACATGAACTTTTATTTTATAATATTATTTATTTTTCAAATTGGAATGAGGCCCAATCAATTACCATATAAAGTTAATTATATGGATTTTCATACAACACATGTATATCATAGCATTGAAAAATAATCAATCATCAACCAAAGTGCACTACACTGTATAAGCATCAAATATAGATATTCAACGCTTATAACAGCCTGTCAATCGATCGATCGACATTTTTAATCAATCAGGATGAGTGAACTTCAAATTTCATCCCAACACCCGTGTGGGGTTTCAAACAATCAAACACCTATTTTATTTGTGCTGTTGGGCGATGTGTAAAATTTATCGTCCCAATCAATGTCATTCAAATAGGTGTACATAAACAAACCGTCCGGTTTATAAATGAATATTTTATTTATTCACTTCACTATTTTCATATTCACGTTAAAAATTATATTTTTAACGATAAAACATTTTATTTCAACCTATGAATTTCTATTCAATTCATTTATTCAATAAAATGATATTTTTATTTTTCTAACATATTTTAGAAAATTTCGGCGGCATAACGGCACGATACTAGAAACGGGACGAGGCCTAGCCTTATCCCCGGTCTAGTGAAGGCCCACGCCATTCACACATCAATCAAATCAATTTCATTTTGCAAACCACAAAACTTGGAGTAAGGGTCTAACCTAGCCTTACTCCATCGCCTTATAACGGCGCACGTCTAATCCTAACCAATTTATCGATTCGATTTTTCACACCACAAATCACATTCAAACCAATATCGCAATCAATCACCAAACAGTCAAACAAACAAGTCCATGGTCTGTGGACGGGTGTCGGGTGCTACTAAGCACCGTCTGCATCCTAGTATATATATATAACTAGAAAATTTAAATTGAAAGGTGAGAAATTCTCACTTATAGCTGTCCTAGCTCCACGGCTCTTCTTTTGCAGAAGTCTTCGTCGTTTCGCCTTTTTGTCACCTTCGTTGCTCGCTTTCACTACATATGTAAAAACCGAATTTTTACTTCGCTATTCAATATTTAAAAATCAAATTTTTAGTTCAAAGTTCAATATATAAAAATCGAATTTTTAGTTCAAAGTTCAATATATAAAAATCGAATTTTTATTTCAAAGTTCAATATATAAAAATCGAATTTTTATTTCAAAGTTCAATATATAAAAATCGAATTTTTATTTCAAAGTTCAATATATAAAAATCGAATTTTTATTTCAAAGTTCAATATATAAAAATCGAATTTTTATTTCAAAGTTCAATATATAAAAATTGAATTTTTATTTCAAAGTTCAATATATAAAAATCGAATTTTTATTTCAAAGTTCAATATATAAAAATCGAATTTTTATTTCAAAGTTCAATATATAAAAATCGAATTTTTATTTCATAGTTCAATATATAAAAATTGAATTTTTATTTCATAGTTCAATATATAAAAATTGAATTTTTATTTCATACCTCAATATATAAAAATTGAATTTTTATTTCATAGTTCAATATATAAAAAATGAATTTTTATTTCATAGTTCAATATATAAAAATTGAATTTTTATTTCATAGTTCAATATATAAAAATTGAATTTTTATTTCATAGTTCAATATATAAAAATTGAATTTTTATTTCATACCTTTCAAAAACAAGTTCTAGTTCGTATATTTCAAAAACAAAGGTATATTTATATTTTTATTAAAACAACTTCGTATATATTTTATTTTCAAATAATATATATAAATAAACCCATATTTTATTTTAAATTTGTCTATCTAAAAACCAGATTCTTTTTATATTTCAACAATACATAATTACCATATTTTTTTTTCAACGGTTAAAGGTTAATACCTTTTTTTTTTCCTGGAGCACGCTGAACCGAGCTCGCCTCTCCCTAGGGCATTGACTTGTCGCTGCCACCCTCGCTATAGATCTGATCGGAGCCTGCCACCTTGGAGTTGCCAGCAATGCCAACCTCCGCCTTCAACCTCGTCGAACTCGGTGGCGTTTGAAGGAGGGGGGTGCGGGATCGAAGCAGCGGAGGGTAGAAGAAGGAGAGAGGCGGTGTGAGGAGGAGGGAGCGACTTTGATTCGAGGAGGAGGGGGAAGCAGGCTCGACGGCGCCGGCGATTGGGTGGAGCTGCTCCATCGAGGGCTTCAGCCGATTTCTTTTTTTTTTTTTTCTTAACTGTTTGAAGAACGGGGGGGCCAGAAGATAAAGGGGGGGGGTGTTTATTTTATTTTATTTTATTATTATTTAATTATTTAATTCAACTTAAAGTTGACTTTTTCATACGACCTCAAAACGAGGCCCACCGCCTGTCGTCCATAGCGTTTCACCACCATTCCGAACACAATGGGATATGTATCGCCAGCTGATTCGATCGTTACAATCAGTTTCCTTTGAATTTACATTTAAATCACTATATTGAATTTTAAACGTACATTTCAAATTACCGGGGCCACATACGAACTCTAAAAATTCTAGAAAAATATTTTCTAGCTTCGTATTGACGATACGGTCCTAACGAAACTAGTTTCATCGAATTCTGAGACCGTTAGAAAAATGGCCAATTTCCAGTCGATTAAAATCAACTGAAACTGGTCAAACGCGTTTTCCTTTGCCACGCTCACATATTGATTCGAAAAATTATGAAATTTGGAATCTAGCAATAACTTAACATCACGGACCCAACAAAACTGGTTTCGTCGAAATCCGAGGTCGTTTGCAAAATTGCTATTTTTAAGGGCCTTATATATATAAAAATATATATAAATTCCACAGCGACTATTTCTAATTTTAAACTGGACATATCTTATCATTTCTAAGATGAAATCTCAGTTTGTTAACTTCGTTACAAAGATATAGTTATACAGATTCAAATATTTCTTGTTTCGTTCAATTCTGACCTATATTGAATTCTGTATATTCATTTGAAATTAGAAATCGAATTTTCGAACTACCGCGCCTTTTTCAATTCCTTTTATAATTATATATAATTATTATATTCTAACGACGACGTATATAATATATACGTTCGAATTATATTCAAAATAAATATTCTCGTCGATATTATTTAAAATAATTCATTTTAAATAATCAAAATTCGCCAAAATTACCAAAATAAAAATTTTAAACTGGCCCAGATTTTACGGGTTGTTACAAGGCCGCTTGGCTTTTTCCTTTTTCTTTTGATTGAGGAAGATACCGGGAAGCTATTTGAAATTTCCCGATGCTCCCGATACAGGGGAGGTTATGGCGAATTTTTCCGGAAATTTAAGAAGTTAGAATATTTTTAAGATATTTTGATAATTTGAAATCATTGTATCGACTTATTGAATTCGATAGTAAAGTGAATATAAAAATCGAATGCTGTAAACAAAAGGGAATAGAGATAAGTGATTGGAATTGTTTCCAATTGCAAATAGAGATTTTTCTAATATATAGAAAATAAGAGAAGGCGATATTTGGAAATGTTTTCCAAATGGCATAAGAGCCAAGATGATGATTGAAATATTTGGTTAACAAATATTGATAAGAGAATATAGAAGAGATTTAATTAATGAAATATTAATTAAAGGGCCCAGTGATTTGGTTTGTATGTTGATTGAACACTTGTTTTTATTCGATAGTTAAATCACAGACTATCGAAGTTTTGACCATCGTTGTCAATATGGAGAGACCGGTTGGATTATTATCCGAAGAACCACTCCGTATCGGCATTAGCGTTGCAAACCAAGTATGCTGAATATATATTGAAGACGAAGTAAAGTGCAAGGGCTTTTCTATTTATAGAAATAGTGCCTTCGGTTTCGTTCAATCCCAGAACGAACGTAAATGGACGAATGTCTGACAGAGTATTTCCAATGATCAAATGGGTTGGTCTGTATGAATGTATATGGTGGCAACGGATTTATCCCTTAGCATAATATCCAGAATATTTGTGCAAACTCAACTAGTGATTAACGGATCTGATGATGTGGCATTCAAAGTGATTGTGTTATCAATGAATGGTAAGTATGCGTAGCCTCAGGCCTCAACAACCGGGAAAGGACAAAAATCGGGCAGGCAGCATGGCTATGTGGGTCGCACCCATTAGGGTGTATAATCACCTATCTAGAGAAATTCTTTTTGTTTCTAAATCTATCGATTCTGCCCATTCGGGAAACGGTGGTTTGAGTCCAACCGTTGGTGATATACATTCGATACACTCAAGCGAAATGAGTGGTCGGTCATGTGTGGGCCGGGTTGCAAGACGTTCTTGTTGAACCCAGGTGTATTCGCCTCTAGAGATACATCATCGGAAGGTGGTTCCATACCTTGTCATGTTGGAAATCCAATCTCCAATAAGCGCCATGCGGTTTTTGATTTTATAATATATATGTGGAGCATGAGATGCAAGCGTTCTGCTATTTGGTTATTTACTTGATGTAGACATTATTATAATATCACTGGATTTTCGTATCAAAGTGTTTTGGGTTATAGTAAGGTAAAAGCCGTCCATATTTATGTGTGGGCTGGTCTTACTATTATCTTTTCTTTCGAAAAGAGTTTTGAAAGTTAAACAAGTGGTTGGAGTTTACTCACACCAGTCCCATGACTGACCCAGAGTTTGTTTTGTTTTGTTTTCCCTAAACTCTTGGGTGCCCAAATTTGTACGGGCAGTCAAGTGTTTCAGGCTTTTACAGATACACTTGGAGGAGCTTGAAGCAGGAGGCTTCAACATTAGTTATTTAGAGTTACTTCCGCTGAATCAAATGTTATGTGTACTCTGATGATGGTATGTATATATGTACCAAACAGATTGTATTTCAAAGCTTATGTTATATAATATATTTTATTCGTTCCGCTGTGAGTTGTGATCTTCGTTTTTCTTCTATTCTAATATTTCTTTCTTCCTATTTCTCATCCTCTAACTTCTTTCTATTAATGGGTCGTATTTCTGGGTTATTTGGGTTGGACGTGTGGTGTATTTAGTCAACTCAGATAGCTCGGATTTGCGGGTCGTTTCAGGTGGTATCAGAGCTTAGGTTGAGCGAATACCTAGGCTTGTTGGGGGTTGTGCTCATTAGAGATAGGGTCAGCCGTACCCTAGAATGAGTTGAGTGTATAGATACGAGAGCGCGTATTTGTTAGTTGATATAAAAATTGTTTTATATTGTGTTGGCTAGTCTGTTGAGTGGTTTATGAATTCTGGTCGAATCGTGGGATGCCACGAAGTCGATAGGAATTTCTAAACGCTTGAACAGAAGATTGAACATGATATTGGTTTCAAGCGGGTAGATGAAATAATTTTACCCAAAATTATATTTTGATATAAAAAGAATGATTTTTGAAATTATTATATTATATGGATGTGTTGATTGATATCATTATAATCAGATAAGATTATAAAAATTAGAATGGTTATTCATAACCAGAATGGAATTTGTATAGGGATTAAATATACAAATGAGATAAATTAGAATTAAATTCAAACCAGAATTAAGAATTCAAAATCCTGGGAAGTTGAATAATATTTCTCAAAGTAATTAAAATAATATGGTTTTACTTTGAAAAGGTTTTGAATGAAAATCATTTTGAATTGATTTTTAAAAATGATAAAGCACTGAACTCACTTCAGTCGCTGGGAAATAATTCTGATGATAACTGCAGCCTCATCAGGGTTCATTTTCGAGTTTCTAAGTGATGAATTGCTACCTTAGAAAAAGTTTTTGACGGAAATTTGTTTGAAAGAAAACAAATTGGTTTGAATATTCAAATGTTTTGAATTTGTGATAGAAATAAATATATGTATATATTTATAGGATTTCAAAAGAAATTGAAAAGAAAAGCCCAGGGATTTGAATTCTGGAATTGGAATTTAACTTAAGCTAGTTAAATGGATTGATGTGAATCAATTAACTAGAATCGATTTGAATAGGTTTAATGGAATATAGATTAGATATAAATGAATTGATCATAGATCATTCGAATCAAATATGGGAAGACCAAAAGTTTTGTTTGGAGTTAATTTGTTGAAATATGAGGAGTTGAGTTTCAACATAAGTGAATTTTTGAAAAGTAATAGATTGGTACCATTTTTCCTACCTTTAGCAATTTCGAGGACGAAATTATTTTAAGGGGGGAAGAATGTAACGACCCAGATTTTTGAATAATTTATTTTAAATATTTAATATTGTTTTAAATATTTAGTTGATAATATAAATGATATTTTATATTGAATTATCAATTTAATATGGCCGTTTATATTTACATTCGAATTTAAATTTCAATATCAAATCACAGAGTTCAAAATAACGTTGTAATATTGAAGATGTCGGTTGTCACGTTAAAATAGCGATCCGGGGTTTTAAAATTTAAAAGACCGCTAGACAATTTAATTAAAATTAAAATCAAATCAATTTCACTTTCAAGCCGACCAAAAATTTATAGTAGCCGACCTAAACTGAAAATCGCGCAACTGCTTTCTTCTCGAGCAGTAATATTTGTTTACCAGGTTCAGTATCAAGCAGCACAATTTTAATGGCTGTGTACCTCCTGTCTCCCTCCTCCTTCTATAAAAATCGCGACTACCCTTTCTTTTTCTTTTTCATTTAAGTCTGTAAATCCAACCCCCCCTTGTTTCTTCTTTTTCCTTTAATCAACGAAAACCGATCCGATTATATACTAAAAGAAAAAAAAAGGGTATCGCAACTTGAAATCGAAAGTGAAACCGGGAGCTTGTCTCGATCGGCGTTCGCAAATCAGTGCGACTAGGTGGCTCGCACTCGAGTTTGGGGAAGGAGCGGAGTTCGAATGTCCAGATGATTCAGTGAGGGTCGCGATGACCCAGGGGCCGACTTCTTTGCTGTCGTAGAAATTTTGGGTTATTCGAAGGTGCCAAGGGGGTTCGTCTGTGTTGAGGGCGTGCTTTCATGGAGGGGCAATACTAGTTTTGGGAGCCGGAGCGCAAGACGAAAGAAACCTGTAGCAGTGCCATGGTGCTGGATTGTTGTAATCATTGTTTTTGGTACAAGCGATGTAGTGGTGGGTACTGAGTGGTTTTGAGGTTCGAATAGTAAGTGGAAGGAGGAGAGATGCGTGAACTCAATGTTGAATGGGGGATTGCGGCGGTGAGGAGTAATTTCCGAGAGTGAAGGGGAAGTGCTCGGTGAAATGCCAAGGAGAAAGAAGTAATTAAGGTAATATAAATTATTTAATTTAATTCTAATTTGCAAGTTAATAACGGTTGTTAAATTTGTTAATAACATTCTTTTTAGTTAATTTATAAAGTGATTAGGATTTTTAAGTTAGTTTATATAAAGGGATTAATTAGTTAGAAATAAAATCTGTAAAGTAATCAGTTAAGATTTTAGTTGGAATTTAGTTAACCCATAAGTAATTAATTGAAAGTAAGTTAAAAATCAAATTTAGTTTACCTTTAATCCTATTAGTCGATATAATCCATATATCTGATAAATGCAAAATTTAAATTTATACAAGGTAATTAAATCGAGAAGCCAGTTCCTTAGAATATAGTTGCGGAAAATACTATTGGATGTTGGATTGGAAATTTCTAAAATCAATTGGATCAGAATGGATCGAACAAGGAAAAATCACGGTGAGTAAATCTCACTCACCTTTAGAATTATTTTTATTTCATTAAAAATAATTGTCTGTTGCTTGTGTGAATGTTTTATGGTTGTTTTATATATATTAGTTATTTAGGCTATATATATATATATTGGGTTGATTGATTGGTTGGATTCCCGCAGTCTCATTAGCGGATGCCCGCAGTTTCATAGCGGATGATTACCCTATACGCCCCACGCTATGATTAGTGGATGACCTTCTATACCACGATATTCTGCCACGAAGCAGAATGGGTATTATTTATGTGCTAACATCTGTGGATGCAGGAAAACAGGTTGGAGGAATCCAACTGGATTCCTCAAAAATATATTATCTGTTTGTTATTTGGTTGCATATATATTGTTATATATGATGTGTTAGAAAAATAAATAATTCGTTGCTTTGTGTGTTTAATATCACTGGGCTTAAGTAATGGTATTTAAAATATCGTGGAAGGATATTTGAGATTTAAAAAGGGAAATTTCTATTTTTAAATAGAATTTGAATTTTTAATGGAATAAAAATATAAAACTTGTTTTTTGAAAAATATAACAAGTAGTTCCTTTATAAACGAAGCTTATAAATAGTTCTTTTATAACGAAGTTATAAAATGAAGAGAAAAGGATTATCGTTTGATAATTCAGAAATAGAAATACAAGTGTGAAATTTGAATGAGAAATCTATCGTCAAAAGAAAAATAGAAATATCGATTTCAAAAGGGATTGAAGTCGAGACTTGGTTAAAGAAATTGGATATAAGAGTTCAAATAGAAAATAGCATTTGAAATATAAAATTTCAAAGAAGAATTAAACAGAATTTGAAATATAGAATTTCAAAGAAGAATTTGAATAGAATTTGAAATATAGAATTTCAAAGAAGAATTCAAATGTGAGATTTGAATAGAGATTTGAATGGAATTCAAACATGAAAGTTGAATAGAGATTTGAATAGAAGTTCAAGTATTAAATTTGAACAGGAATTTGAATAAAGAAATTCGAGTAGAATTTTGAATATGAGATTTCAAAATAGAATTTGAATTAAACTTTGAAAATAAGATTTCAAAGTAGAATTGGAAATAGAAATTTCAAATAGGGTTTCAAAATAGGAAATCCAAATGGTTTTGAAATGGAACTTGAATTCAAGGGAATTCAAATGGATTTGAGTGAAGAAATTCAAATGGTGTTAAAAATGAGTTTGAATATTAGAATTCAAATGGGGCTGGAATTGAGTTTGAATATTAGAATTCAAATGGAAAAGGAAAATGGAATTTGAATATAAGAGATTCAAATTGAATTCAAATCGGATTTGATCTATGGAATTTGAATATGAAATTCAAATGGAATTTTAAACTATGGAATTTTGTATCTAGAATTTAAAAAGGAGTTTGAATATTTGAATTTCAATAAATTTCAAATATAGAAATTGGAATATAGAAGTTCCAAGGGAATTTAAATATAAAGTTTGAATAAGAGAATTCAAATGAATTCAAATATGGAATTTGAATATAGGGAATTCAAATAGAAATTTAAGTATTGAATTTGAATATCAAATAGAAAAGGGATTGAAATTTGAATATGGAATTCAAAGTGAGATTGGAATTTGAATCAAGGAATTCAAATAGAGTTAAAGATGGAATTGAATTCATTTTAAGAAGTTTATAGGTTTATATATATAAATATAATTAAAACGAACTCGCCGCAGCGCTGCAGTTCGTAAAATAGCGATTCGAACTTCAATCGAGTATACAGAACTCAATTGAAGTCGGATTTCTTTGAAACAAGAAACGTCAGGACCGATTCGATAATAGTTTTCTAATGAAGGAGAAAAATCTGAATTTCGTCGTATAGATTTTGAGTTATGTCAAAATCAAATTTTTCAGAAAAACAGCGCCAGAACCATTATAAAACCATAACGGTTTATTTAATTAAATTAAAGGATTTTAAGCAAATAAAAATCGAAATTTCTATTTAGAAAAATCCAGATGTGAGTTATAAAATATATGTGAACTCCAGTGGAGTAATGAGTTGATTTCTGAAACAGAAATCAGATTTTTGATTTATTGAATAGAGTTAACTAATTCGAATAGAAATTAGTTAATGAGATTTCGAATGAATATTGAGCTTTAAATAAGTGAATTCGATTTGAGAATTTATATTCGAAATAGAAAAGAGAACTAGAATTGAAATTGAAATTCAATTTGGTTATGAACGAGTTAAATATTTTATTTGAACATGTTATGTTCAACAAAGAAGTGAAATAGGCAAAAAGGGCTAATTAAAGAATAATTAAGCGAAACCGAATTCAAACGATTCAAATTTAATTCAAACGAATGGATTGAGTTGAATTGAATTGGAAACAGGTGAACAGGTGTTAAGCAGATATGGGATGGAGTATATGAAGATTTTAAATTTATGTGCTCGACAAAAGGTACATGTTTAAATTCATATATGAGTTTTATGCGCCGTATCGGCAGGCCGCTTGGCTTTTTCCTTTTTCTTTTGATTGAGGAAGATACCGGGAAGCTATTTGAAATTTCCCGATGCTCCCGATACAGGGGAGGTTATGGCGAATTTTTCCGGAAATTTAAGAAGTTAGAATATTTTTAAGATATTTTGATAATTTGAAATCATTGTATCGACTTATTGAATTCGATAGTAAAGTGAATATAAAAATCGAATGCTGTAAACAAAAGGGGATAGAGATAAGTGATTGGAATTGTTTCCAATTGCAAATAGAGATTTTTCTAATATATAGAAAATAAGAGAAGGCGATATTTGGAAATGTTTTCCAAATGGCATAAGAGCCAAGATGATGATTGAAATATTTGGTTAACAAATATTAATAAGAGAATATAGAAGAGATTTAATTAATGAAATATTAATTAAAGGGCCCAGTGATTTGGTTGATATGTTGATTGAACACTTGTTTTTATTCGATAGTTAAATCACAGACTATCGAAGTTTTGACCATCGTTGTCAATATGGAGAGACCGGTTGGATTATTATCCGAAGAACCACTCCGTATCGGCATTAGCGTTGCGAACCAAGTATGCTGAATATATATTGAAGACGGAGTAAAGTGCAAGGGCTTTTCTATTTATAGAAATAGTGCCTTCGGTTTCGTTCAATCCCAGAACGAACGTAAATGGACGAATGTCTGACAGAGTATTTCCAATGATCAAATGGTTTGGTCTGTATGAATGTATATGGTGGCAACGGATTTATCCCTTAGCATAATATCCAGAATATTTGTGCAAACTCAACTAGTGATTAACGGATCTGATGATGTGGCATTCAAAGTGATTGTGTTATCAATGAATGGTAAGTATGCGTAGCCTCAGGCCTCAACAACCGGGAAAGGACAAAAATCGGGCAGGCAGCATGGCTATGTGGGTCGCACCCATTAGGGTGTATAATCACCTATCTAGAGAAATTCTTTTTGTTTCTAAATCTATCGATTCTGCCCATTCGGGAAACGGTGGTTTGAGTCCAACCGTTGGTGATATACATTCGATACACTCAAGCGAAATGAGTGGTCGGTCATGTGTGGGCCGGGTTGCAAGACGTTCTTGTTGAACCCAGGTGTATTCGCCTCTAGAGATACATCATCGGAAGGTGGTTCCATACCTTGTCATGTTGGAAATCCAATCTCCAATAAGCGCCATGCGGTTTTTGATTTTATAATATATATGTGGAGCATGAGATGCAAGCGTTCTGCTATTTGGTTATTTACTTGATGTAGACATTATTATAATATCACTGGATTTTCGTATCAAAGTGTTTTGGGTTATAGTAAGGTAAAAGCCGTCCATATTTATGTGTGGGCTGGTCTTACTATTATCTTTTCTTTCGAAAAGAGTTTTGAAAGTTAAACAAGTGGTTGGAGTTTACTCACACCAGTCCCATGACTGACCCAGAGTTTGTTTTGTTTTGTTTTCCCTAAACTCTTGGGTGCCCAAATTTGTACGGGCAGTCAAGTGTTTCAGGCTTTTACAGATACACTTGGAGGAGCTTGAAGCAGGAGGCTTCAACATTAGTTATTTAGAGTTACTTCCGTTGAATCAAATGTTATGTGTACTCTGATGATGGTATGTATATATGTACCAAACAGATTGTATTTCAAAGCTTATGTTATATAATATATTTTATTCGTTCCGCTGTGAGTTGTGATCTTCGTTTTTCTTCTATTCTAATATTTCTTTCTTCCTATTTTTCATCCTCTAACTTCTTTCTATTAATGGGTCGTATTTCTGGGTTATTTGGGTTGGACGTGTGGTGTATTTAGTCAACTCAGATAGCTCGGATTTGCGGGTCGTTTCAGTAACCTGGACATATTCTTCAAAAATTACCCACTATGCAACTATCTCATTGTCTTCTTGCACTTTGGATTTTGCTTCCTTCACTGCTTCAATCTAATTTTTTATCAGCTCGTCTACTTTGCCTATGTATTCACGAATAAACTGCACCAACATATATAAATACTGCATATGTTAGTAAACATGCTTCTCATAGGAGCCAAATAACACATGAAACATATTAAAAGATCTAACCTGTAAAAGATATGGGAATGTAAAATTGATCATGTTGTTGGTGCATGCAAGTTCTAAAGCAACATCAGGCTGAATCAAGTCATAACGAATAAAAAGGCATTTAGAACAAGTAAGATACTAATCCAAATTTCTACTAGAAACCATTCTAATACAAAAATATATTATTTGAATCAAATTATATTGCAGAATTTATTACTAGTGAATGTATCACATATAGCAACAAACTGAATCATATCATGTAACGATTACACGAAAAGGGAAACAAAACATATAGTATATGGTGATTGAACTTAAAAAGCATGATTCAACCTACAACGAAATCAACATTAAATCTTTACATAGGTTCAAATCTTTTCAACGGTTAAAATAGCTACAATGTAAAACCTATTCATCAAGTGATCATTTACCCTTTTCTATAATTTGCTGCAACTGGACATATATCATTTAAGTAGGGCATTGTTATTGACACTCCAAATATTGTTAGGGGGAGGCCAATTTTTTATTTTTCAAAAAATTGTTAAGGGGAGTACCAAGGAGGAAAGTAGCCCCTTAACAAATAAATGTACTTTTACATTATTATCCATTTAGGCTTAATTTGGGTTTTTGAGATCTAGGAGACTTATGATTTTACGATTGGCTAATTCTATTTATACACAAAAATTACTAAACATATACCAAAAATTATAATAAACTAATATACACCATATATTACTTTACATACACCATTTCTTTTACTAAAATATCCATGTTCTCATCTTCTTTTTCTTTCCTTTTTCAAACTTAAAAACACAATTACCAAAAATTAGAAACTCTTTGCATCAAATTGAGTAAAATTTTACAAAGTGAAATATAGTTCTTGTACTAATATTGCAACTTTTATTAACCTTATAAAAAAAAAATCAATTTCAACAAAATTACTGTAATTTTAAAAAATAAATCAACACTTCTAAATTATACCATTATTTATGAATGTTTTCTTAATTAAAATTTTAGATTTCATGATTAAATAATTTATTAACATATCTAATTTGTATCAAATTTCAATACATTTAAGAATAATTTGACTTTTTATATGCAGAAGTATTAAAAAAGCAACTATGAGAAAAGGGTAATTTAGTAATAAAATTTTATAGAAAAAATAATGGTGTATGTTAAGGAATTTTCGGTGTATAAATAGAATTTTCCTTTATGGTGAATAATTTTTAGAAGTAAGGGTAAAAACGTAAAAAGTAAAAAAAATAGTCACCTACATTGATCCCTCCTTTAACAATTTAAAAAAAGTGGAGTGTCCTTAAAATTTGGCCTCCCCTTAACAGAAAATGGAGTGTCAATAACAATGCCCTTTAAGTATAACAATGCTAAAAAATATTTTCTTTATCTATCATCAAGCAACACAAAATATTTCCTCTACAAAAAAACTCACACTTTTAAATTAAACAACTATTATCCACTACATCTGACAAATTTATAAAAGCCAACAAAATCTACAACTCAATTTAAATTAAATAGTCGTCAAAGTCTGACTTGAATAAAATAATTGTTCTAACAAATACCGTTGTTAACTTACCTCTTCCTATGTAAAATATATTGATAAAAATAATAATCAATTGGTGCAAGGTTAAATTCCTCTTTCATATTTCTAAACCTTAATCAAAATTTGGAGTTTTATATTTGTTATATGTCAATAATGAATATTGATTAATTATATTAATAATTAGTTCAATAATGAAAATTTGACAACTTTGTTAGGATTTAATTCATACTCGTTACACTATAATTTCATTTTCGCTGCTTAATGTATTATTATTTTGTTAGGATAAATGATAAATGGAACTAAATATAAAATATCCATACATTAATGGACTATCATTTGGAAGATGTGAAGAATTCAAGTAAAATAATAAAAGTACTAATGACAACGTTGAAGAGAGTAAACTAAAATTTTCAAGTTTTTTGGAAATTTAATGAAGAAAACTATATTTAGAGATTTTCCGTGATGCTTGTAAAATGAATGTATACAGGAAAACAATGATGGGATTAGCGAAATAGTTGTGTTTTTACTATTTACAATAAGTACCTCAGTCAAACGACATCTCAAACAGGACTAAGTGCAATTTTATTGAAAATCTCATATTTGAAAATTCAATAGTAATTATATCTGAAAATTCAATTAAGACCCCTTATTTCACCACTATAAAATAAGTATAGTGGTGTTAATAAGTTTGACGTTCTTAAAAATGCAATCAACTAATAAATAAGTAGCATTAGAAAAATTATAGTTATCATAATGAAACAAGATGAACAACTGATTTGAGAATAGAAATTTTTGATGAAATTTTCATAGCTAGACTAACAAGTTCATACACAGATATACTGAAAAGGAGCATTAAAATTATCCACTGAAAATTAAAATGAATCATTAAAATAGCAATGTGTAAGAGATAATAACATGTTAAAGATTCAGAACATAAACAAATTACACGCTGTACTTTCCGATTTATTAAAACAATACCTTTAAAAGAGTGGGTTTAGGCTAAGAAAGAGCAACATAAATGGTTGTAGTGTAGGTAACAGGCCGACTTTCGATCATAAAAATCCACGCTTTTAGGAGAGCTTTTTTGTCAGATTCCACAAACGATATAGCAGAAGAAGAAGACGTGATGGAAGTGGTTGCAGCAGGGGTTGTGGTGGGAGAAGTTAGGGCTTTGCCTACTTTTCCAAAGAGGGAGGAAAGTTCTGAGCGGATGAAACATAGGTTGGGGTTGAGAAATCTAGAATGAATTTCAAGGCGGAAGGGCATTAACTTGGATGATTAAGAGGCAGAGGTGCCGAAAATCGATAACCCTAGAATGAGATTTTGATTTTAAGAAAAATATAACAGGCGATAGATAAAAGCATGAGAACCAAGAGACGTACAATATGAGATAAAATGACAATTTTATCTATGGTACTTTCTTTAGTTTACAGGATTCCTAAATTTCATAACGGGAATATCATTTGTAACACGTTGTAACAGATATAACCATTAGCAATTTACAACAATTATAACTGTTGCAATTTGAAACGAAAAAAGTGTTATAAAACGGTCATTTTGGTGTAGTGGTTAAAACATACGAAGTATGATTTTTTTATAAAAAGATGCAACTTCGATTACAAATTTACATTATATGTTAGCAACGATATAGATAACCCATGGTTGAGAAATGTGTTTTGATTTGAAGATTCATTTCAATCCTAAGTTATCCCATCGAGGATGTACTTCGATAAATTAATTTACTTCAATAGGATATGACCGACCCATTGGCCTTATTATTGGAAGAAATCTACTAGTTGGACTTCATATGTTTGGATATGATTATTCGTAACGATTATGTTAGACCAAAAAGGGCACTAACACCCAAATCTAGATCACAGATCGCAGAATGCAGGAAATGATAAATAAGAGGAGACACACGAAGTTTTTATGTGGTTCGACTATAGATGTAGCCTACATCCACTTTATAATCTTATTGTTATACTGACAGATTACAAGAATCAGTTACATGAAGACACCCAATTCGTGTTTTAATTGAGATTACAAGAGGAGAATTTAGATGTAGAAAGGTGCAAATTCCTTACACTCGGTAATGGCAGAGACTGTAGAGATGTAGGAGAAAGTCCCTGCCAAAACGCCCCCTTCATTTTCCATGTAGTGGTGTATTTATAACTGTAGGAGAGCCTCTGGGAGGACCGGTTCGTGAGTCACACGTGGAACCCGATCCAGGAAAGTAGGAGCATAAGTAGCCATGAGAATAGGTCAAGATCTACATGTGCAATAGCAGATCCTGGTCGCGGTTCGTGGTCATGGGGTCACGGTCCATGAGTGCGAGCCGAACTGTCGCGTGATGAGGTGTTGGAGCTCGTGCAGAGCGGGTCGTGGGCGAGCCAATGAGGGTGAGCCGGTTCATGGGCGAACCGAGTGGGGCAAGCAGAGTCTAGGGCGAGCCAAAGAGGGTCCCACGAGCCGAGGAGGGGTGAGCCCAAGGGGGCGAGTCGAAGCCATGGTAAGAGTCTTCGATGCTAGTTTACACCCGTTCACGGAAATGGGCTTAACATCCAAACTGTAAGTCCGTTTGAGCCAAACGAAAGCTCTACCTGAAGCTAATTCATAGGTCTACAAGGTTTAGTGTTGCACCGTCTGTTTTCAGGCCTAAAAGAGGTCGTCTGATAGGAATTTAGGGCCTGTTTATGTGGATGATGCGATTTCGACCAAATCATTCTATGTCTTCTGACGTTGTTTCCACCGCTTGAGCGTGTTATTATCCAGGAATTCCATGTGTGACAGCTTTGACCAAAAAGTGTATCAACAAGTTTGCCCCTGGAACATATCTTGCTAGTTGAAGGAAGATGGTTTCTGGATAATCCAAGAAGTCCATAATCCATAGAAGTCCAGAATGCAACGATCACGCTAGATCGTATTAAGGATAGAAAACCGACGATCACACGAGATCGTATTAAAGCCGAGAGGAATCCAAAAAGACAGAGAGTCTGTACCTGCAAGAAGATAAGATAAACAATGCAAGAATAGTTCTGAGACAGCCTTATCGGATTAAGACGACCAAGGAAATGCTAGAGAGGTTCCAAGAAGGCCTTACCGGAGTAAGACGGCCAAGGAATTGCAAATGAGGTTCCAAGACGGTCTTACTAGAGTAAAACGACCAAGAAACCATAAAGGTTCCAAGATGGCCTTACCGGAGTAAGACGACTAAGGAGATGCCATGAGAATTTGTTTATACTGGACAAATCCAGTTTGGAGCCGGAGCTTATGTTTGTTTATACTGGACGGATCCAGTTGGGAGCCGTAGCTCATCAATAATCTTTATTGATTCATGAAAGCTAAGTAGAAGTTATTCCAACCTTGAACACGACTATAGACTATGGGTTGGTTCCTGCGTGTGGGTTGATGTTGCCACGCTTATTACGTAGAGAGGAAGCAAAGAGGGGCGAGAAGTCACCTAAAAAGCTTAAAAATATGAACTACAGACCGAAGTCTAGCAATCTGAAGAGATCCGAGGAGTGGGATCAGTTAATGATAAGCCCACGATTTCTCGATCCAGGGTGATTCCCTCTCCGGGGAATAGGTGGTGGCAGTGCCGGTGTAGGTGCTGTTGGTTGAGTTACATACTCGGGTAGCTCTCCTCGTCTTAACCGGTCCTCAATGAGGTCTCTCAAGTGTCTGCATTCATTAGTGTTATGACCGTCCATGTCATGAAACATGCAATGTCTACCATAATTGTGTTGTACTAGTGTTGGCTCCCTCTTGGGAAGCCTTGGATAGGAGGTGGCACCTCCTGTGTCCATGTAGATGTTAGTTAGCGTTGAATTGAGTTCAGTGTATTTTTCATATCTGGGCCATCTCCGAGGCTGAGTGTTACGGTCATTCTTGACATTGGCTTTTCCTTTGCCTTTTCCAAAATCATACGGTTCTCCGTCTTTAAGCATGTTGAAATCAAGAATGCGCTTCTCGGAAGTTGCATTTTCTTCCCGTAGAAATCTATCTTCTTCAAGGTAAAATTCGTCGAGATTTCGCGGTGGATCTCGGTACAAAGATTTTTTGAATTCTGAGTTATCCAAGACACCAGATACTGTTGCAATCAGCACCATCGATGGTTCATGGCGATCAACTGATGCTTCTACAACGTTGAATATTTCAAAGAACGAACGCAGAGTTCCTCTAGGCCTCTACTTGATTGTGTTGAGGGACGTGACATTCTTGGGGTCGTGCGATGTGGACCTGAAATTGTTCAATTAAGCGTGCGATCAACATGATCCAGCTGTTGATCGATTCAGTTTCTATCTACCGAACCCACATAGCGGCTATGTCAGTAAGAAAGAGGGGAAAATATTTAGCCATGACGTTTTCCGACACCGATTGAACTTCCATATGCCGTTTGTAGCGCATCAGGTGCACTGTAGGATCTGTCCTGCCATTGTAGGGATCCAATGGTGGAAGTTTGAAATCCGGGGGATTGCGGGAATTCCTGATTTCCCGAGTGAAAGGAGTGTGGACGTTACTTTGAGAAGTACGGCCTCTCGAGAGGCGTTGTATCAAATCTGCTAGTCGATTCCCATCGAAAAGCTATTGCAAATTGCTGATATTAGAGCTGGTGCCCCCAACGTTGAATGCAGGAGAAGAAAGGAGTTATTGGTGAACTGCTGGGAACGGGTCACGAGGACCGGTTCGTGGGCCATGGGTTCCCATCACGAGCCAGAGCTGGATGTCCATCACGAGCCGGGTCTGGATGCCCATCACGAGCCGGGTCTGGATGCCCATCACGAGCTGGTTCCTGGTGTGAAGTGGGAGCTTGCATTCTGATATTCATTTGATCCGAAGCTAAAGAAGGTCGAACCTGACCATTTCCGAGAGTGAGGGGATTGCCCCCGACTCCAAGTAATGCACATTCCGCTTCTGTGGCTTCATTTCCATCGGTTTAAGCATTGCTTGGCCTTCCATCCATCCGAGCGAAGAATCAATCAGTCATCTCCTGTTGTTTCCTGAGGAGATCATCTTGCCTTTCCATCTGGGTTCTCAGTTCAGCAAGAACTTCATCTGTCTCTTCTCGAGTCAAGTATGCAGATGGATTTACATGAGAGGATGCCCCCTGACTATCCTCGTTTCTTGCGCCTTCTAATCCAACGTCCTCAGCATGAGAAGTAGTTCCAGTTTTCTTCCATTTGGCCATTTATCCAATAGCCAAGCAAAATGATTCCTTTAGAGCTTGAAATTGTAGTATATGCGCTCCCTTCCTGGCACGCCAAAATGTTAGACCAAAAAATGGCGCTAACACCCAAATGCAGTTCACAGATCACAGAATGCAGAAAATGATAAAAAAGAGGAGACACACAAAGTTTTTATAGTGGTTTGGTTGTAGATGTAGACGACGTCCACTTTATAATCTTATTATTATACTAACAGATTACAAGAATCAGTTACATGTAGACACCCAATCCGTGTGTTAATTGAGATTACAAGAGGAGAATTTAGATGTAGAAAGGTGCAAAATCCTTGCACTCGGTAATGGTAAAGACTGTAGAGATGTAGGAGAAAGTCCCAGCCAAAAAGTCCCCTTCATTTGCCATGTAGTGGTGTATTTATAGCTGTAGGAGAGCCTCTAGGAGACCGGTTCGTGAGTCACACGTGGAACACGATCCAGGAAAGTAGGAGCATAAGTAGCCATGAGAATAGGTCAAGATCTACATGTGCAATAGCAGATCCTAGTCACGGTTCGTGGTCATGGGGTCGCGGTCTACGAGTGCGAGCTGAACCGTCGTGTGATGAGGTGCTGGAGCTCGTGCAGAGCGGGTCGTGGGCGAGCCAATGAGGATGAGCCGGTTCGTGGGCGAACCGAGTGGGACGAGCAGAGTCTAGGGCGAGCCAAAGAGGGTCCCACGAGCCGAGGAGGGGCAAGCCCAAGGGGAGCGAGCCGAAGCCATGGTAAGAGTTTTCGATGCTAGTTTACACCCATTCACGGAAATGGGCGTAACTTCCAAACCGTAAGTCCGTTTGAGCCAAACGAAAGCTCTACCTGAAGCTAAATCAGAGGGCTACAAGGTTTACCTTTTAAAGCACTGTAATTGTTATTTTCAGACCCAAAAGAGGTCGTATGATAGGAGTTTCGGGCCTGTTTATGTTGATGTTGCGATTTCGACCAAATCACTCTATGTCTTATGACGTTGTTTCCACCGCTTGAGTGTGTTATTATCTAGGAATTCCATGTGTGACAGCTTTGACCAAAAAATGTGACAACAAATTATTTTTTGAATTAACCATGTTTCAAAGGATTTTTTAAAACTCCAACATAGAAATACTGTTTGATATGAAATTGAATATATCTTTATTTTAAAGATACTAGAAGGATTATCTTCTGAAGGGCTATTTATTTGAATAATTAAGTAATAAGAATTCACTTGTGTTGACTTTGTAATAACTGCACCTTTATTGTCTATATTGAATTGACTCACATAAGAATATAAAATCCTAGCTCGAGTGTTTTGTTCTTCCATTACACTTGGGTCATCTTGAGTTGTTTCAGTTAACGAAGATCTTAGTTACTTGAAGATGAAGATAGAGTTGTTGAAGACCGTATGTACTATTATAATATATATGGAATTATTGTTTGATATGTTAAAAGTATAACTCTGATATATTGTAAACTAAAATCAAATGTATATTGTTAAACAATTTTACAAACTGTTTATGTTATCATTATATTTTATTGTACCACTGTGAGATTTTGTGTAACGACCCGGATTTTCGGCGACTTTGGTTATCGACATAAGCTCGATGTCGATAACCAAAACATCGAAAAATCCCGGTAATTAATGAAAGAAATTAGAAGGTGAGAATAGATAAGATAGAAACTTAGAATAGAAGAAGAAGAAGAAGACAACATCAGAGTAACACGAACCTCACAGCGGAAGGAATAACATATAATAGATAACATAACTTTGAAATATAACAGTTATGTATACAATAGCACTTATCAGAGTACATCACTTACAACACAGCGGAAATAAATTATAGTTATATGATCCAGAAGCCTCCTACTCCTGCTCTTCAAGTATATCTGTAAATCCCGACTACTTGACTGCCCGTACAAATTTAGGCACCCAAGAGTTTAGGGAAAACAACAAAGTAAACTCCGGGTCAGTCATGGGACTGGTGTGAGTAAAACAGTTTAAATAGGTATATGAACAAGTAAACGATATCTCATAAGACCACGCCGCAGAATGGAACGGGTTTTTCCCTTATGAGAATCCAAAATATCTTTATATCAAAAACCTTTTGATATTATAATAATGTCTATGTACAAATAGATATCAACTAGCAGAAACGCTTTCATCTCACGTTCTACATATATAGTATACAATCAAAACCGCAAGCACGTATTGGGCAATGGATTTCCAACTATGACAAGGTATGGAACCACCTTTCGCTAATGTACCTCTAGAGAGGAATACACTGGGTTCAACAAGAACATCTTGCAACCCGACCACACATGACCGACCACTCATTTCACTTGAGTGTATCGAATGTATATCACCAACGGTTGGGATCAGCAACCGTTTCTCGAATGGGACAACATAAACAATAGATTTTAAGAAGTAAATGAAACTATAGATCAGGTGATTATACACCCTAATAGGTGCGACCTACATAGCCATGCTACCTGCTCGATTTCTGTCATTTACCGGTTGATGAGGCTTGAGGTTACGCTTTATCATCACATCAGATTCACTTTGAATGTCACATTGTCAGATCCATCAAAAATCACTAACTTGACGTCTACAACCATACATTACGTGTCAGCTAAAAGAAGTTTCCTTCTCCGCTTCCACTCTTGGTACAGTTGAAGAAATCAATGTACGTGACCTATCTGGAAATACTCTGTCAGATATCCATCTTCATTCACTTAAAATGTCACATCGTCATACCCGCCAAATCACAAATTGACTTATCCAAAAATAACACGGGTATACAGCTAAGAGAAACGAATTCCTCCGCCACCAAATGTGAATACGTTTGAACAGATCAACTTACGCGATCTATTGGATATACTCTGACAGACCTCCGTCCATACAAGTTGTCCTGGGACTGGACAAACCGAAGGCACTATTCAGTATATCATCTTAGTAACTGTTATCTAAGACTTATACAACAGCCCTTGCACTTTACTCCGTCTTCAATTATCTTTGGCATAAATGATTCACAACGCTTATGCCAATACAGAGTGGTTCTTTGGATAATAATCCAACCGGTCTCTCTATATTAACAACGTTAAAATGGTCAAAACTTCGATAGTCTGTGAGTTAACTATCAAAGAAAAACAAGTGTGCAAACAATGATACTATTTCCAGATGGAAATTATATCGAACAAACATCATTTAACATTAATCTCTTTAGTTCATTTTACATCTCCTATTTCCCTATATTCAACATTTGCTATTTTCTATATTTAGAAAATATACGTTATTAACACTGGAAACATTTCCATTCCTTGTTTCTGTATTAGAAAACATCTCTGATTCTTGTTTGGAAAACATTTCCAAAACTTCTACTTTTGGATTAAGCAGATGTTTAGATAAAACATCGCTATGCCAATTCAACCATTTCCTTTAATTACTAAATTCACTTTACCATCCTTTTCTGCCGAACCTTAACCATTCCCCAGTTAAAAACGAAGTCAATCAAGTTGGGGTAGAACTACCTCTCAGACCTTAACTGAACAACACTTCTAACCTTGAAATAGGCAAAGTTCACTTTATATTTCTTTAATTAACTTCCTTACTTAACCTTTCTTTCGAATAACTATATTCGGTTAACTCCTTTCAATTAACTCTATTCGATTAACTCCTTTGGATTAACTCTATTTTCTTAACTCTATTTGGTTTACTCTATTTGATTTACTCTATTCACTTAACTCCTGTCGAATAAACTATATTCGATAACTCCTCTAACTCTATTCGAATAAATTATATTCGATTAACTCCTCTAACTCTATTCGAATAAACTATATTTGATTAACTCCTTTAACTCTATTCGAATAAATTATTCATTTAACTCCTTTCAAATGTCTAGATTCGTAACTTCTTCTCGAATAACCAATATTCGATTATCTTACTTCGAATAACTTATATTCGATTATCTCACTTCGAATAACCAATATTCGATAATTCTTCTCGAAAGATCTATATTCGATTTCTCTTCTTGAATAAACAATATTCGATTACTCTTCTCTTCGAATACACTATATTCGATAAATCTACTTTGAATAAGTGATATTCGATAACTCCACTCGATTAACTCTACTTACTTAACCCTACTGGTTTACTTGACTTACTTAACTCAACTGGTTAACTTGACTTATTTAACCCTACTTAACTCAACTGGATTAACTCCTATCGAATAACTAATATTTGATTTACTTCCATTCGCTTGACTCTAGATCGCAGCGATCACAATGGTTACGCCTGATTCCCTCAGGAAACATCTGACCGCCTTAGGCTATTTACAGCCCTGCGAATTACGCTAGCAGTCTTACGAGATGGAAACTTACCCTGAATACTATGTTTGACTAACCCTATCTCAAATAACTATATTTGATTAACTCTAGTTCGTTTTAACTCTAATCGATTAACTCTAACTGATTAACTCTAAATGATTAACTCTAACTGATTAACTCTAACTGGTTAAATCTACCTAATTAACTCTAATAGGTTAACTCGACTCGACTAACCCCTTTCGAATAACATATTCGATTAACGAACTTCGAATACCATATTCGATTAACCAACTTCGAATACCATATTCGATTAACCAACTTCGAATACCATATTCGATTAACCAACTTCGAATACCATATTCGATTAACCAACTTCGAATACCATATTCGATTAACCAACTTCGAATACCATATTCGATTAACCAACTTCGAATACCATATTCGATTAACCAACTTCGAATACCATATTCGATTAACCAACTTCGAATACCATATTCGATTAACTAACTTCGAATACCATATTCGATTAACCAACTTCCAATACCATATTCGAATAACTAACTTCGAATGCCATATTCGATTAACCAACTTCGAATACCATATTCGATTAACGAACTTCGAATACCATATTCGATTAACTACAACTTCGAATACCATATTCGATTACTCCTTTTCGAATAAATTATTCATTTATAAAGATTTACTTTTAGTAACGGTTCTTCACTTTACAAATGATTTCCTTTTAAATAACATTTTCCTTTTTATAACGTCCTATTCAGTTATAAACAAATTTCCTTTTTTAGAACTCTATTTATTTTCACAAGCATTTCCTTTATATTTGGTTTCCACAAATATTCCCCTTTTATTTGGTTTTCCCCTTTTATTCTTTAAATTTATTCTAACTCCTTAAATTTCCGGGAAAATTCGCCATAACCTCCTTTGTATCGGGAGCATCGGGAAAAATCCCTAAACCTGCCACACAGGCCTTTCCATTCAAAAAGAAAATGGTTTGAAATTATTTCCTTTTTGAATATCCCCTATTTATAAATATTTCAATTTATAAATATTTCTTATTTATAAATATTCCAAATTATAAATATTCTATTTTCAATATCACTTTGAAAATCTCCTTTTCCCATTCCGATGTTTTATGGTACTTAACACATCAAATCACGATGACCAAATCTCATCCAATACGTATAATCAACCACAGATTATAACTACTCATCCAATACGTATAATCAACCACAGATTATAACTACATCATATATCACAATATATGAAAAACAATAAAATAACTGTTGAGGAATCCAGTCGGATTCCTCCAACCTGTTTTCCTGCATCCACAGATGTTACACAATATGATTATCATCACTTTCAGTTCAATATAAATTATTCTGATAGCAAAATAAATATATAAATATTTAACGGTTTATATATATATATATATAATTTCCACTAATTGACTAGTAGTTCAATCAAATCAACCAACACACGACAATCAACAGATGATTAACAGTTCTAAAAATACATTATAAAAATATAACTGTTCAGGATTGGTGAGTTTTACTCACATTGGACGATCATCGTTATCAACGATAACCATCGCTTGATTCAACGTTGTTTTTATTTAATTTTAAATAGGTGTTTGAAATTAAATAAAATTCAGAACTCTTCAGAATAATACCCATCCACTGCCTATGCGAAGTACTCTCCACCACAACCTCAACGCAACTGACGGTTTGCAAATCCGACGTCGTATGAGCTAGATGCGGTGTTAACAAGTTAAACAAGATTTTAAAACAAATGAACTTAGTATTTAGTTAAATATGAACATGGGCCTCACCAAAATCAAGCCCAACCCAATACCCCTTCGTTGACCCGTCTTCCCCATGCCTTTTTCACGCTTCCAGTAATTAAACCCAACACCATTTTCGATTTTCAAACCAACACCTTTCGCTCCATCTTCCATGATTTCAAGAACCGACACCACCATTTCGATCTCCTTCAACTCCTCAACACCATCCTACCACTTTCACTCATCTCGGCTTCAGGGAATAAAACCCGTTCTCGGTTGAAATGCCTCGCTCTAGTAATTTACATCGTCCCTTTTCAGTGCAGAATCAAACCGAAATCCCATAACCAGTGCTCCTCTCCATCGCGAGTTCAAATATGAACTCGAAATCCATCCTCACCCTCTATACAGTGCTCAAGGCCGAACCCTAGGCACGCTGTTGCAAATCTCGAACGCCAGGTTGTTGATCGAACATCACAAAACCGAGTGGAAAAGGAAGAGAACCACTTGGTGATTAAGAATATATGTATACAAGGATTTATAGCATTTGATTTTTATTTTCTATGATTTTAAAACTTGCGGTTTTTCCTTGAGGATGGAATAAACCACTGACGGCTCAGTTTTGACAAATGAGGAAATGGAAATTAGGTTTTAAGAGAGGGCAGGGGTATTTATAAGAGGGATAAAATATCTAGATATTTTACTTTTATTATTATTATATTCGTTTTCGCCTTCTAAAAATCCGTGTGATCACACACGATATTCAAAAATTACCAAACTGGACATGCAGCTATAGTTCGACATTACGGTCCTAACGAAACTGGTTTCGTCAAATTCCGACTCCGTTTGCTCACACATCGTATTTTTAACCGTCGAAATATCGACTGTTTTTCACTCTAAAAATCCGTACGACCCCACAGTGACTCTAAAAATCACGAAACTAGAAATCTAACAACTATTTGATGTTGCGGATACAACAAAATTGGTTTCGTCGAATTCCGACTTCATTTGCAAAAGTGGCTATTTTCAATGCTCTAAATAACCTATTTAAATATATAAATATATTTAGATAAAATTAAATTAAATATAAATAAATTTATATTGTCGTATATATTCACCGAGGAATATCATACAGCTCCAGGATAATTATATACTCGCTATTCCGAGTCCAGATTGAATCGATATTCAATTTATATTGAAAAACCCTTTTATAACGTATATAAAGCGTTACGAATTATAAAGGAATTTCGCAGCGACTTTTCTGAAATTTGATTTGGACGTAAATCAAAATCTTCATGACGAAATCCCGATTTTTCTCTTCCACTAGAAAGATATACTCCACCAGCTCCACGCGTTTCTTGTTTCACAGAAATCTGCCTTAAAACGAATCCTGTACATCTAGTTGAAGTTCAAATCGCCAAATAGCGAACTACAGCGCCATTTCGAGCTCGATTATAATTATATTATAAATTATACGTTCAACTGTCGTCGATTCAATATATTCGTTATTATAATTCAACCCCGGACTGAATTATAGCTTATATATGGTCCAGTTCACATCGTATTGTGAATTCTACTATTTCCGGCTATTCTAGAAATATATTATCCTATTATTTATATTAATTAAATATAAATATTATTCAATTCCAGTTATTGATATCGTTAAATCGATATTTAATAATTAAATTAGTTAATTATTCTCCTGCCAAATTACGGGTCATTACATTTTGTGTATTGTTTAGTTCTTTCTCTTCCTATCTTCTTTTCTTATATTAACCACATTGATAATTCATCATTTGGGAATGTTTTAAGATGGACACGTGTGGTTTATTGCCGACTTGAATCATCCTAAAAAGTTCGGTTGTTACATATATGTCTTGGCACTTCCAACTTGACTCGATATCAACTTATGCCCTATGAGTTCATGTTGATTCTATTTCTTAGCCAAAATTAGCTCCGACTTTTGTTTGACCACAGTGTATTCTTCCCTAATGCCAATGACCCTAACTCATCCCTCTTCATCTTCAGGTCGTCTCATGTTGGCATCAAGATTTGATTCAGGGAAGATGGTTCATCCATCCTTCAATCACTTACCATATCCATCAACCAAAGTCTTTAGAACACCGTATAGAAAGCATGATTTTTTGTAGCTATATGAGTTGTCGCTTCACCAAAGCCACAAAATAGACTTGGCACTGATCCAAATGCTATGAGATGGCACCAATCCAAGTACTTAGCTTCTATGGAGTCTCGACTCACATGACCCACTGGTGCCATGCTCTGGAGTCTATCCTCCAAGAATCATGTGATTCTAACGAAATTTTCCCTTTTTTTGCTCTAATCTCCAATAAAAGTCCTAAATCAAACATGTCAGCAGCAAAAACATCAAGCATAATATTTAATTCCACAGTAACAACAATTTTAACAACATATTACATGCAATTTCATAACTAATTAATATCATTCAGTCCCTCCAATACAAAATCAATCACTTCAAAACATAGATCTAGGATAAAACGTGCATAAACATACACTAATTATATTAAATCTATCCAATCAATTATATGCATAATTAGATTATTTATGGGTTTATAAATATGAAATTGCCTATATCTAATAAATCTTGGGATCTGATTTGGGGTTTTTAACATGACATCACCTAATTACAACATATAGTCCATCACAAACCAGTGAGAAATCTTTACCATTCATTAAATCAATAAATTCAATGAAATTGCGATGAGATACAATGTAGATAGCAAGAGACTAAATGAAAATGCAATCAAATTGATGAGATCTAGCCAATATAGGTGAATTTAGCCTCTAATTTGAAGTTATAGATGGTATGAATAAAATAAAGTGAGAAGTAATGATTTGATTGGAGAATAAGAGTAGATACAGGTTTGGAGCTAATATGAACTGATGGATACTTTCAAATGTCCTCTCTCACTCCATATTTACAGGTAAAAATCATTAGTTTAATGGACTTGTTAATTCATCCCATTACCACTACTCTAATTATGGCCAGTGGTTTTGAAAACATAAAACTATCATGACTTCCTAACCACTTATTCGACTTTCCTATCTGGAAATATACGACATGGAAAACCACCATCCTAAAGTAATGAACTGGGTTAAAGAATCTAGTTAAGCTCCTATTAAAAGTAATAGCTAAAATAGATTATTAAGGAAAAGATGGTCACATGGAAATTCAAAAAATCATGGATGTGTAGAACATTGTAAAAACCATATTCAAAAATATTATAGTCATACGACCATAAATGAGGAGAACTATTTTAGAATCCTCCAATGCATAAAATAAGTATTATTACAATATTCCCTTTTTAGGAATCTCACCTTCAGAATACCTAAGAAAACACAACGAACCAAGGATATCTGACATGTCTACCAACCATGAGAAGCCACACAACGTTAGGAAGCAAACCTATCTTAGCAAGTGAAACTCTGATAGTATAATGTATAATGGTGGAAGTAGACACGATAAATGGGTCTTACTAATGGAAGAGTTCAGGATAGACCGTATTCATACTCTCTTCAGTCTCCCATGTGCAATCACTATTGTCATTGCTCCAGTGCACCTTAGCTTAACTATCTTCTTCCTAAACTATTTCGTGTGATTCTCAACGAATCAAAGTGGATTACAAAGTTTTGAAACTTCTAACCTGACCCCACATCTTCTAGTTGATCCAGTGCCACTATAATATCTGAGTCATGCAAAAACAATGTTGATGAGATAAATAAAACAAACATTGTGCGCGCCCATCATCTTCGGACGCAGATCCGTTATATAAGCCGATTTCCCATTTTTTCAACTATTCGAAATAGTCCAACAAATATGGTGCTAACTTACCCTCCCCACCAAACCGAACAACGTTCCATATAGGATCTACAAGGGAACTAAAGTTATATTCATACACAGATTTGACTGATTCATTATAAAGGATGTACATGGATACAAAAGGCAACTCCTTATTAGAAACCGTCTTTGAGGGAGTCAACGGAGCTAAAATGGAGATCATAAAAGTACTTTGTATTCATGAAGTGGATGGGCATACTAAAAACGAGTGCATACCCTTGAAGGGTCCAGTGGAGGAATATGCGTGAAATGTACAACTCCGATAGTATATCAGAAATAGAGCCTTACTGATGAAACGAAAGCAGTTGTCGTCCACATCAAATCCAAGTTGGCCCATCTCACATACTCAGATAGTCGTCCCCTAATCGGGATGTCATGGAACTAAGTAACAATAATGATAATAATAACCATTTTAATAAAACAACTAAGTCACTTATACACGTACGAGAATATTATCGGTCCCTAGGCATGTTTTGAGATAACGATAAACTGTCACGCCTGAGGAAGCATAACTAGATTTCTATTGATGTTTTTTTCAAATTGTCTTAAAACTCTTATTTAATAATGAACTTTAACTAAAAACATATGCATCAAGCGATGAGTTAAACAAATTGCGGTTGTCCCAACTGTAAAGACGGGGCAATAACCACATGGTATGAGTCTCTTTACCAGAAAGCGATAGATAGGCTCGTACAATATGGATGAATTCCTCGAACAAGTAGTTGAGGTTGAACAAAGGAAGCCAGTACCCAATTGATCACGTTTGTCCTTGACCGAAGAGTCGGTGTAATGTCCCGATTTTTAGACGACTTTGTTTAATAATAAATATTGATTTATTAATGAGTTAATTAAAATAAAATGGAATTAAATCAAAATAATAAACAAACTTAAGTAACTTTTTATCTAAAGCCTATGTATATATATATATGTAAATATATTATATGGAAATAATATTGCTTATTGTATACATATAATAGGATAATAAGTATATATTACTTTTTTGTTGTAGTTAGAATTTGATTCTTTATTTCTTTAGAAATTTAGATAACCTCTTAAATTAAATTCATATTCATGTTGCTAAGTATAAAATATATGCATGGATATATGTTCAAAAACAACACAACACGTATGATCTGAAACTAAACCTTATTTTTATAAACATGATTTTTATTTCAAATTGTCACCATAAGGACATATTTACTGCATATTAAAACAACAAAAAGAATTGAACCAGTAATGTGACTTACTTTTGAAATGGCTGCAAAATAAAATTGGAAGATATGGCCGCAAATATGTATGCCATTTTCGAAACTAAAGAGTACAATTATTAATGTGATGTGTTATGTAAATCTCTTTTCAAAATCATGCTGCAAATACAATTGGATACTACCTAACCTAGCCTAACCTAAATGCTGCAACTAATATGTATAAACAACAACTACACTATTTTATATTTTCAACAAATCAAACCTGCCTAGAAACATTTCGTAGCACTCATTTATTTGATTTGCCCATAGAAAAAGATGTCATGCTTCTAGAAGTTTAGCAAATGTACATAATTGTACAAGGTATGGTATATTTTATTTCAGCCATGCATGTGATTTCTGAAACTAAATCGAACAGGAAGCCTAATGTGTTGTAATATCATATATTAAATCTATAGGGTAAAAGGGATTACAATCAATTAATGAAAAAAAATATTAACATTAAAGTGTGCCTATAAATACAAACATAAACTCATACTTTCCTCACATAAAATCATTTGAACCAGCGAAGATCATATACAACAGCAAACTCTATCTATTTTCTAAGAACATAGGAGAGCTAAGGCAGTGAGTAAACTCAATTTTTATCCTCTGTTAAATCTTTGTTTTGACTGATACTGAATGTGTATAATTTTTTTAGTTTTCATACATATTTGGTATGTAGTACATCACTTATAATACTTGTATGTTGATTGTGATGGCCTAAACACCCTGTAAATAAACATGAAAATAGCCTTTGTGCTTATATACACAGAAGCATGGCTTACCCTTTTATTTTATAAATTCTGTAGATTTAATTCAAACAAGTTTTAGAGTCGAGTTTCCTCATGAAAGTTGTTTATATATGGGACTTTTTACAATCTTAAGCCTGTTTTAATAGTTTATTACATGATTAGCCATGTTTCAGAAATAATTACAAATATCGACCTGTTTTGTCAGGGGCGGGATATAGGCGCCTTTTGAAAACTCGCCTTCGTGCGCATTTTCAAAACTCGCCTGTGTATTTGGGGTAATCTCAAAACTTTATATATACTCACCATTCTTCTCATAATTCTGATTCATACTCAACCACAGCTTCACAGCTCCGAATATTTTCAAAATGTCTTCTCAAACAATGGTTAAGCAAGAGGTTAACTCGTATCCAGTTTGCTGCCACTATGGGTATATGGCTGAAGTTGTCGTCTGTGGTGATGGCGAAAACATTGGTCGTCGAAGTCTTCTTTGTTCCAATTATCCTCACAGATGCAATTTTTCAGAATGGATTGACGAACCGCTTTGTCCCAAGGGCATAGCATATGCGAATGAGCTAGAGCAAGAAATTAGACGTCTCAAAAAACTCCTAGAGGACTTGCAATTTAAATCTAACTACTAGTTTTTCTATTATTCGTCGTCATTGTAGGTTTCTGAAGATTAGTTTGAATTTTTGTATTATCCGTTGTCATTGTATGTTTCTGAAGTTTAGTTTGAATTATTGTATTATCCGTTGTTGTTGTATGTTTCTGAAGTTTAGTTTGAATTATTGTATTATCTGTTGTCGTTGTATGTTTCTGAAGTTTAGTTTGAATTATTGTATTATCCGTTGTCGTTGTATGTTTCTGAAGTTTAGTTTGAATTATTATTTGTGTGTTTGTAGGAGTTGGAAGATCAGTACGAAGTATTGGATGTTTTTGTTTTTCTAATGAATTATTTTATGCTTATGAAGTTTGAATTAAAGCTTTGTATGTTTGCTGGTTTGTACAGTGTACATTATGACAAAAATAAGAATTGACAACTTGCTGCCAGAAATTAAAGCTGGGTCAGTCTGTTTCTGTACAGTATGATCAGCCGCAAATCAGGTGATTTGACTAGACACGGGCATAGGACAATTGATTCTGTAAAGCTGGGTCAGTCTGTTTTTGTACAGTACGATCTTTCAATTCTGACGCATAGCTTATTTTTTGTGATCAGGACGAGCATAGGACAATTGATTCTTATTCTGCTTTATTTTGAAATGGGTGACATGATTAAAGCTCTGTCAATTCTGACTTGACAATGACCGCACACTGAGTTGAATAAAGTTGATTTGATGGTGACGTTGCTTAGTTGGTTTCCCTATTTCATAGCTCTTCAGCACATTATTTCTTATACACTTCAATCTTGTCTTCAAATAACTTCAAGAAAAATAAACACAGTCAACAATGGCGCCTCCTTTTATTACTGCACTTATCTACTACGACGGTGAGTTGGTCGTGGATGGGCACCAAAATGGAAGATATGTGGGAGGATTATGCAAACCAGGGAGAGTTCGAAGGGGTTGCACACTTGGTGCTTTGAAAGACACAGATTTTGAAACACCCCACCTCCATTAGGGTCACTCTCAAAGGGAATGCCCTAATTTTGGTGGAGGTTTATAAGTATAAGTCACAGATATACAAGACAGATATAAGAACACATATTCTTGAACAGCGGAAAAGCAACAACCTTTTTATTTCATAGGAGAAAATACGTGTTACAACAACATTACCATAATTGTCTTACATACATCCAAAAACATAACATCTTCATAACTGTCTTGATTACATTATTTAAAGAAGCATAAAGAAAACATAAATAAACTGCAAAAGTCCCATAGTTGTTGTCCAAAGCCATAGTCCAAAACGAAAAGATCCAAGCAATACATTCTTTCACTTCAAGCTGGATATGAAGGCTGGTCAAGCTGCAGTATTCCCTCCCTGTGGACCTGGGGGGAGGGGGAACGGAAGAAAAGAAGACAAAAGAAAAGTAGAGTCAGACATAAAGCCTGAGTAAGTCTAGGACTATTCAGTCTATGAATAAAGAACTGGGTATGATAAGTATAAACTAGAAATGGGAAAGCACCACACACTTAGTTAAGTTGTCTGGGGTCGAATATACTATCGTACCCCATGTTAATCTCTGTACCCATATAAACTAGTTCCCAACAGGCACCCCATAAACAGGGTGAAGTGATCCATTTTATGGTGATCGACTCCTACTCGCATAGTTACATGTGTCTTACGGCCCCCGATGTTGTAGTTACCTATGCTGGTCCCACCATGGGGTGTATCAAGTCCCATGGTGGCGGCCCGACATAATCCTAGAATGCACAGGTATGCTAATGGTGCCCAGTGCCTTATTTTTCTATGCCGTAATGTTTGCACGCCCGCACCCCGTTAGAACCTACACTGTTGCACCACCGCCGTCGATCTGACCTCTTACAATCAGCCCAGTAATCGTGCCCCACCCTGCCTAGTTTCAGGGTATCATGATACACCTTATAGGGTTACTGCTGAAAAGGGTCCCCCGCTACTAGGTTTTCTATCTCTAGCCAACATGCTAAGTTGGTTAAGTGTTTTATAAACCTAACCCCCAATCAGTCTGTTTAGTTTAGCATGTTCCATTTTGATTAAGTATTAATATAATTTACTTAATCCTATCAATCCTGACTCAGCCTTAATTGTCTTATTAAAGCCTTGACCTCTCACATTAGACATGTATTGTTGTGGCTGCCTGTTGCCGGTTGGGTCCGGGCAGTCTTACGCCACAACTCAGTCTAACCTCGGGTCCTTATTGGGCTCCATGTTTAACCACCCACATTGGATAGGTATTGTTGTGACTACTGGACAGCCGGGCGGTTCCGGGCAGGTTTACATCACAACTCAATCCAACCTCGGGTTAAACACATCGTATTTTCTACATTTACATATTTTGTCTTTCTTCTTTATTTTCTTATATGTAAATATTTGCGGCCCATTACTCAAAATCTATTAATGGTGTAAGGATTTACACCAATCATGGGCCCAACCCATTCTTGAATTTGGGCCCCTCTACTTTTATATTTTCATTTATTAATTAATTTGGCCCAACGCTATTTCCCCCGTTTAATACGTTTGTTTATTATAATATATGTTGGGCTTAGCCTTTTAAGCCCAACCTAGCCACGAGAAAAAGGGGAGGCTTAAAACGTGGTTATATACAGAAAGGGGAATGTGAACGCATGAACTTGCAACATAACGTTGGAACTAAAAAATAGAAACTGGTGTACTTGCATTGTGGTAACATATACTTTGGTCATAAAGCATAAGTGACATGAATCAAACCATGTAAACTTGTAGTTAAGTTGAGAATCTAACTAAATTAGATATCATTATTGACGCATAGTCTTAACTACAACATAAACCTATATTTTTACTTAGGCATAATGTCAAACTTAAGCAAATCATGTTTATAAAATTACTATATGTTTACGAAGGTGCTTACTTTTGTTACTAATACAAAAGTATAGTTCAACTAGAATTATTCCAACTAAATCATGATTTTTAATCTATTCACATAATCATGGCACAATTATACCCAAACATGAAATGACGGTTTTTGATCTATTCATATAATCATGGCATAAATATTTCTGAACATGAAATCATGGTTTCATGCAAACTTGCAATTAGAATGTAAATCTAACTTAGCTATGTGTCACATATATTATATAATTCTTGTTAACAACATAGGCCTAACATGTTTTTCAATTAGGCAAAATACCAAACATAGCCTAGTCATATTCATAAAATCAACATAAGTTCACAAAGAGGCTTACTTTTGTTTTTAATACAAAAGTATGGTTTTATACATAGATCATGATGCCAATTCCAACATAATTTCATATGAATCATAATACCCCAAATTTGATCCAATTACACACAAAGTGATTTTTGTACAAAAATATACATTATGTTGGCATAGTAACAAAACCACATACTTGCATGAATCTCAATAAATCAACCACAAACATGTAGCTTCAACATGAATTACATACTTGCGAATATCCAATCGTTATATCACAACATTCCAAATCGATTAAAATCATAGCAACGCACAAATATGAATTATTATCGCCACAATTCCATTTCTTACATTACACAAATCAACACAATTATTTATTACATATCGGAATAGCACTCTACTTACAATCGTGTGACGAATTCTTCAATTCAGGAATCTGAATTCTGGATTTGGAGATGCTACTCCTTTGACGTAGGCATTGATTTGGTTTGTTTACGTTGCTTTATGCTTTAGAGTTTGCCTCCTAATCGTCTCTCAAATTGGTGGCTACTCCTAGTCGTTCCTCAGCAGCATGATGGCCTCGTTCTTATTTTTGAATGAATAGATTAGGTAGAGTCTAGGGTCATTTTTATAGAGTTTATGAACTGATTAGGACCATCGATGTAGCTTGGGTTAATCGTAGCCATTCATTCAAAAGAGAGGCCAATCAGGGGCTGCCACCTAGCCCTAGTGACAAAGCAAGCCTATGAAAATCGACCAAACATAGACTAGGCCAGCCAGGGTGGGCTGGGTTCGACCTGGCTCTGGGGCCAGGTCGACAGCCCAGTCGACCTGGGTGCCTTAGGCGGGAATTTTCCCGCCCTGGCCAATTGGGCCTGATTTTGAATTTTAAACTTGTTTTTCTGAGCTGTTTTCTTCCGTTTGAGTTTTAAACTGAATTCTTAAACTTCCGGAGGCCATATCTTCTTCATACGGACTCCGTTTTTCGAAAACTCGGACTCTATTTCGCGTATTTTTCCGAGACGAACACAACGGCGTATCCCGTTTCCCTTAATTATTTGATTTGAAATTAATTATACATTAATTTGTGAATTTTTCTATTATAGAATACACGGGGTGTTACAATCACCCCCACTTAAAAGGATTTCGTCCCCGAAATCTTCAAGTTCAGGAAGAATGTATATCCTAACATCCAAAAATCCATCTACTCATCCATCAAACACGAGCATCCATTGTCCTTAAAAGACCTCTAATGTTTCATGATCATATGCGAAGTGTGTGTGTGTACATGTACTTATCTAATGCAAAATCAGGCGGTCTACTGATTCAGTTGACCTCCTTAATGCGAATTATGTAAGTGCCATGAATCCATTATGTATGCAAATTTTCCTATTCATGATTCTACATGAGTGCACAATCATTCATACAAATGCAACATCCATATGACAACACATTAAAGTTCAACCATATACGAATGCAAACATATATGCATATGCAATATGAAGTGACTGAGCCGATCTAAAACCTAGATTGTGTGTGTATATGCAACCACGAGAAACCACTAGCAATCACTTGCAACCACTTGCAACCATCATCCATAACATGTTTTCAATTACATGTTTCCATCCAAAGGGTTTCTACCTAAAAGATAAGGTCGAGGAAATATACCTAAAAAGATAGATAAAAACGCAACTTAAGGAAAAAGAAAGATCAAGGATGTACCCTCGAAAAGAAAAGGGTAGGCAGTGCGTATTCTAGCTTCAGTTTCCCAAGTCGCGTCTCCCTCGGCGTCGCTCCACTGAACTTTGACGAGCTTGACTTTGCGGTTGCGTAGCTTCTTCACTTCCGTTCCTAATATGCGGGTTGGAAATTTCCTCACGGTTGCTTCGCGCTCCACTTCAGCTTATTCTAGGTTATTTGGCTCTACCACTTCAGCAGACTCATGTAGACATTTTCGGAGATGTGAAACATGAAAAACGTTGTGAACTCCGTCCAGCTTTTTGGGTAGCTCTAATCTATAGGCCATTTTCCCAATTTTCTCGATGATAAGGAATGGCCCTATGAACCTGGGTGCTAGCTTTCCTGTGGTTCCAAAACGAACAATGTTCCTTAGCGGAGATACCTTAAGAAAAACCCTATCTCCAACCTCAAATTCAAGGTCGGTCCTTCTCTTGTCGGCGTAGGACTTTTGACTGTCTTGGGCCGTCTTAATCCTTCTTCGTATTAAGTCTACTTTCTCTGTAGTTTCTCGGATCATATCTGGTCCAAGTATGAGTTTATCAGTAGACTCCTACCAACAAGTGGGCGATCGGCACGGTCTTCCATATAAAGCTTCGAAGGGCGCCATTCCGATGGTTGCTTGATAGCTGTTGTTGTAGGCAAACTCCACCAAAGGAAGATGGTCTTCCCACGTTCCTCCGAAGTCAAGGACGCACAGTCTTAAAAGGTCCTCCAAAACTCTGTTCACTCTTTCCGTTTGGCCGTCGGTTTGGGGATGATAGGCTGTGCTCAAGCATAACTGCGTTCCTACTGCTTCTTGCAGACTCCGCCAAAACTCACTGGTGAAGATGGGGTCTCGGTCACTAACAATGCTGGATGGTATTCCATGGAGTCGAACGATTTCCTTGAGGTAAAGAGATGCTAGGGATGAGGCAGTTCTTTTACTTTTGACAGGTAAGAAGTGGGCGCTTTTAGTAAGCCTATCCACTATTACCCAAATGCTAGTGTTGCCTCTCCTAGACCTAGGCAGCCCATCGATGAAGTCCATTGAGATTCTATCCCATTTCCACTGCGGGACCTCTAGAGGATGTAGCAGTCCGCCCGGCTTTTTCTGTTCCGCCTTAACCTGTTGGCACACCATACACTTAGAAACGAATTCTGCCACGTTCTTTTTCATGCCGTTCCAGAAGAAAGTTATTTTTATATCTTTGTACATTTTATCTCCGCCTGGGTGTATCGTCATCTTGGAGTGATGTGCTTCCTCGAGAACCCTCTTTACTAAATCCCTTGTCTGTGGGACGCATAGTCTTCCGTCTCGCCTTAGCCAACCCTTATCGTCGATGGAGTATCTGTTGAGGTGACTCGAAGTCTCACCCCTAATTAGCCTATCAATCGTTTCCACAAGCTGAGGGTCTTCGCGTTGTGCTGTCCCAACTGAGTCCACTAAAGTTGGGCGCACTTCGAGAGATGCTAGCAGGCCTGGTACAAAATCGGAGGAAGGCCTAAAGTCGAAGCTGGCTATAAACTCTAGGCTTTGTCTTTCAACAAACAGCGGACTTAGGGTCAATTTCTTTCGGCTCAACGCGTCTGCCACTACGTTGCCTTTGCCCGGAGTGTAGGAGATCTCGAAATCGTACGAGGCAAGAAACTCCATCCATCTCTGTTGCCTCAAGTTAAGATCTTTCTGCGAGAAATGATATTTCAACGATTTATGGTCAGTGTAAAGTTCGAACTTCTCACCTAGGAGATAGTGTCGCCAAGATTTGAGTGCAAAGACGATGGCAGCTAATTTAAGATCGTGGGTCGGGTAGTTCTTTTCGTGCACTTTCAACTGCCTTCCGCTATAAGCTACTACCCTTCCTTCTTGCATTAAGACGGCGCCTAGCCCTATCCCACATGCATCTGTATAAACAGTGAACATCTTGCTCCCATCTGGCAACGTCAAAACTGGGGCTGTTGTAAGAGCCCTTTTCAGTCGCTGGAAAGCAAACTCGCAATCCAAGCCCCAATTGAACGCTAGATTCTTCTTGGTCAATTTCGTGAGCGGAGCTGAGATTTTTGAAAAATCCTTTATGAACTTCCGATAGAAACCTGCTAGTCCTAGAAAACTTCGGACCTCAGTTGCATTCCTTAGTGTCTTCCAATCCTGTACCGCCACTACGTTAGCTGGGTCCACTGCTAACCCTTGTTTGGATACTATGTTCCCAAGGAACCTCACCTCTTCTCTCCAAAAGTGGCATTTGGAGAATTTGGCTTTTAGCTGATGGACTCGCAGAGTTTCCATGATTGCCCTTAAGTGCTGAGCATGTTCCTCTTCACTTTTTGAGAAGATAAGGATATCGTCTACGAAGACCACTACAAACTTATTGAGGAAATCTCTGAATACCCTACTCATCAGGTCCACGAAGTAAGCAGGTGCATTTGTCAAGCCGAAAGGCATGACAAGCCATTCAAAGAAGCCGTCTGGGGTTCTGAATGCCGTTTTATTGATACTATCTTCAGCCACCCTTAGCTGATGAAAACCGGTTGCTAAATCGAGTTGGGAGAAAACAGACGCTCCTACAAGCTGATCAAACAAATCGTCAATTCTGGGGAGAGGGTGCCTATTCTTTTTCGTTAGCTTGTTGAGCTCCCTATAGTCAACACACAGACGGAGTGAACCATCCGCCTTTGTAGCGAACACCACTGGAGCGCCCCATTCTGAAATGCTCCTCCTAATGAACCCCTTTTCTAGAAGCTCTTTAATCTGTTTACTGAGCTCTTTCCTTTCCCGTGGAGCCATGTGTCTAACGGGCAACGCAACGGGCTTTGCATTATCTACAAGATATATGCGGAAGTCTATCTCCCGCTTCGGAGGCAAGCCCTTCACCTCTTCAAAGACATCTGGATATTCCCGGACCACTCTAACTGATTGCAAATTTTCAACAGAGGCATCTAGCTATTCAAGATAACTAAGCATAACCGCATAAGAGGGATTACAAGAAATTTCCAAAGTATTACCGAGCTGGGTTAGGAGCCTGACAACCCTTTTCTCACAATCAAAGATGGCCCCATTACTGGATCGCCAATCCATGCCCAAAATCAAACCATATCCCGAAAAGCCCAAAACAAAAGCACTACATTGAAATTCTACGCTTAGAATAGAAATTTTCAATCCCAAACAGATCATAGACAAATGAGCTGGGCCCCCAATTGGGTTTGAAACAATTAAGGGGTCCTCTACCATACTAGTTTTTAGGTGCAGAGATTCTACTAAAGCAGACGAGATAAAGGAGTGTGATGCACCAGAATCAAATAAAGTGCGAACGGGGTGATCATAAAGATAAACTACACTTTCTACAGAAGTATTTATACCTCGCTGTTGCAGAGGTGGCGCTTCTAGCACATGAACTTGTGCCCCTGAGGTGGATCCAGCCCTCTGCCCCTGTCCTCGTTTCTTTGGGTAGTCCTTAGCCCTGTGGCCTGTCTCACCGCAAGAAAAGCACCCACCATTCTCCTTGGCCTTCTTTTTCCGGCAATCTTTCACTAAGTGCCCCACTTTGCCACAGAAATTACACTTCCTCTTCTCTTTGTTGCCTTTCCTGCCTTTCTTAAAGTCTGTCTTCTTAGGCTGCAAACCCTCTTTCTTCCCTTGCGAGCTTTCTGCCTTTGTCTCCTTCTTGCCCTCATCCTCTTCGTTCAGCAATGCCATCTGTACCAATCTTTCATATGTGGCTCCCATGGGTATATGGGTCATGGCCAAACTGTGTAATGGCTCATTCAACCCTTTGACGAAACGGAGAGCCTTCTTGTGCGGGGTGTTGACTAGGTCCAGCCCAAACCTAGCCAGCTCATCGAACTGATTAACATACTCTTTGACTGTCTTGTTCCCTTGCTTAAGAAATAAGAATTTTTCCAACTGCAAACTCCTTTCCGCATCTGGGAGAAATTTAGACTCAAACCTTGCCCTAAAGTCCTCCCATGTCTCCACTGGTCTTTCTGCATTAGTGACTTCCCACCAGTAGGAAGCCTCGCCCTTTAGTAGCCATACTGCCAGTTGTACTTTCTGTCTATCTTCTACCTCAAAGATGATGAATAAGTCCTCAGTTTCTTTAAGCCAATTTCTAGCTGCCACGAAGGACTCAGTTCCATGGAAATCCTTTCCTCCCATAGCTTTAAAATCTTTACATATCTTAGCAAACGTGTTTCCCCGTGGAGGAGGTGGAGGAGGTGGAGGAAGAGGTGCCGCTGCAGCTGGATGATTTCCTGCAGCTGGAGGAGGAGGAACGGTAGGACCTGGCTGCATGGCCCTTGCTTCTAAGAACCGTCTAAACCAACCAGGTATTGGTACACCCTCTGGCAAGTTAAGTTCTTCGGACATGCTGAAACAAAAAGGATAGATTCAAAACAAAGGATAAGAGATAGTACCTATGGCTTTGGGGGGTGGACTTTGCCTTTTTAGAATAAAATAATATTTTTCTTTTTAAAAATGCTTCTTTAAATTTCCTTTTTGAAAATAAATTTTCAAAACTTTTTATCTTATCTGGTAAACCTATGCTCTGATACCAAGTGAAACACCCCACCTCCGTTAGGGTCACTCTCAAAGGGAATGCCCTAATTTTGGTGGAGGTTTATAAGTATAAGTCACAGATATACAAGACAGATATAAGAACACATATTCTTGAACAGCGGAAAAGCAACAACCTTTTTATTTCATAGGAGAAAATACGTGTTACAAAAACATTACCATAATTGTCTTACATACATCCAAAAACATAACATCTTCATAACTGTCTTGATTACATTATTTAAAGAAGCATAAAGAAAACATAAATAAACTGCAAAAGTCCCATAGTTGTTGTCCAAAGCCATAGTCCAAAACGAAAAGATCCAAGCAATACATTCTTTCACTTCAAGCTGGATATGAAGGCTGGTCAAGCTGCAGTATTCCCTCCCTGTGGACCTGGGGGGGGAACGGAAGAAAAGAAGATGAAAGAAAAGTAGAGTCAGACATAAAGCCTGAGTAAGTCTAGGACTATTCAGTCTATGAATAAAGAACTGGGTATGATAAGTATAAACTAGAAATGGGAAAGCACCACACACTTAGTTAAGTTGTATAGGGTCGAATATACTATCGTACCCCATGTTAATCTCTGTACCCATATAAACTAGTTCCCAACAGGCACCCCATAATCAGGGTGAAGTGATCCATTTTATGGTGATCGGCTCCTACTCGCATAGTTACATGTGTCTTACGGCCCTCGATGTTGTAGTTACCTATGTTGGTCCCACCATGGGGTGTATCAAGTCCCATGGTGGCGGCCCGACACAATCCTAGAATGCACAGGTATGCTACTGGTGCCTAGTGCCTTATTTTTCTGTGCTGTAGTGTGTGCATGCCCGCACCCCGTAAGAACCTACACTGCTGCACCACCGCCGTCGATCTGACCTCTTACAATCAGCCCAGTAATCGTGCCCCACCCTGCCTAGTTTCAGGGTATCATGATACACCTTATAGGGTTACTGCTGAAAAGGGTCCCCCGCTACTAGGTTTTCTATCTCTAGCCAACATGCTAAGTTGGTTAAGTGTTTTATAAACCTAACCCCCAATCAGTCTGTTTAGTTTAGCATGTTCCATTTTGATTAAGTATTAATATAATTTACTTAATCCTATCAATCCTGACTCAGCCTTAATTGTCTTATTAAAGCCTTGACCTCTCACATTAGACAGGTATTGTTGTGGCTGCCTGTTGCCCGTTGGGTCCGGGCAGTCTTACGCCACAACTTAGTCTAACCTCGGGTCCTTATTGGGCTCCATGTTTAACCACCCACATTGGATGGGTATTGTTGTGACTACTGGACAGCCGGGCGGTTCCGGGCAGGTTTACATCACAACTCAATCCAACCTCGGGTTAAACACATCGTATTTTCTACATTTACATATTTTGTCTTTCTTCTTTATTTTCTTATATGTAAATATTTGTGGCCCATTACTCAAAATCAATTAATGGTGTAAGGGTTTACACCAATCATAGGCCCAACCCATTCTTGAATTTGGGCCCCTCTACTTTTATATTTTCATTTATTAATTAATTTGGTCAACGCTATTTCCCCCGTTTAATACGTTCGTTTATTATAATATATGTTGGGCATAGCCTTTTAAGCCCAACCTAGCCACGAGAAAAAGGGGAGGCTTAAAACGTGGTTATATACAGAAAGGAGAATGTGAACGCATGAACTTGCAACATAACGTTGGAACTACAAAATAGAAACTGGTGTACTTGCATTGTGGTAACATATACTTTGGTCATAAAGCATAAGTGACATGAATTAAACCATGTAAACTTGTAGTTAAGTTGAGAATCTAACTAAATTAGATATCATTATTGACACAAAGTCTTAACTACAACATAAACCTATATTTTTACTTAGGCATAATGTCAAACTTAAAGCAAATCATGTTTATAAAATTACTATATGTTTATGAAGGTGCTTACTTTTGTTACTAATACAAAAGTATAGTTCAACTAGAATTATTCCAACTAAATCATGATTTTTAATCTATTCACATAATCATGGCACAATTATACCCAGACATGAAATGACGGTTTTTGATCTATTCATATAATCATGGCATAAATATTTCTGAACATGAAATCATGGTTTCATGCAAACTTGCAATTAGAATGTAAATCTAACTTAGCTATGTGTCACGTATATTATATAATTCTTGTTAACAACATAGGCCTAACATGTTTTTCAATTAGGCAAAATACCAAACATAGCCTAGTCATATTCATAAAAACAACATAAGTTCACAAAGAGGCTTACTTTTGTTTTTAATACAAAAGTATGGTTTTATACATAGATCATGATGCCAATTCCAACATAATTTCATATGAATCATAATACCCCAAATTTGATCCAATTACACACAAAGTGATTTTTGTACAAAAATATACATTATGTTGGCATAGTAACAAAACCACATACTTGCATGAATCTCAATAAATCAACCACAAACATGTAGCTTCAACATGAATTACATACTTGCGAATATCCAATCGTTATATCACAACATTCCAAATCGATTAGAATCATAGCAACGCACAAATATGAAATATTATCGCCACAATTCCATTTCTTACATTACACAAATCAACACAATTGTTTATTACATATCGGAATAGCACTCTACTTACAATCGTGTGACGAATTCTTCAATTCAGGAATCTGAATTCTGGATTTGGAGATGCTACTCCTTTGACGTAGGCGTTGATTTGATTTGTTTACGTTGCTTTATGCTTTAGAGTTTGCCTCCTAATCGTCTCTCAAATTGGTGGCTACTCCTAGTCGTTCCTCAGCAGCATGATGGCCTCGTTCTTATTTTTGAATGAATAGATTAGGTAGAGTCTAGGGTCATTTTTATAGAGTTTATGAACTGATTAGGACCATCGATGTAGCTTGGGTTAATCGTAGCCATTCATTCGAAAGAGAGGCCAATCAGGGGCTGCCACCTAGCCCTAGTGACAAAGCAAGCCTCTGAAAATCGACCAAACATAGACTAGGCCAGCCAGGTGGGCTGGGTTCGACCTGGCTCTGGGGCCAGGTCGACAGCCCAGTCGACAACCCTGTCGACCTGGCTAGCCCAGGTCGACTGCCCAGTCGACCTGGGTGGCTTAGGCGGGAATTTTCCCGCCCTGGCCAATTGGGACCGATTTTGAATTTTAAACTTGTTTTTCTGAGCTGTTTTCTTCCGTTTGAATTTTAAACTGAATTCTTAAACTTCCGGAGGCTATATCTTCTTCATACGGACTCCGTTTTTCGAAAACTCGGACTCTATTTCGCGTATTTTTCCGAGACGAACACAACGGCGTATCCCGTTTCCCTTAATTCTTTGATCTGAAATTAATTATACATTAATTTGTGAATTTTTTTGTTATAGAATACACGGGGTGTTACAGATTTCCAAGCAACTAGAATTAACCCTCTCGAATATGATATCGAGTTGTCGGTCAACTGGCCTACTGAATTGGGGTCGAGAGCCATAGCACTTTCAGACGATGAAGATGTACAAGTAATGTTTTCCACTGTGAAGAAATCGTTTGAGTTGTTTGTTGGAAAAACAGCAAAATAAATCGTGGAAGATGTCGTGGAAGAAATAATCACACCTCCTATAGTGAGTAGCGGTTTCAGTTATTTCACAGAAATGTTGCAAACTCATGATCCATCAGTCAACTTTAGTTCTCCTTTATACACCAATCCGTATTGTCCACCAAATGTGGCTGAGCAGCAACAACAACAACAACAACAAGAAGAACAACAGACTGATCAGTCAGAATTGTTAGATATGAGCCAAAGGTAGTTAATCCACATCAAGTTAGTTTTATAACTACCCACTGAAATGTAAGATCTAATTGAAATGCATTTATTAACAGATTGACTGTAGAAGACGAAGCAGAATGGGGTATTTCAGCGTGCTTTTTGGGCATTTGGTCCTTCCATTGCAGGTTATGTACACTGTCGTCCAGTGCTCTCTATTGACGGGACACATTTGTACGGTAAGTACAAAGGAATACTGCTTGTTGCTACCGCTGTAGATGTGGACGACTGCCTTTACCCATTAGCTTATAGGGTGGTCGAGTCTGAATCGTATGATAGTTGGGCATGGTTCTTTTCATGAATGCGTGAGTTCATTTATAGTGTACAAAATCGACACATTACATTTATATCTGACAGAATGAAAGGGATTCCAAGCGCTTTGCAGGATAAATGGCGACAACCACACAAACATAGGTTCTGTGCAAGGCATCTTAAAGCAAATTTTCAAGCTGCAGGTCATCGAGACAAGCAACTTGTAGGCTTGTTTTACGCTGCTACATGTGCTTCAGAAGTGGTTGAATACAATAAACTTAGAGAAGAGATCAAGACAACTAAGCTGGAGGCGCATGACTGGATTGAGCGAAGCCTAGGGAATTGCGAAGAAAACTGGGCTCTTTGCAAAGACGACGGCGACCGCTTCCATATTATGATGACCAACGCATCTGAAAGTTTTAATGGCATACTAAAAGGCGCCAGATCCTTGCCTATAAAGGTGTTGGTTGCAATAACGTTCTTTTGATCAGTTGAGTATTTCTATAAGAGACAAGAAAAAGGGGCAGGTCTGAATTCGAAACTTACTCCAAAATGGAAAGCTAAAATTGAAGGTCGTGCTATTGACGCACGACGTTGTAGGCTGGTTCGATTTGGTCGATATAAATGGCAAGTGATTAACAGTTACGACAATGAATATGATGTTGTGATCGACGGTTCTGATGTCACATGTACATGCAGAATCCCACTTCTGTAGAAGATACCATGTGCTCATGTGATGGCGGCTTGTTCAGCATAGGATTTTGGTGGTATTCTGGCACATCACGATTTCGCTTCTGAATGGTACTCCGTCCAAAGTTATAGAGCTACATACGACCTAGAGTTTAATCCTATATGCGATAAGAAATACTGGGACCCGTACAACGGTCCACTAATACACGCTCCGCGTGTCCGAAGACTAGTTGGACGACCCAAATCAACGAGGTTCAAAAATGTTATGGACGAGCATCAAACACCCAAAACAAACAGGTGCAGCAAATGTGGATCGTTGGGCCATAACAGAAAGCGGTGTACTTCAGTAGCTTAAAATGGAAATGTATGTTTGTTGATGCGATGTCAGTGTGTTGCATTTCGTGTATCTGTATTTCTTATGTTTCGAACTTATCTGTCCTTAACCGGACTATGTATCTCTCTTGTATTTGAATATTAGAATTTGGTATTTGTTTTACGTTGTTTGGTTAGGCTATATATACTATTTAAATTTCGTGGTAGTTCGAAGTTTAATGTTTACTCCTTCATTCGAATATATAGGAATCGTTGTATGTCGGTTTTCATTGAGACACAAAACATTCGAATCTATAGAACTATATTTCAGTAATGAAACAAAAAATGGGAATTTTATATTACAAATATCGAGTTATGTCCAAATCATATTTCAAGGAAGTCTCCATGTCCAAATGTGATAGTGCCTAAGTATATATAATTCTATAGTATATAATTGTTAGAATACACAGGCGAGTTTTCAGAACGCGCCTTTGTACGTGTTTTCAAAACTCGCCTTCGTTAGTCCAAAACAGGTCTATATTTGTAATTACTTTTAAAACATGGCTAATCAAGTTATAAAGTTTTAAAACAGGTCTAACATGGTAAAAACTCCTTAAATATGTCCATAGCGTAAAGCAAAAATGGTTTCAGATCATATAAATATGTATATCCTCAGATATATCCAATTTCCAGTAATCCAGTTTTAAAACGTGAAGTTTCAACTAGCAAAAAACCATGTTCCACGCATACGAACGTAATTGTATGAAGAAATGATGAAATTTAGTTCCTATTTTATGATTTTTAGTGGTGTGATGGTCGAGATATGTGGGGATGATTTGTAAACCTAGTTTGATCGATCTCTAGTGATCCTGGCGATGGGGTTCAATGGCATGAAGTCAGAAGTGGCATGAGGGTTCAGTAAACAAGGGAAAAATACTCAATGATTTTTCAAATGAGTGGTTTTTGGGTTTTAGCTAAGTTTAGGTTTTTAATGTCGTAGTTTTCACCTTTATTCACGGGTGGACTGCACCACGACGTGTCAGCCGAGCTTGCTCAAATTTGGTGGGATTGTCCGGCCAGGGGTCGTCATTGTACTGATGAAGTTTGGCATGCAATGACATAGGGTGGTGGAAGTAGTAGGGGATAAGGTGGACCGTGATGGGAATGTTTTTTTAGGAAAACTGGGTTGAACGTGTGAATTTTGGCTAAGGTAGTTAAGAGATGATCGGGGTTCATGGATAGGCTCACTAGAGGGTGTTGAATGTGTACAAAGATTTGTATCAAATGCTTAATGACTCAGTGGCTTGTGCATGTGCACACTGCACACAAATGCACCAGGAAGCATACTGGAGAAATTAAATAAAAGAAGAAGAAGGGGGTGTTGCAGGTCAAAACAAGAAGGAAAGAGTTGAGTGATTGGTGATTCTATTGAGAATCGATGATGGAAAAATCGATGATGGCATCAGCAGTGACCAGAGGGAAGAAGAAAGGTAAAGGCAGTAGCGAGAATTAAAGGAAAAGAAAGAAAAAAATAGGAAGTAGTAAATATAAGAAGAAAGGAAGAGGGTCCGTGGGCCATTGGGCCTGTTTGGGCTATAAATAGGAAAATATAATATAAATAAAAGAGGAAAGAAAAGGGAGAGCAGACTGAAAATTTTAGGCCAGTTTTTGGGCTAGCAAAATAGAATAGAAGTTAAGAAAAAGAAGGGCATGTAACAACCCGAAAATCTGGGCCAGTTTAAAATTTTTACTTTGGCCATTTTAGCGAATTTTGATTATTTAAAATGAATTATTTTAAATAATATCTACGAGAAATTTATTTTCAATAGCATTAGAACGTATATATTTATACGCGTCGTCGTTAGAATATAAATATTTATATATAATTATAAGTAGAATTGAAAATGGCGCGGTAGTTCGATAATTCGATTTCAAACTTCAATTGAATGTACCGGGTGCAAAACAATCCGGATTTTAGTGAAACCAAAAACATTAGGATCTAATTGATAATATCTTTCCAACGAATCCGGGAAATCGAAGTTTCATAGCGGGAATCAAAAGATATGCCCAGTTGAAAATTCTGAATAGTCGCTATGGAATTCAGGCCCTTAAAAATAGACATTTTGCAAATGACCTCGGATTTCGACGAAACCAGTTTTGTTGTGTCCGTGATGTCAAGTTATTGCTAGATTCCAAATTTCAAAATTTTTCGAATCAATATGTGAGCGTGGCAAAGGAAAATGCATTTGACCAGTTTTAGTTGATTTTAATCGACTGGAAAATGGCCATTTTTCCAACGGTCTCAGAATTCGACGAAACTAGTTTTGTTAGGACTGTATCGTCAATACGAAGCTAGAAAATATTTTTCTGGAATTTTTCTAGTTAGTATGTGACCCCGATAATTTGAAATGTACGTTTAAAATTCAATATAGCGATTTAAATGTAAATTCAACGAAAACTAATTCAAAAAGTCGAATTGGCTTGCGATACACATCCCATTATGTTCGGAATGGGGGTATTTAGCTAGGGGCGGCAGTCGTTGGGTTTGATTTGAAGCTGGTATCAATAAACAATTATTTTTGGAATTTAAAATATAAAATAATATAAAATTTCTTATAAAGTGGGTCAAAACCCTTGACCGTTCTACAGCCGCCGTCGTTTGCAAACCGAGAGCCAGAATCGCTCAAAATTTCGCCCCCAAGTTCTCTTAATCCATGCCACCATGTCCGAAATTAATACATGGAAATAAAAGCCCTCATGGAGCTCAAGAGATTCAATGGTGGAGATTGGATAATATGTTGTGGATTTAGGGAATTTCAAGCTTAAAACTCGATCGTTCGAGGGCAATTTTCTTGGCGTTGGCGTCACCGATTGGACCGCCACCAATGGCGCAGCTAGGAGGCTCCAAGCCCGTCGCCGTGAGATGGTTAGATCTGGTTCCGGCCCTCTTAGAGATGAACGACGGCGGTTTGATTCAGAGGAGCTGAAAAACAACAGTGAAGGTGATTAACTTTATTTAAATTTCAGTTTTAATTTAATTCACTTTATTTAAATTTGCATTGTTTTTTTTATTTAAAAATAAAATAGATATGGTTTTAAAAATAAAATAGATATGTTTTTAAAAAGAGAATAGGAAAATGTTTTGTAAATATACGTGTTTTGAAAATAAAAATAGCAATTAAATCTGAAAATAAATAGTTTATAAATCTGAAAATAAATAGTTTATAAATCTGAAAATAAATAGTTTATAAATCTGAAAATAAATAGTTTATAAATCTGAAAATAAATTGTTTTTAAATCTGAAAATAAATTGTTTTTAAATCTGAAAATAAATTGTTTTTAAATCTGAAAATAAATTGTTTTTAAATCTGAAAATAAATTGTTTTTAAAATCTGAAAATCATGGTTTATAAAATCTGAAAATTATATTATAGTTTTAAAATTTGAAATTTATATATGTTGGTATAGTTTAAAATAGTATTGTTTTGAAATTAAATATCTTTGTTTTGAAAATATAAAATAGAATTGATTTTAAAAATGTGATTTTTATTTATATCGAAGTAAAAATATGATTTTTATATATTGAACTTCGAAGTAAAAATATGATTTTTATATATTGAACTTCGAAATAAAAATATGATTTTTATATATTGAACAACGAAATAAAAATTCATTTTTATATATTGAATAGCGAAGTAAAAATTCGATTTTTATATATGTAGTGGCTACGGTCAACGAAGGTGACAAAAAGGCGAAACGACGAAGACTTCTGCAAATGAAGAGCCGTGGAGCTTGGATAGCTATTTGTGAGAATTTCTCACTCTTCAATTTCTATTTCTAGTTATATATATACTAGGATGCAGACGGTGCTTAGTAGCACCCGACACAATCGTCCACAGACCATGGACTTGTTTGTTTGATTGCAAAAATTAGTTAGATTATTTGATTGAAATTGAATTGTGTGGTGAAATGAATTGATTTGATGATGTGTGAATGGCGTGGGCCTTCACTAGACCGGGGATAAGGCTAGGCCTTGTCCCGTTTCTAGTATCGTGCCGTTATGCCGCCGAAATTTTCTAAAATAAGTTAGAAAAATAAAAATATCATTTTATTTAAAGAATGAACTGAATAGAAATTCATATGTTGGAATAAAATGTTTTGGCGTTAAAAATATAATTTTTAACGTGAATATGAATAAATAAATATTCATTTACAAACCAGACGGTTTGTTTATGTACACCTATTTGAAGGACATTGATTGGGACGATAAATTTTACACATCGCCCAACTGCACAAATAAAATCTGTGTTTGATTGTTTGAAACCCCATACGGGTGTTGGGATGAAACTTGAAGTTCACTCATCCTGATTGATTAAATATGTCGATCGATTGATTGACAGGCTGCTATAAGCGTTAAATGTCTATATTTGATGCTTATACAGTGTAGTGCACTTTGGTTGATGGTTGATTATTTTTCAATGCTATTATATACATGTGTTGTATGAAAATCCACATAATTAACATTCTATGGTGATTGATTGGGCCTCATTCCAATTTAGAAAATAAAGAATATTATAAAATAACGGTTCATGTGTTGACAGTACTCATCCATTGAGATTGGTCATGTGTTGAACGAAATATTTTGATAATAAAATTTACATCTGTATCAATATAAAATAAAGGTTCATGTGTTGACAGTACTCATCCATTGAGATTGGTCATGTGTTGAACGAAATATTTTGATAATAACAACTATTTTGAAAAAGAAATATTTGAAATAGAATATTTGAAAATAGAAATTTATGAAGCCGTGTTGATTAGATTGACGTCATTTTGACGTGAATGATATCTATATCGATTTTATACATTTTGAAATGAATTGAATTGAAAACAATTTCGAAATGAATTGAATTGAAAACGATTTCGAAATGAATTGAATTGAAAACGATTTCGAAATGAATTGAATTGAAAACGATTTCGAAATGAATTGAATTGAAAACGATTTCGAAATGAATTGAATTGAAAACGATTTCGAAATGAACTGAATTGAAAACGATTTCAAATTGAATTGAAAGCGAATTGAAATGAATTCAAATTGAATTGAAATTTGAATTGGATAGAAATGAATTTTAAAACAAATTTATAAAGAAGAATTCAATTTTGCTTTGGATTGAAATGGAAGTTGAAATTGTTTTTGAAACGAATTTAAAAACTATTTATATAATTCGTTTTAAATAGAAATCGACGAAGTATATATTATATATATTATATATATAATATAATGGCCTGAATAGAACGCGCCGCGCCGCGGCAGTTCGTGAATTTCGACCATTTATTTCAAACGGACATTACGGGAGATCCAACCGTCGGATTCTCCTAAAACCGGAACCGTTGGTTCGTATCGAAAAGAGCTTTCTAAAGAATATTAGAAATTAGAAATCTAACGGTTGGATTTGGAATTATGTCGAAATCAAATTCGAAAAAGGTCGATGTAAGTGCAGTTCGATGGCCATTGATGGAAATCGACTGTACGGGCCTTGATAAAATTATTAAAAATAGTAACAATTTATGTAAAATCATAAGAAATGATTTAGAAAGAATTGGGATGAAAAACTCCATATTTGAAAAGATAAAAATAGATTTTTATCGAAATGAACTAGTTTTGAACTAGAAATATAATTCTATTTATTTTTAAATAAATAAATTGGATTTGAAATGGTTTTGAAAATAACCAGAATTTCCAATGATTGCATTGGAGTGGATTTGAATCAAAATTGTCTTCGGAATATTTCGATGTTGGAATTCGGGATTATACAGATGTTGTTATGGAAATTTGAAAGATATATATATTTATATCGTTATTTCCAACACGACATTTGTTAATCGTAGAATTTGATATTGAATATAAGCCGGGATATTTTCTATTCAGAGCCTTGTATTTAATATCAAATGTGATTTGGGTTTGTCGTGAATGGTGTCTTCACTAACACTGTTCTTGAACCCAGTTGAGAAAAGATTAAATCTTTTTATTTAGATTTAATGAAGTGGACCAATTAAACAATATTTAATTGGAATTGAATTGATTTTGATTTTTGGGGTTATCGTGGATAGTGTTTTAAATAACACTCGTTCTTTAACCCGATAATTAATGAATGTGATTTTGGGTTTATCGTGAACGGTGTTTTAAATGACACTGATTCTTTAACCCAGTTAAAGATTAAAACTAAGTGGAGTTTTAATGAATCTTTAATTAGATTGAAATAATCGAAGATGGAGTACCACCAGTTTTGCTCCAGGCGATAGTTAAATCTTTAATTAGATTTGAACGTGAAATGGTAATTGAGTTTACCGATAACACGTGGTGTTAGATATGAAGTATAACCAGTTTTACTTCATGGGATGAATAGGTTGGGATTGGGAAATTAAAATAAATGATTACTTCGGTAAGGTTCGCTAATCCCGACTAGTTTGAATTGATATTCAAAAATAGATTAAAGAATAAATTTTAAAGAATTTATCTTTGATAAAATTAATGGGAACCTTTCCCTATGAATGTGAAATCAGAAACTAACTGTCGGTTAGCTAAGCAGAATGGTTTTCTGGATATTGATCTGATGTTGGTTTCGGCCTTCGGGGTTAATATTTGGGGAATTATTCTCTTGATTAATTCACGGTTAGTGACTGATGAATTGGAATGAGGCGTATGTTGTGTTTGTGTAACACTTATTTAAAATATACGCGAGTTATTCGGAAAGACCGGGTTTATCCCATTTTGAATAACTGATACGACGATAAGTCGAAGATGAAGACGATGGTCGAAGACCGGAGGTCTTCACGTCGTTTGGGTAATTACTGATGATCTTGATTGGGCTGTACACCCAAGAAGATGGAAACAGTTAGTGATCGTCCAGACGTACTTGGAGATCGATGGATATGCGGGGTACTAGGTGCCTCCGGTTTCGTTCAGACCCAGAACGGACTTGTAAATGGACTGTGTGTCTGACATTGGATTTTAGTCCATGTGATTGATCTCTATTAAATATATATCTGTTTGGCGGCGGAGAATTTATTCTCTTGCTTAACGCCCTTCTCTGAGACGTACGAGCTCAAGGGTTATATATTGATGGATATCAATCGCATGGAGTGAATTGCCTGTGTGGCATGCCTAAGTGGCAATTGATCGAGGCTTCTGTTGAAAAGCAAAGTCTTGTGGTGATGATCAAAGCACGGCTTTTGTGGCGTAGCTTTGTGTAACGTTTACTTCGCGAGTTTCACACCCGGTATGAACCAAAAACGGGAGACGGACCTCAGGGAGGGCATGCGTTTCTTTCTAGTTAGAAGTGGCGTCAGTGGTTTTACACGCCCTGACGAGTTTGACTTATGTGGTTGTTGCTGTTGCGAGGCGTCTCGGTTTGATCGGACGATCCGGGTCCGATGGAGTCATTCGTTGGCTCATTTACGCCCCATAGGGCGGGGGAACGCATGTTCAGGGTTTAAGTTTAATCCACATCGGTGGACCGGCCCTGTCGCTCCAAGGCTTGACTGAGTACTTGCCTGAGACATGGGCTAGATTGTCTCGAATCGGTTGAGGACTATCTTTTGCCTCGGTTCATAGATGGAAATCCAATTTCCAAATACGTGACATTTGCGGTTTTATTTGTAAACCTATATATGGCGACATGATATATGGTACCCATGCCGCCTATGATTGATACTTATGATTTGAAGTTGTTTTATACACTATACACTTATTATAATAGTATCAAATGATTTGTCTTAAAACATATCAAGCATTCTTTGGCTGTTATAAGGGAAAACCCTATCCTCGGCTGCGTTGCATTGTGTGATGGGACCTGGGTCTTATAACAGCTTCATTTTTCTTTATTTAGCATTGCGCTGTTTGTTTTATGCACTGGTATTCTTGGGAGGAAAGCCGTTCCGTATTATACGGCGTGGTCCCTTGATTTACCTAACTTTAAAATAAAGATTAACTGTTTTAGTTCTCACACCAGTCCCATGACTGACCTAGAGTTTATTGTTTTAACCTAAACTCTGGGTGCCCTTATTTTGACATGGGCAGCTAGTAGTTTTGGTTTTGCAGATTTATATTCACAGGATCCTGGTTTACAGCTGGAACGATATCCGGAAAGCTTTGTATCCGTATATCTACTTCTAGTTGTGTATTGTATTATTTTCCGCTGCTATGTATTTAAATGTAATTTAAATCTCTGATATTTCTGTGTAATATTCATTTATACTCTGTATATTCTTGTAATCTGATGCATTGTTGTAATATACAATGAAATGTTCTTCTGTATGAGTTTTGTTGTGGCTTGCTCTCGAATTATCCGACGCTTTCCTTTATGGGGAAGTCGCGGGTTCTAACAGGGCAGGAGGTAGTTAGGCTATGGGATGAAAGAAAAATAGGGAAAATAGAATATAAAGGAAAGAAAATATAAAAAGAAAAGTAGAAAAGAAGAAGTAACCAATGTGATTATAATAAAGTATAAAACAAATGTTTTGTTTTAAATTCCCAAAAAAATTATAACTTAAATTATTTATTTGTAGCATCAATATAATTATATGTATGTATGTATATATGTGTGTGTGTATATATATATAGGAAGTGATATTATTGTGTTGACATTGTGATAACCAAATAAAATTGTAAATAAAAGCCATTGAAAGAATGTGAAGTAAAACGTTCATTTATAATTTATTTATCGAAACTGAAATTTATTTATGTAGTGATTAAATTATTCGTTTCGAATAAATTAAAATAATAAATAAAGGAGATAGTTTCAAATGTTCTCAAGATTGAGAAGTGATTATAGTCCGATGTATTATAATCGATGATATGCTATGGAAAAGTGGTTGACGGCAAGTATTGTTCTATTATGATAAGTCCAAATGTTTGAAATAAGTATTGGAATATTGGTTAAATGGTATCGACTTAAGTCGATAATTATTTATAATTAGGAAATGAATTGTAGGCTCGAATTAACAATAAATAATACAATATCGGATTTGAATATAATAATATGTGTTCCTTAAGTATCATTTGACCTTAAAAGACATTATGTTGATTATTTCGAAGTGTCCGGAATTTATATCCCACTTCGATTAGATTTATACGTTGCGTGTCCGAGATTATTGAAGATAATTGAAGATGGAGTTATGCAAGGGTTGTTTCGTTTATCCTAGGTAGAAATTGCCTAAGATGGATTTACAGAATAGTGCCTTCGGTTCGTCCAGTCGCAGGACAACTCGTATGGTCGGATGTCAGACAGAGTATGTCTATCAGATGTGTAATGTCCCGTATTTTTGGTAGTCGAATATTTAACTTATTTATTATATAAAATATTGATTTGTAATTTTCATTGGATTTATAAAATATAATTCGTTTATATAATGACGTTCCAAATATATTCGAAATGTTGCGGTAGTTCGTAATTTACGATTTGAACTTCAATTGGATATACAAAACCCATTTTGAGTTGGAATTCTATGAAACAAGAAACGTTTGTATCAATATGATTATAATTTTCTAATGTAAGAGAAAAATCGAGATTTCAGCTTATAAGTTGTTAGTTATGTCCAATTCAAATTTGGAAATAGTCGCTATGGAATTCGTTAATAAACAACAGCGTTTATATAAATAAATATAAGTGGTTTCTATGTAATTTAAATGTCGTTTAACCCCGGATTTTTATTATTGAGTCCAAAATCTATAAATGTTTATTTTGAAGATGTATAAGATTATATTTCAATATTTTGTTAATAATTTATTTATTTTTATAAAATTATTTTTGATTTAATTATATTTTATTTAAGCCTTAAAATAATTTTCTTTTCAAACAATCTCCGTTTTCGACGAAACAAGTTTTATTTGAAAACGTATAATTAGTTATTACTAGATTTCCAATTTGGAGCCAATCGGAATTATTTTATCGGTGCGTGTAATTTAAGGGTGAACCGATAAATTAAAATAATGATGTTATACAAACGGAGTTGGTTTTCAATGAAATTAATTTCATTGGGAACGAAATATTAAGACGGAGAGGTGTATCCTTTTTTTGTTATGTTTTGGGTTCGTGTTTGTCAGTGCAATTTAACAGTCAGTGTTTATAGCAATGACCACATAAAATAAAACATACCTTGTATAAATCTACCTTGTATAATACCTACCCTAAGTAATCCCTAAGCTAAAGAATATGAGTCACCCTAGCCTAATTATGAAGTACCCATCGTTCACTTCAAACACTAATGGGCACAATAAATATTTCTTTCCAACAACATAAAAATGACATGCCTATTTAGGTATAGATCCTTTCTTGTACACGCACATGCAAACATCTTTCTCTGAACCGAAAAGAGACAATACGAATCAGGTATCTCATATAGGAAAGGGATACATGCTGCAAACTGCTTCCTTCACTCATAAGTAAATTAAAGTAGTCTGCATCCCTAAGCTATTATATCTTCATCAAACTGTCATACAAGCTACATTCACCATCAGGCTATGAAAACTCAATGAAACATCTCCCAGGAAAATACACTCAAGGCACAATATAGTTGTTGCCTATGTTTTCAACTGAAATGAAAACTCAAAGAAGCTATATCTATGAAATGAAATGAAAATAGTGCAATCCTATAGATCCTAATACTTGAGGAGCAAGACTTACGCAACTATATAAACTAACGAGACACATCGTATTTCTTCCATCTCTAACATATATACACACTTCACTGATCTAATTCGTTTTGCTTCCAAACTTTACAACAGCAAACCAGAACATCTTATATAAATTTATAAATCCCATTTGTTTTGCTCCTAGACCCTACAACTCTTCGAAAATCATGCATCAATAAACGAAAAGGGTGACTTGGGGTTTATGTTTTACGTGAGCACTGACTGGGTTTCAAGAGTCAGCCAAAGAGAGAGACGGGGTGATGTGTTTATGGCGAGGTTAGGGTCACCGTTAGGTGGTGCCGGTGATAAATGGTGCAAGCTGAGTTTGGGAAAGTTCATGGGTATTTTCGAAAATGGATAGGAGCAGTTAAGATAGGAAGAACTATTTTCAAAAAAAAGAAGAGTTTCGGTGGATAGTGAGTTCGTGTACAGCAGCAGCGGGATGTTCAGGAAAATGGACATAAGGGTTGATGTATGGGATCATTGGGTGGGTGCGTCATGGTGTTAAAAACAGATGGGGAGATGAACAAAATTCATGGTGGCGGCGTTGGTTTCATGAACGCTGGAGATTTAGAGTGGGAAGAACGTAGTAAAGTCACGACATGAAAAAGGCATGAAAAAGAAAGTCTGTAGCTTTCAAATGAACTGGAAAAAGAAGGAATTTAGGTGGGTGGAAGGGGGAACGAGAAGTGCGGTTAGTATTAGTTGAAGAAGAAGAAGCACCGCAACTGCTGGGTGAGTTATAACGTGATATTAATAGGCCTAATTCTAGTTTAATTGTAACGACCCTGATTTTCGAACGAATTATTTTAAATATTTAATATGGTTTTAAATATTGAACAGATAATATAAATGAATTTTTATATTTAGTTATCGATTTCGATTTAATATCGAATTATCATTATACGAAAACGGTAATAATTGAATTCAAATTTAAAACTGAATCGAAACAGTTCAAATAATCAATAAATAATATTTGAGTATAGAAGATAATAATAATTTATTATCAAGGAATAAATTGATTTGAATCTAAATTATATTTATTTAATATGGTAATTTTATATATACGTTCGAGTTAAAATTTATAATCTATTCTGTTGAGTTTAGAATAGTGTTATAACGTTGAAACGGCGGTGGTTACGTTAAAATAGCGGTTCGCGGTTTAAGAAATAGACCCGGTATTATTTTAGTGGATAAGCACGAGATCAAATCAATATCTGTTTGAAAAAAGTGAAAATCTCTTTAAGTCAAATCAAATTAAATTAAACTATATTTAAAATCGAAATCTTTTTAAATTCTTTAAAGGATACTGCTATGTACTTGGCCGACCAGGAAATCCCTCATTCTTCTATAAATCCGCGACCCTCTTTTCCTTTTTTCTGCACATTTTCTTTCAACCATTCCTCAGTGAAAATCAAAAAGGGGATTTCGATTTCAAAATCTGAACTCACGGTTCTATTTACCTCCGCGAGACCCCTGAAACTCGAGACCAAGTTGCTAGCTAGGGCTGTCGATTTCTGAAGCAATAATCATCGATTGGAGGTCGCGTTTTTGGGGAAAGCCGGAGTTGGTTGCGAGAGGGAGGAGATGAGGCTTTGAAGCATCGGCCTAGGGTTTCTACAATGGGAGTTTGGAACGAATGGGTTGAAAGGTTGATGGCGCTATGTTGCGGAGGTCGAGGCGCTCTGATTTTTCGATTAATTGAAGTGATTCGAACAGTGAATCGCGATGGGGATTTGGGTTTGTAACTGTGAAATGGGATGCTAACAGAAGTGGCTATGACTGGATCATTGTATGGGGTGCGATAGTGGGAAGATTGGTGGAGTTTAGGTCTGTGTTGTTGGGGGAAATGAACCATTGTTAAAGGGAGTTTTGGTCTGGAAACAATACTGATGAAGTTGAGGCCGTAGCAAGGTCCAGAATGTAGAGTTTTGATTTGAGAGTATGCAGAGAAGAAGGGGCCAGCCTTCATGTTTTTTTTCGTTTTAAATGAAATAAAAAGAAGTCGGTATTTTTCTTTGTGTTGCCGGGGAAAATGCACGAGTTTGAGGGTAGGTGAAGTTCAAACAATAGATAATATCATCGGTTGGCGAGCAGGTGATGTAGTGCCAAGTTAGAAGGGAATGAAGTGTTCAGTTCTAGGAAGAAAAGCATCAGGTCTTTAAGGAGGTTAGCAGCAAGGAAGAAGAGGTAATTACGTGATTTTTAATCATGTTTAGGTAGCAAAACATAGTTAGGAAAATTAATTAATCACTAAATTAGTTAACGACGCCATTTGTTAAATATAAACCATTCCAATGTGCGTCGAAACTTATAAAATACATATTTGTTTCATTCATGATTAAAATCAAATGGAAACAAAGTATGTTGAGATTGTATCGGGAAATACTTCGCACTGGAATTGGATGGAATCAGAATCGATCAAAATCACCAATCAAGGTGAGTAAATCTCACTCACATTTTTATATTTAAATTTATTTTTAATCGTTAAAAATAAATTTGTTGATTGCTTGGGTGTATAAATGAATTGTTGAATTAATGTGGTTATTGGATATTTCCCGCAATACCATTAGCGGATGACCCTACGCCAACGTATATAAGTGGACCCCTTTTTATACCGTGATGTCCTGCCTTGAAACAGGATTGGTATTATTTTGTTGACTAACATTTGTGGATGCAGGGAAAACAGGTTGGAGGGATCCAGCTGGATTCCTCAAATTTAATTACCATTGTTTACATATTTATATATATATATGTGATGTGTGAATTGAATGGATGATTTGTGTGTTAGATATTAGAATATCACTGGCCCTAGATATTTATATTTAAAATATCATAAAAGGGATTTTTGGTTTTAAAAGGGAAATTTTATATTTTGAAATAGAAATGGAATTTTGAATGAGATGTGGAATATTAACTTGTTTTTAATAATAAAAACAAGTAACTGAAATTATGGACAGTGTTTTTAATGGAAAGGAAAATCACTATTTTGTGTTAAATTCAAATATGAAGTTTAGAAGAAAATTTTGTTTTTCCAAAGTGGGAATTGGATTTCAAAGAGAATTTGAAATCGAAAACTTGTTTCAATATTTAAAACAAGAAGTGTTATTTATAAACAAGGTTTATAAAATAAAAAGAAGTATTATCATTTGATAATATTAAATTTCAAATTTAAGTATGAATTTAAAATGGTAAACTTTATTTTTCGAAATGGGAATTTGATTTCAAATGGACTTTGAAATCAGAAGCTTGTTTTAATACTCAAAGCAAGAAGCGAAATTTATAAATGATATTTGTAAATAAGAGAAAAATATTGTTCTTGAATAACTTGAAATTTTAATTCAAGTATGAACTTTAAAAGGTGATTTTGAAAACGTTTAAAGAAGAAACGATGGAATTTATTTCGACGTTCGGAATGCAAACTGGATTCAAATATATCCACGTGGAATTATGATTTGAATTCAGCGATGTCGAATTCATAGAAATAAAATTATCTTTTTCAGAAAAGATATTGGAATTGTATAAAATTAAATGTAATATGAAATGGGTTATAGGTTTATATGCATTTGTGTGTATATATATATATATATATATATATATATATATGATAATAATAAATATAATGAGAATCGAATTCAAGTGGAAGTGGTTTTAATAAATAAAATAAGGGGGTTAATTTATAAACAAAGTTTATAAATGTGATAAAGAAATTTTCATCAGATAATTTAGAAAATGAATTTTTCCTAAGTGGATATGGCTTATGATACCATATTTGAATAGACTAGAAGCTGAGATTTTATCAAGTGTTGGTATTACATGCTGTTATCTATCTCAAGATAAGAACGTTGTCAGTTAAGGCCTGAGAGGTAAATAAAATACCCCAACTTAAATGACTTTACTATTATCAAGGGATGATATTAGTTTGTAATGAAAATGGATACTGAGTAAATCAATTTTTCCCATAAAGGAATTTATAATTGGAATTCGATTCTATCAAATTTTATAAATAGTTTAACTCCAAGTGGATTTGAAATGAATATAGAATTGGAGTTTGAATAAATTCATAGCCGAGTTATGAATGTGAAAGTAAATAATCGGCAAGTTGAATTACTTGAATTATTAAGTCAAATTTGGTGAATGGGCTTGAATTATTTCAAAAATATTGAAAGTAGGATTGAGATCTATTTATTAAACGATGTTTTTAAACGTTGTATATAAATTATAATTAAAATGAACTCGCTGCGGCGCGGTAGTTCGTAATTTGACGATTCGAACTTCAATTGAGTATACAGAATTCAATATAAATCAGAATCGATGAAACAGAAACGCTCGGACCTATTGAATGATAGTTTTCTAATTGGAAAAGAAAAATCTTGATTTCGTCATATAGATTTTGAGTTATGTCAAAATCAAATTTTCAGAAAAACAGCGCCATAATTGTTTTAAACCATAACGGTTTATTAAATAAAATAAATGGATGTTGAGTGAATAAAAATTCGAATTTTCAATAGTAAAAATCCAGATTTTGGGTTATAAATTAAATATAACCTCAAGTGGAGTAGACGAAGTGATTTTTGGGATAAACAATCGGATTTTTAAGTATCGAACGAAACTAACTAATTTCTTTGAAATTAGTTACTATAGTTTTTGGCCGAATTTAACTTTATTGAATTGTTTTAAATTGTTATTTAAATTGGGAAAGCTGAATATGAAACTTGAATCAAATTTTGGAATTTGATATTTGGATGGAATTCAACTTATATATATATGTGAATGGAAGTATATTTAAATAGGAGAGGTTCAAACTGAATATGGATTAAGTAAAAAGGGGTAAATTGGAAATAAAGTGTTAGAGAGGATGCGATTAAAATCTTAAAGCGTTGAATTGATCGTAAATTGTGAATGGTTGAGTAAAATTGTAAGACAGGTATGGGATGAAGAGTATCAAGAGAATATGAAGGTTATAATTTAAGTTCCCGACAAAAAGGTACATGTTTAAATTTCCATATGAGGTTTAATGAACCGAATCGGCAAGCCGCCTGGCTTTTTGATTTTCTTTTTGAATGGAAAGGGCCTAGAGAGGCGAGTTGAGGTTTGAACTATTTGCCGGTACAAAGGAGGTTATGGCGAATTTTTCCGGGAATTTAATGAGTTAGAATATTTTTAAGAAATTTTGATAATAGAAACCGATATAACAATATATATATATATATATATATATATAGAATTCGCTAAGAAATGAATTCAAAATATAATATTAGAAAGGGCCAGGGATTGTGAAATTGTTTGATGAATGTTTATTTTTCCTTTGATAGTTCAAACACCGGCTATCAAAGATTTTTACCATCGTTGTCAATACAGAGAGACCGGTTGGATTTAATATCCGAAAACCACTCCGTATAGGCATAGGTGTTGCGAATTAGGTTATGCTGAAGATAATCGAAGACGGAGTGAAATTCAAAGAGCTGTTATGTTTGTCTAGTCCGAGAACCACTTTTATGGACGAATGTCTGACAGAGTATTCCTAACGATCACATAAGATGATCTTTTCAAGGTATTACGTCTGGTGGCGGAGAAATTCGTTTCTCTTAGCTTTTATACCTGTAATATTTTTGGGAAGATCAACTAGTGATTTGACGGGTTTGATGATGTGGCATTCAAAGTGTATGGTGGCCAGATGTTCTAAAAAATTAGACATAGCCTCAAGCCTCACAACCGGGAAATGACAAAAATCGGGCAGGCAGCATGGCTATGTGGGTCGCTCCCATTAGGTTGTATAATCACCTATCTAGAGAAATTCTTTTTACTTCTGTAATCTATTTCAATGCTGTCCCTTTTCGGGAAACGATGGTTTGAGCCCAACCGTTGGTGATATACATTCGATACACTCAAGCGGAATGAGTGGTTGGTCATATGTGGGCTGGGTTGCAAGATGTTCTTGTTGAACCCAGGTGTATTCGCCTCTAGAGATACACTATCGGCAGGTGGTCCCATACCTTGTCATAGTTGAAATCCAATCTCCAATAAGCGCCCTGCGATTTTTGATTTTATACTATGTATGTAGAGCGTGAGATGCAAGCGTCCTACTATTTGATTATTTATTTGATTAGACATTATGATAATAGCACTGGATTTTGATATCAAAAATGTTTGGGTTATAGTAAGATAAAAACCGTCCGTGTTTATGTGTGGACTGGTCTTACTACTATATCTTTCTTTCAAAAAAAAAATTGAAGTTAAACCATATGGTTGAAGTTTACTTACACCAGTCCCCTGACTGACCCAGAGTTTTATTTTTTTTGTTTTTCCTAAACTCTTGGGTGCCCAAATTTGTACGAGCAGTCAAGTGTTTTAGGCTTTTACAGATACACTTGGAGGAGTTGGAAGCGGGAGGCTTCACCGCTAGTTATTTTAAAGTTATTTCTTCTATATTAAATATGGTATTGTGCTTTGATGATGGTATGTATGTATGAGACAAAATTTTGTATTTCAAAGCTTATGATATATGTTAGACCAAAAAATGGTCCTAACACCCAATTGATAATGTTTTGTAGAGAATAATGAGGAATCATGAACAAAAAGCTAGAAAAATCAATCAATACACGGAATTTATAGTGGTTCGGCGTTAACAAGCCTACATCCACTTCATAGCTTCTCAATTCATTCAGAAATTACAAATACAATGAGTATTGACGCTCAAGTACTCAATTACAATGAGTAATACTCTCTGAGTTCATTGATTTTATTAAAGAGGATGAAGGTTCTTCGTTGGTAGCCATGGTCGAAATAGATAGAGCTTCCTTGAGCCCAAAAAGTTCCCTCAAATGATGTGTTGTATGTGTATTTATAGGTAGAAATTCGGTTAGGGTTGAGTGGCCACGTGGAAGCTTCAGAGTAAATCTCGGAAGTAGTGAAGAACATGGGGAAATGGTCTTTAACTGCCCAGAATTCGGTTAGGGGTAGAGACCCGATCCGGTTGGCCCGATCCGGATAACCCGATCCGGATGACCCGATCCGGATGACCCGATCCGGTTTACCCGATCCGGATGACCCGATCCGGATGACTCGATCCGGTTTACCCGATCCGGTTTGGTTGGTCAGAAATATTCGCTTCAACTTGATCCGAAATGGTGGAATCCAACCCGAAGCTTATGTGCACAGAAATACGAGTTTTCCCATCCTTCGTTACTTCGTCCAAGCAGATGTCGATCTCTGGCAGTTCATACTCAAGCCCTGAGTGGCCTTCCTGATAGAGTTCTTCGGCTTTGGATAGTCTGGTCACAAAGCAGGCTAACATTTTTCCCCACAAAGTACATCTTGTTGCAAATAAGATGTGCTATGAATAAATCGAGATGAATCTTTTTGAATCTTTTTCTGTATAAATGGCTTGTCATATGCCGCATTGCTTCCGTTGATGCTTATCGGGCCAAATTTCATGGCTAGAGTGGTCAAGATGATCAAGTAATCGTTTAGACTTCGTCGAATCAAGTGGTAGAATTCCTTCATCATAGGTCATGCAGTATGTTTGGCTCCCGTGTGAGATCGTACATGTAAAAGTTGATGCCAAACGACGCCATCTTCCTAAACAAGTCAAGTGCATTACTAAGCTAAGATTTCTTTAATGTATAAGTCAATGTATACAATAGCCGTCCAAGTCATAGTATGGTGTCCGAATCTTCGTATCTTGAGCTAGCATCTGGACCGTTCGGATAGAGCGCATCAGAGTCGGCATATGAATTTCTCATTTTTTTCTTGGATTTGGACTATCTCGATTTCAGGATATTAATCTAGGACTCAATGATTGCATCTAATCGTAATAATATGCATCTGAAAGCCATGATCACTTCAGATTGTTTTATAGTCCTGTGATCACATACGAGTCAGTACGAGATGTTGTTGAAAACATGCAAGCCAATAGCTGGTAGGATTATCACAATTGTAAGGCAGCAGAGGAGTTCATCATACTCTCCATTTGATGCAGTTGCAGATCAAGTCTTTGAATTCTTGCTTGATCCATAATTTCGCTCACTTGGATGGTCGGGATGAATCATGTCATATTCTAAAGATATAATGTATATGTTCTGAATCATGCATTGAGTCAGGGTCATGTTTAAAGTCAATCTGTCGGTTGAAGTTAATGTTCCTAGCATTAGTGGAGGACGAGCGAAGTCAGTGCTTATGCCCCCAGCATTGTTGGGGGTTATGATAGGTCAATCGGACATCCAATCTTTTAGCCTTTATACTTTTTTCTGCCGCATCGGGTTAGATATGTAGGTTCAACAATCTTAGTCACCCTGTGTCGTTATGTGCACATTCCCAAGTCATCAAGGGTTGAAGTTGTATATGCGAATGGTCGAATCACATTCGCGTTGGGGTCAACCCATATGTTTAGCCAGAAAGCAGTGATCGCCTTATTGAGTATATCAACAAACTTAGATACTCTCCTCGCATCAGCTGCAGAGTTGAGTAAGCTCGTCAATCTTGCAAGCGAGCGAACGTCGTTAGTGAGTTATTCGAGCTCCTTCATTCACGCTTTGGCATAATCCGAAATAGCCATCATAGTCTTGTTGAGTCTATCTCCCATGCTTGGTTCCATTAAGCTTGACAATCAAGACCGTGGGCCCGATTAATGACATTGGTCATTTCCAGAATTGTAAATTCCTGTTAGTCTTTCCTGGGGCTTTTATTTTTCCTTTATTATTTCAAGAGTCAGATGGTGCTCTATTCTGTCGTGAAGACATTGAGATCATCCATTTAAACATTAGCACACTCTTATTGCACGAATCTGTCTGTCTTAGGATAGGATTTTCCAATGTTTCTAGGAGAATCTCATGGTAGAGAGATACCGAGGTTTGTTTCAGAGGTGAATCCGCCAAGTCCTCTTTGTAGGTCTCGACGCAAAGAGATTTTGAAGTTTAAGATATCCAGAATACCGGATACTACAGCAATCAATGCTATATATTGTCCAGGTCGATTTACCGATGCCACTGCGGCGTTGAATCTTTCAAGGAATGCATGCAGGGTCTCGCCTGATCTTTGTTGAAGCATCAATTAATGTTGCCAATTTGGCCCTCATCTTTGAGAAGTTGTCGCTAATTACCTAATTTAGCGCTAGTGCCCCCGGTATGAAGTCTTAAATTGGGTGGAAGCCGGTTTCTGGCTTCTTGGTTGCGCATAGGTAATAGCAATCAATCAGGCTTCTTTTTTTTAATTATGGATGGTGATCCGCTACTTGGATGTATGCAGGTTGTTCTTGAGGAGCCATTCTTCTGCTTATAGTCTGGGTTATTGTGAAGCTCAGATAATCGTAAATGTGCCTAAAGCTGACAGATAGTCAGATGATGATGTTCGAAGCTCTAATCCTGTACTCCCCATCCATGGGGATTTTACTAAACGGTGGTCATCAAATCCACGTATTCTCTGAATTCATACTCCCTCATCGAGATGTGAGTTAGAGTTTGATAGAAAATGATTTATTCGTGTCCAGCTCATGTTAGTCCTTGGTCTCCCATCCAAGCTTTGAGGTTCGGAGTCGGATGGAAATGAAGTTAGACTATAGCTTTCAGGAATGCTCTCGTCTTCCCCCTACATGGGGAGCCTCATGTTGAGGTTGAGCTGGATTTTAAACATTCCTCCGAATTGGAGCAAAGGTTGGTCGGGCTTCGTTTAATTTTTCGGTGGCTCTTGCATATCCATCGTTTTCATCCAAAATGTTACAGTCGGAAGTTGCATGCTACAAATGCCTGGGAGGAGGTTGGTTGCATCTTGTTTCATTAAAGACGACTATGCCAACTTGTCCTAGGGTCCCATATGATCTGGACCATGGAGCAGGGAGTGTTTGAGCCAAGTTCATTGTCGCTTGAATTTCCATGGTGCTCGCTCCAGCGAGTAAGCCGTAGTTACTCGGCCTTCCATCTATCCAAGTAAAAAAGTTATCCATCATTTTCTGTCATTTCCAGAGAAGTTTGTCTCACTGAGCCATCTGAGTTCTCAAATCAGCGAGGGTACCATCTATTTCATATCTAGCTTGACATGCTGAGGGATCATTGCAAGAAGAAATTTGCTGACTTCCTTCGTTCCAAGCGCCTTCTGCGCCAATATCCTCAACACGGAAGAAATTTCTATCTTCCTTCTTCTTAGCCTTTGAGTTTGAGTGTCAGGCAATTTGCATCCTCGCAAGTTAGAGGTCAAAGTAATGGCATCCTCCTTTATATGGGGTCTTTCAACCGGGAATTCGGTCTGGACTAGCAAATGGACGTTCATTCTGCATCCATTTCGTGGTCCTCATGCAGCAATGTGGCCCCAGTCCAGGGGTAATGGCGAAAAGTCGGTAGTTGTATCACCTCCCATTCAAATTTAGACATGGATGCATGGAAAAGAGACATTGCTTTATAAGCTTATGTGCTCGAGTTATCCAAGTGCTCGAGTTATCACGTTTTCCATTCAATGTATTTGCGAGGTAGCACTCGTCGTTGCACTTGGGCTATGGCCAGTCACACATGGGTGTGTATGATGATTTGATATATCACTCTTAGGGCCTCCTTTCGGTGATTGCCTTAAGTCGTGTGACACATCATTGAACAATTCACTCTCAAGGCCTCCTTTCTGTCATCGCCTTGAGTCTCCTGAGAAGTTTATCATTAGGCATCAATGTCAGCCTTCTGGACGTAGCCCTTTGTTTGTTTTCCACCGTCCTGTTCCGGTTGTCGCGAGTGCGACGCTCGCATTCTTGTCTTGTTATCTTGTACAAGCCTGCACTCTGTAAACAAAGCAAATCTCTAAGTAATAGGTAATAAAGCACATCACAATCAAGCAAGGGTCCCAATTCAGAATCCCTGCAATCAAATAATATCTAGCAAATCATATAGAATTTATCTAAAGGGGTGATGTGTGTGTGCCCCCAATCAATCATGAATAAAGTGCCTGCCCAGGGCTTGTCTGGGATTAATTAGGATCGACAGTGCATTGCCCCTCATGTACGGACATGAAGGGTTCGGGCTCAGCTTTCACTCTTGCCCCCGGTACTACAGCAGGGTAGGAGCCCTTTTATGGCATTTAATCAACATGCCTTTATACTCTCCTGTCGTATGCCCAGGATAGAGTTCGAACTCAGCTTTCAGTCTGCTCCCCGATCCTTCAGCAGGGTAGGAGTTCTTGCGGTGCCAGTATTTGGCGCCTTTATACTCTCTCGTCGAATGTCTAGGGTAGAGTGGAATCAAGGCGGTCTTTTAATCGTGGTGCACCATCACGCCTTGGGGACGTCGTCTTCCCGTCCTTTATATTCACTCTCGAATCATGAGAGTTAGAGTTGTCCAGGCGAACGGTCGTGTCATTCGCCTTGGCGCTCCTTCTTCAATCTATTTCAAAGACTAGGAGTCTGCCGTCTCGAGTGTCGTTCTCAAACTCGATTTTAGTCCTTACTCCACGCTTCACTCTGGCGGATGGAGCTTTTCGGGCAAGTGGTCGGATCACACTCGCTGAGGCGCTACCTCATAATTCCCGATTCATGGGTAAAGGTGGTTGTTTGCAGTGATCAAGTCTCTCTCATCCCGTCAACTCGTGGGATTAAGTTTGGTCGAAAGCTGCAATATTGTCCTTTAAATGTTCTCTCAAATCATGAGAGCTAGAGTCACGGATCAAGTGATCTTTCAATCATGGCACACCCATCACCCTCGTCCTAGGTTGGTACTTCTATCCAATCTCTGAGGATTAGAGTTAGTCGGGCAAACAGTCAAAAGACGTTGGCCAAAGCTTTGTGTTCCTTCGATCAATCTATGGGAAGAGTGATTGGCACCAAACTTCGGGTACCTGCATCATTCATATCGCATGAGTTAGTCATGTCCATAACTCAGGAAGCATGTAAAAGTAAATTGTATGATTGAAAAGTAAGCATATCAAGGGACAGTGCTGCCTCCTTTAACGGATCGAGCCATGTAGACGGTCGAACTGCATCCATCCGGAATCGGATTCCGACGTTGAACGTCAATGCACAATTATCTTGAGGTCTGCCACGTGTGAGCCAATGAGTGGATGGTCAACTCAGATCCATCTTAAGCTATACAACTTCTCTCAGGCAAAGGACGTGGCTCTGTAAACGAGCAGTTCAATCGGGCTCGTTGCGGCAATGCTCCATAATTCTTCCTGTAGGTCCTCAAAGTTTGATCGGTACCAGATTCGGGGTACCAACATCATCCACATATAAATTCATCTGAGTTAGTTACATCAATAACTCATAAAGCATGGAAATATAAGAGTCATGGTTAAAAAGTAATCCTATTAAAGGAATGAATATCATTCTGTGCGAAGATGGCATTGCACGCTCTTTGCAGGTCCATTTTTCCTCACTACATCTCTGTCAGGGGATGGCTGTCAAAATCTTTAGCTGGTGATGAACGTCTTTTCAAACCGTTGTGGGGTGGCGGTCCTAAGAATGAACAGACCTTGATTAAGGACTTGGAGTGACAAAGGCAATTAGGTAAATACTATAAGCGAATGACGAGGTCGCATCTTATTTGAATCGCCTTCTTGCCCCCATGCTAAGGGCAAGGATTGAGTATAAGGGAGTCATGGCTGCTAGGGGGATAGTCATATCTCATCCATCCGCAGATATGCCTTTAGTCCCACGTTGGGAATAAGATCTAATGCACATATAATCAATCAGCATCCAGGCTTAAGTGCTCTAAACCTTTAACTTGCCACCTCCATTGAGTAGCATCTCCTAATTAGCTAAATAGCAGGCTCTTCCAGTAACATGGTCGCCATGGACCATTCCCATTCCATCTTTCATTAGGAATTTTAGCAATAGATACCAAGGTGCAATGTAAGCTCTAATCGCCGCTAGAGCTGGTCAGTTTAGACCTTAGTCAGATAAACTTGACTACAATAGCATGGCTTCCAAGGCTTGAAGTAATGTTCACGTTTTCTATCATAATTGATGTATGAAGTCGAGAGCTAACGGTCGATTCATATTTGTTTTGATCTCGAACTCTCATCTCTTGACAAAGGTCATATGGTGACTGGTGAGCAGTCAAGTTGTTATCATCCGAGCAAAGATTCATATGTCCAATCATGGCCTGTAGGGGTTCAGCTGTTACCTATCGCTGGGCACCAAAGCACGTTGACCTAACCCTTATTCGATGGAAATCAGTCTTCCTCAATGCGATTGACAACAAATAGCCATTGCAAAGGTTAGCTAAGTTCTTCGGGAGGTGAGACGCAGGACATTTCATTCATCACATCATACAATTGAAGTGTAGCTTTGGGATGTTGGGATCCTTAGCTGCTTTCTGGTATCCCACTATTGACAATCATGGTCACTAAGATCATATGAATCATCTTTGAAGTAGTGCTCGAACTGTTCTATATAACCGTCATTCGATGCTCCGCCGATTGGACAGGTTTAAGTCATATAAATGGGATGGTCACTACTCATTAGGGAACAACATCAGTTGCATTGCTGAAATCTACACTATCGGAGTTCCAGGAGATGAGGCTACTATTAGACAATCATTATCTCGTATACTGTCATTGATAGCAAGCTGAATCTGACTGACAGCTCCTCCCATTGAATGGCATCGACAAATAGAGGCTATGGCTTCTGGAGGAATCCTAGTCGTTGCCATTTGGTTGTCATATTCTTTGACTATCCACCTTATCTTCATTAACAAACTTTGATGACTACTATTGGTCAAAATATACGTCGAGCCGAAGGCGAGCCGTGCTTCGAGCCGAAGGCGAGGCCGTCAGCGGGTCCGGGCGCAGCGTCGGTGTAAAAACCCGTAACTTCCCCGTAAAGGAAAGAGCGGATAGTTAGAGAACAACACACAAAATAGAACGCAGACGGAATTACATTTCATTGTATATTACAACAATGCATCAGATTGCAAGAATATAAAGAGTATAAATGAATGAATATTACACAGAAATTTAAATTACATTTAAATACATCGCAGCGGAAAATAATACAATACACAACTAGAAGAGATATACGGATACAAAGCTTTCCGGATATCATTCCAGCTGTAAACCAGGATCCTGTGAATATAAATCTGCAAAACCAAAACTACTAGCTGCCCGTGTCAAAATAGGGGAACCCATAGTTTAGGTTAAAACAATAAACTCTAGGTCAGTCATGTGACTGGTGTGAGAACTAAAACAGTTATTTATCTTTATTTTAAAGTTAGGTAAATCAAGGGACCACGCCGTATAACACGGAACAGGTTTCCTCCCAAGGATACCAGTGCATAAAACAACAGCGCAATGCTAAATAAAGAAAAATGAAGCTATTATAAGACCCAGGTCCTATCACACAATGCAATGCAAGCCGGGGGATAGGGTTTTTACCTTATAATAGCCAAGAATGCTTAATACGTTTAAAACAAATAATTTGATATTATCATAAGTATCAATCATAGGCGGCATGAATGCCCCATACCACTATGTCGCCATATATAGGTTATACAATCAAAATCGCAATGTCACGTATTTGGAAATTGGATTTCCATCTATGAACCGAGGCCAGGGATCGTCCTCAACCGATTCGAGACTGTCTAGCCCGAGCCTTAGGAACAGCCGCAACTGCCCCATGGAGCGACAGGGTCGGTCCACCGATGTGGATTATTATGCCTGAACACTACGTTTCCCCACCCTATGGGGTGTAAGTCTGGTCCGTCTGCCGACCAGAATGCATCGGCCGAAACCGATATAACCGATGCGCCTCGCAACAGCAACAACCACATAAGTCAAACTCGTCAGGGCGTGTAAAATCACTGACGCCACTTCTAGCTAGAAAGAAACGCAAGTCCTCCCTGAGGTCCGTCTCCCGTTTTTGGTCCATACCGGGTGTGAAACTCACGAAGTAAACGTTACACAAAGCTACGCCACAAAGGCCGTGCTTTGATCATCACCACAAGACTTTGCTTTTCAACAGAAGCCTCGATCAATTGCCACTTAGGCATGCCACACAGGCAATTCACTTCATGCGTTTGATATCCATCAATATATAACCCCTGAGCTCGTACGTCTCAGAGAAGGGCGTTAAGCAAAAGAATAAATTCTCCGCCGCCAAACAGATATATATTTAATAGAGATCAATCACACGGACTAAAATCCAATGTCTGACACACAGTCCATTTACAAGTCCGTTTTGGGTCTGAACGAAACCGGAGGCACCTAGTACCCCGCATATCCATCGATCTCCAAGTATGTCTGGACGATCACCAACTGTTTCCATCTTCTTGGGTGTACAGCCCAATCAAGATTATCAGTAATCACCCAAACGACGTGAAGACTTCAGGTCTTCGACCACCGTCTTCATCTTCGACTTATCGTCGTATCAGTTATTCAGAATGGGATAAACCCGGTCTTTCCGAATAACTCGCGTATATTTTAAATAAGTGTTACACGAACACAACATACGCCTCATTCCAATTTATCAGTCACTAACCATAAATTAATCAAGAGAATAATTCCCCAAATATTAACCCCGAAGGCCGAAACCAACATCAGATCAATATCCAGAAAACCATTCTGCTTCGCTAACCGACAGTTAGTTTCTAAATTTCACATTCATAGGGAGAGGTTCTCATTAATTTTATCAAAGATAAATTCCTTGAATTTATTCTTTAATCTTCTTTTGAATTTTGATTCAACTAGTCGGGATTAACGAACCTTACCGAAGTAATCATTTGTTTTAATTTCCCAATCCCAACCTATTCATCCCATGAAGTAAAACGGGTAATACTTCATATCTAACACCACGGTGTTATCGGTAAATTCAATTACCATTTCACGTTCAAACCTAATTAAAGATTTAACTATCACCTGGAGTAAAACTGGTGATACTCCATTCTCGATTATTTCAATCTAATTAAAGATTCATTAAAACTCCACTTAGTTTTAATCGCTAACTGGGTTAAAGAATCAGTGTCATTTAAAACACGGTTCACGATAAACCCAAAATCACATTCCATTAATTATCGGGTTAAAGAACAAGTGTTATTTAAGACACTATCCACGATAAACCCAAAAATCAATATCAATTCAATTCCAATTAAATATTATTTAATTGGTACACTTTATTAAATCTAAATAAAAAGATTTAATCTTTTCTCAACTGGGTTCAAGAACAGTGTTAATGAAGACACCATTCACGACAAACCCAAATCACATTTGATATTAAACACAAGGCTCTGAATAGAAAATATACCGGCTTATATTCAATATCAAATTCTACGACTAACAGATATCGCATTGGAAATAACGATATATATATATCTATATCTTTCAAATTTCCCTAACAACATCTGTATAATCACGAATTCCAACATCGAAATATTCCGAAGACAATTTCGATTCAAATCCATTCCAACACAATCATTGGAAATTCTGGTTATTTTCAAAACCATTTCAAATTCAATTTATTCATTTAAAAATAAATAGAATTATAATTGTAGTTCAAAACTAGTTCATTTCGATAAAAATCTGTTTTTATCTTTTCAAATATGGGATTTTTCATCCCAGTTCTTTCTAAATCATTTCTTATGATTTTACACAAATTATTTCTATTTTTAATAATTTTATCAAGGCCCGTACAGTCGATTTCCATCAACGGCCATCGAACTGCACTTACAGCGACCTTTTTCAAATTTGATTTGGACATAATTCCAAATCCAACCGTTAGATTTCTAATTTCTAATATTCTTTAGAAAGCTCTTTTCGATACAAACCCAACAGTTCCGGTTTCAGGAGAATCCGACGGTCGGATCTCCCGTAATGTCCGTTTGAAATCAATGGTCGAAATTCGTGAACTGCCGCGGCGCGTTCTATTCAGGCCATTATATTATATATATAATATATATAATATATATATTTCGTCGATTACTATTTAAAACGAATTTTATAAATAGTTTTGAATTCGTTTCAAAAACAATTTCAACTTCCATCTCAACTCAAATCAAAATTGAATCTTTCCTTATAAATTCGTTTTAAAATTCATTTCTATTCAATTCAAGTTTCAATTCAATTTGAATTCATTTCAATTCGTTTTAAATTCATTTCATTTCGAAATCGTTTTCAATTCATTTCATTTCGAAATCATTTTCAATTCACTTCATTTCGAAATCGTTTTCAATTCATTTCATTTCGAAATCGTTTTCAATTCATTTCATTTCGAAATCGTTTTCAATTCAATTCATTTCGAAATCGTTTTCAATTCATTTCATTTCGAAATATTTCAATTCATTTCATTTCGAAATCGTTTTCAATTCATTTTATTTCGAAATCGTTTTCAATTCATTTCATTTCGAAATATTTGATTTCAAAATTACTTTTCAATATTCATTTTAAAATGAATAAAATCGATATAAATATCGTTCACGTCAAAATGGCGTCAATCTAATCAACACGGCTTCATATATTCCTTTACTCTATTCAACAAATGAATATTTATTTTTGTCAACACACGACTAATCTCAACGAATGAGTACTGTCTACGTGTGACTATTTTTGTTAAATTATTTCATTCAACACATGACTAATCTCAACGGATGAGTACAGTCAACACATGAACCTTTACTTTATAATATTCTTTATTCTCTGAATTGGAATGAGGCCCAATCAATCACCATATAAAATTAATTATTTGGATTTTCATACAACACATGTATATAATAGCATTGAAAAATAATCAACCATCACCCAAAGTGCACTACACTGTATAAGCATCAAATATAGAAATCTAACGCTTATAATAGCCTGTCAATCAATCGATCGACATATTTAATCAATCAGGATGAGTGAACTTCATATTTCATCCCAACACCCGTGTGGGGTTTCAAACAATCAAACACAGATTTTATTTGTGCAGTTGGGCGATGTGTAAAATTTATCGTCCCAATCAATGTCCTTCAAATAGGTGTACATAAACAAACCGTCCGGTTCGTAAATGAATATTTTATTTTATTCACTTCACGTTAAAAATTATATTTTTAACGATAAAACATTTTATTTTAACATATGAATTTCTATTCAGTTCATTCTTTAGATAAAATGATATTTTTATTTTTCTAACTTATTTTAGAAAATTTCGGCGGCATAACGGCACGATACTAGAAACGGGACGAGGCCTTATCCCCGGTCTAGTGAAGGCCCACGCCATTCACACATCAATCAGATAAATTTCATTTCACCAAACAATGCAATTCAAACCAAATAATCTAACCAACTACACAACCAAACAATTAAACAAACAAGCCATCCATGGTCTGTGGATGACGGGTGTCGGGTGCTACTAAACACCATCTACATCCTAGTATATATATATATATATATAACTAGAAAAAGAAATTTAGAGTGAGAAGTTCTCACATAAAGCTATCCAATACCACGACTCTTCATTTATAGAAATCTTCGCCATTCTCGCTCTTTGTCGCTTTCATTGCCCGTATTCTCTATATATGTAAAAATCGAATTTTTACTTTGCTATTCAATATAGAAAAATCGAATTTTTACTATGCTATTCAATATATAAAAATCGAATTTTTACTTTGCTATTCAATATAGAAATATCGAATTTTTACTATGCTATTCAATATATAAAAATCAAATTTTTACTATGCTATTCAATACATAAAAATCGAATTTTTACTACGCTATTCAATATATAAAAATCGAATTTTTACTATGCTATTCAATATATAAAAATCGAATTTTTACTATGCTATTCAATATATAAAAATCGAATTTTTACTTTGCTATTCAATATATAAAAATCATACCTTTATATTCGCTACTATATAAAAATCATATTTTTACTATCTCTATAATATAAAAATCATATTTTTTTCTATCATCCCTATATAAAAATTATATTTTTGTATTAAAGCCATATATAATTTAAAAAGAATGCTAATTTTAAAAAAAATGTATATTAATATTTTAAAACTGATTTTGCAGTGCTATTAAAGCAAATTCAAAGTAGTTAAACCTTAAGAAAATCCTATTTTTTTATCATCATAAAAACTGCATTTTTATGATTCTAAAAACCCAATTTTATTATCCTAAAAGAAACAAAATCCTAATCTGAAAAATAAATAATAAAGTAAATAAATAAAAAAAATTAAAATAGAAAACTTACAGTATTCGATACAGGGGGGAGGGGGTTTGCTGAAGCCAACGCGAGGGTTCAAGGTGTCGGAAGTGGTCGCGGTTGGGGTCAGTGGCCGGAGCAACGCCTGCGTCGATCTTGGGTGTCACGGTCTTGATTTGGGTGCGAGGTTCGCAGGTTTGGGGCGAGTCGGAGTGCTGCGGACGTGGGGAAGGTGGAGGCCAGAGCTTGGCGGCGTCGGGGTCCGGTCCGGCGAGAGGGATCGACGAGGGTTCTGGGGATCGAGGGGGGCCATCGGGTTTTTTTCTATTCTGATTTGAATCGGGGTTTGACTTTGGGGGAAGGAGATAAGGGGGTTTTATATAATTTTTATTTATTTTTATTTCACCCAAAAAGCAACTTTTTATTTTGAAATCGAAATGAAACCCACCAACTGTCGTCCCTAGATAATTACCCCCATTCCGAACACAATGGGATATGTATCGTGAGCTAATTCGGCTGTTACGATCAGTTTCCGTTCAAATTAAAATATAACTCAGTGTATATTAAATTTGAACGCGCATTTCAATCTACTGGGGTCCCATACGGGCTCTAAAAATTCCAAGAAAAATATTTCTAGCTTCGTATTGACGATACGGTCCTAACAAAACTAATTTCGCCGAATTCTGAGACCGTTTGAAAAATGGCCATTTTCCAGTCGATTAAAATCAACTGAAACTGGTCAAACACGTTTAAGTGTGCCACGCTCACATATTGATTCAGAAAATTATGAGAATTGGAATCTAGTAACAATTTGACATTCCGGTTCCAACAAAACTGGTTTCGTCGAAAACCGAGGTCGTTTGCAAAATTTCCATTTTTAAGGGCCTGAATTCCATAGCGACTATTCAGAATTTTCAACTGGACATATCTTTTGATTCCCGCTATGAAATTTTGATTTTTCGGATTCGTTGGAAAGATATCATCAATTAGATCCTAATGTTTTTGGTTTCACTAAAATCCGGATTGTTTTGCACCCGGTACATTCAATTCAAGTTTGAAATCGAATTATCGAACTACCGCGCCATTTTCAATTCTATTTATAATTATATATAAATTTTTATATTCTAACGACGACGTATATAATATATACGTTCGAATTATATTCAAAATAAATTTTTCGTTGATTATATTTAAAATAATCTATTTCAAATATAGAAAATTCGCCATAATTTCCAAAATAAAAATTTTAAACTGGCCCAGATTTTCGGGTTGTTACAATCTCCCCCACTTAAACCTTTTCGTCCCCGAAAAGGAACAAAGTCAAAAGTGGTTTGATTAATCAGCTCTACGTTCGATCCGGCTTCCATTCTCTAACTTTTCAGTTTCTGAGAATTTTCCAATTTTCAAAAATTAGGCTAACACCCTAAATTTTCGAAAAATTTCGCCATAACCTCCCCTGCACCGGGAGCCACGGGAAAATCCCGAAATTGCCATATAGCCTTCTGATCTCAAAAAGAAAAAGAAAAAGCCAAGCGGCTAGTCAATAGGCTCATAAAATCATCATCACCCAAACAAAACAGTAAATTATAGTAAACATGTACCTATTTGTCGGGCAAACAAATTTTATTCTTCGGCTCTAGCCTCCTTGCTATGACATGTTCAAGGTAAGTATATGTATATGCAAGCAAATGCGACCAATTTTCCATACAATTCAATATTTGATGCAATTAGGCATAATGTTTCAAAATTATCAAACAAATAAACAAACAACACAAACATCAATCAATTAGTGGATTAGAGTTTCAAATTCATAATTTTGATACATATACAGAAAATCATGTTTTTGATGCCAATTCACAACAATGTGTTCTAACTATATAAGTTTTGGTTCTCACACCAGTCTAATGGAAATATATAGAAAATCACACCTTCAAAACTCAAACATAAATACTAATGATGTCATGACAATCATCAGTGCCATCTCCGGGCGACTAGAATGTGATTCTATATCTATCTAGTATATTAAAACTTCGAATATACGTTCATGACGCGTATATGCAAAACCTTTATATATTGGATTGTCCATATTCAAAATAAATAAATATTCAAATACGTAGAAGTGATTTAAATTTTCAAAACAAAAATTGTTTTCATTTGAAAATATACTCTTCACACTCGTTCTAGGATACTACTGATCCTATCTCTAACGAGTCATTCTAATTGGATATTACTAATCCAATATCTGATGAATCCTTTCGTATGGTTCTAATGTGTCTTGTTCTCGAGCTCTGTAAACCAAAGCTCTGATACCAACTGTAAAAACCCGTAACTTCCCCGTAAAGGAAAGAGCGGATAGTTCGAGAACAACACACAAAATAGAACGCAGACGGAAGAAAATTTCATTGTATATTACAACAATGCATCAGATTACAAGAATATACAGAGTATAAATGAATGAATATTACACAGAAATATTAGAAATTTAAATTACATTTAAATACATCGCAGCGGAAAATAATACAATACACAACTAGAAGAGATATATGGATACAAAGCTTTCCGGATATCATTCCAGCTGTAAACCAGGATCCTGTGAATATAAATCTGCAAAACCAAAACTACTAGCTGCCCGTGTCAAAATAGGGGCACCCAGAGTTTAGGTTAAAACAATAAACTCTAGGTCAGTCATGTGACTGGTGTGAGAACTAAAACAGTTATTTATCTTTATTTTAAAGTTAGGTAAATCAAGGGACCACGCCGTATAACACGAAACGGGTTTCCTCCCAAGGATACCAGTGCATAAAACAACTGTGCAATGCTAAATAAAGAAAAATGAAGCTATTATAAGACCCAGGTCCTATCACACAATGCAACGCAAGCCGGGGGATAGGGTTTTTACCTTATAATAGCCAAGAATGCTTGATACATTTAAAACAAATCATTTGATATTATTATAAGTGTATAGTGTATAAAACAACTTCAAATCATAAGTATCAATCATAGGTGGCATGAATGCCCCATACCACTCAGTCGCCATATATAGGTTATACAATCAAAATCGCAAAGTCACGTATTTGGAAATTGGATTTCCATCTATGAACCAAGGCCAGGGATCGTCCTCAACCGACTCGAGACTGTCTAACCCGTGCCTCAGGAACAGCCGCAACTGCCCCATGGAGCGACAGGGCCGGTCCACCGATGTGGATTATTATGCCTGAACACTACGTTTCCCCACCCTATGGGGTGTAAGTCTGGTCCGTCTGCCGACCAGAATGCATCTGCCGAAACCGATATAGCCGAGGCGCCTCGCAACAGCAACAACCACATAAGTCAAACTCGTCAGGGCGTGTAAAACCACTGACGCCACTTCTAGCTATAAAGAAACGCAAGTCCTCCTTGAGGTCCGTCTCCCGTTTTTGGTCCATACCGGGTGTGAAACTCGCGAAGTAAATGTTACACAAAGCTACGCCACAAAGTCCGTGCTTTGATCATCACCACAAGACTTTGCTTTTCAACAGAAGCCTCGATCAATTGCCACTTAGGCATGCCACACAGGCAATTCACTCCATGCGTTTGATATCCATCAATATATAACCCCTGAGCTCGTACGTCTCAGAGAAGGGCGTTAAGCAAAAGAATAAATTCTCCGCCGCCAAATAGATATATATTTAATAGAGATCAATCACACGGACTAAAATCCAATGTCTGACACACAGTCCATTTACAAGTCCGTTCTGGGTCTGAACGAAATCGGAGGCACCTAGTACCCCGCATATCCATCGATCTCCAAGTATGTCTGGACGATCACCAACTGTTTCCATCTTCTTGGGTGTATAGCCCAATCAAGATCATCAGTAATCACCCAAACGACGTGAAGACTTCTGGTCTTCGACCACCGTCTTCATCTTCGACTTATCGTCTTATCAGTTATTCAGAATGGGATAAACCCGGTCTTTTCGAATAACTCGCGTATATTTTAAATAAGTGTTACACAAACACAACATACGCCTCATTCCAATTTATCAGTCACTAACCATAAATTAATCAAGAGAATAATTCCCCAAATATTAACCCCGAAGGCCAAAACCAACATCAGATCAATATCCAGAAAACCATTCTGCTTCGCTAACCGAAAGTTAGTTTCTAAATTTCACATTCATAGGGAGAGGTTCTCATTAATTTTATCGAAGATAAATTCCTTGAATTTATTCTTTAATCTTCTTTTGAATTTTGATTCAACTAGTCGGGATTAACGAACCTTACCGAAGTAATCATTTGTTTTAATTTCCCAATCCCAACCTATTCATCCCATGACGTAAAACGGGTAATACTTCATATCTAACACAACGGTGTTATCGGTAAATTCAAATACCATTTCACGTTCAAATCTAATTAAAGATTTAACTATCGCTTGGAGTAAAACTGGTGATACTCCATTCTCGATTATTTCAATCTAATTAAAGATTCATTAAAACTCCACTTAGTTTTAATCGCTAACTAGGTTAAAGAATCAGTGTCATTTAAAACACGGTTCACGATAAACCCAAAATCACATTCCATTAATTATCGGGTTAAAGAACAAGTGTTATTTAAGACACTGTCCACGATAAACCCAAAAATCAATATCAATTCAATTCCAATTAAATATTATTTAATTGGCACACTTTATTAAATCTAAATAAAAAGATTTAATCTTTTCTCAACTGGGTTCAAGAACAGTGTTAATGAAGACACCATTCACGACAAACCCAAATCACATTTGATATTAAACACAAGGCTCTGAATAGAAAATATACCGGCTTATATTCAATATCAAATTCTACGACTAACAGATATCGCATTGGAAATAACTATATATATATCTATATCTTTCAAATTTCCCTAACAACATCTGTATAATCACGAATTCCAACATCGAAATATTCCAAAGACAATTTCGATTCAAATCCATTCCAACGAAATCATTGGAAATTCTGGTTATTTTCAAAACCATTTCAAATTCAATTTATTCATTTAAAAATAAATAGAATTATAATTCTACTTCAAAACTAGTTCATTTCGATAAAAATCTATTTTTATCTTTTCAAATATGGGATTTTTCATCCCAGTTCTTTCTAAATCATTTCTTATGATTTTACACAAATTATTACTATTTTTAATAATTTTATCAAGGCCCGTACAGTCGATTTCCATCAACGGCCATCGAACTGCACTTACAGCGACCTTTTTCAAATTTGATTTGGACATAATTCCAAATCCAACCGTTAGATTTCTAATTTCTAATATTCTTTAGAAAGCTCTTTTCGATACGAACCCAACGGTTCCGGTTTCAGGAGAATCCGACGGTCGGATCTCCCGTAATGTCCATTTGAAATCAATGGTCGAAATTCGTGAACTGCCGCGGCGCGGCGCGTTCTACTCAGGCCATTATATTATATATATAATATATATATAATATATATATTTTGTCGATTACTATTTAAAACGAATTTTATAAACAGTTTTGAATTCGTTTCAAAAACAATTTCAACTTCCATCTCAACTCAAATCAAAATTGAATCTTTCCTTATAAATTCGTTTTAAAATTCATTTCTATTCAATTCAAGTTTCAATTCAATTTGAATTCATTTCAATTCGTTTTAAATTCATTTCATTTCGAAATCGTTTTCAATTCATTTCATTTCGATATCGTTTTCAATTCATTTCATTTCGAAATCGTTTTCAATTCATTTCATTTCGAAATCGTTTTCAATTCATTTCACTTCGAAATCGTTTTCAATTCATTTCATTTCGAAATCGTTTTCAATTCATTTCATTTCGAAATCGTTTTCAATTCATTTCACTTCGAAATCGTTTTCAATTCATTTCATTTCGAAATCGTTTTCAATTCATTTCATTTCGAAATATTTGATTTCAAAATTACTTTTCGATATTCATTTTAAAATGAATAAAATCGATATAAATATCGTTCACGTCAAAATGGCGTCAATCTAATCAACACGACTTCATATATTCCTTTATTCTATTCAACAAATGAATATTTACTTTTGTCAACACACAACTAATCTCAACGAATGAGTAGTGTCCACGTGTGACTATTATTGTTAAATTATTTCGTTCAACACATGACTAATCTCAACGGATGAGTACAGTCAACACATGAACCTTTACTTTATAATATTCTTTATTCTCTAAATTGGAATGAGGCCCAATCAATCACCATATAAAATTAATTATATGGATTTTCATAAAACACATGTATATAATAGCATTGAAAAATAATCAACCATCACCCAAAGTGCACTACACTATATAAGAATCAAATATAGATATCTAACGCTTATAACAGCCTGTCAATCAATCGATCGATATATTTAATCAATCAGGATGAGTGAACTTCATATTTCATCCCAACACATTGTGGGGTTTCAAACAATCAAACACAGATTTTATTTGTGCAGTTGGGCGATGTGTAAAATTTATCGTCCCAATCAATGTCCTTCAAATAGGTGTACATAAACAAACCGTCCTGTTCGTAAATGAATATTTTATTTTATTCACTTCACGTTAAAAATTATATTTTTAACGATAAAACATTTTATTTTAACATATGAATTTCTATTCAGTTCATTCTTTAGATAAAATGATATTTTTATTTTTCTAACTTATTTTAGAAAATTTCGGCGGCATAACGGCACGATACTAGAAACGGGACGAGGCCTAGCCTTATCCCCGGTCCAGTGAAGGCCCACGCCATTCACACATCAATCAAATCAATTTCATTTCACCAAACAATTCAATTCAAACCAAATAATCTAACCAACTACACAACCAAACAATTAAACAAACAAGCCATCCATGGTCTGTGGATGACGGGTGTCGGGTGCTACTAAACACAGTCTGCATCCTAGTATATATATATATATATATATATAACTAGAAAAAGAAATTTAGAGTGAGAAGTTCTCACATAAAGCTATCAAATACCACGACTCTTCATTTATAGAAATCTTCGCCATTCTCGCTCTTTGTCGCTTTCATTGCCCGTATTCTCTACATATGTAAAAATCGAATTTTTACTTTGCTATTCAATATAGAAAAATCGAATTTTTACTATGCTATTCAATATATAAAAATCGAATTTTTACTTTGCTATTCAATATAGAAAAATCGAATTTTTACTATGCTATTCAATATATAAAAATCGAATTTTTACTATGCTATTCAATATATAAAAATCGAATTTTTACTATGCTATTCAATATATAAAAATCGAATTTTTACTTTGCTATTCAATATATAAAAATCATACCTTTATATTCGCTACTATATAAAAATCATATTTTTACTATCTCTATAATATAGAAATCATATTTTTTCTATCATCCCTATATAAAAATTATATTTTTATATTAAAGCCATATATAATTTAAAAAGAATGCTAATTTTAAAAACAATGTATATTAATATTTTAAAACTGATTTTGCAGTGCTATTAAAGCAAATTCAAAGTAGTTAAACCTTAAGAAAATCCTATTTTTTTATCATCATAAAAACTGCATTTTTATGATTCTAAAAACCCAATTTTATTATCCTAAAAGAAACAAAATCCTAATCTGAAAAATAAATAATAAAGTAAATAAATAAAAACAAAATTAAAATAGAAAACTTACAGTATTCGATACAGGGGGAGGGGGTTTGCTGAAGCCAACGCGGGGGTTCAAGGTGTCGGAAGTGGTCGCGGTTGGGGTCAGTGGCCGGAGCAACGCCTGCGTGTATCTTGGGTGTCACGATCTTGATTTGGGTGCGAGGTTCGCGGGTTTGGGGCGAGTCGGAGTGCTGCGGACGTGGGGAAGGTGGAGGCCAGAGCGTGGCGGCGTCGGGGTCCGGTCCGGCGAGAGGGATCGACGAGGGTTCTGGGGATCGAGGGGGGGGTCATCGGGTTTTTTTCTATTTTGATTTGAATCGGGGTTTGACTTTGGGGGAAGGAGATAAGGGGGTTTTATATAATTTTTATTTATTTTTATTTCACCCAAAAAGCAACTTTTTATTTTGAAATCGAAATGAAACCCACCGACTGTCGTCCTTAGATAATTACCCCCATTCCGAACACAATGGGATATGTATCGTGAGCTAATTCGGCTGTTATGATCAGTTTCCATTCAAATTAAAATATAACTCAATGTATATTAAATTTGAATGCGCATTTCAATTTACTAGGGTCCCATACGGGGTCTAAAAATTCCATGAAAAATATTTCTAGCTTCGTATTGACGATACGGTCCTAACAAAACTAATCTCGCCGAATTCTGAGACCGTTTGAAAAATGGTCATTTTCCAGTCGATTAAAATCAACTAAAACTGGTCAAACACGTTTAAGTGTGCCACACTCACATATTGATTCAGAAAATTATGAGAATTGGAATCTAGTAACAATTTGACATTCCGGTTCCAACAAAACTGGTTTCGTCGAAAACCGAGGTCGTTTGCAAAATTTCCATTTTTAAGGGCCTGAATTCCATAGCGACTATTCAGAATTTTCAACTGGACATATCTTTTGATTCCCGCTATGAAATTTTGATTTTTCGGATTCGTTGGAAAGATATCATCAATTAGATCCTAATGTTTTTGGTTTCACTAAAATCCGGATTGTTTTGCACCAGGTACATTCAATTGAAGTTTGAAATCGAATTATCGAACTACCGCGCCATTTTCAATTCTATTTATAATTATATATAAATTTTTATATTCTAACGACGACGTATATAATATATACGTTCGAATTATATTCAAAATAAATTTTTCGTTGATTATATTTAAAATAATCTATTTCAAATATAGAAAATTCGCCATAATTGCCAAAATAAAAATTTTAAACTGGCCCAGATTTTCGGGTTGTTACAGCCGGCGGGGGTCCGGGGCCCCGCAGTCCCGGCGGCGATCGACCTAACCGGTTAGATCGAAAATGTGGGCACCGCACGATTTTTTCGATTTTGGAAGATGGAGCCTTTTCTGAAATGATCTTAAAAATGTATTTTTTCCAAAAATAGCTGTTTCGGGTCGGATCAGATCATGCCTTCAAATTTGCGGTTCGGAGATTGTCTTCAGGTTGGGTCGGATCAGACTAGTTCCTCCGAGCCGGATCGGAGACGTCATTAGCTAGTCGCTTCGGTATATATGAAAGAGCCGGTTCGGATCTCCTCCTCCTATTTGGATCGGTCTTCCCTACCCTGCATCTCCACTTTCCTGCGGTTCGGGTCATGGCACCGTCTTCGGTTCGGTTCGGAGATGCATCATTGGGTCGGGGTATCAACAGCAGTTGGATTCGAGTCCTGCTCAACAAGTCGGGTCGAAGCACTGTCCCCGGGTCGGTTCGTGGTGCCACTCCTTTATGGCTAGGCTTGGGGGGTACACATCCGATCTGATGATAAAGCTTGCCAGGAACTTGAATTACTTGGCTCTCATTCGAGGTGATAGGGGATCGGGTCGGATTGAGGTGTCAGTATCGGGTCGATTCGGGTCCGACCCGACTTGGGAACACCTAAACCAGTGACTGGAACGAAACCTGCAGCCTGCTTGTCATCTTGTTCTGTACTCAATTCATTTCTGCGAGAAGCCCATTGCTCTTTATCTTTTCTTGTAGGCATGGAAAACGTGGATTATCTCTTCGGATTTGGTGATATTTGGATGGAATTCAACTTATAGGCAAGCCGCCTGGCATGGAAAACGTGGATTATCTTTTCTTGTAGGCATGGAAGACATTTGGATGGAATTCAACTTATATATATGTGAATGGAAGTATATTTAAATGGGAGAGGTTCAAACTGAATATGGATTAAGTAAAAAGGGGTAAATTGGAAATAAAGTGTTAGAGAGGATGCGATTAAAATCTTAAAGCGTTGAATTGATCGTAAATTGTGAATGGTTGAGTAAAATTGTAAGACAGGTATGGGATGAAGAGTATCAAGAGAATATGAAGGTTATAATTTAAGTTCCCGACAAAAAGGTACATGTTTAAATTTCCATATGAGGTTTAATGAACCGAATCGGCAAGCTGCCTGGCTTTTTGATTTTCTTTTTGAATGGAAAGGGCCTAGAGAGGCGAGTTGAGGTTTGAACTTTTTGCCGGTACAAAGGAGGTAATAGCAAATTTTTCCGGGAATTTAAGGAGTTAGAATATTTTTAAGAAATTTTGATAATAGAAATCGATATAACAATATATATATATATATATATATATATATATAGAATTCGCTAAGAAATGAATTCAAAATAAAATATTAGAAAGGGCCAGGGATTGTGAAATTGTTTGATGGATGTTTATTTTTCCTTTGATAGTTCAAACACCGGCTATCAAAGATTTTTACCATCGTTGTCAATACAGAGAGACCGGTTGGATTTAATATCCGAAAACCACTCCGTATAGGCATAGGTGTTGCGAATTAGATTATGCTGAAGATAATCGAAGACGGAGTGAAATTCAAAGAGCTGTTATGTTTGTCTAGTCCGAGGACCACTTTTATGGACGAATGTCTGACAGAGTATTCCTAACGATCACATAAGATGATCTTTTCAAGGTATTACGTCTGGTGGCGGAGAAATTCGTTTCTCTTAGTTTTTATACCCGTAATATTTTTGGGAAGATCAACTAGTGATTTGACGGGTTTGATGATGTGGCATTCAAAGTGTATGGTGGCCAGATGTTCTAAAAAATTAGACATAGCCTTAAGCCTCACAACTGGGAAATGACAAAAATCGGGCAGGCAGCATGGCTATGTGGGTCGCTCTCATTAGGTTGCATAATCACCTATCTAGAGAAATTCCTTTTACTTCTGTATTCTATTTCAATGTTGTCCCTTTTCGGGAAACGGTGGTTTGAGCCCAATTGTTGGTGATATACATTCGATACACTCGAGCGAAATGAGTGGTCGGTCATATGTGGGCTGGGTTGCAAGATGTTCTTGTTGAACCCAGGTGTATTCGCCTCTAGAGAAACACTATCGGCAGGTGGTCCCATACCTTGTCATAGTTGAAATCCAATCTCGAATAAGCGCCCTGCGATTTTTGATTTTATACTATGTATGTAGAGCGTGAGATGCAAGCGTCCTACTATTTGATTATTTATTTGATTAGACATTATGATAATAGCACTGGATTTTGATATCAAAAATGTTTGGGTTATAGTAAGATAAAAACCGTCCGTGTTTATGTGTGGACTGGTCTTACTATTATATATTTCTTTCAAAAAAAATTGAAGTTAAACCATATGGTTGAAGTTTACTCACACCAGTCCCCTGACAGACACAGAGTTTTATTTTTATTTTTGTTTTTCCTAAACTCTTGGGTGCCCAAATTTGTACGGGCAGTCAAGTGTTTTAGGCTTTTACAGATACACTTGGAGGAGTTGGAAGCGGGAGGCTTCACCGCTAGTTATTTTAGAGTTATTTCTGCTATATTAAATATGGTATTGTGCTTTGATGATGGTATGTATGTATGAGACAAAATTTTGTATTTCAAAGCTTATGATATATGTTAGACCAAAAAATGGTCCTAACACCCAATTGATAATGTTTTGTAGAGAATAATAAGGAATCATGAACAAAAAGCAAGAAAAATCAATCAACACACGGAATTTACAGTGGTTCGGCGTTAACAAGCCTACATCTACTTCATAGCTTCTCAATTCATTCAGAAATTACAAATAGAATGAGTATTGACGCTCAAGCACTCAATTACAATGAATAATACTCTCTGAATTCATTGATTTTATTAAAGAGGATGAAGGTTCTTCGTTGGTAGCCATGGCCGAAATAGATAGAGCTTCCTTGAGGCCAAAAAGTTCCCTCAAATGATGTGTTGTATGTGTATTTATAGGTAGAAATTCGGTTAGGGTTGAGTGGCCACGTGGCAGCTTCAGAGTAAATCTTGGAAGTAGTGAAGAACATGGGGAAATGGTCTTTAACTGCCCAGAATTCGGTTAGGGGTAGAGACCCGATCCGGTTGGCCCGATCCGGATAACCCGATCCGGATGACCCGATCCGGATGACCCGATCCGGTTTACCCGATCCGGTTTGGTTGATCAGAAATATTCGCTTCAGCTTGATCCGAAATGGTGGAATCCAACCTGAAGCTTATGTGCACAGAAATACGAGTTTTCCCATCCTTCGTTACTTCGTCCAAGCAGATTTCGATCTCTGGCAGTTCATACTCAAGCCCTAAGTGGCCTTCCTGATAGAGTTCTTCGGCTTTAGATAGACTGGTCACAAAGCAGACTAACAATATATAATATAGTTTATTCGTTCCGCTGTGAGATTCTGTATTGTTATTTCTGTTCTTCTTCGATCTTTCCTATTTTATTTAACCCAAATGACTCGTATTTCTGTATTACTTGAGTTGGATGTGTGTTGTATTAGTCAGCTCAGATAGTATGGATTTGCGGGTCACTACAGTTGGTATCAGAGCTTAGGTTTAGCGAACACCTAGGCTTTGGTGGGGTTTACTCATTAGAGATAGGGTCAGTAGTACCCTAGAATGAGTTGAGTATATATATGAGAGAGCGTATTTGTAAGTTGATATAAAAATTGTTTTATATTGTGTTGGCTTGTCTGTTGAGTGGTTTATGAATTCTGATTAAATCGTGGGACGCCACGACGTCGATAAGAGTTTCTAAACACTTGAACTGAGGAATTCGACATGATATTGTTTTAAAGTGGGTAAATGAAATAACTTGCCCAAAACTATATTTTGATATAAAAGAATAATTTTCTGAAATTATTATAGTATATTGATGTGTTGGTTGCTATAATCAAATGCGGTTATAAAATTGAAATGGTTATATATAACCAAATAGAACTTGTATATGAATAATATATGCAAATGTGATCAACTAAAATTGAATTCAAACTGTAATTTAGAATTTAAATCCCGAAAGGTTGGAAAATATTTTTTTCAAAGTATATTAATATCATATAGCTTTGTTTTAGAAAGATTTTTGAATAAAAATTGTTTTAAATAGATTTTGGAAGTGATAAAGCACTGAACTCACTTCAGTGGCTGGAAAATAATTCAGATGATGGATGGCCACATCATCGGTATTCATTTTCGAGTTTCTAAATGATGGATTGCTACATTAAAGAAGTTTTTGATGGAAATTTGTTTGAAAGAAAACAAGTTATGGGAAAAAAATTCAAATGTTTTGAATTTAAAATAGAAATAAATTAATATATGTATATATATTTATGTGACTTCAGCAGGATTTGAAATAAAAACCGGGGATTTGAATTCTAAAATTTAAATTTAACTTAAACAAGTTAAATGAATCAAAATAAATAAATTGATCAAAATCAATTTGAATGGAATATGAATTGATCGTAGATCATTCAAATTAAATGAATGAAAACCAAAAGTTTGTGGGTACTGGAATTCGTTGAATTTCAGCATAAGTATGTTTTGAAAGGTACATTAGTTTGTAGCATTTTTCTTACCTTAGCAATTTCGGGGACGAAATTCCTTAAACGGGGAAAGAATGTAACGACCCTGATTTTCGAATGAATTATTTTAAATATTTAATATGGTTTTAAATATTGAACAGATAATATAAATGAATTTTTATATTTAGTTATCGATTTAAAAATCGATTTCGATTTAATATCGAATATATCGAATTATCGTAATACGAAAACGGTAATAATTGAATTCAAATTTAAAACTGAATCGAAACAGTTCAAATAATCAATAAATCATATTTGAGTGTAGAAGATAATAATAATTTATTATCAAGGAATAAATTGATTTGAATCTAAATTATATTTATTTAATATGGTAATTTTATATATACGTTCGAGTTAACATTTATAATCTATTCTGTTGAGTTTAGAATAGTGTTATAACATTGAAACGGCGGTGGTTACGTTAAAATAGCGGTTCGCGATTTAAGAAATAGACCCTGATATTATTTTAGTGGATATGCACGAGATCAAATCAATATCTGTTTAAAATAAAGTGAAAATCTCTTTAAGTCAAATCAAATTAAATTAAACTATATTTAAAATCGAAATCGAAATCTTTTTAAATTCTTTAAAGGATACTGTTCTATACTTGGCCGACCAGGAAATCCCTTATTCTTCTATAAATCTGCGACCCTCTTTTCCTTTTTTCTGCACATTTTCTTTCACCCATTCCTCAGTAAAAGTCAAAAAGGGGATTTCGATTTCAAAATCTGAACTCACGGTTCCATTTACCTCCGCGAGACCCCTGAAGCTCGAGACCAAGTTGCTAGCTAGGGCTGTCGATTTCTGGAGCAATAATCATCGATTGGAGGTCGCGTTTTTGGGGAAAGCCAGAGTTGGTTGTGAGAGGGAGGAGATGGGGCTTTGAAGCATCGACCTAGGGTTGCTACGATGGGTGTTTGGAACCGATGGGTTGAAAGGTTGATGGCGCTATGTTGCGGAGGTCGAGGCGCTCTGATTTTTCGATTAATCGAAGTGATTCGAATAGTGAATCGCGATGGGGATTTGGGTTTGTAACTGTGAAATGGGATGCTAACAGAAGTGGCCGTGACTGGAGCATTGTATGGGGTGCGATAGTGGGAAGATTGGTAGAGTTTAGGTCTGTGTTGTTGGGGGCAATGAACCATTGTTAAAGGGAGTTTTGGTCTAGAAACAATACTGATGAAGTTGAGGCCTATAGCAAGGTCCAGAATGTAGAGTTTTGATTTGAGAGTATGCAGAGAAGAAGGGGCCAGCCTTCAGGCTTTTTTTCGTTTTAACTGAAATAAAAAGAAGTCGGTATTTTTCTTTGTGTTGCTGGGGAAAATGCGCGAGTTTAAGGGTAAGTGAAGTTCAAACAATAGATCATATCATCGGTTGGAGAGCAGGTGAAGTAGTGCCAAGTTAGAAGGGAATGAAGTGTTCAGTTCTAGGAAGAAAAGCATTAGGACTTTAAGGAGGTTAGCAGCAAGGAAGAAGAGGTAATTATGTGATTTTTAATCATGTTTAGGTAGCAAAACATAGTTAGGCAAATTAGTTAATCACTAAATTAGTTAACGACGCCATTTGTTAAATATAAACCATTCCAATGTGCGTCGAAACATATAAAATACATATTTGTTTTGTAACACCCCACATCCGTTAGTGTCACTCACAAAGGGAATGCACTAAGTTCTGTGGAGCATTTAGGGTAAAAGATGCAGATAAATTACAAGACAGACAGAAATTAAACAGCGGAAAATAAAACTTTGCTTTATTGATAAAATAATTTGTACAATGATTTCTTTACAATATCAGAGTATCATCTGTCTTACAAAATAAAGAAGCATAAAACAACATTTATATTCCACAATTTTAGCAAGAGCCAGTCATAGCATCTGATGAGAGAATCCAAACAAACTTCGACAAATCTTCAAGCTGGGAAAGAGTGACAGTCCAACTTAACCTGAGCTATACTATTCCCTCCTTTACTACCTGGGGGGGGGGGGAAATGGAAGAAAAGAAGACGAAAGAAAAACAGAGTCAGACATAAAGCCTGAGTAAGTTCAGTAACTTCTAGCATATGAACATGGAACAACAACAAAATGACATGAATTAACTGAATACAAGATAACACCGTGATGATAGGGTTGGCAAGATTAGACAAGATTAACACAAGATATGCTAAGCTAAGATAAACTGGATATGCTCTAACACTTTCGCCGCTTCGCTATTTCCTTGTTACACTATTTTCTATATCTCTGCACCGCCTAACTAGTGTCACAACTAGTAACGATAATGTGATCCCAATCCCTGTAGTTTCCATTGCCTTCAGGCATACATTTATTATTTGTTACCTGGATCTAATCTAGGGTTTTCTATCAAGTGCCTTCTAGATTTTTACGCTGTCTGCTGAACGCTTATTGGATTCAGGATTTATGCCACCTAGTTCAACTAGGAATTATGCTACCTGTCGAACGATGCCCTAAGTCTAGGACACACTACCTAGAGTGGTATATGTTCCTATACCTCTCCACGCATGTATCGCGAATCGTTATCGCTTGTCTAGATGCACATGTCCTGTAATGTGCGACCCGAGTCCTGTGTCAGGGCAAATCAAGGAATACAGAACTTGGTCGGGAGCTTTCAGATATCTGCCGATGCAGATGCTAAGGTCTGTTTTTATTCTAGTGGCTATGGTGCCACTTGACCCCTCCCTCAACTAATGAAAGGCACACCTTGAAAAATGAGAACTATACGCCGGCCCCCGGTGCCCCACTATCCTATGGCCATCCTCAACCATAACTAGATAGCAAGTATATGGTCTTTTGGAGTTCTCCGCCTTTCCGCTTCACGTATCTCGATTGACTCAAGATGGATGGTAGACGATGAGTTGCTATCACAGGGCTACCGTTTGCTCGCCGAATCACGTCGGTCCATCATAGTCTTTAGGTTGCCATGTATTGCAACCAAGGCATACCCCTGGTTCTTCTATGCAAAACTTAACCTCTGTGGGCCCAGGCGGATCATCTGCAGCCTCACAGAGGGATACCAAGAGTACCCTCACGTCCCCTCGAAGCCTCGGGCTTCGTAACCCAATTCGTTGGAGCCTTCTTTCTACTCAGACGGACATTCGCTCCTTCCCGTGTTATACTAAGAATTACTACTTAGTTTTACTAACTAAGATTTACCACTTAGTTTCTAGAATCGTTGTTTTCTTAACTAAGGTTTACTACTTAGTTCCCTTTCCCGTCAATTTGGATTGGTTAAGTGTCATTAGTCAATTCAAGCCAACTTAATCCTCTTCATTCATCATGTTATACTGGGTAAGTGTTATCAGTAATCCATGTTGACCTAACCCCATCACAAACCAAGTTATATTGGTTAAGTATTTCTTATTACTTAACCCTACCCATTCACCCTGTATTGGTTAAGCGTTCCTTTTTAACTTAACCTTGCTCGTCTGTCTTAACTAACATGTTATTAATGGTTGAGTATTATCCCTTCATGTTTAGACTTAACCCTATTCTTTTATCATAATCTGATGGTTAAGTGTTCAAGTTTACTTAACCCTACGGTCTAGCCTAGATAACATATCAAATTTGCTAAGTGTATTTACTTAACCCCAACCTCTAATCTAGTTAACATGTTAATTTGGCTTAGTGTTTCCTTAGTTACTTAACCCCTACAAATCTTGTCTTGTTACCATGTAAAGTTGGTTAAGTGTCCCTATGGACTTAGCCCTCTCATCCTAGCTTAACACTGTTAGATTGGTTAAGTGTTCCTATGGACTTAACACTCCCATTCTAGCTTGACTGTATGGCCCTAACCCCACCCACCAGTCTGGTTATCATGTTGAATTGGTTAAGTGTCTTAGTTAACATAACCCTACCATTCTTGTTCTAGCTTTAACTAAATAGATTAAAGCCACGACCACTCACATTAGATAGATATTGTTGCGATTATTGGATGTGCCGGTTGGTTCCGGGTAGATTTACATCGCAACTCAATCTAACCTCGGGTTAGGCCTATTCGTGTTTTTTAGTTCAAAGGGTTTTGACTAATTTTCAAATCAGGTTTTGAAGGTAACCATCCCATCCGTCGGATCAGTTAGGGATAGCCAGAGAGAGCAGGAAACTTGTATTTTCCAAACCCAAGCCTAGACACTATCTTCTCTATCACCCTAGAACTTTCTGGTGTATTATTAAAAGAGATGTCGTTAAGAAACCTTTAATTTGTCTAAATTTACATTTTCTCATTTAGGACAAATTCTATAAGTAAATTATTCCTAATTTACTTATTTCCCAATTACTCTTTTAATGTAAATTGTCAACATTTATTCCTATGGCCCATTTCCCTTCCTAAATCATATTTATGCTTTTTGGTATGTAAACTATACCAAATTAAGTGTCGCTAACCATGATTTTCTAAACCTGACAGTTATTCCCAATTATGGCCAATTTCACATTTATGCCAATATACTCACCGTGCCAAATTAGCTAATCCAATTCCGATTCAACATTCTAATTCACGTCAAACTAGACTTATTACTCTAGTTCACTATTCATGTAAATGCTAGATTTACATGTCAATACTAGATTCAAATTACACATCTTATAATTCATGTCAAATTTATCCAATTTGCATTTCTATGAACATGCCATAATACATGTTCCCAATTTATGCCAATTTCCAAGTTAAAACTACGCTTTTAGTAAATTTCATATTTTGCCCAAATCGTATTCCCACCGTTCGTAAAATCGTGATTCAGTCTAGATTCTTAGAAAATAGGGAATGAACCAAAGATGCTATGCAAAAGATAGATATGCTAACTGGCATAAAAAGGGTTGAATAACGACGTCGGTTCAAGAACATGGGTAGACCTAACTTAATAGGTAAATTCCCAAGGTCTAAAACCAAGAATAGACAGAATAAAGACGTAGGTTCAAGAACATGGGTAGACCTAACTTAATAGGTAAATTCCCAAGGTCTAAAACCAAAGAAAACAAAGAACAGACAGAATAGATAATCGGGTTTAGACCTAATTTCACAGTCACAAAACTTAAGCATTTTCCTAGTCATGAACCATAGGTGCTTAATCACAGTTGTCCCATTTATGTCATAGACAATAATTTTGCTTCCTAATCAAAGGTATAGGCTTGTGTTCATAGTCATGGAAATAATTCTCATAGTCACAGTCACAGTCATAGGAAATATTCATAGTCATAGGCAATGTCCATAGTCATAGGAAATGTTCATAGTCATAGTCTTATTTGTCCTTGAATCGTAATAGTTCTTAATTAGGTTCAAGAGTATATGCAATGATTCGAATAGAGAGAGAGATTCGGCATATTCTTTTATTCCTTTAATTTCATGTCACGAATAGAGAAAAACGTTCAAATCTAGAAATAACTGACTTACAGAGATTTATATTTGAAAAGAAAGATGGCGTTGCTATGATTCATGCGGCGTTGCTCGAAACCGTTTGAGCTGGCCTTTGATTCTTCACTTGAAATGCTAGCCTGACTTGAACCTCTTCTTAAAAATCTTTTAGCAGCATTTCCTCGTCTTGATTTATTTTATATATATTATTTTACTCACTTATTTATTTATTTCTCAGAGGCAGCATAAGGATAGAAAAGAATTGTGAATAGAGAAGAAGACCAGGGCTATCTATATAGTGTAGAAGTCAACGAATCTGATTAGGATGGCGTCCGAATACAGAAGAATGAACCAGGTGCAGAAAACAGGAAAAAGCAGGGGGGTCGACCCCCAGGTCGACTACCCAGTCGACCTGGGTGCCTTGGGCAGGAGAATTCCCGCCCATCCCAATCTGGGTCTGATTTGAATTTCTGAACTTGACCTGTTTTGAATTTTGAACTTCACTGAATCTTCCGGAGGCCATATCTCCTTCATACAGACTCCGATTTACGCAAACTCTGACTCGTTTTCATGAAAAATTCCGAGACGAACGAAATGACGCAGCCCGTTTCCCTTGATTCTGATTTTAACTTTTAATTTTGCCTTGATTTGTGAATCTTAGCGTTACAGAATTACGGGGTGTTACATTCTCCCCCACTTAAAAGGATTTCGTCCCCGAAATCTTCAAGTAAGGAAGAATGTGTCCTACCATCCCATCACCCATCTACTCAACCATTCACTCACAGGCACCCATTGTCCCTAAAAGATTTCTAATGCTTTCATGTCCATATGCATAGTGTGTGTATATGTCTTTATCTACTGTAAAATCAGGCGGTCTACTGATTCAGTCGACCTCCTTAATGTGAGTCATGTCAGTGCCATGCGTCCAACCATGTATGCAAGCATCCCTAGTTATGTAAATACTATATGCGTGCACGACCATTCATCCATATGCAACACCCATATGATAAAATATCAAGTTCAATTTACAAACAAATACATATCTGTAAATGCAATATGAAAGCGTCTGAACTGATCTAGTGTCTAATACGTATGCATATTCATTCACAAGCAACCATTAGCAACCACTTGCAACCATCAACCATAACATGTTTCAAATACATGTTTACATCCATTGGCTTCTACCTAAGGGTCGAAGATACGACCTAGAGGATATACTTTGGAAAGAGAGAAACAATTATGCGTAAAGCTCCTAAACAAAGAAATCAAGGATGCACCCTTTAGGTATGATGCTAGTATCTAGCCTTCTTGAGCTTTACTCCATTGTATCTTAACTAATTTAACTTTACGATTGTAAACTTCCTGATCTCCATTTCCAAAATAAACTGATGTCAATCACGGTGCCCAGTATATGTACTAAGATGATTTGAGGCCTCCCTCTTATCCGCCATGCCATAACTATAAAGGTGGAAAGGTCACTACGTGCCTTTTAGAGTGCTTGCCACAACTATTCATCTCTCACGCAAGCCATCCAAACCGAACTCGACATTCCTCAAGTACAAGCCCCAAAGACCTAAATCAATATCAGACAAGCACCCAAGGAATATCTCCCCCGAATTTAGACGATCTACGTGAGATGATATAAGCAAACTAGATAGCTAGTCTCAAATCCCTACTAACCAAAAATAAACTGGTCGGACCACTAATTGGATTTGAGATTCTAGTGGGATCTTTCTACTATACAAGTACTATGCTGCAGAGACTCAACTATAGAAGTGGACATGAACAAATGAGAAGCGTTAAAGCCAAAGGAAATAGTACGAACAGCAAAACTAGACTCTTCCAACAGAACTTTACTACCTTCCTCCTAGGTACGCTTGGTGGTGAAAGTATGTACTTTCCCTTCTGAAAATCTCGTCCTCGTTCTTGCCCTTGTCCTTAAGTATATGCCCTATCATACCCGAGTAAAGATACTTCCTCTTGTCTTAGGTTTTATAATTTCTTCCTCCTTCGTGTGCTAAGTCTACATCCATGAATTCCTCATCCTAGGGTTATGCTCCTTAGCCAAACTCCTCATCCCCTTCCGTGTGTAGTCATGTTGACAAATCTCTCAAAAACTGCCTCCATCGTCCAGAAAACCCTATAAACTTTGAAAGAAAACCGCCCATAGATGAAACAACTACGGCTATGGATGGAAGTCGGGCACTACTTTCCCCTACGATGAGGTTACCTCCCAGAAAGCCAGGAGCCCCAGAGACTCAAGAAAGAAGGAGACAAGAATTTAAACAGAGGAAGAGAAGATAGTGCGTATGGCTTTGGGGAATATGTCTTTAAAACAAATCTTTTCTCTTGAAAATGCTTCTTTAAAAACCGTATTGAAAATAATTTTTCAAATCCTTTATCTGATCTGGTAACCTTCAGCTCTGATACCACGTGTAACACCCCACATCCGTTAGTGTCACTCACAAAGGGAATGCACTAAGTTCTGTGGAGCATTTAGGGTAAAAGATGCAGATAAATTACAAGAGACAGAAATTAAACAGCGGAAAATAAAACTTTGCTTTATTGATAAAATAATTTGTACAATGATTTCTTTACAATATCATAGTATCATCTGTCTTACAAAATAAAGAAGCATAAAACAACATTTATATTCCCCAATTTTAGCAAGAGCCAGCCATAGCATCTGATAAGAGAATCCAAACAAACTTCGACAAAACTTCAAGCTGGGAAAGAATGACAGTCCAGCTTAACCTGAGCTATACTATTCCCTCCTATACTACCTTGGGGTGGGGGGAACGGAAGAAAAGAAGACGAAAGAAAAACAGAATCAGACATAAAGCCTGAGTAAGTTCAGTAACTTCTAGCATATGAACATGGAACAACAACAAAATGACATGAATTAACTGAATACAAGATAACACCATGATGATAGGGTTGGCAAGATTAGACAAGATTAACACAAGATATGCTAAGCTAAGATAAACTGGATATGCTCTAACACTTTCACCGCTTCGCTATTTCTTTGTTATACTATTTTCTATATCTCTGCACCGCCTAACTAGTGTCCCAACTAGTAACGATAATGTGATCCCAATCCCTGTAGTTTCCATTGCCTTCAGGCATACATTTATTATTTGTTACTTGGATCTAATCTACGGTTTTCTATCAAGTGCCTTCTAGATTTTTACGCTGTGTGCTGACGCTTATTGGATTCAGGATTTATGCCACCTAGTTCAACTAGGAATTATGCTACCTGTCGAACGATGCCCCAAGTCTAGGACACACTACCTAGAGTGGTATATGTTCCTATACTTCCCCACGCATGTATCGCGAATCGTTATCGCTTGTCTAGATGCACATGTCCTGTAATGTGCGACCCGAGTCCTGTGTCAGGGCAAATCAAGGGATACAGAACTCGGTCGGGAGCTTTCAGATATCTGCCGATGCAGATGCTAAGGTCTGTTTTTATTCTAGTGGCTATGGTCCCACTTGACCCCTCCCTCAACTAATGAAAGGCACACCTTGAAAAATGAGAACTATACGCCGGCCCCCGGTGCCCCACTATCCTATGGCCATCCTCAACCATAACTAGATAGCATGTATATGGTCTTTTGGAGTTCTCCGCCTTTCCACTTCACGTATCTCGATTGACTCAAGATGGATGTTGGACGACGAGTCGCTATCACAGGGCTACCGTTTGCTCGCCGAATCACGCCGGTCCATCCTAGTCTTTAGGTTGCCATGTATTGCAACCAAGGCATACCCCTGGTTCTTCTACGCAGACCTTAACCTCTGTGGGCCCAGGCGGATCATATGCAGCCTCACAGAGGGATACCAAGAGTACCCTCACGTCCCCTCGAAGCCTCGGGCTTCGTAACCCAATTCGTTGGAGCCTTCTTTCTAATCAGACGGACATTTGCTCCTTCCCGTGTTATACTAAGAATTACTACTTAGTTTTACTAACTAAGATTTACCACTTAGTTCTCGAATCGTTGTTTTCTTAACTAAGGTTTACTACTTAGTTCCCTTTCCCGTCAGTTTGGATTGGTTAAGTGTCATTAGTCAATTCAAGCCAACTTAACCCTCTTCATTCATCCTGTTATACTGGTTAAGTGTTATCAGTAATCCATGTTGACCTAACCCCATCACAAACCAAGTTATACTGGTTAAGTATTTCTTATTACTTAACCCTACCCATTCACCATGTATTGGTTAAGTGTTCCTTTTTAACTTAACCTTGCTCGTCTGTCTTAACTAACATGTTATTAATGGTTAAGTATTATCCCTTCATGTTTAGACTTAACCCTATTCTTTTATCACAATCTGATGGTTAAGTGTTCAAGTTTACTTAACCCTGAGGTCTAGCCCAGATAACATATCAAATTTGCTAAGTGTATTTACTTAACCCCAACCTCTAGTCTAGTTAACATGTTAATTTGGCTTAGTGTTTCCCTAGTTACTTAACCCCTACAAATCTTGTCTTGTTACCATGTAAAGTTGGTTAAGTGTCCCTATGGACTTAGCCCTCCCATCCTAGCTTAATTGTGTTAGATTGGTTAAGTGTTCTTATGGACTTAACCCTCCCATTCTAGCTTAACTGTATGGCCCTAACCCCACCCACCAGTCTGGTTATCATGTTGAATTGGTTAAGTGTCTTAGTTAACATAACCCTACCATTCTTGTTCTAGCTTTAACTGAATAGATTAAAGCCACGACCACTCACATTAGACAGATATTGTTGCGATTACTGGATGTGCCGGTTGGTTCCGGGCAGATTTACATCGCAACTTAGTCTAACCTCGGGTTAGGCCTATTCGTGTTTTCTAGTTCGAAGGGTTTTGACTAATTTTCAAATCAGGTTTTGAAGGTAACCATCCCGTCCATCGGATCCGTTAGGGATAGCCAGGGAGAGCAGGAAACTTGTATTTTCCAAACCCAAGCCTAGACACTATCCTCTCTGTCACCCTAGAACTTTCTGGTGTATTATTAAAGGAGATGTCGTTAAGAAACCTTTAATTTGTCTAAATTTACATTTTCTCATTTAGGACAAATTATATATGTAAATTATTCCTAATTTACTTATTTCCCAATTACTCTTTTAATGTAAATTGTCAACATTTATTCCTATGGCCCATTTCCCTTCCTAAATCATATTTATGCTTTTTGGTATGTAAACTATACCAAATTAAGTGTTGCTAACCATGATTTTCTAAACCTGACAGTTATTCCCAATTATGGCCAATTTCACATTTATGCCAATATACTCACCATACCAAATTAGCTAATCCAATTCCGATTCAACATTCTAATTCACGTCAAACTAGACTTATTACTCTAGTTCACTATTCATTTAAATGCTAGATTTACATGTCAATACTAGATTCAAATTACACATCTTATAATTCATGTCAAATTTATCCAATTTGCATTTCTATGAACATGCCATAATACATGTTCCCAATTTATGTCAATTTCCAAGTTAAAACTACGCTTTTAGTAAATTTCATATTTTGCCCAAATCGTATTTACACCGTTCGTAAAATCGTGATTCAGTCTAGATTCGTAGAAAATAGGGAATGAACCAAAGATGCTATGCAAAAGATAACATGCTAACTGGCATAAAAAGGGTTGAATAACGACGTCGGTTCAAGAACATGGGTAGACCTAACTTAATAGGTAAATTCCCAAGGTCTAAAACCAAGAATTGACAGAATAAAGACGTAGGTTCAAGAACATGGGTAGACCTAACTTAATAGGTAAATTCCCAAGGTCTAAAACCAAAGAAAACAAAGAACAGACAGAATAGATAATCGGGTTTAGACCTAATTTCACAGTCACAAAACTTAAGCACTTTCCTAGTCATGAACCATAGGTGCTTAATCATAGTTGTCCCATTTATGTCATAGACAATAGTTTTGCTTCCTAATCAAAGGTATAGGCTTGTGTTCATAGTCATGGAAATAATTCTCATAGTCACAGTCACAGTCATAGGAAATATTCATAGTCATAGGCAATGTCCATAGTCATAGGAAATGTTCATAGTCATAGTCTTATTTGTCCTTGAATCGTAATAGTTCTTAATTAGGTTCAAGAGTATATGCAATGATTCGAATAGAGAGAGAGATTCGGCATATTCTTTTATTCCTTTAATTTCGTGTCACGAATAGAGAAAAACGTTCAAATCTAGAAATAACTGACTTACAGAGATTTATATTTGAAAAGAAAGATGGCGTTGCTATGATTCATGCGACGTTGCTCGAAACCGTTTGAGCAGGCCTTTGATTCTTCACTTGAAATCCTAGCCTGACTTGAACCTCTTCTTAAAAATCTTTTAGCAGCATTTCCTCGTCTTGATTTATTTTATATATATTATTTTACTCACTTATTTATTTATTTCTCAGAGGCAGCATAAGGATAGAAAAGAATTGTGAATAGAGAAGAAGACCAGGGCTGTTTATATAGTGTAGAAGTCAACGAATCTGGTCAGGATGGCGGCCGAATACAGAAGAATGAACCAGGTGCAGAAAACAGGAAAAAGCGGGAGGGAGGGGGGGGGTCGACCCCCAGGTCGACTACCCAGTCGACCTGGGTGCCTTGGTTGGGAAAATTCCCGCCCGGCCCAATCTGGATCCGATTTGAATTTCTGAACTTGACCTGTTTTGAATTTTGAACTTCGCTGAATCTTCCGGAGGCCATATCTCCCTCATACGGACTCCGATTTACGCAAACTCGGACTCGTTTTCATGCAGAATTCCGAGACGAACGAAATGGCGCAGCCTGTTTCCCTTGATTCTGATTTTAACTTTTAATTTTGCCTTGATTTGTGAATCTTAGCGTTACAGAATTACGGGGTGTTACATGTTTCATTCATGATTAAAATCAGATGGAAACAAAGTATGTTGAGATTGTATCAGGAAATACTTCGCACTGGAATTGGATGGAATCAGAATCGATCAAAATCACCAATCAAGGTGAGTAAATCTCACTCACAGTTTTATATTTAAATTTATTTTTATTCGTCAAAAAAAAATTTGTTGGTTGCTTGGGTGCATGAATGAATTGTTGAGTTAATGTGGTTATTGGATATTTCCCGCAATACTATTAGCGGATGCCCGTAGTACCATTAGCGGATGACCCTACACCCACGTATATAAGTGGATCCCCTTTTTATACCGCGATATCTGTAACGACCCAAAAAATCTGAACCAATTTAAAAAATTTAAATTGACTAAAATAGTGGATTTTATATATTTTAAATAAATATATTAAATAATAAAGAAGAAAACTGAGTTTGAATCGACAATTGAAAAGGAATATAATTAATTTTAATTATAAACAAGGCCTGAAATGGCGCGGTAGTTTCAAAATTTGAATTCAAACTTTGACTGACTGTACCGGGTGCAAAACAAAGCGGATTTGGGTGAAACCAAAAATATTTAAATCTGTTGGTGAATACCTTTCTAACGAATCTTAAAAATCAAAGCTTCATAGCGGGAAGCAAAAGTTATGGCCAAATGAATTTTCTGAAAGGTTGCTATGGAGTTTATATAGCCCGTGAAAATGGCCATTTTGCAAACGACCTCAGAATTCGACGAAACCACTTTTTTTGGATCCGGGATGTTAAACTATTGCTAGGTTTCAAATTTCATAATTTTTGAAGTTAATATGTGAGCGTGGCAAAGGAAAATGTGTTTGGTCGATTTCTATTAAATTGGATCGACCAGAAAAGGGCCATTTTTCAAACGGTCTCAGAATTCGACGAAACTAGTTTTGTTGGGACTGTATCGTCAAAACATAGCTAGATTTATTTTTTTGGAATTTTTCGACTCAGTTTGTGGCCCTGGCAAATTGAAATGTACATTCAAATCGAATATTGAATGTTATATATTTTAAATTGAAGGAAAACTGACTGAAACAATCGAATTGGCCTACGAAACATATCCTATTGTGTTCGGAAGGGGGGTATTTAGCTAGGGGCAATAGTCGTTGGGTTTGGACTGGAGTTCGTATGGGCAAAGGGGTAATTTCGGATTTAAATAAATTAAAAATTACAATAAAACAAACGGCCCAATCAAATCCCTCGATCATTTCTCTCTCTCCCCGTAACCCATCAGAACGAACGACTGAAGTAGCTTCAAATCTTTTCCCCTCGATTGCTCCAAATCCACTTAAGTAAATCGATCAGTCCTGTGGGGGTTTTCGCAAAGATTTTCGAGGGCTTCAAATCCATATAGGATTGGGAATTTATCGTCGCGTAATGAGGTCGGATCGACCTCCTGAAGTCGACGACTTCGCTGCTGTCGTGCTCGTTCCTCCGGCGATCGATCTGGGCAACTCCACCAGGTTCCGGCGCGTGACTCCTTGCTCTACGACGTAGTGAAGACCGATTTCCCTCTCGTGCTTCCGTTTGGGAGAAAATTCAGACCCTAGTTTTGAATACCACGCTGAAAGGGTACGGTTTATATTATTTAAACTGATTTTCACACTTTTAAATGTTGCAAACTTTGAAAAATCGTATCTTTGTCGTGTGTTAAAGAAATTCGATGAAACAGGAGACATCGTGACCGCAAGGACGCTTTCTACATTCTAGAAGATACCGCATATTTTTCTGAGCCTTCTGCTATTTTTGGTGGAGTGGAACCCAATGTGAGATTTCTAAATTATAAACGATATGGAAAACGACGATGTATAAATTATATAGTCGATGTATGAGTTATATAAGCATTGTACACCTCTTGTATAAGCGTTGTATAAGTTGTACATTCGATGTATAAGTTATTTATGCGTTGTAAAAATTATATATGTGTTGAAATAGAAGTGAAATGCTATATATATATATATATATATATATATATATATATATATATATATATACGCCCCTCGTCCACAAACCATGGTCGATATTTACTGGTTGTTATTGGTGTGAAAATTGATTGATAGCGAATGGTTGATTGAAATTGTTTGTGGTTGAAATTGATTGATTGTGGTTGAAAAATACCCGTTTGTGGTTGAGAAATATTTGGTTGAAACCACATAGGATTAGTTTGTGGAAATAAAAAAAATATACATGCCGCCTGCGTGGGAACTAGATGCATGATTCCCCATTGTCAAAAGCTGTGAGGCTTTAAGGTAGAGCGAGGAGCCGTACTAGGGACGGTCCCGGTTGTAACTACCCTGCCGTTATGCTGCGAAATTTTGAATAATATTCATGTGTTAGAATTATTTTCCTGTATTGAAACTATATTCGTCTGTTGAATAGAAAACCTTCATGTGTTGAATCGAAATTCATTCATTGAATTGAAATTCATGTGTTGAATGGTATTCGTGTTTTAAATACAAAAATCACCTTTTTATCTATATATATAAACTATAGAAAACCTTCATGTGTTGAATTGAAATTCATTCGTTGAATAGAAATTCATGTGATGAATGGTATTCGTGTTTTAAATAAATTGTTTTAACAATAAAAATCACATTTTTACTCTATATATATAAACTATAGAAAACCTTCATGTGTTGAATCGATATTCATTCGTTGAATAGAAATTCATGTGTTGAATGGTATTCGTGTTTTAAATATAAAAATCACCTTTTTATCTATATATATAAACTATAGAAAACCTTCATGTGTTGAATTGAAATTCATTCGTTGAATTGAAATTCATGTGTTGAATGGTATTTATATTTTGAAAGAAATTGCTTTATAATAAAAATCCTATTTTTATCATCAATATGAACTATATATAATAATCTTGTTTTGAAATAAATTGTTTTATAATAAAAATCCTATTTTAATCACCTATATTTACTATATAAAATAGTCGAGTTTTGAAATAAATTGTTTTACATTAAAAATCACATTTTTATTATATACATGAATTGTTAAAAATAGTGAAGTGTTGAAATAGAAGACAGTTAGATAAAAATATCATTTTTATCAAATGTATGAAAATCATATAGTTTTGAAATCGAAGAATCGATATATATATATATGAATAGAATTGAAATATATCAAATAACGAAGTTGCAGTTCGTATTTTGAAACCTTGATTTCAAATGATTAGTGCGGGAGATCCGACCATCGGATTTTCCCGAAACCGCAACCGTTGGGTTCGCTTTGCAAATATCTTTCCAACAGAACCAACTTTGTAAAAATCCAACGGTTGGATTGTCTGGAATGTTTAATTCAAATCGGAAGAAAAACAGCGCTAGAATCGATTATATATATATATATATATAATTATATTAAATCGAATAACGACGCTGCAGTTCGTATTTTGAAATCGAAACTTCAAACGATTGTACCGGGAGATCCGACCGTCGGATTTTCCCAAAACTGGAACCATTGGATTCGTTTTGAAAAGATCTTTCTAATGATATAAATTTTGTGAAGATCCAATGGTTAGATTTTAAGATATGTGTAATTCAAATCTGAGGAAAAACAGCGCCACGGCCGCGTTATGGCCCGAAGCGTCGTTTTGAATAAATTGGCTATTTTAAAATAAATAAAAATAGCGATAAATCGTTATAAAATATTATAAACGATATGGATGTGAAATTTAGAAATTAACTGAAGGTTAGCTAAGTCGAATGGTTTCCTGGATTTTGATCTGATTTTGGTTTCGGCCTTCGGGGTTAATATTTGGGAAATCGTTCTCTTACTGATTGACGGTTAGTGACTAATAAATTGAAATGATGCGTATGTAGTGTTTGTGTAGCACGTGTTTATTATATACGCGAGTTGCTCAGAAAGACCGGGTTTATCCCATTCTGAATAACTGAATCGACGATAAGAAATCGAAGATGAAGACGGTGGTTGAAGACCGGAAATCTTCACCTCGTTTGGATGGTAACTGATGTCCTGATTGGGAGGCATCCCGAAATATGGACAATGAGTGGTGATCGTCCAGATGTACGTGGAGATCAATGGGTTTGCGAGGTATATAGTGCCTCCGGTTTCGTTCAGACCCAGAACGGACTTGTAAATGGATGGTGTGTCTGACATTAGAATTTATTCTGTGTGATTGATAGCCATCAGTTACATGGCATGAATTGCCTGTGTGGAATGCTAGGATGCAGTGATCAGGGCTTCTGTTGAAAAGCAAAGTCTTGTGGTGATGATCAAAGCCCTGCCTGTGTGGCGTAGCTTTGTGATTAACGTGAATTCGCGAACCTCACACCCCGGTATGAACCAGAAACGGGAGAAGGACCTCAGGGAGGGAATGCGTTTCTTCCTAGCTAGGAGATGTGTCTGTGTTTTTACATGGCCAGACATTTTTACTTATGTGGATGATGGATAGTGAGGCACCTCGGATATATCGGTCGATCCGGGATCGATGGAGTCATTCGTTGGCTCATTTACGCCCCATAGGGTGGGGATATGTATTGTTCAGGCATAATAATCCACATCGGTGGACCGGCCCTGACGATCCAAGGGGCAATTGCGACCGTTCCTGAGGCTCAGGCTAGGCAGTCTCGAATTCGGTAAGGACTATCTTTTGCCTTGGTTCATGACGGAAATCCAATTTCCAAATACGTGACTATGCGGTTTTGATTGTATACCTATATATGGAGACATAGTGGTATGGGGCATTTATGCCGTCTATGATTGATACTTATGATTTGAAATTGTTTTTGAAACATGTAAACACTAGTAGTAATATCAAATGCTTTTGTTTTATTCGTATCAAACATATCTTGGCCATTATAAGGTAAAAACTCTATCCTCCGGTTTGCATTGCATTGTGTGATGGGAATTGAGTCTTATAATGGCTTCATTTTTATAAAAAGCATTGCGATGTTTAAAAGAATTATTTGTTTTAAAGCACTGGCGATCCAATGGAGTAAACCCATTCCACGAAAGTGGTGTGGTCCTGTGATTAGCTATATTTTAAATGTGTGGAGTAGATTTCTCATACCAGTCCCATGACTGACTCGTAGTTTGTTTCACTTTCAAACTCGGGTGCCCATTTTTCTACACGGGCAGCCTTGTATTCAGGTTTAGCTGGCTCTTTCTGGATAGCTGGAGCTGAAGATGGATTCTATTATTTATCTCTTTTTATGTTGTTCAGCTCCTATTGTACATTATGTTTGTTTTCCGCTGTAGACATTTATGTATAGCTGAACTGTATTTGTGCTAAGTATGATCCTGTATACTGTGTAACTTTGATGATTACGTTTATCCAGTATATTCTATTGTGCATTATCTGGTGTATTTATTTAACTCTACTCTGCTGTTATTTGTTTCGGTGTTATATTCCAAGGATTACCCTTGCCACCGTCAGTACGGGGTTTGGGGTCGTCTCGTTTGGTATCAGAGCCTTGGTTAAGCTTAGTTTTGGAATATAACATATTAACGAACTCGTCAGAAATAGAACCAGTAGTGTTCTAGGACGGGTAACTCATTACAAATAGGATCAGTAATATCCTAGTATGAGTAAAGCAGAATGAAATACACCCCAATAGACACATTTAAATTTGAAGTATATGTTTCTATGTTTTAAATTTTTTTTTCTGTGACCAGACACTTGATCTGCTATTTGCAGAAGTACTAGAAAATGAGTGTCAGAAACAGAAGGAATGCAGAACCGGATATTGAGGCCCTATTAATCAAGTATCGAAATATGGGTGGAATACCATTCTCTGGTGAAGAATCTATTATGAAGACACAAGCTTGGATTCGTTCTACTGAGAAAATCTTTGATGGTTTAAAACTGAGGGATAACCAGAAAAGATTACTAGCATCCTGGGCACTCAAGGACGAAGCCTTGTTCTGGTGGGATTAGGTTATCGAGAATAATCCAGAGCGTGATATCACCTGGGATAGATTCAAAGTGATTTTCCTGGAAAGATTTACTCCTCCTGAAGCGACGGAGCGATTATGTGATGAATTTTCTTATCTGATACAAGGAGATATGACCATTCCAGAATATCATAAGAAATTCAACGAACTTTCTCACTTTGCTCCCCATCTAATTCAAAATACGAAGAGAAAGAATCTGAGATTTATTAATGGGCTTTAAATGAAATACCAGAATGAAGTAATGGGGCATGTAAAGCTTCCTTTTTCAGAAATGATTTATATGGCTTATCAGTATGAAGATCTCCATAAGAAAGGCATGCTGCGCGACGAAGAGGAAGTCAGTTCTAGCAATAAAAGTGAGTCTGAAACTGATCGTCCTGAGAACAGTACAATGTCTGAGGTCAGCAAGAAGCCCAAAGTAAATTGGAAAAGGGCTAGACCTGAGAAAGAATCAGTAATGACCGCCATATGCCAAAACAGCAATCAAAAAGGTCATCTGTCCAGGAAACATAAGTCCTTGAAAATGCAGAGGAAAGAGGGATCTAAATCAAAGAACAAGGTTAAAGTAAATAGAAAGTGTAATCTTTGTCATCCGGCTGGTCACGTAAAGCAAGACTGCTGGCTGTCGAAAAAGACCAATGAGGCTCAGGTAAATGAAGTGGCAGAAACTTCTGAGCCCTCAGCTATTCAGGAAAGGCCAGATGTTTTAGAAGGCACGCTTACTATCAAAGATATTCCAGTTAAAGTACTGTTTGACACCGGCGCGTCGCGAAGCTTTGTTGCAAAGAATGCAGTTAAGAAACTGGATTTAAATTTGAAGAAGCTCAAAGAACCAATGACTGTCCAAAATCCGGTCGGGGGTTCCATCAATCTCAGTTGGGTTTGTGGGGTGCCGGTTTCTTTTTCTCGTTATCGGTTCCCTACCATCGCAGTCGTCATGAATTTTACAGAATTTGATCTTATCTTGGGGTTAGACTGGTTGACCAAATATGAAGCTGAGGTTAAATGAGTCGACAGAGTCGTTAAGGCAAAGATAAAATCAAGTGATTATATAACCATTCCCTGTGAAGGCCAAAATTCAAATAGAAAGGACTTCTAGGCAGCTCTCGATGTTTCTCCTGCTCAAATAGAAAATATCCCTGAAGTCACAGAGAATATTCCTGACCTCGTGAAAGATATTCCTGTCGTCAAGAATTATGCGGATGTGTTTGAGGAAGTTGTTCGCTTACCTCCGCAGAGAGAAATAGATTTCGAGATTGCTTTGATTCCGAATGCAAGGCCGGTAGTTCACGCTATTCGAAGAATGTCCTTGAAAGAGAAAGAGGAATTAGACAATCAAACAAGGCAGCTTGTATGGAAAGGTCTAATCAGGCCTAGTTTCTCTGATTGGGAAGCAGCAGTGGTGTTTGTCCCAAAATCAGACGGTACTCTGCGACTATGTGTGGATTATCGCGATTTGAACAAGCAGACAATAAAGAACAAATATCCATTGCCGCGAATCAACGATTTATTGGATCGTCTGAATGGAGCACAAGTATTTTCAAGGATGGACCTAGCTACAGACTTCCATCAACTTCGAATTGCCGAAGAGTGTGGTCCAATGACAGCATTCAGAGGTCCAGACTTATTCTACGAGTGGTTAGTAATGTCGTTCGGCTTATGTAACGCTCCAGCTTACTTCGTCGATCTGATGAATATAGTGTTCAGAGGGGTTTTGAATAAATTTGTTCTGGTTTTTATTGATGATATTCTAATCTTCTCTAAATCAAAGGCCGAACATGAAAAGCATTTGGATCAGGTTCTGGAAATCCTCAGAAGGAATGTATTAAAAGCCAAGGTATCCAAATGTATATTCTGGCAAGACGAAGTGAAATTTCTAGGCCACGTCGTATCGAAAGAAGGAATTGTTGTGGATCCAAGTAAAATCACAGCTATTCAGAATTGGAAATAGCCCAGTACCCCTACTGAAGTCCGCAGTTTTCTCGGATTGGCTAGTTATTACCGGAAGTTCGTTAAAAACTTTTCGAAGATATCTGGTCACTTAACGAAGCTTACAAAGAAGCACTCAAAATTCAAATGGACTCCAGAATATGAAGAGGCTTTTGAAGAGCTAAAGTTAAGATTAATAACTGCTCCAGTGTTAACCATTATCGATGGCAATCTGGATTTAAAAGTCTGGACTAATGCTTCTAGAGAAGGCTTTGGCGCAGTGTTAATGCAAAGGGGTCAAGTGATTGTTTATGCTAGCCGTCAGCTGAAGCCACACGAGAAAAACTATGTAACTCATGATCTTGAGTTATTGGCTATTGTATTCTCTTTGAAAATCTGGAGACACTATCTTCTGGGTGAGAAATTCGAACTGTATACAGACCATCAGTCGTTAAAGTATCTGTTCACCCAGAAAGACCTGAATTTGAGGCAACAATGTTGGCTAGAGTTCCTTGCAGCATTTGATTTTGAGATTTTATACACTCCAGGGAAAGCCAATGTCGTGGCCGATGCGCTGAGTCGAAAGAATGTAATGATCGCCAGCTTTGTTATTACGACTTCCCGGATTGACAAAATATCTATTCTTCAGAAGGATGATAACTTTATTAAGGATATGATCAAAAGGATTCAGAAAGGCGAACCCTCGTGTTTTCAAATAGATAACGATGGAATCCTGAGATTGAAAGGAAGGATTTGTGTTCCTGGCATCCCCGAGCTCAAAAGGGAAGTGTTAGATGAGTGTCACAAGTCCAAGCTGAGTATCCATCTGGGAGTAAGCAAAATGTATAATGACATCAAACGCACTTTCTGGTGGAAGTCGATGAAGAGGGACATTTCTTTATATGTTAGCCGATGCCCTACTTGCCTGCTAGTCAAAAGCGACCAACAGAAACTTGCTGGATTGTTACAACCAATAGACGTTCCAGGCTGGAAGTGGGAACATATTTCCATGGACTTCATAGATGGTTTTCCCAGAACCAGGAAAGGAAATGACAGTATTTAGGTGATCGTAGATCGCTTCATGAAGACCTCCCATTTCATACCTGTCAGATCAAACAGAACTGCTCAGAGTCTGGCGCAGATATACTTTAAGGAAATTGTTAGACTTCACGGTGTGCCGGTCAGTATAGTTAGTGATAGAGATCCAATTTCACTAGTAAATTCTGGGAGGCATTTCAAGTAGAACTGGGAACAAAGCTGAACTTGAGCATCGCCTATCATCCTCAGACAGATGGTCAGACTGAGAGGGTGAATCGTATTTTAGAAGATCTATTACAGGATTGTGTTCTAGATTTTGGTGGATCATGGGAAGACCATCTGCATTTGGATGAATTCTCATATAACAACAGCTACCAAGCGAGCCTGACAATGTCGCCATTCGAAGTATTGTATGGTAGACCGTGCCGATCCCCTGCTTGTTGGGTCGAACCCGGTGATAGACTTGTGTTAGGGCCTGATATGATCCGAGAAGCTGCCGACAAGGTCGATTTCGTTAAGAAACGATTACTCACCGCTCAAAGATGACAAAAGAGCTATGCTGATAGGAGAAGAAGAGATATATCATTTGCTGTTGGCGACTATGTATATTTGAAAGTATCGCCGATGAGAGGAGTTATCCGGTTCGGTAAAACTGGGAAGTTGGCGCCCAAATTCATTGGCTCGTTTCCTATTCTTGAACGGATCGAGACGCTTGCTTATAGGGTTAAATTGCCTGATTGGTTGCCTGGAGTGCATGATGTATTTCACATATCTCAACTTCGAAAGCACGTTCATGATCCAGACTTGATCGTGGAGGAAGCAGCGCAATAGGATATTGAAATTACCCCTGAATTGGCTGTGAGGAGAGTGCCGCTAAAGATCATCGGCAAAGAAACCAAAGAGCTGAGGAACAAGAAGGTTCACTTAGTCAAAGTGCAATGGAGTGGAGATCCGCGAGATTGTACTTGGGAAACTGAGGAGAGCATTCAGAAAGCCTATCCTAAGTGTTGGGTTGATATCTCTGATTGACTCCGGTGCAAGGTACATTTACCATACTTTGCATTACCATTGAGTTCTCTACTTTGTTGTTATTTTCTTTCCATGGATGTGCACTTTTAATTCTATAGTCTAAATGATTTTAAAAGAGTATAGAAAGTGATTAGTAAATTTTGAAAAGTTAAAAACAATTTGATTGATTGTTTGAGTTGTGTGATAGTAAATTGGATTAGTTAAATTACTGAAATGATAGTTAATTTAATCAATAATGGAATGAATAGTAGAATTTATTCGATTAAATCACACATTGAACTGATTAGAAAATAGATAGAAATATATACATGTGCATTATATATGTTTGAACAGGTAATTGGATAGCTGTTGAGTAAAGATTTTATTTGCGTGCCCGACAAATAGGTAAACCTTAATGAGTTGGATGCGAAATATTATTATATCAACTCCTGTAAATGCCATTGGATGCGGAGTGCTGGTTGTTCTATGTGAAATAATAAACATCGCCATAGGATAGTAACAATTAACTTTGAACTACACTGCATGGCATACTTCTGAAGATAGGCATACTTCATCATATACCACATAAGCATTTGGAGCTTGTGTGACGAGGTGGAAGATTTACCATACGAGCAAGAGGCTTATATGAAGATGACTATATTTTACAGGTTGAACTGATGACTGATATGACCATATAAAAATGTAACGATAAATTGCCAGATTAATAAAAAACCCACACGGGTCTAGAGTTGACAATAATCACGTCTCTCTAGTCATTAGATATGGCACATGGACTATTTATTTCCCACACGGGACGAGGTGACGAGGATTTATCCTCTGGAGCAATTAAAATACACACTCCCTCAGGCTTTGACAGGGTGACGAGAATTTATTCTCTGGAGTTATTATCTATACCCTGTAAACACCAGAATATATCACTATAAATATGTGTATGCTTATTAGGATTTATTGGGTACCTAATACGGCCCAATAAATTTCCAAACCACTCCCCGTACAAAGGAGGTTATGGCGAAATTTTTCGAAAATTCCGGGTGCTAGCCAAATTTTTGAAGAATTTGAAAATTCTCAGAAACTGAAAAGTTGGAGAATGGAAGCCAGATTGAACGTAGAGTTGATTAATCAAACCACTTTCGACTTCGTTCCTTTTCGGGGACGAAAAGTTTTAAGTGGGGGAGATTGTAACGACCCAGGAAATCTGAACCAATTTAAAAATTTTAAATTGACTAAAATAGTGGATTTTAAATATTTGAAATAAATATTTTAAATAATAAAGATGAAAACTGAGTTTGAATCGACAATTGAAAAGGAATATAATTAATTTTAATTATAAACAAGGCCTGAAATGGCGCGGTAGTTTCAAAAATTGAATTCAAACTTTGACTGACTGTACCGGGTGCAAAACAAAGCGGAATTGAGTGAAACCAAAAATATTTAAATCTGTTGGCGAATACCTTTCTAACGAATCTGAAAAATTGAAGTTTCATAGCGGAAAGCAAAAGTTATGGCCAAATGAATTTTCTGAAAGGTCGCTATGGAGTTTATATAGCCCGTGAAAATGGCCATTTTGCAAACGACCTCGGAATTCGACGAAACCAATTTTGTTGGATCCGGGATGTTAAACTATTGCTAGGTTTCAAATTTCATAATTTTTGAAGTTAATATGTGAGCGTGGCAAAGGAAAATGTGTTTGGTCGATTTCTATTAAATTGGATCAACCAGAAAAGGGCCATTTTTCAAACGGTCTCAGAATTCGACGAAACTAGTTTTGTTGGGACCGTATCATCATAACATAGCTAGATTTATTTTTCTGGATTTTTTCGAATCAGTTTGTGGCCCTGGCAAATTGAAATGTACGTTCAAATCGAATATTGAATGTTATATATTTTAAATTGAAGGAAAACTGACTGAAACAATCGAATTGGCCTACGAAACATATCCCATTGTGTTCGAAAGGGGGGTATTTAGTTAGGGGCGACAGTCGTTGGGTTTGGATTGGAGTTCGTATGGGCAGAGGGGTAATTTCGGATTTAAATAAATTAAAAATTAAAATAAAACAAACGGCCCAATCAAATCCCTCGTTCATTTCTCTCTCTCCCCGTAACCCATCAGAACGAACGACGGAAGCAGCTTCAAATCTTTTCCCCTCGATTACTCCAAATCCACTTAAGTAAATCGATCAGTCCTGTGGGGTTTTTCGCAGAGATTTTCGAGGGCTTCAAATCCATTTAGGATTGGGAATTTATCGTCGCATATTGAGGTTGGATCGACCTCCTGAAGTCGACGACTTCGCCACTGTCGTGCTCCTTCCTCCGGCGATCGATCTGGGCAACTCCACCAGGTTCCGGCGCATGACACCTTGCTCTACGACGTAGTGAAGACCGATTTCCCTCTCGTGCTTCCGTTTGGGAGAAAATTCAGACCCTAGTTTTGAATACCACACTGAAAGGGTACAATTTATATTATTTAAACTGATTTTCACACTTTTAAGTGTTGCAAACTTTGAAAAATCGTATCTTTGTCGTGTGTTAACGAAATTCGATGAAACAGGAGACATTATGACCGCAAGGACGCTCTCTACATTCTAGAAGAGACCGCATATTTTTCTGAGCCTTCTGCTATTTTTGGTGGAGTGGAACCCAATGTGAGATTTCAAAATTATAAACGATATGGAAAACGACGATGTATAAATTATATAGTCGATGTATGAGTTATGTAAGCGTTGTACACCTCTTGTATAAGAGTTGTATAAGTTGTACGTTCGATGTATAAGTTATATATGCATTGTAAAAATTATATATGTGTTGAAATAGAAGTGAAATGCTATATATATATATATATATATATATACGCCCCTCATCCGCAAACCATGGATGATATTTACTGGTTGTTATTGGTGTGAAAAATGATTGATAGCGAATGGTTGATTGAAATTGTTTATGGTTGAAATTGATTGATTGTGGTTCAAAAATACCCGTTTGTGGTTGAGAAATATTTGGTTGAAACCACATTGGATTAGTTTGTGGAAATGAAAAAAATATACATGCCACCTGCGTGCGAACTAGATGCATGATTCCCCATTGTCAAAAGTTGCGAGGCTTTAAGGTAGAGAGAGGAGCCGTACTAGGGACGGTCCCGGTTTTAACTACCCTGCCGTTATGCTGCCAAAAATTTGAATAATATTCATGTGTTAGAATTATTTTCCTGTATTGGAACTATATTCGTCTATTGAATAGAAAACCTTCATGTGTTGAATTGAAATTCATTCGTTGAATTGAAATTCATGTGTTGAATGGTATTCGTGTTTTAAATATAAAAATCACCTTTTTATCTATATATAAACTATAGAAAACCTTCATGTGTTGAATTGAAATTCATTCGTTGAATAGAAATTCATGTGTTGAATGGTATTCGTGTTTTAAATAAATTGTTTTAACAATAAAAATCACATTTTTACTCTATATATATAAGCTATAGAAAACCTTCATGTGTTGAATCGATATTCATTCGTTGAATAGAAATTCATGTGTTGAATGGTATTCGTGTTTTAAATATAAAAATCACCTTTTTATCTATATATTAAACTATAGAAAACCTTCATGTGTTGAATTGAAGTTCATTCGTTGAATTGAAATTCATGTGTTGAATGGTATTCATATTTTGAAAGAAATTGTTTTATAATAAAAATCCTATTTTTATCATCAATATGAACTATATAAAATAATCTTGTTTTGAAATAAATTGTTTTATAATAAAAATCCTATTTTTATCACCTATATTAACTATATAAAATAGTCGAGTTTCGAAATAAATTGTTTTACATTAAAAATCACATTTTTATTATATACATGAATTGTTAAAAATAGTGAAGTGTTGAAATAGAAGATAGTTAGATAAAAATATCATTTTTATCAAATGTATGAAAATCATATAGTTTTGAAATCGAAGAATCGATATATATATATATATAAATAGAATTGAAATATATCGAATAACAAAGCTGCAGTTCGTATTTTGAAACCGTGATTTCAAACGATTGGTGCGGGAGATCCGACCATCGGATTTTCCCGAAACCGCAACCGTTGGTTTCGCTTTGGAAATATATTTCCAACGGCACCAACTTTGTAAAAATCCAACGGTTGGATTGTCTAGAATGTTTAATTCAAATCTGAAGAAAAAAGCGCCAGAATCGATTATATTTATATATATAAAAATATAATTATATTAAATCGAATAACGACGCTGCAGTTCGTATTTTGAAATTGAAACTTCAAACGATTGTACCGGGAGATCCGGCCGTCGGATTTTCCCAAAACTGGAACCGTTGGATTCGTTTTGAAAAGATCTTTCTAATGATATAAATTTTGTGAAGATCCAACAGTTAGATTTTCAGATATGTGTAAATCAATTCTGAGGAAAAATAGTGCCACGGCCGCGTTATGGCCCGAAGCGTCGTTTTGAATAAATTGGCTATTTTAAAATAAATAAAAATAGCGATAAATCGTTATAAAATATTATAAACGATATGGATGTGAAATTTAGAAATTAACTGAAGCTTAGCTAAGTCGAATGGTTTCCTGGATTTTGATCTGATGTTGGTTTCGGCCTTCGGGGTTTATATTTGGGAAATCGTTCTCTTACTGATTGACGGTTAGTGACTAATGAATTGAAATGATGCGTATGTAGTGTTTGTGTAGCACGCGTTTATTATATACGCGAGTTGCTCAGAAAGACCGGGTTTATCCCATTCTGAATAACTAAATCGACGATAAGAAATCGAAGATGAAGATGGTGGTTGAAGATCGGAAATCTTCACCTCGTTTGGATGGTAACTGATGTCCTGATTGGGAGGCATCCCGAAATATGGACAATGAGTGGTGATCGTCCAGACGTACATGGAGATCGATGGGTTTGCGAGGTATATAGTGCCTCCGGTTTCGTTCAGACCCAGAACGGACTTGTAAATGGATGGTGTGTCTGACATTAGAATTTATTTTGTGTGATTGATAGCCATCAGTTACATGGCGTGAATTGCCTGTGTGGCATGCTAAGATGCAGTGATCAAGGCTTCTGTTGAAAAGAAAAGTCTTGTGGTGATGATCAAAGCCCTGCCTGTGTGGCGTAGCTTTGTGATTAACGTGAATTCGCGAACCTCACACCCCGGTATGAACCAGAAACGAGAGAAGGACCTCAGGGAGGGAATGCGTTTCTTCCTAGCTAGGAGTTGTGTCAGTGTTTTTACACGGCCTGACATTTTACTTATGTGGATGATGGATAGCGAGGCGCCTCGTATATATCTGTCGATCCGGGACCGATGGAGTCATTCGTTGGCTCATTTACGCCCTATAGGGCGGGGAAACGTATTAATCAGGCATAATAATCCACATCGGTGGACCGGCCCTGACGATCCAAGGGGCAGTTGCGCATGTTCCTGAGGCTCGGGCTAGGCAGTCTCGAATTCGGTAAGGACTATCTTTTGCCTTGGTTCATGACGGAAATCCAATTTCCAAATACGTGACTGTGCGGTTTTGATTGTATACCTATATATGGCGACATAGTGGTATGGGGCATTAATGTCGTCTATGATTGATACTTATGATTTGAAATTGTTTTTGAAACATATAAACACCAGTAGTAATATCAAATGCTTTTGTTTATTCGTATCAAACATATCTTGGCTGTTATAAGGTAAAAACTCTATCCTTCGGTTTGCATTGCATTGTGTGATGGGAACTGAGTCTTATAATGGCTTCATTTTTATAAAAAGCATTGGGATGTTTAAAAGAATTATTTGTTTTAAAGCACTGGCGATCCAATGGAGTAAACTCGTTCCACGAAAGTGGCGTGGTCCTATGATTAGCCATATTTTAAATGTGTGGAGTAGATTTCTCATACCAGTCCCATGACTGACTCGTAGTTTGTTTCACTTTCAAACTCGGGTGCCCCTTTTTCTACACGGGCAGCCTTGTATTCAGGTTTAGCTGGCTCTTTCTGGATAGCTGGAGCTGAAGATGGATTCTATTATTTATCTCTTTTTATGCTGTTTAGCTCCTATTGTACATTATGTTTTTTTCCCGCTGTAGACATTTATGTATAGATGAACTGTATTTGTGCTAAGTATGATCCTGTATACTGTGTAACTCTGATGATTACGTTTATCCAGTATATTATATTGTGCATTATCTGGTGTATTTATTTAACTCTGTTCTGCTGTTATCTGTTTCTGTGTTATATTCCAAGGATTACCCTTGCCACCGTCAGTACGGGGTTTGGGGTCGTCTCAATATCCTGCCTTGAAGCAGGATTGGTATTATTTTGTTGACTAACATTTGTGGATGCAGGGAAAAAAGGTTTGAGGGATCCAGCTGGATTCCTCAAATTTAATTACCGTTGTGTACATATTTATATATGTATGTGATGTGTGAATTGAATGGATGATTTGTGTGTTAGATGTTAGAATATCACTGGCCCTAGATATTTATATTTAAAATATCACAAAAGGGATTTTTGGTTTTAAAAGGGAAATTTTATATTTTGAAATAAAAATGGAATTTTGAATGAGATGTGGAATATTAACTTGTTTTTAATAATAAAAACAAGTAACTGAAATTATAAACAATGTTTTTAATGGAAAGGAAAATCACTATTTTGTGTTAATTCAAATATGAAGTTTAAATGAAAAATTTGTTTTTCCAAAGTGGGAATTGGATTTCAAAGAGAATTTGAAATCGAAAACTTGTTTTAATATTTAAAACAAGAAGTGTTATTTATAAACAAGGTTTATAAAATAAAAGGAAATATTATCATTTGATAATATTAAATTTCAAATTTAAGTATGAATTTAAAATGGTAAACTTTATTTTTCGAAATGGGAATTTGATTTCAAATGGACTTTGAAATCGGAAGCTTGTTTTAATACTCAAAGAAAGAAGCAAAATTTATAAGTGATATTTGTAAATAAGAGAAAAATATTTTTGTTGAATAACTTGAAATTTTAATTCAAGTATGAACTTTAAAAGGTGATTTTGAAAACATTTAAAGAAGAAACGATGGAATTTATTCCGACGTTCGGAATGTAAACTGGATTTAAATATATCCACGTGGAATTATGATTTGAATTAAGCGATGTCGAATTCATAGAAATAAAATTATCTTTTTTAGAAAAGATATTGGAATTGTATAGAATTAAATGTAATAAGAAATGGGTTATAGGTTTATATGCATATGTGTGTATATATATATATGATAATAATAAATACAATGAGAATCGAATTCAAATGGAAGTGGTTTTAATAAAAAAAATAAGGGGGTTAATTTATAAACAAAGTTTATAAATGTAATGAAGAAATTTTCATTAGATAATTTAGAAAATGAAATTTTCCAAAGTGGATATGGCTCATGATACCATATTTGAATGGACTAGAAGCTGAGATTTTATCGAGTGTTGGTATTACAAGCTATTATCTATCTCAAGATAAGAACGTTGTCAGTCAAGGTCTGAGAGGTAAATAAAATACCCCAACTTGAACGACTTCACTATTATCAAGGGATGATATTAGTTTGTAATGAAAATGGATATTGAATAAATCAATTTTTCCCATAAAGGAATTTGTAATTGGAATTCGATTCTATCGAATTTTATAAATAGTTTAACTCCAAGTGGATTTGAAATGAATATAGAATTGGAGTTTGAATAAATTCATAGCCGAGTTATGAATGTGAAAGTAAATAATCGGCAAGTTGAATAGCTTGAATTATTAAGTCAGATTTGGTGAACGGCTTGAATTATTTCAAAAATATTGAAAGTAGGATTGAGATCTATTTATTAAACGATGTTTTTAAATGTTGTATATAAATTATAATTAAAACGAACTCGCTGCGGTGCGGTAGTTCGTAATTTGACGATTCGAACTTCAATTAAGTATACAGAACTCAATATAAATCAGAATTCGATGAAATAAGAAATGCCGGGACCTATTGAATGATAGTTTTCTAATGGAAAAGAAAAATCTTAATTTCGTCATATAGATTTTGAGCTATGTCAAAATCAAATTTTCAGAAAAACAGCGCCATAATCGTTTTAAACCATAACGGTTTATTAAATAAAATAAATGGACGTTGAGTGAATAAAAATCCGAATTTTCAATAGTAAAAATCTAGATTTTGGGTTATAAATTAAATATAACCTCAAGTGGAGTAGACGAAGTGATTTTTGGGATAAACAATCGGATTTTTAAGTATCGAACGAAACTAACTAATTTCTTTGAAGTTAGTTACTATAGTTTTTGGCCGAATTTGACTTTATTGAAGTGTTTTAAATTGTTATTTAAATTGGGAAAGCTGAATATGAAACTTGAATCAAATGTTGGAACTTGACATTTGGATGGAATTCAACTTATATATATATATATATATATATATATATATATATATATATATATATATATGTATATGTATATGTATATATATATATGTGAATGGAAGTATATTTAAACGGGAGAGGTTCAAACTGAATATGGATTAAATAAAAAGGGGTAAATTGGAAATAAAGTGTTAGAGAGGATGCGATTAAAATCTTAAAGCGTTGAATTGATCGTAAATTGTGAATGGTTGAGTAAAATTGTAAGACAGGTATGGGATGGAGAGAATATGAAGGTTATAATTTAAGTCCCCGACAAAAAGTTACATGTTTAAATTTCCATATGAGGTTTTAAGCGCCGAGTCGGCAAGCCGCTTGGCTTTTTGATTTTCTTTTTGAATGGAATGGGCCTAGAGAGGGGAGTTGAGGTTTGAACTATTTGCCGGTACAAAGGAGGTTAGGGCGAATTTTTCCGGGAATTTAAGGTGTTAGAATATTTTTAAGAAATTTTGATAATAGAAATCGATATAACAATATATATATATATAATTTGCTAAGAAATGAATGTAAAATAAAATATTAGAAAGGGCCGAGGATTGTGAAATTTTTTGATGGATGTTTATTTTTCCTTTGATAGTTAAAACACCGGCTATCAAAGATTTTTACCATCGTTGTCAATACAGAGAGACCGGTTGGATTTAATATCTGAAAACCACTCCGTATAGGAATAGGCGTTGCGAATTAGATTATTCTGAAGATAATCGAAGACGAAGTGAAATTCAAGAGCTGTTATGTTTGTCCAGTCCCAGGACCACTTGTATGGACGAATGTCTGACAGACTATTCCTAACGGTCACATAAGATGATCTTTTCAAGGTATTACGTCTGGCGGCGGAGAAATTTGTTTCTCTTAGCTTTTATACCCGTAGTATTTTTGGGAAGATCAACTAATGATTTGATGGGTTTGATGATGTGGCATTCAAAGTGTATGGTGGCCAGATGTTCTAAAAAATTAGACGTAGCCTCAAGCCTCACAACCGGTAAATGACAAAAATCGGGCAGGCAGTATGGCTATATGGGTCGCTCCCATTAGGGTGTATAATCACCTATCTAGAGAAATTCCTTTTACTTCTTTAATCTATTTCAATGCTGTCCCTTTTCGGGAAATGATGGTTTGAGCCCAACCGTTGGTGATATACATTCGATACACTCAAGCGAAATGAGTGGTCGGTCATGTATGGGCAGGGTTGCAAGACGTTCTTGTTGAACCCAGGTGTATTTGCCTCTAGAGATACACTATCGGCAGGTGGTCCCATATCTTGTCATAGTTGGAATCCAATCTCCAATAAGCGCCCTGCGATTTTTGATTTTATACTATGTATGTAGAGCGTGAGAAGCAAGCATCCTACTATTTGATTATTTATTTGATTAGACATTATGATAATAGCACTGGATTTTGATATCAAAAATGTTTGGGTTATAGTAAGATAAAAACCGTCCGTGTTTATGTGTGGACTGGTCTTTCTATTATCTCTTTCTTTCAAAAGATTTTTGAAGTTAAACCATATGGTTGAAGTTCACCAGTCCCCTAACTGACCCAGAGTTTTATTTTGTTTTGTTTTTCCTAAACTCTTGGGTGCCCAAATCTGTACGGGCAGTTAAGTGTTTCAGGCTTTTACAGATACACTTGGAGGAGTTGGAAGCGAGAGGCTTCACCCTAGTTATTTTAGAGTTATTTCCGCTGTATCAAATATTGTATTGTGCTCTGATGATGGTATGTATGTATGAGACAAAATTTTGTATTTCAAAGCTTATGATATATAATATAGTTTATTCGTTCCGCTGTGAGATTCTGTATTGTTATTTCTGTTCTTCTTCTATCTTTCCTATTTTTTTAACCCAAATGACTCGTATTTCTGTATTACTTGAGTTGGATATATGTTGTATTAGTCAACTCAGATAGTATGGATTTGTGGGCCACTACATTAATTTTCCTAATCCGAGTTTTAGTTAATAAGTATATTTAGTTAATAATATAGGTAGAATCAATATATCAGCCTGGAAGAATAAAGTTTGCCTAATCACCTTTCAGTTAGCCTAATCTATTTTTCACGTGGCCTGGAAATGATTCACGGTTCCTAATCTCTAATAGTTTTGCCTATTCAATTTTTAAAGTATGCCTAATTGTGTTTAAAGTATGATCATTTTTTTTATTATTAACAAGCCAAGTGAATTTTGCATATTACTTAAATCAAGGAGAACATCATATAATAAGGGATAGAAGGTAACATGACACAACTTTTGAGTATGCCTGTGATCCAAGTTGCGCATATAAAACATGGCCCAACCAATTGTTATAGCCTAATTTATAATAAGCTAACCATTTTTAATGTGACTAGGGTTATTAAGGTAATAAAATATTATTTAGTTATAAATAATAGTAATTTAAATAAACAAATACCGTAGTAATTTTATATCGTCGTCATACAGTACCGAAATTGAATGGAACAAGAGATTATGGAACTATATGGGCGTAGATGACGAAATGAGACTAGATCGGTCAGAATTGATAGCTACGGGGATTTTTAATTAAATTAAACCGTGGTTTAGTTTAATTAGAATGAACTGTTTCCACGGCAAACAAATCCATGGTGAGTTTACTCACCCAATTTTTATCCCACTTATATTTTATATAAGTTAGGTATAATATTTGTGTGATATGGTTGTTACTGCTAGATGTTTTACTGAATATATTATTTTACATTGATCTGAACCGATTAAATTAAACGTTGTTTAATTTAATTGAATTAATCGTTATTTTTAACGATTATAACCGATGGAGGTAACTTTCCTCCTTGGTCACGTTTATAATAATATAAATGTGCTGAATTTAAAGATGGATGTTTGGATTGTTGTTACTTGTTGAGTGTTGGATATTATATTGAATTGGATGATATTATTTAAGGTAACATATTTGGATGCAGGAAAAACAGGTTAGAGGGATCCAACTGGATTCCTCGAATAAATAAATTGTTATTTGTTTTCATATTATCGGTATATGGACTGTTCTGATTAGGTGATTGATTTGGTTGTCGATCATTGACTAGAAATTCAACGTTTGTTTTGTTTTAACCAATGAGCAGTACTGGTTGAGTAATTGGCAGCATATGGCCTATAAATCAATCGTTTTGTAAATACAAATTTACCGTCAAGTAAATCGACATGAATGAAGTAATAAATTTATTTTATAACTGAAGATGGATTTGAAATATATTGTTTTGAATAAAGGTTTATTTAAAAGTAAATTAATATTTATTGTTTATTGTTTAAGATTTTAAGTAATTATTTAATGATTTTATAAAGCAATTTGCTTATGTTAACAAGATTTATAAGGTGAATAAGCAGAAAATAGCTTAAGGGGTAGGAATTTAATTGTTTATAAGAGACAATTAAATGGAGTTTAACGAATATATTTTTAAATCGTAGTAGGAATTTAATAAGAAATTTAATATTTATTTTGGTAAGTGAGTAAGTAAATTATTAATTTAAATAATAATTTAAGGATTCTCTTTCTTAAATGTAATACGTTTTGAGTAAGCAATCAAAGATGAAATGTAGATGAATTCGATAAGAGTTTATGAATGGGATTTAGATCAAATGTAACAACCCGGAAAATCAGAACTGATTTAAATTTTTTATTTTGACTATTTTAATGAATTTTGAATATTTAAAATGATTTATTTTAAATAATAACGACTAGAAATTTATTTTGAATAGAATTAGAACGTATAAATTTATTTAAATCGAAGTTAGAATATAAATATTTATTTTAATTACAACAGGAATTGGAAATGGGGTCGTAGTTTGAAAATTCGATTTCAAATTTCAAATGAATGTACAGGATTCAAAATAAACTGGATTTTAGTAAAACCAGAAATATTTGAATCTATTTGAAAATATCTTTCCAATGAATGTGAAAAATCCAAATTTCATAGTGGGAATAAAAAGTTATGTCCAGTTGAAAATTCAGAATAGTCGATATGGAATTTAATATAATATATAGCCCTTAAAAATAGCGATTTTGCAAATGACCTCCATTTTCGATGAAACCACTTTTGTTGGATCCGGAATGTCAAATTATTGCTTGATTCCAATTTTCATAATTTTTGGAATTAATGTGTGAGCGTGGTGGATTTAAACGTGTTTGGTCAATTCAGTTTGAATTTAATCGACTGGAAAATGACCGTTTTTCAAATGGTCTCCAAATTCAACAAAATTAGTTTTGTTAGGATATCATCAAAACATAGCTAGATTTATTTTTCTGAAATTTTTGAAGTCAGTATGTGGCTCCGGTAAATTAAAGTGTGCGTTTCGATTTAATATATAATGATTTATATTTTAAATTTAGCGAAAACTGATCGTAACAACTGAATTGGGTTACAAAACATATCCCATTGTGTTCGGAATGGGTGTAGTTGGCTAGGGGCGATAGTCATTGGGTTTGATTTGGAGTTCGGATTAAAATCTATTTTTTTAAGAATTAAAGAAAATTAAATATAAAATACACATATATATATATATATTCAAACTCCCTCTCCTCTCTCCTTACTAGTCAACGTAGATGAAATTAAAAAAAACTTTGTTCAATCCCGTCACCCTCCTTCCTAGGTCGCGCCACCGGCCGCCGCACCGCCTTATCGGCCCTCCTCCTCCTCAGGCCATCGCGCCACCCCCTTCCTCCCTTTTCTCTTTCCTCGCCTCCAATCTCAAATCTCACGCCCTAGCCCCTCAAACCGACCACCAACCGCCAGGCCGCCGCCCATACCCACTCCTTCTCCAGTCGGAGCCGCGCACCAGATCCACATCCGCGAAGCAACCCCCAGCCCCTCTCCGAACAGTAGATTTTTATATTTACTTACATTTATTTTATTTTCAGTTTTAATATATAATATCATGTTAAAAAAATATGATTTTTTATTACATATAACTGTGTTTAAAAATTGGATTTTTACATATGAAATAGCGGTTTAAAAATTGGATTTTTATATATGAAATAGCAGTTTAAAAATTGGATTTTTTTTTATATATTATTATATAATAACATGTTTTTAAAAAAAACTGAAATAAGATTTGATTTTTAAACGTGAAAGTATTTGATTTTTTTAAATGTGAAAAGATTTGATTTTTTAAATGTGAAAAGGTTAGATTTTTAAAATAGAAAAGACTAGATTTTTAAAATAGAAAAGATTAGATTTTTATAATATAAAGATTAGATTTTTAAAATATAAAAGAAGAGATTTTTATATATATAAAGATGAGATTTTTAAGAATATAAAGAGGAGATTTTTAGAAATATAAAGATGGGATTTTAAAATATAAAGAAGAGATTTAAAAAAAAATATAAAAGAAGAGATTTTTAAAAATAAAGATGAGATTTTTAAAAACATAAAAATTCAATTTTCAGTTAGATAAAAATTCAATTTTTAGTTAGATAAAAATTCGATTTTTAGTTAGACAAAAATTCGATTTTTAGTCAAATAAAAAATCGATTTTTAGTTATATAAAGATATGATTTTTATTATATATATAGCGATATCAAAATATGATCTTTTATATATAAATAGCAATATAAAAATGCGATTTTTAAATATATAAACATCATATTAAAAATGTGATTTTTTACTATGAACAGCGTGGAAAAGATTGCGTTGGAATTTCGATCAAATCCAAACGGTTCAGAAATTCAGAAATAGAACTGGAGGAGTGGACCCCAAAGGTGAGAACTGTAACGACCCGGATTTTGCCCGACCCCAATCGATCGCAAGATCGATCAAAACCGTTCAAATTCCGCGTACGTTAACTTTGGGCATACAACACATCAGGATAACAACACAGACTTTTATAACATCAATAATAAATGTTACATCAGAGTACAGAATATATCAGAGTACATTGATAAATAATACAGCGGTAGATGAATTACAATAGATTAATACATTGCAGTGGAACTAATCTCAGCGGAAGGCCATCAATATTCTGGACCCAGCTTCAGACTTCAATCTAGGATCCTGCTTAACTATATCTGCAAAAAGCTACTCGATTGCCCATGTGGAAAGAGGGCACCCGAGTTTACAAAGTGAAACAAACTACAGGTCAGTCGTGGGACTGGTGTGAGAATTCTATACTTAACTTATCTAATAAGTAGGCTAATCACAGGACCACGCTGCTAACGCGGAACGGGTTTACTCCGTTGGATTGCTAGTGCATAAATAAAGTAAATCATCAAATAACGCGATGCTTTTTAGAAAAATGAAACCATTATAAGACCCAGGTCCCATCACACAATGCAACGCACACCAGAGGATAGGGTTTTACCTTATAATGGTCAAAAGATGCTTGATCCGTAAAAACGATATTATTACTAGTGTATATATATATATTTAAAACATTTCAAACATAATATCAATCCTAGATGGCATAGATACCATCTACTATGTCGCCATACTAGTTAAACAATCAAAACCGCAAGGGCGTATTGGAAATTGGGTTTCCATCATGAGTCAAGGCTAGGGAGGAGCTCCTGACCGATTCGAGACACTCTAGCAATGCCTCAGGATTCGGACGCTGGCGAACCCTTGGATACAGCAGGGCCGGTCCACAAATACTTTAGTGGATTAATTATGCCTGAACACACGCTCCCCGATCCTATTGGATCTACAAATCAGCCGAGGGCGACCGATAAGAATAAACCGAGGCCTCACAAAAATTCCATCAACCACATAAGCAAATGTCGGGCCGTGTTAAAGCCCAACGCCACTTCTAGCTAGAAAGAAACGTATGCACTCCCTGCGTTCCCTTCTCCCGTTTTAGACTCATCTGGTGTGTGAGGCTCGCGAAGTCACGATATACACAAAGCTATGCCTAAAGAGACTGTGCTTTGATCATCAACCACAAGGCTTGCTTTTCAACAAAGCCTTGATCATTTGCATCTTAGCATGTCACATTGTCAGACCCTACCATATTATTGATCATCTACCAATATATATAACCTCTAAGCTCATACGTCTTAGAGAAGGGTGATAAGTAAAGAATAAATTCTTCACCACCAAAAAGAAATATATGATCAGTAGCATTCAACAAATACAATAGAAAGGAATACAATGTCAGGCACGCAATCCATTTACAAGTCCGCTCTGGGTCTGAGCGAAACAACGTGTCCGTCGATCTCCAAATGCGTTTGGACGATCATTACTAAATACCTTGCCTTGGAAGGCCAATCCTAATTCAAAATACCAGTCATTATCATCCCAACGATGTGAAAACCTTCGGTCTCCAATCACCGCCTTCATCTTCGACTCTTGATTGTCGTGATAATTATTCAGAATGGGTTAAACCCGGTCTTTCTGAATAACCCACGTATTTCGTGCGTAAAAAGAAAATATTGGAAGATCACACATTACGCCACATTCCAACTCTGAGTATTCTTTTAATAAGATATTCATATTAGAAGATTCTCATTAATTTTATCAAAGATAAACTCCGAAAATAAAATCTTAGATCTTCCTTAAAAGATTTATTAAAACTCCAGTTTGATTTGATATCAAAAATCGTTATTACAAGATCATTTATTTTAAGGAGTAAATCTTTTCTTAAACAGGTTAAAGAACTAGTGTCCTTTAAAACACAGTTCACAATAAATCTACAATCTATTTCCAAAATATGGAATTCCACAGAAATCAAATCAATACATAATCGATATAAATTTCTGTATCGGACTAATAATATAAATGGAATAACGGCAAAGCCTCTTAAATTCCATATATAATATCGGTCTTCTTTTACAGAAGCCCATTTTGATTATTACCAATCGAATTTCCACTAAATTCCTATTTAATATATTAAATTGGGAAATCTTGATTTTTTTAGAAAATGCCTTTTTAAATCTATAAAATAGATTAATAAATTCCAAATAATAATTTCAATGTAAATTGGATTAAAGGACAAATGTCGTTTAAAAACACTGTCCACGATAAATCCACTTCACATCTCAATTTATTTCATATCCCCAAATATGATTGCAAATGCTAGTAATCTTTTAAAAACATATTTTAAGATAATCATAAAAATATCCTTTATATAAAAGATTCTAAATGAGGAGTATTCTTTATATTACAAATTTTTATCTTTTACAAATATTCTTTGTTTTAACATATACTTGATTAATAATATTTATTATGAAAATATATATATACTTTATATATAAAAGAATTTCTAATGTAAAAATATTCTTATTTAAAGGAACACCTGAATCGAAATGCGACTCAAACATTTACCATATAATTTTGATTATATGGATTTCACACATATCATATATATGACAATAACAGTATAATCATCCATCTACATCCAAAGTGTAATTTCCACTGTGTAAGCATTAAAATTAAATAATAACGCTCATCGCAGCCTGTCGATCTAACGATCAACATACATCTAAATATTGGGATTAGTGTATGTAAATTTTCATCCCAACACCTGTGTGGGGTTTCAACCAATCAAGCAAATGATAAACTAATTTGTGCACTTGGGCGATGTGTGAAAATTATCGTCCCAATCACATAAACAAGTCGGGTAACTTGTGAATGGAAGTGTAATACACAATATATAACCATGACAAGAAAATGTCTCTTTTATATAATATGTAATTCTATTGCAATGAACGAATAAGAATAATAACTTCGTCTCTACTGACAATTTCTGTTTTGCTAGTTTAAACTCAAGCAAAAATAGTTATATTGTTCTGACAATTCTATTGCGAAAAAAATGATAAAAAAAATTTTCGACAAAATAAGTATTTTGATTTAACTAACCTATCATGACAAGTATATATCTTGCCAAACATATGATATATATATCTATATGTAAATTGCTTTAACTAATTCATTTTGACTAAATGAATATTTCTGACAAAATGTCTATTTTGGTTTAACTAATATAAATTGACTAAAATGAATAATTGTTTTTAACTAATATAAACTAACAAAAATGAATAATTGGTTTTAACTAATATAACTTGATAAAAGTGAATAGTTTGTTATTAACTGTTATAAATTGACAAAAGTGCTTATTTCATTCTTACTAATCAACCTGGCAAAATGACTCTTCTTATTTCATATAAAATTACAATAAGGATGCAATACTGAAATCTATTCTTTCTATTGTCCTCTAAATGACAACAAAAGGAAATATTCATTCTTACCATTTGTGCTACCACTAAAATGTAACTAAAATGTGGTTTTAAAATCCTATCCTTTATTTATATCCGAAAATGTGAATAAAAGGGTAACTCTTAATTCTGAAAGTAAAATGAAACTTTCAATTCATGTTTTATTTGCATTAAAGAATGCAAATAAAAATACAACTTTAAAACGATGTTTTATTCATATCAAAAATGCAAATTCACAAATGTAACTTATCTTTTGATGTTTGGTTTGCATGTAGAATTGCAAACAAAAAAGATGAAACTTTTATTTTAATGTTTTATTTGCAATAAGGAAAGCAAATAAATGAATAAATAAGCGTAATCTTTGTTTCTAGTTTATTTGAAACAAGGAATGCAATTAAAGAAACAAATTCTATTTTTAATCTATATTTTCATTAGTGATACAAATAAAAGAACAACTTTGTTTTCAACATATATATATGTGCATTTGTGAATGCAAATAAAAGAATACTCCTTATATTCAAAGTACATTTGCATTAGTGCATGCAAAGTAAATACAACTTCCATTGGTAAAGTTTATTTGCAATAATAAATGCAAATAAAAGAACAAATTTCATTTTTTAAAAGTTTATTTAACTACAAAGCATATTATATTTCAAAATATTTTTATTTATTTAAAAGTATATTCTATTTCAAGGTATATTTGCATTTGTGAATGCAAATAAAAGAAACAACATTTATTCCCAAGGTATATTTGCATTGAAGAACACAAACAAAAAGTTAACTTATTTTTCCATGTTATATTTGCATTAGTGAATGTAAATAGAAGAACAAACTTTATTTTCAAAATATATTTGCAGTGGTGATTCCAAATAAAAGAGCAACGTTTATTTTCTATGTATGTTTGCATTAGTGAATGCAAAATAAAAGAGCAAGCTCTATTTTTAAAGTATATTTATGAATGCAAATAAAAGAACAGATTTATTTCAATGATCTGATTTGACAAAAATGTTGCTTTCGTTTCAATAATCAAGGTTTGACAAAAGCAACATTTTCAATTCAATAATCAAGTTTTGATAAAAGTGTGATTTTATTTCATAAATCAAATTCTAATGAAAATGTTACTTTTATTTCAATACTTATGTTTTAACAAAAATGTTATTTTTAATTCACTAATCATAAAAATGTTATTTTTAATTCACTAATCATAAAAATGTTATTATTAGATTCAATGTATGAAATGTGATATATTACATATCTATGTTGGTGATTGCAAATAAAAAAATAAATTTCATCCCTAATGTATATATGCAAACAAAACGTAACTTCTGAAAATAATTTCTTATTTACATATAAAAATGTAAACAAAATTGTGATTTCCAAAACATGATTTTTATTTACATAAAAATGTAAACAAAAAGGTAGTTTTCAAATATAACCTTTGATTTAGAAATATAATGTAAACAAAGTTTTATTTTACAATATGTTTGTAAATATCAACAATGAAATTTAATATTTTAATTCTCTGACCTCTTATGGTAAGGTAACAATAAAAGTGAAATTTTTACTGTAATTCATAAGCCGTGTTCTAAATGTAAACCAATAAATTAGGATTTTATTCGTTAGCCAAATTCTGTTGTAATGAAACAAATAAAAATATATTCTATTTATTGTTCATATTCTATTGTAAATAAACAAATAAAAATAATATATTATTTGTCGTTCAAATCTTATTGCAAATAAAAATAAGGTTTTATTTGTCTTTCAACTTCTAATCTAATATAAACAAATAAAAATAAGTTTTTATTTGTCGATCAAATTCTATTGTTCATCTCAGAATAATAAAAATAATATTCTAATATTTTTAAAATAAATTAGAATAACTATATCTGAATAAAATATGATTTAAATCTAAATTTAGATTTATTTTTCTAATCGCAAATAAAATTCAACCATATATGAGATTTCAATGCGGACCTAGCATAAGATGACCAACAAACATACCACAAGCAATCATCAACTATTCATCAATCACAGAACATTTCAGATCTGAATTTACATCATTATGCAATTATTTTTAACGCAAGAAAAATAATTTATAATTAATTAAATAATAAAATTCAGAATTCTCACATTGATATGGCTGAAAATTCAACTGTCTCGGTTTCAGCTCTGGTCTGCGCCATTGCGAAGATCTCTGAAAGACGAGTCCAACGCAACTTACGGTTCGTCAAACGGCCCTCGTATGAAAGAGTTATCGCATTTTAAAGATTGAATAATTTAAATATTAAATAAATAAAATAATATTAAAATAATACTCTCTCTTCTTCGTTTTCACGTCGATACAGCCGAACCCAAAATTCCACCAACCAACCCCCCTGCGCGCGCCCAACCGAGCCACCCACTGCCGATCGGACATCACCACCTCGACCGCCTTCGACCATCGCACCTGTGCCCCCCACCATCGCCAGCTCGCGGGTCCCTAGGCGATTGAAAACCACCACGAACGCGCCGCCTTCCTGCTCTAAATTCGCGAAATCCGTGCACCAAAACCCGATCTTAACCGTATAGATTCGAAGCTCTCTGAGTTCTCTTCGATTTGATATATAGTTTGCCAATTTTCGTTGAACGGGTTGATAGAAATTAGCGTTTGAAAATCGGAGCTTTCTGGCCATCGAAAGGAATAGGCGGCGGCTGGCATTTTTAGGGTTAGGGTTTAATTTTTTTATTATTTTATTATTAAATCTCGTTTTTCGTGTTATAAAGGCGGATTTTTGGACTGTCTCCGAATTGGGCATGCTTACTGTCGATCTTAACGTTTTGAGGCCTTCTGAACGCAATGGGATAGGTCTCGGGGTCCAATTCCGAAATATGTAGAATATATATATTTAATAAAAATTAATTAATTAAATATGGACCGTACATTTAAATACGCCGGGGCCACATATGACCTCAGAAAATTCCAGAAAAAATATTTTTAGCTTTCTTATGATGATACGGTTCTAACAAGACTAATTTCGTCGAATTTTGAGACTGTTTGAAAAATGCCTATTTTCAAGTCGTTTAAATTTAACTGAAATAGTCAAAACACATTTTCTTTTGCCACGCTCACATATTAATTCGGAAAATTCTGAAAATTGATACGTAGCTATAATTTGACATTCCGGTTCCAACAAAAGTGGTTTCGTCGAAAACGGAGGTCGTTTGAAAAATGACTATTTTTAAGGGCTATATATTTAATATTAAAATACATTTTTAAACAAATAAATTCCTGAAACTCAAAATATATAAGTGTTTATACTTTTTAAATGCAGAAACATTATTCCAGACTCAATGGAAGTGGTTTCGAGTCAAAATTCCTTCATATGTGCAAAGTAGCCCTTTGGGCCATATATTATATATATATATATATTCTACAGCAACCTTCCTAAATATTGAATTGGCCATAACTTTTGATTTCCGCTATGAAATTTCAATTTTTCAGATTCGTTAGAAAGATATGATTATACAGATTTAGATATTTCTGCTTTCACTCAATTCTAATTTATTTTGAATCCTGTACATTCAGTTAAAGTTTAAAATTAAAATTTTAATACTACCGCGCCATTTCTAACTCCACTTATATTTAAAATTAAATTTATTCGTTTTAACTTCGATTAAAATGAATTCTAGCCATTATTATTTGTAAAAATTATATTATAACCTCAAAATTCATTAAAATTATCTAAAATAAAAAATTTAAATTGGTTCAGAATTTGCGGGTTGTTACAATCTCCCCTACTTAAAATCTTTTCGTCCTCGAAAAGGAAATGAAGCTAAAGTTGTTTGTTTAACTAATTTAATTTTCATTCTTTAATTGTTTAATAATTTTATTAGTTGAACTAATAATCACACAACAAAATCATCAATCAATTAGTTGATTAAATTTTCAAAAATATATAACTTTTATATATTCAAAATCATATTTTCTAAAATCGAATTATAATAACAAGTACGTTAATTTTAAATTTTCCACTCTGACTCATTCTAGGGCGTTGCTAACCCCATCTCTAATGAGAATTCTCATTCAAGGATACTGCTGATCCTATCTCTAATGAGTATTCTTATTGGATATTACTAATCCAACCTCTGATGAGTCTTTTGTTCAGTTCTAATGAATTGTACCCCAAAGAATTGAGCTAACCTGTGCTCTGATACCAGCTGTAAAGACCCGGATTTTGCCCGACCCCAATCGATCGCAAGATCGATCAAAACCGTTCAAATTCCGCGTATGTTAACTTTGGGTATACAACACATCAGGGCAACAGCACAGACTTTTATAACATCAATAATAAATGTTGCATCAGAGTACTGAATATATCATAGTACATCGATAAATAATACAACGGAAGATGAATTACAATAGATTAATACATTGCAGCGTAACTAATCTCAGCGGAAGGCCATCAATATTCTGGACCCAGCTTCAGACTTCAATCTAGGATCCTGCTTAACTATATCTGCAAAAAGTTACTCGACTGCCCATGTGGAAAGAGGGCACCCGAGTTTGCAAAGTGAAACAAACTACAGGTCAGTCGTGGGACTGGTGTGAGAATTCTATACTTAACTTATCTAATAAGTAGGCTAATCACAGGACCACGCCGCTAACGCGGAACGGGTTTACTCCATTGGATTGCCAGTGCATAAATAAAGTAAATCGTCAAATAATGCGATGCTTTTTAGAAAAATGAAACCATTATAAGACCCAGGTCCCATCACACAATGCAACGCACACCAGAGGATAGGGTTTTACCTTATAATGGTCAAAAGATGCTTGATACGTAAAAACGATATTATTACTAGTGTGTATATATATATTTAAAACATTTCAAACATAATATCAATCCTAGATGGCATAGATACCATCTACTATGTCGCCATACTAGTTAAACAATCAAAACCGCAAGGGCGTATTGGAAATTGGGTTTCCATCATGAGTCAAGGCTAGGGAGGAGCTCCTGACTGATTCGAGACACTCTAGCAATGCCTCAGGATTCGGACACTGCGAACCCTTGGATACAGCAGGGCTGGTCCACAAATACTTTAGTGGATTAGTTATGCCTGAAGACACGCTCCCCAATCCTATTGGATCTACAAATCAGCCGAGGGCGACCGATAAGAATAAACCGAGGCCTCGCAAAAATTCCATCAACCACATAAGCAAATGTCGGGCCGTGTTAAAGCCCAACACCACTTCTAGCTAGAAAGAAACATATGCACTCCCTGCTTTCCCTTCTCCTATTTTAGACTCAACCGGTGTGTGAGGCTCGCGAAGTCACGATATACACAAAGCTATGCCTAAAGGGACTGTGCTTTGATCATCAACCACAAGGCCTGCTTTTCAACAAAGCCTTGATCATTTGCATCTTAGCATGTCACATTGTCAGACCCTACCATATTATTGATCATCTACCAATATATATAACCTCTAAGCTCATACGTCTTAGAGAAGGGTGATAAGTAAAGAATAAATTCTTCACCACCAAACATAAATATATAATCGGTAGCGTTCAACAAATACAGTAGAAAGGAATACAATGTCAGACACGCAATCCATTTACAAGTCCGCTCTGGGTCTGAGCGAAACAACGTGTCTGTCGATCTCCAAATGTGTTTGGACGATCATTACTAAATACCTTGCCTTGGAAGGCCAATCCTAATTCAAAATACCAGTCATTATCATCCCAACGATGTGAAAACCTTCGGTCTCCAATCACCGCCTTCATCTTCGACTCTTGATTGTCGTGATAATTATTCAAAATGGGTTAAACCCGGTCTTTCTGAATAACCCGCGTATTTCGTGCGTAAAAAGCAAATATTGGAAGATCACACATTACGCCACATTCCAACTCTGAGTATTCTTTTAATAAGATATTCATATTAGAAGATTCTCATTAATTTTATCAATGATAAACTCCGAAAATAAAATCTTAGATCTTCCTTAAAAGATTTATTAAAACTCCAGTTTGATTTGATATCAAAAATCGTTATTACAAGATCATTTATTTTAAGGAGTAAATCTTGTCTTAAACAGGTTAAAGAACTAGTGTCCTTTAAAACACAGTTCACAATAAATCTACAATCTATTTCCAAAATATGGAATTCCACAGAAATCAAATCAATACATAATCGATATAAATTTATGTATCGGACTAATAATATAAATGGAATAACGGCAAAGCCTCTTAAATTTCATATATAATATCGGTCTTCTTTTACAGAAGCCCATTTCGATTTTTACCAATCGAATTTCCACTAAATTCCTATTTAATATATTAAATTGGGAAATCTTGATTTTTTTAGAAAATGCCTTTTTAAATCTATAAAATAGATTTATAAATTCCAAATAATAATTTCAATGTAAATTGGATTAAAGGACAAATGTCGTTTAAAAACACTGTCCACGATAAATCCACTTCACATCTCAATTTATTTCATATCCCCAAATATGATTGCAAATGCTAGTATTCTTTTAAAAACATATTTTAAGATAATCATGAAAATATCCTTTATATAAAAGATTCTAAATGAGGAGTATTCTTTATATTACAAATTTTTATCTTTTACAAATATTCTTTGTTTTAACATATACTTGATTAATAATATTTATTATGAAAAAATATATATACTTTATATATAAAAGAATTTCTAATGTAAAAATATTCTTATTTAAAGGAACACCTGAATCGAAATGCGACTCAAACATTTACCATATAATTTTGATTATATGGATTTCACACATATCATATATATGACAATAACAGTATAATCATCAAATCATCCATCTACATCCAAAGTGTAATTTCCACTGTGTAAGCATTAAAATTAAATAATAACGCTCATCGCAGCCTGTCGATCTAACGATCAACATACATCTAAATATTGGGATTAGTGTATGTAAATTTTCATCCCAACACCTGTGTGGGGTTTCAACCAATCAAGCAAATGATAAACTAATTTGTGCACTTGGGCGATGTGTGAAAATTATCGTCCCAATCACATAAACAAGTCGGGTAACTTGTGAATGGAAGTGTAATACACAATATATAACCATGACAAGAAAATGTCTCTTTTATATAATATGTAATTCTATTGCAATGAAGGAATAAGAATAATAACTTCGTCTCTACTGACAATTTCTGTTTTGCTAATTTAAACTCAAGCAAAAATAGTTATATTGTTCTGACAATTCTATTGCGACAAAAATGATAAAAAAAAAATCGACAAAATAAGTATTTTGATTTAACTAACCTATCATGACAAGTATATATCTTGCCAAACATATGATATATATATATCTATATGTAAATTGCTTTAACTAATTCATTTTGACTAAATGAATATTTCTGACAAAATGTCTATTTTGGTTTAACTAATATAAATTGACTAAAATGAATAATTGTTTTTAACTAATATAAACTAACAAAAATGAATAATTGGTTTTAACTAATATAACTTGATAAAAGTGAATAGTTTGTTATTAACCGTTATAAATTGACAAAAGTGCTTATTTCATTCTTACTAATCAACCTGGCAAAATGACTCTTCTTATTTCATATAAAATTACAATAAGGATGCAACACTGAAATCTATTCTTTCTATTGTCCTCTAAATGACAACAAAAGGAAATATTCATTCTTACCATTTGTGCTACCACTAAAATGTAACTAAAATGTGGTTTTAAAATCCTATCCTTTATTTATATCCGAAAATGTGAATAAAAGGGTAACTCTTAATTCTGAAAGTAAAATGAAACTTTCAATTCATGTTTTATTTGCATTAAAGAATGCAAATAAAAATACAACTTTAAAACGATGTTTTATTCATATCAAAAATGCAAATTCACAAATGTAACTTATCTTTTGATGTTTGGTTTGCATGTAGAATTGCAAACAAAAAAGATGAAACTTTTATTTTAATGTTTTATTTGCAATAAGGAAAGCAAATAAATGAATAAATAAGCATAATGTGATAACCCCAAACTTCCACGAGTGAAAGCAGGAGAAATCATTTTTGGAATACAACATAAATACAATAAAACAGAACACAGATACAATATAGCAAAGGAGATTCATAGAGTAATAACATTATAGCAGCGGAAAAATATAATGTCATCAATCACAGAAATTCCACAGTCACAGAAAACTAAGATTATTACAACAAGTTTGCAGAAAAGAAATAAGTTTGATGTCTAAAAAGAAAAGAAAAGATGCCAATAGAAACAAAAAGTCTTCAAGCTCCAAGTCATCACCTCTTCTCCCAAGCAGAATCCAAGAGAGAGAAAATAAGCAGCTTCAAAGAAAAGCTCCAAGCAAAGAATGAACCTGTCTACTTGGCTGCCCGTGTAGAAGAGAGGGCACCCAAGTTTGCAAAAAGGTGAAACAAACTATGGGTCAGTCGTGGGACTGGTGTGAGAATTCTTAAATAACTTATACTAATAATGTAACGACCCGGATTTTTGGCCGTTGAATTCTGAATATTTAAATTTGTTTTAAGAATTTTAATTGAATTACATATAGGAATTTATTAATTAAAAACGATGTTTGAACGTTAATTTATAATATAATTATAAAACGAGCTCGAAATCGCACGGCAGTTCGTAATATAGAATTTTGAACTTCAACTGAGCATACAGGATTCGTTATAACTTGGATTTCTGTGAAACGAGACACGTTGGAACCGTATTGATTATAATTTTCATATGAAAGAGAAAAATCTAGATTTCGTGTTATAATTTGTTAGTTATGGTCAAATCAAATTTTGAAATAGTCGCTGTGGAAAATCGTTATTTAAATTATACGCGTTAAAATAGCCGTTTTGCAAACGGACTCAGATTTCGACGAAATCAGTTTCATTGGGACCGTATCGTTAAATTATTATACAATGTTGAGTGGCATGGAAAACCGATGTCGTATGTGACCACGGTAGCCGTAAACGCTCGTTTAGTGCAATTAGATTAATTCAACTGAATAAAGGGATATTAGAGTGTAACTTGAACAGACGATCAAATCAGGCCACGAAACCAGTTCCGGTGAGTTCGTAGCGTCGGATATAGTCAGGATAGGTATATGGCTTGTTATTTTTAGAGATCGGCAAATTTGGTGTTCAGAAGGGCAGTGCGGTGCGCGTTAAAAATGGCCTACCGGGGCAACAGTCTCAGAATGAGACGAAACTAGTGCCGTTGGGTTCGTATCGAAAAGTTATTATCAGTGTTCGCAGTTTCAAGCTGATTTGATTTATCTGGTGATCGTGAAAAAATTAAACGCGTGTTCATTTCTGGTTTTATAAGGGAAATTTTTTCAAACAATGTCGGAATTCGACGAAACTTGTCCCGTTGGATTCAGGATACCTTTTTACACCAAGATTAGCTTTTTAATCAGTAAACAGACTGTTCATTTATATGATTATTCGTTCATTTCCCCTGTATGTCAAATTCATTGGACCAATATTCTATACTTATCATTTTTAATAGGACTATAGGACCAATGGGAAAATGTGCTGTCCAAACTATTGAAGTGTGCCTGTCAAGGTATTAAAAAAAAAAATATAATAAGAGAAATATAATAAATAAAAAGAAGAAACGTGACTGCCAAGCTCTTTCGATTTCGTGTGAACCAAGCCAAGTGAAACGTGCCGACCAAACTACCCTGTATTGTACTATTTAATAACACTATCTGCCAGGCTCTGTCTTGTACTATTAATGCATAGGATACACGGAGCAAATTGGAGACAATTCACGTGCCTAGCCTACTGAAGAAAATGACCCACCTATGCTATTTACCCGTGCAGACCAAGGTGCCTTCACCGTTAAATAGTGTCTCTCTCCTCCTCATTTTTTTTTCGTTTTTCTGAGATCCAAACCCAAATAGAAATCCAACGCCTCATGGAATTTAATAAATCTTGAAACCCTTAACTCACCAAGTTGAGGGCCCGAAAACCCATACGCTCGTTTTATGTAAGACGCGATGCAAGCATTGAAGTATTTGATGGATTACTGGTGTCGAGATGGGGGAAAGTTGGGCACGGGATGGCGTGAAGAGTAGTGGCCCGACCATTTTGGTTTTGTTGGTTTAGAAGTAAGGAAGGGATCCGATTGTTTGGGGGTGATGAAGGACTTTGGTCTTAACTTCATGAAAGGGGGATTTGCGTAGAACGTGAGTGGGTTTCTTTTACTGGGAAGGAGGGATTAGGAGTGGGGTTGGTGGAATTGAATATGTGGTCTCATATTCAAAACGTAAATGGTGGAGGGAAACACAGTTTGGCCATCTAAGCACTGGAGAGGTTTAACGAAAGGGTTAATGGGAAGGACAGTTGTCTTGGACGTGATAAGGCAGTGGCGAATGGGGAGTTGTTGAAGGTCATAACGTTGACTGTCGTGAAAATGGTGAAGGTAACATATTAGCAGGCGGGTTCATCCATCATGAAGGGAGAAGAATTTAATGTAAATAAAAAAAAAAAAAAAAGTGGTTTGGCAGTTCTTTGATGACAGTGAAGGAGTGCGGAGGTGCTCGTGTGGCAACGAAGTGGTATTGTTCAAGTTGCAATAGAAAACAATGGATATCAGATTTAAAAGAGACAATATCGAACAAAGCATGGTTTTATTTGATCTTGAAGGAAGCACGGTTTTATTACAAGAGGAAGGGCAATCTAAAACGAATTGAACGACGATAGTTACGTTGGAATCATAACGACGACAACTACAGTAGGAGAATGATTTCACTGAGAACAAAGCTGTTGGAACTTCGCGATAAAAACAAATGCTGTTTGATTTTAACGAAAATAAAGGCAGAATCATCAACTACAACTAAGGTGAGTAAACTCACTCGTTTAAAATTATTTTATAATGTGAAATGGTTGCTTGGTTGAATAGTTGATAAATTGGTTGATATAATCATCGTTGATTGATTTATTTCATTAATGCGATATTTTTGATGTTACTAACATCTGTGGATGCAGGGAAACAGGTTGGAGGGATCCAACTGGATCCCTCAACATTTTATTTACTGTTTTATTTGATGGTGATATATGTTATGCTACATTATCCATGGTTGAATTTGTGTGTTTGGTTTACCCTGGCCTTAGGAACCTGGTATTTTAGATACCGTAAAATATCATCGAATGTGAAAAAGGAAATTAGAATTTAAAAGCAGAGTTTATTTCCAAATTAGAAATAATTGCTTTTTCATTGAGTTGCAAATGGAAACCTATTCCATTGAGTAAACCAAGAAAAACGTTATAAATAAAGATATAAATTAAGTGGATCATTTACCATTGGATAAATTAAAAGGTGGGTTCAAATATGAATGTATATTTGAAAGTGAGTATCGGTTTTGAAACCAATATTTGGAAATGGATCCGAATTTAGCAAATTACAGAGGAAAGTTTAAAGAAAGAATAAATGCTTTAAAACAAGGAAATATTTCGTAAATAAAATAAAGGGGATTTATAGAAATCGAATTAAGTGGTTAGAAAAATGTATAGTTTATAAATATGTTTAAAGGAGAACTTGAATTGTTTAAAATAAACAGAGTTTATAAATGAACAACGGAAGCGTGTGCGTCGCACACGGTATTTTATTCAAAACAACAATGGAAGCGTGTGCGTCGTACACGGTATTTTATTCAAAACAGCAATCATAACGTTGTTGTTATAAGAAATGCTTTTATAAATTTAAACAGCGATTATAACGCTGTCTTTGTAAGAAATGCTTTTATAAAACTAAACAGCGATTTTAGCGCTGTTGTTATAATAGATGTTGTAAATCTATACAGCAATTTTAGACGCTGCTGTTATAATAAATGTCTTGGTAAATCTAAATAGCAATTTTAACGCTGCCGTTATAATAACTGTTTTAATAGCAATTTTAATGCTATGATTATGATAAGTGTTCTATAATGCTAGACAACGGTTTTAACGCTGTTGTTAAAAGCTATGTTTGGTTTAAAGTTGTGAGCTCTGACTATTTCAAAGTTAAGGATGTCGTTCAGTTAAGGTCTGAGAGGTAATTATACCCCAACTTGACTGACTGCATGATTGACGGAGAAATGGTTAAGGCTCGATAGCAAGGGTTGGTTAGTGATATCGTTATTTAACGAATGATTTATGATTTAAGTTATAATAACGATGTTTATAACATCAGTTAATTCAAGGGATTTAGAAATGTTTTCTAACTGGAGAAAAAATATTTTTCTCAAGAAAGGAATTATATATTGGAAATGTTTTCCAATGATCGAGAGAGAAAATAGTGCTTTGAAAGAACACGAAAGATGGGAAATAGGAATGGGAAATGATAATGAAATAAAGAACTAATATAAAAAGGGCCCAGTGTTGAATGATGTTTGGTCGATAGAATTTCCTCCTGGAAATAATATCATTGTTTGCACACCGACATGTTTTCATTTGATAGTTAAATCACCGACTATCAAAGTTTTGACCATTTTAACGTTGTTAATATGGAGAGACCGGTTGGATTATTATCTAGAGAACCACTCCGTATTGGCATAAGCGTTGCGAATCAAGTATGCTGAATATCTTGAAGACGGAGTTATGCAAGGGCTATCCTGTTTACGGGTTAGTGCCTTCGGTTTGTCCAGACCCAGGACAACTTGTATGGACGAGTGTCTGACAGAGTATTTCCAAAGGGGGTTACGTACGTTGATTCCTTCAAACGTACGAAGTTGGTGGCATAGAAGGGAAACTTCTTTAGCCTAACAATCTGAGTATTTTTGTGGGAATCAATTAGTGATTTCCGATGGATCTGACGATGTGGCATTCAAAGTGAATGGTGGCCAGACGTTCTGGAAGATAATTCAAACCTCAAGCCTCATCAGACCGGAAGTGGACAAAAATCGGGCAGGCAGCATGGCTATGTGGGTCGCACCCATTAGGATGTATGATCACCTATCTAGAGAAATTCCTTTTGTTCTTAAATCTATCGATGCTGTCCCTTATCGGGAGGCGGTTGCTGATCCCAACCGTCGGTGGTATACATTCGATACACTCAAGCGAAATGAGTGGTCGGTCATGTGTGGGCCGGGTTGCAAGATGTTCTTGTTGAACCCAGTGTATTTGCCTCTAGAGATACACGTTCGGAAGGTGGTCCCATACCTTGTCAAGTTGGAATCCAATCTCCAATAAGTGCCTGCGAGTTTGATTGTATATTATATATGTAGAGCGTGAGATGCAAGCGCTCTACTAGATTTTAATTACTTGTGATTAGACATTATTATAATATCAGATAATATATGATTTCCAAAGTGTTTTGGGTTATCGTAAGGTAAAAACCATCCGTGTTTATGTGTGGATTGGTCTTACGATTATCTTTTCTTTTGAAAAGGATTTTGAAAGTTAAACAAATGGTTGGAGTTTACTCACACCAGTCCCATGACTGACCCAGAGTTTATTTTGTTTGTTTTCCCTAAACTCTTGGGTGCCCAAATTTGTACGGGCAGTCAAGTAGTTAGGATTTTACAGATTCACTTGAAGAAGCTTGAAGCAGGAGGCTTCACCAGTTAGCTATAGACTATCATATTTTCCGCTGTGTACTATGTTGTATCTGGAAACAGGTGTTTATAACTGTTCCAGGAATAACCGTTGTGCTCTGATAATGGTATGTATATACAAATACTGATTTGTGCTTCAAAGTTATGTTATCTAATATATTTTATTCGTTCCGCTGTGAGTTTGTGATCTTCGTTTTCTTCTATTCTAATATTTCTTTCTTTCTATTTCTCATCCTCTAACTTCTTTCTAATAATGGTTCGTATTTCTGTGCAATTTGAGTTGGACGTGTGGTGTTATTAGTCGACTCAAAGGGTACGGATTTGCGGGTCGTTTCATTTGGTATCAGAGCTGAAGGTTAAGTGATTACCTTGGCTCTGTGGCGTAACTCAATAGAGATGGGGTTAGTAACACCCTATATTGAGTTTGAGTGTATATATATGAGCGCGTATTTGTAGATTTGACATAAAAATTGTTTTATATTGTGTTGGCTGGTTTGTTGAGTGGTTTATGAATTCTGGTCGATACAGGATGTACAACTGTATCGATAGGTGTTTCTAAACTCTCGAATAGAACAAATCGACTCAGTATTGTTTTAAAGTGGGTAAGTGATATAATTTGCCCAAAAGTTATTTTGATATAAAGAGATAATTTTCTGAAATTATCGAATGTGTTGATTGTTACTACAATCAAACGAAATTATAATACCGAAATGGTTATATAAAACCAAATGGAATTTGTATATGAATGAGATATACAAATAAGCTAAATTGGGATTGGATTCAAACCATAAATTGGAATTTAAATCCCGGATATTTTGTAAATCTTCCTTGAAATATTTTAAAGGTAATATAACATTACTTTAAAGAGATTTTGAATTAGAATGATTTTAAATGGATTTTAAAAGCGATTAAGCATTGAAATCACTTCAGTGGCGAGAAAATAATTCGGATAATGGGTCGCGACATTATCGGTATTCATTTTCAAGTTTCTGAGTGGTGGATTGCTACCATGAAAATTCTTTAATTGGAAATTGGTTTGAAAAGAACAAGTTATTTCTATAAAATCCAAGTATTTGAGTTTGCAAAAATATTTAAACATATGTGTATAGTTATATGATTTCAAACTAATTTGAAAGAAACCTTAGGGATTCGAATTCTGAATTTAATATAAGTTAAATAGATTAAAAAGGTGGAAGTAAAATCGAATGGATTAAATTTAACTAAAGTTTAGCTAAATGGAGCGGGATGACCTTAAAGAAACCAAAAATTTGTTCGAAATTCATTAAAATGGAATCTGTTTGAAAATTAAATGGAAAACTTGGCCCGATAAATGGTTTATAAGGAAATGATATGAACCGGAATATCATTGGACATATATTGAAGCATAAAAAATTGTGGGAACCCTTGAAAGGAAATAAACTAGCTAAACTCAATATGCAAGAAATTTGGATTATATACAAAATTGTATTGGATTGAAATTTAAGTTAAATGGAAATTGAAACTCAAATGGAATAAGTGGATTGATTCCTGAAGTTGAGATCAGATTTGAATTGATAGAATGGAAGCGACTAATCAGAAGTTGATTAGAGAGTTACAAACTGGAAGTTGGATTGATTTGAAACCAAGTGGAAATGGATAGATGTATGCTAAGCAGAAAGGAAGCAAGTGCAAGAGATAGAATTATGGCCGACAAAAAGGTACATGTTTACAATATTGTTTGGGTTGATGATTTTATGAGCCTATAAGGCAAGCCACTTGGCTTTTTGATTTTCTTTTGGATTGGAGAAGGCCTAGAAAGGCGAATTGTGGTTGTACCGATTGAGCCGTGCAGAGGAGATGCTGCCGAAATTTTTCAGAATTTAAAGTGTTAGAAAATTTTCAGAATTTTTTTTCGTTAGTAAGAATAAATGAATATTTTAATTGAAATAAATTGGTCCAGTTAAACTGGAGTTAAGAAGTGGGAAAAACAAAAAGGAATTTCAAACCTAGTTAATAGGATACGTGGCATTTTCCCTACTTAGCAATTTCGAGGACGAAATTATTTTAAGGGGGAAGGAATGTAACGACCCGGATTTTTGGCCGTTGAATTCTGAATATTTAAATTTGTTTTAAGAATTTTAATTGAATTACATATAGGAATTTATTAATTAAAAACGATGTTTGAACGTTAATTTATAATATAATTATAAAACGAGCTCGAAATCGCACGGCAGTTCGTAATATAGAATTTTGAACTTCAACTGAGCATACAGGATTCGTTATAACTTGGATTTCTGTGAAACGAGACACGTTGGAACCGTATTGATTATAATTTTCATATGAAAGAGAAAAATCTAGATTTCGTGTTATAATTTGTTAGTTATGGTCAAATCAAATTTTGAAATAGTCGCTGTGGAAAATCGTTATTTAAATTATACGCGTTAAAATAGCCGTTTTGCAAACGGACTCAGATTTCGACGAAATCAGTTTCATTGGGACCGTATCGTTAAATTATTATACAATGTTGAGTGGCATGGAAAACCGATGTCGTATGTGACCACGGTAGCCGTAAACGCTCGTTTAGTGCAATTAGATTAATTCAACTGAATAAAGGGATATTAGAGTGTAACTTGAACAGACGATCAAATCAGGCCACGAAACCAGTTCCGGTGAGTTCGTAGCGTCGGATATAGTCAGGATAGGTATATGGCTTGTTATTTTTAGAGATCGGCAAATTTGGTGTTCAGAAGGGCAGTGCGGTGCGCGTTAAAAATGGCCTACCGGGGCAACAGTCTCAGAATGAGACGAAACTAGTGCCGTTGGGTTCGTATCGAAAAGTTATTATCAGTGTTCGCAGTTTCAAGCTGATTTGATTTATCTGGTGATCGTGAAAAAATTAAACGCGTGTTCATTTCTGGTTTTATAAGGGAAATTTTTTCAAACAATGTCGGAATTCGACGAAACTTGTCCCGTTGGATTCAGGATACCTTTTTACACCAAGATTAGCTTTTTAATCAGTAAACAGACTGTTCATTTATATGATTATTCGTTCATTTCCCCTGTATGTCAAATTCATTGGACCAATATTCTATACTTATCATTTTTAATAGGACTATAGGACCAACGGGAAAATGTGCTGTCCAAACTATTGAAGTGTGCCTGTCAAGGTATTAAAAAAAAATATAATAAGAGAAATATAATAAATAAAAAGAAGAAACGTGACTGCCAAGCTCTTTCGATTTCGTGTGAACCAAGCCAAGTGAAACGTGCCGACCAAACTACCCTGTATTGTACTATTTAATAACACTATCTGCCAGGCTCTGTCTTGTACTATTAATGCATAGGATACACGGAGCAAATTGGAGACAATTCACGTGCCTAGCCTACTGAAGAAAATGACCCACCTATGCTATTTACCCGTGCAGACCAAGGTGCCTTCACCGTTAAATAGTGTCTCTCTCCTCCTCATTTTTTTTCGTTTTTCTGAGATCCAAACCCAAATAGAAATCCAACGCCTCATGGAATTTAATAAATCTTGAAACCCTTAACTCACCAAGTTGAGGGCCCGAAAACCCATACGCTCGTTTTATGTAAGACGCGATGCAAGCATTGAAGTATTTGATGGATTACTGGTGTCGAGATGGGGGAAAGTTGGGCACGGGATGGCGTGAAGAGTAGTGGCCCGACCATTTTGGTTTTGTTGGTTTAGAAGTAAGGAAGGGATCCGATTGTTTGGGGGTGATGAAGGACTTTGGTCTTAACTTCATGAAAGGGGGATTTGCGTAGAACGTGAGTGGGTTTCTTTTACTGGGAAGGAGGGATTAGGAGTGGGGTTGGTGGAATTGAATATGTGGTCTCATATTCAAAACGTAAATGGTGGAGGGAAACACAGTTTGGCCATCTAAGCACTGGAGAGGTTTAACGAAAGGGTTAATGGGAAGGACAGTTGTCTTGGACGTGATAAGGCAGTGGCGAATGGGGAGTTGTTGAAGGTCATAACGTTGACTGTCGTGAAAATGGTGAAGGTAACATATTAGCAGGCGGGTTCATCCATCATGAAGGGAGAAGAATTTAATGTAAATAAAATAAAATAAAAAGTGGTTTGGCAGTTCTTTGATGACAGTGAAGGAGTGCGGAGGTGCTCGTGTGGCAACGAAGTGGTATTGTTCAAGTTGCAATAGAAAACAATGGATATCAGATTTAAAAGAGACAATATCGAACAAAGCATGGTTTTATTTGATCTTGAAGGAAGCACGGTTTTATTACAAGAGGAAGGGCAATCTAAAACGAATTGAACGACGATAGTTACGTTGGAATCATAACGACGACAACTACAGTAGGAGAATGATTTCACTGAGAACAAAGCTGTTGGAACTTCGCGATAAAAACAAATGCTGTTTGATTTTAACGAAAATAAAGGCAGAATCATCAACTACAACTAAGGTGAGTAAACTCACTCGTTTAAAATTATTTTATAATGTGAAATGGTTGCTTGGTTGAATAGTTGATAAATTGGTTGATATAATCATCGTTGATTGATTTATTTCATTAATGCGATATTTTTGATGTTACTAACATCTGTGGATGCAGGGAAACAGGTTGGAGGGATCCAACTGGATCCCTCAACATTTTATTTACTGTTTTATTTGATGGTGATATATGTTATGCTACATTATCCATGGTTGAATTTGTGTGTTTGGTTTACCCTGGCCTTAGGAACCTGGTATTTTAGATACCGTAAAATATCATCGAATGTGAAAAAGGAAATTAGAATTTAAAAGCAGAGTTTATTTCCAAATTAGAAATAATTGCTTTTTCATTGAGTTGCAAATGGAAACCTATTCCATTGAGTAAACCAAGAAAAACGTTATAAATAAAGATATAAATTAAGTGGATCATTTACCATTGGATAAATTAAAAGGTGGGTTCAAATATGAATGTATATTTGAAAGTGAGTATCGGTTTTGAAACCAATATTTGGAAATGGATCCGAATTTAGCAAATTACAGAGGAAAGTTTAAAGAAAGAATAAATGCTTTAAAACAAGGAAATATTTCGTAAATAAAATAAAGGGGATTTATAGAAATCGAATTAAGTGGTTAGAAAAATGTATAGTTTATAAATATGTTTAAAGGAGAACTTGAATTGTTTAAAATAAACAGAGTTTATAAATGAACAACGGAAGCGTGTGCGTCGCACACGGTATTTTATTCAAAACAACAATGGAAGCGTGTGCGTCGTACACGGTATTTTATTCAAAACAGCAATCATAACGCTGTTGTTATAAGAAATGCTTTTATAAATTTAAACAGCGATTATAACGCTGTCTTTGTAAGAAATGCTTTTATAAAACTAAACAGCGATTTTAGCGCTGTTGTTATAATAGATGTTGTAAATCTATACAGCAATTTTAGACGCTGCTGTTATAATAAATGTCTTGGTAAATCTAAATAGCAATTTTAACGCTGCCGTTATAATAACTGTTTTAATAGCAATTTTAATGCTATGATTATGATAAGTGTTCTATAATGCTAGACAACGGTTTTAACGCTGTTGTTAAAAGCTATGTTTGGTTTAAAGTTGTGAGCTCTGACTATTTCAAAGTTAAGGATGTCGTTCAGTTAAGGTCTGAGAGGTAATTATACCCCAACTTGACTGACTGCATGATTGACGGAGAAATGGTTAAGGCTCGATAGCAAGGGTTGGTTAGTGATATCGTTATTTAACGAATGATTTATGATTTAAGTTATAATAACGATGTTTATAACATCAGTTAATTCAAGGGATTTAGAAATGTTTTCTAACTGGAGAAAAAATATTTTTCTCAAGAAAGGAATTATATATTGGAAATGTTTTCCAATGATCGAGAGAGAAAATAGTGCTTTGAAAGAATACGAAAGATGGGAAATGGGAATGGGAAATGATAATGAAATAAAGAACTAATATAAAAAGGGCCCAGTGTTGAATGATGTTTGGTCGATAGAATTTCCTCCTGGAAATAATATCATTGTTTGCACACCGACATGTTTTCATTTGATAGTTAAATCACCGACTATCAAAGTTTTGACCATTTTAACGTTGTTAATATGGAGAGACCGGTTGGATTATTATCCAGAGAACCACTCCGTATTGGCATAAGCGTTGCGAATCAAGTATGCTGAATATCTTGAAGACGGAGTTATGCAAGGGCTATCCTGTTTACGGGTTAGTGCCTTCGGTTTGTCCAGACCCAGGACAACTTGTATGGACGAGTGTCTGACAGAGTATTTCCAAAGGGGGTTACGTACGTTGATTCCTTCAAACGTACGAAGTTGGTGGCATAGAAGGGAAACTTCTTTAGCCTAACAATCTGAGTATTTTTGTGGGAATCAATTAGTGATTTCCGATGGATCTGACGATGTGGCATTCAAAGTGAATGGTGGCCAGATGTTCTGGAAGATAATTCAAACCTCAAGCCTCATCAGACCGGAAGTGGACAAAAATCGGGCAGGCAGCATGGCTATGTGGGTCGCACCCATTAGGATGTATGATCACCTATCTAGAGAAATTCCTTTTGTTCTTAAATCTATCGATGCTGTCCCTTATCGGGAGGCGGTTGCTGATCCCAACCGTCGGTGGTATACATTCGATACACTCAAGCGAAATGAGTGGTCGGTCATGTGTGGGCCGGGTTGCAAGATGTTCTTGTTGAACCCAGTGTATTTGCCTCTAGAGATACACGTTCGGAAGGTGGTCCCATACCTTGTCAAGTTGGAATCCAATCTCCAATAAGTGCCTGCGAGTTTGATTGTATATTATATATGTAGAGCGTGAGATGCAAGCGCTCTACTAGATTTTAATTACTTGTGATTAGACATTATTATAATATCAGATAATATATGATTTCCAAAGTGTTTTGGGTTATCGTAAGGTAAAAACCATCTGTGTTTATGTGTGGATTGGTCTTACGATTATCTTTTCTTTTGAAAAGGATTTTGAAAGTTAAACAAATGGTTGGAGTTTACTCACACCAGTCCCATGACTGACCCTGAGTTTATTTTGTTTGTTTTCCCTAAACTCTTGGGTGCCCAAATTTGTACGGGCAGTCAAGTAGTTAGGATTTTACAGATTCACTTGAAGAAGCTTGAAGCAGGAGGCTTCACCAGTTAGCTATAGACTATCATATTTTCCGCTGTGTACTATGTTGTATCTGGAAACAGGTGTTTATAACTGTTCCAGGAATAACCGTTGTGCTCTGATAATGGTATGTATATACAAATACTGATTTGTGCTTCAAAGTTATGTTATCTAATATATTTTATTCATTCCGCTGTGAGTTTGTGATCTTCGTTTTCTTCTATTCTAATATTTCTTTCTTTCTATTTCTCATCCTCTAACTTCTTTCTAATAATGGTTCGTATTTCTGTGCAATTTGAGTTGGACGTGTGGTGTTATTAGTCGACTCAAAGGGTACGGATTTGCGGGTCGTTTCAAATAAGGCAAATCCAAAGACCACGCCGCTAACGCGGAACGGGTTGTACCAATGGATTGCCGTGCATAACTATAGTGTCAATACAGATAAGTAAAACGTAACAAAACGCAATGTCTTTTGAAAAATGGAACCACCATAAGACTCAGGTCCCATCACACAATGCAACGCACACCAAGAGGATAGAGTTTTACCTTATGGTGGTTAAACATGCTAAATACGCCAAATACGAAACTAATACTATTATTAGGGTGTATATGGTTTCAAAACAATTCAAATTATAAGTATAAATCCTAGGAAGCATAGGTACCATATATTATGCCTCCAATACTAGTAATACAATCAAATCCGTCGGGGTCGTATTGGAAATTTGGGTTTCCATCATGAGTCCAGGCTAGGGAGGACTCCTTACCGATTCGAGACGCTCTAGTTAACGTCTCAGGATTACCCGCAGTTAACCCTTGGATCCTGCAGGGCCGGTCCTCACATACAGCTTAGAGGATTGGCAATTCCTAAGCACACGTTCCCCGGTCCTATAGGACCTATCCGAGGCGCCTCATTTCATCATCCTCCAAAAGTAAAATGACTACTAACTAGAAAGAAACGTGCTACTTTCCCTGCGTTCCCTTCCCCCTTTTTAGACTCTACCGGTTTGTGAGGCTCGTGAAGTCATGTTCTTCATACCACAAGGTTCTGCTTTTCAACAAGTAACCCTGATCATTGCATCTTAGTATGCCACACCGTCACTCCATACCGTACTATTGATCTTCCGTCACTAAATAAACGGGTGTTAAGTAGAGAATAAATTCTCTACCACCAATCGTTTATATATTAACTGAATATCAACAACATAATATTTTGTGGGGTACGATGTCAGACACACTATCCATTTATACCCATGCTCTAGGTCTGAACTAGGGTCAAACCCGTGAAATCAACACGTACGTTTGGGCAATTACCCCGACCCTTGAATTGGGAGCAAACCAATTCAGAGTCTTGATCGTTGTCCATTCGAGGGGAGATTTACGGTCTTCATGCGCCATCTTCATACTTGAATTCTTGGAATCGTACGATCATTTGGAATGGGATTAACCCGGACTTTCCAAATAATCTCGCATTCATATATTTTGAGAAAAACATATTTCATATCGTTATTTTATTTTATAATGATTAATTCTTGCCTTAATTATTTTAATATAATTAATTTCCTTATTTAACGACGCTTCAGGTCAAGGGCGACCTTGGCACTGTTTTCAATCAATTTTGTTTTTCACTTTCCTCAAAATCTAACCGCTGGATTTTAGCGTAGCTTATATCGTTGGAAAGATTTTTCCAAGACGGTCCTAATGGTTTCAGTTTTGGGAAAATCCGTCGGTCGGATCTTCCGGTATATTCGTTTAAAAGTTCGATTTCAAAACACGAACTACCGCGCTCAATTCGTTTAATTATAATTATATATAAATATAAATATAAATGGTTCGTTTAACTTATCGTCCTTACTTACATCTTCCTTTATCTTTTACCTTTTCGCTTTTTCACTTTCTCACTTACATGAAAATGTTGTTTATAATTAGACGATGAATCATTCCTTCATTTATTTTCATTTAATATTTCTATAATTTACATTTAAATGTAAATTATAATTCATCGTTCTATTTATTCCATTTCATCTTTCCATCATATTATGATTCCATTTATCATTCTCTTGTTAAATACATTACTAATTCTAATTACAATTAAATTGTAATTTTACTTTACGATGAGATTTTCATTTCCAATTACATATAATAAAAAAAAAGTAATCTTAGTTTGCATGACACCTCCTTAATTTATTAATATTATAAATATTGTCACTTTTCCTATGGCGTAAATTTCCTTTTCCTATACATTTATAAATAATGTAAATTTTTCCTACGAGGTAAATTCTCTTTTAATATGCATCAAAAATAGTGTACATTTTTCCTACGAGGTAAATTCTCTTTTGTTTAACATTATAAATAATGTTAATCTTACATACGGTTCATTTCCTTCTTATTTAACATTATAAATAATGTTAAATTTGCATACAATCGAATTTCTTTTTATTAACATTGAAAATAAATGTTAACACATACTACGGTCAAATTCCTTTATTTTAACATTAAAATAAATGTTAAATCATCATACGATGAAATTCTTCTATTTTTCTAATATTAACAAAAGATGCTAATCTCACACAGTGAACATTTTCTTATTTCTAATATTAACAAAAATGTTAATCTCATACAGTGAATATTTTCTTATTTCTAATATTAACAAAAATGTTAATTTCATACAATGAATATTTTCTTATTTCTAATATTAACAAAAATGTTAATTTCATACAATGAATATTTTCTTATTTCTAATATTAACAAAAATGTTAATTTCATACAATGAATATTTTCTTATTTTATATCATTATAAAATAATGTTAATTTCTTACGATGCATTTTCCTTATTATACATTATAAAATAAATGTAAATTTACCATGCGATATATTAACATTAAAAATAAATGTTAATTTAACATGCGATACATTTTCTTCTTAATTACTTTAAAAACAAATGTTAATTTAACATGCATTACATTTCCTTTTTATTAACATTAAAAATAAATGTTAATCTAACCTACAATATATTTTCCTTTTTATTAACATTAACAATAAATGTTAATTTACATGCATTATATTTCATATTTATTAACATTAAAAATAAATGTTAATCTTACATGCCTACATTTCATATTTGTTAACATTAAAAATAAATGTTAATCGTACATGCGATGGAAACTTCCCATTCTAACATTGACAAAAATGTCAGTTCCACACACGGTGAAAATTTTCTGTAATTCTAATATTAACAAAAACGAATGTTAATCTCATACGGTTCATTTTCTTAATACAAAACATTAAAAATAATGTTAATGAATCATACGGTGAATAATTTCATATGATGAAAATTTCTATTTTAACATTTAAACAAAAATGTTATTTTACTTGCAATGCATTTTCTATGTTTACAACATATATCAAAAATGCTATTTTTCATACCATGTATTTTTATATCATAACATGACAAAATGTTATTTTTCATTCAATCCATTCATCTAATTTTAACATATCAAAAATTCTATTTTACATAGAATGCATTTTTATATTTATTAACATTGCAAAAATGCTATTTTTCATACCCTGCATTTTTATATTTTCTTATATTAACATTTGACACAAATGTCATTTTCATACGGTGACCATTTTCTTTTATTAACATTAATAAAAATGCTAATTTAACATGCGGTGACATTTTCCTTTATTAACATTAATAAAAATGCTAAATTTAACATGCGGTGACATTTTCTTTTATTAACATTAATAAAAATGCTAATTTAACATGCGATGACATTTTCTTTTATTAACATTAATAAAAATGCTAATTTAACATGCGATGAATAATTTCTATATTAATATACAAAAATTTGTAAATTAACATACGATGGCAATTGCTATTTTAATATTGACAAAAATTGTCAATTAACATACAGTGAGTGATTTTCTATTTTAAACAGTGACAAAAATGCCAATGAACATACAATGAATAACTCTATTCTAATATTGACAAAAATTGTCAATCAACATACAGTGGTTTTAGTCCTAGCATACGCATACAGATTAAGTCATAGCAGATTCACATACAGTTTATATCATAGCAGATTCACATACATATATGATTATGAATGCGAACATCCATAATTAAAACATAATTACTTAAATAAAATAAATAGGATTCTCACCTCAATTAGTTTAGAGTTTGTTCCCAATTGCTCTGTATTAAAGTTGTATTCGAAGTCACGGTTCCATCGGATCTGAAATTTTCAGAATCGGTGTTTATATGAAAAAGTTATTGATGTTTTAATTAACCAGACTTTTAACAACTGCTTCTGTCACGCTTAAAAGCGTTACAAAATCTGAAATAATTCATACCCTTTTGTTCAAAACTTCAAATCCGGATTTCTCTTGATTTACTGAACGGTTTTGGGTGCCGTTTGTTGGAGCTTGGAGTGCTACGAGAGGCCGATCTTCGCCGGGAGTTGGGGGCGGTGCGGTTGGACGTGGTGGGGTCCACGTGGCTGCGTGCGGCGGATGTTTGGGTGGAGGCTGGCGGCGGCACGGGTCACGGGGGCGGCGGAGATTGGTACCAAATTAAAGATCTCGGAAAGAGCTTCGAATCGGTATATGGTATGTTGAATTTCGTTAAGAGATGAGGGAGAAAACTGAGGTCAAAGTTTTGATCAATAATGGGTTACTTGCGGCTGAACAACGAAGGAGGAAGGAGTATACGTACTGTATACAGGGTATTTATACTAGTATTTAGGGTTTTTTTTTATTTAATTAATTATTTAATTCTAGAAAATACTGTTTTCACATACGATCTCCGATTCGCGCTCAACGACTGTCGAACTTAATGTTTTGATGTCTTCTGAACGCGATGGCGCTATCGCCAAGGTCCAATTCTGAAGTTACAGTATGGTTTACTTTTATTTTCAAATAAATCTTTTATTTTTAATTCGAACGTAAATATAATTTTGCCGGGGCCACATACGAAGTCAGAAAAATCCGGAAAAAATATTTTTGGCTTTCTTATGCCGATACGATCACAACAAAATTCGTTTCGTTCAATTCTGAGACTTTTTGAAAAATGGCTATTTTCAGGGCGAATATATTTAATATTAAAAATACATTTTTAAACAAATAATTCCTGAAACTCGAAACATACAAGTGTTTACTGTTTTTCAATGCAGAAACGTCATTCTGAAACCAATGGAAGTGGTTTCAAGTTCAAATTCCTAAATATGTGAAAAGTAGCATTTTTGTCCTATGCAAATTACCCACCGACCTTTCTAAAAATTGAATTAGCCATAACTTTTGATTTCCGCTATGAAATTTCGATTTTTCGGATTCGTTGGAAAGATATTTTTAAATAGATTCTAATATTTTTGGTTTTACTAAAATCCGTTAAATTTTGCATCCTGTATGGTTAGTCAAAGTTCAAGTTTGACTTTTCAAACCACCGCGCCATTTCTAGCTCTTTTTTTATATTTAAAATTAATTTATTCATTCTAACTTCGATTTGAACCAAATTTGTGATCCTTATTATTTAAAATAGATTATTTTAAATATCAAAACTCATTTAAAATCACTTAAAATAAATTTTAACTTGGCCCCAAAATTCAGGGTCGTTACAGTCTCCCCCACTTAAAAACTTTTCGTCCCCGAAAAGGGAAAAGAAAAATAGAAGTGGAAAAGAGGAAGAATAAACACAGAGAATGTTGAAACGTTTTAACAGAAATAGTACCGCCTATAACATCAGGCCTTCCACAGAAGAAGTTGGTCCTTTCGCTCCTTCGTACACATGTGCCAATTGAGCATCGCCACTTCTCTTAGTCTTCTTCGAACGCATGATCAAGGAAAGAGTCAAAACAACAGAAAAGGTGATTCTAAAAGATCGAAGGGTGAATGAAAAGATGACGATAAAGTGACTGGCTATTATGTATCTCATGAACTGTTCGCCATAGAATATAGTGATTCTACGTAAACGAATTATTATAGATATGTTGTACTCCGCTTTGTAAACCAAAGCTCTGATACCAACTGTGATAACCCCAAACTTCCACGAGTGAAAGCAGGAGAAATCATTTTTGGAATACAACATAAATACAATAAAACAGAACACAGATACAATATAGCAAAGGAGATTCATAGAGTAATAACATTATAGCAGCGGAACGGGTTGTACCAATGGATTGCCGTGCATAACTATAGTGTCAATACAGATAAGTAAAACGTAACAAAACGCAAGGTCTTTTGAAGAATGGAACCACCATAAGACTCAGGTCCCATCACACAATGCAACGCACACCAAGAGGATAGAGTTTTACCTTATGGTGGTTAAACATGCTAAATACGCCAAATACGAAACTAATACTATTATTAGGGTGTATATGGTTTCAAAACAATTCAAATTATAAGTATAAATCCTAGGAAGCATAGGTACCATATATTATGCCTCCAATACTAGTAATACAATCAAATCCGTCGGGGTCGTATTGGAAATTTGGGTTTCCATCATGAGTCCAGGCTAGGGAGGACTCCTTACCGATTCGAGACGCTCTAGTTAACGTCTCAGGATTACCCGCAGTTAACCCTTGGATCCTGCAGGGCCGGTCCTCACATACAGCTTAGAGGATTGGCAATTCCTAAGCACACGTTCCCCGATCCTATAGGACCTATCCGAGGCGCCTCATTTCATCATCCTCCAAAAGTAAAATGACTACTAACTAGAAAGAAACGTGCTACTTTCCCTGCGTTCCCTTCCCCCTTTTTAGACTCTACCGGTTTGTGAGGCTCGTGAAGTCATGTTCTTCATACCACAAGGTTCTGCTTTTCAACAAGTAACCCTGATCATTGCATCTTAGTATGCCACACCGTCACTCCATACCGTACTATTGATCTTCCGTCACTAAATAAACGGGTGTTAAGTAGAGAATAAATTCTCTACCACCAATCGTTTATATATTAACTGAATATCAACAACATAATATTTTGTGGGGTACGATGTCAGACACACTATCCATTTATACCCATGCTCTAGGTCTGAACTAGGGTCAAACCCGTGAAATCAACACGTACGTTTGGGCAATTACCCCGACCCTTGAATTGGGAGCAAACCAATTCAGAGTCTTGATCGTTGTCCATTCGAGGGGAGATTTACGGTCTTCATGCGCCATCTTCATACTTGAATTCTTGGAATCGTACGATCATTTGGAATGGGATTAACCCGGACTTTCCAAATAATCTCGCATTCATATATTTTGAGAAAAACATATTTCATATCGTTATTTTATTTTATAATGATTAATTCTTGCCTTAATTATTTTAATATAATTAATTTCCTTATTTAACGACGCTTCAGGTCAAGGGCGACCTTGGCACTGTTTTCAATCAATTTTGCTTTTCACTTTCCTCAAAATCTAACCGCTGGATTTTAGCGTAGCTTATATCGTTGGAAAGATTTTTCCAAGACGGTCCTAACGGTTTCAGTTTTGGGAAAATCCGACGGTCGGATCTTCCGGTATATTCGTTTAAAAGTTCGATTTCAAAACACGAACTACCGCGCTCAATTCGTTTAATTATAATTATATATAAATATAAATATAAATGGTTCGTTTAACTTATCGTCCTTACTTACATCTTCCTTTATCTTTTACCTTTTCGCTTTTTCACTTTCTCACTTACATGAAAATGTTGTTTATAATTAGACGATGAATCATTCCTTCATTTATTTTCATTTAATATTTCTATAATTTACATTTAAATGTAAATTATAATTCATCGTTCTATTTATTCCATTTCATCTTTCCATCATATTATGATTCCATTTATCATTCTCTTGTTAAATACATTACTAATTCTAATTACAACTAAATTGTAATTTTACTTTACGATGAGATTTTCATTTCCAATTACATATAATAAAAAAAAGTAATCTTAGTTTGCATGACACCTCCTTAATTTATTAATATTATAAATATTGTCACTTTTCCTATGGCGTAAATTTCCTTTTCCTATACATTTATAAATAATGTAAATTTTTCCTACGAGGTAAATTCTCTTTTAATATGCATCAAAAATAGTGTACATTTTTCCTACGAGGTAAATTCTCTTTTGTTTAACATTATAAATAATGTTAATCTTACATACGGTTCATTTCCTTCTTATTTAACATTATAAATAATGTTAAATTTGCATACAATCGAATTTCTTTTTATTAACATTGAAAATAAATGTTAACACATACTACGGTCAAATTCCTTTATTTTAACATTAAAATAAATGTTAAATCATCATACGATGAAATTCTTCTATTTTTCTAATATTAACAAAAGATGCTAATCTCACACAGTGAACATTTTCTTATTTCTAATATTAACAAAAATGTTAATCTCATACAGTGAATATTTTCTTATTTCTAATATTAACAAAAATGTTAATTTCATACAATGAATATTTTCTTATTTCTAATATTAACAAAAATGTTAATTTCATACAATGAATATTTTCTTATTTCTAATATTAACAAAAATGTTAATTTCATACAATGAATATTTTCTTATTTTATATCATTATAAAATAATGTTAATTTCTTACGATGCATTTTCCTTATTATACATTATAAAATAAATGTAAATTTACCATGCGATATATTAACATTAAAAATAAATGTTAATTTAACATGCGATACATTTTCTTCTTAATTACTTTAAAAACAAATGTTAATTTAACATGCATTACATTTCCTTTTTATTAACATTAAAAATAAATGTTAATCTAACCTACAATATATTTTCCTTTTTATTAACATTAACAATAAATGTTAATTTACATGCATTATATTTCATATTTATTAACATTAAAAATAAATGTTAATCTTACATGCCTACATTTCATATTTGTTAACATTAAAAATAAATGTTAATCGTACATGCGATGGAAACTTCCCATTCTAACATTGACAAAAATGTCAATTCCACACACGGTGAAAATTTTCTGTAATTCTAATATTAACAAAAACGAATGTTAATCTCATACGGTTCATTTTCTTAATACAAAACATTAAAAATAATGTTAATGAATCATACGGTGAATAATTTCATATGATGAAAATTTCTATTTTAACATTTAAACAAAAATGTTATTTTACTTGCAATGCATTTTCTATGTTTACAACATATATCAAAAATGCTATTTTTCATACCATGTATTTTTATATCATAACATGACAAAATGTTATTTTTCATTCAATCCATTCATCTAATTTTAACATATCAAAAATTCTATTTTACATAGAATGCATTTTTATATTTATTAACATTGCAAAAATGCTATTTTTCATACCCTGCATTTTTATATTTTCTTATATTAACATTTGACACAAATGTCATTTTCATACGGTGACCATTTTCTTTTATTAACATTAATAAAAATGCTAATTTAACATGCGGTGAAATTTTCCTTTATTTACATTAATAAAAATGCTAAATTTAACATGCGGTGACATTTTCTTTTATTAACATTAATAAAAATGCTAATTTAACATGCGATGACATTTTCTTTTATTAACATTAATAAAAATGCTAATTTAACATGCGATGAATAATTTCTATATTAATATACAAAAATTTGTAAATTAACATACGATGGCAATTGCTATTTTAATATTGACAAAAATTGTCAATTAACATACAGTGAGTGATTTTCTATTTTAAACAGTGACAAAAATGCCAATGAACATACAATGAATAACTCTATTCTAATATTGACAAAAATTGTCAATCAACATACAGTGGTTTTAGTCCTAGCATACGCATACAGATTAAGTCATAGCAGATTCACATACAGTTTATATCATAGCAGATTCACATACATATATGATTATGAATGCGAACATCCATAATTAAAACATAATTACTTAAATAAAATAAATAGGATTCTCACCTCAATTAGATTAGAGTTTGTTCCCAATTGCTCTGTATTAAAGTTGTATTCGAAGTCACGGTTCCATCGGATCTGAAATTTTCAGAATCGGTGTTTATATGAAAAAGTTATTGATGTTTTAATTAACCAGACTTTTAACAACTGCTTCTGTCACGCTTAAAAGCGTTACAAAATCTGAAATAATTCATACCCTTTCGTTCAAAACTTCAAATCCGGATTTCTCTTGATTTACTGAACGGTTTTGGGTGCCGTTTGTTGGAGCTTGGAGTTCTACGAGAGGCTGATCTTCGCCGGGAGTTGGGGGCGGTGCGGTTGGACGTGGTGGGGTCCACGTGGCTGCGTGCGGCGGATGTTTGGGTGGAGGCTGGCGGCGGCACGGGTCACGGGGGCGGCGGAGATTGGTACCAAATTAAAGATCTCGGAAAGAGCTTCGAATTGGTATATGGTATGTTGAATTTCGTTAAGAGATGAGGGAGAAAACTGAGGTCAAAGTTTTGATCAATAATGGGTTACTTGCGGCTGAACAACGAAGGAGGAAGAAGGAGTATACGTACTGTATACAGGGTATTTATACTAGTATTTAGGGTTTTTTTTATTTAATTAATTATTTAATTCTAGAAAATACTGTTTTCACATACGATCTCCGATTCGCGCTCAACGACTGTCGAACTTAATGTTTTGATGTCTTCTGAACGCGATGGCGCTATCGCCAAGGTCCAATTCTGAAGTTACAGTATGGTTTACTTTTATTTTCAAATAAATCTTTTATTTTTAATTCGAACGTAAATATAATTTTGCCGGGGCCACATACGAAGTCAGAAAAATCCGGAAAAAATATTTTTGGCTTTCTTATGCCGATACGATCACAACAAAATTCGTTTCGTTCAATTCTGAGACTTTTTGAAAAATGGCTATTTTCAGGGCGAATATATTTAATATTAAAAATACATTTTTAAACAAATAATTCCTGAAACTCGAAACATACAAGTGTTTACTGTTTTTCAATGCAGAAACGTCATTCTGAAACCAATGGAAGTGGTTTCAAGTTCAAATTCCTAAATATGTGAAAAGTAGCATTTTTGTCCTATGCAAATTACCCACCGACCTTTCTAAAAATTGAATTAGCCATAACTTTTGATTTCCGCTATGAAATTTCGATTTTTCGGATTCGTTGGAAAGATATTTTTAAATAGATTCTAATATTTTTGGTTTTACTAAAATCCGTTAAATTTTGCATCCTGTATGGTTAGTCAAAGTTCAAGTTTGACTTTTCAAATCACCGCGCCATTTCTAGCTCTTTTTTTATATTTAAAATTAATTTATTCATTCTAACTTCGATTTGAACCAAATTTGTGATCCTTATTATTTAAAATAGATTATTTTAAATATCAAAACTCATTTAAAATCACTTAAAATAAATTTTAACTTGGCCCCAAAATTCAGGGTCGTTACACATAATCTTTGTTTCTAGTTTATTTGAAACAAGGAATGCAATTAAAGAAACAAATTCTATTTTTAATGTATATTTTCATTAGTGATACAAATAAAAGAACAACTTTGTTTTCAACATATATATGTGCATTTGTGAATGCAAATAAAAGAATACTCCTTATTTTCAAAGTACATTTGCATTAGTGCATGCAAAGTAAATACAACTTCCATTGGTAAAGTTTATTTGCAATAATAAATGCAAATAAAAGAACAAATTTCATTTTTTTAATTTTATTTCACTACAAAGCATATTATATTTCAAAATATATATTTTTTATTTAAAAGTATATTCTATTTCAAGGTATATTTGCATTTGCGAATGCAAATAAAAGAAACAACATTTATTCCCAAGGTATATTTGCATTGAAGAACACAAATAAAAAGTTAACTTATTTTTCCATGTCATATTTGCATTAGTGAATGTAAATAGAAGAACAAACTTTATTTTCAAAATATATTTGCAGCGGTGATTCCAAATAAAAGAACAATGTTTATTTTCTATGTATGTTTGCATTAGTGAATGCAAAATAAAAGAACAAGCTCTATTTTTAAATTATATTTATGAATGCAAATAAAGGACAGTTTTATTTCAATGATCTGATTTGACAAAAATTTTGCTTTTGTTTCAATAATCAAGGTTTGACAAAAGCGATATTTTCAATTCAATAATCAAGTTTTGATAAAAGTGAGATTTTATTTCATAAATCAAATTCTAATGAAAATGTTACTTTTATTTCAATACTTATGTTTTAACAAAAATGTTACTGTGACGACCAGGAATTTTGCTCGATCTGAATCGATCGTTAAACCGACCAAGACCGTTCGAAACCCTTGATTATTTTGAGAACAGGACAAATTGGAACGCAGACAGAAGAACAATTCATTGCTATTACAACAATTCCATCAGATACAAGAATATACAGAGTATAAATGAATATTATACATTCGATAAATATCAGAGATTACAATAAGTTACATAGCAGCAGAAAAACAATATAAAACACAACTGAAAGTAATACACGGATACAGAGGTTTCCGAGCATCGTTCCAGCTGTAAATCAGGATCCTGTGAATATAAATCTGCAAAACCAAAACTACTAGCTGCCCGTGTGGAAAATAGGGGCACCCAGAGTTTAGGTTAAACAATAAACTCCAGGTCAGTCATGTGACTGGTGTGAGAACTAAAACAGTTATTTACAACTTTACTTTAAAAGTAAGGTAAATCAAGGGACCACTCCGTATAACATGGAACGGGTTTCCTACCGAGAATACCAGTGCTTAGAATAAACAACGCAATGCTTTTTCGAAAAATGAAGCTATTATAAGACCGAGGTCCCATCACACAATGCAACGCAAGCCGGAGGATAGGGTTTTCCCTTATAATAGCCAAACATGCTTGGTACGTTTAAAACAAATCATTTGATACTATTATAAATGTATTGTGTCAAAACAATTTCAATCATAAATATCAATCATAGGCGGCATGGGTACCATCTATCATGTCACCATACTAGGCTCTACAAATAAAACCGAAATATCTCGTATTGGAAATTGGATTTCCGTCATGAGTCGAGGCAAGGGGCAAGTTCCTCTCCACTTCGAGACACTCTAGCAAATGCCTCAGGACTACACACTCTGGGAAACCCTTGGATCTTCAGGGCCGGTCCTCTCTTATGTTTGAGGATTGGCAATTCCTGAACACATGTTTCCTAGTCATTACAGACCTAAAATCGAGGTGCCTCGCGTCCAACAACCACATAGGTGAAAAGTATATAAATGTCAGGGCTGGTAGGTCACTGACACCACCATAGCTAGAAAGAAACGTCGTGCTCTCCCTGCAGTCCTTATCCCGTTTTTGACTCATACCGAGGTGTGAGGCTCACGAATTCACGTTATACACAAAGCTACGCCACGTAGGCTGTGCTTTGATCATCAACCACAAGACTTTGCTTTTCAACAGAAGCCTTGATCAATTGCCACTTAGGCGTGCCACATAGGCAATTCATGCCATGCGACTGATGTCCATCGATATACAACCTCTGAGCTCGTACGTCTCAGAGAAGGGCGTTAAGCAAGAGAATAAATTCTCCGCCGCCAAACAGATGTATATTAAATAGAGATCAATCAACACAGAATAAAATCCAATGTCAGACACACATTCCATTTACAAGTTCGTTCTGGGTCTGAACGAAACCAGAGGCACTTTCCTTGCATATCCATCGATCTCCAAGCACGTCTAGACGATCACCAACTGATTCCCTCATCTTGGGTGTACAGCCCAATCAATATCATCAGTAATCACACAGACGGTGTGAAGACTTCCGATCTTCAACCACTGTCCTCATCTTTGACATATCGTCGAATCGGTTATTCAGAATGGTATAAAACCCGGCCTTTCTGAATGACCCGCATATATAATAAACAAATGTTAGACAAACACAACATACGCCTCATTCCAATTCATCAGTCACTAACCGTAAATTAGCAAGAGAACAATTCCCCAAATATTAACCCCGAAGGCCGAAACCAACATCAGATCAATACCCAGGAAACCATCCTTCTTAGCTAACCTACAGTTAATTTCTAAATTTCACGTTCTTAGGGAAAGGTTCCCATTAATTTTATCAAAGATAAATTCTTTAAAATTAATTCTTTAATCTTCCTTTGGATATCATTTCGAACCGAATTATGGTTTTCCAAACTAGTCGGGATTAGCGAACCACACCGAAGTAATTATTTTATTTTATTTCCCCATCCCAACCTATTCATCCCATGAAGCAAAACTGGTAATACTCCATACCTAACACCACGGTGTTAACGGTAAAATTAATTACCATTTCACGTTCAAATCTAATTAAAGATTTAACTATCGCTTTGGAGCAAAACTGGTGATACTCCATTCTCTCTCACTTTCCAAATTTGATAATTTTCATTATTAATTCACATTTCAATCTAATTACAGATTCATTAAAACTCCTTTTACTGGGTTAAAGAACTAATGTCATTTAAAACACAGTTCAAGATAAACCCAAATCACATTCTATTTATTATCGGGTTAAAGAACAAGTGTTATTTAAAACACCGTTCACGATAAACCCACAAATCAATTCTAATTCAACTCCAGTCAAATATATTAGAAATTCCGATTATTTAAAACCCCTTTCAAATCCAATTTATTTATTTAAAAATAACTGGGTTTTAAATTTAATTTAAAACTAGTTCATTTCAATAAAAATCTATTTTTATTTTTACAAATGTGGGAATTTTTCATCCTAGTTCTTAACAAATCATTTCTTTTGATTTTACACAAATTATTGATATTTTTAATAATTTTATCAAGGCCCGCACAGTCGATTTCCATCAACGGCCATCGAACTGCACTTACAGCGACCTTTTCTGAAATTGATTTGGACATATCTCCAAATCCAACCGTTAGATTTCAAATTTCTAATATTCTTTAGAAAGCTCTTTTCGATACGAACCCAAAGGTTCCGGTTTTAGAAGAATCCGACAGTCGGATCTCCCGTAATGTCCGTTCGAAATCAATGGTCGAAATTCACGAACTGCCGCGGCGCGGCGCGTTCTTTTCAAGCCATTATATAATATATATAATATATATCTCGTCGATTTCTATTTAAAACGAATTTTATAAATAGTTTTAAATTCGTTTCAAAACAATTTCAACTTCCATTTCAAATTCAAATCAAAATTGAATTTTTCCTTATAATTCGTTTTAAATTCATTTCAACTCAATTCAAATTTAAATTCAATTTGAATTCATTTCAAATTGATTTTTATTCTATTTCCAATTCGTTTTCAATTCAATTCGGATTCATTTTCTATTCGAATTCATTTTATATTCAATTCAAACTTAAATTCAATTTGAATTCATTTTATATTCAATTCAATTCGAATTCGTTCTATATTCAATTCAATTCGAATTCGTTCTATATTCAATTCAATTCGAATTTGTTCTATATTCAATTCAATTCGAATTCGTTTTATATTCAATTCAATTCGAATTTCTTTTATATATATTCGATTTTTATCTATTTTCAATATTCATTATAAAAACAAATATAATCGATATAAATATCGTTTGCGTCAAAATAGCGCATCTCTAATCAACACGGCTTTATATTTTTCAATAACATCGTTATTCTATTCAACAAATGAATCTATATTTCTTTCAATACATGACTAATCTCAACAAATGAGTACTGTCAACACGCGACTATTTTTGTTATTTAATATATTTTATAAAAATTGTGGTATTTATCGTTTGATTTCAAATCAGACTCCAACCGTAAATTAGTAAGAGAATGATTCCCTAAATATTAACCCCGAAGGCCGAAACCAACATCAGATCAATATCCAAGAGACCACTCATCTTATCTATTTTCCAATTAGTTTCTAATTTTATGTATGATAAAGATGTAAATTTTATTGTTAAAATATTTCGTTCAACACATGACTAATCTCAATAGATGAGTACTGTCAACAAATGAACCGATATTTTATAATATTCTTTATTTTCTAAATTGGAATGAGGCCCAATCAATCACCATATAACGTTAACTATATGGATTCCATACAACACATGTATAAAAATAGAAACGATAAATAATCAACAATCATCCAAAGTGCGCTACTCTGTATAAGCATCAAATATAGATATCTAACGCTTATAACAGCCTGTCAATCAATCGATCGACATACAACTAATTACTGGGATTAGTGTATGCCGTATTTTATCCCAACACCCATGCGGGGTTTCAAATCAACAAACACAGATTTTTATTTGTGCAGTTGGGCGATGTGTAAAATTTATCGTCCCAATCAATATCAGTCAAATCAGTGTATATAAACAAATCCTCCGATTTGTTTATAAATATTTATTTTATATACACGTTAAAAATTATATTTTTAACTATAAAATATTTTCCACTATTAAATATTTCATTTCATTCTACATCACACAATCAAATTTCACAATATAGCAACCAAACAAACAAGTCATCCATGGTCTTTGGACGACGGGTGTCGGGTGCTACTAAGCACCGTTTGCATCCTAGTATATATTTTCAACTAGAAAAGGAAATTTAAAGTGATAAGTTCTCACCGACTAGCTAATCCAAACGCCTCGACCCTTCTTATGTAGAAGTCATCGCTGTTCTCGCCTTTTGCCGCTTTCGTTGCCGTAGCCACTACATATATAAAAATCACATTTTTTTATTGTTGCTATGTATATAAAAATCATATTTTTATAATCATTCCATATGGATAAAAATTCTATTTTTACACCGCTACTATATAGATAAAAATTCTATTTTTACATCGCTACTATATAGATAAAATTCTATTTTTACATCGATGTTCATATAATAAAGATTATATTTTTACCTCTTCTACATAATAAAAATTATATTTTTATACCTCCTACATAATAAAGATCGAATTTTTATTATCTATATAATATAAAAATCCTATTTATGTTATCGCCACTATATAAAATTCATGTTTTTATATTTTCTATAAATTAAAAATCGAATTTTATTCCTCCTAAAATATAAAAATCACATTTTTATCTTCTACATCATATGAAAATTATATTTTGCCATTTCAAAAATAAAGACTTCACCTTTTCAAAAAGAAAGATTTCGCCTTTTCAAATTTAAAAATTTCGCCTTTTCAAATATAAAGATATCGCCTTTTCAAATATAAAGATTTTTACTTATCAAAAATTATACTTTTACATTCTCTTCATATACAATAAAAATCATTCTTTTATATTTTTTTAAAAAATTGAATCTTTCATGCATTAAAAATCCCGCCTTTCTTTTACAAAAAAAAAAAAACTAGTATTTCCTATACAAAAATCCGATCTTTCCTTCACTAATCTTATAAAAACTGATTTATTTATATTAAAAAACTAATTACTTTATATAAATAAAAACAAACAAAAACTTACAGGACGAGGGGATGGGAAGGGCTCGCTACAGCACCCGAGTGCGGTCAGAGGCGGGTGGAGATGGTGGCAGGGCGGCTTCAGGCGAAAGGGGGGGTTCGATTCAGGTGCGTTGGGTTTTGGGGTTGGAGCGGGAAGAAGAGAGAACGGAGGAGAGAGGAAAAGGGAAGGGTCGCGGTCAAAGGAGAGGGGGTGCCTGTCGTCGAGGTGGAGGGGCGATCGACTCTCGACTGTGGCAGCGTCCGGTTGAGCGCTGCGGCGCTCCTCTTCTTTCGATTTTTTTTTAATTTTGATTTGGTCAACTGTTCTAAAGGAATGAGGGAGGGAGAGAAATAGGGGGCCCTATATAATTTAATTATTATTCAATTCTATTTTAAATCCTCATAAAGTAACTTTTTACAATGACTTCAGAATCGAACCCACCGCCTGTCGTCCATTGCTAATTACCCCCATTCCGAACATAATGGGATAGGTATCGTAAGCTGATTCGATCGTTTTGATCAGTTTTCGTCAAAATCAACATATAACTCTACATATTGAATTTGAACGCGCATTTCAACTTACTGGGCCTACATACGAACTCTAAAAATTCTCGAAAAATATTTTCTAACTTCGTATTGACGATACGGTCCTAACTAAACTAATTTCATCGAATTCTGAGACCGTTTGAAAAATGGCCAATTTCCAGTCGATTAAAATCAACTAAAACTGGTCAAACACGTTTTCCTTTGCCACGCTCATATATTGAATCGAAAAATTATGAAAATTAGAATCTAGTAATAACTTGACATCACGGATCCAACAAAAGTGGTTTCGTCGAAATCCGTGGTCGTTTGCAAAATGGCTATTTTTAAGGGCCTGAATTCCATAGCGACTATTCTGAATTTTCAACTGGACATAACTTTTTATCCCCGCTATGAAATTTTGACTTTTCGGATTCGTTGGAACGATATTCTCAATTAGATTTAAATATTTTCAGTTTCGCTGAAATTCGGTTTATTTTGCACCCGGTACATTCATTTGAACTTTGAAATCGAATTATCGAATTACCGCGCCATTTTCAATTCCTTTTATATTTGTAAACAATTATTTCAATTCTAACGATGATCTATATAAATATATACGTTCTAATTCTATTCTAAATAAATTTCTTATTATTTAAAATAATTAATTTTAAATGTTGAAAATTCGCTAAAATTGCCAAAATAAAAAATTTAAATTGGCTCGCATTTCCGGGTTATTACGGTTATTTTTAATTCACTAATCATAAAAATGTTATTATTAGATTCAATGTATGAAATGTGATATATTACATATCTATGTTGGTGATTGCAAATAAAAGAATAAATTCCGTCCCTAATGTATATATGCAAACAAAACGTAACTTCTGAAAATAATTTCTTATTTACATATAAAAATGTAAACAAAATTGTGATTTCCAAAACATGATTTTTATTTACATAAAAATGTAAACAAAAAGGTGGTTTTCAAATATAACCTTTGATTTATAAATATAATGTAAACAAAGTTTTATTTTTCAATATGTTTGTAAATATCAACAATGAAATTTAATATTTTAATTCTCTAACCTCTTATGGTAAGGTAACAATAAAAGGGAAATTTTTACTGTAATTCATAAACCGTGTTCTAAATGTAAACCAATAAATTAGGATTTTATTCGTTAGCCAAATTCTGTCGTAATGAAACAAATAAAAATATATTCTATTTATTGTTCATATTCTATTGTAAATAAACAAATAAAAATAATATATTATTTGTCGTTCAAATCTTATTGCAAATAAAAATAAGGTTTTATTTGTCTTTCAACTTCTAATGTAGTATAAACAAATAAAAATAAGTTTTTATTTGTCGATCAAATTCTATTGTTCATCTCAGAATAATAAAAATAATATTCTAATATTTTTAAATAAATTAGAATAACTAGATCTGAATAAAATATGATATAAATATAAATTTAGATTTATTTTTCTAATCGCAAATAAAATTCAACCATATATGAGATTTTAATGCGGACCTAGCATAACATGACCAACAAACATACCACAAGCAATCATCAACAATTCATCAATCACAGAACATTTCAGATCTGAATTTACATCATTATACAATTATTTTTAACGCAAGAAAAATAATTTATAATTAATTAAATAATAAAATTCAGAATTCTCACATTGATATGGGTGAAAATTCAACTGTCTCGGTTTCAGCTCTGGTCTGCGCCATTGCGAAGATCTCTGAAAGACGAGTCCAATGCAACTTACGGTTCGTCAAATGGCCCTCGTATGAAAGAGTTATCGCATTTTAAAGATTGGATAATTTAAATATTAAATAAATAAAATAATATTAAAATAGTACCCTCTCTTCTTCCTTTTCACGTCGATACAGCCGAACCCAAAATTACACCGTCCAACCCCCCTGCGCGCGCCCAACCGAGCCACCCACTGCCGATCGGACATCACCACCTCGACCACCTTCGACCACCGCACCTGCGCCCCCCCACCATGGCCAGATCGCGGGTCCCTAGGCGCTTGAAAACCACCACGAACGCGCCGCCTTCCTGCTCTAAATTCGCGAAATCCGTGCACCAAAACCCGATCTTAACCGTATAGATTCGAAGCTATCTGAATTCCCTTCGATTTGATATATAGTTTGCCAATTTTCGTTGAACGGATTGAGAGAAATTAGCGTTTGAAAATCGGAGCATTCTGGCCATTGAAAGGAATAGGCGGCGGCTGGCATTTTTAGGGTTAGGGTTTAAATTTTTTATTATTTTATTATTAAATCTCGTTTTTTGTGTTATAAAGGCGGATTTATGGACTGTCTCCGAATTGGGCTTGCTTACTGTCGATCTTAACGTTTTGAGGCCTTCTGAACGCAATGGGATAGGTCTCGGGGTCCAATTCCGAAATCTGTAGAATATATATTTAAAATCCCATTAAAAATTAATTAATTAAATATTGACCGTACATTTAAATACGCCGGGGCCACATATGACCTCAGAAAATTCCAGAAAAAATATTTTTTGCTTTCTTATGACGATACGGTTCTAACAAGACTAATTTTGACGAATTCTGAGACTGTTTGAAAAATGTCTATTTTCAAGTCGTTTAAATTTAACTGAAATAGTCAAAACACATTTTCTTTTGCCACGCTCACATATTAATTCTGAAAATTCTGAAAATTGAAACCTAGCTATAATTTGACATTTCGGTTCCAACAAAAGTGGTTTTGTCGAAAACGGAGGTCGTTTGAAAAATGACTATTTTTAAGGGCTATAAATTTAATATTAAAATACATTTTTAAACAAATAAATTCCTGAAACTCAAAATATATAAGTGTTTATACTTTTTAAATGCAGAAACATTATTCCAGACTCAATGGAAGTGGTTTCGAGTCGAAATTCCTTCATATGTGAAAAGTAGCCCTTTGGGCCATATATATTATATATATACATTCTACAGCGACCTTCCTAAATATTGAATTGGCCATAACTTTTGATTTCCGCTATGAAATTTCAATTTTTCAGATTCGTTAGAAAGATATGATTAAACAGATTTAGATATATCTGGTTTCACTCAGTTCTGATTTATTTTGAATCCTGTACATTCAGTTAAAGTTTAAAATTAAAATTTTAAAACTACCGCGCCATTTCTGTAATAACCCGAAAAATCTGAGCCAGTTTAATTTTTTTTATTTTGGCAATTTTAGTGAATTTTGAACATTTAAAATAGATTATTTTAAATAAAATCGACGAGGAATTATTTTGAATATAATTCGAACGTATATATTTATACGCGTCGTCGTTAGAATATAAATATTTATATATAATTATAAATAGAATTGAAAATGGCGCGGTAGTTCGATAATTCGATTTCAAACTTCAATTGAATGTACCGGGTGCAACACAATCCGGATTTTAGTGAAACCAAAAACATTAGGATCTAATTGATAATATCTTTCCAACGAATCCGAAAAATCAAAATTTCATAGCGCGAATTAAAAGATATGTCCAATTGAAAATTCTGAATAGTCGCTATGGAATTCAGGCCCTTAAAAATGGGAATTTTGCAAACGACCTCGGATTTCGATGAAACCACTTTTGTTGGATCTGCAGTGTCAAGTTATTGCTAGGTTTCAAATTTCATAATTTTTCGAATCAATTTGTGAACGTGGCAAAGGAAAACGCGTTTGACCAGTTTTAGTTGATTTTAATCGACTGGAAAATGGCCATTTTTCCAATGGTCTCGGAATTCGACGAAACTAGTTTTGTAAGGACTGTATCGTCAATACGAAGCTAGAAAATATTTTTCTGCAATTTATAGAGTTCATATGTGACCCTGGTAAATTGAAATGTATGTTTAAAATTCAATATAGCGATTTAAATGTAAATTCAACGGAAACTGATCAAAGCGATCGAATCAGCCTACGATACATATCCCATTGTGTTCGGAATGGGGGTAAAACGCTATGGACGACAGGCGGTTGGCCTTGTTTCGAGGTCGATAGGAAAAGTTACTTTATGTGAATTAAAAATTAAAATTAAATAAAAAAAGGGTCAACCCTTCTCCCACTTTAACCCGCTCTACCCCCCCCCTCTCATTTTAAATCGTTCAGAAGGAGAAAAAAAATAAAAAATAAAGACGCTGGATCTCGCTCCCCCCACATCCGCTTCCTCCTCCTCCACCGTCGAAGTCGCGACCCTCCCCATTTGGCCCCGACGCCTCCGCCCAGACTCCCACCTCGTCCACCTTCATCCGCGAGCCCCCCCCTCTTCCACAAATCGAGCACCGCGAACCCTAGGACCACCGCCCCCCTCTTCTTCCTTCCTCCTGCTGCTGCCCCCCCCCCCCCCAACGACCTCCGACGCCGCCTTTGGAAACCCGCGCCTCACCGGAGAGCCACCTGAACGGACCCGCGAGCACACCCCTCCGACACAGCGAGACCCCCTCCGACCTTCCCTCTCTCTATTCTCCCTCCCCCTCTCGATTTCTACTGTAAGTCCTCCTCTTCCTTTTTTTTACTTAGTTATTTATTAATGACGTAGTTAGTTTAGAAATATATATATATATAGGATCTTTTTTTTTTATTTGAAAAGGTTAGGATTTTATATTATTTATAAACATAGAGATTATATTTTAAAATAGAAAGACGGTGTTTTTATTAGATGTTAAGATTTAAAAATATGATTTTTATATTTTTAAAGTAATAAAAATATGATTTTTATATTTTTAAAGTATTAAAAATATAGTCTTTACTAGATGGATGATGTAAAAATACGATTTTTGTTTGTGTAGAGAATTAAAAATATAATTTTTTACATGATAGTAAAATTAAAAATATCATCTTTGTATATGTAGCAAAATAAAAATCTGATTTTTATTTTATATACGTTGAAATAAAATGTGATTTTTATAATGATCTATTTGAAAAGGTGAAATCTTTATTTTAGAAAAGGCGAAATCTTTATATGAAGAATGGCGTGATAAAAATATAATCTTTACTATATGAACATCGATATGAAAATATAATTTTTATCTATATAGTAGCGGAATAAAAATTCTATTTTTATATATTGAATAGCGAAATAAAAGTTCCATTTTTATATATTGAATAGCGAAGTGAAAATTCGATTTTTAAATGTATGAAGCGATTATAAAAATATGATTTTTAAATTGAAGTGAATAAATAAAAATATGATTTTTATTTTAAAGACATCAAAATATAAAAATGTGTGATTTCTATATATGTAGTGGCTACGGGCAACAAAGATGACAAAAAGGCGAGAACGTTGAAGATTTCTATCAATGAAGTGCCGTGAAGTTAGGATAGCTATCGGTGAGAATTTCTCACCTTTCAATTTCATTTCTATTATATATATATATATATATACACACACTAGGATGCAGACGGTGCTTAGTAGCACCCGACACAATCGTCCACAGACCATGGACTTGTTTGTTTGGTTGCATAAATTAGTTAGATGATTTGATTTGAATTTGGTTGTTTGGTGAATTTGATTGATGTGTGAATGGCGTGGGCCTTCACTAGACCGGGGATAAGGCTAGGCCTCGTCCCGTTTCTAGTATCGTGCCGTTATGCCGCCGAAATTTTCTAAAACAAGTTAGTAAAATAAAAATATCATTTTATTTAAAGAATGAACTGAACAGAAATTCATAAGTTAAAATAAAATGTTTTTTCGTTAAAAATATAATTTTTAACGTGAATATGAATACAGTGAATGTGAATAAATAAATAAATATTCATTTACAAACCGGACGGTTTGTTTATGTACACCTATTTGAATGACATTGATTGGGACGATAAATTTTACACATCGCCCGACTGCACAACTAGAATGTGTGTTTGATGGTTTGAAACCCCACACGGGTGTTGGGATGAAATTTGAAGTTCACTCATCCTGATTGATTAAATATGTCGATCGATTGATTGACAGGCTGTTATAAGCGTTAGATATCTATATTTGATGCTTATACAGTGTAGTGCACTTGGGTTGATGGTTGATTATTTTTCAATGCTATTATATGCATGTGTGGTATGGAATCCATATAGTTAACGCTATATGGTAATTAATTGGGCCTTATTCCAATTTAGAAAATAAAGAATAATATAAAATAAAGGTTCATGTGTTGACTGTACTCATCCGTTGAGATTAGTCATGTGTTGAACGAAAGGTTTTAATAATAAAATTTATATCTTTATCACTATAAAATAAAGGTTCATGTGTTGACTGTACTCATCCATTGAGATTAGTCATGTGTTGAACGAAATAATTTAACAAAAATAGTCACACGTGGACAGTACTCATTCGTTGAGATTAGTCGTGTGTTGACAAAAATAAATACTCATTTGTTGAGAATAGAAATATTTGAAATAGAATATTTGAAAATAGAAATATATGAAGCCGTGTTGATTAGATTGACGCCATTTTGACGTGAACGATATTCATATCGATTTTATTCATTTTGAAATGAATATTGAAAAGCGATTTCGAAATGAATTGAATTGAAAACGATTTCGAAATGAAATGAATTGAAAACGATTTCAAAATTAATTGAATTGAAAACGATTTCGAAATGAAATGAATTGAAAACGATTTCGAAATGAAATGAATAGAAAACGATTTCGAAATGAAATGAATATTGAAAAGCGATTTCGAAATGAAATGAATTGAAAACGATTTCGAAATGAATTGAATATAAAACGATTTCGAAATGAATTGAATTGGAAACGATTTCGAAATGAATTGAATTGAAAACGAATTCAAATTGAATTGAAAACGATTTCGAATTGAATTGAGTAGATAACAAATTTGATTTCAATTGAATATATAACGGATTTGAATTCGAATTGATTAGAAAACGAAACCAATTTGAATTGAATCGAATAGAAAACCAATTTGAATTGAATCGAATAGGAAACGACTTTGAAATTGAATTGAATTGAAAACGAATTAAAATTGAATTTAAAACGAATTAAAATGAATTCAAATTGAATTGAAATTTGAATTAAATAGAAATGAATTTTAAAACGAATTTATAAGGAAAGATTCAATTTTGATTTGAATTGAGAAGAATAGGTTGAAATTGTTTTTGAAACGAATACAAAACTATTTATAAAATTCGTTTTAAACAGAAATCGACGAAATATATATTATATATATTATATATATAATACAATTGCCTGAATAGAATGCGCCGCGCCGCGGCAGTTCGTTAATTTCGACCATTTATTTCAAATGGACATTACGGGAGATCGGACCATCGGATTCTCCTAAAACCGGAACCGCTGGGTTCGTATCGAAAAGAGATTTCTAACGAATATTAGAAATTCAAAATCTAACAGATGGATTCGGAGTTACGTCCAAATCAAATTTGAAAAAGGTCGCTATAAGTGCAGTTCGATGGCCGTTGATGGAAATCGACTGTACGGGCCTTGATAAAATTATTAAAAATATCAATAATTTGTGTAAAATCATAAGAAATGATTTGGGAAAATTAGGGATGAAAAACTCTATATTTGAAAAGATAAAAATAGATTTTTATCAAAATGAACTAGTTTGAACTAAATTTAAAACCCGATTTGTTTTTAAATAAATAAATTAGATTTAAAAAGGGGTTTTAAATAATCGGAATTCCTAATATATTTGAATTAAATTAAACTAGAATTGATTTGTGGGTTTATCGTGAACTGTGTTTTAAATAACACTAGTTCTTTAACCCGATAATAAATAGAATGTGATTTGGGTTTGTCGTGAACTGTGTTTTAAATAACACTAGTTCTTTAACCCAGTAAAAGGAGTTTTAACGAATCTGCAATTAGGTTGAAATGTGAATCTATAATCTAAATTATCAAATTTAGAAATGAGCGAGAATGGAGTATCGCCAGTTTTGCTCCAAAGCGATAGTTAAATCTTTAATTAGATTTGAACGTGAAATGGTAATTAATTTTACCGATAACACCATAGTATTAGATATGGAGTATTACCAGTTTTGCTTCATGGGATGAATAGGTTGGGATTGGGGAATAAAATAAATAATTACTTCGTTGTGGTTCGCTAATCTCGACTAGTTTGGAAAACCATAATTTGGTTTGAAATGACATCCAAAGGAAGATTAAAGAATAAATTTAAAGAATTTATCTTTGATAAAATTAATGGGAACCTTTCCCTAAGAATATTCTGAATAGGAATGAGGCGTATGTTGTGTTTGTGTAACATTTGTTTTTAATATACGCGGGTTGTTCGGAAAGTCCGGGTTTATACCCATTCTGAATAACCGATTCGACGATATGTCGAAGATAAAGACGGTGGTTGAAGACCGGAAGTTTTCACATCGTTTGGATAACTACTGACGATCCTGATTGGGCAGTACACCCAAGAGGATGGAAATATTTGGTGGTCGTCCAGACGTACTTGGAGACGGATGGATATGCGAGGAAAGTGCCTCCGGTTTCGTTCAGACCCAGAACGAACTTGTAAATGGATGGTGTGTCTGACATTGGATTTTATTCTGTGTTGATTGATTTCTATTAAATATACAAATGTTTGGCGGCGGAGAATTTATTCTTTTGCTTAACGCCCTTCTCTGAGACGTACGAGCTCAGAGGTTGTATATCGATGGACATCAGTCGCATGGCATGAATTGCCTGTGTGGCACGCTAAGATGCAATGATCAAGGCTTCTATTGAAAAGCAAAGTCTTGTGGTTGATGATCAAAGCACACCTGCGTGGCAGCTTTGTGTATAACGTGAATTCGCGAGCCTCACACCTCGGTATGAGTCAAAAACGGGATGAGGACCCAAGGAGTGCACGACGTTTCTTTCTAGCTATGGGTGGTGTCAGTGACCTACCAGCCCTGACATTTATATACTTTTCACCTTTGTGGTTTGGATGCGAGGCGCCTCAATATTAGGTCTGTAAGGATCGGGAAACGTGTGTTCAGGCATAATTAATCCTCTAACGTAAGTGAGGACCGGCCTTGGAGGATCCCAGGATTGCCCAGAGTGTGTAGTCCTGAGACATTTGCTAGAGTGTCTCGAACGCGGAGAGGAGCTTGCCCCTTGCCTCGACTCATGACGGAAATCCAATTTCCAATACGTGTATTGCGGTTTTAATTGTAGAACTAGTATGGCGACATGATATATGGTACCCATGCCGTCTATGATTTATATTTATGATTGAAACTGTTTTGATACTCTACACTTATTATAGTATCAAATGATTTGTTTTAAACGTATCAAGCATGTTTGGCTGTTATAAGGTAAAACCCTATCCTCCGGCTTGCGTTGCATTGTGTGATGGGACCTGGGTCTTATAATAGCTTCATTTTTCGAAAAATCATTGCGTTGTTTATTCTATGCACTGGTATTCTTGGGAGGAAACCCATTCCGTGTTATACGACGTGGTCCCTTGAATTACTCTCTTTTAAAGTAATATTTTAAATAACTGTTTTAGTTCTCACACCAGTCACATGACTGACCTGGAGTTTATTGTTTTAACCTAAACTCTGGGTGCCCCTATTTTCTGCACGGGCAGCTAGTAGTTTTGGTTTTGCAGATTTATATTCACAGGATCCTGGTTTACAGCTGGAATGATATTCAGAAAGCTCTGTATCCGTGTATCACCTTCAGTTGTGCTTTGTATTATTTTTCCGCTGCTATGTAATTTATTGTAATCTCTGATATTTATCGAATGTAATTTATTCATTTATACTCTGTATATTCTTGTATCTGATGGGATTGTTGTAATAGCAATGAAATGTTCTTCTGTCTGCGTTCTGATTTGTCCTGTTCTCAACGATCATTGGTTTCGAGCGGTCTAGATCGGTTTAACGACTGATTCGGATCGAGCGAAATTCCCGGCCGTCACATTTGGTATCAGAGCTTTGGTTTACAGAGCTCGAGAACAAGACACGTTAGAACCATACGAAAGAATTCATCAGATATTGGATTAGTAATATCCAATTAGAATGACTCGTTAGAGATAGGATCAGTAGTATCCTAGAACGAGTGTGAAGAGTATATTTTTCAAATGAAAACAATATTGTTTTGAAAATTTAAATCGCTTTATACGTATTTGAATATTTGTTTATTTTGAATATGGACATTCGAGTATATATAGATTTTGCATATACGCGTCATGAATGTATATTCGAAGTTTTAATATATTAGATAGATATAGAATTACACTCTAGTCGCCCGGAGATGATGTTGATAATGACCATGGCATCATCAATATTTATGTTCGTGTTTCGAAGGTGTAATATCTATATATTTCCATTAGACTGGTGTGAGAACCAAAACTTATCTATATAGCTAGAACACATTGTTGTGAATTGGCATCAAAAACAGGATTTTTGTATATATATCAAAATTATGAATTTGAAACGTTAATCCACTAATTGATTGATGTTTGTGTTGTTTGTTTATTTATTTGCTAATTTTGAACCATTATGCCTAATTGAACCAAACATTGAATTATATTGGAAATTGGTCGCATTTGCTTGCATATACATATACTTACATTGAACAGGTCATAGCAAGGAGGCTAGAGCAAAGAATAAAATTTGTTTGCCCGACAAATAGGTACATGTTTACTATAATTTACTGTTTTGTTTGGGTGATGATGATTTTATGAGCCTATTGGCTAGCCGCTTGGCTTTTTCTTTTTCTTTTTGAGATCAGAAGGCCAATATGGCAATTTCAGGATTTTCCCGTGGCTCCCGGTGCAGGGGAGGTTATGGCGAAATTTTTCGAAAATTTAGGGTGTTAGCCAAATTTTTGAAAATTTGAAAATTCTCAGAAACTGGAAAGTTGGAGAATGAAAGCCAGATCGAACGTGGAACTGATTAATCAAACCACTTTCGACTTTGTTCCTTTTCGGGGACGAAAAGTTTTAAGTGGGGGAGATTGTAATAACCCGGAAAATCTGAGCCAGTTTAAATTTTTTTTATTTTGGCAATTTTAGCGAATTTTGAACAATTAAAATAGATTATTTTAAATAAAATCGATAAGGAATTATTTTGAATATAATTCGAACGTATATATTTATACGCGTCGTCGTTAGAATATAAATATTTATATATAATTATAAATAGAATTGAAAATGGCGCGGTAGTTCGATAATTCGATTTCAAACTTCAATTGAATGTACCAGGTGCAAAACAATCCGGATTTTAGTGAAACCAAAAACATTAGGATCTAATTGATAATATCTTTCCAACGAATCCGAAAAATCAAAATTTCATAGCGCGAATTAAAAGATATGTCCAATTGAAAATTCTGAATAGTCGCTATGGAATTCAGGCCCTTAAAAATGGGAATTTTGCAAACGACCTCGGATTTCGATGAAACCACTTTTGTTGGATCCGCAGTGTCAAGTTATTGCTAGGTTTCAAATTTCATAATTTTTTGAATCAATTTGTGAACGTGGCAAAGGAAAACGTGTTTGACCAGTTTCAGTTGATTTTAATCGACTGGAAAATGGCCATTTTTCCAATGGTCTCGGAATTCGACGAAACTAGTTTTGTTAGGACCGTATCGTCAATACGAAGCTAGAAAATATTTTTCTGCAATTTATAGAGTTCATATGTGACCCTGGTAAATTGAAATGTATGTTTAAAATTAAATATAGCGATTTAAATGTAAATTCAACGGAAACTGATCAAAGCGATCGAATCAGCCTACGATACATATCCCATTGTGTTCGGAATGGGGGTAAAACGCTATGGACGACAGACGGTTGGCCTTGTTTCGAGGCCGACAGGAAAAGTTACTTTATGTGAATAAAAAATTAAAATTAAATTAAAAAAAAAGGGTCAACCCTTCTCCCCCTTTAACCCGCTCTGGCCCCCACTCTCTCATTTTAAATCGTTCAGAAGGAGAAAAAAAATAAAAAATAAAGACGCCGGATCTCGCTCCCCCCACGTCCGCTTCCTCCTCCTCCACCGTCGAAGTCGCGACCCTCCCCCTTTGGCCCCGACGCCTCCGCCCAGACTCCCACCTCGTCCACCTTCATCCGCGAGCCCCACTCTTCCACAAATCGAGCACCGCGAACCCTAGGACCACCGCCCCCCTCTTCTTCCTTCCTCCTCCTGCTGCCCCCCCTCCCCCCAACGACCTCCGACGCCGCCTCTGGAAACCGGCGCCTCACCGGAGAGCCACCTGAACGGACCCGCGAGCACACCCCTCCGACACAGCGAGACCCCCTCCGACCTTCCCTCTCTCTCTTCTCCCTCCCCCTCTCGATTTCTACTGTAAGTCCTCCTCTTCCTTTTTTTTTTACTTAGTTATTTATTAATGAGGTAGTTAGTTTAGAAATATATATATATAGGATCTTTTTTTTATTTGAAAAGGTTAGGATTTTATAATATTTATAAACAAAGAGAATATATTTTAAAATAGAAAGACGATGTTTTTATTAGATGTTAAGATTTAAAAATATGATTTTTATATTTTTAAAGTAATAAAAATATGATTTTTATATTTTTAAAGTATTAAAAATATAGTCTTTACTAGATGGATGATGTAAAAATACGATTTTTGTTTGTGTAGAGAATTAAAAATATAATTTTTTACATGATAGTAAAATTAAAAATATCATCTTTGTATATGTATCAAAATAAAAATCTGATTTTTATTTTATATACGTTGAAATAAAATGTGATTTTTATAATGATCTATTTGAAAAGGTGAAATCTTTATTTTAGAAAAGGCGAAATCTTTATATGAAGAATGGCGTGATAAAAATATAATCTTTACTATATGAACATCGATGTGAAAATATAATTTTTATCTTTATAGCAGCGGAATAAAAATTCGATTTTTATATATTGAATAGCGAAATAAAAATTCCATTTTTATATATTGAATAGCGAAGTGAAAATTCGATTTTTAAATGTATGAAGCGATTGTAAAAATATGATTTTTAAATTGAAGTGAATAAATAAAAATATGATTTTTATTTTAAAGACATCAAAATATAAAAATGTGTGATTTCTATATATGTAGTGGCTATGGGCAACAAAGATGACAAAAAGGCGAGAACGTTGAAGATTTCTATCAATGAAGTGCCGTGAAGTTAGGATAGCTATCGGTGAGAATTTCTCACCTTTCAATTTCATTTCTACTATACATATATATATATATATATATATATATATATACTAGGATGCAGACGGTGCTTAGTAGCACCCGACACAATCGTCCACAGACCATGGACTTGTTTGTTTGGTTGCATAAATTAGTTAGATGATTTGATTTGAATTTGGTTGTTTGGTGAATTTGATTGATGTGTGAATGGCGTGGGCCTTCACTAGACCGGGGATAAGGCTAGGCCTCGTCCCGTTTCTAGTATCGTGCCGTTATGCCGCCGAAATTTTCTAAAACAAGTTAGTAAAATAAAAATATCATTTTATTTAAAGAATGAACTGAATAGAAATTCATAAGTTAAAATAAAATGTTTTTTCGTTAAAAATATAATTTTTAACGTGAATATGAATACAACGAATGTGAATAAATAAATAAATATTCATTTACAAACCGGACGGTTTGTTTATGTACACCTATTTGAATGACATTGATTGGGACGATAAATTTTACACATCGCCCGACTGCACAACTAAAATGTGTGTTTGATGGTTTGAAACCCCACACGGGTGTTGGGATGAAATTTGAAGTTCACTCATCCTGATTGATTAAATATGTCGATCTATTGATTGACAGGCTGTTATAAGCGTTAGATATCTATATTTGATGCTTATACAGTGTAGTGCACTTTGGTTGATGGTTGATTATTTTTCAATGCTATTATATGCATGTGTGGTATGGAATCCATATAGTTAACGTTATACGGTAATTGATTGGGCCTTATTCCAATTTAGAAAATAAAGAATAATATAGAATAAAGGTTCATGTGTTGACTGTATTCATCCGTTGAGATTGGTCATGTGTTGAACGAAAGGTTTTAATAATAAAATTTATATCTTTATCACTATAAAATAAAGGTTCATGTGTTGACTGTACTCATCCATTGAGATTAGTCATGTGTTGAACGAAATAATTTAACAAAAATAGTCACACGTGGACAGTACTCATTCGTTGAGATTAGTCGTGTGTTGACAAAAATAAATACTCATTTGTTGAGAATAGAAATATTTAAAATAGAATATTTGAAAATAGAAATATATGAAGCCGTGTTGATTAGATTGACGCCATTTTGACGTGAACGATATTCATATCGATTTTATTCATTTTGAAATGAATATTGAAAAGCGATTTCGAAATGAATTGAATTGAAAACGATTTCGAAATGAAATGAATTGAAAACGATTTCAAAATGAATTGAATAGAAATCGATTTCGAAATGAAATGAATTGAAAACGATTTCGAAATGAAATGAATAGAAAACGATTTCGAAATGAAATGAATATTGAAAAGCGATTTCGAAATGAAATGAATTGAAAACGATTTCGAAATGAATTGAATATAAAACGATTTCGAAATGAATTGAATTGGAAACGATTTCGAAATGAATTGAATTGACAACGAATTCAAATTGAATTGAAAACGATTTCGAATTGAATTGAGTCGATAACAAATTCGATTTCAATTGAATATATAACGGATTTGAATTCGAATTGATTAGAAAACGAAACCATTTTGAATTGAATCGAATAGAAAACCAATTTGAATTGAATCGAATAGGAAACGACTTTGAAATTGAATTGAATTGAAAACGAATTCAAATTGAATTTAAAACGAATTAAAATGAATTCAAATTGAATTGAAATTTGAATTAAATAGAAATGAATTTTAAAACGAATTTATAAGGAAAGATTCAATTTTGATTTGAATTGAGAAGAATAGGTTGAAATTGTTTTTGAAACGAATTCAAAACTATTTATAAAATTCGTTTTAAATAGAAATCGACGAAATATATATTATATATATTATATATATAATACAATGGCCTGAATAGAATGCGCCGCGCCGCGGCAGTTCGTTAATTTCGACCATTTATTTCAAACGGACATTACGGGAGATCCGACCGTCGGATTCTCCTAAAACTGGAACCGTTGGGTTCGTATCGAAAAGAGCTTTCTAAAGAATATAAGAAATTCAAAATCTAACGGTTGGATTCGGAGTTACGTCCAAATCAAATTTGAAAAAGGTCGCTATAAGTGCAGTTCGATGGCCGTTGATGGAAATCGACTGTACGGGCCTTGATAAAATTATTAAAAATATCAATAATTTGTGTAGAATCATAAGAAATGATTTGGGAAAATTTGGGATGAAAAACTCCATATTTGAAAAGATAAAATAGATTTTTATCAAAATGAACTAGTTTGAACTAAATTTAAAACCCGATTTGTTTTTAAATAAATAAATTAGATTTAAAAAGGGGTTTTAAATAATCGGAATTCCTAATATATTTGAATTAAATTAAACTAGAATTGATTTGTGGGTTTATCGTGAACTGTGTTTTAAATAACACTAGTTCGTTAACCCGATAATAAATAGAATGTGATTTGGGTTTGTCATGAACTGTGTTTTAAATAACACTAGTTCTTTAACCTAGTAAAAGGAGTTTTAACGAATCTGCAATTAGGTTGAAATGTGAATCTATAATCTAAATTATCAAATTTAGAAATGAGCGAGAATGGAGTATCGCCAGTTTTGCTCCAAAGCGATAGTTAAATCTTTAATTAGATTTGAACGTGAAATGGTAATTAATTTTACCGATAACACCATAGTATTAGATATGGAGTATTACCAGTTTTGCTTCATGGGATGAATAGGTTGGGATTGGGGAATAAAATAAATAATTACTTCGTTGTGGTTCGCTAATCTCGACTAGTTTGGAAAACCATAATTTGGTTTGAAATGACATCCAAAGGAAGATTAAAGAATAAATTTAAAGAATTTATCTTTGATAAAATTAATGGGAACCTTTCCCTAAGAATATTCTGAATAGGAATGAGGCGTATGTTGTGTTTGTGTAACATTTGTTTTTAATATACGCGGGTTGTTCGGAAAGTCCGGGTTGATACCCATTCTGAATAACCGATTCGACGATATGTCGAAGATGAAGACGGTGGTTGAAGACCGGAAGTTTTCACATCGTTTGGATAACTACTGACGATCCTGATTGGGCAGTACACCCAAGAGGATGGAAATAGTTGGTGGTCATCCAGACGTACTTGGAGACGGATGGATATGCGAGGAAAGTGCCTCCGGTTTCGTTCAGACCCAGAACGAACTTGTAAATGGATGGTGTGTCTGACATTGGATTTACTTCTGTGTTGATTGATTTCTATTAAATATACATCTGTTTGGCGGCGGAGAATTTATTCTTTTGCTTAACGCCCTTCTCTGAGACGTATGAGCTCAGAGATTGTATATTGATGGACATCAGTCGCATGGCATGAATTGCCTGTGTGGCACGCTAAGATGCAATGATCAAGGCTTTTGTTGAAAAGCAAAGTCTTGTGGTTGATGATCAAAGCACGCCTGCGTGGCAGATTTGTGTATAACGTGAATTCGCGAGCCTCACACCTCGGTATGAGTCAAAAACGGGATGAGGACCCAAGGAGTGCACGATGTTTCTTTCTAGCTATGGGTGGTGTCAGTGACCTACCATCCCTGACATTTATATACTTTTCACCTTTGTGGTTTGGATGCGAGGCGCCTCGATATTAGGTCTGTAAGGACCAGGAAACGTGTGTTCAGGCATAATTAATCCTCTAACGTAAGTGAGGACCGGCCTTGGAGGATCCCAGGATTGCCCAGAGTGTGTAGTCCTGAGACATTTGCTAGAGTGTCTCGAACGCGGAGAGGAGCTTGCCCCTTGCCTCGACTCATGACGGAAATCCAATTTCCAATACGTGTATTGCGGTTTAAATTGTAGAACTAGTATGGCGACATGATATATGGTACCCATGCCGTCTATGATTTATATTTATGATTGAAACTGTTTTGACACTATACACTTATTATAGTATCAAATGATTTGTTTTAAACGTATCAAGCATGTTTGGCTGTTATAAGGTAAAACCCTATCCTCCGGCTTGCGTTGCATTGTGTGATGGGACCTGGGTCTTATAATAGCTTCATTTTTTGAAAAAGCATTGCGTTGTTTATTCTATGCACTGGTATTCTTGGGAGGAAACCCGTTCCGTGTTATACGACGTGGTCCCTTGAATTACTCTCTTTTAAAGTAATATTTTCAATAACTGTTTTAGTTCTCACACCAGTCACATGACTGACCTGGAGTTTATTGTTTTAACCTAAACTCTGGGTGCCCCTATTTTCCGCACGGGCAGCTAGTAGTTTTGGTTTTGCAGATTTATATTCACAGGATCCTGGTTTACAGCTGGAATGATATTCAGAAAGCTCTGTATCCGTGTATCACCTTCAGTTGTGCTTTGTATTATTTTTCCGCTGCTATGTAATTTATTGTAATCTCTGATATTTATCGAATGTAATTTATTCATTTATACTCTGTATATTCTTGTATCTGATGGGATTGTTGTAATAGCAATGAAATGTTCTTCTGTCTACGTTCTGATTTGTCCTGTTCGCAACGATCAGGGGTTTCGAGCGGTCTAGATCGGTTTAACGACTGATTCGGATCGAGCGAAATTCCCGGCCGTCACAATTTCTAACTCCATTTATATTTAAAATTAAATTTATTCGTTTTAACTTCGATTAAAATGAATTCTAGCCATTATTATTTATAAAAATTATATTATAACCTCAAAATTCATTAAAATTTTCAAAAATAAAATTTTTAAATTGGTTCAGAATTTGCGGGTTGTTACAAGAACTTCTCACTCTAATTTATTTTCTTATTAAATATATATACTACGATGCAGACGGTGCTTAGTAGCATTTGACACCTTTGTTTGAAACTATATTTGTTTTGTTGATTGGTTTATTTGTTTGAATTGGGTTTGGGAAGTGAAATTGAATTGATTAGAATTTGGTTTATATATGGCGCGAGCCATTATTAGGCGAGGGATAAGGCTAGACCTTATTCCGGTTCTAGTATCGCGTCGTTCATTTTTATTGTATAAATGAACTGTATAAAATATTCATACGTTGAAATAAATATTTTATCATTAAAAATATAATTTTTGATGAGTATATGAATAAAATAAATAATCATTTACAAATCGGATGATTTGTTTATGTACACACATTTGATTGATATTGATTGGGACGATATATTTTACACATCGCCCAACTGCACAAATAAATTCCGTGTGAGAGTTGATGGAAAGCCCACACGGGTATTTGGATGATATTCGACGTACACTAATCCCAATTGTTTAGTTGTATGTTAATCGATTGGTTGACAGACTGTTGTAAGCATTAATTATTCATAATTAATGCTTATGCAGTTGTGTAGTGCGCTCTGGATGATGGTTGATTATTTATCATTGTCGTTATATACATGTGTTGAATGAAATCCATATAAATAAAATTTTTGGTAATTGACTGTGCCTGATTCCAATTCGGAAAGTACGAATATTTTAAATTAACGAATATTTTAAAATGATAAATAATGAATATTTTAAAATAACTAATATTTTAAAATAATATTCAGTAATGGATCAAAATATAATTTTGGTGTCCGATTTGGGATGGACATGTAAATATTTAAATATAAAAAGCCGTGTTGATTAGATTAATGCCATTTTGACGTGAACGGTATTTATATCGATTTTATACATTTTTATAATGAATAGCAAAAAGGAAATGATTTCAAAATATGATATTTTTAAAATATTATCATTTATATAATATAATGATAAGGAATATTCAATTTTGATTTAAAATTGAAAATGAAGTTAAAATCATTATAAATGAATTTATAAACGATTTATAAAATACGATTTAAATGGAAATCGACGAAATATATATAACATATATTATATATATTTAATGGCCGGAATAGAACGTGTTGCGCCGCGGTAGTTCGCGAATTTCGACCATTGACTTCGAATTGACATTACGGGAGATCCGACTATCGGATTCTCCTAAAACCTGAAACCATTAGGTTCGTATCGAAAAGAGCTTTCCAACAAATGTAAGAGATTTGAAATCTAACAGTTGGATTTAGAATTATGTCCAAATCAAATTTGGAAAAGGTCGCTGAAATTGCAGTTCGATGACCGTTTATGGAAATCTAATTTACGGGCCTTAATAAAATTATTAAAAATATTGATAATTTGTGTAGAATCATAATAAATAATTTGGAAAGAATTGGGATGAAAAATTCCACGTTTATAAAGATAAAAATATATTTTTATCAAAATGAACTAGTTATTAGCTAGATTTGAAATCCAATAATTTTTAAATAAAATAAATTGCATATGAGAATGGTTTTGATATAACCAGAAATTCCCAGCAAACAAATTGAAATGAAATTGGAATGGATTTGGAATGGAAATAATCTTCGAAATATTTCGATATTGGATTCCGTGATTATACGGATATTATTATGGAAATTTGAAAGATATATTTTATATCGTTATTTCCAATACTATATTTGTTGATTTTGAATTTGGTATTGAATATTAGCCAATATAATTTCTATTCAGAGCCTTGTATTTAATATTGAATTGGATTTTGGGTTTGTCCTGAATGGTGTCTTAAATAAAACTGTTCTTAAACCCAGTTGAGAAAAAGAATAAATCTTCGAATGAGGATTTGGTGAAGTTTTCTAATTAATTAATATTTAATTGGAATTGAATAAAAGAATGGGATTTTGGGTTTGTCGTGAATGGTGTCTTAAATAACACTGTTCTTAAATCCCGTGTGAAAAGAACAAATCTTTTAATTAGCATTATTAGAGTTTCCATTTAATTAACATTCAATTGGAATAAAATGGAATATCAATTGGGTTTATCGTGAACTGTGTTTAAGGACATTCGTCCTTTAACCCGATTTATAGTGAAATGTGATTTGGAATTTATAAATCTTTTTATTAAGATTTAATGGAAAATTTCCAAAGTAAGGTTTTCCAATTTAATATATTAAATTGGAATTGAATGGAATTCGATTTGATAATAATCAAAGTGAGCTTCTGTGGAGGAAGACTGTTAATATATATGGAATTTAAAAGGCTTTGTCGTTATTCCATTTATATTATTAGTCAGATACGGAAATTGATATCGATTATATATTGATATGTTATCCGTGAAGATTCCATAATTAATGGAATTTGATTTTGGGTTTATCATGAACCGTGTTTTAAATGATATTAGTTCTTTAACCCATTTGAAGATAGGATTACATGTCTAACATTGTATTTCGAACTGTATGGTTGATCTCTGCTAAATATATATATATATATATATTTTGTGGTGGAGAATTTATTATCTTGCTTAACACCCTTCTCTAAGACGTACGAGCTTAGAAGTTATATATCGGCAGAAATCAATAGTCCAGTGTAGATTGTCGATGTGGCATGTTTGATTTCCCAAAGTTAAATAATCATTAATATTGGTTTTTGGGACGATTAAAACTAAGTGGAGTTTTAATGAATCCTTAATTAGATTGAAATGTGAATTGATTATTTAAATTATCAAATTTAGGAAATAATCGAGAGTGGAGTATCACCAGTTTTGTTCCAAGTGATAGTTATATCTTTAATTAGATTTGAATGGGAAATGGTAATAAATTTTACAGATAAAACCGTGGTGTTAGTTATGGAGTATTACCAGTTTTGCTCCATGGGATGAATAGGTTGGGATTGAGATATTAAACAAATGATTACTTTGGTAAGGTGCGTTAATCCGACTAGTTTGGAAAACCTTAATATGGTTTGAATTGATATCCAAAAGAAGATTAAACAATAAATTTAAAGATCTTATCTTCGATAAAATTAATGGGAACCTTTCCATAAAAATGTGAATATTTTAATAAATGAATATTCTGAATTGGAATGAGGCGTATGTTGTGTTTTATAGCACTTGTTTATAAAATACGTGAATTATTCAGAAAGGCCAGGTTTATACCCATTCTGAATAACTGATTCGACGATAAGTCGACGATGAAGACGGTGGTTGAAGACCGGAGGTCTTCACATCGTTTGGATGATTACTGATGTCTTGATTGGGCTGTACACCCAAGACGAGGTAATAAGTGGTGATTGTCCAGATGTACTTGGAGATCGACCGGATACACGAGGACCTCTCTCCTGTATTGGACATATGGGACGAGGAATAAGGTGCCTTCGGTTTCGTTCAAACCTAGAACGAACTAGTAAATGAATGTGTGTCTGACATTGGATTTTATTCTGTGTTTATTGATTTCTATTAAATATATATATCTGTTTGGCAGCGGAGAATTTATTCTCTTGCTTAACGCCCTTCTACGAGACGTATCAATAGACATCAGTTGCATGGCGTGAATTGCCTGTGTGGCATGATGAGATGCAAATGATCAAGGCTTTTATTAAAAAGAAGAGTCTTGTGGTTGATGATCAAAGCACGGCTTTAATATAGAATAGCTTTGTGTATATCGTTAATTTGCGAGCCTCACACCTTGGTATGAGTCAAAAATGGGATAAGGGACCCAAGGAGGACATGACGTTAATTTCTAGCTATAGGTGGTGTCATGGTATGGAGCCCAGACATTTATTATTTTTACCTATGTGGCTGTTGGATTACGAGGCACCTGGGATATATCGGTTACTACGGAGCTGATGGATAGGTCCGATAGGACCGAGAAACGTGTGTTCAGGAATAACTAATCCACAAATGTAAGTGTGGACCGACCTTGGAGGATCCAGGGGTATTCTACGGGGGATCCTAAGGCATTTGCTAGAGTGTATTGAAGCCAGCGAGGAGTACATCCCTTGCCTCGACTCATAACAGAAATCCAATTTCCAATACGTGACGTTTCGGTTTTGATTGTTAAGCCTAGTATTGGCGACATGACATATGGTACCCATGCCGTCTATGATTGATACATTTATATTTGAAGTTGTTTTATACACTATGCACTTATAATAGTATCAAACGATTTGTTTTAAACGTACCAAGCTTGTTTGGCTATTATAAGGGAAAACCCTATCCTCCGGCTTGCGTTGCATTGTGTGATGGGACCTGGGTCTTATAATAGCTTCATTTTTCCAAAAAGCATTGCGCTGTTTATTCTATGCACTAGTATTTTTAGGAGGAAACCCATTCCGTGTTATACGATGCGGTCCCTTGATTTACTCCATTTTAAAGAAAAGTTTTAAATAACCGTTTTAGTTCTCACACCAGTCACATGACTGGCCGGGAGTTTATTGTTTTAACCTAAACTCTGGGTGCCCATATTTTCCACACGAGTAGCTTATAGTTTTGGTTTTGCAGATTTATTTATACAGGATCCTGGTTTAGAGCTGGAGCTATATTCGGAACGCTCTATATCCGTGTATGTCTTTAAGCTGTGTTATGTATTATTTTTCCGCTGCTATGTAATGTATTTTAAATCTCTGATATTTTTTTGGTGTATAAATTATTCATACTCTGTTATAGTATTGTACTCTGATGTAAATTGTTGTAATAAGCAATGAAATGTTCTTATGTTTGTCTTCTAATTTGTCGTGTTCTTAAATCAATCCGGGCTTTCCCTTACGGGCGAGTTTGGGTCGTTTCATTAAATCCGAGTTTTTATAATGAAGTCATAGGAATGATTTTAAGCGAATACGATGGTTCAAAATAAATGTTTATATAACATTTGAATTAAGTAAGATCAGATCGAGGTAAAAAGGTTTATATTCAAACTGAATTTTTATAAATAAAGTTTGTAAAAGATCAGTGAAGTTAAGATGATGATTTTGAGTTGGAAATATTTAATAATAAAATTAGGTGAAATAATGGGATTGAATCAAGGTTTTCAAAGTGAAATATGATTTAAAAGAAAATGTTTTGCAGCTTTGTACAGGATTAAGGAAATTAGAAACTGAGTGGAGATTACTTGAGTTGAATGGCTTCTTAGGTATAGATCTGATGTTGGTTTCGGCCTTCGGGGTAGATATTTAGGGAATTGTTCTCTTACTAGTTTTCGGTTAGGGACTAATGAACGTCGGAGTAACAGGAATAGAAAGAGATTGTGCGAATATAATGATATTATCGAGTTTTAAGAAATTAAAGAGATGTATTTTGAATAAAGGAAAGTATTAATTATTGTTTCGAGAAATAAACAAAATAGATTTCGTAACGATGTTTATAAGTGAAATTTGTTAAAACCCAAAGTGGCATATATATACATATATGGTTTAATTCAAAAGTAGTTAAAACAGTTTTAAGAATACTCTTTTAATGAAATAAGAAGTAAATGTTGTGTTTTAAATATTAAAAGATTAAGGAGTTTAATTAAAAAGGCCAAGTGATGCTGAGTACTGAACTAGTGAACTCATTTTTATTTTCATGCTTAGATGATTGTTTATTTGATAGTTAAATAACTGACTATCAAATCTTACCTATACGATTGTCGGTACGGAAAGACCGAGATTGAATTGATATTAGAAAACCATTTCGAACCAGAAAATATGAAATCGTTGAAGATACTAATTGAAGATGGAGCAATTGAAGATCGTGGATCTTCATATGCGGAAGGGCTATTGGATATGTCTATGGGATTGCAACCAGAGGTTTTTGATAATAATTCAGTCATGGTTGGAATCTACGGGTTGCAAGGAATACTCTTTACTGATCCATTGGATAATTCAAAGATGCAGTAGGAGAGTGCCTTCGGTTTGTCCAGTCCCAGGACAACTTGTATGGACGAATGTCTGAAAGAGTATTTCCAAAAGGATCGCGTAAGTTGATTTCTTCAAACGTACCATAGTTGTGGCGAAGAATGGCCATCATCTTAGCTTAATAACTAGAGTATTTTTGGGGACATTAATTAGTGATTTTCTGGCAGATCTGACGATGTGGCATTCAAAGTGAATGGTGGCCAGATGTTCTGAAAGGTAATTTAAACCTCAAGCCTCACAACCGGAAAATGACAAAAATCGGGCAGGCGCATGCCTATGTGGGTCGCTACCATAGGGTGTATTATCACCTATCTAGAGAAAATCCATTTCCTTCTTTAATCTATTTCGATGCTATCCCATTTCGGGAAACAGTTGCTGTTCCCAACGGTTGGTGATATACATTTGATACACTCAAGAGAAATGAGTGGTCGGTCATGTGTAGGCTGGGTTGCAAGACGTTCTTTTTGGATCCAATGTACTCCTCTCTAGAGATACAATATCAGCAGGTGGTTCCATACCTTGTCATAGTCGAAATTCAATCCCCAATAAGCGCTTGTGATTTTTGATTGTATACTATATATGTAGAGCGTGAGATGCAAGCGTTCTGCTAGATTGCTATTTATTTGTATTAAGACACTATCATAATATCAGAATAATGTTGTTTTCAAAAATGTTTTGAGTTATCATAAGGTAAAAACTGTCCATATTTATGTGTGGATTTGGTCTTACGATTATCCTTTTCTTTTGAAAGGTTTTGAATTTAAAATCAAGTTGTGTGATATCTTAAACTTAGTGTATTTTTCTCACTCTGGTTCACTAGATTGACCTGGTGTTTGAAATGCTCGGCTTAGACCAGGTTGTACAGGCCCAGGTTATCGGATGCTGCGAAGTCCAAAGACGGGCTGGATGAGTTCAGACGTATGGTATTATATAGTGTTTTTCCGCTATGTGTTGTATACGAGGACAGGTTATTACAGCTGTCCAGATGTGTTGATGTACTCCGATGTTGTAATTATTTTTCAAGCTCTCAATAAAGATTTTTCTAAATTATATTTTGTTCCGATGTGATGTGAGACTCTGTGTTGTGTTGGTTCATCTTCTTCTTCTATTCTAATATTTCTTTCTTATCTCAGCCTCTAATTTCTTTCTAGTAACTGTCTGGTGTTTTCGATACTTGATTATGGCATGTAGGATAAGTTTTATGTATTATTGTTGAGATTCGGGCATCGAACCCGCTGGGTCGTTACAGTTGTATCAGAGCATAAGGTTTAGTAATAACCTTGCCTCTGTGGCGTAACTTGATAGAGGTGGGGTTAGTAATACCCTATATTGAGTTTGAGTGTATATATACAAGAGCGTACTTGTAAATTTTATGTACAAAGTTTTATATTGTGTTATTTGATTGGTTCAATATCGAACTGACAACTGATACAATAACTTTTGTAAAGTGGGTAAATGAAGTAATTTTTCTTGAATTATATTTTTGTATAAAAAAGGAATAATTTATAAAATTATCAAGATATTGGTGTATTTGAATAAAATTCAAATTGAATTTAAAATTTGAAGTAGTTTAATATAACTGAAGAGGTTCCAACATGAAATTAGTAAATAGGAATTTTAATTCGAAATTATAATGAATCGTAAATTGGATTTTGAAATAGAAGTGAATTGACTAGAAAATCGATTAGTTTATTAAATGTGGAATTGGAATTTAACTTGGTAAGTGGGTTGAATTAAAAATAGACATAGAGGCAGAATTAAATAAAATTGATTTGGAATTGGAAATTTGACGAATAATAATGGGAATCAATCAAATATTGGTCGATTGATATTTAAATAAGTTAAATCCGAGTTAATATTAATATTGAATATAATTTCAGTTGATTTGATTAAGTTGGTTGTGTATTGGTTGTTGATTGGTTGTTAATTGTTTATTGATTATTTGTTAGATTGGTTGATTAAATTTCTCAATGGTTTATTAAAATAATTAGATAAATTGGTCTTTGATTTATAATAAATTGGATTTATAGCATTTTTCCTATATTAGCAACTTCGGGGACATATATTGATTAATTTATTATATAAAATATTTCCTACGTCATAGTCGAATATTTAATTTATTTATTGTATAAAATATTGATTTGGAATTTTAATTGGACTTTTAAAATATATTTCGTTTATATAACGATGTTTGACATATATTCGAAACGTCACGGTAGTTCGTAATTTACTATTTGAACTTCAATTGAATATACAGAATCCATTTTAAGCCGAAATTCTGTGAAACAAGAAACATTTGAATTGATTTGATTATAATTTTCTATTGTAAGAGAAAAATCGAGATTTCAACTTATAAATTGTTAGTTATGTCCAATTCAAATTTGGAAATAGTCGCTATGGAATTCGTTAATAAACTACAACGTTTATTTAAATAAATATAAGGGGTTTCTCGGAGATTTAAATGTATTTTAACCCTCGATTTTTAGTATTGAGTTCAAAATATATAGTGGTTTATTTTGAAGCTGTATAAGATTTTATTTTGAGATTATGATAATAATTTATTTATTTTTATAGAATATTTTTGGATTTAATTATATTTTATTTAAGCCTTAAAATAGTTTTCTTTTCAATCAATCTCCGTTTTCGATGATACAAGTTTTATCGGAAAATGTATAATTAGTTATTGCTAGATTTTCATTTTGGAGCCAATCAGAGTTATTTTATCGGTGCATGTAATTTAAGAGTGTAATAACCCGAAAATCTGGGCTAGTTTAAAATTTTTATTTTGGCCATTTTAGCGAATTTTGAATATTTAAAATGAATTATTTTAAATAATATCGACGAGAAATTTATTTTGAATTGAATTCGACGTATATATTTATATACGCCGTCGTTAGAATATAAATATTTATATATAATTATAAATAGAATTGGAAATGGCGCGGTAGTTCGATAATTCGATTTCAAACTTCAATTGAATGTACCGGGTGCAAAACAATCCGGATTTTAGTGAAACCAAAAATGATAGGATCTAATTGATGATATCTTTCCAACGAATCCGACAAATTGAGATTTCATGGCGGGAATCAAAAGATATGTCCAGTTGAAAATTCTGAATAGTCGCTATGGAATTCAGGCCCTTAAAAATGGACATTTTGCAAATGACCTCGGATTTCGACGAAACCACTTTTGTTGGGTCCGCAGTGTCAAATTATTGCTAGGTTCCAAATTTCATAATTTTTCGAATCAATATGTGAGCGTGGCAAAGGAAAACGCGTTTGACCAGTTTTAGTTGATTTTAATCGACTGGAAATTGGCCATTTTTCCAACGGTCTCGGAATTCGACGAAACTAGTTTTGTTAGGACTATATCGTCAATATGAAGCTAGAAAATATTTTTCTGGAATTTTTAAAGTTAATATGTGACCCCGGTAATTTGAAATGTACGTTTAAAATTCAATAAAGTGTTTTAATTGTAAATTTAACGGAAACTGATTATAACCGCCGAATCAGCCTATGATACATATCCCATTGTGTTCGGAATGGGGGTAAAACGCTATGAACTACAGGCGGTGGACCTCGTTTCGAGGTCGTATGTAAAAGTACCTTTTTAGAAATTAAATAATTAAATAATAAAAAAAAAATAAAAAAAAATTCCCTCCCTCCCCTTAAGTCCTCCTGGTCCCCCCCCCTCCTTGATTTAGTTTTATAAAAAAAAAAAAAAAAGAAACCCCTCCCATCGCAGAAAAACCCGCCGCCACCCTCCCTGACATCGTCGCCGACCTCCCCTGACACGCGCCTCCACCTCCTCTTCCCCCCCCCCTCGCGCCAGTCTCCTCCTCTTCTCCCTCCACCGAATCGACATTCGAGCCTCCCCAATTCCACTAAATCGACACCACCGCAACCCAGTCAGACACTCCGCCAGCACCTCCCCCCGACAGCAAGCACCCCCTCCGGCGATGCGACGTCGACGTCAAGACTCCCCCCCCCTCTTCCTCCTTTGATTTACCGTAAGTGATTCATGAATATATTTTTTATTTATTTATATAAATCAGTTTTTTTTCTTTCTATTTTCTTTTATATTTTATCAAAATAGAAAATGATGTTTTGTGTAATTAGCATGGAAAAAAAACTGAATATATATATAGAAATATTAAAAATATGATTTTTATATTTTTAAAGTAATAAAAATATGGCTTTTATATTTTTAAAGTATTAAAAATATAATCTTTACTATATAGAAATATTAAAAATATGATTTTTATATATTGAACATCGAAGTAAAAATATGATTTTTATATATTGAACATCGAAATAAAAATATGATTTTTATATATTGAACATCGAAGTAAAAATATGATTTTTATATATTGAACATTGAAGTAAAAATATGATTTTTATATATTGAACATCGAAGTAAAAATATGATTTTTATATATTGAACATCGAAGTAAAAATATGATTTTTATATATTGAACATCGAAGTAAAAATATGATTTTTATATATTGAACATCGAAGTAAAAATATGATTTTTATATATTGAACATCGAAGTAAAAATATGATTTTTATATATTGAACATCGTAGTAAAAATTCGATTTTTATATATCGAATAGCGAAGTAAAAATTCGATTTTTAAATATATGAAGTGATTATAAAAATATGACTTTTAAATTGAAAGTGAATAAATAAAAATGTGATTTTTATTTTAAAGACATCAAAATATAAAAATGTGTGATTTTTATATATATAGTGACTACGGGCAACGAAGATGACGAAGATGGGATAACGAAGAAGATTTCTATCAAAGAAGTGTCAAGGTGTTTGGATAGCTATTGGTGAGAACTTCTCACTCTAAATTCTTTTTCTAGTTATATATATATATACTAGGATGTAGACGGTGTTTAGTAGCACCCGACACCCGTCATCCACAGACCATGGATGGCTTGTTTGTTAAATTGTTTGGTTGTGTAGTTGGTTAGATTATTTGGTTTGAACTGAATTGTTTGGTGAAATAAAATTGATTTGATTGATGTGTGAATGGCGTGGGCCTTCACTAGACCGGGGATAAGGCTAGGCCTCGTCCCGTTTCTAGTATCGTGCCGTTATGCCGCCGAAATTTTCTAAAATATGTTAGAAAAATAAAAATACCATTTTTTGTGAAAACCCGTAACTTCCCCGTAAAGGAAAGTGTCGGATAGTTCGAGAACAAACCACAACAGAATGCATACAGAAGAACATTACATTGTATATTACAACAATGCATCAGATTACAAGAATATACAGAGTATAAATGAATATTACACAGAAATATCAGAGATTTAAATTACATTTAAATACATAGCAGCGGAAAATAATACAATACACAACTAGAATGAGATATACGGATACAAAGCTTTCCGGATATCGTTCCAGCTGTAAACCAGGATCCTGTGAATATAAATCTGCAAAACCAAAACTACTAGCTGCCCGTGTCAAAATAAGGGCACCCAGAGTTTAGGTTAAAACAATAAACTCCAGGTCAGTCATGTGACTGGTGTGAGAACTAAAACAGTTATTAATCTTTATTTTAAATCATTAGGTAAATCAAGGGACCACGCCGTATAACACGGAACGGGTTTCCTCCCAAGAATACCAGTGCATAAAACAAACAGCGCAATGCTAAATAAAGAAAAATGAAGCTGTTATAAGACCCAGGCCCTATCACACAATGCAACGCAAGCCGGGGGATAGGGTTTTCCCTTATAACAGCCAAAGAATGCTTGATACGTTTAAAACAAATCATTTGATACTATAATAAGTGCATAGTGTATAAAACAACTTCAAATCATAAGTATCAATCATAGGTGGCATGAGCGCCCCATCCCACTATGTCACCATACTAGGTTCTACAAATAAAACCGCAAATGTCACGTATTTGGAAATTGGATTTCCGTCTATGAACCGAGGCAAAAGATAGTCCTCAACCGATTCGTGACTCTCTAGCCCGAGCCACAGGTCAGAGCTCGAGTGACCTTGGAGCGACAGGGCCGGTCCACCGATGTGGATTAAACTTAAACCCTGAACACTACGTTTCCCCACCCTATGGGGTGTAAGTCTGGTCCGTCTGCCGACCAGAATGCATCGGCCGAAACCGATATAACCGAGGCGCCTTGCAACAGCAACAACCACATAAGTCAAACTCGTCAGGGCGTGTAAAACCACTGACGCCACTTCTAACTAGAAAGAAACGCATGCCCTCCCTGAGGTCCGTCTCCCGTTTTTGGTTCATACCGGGTGTAAAACTCGCGAAGCAAACGTTACACAAAGCTACACCACAAAGGCCGTGCTTTGATCATCACCACAAGACTTTGCTTTTCAACAGAAGTCTCGATCTATTGCCACTTAGGCATGCCACACAGGCAATTCACTCTATGTGTTTGATATCCATCAGTATATAACCCCTGAGCTCGTATGTCTCAGAGAAGGGCGTTAAGCAAGAGAATAAATTCTCCGCCGCCAAACAGATATATATTTAATAGAAATCAATCAAACAGACTAAAATCCAATGTCAGACACACAGTCCATTTACAAGTCCGTTCTGGGTCTGAACGAAACCGGAGGCACCTAGTACCCCGCATATCCATCGATCTCCAAGTACGTCTGGACGATCACTAACTTTTTCCATCTTCTTGGGTGTACAGCCCAATCAAGATCATCAGTAATCACCCAAACGACGTGAAGACTTCCGGTCTTCGACCACCGTCTTCATCTTCGACACCACGTCGAATCAGTTATTCAGAATGGGATAAACCCGGTCTTTCTGAATAACTCGCGTATATATTCTAAAAGTGTTACACAAACACAACATATGCCTCATTCCAATTCAGAATATTCTTTTACCCAAATATTCCTATACTTTGGAAAAAGTTCCCATTAATTTTATCCAAGATAAATTCTTTAAATTTATTCTTTAATCTCCTTCGAATATCAATTCAAACTAGTCGGGATTAGCGAACCACACCCAAGTAATCATTTATTTTATTTCCCAATCCCAACCTATTCATCCCATGAAGTAAAACTGGTAATACTTCATATCTAACACCACAGTGTTATCGGTAAATTCAATTACCATTCCACGTTCAAATCTAATTAAAGATTTAACTATCGCCTGGAGTAAAACTGGTGATACTCCATTCTCGATCTTTTCAATCTAATTAAAGATTCATTAAAACTCCACTTAGTTTTAATCTTCGACTGGGTTAAAGAATCAGTGTCATTTAAAACACGGTTCACGATAAACCCAAAATCACATTCCATTAATTATCGGGTTAAAGAACGAGTGTTGTTTAAAACACTGTTCGCGATAAACCCAAAAATCAATACCAATTCAATTCCAATTAAATATCCTTTAATTGGTACACTTCATTAAATCTATATAAAAAGATTTAATCCTTTCTCAACTGGGTTCAAGGACAGTGTTAGTGAAGACACCATTCACGACAAACCTAAATCACATTTGATATTCAATACAAGGCTCTGAATAGAAAATATATCGGCTTATATTCAATATCAAATTCTACGACTAACAAATGTCGTATTGGAAATAACGATATAAATATGTATCTTTCAAATTTCCATAACAACATCTGTATAATCACGAATTCCAACATCGAAATATTCCGAAGACAATTTCGATTCAAATCCACTCCAATGCAATCATTGGAAATTTTGGTTATTTTCAAAACCCTTTTCAAATTCAATTTATTTATTTAAAAATAAATAGAATTATAATTCTAGTTCAAAACTAGTTCATTTCAATAAAAATCTATTTTTATCTTTTCAAATATGGAGTTTTGCATCCCAAATCTTCACAAATCATTTCTTATGATTTTACACAAATTATTACTATTTTTAATAATTTTATCAAGGCCCGTACAGTCGATTTCCACCAATGGCCATCGAACTGCACTTACAACGACCTTTTTCCAATTTGATTTGGACATAATTCCAAATCCAACCGTTAGATTTCTAATTTATCACATTCGTTAGAAAGCTCTTCTCGATACGAACCCAACGGTTCCGGTTTTAGGAGAATCCGACGGTCGGATCTCCCGTAATGTCCGTTTGAAATAAATGGTCAAAATTCACGAACTGCCGCGGCGCGGCGCGTTCTATTCAGGCCATTATATTATATATATAATATATATAATATATATATCGTCGATTTCTATTTAAAACGAATTATATAAATAGTTTTAAATTCGTTTCAAAGGCAATTTCAACTTCCATTTCAATTCAAATCGAAATTGAATTCTTCTTTATAAATTCGTTTCAAAATTCATTTCTATTCAATTCAAATTTCAATTCAATTTGAATTCGTTTTCAATTCAATTCATTTCGAAATCGTTTTCAATTCAATTCATTTCGAAATCGTTTTCAATTCAATTCATTTCGAAATCGTTTTCAATTCAATTCATTTCGAAATCGTTTTCAATTCAATTCATTTCGAAATCGTTTTCAATTCAATTCATTTCGAAATCGTTTTCAATTCAATTCATTTCGAAATCGTTTTCAATTCAATTCATTTCGAAATCGTTTTCAATTCAATTCATTTCAAAATCGTTTTCAATTCAATTCATTTCGAAATCGTTTTAAAATCGATATTAATATCGATCACGTCAAAATGGCGTCAATCTAATCAACACGGCTTCATATATTCCTTTATTTTCAAATATTTTATTTCAAATATTTCTTTTTCAAATATTTCTTTTTCAAATATTTCTTTTTCAAAACTGGAATGAGGCCCAATCAATTACCATATAATGTTAATTATATGGATTTTCTACAACACATGTATATATCAACAACGATGAATAATCAACCATCATCCAAAGTGCATTCTACACTGTATAAGCATCAAATATAAATATTCAACGCTTATAACAGTCTGTCAATCAATCGATCGACACACAACTAAACAATCGGGATTAGTGTACGTCAAATATCATCCCAACACCCGTGTAGGGTTTCAAACAATCAAACCCAGATTTTATTTGTGCAGTTGGGCGATGTGTAAAATTTATCGTCCGAATCAATGTCCTTCAAATAGGTGTACATAAACAAATCGGCCGATTTGTTTATAAATATTTTATTTATTCACTTTCACGTTAAAAACTATATTTTTAAAGATAAAACATTTTATTTTAACACATGAATTTCTATTCAGTTCATTTATTCGTTAAAATGATATTTTTATTTTTCTAACATATTTTAGAAAATTTCGGCGGCATAACGGCACGATACTAGAAACGGGACAAGGCCTAGCCTTATCCCCGGTCTAGTGAAGGCCCACGCCATTCACACATCAATCATATCAATTTCATTTCACCAAATTATTCAAATCAACCCAAACAATCTAACTAACAACACAGCCAAACAAACAAGTCCATGGTCTGTGGACGATTGTGTCGGGTGCTACTAAGCACCGTCTGCATCCTAGTATATATATATATAACTAGAAAAGAGATAGAAGAGTGAGAAGTTCTCACATATAGCTATCCTAGCTCCACGGCACTTCATTGATAGAAATCTTCATCGCTATCGCATCTTCGTCATCTTCGTTGTCCGCTTTCACCACCTATGTAAAAATCGAATTTTTACTTCGCTATTCCATATATAAAAATCATATATTTATTTCGAAGTTCAATATATAAAAAATCATATTTTTATTTCGAAGTTCAGTATATAAAAATTCTATTTTTATTTCGAAGTTCAATATATAAAAATCATATGATATATATTTTTAAAACATTCCCATATATTTTCAAAACCTTGCGATATAGATATATTTTCAACAATGCTAATTTTTATATTTAAAAATCATTTCAAATTTATATTTAAAGTTTTAACCTTTTTCTATTTAAAGTTTTAAATACCTTTTTCAAATCAGTTTTTAAAATTCCTAAAATCTGTTTTAACTTTTAAAACAAAATCAGTTTTATACCTTTCTTAAAAATCTGTTTTTAAAATTAACATAAGATCAGTTTTTAAAATTCCTAAAATCAGTTTTAACTTTTAAAACAAAATCAGTTTTATACCTTTCTTAAAAATCTGTTTTAAACCTAAAATCGAAATTAAAATTAAAATAAAATACAATAAAATACTTACAGTATTTTGAAGAGGGGGGGGGGGGGTTTCTTCCTGCGTCGGTCATCGGGGGGGGGGTTCGCCGGAGCAGTGGGGCGGCGCAGCGTCACTGATGGGGTGGGGTGGTAGTTCGACCTCGTCGAAGTGGAGCGGGGCTGGGCGCGGTCTCTTTTGGGTGAGGGGTTCACGCTCGCGATGGAGAGGAAGGGGAGAGGCTTGGCTTGAACGGAGGTGGGTGGAGGCCGGTCTGGGGGTGGCGGCGTTGAGGGCGTCGCCCTGGCGATGGCGAACGTCGCCTTCCCCTTTTCTTTTTTTTCTTTTTTTTTCGTTTCTGAAATCAATCGGGAGAGAAGAAGTAAAAGGGGGGGTTTATAAAATTTATTATTTAATTTAATTATTTAATTATTTTATTTAATTCAAAAAGTCAACTTTTTCAATCGACCTCTAAACGAGGTCCACCGCCAGTCGTCCCTAGCGTTTAACCCCCATTCCGAACACAATGGGATACGCCACGTAGGCTGATTCGACTGTTTGAATCAGTTTCTATTAAATTTACATTTAAATCACTATATTGAATTTTAAACGTACATTTCAAATTACCGGGGTCACATACTAACTCTATAAATTGCAGAAAAATATTTTCTAGCTTCATATTGACGATACGGTCCTAACAAAACTAGTTTCGTCGAATTCTGAGACCGTTAGAAAAATGGCCAATTTCCAGTCGATTAAAATCAACTGAAACTGGTCAAACGCGTTTTCCTTTGCCACGCTCACATATTGATTCGAAAAATTATGAAATTTGGAATCTAGCAATAACTTAACATCACGGACCCAACAAAAGTGGTTTCGTCGAAATCCGAGGTCGTTTGCAAAATGTCCATTTTTAAGGGCCTGAATTCCATAGCGACTATTCAGAATTTTCAACTGGACATATCTTTCGATTCTTGTCATGAAATTTCGATTTTTCGGATTCGTTGGAAAGATATTCACTATTAGATTCCATTATTTTTGGTTTCACTAAAATCCGGATTGTTTTGCACCCGGTACATTCAATTGAAGTTTGAAATCGAATTATCGAACTACCGCGCCATTTCCAATTCTATTTATAATTATATATAAATATTTATATTCTAACGACGACGTATAATATATACGTCGAATTCAATTCAAAATAAATTTCTCGTCGATATATTTAGAATAATCTAATTTAAATAATCAAAATTCGCCAAAATTGCCAAAATAAAAATTTTAAACTGGCCCAGATTTTCCGGGTTATTACAATCTCCCCCACTTATAACTTTTCGTCCACGAAAAGGAACAAAGTCGAAAGTGGTTTGATTAATCAACTCTACGATCGATCAGGCTTTCATTCTCCAATTCTTTAGTTTCTGAGAATTTTCAAAATTTCAAAATTTTGGCTAACACCCTAAATTTTCGAAAAATTTCGCCATAACCTCCCCTACACCGGGAGCATCGGGGAATTTCAAATAGCTTCCCCGGTCCTTCAGATCTCAAAAAGAAAAAGAAAAAGCCAAGTGGCTAGCCAATAGGCTCACAAAATCATCATCACCCAAACAAAACAGTAAATTATGTAGTAAACATGTACCTATTTGTCGGGCAAACAAATTTTATTCTCTGGCTCTAGCCTCCTTGCTATGACCTGTTCAATATAAGTATATGTATATGCAAGCAAATGCGACCAATTTTCAATACAATTCAATATTTGGTTCAATTAGGCTAAATGGTTCAAAATTAGCAAACAAATGAACAAACAATACAAACATCAATCAATTAGTGAATTAGAGTTTCAAATTCATAATTTTGATACATATACAAAAATCCTGTTTTTGATGCCAATTCACATCAATATGCCCTATCTAATTTTGGTTCTCACACCAGTCAATAGGAAATATATAGAAAATCACACCTTCGCCACTCGAATATAAATTCTGATGATGAGGCCTCATCATCTGAATCATCTCCGGGCGACTAGAGTGTGATTCTATATCTATCCAGTATATTAAAATTTTGAATACACGCGGATCAGACGTATACGCAAAATCTATATATACTGGATTGTCCACATCAATATAAATAGATAATCAAATACGAATAATTGATTTAAAATTTTCAAAACAAAATTTGTTTTCACTTTAAAAATATACTCTTCACACTCGTTCTAGGATACTACTGATCCTATCTCTAACGAGTCATTCCATTGGATATTGCTAATCCAATATCTGATGAATTCTTTCGTATGGTTCTAATGTGTCTTGTTCTCTAAGCTTTGTAAACCAAAGCTCTGATACCAACTGTGAAAACCCGTAACTTCCCCGTAAAGGAAAGTGTCGGATAGTTCGAGAACAAACCACAACAGAACGCATACAGAAGAACATTCCATTGTATATTACAACAATGCATCAGATTACAAGAATATACAGAGTATAAATGAATATTACACAGAAATATCAGAGATTTAAATTACATTTAAATACATAGCAGCGGAAAATAATACAATGCACAACTAGAATGAGATATACGGATACAAAGCTTTCCGGATATCGTTCCAGCTGTAAACCAGGATCCTGTGAATATAAATCTGCAAAACCAAAACTACTAGCTGCCCGTGTCAAAATAAGGGCACCCAGAGTTTAGGTTAAAACAATAAACTCCAGGTCAGTCATGTGACTGGTGTGAGAACTAAAACAGTTATTAATCTTTATTTTAAATCATTAGGTAAATCAAGGGACCACGCCGTATAACACGGAACGGGTTTCCTCCCAAGAATACCAGTGCATAAAACAAACAGCGCAATGCTAAATAAAGAAAAATGAAGCTGTTATAAGACCCAGGTCCTATCACACAATGCAACGCAAGCCAGGGGATAGGGTTTTCCCTTATAACAGCCAAAGAATGCTTGATACGTTTAAAACAAATCATTTGATACTATAATAAGTGCATAGTGTATAAAACAACTTCAAATCATAAGTATCAATCATAGGCGGCATGAGCGCCCCATCCCACTATGTCACCATACTAGGTTCTACAAATAAAACCGCAAATGTCACGTATTTGGAAATTGGATTTCCGTCTATGAACCGAGGCAAAAGATAGTCCTCAACCGATTCGTGACTCTCTAGCCCGAGCCACAGGTCAGAGCTCGAGTGACCTTGGAGCGACAGGGCCGGTCCACCGATGTGGATTAAACTTAAACCCTGAACACTACGTTTCCCCACCCTATGGGGTGTAAGTCTGGTCCGTCTGCCGACCAGAATGAATCGGCCGAAACCGATATAACCGAGGCGCCTCGCAACAGCAACAACCACATAAGTCAAACTCGTCAGGGCGTGTAAATCCACTGACGCCACTTCTAACTAGAAAGAAACGCATGCCCTCCCTGAGGTCCGTCTCCCGTTTTTGGTTCATACCGGGTGTAAAACTCGCGAAGCAAACGTTACACAAAGCTACGCCACAAAGGCCGTGCTTTGATCATCACCACAAGACTTTGCTTTTCAACAGAAGTCTCGATCTATTGCCACTTAGGCATGCCACACAGGCAATTCACTCTATGTGTTTGATATCCATCAGTATATAACCCCTGAGCTCGTATGTCTCAGAGAAGGGCGTTAAGCAAGAGAATAAATTCTCCGCCGCCAAACAGATATATATTTAATAGAAATCAATCACACAGACTAAAATCCAATGTCAGACACACAGTCCATTTACAAGTCCGTTCTGGGTCTGAACGAAACCGGAGGCACCTAGTACCCCGCATATCCATCGATCTCCAAGTTTGTCTGGACGATCACTAACTTTTTCCATCTTCTTGGGTGTACAGCCCAATCAATATCATCAGTAATCACCCAAACGACGTGAAGACTTCCGGTCTTCGACCACCGTCTTCATCTTCGACACCACGTCGAATCAGTTATTCAGAATGGGATAAACCCGGTCTTTCTGAATAACTCGCGTATATATTCTAAAAGTGTTACACAAACACAACATACGCCTCATTCCAATTCAGAATATTCTTTTACCCAAATATTCCTATACTTTGGAAAAAGTTCCCGTTAATTTTATCCAAGATAAATTCTTTAAATTTATTCTTTAATCTCCTTCGAATATCAATTCAAACTAGTCGGGATTAGCGAACCACACCGAAGTAATCATTTATTTTATTTCCCAATCCCAACCTATTCATCCCATGAAGTAAAACTGGTAATACTTCATATCTAACACCACAGTGTTATCGGTAAATTCAATTACCATTCCACGTTCAAATCTAATTAAAGATTTAACTATCGCCTGGAGTAAAACTGGTGATACTCCATTCTCGATCTTTTCAATCTAATTAAAGATTCATTAAAACTCCACTTAGTTTTAATCTTCGACTGGGTTAAAGAATCAGTGTCATTTAAAACACGGTTCACGATAAACCCAAAATCACATTCCATTAATTATCGGGTTAAAGAACGAGTGTTGTTTAAAACACTGTTCGCGATAAACCCAAAAATCAATACCAATTCAATTCCAATTAAATATCCTTTAGTTGGTACACTTCATTAAATCTATATAAAAAGATTTAATCCTTTCTCAACTGGGTTCAAGGACAGTGTTAGTGAAGACACCATTCACGACAAACCCAAATCACATTTGATATTCAATACAAGGCTCTGAATAGAAAATATATCGGCTTATATTCAATATCAAATTCTACGACTAAAAAATGTCGTATTGGAAATAACGATATAAATATGTATCTTTCAAATTTCCATAACAACATCTGTATAATCACGAATTCCAACATCGAAATATTCCGAAGACAATTTCGATTCAAATCCACTCCAATGCAATCATTGGAAATTTTGGTTATTTTCAAAACCCTTTTCAAATTCAATTTATTTATTTAAAAATAAATAGAATTATAATTCTAGTTCAAAACTAGTTCATTTCGATAAAAATCTATTTTTATCTTTTCAAATATGGAGTTTTGCATCACAAATCATTTCTTATGATTTTACACAAATTATTACTATTTTTAATAATTTTATCAAGGCCCGTACAGTCGATTTCCACCAATGGCCATCGAACTGCACTTACAGCGACCTTTTTCCAATTTGATTTGGACATAATTCCAAATCCAACCGTTAGATTTCTAATTTATCACATTCGTTAGAAAGCTCTTCTCGATACGAACCCAACGGTTCCGGTTTTAGGAGAATCCGACGGTCGGATCTCCCGTAATGTCCGTTTGAAATAAATGGTCGAAATTCACGAACTGCCGCGGCGCGGCGCGTTCTATTCAGGCCATTATATTATATATATAATATATATAATATATATATCGTCGATTTCTATTTAAAACGAATTATATAAATAGTTTTAAATTCGTTTCAAAGGCAATTTCAACTTCCATTTCAATTCAAATCGAAATTGAATTCTTCTTTATAAATTCGTTTCAAAATTCATTTCTATTCAATTCAAATTTCAATTCAATTTGAATTCGTTTTCAATTCAATTCATTTCGAAATCGTTTTCAATTCAATTCATTTCGAAATCGTTTTCAATTCAATTCATTTCGAAATTGTTTTCAATTCAATTCATTTCGAAATCGTTTTCAATTCAATTCATTTCGAAATCGTTTTCAATTCAATTCATTTCGAAATCGTTTTCAATTCAATTCATTTCAAAATCGTTTTCAATTCAATTCATTTCGAAATCGTTTTAAAATCGATATTAATATCGATCACGTCAAAATGGCGTCAATCTAATCAACACGGCTTCATATATTCCTTTATTTTCAAATATTTTATTTCAAATATTTCTTTTTCAAATATTTCTTTTTCAAAACTGGAATGAGGCCCAATCAATTACCATATAATGTTAATTATATGGATTTTCTACAACACATGTATATATCAACAACGATGAATAATCAACCATCATCCAAAGTGCATTCTACACTGTATAAGCATCAAATATAAATATTCAACGCTTATAACAGTCTGTCAATCAATCGATCGACACACAACTAAACAATCGGGATTAGTGTACGTCAAATATCATCCCAACACCCGTGTAGGGTTTCAAACAATCAAACCCAGATTTTATTTGTGCAGTTGGGCGATGTGTAAAATTTATCGTCCCAATCAATGTCCTTCAAATAGGTGTACATAAACAAATCGGCCGATTTGTTTATAAATATTTTATTTATTCACTTTCACGTTAAAAACTATATTTTTAACGATAAAACATTTTATTTTAACACATGAATTTCTATTCAGTTCATTTATTCGTTAAAATGATATTTTTATTTTTCTAACATATTTTAGAAAATTTCGGCGGCATAACGGCACGATACTAGAAACGGGACAAGGCCTAGCCTTATCCCCGGTCTAGTGAAGGCCCACGCCATTCACACATCAATCATATCAATCATATCAATTTCATTTCACCAAATTATTCAAATCAACCCAAACAATCTAACTAACAACACAGCCAAACAAACAAGTCCATGGTCTGTGGACGATTGTGTCGGGTGCTACTAAGCACCGTCTGCATCCTAGTATATATATATATAACTAGAAAAGAGATAGAAGAGTGAGAAGTTCTCACATATAGCTATCCTAGCTCCACGGCACTTCATTGATAGAAATCTTCATCGCTATCGCATCTTCGTCATCTTCGTTGTCCGCTTTCACCACCTATGTAAAAATCGAATTTTTACTTCGCTATTCCATATATAAAAATCATATTTTTATTTCGAAGTTCAATATATAAAAAATCATATTTTTATTTCGAAGTTCAATATATAAAAATTCTATTTTTATTTCGAAGTTCAATATATAAAAATCATATGATATATATTTTTAAAACATTCCCATATATTTTCAAGATATAGATATATTTTCAACAATGCTAATTTTTATATTTAACAATCATTTCAAATTTATATTTAAAGTTTTAACCTTTTTCTATTTAAAGTTTTAACCTTTTTCTATTTAAAGTTTTAAATACCTTTTTCAAATCAGTTTTTAAAATTCCTAAAATCTGTTTTAACTTTTAAAACAAAATCAGTTTTATACCTTTCTTAAAAATCTGTTTTTAAAATTAACATAAGATCAGTTTTTAAAATTCCTAAAATCAGTTTTAACTTTTAAAACAAAATCGGTTTTATACCTTTCTTAAAAATCTGTTTTAAACCTAAAATCGAAATTAAAATAAAAATAAAATACAATAAAATACTTACAGTATTTTGAAGAGGGGGGGGGGGGGGGGTTTCTTCCTGCGTCGGTCATCGGGGGGGGGGGGGGGGGGGTTCGCCGGAGCAGTGGGGCGGCGCAGCGTAACTGATGGGGTGGGGTGGTAGTTCGACCTCGTCGAAGTGGAGCGGGGCTGGGCGCGGTCTCTTTTGGGTGAGGGGTTCACGCTCGCGATGGAGAGGAAGGGGAGAGGCTTGGCTTGAACGGAGGTGGGTGGAGGCCGGTCTGGGGGTGGCGGCGTTGAGGGCGTCGCCCTGGCGATGGCGAACGTCGCCTTCCCCTTTTCTTTTTCTTTTTTTTTCGTTTCTAAAATCAATCGGGAGAGAAGAAGTAAAAGGGGGGGCTTTTATAAAATTTATTATTTAATTTAATTATTTAATTATTTTATTTAATTCAAAAAGTCAACTTTTTCAATCGACCTCTAAACGAGGTCCACCGCCTGTCGTCCCTAGCGTTTAACCCCCATTCCGAACACAATGGGATATGCCACGTAGGCTGATTCGACTGTTTGAATCAGTTTCTGTTAAATTTACATTTAAATCACTATATTGAATTTTAAACGTACATTTCAAATTACCGGGGTCACATACTAACTCTATAAATTGCAGAAAAATATTTTCTAGCTTCATATTGACGATACGGTCCTAACAAAACTAGTTTCGTCGAATTCTGAGACCGTTAGAAAAATGGCCAATTTCCAGTCGATTAAAATCAACTGAAACTGGTCAAACGTGTTTTCCTTTGCCACACTCACATATTGATTCGAAAAATTATGAAATTTGGAATCTAGCAATAACTTAACATCACGGACCCAACAAAAGTGGTTTCGTCGAAATCCGAGGTCGTTTGCAAAATGTCCATTTTTAAGGGCCTGAATTCCATAGCGACTATTCAGAATTTTCAACTGGACATATCTTTCGATTCTTGTCATGAAATTTCGATTTTTCGGATTTGTTGGAAAGATATTCACTATTAGATTCCATTATTTTTGGTTTCACTAAAATCCGGATTGTTTTGCACCCGGTACATTCAATTGAAGTTTGAAATCGAATTATCGAACTACCGCGCCATTTCCAATTCTATTTATAATTATATATAAATATTTATATTCTAACGACGACGTATAATATATACGTCGAATTCAATTCAAAATAAATTTCTCGTCGATATATTTAGAATAATCTAATTTAAATAATCAAAATTCGCCAAAATTGCCAAAATAAAAATTTTAAACTGGCCCAGATTTTCCGGGTTATTACATTTTTATTGTGTAAATGAAATGAATAGAAGTTCATGTGTTAAAATAAAATATATTATCATAAAAAATATAGTTTTAACGTGAAAGTGAATAAATAAATATTTATAAACAAATCGGCCGATTTGTTTATATACACTGATTTGACTGATATTGAATGGGTCGATAAATTTTACACATCGCCCAACTGCACAACTAAAAATCTGTGTTTGATTGTTTGAAACCCCACACGGGTTTGGGATGAAATTTGAAGTTCACTCATCCTGATTGATTAAATATGTCGATCGATTGATTGACAGGCTGTTATAAGCGTAAGATATCTATATTTGATGCTTATACAGTGTAGTGCACTTTGGTTGATGTTTGATTGTTTATTATTGCTTTTATATACATGTGTTGTATGGAATCCATATAATTAACGTCATATGGTGATTGATTGGGCCTCATTCCAATCGGGAAAGTAATGAATATTATAAAAGAAAATTCATGTGTTGAATATAAAAATAGTGATGTGTTGACAGTACTCATGTGTTGAGATTAGTCGTGTGTTGAAATAAATATAGATTCATGTGTTGAATGGGATAATATTCATTTGTTGGATAGAATAAAGAAGTTTTGAAAATATAAAGTCGTGTTGATTAGATTGACGCCATTTTGACGTAAACGATATTTATATCGATTTTATTCATTTCGAAATGAACTGAATTGAAAACGATTTCGAAATGAATTGAATTGAAAACGATTTCGAAATGAATTGAATTGAAAACGATTTCGAAATGAATTGAATTGAAAACGATTTCGAAATGAATTGAATTGAAAACGATTTCGAAATGAATTGAATTGAAAACGATTTCGAAATGAATTGAATTGAAAACGATTTCGAAATGAATTGAATTGAAAGCGATTTCGAAATGAATTGAATTGAAAGCGATTTCGAAATGAATTGAATTGAAAGCGATTTCGAAATGAATTGAATTGAAAACGATTTCGAAATGAATTGAATTGAAAACGATTTCGAAATGAATTGAATTGAAAACGATTTCGAAATGAATTGAATTGAAAGCGATTTCGAAATGAATTGAATTGAAAGCGATTTCGAAATGAATTGAATTGAAAGCGATTTCGAAATGAATTGAATTGAAAGCGATTTCGAAATGAATTGAATTGAAAGCGATTTCGAAATGAATTGAATTGAAAGCGATTTCGAAATGAATTGAATTGAAAGCGATTTCGAAATGAATTGAATTGAAAGCGATTTCGAAATGAATTGAATTGAAAGCGATTTCGAAATGAATTGAATTGAAAACGATTTCGAAATGAATTGAATTGAAAACGATTTCGAAACGAATTGAAAACGATTTCAAAACGAATTGAATTGAAAGCGATTTCGAAACGAATTGAATTGAAAGCGATTTCGAAACGAATTGAATTGAAAGCGATTTCGAAACGAATTGAATTGAAAGCGATTTCGAAACGAATTGAATTGAAAACGATTTCGAAACGAATTGAATTGAAAACGATTTCGAAACGAATTGAATTGAAAACGATTTCGAAATGAATTGAATTGAAAACGATTTCGAAATGAATTGAATTGAAAGCGAATTCAAATGAATTCAAATTGAATTGAATAGAAATGAATTTTAAAACGAATTTATAAAGAAGAATTCAATTTTGATTTGAATTGAAATGGAAGTTGAAATTGTTTTGAAACGAATGTAGAACTATTTATAAAATTCGTTTTAAAAGGAAATCGATGAAATATATATAATATATATATATATATATTATATATAATGGCCTGAATAGAACGCGCCGCGCCGCGGCAGTTCGTGAATTTCGACCATTTGTTTCAAACGGACATTGCGGGAGATCCGACCGTCGGATTCTCCTAAAACCGGAACCGTTGGGTTCGTATCGAAAAGAGCTTTCCAATGAATATTAGAAATTTGAAATCTAACGGTTGGATTTGGAGTTATGTCCAAATCAAATTCGAAAAAGGTCGCTGTAAGTGCAGTTCGATGGCCGTTGTTGGAAATCGACTGTACGGGCCTTGGTAAAATTATTAAAAATATCTATAATTTGTGTAAAATAATAATATATGGATTGGAAAGAGTTGAGCTGGAAAATTCCACATTTGAAAAGATAAAAATAGATTTTTATCGAAATAAACTAGTTTTGAACTAGAATTAAAATCAATTTATTTTTGAAATAAATAAATTGAATTTGAAAGTGATTTTAAAAATAATCAATACTCCCAATACGTGGATTGGACTGGAGTTGAATCGAAATTATCTTCGGGATATTTCGATATTGGATTTCGTGACTATACAAATATTGTCATGGGGATTTGAAAGATATATTTTATATCGTTATTTCCAGTACGATATATGTTGGTTTCAGAATTTGATATTGAATGTAAGCCGATATATTTTCTATTCAGAGCCTTGTATTTAATATCAAATGTGATTTGGGTTTATCGTGAATCGTGTTTTAGAAGACATTGGTTCTTTAACCCAGTTAAAGGCAAGATATCGATTTTTGAGAAGATTAAAACTAAGTGGAGTTTTAATGAATCTTTAATTAGATTGAAAAATGAATTGATTATTTAAATTATCAAATCTGAAAGGTGATCGAGAATGGAGTACCACCAGTTTTGCTCCAAAGCGATAGTTAAATCTTTAATTAGATTTGAACGTGAAATGGTAATTAATTTTACCGATAACACAGTGGTGTTAGATGTGGAGTATTACCAGTTTTCTCCATGGGATATATAGGTTAGGATTGGGAAATAAAATAATAATTACTTCGGTGTGGTTCGCTAATCCCGACTAGTTTGGAAAACCATAATATGGTTTGAAATGATATCCAAAGGAAGATTAAAGAATAAATTTAGAAGAATTTATCTTGGATAAAATTAATGGGAACCTTTCCCCAAAAATGTGATTTTGTGAATAAAAGAATATTCTGAATTGGAATGAGGCGTTTGATGTGTTTGTGTAACATTTGTTTATCATATACGTGGGTTATTCAGAAAGGCCGGGTTTACACCCATTCTGAATAACCGATTCGACGAGATGTCGAAGATGAAGACGGTGGTTGAAGACCGGAAGTCTTCACATCGTTTGGATAATTACTGACGATCCTGATTGGGCTGTACACCCAAGAGGATGGAAATAGTTGGCGGTCGTCCAGACGTACTTGGAGATGGATGGATATGCGAGGAAAGTGCCTCCGGTTTCGTTCAGACCTAGAACGGACTTGTAAATGGATGGTGTGTCTGACATTGTATTCCTTTATATTGTATTTGTTGATCTCTGCTAAATATATATCTGTTTGGCGGCGGAGAATTTATTCTCTTGCTTAACGCCCTTCTCTGAGACATATGAGCTCAGAGGTTATATATTGGCAGAAATCAGTGGTACGATATGGATTGATAGTGTGGCATACTGAGATGCAGTGATCCAGACTTTTGTTGAAAAACAAAGTTTGGTGGTTGATGATCAAAGCGCAGCTGATATAGCATGGCTTTGTGTATAGCGTTGATCTGCGAGCCTCACAGCCCGGGATGGTGGTAAACTGATGGTTTGATCAGTATACATTTTTAGTGTAGTGGATTCGGTCGACCGATATTGAGCTTCGTGCTCGGAGGGATAGAGTAAGCGGTGTTTTCTCTTGCTGGGACGTAAGCCACGGTGATACTTGAGTCCCAAAAGTGCGGATGTGCATAGCGGTGTTTTCTCTCGTTAAGACATAAGCCGCGGTGATTTGTACTACGCGATCGATCTTTCGAATCAGGAGCCACCATGATGGAAATCCAATTTCCAATACGTGTATTTCGGCTTTATTTGTAGAGCCTAGTATGGCGACATAGTGGGATGGGGCACTCATGCCGTCTATGATTTATATTTATGATTGAAATTGTTTTTGACACTATACACTTATTATAGTATCAAAGGATTTGTTTTAAACGTATCAAGCATGTTTGGCTGTTATAAGGTAAACCCCTATCCTCTGGCTTGCGTTGCATTGTGTGATGGGACCTGGGTCTTATAATAGCTTCATTTTTCGAAAAAGCATTGCGTTGTTTATTCTATGCACTAGTATTCTTGGGAGGAAACCCGTTCCGTGTTATACGGCGTGGTCCCTTGAATTACTCTCTTTTAAAGTAAAGTTTTAAATAACTGTTTTAGTTCTCACACCAGTCACATGACTGACCTGGAGTTTATTGTTTTAACCTAAACTCTGGGTGCCCTTATTTTCGACACGGGCAGCTAGTAGTTTTGGTTTTGCGGATTTATATTCACAGGATCCTGGTTTACAGCTGGAATGATATCCGGAAAGCTTTGTATCCGTATATCTCTTCTAGTTGTGTATTATATTATTTTCTGCTGCTATGTACTTAAATCTAATTTAAATCTCTGATATTTCTATGTAATATTCTTTTATACTCTGTATATTCTTGTAATCTGATGCATTGTTGTAATATACAATGAAATGTTCTTCTGTTTGTGTTCTGATTTGTCTTGTCCTCGCAATAATTCGTTCTTTCTCATCTCTTCGTAGACCGGGGAAGTTTCGGGTCGCTTCATTTGGTATCAGAGCTTTGGTTTACAGAGCTCGAGAACAAGACACATTAGAACCATACAAAAGAATTCATCAGATATTGGATTAGCAACATCCAATTAGAATTACTCGTTAGAGATAGGATCAGTAGTATCCTAGAACGAGTGTGAAGAGTATATTTTTCAAATGAAAACAATTTTGTTTTAAAATTTAAATCGTTTTATACGTATTTGAATATTTATTTCTTTTGAATATGGACAATCGAGTATATATAGATTTCGCGTATACGCGTCATGAACGTATAGTCGAAGTTTTAATATACTGGATAGATATAGTGTCACATTCTAGACACCGGGGATAATTCTGGTGATGTGGCCACATCATCAGTATTTATATTCGAGTTTCGAAGGTGTGATTTCTATATATTTCCATTAGGCTGGTGTGAGAACCAAAACCAATATAGTTAGAACACATTTTTGTGAATTGGCATCAAAACATGATTTTTTTTATATATATATATATATCAAAATTATGAATTTGCAACTCTAATCCACTAATTGATTGATGTTTGTGTTGTTTGGTTATTTGGTTGGTAATTTTGAACCATTATGCCTAATTGCAGCAAATATTGAATTATACTGGAAATTGGTCGCATTTGCTCGCATATACATATACTTACATTGAACAGGTCATAGCAAGGAGGCTAGAGCAGAGAATAAAATTTGTTTGCCCGACAAATAGGTACATGTTTACTACATAATTTACTGTTTTGTTTGGGTGATGATGATTTTATGAGCCTATTGGCTAGCCGCTTGGCTTTTTCTTTTTCTTTTTGAGATCTGAAGGACCGGGGAAGCTATTTGAAATTCCCCGATGCTCCCGGTGCAGGGGAGGTTATGGCGAAATTTTTCAAAAATTTAGGGTGTTAGCCAAATTTTTGAAGAATTAGAAAATTCTCAGAAACTGATAGGTTGGAGAATGGAAGCCGGATCGAACGTAGAGTTGATTAATCAAACCACTTTCGACTTTGTTCCTTTTCAGGGACGAAAAGTTTTAAGTGGGGGAGATTGTAATAACCCGAAAATCTGGGCCAGTTTAAAAATTTTATTTTGGCCATTTTAGCGAATTTTGAATATTTAAAATGAATTATTTTAAATAATATCGACGAGAAATTTATTTTGAATTGAATTCGACGTATATATTTATATACGCCGTCGTTAGAATATAAATATTTATATATAATTATAAATAGAATTGAAAATGGCGCGGTAGTTCGATAATTCGATTTCAAATTTCAATTGAATGTACCGGGTGCAAAACAATCCGGATTTTAGTGAAACCAAAAATGATAGGATCTAATTGATGATATCTTTCCAACGAATCCGACAAATTGAGATTTCATGGCGGGAATCAAAAGATATGTCCAGTTGAAAATTCTGAATAGTCGCTATGGAATTCAGGCCCTTAAAAATGGACATTTTGCAAATGACCTCGGATTTCGACGAAACCACTTTTGTTGGGTCCGCAGTGTCGAATTATTGCTAGGTTCCAAATTTCATAATTTTTCGAATCAATATGTGAGCGTGGCAAAGGAAAACGCGTTTGACCAGTTTCAGTTGATTTTAATCGACTGGAAATTGGCCATTTTTCCAACGGTCTCGGAATTCGACGAAACTAGTTTTGTTAGGACTGTATCGTTAATATGAAGCTAGAAAATATTTTTCTGGAATTTTTAAAGTTAATATGTGACCCCGGTAATTTGAAATGTACGTTTAAAATTCAATAAAGTGTTTTAATTGTAAATTTAACGGAAACTGGTTATAACAGCCGAATCAGCCTACGATGCATATCCCATTGTGCTCGGAATGGGGGTAAAACGCTATGAACGACAGGCGGTGGACCTCGTTTCGAGGTCGTATGTAAAAGTACCTTTTTAGAAATTAAATAATTAAATAATAAAAAAATAAATAAATAAAAATTCCCTCCCTCCCCTTAAGTCCTCCTGGTCCCCCCCCCCCCCCTTCCTCGATTTAGTTTTATATAAAAAAAAAAAAGAAACCCCTCCCATCGCAGAAAAACCCGCCGCCACCCTCCCTGACATCGTCGCCGACCTCCCCTGACACGCGCCTCCACCTCCTCTTCCCCCCCCCCTCGCGCCAGTCTCCTCCTCTTCTCCCTCCACCGAATCGACATTCGAGCCTCCCCAATTCCACCAAATCGACACCACCGCAACCCAGTCAGACACTCCGCCAGCACCTCCCCCCGACAGCAAGCACCCCCTCCGGCGATGCGACGTCGACGTCAAGACTTCCCCCCCCTCTTCCTCCTTTGATTTACCGTAAGTGATTCATGAATACTTTTTTTTATTTATTTATATAAATCAGTTTTTTTTTCTTTCTATTTTCTTTTATATTTTATCAAAATAGAAAATGCTGTTTTGTGTAATTAGCATGGAAAAAAAACTGAATATATATATAGAAATATTAAAAATATGATTTTTATATTTTTAAAGTAATAAAAATATGGCTTTTATATTTTTAAAGTATTAAAAATATAATCTTTACTATATAGAAATATTAAAAATATGATTTTTATATATTGAACATCGAAGTAAAAATATGATTTTTATATATTGAACATCGAAGTAAAAATATGATTTTTATATATTGAACATCGAAGTAAAAATATGATTTTTATATATTGAACATCGAAGTAAAAATATGATTTTTATATATTGAACATCGAAGTAAAAATATGATTTTTATATATTGAACATCGAAGTAAAAATATGATTTTTATATATTGAACATCGAAGTAAAAATATGATTTTTATATATTGAACATCGTAGTAAAAATTCGATTTTTATATATCGAATAGCGAAGTAAAAATTCGATTTTTAAATATATGAAGTGATTATAAAAATATGACTTTTAAATTGAAAGTGAATAAATAAAAATGTGATTTTTATTTTAAAGACATCGAAATATAAAAATGTGTGATTTTTATATATATAGTGACTACGGGCAACGAAGATGACGAAGATGGGGTAACGAAGAAGATTTCTATCAAAGAAGAGTCAAGGTGTTTGGATAGCTATTGGTGAGAACTTCTCACTCTAAATTCTTTTTCTAGTTATATATATATACTAGGATGTAGACGGTGTTTAGTAGCACCCGACACCCGTCATCCACAGACCATGGATGGCTTGTTTGTTAAATTGTTTGGTTGTGTAGTTGGTTAGATTATTTGGTTTGAACTGAATTGTTTGGTGAAATAAAATTGATTTGATTGATGTGTGAATGGCGTGGGCCTTCACTAGACCGGGGATAAGGCTAGGCCTCGTCCCGTTTCTAGTATCGTGCCGTTATGCCGCCGAAATTTTCTAAAATATGTTAGAAAAATAAAAATATCATTTTTATTGTGTAAATGAAATGAATAGAAATTCATGTGTTAAAATAAAATATATTATCATAAAAAAAATATAGTTTTAACGTGAAAGTGAATAAATAAATATTTATAAACAAATCGGCCGATTTGTTTATATACACTGATTTGACTGATATTGAATGGGTCGATAAATTTTACACATCGCCCAACTGCACAACTAAAAATCTGTGTTTGATTGTTTGAAACCCCACATGGGTTTGGGATGAAATTTGAAGTTCACTCATCCTGATTGATTAAATATGTCGATCGATTGATTGACAGGCTGTTATAAGCGTAAGATATCTATATTTGATGCTTATACAGTGTAGTGCACTTTGGTTGATGTTTGATTGTTTATTATTGCTATTATATACATGTGTTGTATGGAATCCATATAATTAACGTCATATGGTGATTGATTGGGCCTCATTCCAATCGGGAAAGTAATGAATATTATAAAAGAAAATTCATGTGTTGAATATAAAAATAGTGATGTGTTGACAGTACTCATGTGTTGAGATTAGTCGTGTGTTGAAATAAATATAGATTCATGTGTTGAATGGGATAATATTCATTTGTTGGATAGAATAAAGAAGTTTTGAAAATATAAAGCCGTGTTGATTAGATTGACGCCATTTTGACGTAAACGATATTTATATCGATTTTATTCATTTCGAAATGAACTGAATTGAAAACGATTTCGAAATGAACTGAATTGAAAACGATTTCGAAATGAACTGAATTGAAAACGATTTCGAAATGAATTGAATTGAAAACGATTTCGAAATGAATTGAATTGAAAACGATTTCGAAATGAATTGAATTGAAAGCGATTTCGAAATGAATTGAATTGAAAGCGATTTCGAAATGAATTGAATTGAAAGCGATTTCGAAACGAATTGAATTGAAAACGATTTCGAAACGAATTGAATTGAAAACGATTTCGAAACGAATTGAATTGAAAACGATTTCGAAACGAATTGAATTGAAAACGATTTCGAAACGAATTGAATTGAAAACGATTTCGAAACGAATTGAATTGAAAACGATTTCGAAACGAATTGAATTGAAAGCGATTTCGAAACGAATTGAATTGAAAGCGATTTCGAAACGAATTGAATTGAAAGCGATTTCGAAACGAATTGAATTGAAAGCGATTTCGAAACGAATTGAATTGAAAGCGATTTCGAAACGAATTGAATTGAAAGCGATTTCGAAACGAATTGAATTGAAAGCGATTTCGAAACGAATTGAATTGAAAGCGATTTCGAAATGAATTGAATTGAAATCGATTTCGAAATGAATTGAACTGAAATCGATTTCGAAATGAATTGAATTGAAAGCGATTTCGAAATGAATTGAATTGAAAGCGATTTCGAAATGAATTGAATTGAAAGCGATTTCGAAATGAATTGAATTGAAAACGATTTCGAAATGAATTGAATTGAAAACGATTTCGAAATGAATTGAATTGAAAACGATTTCGAAATGAATTGAATTGAAAACGATTTCGAAACGAATTGAATTGAAAGCGATTTCGAAACGAATTGAAATGAAAGCGATTTCGAAACGAATTGAATTGAAAGCGATTTCGAAACGAATTGAATTGAAAGCAATTTCGAAACGAATTGAATTGAAAACGATTTCGAAACGAATTGAATTGAAAACGATTTCGAAACGAATTGAATTGAAAACGATTTCGAAACGAATTGAATTGAAAACGATTTCGAAATGAATTGAATTGAAAACGATTTCGAAATGAATTGAATTGAAAGCGAATTCAAATGAATTCAAATTGAATTGAATAGAAATGAATTTTAAAACGAATTGATAAAGAAGAATTCAATTTTGATTTGAATTGAAATGGAAGTTGAAATTGTTTTGAAACGAATGTAGAACTATTTATAAAATTCGTTTTAAAAGGAAATCGACGAAATATATAATATATATATATATTATATATATAATGGCCTGAATAGAACGCGCCGCGCCGCGGCAGTTCATGAATTTCGACCATTTGTTTCAAACGGACATTGCGGGAGATCCGACCGTCGGATTCTCCTAAAACCGGAACCGTTGGGTTCGTATCGAAAAGAGCTTTCCAATGAATATTAGAAATTTGAAATCTAACGGTTGGATTTGGAGTTATGTCCAAATCAAATTCGAAAAAGGTCGCTGTAAGTGCAGTTCAATGGCCGTTGTTGGAAATCGACTGTACGGGCCTTGGTAAAATTATTAAAAATATCTATAATTTGTGTAAAATCATAATATATGGATTGGAAAGAGTTGAGCTGGAAAATTCCACATTTGAAAAGATAAAAATAGATTTTTATCGAAATAAACTAGTTTTGAACTAGAATTAAAATCAATTTATTTTTGAAATAAATAAATTGAATTTGAAAGTGATTTTAAAAATAATCAATACTCCCAATACGTGGATTGGACTGGAGTTGAATCGAAATTATCTTCGGGATATTTCGATATTGGATTTCGTGACTATACAAATATTGTCATGGGGATTTGAAAGATATATTTTATATCGTTATTTCCAATACGATATATGTTGGTTTCAGAATTTGATATTGAATGTAAGCCGATATATTTTCTATTCAGAGCCTTGTATTTAATATCAAATGTGATTTGGGTTTATCGTGAATCGTGTTTTAGAAGACATTGGTTCTTTAACCCAGTTAAAGGCAAGATATCAATTTTTGAGAAGATTAAAACTAAGTGGAGTTTCAATGAATCTTTAATTATATTGAAAAATGAATTGATTATTTAAATTATCAAATCTGAAAGGTGATCGAGAATGGAGTACCACCAGTTTTGCTCCAAAGCGATAGTTAAATCTTTAATTAGAATTGAACGTGAAATGGTAATTAATTTTACCGATAACATAGTGGTGTTAGATGTGGAGTATTACCAGTTTTCTCCATGGGATATATAGGTTGGGATTGGGAAATAAAATAATAATTACTTCGGTGTGGTTCGCTAATCCCGACTAGTTTGGAAAACCATAATATGGTTTGAAATGATATCCAAAGGAAGATTAAAGAATAAATTTAGAAGAATTTATCTTGGATAAAATTAATGGGAACCTTTCCCTAAAAATGTGATTTTGTGAATAAAAGAATATTCTGAATTGGAATGAGGCGTTTGATGTGTTTGTGTAACATTTGTTTATCATATACGTGGGTTATTCAGAAAGGCCGGGTTTACACCCATTCTGAATAACCGATTCGACGAGATGTCGAAGATGAAGACGGTGGTTGAAGACCGGAAGTCTTCACATCGTTTGGATAATTACTGACGATCCTGATTGGGCTGTACACCCAAGAGAATGGAAATAGTTGGCGGTCGTCCAGACGTACTTGGAGATGGATGGATATGCGAGGAAAGTGCCTCCGGTTTCGTTCAGACCTAGAACGGACTTGTAAATGGATGGTGTGTCTGACATTGTATTCCTTTATATTGTATTTGTTGATCTCTGCTAAATATATATCTGTTTGGCGGCGGAGAATTTATTCTCTTGCTTAACGCCCTTCTCTGAGACATATGAGCTCAGAGGTTATATATTGGCAGAAATCAGTGGTACGATATGGATTGATAGTGTGGCATACTGAGATGCAGTGATCCAGACTTTTGTTGAAAAACAAAGTTTGGTGGTTGATGATCAAAGCGCAGCTGATATAGCATGGCTTTGTGTATAGCGTTGATCTGCGAGCCTCACAGCCCGGGATGGTGGTAAACTGATGGTTTGATCAGTATACATTTTTAGTGTAGTGGATTCGGTCGACCGATATTGAGCTTCGTGCTCGGAGGGATAGAGTAAGCGGTGTTTTCTCTTGCTGGGACGTAAGCCACGGTGATACTTGAGTCCCAAAAGTGCGGATGTGCATAGCGGTGTTTTCTCTCGCTAAGACATAAGCCGCGGTGATTTGTACTACGCGATCGATCTTTCGAATCAGGAGCCACCATGATGGAAATCCAATTTCCAATACGTGTATTTCGGCTTTATTTGTAGAGCCTAGTATGGCGACATAGTGGGATGGGGCACTCATGCCGTCTATGATTTATATTTATGATTGAAATTGTTTTTGACACTATACACTTATTATAGTATCAAAGGATTTGTTTTAAACGTATCAAGCATGTTTGGCTGTTATAAGGTAAACCCCTATCCTCTGGCTTGCGGTGCATTGTGTGTTGGGACCTGGGTCTTATAATAGCTTCATTTTTCGAAAAAGCATTGCGCTGTTTATTCTATGCACTAGTATTCTTGGGAGGAAACCCGTTCCGTGTTATACGGCGTGGTCCCTTGAATTACTCTCTTTTAAAGTATAGTTTTAAATAACTGTTTTAGTTCTCACACCAGTCACATGACTGACCTGGAGTTTATTGTTTTAACCTAAACTCTGGGTGCCCTTATTTTCGACACGGGCAGCTAGTAGTTTTGGTTTTGCGGATTTATATTCACAGGATCCTGGTTTACAGCTGGAATGATATCCGGAAAGCTTTGTATCCGTATATCTCTTCTAGTTGTGTATTATATTATTTTCTGCTGCTATGTACTTAAATGTAATTTAAATCTCTGATATTTCTATGTAATATTATTTTATACTCTGTATATTCTTGTAATCTGATGCATTGTTGTAATATACAATGAAATGTTCTTCTGTTTGTGTTCTGATTTGTCTTGTCCTCACAGTAATTCGTTCTTTCTCATCTCTTCGGAGACCGGGGAAGTTTCGGGTCGCTTCATTTGGTATCAGAGCTTTGGTTTACAGAGCTCGAGAACAAGACACATTAGAACCATACAAAAGAATTCATCAGATATTGGATTAGCAATATCCAATTAGAATTACTCGTTAGAGATAGGATCAGTAGTATCCTAGAACGAGTATGAAGAGTATATTTTTCAAATGAAAACAATTTTGTTTTAAAATTTAAATCGTTTTATACGTATTTGAATATTTATTTCTTTTGAATATGGACAATCGAGTATATATAGATTTCGCGTATACGCGTCATGAACGTATAGTCGAAGTTTTAATATACTGGATAGATATAGTGTCACATTCTAGACACCGGGGATAATTCTGGTGATGTGGCCACATCATCAGTATTTATATTCGAGTTTCGAAGGTGTGATTTCTATATATTTCCATTAGGCTGGTGTGAGAACCAAAACCAATATAGTTAGAACACATTGTTGTGAATTGGCATCAAAACATGATTTTATATATATATATATATCAAAATTATGAATTTGCAACTCTAATCCACTAATTGATTGATGTTTGTGTTGTTTGGTTATTTGGTTGGTAATTTTGAACCATTATGCCTAATTGCAGCAAATATTGAATTATACTGGAAATTGGTCGCATTTGCTCGCATATACATATACTTACATTGAACAGGTCATAGCAAGGAGGCTAGAGCAGAGAATAAAATTTGTTTGCCCGACAAATAGGTACATGTTTACTACATAATTTACTGTTTTGTTTGGGTCATGATGATTTTATGAGCCTATTGGCTAGCCGCTTGGCTTTTTCTTTTTCTTTTTGAGATCTGAAGGACCGGGGAAGCTATTTGAAATTCCCCGATGCTCCCGGTGCAGGGGAGGTTATGGCGAAATTTTTCAAAAATTTAGGGTGTTAGCCAAATTTTTGAAGAATTAGAAAATTCTCAGAAACTGATAGGTTGGAGAATGGAAGCCGGATCGAACGTAGAGTTGATTAATCAAACCACTTTCGACTTTGTTCCTTTTCGGGGACGAAAAGTTTTAAGTGGGGGAGATTGTAATAACCCGAAAATCTGGGCCAGTTTAAAATTTTTATTTTGGCCATTTTAGCGAATTTTGAATATTTAAAATGAATTATTTTAAATAATATCGACGAGAAATTTATTTTGAATTGAATTCGACGTATATATTTATATACGCCGTCGTTAGAATATAAATATTTATATATAATTATAAATAGAATTGAAAATGGCGCGGTAGTTCGATAATTCGATTTCAAACTTCAATTGAATGTACCGGGTGCAAAACAATCCAGATTTTAGTGAAACCAAAAATGATAGGATCTAATTGATGATATCTTTCCAACGAATCCGACAAATTGAGATTTCATGGCGGGAATCAAAAGATATGTCCAGTTGAAAATTCTGAATAGTCGCTATGGAATTCAGGCCCTTAAAAATGGACATTTTGCAAATGACCTCGGATTTCGACGAAACCACTTTTGTTGGGTCCGCAGTGTCAAATTATTGCTAGGTTCCAAATTTCATAATTTTTCGAATCAATATGTGAGCGTGGCAAAGGAAAACGCGTTTGACCAGTTTCAGTTGATTTTAATCGACTGGAAATTGGCCATTTTTCCAACGGTCTCGGAATTCGACGAAACTAGTTTTGTTAGGACTGTATCGTTAATATGAAGCTAGAAAATATTTTTCTGGAATTTTTAAAGTTAATATGTGACCCCGGTAATTTGAAATGTACGTTTAAAATTCAATAAAGTGTTTTAATTGTAAATTTAACGGAAACTGGTTATAACAGCCGAATCAGCCTACGATACATATCCCATTGTGCTCGGAATGGGGGTAAAACGCTATGAACGACAGGCGGTGGACCTCGTTTCGAGGTCGTATGTAAAAGTACCTTTTTAGAAATTAAATAATTAAATAATAAAAAAATAAATAAATAAAAATTCCCTCCCTCCCCTTAAGTCCTCCTGGTCCCCCCCCCTTCCTCGATTTAGTTTTATATATAAAAAAAAAAAAGAAACCCCTCCCATCGCAGAAAAACCCGCCGCCACCCTCCCTGACATCGTCGCCGACCTCCCCTGACAAGCGCCTCCACCTCCTCTTCCCCCCCCCCCCCTCGCGCCAGTCTCCTCCTCTTCTCCCTCCACCGAATCGACATTCGAGCCTCCCCAATTCCACCAAATCGACACCACCGCAACCCAGTCAGACACTCCGCCAGCACCTCCCCCCGACAGCAAGCACCCCCTCCGGCGATGCGACGTCGACGTCAAGACTTCCCCCCCCCCTCTTCCTCCTTTGATTTACCGTAAGTGATTCATGAATATTTTTTTTTATTTATTTATATAAATCAGTTTTTTTTTCTTTCTATTTTCTTTTATATTTTATCAAAATAGAAAATGCTGTTTTGTGTAATTAGCATGGAAAAAAAACTGAATATATATATATAGAAATATTAAAAATATGATTTTTATATTTTTAAAGTAATAAAAATATGGCTTTTATATTTTTAAAGTATTAAAAATATAATCTTTACTATATAGAAATATTAAAAATATGATTTTTATATATTGAACATCGAAGTAAAAATATGATTTTTATATATTGAACATCGAAGTAAAAATATGATTTTTATATATTGAACATCGAAGTAAAAATATGATTTTTATATATTGAACATCGAAGTAAAAATATGATTTTTATATATTGAACATCGAAGTAAAAATATGATTTTTATATATTGAACATCGAAGTAAAAATATGATTTTTATATATTGAACATCGTAGTAAAAATTCGATTTTTATATATCGAATAGCAAAGTAAAAATTCGATTTTTAAATATATGAAGTGATTATAAAAATATGACTTTTAAATTGAAAGTGAATAAATAAAAATGTGATTTTTATTTTAAAGACATCGAAATATAAAAATGTGTGATTTTTATATATATAGTGACTACGGGCAACGAAGATGACGAAGATGGGATAACGAAGAAGATTTCTATCAAAGAAGAGTCAAGGTGTTTGGATAGCTATTGGTGAGAACTTCTCACTCTAAATTCTTTTTCTAGTTATATATATATACTAGGATGTAGACGGTGTTTAGTAGCACCCGACACCCGTCATCCACAGACCATGGATGGCTTGTTTGTTAAATTGTTTGGTTGTGTAGTTGGTTAGATTATTTGGTTTGAACTGAATTGTTTGGTGAAATAAAATTGATTTGATTGATGTGTGAATGGCGTGGGCCTTCACTAGACCGGGGATAAGGCTAGGCCTCGTCCCGTTTCTAGTATCGTGCCGTTATGCCGCCGAAATTTTCTAAAATGTGTTAGAAAAATAAAAATATCATTTTTATTGTGTAAATGAAATGAATAGAAATTCATGTGTTAAAATAAAATATATTATCATAAAAAAAATATAGTTTTAACGTGAAAGTGAATAAATAAATATTTATAAACAAATCGGCCGATTTGTTTATATACACTGATTTGACTGATATTGAATGGGTCGATAAATTTTACACATCGCCCAACTGCACAACTAAAAATCTGTGTTTGATTGTTTGAAACCCCACACGGGTTTGGGATGAAATTTGAAGTTCACTCATCCTTATTGATTAAATATGTCGATCGATTGATTGACAGGCTGTTATAAGCGTAAGATATCTATATTTGATGCTTATACAGTGTAGTGCACTTTGGTTGATGTTTGATTGTTTATTATTGCTATTATATACATGTGTTGTATGGAATCCATATAATTAACGTCATATGGTGATTGATTGGGCCTCATTCCAATCGGGAAAGTAATGAATATTATAAAAGAAAATTCATGTGTTGAATATAAAAATAGTGATGTGTTGACAGTACTCATGTGTTGAGATTAGTCGTGTGTTGAAATAAATATAGATTCATGTGTTGAATGGGATAATATTCATTTGTTGGATAGAATAAAGAAGTTTTGAAAATATGAAGCCGTGTTGATTAGATTGACGCCATTTTGACGTAAACGATATTTATATCGATTTTATTCATTTCGAAATGAACTGAATTGAAAACGATTTCGAAATGAATTGAATTGAAAACGATTTCGAAATGAATTGAATTGAAAACGATTTCGAAATGAATTGAATTGAAAACGATTTCGAAATGAATTGAATTGAAAGCGATTTCGAAATGAATTGAATTGAAAGCGATTTCGAAACGAATTGAATTGAAAGCGATTTCGAAACGAATTGAATTGAAAGCGATTTCGAAACGAATTGAATTGAAAACGATTTCAAAACGAATTGAATTGAAAACGATTTCGAAACGAATTGAATTGAAAGCGATTTCGAAATGAATTGAATTGAAAGCGATTTCGAAATGAATTGAATTGAAAGCGATTTCGAAATGAATTGAATTGAAAGCGATTTCGAAATGAATTGAATTGAAAGCGATTTCGAAATGAATTGAATTGAAATCGATTTCGAAATGAATTGAATTGAAATCGATTTCGAAATGAATTGAATTGAAAACGATTTCGAAATGAATTGAATTGAAAGCGATTTCGAAATGAATTGAATTGAAAGCGATTTCGAAATGAATTGAATTGAAAACGATTTCGAAATGAATTGAATTGAAAACGATTTCGAAATGAATTGAATTGAAAACGATTTCGAAATGAATTGAATTGAAAACGATTTCGAAACGAATTGAATTGAAAGCGATTTCGAAACGAATTGAATTGAAAGCGATTTCGAAACGAATTGAATTGAAAGCGATTTCGAAACGAATTGAATTGAAAACGATTTCGAAACGAATTGAATTGAAAACGATTTCGAAACGAATTGAATTGAAAAGGATTAATGAATTGAATTGAAAACGATTTCGAAATGAATTGAATTGAAAACGATTTCGAAATGAATTGAATTGAAAACGATTTCGAAATGAATTGAATTGAAAACGATTTCGAAATGAATTGAATTGAAAGCGAATTCAAATGAATTCAAATTGAATTGAATAGAAATGAATTTTAAAACGAATTTATAAAGAAGAATTCAATTTTGATTTGAATTGAAATGGAAGTTGAAATTGTTTTGAAACGAATGTAGAACTATTTATAAAATTCGTTTTAAAAGGAAATCAACGAAATATATATAATATATATATATTATATATATATAATGGCCTGAATAGAACGCGCCGCGCCGCGGCAGTTCGTGAATTTCGACCATTTGTTTCAAACGGACATTGCGGGAGATCCGACCGTCGGATTCTCCTAAAACCGGAACCGTTGGGTTCGTATCGAAAAGAGCTTTCCAATGAATATTAGAAATTTGAAATCTAACGGTTGGATTTGGAGTTATGTCCAAATCAAATTCGAAAAAGGTCGCTGTAAGTGCAGTTCGATGGCCGTTGTTGGAAATCGACTGTACGGGCCTTGGTAAAATTATTAAAAATATCTATAATTTGTGTAAAATCATAATATATGGATTGGAAAGAGTTGAGCTGGAAAATTCCACATTTGAAAAGATAAAAATAGATTTTTATCGAAATAAACTAGTTTTGAACTAGAATTAAAATCAATTTATTTTTGAAATAAATAAATTGAATTTGAAAGTGATTTTAAAAATAATCAATACTCCCAATACGTGGATTGGACTGGAGTTGAATCGAAATTATCTTCGGGATATTTCGATATTGGATTTCGTGACTATACAAATATTGTCATGGGGATTTGAAAGATATATTTTATATCGTTATTTCCAATACGATATATGTTGGTTTCAGAATTTGATATTGAATGTAAGCCGATATATTTTCTATTCAGAGCCTTGTATTTAATATCAAATGTGATTTGGGTTTATCGTGAATCGTGTTTTAGAAGACATTGGTTCTTTAACCCAGTTAAAGGCAAGATATCGATTTTTGAGAAGATTAAAACCAAGTGGAGTTTTAATGAATCTTTAATTAGATTGAAAAATAAATTGATTATTTAAATTATCAAATCTGAAAGGTGATCGAGAATGGAGTACCACCAGTTTTGCTCCAAAGCGATAGTTAAATCTTTAATTAGATTTGAACGTGAAATGGTAATTAATTTTACCGATAACACAGTGGTGTTAGATGTGGAGTATTACCAGTTTTCTCCATGGGATATATAGGTTGGGATTGGGAAATAAAATAATAATTACTTCGGTGTGGTTCGCTAATCCCGACTAGTTTGGAAAACCATAATATGGTTTGAAATGATATCCAAAGGAAGATTAAAGAATAAATTTAGAAGAATTTATCTTGGATAAAATTAATGGGAACCTTTCCCTAAAAATGTGATTTTGTGAATAAAAGAATATTCTGAATTGGAATGAGGCGTTTGATGTGTTTGTGTAACATTTGTTTATCATATACGTGGGTTATTCAGAAAGGCCGGGTTTACACCCATTCTGAATAACCGATTCGACGAGATGTCGAAGATGAAGACGGTGGTTGAAGACCGGAAGTCTTCACATTGTTTGGATAATTACTGACGATCCTGATTGGGCTGTACACCCAAGAGGATGGAAATAGTTGGCGGTCGTCCAGACGTACTTGGAGATGGATGGATATGCGAGGAAAGTGCCTCCGGTTTCGTTCAGACCTAGAACGGACTTGTAAATGGATGGTGTGTCTGACATTGTATTCCTTTATATTGTATTTGTTGATCTCTGCTAAATATATATCTGTTTGGCGGCGGAGAATTTATTCTCTTGCTTAACACCCTTCTCTGAGACATATGAGCTCAGAGGTTATATATTGGCAGAAATCAGTGGTACGATATGGGTTGATAGTGTGGCATACTGAGATGCAGTGATCCAGACTTTTGTTGAAAAACAAAGTTTGGTGGTTGATGATCAAAGCGCAGCTGATATAGCATGGCTTTGTGTATAGCGTTGATCCGCGAGCCTCACTGCCCGGGATGGTGGTAAACTAATGGTTTGATCAGTATACATTTTTAGTGTAGTGGATTCGGTCGACCGATATTGAGCTTCGTGCTCGGAGGGATAGAGTAAGCGGTGTTTTCTCTTGCTGGGACGTAAGCCGCGGTGATACTTGAGTCCCAAAAGTGCGGATGTGCATAGCGGTGTTTTCTCTCGCTAAGACGTAAGCCGCGGTGATTTGTACTACGCGATCGATCTTTCAAATCAGGAGCCACCATGATGGAAATCCAATTTCCAATACGTGTATTTTGGCTTTATTTGTAGAGCCTAGTATGGCGACATAGTGGGATGGGGCACTCATGCCGTCTATGATTTATATTTATGATTGAAATTGTTTTTGACACTATACACTTATTATAGTATGAAAGGATTTGTTTTAAACGTATCAAGCATGTTTGGCTGTTATAAGGTAAAACCCTATCCTCCGGCTTGCGTTGCATTGTGTGATGGGACCTGGGTCTTATAATAGCTTCATTTTTCGAAAAAGCATTGCGCTGTTTATTCTATGCACTAGTATTCTTGGGAGGAAACCCGTTCCGTGTTATACGGCGTGGTCCCTTGAATTACTCTATTTTAAAGTAAAGTTTTAAATAACTGTTTTAGTTCTCACACCAGTCACATGACTGACCTGGAGTTTATTGTTTTAACCTAAACTCTGGGTGCCCTTATTTTCGACACGGGCAGCTAGTAGTTTTGGTTTTGCAGATTTATATTCACAGGATCCTGGTTTACAGCTGGAATGATATCCGGAAAGCTTTGTATCCGTATATCTCTTCTAGTTGTGTATTATATTATTTTCCGCTGCTATGTACTTAAATGTAATTTAAATCTCTGATATTTCTGTGTAATATTCTTTTATACTCTGTATATTCTTGTAATCTGATGCATTGTTGTAATATACAATGAAATGTTCTTCTGTTTGTGTTCTGATTTGTCTTGTCCTCACAGTAATTCGTTCTTTCTCATCTCTTCGGAGACCGGGGAAGTTTCGGGTCGCTTCAAAGAGTGAACCGATAAATTAAAATAACGATGTTGTAGAAACGGAGTCAGCTTCCAACGAAATTAATTTCATTGGGAACAGAACATTAAGATGGAGAGGTGTATCCATTTTTGTTGTGTTTGGGTTTCGTGTATGTTAGTGCAATTTCAACGGTCAGTGTTTAATAGCAGTGACCGCATAAAATAAAACATACCTTGTATAAATCTACCTTATATAATACCAACCCTAAGTAATCCCTAAGCTAAATAATATGAGTCACCCTAGTCTAATTATGAAGTACCCATCGTTCACTTCAAACATTAATGGGCGCATTAAATATTTCTTTCCAACAGCATAAAAATGACATGCCTATTCATGTATACATCCTTTCTTGTAAACGCACATGCAATAATCTTTCTTTGAACCGAAAAGAGACAATATGAATCAGCTATCCTATATAGGAAAGGGATACACGCCGCAAACTGCTTCCTTCACTCCCAAGTAAATTAAAGTAGTATGCATCCATAAGCTATTATATCTTCATCAAACTATCACACATGCTACATTCACCATCAGGCTATGAAAACTCAATGAAACATCTCCCAGGAAAACACAAGCAAGGTATAATATAGTTGCTTCCTATGTTTTCAACTGAAATGAAAACTCATAGCAGCTATACCTATGAAATGAAATGAAAACACTGCAATCCTATATATCCTAATACTTAAGGAGCAAGACTTACGCAACTATATAAACTCACGAAACACATCATATTTCTTCCATCTCCAACATATATACACACTTCACTAATCTAATTTGTTTTGCTTCCAAACTTTACAACAGCAAACCAGAACATCTTATATAAGTTTATAAATCCCATTTGTTTTGCCCCCAGACCCAACATCTCTTCGAAAATCAAGCAATAGTAAACGAAAAGGGAAGCTTGGGGTTTGTGTTTTATGTGAGCACTGACTGGGGTTTCAAGAGTCGGCTAAAGAGGGAGATGGGGTGATGGGTTTGTGGTGAGGTTAGGGTCACCATCAGGTGGTGCGGGTGCTGGTGATAAACAGTGCAAGCTAAATTTGGGAGAGTTCATGGGTATTTTCGAAAATGACAGGATCAGTTAAGATGGGAAGAACTATTTTCAAAGAAAAAAGAGAGTTTTGGTGGATGATGAGTTCGCGTACAGCAGCAGTGGGATGTTCAGGAAAATGGACATAAGGGTTGATGTATGGGATCATTGGGTGGGCACGTCATGGTGTTTAGAACACAGGGGGAAGATGAATATAAGTCATGGTGGAGGCGTTGGTTTCTTGAACGATGGAGACAGTGGCGGCCCGTAAGTATTTGTTGCCCTAGGAAACTTTGTAGGAGAAGTCAGTGGTAAAACAAGGGAACTGAAAAGGAAAAGTAGAAAATGCGGCTGCCAGCAATTGAACCCAGGTTACTTACGAGACAACTAAAGATCATACCATAGAACTACACAATCCTTGCTTGCTTAGATACCTTGACAGTTTAGGAAGTACCTTTTTTTCTAAAGCAATGGCTACTTGTTGGTTCCCACTTCACCGCCTCCAGCGACGTTGCTCTAGACAAATGTCTCATTCGTCTTGCCCTTGGGCCGGGCTTGGATGGAGATTTGGAGTGGGAAGAATGTAATGAGGTCACGCCACGAAAAAGGCATGAAAAAGAAAGCATGTAGCTTTTGAATGAACTGGAAAAATAAGGTATTTAGGTGGGTGAAAGGGGAATGAGAAGTGCGGTTAGCATTAGATGATGAATAAGAAGCACTGTAATTGCTGGGTGACTTACAACATGATATTAATAGGCCTAATTCTAGTTTAATTTTCCTAATCCAAGTTTTAGTTAATAAGTATATTTAGTTAATAAAATATGCAGAATCAATATATTGGCATGGAAGAATAAAGTTTGCCTAATCACCTTTCAGTTGGCCTAATCTAGTTTTCACGTGGCCTGGAAATGATTCAAGGTTCCTAATCTCTAATAGTTTTGCCTAATCAAGTTTTAAAGTATGCCTAATTTTTTTTTAAAGTATGATCATTTTTTTGTTATTAAAAAGCCAAGTAAATTTTGCGTACTACTTAAATCAAGGAGAACAACATATAATAAGGGATAGAAGGTAACGTGACCCAACTTTTGAGTATGCCTATGATCCAAGTTGCGCATATAAAACATGGCTGAACCAATTGTTATGGCCTAATTTGTAATAAGTTAATCGTGTTTAATGTGACTAGGGTTATTAAGGTAATAAAATATTATTTAGTTAGTAATTAATAGTAATTTAAATAAACAAATACCGTATTAATTTTATATCACCGTCATACAATACTGGAATTGAATGGAACAAGAGATGATGAAACTATATGGGCATAGGCGATGAAATGAGACTGGTTCAGTCAGAATTGATAGCTACGGGGATTTTTAATTAAACTAAACTGTGGTTTAATTTAATTAGAATGAACTGTTTCCACGGCAAACAAATCCAAGGTGAGTTTACTCACTTAATTTTTATCCCAAGTTGGGTTTAATATTTGTGCGATATGGTTGTTAGTGCTGGATGTTTTACTGAATATATTATTTTATATTGATCTGAACTAATTAAATTAAACGTTTAATTTAATTGAATTAATGGTTATTTTTAACGATTATGACCGATGGAGGTAACTTACCTCCTTGGTCACATTTATAATAATATAAACGTATTGAATTTAAAGATCGATGTTTGGATTATTGTTATTTGTTGAGTGTTGGATATTATATTAAACTGGATGATATTATTTGAGGTAACGTATTTGGATACAGGGAAAAACAGGTTGGAGGGATCCAACTAGATTCCTCAAATAAATAAATTGTTATTTATTTTCATATTATCGGTATATGGACTGTTCTGATTGGATGATTGATTTGGTTGTTGATCGTCTACTAGAAATTCAACGTTTGTTTTGTTTTAACCAATGGGCAGTATTGGTTAAGTAATCGGTAGCATATGGCCTATAAATCAATCGTTTTATAAATACAGATTTACCGTCAAGTAAATCGACATGAATGAAGTTATAAAATTTATTTTATAACTGAAGATGGATTTGAAATATATTGTTTTTAATAAAGGTTTATTTAAAAGGAAATTAATATTTATTATTTATTGTTTAAGTTTTTAAGTAATTATTTAATGATTTTATAAAGCAATTTGCTTATGTTAACAAAATTTATAAGGTGAATAAGCAGAAAATAGCTTAAGGGGTAGGAATTTAATTGTTTATAAGATACAATTAAATGGAGTTTAACGAATATTTGTTTTAAACCATAGTAGGAATTTAATAAGAAATTTAATATTTATTTTGGTAAGTGAGGAAGTAAGTTGTTAATTTAAATAATAATTTAAGGATTATCTTTCTTAAATGGAACACATTTAAGTAAGCAATCAAAGATGAAATGTAGACGAATTCTAATAAGAGTTTATGAATGGGATTTAGATTAAATCCGTGTTTTCATAATGAAGTCATAAAAGTGATTTTAAGCGAATACGATGGTTCAAAATAAATGTTTATATAACATTTGAATTAAGTAAGATCGGATTGAGGTAAAAGGGTTTATATTAAAACCAAATGTTTATAAATAAAGTTTGTAAAAGATCAGTGAAGTTAAGATGATGATTTGGAGTTGGAAATACTTAATAATAAAATTAGGTGAAATAATGGGATTGAATCAAGATTTTCAAAGTGAAATATGATTTAAAAGAAACTGACTGGAGATTAGTTGAGTTGAACGACTTCTTGAGTATCGATCTGACGTTGGTTTCGGCCTTCGGAGTTGATATTTAGGTAATTGTTCTCTTACTAGTTTTCAGTTAGGGGCTAATGAATGTTGGAGTAACAGGAATAGAAAGCGATTGTGATAATATAACGATATTATCGAGTTTTAAGACATTAAAGAGATATATTTTGAATAAAGGAAAGTATTAATTATTGTTTCGAGAAATAAACAAAATAGATTTCGTAACGATGTTTATAAGGGAAATTTTTTAAAACCCAAAGTGGCATATATATACATATATGGTTTAATTCAAAAGTAATTAAAATAGTTTTAAGAATACTCTTTTAATGAAATAAGAAGTAAATGCTGCGTTTTAAATATTAAAAGATTAAGGAGTTTAACCAAAAAGGCCAAGTGATGCAGAGTATTGAATTAGTGAACTCGTTTATATTTTCATTCTTAGATGATTGTTTATTTGATAGTTAAATAATCGACTATCAAATCTTATCTATATGATTATTGGTACGGAAAGACCGGTATCGAATTGATACTCGAAAACCATTTCGAACCCGCAAATACGAAATCGTCGAAGATACTAATTGAAGATGGAGCAATTGAAGACCATGGATCTTCATAAGCGGAAGGGCTACTGGATAAATTTCTCTGGGATTGCAACCAGAGGGTTTTGATAGTATTTCAATCGTGGTTGGAATCTATGGGTTGCAAGGACTACTCGCTACTGATCCATAGGATAATTCAAGGATGCAATAGGAGAGTGCCTTCGGTTTGTCTAGTCCTAGGACAACTTGTATGGATGAATGTCTGATAAAGTATTTCCAAAAGGATCATGTACGTTGATTTCTTCAAACATACCATAGTTGTAGAGAAGAATGGTCGTCCTCTTAGCTTAACAACTAGAGTATTTTTGGGGACGTTAATTAGTGATTTTCTAGCGGATCTGATGTTGTGGCATTCAAAGTGAATGGTGGCCAGATGTTCTGAAAGGTAATTCAAACCTCAACCCTCACAGCCGAGAAATGACAAAAAATCGAGCAGGCAGCATGGCTATATGGATCACTCCCATTAGGTTATTATTGTTATCCAGATGTGTTGATGTACTCTGATGTTGTAAGTATTTTTCAAGCTCTCAATAAAGATTTTGCTATATTATATTTTGTTCCGCTGCGATGTGAGACTCTGTGTTGTGTTGGTTCATCTTCTTTTTCTATTCTAATATTTCTTTCTTATCTCACCCTATAATTTCTTTCTATTAACTTATCTGGTGTTTTCGATACTTGAGTTTGGCAGGCAATATGGGTTTTATGTATTATTGTCGAGATTCGGGCATCGGACCCGCTGGGTCGTTACAAGATCTTACCCATTGACTTTTCTTAAATGTCTTACGTTGGTGGTGGAGGAATTTGTTTCTCTTAGATTTATGCCCTAATATTTTTGGGAAAACAAATGAGTATTCTGACAGATATGATGATATAACATTCAAAGTAATCTAAAAGGTGATCTGTCAAAATGGTAAGCGTGACCTTAAGCCTCACAACTTGGAAATGACAAAAAGCGGGCAGGCAGCATGGCTAGTTGGGTTGCACCCAAGCGGGGTGTATTATCACCATCTAGAGAAATTCCTTTTTTGTCGTACTATTTTTTGTTGCTGCAAGTTTCAGGACGGTTGGCTAGCTACCACCGTGGGTGATAATACATTCGGTCCACTCAAGTTGAATGAGTGACCGGTCATGTGTGGTCGGGTTGCAAGATGTTCTTGTTGAACCCCACTATATCCCCTCTAGAGTAAACTGATCGGCAGGTGGTTCCACCTTGTCATGGTTGGAATCCAATCTCCAATAAGTGCCCTGCGGTTTTTGATTTTATACTATGTATGTGGAGCGTGAGATGCAAGCGTTTAGCTAGATGGTTATTTATTTGATAAAAACAATTATAATATCAGATGATTTTGATATCAAAAATGTTTTGGGTTATCTTAAGGTAAAAATCATCTATGTTAATGTGTTGATCGGTCTTACGATTGTCTTTTCATTCAAAAGGTTTTCTAAAGATAAATCAATCTATTCTCATAAGAGAATAACCCCGTTCAGTCATTTTCTTGTTTCCAAGTTGTTTTAAAAATCATTTACTCACACCAGTCCTTTGATTGACTTGGAGTTTAATTTTCTGTGTTTTCCTAAACTCTTGGGTACTCATAACAATTGTTATGAGTACACAAGTGATCCAGGTGATTAAAGAATCTTTTGGACTGGAAATCCTGGAGTCATCTATTGGGCCCCTAATCATGTATGATGATCTATTATAATGTGGTGTACTATGATGTATTAGACTCTGATATGTAATATATTATGTGATATTATATTTTGTTAAATTCCACTATGAGATTTTGATGATTTTGTTAGTTTATTCTCTACCTATTTCTATTTCTTTAATAATGACATGACTTCCGAGGTCATCAAAAGTCGTGCCTTTACAGTCGGGATCAATGAGCAAGATGTAAGCTGCTTCCTCAAAGAGCGGCAGGATAAATTACATAAACACATGATTCCTATCGCATGGAGAACATATATTTAGGGTCCTATTAGGGCCCAGAGAGGCAGAATCGTCTCAAGAGATCTATAACAAAGTTAACTGTTCTAGACAGGGAATTGAAGTGAACGAAGTAACGCCGCTTCGTCGAAGAGCGGTAGGATCAGCTTGCTTATCATTGTTCACTCTTCATCATTTCAACTAGGGTTTGGAGTGACCTTGTCGACTCAAGAGGGCCAGGACATTGCTGTATGTTCCAAGACTTAGGGGACTAGAGTGTAGAGAGTATGAAGATTCTCTAGAGAGAAACATGATCGAATTACTCATCATTAAGTCCCTTTCATCGAAGAGCAACTACATTGAGCTTAGCAGGGTATAAAGAGACCATTGATAGGTCGGGAGAGACCATAAACCATGAAATAGATCCAAAGAGATCACAGGATTAAGTAGTGAATTCCAACGGATATGAATTTGGATAATGGTTCGAAAAAACCTTGGATTTAGATAGTGGTCCGAAGAGATCTTGATTAAAATAATAGTTTAAAAAGACCGAAAGTTTAAAAAGCTACCCGAAGAGGTTATGGGTATGGGCGATAACCCAAAGAGGTCATGGATTTGGATGATACCTGCTTTAAATAGCTATGGATAAGGATTGTGATCTAGAGGTATCTTAAGATTTGGCTATCATATTGGAATCAGTGTATGATATAATTGATAATTGGCTTGGAAACTAACTCTTGGATGTACATGGGATTGGATTGATACAAAGAAAACCACTTATCCCAAGGCATGTGTAGCAGCCCGAAAATTCCTACCTTCTGAATCGACTATAAACCACACAACTCGGAACTAAAACGGCAGAAACCATCAAGACATTAACTCTGGGCATACGACAATGTCAGACAGAAACAAAAGACGTTTCATTAACATCATTAAAATGTTGCATCAGAGGACAAGAATATATATATATATATATATATATATATATTAGAGTATAATAAATTACAATACATTTCACATCTGAAGTACATACACATAACTCCCAGCGGAAGACTATAATGATTTGGACATAGCTCTAGCTTCAATCTAGAATCCTGCTTAATAAATCTGCATAACAAAGACTGCCCGGCTGCCCATGCGGAAATAAGGGCACCTGAGTTTGCAAGGAAAAAACAGAACTACGAGTCAGTTATGGAACTGGTATGAGAACACAAATCAATTATTCTTAAACTATTTAAGTTAGGTATATAAGGAGACCACACTTTATAACATGGAACTAGTTTCCTCCACATGAATATCGGGTCATCAAAACTTGACACTAAAATAGTTTCATCCTTATTTTTAGATTTATAAATCAAATACGTAGACAACAAACCATAACCCATATCATACAATCATCAACCAAGATTCAAACTTTGAAATTCATGCTTTTGAAAAAATGAAGCTATTATAAGACTCAAATCTCATCATATAATGCAAAGCAAACTGGAGGATAGAGTTTTACCTTATAATAGCCAAACATGCTTGATATTCTTAAAACAAATATTTTGATATTATTAATACTTCCTAGGTGTGGAAATCACTTTTGAAAGTAAATGTATCAATCTTAGCTCGCATAATGCCCATCCCATTATGTTGGCTATATAATATACAACTAAAACACAAAGTCTCGTATTGGAAATTGGACTGTGACTATGAACCAAGGCAAATGACCTTCCTTAACTATATCCAGAACACTCTAGCAAATGTCCCATGAGTCAACTACTGATTTCTTTAGATCGGCAGAGCCGGCCAACACTAAACACGGCTGATTAGGATCTTTTCTGAACGTAACGTTCCCCTGGTCGTATTTGACCGTCATCTTAGTCCCATTTAACCACTATTCAAGGCATCTCAATTGTCATCCACATAAGTAAATTTTCCTAGGATCCATACCATGGCAACACTGTTCAGCTAGAAGGGAATGTTAGCCCATATCTCTGTTGTCCACCATCCTGTTTTTGGCTCATTCCAGGGTGTGTGGCCAAAGAGTCAACTTCCACAAAGCTTTGCTTTTCAATAGAAGCCTTGATATATCTATCAGCAGCACTCAGCATGCCACATTATCAGTTCACAACATATGATCGACGTCTATTAATATATATCCCTCTGAGTACATAAGTCTCAAAGGAGGGTGTTGAGCTAAGAGAATAAATCATCCGCCACCAACTGATATAACATCAATAGAAACCAGTCGGTTATGTTGTAAAATACAAAGTCGGACACATGATTCATTTACTAGTCCGTTCTGGGTTTGAACGAAACCAAAGGCACCTTATTCCTCATCCGACTAAGGAGAGAGGCCCTTGCATATTCGGATAATCAACAAGTACATCTGGACAACTTCCACTATAACCCTGTAACGGGAGATACCAAGGCATCAGCAAGTAGTCCATTCAATGTGAAAATTTCCGATCTTCTACCATCTTTGACTTTTAATCGTCGTATAATTATTCAAAATGAGTTAAACCGGGCCTATTCGAAATAATTAGTGCTAAAACTCCTTTTCGGATTATTAACCATCAAACAAGTCTCCTTTAATTGGAAATCATTTCAAAAGATTAAATATTATTTTCATATTTGGTTAAGCCATTTTTAGCCTTCCAAAATCATCTTCAATATTCTGTTAAATTTGGTTAAGCTGTAACGACCCAGATTTTTGAACAGTTTTTTATTTTAATATTTATTATGGTTTTAAATATTGAATTTATAATATAAATGGTATTTTATATTGGATTTATCGATTTAATAATCAAAATATGATTTATTTTGATTTTATATATATATATATATATATATATATATATCGAAATACGAGATCTGAAATAATTCAATTTGAGATTTAAACTGAGTCAAAACAATCCAGAGGACCGGTATAAATTCTGTTTGAATATTTGGTTTGTTCTGAATTTATATTATATTATATTAGTATATACGTTGAAATTAAAATATCAAAATATGTTCAGTTTAATTCAGAATAGTGTAATAATCTTATAACGTCGTTCGTTACGACTGAATAGCAGTTCAAAATTTGTGAATTAGGGACCACAAGATATTTTGGGAATATTATATTATTACATCAAAATCTTTTCAAATTCTTTTCAGCCGACCTCTAAATTTTTACATCGCAGACCTATATTTCATTTTAACGCATACATACCTTCTGAAATTTTCTTGTACATTTTGTTCGTTCTTTCACAATCAAGGAAGACAAGTTTTAATGGCGCCACCCTATATTACATCAGCCGACCTCTATTTCATTCAGCAGACCTATTATTCTTCTCGAGCACCAATTTTTGTCCCTAACCTTCAACGCAAAGCCGAACAAAGAAATCAATGGCCTCGTACCAATTGTCTCCTATTCGTGTGTAAATATATATCACCATCGGTCATCGTTATTTTCATTCTGAACCCCAAAACCAATTCGAGCCTTTCCTCATCATTTTTCCAATTGAAAATCAGTTCCACCGTATATATATATATATATATATATATATATATATATATATATATACATAAAAGGATCGCACTGATGAAACCGCGATGGAACCATGAGCCATCTGAAGCTCGAAATCTGAAGCTCGACACCAAATTGAAGGCGCTCGAAGTTGTGGGATATGATTTTGCAGAGGTTTCGATCAGCGGTAGAAAAGGCGACGATGATTTGGGGATTTAGGGGTTCGGATTCATCACGTGGGTGGCCAGAAGGGGGTCGCGATGTCTATAATGGGTGCGCGAGGTTGATGAGAGGTTGCCGTGGGTTGAACTGTGCTCGCAGGAGGGGATGTCGACGTATTCAGGTATCACAATTTCAGAGGATCGGTGTTGTTGATCTCAGCATTTTCGAAGGCTGAGAGGATGTTGTCTATAGATGGAGAAGGAGTTGGTCGGGTCAACATAGTTGATGGGTTTTAAGGCATTTCAGAGGTAACCAGGTACAGTATTTTGATGTAGTGGCAGTGGTGGTGGGTGATGTCGAGGAATGGTGGATTGTCGGAAAGATGGTCGATGAAAAGTCGAAGTAGGAAATGGGTAAAATCTTGGGATGTTCAAGTAGAGTGAAACCAATGATTTTTCCGAGATTGGCTTCAGGATTTAAGGTATACATTTTATGAAATATAAACACCAGAATTTATTTATTTATTTATTTATTTGGTAGAAGTTAATTTGAGTAACCGTTTAATCGTTAAATTAAATCGAATAATCGTATGTGCTAGGTAAATTTCATTTGAGATGATTCATAGAGCGAGATATGGGATTTAAAACGGATATTCGACAAATGGAAAATCTGGTGAGTAAATCTCACTCACCTTTAAAATTATTTTTATTCATTAAAAATAATTGTTTGTTGCTTGTGTGAATGCTTTCTGGTTGTTATATATATATATATATATATATTAGTTATTTAGGTTATATATATATATATATATTGGGTTGATTGATTGGTTGGATTCCCGCAGTCTCATTAGTGGATGCCCGCAGTTTCATCGCGGATGATTACCCTATACGCCCCACGCTATGATTAGTGGATGACCTTCTATACCACGATATTCTGCCATGAAGCAGAATTGGTATTATTTATGTGCTAACATCTGTGGATGCAGGAAAACAGGTTGGAGGAATCCAACTGGATTCCTCAAAAATATATTATCTGTTTGTTTATTTGTTTGCATATATATTTTTATATATGATGTGTTAGAAAAATAAATAATTCGTTGCTTTGTGTGTTTAAATATCACTGGGCTTAAGTAATGATATTTAAAAATATCGTGGAAGGATATTTGAGATTTAAAAAGGAAAAATTCTATTTTTAAATAGAATTTGAATTTTAAATGGAAATAAAAATATAAACTTGTTTTTTTGAAAAATAAAACATGTAGTTTCTTCATAAACGAAGTTTATAAATAGTTCTTTTATAACGAAGTTATAAATGAAGTGAAAAGAATTATCATTTGATAATTCAGAAATAGAAATACAAGTGTGAAATTGGAATGGGAAATCTATCTTCAAAAGGAATAAAAATAGAATTTGAATTCAAAGGGATAAAAATAGAATTTGAATTCAAAGGAATTCAAATAAAGAAAATTCAAATAGAGATTTGGATATAGAATTCGAATGAAATTCAAATATAGAAATTTGAATATGGAAGTTCAAATGGAATTTTAAATATAGAGTTTGAATAAGAGATTCAAACAGCATTTGAATAAGAGAGTTCAAAATGGAATTTGAATAAGAGAATTGAAACAGAATTTGAATAAAGAAATTCAAATAGGGATTTGAATATAGAATTTCAAAATAGAATTTGAAATAAACTTTGAAAATAGGATTTCAAAGTAGAATAGGAAATCCAAATGGTTTTGAAATGGAATTTGAATTCAAAGGAATTCAAATGGATTTGAATGGAGAAATTCAAATGGGATTTAAATAATGGGTTATAAATAAAGAGGATTCAAATATAAGAATTTAAATAGAATTTAAATGGAGTTAAATATAAGAATATAAACAAACTCAAATGGGGTTTAAATATAGGATTCAAATAGAATTTGAATAGAATTTGAATAAGAGGAATTCATAGAAATTTGAAACATGGTATTTGAATTCAAAGAAACTAAAATGTGGTATTTGAAGCTCAAGTAGATTAAAAATGGAGTTTAAATATTTGAAGTTCAAATAGATTAAGAATGGAATTTGAATTCAAATAGTTTTGAAATAAAATTTGAATATAGGATTTCAATTAGAATAGAATTGGAATTTGAATATAGATTTCAACTACAAGTGAAATAGAAGATCGGAAATATTTGTTGAATTGGGAAAATTGGTTAAATATATCAGAATAGAGTTGGAAATTTTATATAAACGAAGTTTAAACGTATATATATTAAATATAATTAAATGAACTCGCCGTAGCGCTACAGTTCGTAAATTGGTGATTCGAACTTCAATTGAATATACAGAACTCAATTGAAGTCGAAATTCTTTGAAACAAGAAACGTCAGGACTGATTTGTTAATAGCTTTCTAATGAAGGAGAAAAATCTGGATTTCATCGAATAGATTTTTAGTTATGTCAAAATTCAAATTTTCAGAAAAGCAGCGCCAGAATCATTATAAAACCATAACGGTTTGTTTAAATAAACTAAAGGATTTTAAAGAAATAAAAATCCGAATTTGCTATGAGAAAAACCCAGACTTGAGTTGTAAATTAAATACGAACTCAAGTGGTGTAAATGAGATGATTGTTGAAACAAAAAAAAAATCAGATTTTTAATTATTGATTAGAATTGACTAATTTAAAGAAATTAGTTAATGGAATTTTAGAATCGAAATTTGGGTTTTGAATCAGACAAGGGGTGTGTAAAGTCATATTTGAAATCGAATATGAAACTTGAATTAGAAATGACATTCGATTGTTGTATCAACAAATTAATATATATTTGAACGTGATATGTTCAAATAACAAGTGAAATAGGCTAAGAAGCTAATTAAAGAATAAATGGGCGGAACTGAATTCAAACGATTAGTTTGAGTTGAATTGAATTGCGAACAGGTGAACATGTGTAAGCAGGTTTGATATGAAGTATATGTAGATTTAAATTTATGTGCTCGACAAAAAGGTACATGTTTAATTCATATATGAGATTTTATGCGCCGTATCGGCTAGCCGCTTGGCTTTTTCTTTTTCTTTTTGAGATAAGAAGGACCGGGAAAGCTATTTGAAATTTCCCGATGCTCCCGATACAGGGGAGGTTATGGCGAAATTTTCCGGAAATTTAAGGAGTTAGAATATTTTTAAAGATATTTTGTTAGTTAGAAATCATTGTATCGACGTATAGAATTCGATAGGTAAGTGAATATAAAAATCTAATATTGTAAACAAAAAGGGAAATCTATAAATTAGAAATAGAAAGCGAACTTTATACATGTTTTAAAAATGAACAATTGGATTGTATAGTGTGTTTATTCGAGGTAAGTGGTTTCGCCGTTTTGAAGTTGAGAACGTTTTCAGTTATGGTCTGAGAGGTAATTTTACCCCAACTTGATTGATTTCATTTTTAATGGATAAATAGCAAGATCCAGTCTCGAAGAGAAGTGTTTGAAAAAGAGTTAGTTGAATAAAATATTTTGGGTTGTTGTAACGATGTTTTACACAACATTCGTTTTAAAACCCAAGTGATGGAATTTTGGAAATATAACAAGTAAATATTTCCTAAGTATAATTAAAATAGTCGGGATAGAGATAAGTGATTGGAATTGTTTCCAATTGCAAATAGAGATATTTTCTAATATATAGAAAATAAAAGGAGTGATATTGGGAAATGCTTTCCAAATAGCGTAAAGAGCCAATATGATTATTGAAAATATTTGGTTAACAAATAGTGTTATGGAAATGGAGAAGAGATTTAATTAATGAAATATTAATTAAAGAGCCCAGTGATTTGTTTGATATGTTGGATGAACACTTGTTTTATTCGATAGTTAAATCACAGACTATCGAAGTTTTGACCATCGTTGTCAATATGGAGAGACCGGTTGAATTATTATCCGAAAAACCACTCCGTATCGGCATAAGCATTGCGAACCAAGTATGCTGAATATATTGAAGACGGAGTAAAGTGCAAGGACTCTTTCTATTAATAGAAATTGTGCCTTCGGTTTCGTTCAATCCCAGAACGAACGTAAATGGACGAATGTCCGACAGAGTATTTCCAATGATCAAATGGGTTGGTCTGTATAAATATATATGGTTGCAACGGATTTATCCCTTAGCATAATATCCAGAGTATTTGTGCAAACTCAACTAGTGATTAACGGATCTGACAATGTGGCATTCAAAGTGGTTGTGCTATCAATGAAGGGTAAGTATTCGTAGCCTCAGACCTCAACAACCGGGAAAGGACAAAAATCGGGCAGGCAGCATGGCTATGTGGGTCGCACCCATTAGGATGTATAATCACCTATCTAGAGGTTCATTTAATTTCTTATTCTATTCGATGCTGTCCCAGTCGGGAGACGGTTGCTGATCCCAACCGTTGGTGATATACATTCGATACACTCAAGCGAAATGAGTGGTCGGTCATGTGTGGGCCGGGTTGCAAGATGTTCTTGTTGAACCCAGTGTATTCCTCTCTAGAGATACACTAGCGGAAGCTGGTTCCATACCTTGTCATGTTGGAAATCCAATCTCCAATAAGCGCCATGCGGTTTTTGATTTTATACTATGTATGTGGAGCGTGAGATGCAAGCGTTCCGCTAGATTGTATTTATTTGATGTAGACATTAATATAATATCACTGGATTTTCGTATCAAAGTGTTTTGGGTTATAGTAAGGTAAAAACCGCCCATGTTTATGTGTGGGCTGGTCTTACTATTATCTTTTCTTTCGAAAAGGGTTTTGAAAGTTAAACAAGTGGTTGGAGTTTACTCACACCAGTCCCATGACTGACCCAGAGTTTATTTTGTTTGTTTTCCCTAAACTCTTGGGTGCCCAAATTTGTACGGGTAGTCAAGTAGTCGGGATTTTTCAGATTCACTTGGAAGAGCTGGAAGCAGGAGGCTTCACCAGTTAGATATAGACTATCATATATTCCGCTGTGTACTATGGTTGTATCTGGAAACAGGTGTTTATAACTGTTCCAGGAATGGCTGTTGTGCTCTGATGATGGTATGTATATAAAGTTACTGATTTGTATTTCAAGAGTTATATTATGAAATATATTTTATTCGATCCGCTGTGAGTTTGTGATCTTCGTTTTCTTCTATTCTAATATTTCTTTCTTTCTATTTCTCATCCTCTAACTTCTTTCTAATAATGATTCGTATTTCTGTGCAATTTGGGTTGGACGTGTGGTGTTATTAGTCAATTCAGATAGCACGGATTTGCGGGCCTTTACAGTGGTATCAGAGCTTAGGTTGAGCGAACACCTAGGCTTGTGTGGCATGTGCTCATTAGAGATAGGGTCAGTAGTACCCTAGAATGAGTTGAGTGTATAGATACGAGAGAGCGTATTTGTTAGTTGATATAAAAGTTGTTTTATATTGTGTTGGCTAGTCTGTTGAGTGGTTTATGAATTCTGGTCGGATAGTGGGACGCCACAAAGTCGATAGGAATTTCTAAACACTTGAATAGGAGATTGAACACGATATTGTTTTAAAGTGGGTGAAATTATTTTACCCAAAATTATATTTTGATATAGAAAGAATAATTTTTGAAATTATTATATTATATGGATGTGTTGATTGATATCATTATAATCAGATAAGATTATAAAAATTGGAATGGGTAATTATAACCAAATAAAGTTTGTATATGAATGAAATATATACAAACGGGATGAACTGGAATTAAATTCAAGCCAGAATTTGGAATTTAAATCCTGGGGAGTTTGAAATATTTTTGGAAGTATATTAGAATAATATAGCTTTGTTTTAGAAGGATTTGAAAGAAAATCATTTTAGATGGATTTAGAAATAATAAAGCACTGAACTCACTTCAGTGGCTGGAAAATAATTCTGATAATGACTGCAGCATTATCAGTGTTCATTTTCGAGTTTCTAAGTGAATGATTGCTACCTTAGAAAAGTTTTTGATGGAAATTTGTTTGAAAGAAAACAAGTGATTTGAAAATTCAAATGTTTTGAATTTGAAATGGAAATGAATATATGTATATATATTTATGTGATTTCAGAAGGATTTGAAATGAAAACCCAGGGATTTGAATTCTGGAATTGAAATTTAACTTAAGCTAGTTAAATGGATTGAAGTGAATCAATTACTAGAATCAATTTGAATAGGTTTAATGGAATATAGATTGGATATAAATGGATTGATCGTAGATCATTCGAATTAAATGTGTGAAGACCAAAAGTTTTGGTTGGAGTTAATTTGTTGAAATATGAGGAGTTGAGTTTCAACATAAGTGAGATTTTGAAAAGTAATAGATTTGTACCATTTTTCCTACCTTAGCAATTTCGAGGACGAAATTATTTTAAGGGGGGAAGAATGTAACGACCCAGATTTTTGAACAGTTTTTTATTTTAATATTTAGTATGGTTTTAAATATTGAATTTATAATATAAATGGTATTTTATATTGGATTTATCGATTTAATAATCAAAATATGATTTATTTTGATTTTATATATATATATATATATATATATATATATCGAAATACGAGATCTGAAATAATTCAATTTGAGATTTAAACTGAGTCAAAACAATCCAGAGGACCGGTATAAATTCTGTTTGAATATTTGGTTTGTTCTGAATTTATATTATATTATATTAGTATATACGTTGAAATTAAAATATCAAAATATGTTCAGTTTAATTCAGAATAGTGTAATAATCTTATAACGTCGTTCGTTACGACTGAATAGCAGTTCAAAATTTGTGAATTAGGGACCACAAGATATTTTGGGAATATTATATTATTACATCAAAATCTTTTCAAATTCTTTTCAGCCGACCTCTAAATTTTTACATCGTAGACCTATATTTCATTTTAACGCATACATACCTTCTGAAATTTTCTTGTACATTTTGTTCGTTCTTTCACAATCAAGGAAGACAAGTTTTAATGGCGCCACCCTATATTACATCAGCCGACCTCTATTTCATTCAGCAGACCTATTATTCTTCTCGAGCACCAATTTTTGTCCCTAACCTTCAACGCAAAGCTGAACAAAGAAATCAATGGCCTCGTACCAATTGTCTCCTATTCGTGTGTAAATATATATCACCATCGGTCATCGTTATTTTCATTCTGAACCCAAAAACCAATTCGAGCCTTTCCTCATCATTTTTCCAATTGAAAATCAGTTCCACCGTATATATATATATATATAAAAAAGGATCGCACTGATGAAACCGCGATGGAACCATGAGCCATCTGAAGCTCGAAATCTGAAGCTCGACACCAAATTGAAGGCGCTCGAAGTTGTGGGATGTGATTTTGCAGAGGTTTCGATCAGCGGTAGAAAAGGCGACGATGATTTGGGGATTTAGGGGTTCGGATTCATCACGTGGGTGGCCAGAAAGGGCTCGCGATGTCTATAATGGGTGCGCGAGGTTGATGAGAGGTTGCCGTGGGTTGAACTGTGCTCGCAGGAGGGGATGTCGACGTATTCAGGTATCACAATTTCAGAGGATCGGTGTTGTTGATCTCGGCATTTTCGAAGGCTGAGAGGATGTTGTCTGTAGATGGAGAAGGAGTTGGTCGGGTCAACATAGTTGATGGGTTTTAAGGCATTTCAGAGGTAACCAGGTGCAGTATTTTGTTGTAGTGGCAGTGGTGGTGGGTGATGTCGAGGAATGGTGGATTGTCGGAAAGATGGTCGATGAAAAGTCGAAGTAGGAAATGGGTAAAATCTTGGGATGTTCAAGTAGAGTGAAACCAATGATTTTTCCGAGATTGGCTTCAGGATTTAAGGTATACATTTTATGAAATATAAACACCAGAATTTATTTATTTATTTATTTATTTGGTAGAAGTTAATTTGAGTAACCGTTTAATCGTTAAATTAAATCGAATAATCGTATGTGCTAGGTAAATTTCATTTGAGATGATTCATAGAGCGAGATATGGGATTTAAAACGGATATTCAACAAATGGAAAATCTGGTGAGTAAATCTCACTCACCTTTAAAATTATTTTTATTCATTAAAAATAATTTTTTGTTGCTTATGTGAATGCTTTCTGGTTGTTATATATATATATTAGTTATTTAGGTTATATATATATATATATATATATATATATTGGGTTGATTGATTGGTTGGATTCCCGCAGTCTCATTAGCGGATGCCCGCAGTTTCATCGCGGATGATTACCCTATATGCCCCACGCTATGATTAGTGGATGACCTTCTATACCACGATATTCTGCCATGAAGCAGAATTGGTATTATTTATGTGCTAACATCTGTGGATGCAGGAAAAGAGGTTGGAGGAATCCAACTGGATTCCTCAAAAATATATTATCTGTTTGTTTATTTGTTTGCATATATATTTTTATATATGATGTGTTAGAAAAATAAATAATTCGTTGCTTTGTGTGTTTAAATATCACTGGGCTTAAGTAATGATATTTAAAAATATCGTGGAAGGATATTTGAGATTTAAAAAGGAAAAATTCTATTTTTAAATAGAATTTGAATTTTAAATGGAAATAAAAATATAAACTTGTTTTTTTTGAAAAATAAAACAAGTAGTTTCTTCATAAACGAAGTTTATAAATAGTTCTTTTATAACGAAGTTATAAATGAAGTGAAAAGAATTATCATTTGATAATTCAGAAATAGAAATACAAGTGTGAAATTGGAATGGGAAATCTATCTTCAAAAGGAATAAAAATAGAATTTGAATTCAAAGGGATAAAAATAGAATTTGAATTCAACGGGATTCAAATAAAGAAAATTCAAATAGAGATTTGGATATAGAATTCGAATGAAATTCAAATATAGAAATTTGAATATGGAAGTTCAAATGGAATTTTAAATATAGAGTTTGAATAAGAGATTCAAACAGCATTTGAATAAGAGAGTTCAAAATGGAATTTGAATAAGAGAATTGAAACAGAATTTGAATAAAGAAATTCAAATAGGGATTTGAATATAGAATTTCAAAATAGAATTTGAAATAAACTTTGAAAATAGGATTTCAAAGTAGAATAGGAAATCCAAATGGTTTTGAAATGGAATTTGAATTCAAGGTAATTCTAATGGATTTGAATGGAGAAATTCAAATGGGATTTAAATAATGGGTTATAAATAAAGAGGATTCAAATATAAGAATTTAAATAGAATTTAAATGGAGTTAAATATAAGAATATAAACAAACTCAAATGGGGTTTAAATATAGGATTCAAATAGAATTTGAATAAGAGGAATTCATAGAAATTTGAAACATGGTATTTGAATTCAAAGAAACTAAAATGTGGTATTTGAAGCTCAAGTAGATTAAAAATGGAGTTTAAATATTTGAAGTTCAAATAGATTAAGAATGGAATTTGAATTCAAATAGTTTTGAAATAAAATTTGAATATAGGATTTCAATTAGAATAGAATTGGAATTTGAATATAGATTTCAACTACAAGTGAAATAGAAGATCGGAAATATTTGTTGAATTGGGAAAATTGGTTAAATATATCAGAATAGAGCTGGAAATTTTATATAAACGAAGTTTAAACGTATATATATTAAATATAATTAAATGAACTCGCCGCAGCGCTACAGTTCGTAAATTGGTGATTCGAACTTCAATTGAATATACAGAACTCAATTGAAGTCGAAATTCTTTGAAACAAGAAACGTCAGGACTGATTTGTTAATAGCTTTCTAATGAAGGAGAAAAATCTGGATTTCATCGAATAGATTTTTAGTTATGTCAAAATTCAAATTTTCAGAAAAGCAGCGCCAGAATCATTATAAAACCATAACGGTTTGTTTAAATAAACTAAAGGATTTTAAAGAAATAAAAATCCGAATTTGCTATGAGAAAAACCCAGACTTGAGTTGTAAATTAAATACGAACTCAAGTGGTGTAAATGAGATGATTGTTGAAACAAAAAAAAATCAGACTTTTAATTATTGATTAGAATTGACTAATTTAAAGAAATTAGTTAATGGAATTTTAGAATCGAAATTTGGGTTTTGAATCAGACAAGGGGTGTGTAAAGTCATATTTGAAATCGAATATGAAACTTGAATTAGAAATGACATTCGATTGTTGTATCAACAAATTAATATATATTTGAACGTGATATGTTCAAATAACAAGTGAAATAGGCTAAGAAGCTAATTAAAGAATAAATGGGCGGAACTGAATTCAAACGATTAGTTTGAGTTGAATTGAATTGCGAACAGGTGAACATGTGTAAGCAGGTTTGATATGAAGTATATGAAGATTTAAATTTATGTGCTCGACAAAAAGGTACATGTTTAATTCATATATGAGATTTTATGCGCCGTATCGGCTAGCCGCTTGGCTTTTTCTTTTTCTTTTTGAGATAAGAAGGACCGGGAAAGCTATTTGAAATTTCCCAATGCTCTCGATACAGGGGAGGTTATGGCGAAATTTTCCGGAAATTTAAGGAGTTAGAATATTTTTAAAGATATTTTGTTAGTTAGAAATCATTGTATCGACGTATAGAATTCGATAGGTAAGTGAATATAAAAATCGAATATTGTAAACAAAAAGGGAAATCTATAAATTAGAAATAGAAAGCGAACTTTATACATGTTTTAAAAATGAACAATTGGATTGTATAGTGTGTTTATTCGAGGTAAGTGGTTTCGCCGTTTTGAAGTTGAGAACGTTTTCAGTTAAGGTCTGAGAGGTAATTTTACCCCAACTTGATTGATTTCATTTTTAATGGATAAATAGCAAGATCCAGTCTCGAAGAGAAGTGTTTGAAAAAGAGTTAGTTGAATAAAATATTTTGGGTTGTTGTAACGATGTTTTACACAACATTCATTTTAAAACCCAAGTGATGGAATTTTGGAAATATAACAAGTAAATATTTCCTAAGTATAATTAAAATAGTCGGGATAGAGATAAGTGATTGGAATTGTTTCCAATTGCAAATAGAGATATTTTCTAATATATAGAAAATAAAAGGAGTGATATTGGGAAATGCTTTCCAAATAGCGTAAAGAGCCAATATGATTATTGAAAATATTTGGTTAACAAATAGTGTTATGGAAATGGAGAAGAGATTTAATTAATGAAATATTAATTAAAGAGCCCAGTGATTTGTTTGATATGTTGGATGAACACTTGTTTTATTCGATAGTTAAATCACAGACTATCGAAGTTTTGACCATCGTTGTCAATATAGAGAGACCGGTTGAATTATTATCCGAAAAACCACTCCGTATCGGCATAAGCATTGCGAACCAAGTATGCTGAATATATTGAAGACGGAGTAAAGTGCAAGGACTCTTTCTATTAATAGAAATTGTGCCTTCGGTTTCGTTCAATCCCAGAACGAACGTAAATGGATGAATGTCCGACAGAGTATTTCCAATGATCAAATGGGTTGGTCTGTATAAATATATATGGTTGCAACGGATTTATCCCTTAGCATAATATCCAGAGTATTTGTGCAAACTCAACTAGTGATTAACGGATCTGACAATGTGGCATTCAAAGTGGTTGTGCTATCAATGAAGGGTAAGTATTCGTAGCCTCAAACCTCAACAACCGGGAAAGGACAAAAATCGGGCAGGCAGCATGGCTATGTGGGTCGCACCCATTAGGATGTATAATCACCTATCTAGAGGTTCATTTAATTTCTTATTCTATTCGATGCTGTCCCAGTCGGGAGACGGTTGTTGATCCCAACCGTTGGTGATATACATTCGATACACTCAAGCGAAATGAGTGGTCGGTCATGTGTGGGCCGGGTTGCAAGATGTTCTTGTTGAACCCGGTGTATTCCTCTCTAGAGATACACTAGCGGAAGGTGGTTCCATACCTTGTCATGTTGGAAATCCAATCTCCAATAAGCGCCATGCGGTTTTTGATTTTATACTATGTATGTGGAGCGTGAGATGCAAGCGTTCCGCTAGATTGTATTTATTTGATGTAGACATTAATATAATATCACTGGATTTTCGTATCAAAGTGTTTTGGGTTATAGTAAGGTAAAAACCGTCCATGTTTATGTGTGGGCTGGTCTTACTATTATCTTTTCTTTCGAAAAGGGTTTTGAAAGTTAAACAAGTGGTTGGAGTTTACTCACACCAGTCCCATGACTGACCCAGAGTTTATTTTGTTTGTTTTCCCTAAACTCTTGGGTGCCCAAATTTGTACGGGTAGTCAAGTAGTCGGGATTTTTCAGATTCACTTGGAAGAGCTGGAAGCAGGAGGCTTCACCAGTTAGATATAGACTATCATATATTCCGCTGTGTACTATGGTTGTATCTGGAAACAGGTGTTTATAACTGTTCCAGGAATGGCTGTTGTGCTCTGATGATGGTATGTATATAAAGTTACTGATTTGTATTTCAAGAGTTATATTATGAAATATATTTTATTCGATCCGCTGTGAGTTTGTGATCTTCGTTTTCTTCTATTCTAATATTTCTTTCTTTCTATTTCTCATCCTCTAACTTCTTTCTAATAATGATTCGTATTTCTGTGCAATTTGGGTTGGACGTGTGGTGTTATTAGTCAATTCAGATAGCACGGATTTGCGGGCCTTTACATAAGCTGTTAGGCTTCCAAAACCAGAATAACTATCGCATCTTTCAAATCAATTATGGTATACAAGATGTCCCAAGTCTTATTGCATTTTGGGAATATTCTTCTATTCAAACCTTTATAACCAAATTTGATAAAAATTTCTTTCCAACTAATCTTGAGAAATCATCTTCTCTTTTAACTGGGTTAGTGAACCAACGTTATTTAAAACATCGTTCACGATAAACACTTAAGTAATTGATATTAAATATAAGAATTCAGACAGAATTATATCAACTTATATTTAATACAAATTTTCGTAATCAACGAATACTATAAGTGGAATAACGATGTAAAACATCTTCCAAATTCCTCGTATTAGTAAATGTCTACACAACAGTGATCCATACTAAAAATCCAAAGATCGTTTCTATCCAAATCCAATTTTTATTCAACTTGGGGTTCTTTTCTTAATTAAATTTTTTATCTAAACACTACTTTCTAATAATGGTTATATATGATAAACCAAATAATTTTTTTATTTTACATAAATTTACTAAACATCATTTTATCATTTGCAACCAATTGGGCTGAAAACGAAAATTCCCAAAATATAGTTTGAAACTTCCTATTTCTTTTTCAAATCACTTTGAAATCTTTTATTATGATTTATCATAATTTTTCCCCCATTTTTAATAATTTAAATATAGCTCCTTTTACTAAAATCGATTTTAAGACCAATATTAGTTCTATCGCTGTTTTTATTCAAAATCGATTTGAACTTATCTCTAAATCTAACTGTTGGATTTTAAAGTTCTTATGCTCATTTGAAAGCACTTTTCATTTCAAACCCAAGTTTTTTATTTCGGGAGAATTCAATGGTTGGATCTCCCAATATGTCAGTTTGAAGTCAGAGGTCGAAATTTGCAAACTGTCGCAGCGCGATGAGTTCTATTCAAACCAAACTTAGATTTTATATTAAAATAAAATCAGATTACTTCTAAAATAGTTTATTAACTATCTAACAATTATTATAAACCATATTTCAATATTTTACTTCTAATTCAAATATTACCATTATACGACTACTATAATATTATTTTATTATTAAAATAATATTATTTATCAAACTTCATTATTTTGAATCCAAATTTTCTTGACAACCACTATAAAAATAAACAAGATAGATTTGAAAAGAAATTTCCTTTAAAACCTTTCCTAGATACCCTAACTGAACTTGACTTTTTCTAATTATTATTCATTTTAAAATAAAACTTTGATAGGCTATAACCTGTTTTTAAGTTCTCCAAAACCATTTCTATCTTTTTCAAATGTTCATCGTAATGAATTATACTTTACATCCATCCAAAATCGGACATCAAATTTTGACTTTTATTTTTCACCTATTATTATATTATAAAATATTCATTAAAAATCATTTTAATGAATGGAGACTTAACCAGTAAGCCAATAATTATAATTTTTGGCTATATTAACTATGGTAATTACATATCATATTATCAATAACGATGATAACATTCAATCACAACTATTGTGAAATATTTCATACCATATAGACCTTAAACTATTTAACGCTTATATGGTTTGGTCGATCAATAGATTAACCGCAAAACAAATCATCTACTAACATATGTATTCAACATCAAATAGGTTCATACTCATATCTAATAGTCATAATCAAGTCGATTTCTATTTCAATGACCATTTATGGTTCAATCCAATTCAATGTCCATAAATTCACTTCTATGGGTCATATATGCAAGTGACTATATACACTTCACATAAAAATCCAATCCTTTCTAACCCAAACATTTCCATATCATAATATGAACTCATATAAACTATCATTTGTTAATATATATATATTTCAAACAACATTACAAACATTAACCAATATATAGTTAATAGTTAACTAATTTATTTCAGTTCAATGTTTCTCACTATTTAACATCAAATAATCTATCACATAATTATTTATCAAAAAATCATTAATTATTTCTAACCAAATTAGCTAACTAAGGTGCGCTAAGAGTTCTCACCTTGAGTTTTGATCGTTATAATAACAATCTTTTTTTATTAAACATGGGTTTAATTTAACCTATAATTCCAAGTTACTCAAAATTCCTCCAAATCAGTTTTGTAGTGAAGCTTTCGACTTCATGATTCCAACGGATCCTGTTTCGCGCAATTCTGAATTTGTATGAGCAAGTTATACAAGCTTAAACATTGATTAAATAATTAAATAATCAAAGTTACTATTCATCGTCTTCCCCAAATGTTCAACCCCGTTTGAAGCTCGTTGCGGTTGTCTCGTTGCCCCGGACCGCCGCTGCACACCTTGACCTTGACCGCCAGTCCAAGTGGGCCCCACGCCTGGAGGCGTTGCCATCCCCATCGCTTTGTTTGTTGGAATTTCACCGTTAAACTCGAATCGTGTTTCTGGTTCTACTGGCCACCTCCGACCACCATTTACCACGCAATTTGGACACCAGATCCGTCTCGACATTCCGAGTAACTTTCCAGTTTGGACTTCGATGGAAAACGCCCCCTTCACCTCGAAAAACATGAAATACGAAATTTTCTCCTAAAAACAACACTTCCACACTTATGTCAGTTTTCCATCCACCTCCGTTCACTTTTAGGCAAAACGCCCAGCTACAAAGTTGTAGACACTTCCTCTCTCCAGCTTCCTAGTTGACCACTTTGGCTAATTCTCAAACATTCGCTAGTGAAACCCCAAAAAACGAAAATCGTACTGCTGCACTTCAGATCAGATCCCGACCAAACAACAGCTCCAAACACCCTCAAATTTTTATAGTAGCTAGTACTTGTTATAATCTACAACTTTCTTGTTGGAAGTTTCTTCTTATTCGTGATAGTTTACAAGATAAAAATTATGAAGAGAAGAGGGGCTTTATTGTAAAAATGCAAAGGCTGAAATTTGTGGAGGGGAGGGGTGGAGTTGGGGTGTATATATAGAGGTAGGAATCAGCTTGTGTGTAAGCCTCGGGTATTAATTTATAAACTTTTGTTGTAACGCTACTTGTATTCGTCGTTTTAAAATTTGCACAAGTGCACGTTCGGGGTAAAAATTGATATGCAGCCATGGTTCGTCATTACGGTCCTAAGGAAACTTGTTTCATCAAATTCTGAGTCTGTCTGCTCAAATAGTGCTCATTCGAGCTCAATTTATTGATTTATTGTCTACATTGAACGTTTATATCTTGCAGGGCCACAAAACATCTCTGATGAGCGCGAAATTTGGAATCTTACAATAATTTACTATTCTGGATCCAACAAAATTGGTTTCACCGAAATGGAGGTCATTTACAAAATGACTATTTTTAAGGCCTGTGTAATATTATTAAATTTCAAAACTATTCAGTTCAATAATAAACTAATTATTATTACCATATATATATATATATATATCCTAATGGGATTGTTTATAATTTCCAATTCAATATTTACTGATTCTGAGTTAAACGACATCCATAATATATACAAAAACCATATATATATATATATATATATATATTTAATAAATCAATAAAATGTTAATTAATTCCATAGGGACTATTTGGAAATATGATTTGACATAATTTACAATTTATACAACGAAATCACGATTTTTCACATTCGTTAGTAAGATATAGCTAAATAGATCCTAATGTTTCTTGTTTCAACAAATTCTGTGAATTTCGTACAATCATTTAAAGTTCAAAATGTAATATTACGAACTACTGCGACATTATGAACTCGTTTTTAATTATATTATAAATTTATGCATTTAAATTGAAAGGACCCGTAACTTCCCCGGTAAGGAAAGAGTGGATACTTCGAGAAAAAGCCACAAAAGAACGCAGACGGAAGAACATTTCATTGTATATTACAACAATTCCATCAGAATACAAGAATATACAGAGTATTAAACAAATAATGTACATTCGATAAATATCAGAGATTACGGTACATTACATAGCAGGGGAAAATAATACAAAATACAACTGAAGGAGATATACGGATACAAAGCTTTCCGGATATCGTTCCAGCTGTAAACCAGGATCCTGTGAACATAAAATCTGCAAAACCAAAACTACTAGCTGCCCGTGTGGAAAATAGGGGCACCCAGAGTCTAGGTTAAAACAATAAACTCCAGGTCAGTCAAGTGACTGGTGTGAGAAATAAAAACAGTTATTAATCTTTATTTTAAAGTTAGGTAAATCAAGGGACCACGCCGTATAACACGGAACGGGTTTCCTCCCAAGAATACCAGTGCATAAAACAACAGCGCAATGCTAAATAAAGAACAATGAAGCTATTATAAGACCCAGGTCCCATCACACAATGCAACGCAAATCGGAGGATAGGGTTTTACCTTATAATAGCCAAAGAATGCTTGATACGCTAAATTTCATGTTTTATTATTACTATAAGTGTATAGTGTTAAAACAATTTCAATCATAAATATCAATCATAGACGGCATGGGTACCATATATCATGTCACCATACTTGGCTCTACAATCAAAACCGCAAAGTCACATATTTGGAAATTGGATTTCCATCTGCGAACTAAGGCCAGGGATCGTCCTCAACCGATTCGAGACAATCTAGCCCATGTCTCAGGACCCAGACTCAGTTTGGCCCTTGGATCGTTAGGGCCGGTCCACCGATGTGATTATTATGCCTGAACACTACGTTTCTCCGCCCTTTGGGGCGTAAATGAGCCAACAAATGACTCCATCGGCTTCACATAGTCACTGATATATTCGAGGCGCCTCACAACAGCAACAACCACATAAGTCAAACTCGTCAAGGCGTGTAAAACCACTGACGCCACTTTTAACTAGAAAGAAACGCATATCCTCCCTGAGGTCCTCTCCCGTTTTTGGTTCACCACCGGGGTGTGAGGCTCGCAAATCAATGTTACACAAAGCTACGCCACACAGGCCGTGCTTTGATCATCAACCACAAGACTTTGCTTTTCAACAGAAGCCTTGATCATTTGCCACTTAGGCATGCCACACAGGCAATTCACTCTATGCGTTTAGTATCCATCAGTACGTAACCCCTGAGCTCGTACGTCTCAGAGAAGGGCGTTAAGCAAGAGAATAAATTCTCCGCCGCCAAATAGATATATATTAAATAGAAATCAATCACACAGACTAAAATCCAATGTCGGGTACACCGTCCATGTACAAGTCCGTTCTGGGTCTGAACGAAACCGGAGACACCTAGTACCCTGCATATCCATCGATCTCCAAGTACGTCTGGACGATCACTAACAGATTCCCTCCTCTTGGGTGTACGGCCCAATCAAGATCATCAGTAATTATCCAAACGACATGAAGACCTCCGGTCTTCAACCACCATCTTCATCTTCGACACCACGTCGAATTAGTTATTCAGAATGGGTTAAACCCGGTCTTTCTGAACAACTCGCGTATATAATAAAAAAGTGTTACACAAACACAACATACGCCTCATTCCAATTCAGAATATTCTTTTATTCAAATATTCTTACACTTTGGGAAAGGTTCCCATTAATTTTATCAAAGATAAATTCTTTAAATTTATTCTTTAATCTTCTTTTGAATATCAATTCAAACTAGTCGGGATTAGCGAACCACACCGAAGTAATCATTTATTTTATTTCCCAATCCCAACCTATTCATCCCATGAAGTAAAACTGGTCATACTTCATATCTAACACCACGGTTTTATCGATAAATTCAATTACCATTTCACATTCAAATCTAACTAAAGATTTAACTATCGCCTGGAGCAAAACTGGTGATACTCCATTCTCGACCATTTCAATCTAATTAAAGATTCATTAAAACCCCACTTAGTTTTAATCTTCACAGAAATCAATATCCTGCCTTTAACACGGTTAAAGAACCAATGTCATTTAAAACACGGCTCACAATAAACCCAAAATCACATTCCATTAATTATCGGGTTAAAGAACCAGTGTTATTTAAAACACCGTTCACGATAAACCCAAAAATCAATTCTAATTCAATTCCAATTAAATACCATTTAATTGGTACACTTCATTAAATCTAAATAAAAAGATTTAATCTCTTTCTCAACTAGGTTTAACAATAGTGTTAATGACGCACCATTCACGGCAAACCAAATCACATTTGATATTAAATACAAGGCTCTAAATAGAAAATATATCGGCTTATATTCAATATCAAATTCTACGACCAACAAATATCGTATTGGAAATAACGATATAAATATATCTTTCAAATTTCCATAGCAATATCTGTATAATCACGAAATCCAACATCAAAATATTCCACAGACAATTTTTATTCAAATCCATTCCAATTCACTTATTGGAAATTCTGGTTATTTTCAAAACCATTTCAAATCCAATTTATTTATTTTAAAAATAAATAGAATTATAATTCTAGTTCAAAACTAGTTCATTTCGATAAAAATCTATTTTTAGCTTTTCAAATATGGAGTTTTTCATCCCAATTCTTCACAAATCATTTCTTATGATTTTACACAAATTATTACTATTTTTAATAATTTTATCAAGGCCCGTACAGTCGATTTCCATCAACGACCATCGAACTGCACTTACATCGACCTTTTCCAAATTTGATTTGGACATAATTCTAAATCCAACCATTAGATTTCTAATTTCTAATATTCGTTAGAAAGCTCTTTTCGGTACGAACCCAACGGTTCCGGTTTTAGGAGAATCCGACGGTCGGATCTCCCGCAATATCCATTAGAAGTCAATGGTCGAAATTCACGAACTACCGCAGCGCGGCGCGTTCTATTCAGGCCATTATATTATATATATAATATATACTTTGTCGATTTCCTTTTAAAACATATTTTATAAATCGTTTTAAATTCGTTTTCGAAACGATTTCAACTTCATTTCCAAATTCAAATCAAGATTGAATTTTTCAATATAAATTCGTTTTAAATTCAATTCAAATTGATTTCAATTCAAATTGATTTCTAATTCAATTTCAGTTCGTTTTCAATTCAATTTCAATTCGAATTCATATCTATTCAATTTCAATTCGAATTTCAATTCTATTCAAAATATCAGATTTTGAAATCACTTTCGATATTCATTATAAAATGAATAAAATCGATATAAATATCGTTCACGTCAAAATAGTGTCCATCTAATCAACACGGCTTCATATATTTCTATTTTCAAATATTCTATTTCAAATATTTCTTTTTCAAATATTTCTATTCAAATATTTTATTCAAATAGTTCTCTTCAAATATTCTATTTCAAAACTGGAGTGAAGCCCAATCAATTACCATAGATTTTATTTCTATGGACTTCCATACAACGAATGTATATATCAACAACGACAAAAAATCAACCATCATCCAAAGTGCATTCTACACTGTATAAGCATCAAATATAAATATTCAACGCTTATAACAGTCTGTCAATCAATCGATCGACATACAACTAATTATTGGGATTAGTGTACGTCATATATCATCCCAATACCCATGTGGGGTTTTCAAACAATCAAACACAGATTTTATTTGTGCAGTTGGGCGATGTGTAAAATTTATCGTCCCACTCAATATTAGTCAAATGTGTGTATATAAACAAATCTTCCGATTTGTTTATATTTATTTCATTTTAAATACACGTTAAAAATTCTATTTTCAACTATAAAATATTTTAACTATATAAATATTTTATTTCATTTCACATCACACAATCAACTACACATCAAAATCAAACAAACAAGCATACAAGCTGTCCATGGTCTGTGGACGACGGGTGTCGGGTGCTGCTAAGCACCGTCTGCGTCCTAGTATATAATTCAACTAGAAATAAATTTAAAAGTGAGAAGTTCTCACCTTAGGGATCCACTTCGCCATGCTTTATTTCTGCGCGGTTTAGATTTGTTCGAAATTCTAATGCATCCTTTTCAGGCTGTTCACAATAAAAATTATATTTTTCTCTTTCTTCATGATAAAAATTATATTTTTATTCTTCTACTATAATAAAAACTATATCTTTACCACATAAAAATCGTATATTTTTCAGTTCTAAGCTATAAGTGTAAAAATCACATTTTTATAATGCCATTCACATATTAAAAATCAAATTTTTATCTTGCTACTTTATAAATAAATAAAAACACAACCTTATATACAAAGAAAAACTCATCTTTATGTTCATAAAGGTCCCACCTTTATTTATCTAACATATATAAAAAAAATCAGATTTTTAAAACAATCCTTAATCACCTTATTAACTAAATTAACTACCTAAAAAGAAAATAAAATTAGAAAAACTCACGGGTGGAAAGAAGAGGGAGAGAGGGGCGAGGTGGAGGAGCACGGAGGGTGTGGGTGGCGGTTGGTGGCCTGCGGCGGCGTTCTTCAACTGGGGGTGGCTGATTTAGGGCGTCGGGGTCATTGCTGGAAGAGGGAGCTCTTCACGTTGAGAAGGAGGAGGAGAGAGGCGATGGGGAGGCGAGGCCCTCGCCTGGACGGCGGCGCGATGCGGCCAACAGCCCGGTGGCGCGCTGGAGCAGGGATCGACGGGTTCCATCGATCTCCCTTTTTTTCCTGATGTAATCGGGTTTGAATGATCCATTTGAGGGAGAGAGGGTTGACTTGGTGGGTAATGAAGGGGGAAAGGGAATAGGGCCCTTATGAATAAATATATATTTATTTAATTAATTTCCTTAAAGTACCTTTTTATTTCGAACTCAAAATCGAACCCATCGACTATCGTTCCTAGCTAATTACCCCCATTCCGAACACAATGGGATATGTATCGTAAGCTGATTTGATCGTTTCGATCAGTTTTTATCAAAATCAACATATAACTCTATATATTGAATTTGAACGCGCATTTCAATTTACTGGGGCCACATACTAACTCGAAAAAACCAGAAAAATATTTTCCAGCTTCGTATTGACGATATGGTCCTAACAAAACCAATTTCATCAAATTCTGAGACCGTTTGAAAAATGGCCATTTTCCAGTCGGTTAAAATCAACTGAAACTAGTCAAACGCGTTTTTCTTTGCCACGCTCACATATTGATTCGAAAAATTATGAAAATTGGAAGGTAGCAATAACTTGACATCACGGATCCAACAAAAGTGGTCTCGTCGAAATCTGAGGTCGCTTGCAAAATTTCCACTTTTAAGGGCCAGAATTCCATAGCGACTATTCTGAATTTTCAACTGGACGTAACTTTTGATTTCCGCTATGAAATTTCAATTTTTTGGATTCATTGGAAAGATATTCTTAAATAGAATCTAATATTTTTGGTTTCACTAAAATTCGGTTTATTTTGCACCTGATACATTCATTTGAAGTTTGAAATCGAATTATCGAACTACCGCGCCATTTGCAATTCCTTTTATAATTTAAAATAAATATTTATATTCTAACGACGACGTATATAAACATATACGTTTGAATTCTATTCAAATAAAATTTCTCGTCGTTTTTATTTAAAATAATTCATTTTAAATAATCAAAATTCATTAAAATTGCCAAAATAAAAATTTTAAACTGGCCCAGATTTCTGGGTTATTACAAAATCTTAAATTAAATAAATCTCTCATCGTTAATTATTAAAATAAATGGTTTTAAATATTTCTTACTAAAATCCATGTCATTACATTCTCCCTCACTTAAAAGTATTTTCGTCCCCGAAATCGAAGATGGAACCGAATGTCGTTTACTTAACTAACTCAACCTTCGTCTTAACCAACTCAAGTTCTTCAACTTTTCAGTTTCTTAGAATATAACACATAAACAGATAATAGAAGGACAGAAATAAATAAATGCACCAGATAATGTACAATAGAATACACTGGATAAACATAATCATCAAAGTTACACAGTATACAGGATCATAGTTAGTACAAATACAGTTCAGCTATACATAAATGTCTACAGTGGAGAACAAACATAATATGTACAATAGGAGCTGAACGGCATAAAAAGAGATAAATGATAGAATCCATCTTCAGCTCCAGCTATCCAGAAAGAGCCTGCTAAAACCTGAATACAAGGATGCCCGTGTAGAAAAAGGGGCACCCGAGTTTGCAAGTGAAACAAACTACGAGTTAGTCATGGGACTGGTATGAGAAATCTACTTAACACATTTTACAATATGGCTAATCACAGGACCACGCCACTTTCGCGGAACAGGTTTACTCCATTAGATTGCCAGTGCTTTAAAACAAGTAAATCTTTTAAACATCCTAATGCTTTTTATAAAAATGAAGCCATTATAAGACTCAATTCCCATCACACAATGCAACACAAACCGGAGGATAGAGTTTTACCTTATAATGGCCAAAATATGATTGATACGAATAAAACAAAAGCATTTGGTATTATTACTAGTGTTTATATGTTTTAAAAACAATTTCAAATCATAAGTATCAATCATAGACGGCATTAATGCCCCATACCACTATGTCGCCATATATAGGTATACAATCAAAACCGCATGGTATCGTATTTGGAAATTGGATGTCCATCATGAACCAAGACAAAAGATAGTCCTTACCGAATTCGAGACTGTCTAGCCCGAGTCTCAGGCAAGTACTCAGTCAAGCCTTAGGAGCCACAGGGCCGGTCCACCGATGTGGATTAAAATGCCTGAACACTGCGTTTCCCCGCCCTTTAGGGCGTAAATGAGCCCAATGACTCCATCGGTCCAGGATCGACCGATATATCTGAGGTGCCTCGCAACAGCAACAACCACACAGGTGAAAATAATATAAATGTCAGGGCTGGTAGGTCACTGACACCACCCTAGCTAGAAAGAAACACATGTCCTCCCTAGATCCTTCTCCCGTTTCTGGTCCATACCGAGGTGTGAGGCTTGAGAATCAACGTTTTACACAAAGCTATGCCACACAGGCCGTGCTTTGATCATCAACCACAAGACTTTGCTTTTCAACAGAAGCCTTGATCATCTGCCACTTAGGCATGCCACACAGGCAATTCACTCCATGCGACTGATTTTTATCGATATATAACCTCTGAGCTCGTACGTCTCAAAGAAGGGCGTTAAGCAAGAGAATAAATTCTCCACCGCAAAACAGATATATATTTAATAGAGATCAATCAGCACAGAACAAAATCCAATGTCAGACACACAGTCCATTTACACGTTCATTCTGGGTTTGAATGAAACTGGAGGCACTCAATACCTCGCATACCCGTACAATCAACAAGTACATCTGGACGGCTACTACTTCAGCCCCTTTAAGGTAGCTACTCCCATCATGAGCATCAGTAGCACCCCTCCATTTGACGTGAAGAACATCGGTCTTGCACCGTCTTCATATCTTCAACTTTCACTCGTCGATCAATTATTTGAAATGAGAATTAACTCGGCCTTTTCAAATAATTCACGTATATTTAGAATTTCAAATAAATTCATTTCAATGGTTAAATTATTCGATATCACTAATTATGTTCTTTAATGTAATTTTCACGCCAAACACATTCAACCATCAAATATCACATAAACCGAGCAAATTCAGTTTATTTCCATTCCATATCGTTTATAATATTTTATCATGATTTATCGCTATTTTTATTTATTTAAAAATAGCCAATTTATTCAAACGACGCTTCAGGCTATAACGTGGTCGTGGCGCTGTTTTTCTTCAGATTTTATTTACACATATCTGAAAATCTAACCATTGGATCTTCACAAATTTTATATCATTATAAAAATCTTTTCAAAACGAATCTAAAGGTTTCAGTTTCGGGAAAATCCGACGGTCGGATCTCCCGCACCAATCGTTTGAAGTTACGATTTCAAAATACGAACTGCAGCGTCGTTATTCGATTTAATTTAATTATATTCATATATATATATATATATATATATATGTATATATATAATCGATTCTGGCACTGTTTTTCTTCAGATTTGAATTAAACATTCCAGACAATCCAACCGTTGGATCTTCACACAGTGGGTGTCGTTGGAAAGATATTTCCAAGACGAACCCAACGGTTGCGGTTTCGGGAAAATCCGATGATCGGATCTCCCGCACTAATCGTTTGAAATCACGGTTTCGAAATATGAACTGTAGCTATGTTATTCGATTTATTTTATATTTATATATATATAATCGATTCTTCGATTTCAAAACTATATTCATTTCATATATTTGATAAAAATGCTATATTTATCATCAAAAATATTTATTCAATGCAACACCATTTTTAACACTTCATATTCACAATAAAAATGTAGAATTTATTGTTCAATCTATATATTCAACACATGAATGCTTCGACTTCACATATACGAGAAAAATATGATTTTTATCGTTCTAGTCCTTTATTCAACACATGAATATTTTCTATAGTTTATATATATAATAAAAATGTGATTTTTATTGTAAAAAATTTTTATTTAAAAACACAGTTATTTTATATAGTTCAAATAGATGATAAAAAATGTGATTTTTATTTTAAAATAATTTATTTCAAAACACGGTTATTTTATATAGTTCAAATAGATGATAAAAATGTGATTTTTATCTTTCAAATAATTTATTCAACACATGAATTTCTACTCAACACACGAATATAGTTTCAACACATGAAAATAATTCTAACACATGAATATTATTGAAAATTTCGGCAGCATAACGGCAGGGTAGTTAAAACCGGCACCGTCCCTAGTACGGCTCCTCGCTCTACCTTAAAACCTCGCGGTTTTTGACAATGGGGATTTTCAATATCTAGTTCGCATGCAGGCGAATTTTCCCATATACTAATCCTATTGGGATTTCAATCACAACCAATCATTTCAATTCAACCATTCATGATATTCACCAAATTTCACATCAACCAATAATCCAAACAATATCACAACCAATATATCATCCATGGTTTGTGGACAAGGGGAGTATATATATATATATATTCATATATAAATATATTTCAATTTCATTTCACTATCATTTCAATTTATTTCAACGCATATATAATTTTTACAATGCATATATAACTTATATATCGAACATACAACTTATACAACGCTTATACATGAGGTGTACAATGCTTATATAACCCATACATCGACTATATAATTTATACATTGTTGTTTTCCATATCGTTTATAAATTAGAAATCTCATATTAGGTTCCACTCCACCAAAAATAGCAGAAGGCTCAGAAAAATATGCGGTCTCTTCTAGAATGTTGAAGACGTCCACACGAGTCCACTGTCTCTTGTTTCACTATATTTCGATCACACATGAAAAAGATATGATTTTTAGAAGTTTGCAACACTTAAAAGTGTAAAAATAAGTTCAAAATAGCCAAATCTGTATACCTCCTTGAAGCTTCAAAACTAGGTTTTGATTTTTCGAACAAATGGTTGCACGATAGGAGAATCAGCTTGTACTATGTCGTAGAGCTACGCGAGGCGCTCAAAACGAGGGGAACCACAGTCAGATCGATCGCCTCAGGCGATGGTGGCGGCAGCGGAAAGGTTTGACGTTTGAGGAGGTGATTCGCGAAGCACAGGCGATGATACGGGGTGTGGTTGGTATTGATTTGAAGAGGGAGGAGAGAGCTTCGAAGTTTGTGTGGTGGCGGGGTCTATCATTGACTATGGCGGCGGGAAAGGAGGAGAGAAGGTTGGAAGGCGGTTTCCTCTTCGTGCGCTGAAGGATCAGGGAGAGAGAAGGGATTTGTCGAGTTGTGATTGGCCCAGGGTTTTAAATAATTATTTTTTCTTTAATTTCAAAAATACCCTCTTTCACACATGAACCCTAATCCAGACCCAACGACTATTGCCCTTAGCTAAATACCCCCATCCCGAACACACTGGGATATGTTTCATAGGCCCATTCGACTGTTACAGTCTCTTTTTCTTCAAATTAAAATATAACACATTCAATATTTAATTTGAACGTACATTTCTACTTGCCGGGGCCACAAACTGATTCAAAAAATTCTAGAAAATTAAATCTTGCTATGTTTTGACGATACGGTCCCAACAAAACTAGTTTCGTCGAATTTTGAGACCATTCGAAAAATGGCCATTTTCTGGTCGATCCAATTTAACTGTAATTGACAAAACACATTTTCCCTTTCCACACTCACATATCAACTTCAAAAATTATGAAATTTGAAACCTAGCAATAATTTGACATCCCGGATCCAACAAAAGTGGCTTCATCGAATTCTGAGGTCGTTTGCAAAATGTCTATTTTCACGGGCTATATATACTCTATAGTGACCTTTCTGAAAATTCATTTGGCCATAACTTTTGACTCCCACTATGAAACTTCGATTTTTCAGATTCATTAGAAAGATATTCACTAACAGATTTAAATATTTTTGGTTTCACTAAAATCCGTTTTATTTTGCACCCGGTACAGTCATTCAAAGTTTAAATTGAAAATTTGAAACCGTCGCGCCATTTCTGGCCTTGTTTATAATTTAAAATAATTATATTTATTTTCAAACGTCGATTCAAACATACTTTTCATCGTTATTATTTAAAATATTTATTTTAAATATTTAAAATCCACCAAAATAGCCAAATTAAAAATTTTAAATTGGCTCAGATTTTCCGGGTTGTTACAATCTCCCCCACTTAAAACTTTTTGTCCCCGAAAAGGAACAAAGTCGAAAGTGGTTTAATTAACCAACTCTACTTTCAATCTGGCTTTCATTCTTCAACTTTTCAGTTTCTAAGAATTTCCAAATTCTTCAAAAATTTGGCTAACACCCTAAATTTTCGAAAAATTTCGCCATAACCTCCTTTGTACGGGGAAGGGTTTGGAAATTTATTGGGCCGTATTAGGTACCCAATAAATCCTAATAAGCATGCACATATTTATAGTGATATTTTCGGGTGTCCACAGGGGAGTGTGTATAGATCATAACTCCAGAGAATAAATCCTCGTCACCCTATAAATGGTTTTTGTGCCTTAATGACCAGAGAGACGTTTTTATTGTCATCTCCAGACCCGTGTGGGGTTTTTATTAATCTGGCAATTTACCGTTATATTTTATATGGTCCATATCAGTCATCAGTTCATCCTGTAAAATATAGTCGTTGCCATATAAGCCTCTCGCTTGTATGGTAGATCTTCAACCTCCTCACACAAGCTCCAAATGCTTATGTGGTATATAATGAAGTATGCCTATCCTCAAGAAGTATGCCATGTAGTGTAGTTCAAAATTAATTATTACTAGACTATGGCAACGTTTATTATTACACACAGAACAACCAGCACTCCGCATCCAATGGCATTCACAGGAGCTGATATAATAAATAAAATTGTGCATCCAACTCATTAAGGTCTACCTATTTGTCAGGCATGCAAATAAATTCTTTACTCAACAGCTAATCCATTTACCTGTTTAGACATATATAATGCATATGTTTATATCCCTATCTATTTTCTCATCAGTTTAAGGTGTGATTTAATCGAATAAATTCTATCATTCATTCTTTTATTGATTAAATTAACTATCATTCGAATAATTTAATTAATTAAGTTCTCAATCATGCAACACAAACAACAATCAATTTGTCTTTAACTTTTCAAAAATATACCAATTTATTAATATACTCTTTTAAATTAATCAGAATATATAATTAAAAGGTTTACATCAATGCAAAGAAAACAACATCAAAGTGAAGAACAGAATGGAAATGCAAAATATGGTAGATGTACCTTGCACCAGAGTCAATCAGAGACATCCACCCTGCACTTAGGATAGGCTTTCTTGATGCTTTGCTCTGTTTCCCAAGTACAATCTCGCGGATCTCCACTCCATTGCACTTTGACTAAGTGAACCTTTTTGTTCCTCAACTCTTTGGTTTGTTTGCCAATTATCTTCAATGGCTCTCTTCTAACTGCCAATTCTAGAGTGATTTCCAAATCCTGTTGTGCGGCTTCTTCTACAACGAGATCTGGATCGTGCACATGCTTTCGCAGTTGAGATACGTGAAATACATCATGCACTCCAGGCAACCAATCAGGCAATTGAACCATATATGCGAGAGTTCCAATTCGTTCAAGAATAGGAAACAGACCAATAAATTTGGGTGCCAATTTCCCCGTTTTACCGAATCGGATGACCCCTCTCATCGGAGATACCTTCAAATACACATAGTCGCCAACAGCAAATGATATATCTCTTCTTCTTTTATCTGCATAGCTTTTCTGTCGGCTTTGGGCGGCTAGTAATCGTTTCTTAACAAAATCGACTTTATCCGCAGCATCGCGAATCATATTAGGGCCCAATACAAGTCTGTTACCAGGTTCAACCCAACAAGCAGGGGATCGGCACGGTCTACCATACAATACTTCGAATGGAGACATTTTCAGGCTCGCCTAGTAGCTGTTGTTATATGAGAATTCAGCCAAATGTAAATGGTCTTCCCATGATCTACCAAAATCAATAATACAAGCCCACAATAGATCTTCAAGAATACGATTCACCCTCTCAGTTTGACCATCTGTTTGAGGATGATATGTCGTGCTCAATTTCAGTTTCATTCCCAATTCTGCTTGGAATGCTTCCCAGAATTTACTAACAAAAATCGAGTCATGATCACTAACGATGCTCATGGGAACTCCGTGCAGTCTAACTATTTCCTTGAAATAAATCTGCGCCAGACTCTGACCATTTCTATTCGATTTGACAGGTATGAAATGAGCGGTCTTCGTAAATCGATCTATGATCACCCAAATACTGTCATTTCCTTTTTTGGTTCTGGGCAAACCATCTATGAAATCCATAGAAATCTGTTCCCACTTCCCACCTGGAACTTCCAAAGGTTGCAACAATCCAGCGAGCTTCTGCTGATCGCTTTTAACTTGTTGACTAGTAGAACACCGGCTAACATATATAGAGATATCTCTTTTCATTGCCTTCTACCAGAAAGTTTGCTTGAGGTCATTATACATTTTACTAAACCCTGGGTGGATATACAACTTGGACTTGTAACACTCGTCCAATACTTCTCTTTTGAGCTCAATGTTGTCGGGAACACAAATTCTACCTTTCAATCTTAGAACTCCTGCGCCATCCACTTGGAAACTGGAGACTTCGCCCTTTTGAATTCTTTTGATCATCTCCTTAATAAAACTATCGTCTTTCTGAAGAATAGTTATTTTATCAATCAACGATGGTGTAATGATAATGCTGGCGATGATCACATTCTTCCTGCTTAGCGCATCAGCCACAACATTAGCTTTCCCTGGTGTATATAAGATATCAAGATCATATGCCGCGAGAAATTCTAACCAACGCTCTTGTCTCATATTCAGATCCTTCTGGGTGAATAAATATTTCAATGATTGATGATCAGTGTATAATTCAAACTTCTCACCCAATAGATAATTCCTCCAGATTTTCATAGCAAACACGATAGCTAGCAACTCAAGATCGTGAGTTACATAATTCTTTTCATGTGGTTTCAATTAACGGCTAGCATAAGCGATTACATGGCCTCTTTGCATTAACACTGCGCCAAGGACTTCTTTACAAGCATCGGTCCAGACTTTTAAATCTTGATTGCCGTCAATAATTGTGAGCACTGGAGTAGTCGTCAATTTTAACTTCAGCTCCTAGAAAGCTGCCTCACATTCGGGAGTCCAGTTGAATCTCGAATGTTTCTTAGTAAGCTTCGTTAAGTGACTGGATATCTTCGAAAAATTCTTAACAAACTTTCGATAATAACTAGCCAATCCGAGAAAACTTCTGACTTCTGTGGGCGTACGAGGCTGTTTCCAATTCTGAATAGCAGTGATTTTACTGGGACCCACTGAAATTCCTTCTTTTGACACGACGTGGCCAAGAAATTTGACTTCTTCTTGCCAGAATATACATTTGGAAAACATTGCTTTCAACACATTCTTTCTCAGAATTTCTTACACTTGTTCCAAATGTTTTTCATGCTCGCTTTCTGACTTAGAGAAGATCAGTATATCATCAATGAAAACCAGAACTAATTTATTCAATACTTCTCTGAATACACGGTTCATTAGATCGACAAAATATGCTGGAGCGTTACATAAGTCGAACGACATTACTAACCACTCGTAGAATAAGTCTGGACCTCTGAATGCTGTCAAAGGAACACACTCTTCGGCAATACGAAGCGGATGGAAACCTGTAGCTAGGTCCATTCGTGAAAACACTTGTGCTCCATTCAATCGGTCCAATAAATCATCAATCCACGGCAATGGATATTTGTTTTTCAGCGTTTGCTTATTCAAGTCATGATAGTCTACACATAGTCTGAGAGTACCGTCTGACTTTGGGACAAATACCACTGCTGCTCCCCAATCAGAGAAACAAGGCCTGATCAGACCTTTCCATACAAGCTGTCGAGTCTGATTATCTAACTCTTCTTTTTCCTTCAAGTTCATTCTTCGAATAGCGTGAACTACTGGCCTTGCATTTGGAACTAAAGAGATTTTAAAATTAATTTCTCTCTGTGGAGGTAAGCTAACAACTTCTTCGAACACATCCGCATAGTTCTTGACAACTGGGATATTTCCAATGTCGACCAGAATATTCTCTGGAACGACGGGAGCAGGATCTATTTGAGCAGGAGAAACATCCAAAGCTGCCCAAAGGTCTTTTCTATACGTATTTGGACCTTCAGAGGGAATTACAATATTGGCAAGCTTCGTTTTAACCTTGACAACCCTTTCTGCACATTTAACTTCCGCTTTGTATTTGGTTAACCAATCCAATCCTAAAATAAGATCGAATTCGGTAAAATTCATGACAATCGAGATACAAGGGAACCGATAATGAGAAAAAGAAACAGGTACCCCACAAACCCAACTAAGATCGAGGGAACCCCCAACCGGATTATGAACAGTTATGGGTTCTTTAAGCTTTTTCAATTTCAAATCCAATTTCTTAACCGCATTCTTTGCAATAAAGCTTCTCGACGCGCCTGTGTCAAACAGTACTTTAACTGGGATATCTTTGACAGTAAGCGTGCCTTCTAAAACATCCGGCCATTCTTGACTAGTTGAGGGTTCAGAAGTTTCTGCTACTTCATTTACCTGAACTACTTCAGATTTTCCGGATAGCAGGCAATTTCTAGCAAGATGACCTGTCTGGTGACACTTATGGCATACCCTTGAACCATGAGACTTCTCTTGCTTCTCATTGGGTTTAGACCCCTTCTTCTTCTGCTTTTCAAGGGCTTACAATTTCTGGTCAAATGACCTTGCTTATTGCAGTTATTGCATATGGCAGTCGTTACTGGTTCTTTCTCAGACTTAACCCTTTCCCGATTGAATCTAGGCTTCTTTCTGAACTCAAACTTCGTACTGGCCTCAGGCTGTGCACTTGTCTCAGGGCTATCAGTTTCAAACTTCCTTTTGTTTCTAAAACTCACTTCCTCTTCATCGACAAAAAGGCCTCGTTTATCCAGATCTTCATACCGATAAGCCATGTATATCATTTCAGAAAAAGGAAGCTTCACCTGCCCCATCACACTATTCTGGTACTTTCTTTGAAGACCATTTATAAACCTCAGATTCTTCCTCTTTAGATCTTGAATTAGATGAGGGGCAAAATGAGAAAGTTCATTGAATTTTTTATGATATTCTGGGATATTCATATCACCTTGTATCAGATAGTAAAATTCATCGCATAACCGGCCCGTTGCTTCTGGAGGAATATATCTTTTACTGAAAATTTCTTTAAAACTATCCCAGGTAATATTACCTTCCGGATTATCCTTAGTAACTGTTTCCCACCAGATTACGGCTTCTTCTTTGAGTGCCCAAGATGCCACTAATCTTTTCTGATCATCTCTCAGCTAGAAACGCACAAAAATTCTTTCAGTAGAACTCATTCAAGCTTGAGTTTGAATAAGGGATTCATTGCCCGAGAATTGTGCTCCACCCAGATTTCGATATCTCTTAAATAGATCCTTTAGATCTGGTTCTGCATTCCTTCTGTTTCTGACACTCATTTTTCATTGTCTGCAAAGAGCAGACTAAGTGTTAAGCCAACAGAAAAGGGTAATTTTAAAACATAGAGACATATACTTGAATGTAAATGCGTCTATCGAGGTGTATTTCATTCTGCTATACTCATACTAGGATATTACTGACCCTATCTGTAATGAGTTACTCGTGAACACTACTGGTTTTATTTCTGACGAGTTCATTAATATGTTATATTCCAGAACTAAGCTTAACCAAAGCTCTGATACCACGTTTGTGACGGCCCCAAACCCCGATAAGTTGGTGACGAGGGTAATCTTTGGAATATAACACATAAACATATAATAGCAGAACAGAAATAAATAAATGCACCAGATAATGTACAATAGAATACACTGGATAAACATAATCATCAAAGTTACACAGTATACAGGATCATACTTAGTACAAATACAGTTCAGCTATACATAAATGTCTACAGCGGAGAACAAACATAATATGTACAATAGGAGCTGAACAGCAAATAAAGAGATAAATGATAGAATCCATCTTCAGCTCCAGCTATCCAGAAAGAGCCTGCTAAAACCTGAATACAAGGATGCCCGTGTAGAAAAAGGGGCACCCGAGTTTGTAAGTGAAACAAACTACGAGTCAGTCATGGGACTGGTATGAGAAATCTACTTAACACATTTTACAATATGGCTAATCACAGGACCGTACCACTTTCACGGAACGGGTTTACTCCATTGGATTGCCAGTGCTTTAAAACAAGTAAATCTTTTAAACATCGCAATGCTTTTTATAAAAATAAAGCCATTATAAGACTCAGTTCCCATCACACAATGCAACACAAACCAGAGGATAGAGTTTTACCTTATAATGGCCAAAATATGCTTGATACGAATAAAACAAAAGCATTTGATATTATTACTAGTGTTTATATATTTCAAAAACAATTTCAAATCATAAGTATCAATCATAGACGGCATTAATGCCCCATATCACTATCATATATAGGTATACAATCAAAACCGCACGGTATCGTATTTGGAAATTGGATTTCCATCATGAACCAAGGCAAAATATAGTCCTCACCGAATTCGAGATTGTCTAGCCCGAGTCTCAGGCAAGTACTCAGTCAAGCCTTTGGAGCCACAGGGTCGGTCCACCGATATGGATTAAAATGCCGGAATACTGCGTTTCCCCGCCCTTTGGGGCGTAAATGAGCCCAATGACTCCATCGGTCCCGGATCGACAAATATATCTGAGGCGCCTCGCAACAGCAACAACCACACAGGTGAAAATAATATAAATGTCAGGGCTGGTAGGTCACTGACACCACCCTAGCTAGAAAGAAACGCATGTCCTCCCTGGATCCTTCTCCTGTTTCTGGTCCATATCGAGGTGTGAGGCTCGCGAAATAACGTTATATCAAAGCTATGCCACACAGGCCGTGCTTTGATCATCAACCACAAGACTTTGCTTTTCAACAGAAGCCTTGATCATCTGCCACTTAGGCATGCCACATAGGCAGTTCACTCCATACGACTGATTTCTATCGATATATAACCTCTGAGCTCGTACGTCTCAGAGAAGGGGGTTAAGAAAGAGAATAAATTCTCCGCCTCCAAACAGATATATATTTGATAGAGACCAATCAGCACAGAACAAAATCCTATGTCAGACACACAGTCCATTTACACGTTCGTTCTGGGTCTGAACGAAACTGGAGGTGAGACGACCCCAAACCCCGTACTGACGGTGGCAAGGGTAATCCTTGGAATATAACACATAAACAGATCACAGCAGGACAAAATTAAATAAATACACCAGATAGTGCACAATAGAATATACTGGATAAACGTAATCATCAGAGTTACACAGTATACAGGATCATACTTAGTACAAATACAGTTCCGCTATACATAAATGTCTACAGCGGAAAACAAACATAATGTACAATAGGAGCTGAACAGCATAAAAAGAGATAAATGATAGAATCCATCCTCAGCTCCAGCCATCCAGAAAGAGCCAGCTAAACCTTAATACAAGGCTGCCCGTGTAGAAAAATGGGCACCCGAGTTTGAAAGTGAAACAAACTACGAGTCAGTCATGGGACTGGTATGAGAGATCTACTTAACACATTATACAATATGGCCAATCCCAGGATCACGCCACTTTCGTGGAACGGGTTTACTCCATTGGATTGCCAGTGCTTTAAAACAAATAATTCTTATAAACATCGCATTGCTTTTTATAAAAATGAAGCCATTATAAGACTCGGTTCCCATCACACAATGCAACGCAAACCGGAGGATAGAGTTTTACCTTATAATGGCCAAAATATGCTTGATACGAATAAAACAAAAGCATTTGATATTATTACCAGTGTTTATAGATTTCAAAAACAATTTCAATCATAACTATCAATCATAGACGGCATGGGTACCATATATCATGTCGCCATATATATATATATATATATATATATATATATATATATATACACACACACACACACACACACAATCAAAACCGCATAGTCACGTATTTGGAAATTGGATTTCCGTCATGAACCAAGGCAAAAGATAGTCCTTACCGAATTCGAGACTGCCTAGCCCGAGCCTTAGGACCCAGACACAGGTGAGCCCTTGGAGCGACAGGGTCGGTCCACCGATGTGGATTAAAATTCCTGAACACTACGTTTCCCCACCCTATGGGGCGTAAATGAGCCAACGAATGACTCCATCGGTCCCAGATCGACCGATATATCCGAGGCGCCTCGCTATCCATCATCCACATAAGTAAAATGTCAGGCCGTGTAAAAAAACTGACACAACTCCTAGCTAGGAAGAAACGCATGCCCTCCCTGAGGTCCTTCTCCCGTTTCTGGTTCATACCGGGGTGTGAGGCTCGCGAATTCACGTTATACACAAAGCTACGCCACACAGACGGGGCTTTGATCATCACCACAAGACTTTGCTTTTCAATAGAAGCTCTGATCATTGCATCTTAGCATGCCACACAGGCAAATCACGCCATGTAACTGATGGCTATCAATCACACAGAATAAATTCCAATGTCAGACACACCATCCATTTACAAGTCCGTTCTGGGTCTGAACGAAACCGGAGGCACTACATACCTCGCAAACCCATCGATCTCTACGTACGTCTGGACGATCACCACTCATTATCCATATTTCGAGAAGCCTCCCAATCAGGACATCAGCTACCATCCAAATGAGGTGAAGATTTCCGGTCTTCAACCACCATCTTCGTCTTCGATTTCTTATCGTCGATTTAGTTATTCCGAATGGGATGAACCTGGTCCTTCTGAGCAACTCACGTATATAATAAACAAGTGCTACACAAACACTACATACGCATCATTTCAATTCATTAGTCATTAACCGTAAATCAGTTAAGAGAACGATTTCCCAAATATTAACCCCGAAGGCCGAAACCAACATCAGATCAAAATCCAGGAAACCATTCGACTTAGCCAACCTTCAGTTAATTCCTAAATTTCACATCCATATCGTTTATAATATTTTATAACGATTTATCGCTGTTTTTATTTATTTTAAAATAGCCAATTTATTCAAAACGACGCTTCGGGCCATAACGCGGTCATGGCGCTGTTTTTCTTCAGATTTGATTTACACATATCTGAAAATCTAACCATTGGATCTTCACAAAATTTACATCATTAGAAAGATCTTTTCAAAATGAATCCAATGGTTCCAGTTTTGGGAAAATCCGACGGTCGGATCTCCCGGTATAATCGTTTGAAGTTTCGATTTCAAAATACGAACTGCAGCGTCGTTATTCGATTCAATATAATTATATTTACATATATATATATATATATATATATATAATCGATTCTGGCACTGTTTTTCTTCAGATTTGAATTAAACATTCCAGACAATCGAATCATTGGATCTTTACAAAGTTGGTGTCGTTGGAAAGGTATTTCCAAAGCGAACCCAACGGTTGCGGTTTCGGGAAAATCCGATGGTCGGATCTCCCGCACTAATCGTTTGAAATCACGGTTTCAAAATACGAACTGTAGCTTCGTTATTCGATATATTTCAATTATATTTATATATATATATATATATATATCGATTCTTCGATTTCAAAACTATATGATTTTCATACATTTGATAAAAATTATGTTTTTATCTTAATGTCTTCTATTTCAACACTTCACTATTTTTAACAATTCATGTATATAATAAAAATGTGATTTTTATTGTAAAACAATTCATTTCAAAACATGATTATTTTATATAGTTCTTATAGGTAATAAAAATAGGATTTTTATTATAAAACCATTTCTTTCAAAATACGAATACCATTCAACACATGAATTTCAATTCAACGGATGAATTTCGATTCAACACATGAAGGTTTTCTATAGTTTATATATATATAGAGATAAAAAGGTGATTTTTATTGCAAAACATGAATGTCGTTCAATACATGAATTTCTATTCAACACACGAATATAGTTTCAACACATGAAAATAATTCTAACACATGAATATTATTCAAAATTTCGGCAGCATAACGGCAGGGTAGTTAAAACCGGGACCGTCCCTAGTATGGCTCCTCGCTCTACCTTAAAGCCTCGCAGCTTTCGACAATGGGGAATCATGCATCTAGTTCGCACGTAGGCGGCATGTATATATTATTTTTTTCATTTCCACAAAACTAATCCTATGTGGTTTCAACCAAATATTTCTCAACCACAAACGGGTATTTTTCAACCACAATCAATCAATTTCAACCACAAACAATTTCAATCAACCATTCGCTATCAATCAATTTTCACACCAATCACAACCAATAAATATCATCCATGGTATGTGGACGAGGGGCGTGTATATATATATATATATAGCATTTCACTTCTATTTCAACACATATATAATTTTTACAACGCATATATGACTTATACATCGAATATACAACTTATACAACGCTTATACAAGAGGTGTACAACGCTTATATAACTCATACATCGACTATATAATTTATACATCGTCGTTTTCCGTATCGTTTATAATTTAGAAATCTCACATTGGGTTCCACTCCACCAAAAATAGCAGAAGGCTCGGAAAAATATGCGGTCTCTTCTAGAAGGTAGAAGACGTCCACACGAGTCCACTGTCTCTTGTTTCACTGAATTTCATCAACACATGAGAAAGATACGATTTTTCAAAGTTTGCAATGGTTTAAAGGTGTTAAAACAGTTGAAAATAAACATAGACGTACCCTCACAGTTTGGTTCGAAACTAGGTTTTCGATTTTTGCGAAATATGTGTAGCTATATGACGATCGGCCTTCGCAGCGTCGAAGGGCTAGGAGAGGCGCAGGGATCGCTGGTGGAGGGGGTCAACTCGGTCAAGCCAGGAAGCGGTGGCGGCTCCCTGAAGTCGACGACTTCACAGCACCCAATCTCGACAACCACGCCACGAAAAAATCCAAGGTAGGTATGGATTTGAAGGTCTTCTCTAGCTCTACAAAATCTTCAACTGGAGGATGGGTTTTTATTGAGTGTGGAAGGAGAAATCGGAGGGGGAAGGTTTCGAACGATTTTCGCCGTTGTTCTGGATGGTATCGGGGAAAGAGAAAGTGTATTGACCAATGAAATATTTTTATTTATTTATATATTTTAAAATCTCTAAAATATCCTCTTCCACACACGAACACCAATTCAAACCCAACGATTGTCGTCCCTAGTGTTTTACCCCCATTCCGAACACAATGGGATATGTTTCGTTGGCCAATTCGACTGTTACAGTCAGTTATTTTTCAAATTAAAGTATAAAACATTTTATATTCAATTTGAACATACATTTCAATTTGCCAGGGCCACAAACTGATTTGAAAATTTCCAGAAAAATAAATCTAGCTATGTTTTGACGCTACGGTCCCAACAAAACTAGTTTCATCGAATTCTGAGACCGTTTGAAAAATGGCCCATTTCGGGTCGATCCAATTTAACTGTAATTGACCAAAACACGTTTTCCTTTGCCACGCTCACATACTAGCTTCAAAAATTATGAAATTTGAAACCTAGCAATAACTTCACATCCCGGATCCAACAAAAGTGGTTTCGTAGAATTCCGAGGTCGTTCGCAAAATGGCCAATTTCACGGGCTATATAAATTCCATAGCGATCTTTCTGAAAATTCATTTGGCCATAACTTTTGATTTCCGCAATGAAACTTCGATTTTTTAGATTCTTTAGAAAGGTATTCACTAACAGATTTAAATATTTTTGATTTCACTCAAATCCATTTTGTTTTTCACCTGGTACAGACAGTCAAAGTTTGAATTCAAATTTTGAAACTACCGCGCCATTTCAGGCCTTGTTTATAATTAGAATTAATTATATTCCTTTTCAATTGTCGATTCAAACTCAGTTTTCATCTTTATTATTTAAAATATTTATTTTAAATATTTAAAATCCATTATTTTAGCCCATTTAAAAATTTTAAATTGGTTCGGATTTTCCGGGTCATTACAATCTCCCCCACTTAAAACTTTTCATCCCCGAAAAGGAACAAAGTCGAAAGTGGTTTGATTAATCAACTCTCCGTTCAATGTGGCTTCCATTCTCCAACTTTTCAGTTTCTGAGAATTTTCAAATTCTTCAAAAATTTGGCTAACACCCGGAATTTTCGAAAAATTTCGCCATAACCTCCTTTGTTCGGGAAGGGGTTTGGAAATTTATTGGGCCGTATTAGGTACCCAATAAATCCTATAAAGCATACACATATTTATAATGATATAATCTGGTGTTTATAGGGGAGCGTGTATAGATAATAACTCCAGAGAATAAATTCTCGTCACCCTGTCAAAGCCTGAGGGAGTGTGTATTTTAATTGCTCCAGAGGATAAATCCACGTCACCTCATCCCGTGTGGGAAATAAATAATCCATGTGCCGTATCTAATGACTATAGAGACGTGATTATTGTCAACTCCAGACCCGTGTGGGGTTTTTATTAATCTGGCAATTTATCATTACAAATTTATATGGTCATATCAGTCATCAGTTCTACGTGTAAAATAAAGTCATCGCCATACAAGCCTCTCGCTCGTATGGTAAATCTTCCACCTCGTCACACAAGCTCCAAATGCTTATGTGGTATATGATGAAGTATGCCTATCTTCAAGAAGTATGCATATCTTCAAGAAGTATGTCATGCAATGTAGTTCAAAATTAATTGTTACTATCCTATGGCGATGTTTATTATTTTACACAGAACAACCAACACTCCGCATACAATGGCATTCACAAGAGTTTATATAATAATATTTCGCATCCAACTCATTAAGGTTTACCTATTTGTCGGGCATGCAAATAATTTCTTTACTCAACAGCTATCCAATTACCTGTTCAAACATATATAATGCACATGTATATATATTTCTATTTATTTTCTAATCAGTTCAATGTGTGATTTAAATGAATAAATTCTACCATTATTCTATTATTGATTAAATTAACTGTTGTTTCAATAATTTTAATTAATCAAATCTACTATCACATAACACAAACAACAATCAATTTGTTTTTAACTTTTCAAAAATATATCTTTTATATATTCAAAAATCATATTTCTAAAACCAGACTATATATATAATCACAAATACGTTATTTACAAACATATAACTCTCGACTCGTTCTGGGGCACTTCTGACCCCATCTCTAACGAGTTGTTCTGATTCTTCTATACTCATACTAGGATATTGCTGATCCTATCTGTAATGAGTTATTCGTCCTAGAACACTACTGGTTCTATTTTCTGACGAGTTCGTTAATGTGTTATATACCAGAGCTGAGCTTAACCAAAGCTCTGATACCAAATGAGACGACCCCAAACCCCGTACTGACGGTGGCAAGGGTAATCCTTGGAATATAACACATAAACAGATAATAACAGAAATAAATAAATACTCCGGATAATGCACAATAGAATAAACTGGATAAACGTAATCATCAGAGTTACACAGTATACAGGATCATACTTAGTACAAATACAGTTCAGCTATACATAAATGTCTACAGCGTTAAACAAACATAATGTACAATAGGAGCTGAACAGCATAAAAAGAGATAAATGATAGAATCCATCCTCAGCTCCAGCTATCCAGAAAGAGCCAGCTAAACCTTAATATAAGGCTGCCCGTGTAGAAAAGGGGCACCCGAGTTTGAAAGTGAAACAAACTACGAGTCAGTCATGGGACTGGTATGAGAGATCTACTTAACACATTATACAATATGGCCAATCCCAGGATCACACCACTTTCATGGAACGGGTTTAGTCCATTGGATTGCCAGTGCTTTAAAACAAATAATTCTTTTAAACATCGCAATGCTTTTTATAAAAATGAAGCCATTATAAGACTCAGTTCCCATCACACAATGCAGCGCAAACCGAAGGATAGAGTTTTACCTTATAATGGCCAAAATATGCTTGGTACGAATAAAACAAAAGCATTTGATATTATTACTAGTGTTTATAGGTTTCAAAAACAATTTCAATCATAACTATCAATCATAGACGGCACGGGTACCATATATCATGTCGCCATATATATATATATATATATATATATATATATATATATATATATATATACAATCAAAACTGCACAGTCACGTATTTGGAAATTGGATTTCCGTCATGAACCAAGGCAAAATATAGTCCTTACCGAATTCGAGACTGCCTAGCCCGAGCCTCAGGACCCAGACACAGGTGAGCCCTTGGAGGGACAGGGTCGGTCCACGGATGTGGATTGAAATTCCTGAACACTACGTTTCCCCGCCCTATGGGGCGTAAATGAGCCAACGAATGACTCCATCGGTCCCAAATCGACCGATATATCCGAGGCGCCTCGCTATCCATCATCCACATAAGTAAAATGTCAGGCCGTGTAAAAAAACTAACACAGCTCCTAGCTAGGAAGAAACGCATGCCCTCCCTGAGGTCCTTCTCCCGTTTCTGGTTCATACCGGGGTGTGAGGCTCGCGAATTCACGTTATACACAAAGCTACGCCACATAGGCGGGGCTTTGATCATCACCACAAGACTTTGCTTTTCAACAGAAGCCCTGATCACTGCATCTTAGCATGCCACACAGGCAATTCACGCCATGTAACTGATGGCTATCAATCACACAGAATAAATTCCAATGTCAGACACACCATCCATTTACAAGTCCGTTCTGGGTCTGAACGAAACCGGAGGCACTACATACCTCGCAAACCCATCGATCTCTACGTACGTTTGGACGATCACGACTCATTATCCTTATTTCGGGATGCCTCCCAATCAGGACATCAGTTACCATCCAAACGAGGTGGAGATTTCCGGTCTTCAACCACCATCTTCGTCTTCGATTTCTTATCGTCGATTTAGTTATTCCGAATGGGATGAACCCGGTCTTTCTGAGCAACTTGCGTATATAATAAACAAGTGCTACACAAACACTACATACGCATCATTTCAATTCATTAGTCACTAACCGTAAATCAGTAAGAGAACGATTTCCCAAATATTAACCCCGAAGGCCGAAACCAACATCAGATCAAAATCCAGGAAACCATTCGACTTAGCCAACCTTCAGTTAATTCCTAAATTTCACATCCATATCGTTTATAATATTTTATAATGATTTATTGCTATTTTTATTTATTTTAAAATAGCCAATTTATTCAAAACGATGCTTCGGGCCATAACGCGGCCGTGGCGCTGTTTTTCTTCAGATTTGATTTACACATATCTGAAAATTTAACCGCTGGATCTTCACAAAATTTACATCATTAGAAAGATCTTTTCAAAACGAATCCAACGGTTCCAGTTTCGGGAAAATCCGACGGTCGGATTTCCCAGTATAATCGTTTGAAGTTTCGATTTCAAAATACGAACTGCAGCGTCGTTATTCGATTTAATATAATTATATTTATATATATATATAAATATAATCGATTATGGCGCTGTTTTTCTTCAGATTTGAATTAAACATTCCAGACAATGCAACCGTTGGATCTTTACAAAGTTGGTGTCGTTGGAAAGGTATTTCCAAAGCGAACCCAACGGTTGCGGTTTCGGGAAAATCCGATGGTTGGATCTCCCACACTAATCGTTTGAAATCACGGTTTCAAAATTCGAACTGTAGCTTTGTTATTCGATATATTTCAATTCTATTTATATATATATATATATCGATTCTTCGATTTCAAAACTATATGATTTTCATACATTTGATAAAAATGATGTTTTTATCTAACTGTCTTCTATTTCAACAATTCACTATTTTTAACAATTCATGTATATAATAAAAATGTGATTTTTATTGTAAAATAATTCATTTCAAAACACGATTATTTTATATAGTTCATATAGGTAATAAAAATAGGATTTTTATTAAAAAACCATTTCTTTCAAAATACGAATACCATTCAACACATGAATTTCAATTCAATGGATGAATTTCGATTCAACACATGAAGGTTTTCTATAGTTTATATATATATATAGATAAAAAATTAATTTTTATTGCAAAACATGAATGTCGTTCAATACATGAATTTCTGTTCAACACACAAATATAGTTTCAACACATGAAAATAATTCTAATACATGAATATTATTCAAAATTTCGGCAGCATAACGACAGGGTAATTAAAACCGGGACCGTCCCTAGTATGGCTCCTCGCTCTACCTTAAAGCCTCGCAGCTTTTGACAATGGGGAATCATGCATCTAGTTCGCACGCAGGCGGCAGGTATATATATATATACATATTTTTCATTTCCACAAAACTAACCCTATGTGGTTTCAACCAAATATTTCTCAACCATAAACGGGTATTTTTCAACCACAATCAATCAACTTCAACCACAAACAATTTCAATCAACCATTCGCTATCAATCAATTTTCACAACAATCACAACCAATAAATATCGTCCATGGTTTATGGATGAGGGCGTGTGTGTGTGTGTATATATATATATAGCATTTCACTTCTATTTCAACACATATATAATTTTTACAACGCATATATAACTTATACATCGAACATAGAACTTATACAACGCTTATACAAGAGGTGTAGAACGCTTATATAACTCATACATCGACTATATAATTTATACATCATCGTTTTCCATATCGTTTATAATTTAGAAATCTCACATTAGGTTCTACTCCACCAAAAATAGCAGAAGGCTCAGAATAATATGCGGTCTCTTCTAGAAGGTAGAAGCCGTCCACACGAGTCCATTGTCTCTTGTTTCACTAAATTTCATCAAAACATGAGAAAGATACGATTTTTCAAAGTTTGCAACGGTTTAAAGGTGTTAAAATAGTTGATAATAAACATAGCCGTACCTCCACAGTTTGGTTAGAAACTAGGTTTTCGATTTTCGCGAAATCCGTGTAGCTATATGACGATCGGCCTTCGCAACGTCGAAGGGCTAGGAGAGGCGCAGGGATCGGTGGTGGAGGGGGTCAGCTCGGTCAAGCCAGGAAGCAGCGGCGGCTCCCTGAAGTCGACGACTTCACAGCACTCAATCTCGACAACCACGCCATGAAAAAATTCCGAGGTAGGTATGGATTTGAAGGTCTTCTCTAGCTCTACGAAATCTTCAACTGGAGGATGGGTTTTTATTGAGTGTGGAAGGAGAAATCGGAGAGGGAAGGTTTCGAACGATTTTCGCCGTCGTTCTGGATGGTATCGGGGAAAGAGAAAGTGTATTGACTAATGAAATATTTTTATTTATTTATATATTTTAAAATCTCTAAAATACCCTCTTCCACACATAAACACCAATTCAAACCCAATGACTATCGTCCCTAGCGTTTTACCCCCATTCCGAACACAATGGGATATGTTTCGTTAGCCAATTCGACTGTTACAGTCAGTTATTTTTCAAATTAAAGTATAAAACATTTTATATTCAATTTGAACGTACATTTCAATTTGCCAGGGCCACAACCTGATTCGAAAAATTCCAGAAAAATAAATCTAGCTATGTTTTGACACTACGGTCCCAACAAAACTAGTTTCGTCGAATTCTGAGACCGTTTGAAATATGGCCCATTTCTGGTCGATCCAATTTAACTGTAATTGACCAAAACACGTTTTCCTTTGCCATGCTCACATACTAGCTTCAAAAATTATGAAATTTGAAACCTAGCAATAACTTCACATCCCGGATCCAACAAAAGTGGTTTCGTCGAATTCCGAGGTCGTTTGCAAAATGGCCATTTTTACGGGCTATATAAATTCCATAGCGACCTTTCTGAAAATTCATTGGGCCATAACTTTTGCTTTCCACTATGAAACTTCGATTTTTCAGATTCGTTAGAAAGGTATTCACTAACAGATTTAAATATTTTTTATTTCACTCAAATCCGTTTTGTTTTGCACCCGGTACAGTCAGTCAAAGTTTGAATTCAAATTTTGAAACTACGGCGCCATTTCAGGCCTTTGTTTATAATTAGAATTAACTGTATTCCTTTTCAATTGTCGATTCAAACTCAGTTTTTATCTTTATTATTTAAAATATTTATTTTAAATATTTAAAATCCATTATTTTAGCCAATTTAAAATTTTTAAATTGGTTCAGATTTTCCGGGTCGTTACAGGAGGCACTCAATACCTCGCATATCCGTACAATCAACAAGTACGTCCGAACAGCTACTACTTCAGCCCCTTCAAGGTAGCTACTCCCATCATGAGCATCAGTAGCACCCCTCCATTCGACGTGAAGATCAATCGTCTTGCACTGTCTTCATATCTTCGACTTCCACTCGTCGATCAATTATTCGAAATGAGAATTAACTCGGCCTTCTCAAATAATTCACGTATATTTAGAATTTCAAATCAATTCATTTCAATGGTGAAATTATTCGATATCACTAATTCTGTTCTTTAATGTAATTTTCACGCCAAATACATTCAAACATCAAATATCACATAAACCGAGCAAATTCAGTTTATTTCCATTCCATATCGTTTATAATATTTTATCACGATTTATCGCTATTTTTATTTATTTAAAAATAGCCAATTTATTCAAACGACGCTTCAGGCCATAACGAGGCCGTGGCGCTTTTTTTCTTCAGATTTGATTTACACATATCTGAAAATCTAACCGTTGGATCTTCACAAATTTTATACCATTAGAAAGATCTTTTCAAAACGAATCCAACAGTTTCAGTTTCGAGAAAATCTGACGGTCGGATCTCCCGCACCAATCGTTTGAAGTTACGATTTCAAAATACGAACTACAGCTTCATTATTCGATTTAGTTTAATTATATATATATATATATATAATCGATTTTGGCGCTGTTTTTCTTCTGATTTGAATTAAACATTCCAGACAATCCAACCGATGGATCTTCACACAGTGGGTTTCGTTGGAAAGATATTTCTAAGACGAACCCAACGGTTGCGGTTTCGGGAAAATCCGATGGTCGGATCTCCTGCACAAACCGTTTGAAATCACGGTTTCGAAATATGAACTGCAGCTTCGTTATTCGATTTATTTTATTTATATCTATATATATATAAATAAATATAATCGATTTTTCGATTTCAAAACTATATCCATTTCATATATTTGATAAAAATGCTATTTTTATCATCAAAAATATTTATTCAACACATCACCATTTTTAACACTTCATATTCACAATAAAATGTAGATTTTATTGTTCAATCTATATATTCAACACATGAACGCTTCGACTTTACACATACGATAAAAATATGATTTTTATCGTTCTAGTCCTTTATTCAACACATGAATATTTTATATAGTTTATATATATAATAAAATTGTGATTTTTATTGTAAAACAATTTATTTCAAAACACGGTTATTTTATATAGTTCAAATAGATGATAAAAAAATGTGATTTTTATTTTAAAACAATTTATTTCAAAACACGGTTATTTTATATAGTTCAAATAGATGATAAAAATGTGATTTTTATCTTTCAAATAATTTATTCAACACATGAACTTCATTCAACACATGAATTTCTACTCGACACACAAATATAGTTTCAACACATGAAAATAAATCTAACACATGAATATTATTGAAAATTTCGGCAGCATAACGGCAGGGTAGTTAAAACCGGCACCGTCCTTAGTACGGCTCCTCGCTCTACCTTAAAACCTCGCGGTTTTTGACAATTGGGATTTTCAATATCTAGTTCGCACGCAGGAGAATTTTCCCATATACTAATCCTATTGGGATTTCAATCACAACCAATCATTTCAACTCAACCATTCATGATATTCACCAAATTTCACATCAACCAATAATCCAAACAATATCACAACCAATATATCGTCCATGGTTTGTGGACGAGGGGAGTGTATATATATATATATATATATATATATATATATATATATTTGTGTGTGTGTGTATTCGTATATAAATATATTTATATTTCATTTCACTATCATTTCAATTTATTTCAACGCATATATAATTTTTACAATGCATATATAACTTATATATCGAACATACAACTTATACAACGCTTATACATGAGGTGTACAATGCTTATATAACCCATACATCGACTATATAATTTATACATCGTTGTTTTCCATATCGTTTATAAATTAGAAATCTCACATTGGGTTCCACTCCACCAAAAATAGCAGAAGGCTCAGAAAAATATGCGGTCTCTTCTAGAATGTAGAAGACGTCCACACGAGTCCATTGTCTCTTGTTTCACTATATTTCGATCACACATGAAAAAATATGATTTTTAGAAATTTGCAACACTTAAAAGCGTAAAAATCGGTTCAAAATAGCGAAAGCCGTATACCTCCTTGAAGCTTCAAAACTAGGTTTTGATTTTTCGAACAAATGGTTGCACGATAGGAGAATCAGCTTGTACTATGTCGTAGAGCTACGAGAGGTGCTCAAAACGAGGGGACCCACGGTCAGATCGATCGCCTCAGGCGATGGCGGCGGCGGCGGAAAGGTCTGACGTTTGAGGAGGTGATTCGCGAAGCACAGGAGATGATACGGGGTGTGGTTGGTATTGATTTGAAGAGTGAGGAGAGAGCTTCGAAGTTTGGGTGGTTGACTGTGACGGCGGGAAAGGAGGAGAGAAGGTTGGAAGGTGGTTTCCGCTTCGTGCGCTGAAGGATCAGGGAGAGAGAAGGGATTTATCGAGTTGTGATTGGCCCAGGGTTTTAAATAATTATTTTTTTCTTTAATTTCAAAAATACCCTCTTTCACACACGAACCCCAATCCAGACCCAACGACTGTCGCCCTTAGCTAAATACCCCCATCCCGAACACACTGGGATATGTTTCGTAGGCCCATTCGACTGTTACAGACTCTTTTTCTTCAAATTAGAATATAAAACATTCAATATTTAATTTGAACATACATTTCAACTTGCCGGGGCCACAAACTGATTCGAAAAATTCCAGAAAATAAAATCTATATATGTTTTGACGATACGGTCCCAACAAAACTAGTTTTGTCGAATTTTGAGACCGTTCGAAAAATGACCATTTTCTGGTCGATCCAATTTAACTATAATTGACCAAATACATTTTCCTTTGCCACGCTCACATATCAACTTCAAAAATTATGAAATTTGAAACCTAGCAATAATTTGACATCCCAGATCCAACAATAGTGGTTTCGTCGAATTCTGAGGTCGTTTGCAAAATGTCAATTTTCACGGGCTATATATACTCTATAATGACCTTTCTGAAAATTCATTTGGCCATAACTTTTGACTCCCACTATGAAACTTCAATTTTTCATATTCGTTAAAAAGATATTCACTAACAATATTTTTGGTTTCACTAAAATCCGTTTTATTTTGCACCCGGTACAGTCATTCAAAGTTTGAATTGAAATTTTGAAACTACTGCGCCATTTCAGGCCTTGTTTATAATTTAAAATAATTATATTTATTTTCAAACGTCGATTCAAACATACTTTTCGTCGTTATTATTTAAAATATTTATTTTAAATATTTAAAATCCACCAAAATAGCCAAATTAAAATTTTTTAATTGGCTCAGATTTTCCGGGTTGTTACACAAATCGACTATAAACCACACAAGTTTGATCCAAAACGGCAGAAAGCCCCGAGACATTAACTTTGGGGGTACGACAACATCAGACAGAAACAAAAGGCTTTTCATTAACATTATTAAAATGTTACATTAGAGTATAAGAATATATATTAGAGTACAATAAATTACAATACATTGCACAGCGAATTACTCTCAACAAAAGACTTAAAATATTCTAGATACAGCTCTATCTTTAATCCAGAATCATGCTCAATAAATCTGTAAAACAAAGACTATTTGGCTACATGTGTGGAAATAAGGGCACCCTAGTTTACAAGGGAAAACAAACTATGAGTCAGTTATGAGACTGTTATGAGAACACTAGTCAGTTACTCTTAGCTTATTTAAGTTAGGCATATCATGGGACCATGCCATATAACACGAAATAGGCTTCCTCTACATGATATCGGTTCATCAAAACTTGATACTAAAATAGTTTCATCCTTATTTTTAGATATATAAATCAAATAACTAGATAACAAACCATAACTCATATCATACAATCATCAACCAAGATTCAAACTTCGAAATTCATGCTTTTGAAGAAATGAAGCTATTATAAGGCTCAAGTCCCATCACATAATGCAACGCAAACCGGAGGATAGAGTTTTACCTTATAGTAGCCAAACATGCTTAGTATTTTTAAAACAAATATTTTGATATTGTTATTAATGTCTAGGTGTGGAAATCACTTTTGAAAGTAAATGTATCAATCTTAGCTTGCATATGCCTCATCCTATTATGTTGGCTATATAGTATACAACTAAAACATAAAGTCTCATATTGGAAATTGGATTCCGACTATGAACCAAGGAAAATGACCTTCCTTAACCATATTTGGAACACTCAAGAAAATGTCATCGGAGTCAACTATTGATTCCTTCGGATTGGTAGAGCCGGCCAGCACTAAACGCAGCTGATTGGGATCCTTCCTAAACATAACGTTCCTCAGGTCATATTTGATCGTCATCTTGGTCCCATTTGACCACTATTCGAGGCGCCTCAACTATCGTCAACATAAGTAAAATTGTCTGGGCTCCATTCCATGGCAACACTATCAAGCTAAAAGGGAACGTTTGCTCACTATCCTGTTTTCGGCTCATTCCGGGGTGTGAGGCCCTAGAGTCAATGTCCACAAAGTTATGTTTTTCAACAGAAGCCTTGATCTATCTACCAGCAGCACTCAGCATGCCACAATGTCAATTCACAACATAGATCGGTGTCTATTAATATATATCCCTCTGAGTACATAAGTCTCGGGGGATGGTGTTAAGCTAAGAGAATAAATCCTCTGCCACCAGCTGACCTGTCGATTATGTTGTAAAATACAAAGTCAAACACACGATTCATTTACTAGTTCGTTCTAGGTTTGAACGAAATCAAAGGCACCTTATTCCTAGTCCAACTAAGGAGAAAGGCCCTTGCATATTCGAACAATCAACAAGTACATTCAGACTGCTGCGACTATAACCCTATAATGAGAGCTATCTAATGCATCAACAAGCAATCCATTCGATGTGTTGATTTCCGGTCTTCCACCATCTTTGACTTTTAATCATCATATAATTATTCGGAATGGGTTAAACTCGACCTTTTCAAAATAATTAGCGCTAAAACTAAATTCATTTCAGATTATTAACCCATCAACTAAGTCTCCTTTAATTGGAAATCATTTCATAAGATTAAATCTTATTTTCACATTTGGTTAAGCTATTTAGCCTGCCAAAATCATATTCACTATTCTATTAAATTTGCTTAAGTTGTTAGGCTTCCAAAACCAGAATAACTATCACATCTTCCAAATCAATTAAGATATACAAGATGCCCAAGTCTTATTCCATTTTTGGAATATTCTTCTATTCAAACCTTTATAATCAAATTTGATAAAGATTTCCTTCCAACAAATCTTGAGAAATCATCTTCTCTTTTAACTGGAATAAAGAACCGACATTATTTAAAGCATCATTCACGATAAACCCTTAACTAGTTGATATTACATTCAAGAATTCAAATAGAATTATATCAACTTATATTCAATACCAATTTTCGTAATCAATGAATACTATAGGTGGAACAACGATGCAAAACATCTTCCAAATTCCTTGTAATAGTAAATGTCTACACAACGGTAATCAATACCAAATATTCGAAGATCATTTCTATCCAAATCTAATTTTGTTTCAAATTGGAAATCTTTTCTAAATCAAAATATGTATCTAAACACTTTTTTCTAACCATGGTTATATTTGATAAACCAAATAATTTAAGTTTATTTTACATAAACTTACTATACACTGTTTTATCATTTTCAGCCAATCGGGCCAAAAACGCAAATACCCCAAAATATAGTTTGAAACTTCCTATTCCTTTTTCAAATCACTTTGAAATCTATTATTATGATTTATCATAATTTTTTTCCTATTTTTAATAATTTAAAAATAGCTCCTTAAATTAAAATCCATTTTTAGGCCATTAATGGTTCTAACGTTGTTTTTATTCAAAATTGATTTGAACTTATCTCTAGATCTAGCCGTTGGGTTTTAAACCTCTTGCACTAATTGAATGCTCTTTTAAATTAAGACCCAATGGATTTTATTTATGGAGAATCTGACGGTCGAATCATCCGGTATGTCAGTTTGAAGTCAATGATCGGTATTTGCGAACAGTCGTTGTGCGACGAGTTCTATTCAAACCAAATTTCAATTTTATATTAAAATAAAATCGAATTTCTTCTAAAGTAGTTTATTAATTATCTAATAATTATTGTAAACCATATTTTCAATATTTTACTTCTATTCAAATATTTCCATAATATTATTTTATTATTAAAATAATATTATTTTTCAAACTTCATTATTTTGAATCCAAATTTTCCTAACATCCATTATAAAAATAAACAAGATATTTTTAAAAGAAATTTGTTTTAAAACCTTTTCTAGATACTCTAAACGAACTTCAACTTTTATAGTTCCTATTCATTTTGAAATAAAACTTCGATAGACTATAACTTGTTTTTCATTTTTCCAAAACCATTTCTATCTTTTGCAAATGTTCACCGTAATGAATTATACTTTATGTCCATCCAAAATCAAACGTCAAAAATTTATTTTTATTTTTCACCTATGATTAATTCATTAAAAATCATTTTAATTAATAACGACTTAACCAATGAGCCAATAATTATAATTTTTGGCCATATTAACTATGGTAATCACATACCATATTATCAATAATCATGATAACATTCAATCACAACTATTATGATATATTTCATACCATATAAGCCTTAAACTATTTAACGCTTGTATGTTTTTTCAATCAATAAATTAACCGCAAAATAAATCATCAACTAACATATGTATTCAACATCAAATAGGTTCATACTCATAGCTAATAACCATAATCAAGTCAATTTCTATTTCAATAACCATTTAAGATTCAATCCATTTCAATGTCCATAAATTTAGTTTTATGGGTCATATATGCAAGTGACTATATACTTCACATAAAAGTCCAATCTTTTCAAACTCAAACATTTCCATATCATAATATGAACTCATATAAACTATCATATGTCATTATATATTTCAAACAACATTACAAACATTAACCAATATAAAGTTAATAGTTATCTAATCTATTTCAGTTTAATATTTCTCACTATTTAGCATCAAATAATCTATCACATAACTAATTATCAAAACATCATTAACAACTTTTAACTAAATTAGTTAACTAATGAGTACTAAGAGTTCTTACCTTGAGTTTTGATCGTTATAATAACAATCGCTTTTTTGATTAAATTAAACATAGGTTTAATTTAACCCAAAATTCCAACGTGCTCCAAATTCGTCCAAATTAGTTTTGTTATGAAACTCTCGACTCCAAGATTCCAACGGATCCAGTTTCGCGCAATTCTGAGTTCGCATGAGCAAGTTATACAAGTTTATACATTGATTCAACAATTAAATAATCAAAGTTACTATTCATCATCTTCCTCAAATGCTTACCCCCATCCGAAGGTCGCTGCTGACGCCTCGCTGCTTTGGACTACCGCTGCACCGCCTAGCCTTGACCGCCACTCCAAATGGTCCCCACGCCTAGAGGTTCCTCCACCTCCATCGCTCCGTTTGCCGAAATTTCATCGTTATACATGAATCGCGTTTCTAGCACTATCGGCAGCCTCCGATTATCATTTTCCATGAAATTTGGATATCAGACCCGTCTCGACATTCCGAGCAACCTTCCAGTTGGGCACATCAACTGAAGAGGCCCCTTCACCTCGAAAAACGTAAAACATGAAATCTACTCCTAAAAACTGCACTTTCACATCTATGTTATTTTTTTCGACCACCTACATTAGTTCTAGGTGAAATGCCCAATGACAAAGTTGTAGGTCAACTTCCCTTCTCCGAGTTCCTAGGTGACCAATTTGGATCATTCTCAACCGTTCGCCCCCGAAAACCAAAAAAAAGAAAATCATATTGTTACACTTCGGGTTAGATCCCGACCAAACCACTACTCCAAACATACTTAAATTTTTATAGTAGCTAGTACTGGATATACTCTACAACTTTCATGTTGGAAGTCTCTTCCAATTCATGATAGTTTGGAAGATAAAAATTAAGAAGAGAAGAGGGGCTTTATTGTAAAAATGCAAAGGTTGAAATTTGCGGAGGAGAAGGGTGGAGTTGGAGTGTATATATGTAATGTACCGAAAAAATTTAGACCTAGAAAGTTCAACATACAACACCATGCCGACCATTCAAGACTCCAAAATTGACCGGATAGTCCATGAAAGAAATTAGAGGGTGAGAATAGATAAGGTAGAAACTTAGAATAGAAGAAAAAGAACAACAACATCAGAGTAACATGAACCTCACAATGGAACGAATAACATATAATATATAATATAACTTTGAAATATAAAACTGTACTTGAATATACACATCATTTCCAAAGTACAGCACTTACAACACAGCAGAAAATAACCATAACTATATTATTTATGAAGCCTCCTGCTCCAGCTCTTCAGGTATCTGTAAAACCCGACTACTTGACTGCCCGTAAAATAATGGGCACCTAAGAGTTTAGGGAAAGTAAAACAAAATAAACTCCGGGTTAGTCATGTGACTGGTGTGATTTAACTTTAAAAATCCTTCCAAAAGAAAGAATAATCGTAAGACCGATCCACACATAAACACAGATGGTTTTTACCTTACGATAACCCAAATAATTAGTAAAACAATATTATTCTGATATTATAATATTGTCTAACACAAGTAATATCAATCTAGTAGAAACGCTTGCATCTAACGTTCTACATATATAAAATACAATCAAAACCGCAGGCTCTTATTTGGGGAATGGATTCCAACTATGACAAGGTATGGATCCACCTTCCTCTCAGTGTACTCTAGAAGCGATACACAGGAGTTCAACAAGAACATCTTGCAACTCGGCCACACATGACCGACCACTCATTTTGCTTGAGTGTATCGAATATATTGTCACCTTACAGTTGGTATACCAACATAACCATTCCCGAGAGATACAGAATTGAAAGAAGTACAAATATGAATATTCTCTAGATGGTGACAATATACCCTACTTGGTTGCGAACCACTTAGCCATGTTGCCTGCCCGATTTCTGTCATTTCCCTGTTAATGAGGCTCAAGGTCAAAACGTATCTTTTAACAGATCACTCCTCCATTTACTTCGAACGCCACATCGTCATACCCGTTAGATCACAAATTGATTTCCCCAAAAATACCACGGGTATAAGCTAAGAGAAACGAATTCCTCCGCCACCAATGTAAATACGTTTGAAACGATCAACTTACGTGATCTACCAGATATACTCTGTCAGACATTCATCCATTCAAGTTGTCCTGGGACTGGAAAAACCAAAGGCACTATTCCGTACATCCATCCTAGGCAATCTCTACCTAGGACTTATACAACAGCCCTTGCACTTTACTCCGTCTTCAATTTGTCTTCGATCTATTTGATTCTAAACGCTAACGCCCATACAGAGTGGTTCTTTGGATAAGAATCCAACCGGTCTCTCCGTATTGACGAAGGAAAAATGGTCAAAACTTTGATAGTCTGTGATTTAACTATTAAAGAAAAACACATGTGCAAACAACGATATTATTTCCAGATGGAAATTTTATCGATCAATCATCATTTAACATTTATCTCTTTATTTCATTAATTTACTTATCTCCTGTTTCCATATATTCTAAATTCTTATTTTGTATTATCAGAAAACATTTATGATTCTTATTTGGAAAACATTTCCAAAACTCCTTCACTGGATTTAAAGTGATGTTTAGATCAAACATCGCCATGCTAACTCAAACCATTTCACTCATCGACTAAATTCACTTAACCATCATTCACTATCAAACCTTACCATTCCTTAGTTAAGAAGGAAGTCAATCAAGGTGGGGTATATTCGATAATCTCTCTTTTTCGAATAACCTATATTTGGATAATTCTATTCAATTAACACTATTCGATTAACTCTAATCGATTTACTCTTATAAGTTAGCTCTATTTGATTAACTCAATTTTATTTACTTTATTTGATTAACTCTATTGGATTAACTCTATTTGATTTACCCTAATGGATTAACTCTATTCAATTAACTCTAACTGATTTACTGTAACACCCCGAGAATTCTATAACTGTGAAATTCACAAATTCAAGTATAATCAAATTCAAATCAAAGAACTAAGGGAAACGGGATACGCCATTGCGTTCGTCTCGGAAAAATACGCGAAATAGAGTCCGAGTTTTCGAAAAACGGAGTCCGTATGAAGAAGATATGGCCTTCGGAAGTTTTGAATTAAATTTAAAATTCAAACAGAATTAAATAATTAAATATTCCGAAGTGGGGCCCATTGGGCCAGGGTGGAAGAACACCCGCCTGGGCCACCCAGGTCGACTGGGCTGTCGACCTGGGCTACCCATGTCGACAGGGCTGTCGACAGCCCTGTCGACAGGGGTATCGACCTGGTCGAGCCCAGTCAACCTGGCTGGCCAGGTCGGTGTGTGGTCGAATTTCTGTGGTCTGCTTTGTCATTAGGGCTAGGTGGCGGGTTTTTATTGGTCTCTCTATCTAATGAATGGCTACGATCTAACCTAGCAACATCAATGGTCCTAATCAATTCCTAACCTCTATATAAACAACCCTAGACTAAACCCTAATCTATTCATTCAAATTAAGAACATAGCCGCCATGTTGCTGAGGAACGACAAAGAGTAGCCGCCAACTAGAGAGAGAATTAGGAAGAAAGTTCTAAGGCTTAAAGCAATTCAAAGCTAATCAATTCAACAAAGGAATCGTGTCTCTTAATTAGAGAATTCACCACAACCATTGTAAGTAGAGTATTACTTTGGTATGAATAAACAATTGTGTAGATATGTATGCTTGAATTGTGGCAATGGAAGTAATTCATATTTGTGCGTTCTTATCAATTTATATACGTTTGGATATTCTTGAATTATGTTATTCATTATAAAGAACTACATGCGGTAGTTCTATGCAAATATACGTTTGGAATATTGCGCAAATTGTGTAATCTATGTTGAAGCTACATGTATGTAGTTAATTGAAATTCATGCAAGTTTGGGGCTTTGTTATTATGCCATCATGATGTATATTTTGTGCATAAATCATTTTGCAAGTAATTGAAACAAGTTTGGTTGTTATAGTTCATATGAAACCATGTTGGAATTTTGACACCATAATCCATGTATTTGCAAAACTCATGAATATGGCTAGGCTATGAATGATATTTGGCATAATTGAAATCTATGATTAAGTCTATCTTGTTTAAAAGAACTATATGATGACATATGTGAGACATGGCTAGGTTAGACTCAAAAATCCCTTTTTGCAAGTTTTAAAGCAAACACCATGTTTAGGAATATTTATGCATAAGTATGTTTATACCATCGTTATGTGATTAGACTTAAACCATGATTAAGTTGAACTATGCTTTTGTGTTAGTAACAAAGTATCCCCTTTGTAAACGTGTAGAAACCTTATGAACATGACTTGTTTATGTTTATGCCATGTTTATGCCAAAAATATTTATGCCATGTTTATGTTTGACATTATGCTATGCTTATGCTAGAAATATTTACGACATGCTCATGTTTGACATTATGCTATGCTTATGCTAGAAATATTTACGACATGCTCATGTTTGACATTATGCCTAAATAAGAATATAGGTTCATGTTGTAGTTAAACCTATGCAAGTTCACATGCTTTGATTCATGTCACCAATGTTACCACTATGCAAGTACACCAACTTCTATTTTGTATTTCCAACGTTGTATTGCAAGTTCATGCGCTCACCTTCCCCTCTTTGTGTATACGCCATAAGCCTCCCCTTTTCGCATGGCTAAATTGGGCTTTAAAAGGCTAAGCCCAATATATATGAACGGACGTGTAAAACGGGGGAAAATAACGTTGGGTTAAAATTAATTAATGAATGAAAATATAAAATAGAAGGGCCCAAGTTCAAGTATGGGTTGGGCCCGTGATTGGTGTAACCTTTACACCATTAACTTAATAATGGGCCGCAAATATTTACATATAAATAAAGAAGAAAGACAAAATATGTAAAAGTAGAAAATACGATGTGTTTAACCCGAGGTTGGATTGAGTTGTGATGTAAACCTGCCCGGAACCGCCCGGCTGTCCAGTAGTCACAACAATACCTATCCAATGTGAGAGGTTAAACATGGAGCCCAAGAAGGACCCGAGGTTAGACTGAGTTGTGGCGTAAGACTGCCCGGAACCAACCGGCAACAGGCAGCCACAACAATACCTGTCTAATGTGAGAGGTCAGGGCCTTAATAAGACAATTAAGGCTGAGTCAGGATTGTTAGGATTAAGTGAACTAAAGACTTAATCAAAATGGAACATGCTAAACTAAACGGACTGGTGGGGTTAGGTTAGGAAACACTTAACCAACTTAGCATGTTGGCTAGAGATAGAAAACCTAGTAACGGGGGACCCTTTTCAGCAGTAACCCTAAAAGGTGTATCAGGATACCCTGAAACTAGGCAGGGTGGGGCACGATTACTGGGCTGATTGTAAGAGGTCAAATCGACGGCGGTGGTGTAGCAGTGTAGGTTCTAACGGGGTGCGAGCGTGCACACACTCCGGCGCAGAAAAATAAGGCACTGGACACCAGTAGCATACCTGTGCACTCTAAGGTTGTGTCGGGTTGCCACTATGGGACTTGATACACCCCATGGTGGGACCAGCATAGGTAACTACAGACATCGGGGGCCGTAAGACACATGTAATTATGCGAGTAGGAGCCGATCATCATAGAATGGATCACATCACCCTGATTATGGGGTGCAAATTGGAAACTAGTTTATATGGGTTCAGAGATCAACATGGGGTACGATAGTATATTCGACCCTAGACAACTTAACCAAGTTTATAGTACATGCCCACTTCTTGTTTATACTTATCATACCCAGTTCTTTATTCATAGACAAAATAGTACTAGACTTACTCAGGCTTTATGTCTGACTCTATTTTTCTTTCGTCTTCTTTCTTCCGTTTCCCCCCCCCCCAGGTCCTCAGGGAGGGAACACAGCAGCTTGACCAATCTCAACATCCAGCTTGAAGAAGAGAAATGTATTGCTTGGACTTTCCTGTTTTGAACTATGGCTTTGGACAATCCACTAGGGGGCTTTTGTAGTTTATCTATGTTTTATTTATGCTTCTTTAAATAATGTACTCAAGACAGATTATGAAAGTGTTATGTTATGTTTTTGGAAAGGATGTTGTTGTAACACGTATTTGACTTTATGAAATAAAGTTTGTTGTTCTTCCGCTGTTTACAAATATGTGTTCTTATATCTGTCTTGTATATCTGTGACTTGTACTTATAAACCTCCACCAAAATTAGGGCATTCCCTTTGAGAGTGACCCTAACGGAGGTGGGGTGTTTCACTTGGTATCAGAGCATAGGTTTACCAGATAAGATAAAAAGTTTTGAAAAAAATATTTTCAAAAGGGAAATTTAAAGAAGCATTTTTAAAAGAAAAATATTATTTTATTTTTAAAAGGCAAAGTCCACTCCCCAAAGCCGTAGGTACTATCTCTTATCCTTCGTTTTGAATCTATCCTTTTTGTTTCAGCATGTCCCAAGAACTTAACTTGCCTGAAGGGGTGCCAATACCTGGTTGGTTTAGACGGTTCTTAGAAGCAAGGGCCACTCAGCCAGGTCCTACCGTTCCTCCTCCCCCAGCTGAAGGAAATCATCCAGCTGCAGCAGCACCTTTTCCTCCACCTCCTCCTCGGGGAAACACTTTTGCTAAGATATGTAAAGATTTTAAAGCTATGGGAGGAAGGGATTTCCATGGAACTGAGTCCTTCGTAGCAGCTAGGAATTGGCTGAAAGAAACGGAGGACCTATTCATCATCTTTGAGGTAGAGGATAGACAAAAAGTACAACTGGCGGTGTGGCTATTGAAGGGTGAGGCTTCCTACTGGTGGGAAGTCACTAATGCTGAAAGACCAGTGGAGACGCGGGAGGACTTTAGGGCAAGGTTTGAGACTAAGTTTCTCTCAGATGCGGAAAGAAGTTTGCAGTTGGAAAAATTCTTATTTCTTAAACAAGGAGACAAGACGGTCAGAGAGTATGTGAATCAGTTCGATGAGCTGGCTAGGTTTGGGCTTGACCTAGTCAACACCCCGCACAAGAAGGCTCTCCGTTTCGTCAAAGGGTTGAATGAGCCATTACACAGTTTGGCCATGACCCATATACCCATGGGAGCCACGTATGAAAGATTGGTGCAAATGGCATTGCTGAATGAAGAGGATAAGGGCAAGAAGAAAGAGGGTTTGCAGCCCAAGAAGACAGACTTTAAGAAAAGCGGGGAAGGCAACAAAGAGAAGAGGAAGTGCAATTTCTGTGGCAAAGTGGGGCACTTAGTAAAGGACTGCCGGAAAAAGAAGGCCAAGGAGAATGGTGGGTGCTTTTCATGCGGTCAGACAGGCCACAGGGCTAAGGACTGCCCAAAGAAATGAGGACAGGGGCAGGGCGCTGGATCCACCCCAGGGGCACAGGTTCATGTGCTGGAAGCGCCACCATTGCAACAGCGAGGTATAAATACTTCTGTAGAAAGTGTAGTTTATCTTTATGATCACCCCGTTCGCACTTTGTTTGATTCTGGCGCATCACACTCCTTTATCTCGTCTGCTTTAGTAGAATCTCTGCACCTAAAAACTAGTATGGTAGAGGACCCCTTAATTGTTTCAAACCCAATTGGGGGCCCAGCTCATTTGTCTATGATCTGTTTGGATTTGAAAATTTCTATTCTAAGTGTAGAATTTCAATGTAGTGCCTTTGTTTTGGGCTTTTCGGGGTATGGTTTGATTTTGGGTATGGATTGGCTATCCAGTAATGGGGCCATCCTTGATTGTGAGAAAAGGGTTGTTAGGCTCCTAACCCAGCTCGGTAATACTTTGGAAATTTCTTGTAATCCCTCGTATGCGGTTATGCTTAGTTATCTTGAATCGCTAGATGCCTCTGTTGAAAATTTGCAATCAGTTAGAGTGGTCCGGGAATATCCGGATGTCTTTGAAGAGGTGAAGGGCTTACCTCCGAAGCGGGAAATAGACTTCCGCATATATCTTGTAGATAATGCAAAGCCCGTTGCGTTGCCCGTTAGACAAATGGCTCCACGGGAAAGGAAAGAGCTCAGTAAGCAGATTAAAGAGCTTCTAGAGGAGGGGGTTCATTAGGAGGAGCATTTCAGAATAGGGCGCTCCAGTAGTGTTCGCCACTAAGGCTGAAGGTTCATTTCGCTGATGCATGAGTTGTAAGGAATCACCTTAGTAAGTACATTTGGCAACATAGTTGACATTTGTTTATTTTCAAGAGATAATTCATCTTTGTGGAATACCTTCCAGTAAGTGAACAAGATCCAAGATTCACTAATGAATTTTGGAGGGCTTGCATGGAACCATGAGTACGCAGTTAGGCTTGAGCCAAGTATACTAGAAGGAGAATAAGTGAAAGAGGAACGAGAAATAGGTTCCAACTCATATTTTGGAAACAAGAATTAAGAAGCTACGAAATTGTGAAGTTAAAAACGGACAAAGCATAATGGAGTTAAGCTCAAGAAATGCGACTTAGAAGATTGAAGACTAGATTCGTGTATAATATCTCTTCTTAAGAGTATATCCTCTCGGTCCCATTCTCAATCCAATTTCTGTTGCAAACCACATAGGGAGTATGACTCATCTGTTAGTAACACATGTTGGGGCTCGAGGGTGTTCATTGGTTTGACTAAAGTTTTTGGGTTTTATAGGATACAGATTGGTCTTAGGAAGGGACTCCCTTATGACCTAAAAGGAGTCCATCATGCTTAGTTGCCTAGAATCATATATGGTGGTTGGGTTGAGTAACTCTTTGGGTGTCAGTCTGATGTTGATTTCGGTCTTCGGGGCTGATGCTTAGAGAGTTCTTCTCCTAATCAATATATATGTGGCATAGGTTTTCAGTTTTGACATTGCCTAATGGGTACAAAGTTTTTACCTGCTTCTATCATTCGACTATACCTTTAGATAGGAACAATTGGAAAAAAAAATGTCCTATAGATTAGAGCTACCCGAGAAGTGGGCTGGAGTCCACAACGTTTTTCACGTTTCACATCTCCGAAAATGTCTACACGAGTCTGCTGAAGTGGTAGAGCCGAATATCCTCGAAGAGGCCGAAGTGGAACGCGAAGCAACCATAAGAAGAGTTCCAACCCGCATCTTAGGAACGGAAGTGAAGAGGCTACGCAACCGTGAAGTCAAGCTCGTCAAAGTTCAATGGAGCGACGCCGAGGGAGACGCGACTTGGGAAACTGAAGCTAGAATACGTACTGCCTACCCTTTTCTGTTCGAGGGTATATCCTTGATCTTTCCTTTTTCCTTAAGTTGCGCTTTTATCTATCTTTTTAGGCATATTTCCTCGACCGTATCTTTTAGATAGAATCTTTTTTGGATGGAAACATGTAGTTGAAACATGTTATGGATGATGGTTGCAAGTGGTTGCAAGTGATTGCTAGTGGTTGCTCGTGGTTGCATATACACACACAATCTAGGTTTTAGATCGGCTCAGTCACTTCATATTGCATATGCATATATGTTTGTATTCGTATGTGGTTGAACTTTAATGTGTTGACATGTGGATGCTGCATTTGTATTGAATGATTGTGCACTCATGTAGAATCAAGAATAGGGAAACTTGCATACATAATGGATTCATGGCACTTACATAACTCGCATTAAGGAGGTCAACTGAATCAGTAGACCGCCTGATTTTGCATTAGATAAGTACATGTACACACACACTTTGCATATGATCATGAAGCATTAGAAGTCTTTTAAGGACAATGGATGCTCGTGTTTGATGGATGAGTAGATGGATGATTGGATGTTAGGATATACATTCCTCCTAACTTGAAGATTTCGGGGACGAAATCCTTTTAAGTGGGGGAGAATGTAACACCCCGAGAATTCTATAATTGTGAAATTCACAAATTCAAGTATAATCAAATTCAAATCAAAGAACTAAGGGAAACGGGATACGCCATTGCGTTCGTCTCGGAAAAATACGCGAAATAGAGTCCGAGTTTTCGAAAAACGGAGTCCGTATGAAGAAGATATGGCCTTCGGAAGTTTTGAATTAAATTTAAAATTCAAACAGAATTAAATAATTAAATATTCCGAAGTGGGGCCCATTGGGCCAGGGTGGAAGAACACCCGCCTGGGCCACCCAGGTCGACTGGGCTGTCGACCTGGGCTACCCATGTCGACAGGGCTGTCGACAGCCCTGTCGACAGGGGTATCGACCTGGTCGAGCCCAGTCAACCTGGCTGGCCAGGTCGGTGTGTGGTCGAATTTCTGTGGTCTGCTTTGTCATTAGGGCTAGGTGGCGGGTTTTTATTGGTCTCTCTATCTAATGAATGGCTACGATCTAACCTAGCAACATCAATGGTCCTAATCAATTCCTAACCTCTATATAAACAACCCTAGACTAAACCCTAATCTATTCATTCAAATTAAGAACATAGCCGCCATGTTGCTGAGGAACGACAAAGAGTAGCCGCCAACTAGAGAGAGAATTAGGAAGAAAGTTCTAAGGCCTAAAGCAATTCAAAGCTAATCAATTCAACAAAGGAATCGTGTCTCTTAATTAGAGAATTCACCACAACCATTGTAAGTAGAGTATTACTTTGGTATGAATAAACAATTGTGTAGATATGTATGCTTGAATTGTGGCAATGGAAGTAATTCATATTTGTGCGTTCTTATCAATTTATATACGTTTGGATATTCTTGAATTATGTTATTCATTATAAAGAACTACATGCGGTAGTTCTATGCAAATATACGTTTGGAATATTGCGCAAATTGTGTAATCTATGTTGAAGCTACATGTATGTAGTTAATTGAAATTCATGCAAGTTTGGGGCTTTGTTATTATGCCATCATGATGTATATTTTGTGCATAAATCATTTTGCAAGTAATTGAAACAAGTTTGGTTGTTATAGTTCATATGAAACCATGTTGGAATTTTGACACCATAATCCATGTATTTGCAAAACTCATGAATATGGCTAGGCTATGAATGATATTTGGCATAATTGAAATCTATGATTAAGTCTATCTTGTTTAAAAGAACTATATGATGACATATGTGAGACATGGCTAGGTTAGACTCAAAAATCCCTTTTTGCAAGTTTTAAAGCAAACACCATGTTTAGGAATATTTATGCATAAGTATGTTTATACCATCGTTATGTGATTAGACTTAAACCATGATTAAGTTGAACTATGCTTTTGTGTTAGTAACAAAGTATCCCCTTTGTAAACATGTAGAAACCTTATGAACATGACTTGTTTATGTTTATGCCATGTTTATGCCAAAAATATTTATGCCATGCTTATGTTTGACATTATGCTATGCTTATGCTAGAAATATTTACGACATGCTCATGTTTGACATTATGCTATGCTTATGCTAGAAATATTTACGATATGCTCATGTTTGACATTATGCCTAAATAAGAATATAGGTTCATGTTGTAGTTAAACCTATGCAAGTTCACATGCTTTGATTCATGTCACCTATGTTACCACTATGCAAGTACACTAATTTCTATTTTGTATTTCCAACATCGTATTGCAAGTTCATGCGCTCACCTTCCCCTCTTTGTGTATACGCCATAAGCCTCCCCTTTTCGCATGGCTAAATTGGGCTTTAAAAGGCTAAGCCCAATATATATGAACGGACGTGTAAAACGGGGGAAAATAACGTTGGGTTAAAATTAATTAATGAATGAAAATATAAAATAGAAGGGCCCAAGTTCAAGTATGGGTTGGGCCCGTGATTGGTGTAACCTTTACACCATTAACTTAATAATGGGCCGCAAATATTTACATATAAATAAAGAAGAAAGACAAAATATGTAAAAGTAGAAAATACGATGTGTTTAACCCGAGGTTGGATTGAGTTGTGATGTAAACCTGCCCGGAACCGCCCGGCTGTCCAGTAGTCACAACAATACCTATCCAATGTGAGAGGTTAAACATGGAGCCCAAGAAGGACCCGAGGTTAGACTGAGTTGTGGCGTAAGACTGCCCGGAACCAACCGGCAACAGGCAGCCACAACAATACCTGTCTAATGTGAGAGGTCAGGGCCTTAATAAGACAATTAAGGCTGAGTCAGGATTTTTAGGATTAAGTGAACTAAAGACTTAATCAAAATGGAACATGCTAAACTAAACGGACTGGTGGGGTTAGGTTAGGAAACACTTAACCAACTTAGCATGTTGGCTAGAGATAGAAAACCTAGTAACGGGGGACCCTTTTCAGCAGTAACCCTAAAAGGTGTATCAGGATACCCTGAAACTAGGCAGGGTGGGGCACGATTACTGGGCTGATTGTAAGAGGTCAAATCGACGGCGGTGGTGTAGCAGTGTAGGTTCTAACGGGGTGCGGGCGTGCACACACTCCGGCGCAGAAAAATAAGGCACTGGACACCAGTAGCATACCTGTGCACTCTAAGGTTGTGTCGGGTTGCCACTATGGGACTTGATACACCCCATGGTGGGACCAGCATAGGTAACTACAGACATCGGGGGCCGTAAGACACATGTAATTATGCGAGTAGGAGCCGATCATCATAGAATGGATCACATCACCCTGATTATGGGGTGCAAATTGGAAACCAGTTTATATGGGTTCAGAGATCAACATGGGGTACGATAGTATATTCGACCCTAGACAACTTAACCAAGTTTATAGTACATGCCCACTTCTTGTTTATACTTATCATACCCAGTTCTTTATTCATAGACAAAATAGTACTAGACTTACTCAGGCTTTATGTCTGACTCTATTTTTCTTTCGTCTTCTTTCTTCCGTTCCCCCCCCCCCCCCCCGGTCCTCAGGGAGGGAACACAGCAGCTTGACCAATCTCAACATCCAGCTTGAAGAAGAGAAATGTATTGCTTGGACTTTCCTGTTTTGAACTATGGCTTTGGACAATCCACTAGGGGGCTTTTGCAGTTTATCTATGTTTTATTTATGCTTCTTTAAATAATGTACTCAAGACAGATTATGAAAGTGTTATGTTATGTTTTTGGAAAGGATGTTGTTGTAACACGTATTTGACTTTATGAAATAAAGTTTGTTGTTCTTCCGCTGTTTACAAATATGTGTTCTTATATCTGTCTTGTATATCTGTGACTTGTACTTATAAACCTCCACCAAAATTAGGGCATTCCCTTTGAGAGTGACCCTAACGGAGGTGGGGTGTTTCATTTACTATTATCAATTAACTCCTTTCGAATAAACTATATACGATTAACTCCTTTCGAATAACTAATATTCGATTTAACTTCTTTCGAATAACTAATATTTGATAACTCCTTTCAAATAACTAATATTCGATTAACTCCTTTCGAATAACTAATATTCAATAACTCCATTCGAATAACTAATATTCGATAACTCCTTTCGAATAACTAATATTCGATTACTCCTTTCGAATAACTAATATTCGATAACTCCTTTTGAATAACTAATATCCGATTACTCAGTTCGAATAAGTAATATTCGATAACTCCTTTCGAATAACTAATATTCGATAACTCCTTTCGAATAAAAAATATTCGATTACTCCTTTTGAATAACTGGTATTCGATAACTCCTTTCGAATAACTAATATTCGATTACCCCTTTCAAATAACTAATATTCGATAACTCCTTTCGAATAACTAATATTCGATAACTCCTTTCGAATAACTATTATTCAATTACTCCTTTCGAGTAACTAATATTCGATAACTCCTTTCGAATAACTAATATTCGATTACTCCTTTCGAATAACTAATATTCGATAACTCCTTTTGAATAACTAATATTCAATTACTCCTTTCGAATAACTAATATTTGATAATTTCTCTCTCTATTCGAATAAACTATGTTCGATTAATTCTCTTATTCGAATAACCTTATTCGATAACTCTTTCTTCGAATAAAATATATTCGAATAACTCTAATCCAACTAACTCTAATTCAATCAACTCTATTCGAATAACTCTAGTTCGATTTAACTCTAATCGATTAACTCTAACTGGTTAACTCTAACTCAAATCGATTAACTCTAACTCTAATCGATTAATTCTAACGCTAGTCGATTAACTCCTCTAACTCATTTTGATCAACACATTTTGATTAACTCCTTTGATTAACTCTACGTCCATATTCAGTTTCAAATATCAATGTTGAAATCGATTCTTACTTCTTTATATAAGCCCTGACTTATATATTCTATTTATCCAATGATAAATATTTTATTTAATTTATAAAATATTATTTATAAATTAATCTTCTCAATCCATTGGTTACAACAGATTCTATTTAAAATCTTTGCTTTAAATCCATATCATGTTATACCCATGTGCGAAGCACAGGTCTAAACTTTCCTGATGTAAAATTCTATTCATTTGCCAAATATTTCCTTATATGACATTCTTTTCATTTCCCAATAAATCCCTTTTATAACTCTATTTATTTTCTAAATAAACATTTCCTTTTTATAACTCTATTTATTTTTCTAGATAAACATTTCCTTTCTTATAACTCTATTTATTTTTCTAAATAAACATTTCCTTTTTTATAACTCTGTTTATTTTTCTAAATAAACATTTCCTTTTTATAACTTTATTTATAAATGTTTTACCAATATTTCTCTTTCTGTTTTATTTGTAAATGTTTTACAAATATTTCTCTTTCTGTTTTTTTGTAAATGTTTTATAAATATTTCTCTTTTTATTTTATTTGTAAATGTTTTACAAATATTTCTCTTTCTGTTTTTTTACAAATATTTCTCTTTCTGTTTGTTTTACAAATATTTCCCTTTATATTTGTTTTACAAATAATTTCCCTTTATATTTGTTTTACAAATAATTTCCTTTATATTTGTTTTACAAATAATTTCATTTATATTTGCTTTACAAATAATTTCCTTTATAAAATCCCTTGATTTTATAAATATTCTATTCCAATATACAGTTTGAAATCTTCCTTCTATATAACATCTTTTGAATTTATATAATATTTTATTCCAATATAGTTATTGAAATTTTCCTTTTTCATCCCAGGGTTTTCTTACGGTATTTAAAATACCAAACAACAGTGATCGATATCATTCAAACACACATAGTCAACAACAAATTATATATCACAACATATATCACAATATATGAAACAAAACAGTATTTTATATATTGAGGAACCCAGTTGGGTCCCTCCAACTTGTTTCCCTGCATCAAAGATGTTAAACAATATAATTAACATCGATTACATTTCAATATGAAATATTCTGCTATGCAGGATCAATATTTGATTAATGATTTTTATATATATATATATATATATATCATTATCTATAATTTCAACCAATACATAAGCAATTCAACCAAACAGTTAACACGCAGCAATCAACAGATCATTATCAGTTCTAAGAATATGTTATAAAAATATAACTGTTCAGAGTAGGTGAGTTTTACTCACATTGGACGATCATCGTTAATAACGATAACCATCACTTGATTCAGACGGACAATTTATTTTGCTATAAATTGTAATGAGCTCCGAATTACTTCCAGTCGTTTCCATGTTGTAGTGTCCATCCCTACGATCCCAACGGACCTAACCACTCGAAATTCTAACAAAGTATGATAAAGTTATACATTTTCTAAGTATGAATACTACTTAAATTAAAAACAAACTTAATTTAACTATTTAATTTGGGCCTCACCCACTTAACTGGCCCAATACCCTTCTTAGAACCCAAACCCCCTTAAATTAGATCCCTCTTCTTCCCCGATCAAAGAAACCACGCCTACTCCTCGTTCCACAACCATAGCCGACTTATTCCTGTCCTCCTACCTCCTCTTCTACTTCATGAAATTCAAAACTAAAATCGCCAATAAACTCCACTCCAAAATCTCCTCTTTACCATCCTCAAAAACCTGGAACTCGAAATCCATTTCAGATTTCCATTCAATACATTTCACGCACGGACACAGTGAAACCATCGACATGTTTTATCACCGAATCCACCAGAAGTTTGCACACAAACTCCACTCCTCACCGCTAACTCGTATGTGGTATTTGTTTTGCAAATCGAAGCCTCGAACCTTGAGTATTCCTTAACCCTAACCTACAGTACTTGAAAACCAGTGAATGTTTTTTGGTTTGAATCCAAAAAAAAGTACACAGAAATGACGAGTAGGTTATGAGGATCACAAATAGATCTACTTTGCGATTTATTTATTTTTCTTTGAATTGATGAGGATTTTTAAAACTAACTTTTTTTTTGGAAAAAGAAAAAGAAGCAGCGGCGCATTCTTTCATTGAGCAGAGAGTGATTTAGGGTTAGGCTAGTTAAGGATGTTATGTAAGAGACCTTTAATAATTTTTTATTTGAATTTTTTATTTATTTTTAAGCAACTAATGTTGTATTTATCATTTTAAAATCCTCATGATCACAGACGATACCCAAAAATCACGAAAATGGACATGCAGCTACAGTTCGACATTACGGTCCCAACGAAACTGGTTTCGTCGAATTCCGACTTCGTTTGCTCACACAGCGTATTTTTAACCATCAAAATACTGACTGTATTTCACATTAAAATCCCGTACGACCACACACTGACTTCAAAAATCACGAAACTTTACATCTAACAATAATTTGATATTGCGGATCCAACAAAATTGGTTTCGTCGAATTTGGAGGTCATTGCAAATCTGGCTATTTTTAAAGCTCGAAATAACCCATTTAAATATATAAATATATTTAAAAACAAATAAAATTTAATATTCAAAAATAAATATTATTGTATATATTTACAGTGGAATACCATACAGCTCCCATTGGATTTATAACTCAATATTTCAAAATTCCCAACTATATCGATATTCGATTTATGTTTAAAATCCATTTAAAATATAAATAAATCGATATAAATTATAAAGGAATTCCATAGAGACTTTTCTAAAATTTGATTTAGACATTACTAAAAATCTACACAAAGAAATCCTGATTTTTCTCTTCCATCAAAAAAATATATTTCACAGCTCCTAATGTTTCTTGTTTCACAGAAATCCGATTTAAAACGGACCCTGTATATTCAGTTGAAGCTCAAATCGCCAAATAGCGAACTGCCGCTCTGTAACACCCTACGTCCATTAATGTCACTCACAAAGGGAATGCATTAACTTCCATGGAGGTTATAAGTGAATATAGAACAGAAAAATTACAACAAGACAGATAATAAGTAGTACTTGGAAATCTAAAACTTCATTTCATTGCAGCGGAAACAGGTTTATTACATCACAAAACCATTAATCAGAGTCAAGTACATTATCCATCTCCATAAAACAAAATACATAATCCCATTACACAAATAGCCATTAAAGAAGATAACAAGATGGACTTTACTTCAAAGGTCCAAGCTTTCCAGAGAGATGAAGCAATCCAATCAAGCTCCACTAGAGCTGGGTCCAACCTGAGGACCTGGAGGGGAAAAAGGATAGAAATGGAGGGGGTCAGACATAAAGTCTGGCGAGCATGATAATTCTAACAATACTACTATCAAAATAACTAGACTAAGGCATAAGCTGGAAGACAAGTAAATGTCTATGAACTATTAGGTATGGAATGAGCAGATAAAGATAACGTTTAAGGTAACGTTAAAGATAACGGTAAAGGCACACCTAATTACTAACGAATAATTACTTCACTACACTGCACATTACTACACTGCACCGCACCAGTCACCCTAAATGTTGATCCCACTTGCTTCACACAGAAACATATAAATAGCCTTACGTACCCCTAGCTGACTACATAGGTGTCGTCTTCCCCTATCTCCACTAGGTGTACCCCACTACCCACTTTCGATCGGCTCCCTATTCGTAGATACCCGTGATGTCCCCATAGTGGGATGTATCACTCCCCTAAAGTGGCAACCCGATACAACTAAGAATGGACGGCTTATACCTACACGATGCAACAACGTCTTACCTACCAGCCAGGGTCCACACACGCATATGAAACCCGTTGGACTTGCATTGCCACCGCTCCCCGTTTTGGTCTCTTATAGTCAAACTCAGTATGTGTGTTCCGTCCTCGACTAGGGTCGAGCCCACAAAGATACGTTTGGAATACTGGTTGAAATGGGCCCCCACAAGCTACCCACCTAAGCTTGTCATTAATATATCCCACTTAACCCTCTTAGTCATGTTTATTTACATGTGTGTTTGGTTAAGTCTTACTAATCGTATTTCACATGCCACTAAGGGCACCCACTAGATTCCTCATGCCACCCAAGGCAACTACTTAACCCCCATGTCCCACTTTACATGTTTATCTGGATAAGTATTTCTTAATTCATTCAGGCCATAACCTCATAAAGACCTCTCACATTAGACTGGCATTTATGGCAGCTGGATTTGCCGGGCGGTGCCGGGCAGTCTTACACCATAAAAGAGTCTAACCTCGTGTCTTTACAACTGCTATGCTTTAGTTTAGGCCTAGGACCTTTCACATTGGGCTGACATTTGTGACCACTGGATTTGCCGGGCAGTTCCGGGCAGGTTTACATCACAAACGATTCCAACCTCATGTCCTAAGCATTGATTGACAACTTTCAATCTTTTACCCCAGTTTTAATAATTCCCTATCCAAATTATTAATTAATTCCACTTTTATTGATGCCCATAATTGACTCAATTATGGTCATCCACTCATGGTATGCAAAATCATATCAATTGCACCCCAACATCTTATTATTAAATCCTTAATATTACCCCTACCCCACGTTTATACGTTCGCTTATTCAACGCATAATATAGGCTAGACTTGAATAGTCTAACACATAGCACAAGGACAAATTACCACAACATATAGACAATAAAAATAAGTCTAATCATAATAGGGGTGAAACTTGCATAAACTACTCATGTTAAGGATCAAAAGGTGTCGACTTGTTAAATATCACAATTTACATGATATGATCATAGCCCAAACATAAACTTGCATATGGGGTTTATAGGCAACATAATGATGGTGTGAACTAGCATAGGATATCACATATGTCATAGCATAGTTCTAGATATCATAATAGATGTCATGGCATATGTTCATAACTTTTCTAATCAATCTAACTTGCATATGTAACTTGTCATATAGATCAACATAGCCCAAACATGATGATTTAATTAACATGAACTAGCTAGCATAGATAGTAACATCATGGCTTTTTACATGTATGATTCATCGCAACTTAGCATAGAAACTTTCAACATACATAACATCATCATAGCATGATTTACAACATATAGTATATCATCACCACACAGCATAGGATTAATAACATACATGATAGCATATGACAATTCACATCATCTACTCACAATCCATTCATGACTTAACCTAATTAAAATGATAATAATCTGGTTAAGACTATCATACTCACAATTAGAGAAGAAAAGAGAGTTTTGCTTTGCTTTAGGTTTGAGAGAATTAGAATTGAATTAGCTTTTCTTCCTTCTTAGTTGGCGGCGGCTATGCTGAATTCCATGGCGACGGCATGACGGAAGCTCTTCTATTTTTAATGATGTTTAGGGTTAGTATTAGGGTGTATTTATAGGTGTAGTTAGTTGTTTTAGGCCTTTAGATAAACCCTAGGATAGATTAGAACCGTCAGATTTCGTCATAGCCCCCAAAACCCAGCCCAAAAACCCATTCAGGTGCACCCAGGTCGTCTGGGCTCGACCAGGGAGTTCGACCCCCAGGTCGACACCCATGTCGACCTGGTGGGCAGGTCGACCCCCAGGTCGACACCCATGTCGACCTGGTGGGCAGGTCGACCCCCAGGTCGACCTGGTCTGGGCGGGAATTTTTCCCGCCCAGCCTGTTTGGGCTGAAATTTCGAAATTTGAATTTTTTTGAATCTGTTTTGAATTTTCTGAAACTTCGGATAGCCATAACTTCTTCATACGAAGTCCAATTCATGCAAACTCGAACTCTATCTCAACCAGAATTCTGAGACGAACACAATGGCGCAAACCGTTTCCCACAATTCTCACGTCTGAGATTAGTTATTCCTTAATTTGTGAATATTAATATTAACAAAATTACGGTGTGTTACATTCTCCCCTCCTTAAAGGATTTCGTCCCCGAAATCTTCAAGTCAAGAAGAATGTATATCCTAACATCCAAACAACCATCTACTCAACCATCAAACACAGGCATCCATTGTCCTTATAGACTTCTAATGCTTTCATGTTTAAATGCACAGTGTGTGTATATGTCCCTATCTAATGCAAAATCAGGCGGTCCACTGATTCAGTTGACCTCCTTTAATGCAAACCATGATAGTGCCTGTAACAACCCGAATTTTAACAACGTGTTAAGACAAGAATCAAGGCAGAATTTAATTATAAATTCTGAATCAAGGGAAACGGGCTGTGTCACTGCGTTTGTCTCGGAAAAATACGCGAAATAGAGTCCGAGTTTTCATAAATCGGAGTCCATATGACCAAGTTATGGCCCGTCAAAGTTTCACGAAAAATCAAAAACGAAAACTGGTCATGTTTTTGAGGCCCGGGATGAGTTTTGGGCTGATTTTAAGGCCCTAAATGGGTCCAAACACTTGACTTCTTCCCCAAGACATGCTTTAAAGGCTAGGATTGGTTCTAGGGTTTATCCTATGGCTAAAACTATCCTAATCCTCTATAAAAAGACCCCTAAACCTAGCCTAAATCACCATTATTCAATCCTACAACTAAACTATGTCAAATTTGTTCCTCTCATGGCCTCCACTCTCATGCTAAAATTCCTAAGCCTATTTCTATGAGAGATTGTGAGTTCATACAAGTGCTTTCAAACTTGTATGAGTGTTCTTAAGTTGCATTCTAGCCAAAGTTGCAACCTTTTCTTGACCAAAAAGCAAGGATCTTGCATGAGAGCTCATAAGCTTCATTCAAAGCCAAAGTTGAAACCTTTCTTCTTCAAAGCAAGGATTTTTATCGATACTTGCACAAGGGTTTCATTTGGAGCTTGTTCTTTTGGGTTTTTTGGGTGATAGCATGAATGGCTTCATCTCAATCTTTGTTTTATATGTTGATTTGTGCCTTCATAGCATTGTAAGCCCTCTTCTTACTCTTAGATATTAACATTAAACTTAATGTGACATGTTGTAAGTTGGGTTTGAACATTAAGTATGTTGCATGCTATCATGTTATGTATCCTATCATGACTAAAAAGTCATTATCTTGATCTTGTGGGCTTAAAGATATAAACTTTATGTTGAATGTTGCATTTTGGCAACATGAGAACTATCATATCCCTTATGATAGCTTACATGTGATGCCATATGCGAACTTCTAGCCATCTTTCTATGTCATTTATCGCCATGATTCACCTATGTGCTAAGTTTGAGGTTGTGCATGTTTTTGAGGCCTAATAATGTAATATGCAAGTTAATGAACACGTTTATACCCCATTTGCCACCATGTTTAACTTGTGGCCTTATACCCCTTTTGTCATGCCTTTGCCAAGTTCCTTCTTTTAATCCATTATGCGTTGTTGCGAATGTATATGCGAGTTTAAAGGCGTTGGGTTACGTTATGGGTAAAACTTTAATGATGTGAAACATGATTTGGGTAAATGGGTATAAACATGACAACATGTAACTTTGGCTATGAGCATGGGACTTGAAAACTTGACACGTATGGGTTGTAAGTGTAACAAGACACTAGACCAAACATGAAAATGGCCAACTCGAGGTTGGGTTGAGTTTGTAGCATAAATCTACCTGGACCCGCCCGGCTTAACTAGTGGCTACAAACAATAGGATCCAATGTGAGAAGTTGGTCATGTCGCGCTTAAGACCCGAGGTTAGACTAGGTTGTGGTGTAAAACTACCCGGACCCGCCCGGCTTAACTAGTAACCACAACAAGGTCTAATGTGAGAGGTTAATAGTGCATTAATTAAATTAATGCCACATGATAAGGTTAAGTAAATTTGACTGATGACACTTAACCGATATGACACGAATGGGTAGGTTAAGTGGGACCGGGCTTGATTTCTTAATGACACTTAACCATACAAGACAATTAGGGGATGGGGTTAAGTAATTTACGCTTAACTAATCCGACTGGGTAATTAGATGGGGTTAAGTAATCCACACTTAACTAATCTAAACACGGTAATTAGATGGGGTTAAGTAACTTAGACTTAACTAATCTAAACACGGTAATTAGATGGGGTTAAGTAACTTAGACTTAACTAATCTAAACACGGTAATTAGATAGGGTTAAGTAACCTTCACTTAACTAATCTAAACACGGTAATTCGGTGGGGTTAAGTTAAACACTTAACCAATCTAAATGCGTTAATTCAATGAGGTTAAGTAACCAATACTTAACCAAATTAACACGGTAATTTAATGGGGTTAAGTAACTTATACTTAACCAATTATACGTGATGATTTGATGAGGTTAAGTAACCTATACTTAACCAATCTAATAGGTGGACCTGATAGGGTTAAGTCACAAGACTTTTAAAAGTAGGCTTAACCATTGTAATACGATTAGTGGATGGGGTTAAGCTAACCCATGCTTAACCAATCCGACTCGATAATCTGATGGGATTAAGATAATCTATGCTTAATCAATCTAACATGATAATCTGATAGGGTTAAGACAAATAAATACTTAACCAATTTGACTTGATAAGGTTAAGTCATGAGCTTCTTGGTACACCTAACCAACCTGTAGGGCTAAGCCTTGAACTTGAGTACTTAGCCGATCTTGACATGATTCGTAGGCGGGTTAAATCATGAACTTGGATAACAACACTTAACCCATTGGACAAAACCCTAGCTCAGGGGACTAGGTTGGAAATCGTAGTTAACAAGGATAACGGAAAGATGAGCTAAGTGGTAAACCTTAGTTAAGGGTAACTAAGTAATAATTCTTAGCTAAGGACATGGACTAGTTCATAAAGAGATGAGTAACCTCGTACGGTAGGTCATCGCTTAGTATACGAGGAGGAGCAAGTTATCTGACTTGGATAAAAGCTCCAGCGAACTGGGTGATGAAGCGGAAGCTTCGGGGAACGTGAGGGTACTCTTGGTATCCCTCTGTGAGGTGGCGTGTGGTCCATGAAACCCGGCCTCACAGAGGTTAAGGTCTGCTGTAGAAGAGCCAAGAGTATGCCTTGGTTGCTATGCGAGCGACCTAAAGACTAGGATGGATTAGCGTGGAGTCGACGATACTTGATTTTGCCCCGGGATAGCATGTCGCTGACTACCTACCATCTTTAGTCAATTGTGTACGTACGGAAAGGCAGGGAACTCCCAAAAGACCATATACTAGCTATCAAGTTATGGGTGAGGTTGGCTATCTGGAAGTGGGCATCGATGGGCCTTAGTGTAGTTCTCATACATGATTTTTCTTGGATTGCCTTTCAGTAGTTGAGGGAGGGGTCACGTGGGACCATAGCCACGGGTACAAAAACAGACCTTGACATCTGCATTAGCAGACGACTTAAATCTCCCGACCGAGTTCCGTATTTCTTGATTTGCCCTGGCACGGAACTCGGATGGCACATTGAGAAACATGTGCGTCTAGACATGGAAAACGGTTCACAATACATACGTGGGATAAAGGGCGCGGTTGACGGTGGCATAATCCCTAGTGGCCCTAGGTGGCTGAACCCAAACCGAGACACGGAAACGTTCATTAGGTAGCATAATCCCTAGTGGTCCTAGGTGGCATAAATCCTAAGTGAACGCGCGATAGTTCATGGTAAGGAAACATAACTAGATCAAGGGTAGCAGTCCAAAATAACCTCAAGGATAAAACGTTTACATGAGAAAGACCGTATGGCCTACGGCAAAGGACTGAACTTATACATGGAAAGAAACATACGAGTTGGGAAAACCTACATATGCTATATATTAGGTTGACATGGACCATTACATGACATTGGGCAAGGGACATTCATAGTTAACACATGACGCGGGTTGGGACACTAGTACGAGGGGTGCAGAGCAAATATACATGTTAGAACCAGGGGAAATATACATGATAGATACCGTGGGACGTTATACAGGGTAGATACCTTGGGATAGTATACTTGATAGAAACCTGACAATGTGATACCTTGATTTATCTTGACACCGTAGTTTATCATGACACACTCGTGTATCTTGGTACAGTAGTTCATCCTGTTATTTTGGTTTAGCTTATCTATCTTGTCATCATACTTATGTTCATCTCAGTTCCTCATGCCAGTTAACTTTACTAGTTTATATACTGATAGTAGATAGGGCTTACCAGTCTTTATGACTGACCCCGTTTTGTTTCGCCTCTTGTCTTCCGTTTCCCCCCCCCCCAGGTTACAGGGAGGAAATGCTATTGTTAGTTTGGACTTCTTCTGTTTGAAGGTCATCACGCATGGCTTGGACTTTTCTTGGCTATGGCTATTTTATTGTTTTACTTGGGGAATAATTGATGAAAATGTTTTTATGCTTCTTTACTATTACAAGACAGGTTTCCATGTAAGAAATTCTCTGATGTAAAAGGCTTTAGACCTTATTTATTAATGATGTGAAAGTTGATTTTACTTCCGCTATTTTATATGTTCTGTCTTGTAATATTTCTGTACATGTTTACCAATAATACCCCTCTAAAGCTAGTGCATTCCTTTGCGAGTGACCCTAGCGGAGGTGTGGTGTTACATTTGGTATCAGAGCAGAAGGTTACCAGACTGGGCAAAAGTTTTTAAAACCTTCTGAAAACTATTTGAAAAACCGTTTACAAAGAAGCATTTTTCAAGAAAAGTTTGTTTTAAAAGGCTATTCCCCAAAGGCCATTAGCATTATCCTTTGATTCCTTGATTGAATCTCCTTTCCTTACTTTCCTCCATCTGTGGTCACAGTAGTTCTGACTGTGACTAATCTTTGTCTAGCCACGTAGGTGTTTCCCGTACGATGGAGGTGGTTCTCGAGAGACCTGTTGCCGTGGTACAAGGAAGGATAATAAGAGTAAGGATAAAGGACGCGAGCTTAAGGATAAGCAACTGTTGCTATGGCTTAGTCCATCAAGGAGGACAAGGACAAGATCATCAGAGAGGGCAATTGTACGCTCCCATTTCTAGGGTACCTAAAAGAAATGGTACCGTTTCTGGTAAAGGTTTAGTCGTTCTTTTCTATCATCCCGTCCAGACTTTGTCTTGATCATCGTATCATTTAAGTCTGCTTGGATAGTTGAGTCTCTGCACCTTAGTACTAGCATGGTAGAGGATCCCAGTTTTTGTCCTAAAATCTGGTTGGAGAGTCGGTCCATTTATTCATGACTTGTTGGATTTGAGAACGTCTATGCCAAGTGTTGAGATTAGAAGCAATACTTCTATTGTTGAGCTATGGATGGATTCTTGGGGTAAAGTGGTTATCCAGTAAGGGATAACATTCTCGGTTTTGAAAAGAGGGTAGTCAGACTCTTGGCTTGCTTTGGTAATACCTTCGAAGTCTCGTGTAACCTTTTAGGTTCTGTCATGGTTAGTTACCTAGAATCTCTTGATGCATTTATCGGAAATCTCTGATCCAATCGAGTAACGTCCGCCAATAAGACAGATGGTTCATTCTGCTTGAGCATGGGTTACAGGAACCACCCTAGTAAGTGCACGTGGTAACATGGATTGGCATTGGTAAACGAGATCCAGAATTCACTAGTGAATTTTGGAGAGCTTGCATGAGTACGTAGATATGGTTGAGCCAAGTATACTAGGGAAAGAATAAATGGAAGTGGAACGAGAGGAGATAGTGAAAAGAATTCCGACTCATACTTTGGAAATAGGAATCAAGGAGCTACGAAATCATGGAGTCAAAGGTAGTCAAGGCACACTGGAATTAGGCTCAAGGAAATGCGGCTTAGACGCGCGCATCGTGTCTCTTTGTAAGAGTATATCGTTGATCCCTGGTTCTCCTGTAGAGCTTACTTACATGCTATCGCTTGGTGGATATCCTCTCGGTCCTGTTTCTGTTACAAACCCCGTAAGGAGTTTGTCTTGTTTATCTCCTCGGTCTTATCTTGGGAACCTTAGATAGAACTCTATGGATGTAAACATGTATTTGAAACATGTTATGATTGATATGGTTGCAAATGGTTGCAAGTGGTTGCTCGTGGATGCGCGAATACACATTAGATACTAGATTGACGCGGTCGCGTTTCATGTTGCATATGCACGAGTATTTATGCTTGTTTATGGATGAAATTGAATGTGTTATCATGCGGATGTTGCATATGAATGAATGTTTGTGCACGCATATAGTACTTATATGACTAGGACTATTCGCATACATGTTGGACACATGGCACTAAACATATTTTGCATTAGAAAGATCATTCAGGCCTGATCATTAGCATTAGCTAAGGAGCATATACACACACGTTCTGCATATGTTCATATGGCATTAGAAATCGTCTAAGGACAATGGTTGCCTGTGGATGATGTTTTAAGTAGATGGATGATGGATGGTAGGATACGTTCTTCCTAACTTGGAGATTTCGGGGACGAAATCCTTAAAGGAGGGGAGAATGTAACAACCCGAATTTTAACAACGTGTTAAGACAAGAATCAAGGAAGAATTTAATTATAAATTCTGAATCAAGGGAAACGGGCTGTGCCATTGCGTTTGTCTCAGAAAAATACGCGAAATAGAGTCCGAGTTTTCGTAAATCGGAGTCCGTATGACCAAGTTATGGCCCGTCAAAGTTTCACAAAAAATCAAAAACGAAAACTGGTCATGTTTTTGAGGCCCGGGATGAGTTTTGGGCTGATTTTAAGGCCCTAAATGGGTCCAAACACTTGACTTCTTCCCCAAGACATGCTTTAAAGGCTAGGATTGGTTCTAGGGTTTATACTATGGCTAAAACTATCCTAATCCTCTATAAAAAGACCCCTAAACCTAGCCTAAATCACCATTATTCAATCCTACAACTAAACTATGTCAAATTTGTTCCTCTCATGGCCTCCACTCTCATGCTAAAATTCCTAAGCCTATTTCTATGAGAGATTGTGAGTTCATACAAGTGCTTTCAAACTTGTATGAGTGTTCATAAGTTGCATTCTAGCCAAAGTTGCAACCTTTTCTTGACCAAAAAGCAAGGATCTTGCATGAGAGCTCATAAGCTTCATTCAAAGCCAAAGTTGAAACCTTTCTTCTTCAAAGCAAGGATTTTTATCGATATTTGCTCAAGGGTTTCATTTGGAGCTTGTTCTTTTGGGTTTTTTGGGTGATAGCATGAATGGCTTCGTCTCAATCTTTGTTTTATATGTTGATTTGTGCCTTCATAGCATTGTAAGCCCTCTTCCTACTCTTAGATATTAACTTTAAACTTAATGTGACATGTTGTAAGTTGGGTTTGAACATTAAGTATGTTGCATGCTATCATGTTATGTATCCTATCATGGCTAAAAAGTCATTATCTTGATCTTGTGGGCTTAAAGATATAAACTTTATGTTGAATGTTGCATTTTGGCAACATGAGAACTATCATATCCCTTATGATAGCTTACATGTGATGCCATATGTGAACTTCTAGCCATCTTTCTATGTCATTTATCGCCATGATTCACCTATGTGCTAAGTTTGAGGTTGTGCATGTTTTTGAGGCCTAATAATGTAATATGCAAGTTAATGAACACGTTTATACCTCATTTGCCACCATGTTTAACTTGTGGCCTTATTCCCCTTTTGTCATGCCTTTGCCAAGTTCCTTCTTTTAATCCATTATGCGTTGTTGCGAATGTATATGCAAGTTTAAAGGCGTTGGGTTACGTTATGGGTAAAACTTTAATGACGTGAAACATGATTTGGGTAAATGGGTATAAACATGACAACATGTAACTTTGGCTATGAGCATGGGACTTGAAAACTTGACACGTATGGGTTGTAAGTGTAACAAGACACTAGACCAAACATGAAAATGGCCAACTCGAGGTTGGGTTGGGTTTGTAGCATAAATCTACCCGGACCCGCCCGGCTTAACTAGTGGCTACAAACAATAGGATCCAATGTGAGAAGTTGGTCATGTCGCGCTTAAGACCCGAGGTTAGACTAGGTTGTGGTGTAAAACTACTCGGACCCGCCCGGCTTAACTAGTAACCACAACAAGGTCTAATGTGAGAGGTTAAGAGTGCATTAATTAAATTAATGCCACATGAAAAGGTTAAGTAAATTTGACTAATGACACTTAACCGATATGACACGAATGGGTAGGTTAAGTGGGACTGGGCTTGATTTCTTAATGACACTTAACCATACAAGACAATTAGGGGATGGGGTTAAGTAATTTACGCTTAACTAATCCGACTGGGTAATTAGATGGGGTTAAGTAATCCACACTTAACTAATCTAAACACGGTAATTAGATGGGGTTAAGTAACTTAGACTTAACTAATCTAAACACGGTAATTAGATGGGGTTAAGTAACTTAGACTTAACTAATCTAAACACGGTAATTATATGGGGTTAAGTAACCTTCACTTAACTAATCTAAACACGGTAATTCGGTGGGGTTAAGTTAAACACTTAACCAATCTAAATGCGTTAATTCAATGAGGTTAAGTAACCAATACTTAACCAATTTAACACGGTAATTTAATGGGGTTAAGTAACTTATACTTAACCAATTATACGTGATGATTTGATGAGGTTAAGTAACCTATACTTAACCAATCTAATAGGTGGACCTGATAGGGTTAAGTCATAAGACTTTTAAAAGTAGGCTTAACCATTGTAATACGATTAGTGGATGGGGTTAAGCTAACCCATGCTTAACCAATCCGACTAGATAATCTGATGGGATTAAGATAATCTATGCTTAATCAATCTAACATGATAATCTGATAGGGTTAAGACAAATAAATACTTAACCAATTTGACTTGATAAGGTTAAGTCATGAGCTTCTTGGTACACCTAACCAACCTGTAGGGCTAAGCCTTGAACTTGAGTACTTAGCCGATCTTGACATGATTCGTAGGCGGGTTAAGTCATGAACTTGGATAACAACACTTAACACATTGGACAAAACCCTAGCTCAGGGGACTAGGTTGGAAATCGTAGTTAACAAGGATAACGGAAAGATGAGCTAAGTGGTAAACCTTAGTTAAGGGTAACTAAGTAATAATTCTTAGCTGAGGACATGGACTAGTTCATAAAGAGATGAGTAACCTGGTACGGTAGGTCATCGCTTAGTATACGAGGAGGAGCAAGTTATCTGACTTGGATAAAAGCTCCAGCGAACTGGGTGACGAAGCGGAAGCTTCGGGGAACGTGAGGGTACTCTTGGTATCCCTCTGTGAGGTGGCGTGTGGTCCATGAAACCCGGCCTCACAGAGGTTAAGGTCTGCGGTAGAAGAGCCAAGAGTATGCCTTGGTTGCTATGCGAGCGACCTAAAGACTAGGATGGATTAGCGTGGAGTCGACGATACTTGATTTTGCCCCGGGATAGCATGTCGCCGACTACCTACCATCTTTAGTCAATCGTGTACGTACGGAAAGGCAGGGAACTCCCAAAAGACCATATACTAGCTATCAAGTTATGGGTGAGGTTGGCTATCTGGAAGTGGGCATCGATGGGCCTTAGTGTAGTTCTCATACATGATTTTTCTTGGATTGCCTTTCAGTAGTTGAGGGAGGGGTCACGTGGGACCATAGCCACGGGTACAAAAACAGACCTTGACATTTGCATCAGCAGACGACTTAAATCTCCCGACCGAGTTCCGTATTTCTTGATTTGCCCTAGCACGGAACTCGGATGGCATATTGAGAAACATGTGCATCTAGACATGGAAAACGGTTCACGATACATACGTGGGATAAAGGGCGCGGTTGACGGGTGGCATAATCCCTAGTGGCCCTAGGTGGCTGAACCCAAACCGAGACACAGAAACGTTCATTAGGTAGCATAATCCCTAGTGGTCCTAGGTGGCATAAATCCTAAGTGAACGCGCGATAGTTCATGGTAAGGAAACATAACTAGATCAAGGGTAGCAATCCAAAATAACCTCAAGGATAAAACGTTTACTTGGGAAAGCCCGTATGGCCTACGGCAAAGGACTGAACTTATACATGGAAAGAAACATACGAGTTGGGAAAACCTACATATGCTATATATTAGGTTGACATGGACCATTACATGACATTGGGCAAGGGACATTCATAGTTAACACATGACGCGGGTTGGGATACTAGTACGAGGGGTGCAGAGCAAATATACATGTTAGAACCAGGGGAAATATACATGACAGATACCGTGGGACATTATATAGGGTAGATACCTTGGGATAGTATACTTGATAGAAACCTGACAATGTGATACCTTGATTTATCTTGACACCGTAGTTTATCATGACACACTCGTGTATCTTGGTACAGTAGTTCATCCTGTTATTTTGGTTTAGCTTATCTATCTTGTCATCATACTTATGTTCATCTCAGTTCCTCATGCCAGTTAACTTTACTAGTTTATATACTGATAGTAGATAGGGCTTACCAGTCTTTATGACTGACCCTAAGGTTACAGGGAGGAAATGCTATTGTTAGTTTGGACTTCTTCTGTTTGAAGGTCATCACGCATGGCTTGGACTTTTCTTGGCTATGGCTATTTTATTGTTTTACTTGGGGAATAATTGATGAAAAGGTTTTTATGCTTCTTTACTATTACAAGACAGGTTTCCATGTAAGAAATTCTCTGATGTAAAAGGCTTTAGACCTTATTTATTAATGATGTGAAAGTTGATTTTACTTCCGCTATTTTATATGTTCTGTCTTGTAATATTTCTGTACATGTTTACCAATAATACCCCTCTAAAGCTAGTGCATTCCTTTGCGCGTGACCCTAGCGGAGGTGGGGTGTTACAGTGCCATGCGTCCATTATGTATGCAAAAGTTTCCTAATGCTACATATTATTTCTACATGCGTGCACAACCATTCACCAAAATGCGGTATCCATATGACAGTACAACCATTATACATCCATTTTACTAAATACAACCATTTATATGCAATATGCAGTATGAAGTGACTGATACGATCTAGTGCCTAATAGTTTGTGTATATGCGTCCATGAGCTACCACTAGCAAACACTTGCATCCACTTTGCATTCATCATACATAATATGTCTCAAACACATGTTTCAACCATAGGATGATCCTAACTAAAGGTCAAAGATACTAGCGAGAGGATACGCTAAAGATAAGATAAGTACAAGATAAGCGATAACGGAGAAATTAAAAGACATACCCTCAAAAAGAAAAGGGTATCGTGAACGCATCTTCTCTTCTGTCTCCCAAGTTGCGTTGCTCTCGTCGTCTCCCCATTGTACTTTGACTAGTCTGACCTCTCGATTTCTCAGCTTCTTAATCTCCGACCCAAGAATGCGCATAGGAGCTCGTCGAATCGTTGCATCACGCTCTATTTCCACCTCTCTAAGCAAGCTCGGCTCTACCACCTCCGCGGTCTCGTGCAAGCACTTCCTCAAATGTGACACATGGAATACGTCGTGTACACCACTAAGTCTCTCCGGCAACTCCACTCTATACGCCATCTGTCCAATCTTCTCCTTAATATGAAACGGCCCTACGAACCTTGGTGCTAACTTCCCAACGGACCCAAAGCGAACTACGTTTCATAATGGAGACACTTTGACAAAGACCATGTCCCCGACTTCAAATTCAAGATCCGTCCTTCTCTTATCCGCATATGATTTTTGCCTATCTTGCGCTGCTTTCATCCTCCTTCGAATCAAGTCGACCTTCTCCGAAGTCTCTCTAATCATATCGGGCCCAAGTAAGATCTTATCCGTAGATTCCCACCAACATGTAGGTGAACGACAAGGTCGTCCATAAAGAGCTTCGAAAGGTGCCATGCCAATGCTAGATTGAAATCTGTTATTATATGCGAACTCCACTAACGGAAGATGCTCTTCCCATGTACCCCCAAAGTATAGGATACATAGCCTCAAAAGATCCTCTAGAATGCGATTCACCCTCACGGTCTGGCCGTCCGTGTAACACCCCATATTTTTATAACATTAAAATTCACAAATTAAAGTATACTTAATTTTTAGAAAAGAATTAAGTGAAATGGGTTGCATAGAGAAATATATATATATATATATTGATATATATATATATATATAATTAAAAATTAAAAAAATAAATATGCGAAAAAGTTCAAAACAGCGAATTGGGAGGGGGAATAACCGAACCGGCCCATTTTTGAGGTCGACCCGAGCCTCGCTGGGTCGACTAGGGGTTAATCCAGGGTGTTTGGCTATCAACCCTTGGGCTGATTCGCTCAAATGCAGATTTTGCATTTGATTGGTTCTCATGGTTCAGGGTTAATCTAATGGTCCTAAATAACTTCCTACACCTATAAATACATCCTAATGCTAACCCTAAACCTAATTAAAATAGAATAGTTACCGTCATACCATCGCCATGGAAATCAATGGAGCCGCCGCCAACTAAGAAAGAAGAAAAGCAAATTCAATTCTAATTCTCTCAACCCTAAAGCAAAGCAAAACTCTCTCTTTTCTTCTCTAAATTGTGAGTATGATGATCTTAACAAGATTATTATCATTTTAATTAGGTTGAGTTATGAATGGATTATGAGTAGATGATGTGAATTATCATATATGTTGTTGTAAACCCCTTTTGCTATCATGTATATTGTAAATCCAATGTTATGTGATGATGATATCTTATATGTTGTAAATCATGCTATGATGATGTTATGTATGTTGAAAGTTTCTATGCTAAGTTGTGATGAATCATACATGTTAAAAAGGCCATGATGTTACCATCTATGCTAGTTAGTTCATATTAATTAAATCATCATGTTTGGGTTATGATGTTCTATATGACAAGTCACATATGCAAGTTAGATTGATTAGAAAAGTTATGAACATATACCAAGACATCTATTATGACATCTAGAATTATGCTATGACATATGTGATATCCTATGCTAGTTCACACCATCATTATGTTGCCTAAAAACCCCATATGCAAGTTTATGTATAGATTTGGGCTATGATCATATCATATAAATTGAGACATTTAACAAGTTGACACCTTTTGATCCTTAACATGTGTAGTTTATGCAAGTTTCACCCCTATTATGATTAGATTTATTTTAATTGTCTATATGTTGTGATAATTTATCTTTGTGCTAGGTGTTAGACTATACAAGTCTAGCCTATATTATGCGTTGAATAAGCGAACGTATAAACGTGGGGTAGGGGTAATATTAAGGATTTAATATTAAAAAGTTGGGGTGCAATTGATATGATTTTGCATGCCATAAGTGGATGGCCATAATTGAGTCAATTATGGACATCATTAAAAGTTGACTTAATTAATAATTTGAATAGGGAATAATTAAAACTGGGGTAAAAGATTTTAAGTGTTAATCAATGCTTAGGACACGTGGTTAGACTCGTTTGTGACGTAAACCTGCCCGGACCCACCCGGCAAATCCAGTGGTCACAAATGTCAGCCCAATGTGAGAGGTCCTAGGCCTAAACTAAAGCATAACGGTTGTAAAGACACGAGGTTAGACTCTTTTATGGTGTAAGACTGCCCGGACCCGCCCGGCAAATCCAGCTGCCATAAATGTCAGTCTAATGTGAGAGGTCTTTATGAGGTTATTGCCTGAATGAATTAAGAAATACTTAACCAGATAAACATGTAAGGTGGGACATGGGGGTTAAGTAGGTGCCTTGGGTGGCATGAGGAATCTAGGGGGTGCCCTTAGTGGCATGTGAAATACGATTAGTAAGACTAAACCAAACACACATGTAAATGAACATGACTAAGAGGGTTAAGTGGGATATACTAGTAACAAGCTTAGGTGGGTAGCTTGTGGGGGCCCATTTCGACCAGTATCCCAAACGTATATTTGTGGGCTCGACCCAAGTCGAGGACGGGACACGCATGCTGGGTTTGACTGTATGAGGCCAAAACGGGGAGCGGTGGCAACGCAAGTAATGCGTGTGTGGACCCGGGCTGGCAGGTAAGACGTTGTTGCATCGTGTAGGTATAAGCCGTGCAATCTCAAGTTGTATCGGGTTGCCACTTTAGGGGAGTGATACACCCCACTGTGGGGCCAGCACGGGTATCTACGAGTAGAGAGCCGATCGAAAGTGGGTAGTGGGGTACACCTAGTGGAGATAGGGGCAGACGGCACCTATGTAGTCAGCTAGGGGTACGCAAGGCTATTTATAAAGTTTCTGTGTGAGGCAAGTGGGATCAAACTTTAGGGTGACTGGTGCGGTGCAGTGTAGTAATGTGCGGTGCAGTGTAGTAATTATTCGTTAGTAATTTGGTGTGCCTTTACCGTTATCTTTAACATTATCTTGAACGCTATCTCTATCTTCCTAAGAGTTCATAGACATTTACTTGTCTTCCAGCTTATGCCTTAGTCTAGTTATTTTGATAATAGTATTGTTAGAGTTATCATACTCGCCAGACTTTATGTCTGACCCCCTCCATTTCTATCCTTTTCCCCCTCCAGGTCCTCAGGTTGGGCCCAGCTCTAGTGGAGTTTGAATGGATTGCTTCATCTTTCTTGGAAAGCTTGGACCATTGAAGTAAAGTCCAGCTTGTTATCTTTTTAATGGCTATTTATGTAATGGGATTATGTATTTTGTTTTTATGAAGATGGATATTGTACTTGGTTTTATGATGTAACAAATATGTTTAATTTCCGCTGCAATAAAATGAAGTTTTAGATTTCCAAGTACTATTTATTATCTGTCTTGTTGTAATTTTTTTGTTCTATATTCACTTATAACCTCCATGGAAGTTAATGCATTCCCTTTGTGAGTGACATTAATGGACGTGGGGTGTTACAGTCCGTCTGAGGATGATATGCGGTGCTCAAACATAACTGAGTCCCTACCGCCTCTTGTAAGCTTCTCCAAAATTCGCTAGTGAAAATAGGATCGTGGTCGCTCACTATGCTAGAAGGAACACCGTGCAAACGAACTATTTCTAGGATGTATACAGAAGCTAACCATGGAGCAGTCCTCTTACTCTTCACGGGAATGAAATGGGCGCTCTTAGTAAGTCTATCTACTATTACACAAATCCCTGTATTACCCTTTCTCGATCTCGGTAATCCGTCAATATAGTCCATCGAGACGCTTTCCCACTTCCATAGTGGAACCTCCAATGGGTGAAGTAACCCACCGGGTTTCTTTTGCTCCGCTTTTACTTGTTGGCACACCAAGCATCTAGCGACATATTCGGCCACGTCCCTCTTCATACCGGCCCAAAAGAAAACTCGCTTCATGTCTTTGTACATCTTGTCCCCGCCGGGATGAATGGTCATCTTTGAACGATGTGCATCGTCAAGAATAGTCTTCCTTAGGTCATCGTCTTTTGGTACACAAAGTCTACCGTCCCTACGTAACCAACCCTTATCATCTAGGGTATACCTACGGAGATGGCTTGATGACTCCCCTCCTTTGAGCTTTTCTACTAACTCAATCAACTGCGGGTCATCTCGCTGTGCCTCGCCAATCCGTCCTAAAAGCGTAGGTCTGACCTCCAAGGATGCTAGCAAACCGGGTACGAAGTCAACGGAAGGTCCAAAATCAAACATAGAGATGAACTCTAAACTTCGCCGCTCAACAAACAAAGGACTTAAGGATAATCTTTTTCTACTTAAGGCATCGGCCACCACGTTACCCTTGCCAGGGGTATATGCTATCTCAAAGTCGTAGGACGCCAAGAACTCCATCCACCTTTGCTGCCTTAAGTTCAAGTCCTTCTGAGAGAATAAGTATTTTAACGATTTGTGGTCAGTGAATAATTCGAATTTCTCGCCAAGAAGATAATGACGCCAAGACTTAAGCGCGAAAACAATAGCGGCCAACTCTAGGTCATGCGTGGGGTAATTCTTCTCATGCGCTCTCAACTGCCTTCCACCATAGGCTATTACCCTACCCTCTTGCATTAGGACTGCGCCTAGTCCTGTCCCACAAGCGTCAGTATATACGGTAAATGGCTTACTCCCGTCTGGCAGCACTGAGACTGGGGCTGAGGTCAAAGCTCTCTTCAACCGTTGGAACGCATCATCACAATCTACGTCCCATGTGAAAACTAGGTTCTTCTTCGCCAAGCGTGTTAATGGAGCTAATATCTTTTCGAAGTCTTTGATAAAGTTCCTATAGTAGCCGGCCAACCCCAAGAAACTTCTCACTTCAGTAGCATTTTTAGGGACCTACCAATCTTGGATGGCCACCACCTTCGCGGGATCCACGGCTATCCCTTCTTTGGAAACCACGTGCCCCAAGAACCGTACTTCTTTCCTCCAGAAGTGACACTTATAAAATTTAGCCTTAAGGCTATGCGCTCGAAGAGTCTCCAACACTTCCCTAAGATGTAGGGCATGCTCTTCCTCATCCTTAGAAAAGATCAAGATGTCGTCTACAAAGACTACCACGAATTTGTTAAGGTACTCCCTAAACACCCTACTCATCAAATCAACAAAGTATGCGGGGGCGTTTGTCAACCCGAAGGGCATCACTAGCCATTCATAGAAACCGTCTGGAGTCCTAAAGGCAGTCTTGTCAATGCTATCCTCAGCCACTCTCAACTGATGGAAACCAGTGGTTAAGTCCAACTGCGAAAACACTGGCGCCAACTAACTGATCGATGAGATCGTTAATCCTCGGCAGTGGGTGTCTGTTCTTCTTAGTAAGCTTATTAAGTTCTCTATAGTCCACACAAAGTCTAAGAGACCCATCCGCCTTCGTGGCAAATACTACTGGAGCACCCCACTCCGATATACTACGTCTTATGAACCCCTTCTCAAGCAATTCCTTCACTTGCTTATCGAGTTCCCTCCTTTCACGTGGAGCCATGTGGCGTACTGGCAAAGATACTGGTTTCGCATTATCCACAAGATATATTCGAAAATCTATCTCCCGCTTCGGAGGTAAGCTCTTCACCTCCTCAAACACACCCGAATACTCTCGGACCACTCTAACAAATCGTAGATTTTCCTCAGACGCATAAAGCGATTCTAGATAACTTAGCTTAACAGAATTTATGGGATTACAAAATATTTCGAGAGTGTTGCCAAGGCGAGTCACGAGCCTAACGACTCTCCTTTCACAATCAAGAACGGCCCCATTTCTGGATAACCAATCCATTCCTAAAATTAGCCCATAGCCCGTGAAGCCCAACACATAAGCATCACATCGAAACTCAACGCTAAGTATAGAAATTTTCAAATCCAAACACATCATGGACAAATAAGCTGAGCCCCCAATTGGATTCGAAACAACTAAGGGATCCTCTACTAAACTGGTGTTTAAGTGCAGTGATTCAACTAATGATGTAGAGATAAATGAATGCGATGCGCCCAAATCGAATAAGGTACGGACAGGATGATCAAACAGAAAAACTAAGCTTTCAACAGAAATGGTTCTACGTCATTCTTGCAGCGGTGGGACCGCGAGAGCCTGAACTTGTCCCCTTGCCTGCCCTGGTGCTATAAGAGCCTGCACCTGTCCTCCCGAGGTAGCTCCTGCCCTCTGCCCCTTCTTTGGGCAGTCCTTCACCAAATGTCCCGCATCACCACAATGAAAATAGCCTGTCTTCTTTTTCTTTCGGCAATCCTTGCTGAGATGGCCTGGTGTCCCACAGTTAAAACATTTCTTCTTTCCCTTGTCGTTATTGTCTTTACCACCCTTCTTGTTTTTCTGTTGTGGTTTCTTCTGATCCCCCTTCTTCTCAGGTGCCTTATCAGCTTTAGCGCTTTTCTCCTCATGCATGAGCGCCATTTCTACTAACTTCTCAAAGGTGGACCCCATAGGGATGTGGGTCATAGCCAACCCTTGCAACGTTTCATTCAAGCCATTCACGAACCTTAAAGCCTTCTTCTCCGGCGTGTTTACTAAGTCCAAACCAAACCTTGCTAGCTGATTAAATTTTTTGACATATTCTTTCACTGATGAGCTTCCTTGCTTCAATGTCAAGAACCTTTCCATATATAGTTTTTCTTCCGCCCTAGAGAGAAACTTCGCCTCAAACCTACGTCTGAAATCCGCCCAAGAGTCAACAGGACGCTCCCCATTAGTGACCTCCCACCAAAACGAGGCCTCTCCCTTCATCAACCAAGCTGCTAAACGAACTCTCTTCCCTTCTTCTACTTCAAAGATTTCTAGCAATTCTTCCACCTCCTTAAGCCAATCTCTAGCTTCCACAAACGTTTCTGACCCTTGAAATGGTTTTCCACCCATAGCCTTGAATTCCTTGCACGTCTTTGCAAAAGTATCTACGCGAGGAGGAGGAGGAGGGACGGGTGCAACTGGTGGTGGAGGAACATTGGCTGGACCCGCAGCGGCCCTGGCCTCTAACAACCTCCTATACCATCCTGGTATCGTTACACCGTCGGGTAGATTAAGATCTTCAGCCATGCAGAAACGAAAAAGGAAAGATTCAAAATGGAGAATTCGAAAGATAAAGATATATGGCTATTTGGGGATTATGTTTTTCTTAAAAACTTTTCTCTTTAAATTTCTCATTAAACATGTTTTTGAAAACACTTCTTCCAAAAATAACTATTTTTCTAAAGTATTTTTATCTGTTCTGGTAACCTTAAGCTCTGATACCACGTGTAACACCCCACGTCCATTAATGTCACTCACAAAGGGAATGCATTAACTTCCATGGAGGTTATAAGTGAATATAGAGCAGAAAAATTACAACAAGACATAAAATAAGTAGTACTTGGAAATCTAAAACTTCATTTCATTGCAGCGGAAACAGGTTTATTACATCACAAAACCATTAATCAGAGTCAAGTACATTATCCATCTTCATAAAACAAAATACATAATCCCATTACACAAATAGCCATTAAAGAAGATAACAAGCTGGACTTTACTTCAAGGGTCCAAGCTTTCCAGAGAGATGAAGCAATCTAATCAAGCTCCACTAGAGCGGGGTCTAACCTGAGGACCTGGAGGGGAAAAAGGATAGAAATGGAGGGGGTCAGATATAAAGTCTGGCGAGTATGATAATTCTAACAATACTACTATCAAAATAACTAGACTAAGGCATAAGCTGGAAGACAAGTAAATGTCTATGAACTATTAGGTATGGAATGAGCAGATAAAGATAACGTTTAAGGAAACGTTAAAGATAACGGTAAAGGCACACCTAAGTACTAACGAATAATTACTTCACTGCACCGCACATTACTACACTGCACCGCACCAGTCACCCTAAAGGTTGATCCCACTTGCTTCACACATAAACATATAAATAGCCTTACATACCCCTAGCTGACAACATAGGTGTCGTCTGCCCCTATCTCCACTAGGTATACCCCACTACCCACTTTCGATCGGCTCCCTACTCGTAGATACCCGTGCTGGCCCTACAGTGGGGTGTATCACTCCCCTAAAGTGGCAACCCGATACAACTAAGAATGCACGGCTTATACCTACACGATGCAATAACGTCTTACCTACCAGCCCAGGTCCACACACGCATATGAAACCCGTTGGACTTGCGTTGCCACCGCTTCCCGTTTTGGCCTCTTATAGTCAAACTCAGTATGCGTGTCCCGTCCTTGACTTGGGTCGATCCCACAAAGATACGTTTGGGATACTGCTTGAAATGGGCCCCCACAAGCTACCCACCTAAGCTTGTCATTAATATATCCCACTTAACCCTCTTAGTCATGTTTATTTACATGTGTGTTTGGTTAAGTCTTACTAATCGTATTTCACATGCCACTAAGGGCACCCACTAGATTCCTCATGCCACCCAAGGCACCTACTTAACCCCCATGTCCCACTTTACATGTTTATCTGGTTAAGTATTTCTTAATTCATTCAGGCCATAACCTCATAAAGACCTCTCACATTAGACTGGCATTTATGGCAGCTGGATTTGTCGGGCGGTTCCGGGCAGTCTTACACCATAAAAGAGTCTAACCTCGTGTCTTTACAACTACTATGCTTTAGTTTAGGCCTAGGACCTCTCACATTGGGCTGACATTTGTGACCATTGGATTTGCCGGGCGGTTCCGGGCAGGTTTACGTCACAAACGAGTCCAACCTCGTGTCCTAAGCATTGGTTGACAACTTTCAATCTTTTACCCTAGTTTTAATAATTCCCTATCCAAATTATTAATTAATTCCACTTTTATTGATGCCCATAATTGACTCAATTATAGTCATCCACTCATGGTATGCAAAATCATATCAATTGCACCCCCAACATCTTATTATTAAATCCTTAATATTACCCCTACCCCACATTTATACATTCGCTTATTCAACGCATAATATAGGCTAGACTTGAATAGTCTAACACATAGCACAAGGACGAATTACCACAATATATAGACAATAAAAATAAGTCTAATCATAATAGGGATGAAACTTGCATAAACTACTCATGTTAAGGATCAAAAGGTGTCGACTTGTTAAATGTCACAATTTACATGATATGATCATAGCCCAAACATAAACTTGCATATGGGGTTTATAGGCAACATAATGATGGTGTGAACTAGCATAGGATATCACATATGTCATAGCATAGTTCTAGATGTCATAATAGATGTCATGGCATATGTTCATAACTTTTCTAATCAATCTAACTTGCATATGTAACTTGTCATATAGATCAACATAGCCCAAACATAATGATTTAATTAATATGAACTAGCTAGCTTAGATAGTAACATCATGGCTTTTTACATGTATGATTCATCGCAACTTAGCATAGAAACTTTCAACATACATAACATCATCATAGCATGATTTACAACATATAGTATATCATCACCACACAGCATAGGATTGATAACATACATGATAGCATATGACAATTCACATCATCTACTCACAATCCATTCATGACTTAACCTAATTAAAATGATAATAATCTCGTTAAGACTATCATACTCACAATTAGAGAAGAAAAGAGAGTTTTGCTTTGCTTTAGGGTTGAGAGAATTAGAATTGAATTAGCTTTTCTTCCTTCTTAGTTGGCGGCGGCTATGCTGAATTCCATGGCGACGGCATGACGGAAGCTCTTCTATTTTTAATGATGTTTAGGGTTAGTATTAGGGTGTATTTATAGGTGCAGTTAGTTGTTTTAGGCCTTTAGATAAACCCTAGGATAGATTAGAGCCGTCAGATTTCGTCATAGCCCCCAAAACCCAGCCCAAAAACCCATTCAGGTGCACCCAGGTCGCCTGGGCTCGATCAGGGAGGTCGACCCTAGGGTCGACACCCATGTCGACCTGGTGGGCAGGTCGACCCCCAGGTCGACCTGTTTTGGGCGGGAATTTTTCCCGCCCAGCCTGTTTGGGCTGAAATTTCGAAATTTGAATTTTTCTGAATCTGTTTTGAATTTTCTGAAACTTCAGATGGCCATAACTTCTTCATACGAAGTCCAATTCACGCAAACTCGGACTCTATCTCAACCAGAATTCCGAGACGAACACAATGGCGTAACTCGTTTCCCATAATTCTCACGTCTGAGATTAGTTATTCCTTAATTTGTGAATATTAATATTAACAGAATTACGGGGTGTTACACGCTCCATTTCATGTTCGATTATAATTATAATATAATTATACATTCAAGCTTCGTTTATATAATATGTTCATTAATAAACTGAATTATATAATTTGAATTGCCCAGTTCACATTATGTTACCAATTCACTAATTCTGATTATTTCAGAATTAAATATATTGTTTAATTATTATATTAATTTAATATTCCGTATAATTTAATCAAACAACCATTAAATTCTCTAAACCATTATATAATTTACTAAATTAATTATAATACCCTAGAAATATGGGTCGATATAATATATAGAGGTAGGAATGAGCTTGTAGTCTAAGCCTCGAGTATTAGCTTATAAAATTTTGTTGTAAAGCTACTTGTATTCGTCGTTTAAAAATTTGCACGGGCGCACATGAACTTCGTTCAGAGTGAAAATTGACGTGCAGCTATGTTCGTCATTACGGCCCTAATGAAAATTGATTCGTCGAATTCTGATTCTATTTGCTCGAATAGCGCTCGCTCGAGCTCAAATTATTGATCGATTATCTACATTGAACGTTTATATCTTGCAAGGCCACAAAACAACTCCGATGAGTGTGAAATTTGGAATGTTGCAATAATTTACTATTCCGAATCCAACAAAATTAGTTTCCTCGAGAACGGAGGTCATTTGCAAAATGACTATTTTTAAGGCTTATGTGATATTTTTAAATTCTAAAACTATTTGATTCAGTAATAAACTCATTATTATTATCGTATATATACATATATCCTAATGGGATTGTTTATAACTTCCAATTCAATATTTACTAATTCTGAGTTAAACGGCATCCATATTATATATATAAACCCTATTTGTATATTTAATAAATAATAATTAATTCCATAGCAACTATTTGGAAATTTTATATGGACATAACTTACAATCTATATGATGAAATCTCAAATTTTCAAATTTGTTAGAAAGATATATCTAAATAATCTTAACATTTCTTGTTTCAACAAATTCTGACTTATATCAAATTCTGTACATTCATTTAAAGTTCAAAACGTAATATTATGAACTACCATGACGTTTTGAGCTCGTTTTTAATTATATTTTAAATTTATACGTTTAAAGCATAAATTAAATAAATTTCTTATCGTTAATTCTTAAAATAAATTGTTTTAGATATTTAATATCCATTAAATATTTCTTACTAAAATCCGAGTCGTTACAGCATGCTTTGGGGGATAAATGTTAATGCACCTTTTGGAAACTTTGTTGCACATTGGATTGGACAGATGGACTTCTCAATCATCAAGGAGAGAAATCCGAAGAGGTTATTAATTGGCTCAGAATTCAAGTATGGTTGTAGATACGAAGCTGCGATCAAGTGGATTCACTCAAATGAAACCAAGAAACTGGCTATATATGAAGCTGGACTTCACATAGGTATTCGATCAGAATATATCCTTGGATATGGGAAAACACTTCAACTTTAACAAATATCACTTGAAGTCTCAAGTTTTTTCCAAGTCGACCCATCATCTAACATCAACGACCCAAACAGCTGAACATAGGCGACCTATTTATGGACTGCACCCCATAAATCAATAGTACTTTGGATTGGGGCCAATCCTAATAGGATTAGTACTGATTCTCCCAATTATGGGCAGCGATCCAGCGCATTTTCAAGAGGCGTTCAACTTGGTCTCCTTGTCTTCTTTATAAATTTTCGAGCCGATCTGATGAGTTATTCAGCAATAAACATAGCACCTTATTCACAAAGAAAATGATATTTTTCTAGCCTCTACCACTTTTTTCTCTCATTCAAAATATTTATAACTATAATCTCTCTACATTATTGTAATAACCCGCAAAATGTGGGCCAGTTTAAAATTTTTATTTTGGCAATTTTAGCGAATTTTGAATATTTAAAATAGATTATTTTAAATAATATCGACGTGAAACTTATTTTGAATAGAATTCGACGTATATATTATACACGTCGTCGTTTGAATATAAATAATTATATATAATTATAAATAGAATTGAAAATGGCGCGGTAGTTCGATAATTCGATTTCAAACTTCAATTGAATGTACCAGGTGCAAAACAATCCGGATTTTAGTGAAACCAAAAACATTAGGATCTAATTGATAATATCTTTCCAACGAATCCGACAAATCAAAATTTCGTAGCGAGAATCAAAAGATATGTCCAGTTGAAAATTCTGAATAGTCGCTATGGAATTCAGGCCCTTAAAAATGGACATTTTGCAAACGACCTCGGATTACGACGAAACCACTTTTGTTGGGTCCGTGATGTCAAATTATTGCTAGGTTTCAAATTTCATAATTTTTCGAATCAATATGTGAGCGTGGCAAAGGAAAACGCGTTTGACCAGTTTCAGTTGATTTTAATCGACTGGAAATTGGCCATTTTTCCAACGGTCTCAGAATTCGACGAAACTAGTTTTGTTAGGACCGGATCGTCAATACGAAGCTAGAAAATATTTTTCAGGAATTTTTAAAGTTCGTATGTGACCCCGGTAATTTGAAATGTACGTTTAAAATTCAATATAGTGATTTAAATGTAAATTTAACGGAAACTGATTAAAATGATCAAATCAGCTTACGATACATATCCCATTGTGTTCGGAATGGGGGTAAAACGCTATGGACGACAGGCGGTGGGCCTCGTTTCGAGGTCGTATGTGAAAGTCAACATTTTGCAAAATAAAATAATTAAATAATTAAATAAAAAAAATAATATCTCCTCACCCCTTTTAACGTTCTGGCCCCCCCTCCCTCCTTTTCGTTATTCAGAATAAGAAAAAAAAAACCTAATTAACGGAGCCGACGCTCCTGATGATCACCGCGCCGCCGGCGATTGCTCGCCCCCCCCCCCCCCTCCCCTCGTCTCCAGTAACTCCTCCCTCGCCCCTCGCTCCAAACGAGGAAACCCGGCCGACCCCGCTCGAATCCGCACCGCTCCACCACTGGAGCCACCGAAAGCCGCCGCCACTCGCCTCCCCGCAGCTCCGACCTCACCATCCGCCTGCGCCACCTCAACGCGCCACCCCGACCATCCCGCTCCTCTCCCTCTTCTTCTGAAGTCAACAGCGAGCCCCCCCCCCCTGCAAGAAAAACCGCACCACCTCTATCGTTAGTAAGCTTTCTTATTTAATTAAATAATTTATTTTCTAGACTAATTTTATTTTGTTAGAAGAAAAACTGAATTTTATTTTATTTAAAATCTGAATTTTATTTTGATAGAAGAAAAACTGAATTTTATTTTATTTAAAATCTGAATTTTATTTTGATAGAAGAAAAACTGAATTTTATTTTATTTAAAATCTGAATTTTATTTTGTTTAAAAACGGAATTTTATTTACTTTAAAAATTGGTTTTTATTTATGTTGTAAAGTCATAAAAATATAATCTTTTATATTGTCGAAAGAAAAAATATAATCTTTTATATTGTCGGATTAAAAATAGAATTTTTATATGTTGAACTTCGGATTAAAAATAGAATTTTTATATGTTGAACTTCGAATTAAAAATAGAATTTTTATATGTTGAACTTCGGATTAAAAATAGAATTTTTATATGTTGAACTTCGGATTAAAAATAGAATTTTTATATGTTGAACTTCGGATTAAAAATAGAATTTTTATATGTTGAACTTCGAATTAAAAATAGGATTTTTATATGTTGAACTTCGAATTAAAAATAGAATTTTTATATGTTGAACTTCGAAATAAAAATAGGATTTTTATATGTTGAACTTCGAATTAAAAATAGGATTTTTATATGTTGAACTTCGAAATAAAAATATGATTTTTATATATTGAACTTCGAAATAAAAATATGATTTTTATATATTAAATAGCGAAGTAAAAATTCGATTTTTACATATGTAGAGAATACGGGCGAAAGCGACAAAAAGGCGAGTTGGCGAAGATTTCCTGCATTAGAAGTGCCGTGGAGCTAGGATAGCTATCTGTGAGAACTTCTCACCTTTCAATTTAATTTTTCTAGTTATATATATATATATACTAGGATGCAGACGGTGCTTAGTAGCACCCGACACAATCGTCCACAGACCATGGACTTGTTTGTTTAGTTGCATAGATTAGTTATATGATGTGATTTGAATTGGTTGTTTGGTGATTTTGATTGATGTGTGAATGGCGTGGGCCTTCACTAGACCGGGGATAAGGCTAGGCCTCGTCCCGTTTCTAGTATCGTGCCGTTATGCCGCCGAAATTTTCTAAAATATGTTAGAAAATAAAAATATCATTTTATTGTGTAAATGAATAATAGGAATTCATATGTGGAATAAAATGTTTTATCGTTAAAAATATAATTTTTAACGTGAATATGAATATCGTGAATGTGAATAAATAAATATTCATTTACAAACCAGACGGTTTGTTTATGTACACCTATTTGAAGGACATTGATTGGGACGATAAATTTTACACATCGCCCAACTGCACAAATAAAATCTGTGTTTGATTGTTTGAAACCCCACACGGGTGTTGGGATGAAATTTGAAGTTCACTCATCCTGATTGATTAAATATGTCGATCGATTGATTGACAGGCTGTTATAAGCGTTAGATATCTATATTTGGTGCTTATACAGTGTAGTGCACTTTGGTTGATGGTTGATTATTTTTCAATGCTATTATACATGTGTTGTATGAAAATCCATATAATTAACTTTATATGGTAATTGATTGGGCCTCATTCCAGTTTTAAAATAGAAATATTTGAAATAGAAATATTTGAAATAGAATATTTGAAAATAGAAATTTATGAAGTCGTGTTGATTAGTTTGACGCCATTTTGACGTGAACGATATTTATATCGATTTTAAACGATTTCGAAATGAATTGAATTGAAAACGATTTCGAAATGAAGTGAATTGAAAACTATTTCGAAATGAATTGAATTGAAAACGATTTCGAAATGAAGTGAATTGAAAACGATTTCGAAATGAAGTGAATTGAAAACGATTTCGAAATGAAGTGAATTGAAAACGATTTCGAAATGAATTGAATTGAAAACGATTTCGAAATGAAGTGAATTGAAAACGATTTCGAAATGAAGTGAATTGAAAACGATTTCGAAATGAAGTGAATTGAAAACGATTTCGAAATGAATTGAATTGAAAACGATTTCGAAATGAATTGAATTGAAAACGATTTCGAAATGAATTGAATTGAAAACGAATTCAAATTGAATTGAAATTTGAATTGAATAGAAATGAATTTTAAAACGAATCTATAAAGAAGAATTCAATTGTGGTTTGAATTGAAAAGGAAGTTGAAAATGTTTTTGAAACGAATTCAAAACTATTTATATAATTCGTTTTAAATAGAAATCGACGAAGTATATATTATATATATTATATATATAATATAATGGCCTGAATAGAACGCGCCGCGCCGCGGCAGTTCACGAATTTCGACCATTTATTTCAAACGGACATTACGGGAGATCCGACCGTCGGATTCTCCTAAAACCAGAACCGTTGGGTTCGTATCGAAAAGAGCTTTCTAACGAATGTTAGAAATTTGAAATCTAACGGTTGGACTTGGAGATACGTCCAAATCAAAGTCGAAAAAGGTCGCTGTAAGTGCAGTTCGATGGCCATTGATGGAAATCGACTGTACGGGCCTTGATAAAATTATTAAAAATAGTAATAATTTGTGTAAAATCATAAGAAATGATTTGGGAAAAATTGGGATGAAAAACTCCATATTTGAAAAGATAAAAATAGATTTTTATCGAAATGAACTAGTTTTGAACTAGAAAGATAATTCTATTTATTTTTAAATAAATAAATTGAATTTGAAATGGTTTTAAAAATAACCAGAATTTCCAATGATTGCATTGGAGTGGAATTGAATCGAAATTGTCTTCGGAATATTTCGATGTTGGAATTCGTGATTATATAGGTGTTGTTATGGAAATTTGAAAGATATATATTTATATCGTTATTTCCAATACGACATTTGTTAATCGTAGAATTTGGTATTGAATATAAGCCGATATATTTTCTATTCAGAGCCTTATATTGAATATCAAATGTGATTTGGGTTTGTCGTGAATGGTGTCTTCACTAGCACTGTTCTTGAACCCAGTTGAGAAATGATTAAATCTTTTTATTTAGATTTAATGAAGGGTTCCAATTAAATAATATTTAATTGGAATTGAATTGATATTGATTTTTGGGTTTATCGTGAACAGTGTTTTAAATAACACTTGTTCTTTAACCCGATAATTAATGGAATGTGATTTTGGGTTTATCGTGAACCGTGTTTTAAATGACACTGATTCTTTAACCCAGTCGAAGATTAAAACTAAGTGGAGTTTTAATGAATCTTTAATTAGATTGAAAAGATCGAGAATGGAGTATCACCAGTTTTACTCCAGGCGATAGTTAAATCTTTAATTAGATTTGAACGTGAAATGGTAATTGAATTTACCGATAACACTGTGGTGTTAGATATGAAGTATTACCAGTTTTACTTCATGGGATGAATAGGTTGGGATTGGGAAATAAAATAAATGATTACTTCAGTGTGGTTCGCTAATCCCGACTAGTTTGAATTAATATTCAAAGGAGATTAAAGAATAAATTTGAAGAATTTATCTTGGATAAAATTAATGGGAACTTTTCCCAAAGTATAGGAATATTTGAATAAAAAGAATATTCTGAATTGGAATGAGGCGTATGTTGTGTTTGTGTAACACTTTTATAATATATACGCGAGTTATTCAGAAAGACCGGGTTTATCCCATTCTGAATAACTGTTTCGACGTGGTGTCGAAGATGAAGACGGTGGTCGAAGACCGGAAGTCTTCACGTCGTTTGGGTGATAACTGATGATCTTGATTGGGCTGTACACCCAAGAAGATGGAAACAGTTGGTGATCGTCCAGACGTACTTGGAGATCGATGGATATGCGGGGTACTAGGTGCCTCCGGTTTCGTTCAGACCCAGAACGAACTTGTAAATGGACTGTGTGTCTGACATTGGATTTTAGTCTGTGTGATTGATCTTTGTTAAATATATATCTGTTTGGCGGCGGAGAATTTATTCTCTTGCTTAACGCCCTTCTCTGAGACGTACGAGCTCAGGGGTTATATATTGATGGATATCAAACACATGGAGTGAATTGCATGTGTGGCATGCCTAAGTGGCAATTGATCGAGGCTTCTGTTGAAAAGCAAAGTCTTGTGGTGATGATCAAAGCACGGCCTTTGTGGCGTGGCTTTGTGTAACGTTTACCTCGCGTGTTTCACACCCGGTATGAACCAAAAACGGGAGACGGACCTCAGGGAGGGCTTGCGTTTCTTTCTAGCTAAAAGTGGCGTCAGTGGTTTTACACGCCCTGACGAGTTTGACTTATGTGGTTGTTGCTGTTGCGAGGCGCCTCGGTTTGATCGGACGATCCGGGTCCGATGGAGTCATTCGTTGGCTCGTTTGCGCCCCAAAGGGCGGGGAGACGTATTGTTCAGGCATAATAATCCACATCGGTGGACCGGCCCTGACGATCCAGGGGGCAGTTGCGGCTGTTCCTGAGACATGGTAGGCTAGATTGTCTCGAATCGGTAGAGGACGATCCCTGGCCTCGGTTCATAGACGGAAATCCAATTTCCAAATACGTGACTTTGCGGTTTTATTTGTAAACCTATATATGGTGACATAGTGGGATGGGGCGCTCATGCCGCCTATGATTGATACTTATGATTTGAAGTGTTTTATACACTATGCACTTATAATAGTATCAAATGATTTGTTTTAAACGTATCAAGCATTCTTTGGCTGTTATAAGGGAAAACCCTATCCTCGGCTGCGTTGCATTGTGTGATGGGACCTGGGTCTTATAACAGCTTCATTTTTCTTTATTTAGCATTGCGCTGTTTGTTTTATGCACTGGTATTCTTGGGAGGAAACCCGTACCGTGTTATACGGCGTGGTCCCTTGATTTACCTAACTTTGAAAATAAAGATAATAACTGTTTTAGTTCTCACACCAGTCCCATGACTGACCTGGAGTTTATTGTTTTAACCTAAACTCTGGGTGCCCCTATTTTGACACGGGCAGCTAGTAGTTTTGGTTTTGCAGATTTATATTCACAGGATCCTGGTTTACAGCTGGAACGATATCCGGAAAGCTTTGTATCCGTATATCTCATTCTAGTTGTGTATTGTATTATTTTTCCGCTGCTAGGTAACTTATTGTTAATCTCTGATATTTCTGTGTAATATTCTTTTATACTCTGTATATTCTTGTAATCTGATGCATTGTTGTAATATACAGTGAAATGTTCTTTTGTATGCGTTCTGTTTTTGTCCTGTTCTCAAACGATAGGGCGTTTCGAACGGCCTGGATCGGTTTAGCGACTGGTTCGGACCGAGCGAAATTCCTGCTCGTCACAATTATCATAAAAAATAATTCCTTTGAAACATATGTAAAATGGAAAATTACTAAACCATATAAATTCTGTTGGGATTGCGGAATGGATCGTTAAGGCAAAACTAACATCAGAAGGGGGTGAATAGTGTTTTTGAGAAATTTAACAAAATCAAAAACTTATATGATCTATTATATGAATCACACACCATAGAGATAATCATAAACACAGAATCAAACACAAACACAAAAATGAACAAAAATAAAATGCAGAAAAGGAAAAACACACTGGATTTTATACTAGTTCGGATTACTCCTACATCTAACCCCACGCAACGCTGGATTGCGCAGAGTTTTATTACTATACCAATATCCATGTACAACACCCTTAATTTCACAGCCATAAGGTTACCACCGATACCAAACACCCTTGATCAATTATATTCCCCTTGATTTCCTAGCTACAAGGTAAACACCGCTCCGTTTCCTTGATTTCGAGGCTACAAGGAACACACCTTTTCCCGAACACTACCCAAAAAATTACAACAACCTTTTATCGCTTCAATAACACTTCGATTCAGAGTGTAATGAGTAGAGAGTGAGAAAAGAAGAAGTTTCATATAAATAGAAATGAATTCGGTAGAGTATAATTGTAGAAATCATAAAAATATTAAATATTAATGGTGTACAGAAAGGGAATGAAGATGGAGAAGAAGAATGATGAAAAAAATTCGAAATCAAACCCTATTTATAAGATTTGAAAGGTTGCAACACTTTTGGAACATTACAAATAGTGAAAAGACACTTCCTTTCAAAACCAAAAATATGACAATTATATGTCGACATCTTTATAAATGAATGTCGGCACAACCCTTCACAAAATTGAGTTTTGAGAATTTTTGAAGTGTTTTAATATATATATATATGTGTGTGTGTGTGTGTGTGTGTGTGTGTGTGTGTGTGTGTGTGTGTAATTCTAGAAATTCTTGAATTAAACATAGTGTTATAAATAAGTATTCTAAAGTAGAAAATCATATGAAATCATAAATATAAACTATATAAACATATTTATATAATTATAAAGTTTAAAACTATATAAATATAAGATATACAAAAGTATGTAACTATGTAAAACGTATAGACTTAAAAACTTGAATTTAAAATCAAAAGTAAGATAGAAAAATTAATTAGAATTAGAATAGAATTGAAAATGGAATTTGAAAATCAGAACAGAATTTGAAAATAGAATTTGAAATTTGAAAATCAAAAATAGAATTTAAATTTGAACCTGGAATGATATTCAGAGTCTTACATAAACTAGACTTTATCACTATATTTATATTGAACTCTTGAAATCTTGATTACTCATGAGTCTTGGATCATCTCTGAAATTTGAATCTCTAAAAGCTCTTATAATGTACAGTCTTCAATATTAATTCCTGTATACTAATCCTGCATATATGTGTGTGTGTGTGTGTATAGTTTAGATAAAGGTGTTAGTATATATTTTATAATCAATTAATATTGAAATGAGGTTCTTGTCATCAAAACTCCATTCTCCGATAATCTCCCCCTTTTTGATGATGACAACCTTAGTTTAAAAATATCATACATGTTCATACCTGTTGATGGTGATCCTTCTAATACTCCCAATGTCTATATGAACCCTATAAACTAATTCTATATTTGGTAATTTCTCCCCTTTTGGCATTATCAAAAAGAAATTCTAAAATTACTTCCCCTAAATCCTATAACTATTTAAATAGTTCATGTACTAAAGTAAAGTACTCCCCCTAAAGTTGATATCTATCTAAACTGTATTATTCTACACTAAGATCTATAAGTGTATAACTTATTATAACACTTAATGAATATGACACCCCCCAAATTTTTGCTTGTATAATAAAGTAATAGAATACTTAAAACAAGCATTATATTAAACTTAATTTTTACAAGCGATATTACACGGATTACTACAGATGCAATACATCGTATGAATGCAAAGAAACGAAGATAGAAGAAAAACCTAAATTTTAATTATTTTTTATGATGGGAGACTTATGGATTAGACAATTTGGATAATGGAGACAAAATCCCCGTTTCTTTCAATCACATTTCCATTTTGATCGCATAAGACCTCTCCCACACATACGACTTGATCTTCTTCTTCCGTAACTTCTTGTTGAAACTCCTTAGGTTCTTCTTCCTCCATCATTTCTTCCTCTTCCTCTTCTGGTGCCTGCTTTGGTTCCTCCTCTTATTCCATGGTCTGATTATCATCTTCGATGATGTTTGGATTTGCCTGATTATCCATTATAAATTTAAGAAGACTCCTTATCACTTTTCCTTGTCTATTTTGCTCTTGGGTCATCCTAATTTGGAGCACTTATATTTCAGCAAGCATTTGAAGAGTATATTCCATTTTCTCTTCAAGTTTGATGACATCTGATAGGGTAGAAAGTTGAAAAGGACCTTCAGATGGTCCAGCGGATGATTTGGGATTAATTTGGGTGTTAAAATTTGTGGAGGCCATTGTTTATTTAAGTTTAAAGTTTTTACGAAAGTGAGAAATGAGAATAAAGAAGAAAATTCAAAGTGGAGAGTTTAATTGACTATTGTAACTAACTTTGGTGGGAATTAATTTTAAAAATCTGGCAGCTATATGTTGACATATGCAAGTATGTATGTCGACATACTTGCACCTTTTATTTTATTTTTCTAAATTTTAATGTTTTTCTTATATATATTAATATATTTAATTATTCTAATTTACTTAATGAACAAATACCTAATTCTCTTCTAAATTTAGTAAATTTTGCTTCGTTTAACGATTTCGTTAGTATATCTGCTATTTGTTTATCCGTTTCTATAAACTCGTGTGAAATTTTCTCTTTGCTTACGTTATCTCTTAGAAAATGATGTCATATATCGATATGTTTAGTTATTGAATGATGAGTTGGATTTTTAGAAATATTTATAGCACTCGTATTGTCGTAGTATATTGGTAATTTATTTATATTTAATCCAAAATCATTTAGAGTTTATTCCATATATATTACTTGTGAACAAGCCAAAGTAGTAGAGATATATTTTGCTTCAGTTATTGACAAAGATACCGTATTTTTCTTTTTACTAAACCACGAGACTAGTGAATGGCCTAAGAAATGACACACTCCACTAGTAGTACTTTTTCGATCGGATTTGCATCCCGCATAATTAGCATCACAATAAGGAACTAAGTCGAATGAATCATCCTTAGGATAAAATAATCCAAAGTCTTATGTATGCTTTACATACCTTAGAATACATTTTACGGATTTTAAATGTGTTTCTTTAGGTTGCAATTGATATCTTGTATAGAGACATACACTATGCATTATATCCGGTCTACCAGCGGTTACATATAATAGTGATCCTATCATTCCTCTACATAATTTCCGATCAACGTTTTTTGACATATCGTCTTTACTTGAGGATATATTAGTCGCCACTGGTGTTGGTATCCCATTATTGGTTGTTAAATTATATTTATTAATTAGATCTTTTGCGTATTTTTCTTGATTAATAAACATTCCATTCTTTAATTGACGAATTTGTAATCCTAAAAAGAACGTTAGTTCTCCCATATGACTCATTTCAAATTCTTAGGTCATAATATTTGAAAATTCTTTATTCATCTTATTGTTTGTTGATCCAAAAATTATATCGTCAACATATATTTGTACTAATTGTATATCCTTATTATTCTTTATAATAAACAAAGTATTATCTAATTTTCCTATTCCAAAGTTGGATTGTAATCTATTCCTTCTTCTTAAGTACGACCTTGTGCTACTAGTCATGCCTTATTTCTTACGACCTCACCGTATTCATTCATTTTATTTTTATAAACCCATTTAGTTCCTATTATAGTCTTATCCTCTAGTCTAGCAACAAGTTCTCATACATCATTCCTTGTGAACTGATTCAGTTCTTCTTGCATGGCAAGTATCCATGAATCATCAGAAGATGCTTCCTTTGGATTCTTAGGTTAAATAGTTGCAATAAATGCAGAGTTACTCATATTATTTGGTTGACTACGAGTTCTAACGACGGATTCAATGTCTCCTAAGATATTTTCTACAAGATGGTCTCTAAGTAATCTAATTCGTTTATTTGGTTGACTATCTTCTTGACTTGTTTCATTAATTTCATTTTCACATTCATCTTCATTGTTTTGTGTTATACTTTTATAATTTTCATCAAACGATACTTTTAGAGTTTCTTCTATAGTATTGATTCTAGTATTGAAAACTCTATATGTCTTACTTCTTTATGAATATCCAATAAATATTCCTTTATCGGATTTCGAGTCAAGTTTGCCTAAATTTTCTTTAGTATTGAGTATAAAACATTTACTTCTAAATATTTTAAAATATGATACTTTTGGTTTCTTATTATACAAAAGTTCATACGTTATTCCCTTTTTGTTACAAAAGTTTTCAAAAATTTTGTTTTTGAATTCTTCGTCATGGTCACTACATATTGTTTTGATTTTTAGTGATAATAAGTTTTGAATTCTTTTAGAAAAAGTTTTAAATTGATCAAATGCATCACTTTTATTTTTAAGAAACAAAGTCCAGGTAAATATAGAAAAATCATTGACTATTACGTAAACATATCTATTATGATTCATTGATTAGGTTTGAGATGGAACAAATAAATCCATGTGAATTAACTCTAATGGTTTCGAGGTGTAATTTCCTCTTTTGATTTAAACGAACTTCTTTTTAATTTTCCGAATTGACAAGCGTCACATAAATTATTAACTTTAAATTTCATTTTGGGTAATCCTCTAATTGGATCTAATTTCGAAATCCGAGAGATGTGTTTGGAATTTATATGACCAAATCTCTTATGCCAGATCCTGGGGTCACTTGTATTGGCCATAAGACATAGATTATCATTGTAGATTTTCATACTCAATATATATACTTTTCTTTTTATCTCCTTCGAATATTACTTTTGAATTCCTATCTTCTATGAAACATTTATCTTTTTCAAAGTTTATTTTATAACCCTTATCGCAAAGTTGATTTATACTTGGTAGGTTGTGTTTTAGATTCCTAACTAATAAAACATTAGAAATAGTAGGAGTTTTAGAATTAACGATACTATCGATCCTAATAATTTATCCTTTAGAGTTGTCTCTGAAGTTCACCATTCCACCATCTTCATATATCAAATTCTTGAGTAGTTTATGATTTCCCAACATATGTCTTGAATAGCCACTATCCAGTATCCATTTGTCCCTTTTGATTTCTACCTATTTCTTTCCAAAATTTGAATTCCCAATAGACGTGTAACACACCAATTCAGAAATTGAATTTTCAACAGTCACCATTTCAGAATTTGAATTTTCAATAGCCACCATTTTAGAATTTGAATTACCAAAAGCCACTAAACCCATCTTTTCAACTTTGAATTTTCAAAATCCATGTAACACATCTTTTCCTGTATTGAACAATATTTCAGTTGATCACTTAACTTTTCAACATGATTATATGCAGACTCTTTCAACATTGGTACAATGCATGAATTAAAACTAGTGTTGACTTCAAAATTTTTAGAAATCAAATTATGAACTTTTTGAAAGACCGTGCTCTAATACCAATCGTTCGGGATTGCGGAATGGATCGCTAAGGAAAAACTAACACTAAAGGGGGGGTGAATAGTGTTTTTGAGATATTTAAAAAAATGTAAAACTTATATGATCTACTATATGAATCACACATCATAGAGATAATCACAGACACAGAATCAAACACAAAAATGAACCATTACAACAAAACAGAGTTTTTACAATGGGCAATGCCCGTTGTAATATTCTTTTCACAACGGGCATTTCATCCATTGTAATAGGCCACGTTGTAATAGGCCACCTTTTTGCAATGGGGTCCCTTGTAAAAAAGGCATTTTTACAACGGGAAATGCCCATTGTAAAAAGATGGCCTATTACGACATGGTCTATTACAATGGGGTCAATGCCGGTTGCGAAAAGTATATTACAACGGGCATTGACCCTTGTAAAAAAGTCTTCTTTATTGCAATATAAAATATTTGCAAGAATTAAAACAAAAATTCTACTTTTTAATTGATATTTTATTCAAACAAATATATCATTACATTTTTGAATAGTACAAAGTCTTGTTTCTCTGTTACACGAGTGCTATAAAAATACTCATTTGTACAAGTTTGTCTCACTACATACACTTGTTAGTTGCTGACATGTATATTTATGCTACATTAATGAATGCCACATCATTTGTACTATATATAGTTACCCTAGTTCCAAGCCGTCCGATGAAGCTTCAATCCCTAAGAGGATGCCTTCTGTATCCTATGATCCTGGGCTCACATAATCCTTATACCTTTTGTTTCTACAAATATGCACGTGGTGTATCATCTGTTCAGAGTCATAAGAATCAAACATTCAGAAGTACTATCTTATAGGTTACGTGTTTAAGAAGGCATACCGATTTGAATTACACAGGCATCCATGAAAGTTTGAAAAAAATCCCTACAAGTCAGTAAAAAAATTTAGCCCTGAAACTTATGAAAATTATACTGCTTTAAATAAAGGTTATTATCCAATCGAAGAATATGTCAAATTGACCCACATTTTTAAGAAAATAGAAAGCATTCGATATTAATATCCTAGCCTGCATTTTAAAAAAATTGCAAATAGCCGTTGAGGCAGTATGAAACCTTCTCTTCGGTATTACAGAATTCAGTTTGAACTCAAACAACCAAAGGAGAAATCATTTGTTTTGGGACCAGTGAACAAAGAAGGGAAGAGGGTTGAGCTTGCATTGGGCCAGACCATGGAAATATCTATGAAAACTAACAATGATGCATTATGGGCTCGCTTCCAGGAAGAACTTGAAAACGTGATAAAACAGAGGAGCGTATACAGCAAATAACAAACCTTGTCACAAACTACACGAACAAGGATTTTCCTACTGTACTTGAGAAAACTGTAAAGAAAATAGCAAATAACAAACCTTGTTACAAACTATTGATTAAAAACTTGAAACCACTGCAACAAGACAGATTCAGGAACAATTCCAAACCAAACCACGTGAAAACAAGCTCTTCAAGAAACTATGAAATCCAGCTTGGTGTCATCTATGATTCCAATATTTGAGCAGCCATGCAAGGCAATGTTTGATCAAGTAGATGCAACCTTCAAGAAAGGAATGAGTGAACATACTGCTGCTGCTCAACAGCAATTTGACTCCAAACATTCTGGTTTGGCGATTACTTTGATGGATGCAATCAACTCTCCCTTTTCAATCACTCAAAATCTCAGTAATGAATTGGCAGATAGCCGGTGCAAGATCTTTTCTATTGTATCAGAAAATGCAAACGCGTTGAATCCTTTAGGAATTCATAAGAACAATGGCTCTGTGGGAGGACTCCCAGATATGCCTTTGTCACTTCAGCAAATTGAAGCACCCCTGGATCCAACAAAGGAATTGTCCGCGTTGATATCTGAACACAAATTTTTGGAGGCATTCACAAAGCTTCTCCAAAGAAGCGATGTCTCCATTGTCTCGTGGCTATTCACGCAGGTTTGCAATCAAGTCCTAAATAAAAAACTTCTATTGAGAAACTTGTAGAAATATATTATAACAAAAGATAAGAAACAGGTTGATATGCATGCGCTATGTCGATGGTACCACTATCTCTAAGCCAAGGTGTTATACTAGCTCTTCTGCAACAACTATCGTGCGATCTTGGTAATGAAACAGCAAGAAAATTAGGGTGGATGACCGATGTAGCCATTGCCATCAACCCAACTGACCCACTAATAGCAATGCACGTTTGTCCAATATTTGAGCAGGTGTATATCTGTTGGCTCACCAAAGATCGCTTCCTACAACCACGACATCAGACTCCGCTAGCTTCACCTTATTATGCATGTCATCAATTCCTTACTTGCAAGCTGTAGATGAGAGGAACTGCTTTAGCCAAATGCCTACAGGGTCTGTTGTAACAACCCAGAAAATTTGAGCCAATTAAAAATTTTATTTTGGCAATTTTGATGAATGTTGATTATTTAAAATGATTTATTTTAAATAATGAAGAAGAGAAATTTATTTTGAATAGAATTAGAACGTATATATTTATATAGATCGTCTTTAGAATATAAATATTTATTTTTAAATATAAAAGGAAATGAAAATGGAGCAGTAGTTCGAAAATTCGATTTCAAATTTCAAATGAATGCACAGGATTCAAAATAAACCGGATTTTAGCGAAACCAAAAATATTTGAATCTATTTGAGAATATCTTTCCAACGAATCCGAAAAATCAATATTTCATAGGGGGAAAAAAAAAGATATGATTTTTAATCGTAAAATGATTAGAAATATTTGATTTTTCATAGGAAAAAGATTCGATCTTTATAAATAAAAAATATAATTTTTATATATGAAGTAGCGAGATAAAAATATAATTTTTATCAATATGAAGTAGCGATAAAAATTCGATCTTTATATAGGAAGCAGCATTGTTAAAAATATAATTTTTAACATATACCGCGTGAAACAGATCTCGTTGGAGACACGATGAAGATTTCCTACATATGAAGAGTCGCGGTGAATTGGTTTAGCTAATCGGTGAGAACTTCCCACTTTAACTCTTGTTTTCTAGTTAAAAATATATACTAGGATGCAGACGGTGTTTAGCAGCACCCGTCACCCATCGTCCATAGACCATGGATGACTTGCTTGAATTTGTGTGTAATAACCCGGAAATTCTGAACTAGTTTAAAATTTTTATTTTGGCAATTTTAGCGAATTTTGAATATTTAAAATATATTATTTTAAATAAAATCGACGATAAATTTATTTTGAATATAATTCGAATGTATATATTATATACGTCGTCGTTAGAATATAAATATTTATATATAATTATAAATAGAATTGAAAATGGCGTGGTAGTTCGATAATTCGATTTCAAACTTCAATTGAATGTACCGGGTGCAAAACAATCCGGATTTTAGTGAAACCAAAAACATTAGAATCTATTTGATAATATATTTCCAACGAATCCGAAAAATCAAAATTTCATAGCGGGAATCAAAAGATATGTCCAGTTGAAAATTCTGAATAGTCGCTATGGAATTCAGGCCCTTAAAAATGGAAATTTTGCAAACGACCTCGGATTTCGACGAAACCAGTTTTGTTGGATCCGCAGTGTCAAGTTATTGCTAGGTTTCAAATTTCATAATTTTTCGAATCAAAATGTGAGCGTGGCAAAGGAAAATGCGTTTGACCAGTTTCAGTTGATTTTAATCGACTGGAAATTGGCCATTTTTCAAACGGTCTCAGAATTCGACGAAATTAGTTTTGTTAGGACCGTATCGTCAATATGAAGCTAGAAAGTATTTTTATGGGATTTTTAAAGTTCGTATGTGACCCCGGTAATTTGAAAGGTACGTTTAAAATTCAATATAGCGGTTTAAATGTAAATTCAACGGAAACTAATCGAAACGGTCAAATCAGTTTGCAATACATATCCCATTGTGTTCGGAATGGGGGTAAAACGCTATGGACGACAGGCGGTGGGCCTCGTTTCGAGGTCGTATGTGAAAGTCAAATTTTTTTTTTTTGCCAAATTAAATAATTAAATAATAAAAATAAAAATAAAAGAAAACCTTTCTTCCCTTAACTACCCAGCCCCCCCCCCCCCCGATAATTTCAATTCACTTTTCAAAATCAAAAAAAAAAAGAAAGGGGCTTCGTGCCCTAACTAACGCGCCGCGCCGCCTGGGGGTGGGCCACCGCCGCCTCCCCCTCACGCTGCGCCATCGCGCCACAGGCGTGGCCGCCCTCCCTCACTCCAAGACCGCGCGACGAAGTCAGACCCTCCCCCCCCCCCAAGTTCGATCGATCGCGAGAAGACCCCCCCCCCCCCCTCCTCCGTTCGACGTCCGCCCACGCCGCCTGTTTCCCCCTCCCCAGTCGACGACCGACGCAGCCAAAGCCCCCCCGCGAGCTCCTCTTCTCCAACCTTCAATGAATAAAAAGCACTGAGTTTCCTTTTTTTTCTTTCTTTCTTTCTATTTATTTTTATTTTTATTTCTATTTTAGTTTGTTTAAATCTGAAATAAATATAAAATCAGTTTAAAAATATATTAGATTGTTTAAAAATAAAATAGCAATGTTTTAAACTAGAAAAAGGTTTGATTTTTTAATCAGTAAAGATTTGATTTTTAGAAATGAAAAGACGATATTTTTAGAAAAGAAAAGACGATATTTTTAATATGAGTAGTGAAGTAAAAATATGATTTTTACTTCGAGAAAAATAAAAATTATATATTTGAAAAGGCGAAATTATATATTTGAAAAGGCGAAATTATATATTTGAAAAGGCAGAAATTATATATTTGAAAAGGCGAAATTATATATTTGAAAAGGCGAAAACTTCATATTTGAAAAGGCGAAAACTTTATATGAAGAATGGCATGATAAAAATATAATCTTTACTATATGATTTTTATATATTGAATAGCATAGTAAAAATTCGATTTTTATATATTGAATAACGAAGTAAAAAATCGATTTTTACATATGTAGAGAATACGGGCAACGAAGATAACACAAGGGCGAGAACAACGAAGGTTTCTGCAAAAGAAGAGTCGAGATGGTTGGATAGCTATCGGTGAGAATTTCTCACTCTTCAATTTTCTTTTCTAGTTATATATATATACTAGGATGCAGACGGTGCTTAGTAGCACCCGACACAATCGTCCACAGACAATGGACTTGTTTGTTTGGTTGCAAAAATTAGTTAGATTATTTGATTGAAATTGAATTGTTGGGTGAAATGAATGGATTTGATTGACGTGTGAATGGCGTGGGCCTTCACTAGACCGGGGATAAGGCTAGGCCTTGTCCTGTTTCTAGTATCGTGCCGTTATGCCGCCGAAATTTTCTAAAATAAGTTAGAAAATAAAAATATCATTTTATTGTGTAAATAAACGAAATAGAAATTAATGTGTTGAAAGGAAATAAAATATTTATATAGTTAAAAATATTTTATCGTTAAAAATATAATTTTTAACATGAATGTGAATAAATAAATATTCATTTACAAACCGGACGGTTTGTTTATGTACACCTATTTGAATGACATTGGTTAGGTCGATAAATTTTACACATCGCCCAACTGCACAATTAAAATCTGTGTTTGTTGATTTGAAACCCCACACGGGTGTTAGGATGAAATATGAAGTCCACTCATCCTAATTGATTAAATATGTCGATCGATTGATTGACAGGCTGTATAAGCGTTAGATATCTATATTTGATGCTTATACAGTGTAGTGCACTTTGGTTGATGGTTGATTCTTTTTCAATGCTATTATATACATGTGTTGTATGAAAATCCATATAATTAATTTTATATGGTGATTGATTGGGCCTCATTCCAATCTAGAAAATAAAGAATATTATAAAATAAAGGTTCATGTGTTGACTGTACTCATCCGTTGAGATTAGTCATGTGTTGAACGAAATATTTTAACAATAAAATTTATATCTTTATCTTTATAAAATAAAGGTTCATGTGTTGACTAGACTCATCCGTTGAGATTAGTCATGTGTTGAACGAAATATTTTTATAATAAAATTTACATCTTTATTAATATAATATAAAGGTTCATGTGTTGATTGTACTTATCCGTTGAGATTAGTCATGTGTTGAACGAAATAATTTAATAAAAATAGTCACACGTGGACAGTACTCATTCGTTGAGATTAGTCGTGTGTTGACAAAAATAAATACTCATTTGTTGAAAATAGAAATATTTGAAATAGAAATATTTGAAATAGAATATTTGAAATAGAAATATTTGAAATAGAATATTTGAAATAGAAATATTTGAAATAGAATATTTGAAAATAGAATTATATCAAGCCGTGTTGATTAGATTAACGCCATTTTGACGTGAACAATATTTATATCGATTTTATTCATTTCGAAATGAATTGAATACATAACGATTTTGAAATGAATTGAATATATAACGATTTCGAAATAAATTGAATATATAAGGATTTCGAAATGAATTGAATATATAACGATTTCGAAATGAATTGAATATATAACGATTTCGAAATGAATTGAATATATAACGATTTCGAAATGAATTGAATATATAACGATTTCGAAATGAATTGAATATATAACGATTTCGAAATGAATTGAATATATAACGATTTCGAAATGGATTGAATAGAAAACTAATTTGAATTGAATCGAATAGAAAACTAATTTGAATTGAATCGATTAGAAAACCAATTTGAATTGAACCGAATAGAAAACGACTTTGAAATTGAATTGAATTGAAAACGAATTCAAATTGAATCAAAAGCAAATTGAAATGAATTCAAATTGAATTGAAATTTGAATTGAATAGAAAAGAATTTTAAAACGAATCTATAAGGGAAAATTCAATTTAGATTTGAATTGAATTGGAAGTTGAAATGAATTTAAAAACTATTTATAAAATTCGTTTTAAATAGAAATCGATGAAATATATATTATATATATTATATATATAATATAATGGCCTGAATAGAATGCGTCGCGCCGCGGCAGTTCATAAATTTCGACCATTTATTTCAAACGGACATTACGGGAGATCCGACCGTCGGATTCTCCTAAAACCGGAACCGTTGGGTATGTATCGAAAAGAGCTTTCTAGCGAATATTAGAAATTCAAAATCTAACGTTTGGATTTGGAGTTACGTCCAAATCAAATTTGGAAAAGGTCGCTATAGGTGCAGTTCGATGGCCGTTGATGGAAATCGACTGTACGGGCCTTGATAAAATTATAAAAAATAGTAATAATTTGAGTAAAGTCATAAGAAATGATTTAGAAAGAATTGGGGTGAAAAAACTCCATATTTGAAAAGGTAAAAATAGATTTTTATCAAAATGAACTAGTTTGAACTAAATTTAAAACCCGATTTTTTTTAAATAAATAAATTAGATTTAAAAAGGGGTTTTAAATAATCGGAATTCCTAATATATTTGATTTGAATTAAATAAAATGTGATTTGGGTTTGTCGTGAACTGTGTTTTAAATAACACCTAGTTCTTTAACCCAATAAAAGGAGTTTTAACGAATCTGCAATTAAATTGTAATGTAAATCTATAATCTAAATTATCAAATTTAGAAATGAGCGAGAATGGAGTATCGCCAGTTTTGCTCCAAAGCGATAGTTAAATCTTTAATTAGATTTGAACGTGAAATGGTAATTAATCTTACCGATAACACCATAGTATTAGATATGGAGTATTACCAGTTTTGCTTCATGGGATGAATAAGTTGGGATTGGGAAATAAAATAATAAATAAATAATTACTTCGTTACGGTTCGCTAATCTCGACTAGTTTAGAAAACCATAATTTGGTTTGATAGATCATCCAAAGGAAGATTAAAGGATAAATTTTAAAGAATTTATCTTGGATAAAATTAATGGGAACCTTTCCCAAAGAATGTGATTTTGCGAATAAAAGAATATTCTGAATTGGAATGAGGCGTGTGTTGTGTTCTTATAACATTTGTTTTTAATATACGCGGGTTGTTCGGAAAGTCCGGGTTTATACCCATTCTGAATAACCGATTCGACGATAAGTCGAAGATGAAGACGGTGGTTGAAGACCGGAAGTCTTCACATCGTTTGGATTATTACTGACGATCCTGATTGGGCTGTACACCCAAGAGGATGGAAATAGTTGGTGGTCGTCCGGACGTACTTGGAGATGGATGGATATGCGAGGAAAGTGCCTCCGGTTTCGTTCAGACCCAGAACGGACTTGTAAATGGATTGTGTGTCTGACATTGGATTTTATTCTGTGTTGATTAATTTCTATTAAATATATATTTGTTTGGCGGCGGAGAATTTATTCTTTTGCTTAACGCCCTTCTCTGAGACGTACGAGCTCAAAGGTTGTATATCGATGGACATCAGTCGCATGGCATGAATTGCCTGTGTGGCATGCTAAGTTGCAATGATCAAGGCTTCTGTTGAAAAGCAAAGTCTTGTGGTTGATGATCAAAGCACGCCTACGTGGCAGCTTTGTGTATAACGTGAATACGCGAGCCTCACACCTCAGTATGAGTTAAAAACGGGATACGGACTGCAGGGAGAGCACGACGTTTCTTTCTAGCTTTGGTGGTGTCAGTGACTTACAGCCCTGACATATATATACTTTTCACCTTTGTGGTTGTTGGATGAGGCGCCTCGATTTTAGGTCTGTAAGGACCGGGAAACGTGTGTTCAGGAATTGCCAATCCTCTAACGTAAGTGAGGACCGACCCTGAAGCATCCAAGGGTTGCCCAGAGTGCGTAGCCCTGGGACATTTGCTAGAATGTCTCGAACGCGGAGAGGAGCTTGCCCCTTGCCTCGACTCATGACGGAAATCCAATTTCCAATACGAGATATTTCGGCTTTATTTGTAGAGCCTAGTATGGCGACATAGTAGCATGGGATGCTATGCCGTCTATGATTTCTATTTATGATTGAAACTGTTTTGACACTATAAACTTATTATAGTATCAAATGATTTGTTTTAAACGTACCAAGCATGTTTGGCTGTTATAAGGTAAAACCCTATCCTCTGGCTTGCGTTGCATTGTGTGATGGGACCTGGGTCTTATAACAGCTTCATTTTTCGAAAAAGCATTGCGTTGTTTTTTCTATGCACTGGTATTCTTGGGAGGAAACCCGTTCCGTGTTATACGGCGTGGTCCCTTGAATTACTTTCTTTTAAAGTAAAGTTTTAAATAACTGTTTTAGTTCTCACACCAGTCACATGACTGACCTGGAGTTTATTGTTTTAACCTAAACTCTGGGTGACCCTATTTTCCGCACGGGCAGCTAGTAGTTTTGGTTTTGCATATTTATATTCACAGGATCCTGGTTTACAGCTGGAATGATATCCGGAAAGCTCTGTATCCGTATATCACCTTCAGTTGTGCTTTGTATTATTTTCCGTTGCTATGTAATTTATTGTAATCTCTGATATTTATCGAATTATAATTTATTCTTTTATACTCTGTATATTCTTGTATCTGATGGAATTGTTGTAATAGCAATGAAATGTTCTTCCGTCTGCGTTCTGATTTGTCCTGTTCTCAAACGATCAGGGGTTTCGAACGGTCTTGATCGGTTTAACGACTGATTCAGATCGAGCGAAATTCCCGGCCGTCACATTTGGTATCAGAGCTTTGGTTTACAGAGCTCGAGAACAAGACACATTAGAACCATACGAAAGAATTCATCAGATATTGGATTAGTAATATCCAATTAGAATGACTCGTTAGAGATAGGATCAGTAGTATCCTAGAACGAGTGTGAAGAGTATATTTTCCAAATGAAAACAATTTTGTTTCGAAAATTTAAACCATTTTGTGTGTATTTTAATATTTATTTATTTTGAATTTGGACAATCTAGTATATAAAGGTTTTGCATATACGCGTCATGAACGTATATTTGAAGTTTTAATATATTAGATAGATATAGAGTCCCACTCTAGTCGCCCGGACATGGTCCTGATGATGAAGTATACCATCACCAGTATTTATTTTCGAGTGACGAAGGTGTGATATCTGTATATTTCCATTAGACTGGTGTGAGAACCAAAACTAATATAGTTAGAACACATTGTTGTGAATTGGCAGCAAAAACATGATTTTTTGTATATGTATCAAATTTATGAATTTGAAACTCTAATTCACTAATTGATTGATGTTTGTGTTGTTTGTTTATTTGTTTGATAATTTTGAACCATTATGCCTAATTGAATCAAATATTGAACTATATTGAAAATTGGTCGCATTTGCTTGCATATACATATACTTACATTGAGCAGGTCATAGCAAGGAGGCTAGAGCCAAAGAATAAAATTTGTTTGCCCGACAAATAGGTACATGTTTACTATAATTTACTGTTTTGTTTGGGTGATGATGATTTTATGAGCCTATTGGCTAGCCGCTTGGCTTTTTCTTTTTCTTTTTTGAGATCAGAAGGCCTATATGGCAATTTCGGGATTTTCCCGTGGCTCCCAGTGCAGGGGAGGTTATGGCGAAATTTTTCGAAAATTTAGGGTGTTAGCCAAATTTTTGAAAATTTGAAAATTCTCAGAAACTGAAAAGTTGGAGAATGCAAGCCTGATCGAACGTAGAGTTGATTAATCAAACCACTTTCGACTTTGTTCCTTTTCGGGGACGAAAAGTTTTAAGTGGGGGAGATTGTAATAACCCGGAAATTCTGAACCAGTTTAAAATTTTTATTTTTGCAATTTTAGCGAATTTTGAATATTTAAAATATATTATTTTAAATAAAATCGACGATAAATTTATTTTGAATATAATTCGAATGTATATATTATATACGTCGTCGTTAGAATATAAATATTTATATATAATTATAAATAGAATTTGTGACGGGCCGCCCCGCACCAACCGACATTTACTCCAAAAGTGCGCTGTACACATGTCCAACTGGCACGGAACGGTCGTCATAAGAAAGGAAAGAAGAGAATGAACTAATCAAAAGAACCTGTAGAATGTCTCACAGCGCATGGGATAAAATATAATAATAACATACTTGACATAAAACAGGCGAGACAGTGCATAAGCTGATAACTAATAATCAATGTCAACATCAGAGCAGCGGAAATCCAAATACAGCTTATTACAACTTTCCACATTTACTGTCTCTAACAAAAGAAAACTAAAGTAGAAGATGCACCACCAATGCCCAAGCAGTGATCTTCAACAATACAGGGAGAATACTATATATATTACGTGGAAGCCTCCTGCTCGTCTCCGGATCATCTACCTGTGCATCACCAGCTAACCTGTCTCTAGTCTGCTCGTGTGAGCACCCAGAGTAATAAGAAGAGACATAAAACTCTGGGTCAGACATAAAGCCTGGTATGAGCGATAAGCATCTAAACAGAGTAATAACAGGTATACTAAACCATACCTGAACCTGGACCTGCAACCAAAGAGTTAGTACCACATACCGTACAATACTCCAAGGTGCCATAATAAATAGTGTAAGAATACGGGGGTGGGGTGTGCATGTCACAATGATAGCAAACAAATCATCCATAGCAACCATACTCACATCTCTCACTCAGTGCGTAAAGCGTACGACATCTACCACTTCGGAACACTAGACAAACCGAGGCAACGACGAATCCCGACTTGTAGAAACCCTGCTGTGACCAAGCCAAACACTTGGAGTCATGACCAAACATTTCAATGACCCACTTCATTGGTCGTAGCCCTTGGTTCTACCGATGCCATAATGGCCCTGAATCCGCCTTCGTACCTCCTACCATAGTGGTCCAAAGCTATAAACGTCGATAACTCCTTGGCACGCGTCCCGCAGCAAAGCCCAACCATGAAGCGAACTCGTTGATTCCCATCTGAATCTTGAGCTCTAACTTCTCATTTGGACTTCCTTTGCATCTCGGGTTTGGTCGAATTGGAGTTGGTCTTCAAAAGAGTCGTCGCGTAATCGAAGCTCCAATCCGGTTCGGTGCTCCTTTGGTTCGGGTCCTCCACTCGGTTCGGTTCGGGTCACAGTACTCCATCCGGTTCGGTGCTCCTTCGGTTCGGGTTCTCCACTCGGTTCGGTTCGGGTGTCTTGCTCCTGCTGCCGTTTCTTCAACTACCTCCGAGTCCTTCAGAGTCGCGGTCCGGGTCTCCCTTGTTGTCCCTGAAGTTCCATGCTGCTGGAGATGCCACCACCTTGGTTCAGTTCGGCTACCCAACCCGATCCCCTTATCCGATCCGATCCCACTCTCTTTAGCTTACTCCGATCCGATCCCACTCTCTAGCTTATTCCGATCCGATCCGATTCTGCTCCATAGCTCCGATCCGATCCTCTGTCCAACTCCAACTCTAAGCAATGGCCTTCCTTCCTGCCAAACTTCTTCCAGTGACAAGTCCCAATCCAGTTCGGATTCCCTTGGTCAGTTCACTAGTCCGATCCGACCCCTGCTCCGATCCGAACCGGTTCGGGACCTGTACATTTCTGCAACTTTCCAGCGAGCTTTCTACGCCATTCGACGACGTTTTCGACCAATTTAACTATTCTAATCAATCATGAAACATACCATAGAGTCATAGCAACAAGTAACATCAATTGCAAACACCATAACAACAATTTGATAAATTTAAAATGGATCAAACATAGCTAGAACTCCTCATTTTCCTCTAATCACTCTTAATCATGTTCAAGCATACAATTAGCAAAACACATCGAAATTAACCCAAATTTCTAACAGAGCCTTAAAACATTATTTTAGAATTTTAAGAATTTTTCCAGAGTTTATTTACGTATAAATTCGCTAATCTTCACTAATTACCCTTAATCACCGTAATTAGTGCAAAAACTATGCAAATCACTCACCTTGGCCACAAATGAAACACCAAATCTGAAATACTCTCTGTTTGGGTCGAATTCCTATGTATAGCAGCAGCTCCAACCTTGCTTTGTTGCTATTTGGCCTTGTTTTGATGTAGTTTAGGCTTAATCTTCGCTAAAAATGTGTTTTGGGGTGATTTTAGAGGATGGAAGCCATTACTAAGGTCTCAAGAAGGTTTGTGGCGGCTCAAAACTGAAATGAAAGTGATAACCTAACCCTAATCAGTCTTACTATACCTCTAAACCCGAAATTCCCCTTGGGCCTAGCTGCTAATCACCCGGTTAAGCCCAATTAAGCTGTTTTTCACCATCGGGAACTTGTTTCAGCCATATCTCCCAAACGGTGAGTCCGTTTGGCTAATGTGACCACTCTACGGAAAGAGAAACCATCATCCGAAGACAATGGAAGTGGTTTCAGGTCAAAATTCCTTTCCAGTCAAAAGTTATGGCCAAAACAGTGCCAACTAGGGGTAAAATGGTCATTTAAAAATCGGGGAAAATCATGAACATGGGAAATGACCCCAATAGTCGTCTCCCAAAGTTACACGACCATTCGACTTCGTATGTGACAGAAATAAATATTCTACGATTCTATGATGCGTAGAATGCGGGTCGTTACACTCTCCTCCCCTTAAGAAATTTCGTCCCCGAAATTCCTTAACCCAAAACATACAAGGGATCCCGCATGCCTAACAACCATATACAACATTCAAATATGCAAAACAAGCAAACAAGCCTACCCTAGCATGCGGAAAACTAAATCGAAGTCAAAATCTTACCAGGTAAAGAGTTCTGGGTGTGTCTTCCTAATGCTCTCTTCTGTCTCCCAAGTACAATCACTCTCGTCCTCGCTCCACTGAACTTTGACCAACTTCACCGCCTTCCTTCGAAGTTGCTTCATGTCGTGCTCGACAATACGGACCGGCTTACGGTTCCCAACCACCTCGGGTTCTACTTCGAAGTCCTCTAACTGATCAGGTGAAATAGTCATATTTGAGTCGTGAACGAACTTCCTTAGTTGGGAAACATGAAATACGTTATGAACTCCCGCCATCTTCTCTGGTAAGTCAATTCTATATGCCAAATTCCCGACTAGTTCAAGAACAGGGAATGGGCTAACAAACCTTGGTGCCAACTTGCCTCTCCTGCCAAATCGTATTACGCTCTTCAACGGAGAAATCTTGACAAACACCAAGTCGCCAACGGAGAATTTTAAGTCTCTTCTCCTCTTATCAGCATAACTCTTCTGCCTATCTTGGGCAGCCTTCATTCGTTGTTGAATGATCTTGATCTTATCTGAAGTTTCCCTCACCACATCTGGTCCAAGCATAAACTTCTCGCCAGTCTCTATCCAACATGATGGTGAGTTGCATGGTCTTCCGTACAAAGCTTCAAACGGAGCCATACCGATACTGGATTGGTAGCTATTATTATATGCAAACTCTACTAGATGCAAATGGTCATCCCATGATCCACCAAAATCCAATATACATGCTCTCAAGAGATCTTCCAAAATACGGTTCACCCTCTCCGTCTGACCGTCGGTCTGAGGATGATATGCGGTACTGAGATGTAACTCTGACCCTAGAGCCTCTTGTAAGCTCCTCCAAAACCCACTAGTGAACAACGGGTCTCGGTCGCTCACAATGCTTTTAGGTACTCCATGAAGTCTCACTACCCACTTCATATACAATTCTGCTAACTTAGCTGCCGTTCTGGTCGATTTGACTGGTATAAACCTTGCACTTTTAGTCAGTCGATCTACAATTACCCAAATACTGTCATATCCCGATCTAGTCCTTGGTAAACCATCGATGAAATCCATCGAGACTTGCTCCCATTTCCATTCGGGAATTTCTAAGGGCTGTAACAACCCACTAGGCTTCTTTTGCTCGGCTTTAACTAGCTGGCAATTCATGCACTTGGATATAAACTTCCCAACGTCTCTTTTCATTCCTTCCCAGTAGTAAGTCTGCTTCATATCTCGATACATCTTGTTACCACCGGGGTGTATAGTCAGCTTTGAGTGATGACATTCTCTAAGCACTTCATCCCTCAATCCATTGACATTGGGTACAACAAGCTTTCCATTCTTTCTAAGCCATCTATCTCGATCAAGCCCATACTTGTTCATCTCCTCATCGATACCCATCTCTAACTTGGAGATGATTTCCAATAGGTTAGGATCGTCCCTCTGACTAGAGCCGATCCGCTCAATCAAAGTGGGTCTGATCGTCAAACTTGCTAACATTTCTGGATCCAATTCGCACTTTGGTCTGAAATCAAACCCCGCGATAAACTCCAGTTGCTTCCATTCAAGGAACATAGCCCCTAAGCTGGCATGTCTTCTACTCAATGCATCAGCCACCGCATTGCCCTTTCCTGGTGTGTATGCGATGTCAAAATCATAGGAAGCTAAGAACTCTAACCATCTCTGCTGACGGAGATTCAGATCTTTCTGAGAGAAGAGATACTTTAACGACTTATGATCTGTAAACAGCTCAAATCTTTCTCCCAAGAGATAGTGTCTCCACATCTTTAACGCGAACACGATTGCTGCCAACTCTAAATCATGGGTAGGGTATCTTCTCTCGTGCGGTTTCAATTGCCGACTTGCGTAAGCTACAACCCTACCGCCTTGCATCAATACAGCACCCAGTCCGGTACCACAGGCATCCGTGTATACCGTCATCTCTTCATCCCGCTCAGGAATGACTAACACTGGTGCGCTTGTCAACTTGTCCTTTAGACTTCTGAATGCATTCTCACACCTTCCATCCCAGACAAAAGCTTGATTCTTCTTGGTCAACTGGGTCAATGGTGCTGCTATCTTGGAGAAACCTTGGATAAACTTACGATAATATCCCGCTAACCCCAAGAAACTTCTTACATCTGTTGCATTCTTGGGCGTAGGCCAATCCTGTACCGTAGCCACCTTCGCCGGGTCCACGGCAATCCCATTTTCTGATACAACATGGCCCAAGAACATCACTTCCCTCTTCCAGAAGTGACACTTAGAAAACTTTGCTTTCAATTGGTGTTTTCTCAACACCTCCATCACTATTCTTAAATGTCCCTTGTGTTCTTCCTCTGTCCTCGAGTAGACCAAAATATCATCAACGAAGATAAGGACAAACTTATTCAACTGATCTCTGAATACCCTATTCATAAGATCCACAAAATATGCTGGGGCATTGGTCAGCCCGAATGGCATGACCAACCACTCATAAAACCCAGACGGCGTCCGAAATGCCGTTTTAGCTATACTCTCAGCTTCCACTCTAAGCTGATGAAAACCTGTCGCGAGATCCAACTGAGAAAATACTCTCGCGCCACTCAGCTGATCGAAGAAATCATCTATCCGCGGTAGAGGATACTTGTTCTTCCTCGTCACTTTATTCAACTCGCGGTAGTCTACGCACAAACGAAGGGAACCATCCGCCTTGGTAGCAAACACAACTGGTGCTCCCCATTCAGAAACACTCCTTCTGATAAATCCCTTCTTCAAAAGATCGCTGACTTGCACCTCGAGCTCTCGCTGCTCTCTTGGTGCCATACGACGAAGTGGCATCACTATAGGCCTGGCATCCTTTACCAAATCAATACGAAACTCAATCTCTCGGTGTGGTGGAAGTCCGGTCACTTCTTCGAAAACATCCGGATACTGGCCAACCACGGGCAAGCCTGACAACTCACTATGCGGAATGTCGAGGGAGTTTAGAAAACTAGCCAATACCCCCTCACTGGGTAGACCACCAAACACTAACCTCCGCCCATCATCCGCTCTAGCTGTCACCAAAAAGCCCTCACAGTCTACCACCACCCCGTACCATCGGAGCCAATCTACTCCCAAAATAATGCCAAACCCACTAAAGCCCAAAACAAAGCAATCACAAACAAACATGCATCCATGACTCGATAAGACCACATTGCGACAAATCATGCTAAGGCTAGTCGAACCACCAATCGGGTTCGTCACTACTAAAGGTCTATCGACAATCTCGGGCTCCAATCCCAACCTATCTACCAGGTCACTAGATATGAAAGAACTGGAAGCTCCGGTATCAAACAAAACTCTAACAAGAACATCATAAACAGAAAGCATACCTTGAATGACGACATTCTTTCCCTTCTCCGCCGCTGTTGGGGCATTCGACGAAGAAGGAATAGCATTAAGAGCATATGCTTTCACCATTTGCTTTTCTTTAGGGGGCTGTGGACACTTGTCCTTGTGATGTCCCATTTGGCCACAGTTGAAGCACTTCCTATCCGCTGGCTTGGCCCGACAATTACTAGCATAATGGCCCTTCTTACCACAGCTGAAGCACTCCACATCTTGCTTATTCTTTTTCTTCTGGCCGTCCTTAGCCTGATTCTGCTTTCTCTTATTCTGAGAACCACCTTTGCCTCCACCACTAGCTTGTGGCTTTGGCTCATCTGCGGATGCAACCTCAGTCTTCGACTTAGGGTAGAGACTTTCCGATCTTAACGCTTTCCCCACAATCGATTCAAACGTCTCATCGATGTGGTTAATAAGTTTTTCCCCCAAGTACTGATCCAAACCAGTTATGAACTTCTCATTCTTTTTCTCGGCAGTATCAATAAGAGATAACCCATATTTTGACAAAGTGTCAAATTCAGCAATATACTCCGAGACAGCTCTGCCATTCTGCTTGAGCTCCAAGAATTTCTTAAACAGCATTGACTTCTGAGCAGCCGGAATGAACTTCTCACTAAAACGAGCCTTAAACTGTTCCCAAGTAATCTGATCTTCGGGAGTAGCTGCCTTTATAGCATTCCACCAATTCATTGCCCGCCCTTGCAGCTGACGGGACGCTAGCTTTCTCTTCATCGCATCTTCGATACCCAAATCCTCGAAGATACGTTCGCAACTATCCACCCAATCCTGAACATCCGTAGCCGACTCCGTTCCGTGGAACGGCTTCCCACCAAGGCTAGTATAATCCTTATTCAGCTTGGCGAAGTCGACTCTTGGCGCCTGCACTATTGGACCACCACCATTTCCACCATTGGGAGCTGCCCTCTGTACATCCCTAAGCATCTCTCTCATGAGGTCAGTAAACATTGTCCTCATGTCAGCAGCATTCCCATTATTGGCTCCCCTACCGGTACCTCTAACATATCGGCTCATCGTCAATCTGAAAAAGAAAATGATTAACGACTCCATAGTGGTGCTAGTGCAGTACGACTTCATCCTTATACTACTAATAGTATATATATATATATAGCTTTTAAAAACCAAAGTAATCACAAATACGCTCTCTTGTATACGTATACTATCTCTCCCTGATAACTTCCCTAGGTTAACTACGCAACCTAGAGCTCTGATACCAAGTGTGACGGGCCGCCCCGCACCAACCGACATTTACTCCAAAAGTGCGATGTACACATGTCCAACTGGCACGGAACGGTCGTCATAAGAAAGGAAAGAAGAGAATGAACTAATCAAAGGAACCTGTAGAATCTCTCACAGCGCATGGGATAAAATATAATAATAACATACTTGACATAAAACAGGCGAGACAGTGCATAAGCTGATAACTAATAATCAATGTCAACATCAGAGCAGCGGAAATCCAAATACAGCTTATTACAACTTTCCACATTTACTGTCTCTAACAAAAGAAAACTAAAGTAGAAGATGCACCACCAATGCCCAAGCAGTGATCTTCAACAATACAGGGAGAATACTATATATATTACGTGGAAGCCTCCTGCTCGTCTCCGGATCATCTACCTGTGCATCACCAGCTAACCTGTCTCTAGTCTGCTCGTGTGAGCACCCAGAGTAATAAGAAGAGACATAAAACTCTGGGTCAGACATAAAGCCTGGTATGAGCGATAAGCATCTAAACAGAGTAATAACAGGTATACTAAACCATACCTGAACCTGGACCTGCAACCAAAGAGTTAGTACCACATACCGTACAATACTCCAAGGTGCCATAATAAATAGTGTAAGAATACGGGGGTGGGGTGTGCATGTCACAATGATAGCAAACAAATCATCCATAGCAACCATACTCACATCTCTCACTCAGTGCGTAAAGCGTACGACATCTACCACTTCGGAACACTAGACAAACCGAGGCAACGACGAATCCCGACTTGTAGAAACCCTGCTGTGACCAAGCCAAACACTTGGAGTCATGACCAAACATTTCAATGACCCACTTCATTGGTCGTAGCCCTTGGTTCTACCGATGCCATAATGGCCCTGAATCCGCCTTCGTACCTCCTACCATAGTGGTCCAAAGCTATAAACGTCGATAACTCCTTGGCACGCGTCCCGCAGCAAAGCCCAACCATGAAGCGAACTCGTTGATTCCCATCTGAATCTTGAGCTCTAACTTCTCATTTGGACTTCCTTTGCATCTCGGGTTTGGTCGAATTGGAGTTGGTCTTCAAAAGAGTCGTCGCGTAATCGAAGCTCCAATCCGGTTCGGTGCTCCTTTGGTTCGGGTCCTCCACTCGGTTCGGTTCGGGTCACAGTACTCCATCCGGTTCGGTGCTCCTTCGGTTCGGGTTCTCCACTCGGTTCGGTTCGGGTGTCTTGCTCCTGCTGCCGTTTCTTCAACTACCTCCGAGTCCTTCAGAGTCGCGGTCCGGGTCTCCCTTGTTGTCCCTGAAGTTCCATGCTGCTGGAGATGCCACCACCTTGGTTCAGTTCGGCTACCCAACCCGATCCCCTTATCCGATCCGATCCCACTCTCTTTAGCTTACTCCGATCCGATCCCACTCTCTAGCTTATTCCGATCCGATCCGATTCTGCTCCATAGCTCCGATCCGATCCTCTGTCCAACTCCAACTCTAAGCAATGGCCTTCCTTCCTGCCAAACTTCTTCCAGTGACAAGTCCCAATCCAGTTCGGATTCCCTTGGTCAGTTCACTAGTCCGATCCGACCCCTGCTCCGATCCGAACCGGTTCGGGACCTGTACATTTCTGCAACTTTCCAGCGAGCTTTCTACGCCATTCGACGACGTTTTCGACCAATTTAACTATTCTAATCAATCATGAAACATACCATAGAGTCATAGCAACAAGTAACATCAATTGCAAACACCATAACAACAATTTGATAAATTTAAAATGGATCAAACATAGCTAGAACTCCTCATTTTCCTCTAATCACTCTTAATCATGTTCAAGCATACAATTAGCAAAACACATCGAAATTAACCCAAATTTCTAACAGAGCCTTAAAACATTATTTTAGAATTTTAAGAATTTTTCCAGAATTTATTTACGTATAAATTCGCTAATCTTCACTAATTACCCTTAATCACCGTAATTAGTGCAAAAACTATGCAAATCACTCACCTTGGCCACAAATGAAACACCAAATCTGAAATACTCTCTGTTTGGGTCGAATTCCTATGTATAGCAGCAGCTCCAACCTTGCTTTGTTGCTATTTGGCCTTGTTTTGATGTAGTGTAGGCTTAATCTTCGCTAAAAATATGTTTTGGGGTGATTTTAGAGGATGGAAGCCATTACTAAGGTCTCAAGAAGGTTTGTGGCGGCTCAAAACTGAAATGAAAGTGATAACCTAACCCTAATCAGTCTTCCTATACCTCTAAACCCGAAATTCCCCTTGGGCCTAGCTGCTAATCACCCGGTTAAGCCCAATTAAGCTGTTTTTCACCATCGGGAACTTGTTTCAGCCATATCTCCCAAACGGTGAGTCCGTTTGGCTAATGTGACCACTCTACGGAAAGAGAAACCATCATCCGAAGACAATGGAAGTGGTTTCAGGTCAAAATTCCTTTCAAGTCAAAAGTTATGGCCAAAACAGTGCCAACTAGGGGTAAAATGGTCATTTAAAAATCGGGGAAAATCATGAACATGGGAAATGACCCCAATAGTCGTCTTCCAAAGTTACACGACCATTCGACTTCGTATGTGACAGAAATAAATATTCTACGATCCTATGATGCGTAGAATGCGGGTCGTTACAGAATTGAAAATGGCGTGGTAGTTCGATAATTCGATTTCAAACTTCAATTGAATGTACCGGGTGCAAAACAATCCGGATTTTAGTGAAACCAAAAACATTAGAATCTATTTGATAATATCTTTCCAACGAATCCGAAAAATCAAAATTTCATAGCGGGAATCAAAAGATATGTCCATTTGAAAATTCTGAATAGTCGCTATGGAATTCAGGCCCTTAAAAATGGAAATTTTGCAAACGACCTCGGATTTCGACGAAACCAGTTTTGTTGGATCCGCAGTGTCAAGTTATTGCTAGGTTTCAAATTTCATAATTTTTCGAATCAAAATGTGAGCGTGGCAAAGGAAAACGCGTTTGACCAGTTTTAGTTGATTTTAATCGACTGGAAATTGGCCATTTTTCAAACGGTCTCAGAATTTGACGAAATTAGTTTTGTTAGGACCGTATCTTCAATAAGAAGCTAGAAAGATTTTTATGGGATTTTTAAAGTTCGTATGTGACCCCGGTAATTTGAAAGGTACGTTTAAAATTCAATATAGCGGTTTAAATGTAAATTCAACGGAAACTAATCGCAACGGTCAAATCAGTTTGCGATACATATCCCATTGTGTTCGGAATGGGGGAAATCGTTATGGACGACAGGCGGTGGGCCTCGTTTCGAGGTCGTATGTGAAAGTCAATTTTTTTTTGCCAAATTAAATAATTAAATAATAAAAATAAAAATAAAAATAAAAGAAAACCCTTTCTTCCCTTAACTACCCTGGCCCCCCCCCCCCCGATAATTTCAATTCACTTTTCAAAATCAAAAGAAAAAGAAAAAGAAAAGAAAGGGGCTTCGTGCCCTAACTAACGCGCCGCGCCGCCTGGGGGTGGGCCACCGCCGCCTCCCCCTCACGCTGCGCCATCGCGCCACAGGCGTGGCCGCCCTCCCTCACTCCAAGACCGCGCGACGAAGTCAGACCCCCCCCCCCCCCCCCAGTTTGATCGATCGCGAGAAGAACCCCCCTCCCCCCTCCTCCGTTCGACGACCGCCGACGCCGCCTGTTTCCCCCTCCGCAGTCGACGACCGACGCAGCCAAAGCCCCCCCGCGAGCTCCTCTTCTCCAACCTTCAATGAATAAAAAGCACTGAGTTTCCTTTTTTTTCTTTCTTTCTTTCTTTCTATTTATTTTTATTTCTATTTCTATTTTAGTTTGTTTAAATCTGAAATAAATATAAAATCAGTTTAAAAATATATTAGATTGTTTAAAAATAAAATAGCAATGTTTTAAACTAGAAAAGGTTTGATTTTTTAATCATTAAAGATTTGATTTTTAGAAATGAAAAGACGATATTTTTAGAAAAGAAAAGACGATATTTTTAATATGAGTAGTGAAGTAAAAATATGATTTTTACTTCGAGAAAAATAAAAATTATATATTTGAAAAGGCGAAATTGTATATTTGAAAAGGCGAAATTATATATTTGAAAAGGCGGAAATTATATATTTGAAAAGGCGAAATTATATATTTGAAAAGGCGAAAACTTCATATTTGAAAAGGCGAAATCTTTATATGAAGAATGGCGTGATAAAAATATAATCTTTACTATATGATTTTTATATATTGAATAGCATACTAAAAATTCGATTTTTATATATTGAATAATGAAGTAAAAATTCGATTTTTACATATGTAGAGAATACGGGCAACGAAGATAACAAAAGGGCGAGAACAACGAAGGTTTCTGCAAAAGAAGAGTCGAGATGGTTGGATAGCTATCGGTGAGAATTTCTCACTCTTCAATTTTCTTTTCTAGTTATATATATATATATTAGGATGCAGACGGTGCTTAGTAGCACCCGACACAATCGTCCACAGACCATGGACTTGTTTGTTTGATTGCAAAAATTAGTTAGATTATTTGATTGAAATTGAATTGTTGGGTGAAATGAATGAATTTGATTGATGTGTGAATGGCATGGGCCTTCACTAGACCGGGGATAAGGCTAGGCCTTGTCCTGTTTCTAGTATCGTGCCGTTATGCCGCCGAAATTTTCTAAAATAAGTTAGAAAATAAAAATATCATTTTATTGTGTAAATAAACGAAATAGAAATTAATGTGTTGAAAGGAAATAAAATATTTATATAGTTAAATATATTTTATCGTTAAAAATATAATTTTTAACATGAATGTGAATAAATAAATATTCATTAACAAACCGGACGGTTTGTTTATGTACACCTATTTGAATGACATTGATTAGGTCGATAAATTTTACACATCGCCCAACTGCACAATTAAAATCTGTGTTTGTTGATTTGAAACCCCACATGGGTGTTGGGATGAAATATGAAGTCCACTCATCCTGATTGATTAAATATGTCGATCGATTGATTGACAGGCTGTATAAGCGTTAGATATCTATATTTGATGCTTATACAGTGTAGTGCACTTTGGTTGATGGTTGATTCTTTTTCAATGTTATTATATACATGTGTTGTATGAAAATCCATATAATTAATTTTATATGGTGATTGATTGGGCCTCATTCCAATCTAGAAAATAAAGAATATTATAAAATAAAGGTTCATGTGTTGACTGTACTCATCCGTTGAGATTAGTCATGTGTTGAACGAAATATTTTAACAATAAAATTTATATCTTTATCTTTATAAAATAAAGGTTCATGTGTTGACTGTACTCATCCGTTGAGATTAGTCATGTGTTGAACGAAATATTTTTATAATAAAATTTACATCTTTATTAATATAATATAAAGGTTCATGTGTTGACTATACTCATCCGTTGAGATTAGTCATGTGTTGAACAAAATAATTTAATAAAAATAGTCACACGTGGACAGTACTCATTCGTTGAGATTAGTCGTGTGTTGACAAAAATAAATACTCATTTGTTGAAAATAGAAATATTTGAAATAGAAATATTTGAAATAGAATATTTGAAATAGAAATATTTGAAATAGAATATTTGAAAATAGAATTATATGAAGCCGTGTTGATTAGATTAACGCCATTTTGACGCGAACGATATTTATATCGATTTTATTCATGTCGAAATGAATTGAATATATAACTATTTTGAAATAAATTGAATATATAACGATTTCGAAATGAATTGAATATATAACGATTTCGAAATGAATTGAATATATAACGATTTCGAAATGAATTGAATATATAACGATTTCGAAATGAATTGAATATATAACGATTTCGAAATGAATTGAATATATAACGATTTCGAAATGAACTGAATATATAACGATTTCGAAATGGATTGAATAGAAAACTAATTTGAATTGAATCGAATAGAAAACTAATTTGAATTGAATCGATTAGAAAACCAATTTGAAATGAACCGAATAGAAAACGACTTTGAAATTGAATTGAATTGAAAACGAATTCAAATTGAATCAAAAGCAAATTGAAATGAATTCAAATTGAATTGAAATTTGAATTGAATAGAAAAGAATTTTAAAACGAATCTATAAGGGAAAATTCAATTTAGATTTGAATTGAATTGGAAGTTGAAATGAATTTAAAAACTATTTATAAAATTCATTTTAAATAGAAATAGATGAAATATATATTATATATATTATATATATAATATAATGGCCTGAATAGAACGCGCCGCGCCGCGGCAGTTCATAAATTTCGACCATTTATTTCAAACGGACATTACGGGAGATCCGACCGTCGGATTCTCCTAAAACCGGAACCGTTGGGTTCGTATCGAAAAGAGCTTTCTAACGAATATTAGAAATTCAAAATCTAACGGTTGGATTTGGAGTTACGTCCAAATCAAATTTGGAAAAGGTCCCTATAGGTGCAGTTCGATGGCCGTTGATGGAAATCGACTGTACGGGCCTTGATAAAATTATTAAAAATAGTAATAATTTGAGTAAAGTCATAAGAAATGATTTGGAAAGAATTGGGGTGAAAAAACTCCATATTTGAAAAGGTAAAAATAGATTTTTATCAAAATGAACTAGTTTGAACTAAATTTAAAACCCGATTTGTTTTTAAATAAATAAATTAGATTTAAAAAGGGGTTTTAAATAATCGGAATTCCTAATATATTTGATTTGAAATAAATAAAATGTGATTTGGGTTTGTCGTGAAATGTGTTTTAAATAACACCTAGTTCTTTAACCCAATAAAAGGAGTTTTAACGAATCTGCAATTAGATTGAAATGTAAATCTATAATCTAAATTATCAAATTTAGAAATGAGCGAGAATGGAGTATCGCCAGTTTTGCTCCAAAGCGATAGTTAAATCTTTAATTAGATTTGAACGTGAAATGGTAATTAATCTTACCGATAACACCATAGTATTAGATATGGAGTATTACCAGTTTTGCTTCATGGGATGAATAAGTTGGGATTGGGAAATAAAATAAATAAATAATTACTTCGTTACGGTTCGCTAATCTCGACTAGTTTAGAAAACCATAATTTGGTTTGATAGATCATCCAAAGGAAGATTAAAGGATAAATTTTAAAGAATTTATCTTGGATAAAATTAATGGGAACCTTTCCCTAAGAATGTGATTTTGCGAATAAAAGAATATTCTGAATTGGAATGAGGCGTATGTTGTGTTCTTATAACATTTGTTTTTAATATACGCGGGTTGTTCGAAAAGTCCGGGTTTATACCCATTCTGAATAACCGATTCGACGATAAGTCGAAGATGAAGACGGTGGTTGAAGACCGGAAGTCTTCACATCGTTTGGATTATTACTGACGATCCTGATTGGGTTGTACACCCAAGAGGATGGAAATAGTTGGTGGTCGTCCGGACGTACTTGGAGATGGATGGATATGCGAGGAAAGTGCCTCCGGTTTCGTTCAGACCCAGAACGGACTTGTAAATGGATTGTGTGTCTGACATTGGATTTTATTCTGTGTTGATTGATTTCTATTAAATATACATCTGTTTGGCGGCGGAGAATTTATTCTTTTGCTTAACACCTTTCTCTGAGACGTACGAGCTCAGAGGTTGTATATCGATGGACATCAGTCGCATGGCATGAATTGCCTGTGTGGCATGCTAAGTTGCAATGATCAAGGCTTCTGTTGAAAAGCAAAGTCTTGTGGTTGATGATCAAAGCACGCCTACGTGGCAACTTTGTGTATAACGTGAATACGCGAGCCTCACACCTCGGTATGAGTTAAAAACGGGATACGGACAGCAGGGAGAGCACGACGTTTCTTTCTAGCTTTGGTGGTGTCAGTGACTTACAGCCCTGACATATATATACTTTTCACCTTTGTGGTTGTTGGATGAGGCGCCTCGATTTTAGGTCTGTAAGGACCGGGAAACGTGTGTTCAGGAATTGCCAATCCTCTAACGTAAGTGAGGACCGACCCTGAAGCATCCAAGGGTTGCCCAGAGTGCGTAGCCCTGGGACATTTGCTAGAGTGTCTCGAACGCGGAGAGGAGCTTGCCCCTTGCCTCGACTCATGACGGAAATCCAATTTCCAATACGAGATATTTCGGCTTTATTTGTAGAGCCTAGTATGGCGACATAGTAGCATGGGATGCTATGCCGTCTATGATTTCTATTTATGATTGAAACTGTTTTGACACTATACACTTATTATAGTATCAAATGATTTGTTTTAAACGTACCAAGCATGTTTGGCTGTTATAACGTAAAACCCTATCCTCTGGCTTGCGTTGCATTGTGTGATGGGACCTGGGTCTTATAACAGCTTCATTTTTCGAAAAAGCATTGCGTTGTTTTTTCTATACACTGGTATTCTTGGGAGGAAACCCGTTCCATGTTATACGGCGTGGTCCCTTGAATTACTTTCTTTTAAAGTAAAGTTTTAAATAACTGTTTTAGTTCTCACACCAGTCACATGACTGACCTGGAGTTTATTGTTTTAACCTAAACTCTGGGTGCCCCTATTTTCCGCACGGGCAGCTAGTAGTTTTGGTTTTGCATATTTATATTCACAGGATCCTGGTTTACAGCTGGAATGATATCCGGAAAGCTCTGTATCCGTATATCACCTTCAGTTGTGCCTTGTATTATTTTCCGCTGCTATGTAATTTATTGTAATCTCTGATATTTATCGAATTGTAATTTATTCTTTTATACTCTGTATATTCTTGTATCTGATGGAATTGTTGTAATAGCAATGAAATGTTCTTCTGTCTGCGTTCTGATTTGTCCTGTTCTCAAACGTTCAGGGGTTTCGAACGGTCTTGATCGGTTTAACGACTGATTCAGATCGAGCGAAATTCCCGGCCGTCACATTGTGTGTTGTGAAAATTGATTGTGATGTGGAATGAATGGAAATATATATTCATGTGTTGAAATAAATTAATTATCGTTAAAAATATAATTTTTAACATGAATGTGAATAAATAAATATTCATTTACAAATCAGACGATTTGTTTATGTAAACCCATTTGAAGGATATTGATTGGGACGATAAATTTTACACGTCGCCCAACTGCACAAATAATATTCAGTGTTTGTGGATTGAAACCCCACACGGGTGTTGGGATGATATTTGACATACACTAACCCCAATTGTTTAGTGGTATGTCGATTGTTTGATTGACAGACTGTATGAGCATTAATTATTTATATTTAATGCTTATGCAGTTGTGTGGTGCACTTTGGATGATGGTTGATTATTTATCGTTGCTATTATATACATGTGTTGTATGGAATCCATATAATTAACATTATATGGTAATTGATTGGGCCTCATTTCAATTTGGAAAATAAAGAATATTATAAAATAAAGATTCATGTGTTGAATAGAATAAATAGTCTTGTGTTGACGATACTCATGTGTTGAGAATATTCATGTGTTGAAACTTATCATGTGTTCAACGAAATATTTTAACAATAAAATTTACATTTTTATCATATATAAAATTAGAAACTAGTTAAGATGAGTGGTTTCCTGGGTATTGATCTGATGTTGGTTTCGGCCTTCGGGGTTAATACTTAGGGAATCGTTCTCTTACTAATTTACAGTTGGAGTCTGATTAAGAATTAAACGATAGAAATCATAATTTTATAAAATATATTAAATAACAAAAATAGTCATGTGTTGACGATACTCATGTGTTGAGAATATTCAAGTGTTGAAAGAAATATATATTCATGTGTTGAAGAAAATATTCATTTGTTGAATAAAATAACGAAGTTATTGAAATATATAAAGCCTTGTTGATTAGATGTGCGCATTTTTGATACGAACGATATTTATATCAATTATATTCGTTTTTATAATGAATATAGAAAAGGAAGTGATTTCAAAATCTAATATTTCGAAAATATTATCATTTATATATTAATGATATGGAATATTCAATTTTGATTTAAAATTGAATATGAAGTTGAAATCGTTTTGAAAACGAAGTTAAACGATTTATAAAATATGTTTAGAATTGAAATCGATGAAATATATATAATATATATATTATATATATAAAATGGCCTGAATAGAACGCGCCACGCTGCGGCAGTTCGCAAATTTCGACCATTGACTTCGAATTGACGTTATGGGAGATCCGACCGTCGGATTCTCCTGAAACTGGAACCTTGGGTTCGTATCGAAAAGAGCTTTCCAATGAATATTAGAAATTTAAAATCTAACGGTTGGATTTGGAATTATGTCCAAATCAAATTTGGAAAAGTCGTTGTAAGTGCAGTTCGACGACCGTTATTGGAAACCGACTGTACGGGCCTTGATAAAATTATTAAAAATATTAATAATTTGTGTAAAATCATAATATATGAATTGGAAAGAATTGAGATGAAAAATTCCACATTTGTAAGGATAAAAATACATTTTTATCGAAATGAACTAGTTATGAACTAGAATTATAATCCAATATTTTTGAATAAACAAATTGGATATGAAGTGGTTTTAAAAATAATCAAAATTTCCAATATACGAATTGGAATGGATTTGAATCAAAATTCTCTTCGGAATATTTCGATGTTGGATTTCGTGATTATACAGATATGGTGGTGGAAATTTGAAAGATATATTTATATCGTTATTTCCAATACGATATTTGTTGGTTTCAGAATTTGATATTGAATATAAGACGATATATTTTCTATTCAGAGCCTTGTATTTAATATCAAATGGGATTTTGGGTTCGTCATGAATGGTGTCTTGAATAACACTGTTCTTGAACCCAGTTTAGAAAAGAATAAATCTTTTAATTAAGATTTAGTGAAATTGTCCAGTTAATTAGTATTTAATTGGAATTGAATTTAAATTGTTTTTTGGGTTTTAATTAGATTAAAGTGATCGAGAATGGAGTATCACCCATTTTGCTCTAAAGCAATAGTAAAATCTTTGATTAGATTTGAACATGAAATGGTAATTAATATTTACCGATAACACTTTGGTGTTAGATGTGGAGTATTACCAGTTTTGCTCCATGGGATGAATAGGCTGGGATTAGGAAATAAAATAAATAATTACTTTGGTGTGGTTCGCTAATCCCGACTAGTTTGGAAAACCATAACATGGTTTGAAGTGATATCCAAAGGAAGATTAAAGAATAAATTTAGAAGAATTTATCTTTGATAAAATTAATGGGAAACTTTTCCTAAGAATGTGAAATTTTGAATAAAATAATATTCTGAATTGGAATGAGGCGTATGTTGTGTTTGTGTAACACTTGTTTATTTTATACACGGGTTATCCAGAAAGGCCGGGTTTATACCCATTCGGAATAACCGATTCGATGAAATGTCGAAGGTGAAGACGGTGGTTGAAGACCGGGGGTCTTCACGTTGTTTGGTTGATTCCTGACAATCTTGATTGGGCTGTACACCCAAGATGAGGGAATAAGTTGGAGATCGTCCAAGCGTACTTGGAGATCGACGGATATGCGAGGAAAGTGCCTCCGGTTTCGTTCAGACCCAGAACGAACTTGTAAATGGACTGTGTGTTTGACATTGGATTTTATTCTGTGTGATTGATTTATATTAAATATATATCTGTTTGGCGGCGGAGAATTTATTCTCTTGCTTAACGCCCTTCTCTGAGACGTACGAGCTTAGAGGTTATATATTGATGGATATCAATCGCATGGCATAAATTGCCTGTGTGGCATGCCTAAGTGGCAAATGATCAAGGCTTCTGTTGAAAAGCAAAGTCTTGTGGTTGATGATCAAAGCATGGCCTGTGTGGCACAGCTTTGTGTATGGCGTTAATTCGCGAGCCTCACACCTCGGTATGAGTCAAAAACAGGATAGTGACTGCAGGGAGAGCACGACGTTTCTTTCTACCTATGGGTGATGTCAGTGACCTACCAACCCTGACATTTATATACTTTTAACCTGTATGGTTGTTGGATGCAAGGCGCCTCGGATATAGGTCTGAAAGGACCGGGAAACGTGTTTACGAATTGCCAATTCTCAAAAGTAAGAGAGGATCGGCCCTGAAGATCTAGGATCGTTGTGTGTGGTCCTGAGACATTTGCTAGAGTGTCTCGAACGGAGAGGAGCTTGCCCCTTGCCTCGACTCATGATGGAATCCAATTTCCATACGTGATAATTCGGTTTTATTTGTAGAACCTAGTATGGCGACATAGTAGATGGTAGCTATGCCGCCTATGATTGATACTTATGATTGAAATTGTTTTGACACTATACACTTATAGTAATATCAAAATAATGTGTTTTTAAACTTATCAAGCATTCTTTGGCTATTATAAGGTAAAACCCTATCCTCCGGCTTGCGTTGCATTGTGTGATGGGACCTGGGTCTTATAATAGCTTCATTTTTCTTTATTTAGCATTGCGCTGTTTGTTTTATGCACTGGTATTCTTAGGAGGAAACCCGTTCTGTGTTATACGGTGTGGTCCCTTGATTTACCTAACTTTAAAATAAAGATTAATAACTGTTTTAGTTCTCACACCAGTCACATGACTGACCTGGAGTTTATTGTTTTAACCTAAACTCTGGGTGCCCCTATTTCCCACACGGGCAGCTAGTAGTTTTGGTTTTGCAGATTTATATTCACAGGATCCTGATTTACAGCTAAAATGATATTCAGAAAGCTCTATATTCGTATATCACCTTCAGTTGTGTTATGTATTTTTTTTGCTTCTATGTATTTAAATGTAATTTAAATCTCTGATGTTTATCGAATGTATATTTATTAATACTCTGTATATTCTTGTACTCTGATGGAATTGTTGTAATAAACGATGAAATGTTCTTTTGTTTGTGTTCTGATTGGTCTTGTCCTCAAAGTAATTAGTTCTTTCTCTTCTCTTCGGAGCCCAGGGAAGTTGGGGTCGCTTCATCTGTGGTTATCTACTTCTACTGTAAAATAGATTTGGGAGACTGAATATAAGGAGCTCGATTATTTTTCTTTTATTACTTAGTTGTTTTGATCCCTTGTACTCCTATTGCTGATGGATAGAAAGAACTAGATATTTGAGAAATATTTTGATTTTTTTTAACCAATGGAGAGGAGAGTTCAGCTGCTCATACAACAAACCAGAAATTAAAAAAAAAATGATAACACAAAAATGGACTGTACTTTCAGTTCTATAAAAGGAAGCACTGCCATAGTTAAAAGAAAAGGTGTAGGCTCATGTGACACCCCACGTCCATTAATGTCACTCGTTAAGAGAAAGAATTAAGTTTCGTGAAGCGTTACAGGTTAATAGAAACAGAAACATTACAAGACAGATATTAATAGCAGTGGAATTTAAAATTTTATTAAGCAGAAAACATCGTAGTTCAAAACATGGTTACATTATATGTTTGAAATGCATAAAACCTAATACATCATTAAACTTTCTGTCTCGTACTTAAAACAACAGAGTATAATAAAAGAATCACAATCCCCAAAACATAGCCATAGTAGAGAGATATGAAATCAAGTCGTACATCTAAAACAGTTCCAAGCAAGATGAAAGCAGAGTCTTGATCAAGCTTGAGTATTCCCATCCTGAGAACCTGAGGGGAACGGAAGAGAAGAAGAGGAAACAAAAGAGGTAAGACATAAAGTCTGGCGAGTCCAGTTACTTTTAGCATACAAATAAATAAAAGTGTCATGACATGCATATAAAGTGGATAAGAAAGATAACATCATAAAAGACAGGTATGACAAGATAAACATGATAGAGTATATTGCGCTTTCTAGTACTTTCTCTTTCTCTCTGCACCAATACTAGTATAACCAAAATGGAATGATCCCAACAACTATAAGATGGTAGACTTAGGCGTACTTCTAGTGAGACGTTTAACCCCATACAATCAACAGGAAGCCCAAATTACGGGAGTTACCCCTAAGGATAATAACGGGATCCTAAACATACCAGAGTTTATATGTACCCTAATTACTACCCCAATTGATCGTCTCCCTACTCCGTAGATACCCTTTGCTGGCCCTACAGTAGGAAGTATCACTTCCTAAAGTGGCAACCCTTCGTTTTCAGGATGTGCACAACCATATCTACTGATGTCACTACGTCTAAACCTCCACTACCGGATCCATGCACGCACATGACTCTGTCGGAAAGCACCACCCCTTCGTTTAGATCTCTTACAATCAGCCCAGTAAGCGTATCCGAACTCCGACCTAGTTCGGAGTACTCGTTAGATACCTATATAAGGGTTACTAAAAGAAACAGATCCCACACCTAAGATGATACAAGCTTCCCCCTACGCTTGCATCCCCACTATGTTTTCCACAGCTTATGCCATACAAGAGTAAAAGATTGCATAACCCCACAGGTTAAGTTTGTGGACCTATATACAAATATTTCCCACCCACCCAAAATATACTTAACCCTCCCACTGTTTCATACAATTTCACATAACCCCTACTCAAGTTAACATATACAATCCCTATGGATTCAAATAGGTTAAGTATTCATTACCATTTATTCATTTATGGTTATAATGTACTAGACCTCCGACAATAAGCCAACAACTTGTGGATGCTGGATATGTCAGGCGGTTTCGGCCAGACTTCTTCCACAAGTCGGGCCTAACCTCGTGTCTTAGCACGTCATGTGTTTATGCATTTAGACCCCTCACATTAGATTCACCACTTGTGGTCGCTGGATATGCCGGTTAGTTCTGGGTAGACTTCCACCACAAGTGTAATCTAACCTCGTGTCTAAGCGTTGTTACAGTTTCTAATTACTGTAATTCTAGGCATTTCATTTAACCAATTATTCCTATGTCATTATAGGATTTCATTCCCCTTTCCCAAGTTGTGTTCATAATGAACCAAATGCCCCAAATTAAGGTTTTTAATCACAATTGTGGTTTATGCTCTAAATCCACATTCATGTATTACATTCAATCTATGCCCGAATTTCCCAGTACAAGTTATGCCCCAATTTTAACGTTTTCCCATCATTCCTAATTTTTCATGTTCGCATATTTCAGCGGCATGCCTGGGCTCCAATGTAGCATGGCTATATAAAAATAAAAGGGAAAAGAAGAAGAGAAGAGGACAGAAATGATCATAATAACAAGATTGACATATAATGGCAGAAATTGGCATAGCAACTAATAAACATACAGTGAGAAAGTTGGGCATAATGGCAAGATAGGCATATAGGAACAGATCTGATGAACATGTGATAGTAGAACTGATTCTAACATAATAGACATCATAAACAAGCATGATGAGATCTAAGCAATGAATTAGATCAATTAACACTGGCAGATCTGACGTGATAAATAGGAATATGCTTAGATCTAGTTCATAGTCATGTCGGAATAACTTAAATACACAGGTTATAGCAGATCTGATATGATTCAAATAGTCATAGGCTTAGATCCAAGTTATAGCCATGTCAAGATAAACTTTTTAAGTATTTAGATCTAAAATTAACATAGACTCACTATGATTCGATCTAAGAAATAGAAGAGGGATTGCAGATGTTGAATCAGATATCTCTAAACTTGAATAAATATAGTTGATTGTTGAAGAAGAAAAGACTTGATTTAATCTGGGCAGAGGCAGCATCTAGTTCTCCACTAATTTAGAATGAATAAAACAATAGGTATAGGGTCTTATTTATAGCCTAGAATCAACGAATTTGGTCAAGAAAGGAGTCCACATTCAGAAAAATGAATTCTGCCTCGGATCTGGCAGGGGGGGTCGACCCCCTCCTTATGGGGTCGAACCATGCGTCGACACCCCCCTTATGGGGTTGACCAGGGGTCGACACCCCCTTGATGGGGTCGACACCCCTGGATAGGAATTTTCCCGCTTTCCCTCTTCTGCTCGAATTTTGAACTGTTTTGAATTCTGGGCTTATTTTATTCATATATATTCTTTTTATGCGTATACAAACTTCAAACCATAATAACTTCTTCATACAGTGTCCGTTTTACACAAAGAAGGTGTCTATTTTAACCAAAATTCTTAAACGAACGCAATGGCGCAGTCCGTTTCACTTAATTTTGAATATTTATTTAATTATTCTTTAATATATCATCTTAAGTGTTGTTAAAATTACGGGGTGTTACATTTTACCCTACTCAAAGGATTTCGTCCCCGAAATCTCCCAGTTAAGAAGAATATATTTCCTAACATCCATATCCATCTACTCATCCACAAATCATAGGCATCCATTGTCCTTAAAAGATTTCTAATGCTTATATGAACATATGCAAAGGTGTGTGTATATGTCCTTATACAATGCGAAAGATCAGGCGATCTACTGATTCAGTTGACCTCCTTAATGCAATGTATGTTTATGCCACGAATTCAATATGTACGCAGATAATCCTACTATAACATGTAAGTTCTATATGTGTGTATGATCATTCGTCCAAATGCAACATCCATATGATGATACATCCATTTCCATCCATAAACAGTAAAAAAAAGGCACATACATCCATATGCAGTATGATAGTGATTGAGCCGATCTAATGCCTAATGTGTGTGTATATGCATCCACGAGAAACCACTAGCAAGCATTTGCATCCATCAATCATAACATGTCTCAAACACATGTTTTCATCATGAGATTCCTTTTTAATGGTCGAAGATTCGATCGATAGGATATACTTAAACGATAGAAACAAGCATGATTAAAAGCTTTGGAAAGGAAGCTAAGAACATACCCTTGAAAAGAAAAGGGTACGAAGTGCGAATGTTGTCTTCGGTCTCCCAAGTAGCATCCTCTTGGTTGTCTCCCCATTGAATTTTCATTAACTTGACTTCTCTGTTGTGTAGCTTCTTAACTTCTGATCCAAGAATACTGCTAGGAACTCGTCTAACTGTCGCCTCCTGTTCCACCTCTACTTCCTCCAATATACTTGACTTAACTACTTCTGCGGTATTATGCAAGCACTTCCGCAAATGAGAAACGTGGAAAACATCATGAACACCAGATAGTCTTTCTGGTAACTTTACTCTATAGGCCACTTGACCGATCCTTTCTGTTATGGGAAATGGTCCTACAAATCTTGGTGCCAATTTCCCTACAAATCCCAAGCGAACCACATTTATCAATGGTGACACCTAAATGAAAACCATGTCTCCCACCTCAAATTCAATGTCGGTCCTTCTCCTATCTGCGTAGGATTTCTACCTGTCCTGATCTGTCTTCATTCACTGTCTAATAAGATAAACCTTTTTGGAAGTTTCTCTAACCATATCTGGTCCAAGTAGAATCTTTCTATAGACTCCCACCAAAAAGGTGGTGATCTACAGGGCCGCCGTATAATGCTTCGAAGGGTACCATGCCAATACTAGCTTGATAACTATTGTTGTAGGCGAACTCTACTAAAGGAAGGTGCTCTTCCCAAGTCTCTCCGAAGTTTAGGATACACAATCTTAAAAGATCCTCAAGAACTCTATTACCCCTTTCCGTATGTCCATCGATCTGAGAGTGATAAGGGTGCTCAAACATAATTGTGTACCTAATGCTTCTTGCAAGCTCCTCCGAAATTCACTCGTGAAAATGGGGTCACAATCGCTTACGATACTGGAAGGTACTCCATTAAGACGGACTATCTCACAAACGTAAATTGCTGCCAACCATGCTGCCATCCTCTTACTCTTAACTAGAATGAAATGAGCTCTCTTAGCAAGTCTGTCTATTACAACCCAAATACTGGTGCTGCCTTTCTTTGATCTAGGCAAACCATCTATGAAATCCATAGAGACGCTCTCCTACTTCCAATGTGGGACCTCCAAAGGATGAAGTAAACCACCGGGCTTCTTTTGCTTAGCTTTTACTTGCTGGAAAATCAAACATTGAGAAACAAACTCCGCCACATCTTTCTTCATCCCATCCCAAAAGAAAACCCTCTTCATATCTCTATACATCTTATCACTGCCTAGATGAATAGTCATCTTAGAATGATGGGCTTCCTCTAGGACTGTCTTCAACAAACTCCCAACTTGGGGAACACAAACCCTTCCATCTCGTCAAAACCACCCTCTATTGTCTGTGGAATATCTACTGAGGTGACTAGAAGTCTCCCCTTTACTGAGCCTATCCAAGGTGTCTAAAATCTATGGATCCTCTCGCTGCGAAGCTCCTATCTGATCCATAAGAGTAGGTCGCACCTCCAGGGATGCAAATAGGCCAGACAAAAACTCGATGGAGGGTCTAAAGTCAAAAGTCAATATAAACTCCAAGCTTTTCCTCTCCAAAAACAGAGGACTTAAGGCCATCCTTTGCTTACTCAGTGCGTCTGCCACCACGTTACCCTTGCCAGGGGTATAAACAATCTCGAAATCATAAGATACTAGGAACTCCATCCACCTTTGTTGCCTTAAATTAAGATCCTTCTGTGAGAACAAGTACTTGAGAGATTTATGATCGGTGTATAACTCGAACTTCTCTCCAAGCAAATAATGGCGCCAAGTATTAAGTGCGAATACTATGACAGCTAGCTCTAAGTCATAGGTAGGGTAGTACTTCTCATGAACCCTTAACTGTCTACCTCCATAACATGCTACCTTTCCCTCTTGCATCAGAACCGCACCAAGCCATGTACCACATGCTTCAGTGTATACTGTAAACACTTTGTTCCCATTGGGCAAGGTCAAGACTGGGGCTATTGTCAGAGCCCTCTTCAATCATTGGAAAGCAACATCACAATATATATCCCATGAAAACTTCAGATTCTTCTTCATCGACCTGGTGAGTGGGGCTAATATCTTTGCAAAGTTCTTAATGAACTTCCTATAATAGCCTGCCAATCCAAGAAAACTTCTCACCTCTGTTGCATTCTTTGGTATTTGCCAATCTTGAACTGTGATTACCTTTGCGGGATCTACTGCTATCCCATCTTTAGAGACCACATGCCCTAGATCTCACCTCTTTTCTCCAAAAATGACATTTGGAGAATTTCTCCTTAAGCTGATGCGCACGAAGAGTTTTCAAAACCTCCCTTATATGTAAGGCATGCTCTTCCTCACTCTTCGAGAAAATTAAGATGCCATCAACAAATACCACAACAAATTTATTTAGGAACTCTCAAAACATCCTATCATCAGATCAATAAAATAGGTGGGTGCATACATCAACCCAAAAGGCATAACGAGCCATTCAAAGAAACCATCTGGAGTCTTAAAAGCGGTCTTGTCTATACTTTCCTCGGCCACCCTCAACTGATGAAACCTTGTAGCCAAGTCAAACTGAGAGATGACTGATGCACCAACAAGCTAGTCAAACAGATCATCTATCCTCGGGAGTGGGTGCCTATTCTTCTTGGTGAGTTTATTCAACACCCTATAGTCTACACATAAGCGAAGCGAACCATCTGCCTTAGTTGCGAATGCCACCGGAGCACCCCACTCAGATATGCTTCACGTAATAAACCCTTTCTCAAGTAGCTCCCCTACTTGCTTGCTAAGATCCTTCCTTTCCCTTAGAGCCATATGGCGCACAGGCAATGCAACTGGCTTTGCATTGTCCACCAAGTATATATGAAAATCGATCTCGCGCCTCGGAGGTAATCCTCGAACCTCATCAAAAACATCAGGATACTCACAGACTACTGGTACAGATCACAGATCATCGATAGATGTATCAAGTGACTCTAGGAAACTAAGCATGACAGACCCTTTTGGGACACAAGAAATTTCGAGGGTCATCCCATGGCAAGCCAAAAGTCTGACGACCCTCCTCTCATAATCCAGAATGGCACCATACATGGCTAGCCAATCCATCCCTAGAATCAAGCCATAGCCCATGAAACAAGATATGCACTTGCACTCAAACTTGATGCCCAACACAAATATCCTCAAACCCCGACAAATCACAAGTATATGAGCCAAGCCCCCAATGGGGTTTGAGGCAACAACGAGATCCAAAACCATACTAGTACTAAGGTGCAAAGACTCAACCACAAAATCAGATATAAAAGAATATGAAGCATCATAATAATAAACAGTCCTAACGGGATGATTGGAAAGAGAAATCAAACCTTCAACAGAAACTTTCCTACCTTTATCCAATACACCAGCCACGAGAGCATGCATTTGCCCTCCAGAAGATCCTGCTCTTTGGCCTTGTCCTAGCTTCTTTGGGCACTCCCTAATGTAGTGTCCAATTTTTCCACAGTTGAAACAAGCATTATTCCCTTTTATTGCTTGACCCAATGAACCAAGTGCTCATGATATTTCTTCTTGCCTTTATTTGACTTTATCAAGCTCTCCTTCTTTCACTATGTTCCCTTCTTAAGCCACCATTTTTTCCCTCATTATTGGGTTGTGCTCCTTAGCCTTAACTCACTTATTCTCCTTTTTACCATCCTTGTGTAACATGCTAACAAGCCTCTAGAAAGCTGCTTCCATTGCACGGAAATCCTTACTAAGTTTGAGAGAAAATTAGCCGTAGGTGAAACTACTTCGGCTACAGATGGAGGTTAGGCACTTCCTTGCCCTTCGACATGTGTTGTAGTTTTAGCATGCCTATGGAACTATGCCGCAATGGGGACACCCTTCGGGAAGAATCGGTTCCCCAAACATGCTGAAAAGAAAAAAAAGGGATTCAGACAGAGAATCGAAAGATATTACATATGGCTTTGGGGAATATGTTTTTCAAAATAGACTTTTTCTTTTGAAAATGCTTTCTTTTAAAACCTTTTTGAAAACAATTTCCAAAATATTTTATCTGATATGGTAACCTTCAGCTTTGATACCAAGTGTGACACCACACGTTCGTTAATGTCACTCATTAAGAGAACGCATTAAGTTTCATGAAGCGTTATAGGTAAACATAAACATAAACATTACAAGGCAGATAATAAATAGCAGCGGAATTTGAAATTTGATTAAGTAGAAAACATCGTAGTTCAAAATATGGTTACATCATATATTTGAAATGCATAAAATCCAATGCATCATTAAAATTTCTGTCTTGTACTTAAAACATCATAGTACAATAAAAGAAGCATAATCCCCAAAAATATAGCCATATTAGAGAGATATAAAATCAAGTCGCACATCTAAAACAGCTCCAAGCAAGTGAAAGCAGAGTCTTGACCAAACTTGAGTATTCCCACCCAGAGAACCTAGGGGAAACGAAAGAGAAAGAAGAGGAAACAAAATAGGTCAGACATAAAGTCTGGAGAGTCCAATTACTTTTAGCATATAAATAAGTAAAAGTGTCATGACATGCATATAAATTGGATAAGAGAGATAACATCATAAAAGGAAGGAATGACAAGGAAACATGATATAGTATATTGCGCTTCTCTAGTACTTTCTCTTTCTCTCTTCACAAATACTAGTATAACCAGAATGAGATGATCCCAACAACTATAAGATGGTAGACTTAGGCGTATTTCTAGTGAGAGGTTTAACCTCATACAATCAACAGGCAGCCCAACATACCGGAGTTACCCCTAAGGATAATAACGGGCTCCTAAACATACCAGAGTCTAGATGTACCCTAGTTACTACCCCAATCGATCGGCTCCCTACTCCGTTGATACCCTGTGCTGGCCCCACAGTAGGATGTATCACTTCCTAAAGTGGCAACCCATAGTTTTCAGGATGTACACAACCATATCTACTGATGTCACGACATCTAAACCTCCTCTACCGGACCCATGCACACACATGACCCCGTCAGAATGCATCGCCCACACCACCCCTTCGTTTGGATCTCTTACAATCAGCCCAATAAGCGTGCCTCGACTCCGACCTAGTCGGAGTACTCGTTTAATACCTATATATATGGGTTACTAACTGAAACGGGTCCCATACACAAGATGATACAAGCTTCCCACTACGCTTGCATCCCCGCTAGTTTTTCCACAGGTTATGCCATACCAGAGTAAAAGATTGCATAACCCCACAGGTTAAGTTTGTGGGCCTATATATAAATATTACCCACCAACCTAAGATGTAATTAACCCTCCCAATATTCCATACAATTTTACTTAACCCCTACTCAAGTTAACATATACAATCCCTATGTATTCAACTAGGTTAAATATTCATTGCCATTTATTCATTTATGGTTATAATGCACTAGACCTCCCACATTAAGCCTACAACTTTGGATGCTGGATATGCCGGGCAGTTCCAGGAAGACTTCTTCCACAAGTCAGGCCTAACCTCGTGTCTTAGCGTGTCACATGTTTATGCATTTAGTCCCCTCACATTAGATTCACCGCTTGTGGTCGCTGGATATGCCGGTTGGTTTTGGGCAGACTTCCACCACAAGTGTAATCTAACCTCATGTCTAAGCGCGGTAACAGTTTCTAATTACTGTAATTATAGGCATTTCAGTTATTACCCAATTATTCCTATGTCATTATAGGTTTTCATGCCACTTTCCTAAGTCGTGTTCATAATGAACCATATGCCCCAAATTAAGGTTTCTAATCACAATTGCGGTTTATGCCCCAAATCCACATTCCTGTATTACATTCAATTTATGCCCAAATTTCCCAATACAAGTTATGCCGCAATTTTAACGCTTTCCCCTTGTTCCCAATTTTTCATGTTCGCATATTTCAGCGGCATGCCATAAAAATAAAAGGGAAAAGAAGAAGGGAAGAGGACAGAAATGATCATAATAGCAAGATTGACATATAATGGCAGAAATTGGCATAGCAACTAATAAATATACACTGACAAAGTTGGGCATAATGACAAGATAGGCATATAGGAACAGTTCTGATGAACATGTGATAGTAGAACTGATTCTAACAAGTAGGGACATCATAAACAAACATGATAAGATCTAAGCAATGAATTAGATCAACTAACAATGGCAGATATGACATGATAAATAGGCATAGGCTTAGATCTAGTTCATAGTCATGTCAGAATAACTTAAATACACAGGTTATAGCAGATCTAATATGGTTCAAATAGTCACAGTCTTAGATCCAAGTTATAGTCATGTCAAGATTAACTTTTAAGTATTTAGATCTAAAATTAATATAGAATCACTGTGATTGGATCTAAGAAATAGAAGAGGGATTGCAGATGTTGAATCACAGATCTCTAAATTTGAATAACTCTAGTTGATTGTTGAAGAAGAAAAGACTTGATTTAATCCAGGAAGAGCAACATTTGGTTCTCCATTGATTTAGAATGAATAAAACAATGGGTATAGGATCTTATTATAGCCTAGAATCAACTAATTTGGTCAACAAAGGAGTCTACATTCAGAAAAATGAATTTTGCCTCGGATCTGGCGGGGGGTCGACCCCCTCCTTATGGGGTCGACACCCCTAGGCGGGAATTTTCCCGCTTCCCCCTTTTGCTCGAATTTAGAACTGTTTTGAATTCTTGGCTTATTTTATTCATATATATTCTTCTTATGCATATACAAACATCAAAACTTAATAAATTCTTCACACGGTGTCCGTTTTACGCACACTAGGTGTCTATATTGTCCAGAATTCTGAGACGAATGCAATAGCGCAGCCCGTTTGTAACAACCCGTATTTTCAATAACCTGTAATAACATAAATCGAGGCAGAATTTAATTCTAAAATGGGAATCAAGGGAAACGGGCTATGCCATTGCGTTCGTCTCGGAAAAATACGCGAAATAGAGTCCGAGTTTTCGAAAATCGGAGTCCGTATGACCAAGATATGGCCTCGCGAAGTTTCACGAAAATTCCCAAATTAAAGTATACTTAATTAAGTGAAATGGGTTGTGTAGATATATATATATATCATATATATTGATATATATATATATAATTGAAAATTTAATAAATAAATATGCAAAAATGCTCAAAACAGCGAATTGGGAGAGGGGAATAACCGAACCGGCCGATTTTTGAAGTCGACCCGAGCCCGCTGGGTCGACTAGGGGTTAATCCAGGGTGTTTGGCTGTCAACCCGTGGGCCGATTCGCTCAAGTGCAGATTTTGCATTTGAATGGTTCTCATGGTCCATCTTTAATCTAAAGGCCCTAGATGGTTCCTACACTTGACTTCTTCTCCAAGACATGCTTTGATGGCTTGGATTGAATCTAGGGTTAATCCTATGGCCTAAAACACTTGCCTAATCTATAAATAAGACCCTAACCTACCCTAATTCATTCATAATTAAACCTAGTGACTAAACTATGGCAAAATGCTAGCTCTCATGGCCTCCACTAATTTTATGAAGAGGGTTGCATACTAATCACTCTCTAATCAACTTCTAATCCCTTCTTAGCATCTTAATCTTCTTCATTTGGTGTTCAAAGTTGCTAGTTGTGAGTTTCTATCACTTTGATGATCTTTTGGTAAACTAATTAGATGAGATGTGATGAGATTTATGGTTTTGTATGTGGGTTAATGAGCTTTGAATCATATGATATGATGTTAGCATTAATCTTATGTTTATGCATGTTGAGTATGTAAGCTTATGCAAGTTTAATATGATGTATGTTATGTTTGCATGATGCTAAATATGCAAGTTGTGGGCTATGTAATCATATGCATGTTATGCAAGTTCATGGTAATATGCTATGCAAGTTACATGTATGTAAATATGCAAGTTACATGTTTGTTAATATGCAAGTTACATGTATGTAAATATGCAAGTTACATGTTTGTTAATATGCAAGTTACATGTTTGTTAATATGCAAGTTACATGTATGTAAATATGCAAGTTACATGTTTCTTTATATGCAAGTTACATGTTTGTTAATATGCGAGTTACATGTATGTAAATATGCAAGTTACATGTTTATTAATATGCAAGTTCATGATGACACATTATGCAAGTCTATAAGCTAATATGCAAGTTTGTTATGCAAAATGAATATGTAAGTTATGTGACATATTATATGCAAGTTATGTGACATGTTATGCAAGTTCATATGCAAGTTATGTGTTTGTTAATATGCAAGATGGCACCTTTGAAACATGTTCATTCATATGCAAGTTGACACCTTTTATATGTGTTATATCATGAACGAAATTACGTGGGAACGATGGGGTAATTAAATGCATAAGTTAATAAGATTGTGTGAAATTAATATAATTATGCATAACACAAAATAAATAAACATAGTATGGGAATTTGCCTATTTGGTTAGGTGTACCCATACTATGTGTTGGGAATTTACCTATTGAGTTAGGTCTACCCCATGGGAATTTACCTATTAAGTTAGGTCTACCCATGTTAAGAAAACTTGATTAATTAGGGATAATTAATATAAAATTATGAGGGTGATTAATTAGGTGTAATTAATTGACTAAGACACGAGGTTGGACTCAGTTGTAGCGTAAAACTGCCCGGACCCAACCGGCTTAACCAGTTGCTACAAATGTTAGCCCAATGTGAGAGGTCTTAGGCACAAACTAAATACGTAATTAATGTAAAGACACGAGGTTAGACTCTGTTATGACATAAGGCTGCCCGGACCCAACCGGCTTAACCAGCGGTCATAAAAGACAGTCTAATGTGAGAGGTCTTTACAAAGGTTACGTTCTTAATTAATTAATTAAGAAACACTTAACCACATTAGCATGTAGAGGGACATGAGGGGTTAAGTGGGTGCCTCGGGTGGCATGAGAAAATCTAGTGGTTGCCTTGGGTGGCAATAGAAAATACGATTAGAATACTTAACCAAAATAGAACATGTAATTAAAACATGATTAAAGGGTTAAGTGGGATATACTAGAAAAAGGGACAAGCTTAGGTGGGTAGCTTGTGGAGGCCCATTTCAACCAGTAACCCATACGTATCTTTGTGGGCTCGACCCATGTCGAGGACGGGACACGCATACTGGGCTTGACTGTAAGAGGCAAACGAGTTAGCGGTGGCAACGCAAGTCCAACGGGCTTCATATGCGTGAGTGGGCCCGGGCTGGTAGGTAAGCCGTTGTTGCATCGAGTAGATATAAGCCGTGCACCTTTAGTTTCATCAGGTTGCCACATTGGGGAATGATACATCCCACGGTGGGGCCAGCACGGGTATCTACGTTAGGGAGCCGATCGAATGGGAAGTAGTGTGTACACCTAGTGGATTGTAGGGCCCCGTGGCGCCTACTTGGTCACCTAGGGGTACGCAGGTACTAATTAGTAAATTTTATAAGTCCTTGGGTGGGATCAACCTTTAAGTTAGGAACGACTGGTGTGGTGCAGTTTAGTAATTTACCTTAGGGGGGGTAGATGCGTCTTTATCCTTTATCTTCGTTTAGTTGACTGCTTAGGGTAGCCATTCATCCCTATATGTTACCGTATATCAGTTTATGTCTTCTCTGGTTACTTTAACGATTGTATTGTTAAAGTTATAGGACTCGCTCAGACTTATGTCTGACCCTGTTGTTTTTATCTTTTTCCCAACCCTCAGGTCCTACGGTGGATCCTAGCAGTAGTGGAGCTTGATCGGATTGCTGTTCCAGTCTTTAGGAGCTTGGATAGATGTAAAGCTCCAGTTATCCAGTTATCTTTTCTTTTGTTTGGCTATTGTATGAGAGTGGGATTATGTACTTCTTTATTTTGATGGATATTGTACTTGACCTTTATTGTGGTTTTATGATGTAACCAGACATGTTTTACTTCCGCTGTTATGAGATGATGTTTTAAAATTTTCAAGTACTATTTATATCTGTCTTGTTGTAATTTTTCTGTTCTATATTCACTAAAATACTCCACCGATGCTATGGCATTCCCTTAGTGAGTGATCATAGCGGGAGTGGGGTGTTACACGTGGTATCAGAGCTTAAGGTTACCAGAACAGATAAAATTTTTGAGAAAAACTACTTTCTAAGAGTATTTTCGAAGAAAGGATTTTTAAAAGCATGTCTTCTAAGAGAAAAAGTTTTTGAAAAAGAAAAGCATAATCCCCAATAGCCATATCTTTATCTTTCGGAATCTCCTTTTTGAATCTTTCCTCTTTCGTTTCAGCATGGCTGAAGATCTTAACATCCCGGAGGGTTTAGTTATACCACTATGGTATAGGAGGTTGCAAGAGGCTAGGGCCGCGGCTGCGGGTCCGGCCAATGCTACTACACCAGAGACAACCGCTCCTCCTCCTCAGCCTAGAGTGGATAATTTTGCTAAGGTTTGCAAGGAGTTCAAGACTATAGGAGGAAAACCTTTTCTTGGTTCAGAGACTTTCGTAGAGGCTAGAGATTGGCTTAAGGAAGTGGAAGAGTTGCTAGATATCTTTGAAGTGGAAGAGGGAAAGAAAGTCAAGTTGGCGGCTTGGTTAATGAAGGGAGAGGCCTCATTCTGGTGGGAGGTCACTAATGGAGAACGCCCTGTTGACTCTTGGGCAGATTTTAAGCAAAGGTTTGGGGCTAAGTTTCTCTCAAGGGCGAAAGAGAATCTGTTTATGGAGAAGTTCTTGAATTTGAAGCAAGGGAATCTCACGGTGAAAGAATATGTCAACAAATTCAATCAATTAGCAAGGTTTGGCATAGAGTTGGTGAATACACCGGAGAAGAAGGCTTTGAGGTTCGTTAGAGGCTTGAACGAACCATTGCAAGGAATAGCTATGACTCACATTCCTATGGGGGCCACTTTTGAGAAGCTTGTCTACATGGCACTTATGCATGAGGATGATAAGAATTCTAAGGCACCAGAGAAAAAGGGGGATCAGAAGAAACCGCAACAGCAACAACAAGGCAAGGGCGGAAAAGGCAATGGTGACAAAAAGAAGACGAAGAAGAAGTGCTTCAATTGTGGAACACCAGGACACCTTAGTAAGGATTGTCGCAAAAAGAAGAAAACCGGTTGCTTTCATTGTGGTGAAGCAGGGCATCTTGTGAAAAACTGCCCAAAGAAGGGGCAGAAGACGGGGTCTACCTCAGGAGGCCAGGTGCAAGCTCTTATAGCACCACCTCAGTCAGGGGGGCAAGTTCAGGTTCTCTCAGTTCCACCGATTCAGCAGAGAGGTAGAACTATTTCCGTTGAAAGTCTGGTTTTTCTGTTTGATCATCCAGTTCGTACTTTGTTTGACTCTGGCGCATCGCATTCTTTTATCTCATCATCGTTAGTTGAGTCACTGCACTTAGACACCAGTCTAGTTGATGATCCCTTGGTTGTCTCAAACCCAATTGGGGGCTCCATATATCTGTCTATGATATGTTTGGGTTTGAAGATTTCTATACTTAGCGTTGAGTTTAGATGTGATGCTTTTGTATTGGGCTTCACGGGCTATGGGTTGATCTTGGGCATGGACTGGTTATCCAGTAATGGTGCCGTTCTTGATTGCGAAAGGAGAGTTGTCAGGCTCATGACCCGCTTGGGTAACACTCTCGAGATCTCTTGCAATCCCATGGAATCTGTTTTGCTAAGTTATCTTGAATCGCTCGATGCTTCGGTCGAAAGTTTGTGTTCTGTCAGAGTAGTCCGGGAATATCCGGATGTGTTTGAAGAAGTAAAGGGTTTGCCTCCGAAGCGGGAGATAGATTTCCGAATTTATTTGGTGGATAATGCCAAACCAGTGTCTTTGCCAGTACGCCACATGGCTCCTCGTGAGAGAAGAGAACTTCATAAGCAAGTAGGGGAGTTGCTTGAGAAGGGGTTCATAAGGCGAAGTATATCGGAGTGGGGAGCTCCGGTAGTGTTTGCCACGAAGGCGGATGGGTCCCTCAGACTTTGTGTGGATTATAGGGAACTTAATAAGCTCACGAAGAAGAATAGACACCCATTACCGAGGATAGATGATCTCTTTGATCAGTTGGTTGGCGCGTCAGTATTTTCGCAGATGGACTTAGCTACAGGGTTTCATCAGTTAAGAGTGGCGGAGGACAGTATAGAGAAGACTGCTTTCCGGACTCCGGATGGTTTTTATGAGTGGCTAGTGATGCCATTTGGGTTGACAAACGCCCCCGCATACTTTGTTGATCTCATGAGTAGAGTGTTCAGAGAGTATCTGAATAAGTTTGTAGTAGTTTTTGTGGATGACATCTTGGTCTTTTCCAAGAATGAAGAAGAGCATGCCTTACATCTCAAGGAAGTGTTGGAGACTCTTCGAGCGCATAGTCTTAAAGCTAAATTCTCTAAATGCCATTTTTGGAGAAGAGAAGTGCGATTCTTAGGGCATGTGGTCTCTAAGGAAGGGATAGCTGTGGATCCCGCAAAGATAGTATCTATCCAGGATTGGAAAGTTCCTAGAAATGCTACCGAGGTAAGAAGTTTCTTGGGGTTGGCAGGATATTATAGGAAGTTCATCAAAGACTTCGCGAAGATATCAGCCCCATTAACCCGCTTGACGAAAAAGAATCTGGTTTTCTCGTGGGATGTAGATTGTGATGATGCTTTCCGACGGTTAAAGAGAGCTTTGACCACCGCTCCAGTTTTAGTGCTCCCGGATGGGAGTAAGCCGTTTGTTGTTTATACCGATGCTTGTGGAACAGGATTAGGCGCAGTCTTGATGCAGGAGGGAAGGGTAATAGCCTATGGAGGGAGACAATTGAGAGTGCATGAGAAGAATTACCCTACCCATGATCTAGAGTTGGCCGCGATTGTTTTCGCACTTAAGTCTTGGCGCCATTATCTTCTTGGTGAGAGATTCGAGTTGTTCACCGACCATAAATCATTGAAGTACTTATTCTCTCAGAAGGATTTAAACTTAAGACAGCAAAGGTGGATGGAGTTCTTAGCATCCTATGATTTCGAGATAGCGTATACCCCTGGTAAGGGTAACGTGGTGGCAGACGCCTTGAGTAGAAAAAGGCTATCTTTGAGTCCATTGTTCGTGGAACGACGAAGCTTGGAGTTTCTTTCTTTGTTTGACTTCAGACCTTCTGTTGATTTTGTACCTGGTTTGTTGGCATCCTTGGAGGTTAGACCTACTCTTTTGAGACGGATTGGCAAGGCTCAGCGAGACGACCCACAGTTGGTTGTGTTGGTAGAGAAGCTTATAAGAGGGGAGTCGTCCAGCCATTTGGGTAGATACACCATAGATGATAAGGGATGGTTGCATAGAGACGGTAGACTTTGTGTACCGCAAGATGAGGGTTTGAAGAAGGCTATTTTGGATGATGCACATCGTTCAAGAATGACTATTCATCCCGGTGGAGACAAAATGTACCAAGACATGAAGAGAGTTTTCTTCTGGGCCGGTATGAAGAAAGATGTGGCCGAGTATGTGGCTAGATGCTTAGTGTGCCAACAAGTTAAAGTGGAGCAAAGGAAACCCGGTGGGTTGCTACACCCATTGGAAGTTCCACAGTGGAAGTGGGATAGTGTCTCGATGGATTTCATCGACGGGTTACCGAGATCGAGGAAGGGCAATACGGGAATTTGGGTTGTGGTAGACAGACTTACCAAGAGTGCCCATTTTATACCCGTAAAGAGTAAGAGGACCGCTCCATGGCTTGCTTCAGTCTATGTTAGAGAGATTGTTAGATTGCATGGCGTACCATCCAGCATTGTGAGTGATCGAGATCCTATTTTCACTAGTGAGTTTTGGAGAAGTTTGCAAGAGGCGGTAGGGACTCAGTTGTGTTTGAGCACCGCATATCATCCTCAGACGGACGGTCAGACTGAGAGGGTGAACCGTATCTTAGAAGATCTTTTGAGGCTTTGTATCTTGGATTTTGGAGGTACATGGGAAGAACATCTTCCTTTGGTGGAGTTCGCATATAATAACAGCTTTCAGTCCAGTATTGGTATGGCTCCTTTCGAAGCTCTTTATGGAAGGCCTTGTCGATCTCCTACATGTTGGTGGGAATCTACGGATAAGATCTTGCTTGGGCCGGATATGGTTAGAGAGACTTTAGAGAAGATTGATTTAATTCGAAAAAGGATGAAAGCAGCGCAAGATAGACAGAAATCTTATGCGGATCGGAGAAGGACGGATCTTGAGTTTGAGGTTGGGGACATGGTTTTTGTCAAAGTATCTCCATTGAGAAATGTTGTTCGCTTTGGGTCCGTAGGGAAGTTAGCACCGAGATTTGTTGGGCCGTTTCCTATTAAGGAAAGGATTGGACGGATGGCATATAGGGTGGAGTTGCCCGACAGACTTAGTGGTGTTCATGATGTATTCCATGTATCACATTTGAGGAAGTGCTTACATGAGACCGCGGAGGTGGTAGAGCCGAGCTTGCTTAGAGATGTAGAGGTAGAGCGTGATGCGACGATTCGACGAGCTCCTACTCGCATCCTTGGGTCAGAAACTAGGAAGTTGAGGAACAGAGAAGTTCAGCTAGTTAAAGTGCAATGGGGAGATGACGAAAGCAATGCTACTTGGGAGACGGAAGCAAAGATGCGTTCTTTGTATCCATTTCTTTTTGAGAGTATGTCTTTTAACTTCTCCTTTATTGCTTGTCTAGTACTTATCTTATCTTTAGTATATCCTCTCGCTAATACCTATGACCTTTAGATAGGGTAAAACCTATGGTTGAAACATGTGTTTGAAACATGTTATGGTTGATGGATGCATATGGATACAATTGTTTGCTAGTGGTTGCTCGTGGATGCATATACACACACATTAGGCACTAGATCGGCTCAGTCACTTCATGTTGCATATTGCATAAATGGATGTGGTAGTTAGATTGATGGATGTATCATGGCTGTGTTATCATATGGATGATGCATTTTTGTGTATGGTTGTGCACGCATGTAGAAATTTGTATGTGTCAATAGGGTTTCGCATACATATTGGATGCATGGCACTATCATGGTTTGCATTAAGGAGGTTTACTGTATCAGTAACCGCCTGATTTTTGCATTAGGTAAGTACATATACACACACTTTTGCATATATCTATCCAGCATTTAGAATCTTGTAAGGACAATGATTGCTCGTGGATGATGCTTTGAGTAGATGGATGATTGGATGGTAGGATACGTTCTTCCTAACTTGAAGATTTCGGGGACGAAATCCTTTAAGGAGGGGAGAATGTAACAACCCGTATTTTCAATAACCTGTAATAACATAAATCGAGGCAGAATTTAATTCTAAAATGGGAATCAAGGGAAACGGGCTATGCCATTGCGTTCGTCTCGGAAAAATACGCGAAATAGAGTCCGAGTTTTCGAAAATCGGAGTCCGTATGACCAAGATATGGCCTCGCGAAGTTTCACGAAAATTCCCAAATTAAAGTATACTTAATTAAGTGAAATGGGTTGTGTAGATATATATATATATCATATATATTGATATATATATATATATATATATAATTGAAAATTTAATAAATAAATATGCAAAAATGCTCAAAACAGCGAATTGGGAGAGGGGAATAACCGAACCGGCCGATTTTTGAAGTCGACCCGAGCCCGCTGGGTCGACTAGGGGTTAATCCAGGGTGTTTGGCTGTCAACCCGTGGGCCGATTCGCTCAAGTGCAGATTTTGCATTTGAATGGTTCTCATGGTCCATCTTTAATCTAAAGGCCCTAGATGGTTCCTACACTTGACTTCTTCCCCAAGACATGCTTTGATGGCTTGGATTGAATCTAGGGTTAATCCTATGGCCTAAAACACTTGCCTAATCTATAAATAAGACCCTAACCTACCCTAATTCATTCATAATTAAACCTAGTGACTAAACTATGGCAAAATGCTAGCTCTCATGGCCTCCACTAATTTTATGAAGAGGGTTGCATACTAATCACTCTCTAATCAACTTCTAATCCCTTCTTAGCATCTTAATCTTCTTCATTTGGTGTTCAAAGTTGCTAGTTGTGAGTTTCTATCACTTTGATGATCTTTTGGTAAACTAATTAGATGAGATGTGATGAGATTTATGGTTTTGTATGTGGGTTAATGAGCTTTGAATCATATGATATGATGTTAGCATTAATCTTATGTTTATGCATGTTGAGTATGTAAGCTTATGCAAGTTTAATATGATGTATGTTATGTTTGCATGATGCTAAATATGCAAGTTGTGGGCTATGTAATCATATGCATGTTATGCAAGTTCATGGTAATATGCTATGCAAGTTACATGTATGTAAATATGCAAGTTACATGTTTGTTAATATGCAAGTTACATGTATGTAAATATGCAAGTTACATGTTTGTTAATATGCAAGTTACATGTTTGTTAATATGCAAGTTACATGTATGTAAATATGCAAGTTACATGTTTCTTTATATGCAAGTTACATGTTTGTTAATATGCGAGTTACATGTATGTAAATATGCAAGTTACATGTTTATTAATATGCAAGTTCATGATGACACATTATGCAAGTCTATAAGCTAATATGCAAGTTTGTTATGCAAAATGAATATGTAAGTTATGTGACATATTATATGCAAGTTATGTGACATGTTATGCAAGTTCATATGCAAGTTATGTGTTTGTTAATATGCAAGATGGCACCTTTGAAACATGTTCATTCATATGCAAGTTGACACCTTTTATATGTGTTATATCATGAACGAAATTACGTGGGAACGATGGGGTAATTAAATGCATAAGTTAATAAGATTGTGTGAAATTAATATAATCATGCATAACACAAAATAAATAAACATAGTATGGGAATTTGCCTATTTGGTTAGGTGTACCCATACTATGTGTTGGGAATTTACCTATTGAGTTAGGTCTACCCCATGGGAATTTACCTATTAAGTTAGGTCTACCCATGTTAAGAAAACTTGATTAATTAGGGATAATTAATATAAAATTATGAGGGTGATTAATTAGGTGTAATTAATTGACTAAGACACGAGGTTGGACTCAGTTGTAGCGTAAAACTGCCCGGACCCAACCGGCTTAACCAGTTGCTACAAATGTTAGCCCAATGTGAGAGGTCTTAGGCACAAACTAAATACGTAATTAATGTAAAGACACGAGGTTAGACTCTGTTATGACATAAGGCTGCCCGGACCCAACCGGCTTAACCAGCGGTCATAAAAGACAGTCTAATGTGAGAGGTCTTTACAAAGGTTACGTTCTTAATTAATTAATTAAGAAACACTTAACCACATTAGCATGTAGAGGGACATGAGGGGTTAAGTGGGTGCCTCGGGTGGCATGAGAAAATCTAGTGGTTGCCTTGGGTGGCAATAGAAAATACGATTAGAATACTTAACCAAAATAGAACATGTAATTAAAACATGATTAAAGGGTTAAGTGGGATATACTAGAAAAAGGGACAAGCTTAGGTGGGTAGCTTGTGGAGGCCCATTTCAACCAGTAACCCATACGTATCTTTGTGGGCTCGACCCATGTCGAGGACGAGACACGCATACTGGGCTTGACTGTAAGAGGCAAACGGGTTAGCGGTGGCAACGCAAGTCCAACGGGCTTCATATGCGTGAGTGGGCCCGGGCTGGTAGGTAAGCCGTTGTTGCATCGAGTAGATATAAGCCGTGCACCTTTAGTTTCATCAGGTTGCCACATTGGGGAATGATACATCCCACGGTGGGGCCAGCACGGGTATCTACGTTAGGGAGCCGATCGAATGGGAAGTAGTGTGTACACCTAGTGGATTGTAGGGCCCCGTGGCGCCTACTTGGTCACCTAGGGGTACGCAGGTACTAATTAGTAAATTTTATAAGTCCTTGGGTGGGATCAACCTTTAAGTTAGGAACGACTGGTGTGGTGCAGTTTAGTAATTTACCTTAGGGGGGGTAGATGCGTCTTTATCCTTTATCTTCGTTTAGTTGACTGCTTAGGGTAGCCATTCATCCCTATATGTTACCGTATATCAGTTTATGTCTTCTCTGGTTACTTTAACGATTGTATTGTTAAAGTTATAGGACTCGCTCAGACTTATGTCTGACCCTGTTGTTTTTATCTTTTTCCCAACCCTCAGGTCCTACGGTGGATCCTAGCAGTAGTGGAGCTTGATCGGATTGCTGTTCCAGTCTTTAGGAGCTTGGATAGATGTAAAGCTCCAGTTATCCAGTTATCTTTTCTTTTGTTTGGCTATTGTATGAGAGTGGGATTATGTACTTCTTTATTTTGATGGATATTGTACTTGACCTTTATTGTGGTTTTATGATGTAACCAGACATGTTTTACTTCCGCTGTTATGAGATGATGTTTTAAAATTTTCAAGTACTATTTATATCTGTCTTGTTGTAATTTTTCTGTTCTATATTCACTAAAATACTCCACCGATGCTATGGCATTCCCTTAGTGAGTGATCATAGCGGGAGTGGGGTGTTACACCGTTTCACTTAATTTTGAAGATTTATTTAATTATTCTTTAATTTATCATCTTAAGTGTTGTTAAAATTATGAGGTGTTACAGCTCATCTTATAACAAACAATTCTTTACTCTATAAACCTATTAAACAGAGACCCAAATTGATTGCTCCAAGACTAGCAAACATAACATGAAATTACCCATATTTCCTAACCATCCATGTGCACATGGAAGAACTGCATACTGTAACAAATGTCTGAACTTGATAATGAAAATGTTGACTAAGTGCTGCCACAAAACTGCACCGAAATAAAGACTTAATGTATTACAATATATGATTCATGAATGCACGCATAAGTTGTTCGAACTCGGCAGATGAGATATAAAGTTTATGCATGAAATCAAATGGATTAAAACTCTAAGTCACAACACCTTAAGTTCTACATACATTATACCTCATTTGTACTTGAAAATGCTGGCAACCCTAGTGGCTTCCATTGAGCATCAGTAGAAATCTAAGGTTGACTCTCCCACCTAAAGTGTTATGGTTTGACCTGACAGAGGATATATGGGGATTGTTAGAAAAGGAATAACTTGTAGGTTTGTCGAAATGAACTTTAAGGAAAAACACATCATACCAAAAATATATCAAATTTGAATTCATCAAAACTCCCCCATAATGCTTCACGATTGCCTTTGTTTGTTTTTTCCACTATTTTTTCCACTATCCGAAACTTGTTACTATTATTGCTAGTTCCTTTACGAATATCTGTGAATTGAGGCACTAAGCAACTTGCAACTTTAGTTCTTCCAACTTAATGTCTGAACATAACAATAAAAATCAACCAAAAATACAGAATTAGGTAGAATTGTTTCAAATCCCAAATAAAACAATATATTAATATTCACAGTCTCAAATTAATATTTACCCTTAGAACCTGTCTTAGCCAAAAACATCGACTTTGTGGAACGAAAAGCAGGTATCACTCTACAACAACCGATCACCACAAGATTGCACCTCCTCCTACCTGGAACATCACCCCAAGGACCATCATCACAGCTCTTAGAATGCTCGCCTATCCTGACTGCAACTCCATATCGACTCTGGTCTTCATCTTAGAACAACCGATCGAGCTCTTCTTCATGCGACATTAACATATCTTGAATCAAATCGTGCCTCACACATTCACCCAAACAGACTCAGTTAAATCAAGTGCCCCCGCCTCCAACCAGTTATCATCCCCAACCTACACCCGTCCTTCGATGCCGCCATAGATACCACGATTTCTGTTGCGATGGATTCCCATCCGCCATTCTCCCTCTTTTTCAGTGCGTATTTTTTCCCCTTTTGGGAAATTTAGGGTACGGAAAAAGAAATGGGAACGAGTTTGTGGGTAAACCATGAACCAATGAGAAATTTCTAGAGCAAGATAGAGAAAAACGATTTAAAATGGTTTTGGAATGAAATAAATCGATCTGGGACTGAGGCATGGATGAAATTTGTACGTAAGTGAACATTTGGGGTTTGGAGCCAAATGTACCATTTTGGAGCCAAACGAAAATGCGTATATATTATATTATTTAAACATGTAACAAAATTAGACATGAGTATTGAGACTTGAAACATAATTTTTATATTCTTTAAGTGCGTTAAAAGTCTAATAAAGTGATCCGTTAAAACTTGTGTGTTTTGATTAATGCGCCAAATGTGCTACTACGTTTTAGAAAATTTCAATTTTTTTGAAATATGAAATATAAATTATAATTATTAATTATCAAATACAATATAAAAAATGTAACTTGTTAGTTATAAATATTAATTACTTATTGACCAATAATTATTAAATATTATTCTTAATTATATGATATAAATTATTAAAAAGAAATTATTAAATGTCTTTTATCAATTATCAATTATTAAGTAATATTAAAATTAAAATAATTAATTATTAATGATTAATTATTAAATATTGATAAATAATATAATATTATTAATGATTAGTAATTAGTAATATAATATTATAAATAACAATTAGTAACATGTGACTAATATAATATTATTAAATATTTATTAAATATTAATAAAGAATAGATATTAATGTTAAGAAAGCATAGTAATTAATAATTATTGATTTTCAAAAATTGGCAATAGATGTTTATTACAACGAAGATTTTATGATTATTATATAACTGGTAAAGTTAGTTACCATATGTTACTTCACATTTATTAATTATAATTTAATGTTTAATTATAAATTACTATATTTAATATTAATTATTCAGTATTACTTAACTACTAAATAGAAAGTAAAATTAAGCTTGTTGAATACTAATTATATATAATAGTTAGTAATTAGAGATTATTTATTAATAAACATTAATTATTATCACTACAAGAAAAATACCCTATTACAACACTTTTTTTACAACGGGCATTTTTTGCTCGTTGTAATAGAATGATATTACAACGGTCATTTTAAAACCGTTGTAATAGATGCCCGTACAACGACCTTTTTACAACAGGCACTTACTGCCCGTTGTAATAGAGTGCTATTACAACGGTCCAATCAAGCCCATTGTAACAAATCTCAATTTTACAACGTTCTCAAAATGCATATTGTAATAGATGTCAAATTTACAACGGCCACAAGATGGCTTTCATAACGTCCATTATAATAGGTGTCAATTTTACAACGGGCTGAATATGCCCGTTGTAATAAGCGCTAATTTTACAACTAACTAAAAATACCCGTTGTAATAGGTGACAATCAATAATTGATAATTGTAATGTTTTCTTAAAATAGATACTTATTATTTATTAATCTTTAATTATATTATATTAATCATATGTTACAAATTACTAAATATAATATTATATTACAATTGTTATTTATAATATTATATTGCTAATTACAAACTTCTTATCATCAATAATATTATATTATTTATTAATTTTTAATAATTAATCATTAATAATATTATATAAATCATTTATAACTTACAATAATTAATGATTATTAATAAATAATCACTAATCATTAATTATTATATATATAATCAGTATTCCAACCGGTTTAATTTTACTTCCCAGTTATCAGTAAAGTAATATCGATAATTAATATTAAATATATAATAATTTATAATTAATAAAAAATATTATTAATTTATAATTAGTAATTACTATTAAAAATTAAAACTTAATATTAAATACATATTATTTATTAACAGTTAGTAAATAACATTAAACTATAATTAATAAATATGAAGTAACATTTAATCACTAATTATTACTAATTAATAATTAAGAAAAATGAATAAATAGTAAAATATACTTAATATTAAATAATTTATAGTTAATTGATATTAATAAATAATAATCCATAAATTATGACACTACTAGAAAAAATTCTGATTTCCTACGCAAAATTTTCTACGCCTTTCCTACGCCATAAGACGGGACGTAAGAAATTGGTAGGTATAGTTCATGGCATAGGAAGGGATTATGAAATCATCTACGCCATTCATATGCCCTTGGTTAAAAAAAATGAGGCATAGGAATTCCCTATGCAACCAAGGTAGTTAAAACCAATCCAACCCATCATTCAACATTAACATCTAAGCATTGGTTAGAAATTAGAATCAGCCGTCTAAATAAGCAATCCACCCACTCTTCTCTGATCGGTAGGAGAAATGCCACCTTCCTATTCGAAACTAATTACTATCCCTAAATCAGATTACCCACAAAATCACCGTGTAGATCTGGAGCAACAATCGATATTTCGCCTTCCTCTTCGATGGCGGTTCGTCTTTGGGCATCAAAATCTGAAGCATGAAATCACCTCCTCCAGCTGCTCGCGATCTCCGAACCATATAGTTAGGCAACGGAATAGGGAAGCCCCTTCTCAGGGGAAACGATGCGGAAAAAAAACCTAATTCTAAAATCGCTTTCTCTCCAGCAGGCGACAGACGATAAGCGATAAAGAAAATTCGAGCCATCCAGCGACAGAGCGACGTCTCCCCTTACAGGGGCAGCACCTCCAAGCAATTCCCTCCCCTTCGACATCTCGGTTTTCTTCCCGATGGCTCCCAGCAACGCTGGAAATTTCCAGAGTTTGAAAAAAGGTAATTTATTACTTATTAGAATTTAGATACTTGCTCAATGGTGGATGGAAAGCTACTTAGATTTGGTTTGATTTGTAGTGTAGACTGTGTTACCGTGTAGATACTTAGATTGTGTAATTTGGTTTAATTTGTAGTGTGTAGATGCTTGGATTATGTATTTTAGTCTAATTTTGTCCAATTTGTTGTATCGCATATTGCAAGCCAGCAGGCTCAAATTGGCTTATTGGCTGAAGTTTCAACCTTACTCATTATACATAAATTTAAAGAAAAAAATGCAGTGATCCAACTGCAGTGATCAATTGCAATGTATACTAGTTTTAATCTATTTGTCATGTGATCACAAGTGTCACTGATTTTGAGTTTACAATTCCATGGCTGAAGCTGGAGCTCAGTAATCCAACTGCAGTGATCAATTTGTCGATTGTTGATTGATAATGATGATTATATTATAAATGCAGTGATCAGTTTTGTTGTTTATTAGATGAAAAAAAGGATTTTTGATTATATTATGTGAAGTCAAAAGGAAAATATTTTGGAAGAATCATTGAAATATTGTGTATGATATTTTGGTTAACGTTTGTTAGATGAATGATAATTAGTATATTAAAAGTATTGCATCGTTTAATTTTTCAAGTAAAAGAATTTGAATTTATTTGTCCTAAATTTAATGGTTGATATTCTTATTATGTATGGAATCTCTTTATATTTCTATAGGGTAGCATATGAAATCTTAAAGAGAACTAGTAGACTTCTGAACTACTAAGGTACTTGCTTCCATCCCTTAGCATACAATGTTTTTTTCTTCTTAATAAATGTAGTAGGCCACAAAATTCGGGTTCGCCTAAGGCAACTCATATGCTAGAACCGGCCCTGGATCCATAGTACACATTTTAGATTTGTTTTTGTTTATAAAATAAGATTCAATTTTACATAAAACCTTCAATATTGCAAGCGTTTTGGCAAGTATTTTCTGGAATTGATGAATTATGGAATTGGTATACAATTCCATTATTGAACTGCAATCGTCAAAAGTGAGTACGAAAAAAAGAAATGAAGAGATTCTTCGCGGTTGTTCAGTAATGAAAGCAAGTTTGGATCCTCTTAATTTGGCAATTTTTCATATTTCACATGCTTCCAGTAACATGAAACTGTTATAAGAGCATAGTACGCTTTCATAATACTTCTGTTGCGTAGAAAGTTGGGACCATCGCTGTCTTAAGCAAAGCAGTAGTAATAATCTGACTTTTCAATATGAAATAGGAGACTAGATTTTTAATTTATGGTAGTGACACTTGCAGTAATAATTTTGGATAACAGAGTTCATAATATTGCAATATAAAGCTCCAATTTATAAGTCCCAGTTTGAACAAAAAAGTTGATTTGAACCGTAGTACATCGGTGATATAATTAAAACTACATTAACTAAAAGTGCTCCTAATTTTGAACCTTCAAAAAACTAAATAACTGAAAGATGAATTTGCATCTCAATTATCTTAGCAACCACAATTTCCTATTTCACATATGATACTTCTAACAGCATATGTTGATGATCCACACAAACAAAATCATAACAGAAACTTAAGGGCTAGTTTTAATGGGTGCAAACATTCGTTAACTTCCGACAATTTGAGGAAAAGAGCATTAGAAATGTATGAACATATACTTGAAAGTATGAAAATAACTAGCATGATCATATGCCATTTTTTGCAAACATGTAACAGCAATGGTGGCATGATCATATACCATTTGTATCCGAATTACAACCAATTAGTATACCATTAGTATCTTCCTCATGCATGATACATATCTTATTCTTTTTGACTCATATATATATATGTTAACATATGATTTCTGACTCATCCTCATGCATGATACATATCTAATTCTTTTTTTAGGGAAAGATTAACTATATAACAGTACACATAGTTAGCACTAATACTATCTTCTGAAAACTAAACTTGTAATTGTAGTGTCTTTATGGAGGAGCACCAAAAGGGCTACAGCTTAGAGATTTAGATAGAGGAGTTGATGTGGGCATTGCGACTCTAGGTCGATTAAATGGCATTTTAGTGATGAAAAGAGCCAGTCTTCATCAAATATCTTACCTGGTTGTTGATGAGGCTGATTGCATGCTCGATATGGGATTCAAGCCTCAGATTGGGGAAATTTTAAGTGCAGTTCAACTACGTCGACAGGCTCTTATGTTTACTGCCACATGGCCAAAGGAAGTCCGTAAAATCACTTCAGAATTCCTTAACAATCCCATGAAAGTTAATATTGGTAATATCGATGAGCTTGCAGCAAATAAATCTATTACACAGGTACACATCATTTATGTTTATTTTCATGTATTGAAATATCACACTTTTCAATAACATTTACCAAAGTTGTTTTCATTTAGTATGTAGAAGTAATTTCATCAATGGAGAAAAGGAGAAGGCTGGAGCAGATAATTAGAAGCCAAGAACCAGGTTCTAAAATCATAATGTTCTGTACTACAAAAAGAATGTGTGATCAGATAGCTAGAACACTTGCTGATCAGTATGGCGCAGCAACAATTCATGGGGACAAATATCAAACTGAGAGAGACTCGATCTTATCTCGTTTTCGTACTGGTGCATCGCCCGTGCCTGTCGCTACAGATGTGGCAACACGTGGCTTGGATGTCAAAGACATCAGGTGATTTTTCTTCTTCTTTCTCTGACACTAAATAAAAATGATAATTACAGATATTAATATGGTAACACTTTTTATAGAATTTTTGAATTTTTTGATTTGAATCTCATTTCAAATTAAATTTCTCGAACTTTTGATTTGATTCTTAAATTATGGTTTTAATTGTACTACAGAAAAATCTTTCACTTGATGTTTGACATAAAAATGTCTCAAGCATTGTATCAAAATTATTAATATCTTACTACTTGAATTGTTTCAAACTGAATTTATTAATTATCATTCAATCCTGAAATTATGATTCAAAACTCATAAAGTTTAAATAAAAATGTTGAGGTTAGTATTTGAATATAACGCTCAAATATCATGGTTTATAGATAAAATTAAGGAGAACCAAGAGACGAAAGAAAAATAGTTTAGGTTTAGATGCAGTTGCACAAACATTAGAATCATTCCAGAAATAGAAAAATATAGCAACAAACGCGAGTCAAAGCTTCTCTAGGACTTAAATTTTATTCTTAATTTACACAGAGGAAAATTTGTAGCTTGTTGCCGCTTCCTCCCTCCCACTTTTTCCTGTTCCCCAGAATTAGCCGATTGTTCTATGGTGCCTTATAACGAGGTTGGCAGTTAATACACAGTCCGAAACCTTTTTTTCTATTATACCATTCTTTTACTTAACAAAACTAGAAATGATAAAAAAAAACTCTGCTTAGGACTTATGAAATTGCGTTAATGTAATCATAAATTCATGAATCCATAAAATCTATTATTGGCTCATAATTAGGTTCTTTCTAAGGTTTAAACTTATTTTAGCGGCCATTTTTGAAATACCTTGATACATATTATGCTTGTATGAACATGCAATCCAAGTTCTATTGTCTTATATAAGCAAACTGAAGAACGGTCTAGAGAGAACTATAAGTTTCAGATCTAGATGAAGAAATCCATCCATGTGCTTTTACATTCCTAAGTGTCTTTCATTTGTGTATACACGTTCTCTAAAATAAGAATTTTTGAATGTGCAGTTAAAGATTTAAGTTAAATCCAGTTTCGATAACTTTATGATTTATGATCTGAAAACTTTGATGGTAAACAATAACAATAATAATTGAATTATACATATACAAGATTGTGGTGAATTACGATTTACCTACAGGAATCGAAGACTACATTCACAGTATCAAAAGGACAGGCAGGGAAGGATTCACAGGCGAAGCATACACAGTCTTTAGTGACCAGGACGCAAGGTACGCATCAGAACTGGTTAAAATTCTCGAAGGGGAAACCCATAAAGTGCCTCAAGAACTGCGACAGTTGGTTTCACGTGGCGGTTCTTATAGTGGTGGGTACAACAAGTTACGGTGCACTGATGGTAGCGGTGGCGGCTCTTATGGAGGTGGTAGTCATGGATATGGAGGTGATAGATGGAGGAGCGTTAGTGGCAGTGCTGGTGGTTGGAGGAGTGGTGGATGGTAAAGTAGTGGCAGTGTATGTAGGACAAACCTATATATGTATATATGCTTGCAGTGTAGGTGTACAATTTTTTGGGGGGGCGAGGTATTAGTACGAGTACCTGGTTAGGGTTAAACCAACTCTCTTTTGGCTTTTACTTGTGCTATGCTTGACAAACAATCATTTATATATGGTCTGGAATTGGTTGTAATTACATGTGGGTGGATGGATGGTGTGTGAACATGATGCTATATAACAGTACTTGTATTTATACGCCTGGCTTTTCTTATTTCCACCAGCTTTGATCTTTGGTTCTTAGATTATAGAATATAGATACTAATGGTATATGAGCATGCCACCATTAAGCAATAAGACCTTTCCCTTGACCAAAAGCTTCACTTTTGTATTCTTAATTAGAGATGGTAATGCACCTGAAATTGGTTATCAGAGAATATTAATAACATTTGTATCTGAATGTTCAAAATTCTATTTTTATAATTTCAATGATCTTGCTAATGCAGATCGTTTTAGCTGTGTTGAAGTGCATGGACGATGCAAGCTTCCTCAACATGGGGAATTACTCTTGGGATACTTACCGATACATTAAGGATTCTTTGTTGGGGTACCTTGAAATTCTTGAATTTTTGGGTATTACTCATCATTACTCCAATATTTGATTTTCTAATTAGTTACTCATTATTACTCCAATCAATATATCATACTTGAGTGCCAATAAAAGTCTGAATCAAGTACACCATAAGTGGATTATGGTCTCTCGAATAATTTGGTGGAGATGAGGTCTTCAAAAACGAGAATACTTTTATAAATATATCTTTAACCAGAATTTTATTAAATGCTTTAGCTATTCACTTGCAAGTGAAAGTAAATCCTATAGCTTTAATTTCATAAATCCAGAATGTTGCAAACAGTTGCTGGAAAATATGATTTGATGCAGTTGTATTGATCACCACCCCTTGTTAATCACTAGGTGATAAAAGAGTTGTTAAAGTCACACATTAGAAGCCACTGGATGTTATATTGTTAGGTTCTTGTATAATTTCTAATCATAAATCCTCTCTTTCTGGTTGCAAGTTTATAGCATATATTTTAGTATAGATCTTCGCTAGTGATATGCTAATATAAACCAAATATTAGAGGTCCTATCTTCTGTCTGATGAGCTTCCGTTTAAAAGACTAGCAAGGACATTGATCTGTGGTAAATTGTATCAAGAATGTTCTTCAAAGTGAGGATATATATAGTTGATGAATACAATTCCTATAATTATATAGTTTTAACTTGTTGGCTTATTGCTATGGTTTTCTCAATGTTTGGAACGATTATTACCATTATCATTATTTTCCGCTAAGAGTCTAAACATTGAAGTCTTGCGGACATTCAAGTAAGTTCACATGTGTATATTAAATGGATTTTGTAACTCGAGCTTTTGCACTTCTAGCTACTCGACAAAGGCTGCCTATCCACCAGCTTATTGCTTTTATTTTATTCTGACAGGTACGACTAGACAAAATAAAGAAGTCAAAGATTTAAAATAGAGTGAAGCATCTTGTTTATTAACTATTTATGTATTTAACCTAGGTGAATTTGGAGAAGGTTAATTAAGGTACTGGTTTCTCATGTTTTTATTCCTCAGAACATTCACTTATACAAACTTTATTCCAAGTTTTTAATGTACGTTGTCCTGCTCAATGCACATTTTTTAACTTATTTGTTCTTCTTCATCCAGTTCTTTTAATGCGCATTTTGGATCAATCACCGAAGACGAAGACATTGAGCATGAGAGGGTGTGAGTGAGTGTAACTAAGTGTATGTAGTGAAATAATATTTGTACAAATGAGTATTTTCATTTTTTGTATAGTAATTGTGTAATAGAAAGAAATAAAACTATGTATTATTCAAGAGTGTAATAACATATTTATATTAAAATAAGAAATTTTAAGTTCAATATTGTAACTTATGCAATATTTTATATTACTACGATCAGTTTTTTTTATAAAAAAATAGACATTTTACAACGGGCTATGCCTGTTGTAATATAATGTATTACAACGGGCAGAAGCCGCTTGTAATTTATTAGCTATTACAACGGGTTTGTAGCCATTGTCATAGAGCCATTGCACGTGACAGAGCACATTATTACAACGGTCTTTTACAACAGTCACTAACCGTTGTAATTTAGTAAGGACCTATTACGATGACGCATATTAGGACGAGCTTTTGCCCGTTGTGAAAAGCATATAACAACGGTTTTTGCCCGTTTTATTAATGATTAGTAATGAGTAATATAATATTATAGTAAATAATTAGTAATATATGATTAATATTTAATTATTAAATAATAAAAAATAATCAGTATTAATATTATTGAAGTATTGTAATTATTAATTATTGACCATCGAAAATTAGCACCTATTACAACAAGCATTTTGTGACCTTTGTAAAATAGACATCTACTACAATATATATTTTGTGAATGTTGTAAAATTGAGATATATTACAACGGGTGTGAAATGACCCTTGTAATAATATTCTATTACGAGGGGCAGTCGATACCAATTGTAAAAAGAGCGTTGTAAAGGATATCTTTCACAACTGTCCAGAAATGACCGTTGTAATATAATTCTATTACATCGGGCAATCTATGGCCGTTGTAGAAAGGGTTTGCAAGGCATCTATTACAACGGGCCAGAAAATGACCGTTGTAATAGAATTCTATTACAACGGGAAGTCAATGCCCATTGTAAAATGGACGTTATAATAGGGTATTTTTGTTGTAGTGAATAGAAATAAAATGCAAAAAAAGAAAAGAACACACTGGATTTTATACTGGTTCGGATTACTCCTACGTCCAGACTCACGTAACGCTGGATTGCGCATAGTTTTATTGCTATATCAATATCCAAGTACAACACCCTTGATTTCATGACCACAAGGTTACCACCGATTCCAAACACCCTTGATCAAGTATATTCCCCTTGATTTCCCGATTACAAGATTAACACCGCTCTGTTTCCTTGATTTCAAGGCTACAAGAAACACACCTTTTCCCAAACAATTACAACAGCCCTATAACTCTTTAATAGCAGTTCGATTCAGAGAGTAATGAGTAGAGAGTGAGAAGAGAAGAAGTTTCATATAAATAGAATTGAATTCGGTAGAGTATAATGCAGAAATCATAAAAATATGAAATATTAATGGTGTAAAGAAAGGGAATGAAGATGGAGAAGAAGAATGATGAAAAAATTGAAATCATCCCCTATTTATAAGATTTGAAAGGTTGCAACACTTCTGGAACATTACAAATAGTGAAAAGATACTTCTTTTCAAAATAAAAAATATGACAGTTATATGTCGACATCCCTGTAAATGTATGTCGATATAACCCTTCACTAAATTGAGTTTTGAGCATTTTTGAAGTGTTTTAATATATATATATATTTATTTATTTAGAAATTCTTGAATTAAATATAGTGTTATAAATAAGTATTATAAAGTAGAAAATCATATGAAATCATAAATATAAACTATATAAACATATTTATAAAATTATAAAGTTTAAAACTATATAAATATAAGATATATAAAAGTATATAACTATATAAAACTTATAGACTTAAGAACTTGGATTTAAAATCAAAAGTAAGATAGAAAAATTAATTAGAATTAGAATTGAATTGAAAATGGAATTTTAAAATCGGAATAGAATTTGAAGATAGAATTTGAAATTTGATAATCAGAAACAGAATTTGAATTTGAACCTGGAGTGCTATTCATAGTCTTACATAAACTAGACTATATTACTATATTTATCTTGAACTCTTGAAATCTTGATTACTCATGAGTCTTGGATCATCTCTGAATTCTAAATCTCTATAAGGTCTTAAATTGTACAGTCTTCAGTATTAATTCCTGTATACAAATCCTGCATATATATATTCTAGATAAAGGTGTTAGTATATATTTTATAATCAATTAATATTGAAATAAGGTTGTTGTCATCAAAACTCCACTCTCCAACAAATTCATTGTAACGATCCGGGTTCCACCGACCCGATCGATCGCAAAATCGACCAAGACCGTTCAAAAACCCGAGTACGTTAACTTCGGGAATACAACAACATCAGAACAACAATAGCAGACTTTTATAAACATTACAATAATGTTACATCAGAGTACATAATATCAGAGTACATCGAATAAAATTACAGCGGAAGACAAATTTCAATAAATTAAATACAATAAACAGCGGAAGACTTCTATGCTCTGGACACAGCTTTAGGCTTCGATCCAGAATCATGCTCAAGAGAAAAAGAACTGTAGGGAAACTACTGGACTGCCCGTGTGGAAAAGAGGGCACCCGAGTTTGCAAAGGTGGAAACAAACAACGGGTCAGTCATGGGACTGGTGTGAGAATTCTTAACTAATTTAACTAATAGTAATAAGGCAAATCCAAGGACCATGCCGCTAACGCGGAACGGGTTTATTCCAATGGATTGTCGTGCATAACTATAAAGTGAATCGTCAAAACAACGCAATGCTTTTTAGAAAAATGAAATCACCGTAAGACTCAAGTACCATGACACAATGCAACGAAAACCAGAGGATAGAGTTTTACCTTATGATGATTAAACATGCTTGGTACGATAAAACGAATTTGATATTATTATTAGTGTATATATGTTTCAAAAACATTTCAAAGTAAATGTATCAATCCTAGGAAGCATAGCTACCATATACTATGCCTCCATACTAGTAATACAATCAAATCCATAGGGTCGTATTGGGAATTTGGTTTTCCATCATGAGTCAAGGCTAGGGAGGAGCTCCTTACCGATTCGAGACACTCTAACTAATGTCTCAGGACTCCCCGCAGAGAACCCTTGGATCCTGCAGGGCCAGTCCACACATGCGGTTTGTGGATTAGTTATTCCTGAACACACGTTTCCCGGTCCTATAGGACCTAACATCCGAGGCGCGCCACATTCCATCATCCACATAAGTAAATATCAGCCAGTTTAAGCACCGACGCCACTTCTAGCTAGAAAGAAACATGCTGCTCTCCCTGCGTTCCCTTCTCCCGTTTTAGACCCAACCGGGTTGTGAGGTTCGCGAAGTAACGTTATAACCACAAGGTCTGCTTTTCAACAAAGCCCTTATCATCTTCGTCTTAGCGTGCCACGTTGACAATTCACGCCATGCGATTGATAACTATTAATACACAACCTCTAAGGGTGTTAAGCAAGAGAATAAATTCTCCGCCACCAACGGTCGTATATTAATAGAAATCAATTTACATAGAACAAAATTCAACGTCAGACACACATCCATTTATAAACTTATGCTCTGGGTCTGAGCGAAAGCCAAATCCGTACAAATCAACACTACGTCCGGACAACTATCATCTTAGCCCCGTCTTGGGAGCTAATCAATCAAGGGCCTCAACACTAGTTACCCATTCGATGTGAAGATCGTCAGCCTTCAATCGCCGTCTTCAATTCTTCCATTTAAAAACGTCGTATGATTATTTGAAATGAGTATAACTCGGTCTTTTCAAATAACTCGCGTGATTTAAAATTAGGTGCTATACATAAACCACATCAATGCCTCATTCCAATTAAAAATATCCTTTTAATAAAGTATTCACATTATTAGGGAAAGGTTCCCATAAAATTTATCAAAGATAAATCTTTCAACTTATTCTTTAATCTTCCTTTATTCACCTTCAATCTAATTAGAAATTTATTTAAAACTTTATTAAGTTTTAGTCTTCTAAAATCATTGTTAAATGACTAATCACTTTTCTGGAATAATCTTATCTTTAATCCGGGTTTAAGAACTGATGTTATTTAAAACATAGTCCACGAGAGACCCCATTTCATGTTTCATTAATTCCTAATTTAATATATAATATTAGGCATCTCTTCTTTTAGAAAATTTTATTTAATCTTAATTAAAAGATTAATTAATAACAAATCAAAATTTCACTATTGATTTGAGTTTCAAGAACTAATGTCCTTCAAAACATTGTTCACAAACAACCCATAATCAATTTCCTTTTTATTTCAATTATAATTAATAATTGAGAATCTCATCTAAATCTAAATAAAAAGATTTTCCTTATTTTTACGTATTTTGAAACGTTTATAAATTCGTTTCCAAGACGATTCCAACTTTTATTCCAACTATAATTTAAAAATTGATTATTCTATAGGTTATCCTTTTATAATAATATTATTTTCCAAAATATTAATTTTGAAATTTCACTTTTAATATTCATTATAAAATGGATAAAATAAATCGATAAACTCGTTCGGGTTTTTAAAATGCGTTGCTATTTTTAAAACGAATTAAATAGCCCAACTCATTTTCTTATCCATTTGTATTTTATAATGGGCTAGACCTCTCACATTAAGCCTACGACTTGTGGATGCTGGATGTGCCGGTCGGTTCCGGGCAGACTTATTCCACCAGTTGGGCTTAACCTCGTGTCGTGGCCCGTTTCGTATTTGTGCACTTGGACCTCTCACATTAGGTTCAACATTCGTGGCTGTTGGATATGCCGGTCGGGTCCGGGCAGACTTCCACCACAAATGTAACCTAACCTCGTGTCCAAGCACAATTATAATTTATAATTATAATTAATTTTCCCAAAACATATTATTTGAAATTATCCTTTCCATTAAGGAATCTTAATTTTAAGATATTCTTTATTTCTAAATATCTTGATTTCAAGTATCTTAATATAAATTGTAACTTTCCATATTCTTATAATATTATAATAATATTATAATAATATTTTCAAAATGTATAATTTTGAAATTCGAACTTGAAATATTAATTAGTCATTTATTGCTACATTTATTCTTGTAATATTTAAAATAATATTATAATAATATTTTCAAAATGTATAATTTTTTAATTTCAAACTTCCAATATTAATTAATTATTTATTACTGCATTAACCATTCTTGATAACTTTAGAAAATTCTGCATTGGAATGAGACTTAAATCAAATACCATTCATTAATGGATTCATACAACGCATCTGTGAAATAATGATAGACATTCCTTTATCACCAAATTAACATTCCAATAACATTCAGATAACATTCACACAACATTCAAATGACATTCAAACAAAATCCAAATAATAATATATTATTTGTGCACTTGGGCGATGTGTGAAAATATCAGCCCAATCAACATATACAAGTCAGGCAACTTGTATATGGCAGTGTAACATATTTGAATTATCATAAATAATAATAAATTAACATTAATTAGCATGCTACTTATTTTCAAAATTCAAACATTGTATCACATCCAAACGTCAATTTACAACATATCATGCATTCCACAGAAATAATTCACAAACATTCACCACAGACATTTATATACATTTATGAAAATAAATAATAACCGTAAATTAAATGGCGCTAACTTTACTTCCATTTTTCGCAAAATTAAATGACGCTAACTTTACTTCCCTTTTTCTTAAAATTAAATGACGCTAACCTTACTTTCCTTTTTTTTTAATCTAATCTACATATAAAAATGTAAACTTTCTCGTCAATCTAATTTATTAATTACATTAAAATGTAATTTTAGTTTCAATGACAAAATCTATTTTTTTTTAACAAAATCAAGTTTCATTCTTTTCATTAACAAAATCAAGTTTCAATCTTTGCATTTGACAAAATAAATATTTTTGTCCTTCTTTTTCATTTGATAACAATGTATATTTTTATCATTCTTTCACATTTGGCAAAATGAATACTTTTGTCATTCTTTTACATTTGATAAAAAAAAGGTATAATTTTATCATTCTTTCACATTTGGCAAAATGAATACTTTTGTCATTCTTTTACATTTGATTAAAAAAAAGGTATATTTTTTATTTCATATCTAATTACATTGAAAAATGTGACCTCTTAATTCTCAACTAAATGACGGTGAAATAATGTCCATTCTCCTATTTAACACATAACGGTCTCTAATACGACATTTTAAACAAAAATGGACCTTTTATATTTTAATTTGTCTTTACTAATGAAATGAACATCTTTATGTAATCTTACTTATTGAACAAAATTGAATCTTTTATTCTAATACTAACATTTATAACAAAAATGTTCTTTTATGCTAATGCTAACATTTATAACCAAAAATGAATGTTTGGTTTTCATCCATATTAATTTACAAAAATGTAAATTTTGTTTTCTTTCTTTTTAACTGAACAGAAATGTGAATTTGGGTTTTATTCTTTTATTTTCCAATCTATCATAAAAATGTAACTTTTTACGGTAACATGTTTCTAACCTGAATTTGTTTATTCCTAGTCTAACATAAAAATGTAACCTTTTATAATAACATGTTTTCTAACATAAATTTGTTTATCTCTAATTAAATGTTATTCCTAAGTTATGAATGACAAATTAAAAAGGAAGATTATTACTTGATATAACAGGTTCAATGTCCTAATGACAAATAAAAAGAAATGTTTTATTTTCGTACCATGTTCCATGTTTCTAAAAATAAAAAGAGAAATTGTTTAAATGCCATGCTTATTCATAAAATATTTGTTCTACATCATTTATTAATCAAATATGTTCATTTTATATTCACAATAAAAATATAAATTTTTGTTGTAATCATTCCATTCAAACAATTTTAATCTCAGCAAAAGGACATTTTTTATTTAGACAATGAATTTGTTGTTGAATTGATCAGCTAAATCAATTCAATAAAAATGACAAATCATATTTTGTTGTTGTATTGATAAACTAAATCAACACAATAAAATGAAATAAGGATGATAACATCCTACATGACTAGTGCATATGAATCTATAACTATCCATTACAAACGACAGAACAATCATCATACATCTTTCAGCACAAACAAATCTAAATTATACAACTACAATCATCTTATAGCAATAAAAAAATGAATTGATTAATTGTTGTTAACCAAAAGAAATCTCACCTTGCTTTAAGCAGATTTAAAAATCCCAACAAGTTCAGAAATTATCCCAATTAGTTTCAGCAAGTTCTATTCGACGTTAGGGTCCAACCGGATCTGAAATTTTCAAATTCGGCTCTCGCATGAGTAAAATATCAAATTTACAAATTAATTTCAGATCTGTAACGCTTATAAGTGTGGCAAATCTTTTTTTTTATTATCTCAGATTTGTTCAAATCTTTGAATCAACATAACTCGAGCTACGATGCACGGAATTGGGAGCCGTTTGTTGGAGATGGAGCGGCTTGGAGGGGCGCATCCACGCCGGGAAGTGCAAGAGGCGCGGTGCAGAAATCGAGGCGGGGCGTGGCTGTTTTCGCGACGGGTTCGGGTGCAGAAATCGAGAGCTACGGGGCGTGGTTTGATGTGAGACTTGTCGGAGAAGGAAGAGGAGGAGAAGAGCTTCAAAAAGTTCCAAAAGAGCATATGTTAATTCTTTGTGGATTTGGAGCTAAGGAGGAGAGAAGGTAGATGGGTTTAGGCGACTATGGGTTTGAGGAATCGGGGAAGGAGAATGTACTGTAGCGGTCTTTAAATAATAAAATATTAGGTTTAACTAATTATTATTAAATCCTTAATTACTCATTTAAGGCCCGTTTAGTGATTTATCCGATTTCAGCCCAACACCTGACGTTCCTACCCATTAACCCAAGCTCCGGACTCATCTGGCTATGTACCGCAGGCCCGTATGATCATCTTGACCCCCGTTTCTCAGTTTTACAATTTAAGTCTTTTATTTTTAATTCAACCGTACGTAAAAATTCACCGGGGCCACAAATTAACTTCAAAAATTCTCGAAAAATATATTTAGCTTTGTTTTGATGCAGCGGACCTAGGAAAATTAATTTCATTCAATCCTGAGCCCGTTTGAAAAATGACTACTTTCAAGTCGATTAAAATTGACCGAAATTGACAAAACTGAAATCTTTTTTGCCACGGCCACAAATTAATTCTAAAAATTATGAAAAATTAAACTTAACTATATTTTGACATTCCGAATCCAACAAAAGTGGTTTCGTCGAAAACAGAGGTTAGCTATTTTCAAGGCGTATATATTAAAGGGTGCGTTTTTTACAAGTCCCTATAAACTTTCTAAATGGGAAAAAAACCCGGTGATAAAAAGTATATAAAAAACATCCTTATTTTTGAAATAGCAGCGTAAATATTCCAGAAATACCCTTGCGACCGTTCAAAACATTTAAAATCGACTTAAACAATTAATCGGTCATTGCTCCTATAATTTCTACCTAAACCCTAGAAAGAGAATTCCAGAAAACCCTAAAACGATTATTCAAGTTTGAGAAGTGAAAGCCGCCGTCCTGAAGCTTCTTCCAGAATCGTCAGTCATCGCTTCTAATTTTAAGACGTCACCGTCAAAGTAAAAAATGGCGAGAAAAAAGGTATAAAACAAACGTTTTTTCGTTCGTAATCGACTAATTTTTGATATCATCTTGTGAAAAAGTGTGGTATTTGTGGAAAAAACTTTGCAATTGGGTGATTGGTATTCGTAATATATGTTAATTTGAATTTTTTTTGGGATTGTACAATTTGTTTTAGAAAATCTGAATACCCAAAGGGATGTGTAAGTTATTATAACCTGGTTAATAAATATGATTATGAATTTGTAAGGTTTGTTAGAATAAATGTATGATATTCATGCGTATGATGTGTATAGCTGTATCGAAGATAGGGTAATAAAGGTTTGACTGCATGTTTTCGAAATATATGCATGCGGAAATGTTCAATTGCATAAGTTTTGCTTGATTGTGTGCATATTTATGAATTGGTCGCAGTTTTGAATTAATAATCTCAAAGAAACATGAGTAGATGGTTGACCAGTATTATGAAAGGGAGATATAGTGGAGTAAATATAAAAATGAATTGTGTAAGTAATATCAATTATTATTCTGGTGTAATTTGAAATATGTATGTTGATATAGTAAAAGTATTGGACAAATTTATGAGTAATTCAAGATTGAATAAACTAATGTATACATTAGAATGTTAACTGCAGATTTTGATGCAAGTATTATATTTACTTGCATTCTTTTGTGATAATGTACAGAATGAGTGGACAGTTGCATGCTAATGTATGTATTAATTGCATGCATGCGTTATTATTTATGAAATATTTGTATAGAAACATGCAGATATTCAAAATTTTGATTTTCTAATACTAAAACAAATTTATCATATTTTCGTACGTGTAGCCTTGTTGTGGACAAACAGCTATTTCGATTTCTTTTGGTTCTTGAAATTTTTTCTCTCCAGTTTTTTCATCATCCCACAAACGTTATGTAAATGTGTAGTAATTTTGTCACATATGTTTACACATATTAGGTTTTGTTGGACATATTTGAGACAGAAGTTACACTAGGCAGAAATTTTGTACATATTTTATGAGTACAAGCATTCATATATGAATATATTCAGAATAATTGTATAGATGTATGCATATATGTGATTACATTGAACGTTCTTGTAACAGAGAGCATTGGTCGAAGCGGACCATATTCCCAATGTAGAAAAAGAGAAAGCTATAGTTCTCACTGAGCAAGCGTGTGAACTGGACAGAATGTTAAAAAAGAGAAAAGTTGATGAATTAAAAAATAAACCAAAGAAAGAAGGGGTGTATAGGAACAATCTAAAAGCATTTATAGAGCTGATTGAGGATTTGAAGAAAAAAGACTTGTATACGCATCATCCTTCTGTATTTCTTGAGAAATTACCGTTGAGTAAATTCATAGACATGATTATCGATGGCATCATCTCTGCTGCAGAAGCCATTAAAAATTCGACAACTTTAGATATTATTTTTAAAGGTTATAAGAAGGATTTGAAATATTTTCAGTTTGGAGATTTGATGCTAACATTTACAGAAGAAGATGTTGGAAATCTTTTGGGTGCTCCTGTCGAAGGTGAGTTGATTAAAACAAGTGGACATATAAAAAATGATGACAAAGAAGATGAAGATTATAAAGCTTTTATAGAAAGACATTTTGGTGGAGAAGCTACGATTAACAAGAGAAACTTAGAACGACAAATTTTTGCAACAGTTAAAGTTCAGACAGAAGTAGCATGTTTTGATACTGTTAAGCTTTTGCTTCTGTATCTAGTAGCCACATTCCTGGTATCTACTCCAAACTATTCTTTACCGTGGACTTTGGTGCCATATTGTGTGTGTGAGAGAAAATTACGTACGATATCTTGGCCAAAAACTGTTCATCACCATATAATCAGTCAAGTTGATAAATATTATGAGGCACCAAGGAAAATTACTGGTTGTGTGACATTGTTTTTGGTAATAATATCTTACTTATTATTTCTGATTGTTTAAAAAATATTAGTCTTGCTATTTGTAATGTTATGTTTAATTTGTGTACTTGCAGTGGTGGGTTTGTGACAAAACTCATATTTTGCCAAGATCGAAACCTAATTACAATGAAGATGTTTTTCCACGAGCAGGAAAATGGGACCTTAAATTGCTAAAGCCAGCAATGATACTGGATATTAAATTCAACCATGTAAGTTTAGTGTAAATTGTTAACATGTATTTCTGTAAAATTAGTAATATAAATAACTGTAATGATATTGGATATTATGTGCATAGTTGGTTGGAAATAATGCCAATATATACATTCGTGTATGCAGATATAAGGTTTATCTGCATATTTGAAAGCAGATATGAGATATAGTTGCATCAGTCAATGCAAATTTGTTCAAGAAATGCATAATTTTATGGAGATGTTACCTATACTTGATAATTTGTACACATGTTATCACAATATTTGCATGTATATATTCAAAAATTAACAAATGTATCATATTTGTAATATGTTGTAATTGGGACAACTACATTGTTAAAAAAAGTTGAAAAATTAAAAGATGAATGTTTGACTGAAAAATTGGTCAACATTTGAAGTAATATATCTAGATAATTTGTTTTAAGATGGATTATAGTCTTATGTAGTAGAAATTGTTTCGTAAAATCAAAAACTAACTAGAACTTTTTTTTCGATGTAGTGCAAACAATAAGGAGTTATGCATATAATTTTTGAGAAATATTGAAATGTAATACTAGGAATATTGAAAAAGTAATTGAAATATTTACAAATTGAAGTTCATTTACTTTGTACACGTGTAATTTTTTAAGGTGGATTGTCATAAACAAGATAACACGATACTAAATAGTGATTATGCAGTATTTACTGAATATAAGATGTTTGATATGTTTGCAGGATGTTCAGTGAAAGGAATTGAAGTTGCTGAAACAAGCCGTGGATAAAGATGAACAATATGACGCATATTTCAAAAAGAGGGAAAAACATTTGAAAGATATGATAACCGATTTGAAACAAGAGAATAGACAATTAGTAGAAGAAAACACAATGTTAAAAAGACAAATAAAAGAGCTTACTGCTTGCACGACATCAGAAAGTGCTGAAGATCATGTAGATGTAAGTAAAAAAAATGTTGGCGAGGATAGTACTGACAGTGAGGAGAGTCATAAAGGCAATGAAAATGAAAATCAAGATCATGATGAAATGAATATTGATGAAGATGATGAGAAAACTGGAAGTGATAAAGAAGTGGAAGACGAAAACATTGATCAGGTGATTGATAATCTAGTGGAGAAAATTGATAAGATGCATAGTAAAAAAGACGTGCAGAAGAAGAAGAAGCAAGGAAAATTAACAATTTTGGGTGATATTAATGATAAAAATGATGAAGGAAGAGATGTTGAAGATATTCAGGATAATGACAGTTTAGGTGTTTGTGTAGAGAAGGATAGAAATAAGAATGTAGTGGATGAGCTTGAAGTGAGTGAGATTGACAGGACAGCAGCAGAAAAAAATGAAGAAGAAAAAATGAGGGAAAATAATCAAATTGCTAGTAGAAGAAATGAGACAGACCAAGAAAATGTAAAGGAGAAGCAGCAAGAGGTGATTGAAGCATCGAATAGAATGAAAGAAAAATCCAAAAATGTAAGAAACCGAAAAGAGCAAGAAAAAGTTAGTGTGATGAACCAGATCGATGATACAGAAAAATTGAATAGGCGTATTAATTTAAGAAGCAGAAAAGGTGAGCGACATTTTATTGATTTAGTTATATTTATGAAATATAATTTCCAAGGTGTAATGCATGATAAATGTAATGTAATTTGTAGTTGTAGGAAAAGGAAAAAGGAAAGCGGATGAAATTGTTGAAGTTGAAGATTATGGAAAAGGACCACGAGATAAAGAAATGCCTATGAAAGCTAAACTGAACATAAGGAAATTTAAGAATGTGCGGGACTTGAAAGAGAACCAAATAGAAGTATTAGAGCATTTTTTTGCAAAAACGAACATGAGGTATATCGGTTTCATAATTTACTTATTTTTTGTTTAAGTTTATTTTTAGTTTTGTTTCTAATGAAGCAATGTTTTATAAATTTTTGCATAAAATTATGCAGATAGTAGTCTAATTTGTATTCTAGTATACATATTTGAACTTAATATGCGAAATTGTATGCAGATGAGTAAAAACAAGTGCAGATTTGTGTGCATATTTTGATAATATATGCATTCATGTATGAAGATGTAATGTTTATGTCTGATTTAATGATGTATATCAGGAAAATGATTGCGTGCCTATATGTTAATATAAATCGTTGTAAAGAATGGATATCAAAAAAAAAATCTAGTAGCTGAAAATTGAACAAGTATTTGCTGATGATTGTCGTAGGCAAATATTGAAACATATTGTAGACAATTATGCAGTAGAAAAATTTATTTATATGTATCAGTTTATAATTTGATATTACGTATATTTTCAGAAAAAGTGCGTATTTGAACGGTGAAGATTCAATTTGCATTGTTGGTAGTTCATTGGGTGATTTGTTAGCCGGAGGATTTATCGACGGACAGGTATGAGTATATTATAAATATTTTGCTTTGAATATTAGTTTATTAAAATTTTCTATTTGTTGTGCTAGATAATTGACTATGTGGGATTCAATTTGAAGAAAAAACATCCGGAGTTGGTATACATTAGAGTTTCAGCTTCTGTAAGTAGTTTTATATTTTTTTTGTTACGTAAAGTCGTGTTTGTAGTTACATTTGGCCACTGAGTAGATTACAATTACAGGCTTTTGTAAATACGGATTCAGTAATTCAACTGGAGCATTTTATAGATCAACCGCTTGAAAAGGGATTCAAAGCTTGCAAGAAAATGTTAATTCCTATTCATCAAAAAAATCATTTTTCTATATTAGAGTTCATTAAAGATGAGAGAAAATGGATCCATTATGATTCCAACAAACCACGGCGTGAAGGAGCGCATATAAAATTTGCAAAAGATATGGTATGTAAATTGTTAAAATTTTGATTTCAAGTTCTGGTTTATACCGTAATAAAAATGTATAGATATAAGAAAGTATAAGTATACATATATATGAAGTTTATATTTGCTTGATTAAAAATTTAATATGTGTGTGATTGTTTATATATTGTTGTATGCAGATAAATTACGTTAGTGGAGTGATGAAAAAACTGGAGAAGAAAAAATTTCAGGAACCAAAAGAAATCGAAATAGCGGATTGCCCACAACAAGGCTACACGTAAGATAAAAAGATAAGTTTGTTTTAGTATTAGAAAATCAAAAATTTGAATATCTGCATGTTTCTGTACAAAATATACATGTATTAGCATACAAGTATACAAGTATCTATTATTTTCGTATATTTCATAAATGGTGGCATAAGCTTATAATGAAGAAATGAAAAATTATACACAGTTAAACTTTTTTTTTTCAATAAATTAGTAAGAACTTCGTAGTTGTATGCAGTTAATGTAAGTAATTGCGTACAATTATGCATTTTTTATGATCAAGAACTGTCAAACAAAGTGTTATTGATTATTAATTTCCTGCAGTGTCGATTGTGGGATGTTTGTTATCAACATAATGAAACAAAGATGCGAGGGGAATGAAATTGTTAAAGATGAAGGAATATTTGGTGCTGAAGCAATAAGTAAGCAACGTGCTGAGTTGGCACATGAAATCCTTAGCTGCAAACTGTATAGCTGGACTGAGGAGACGCAGCTAACACAGAAATATCTCAAGTCAGAATATAACAAACATGCTGTTTGAAATGAAAGAACATGGAATTTTACTTTGATTTGGTAGTAATGATTGTAGTTTTGTTTGCCGGACTACGTGTAAATGATTTTCTTTTGTTTGAACTGAAGTAGATTGTATTTTTCTGCACTGAATTAAGTTTCATTTGGTTGATGTGAAATTATGTGTTGAAGCATTCTTTTGTGCAATTATTTGTTAATAGTTGTCTACTTTTGTGAAGGCATTACGTATAATATATAGAGGGAAAGGATATTTTTTCCCAGAAATAGTAAGATTAGTAGATAAGAGTCCAAAATGTTGATCATATTACCAGTATTGAAGCAACATTCAGTAAAAATATTTATGTTATCAGTTGTAAAATTTTTTAGATCCTTGGTTGAATGTGTGTTGAAAAGTTGATGTTCAATTTACAAATTAAGCAAGTTATAAATTGTGTATTGAAAGCCATTTGAAAAAAATTTGATTTTGATCTGAAAGTTAACTAATTCAAGTTTAAAAAAGTATTTATAATTGACAGGTAGACCAGAGATTGTACGAAACCAAATATTTGAGTATGTTGTTGACAATAATTAAACTAGTTGAACAATTGTATGCCAATATAAATAAAACTGTAATACTGTATAAAATTGGGTTCATAAATAGTATACGGATAATTAGTTTGTTGGAATAATGTTAAATCACGCAGTATTGTGAATAAGAAACAAAGTAGGTACAAGTATGAAATATAATTGCATTTATGTATGCAACAAAATTTAATAATTGCGTATTTGTAATCAGATAAATTCTAGAACAGGAGAAACAAAAGAAATGAACTGAATTAAGTGGTAATAAGCTAGAATTTACATCAAATATAATGAACTAAAAGCAAAGGTGCATGGAAGAAGTTCAGAATTTTATTAAGTTGAACAAAATGTACATTTATTTGTTTTTCCAAAAAAAAATTACTTCAGTATTGAAGAACAAGTCCTCTTATTATGACCCAACTTATTGCACAATCCACATCTAGTTGTCTTTGTAAATTCACTCGCCGATTTCAGCCTTTTAGAAGATGATGGACAACCAGGCATTCTTCTACCTTTTGGAGGAAGTATAATTGCATCTTCAAAAGCCACATCTTCACCCATGTAATTTATAACAGGATTGATTGGATGTGAGTAGGAGAGCTGAAAATGTCCAACTTTGAAATATGATTCAATGTAGTCGTACACAGACAAGGTTTCACAGCTTAATATACTTCTAACAGCATGAGCGCAAGGAAAACCGCTGATTTGCCACACATTACATGTACAAACTCGATTGTATAAATCAACAAATTGATGTACGGGAGAATGAACTTCAAAATTATGTTCACTTGATTTGATAACAAACCAAGAAGAACCTTCCAAATGTAGACTTCTTAATCGAGTTTCAATAGCAGGACATAAAACGCTGTTCCAAGTCGAAGCTACTTCACGACGATCAGACATGAGTTTCATTAACTTCATTCTTATTTTATCTAAACAAGCAGTGATTGGTAAATGTCGTTCTTCCAAAATCCACTTATTAAAACTTTCTGAACAATTAGAAGACAATTCACCGTAACGACAACCAGGGAAGAATACGTTAGAAAATTTCTCAAATGGAATTCCACTCAAAAAGTTTGTTGCAGTTGATCCACCTACATCTCTAAAATTCTTCAAAGCAACATTGAAATCAGTCAAATTATATGCATAAGCAATTCTGGAGAACGAATCCAGCAACATCCGTTTATTCATTTTAGAAAATTGTGATTTTAAAGCAACTTTTAAATTGTTGGTCAGATGATAAAAACAGGATCCATGGATTGAATTTGGAAACACCTGTGGAATTGCAGCAAGGATACCTGGATGACGATCAGATATGAAAACATAGGTTCTAGAATCTTCTTTAAGAAATTCACGCAGTTGTTCACAAAACCAAATCCAATTAGCTTCATCTTCGCCAGATACAATTGCAATTGCTATAGGGTAAAAACCTGGTTTTTAAAAAAATTCTTTAATAGTGGAATATGGATGCGTATTATTTGTTTTTAAAAAAAGGATGAATGCAGTAAATTGAGTAGGAATAATATAGTAGATGTTAAATGTTAGTATCTTTTTTCGTGGAAAAAAATGCAATCAATTTATTTTTCAAAGGTACATAAGTAATAACAAATGTAAAAGTTGATGCAGGTTTTAAAAAAAATTCCATTTAGAGTTGAAAATGTAAAAAACAGTCGCTTGAGAGGCGTACAGGCAGAATATTAGCATGACAGAATGCATATATTTATATAATTTGCATACTAATGTGAAAGAGTTTCGAATATTTCAGGAAAGGTCACAGAAATTGAAATAATTGAACCCGTATGTTAATTAATTTTACAGCATTTTAAGAAATTCTGAAACTGAGGAATAATGGTTATTTTTGTAACTACAGATTAATATCATAAATGGATGCAACTATTTTAAATAATGGAACGTATAAATGCACAATTTCAAATAAACATCATTTTTAAGCGCTAAAAAATAAGAATATTAATAGTCGAAAAAAGAAAAATTAAAATAAAAGAAAAATACCTTCATTTCCATTTTTACCGGTAGCAGCCATTAAACATCCTTGAGCTCGGCCCTTCATGAAGGTAGCATCAACAAAAATTAATGGTCTACAAAATTGAAATCCAAATGCACAGGCCTCAAATCCAATAAAAACCCTCTCAAATTGACGGGTAGAATCATTGCACTCCAACAAAACTGTACTTCCAGGATTAGTAGAAAGAACTGCATCACAAAAAGACTGCAAGTGATGGTAGGACATTACGTCGCTACCATGTAAATCATCTAATGCCAATTTCTTTCCAGTATAAGCGTAATAATACTTCAAGATGACTTTGTACTCAGTTTGGAACAAGTTCATAATGTCCTTTGTTTTCATTAAAGGATTTGCATGAATATGGTCACAAACCAAAAGCTTAATCAGTTTACTGGATATAACGGGATTGTTTATATCATGAATACCAGCACCACAATTATGTTCTGGTTGTAAACGCTTTACAACAAAAAATCCTGGAAGATTAAACTTGAGTGAAGCATGAATCCGGAAAGAACAATTTTTTTTGAAGCAAACAGCAGTAACTCTTTCTTTATCATTTTTAATCAAGTTAAGCTTATATCCAGTTTTCATGCTATACATCATCAAATAAAGTCTAAACTCAATGACACCTCCTTTAAATTGTTGACCAACACCGGAGAAAACAGATTGATTCGAATCAGTTTTCAACAATTGCTTGAACTGATTGTTTGACTCACTGCTACTACCAAAAGATGAATCACTAACTAAAGATGAATGGCTATCAGGAGCAGCAGAAGAATTATTTCGATTAACGTCTACAAAAAAAACCAAGTAATCTTCACGATAATGTGTAGCCAATAAAAGGATGGAATGAAGATCAGAATTATTTTCTATATTTCTTCGCAAACCATCTCTAATGTGATAAAAGCACAACGACAACGGACTTAATTCAAACCATTTACCACAAGCAGCATCTATAATGGTATCAACTGTACTATCAAAATAGAGTCGAATAGAAAAACTGTCATTCCCATACTTGAGCAACACCAACACACCAATATTTGAAGGACCACTGGAGGAAAAATGAAAAAAAAAAACAGTAACATCAGCAGTAGCCAAATAAAATTAAAATAGCAAAAAACATAGGAATACGGTTAAATGCATACAGAGATGCAATACACAGTAATAACTGCATATATATCTGCAAAAATTATATTTACATAGAAATTTTGAATTTTAAGAAAACCTGAACCCATGTATTATGTATAAATTAACCCAAAAGCAACAGAATGATAGAACTAATAAACAGACAGGCCGAGAAAAAATATTAATTTCAGTAGTTTGCATAATTATAAACATAAAATTTACATACTTTCAGACGAATTTGCTGAGTACATCCTAACAGACTTAATATTAAAAATATTTGCTTTTACATATGCTCGTATTTAATATATATGCATACTTTCATACATGTACGTACAACAGATGAACAGAAAATTTGCCAGACTAATTTATAATACTGTTAATACATCAAAAAAATAAATGAAACTTTGTAAATTATTGAAATCACACATCAATAACAATGTAGACAATTCCGTGAACTAAATCTATTGAATCAACAAATACATATTGAAGAATGAAAACCAGCAAAAAAAAATTAAAAAAATAAACGCATATTTTACCTGAGACAAGATGAAGCCATTTCCAAAACCAGTCGTTCGATGTTAAAAATCAGTGGAAAATTTGCCAACCAATTTGAATATGAACTGGACGGAAATGGAACCTCAAAAACGAAATGCAGCCGCCATTACCAGGAGTAAATTTTGGATGAAAAAACCTTATTCACGAAAAATCCTCAGAACTAATCGCAAGTTTTTTAAAATTGACGAAAATTAATGTGTAATTATAACATAATTAAAGAAAAAAAAATGACTGTAATGACATCCGTATGTCCAGCCGAAACATTGAATTTGGGCAAATTAGTCACATATAAGCGGTTAGTTTAAAAAGAAGGATGTGTTTTATACTTTTTTATAGGGGAGGATGTGAGCTTAATTAAGTTTAATTATAAGGATGTGACACTAATTTTCACTATATTAAATATTAAAAATACATTTTTAAACAAATAATTTTCGAAACTCGAAATATATAAGTGTTTACTGCTTTTCAACGCAGAAACGTCATTCTGAACTCAATGGAAGTGGTTTCGAGTTCAAATTCCTTTGTATGCAAAAAGTAGTATTTTTGACCTTTGTAAATTTCATAGCGACCTTTTCAAATTTTAATTTTGACATAACTTTTGATTCCCGCTATGAAATTTCGATTTTTCAGATTCGTTAAAAAGATATTTTTAAATAGATTCTAATATTTTTGGTTTCACTAAAATTCGTTAAATTTTTCATCTTGTACGATCAGTCAAAGTTCAAGTTTGACTTTTCAAACTACTGCGCTATTTCTAACTTCTTTTATAATTAGAATTAAATTATTCATTCTAACTTCAATTTAAATCAATTTTTTAATCATTATTATTTTAAATAAATCATTTTAAATATCAAAACCAATTAAAATTACTTAAAAATAAATTTTTAAATTTACCCCAAAATTCAGGGTTGTTACATTCATTGTTCGTCTTTTTTTTCCATTTGTTTCATTATTTTATTTCTCTACTGCACTTTTTGTGTTCGGATTTGGATTTTTGGTGCTCTCACAATAACTTGGGTGCTTGTAATCATTTTTATCACAAAATTTTTGGTGCTTCCACTGAAAATACTTGCATCTACTGATGAGAAAAGCTTTGAACGGATTCTACAACGATTACGCCATCAACAAGGATAATACTAACTTAGCAAGCTGGACAAGAGAGAAGTCAGGAAGCCTTTTCTAAAGAAAATAATTCATCTATCTATATCACCAGAGAGGAGATGCAAACCATGATGGATGAAATGCAAGAAAGGATGAATGCATAGTATGAATACGTGATGAAAGATTTATTCAGAAGGATTGAAATAACTAGAGGAGTTGGAACCTCTGGAATTCAGATTCAAGACAATGGAACATATAAAAATTGGCAAGAAATGGGTCTTGATGATTGGGACCGATCGACAAACAAATACCGTGGATTGGTGATTAACACAGAAATGTGTATATTTTATGCTCTTATATCTTATCTTTTGTATATAAATAAATATTACTTGGGTATTGTTTTGTCACTTTTACAGATATTCCAATCCAGCCCGCATGCAACCAGAAAAGTAGAGAAATGGAGATCAGATTGCTATATATTTATATTTTGAAGAATTGTAGATGAAGATCTCACATCTAGTTGTTGTTGGACAAGAAAATAATTGATAAAATGGCCATGCACATCTCAAATTAAAGAAGGCTTGCAAGAGAAAAGGAGAAAAGGCCTAGAACTTGTTCCAAATGACAAAAGGCCTAAAACTTACTTGAAATAGTTAGGCCAATTTGTAATTAGGGTTAGGGTTTGGTTATCTCCTATAAATACCCTTGTAATATCATTGTAGCCACCATCCTATTTTTCTATCTTAACCTCCATTAATAAAAGTTCTTCTTCTTCTTTTATTTTCTAGCATTTTTCTTTTTCTTAGCAATTGGTGTTGTCTTCACAATTAGTTTTGGTAGAACACCAATTGTATTTTACATTTTTTTATTAGCGATTAGTCATTTGATTAGTTTCAACGATAATCCTAATTTTACTTTTTGTTGTTCTTCTTTTTCTACAATTTTAATTCCTGCATTTTATTTGTGTTTTGCATTTTATTTTCCAAGCAATTTGTGCCATCTATTCAATTAGATTTGGTAGAGCTCAAGTTGTCTTTGCTATTTTATTTTCATTAGTGATTAATCGTTTGATTAGATTCAACGATATTCCTAATTTTGCAATATCAATTTGTTTTTATTTCAACCAAATCTCCAAACTTCGTCTAACTCACCCAAGAGATTAGATAAATAATTTGATTTTAATCTACCTCCCTGTGTTCGACCTGCATACCATCACCTCTAAAGGAATAAGCGTTGATCCCCAAGGAACCGGGGGCACTGCTCTACTATGCCTTAGCGGGATCACAGATGGGCTCGCAGCAGGAAAAACAACTAGATAAAATCATCATAAAAGCTGATTGGAACAGCCGAGGGCACTCCCCAAATAGCTTGGAGGGATCAACACAAATCGTAGAAGCTTGGGAGGCATGCCCCGGATCAACTTGGACGCCGGAAGACCAAAGGATGAAGCAGTGCATGCTAGCAAGGTTTGGAATGCAAATGAACAATATGTATCAGATTTCCCTCGCGGAGTCATGGGAATTGGAGACAACATATGGATGGGAATGAGAGGTTCGTTGAAGCGGTAAGGCATGTAATGAGAGTTGGATTTCCAAATAGGAACCTGTAAGATGTTAGTGGAAGTCCCTTCACTCCTAATATTAGCAATATCCGGAATCCACCAAACCTGAATACATATAACGGAAAGACAGAATCTGTAGCGCACTTAATGAGATATATCAAATATATTGAAGTGTTAAAGGCATCGTGGAGATTACGGTGAAGTGCTATCCTTTATACTTGATAGAATTAGTTCCATTTTTGTTTAAGAAGTTGGAGAATGGTTGAATAAGTCAAAGAATGAGTTAGTTGATTGATTTATGAGGTAACTTTGGGTTCACATCTCTAGACCAAAGAATATAATTATATTAACGATGATAAAATAATAAGCAGACGAGACCCTTAGGAATTTTCTAATAAGGTTCAACGTGGTGGTTTCTTTGATGGATATGTGGGAACAATCAATAATGTAAATAGTTGTTGCTTCTGGATTTTCAGATGATACAAAATTTAAGGCATCTTTGGAATGACATCCTTCCATGGAACTTAAAGTATTTTATCTTGAGAAAAACAGGTACTTATGTCAGGAAGACACACAGGCTGAGAAGAAGGAAGTAGTGAATGTTATAAAGGACGAGGGATAATTAAGAGATGCATATAGAAACGATAAAGCAAAAAAGAAAAGTAGATGATGGGTGTGATAACTTAAAAAGAAACTAGAAGAAACCAAAGATCACTTCATACACGGATTTAACTAATTCATTGGAAAGGATGTACTTGGATATAAGGGGAAACTTCCCTATGAGAAGTTGCCTTTGTGGGAATCAATAAAGCGAGAATGGAGATCATGAAAGTATTATCTATCCCACGAACCGGATGGACATATTATAAACGAGTGCAAACATTTGAAGGATCTAGCGTGGAATGGAAAATTTCAACTATATATCAAAAAAGCCTTAGTGACGCAATAGGAGCAGTTATCATTCACACCACATCAAAGCAGGCCCAGCTCACCAATACAGATCATCATCTTCTAATCAGGAAAGAGTGAAATTAAATGATGATGATGATAATAGCCCACCTCAATAAAACGGCTAAGTCATTTACAGATGTACAGGAATGTGATCGATCCCTAGGCATGCTCAAAGATGACGATAAACGGCCATAGAGGCATCCCTATATTGATTTTTCTTTTTTTCTTTTTTTGAAATTTTGAATTGTCTTAACATTCTTATTTAATGATGAATTTTAAGTAATAAAGTATGCATCAAACAATGATTTAAAATGGTTGCACTTGTCTCGACCGGAGATACGAGGAATAACCATAGCTTACGATTCTCTTTGTTAGAGAGTGTTAGGATAAGCCCATACTACACAGATCAAGTCCCGAAGAGTTAAAGTCCAACAAAGGAAGTTAGTACACAATTGATGGCGTTTATCCTTGACCGGATAATCGAGACTGGAGAGTAAGAAGTGAGTCGTTTTTCCAAAAAGTGGTATGATTGACTTACTTAAATGTTGCACTCTTTATCGAAAAGCATGTACTTAGGGTCTAGTCAGGGCCCGGAGATGTCGCATCGACTCAGGTGAGCTATGATATCGCTTTATGTTCCAGGGCATGGAACCGAATTGCAGGAAGTAACATCGCTTCGTCGAAGAGTGATAGGATCGGTTTGCTTGTCATTGTTCTCTCTTCACCAGAGAGTGGCATGATGAGATTCAATAAGGACATGGAGTTGTTGGATCGGATCAGGAGAGTCATCGTTATATGTTCTACGACTTGCGACCAAAGTGCAGGGAATATGACGCTTCGTCAAAGAGCGACATGATAGAAACACTTGTCGTTAAGTCACGCAAGAAAGCGACTGGATTGGGTTTAGCAAGGGCCCGGGGAGACCGTCGATTGGTCTGAAGATACCATGAAGCAGTAAATCGATTCAAAGAGATCATAGGATTTAGTATTGACTTCCAACGGATATAAACTTGGGTAATGGTCTGAAGAGACCTTGGATTTGAACAATGGTCTAGGGATATCTATTATTTAAATAATGATCTGAAGGGATTATTTATTGTGGTTATGGATAACCGGTAGAAGAGGTCGCAAATTTGGATGATATTAGCTCTAAACAACTATGGATTAGGATTGCAATCCAAAGAGATCATAGGATTTGATTATTGGCTAGGAACGGTCGTAGGATGCAATTGGATGTTGGGTCGGAAACTTACTCTTGGATTGATACGAGACTGTACCCATTCAAAGCATGCATTCCTATCACAAGGTGTGCTTTGGGAGCAGGTATTAGTCCGCCATTTTGCAAGCTCGTTATACATCGGATTTGGATAAATGGATTTCTCAATCATCAAGGTAGAAAGCCCAGAGAGATGAATAATTAGCTCATAACTCAAGTATAGTTGAGGATATGAAGCTGTGATCAAGTGGATTCGCTTAAATGATACTCAAAACCTAGCTAATTATGGATTTGGACTTCACATAAGCATCAGATTTGTAGTATACATCGTTGGGCATAGATAAATACTTCAACTTCAACAAAGATAACTCGAACTCTCGAATTCTCACCAAGGCGACCCACCCTCAGACACCGTTGACCCAAACAGCAAAACATGGAGACCCCACTATACCGATTGCACTCCATAGATCGACCATACTTCAGATCGGTGTCGATCCCTGTAGAGATCAATACTGATCTGCTCACTTATATACTGTGATCCAACCCATTTTTTCTTCAACTTGATATTCCTTGTAAATTTTCAGATCGATCTGATGAGTTCGACAACCATAAATTCAGCACCATCCGCAGAAGAAAAATGATCCATTTTTACCTTTCTACAAAAGACTGCAATTTTTATTCTTGCATTCAATGTAATCTCTCTACAACACTAATAAAAGTAATTCCTCTAACGTTGACCTAAGCCGAAGAATTACAGAACTATAAATCTAGCACCACTCTTCATATTGTTTTTCACTTCTTCATTTCATTTCTCTACCCCACAGTATATATTCTAGATATAAATTTTTGATGCTTTCAGGACAAACTGGGGGTGTTAGTAACCATTTTTGTCCCAAACACCACCATGTACAATGCACGTGCCTTTATTAATAAAGTAAAATTTTGTGTCATAATCCAGATACAAACAAGCTTACATAAAATAAATGTTGCTAAAAAAAAATGGGAGAAGAAAGAGGGAGCACAAAGCACATCAATGAATAGTTTCATAGAAGATTCGTTCATATCCACTAAGCACTCTAATGCTCTTATTCCAAATCTTAATAAATTAGTATACAGAATAAATCTCCGTTTTAAAGAATAGAAGCAAAAACTATGCATCTTCAGTACAAAAAATAAGTTCAGCTATCCCTATCTGCCAATTTTAAAGTTAAAAAAGGGAGAATCCAGCTTCTTGTTACGCTACAATCAGCAGAGATTAGATCCTACCACCATGAATTTCCGGATACTATCATGGCCAGAATACAGCGATAGATAACAAATTATCAAATATCAATCGTATCTACTAGCCAGCGAGTCGCTTGCATCAGTCTTCATGTTCCTCTTCTTCACCTTCAGAATCTATGTATAATCCAGCATGCATTGTTAGATATCGGATTAAAATTAGAAAAAAAAAAAAAAAAACTGTAACTGTGCTGAAAATTCAATAGACGATGGTATTGCGAAAATAAATTTGAAAACGATCATTCACCTTCGCGAACATCATCACTGAGGTGACCTCTTGATTGAATTTGTTTTGCGAGCATCCGATATATCAAAACCCACCAATATATATGAAGCACAAGCAATGAGAATAAAAGTGTATTAAACACATAATAGTATATCGGACCTTCAGTCTTGTGCTTTTCCTTGTCCAATGTCAAAAGAACTTCATAGCTGCAAAATTTATTTGTTTTTATCTAATCATCACAGACAACTAGCTATAATTCAAAGTGCACAAAAAATGTGAGCACTTAATTTAAGCGTTTGTTCTTTACAAGACATGTATTTTAAAATGGATATACTGCAGTATAAAAGAGAAGTAATTTGGAAAGTCCGAAGAGTTAAAAAGACATGAAATTTTGCAATGTTTTATTTCATCTCATTTAGTTGGACAATGTGGAAGATTGAAGTGTTAGCGATAACCTACACAGTGCACATACCTTGTACTTCGGAGAATCCAAAATGGAAAATAAATGAGGCGCAGTAATATCCATGCAGCGACAAATAGAAGAAACGAGACAACAGCAAGAGGTTCAAAACCACTGTACTTGCACATTTTCCCTAATTCCAAAAATATATCACATGCATCATGAAGAGCTAGAACTATTGAACCGACACGAGCAAACCTGTAAACAATTGAAAGGAAAGCAAACTGTTTCAGACATGAAAAAATAACCAACCTGATAGTGTTTATAATAAGAGAAAGAAACCTGAATATATAAGACAACATTATGAGAACAGCAGTCGCTAAATGATGAGACATGGACACTCCATAATCTGAGCGTCTTGTTTCCCAAAACATCAGTGCACCTATGGAATATGTGTAAAATCCAGCAGCAAACATATATACAGCTTTAAGTTTTAATCTGCATTGAGGCACAATGTTTAGTTTTTGAACGATCATGCTAATGTTGTAACAAGCAAAGTATGAGATTAATCAAAATACTTTATCTTTTGATCAGGCCAGACTTGATCACCGGGTCCTACCCAAAAATATCTGGTATTTCGGAACCATGGCTCGTTATAAGTTACTGAAATAGCTAAAAACTCTCCTGTGAGAAAATATACAAATTTCCAAGCAGATTCCTTAAACTTGTTGATTTTCTTTCTCCTATTATCTGCTTCATAATCAAGTTTTTCATGTCCTTTTCCAAAAATTAACCTTCTTGCAATTACCTACAGAATAATAAACAACAGTCGTAATGTAGGAATAGTCAGGAAAACTGCAGAACACAGAATAGTCCATCATCATTTTGTTAGCAGAAAACAAAACTACCTGGTCGGCCAACTATACTCTTATGAAATAATCAGAGAAAAAATATTGAATAATCAAATACAAACAAATCTACCAAGTAGGATCTAACAAGAATCAATAGCAGAACATAGATGAATTTTTGCACGCCATACGTCAATGTGCAAGGAGTACTGAAATCTGAGATGGCATTAGGAAAATCGCTGAAATTTTGGCGGCAAACCAACTCAAGCTTACCGATTGAGTCAAAAATTTGCTCCCCCTCTCCTCTCTCCTCTCTCTCCCTCTCTGCTCCTTCTATTTGTGTGTGCGCACGCACCCTGTGTTGTATATGGACTAACCAGTACATTTACTTTATGTGTGTACAATAATTTTACCAACGGTAACGCTAAAATATTGGTAGTCATTTTTGACTTATCAAAGGTAAGGCCGGGTAGTTTTCCATTTTTCCGTTATTTTCCTTCCTATAATTTCAGAAATTCCTGACTTCCAGCATTTTCCGAAATTTTATGTCCATACTATTTAATTTAGTAAGCCTACAGTCCAAATCTGCTTGATCGGGCCAAACCCACAAACCAAGCAAATATTTTCTCAAAATCTACTTCACAGCAATCAAAACTTCAAACGGCATGCTGCAAAAACCCTGACCTAATTCTCTCTTCCCCTCTCAACCGCAGAAGCCTAACCCTAATGGCTTTGATCGCTCCTTTTGCTGTTAGAAATTTATTTCTCAAGTACTCTTAACTTCAAATTTAATCTTTTTGATGTTGTTTCTCCTTTTTTATTTGGATTTGTTAATATATAAAATTTACTAGCAATGGAATTTGTCACTATCATTTTATATTTTATTTTATTTTGCCACTCATAAGTGGAGAAAAAGAAGAAACTTCTCGTTTTGTCAGAATTTATTTTTCATATATAATTTTGTTATAACTCGATCGATGTAGTGTTGAATAGATTGCACAAGACAACTGGTTAATAATTTCAATGACAATTTAAACCGCATTCTTTATTAAAATTTGCAAAAAGTGACATTTTTGCACTAAATTAAAAAGTTAAAAAGACAGAAACTGTTGAATCAAAAAGTATGGTAGGAAATCAGAAGCAGCTAGTAGAAAAGCTTAAAAAGCATGGCAGGACATTATCTTAGTGGTATACAGATTTGCACAACCTCATTTTCATGTATATTAAAAGCAAGACTTACTTGCAAAGGGAAGTGTACTAACATCACCACCAGTATGCACTTGCCACTTGCACTACAGTTGACTAATGCTAGCAATGTTTAGTTACCTGACCCAAGTTGCTGACCTTGTGACACGGGTGCAACCACTTACCAACATTACAGAAGTGAAGATCATTAGTGTTTTAAAAGCTATCCGTTTATTTTGATGGTTCTGTAATGCTTTGTTATATTCTGTTGTTTCTTTAGGCTTTGGTCAAATTTATAGACAAATAAAATTCATTTTGATGGTCTTAATTTACACAACATACTTCATAGCCTAGGCACATTGAATACCAGGAAAAGATTTCCCGGTTTCAGAATATGTATGTAATAAAGGTTTTTAATCTCTGTATGGGCTGAAGAAATATATGGTTTAGATGAAGAAAATGCTATAAGAAATGTGATCATATTTATGCTTTGAAATAGGACCCCAAAGCTACATAGCTTTGAAATAGGCATGTTTGGATACAGTGCTCAAACTAACTGAAAGAAATTTTATTATTGTACCAAATTTTCAGTGTTTTCATATATTTTTTTATGGAAAAGAAGATATAAGACAAAAGAACATACCATAATTTGATAGTTTATGTGAATTGCATCACTGAGCTGCATTTTTATTCAAGATGGATCAAAGCTCTGGTACATATCACAGGCCCGTATCTCACCTTATCTAAAGATAGGATACATTCAAGGTTTAAACATGTCATTTAATATTGTGGAACATACAAGCTTATGTAGAAAACAAAATAACTGCTTTTGTGATTATACTAAAGTTAATTAGTATGACAAAGAGAGTTGAGTTGCTTTTCTTCAAGTCAAAAAACTATACCATTAGCTAATACTGTAAAATAGAAATCCCAAACAACAACTACTAAGTCATTAATCTCAAACAAATTGGGATTGGCTAGAGACAAAACTTAAAACCGAATTACAAAGTCAATTTAAAGATAATAATAATAACAAGAGAATTAAAGATGAAAACATAAATAAAAATAAAGTAAAATAATTCAATATATAACAATGATGATGATGATGATGATTAAGCAAAAAACCAAGGCAGCGATGAATCCGACGACGATGAAGATGATAACAATGGTACTAGTAGTAATAGATAGTGAAGTCCACCAACACTACGTCTTATGCCCTTATTCACTAGCCATATAATCTAAAATCTATAACACTCTTCCTCAATTAACCCTAAGCTCAAGTTTCTGGCACAAGAATCTTCAACTTCCATACACCGCTACTCAACACCAGCTCTTCCGATATATTACAATTTCCCTATTTTACTATTTTCTCCCGTATCATTCTTGGTTGACATCTATCTTTCTTTAAGCACTCGGTGTGGCTTATCACGTGCACAGGTGCATCGTGAGATCCTCGTTGGAGATGTTCAAACTATTTTAAGCGGTGTTGGACTAGCTTCTCTTTAATTGGTAAAGCTGCAAGTTTAGGCCCTCGTTAGAGATATTCAAACTATTTTAAACGGTGTTGGACTAGCTTATCTTTAATTGGTAAAACTGCAAGTTTGTCCTGAATATCATCATTTCTAATTTGATCCCATCTGATTTGCCCATAACTTCATCTTATCATATGTATTTCTGCTACATCTGTCTTTTGAACGTATTTCTTTTTAGTAAGTCAACATTCTATAGCATATAACATCACAAGTCTGATTGTTGTTCTAAACTTTCCTTTAAGCTCCTGTGCCATTTTCCTATCACAAAAAATATCAGATGCTAAGTTCTCACCATTAGATTGCAACATAGATCCTAAATATCGAAAGAGTTTCTTCTTAGAAGCTACATGTCCGGTCAGGATGACCTCTCCATCCTCTGACCTAGCACCATTGAACTCGCACTTTATATACTTAATTTGCCTGAAACCCTTTGATTCTATAGTCCTCCTCCACAACTCTAGTTGTCTATTAACCCTTTCATCAATCAACATAACATCAACAAAGAGCCTACACCAAAAATCTCACTTGATGCACCTTCGTGACTTCATCCATCACTAGGACAAAAATATAGGCTCAAAACCGATCCTTGATGTAATCATATGTTAATGGAAAAGTTATTATTTCACGTTTGCATGCTTTGACACTGCATACAACATCGTTGTACATATTCTTGATAAGGGTAATGCGCTTTGTTGGAACAATCTTCTTTTTCAAAGCCCACCACATAACTTTTCTCAGCATTCTATCATAAAAATTTTCCAAATCGATAACTATCATGTACCGATCTTTCTTTTGCTCCCTAAATCTTTTCACAGGTTGTCTTACCAAGAAAATCGCCTCTATGTTTGATCTTCCAGAAATGAAACCAAATTGATTTTTTGAAATACCTATCAACCTTTTCAATCAATGTTCAAGACTCTATCCCAAAGCTTCACTGTATGACTTATAAGCTTAATTCTTCTATAGTTTGAGCAACTTCGAATATCCCATTTATTCTCAAAGATTGGGACTTAAATCTTTCTCCTCCATACATCCAACATCTTGTTTGATTTGAAAATATTACTAACCAGCTTAGTTAGCCAGGTTATCCCAGTTCAAAGAAAATAAAACAAAGCCATATATTTAGATTGAATGATTTATCATATTTCTCAACAATTCTAAGAATCTTTTAAAAAAATTGGTATGTATGCTCGAAGATTTCGTACATTTCTGTACTGTGTATATTGCATTGTTGAAGCAGAATTTTTATTTGAGCAAGTTGTCTTTAATTGACGTCATTTTGTTCATTAGAAAATAATTCGCTTTAAATTTGTGCACCGACAAGTTTTGTCATTTTGTCATTAAAGCGGAACGAAGAAAATATCATGGCAGCAAGGAAATATATACTGGATAGCTCCATTTTTGAATGTTTGATGCTTTGGTGCTTGCTGCTCTCAAAAATCCATCCTGCCATTTTGCAATCTACTATTGTTAAGAAACCGATAAATAGTTCAGTTCAGTTAAAATTACTATTGTTTGTGTATTCTAGGTAAGACTCTACTCTATTTTCCTTATGAATTAATAGAAATACGAAACACGTTGCCACAGTCGGCCAACAATTGGAAGAAACAAAAAAAAAAAAAAAAAAAAAAAAAAAAAAAATCCTGGTTGATACGGAAACTTTCCATTCTCATCCCTAATCAGTAGCATTGATAAGGTAAAGGCTTTCTTGTATTGGTAATGATGCATCATGCCTTGTGTAGATCTAGATCACGTAATTTAAGCATAAATGATGAGATCAAATTAACAAGTCAGAACTGTGGGAAAACATGGTAAAATAACATGAAAATCCAAGCATTCATATGCTAATGCATGGGACGTTAATAAGGACAGGGTATCCTGCAAATTACAGATATTTAGTGACTAACCTTAAAGGGACAACAAAAATCTCAAACATAAAGTGGGCATATCATGAGTCACGCAGAGGCAATCAAAAAATCAGCATCTATGTGTGAGCATGCAAGAGTGTGAGCGGGTTATCACTAAATTTGAGTCAAGTTTTTACTTTAAAAACATGAATTACGCCATGTATACCCAAGTTACTCGAATATACTGCCTCAAACATAGTTATGCATGTATGATATGCTTCTGAATTACAAGAGGGAAAAGAAGAAAAAACGAGACTGCACGTATATTCCACCTAAAGCATGAAATTATCTCTGCATACCAGTTAACACCCAGAAACAAAACAATGTTCCATGTCAGTAGTGCCTTGCCATTGGGAAGAAAGATGAAAATGATAATGAATTTACCACATCCATTGTATATAGAGGATGACAATCCAAATTTGAAAAAGATCGGTTTGTCAAATCATGCAAACAAATATTAATCCATGGATCCACAACTTTGGAAAAAGAACAGTAGCTACTCAACTGGATGCATATTGCATCCATTTACTGCATTTTTAAATGATGACTTGTGCCTTTCATTCTGCTAATTGTATTACTTACTGCAAAATGGTTAATAAATCATGAAGTCATGTTTCTTAGGCTAACTTTATTCACTGTGGATTTATGAGCTTTTTCTTCACTCCAGAAGTCTTGCCATCTTTGACTTTACAATAGTTTTCTTTAGAACTAGTTAAGTCACCCCCAAGGCAGAGTACACTCATTTTAATGTATCGTTTATTATTATTGCTATAACTTTTTCAGTAGCCAAAACAAATTTTAGACGCCCGGAACAGAAAATCAGCACAAAAACGGTGAGAGTGACTTTCAAAAACGATTATGGTTGACAAGTACATGCAAATATGCACTAATAAAGATTTGTTTTTTTAAATGTCGTACATAAAGTTGATGAATAATAATTATACATATTTGAAAAGAAAAGAAAAAAGTTCTTGTTGATGTTATCATGAGTACTTAAGCTTTAAGTCCCCGTTTGCCTTTTAGTTCAATATTTTTGTCAAAGAGCTTACAATTCAATTCAAGCTATACCAGTTTTCTTTTCAATAATTATATATGAAATAATTAGTTTAATTTGTGGTAATAGAAAGAATGATATTCATCTTCTGGTTCATTTGACAATAAAATCAAATAATACTAACTTTTTTCCTTGTTCATTTTATCATATGCATGGTGATTATCTAATTTTCTTTCAAAGAAGATTGCTTTAATTTGAAATCTGGATAATGTTTTATCAGAAAGTTCTCACCAACTTTGAAACATAATTACATCTGCTCAAAAATGTGTTCCCATCAGGTTTGTAATTAGTTCCATCAAGCTCCCAATTACAAATCGTTTAACTGTGATTCTAAGAAATGTCGACATGGAGCAAGATTATGGCATCTACGCAACTAACCTCATAGGTTAATAACTTCATAACTTCGAATTCATATAATATATATGGATCAAATGAAGAAAAAAAATAGACATTGTTGCCTTTCGAAGAGAAGACATTGTGATGAGTTTTTTTATTTAAAAATAAAAAATAAAAAATCATGGGTGTCTTGACGACCACCGAACTGCCTCATGGTTGCTTTTTCGAGACTTAAAACATTGTCTTTTAACGATTAATGTACCAAATGATATTTTTGATCCCAATTTTTTTAATTTCTTCTCCCTTTGGATCACAGGACACAACAATATACTCTTTTCCTTCCAAATATTTTATACTTTTTGGTATAGTAATTATAGTTCTTAATTTATATGGTGAAAAGTGGCACCATTATCCTTGGACTCCGTGTTATGAAAGACTTGAGTGTCATTTGAACTAACAGTTTGGTCAGTTTCCATTTTCAACGCGTTCGACCAGTCGAAGACAGAAACCGGCCAAGCCGGCCCGTTTCCGAACAAGAGAAAAACATGCCATTGGCGTCGGACGCGTCTAACGCTAAGAGCTATTTTTTAATTCTGCCTTATATAACACGTTAGGTAGCATAATTTTAGTTTGCTTTAATGTTGTTTTATACTTAAGTTATTATCAAGTCGGTTGACCCTTAATTCAATACTATTTCTAATGAAATTAGAACTTCAAACCAACACTATTTGTATTTAGAAACAATGTCGGTGTGATAGACGATACACACGTAACGACAAACTTACCTCAAGTTTCTCATATAGGACAAAAAGATTATCCTACACAAAATATATTAGCAGCATGATCGTTCGATTTACTATTTACCTATGTTGTAGCCGTTTGGGAAGGTACTACGTATGATAGTATGATTTTTAATTCAATTGTACATGATAGAAACCTAAATTTCTCTCATCCTCCATCTAGACAATATTATGTAGTTCGGGTTTTCACTTCAAAATGAGTATTTACCACTAAATCGTAATGTTAGATATTATATTCTTCGTTTTCGAGAAACTGCAAATCAACCGAAATCGATAAATGAATTATTATTTTTTGAGCAAGCGATAAATGAAATTTTTATTTTTTATCATTCGGGTTTACATATGGCAATTGCAAGAACATTTGAAATATGAAAGAAAAAAAAAATTGTCATTTTGAAGAATATGCCAACATATTAATTTGAAACTCAAGTAAAGATTGTCGTAGCTACAATGGTTATATACAATTACATAGGAAAATATAACATGAATGATCTAAATTTCATGGCCTGTGATGAAAATCCCGATCTTAATCCAAAGGAATACCTATAGGAATATTACAGTACGGAAAATAGAACAAAAAAAGTACGTAAAAGGGTTCAACGATATGGAAACATCAAAACGACAACAATTAAAGATAATATAATAGAAGGAATTATTACAGCCGAGCTGTACTGATTAATATAATTTAATCTGTATTTGCTAGAATTATCTAATCATATGCATGTATTTCAATTTCTATATTGTTATGTCATTTTAAATTAACATAAATTACACAACAAAATAAATAATTAGTTAACTATAACTCAATTAATTAAAAAATTACACATTAAAATAATCTGTTCAAATGCTCCGCTTGAAGCCGTAAACGCATAACCTCATTTCATTTCATACTCTATTTAAATATATCACTTACCGTTACGAGCAAACTCACCCTTGGTGTTATATCATGGTGCATAGTGTCATGATTGCTATGTAATCAAGGCGAAAATGTGCAAAAAAGCCCAAGGCTAGCGCCTTGCGCTTTTTGGTGCACCCTAACTGTTTTTTTCACTGCTGCTACACTATTAAAAACAGTGTTTTTTTTGTGAGTTCATGTTTATTGTTCGATTTCGCTATGTATTTTCCTGGTTTGACTTCCATATCAACTAAGTGGAGATGGTATGTTGCTGGGTTCAGATTTTGGGCTAGGCTGAACTGAAAAGAAAAAAAAAACATGAAAAACAAGCATTTATGCGCTTTAGGGCATTTTTGCGTTTTTTCTGCGGCTTCACTAATACACGCATGCCTTGAGTTCTAAAAAAGCTCACCAATTGCGCCTTGCACTTGTTGCACCTAGGCATGCGCCTTAACAACACTGAACGCATATGATATGTACCAAACGGTGATGTATCTTTTAAATTTATGTACATTTTTTTTCTTCATCAAAAAATGCATAAATATTAATATTCATGATACAATGAATATAATGTTGAAAAACAAGCTTATATTTGATGATGATAAGATAGCTTGATTTGAGGCTTTGTTTTTAAAGCAGCAGTAACGGAAAATTTACATATCAAAAGAGACGAACATCTACACCGAGAGTTATTTTAGCATATGCTGCAATTTCTTTGTATTTAACTATATACAAATAAACTTAAAAGAGAGAGATGATAAAAATGCTTAAGCTTGCAAATAAAATGACGCAAACACGGATTGAGGGAATAATCAATAAATATGATTCAATATTCTAGTTAATGAGTAATAACTTCTAATATTCCGATTTTTTTTCCTTTTAGAATGAGTTTGTTGTAATTGAAATTTTACGCTTAGAACATTTTGTTTGATGTAATTTTTGTAAAAAGACGGTATTTGATAGATATCTTTTACCAAAAAAAAAAATCATTATTGTCTTTCTTAAGTAATTATGATGCACGATATGCGTGTGTGTAATGTTTCAAATATGTACATGTTTTGACTTAAAAAATCAATTGTTGGCAATTTTATGGGCACAAATTTGAATTTTGATGTCTAAGCATAAACTTTTTGACAGCTAACCAAACCTGCCAAGCAAGCAATGACTTTAGTTTGTTTAAGGAAAATGTTATGGTAAATAGTTATGTTATAAAAAGCATGCAGAAACACAAAATGTTAGATTGATACTAACTTTAAAAACAAAACAAAAAGGTAAACATGCCAAGTGCTTAGTGATTGAGCATGCTCATTTATGCCTCACCTAAGATGAAGTGGAAATAAAGCAAAATGAAAGCAAGATATCATGTTGATTTGCGCAATTGAAAAAAGAGATGAATTTTACTCAAATACTCATTGCAGGTTTTATTTCATTTTATTTTTTAAATAAGAAAATTAATCTATATTCTTCAAAAAATGACAATTTTGGCTCTATCATATTGAAATCATATTTTCCACGAACAATTTGATCCTAGAAAACTATGCAGAACATGAACACCAGTAAATGAGATGACTTTTGTCACCTCGCCTTAATTAGCACTTGGTACAACATCAGTAAGTAGTGTACCATGGTTAACTACTACATGTCAAGGAGAATTATAGGCATAACTTGGAAAATATAGAGTTGAACAACAAAGTAATAGAGATACTAGCACAGATAGTCATAGATGAGAAAAATAGGGAAAGCATGCTAAGATGGTACGCATACAAAAGAAGAAGAAAAATGTGACGGACGCATAAGGAGAGGAAATAACATATACAATATAAAAGGAAAAGGACAAAAGGGAAAACCTTATAGGTGAAATATTAAAAATCATTTGAAAAAAGCTAAATTTGATTAGAATTCATGATAGAAATCAATGGAAATAGAGAAGGGATTTTGCATACCAGGTCATATAAGTTGTTATAAGAAAAGACCCTATAGTAATGGCTCGGTAAATAGTCTTTGTTTTTTTTGAATTAGAAAACGCAAAGTAGTTAGTGGTTTTCTCATAAAAATTGCAATTTAACTTGCACTATTCAAATGTTTGTCAAATCTTGAAAAATCAAATATTTATATTCATAAATAATAGTATTTGATATTTAAGTATAATTTTAGTACATAACTGCATTTTATCACTATAATTTTATAAATTTTATTAATTTTATAATTTTTCCCTGAAAACTGCAAGTTTTCTTATCTTTTCTGTCAAAAAAGTGCAGGGTATCTCGCATTTTCCATTGTTTCAAAAATAGGCATCTAATTTACAAAATTAATTCTTTAGGGACTTCTGTTACAACAATAAAAACAGGGACCTGTGGCTTTTTCTTGAATAAAGAATTCATGCAGTTGACCTCATTTTCCCTTTTAAAGTGAGGAGAAAACTCAAAAGAGAAGGTTAAGCCAAAAGGAAAATCAAAAGTGAATGAGAATATTGACATGAGTGTTTTATGATGTTTTATTGTATATATTTAATGTGAACATCGATTCAACTAAAAATTTGAGTGCATAACATAAATGTGAAAAGCGTGCTATACTACGGCATAATGTGGTGTTTGCATCATTTAAACTCATAGCATGGTGCATATGAGAAGGCAAAAAAAAAGGCATATCCATTTTTGTTATGTTTTTGTTTTTGTTTTTATTCTTTTTTTCCATGATCCAAAAATATATAAAAGTTTATATTCATCGTAGGAATGTCTCCACGATTTTTCATTTATTTCTTTCAGATTCAAAAAATTGGATTTTTTTTCCTTAAATTCTCTTTGCTTAACATACGTAATGTTATCGCTATGAAACTATGTAATTAATTAATACATATGTGCATACATACACACGGAGAATACATACACAGATATATATATATATATATATATATATATATATATATATATAGAAATATATATAGAAATGGCAATGGGACGAATTGGGATGGGTCTAGATTTTTGCTCCGTACCCGAAACTCGTATGGGTCAAGGTAGACCCGCCTCGCCCTCAAGACCCAATGGAATTGTTTTCTAATATACACAAATTTATATACTTATGTTTTTTAACACTAGACGATAAATTATATATAAATAATAATGTGTTTACAATGATAAGAGAATATAATAAAATGAGTTGCAAGATAATAGATCAAAATGTATGCATTTGTTATTGTATGATATAATTGATGCAACTTAATACTATGAAAATTTTACAGCTTGTTGATTGAAAGAATATAATATTTAGGACAAATTTTTGGTTTGAGCCTCTGAAAATAACTTATTCTATAAACAAGCCTCTTTCATAACTTATTATGAAAGTAGGCATGTTTTCTATCAGGGCAAAAAATCTTGCGCACTCCATTTTTGCGCAAGAACAAATATGTTTTTGCGTACAAATGGAGTGCGCAAGTTTTTGTTTTTATTTTATTTTTTACACTTGCGCACTCCACTTTTGCGCAAGAACAAATTTGTTCTTGCGCAAAAACGGAGTGTGCAAGGTCTTTTTGGAGGGGAAAAAACAGTGAGCTTGCATAAGTTGTTTTCCAAACAAATGGAGTGTGCAAGTGTAAAAAATAAAAAATAAAAAACCTACGCACTCCATTTGTGCGCAAGAACAAATTTGTTCTTGCGCAAAACGGAATGCGCATGGTCAGTTGCCCTGATAGAAAACAGACATACTTTCATAATAAGTTATGAAAGAGGCATGTTTATAGAATAAGTTATTTTCAGAGGCTTAAACCAAAAATTTGCCCTAATATTTATTACAAGCACATATACTAAGAAGATTAACAAGTAATCAATGTAGTTTTAAATTATTTTAATCATGTTTCAAAAATGCGGATTGGGTTGGGAAGGGTTAGTCGTGCCCTAAAACCGGACCTTTCAAAAGCGGATAGTAGGTCTATTCGCTCCGAAGATCCAATGGGACGAGTCTAAACGGGCCAAAACAGGGGCGGATCAACCAGGTTTGGACCCTAGAGCCGCCCCAGTATCATTCCAATATATAATTAAAACAAATTGTGGTACAACATTAAACAAGTATCACAAAGAAATATCGATATTTGGATGTGTTATACATATTTTTCACACAAGATATATAACACTTTACAATTTACGTATGTTTACATCCAGCTATATCCTTAACTTATAGAATTCTACAGTTTGATGTGATCAAACATATCAAATAACTTTGGAAAAAAAATATGAAGTAGAAAATACTTTATGAAATAAAAATATCATAATAACACAAAACAAAATAACTAAACAAAATCAAAATAAAATAACATGTCATCTCTTCGTTTTTCCCTCACTTAAGACATAAAATCGATCATAAAATTACACAAAAAATCGTTCGCACATTTTCTAGTTGTTAATAATTGTATTAGATAAGCATGTTATATATCCATAGTCTAGAGAGGGTACTATCAAGAAAAAAAATTGATTCAACTGCTAAACTTTAAGAAGTCACTTCTTTTGAAAGATAAGCATCGCCTGTAATCCCTATGAACCTAATAAAAGAATATTTTGTTGCTTATTATCATGAATCCAGTAAATACTTCATTTGTTTTGTTCCATGGGAAGATAAAAAATTGTGAACTATGAATTTTACGTAAATTTGAGGAACGCATTTGATTTTTAATGAAACAATATACAGTGTAATCCATTTTATATGGGGTTTCCCTACATATTTTTCCATCTGCCACTAGGAACAGGAGAAACACCATGTGAAACATAATTTCTGATATTGCCTAGAAATTGTAAGTACTAGTCTTTATCTATTATATGTGCAATTTAGTGTGCATTCCTTGGTGGTGGGTTTAGGAAAAAAAATAAAAAACATCACAAGAATGGCTATTTATACAGTATAATAGCAATTGCCCATATTCACCTTCTCCAGGTGTAAGATGCTACTTAAAGGTAATAGCATAATTTATAACTTCTAGTTCTGAATACGCATATATGAACATCATGTTTCTTATTAAACATCATAGTTGTAGGAAATAAAGATTGGCTTCAAGATAAATACACGCTCTCCATGATTGCGGTCCTCTATAATCAGACCTTGAACATTAACATATATATATATATATATACACACACACACACATACATACATATATATGTGTGTGTGTGTATATATATATATATATATATTTATATATATTGGCAAGCGTTCGGTTGCACCCCAAATGCCCCCTGATTTCCTCCTCTCATTTATATTAAAAAAAGTGAGTGGAAGGTGAGAGAATGAGTGGAAGGAGAGAGGGAGGGAATGTGGTGGAAAAGTGGTAGGCTAAAGGGGTATGTTACTGTCTATAGACTCTATACTCTATACACACCAAATATATATCTCTCACCCATTTTTCTTCACACTGAATTATTACACATACCCACCCACATCCACCAACTTAATTTATGTTTCTTTCTCTTGCATTTGTTTTTCCCTTCCTAACAGAAAATAAATTACGAATCTATTCACCTCCTTGAAAGAAAGAAAAATAAATAAAAAAACCAACGGAATTTATTCACCTCTCTTCCACTCCCCTAACCATGCTTGAATCCCTAGGTGCAAAATCTAAATCAATTTTCAGATAGAACGAGCTACAAAACAAACAAAATAAGGCTTTGTAAAACCATTCAATTCCCAAACCCATTCTTTGATCAAAAACTATATTACTGTGTGTGATACTATTTCAACCAAAATTAAGCTTTTGTTAAATACTATCTCAAAAAACATCAATACAAACTGTAATAAATGAGATTATCACACACGTAAATCCCTTGCATAGTTCGAAGAGTAATTAAAAAAATGACCATTGTGTGTTATAAAATGACTAGCATGTATGCAACAACGTTGTGCCGGAAGTTTGTAGCTTCATCAAGCTCTTGCCAAGTACCAAATATACTCGACGATCCATGTTTTAATTGTATCCGAGTTAAGTATCAGCCATACTTGATGGCTTGAGTTTTCAGCATGTCAATTGTCAAGTGTCAGCCACACTTGATGATCCTAACTATGTTGTGCAAAGCATAGGTTATCCTGATGAGTCCACGACTGTGCCGGGTCCTAGCTAGATACCAGTTGTATCCAACAATCTATAGCCGTGTCGGGCTCTTGCTATGTATTAGCCCTATCGGATACTCTGTAGCCTTTCCCGGCTCTTGCCAAGCATAAACCATACTAAACGGTTCCAACCATGTCAGGATATCACCGAGCATTAACCATACTCAACGATCCGAACCACTATGGGTAGGGCTGCACACAACCCATATCCAATCCGACCCAACCCACCAACCCGACTCAACCCACATAAACCCAACTCAACCCATCCTAGTTCGGATCGAATATGGGTTACAATTTATAACTTATACTATATACGGGTCGGGTTTGATATTTTGTTCAACCCAACCTTATTTTAACCCAACCCTATATTAAAAAACTAATTTAATATCAATCCACTTAAAAATTAGAATAGTATAATCCTAGAATAATGTTTATCTATTCTATAGTAAATATACAAAAAAACATATTTCATGTCAATCCAAAGTAGATAGAGTTTAGCAAACCTATTTTAAAGAGCAATTTAATGTATTTAAAATGAAACACTTATTTTACTATGCAGTAAATTGATTTCATATGATGTGTTTTACAATGTAATTTTAATGAAATATATCTTATAATGAATCAGTTATTTTAAATGCATCATGCTAGCAAAAATTTGATATATTATGCTGGATATTTTAATATTATTTTTAAAAAAAAATCCTCATATTCTCATAATTTTTTTATATTCAAGCAACCCAACCCAACCCTACTAAACCCGACCCAACTCATACTTCAACCCAACCCATATCCAACCTCATATAAGGTCGGATACAGGTTGAACTCCCTTAAACTCATACCTATGCGGGTCGGATGTAGTATTTGGTCCAACCCGACCCAACCCATACTTTGTGCAGCCCTAACTATGGGTTCGTGCCAAGTATTAATCATACTCGACGATCTTAACCGCTCTGGGTTCTTGTCGAGCTCACCTCCGTCACATCCTGATGAATAAAGCTCAATGACAAGTAAGTCGTCTTGTCACTCTCTAGTGAAGCGGCCTTACTTCTTGCACTCTGGTTTCACAACTTAAAACATATAGCGATGTCATAGCTCTTCTAAACCGGTGTGGCCTCCCCAGCCATAGCTGAACCCAATCCAGTAGCTCCCATGGCAAGAGGAGTACAATAGCAAATAGGTCGATCCTGTCGCGCTCTGGCAAAGTGGTGTTACTTCCAGCACCCCAGTTTGACTCTCCGGTCGAGGACATTTAGCAATCCGTATCCATTTGTATCGGGTGTTACCCACACCTCACAATCGGTGTGGGATAATTTATTGTTATCGTATGTAGTTATTTTTTATCATTTGGTAACTTTGACTTCCTAATTCAGAGTTTAGTTATTAGCTTATCTTTACTGCCCTATCCGCTCGTTATCTGACGAAAAGAGCCCCAAGTTCATACGTATGAACTCATCCAACCGCTTTCTCGTGAAAGTAATTCACACCTTACGATTACTACTTCACCTCTTTGGATGAAGTAAACGTGATCAATCACATTCATCGCTAGTTGTGGATCCAAATACGTACAAGATAACATCAAGAAGAAAGGAAAAAACTACACTAGGCCTCTTCGGGCTTCGAGGGTCGATGTGGGCTCAGAGCATGCTTACGGTCAAATCCTGACCCTATACATGTAAGCAATCAGACCGCCCGGTCGAAAGGAAACTACTTGTCATTCCGACTCCATCGTCTCCATCAAGAGATGACGAATTGGTTCCTTGAGTGAGATCCACTTGGATTTTGCGCCGCTGGCGACTGTTCGCATTTCAGAGTTGTCTCGCGACTACCGATGTATTCCTTGAGCCATCACCCCTGACATACTCTTCAATCTCGTCTTGGAGGTGTCTGCATTCCGAAGTGCTCATCCAGCTCATGGAATATGCAATTTCACCAGATCTTCTTTCCCTGTCGTTTGGCTCCCTCCGGGCCGGCTTTCTGTAGGAGATATTCCTCTGGTATGCATGAAGACCTTTTCTATTGATTCGTTTAATTTTGAATAGGAAGGGTACTTCGATCCTCTCCTATTTTCCCGTGAGCCCTCGCGCTCATGTTCAACCTTCCTTTTCCCTTTGTCTCGCTTGAAAATTGCTTCAGGTGTTTCCACTCCTGTCAAGGTATTGATTTCCGCTGCCCTCTCTTCTTGTTCGTCTTCTTAACGTAAGAATCGATCAGCCTCGAAGTAAAATTCACCAAAACCCCTCGGGAGATCTCTCGCCAAACTAGCCTTAAACTCAAAGCCACTGACCACTCCTAAAACAGTCGCCATTAGTACCATTGATGGCTCCGGCTTATCCACAAATGCAACTGCCACGTTGAATCGTTCCAGAAAACTCCTTAGCACTTCTTCCGGCCTTTGTTTTACAGTCGTGAGCGTCATCGCATTTCTAGGCCTTGCGATTTGGACTCTGAATTGTCACATAAACCTATCAAGTATCAACAAGTTCGTTTTAAGAAGTAATCGATTCACTATTTAACTGTCTAAACCAAAGTGTAGCTAAATCCGTAAGGTACAATGAAAAGCATTTCGCCATCAATTCTTCGGATTCCCCAAGTACATCCATATATATCCGATATATCACATTGAATGTACAGTGGGGGTCCGACCTTCCATCACAAGCAGTTAGCATCGGAAGTTTGAAGTATGATAAATTCCTTGCACTTCTTATATTATGAGTAAACGGACTTCTATTGACATAATCATATCCTTGATTTGGCATCCCGCCTCTCGTTGTATATTTGGTCATTTCAGCTAGTCTGTTATTTTCACCTGCAAATTGAATCGCTTGCCACCCGAGTCCAGGAGGGTATTCTTTATGTTGTGGCTCCACATTCCTATTTGCCTCGGTCCGCCCTGTATTAGCCAAGAGTCTAGCAACATTTCCTTCTCTCGAATTCTAACTTGCATCGCCGCGAGTCCTACATTAACAATTGCCTCACCGTCACCTGGGGGCAGGCTTTTAAATCTCCTCGAGATGGCCGAGATGAAAATCCGAGATATTAGCCAAGATCCAAGATTTGGCAGCTAGTTTAGTTATAAGTGTTTCAAATATCGCCCGAGTTATCCGAGATATTTTTCCGAGATATTGGCCAAAATCCAAGATTTAAAACCTTGCCTGGGGGTGCATCCCCTGACCGACCCGGATCGGGTCGGTCCATATTAATCGAGATCGGTATGGTGGGAGTGTGCCTTCAAGTTATACGTCGCTGCTACATCTGCATTGGTTCTTGTTCCAGCAGTTTGGTCCTGCCCTCTCGGTCCTCCAAGCTTCGAGAGTATTTTATGCATCATCTTTTCTCGGTTCTCTAACCGAGTTTGTAATCCGTGAGTTGTTTCCTCCATTTCCTCTTTCATCAGATAGATGGAGTGGTTTCCGCTCCTCTTGGTCACCCTCTTATCCAATGCCTTGGCATGTGTAGAAGCATCCTTTCTTCTCTTTACCATGGTTGAAAATCTAAGCTATCTGATTCCTCAAGCTAGAAGATGGTTATTGTGTCTTCTTCCCAGCGCATCAAAATGTTGACTTGAAATTTGGTTCAATTAAGTAGAACACCCAGATCAATATGATAGTCACATAATATTCAATCAGATCCAAACACAGAATGCGGTAAAGATAAAGGGAAACATCAATTTAGGTTCGACAATCAAGTCTACGTCCACCTGTCATAATCGATCGTTTATACTACATATTACAATTACAGTTGTGTTTATATGAGAAATCTGAAGAGAAGAAAGAGTTGATCTCCAGAACAACAGCCTCTGGACATAAAAGAATCGAAAAGATTCCCCAAATAGCCATCTCCAGGAATATTTATAGGTGAGGGTGCATCCGGATCTATATATGCCTGAGCGGGAACGCTTGGAGTAGCGGGGAGAGTGAAGATCGTGAAGAGAGTGGTGCGCCACGTCACTCGAAGTTAGTGATCCAGATTGGGTCAGCCCGGATCGGTATGTCCATACCGGTCTGGATTCGTCTATCGCTTTGTGGCGGCGTGGATTTAACTACTTTGATGATGTCCACGCTTCCGTGCTTCCAAGCCATTATGTTAAGTACTATTAAGCACCGATCTGATCCTCTTGCCATTCTGATCTGCAACAAGGGAGAAGTACACCGATCGAGGTGCTTTTTGTTCCATACCATCCGGAACCAAGGAAGAACACTAATCCGATAGGCGCACCGATCCAAGGGTTTCTACCGATGAGGTAGTGATCCTTGCCAAAATCCAAGTCTCATGAACTTCGCAACTCCATCTAAGATTTTCCGAGTTCGCCTAATTTCATGTTCAAGTCATGAGCACTCCAATGACCTGAAATCCAAAGTGTGACGTCTTTGCATAAAGGCGGATCAACGGTTATTTTATAAGCTTACATTATCGAAAGAAATGTACTAAAAATAAATATTGTTCAAACTATGTGTCAAACACTATAAAAATAAATAAATAACGAAAAAAGATTATATATATATATATTAGCACATCCTTGTAAACAAACATTTCTAGTATAGATTCCAGATTGCCCTTGAGCCTCACCATTTTTTATCAAAATTTTGGTGTTTTACATCAAAACTTCTATTGATAATGCAACATAAAATTGACCATGACTGAATACATCCTAAGGTAAATAAATTCCTACATTTAAAATTATCTGTCCTTGAGCTTTGTTAATAATTAAAGCAAAACAACTTTTATCATTAAGTCGCGCTAGTGTTAGGTTAGATACATATGCAGTGGGTATCATACAATATCATGGCAGTGTCTAATGATCATCCACAATTTAAAATTTTCGTTTTTCCACCATAATCGGTACCACAATCGATTTTACCCATTCAAATTTTTACGGTTGAAAGGATTTGGCAATTTTTTAGGATCCTATTTTATAAGGACAACGATTTTTGAAGGAAATTTGTATGAAGGATAATTTTGGTACTATATGATCTAACCAAAAGCTTGCCTTTTCAAGATAACTATTAGTAAAGATTACAAAATTTTATTTAAAAAACACATAATACGTTAAGTGTCTTGCCTAACCAAATGAAGTGGTTTTTTGCAGTATTCTGTCCCATGTATTTGGGATAGTTCAGGTTCTTGTAGATAGTAACTCGCAAAAAAAGAGTCAAAATATGTTAATATTATACACAAAACACCAAATTTGAATCTACCCATATTCTAACAAACAGAGCCGCCCTTGGGCTGGGCAACCTGGACAATAGCCCAGGGCCCAATTTCCAAGGGGCACATTTTTGTTTAGGGATCCAGCATTCAGCCCATCAATAAACCCTAAGTTTCAATTTCAACGCACTCATTTTCCACGCACTCATTTTCTGCGTACAAAGAAATTTCGAACAGAAGCCGAAGCATACATCGCATCTTTCAATTTCAGATTTCCAATTTCCCAAGCAACTCCTCGATAATTAATGAAATAACGTTCATCTTCATATCTCCTTTTGATTCAAGCTTCTTTCCCTCTTCTAATTTTATCGGTCTTACAGTCTATAAAATTCTGATTGAGGTTCCAAACTTATTAGCATCCCTAGATTGAAATCAAATTCGGATTCCTTTGAATTTCAGAATCAACTACAAGGTATGCTTTAAATTCAAGAATTTAATTAGACTACAATTTTACAACTTTGCATTGCTTTAGTAGCTTATCACATCCCTAGCTTAAAAACTTTGCATTGCTTAGATTTGCCGTTCATAGGAAATGGTGTTAAATTGTTATACATGAGACTGTTAAAATTGCAATTTTATTCTAATGTATAAATGTCAAAAGTTGACATTTAAACAGTATAATTATCTTTTAAAAGTAGTAAGATGTGCAGGCTGCAAAATTTTGGTTCCTAAATGAATTTTAAACATTTTGTGCTGCCTAAAAAGTAAAAGGTGGATACCCAGTGTCAAAGGCTCCCGTACTCAAGCGCGAGGACTTCGCAGGTCGGTCTCCCGTCCTGGTACTATTCACGGTTTCCCGGGCTCTGTGGGTGGTCGATTAGCGCGCACGGCCTTTCCCTCACATTATGTGAGGAGGTCGGGGCTCGAACCTGTGCGCTCCAGATTACCAGTGCAAAATCTTAAATGAATTTTAAGATGTCTAGGCTGCAAAATCTTGACATTTAAGATTGGACGTCAAATGAGTTTTCTCTAAATATTTAAAAAAGTACTAACTTCAATCTATTTATCAGTATTTCCTACTATACTGCATTGATTGAGTGAAATATTGATTGTTTCTTCTTCTTTGCAAGATCAATTAAAAATGATGTGTTGCCTAAAATTAATTTCTACGTTGATTGATTTGCTATTTCCAGGAAAACTGCACCATACCAATTCTGCAACAGTACTCGAACTTCTCGACCAAGTTACTGTGATAACCAAAACTCTTCCTACTACTTGAGTATTATTTTTTGTCGTTTTATTTTCAGGTTCGCTTAACTTTCTAATTCATTATTTTTCTTAATTGATGCTGATTCTTTTTATTTGTTTGAGAAAAAAAAATCAAGGAATAATATTTTAATCTTTTTTGTTAAATGCAATTTTTTGAAGTTTACAACCGTTTGCCGGATGGAAGAATGATGAGATGTGATTGTTTAATGAATGGACATGAGCTCGTGAATCAGGTTGTATTGCTCTGATTAGTAATTTTTACTATTTTTAAAGCTTGATGTTGCTCTGATTGTTGGACTTAACATTTTGTCTCTCAAATGATCAATAAGTTGTAAGTTTGATGTTTTTGGAGATGTAATGAACAAATTAATTAGCTTTAAGAAAATCATTGTTGCATTTGATTTATGTGTTTGTTATTGTTTAAAAGTGTTATTTATATTTCTATGAAAGGGCCCAAATTTGAGTTTTGTCCATGGTCCACAATGACCTAGGACCGGCCCTGCTAACAAAAACATTAGTCAACCGATTCACTGCATGTAAGCATTTTTAACTTAATCAGTATAATAAACATCTCACGCTGCTACACTACTACTAAAAGCCTAAAACACAAACCACAAATAGATCAAAGGCCAAAATCTAATCTACGATTTCGAAAACAATAAAACCTAATTGATATAGCAGCAAACTTGGCTCACTAAACAGTAAAAATGCAATTTTACTGCGACTCATCAACGAAATAAATAAAAGCTGGAATTTTTACCTCGAATATATATTTGTCGAGTAAATATCTGACTACAGGGAAGAGGACGACAAGAAAAGGAAGTAAAACGAAATCAGAATATTCTGGGTACGACTCTTCTTCCCAATCAATGGACGGAATTGATAGTGTTTGCAATAATCCCATCGATTTGGGACTACCTTGCAAAAACGATAAATCACACGCCTTTTCTTCAGTCTGATCTTCTTACTCGTAGATTTTTTTTACGCCGGGATACGAATTACGATTGAAGGATACGCTAATAATTCTGTGGAGTTCTGACTTCTGTTAAAAAGGGATTTTTCGTTCAGATTTACAGCACTGCCACTTGGACAATTTATAGGGAGTATTTTTATATTCAACCCGCTACAATTGAGATTTTGCATGGTGATCGGTTCCTCTTTCCCGAAATTCGTGTGTTCAACCATTCATTATTAATGCTCTCTCCACTAACTAATATTTTACTCAATTGACGGACATCTTATTCAAACTGATTAAAACATCTGAACATGACGACGTAAGAGGTCATGAGTTTGATTCTATGTTTTATGAGATTTAACTCATTTGTCATGTGGTATGTTATATACTACAAAAAATTTGTATATAATAAAGTACCAATTAAAGAAAAAAATTATTCAACTAATTAATAGTTATGATTAGCTAGACATCATGGAGACGTATAATTTGAGGATAGAGAAATTGAATTCTTATGTATATAACGTGTATACGATTACAAACGTCACTTAACGTGCTTTGCGTATGAGTAGTTTTTCTCTTAATTTTATATGTTTAATGCACCCAAACGATACATGTATATGTGTGTTTGTATATATGCGCATACTGAAATCATATTGTTTGAATTTTAATTTCGATGTTGCAATAACTAATGTTTTATTGGTTTTAATTTCGGTCTCTATTGTTAATTAATAAAAAATGAATTTGTAAATAATTTTTATTTCTTAATCCTATTTTTAAGTGATACTAAAATTTAGTAATATTTATAGACGGATGTTTTAAATGATAAAGAAAGTTTATTTGTTGAATTTTTTTTTTAAGCAATATCAAGATTTAGTAGTATCTTTATCTTTATTAATAGTTGTAATACCGTTGGTGTTACACTTTTTTGGTATACATCTGAACTATCAAAAACACACCTATAGATATTAATAAATTTCTGTTGATGCTTATTAATAGGATCTGATAAATAAGCTTACTTTATCAATTCAAAATGCATTCCTGTAAATAATATCAAAGTAAATCATAATATAACGTAAAAATAGGATTTCAAAAAATAAACTTTCTTTACGGATTCAAAACACACATGTTTACATTAAAAGATTAGATCATCATTTAAAAATAGAAACTAAAAAACAAATCAACTTAACAAGTTAGCTCTTTCTTAATCAGTAATGCAAACAAATATTAAAACTTGAGGGGAAAAGAATATGTTGCAACTTAAAATATAAACTAGAACTAACTATACATTGTTACAATGTAAAAATATGATTAAACATATATAATTTGTATATTAAAAAAAAAAAAATCAAGCGCGAAGCATGTGCTATAACGCTCATTAATAAAGAAGTATTTTGAACTTGTAAAATAAAGTGATGTGTTAGATCATAATTGTGATATTAGGCTTGATAATATCATTTGAATGGTGTTTTTGTTATTTCATGTTAACAACAAAAAATGTGATACTAAAGATATTTCAACTATTATTAATATAGATGTGTTGAATTATCTAGAAATATATTAGTTTTTATATTCAGGTTTCAACTTACTTTGAATAGCTCAAGTTGGCATAAAGATAATAGGAATAACAAGTGTATTTGGGTAGGATTTTTCCTATTCTTTTTAGATGGTTGTACGTGGAATAACAAATAAATATTTAAATTATATACGACGAAGGGTATTTCTAAACAGAACTAGGACGAAAATTGACGCTTATCACATAAATTTTGCGCAAGTAGTGTTTACATCAAACAATCACAGTAAAGAACTAACTATTATTAAACTATATTTTTGTTGGTTAGCTGATTACTACCAGCTAGTTTACTATAAGTGACACACACACACACACACACACACACACACACACACACATATATATATATATATGTATGTGTGTGTGTATGTATACACACACACACACACACACATATATATATATATATATATATATATATATATATATATATATAGACATACACTCACATAATGTATATACCTACGTGTACATACGTTAATGTATCGTTAATGAATTTAAAAATAAATCAGGTATTTTGCACTGTATAAGAAACAAAATTTATATCAGTTAAGTTCATATTCCAATAATAACTAACTGATTATATAATATCTTTAAATACTCAAGTGTAAAATTAGTGAATAATACAAAATTTCAGCCAATAGTTAATTATTTTGTGTTTGATTAAGAAAATATTTTTAAATAACTTTTAAAAGGCTAACACAATTAAAATTAAAAACTAAAAAATTGGTAAAGCCAAACTCAAAGAAATGAGAACTTAAATAATAACTTTTATACTAAAATATAAAAATGAATTGTGTAACAACCAGAATTCCGATAGACCAATTTTTTTTTTTTTAGAATTCCAATTTGCCGAAACTCGAATTGGCTTGTCTGGTATCCTACAGAAAAGACATAGATATAAAGTATATCAGAGCTTAGAAAACATCTCACAGCGGAATGGAATAAAATATAATATAATCAAATATAACCTTACTAAGGTAATAATATTGTCTAACCAGTATCCAAAGCTATCATATCTCTGCCACAAATCTAACATGTGAGTGTGTTATGAAGAGGGGTTCAGAACACAAGTTCTGGTGACTGGACTAAACTACACAATCTAAAATAGCCCTACATATACCGTTCAGTTATGTTACTTATTTATTAGGTTGTTTGGGTTAATAGCACTCAAGGCTTTACACACACGTCGTACTCATCTACCTCCCAGTAGATTAACGTAATATAACATATATGTAACTACCCCCAATATCAAGATACTTCCCATAGTACCCTTCTCGCACGGTCCCTGCTGTCACGCTATGGAAGCATATGCAACCTTCATCCTACGTCGGAGCGACATACAGATCTCCATAAAACTATGCCACGTAATTATCCTACGCCGGAGTGACGTACGGATCTCCATAAAACTACGTCACGTTCCGCACAGAACTACCATCGTCATGCTATGCAAGCGTACGGACCGCCATATCCAAACTTCTCGGCCAATCTCGATCTTAACACGGAGTAATGCCCTAGGGTCCACGATACACCATCCGGTGCGACATCCATGTATCTAGACCCTCACACGTACGTACTATCTACTGTACCCCGAGTTCCGTAAAAGGGTCGCATCTGAATGCACGGAACTCGGGCGGGAGCCTTTTCCATATCTGTATAGGTCTGCTAAAGAGGCCTGAAGTACAGATATCTAAACAATGGTTTGCATTTCTACGGTGGCTATGGTCCCACCTCGACCTGTAATGTCCCGGATTTTCTGACCATTTATTTAAAATATTTTATTTATTTAAAATATTTATTTGAGTTGAAATAAGAAGATCTGACTATTTTAATTTGAATATTTAAATTAAATGATTTTTGAATAGTTATATATGCGATTGAAAGGTAATGGAAGTTAACGTAATAATTTGGTTAATCTTTATATGAATTTTATATTATTAAAATAGCTAGTTTTGAGACGGTAGTGACGGATATGAATGAATGTGCATGTGAGAACTTCCAATATAATCACCTTGAAACCCAGGTAACTGTGTTTTGTATTAACTTAATCTATTTTTAATATGTCCGCATAACTTATGATTTCAAAAAAAAAAAAAAAAAAAAAAAAAAATCCAGTGAACAAAATATGCTTTATCTATTTACCAGAGATTTCCAATATAATCCCATTTGGATCACAACCTAGCACAGCGTAAAGTACTGAAAGAAAAATAGACAGTGGACAGAACAGTAAATGAATACATTATCCACCAAATCCATAGAAACAAACAAGTTAAAAACATGAATCTATACCATATGAATTACAGTTTCAAAATCTGATCATATATTCATATGCAGAAATGTTAATGTCCGGTCACGGTTTCATACATGAAAATGAAAGAAATACAGACAAAATCTCATATACAAAAATCCACTGCCGAAATGTTTCAAAGGGATGAAAACATCAAGTCTACGACACCACTTCGGATTTTAAAATGTAATGAACAGTTAAGTATCTTCATAGCTTCACAAATCTGTACAATCCCATTCTGCACTCCCTATATATGTCACCGTACCATCCTGCCAAATGAAAGAAAGAAAAGTATGAATTTACAGACAAATCTTGTCATATAAACAGCTATACATTTATATATGAAATCTGTAAATTCTCATGTATGAACAGTTCTGCATGACATCCTAGCTCAAATCTGCAAATCAAAAAGGGAAGAAAATCAATAACTTGCAGTGTGTAAAAGACAATTCAGAACAGATATATATATATATATATATATATATATATATATATATATAAAGACTTACACATATACATATACAACATACCCTACGAATCTACATTTCTCAGTATAACCCGAGTTTTCCTTTCGAATTTAAAGCATCACATGCTAACGTACATACTAGGAAGTAACTAGCCAACCTACCTACCACTATCATCGCTAATCACCATCGCTCCATCAATGAAATGGACAACAGTGAAGGACAGCACAGCTCGCGCACATGGAAGACAGAGCAACAGTAAAGGACAGCAGCTACCTCTACATCTAAGATTAACATGAAAAATAAATGTACAGCTACCACAAGTATCCAGAAAGAGAAAGGAAGATCTATTTACGTACAAATGAGCAAATCATAGCCTTACCTAATTTACATAGGATCAAAGCATATCTGAGCAGAAACAGTATGTGAAAATGCGACATAAAGTCTTCACTTTTTTCTTGCTAAGTCACAATCCCCATCACCAGTACACCGTCGAACACATGGCTGAAATAAAAAGAAGTAAACGCCTAAGAACTAGGCAATCCAATGTCTAAAACCTATGATTTTACAACCCAGGTATGGACATTGATCGTAGCAAGGACGAGTCCAACTATAAATACACGACCATATTCGTTGTTTCAGAACAACCAGAAAAGAAGAAATAATTCGTTCCACTTGAAAATCAAAACATAATAATACCGCAAGTAATAAATCGAATAAAATACTTATCAGATGCTTGCGAAGTCACCTTCTTCAGCCTGGCACGCTTTTTGTTGAATTTTGTGATGGGTTTGTTCGAAGCCGAAACCCTAGGGTTCAGTGGATTGAGGAATCGAGGCTTCGGTGGAAGCTCGGTTAATTCTGGAGTGCGTAGGGAAGATGAGGCGTAGGGGGCTCTTGATGTCTGGCCAAAGAAGGGGAAAGAGGATCTGATTTCGGCCATTACAGGGTTTTCTCAGTTTTCCTTTTTCTAGAAGCGGCGGATGGTTTGTGAAAGGGGAAAAGGGGGATCCGAAGTTTTATTGGATAAGGTGGGTGCAGGCTGGGCTTTTGCTTAATGGGCTGAATGGGATAATAGGGTAAGGCCTTGGAAATTTATTTAAATTTAAGTTAATTTAATTTTAATATTTGAATATTAATATCGAATGCATACGGGATCAGATTTCGATGAAACGAAAAACGTTGGGACCGTGATGACGAGTGCTACGCGATGGATGAGGACTGAGCAGGGCAGGCAGCAGATGGATTTTTCAAAAAAAATAAAACGTCATTAAATTCAACTGAAAACAAGCTGATTTATCGACGAAATCAAATTCAAAGGTGAGTTAATTCTCACACCTTCTGGAATTCTGTGATGTGGTAAATTCATATTAAAATATAATTTACCTTTAAAAATAATAAATTGGTTGATTGGTTGCTATTGGTTGATTCTTGTTTGAATGGTTGCTGTTATCCAGCGGTTTAAATTAGTAGATGGTTGAAATTTATTTCATATATTATTACGAAATGTATAACGAGCTGTGATGCAGGGAAGAACAGGTTGGAGGGATCCGACCGGATTCCTCAAATATTTTATATGTTGTTTGTTGTTTCATATTATTGATATTTGAACTGATTGAACACCATATGGTTGAAAAACCTGTAGTGAGTGTGATGGTTGAACTAGTATTCACCCGTGTTGTGTTTTAAATCAACCGACAGTGTTGATTTGGTAATTGGCAGTGAATGGCCTGAAATGTGTTATTTTAAACGTCGTTCTACCGTTCGGTGAATCGACGCAGATTTGAAGTTATAAATTATTTTATAACTGAACTGAGGCTTTCCAGTTATTTTATACGAATAATTAAATTAGAAATTTATAAATAAATATTTTAATCGAGTTTATAAAAAAAGATTAAAATACCAGTTTCCAAAACGAGATTTTTAATGAGATTTTTAAGCGATTGAGAAGATGTAATTAAGTTTCTTAAGTGAAAAGAATTCAACTAAACATAGTTAGGAATGTATTAATGGTTTTAAACGAAATCTAAGTTAAGTCAAAAGGATGATAAATGGAGTATTTGGAAATAAATCCAAGCAAGGTTTAAATGGGGTTTTTAAACCAAACGATGACTAAAAACTCAAAGAAGTGAATTAAGTGAAATATTGTAATAAGGATCTTTAAACAAAAAGGAAATTACGTAAGAATTGGTTTGCATTTGTCAAGGGTTGTGAAATTAAAATCCAGGTAAAAAGGATTTGATTGTAAAGAAGGAAGGAAGCGGGTTTAGCTATGTAATCCAAGTAAAAGTTTTAATGCCGAGAAATGGAAATTGATTATTGAATGGGGGATTTTCATTAAAACCCAAAAATATAAGTGAAATAAGGTTTCAAGATAAAAGTTATGTCTTTGGTGGATATTTACTTAAATAAAGGAATTAAGTAAAAGATTACAACGAGGATTTCAAAGGTAAGAAACGGTTTATTAAACCATGTTTGAAATCGAGATGGTAACTAAGATTTTGGTTAAATAGTTAAGTGATGAACTGATGTTATTCTGAGATAACAGCGTTGTCGATCAAGGTCTGAGAGGTAAATAGAATACCCCAACTTGAACGGCTTCGTTATTATCGAGGAATGGTATTAGTTTGAAACGAGTGAAAGGTGTTGTGACTGGCGTGATGTTCCATACGTGAAGTACTGAAAATGAAAGCGAGATTTTGGGATTATGAATATAAATAAGAATATTGATTTCAAGTTATTTTGAACATTTGTTATTCAAATTGAATTGAGCAAATATAGTATTTGAAATAGAATTGATCAAAAATATAGTTATTCAGGAAAGTCGCCATTGCGTACGACTGCTAGCGTAACTTGCAGGGCTGCAGATAGCCTACGGCGGTCGGATGTTTTCTGAGGGAATCAGGCGTAACCATTGTGATCGCTGCGACCTAGAGTCAAGCGAATGAAGTTAAGTCGAGTATTAATTAATCGGTAGGAGAAATCAAGTCAAAATAGTCAAGTTAGAGTTAAGTCGAGTATTAGAGTTGATTAACGATTTCGTCAAATATATTTTAAATGGGCCAAGTCATGCCAAGTACTGAATCAGCAAACTCATTGTGTTCACACTAGTGTATTTGATAGTTAAAACACCGACTATCAAACCAGACCAATACGCTTGTTGGTATGGAAAGACCGGGATCGAATTTATATTCGAAAATCATTCCGACCAACAAATACGTGAAGACGTCAAGTGAAGACGGAGCAAGTGAAGACCGTGGATCTTCATAAGCGGAAGGACTACTTGTTGAATCTCTCTGGCTTGCAACCAGAGTTTATTTTGTTTGTGATTCTGTCGTGGTTGAAATCCACGGATCTCAAGGACTACTCGCTACTGATCCTTGGGGTGATTCCTATATTGGATGCAGTAAGAGGGTGCCTTCGGTTCATCCTGTTCCTGGATGACTTGTATGGACGAGTGTCTGACAGAGTATTTCCAAAGGAGTCACGTACGTTGATATTTTCAAACGTACCAGGTTGATGGCAGAGAAGTGCACATTCTCTTAGCTTATCAACTGGAGTATTTTTGTGGATGTCAATTAGTGATATCCAGAGGATCTGACGATGTGGCATTCAAAGTGAATGATGACCAGATGTTCTAGAAGATGTATTCTAGCCTCAAGCCTCATCAACCGGGAGATGACAAAAATCGGGCAGGCAGCATGGCTATGTGGGTCGCTCCCATTAGGGTGTATAATCACCTATCTAGAGAAATTCCTTTTGCTTCTTTAATCTATCGATGCTGTCCCTTTATGGGAGACGGTGGTTTGAGCCCAACCGTCGGTGATATACATTCGATACACTCAAGCGAAATGAGTGGTCGGTCATGTGAGGGCCGGGTTGCAAGACGTTCTTGTTGAACCCAGTGTATTTGCCTCTAGAGATACACGTGCGGAAGGTGGTCCCATACCTTGTCAAGTTGGAATCCAATACCCAATAAGCGCCCGCGGTTTTGGTTTGTATACTATATATGGGGAGCGTGAGATGCAAGCGTTCCTCTAGATTGTTATTTACTTGTGTTTAGACATTATGATAATATCAGACAAGATATTGGTTTCAAAAATGTTTTGGGTTATAGTAAGGTAAAAACCGTCCGTGTTTTATGTGTGGACTGGTCTTACTATTATCTTTTTATTTCAAAAGGATTTTCCAAAGTTAAACAAGGGTGTGTGTTCTGTGAATTTATCACTAATAGTATTCCAGACTGACCCGGTGTATTTTGTTTTAAATCAAATGTGCTCGGGTCAGACCGAGTATGTTCCAGGTTAGGTTTTCTCTTGGAGTTTCAGGAGCTCGAAGCAGGAGGCTTCACCACTAGTTATATACAGATATTTCTCCGCTGTGGCTGATATATATGTTGTACTCTGATGATTGGTATGTATATACAGTTTTTTTCTGTATAAAGATATTTGATATTATATTTTATTCGTTCCGCTGTGAGATTCTGATGTGTTCTTCTCCTTTCTTCTATTCTAATACTTCTTTCTTTCTATTCTCACCCTCTAAATTCTTTCTCATGACAATCTGGGGGTTCGATACTTGGGTCTTTGACAAGTAATACGGGTTTATGTATTGTTGTCGAAGACCCGATTATCGAGTTTTTCCCCGGGTCGTTACAGTGGTATCAGAGCTGGTTGCTTAATTGGTACGGATGATAGGGGGTTCTCGCTTCGCGTTAGGTGGCGAACGGGAGACTCTTACCCCTACATCTCCCGACAATGTGGGTTGGTCGAGTCGAGAGGCTGGCCGTAAAAGCAGTTCTGAGGTATCTCTGTAAGCCACGCTGGGAGGTTAGCCCAGTGCCGAGGGAGGAGAGGATGGTTGAAAAGCCTACTCGAATCCCGGGGTCGTTACAGTGGTATCAGAGCTATTGGTTTAGTAATAACCTTGGCTCTGTGGCGTAACTCGATAGAGATGGGTTTAGTAACACCCTAGATCGAGTTTGAGTGTATATATATATGAGAGCGTATTTGTAAATTTTATATACAAATGTTTTGTATTGTGTTGTTCGATCGGTTCAAGTATCGAAAAGCGTTGAACTGGTAATCGATACAAGATTGTTTTGTAAAGAGGGTAAATGAAATAATTTTACCCGAAATTTATTTTTGTATTGAAAAGAAATAATTTTATGAATCATTGGGATATTGTGTATTGACTGATTTGAATAGAATTCAAAATTTGGTTGAAAATCTTGAAATTGAAACTTAACTGGGTTAAGTGGAATCGAATTAAAACATTAATAATTATATTGGAGTTAATTTAGAAATGGTGTTGAAATTAAATAAATTTGAATTAAATTTGGAAATTTAATGAACAATATAATTAAAATGAATATAAATCGATTGATATTCAAATATGTTGAATAGTAGTTTTGGATGTGGATTCAGTTGATTTGATTGAGTTTGGTGTGCCTTGATTGTTGATTGGTTTTTGTGTGCTTATCAGATTGGTTGAATATATAATTCATCCATGGTTTAATAAAGAATTAAATAAACCGAAACCCAGGAAGAAATTTGAAGTGTTATTTAAATATATTTTAAAAGTTACTGGAGTTTACAACATTTTCTTACCTTAGCAATTTCGAGGACGAAATTATTTTAAGGGGGGAAGAATGTAATGTCCCGGATTTTCTGACCATTTATTTAAAATATTTTATTTATTTAAAATATTTATTTGAGTTGAAATAAGAAGATCTGACTATTTTAATTTGAATATTTAAATTAAATGATTTTTGAATAGTTATATATGCGATTGAAAGGTAATGGAAGTTAACGTAATAATTTGGTTAATCTTTATATGAATTTTATATTATTAAAATAGCTAGTTTTGAGACGGTAGTGACGGATATGAATGAATGTGCATGTGAGAACTTCCAATATAATCACCTTGAAACCCAGGTAACTGTGTTTTGTATTAACTTAATCTATTTTTAATATGTCCGCATAACTTATGATTTCAAAAAAAAAAAAAAAAAAAAAATCCAGTGAACAAAATATGCTTTATCTATTTACCAGAGATTTCCAATATAATCCCATTTGGATCACAACCTAGCGCAGCGTAAAGTACTGAAAGAAAAATAGACAGTGGACAGAACAGTAAATGAATACATTATCCACCAAATCCATAGAAACAAACAAGTTAAAAACATGAATCTATACCATATGAATTACAGTTTCAAAATCTGATCATATATTCATATGCAGAAATGTTAATGTCCGGTCACGGTTTCATACATGAAAATGAAAGAAATACAGACAAAATCTCATATACAAAAATCCACTGCCGAAATGTTTCAAAGGGATGAAAACATCAAGTCTACGACACCACTTCAGATTTTAAAATGTAATGAACAGTTAAGTATCTTCATAGCTTCACAAATCTGTACAATCCCATTCTGCACTCCCTATATATGTCACCGTACCATCCTGCCAAATGAAAGAAAGAAAAGTATGAATTTACAGACAAATCTTGTCATATAAACAGCTATACATTTATATATGAAATCTGTAAATTCTCATGTATGAACAGTTCTGCATGACATCCTAGCTCAAATCTGCAAATCAAAAAGGGAAGAAAATCAATAACTTGCAGTGTGTAAAAGACAATTCAGAACAGATATATATATATATAAAGACTTACACATATACATATACAACATACCCTACGAATCTACATTTCTCAGTATAACCCGAGTTTTCCTTTCGAATTTAAAGCATCACATGCTAACGTACATACTAGGAAGTAACTAGCCAACCTACCTACCACTATCATCGCTAATCACCATCGCTCCATCAATGAAATGGACAACAGTGAAGGACAGCACAGCTCGCGCACATGGAAGACAGAGCAACAGTAAAGGACAGCAGCTACCTCTACATCTAAGATTAACATGAAAAATAAATGTACAGCTACCACAAGTATCCAGAAAAAGAAAGGAAGATCTATTTATGTACAAATGAGCAAATCATAGCCTTACCTAATTTACATAGGATCAAAGCATATCTGAGCAGAAACAGTATGTGAAAATGCGACATAAAGTCTTCACTTTTTTCTTGCTAAGTCACAATCCCCATCACCAGTACACCGTCGAACACATGGCTGAAATAAAAAGAAGTAAACGCCTAAGAACTAGGCAATCCAATGTCTAAAACCTATGATTTTACAACCCAGGTATGGACATTGATCGTAGCAAGGACGAGTCCAACTATAAATACACGACCATATTCGTTGTTTCAGAACAACCAGAAAAGAAGAAATAATTCGTTCCACTTGAAAATCAAAACATAATAATACCGCAAGTAATAAATCGAATAAAATACTTATCAGATGCTTGCGAAGTCACCTTCTTCAGCCTGGCACGCTTTTTGTTGAATTTTGTGATGGGTTTGTTCGAAGCCGAAACCCTAGGGTTCAGTGGATTGAGGAATCGAGGCTTCGGTGGAAGCTCGGTTAATTCTGGAGTGCGTAGGGAAGATGAGGCGTAGGGGGCTCTTGATGTCTGGCCAAAGAAGGGGAAAGAGGATCTGATTTCGGCCATTACAGGGTTTTCTCAGTTTTCCTTTTTCTAGAAGCGGCGGATGGTTTGTGAAAGGGGAAAAGGGGGATCCGAAGTTTTATTGGATAAGGTGGGTGCAGGCTGGGCTTTTGCTTAATGGGCTGAATGGGATAATAGGGTAAGGCCTTGGAAATTTATTTAAATTCAAGTTAATTTAATTTTAATATTTGAATATTAATATCGAATGCATACGGGATCAGATTTCGATGAAACGAAAAACGTTGGGACCGTGATGACGAGTGCTACGCGATGGATGAGGACTGAGCAGGGCAGGCAGCAGATGGATTTTTCAAAAAAAATAAAACGTCATTAAATTCAACTGAAAACAAGCTGATTTATCGACGAAATCAAATTCAAAGGTGAGTTAATTCTCACACCTTCTGGAATTCTGTGATGTGGTAAATTCATATTAAAATATAATTTACCTTTAAAAATAATAAATTGGTTGATTGGTTGCTATTGGTTGATTCTTGTTTGAATGGTTGCTGTTATCCAGCGGTTTAAATTAGTAGATGGTTGAAATTTATTTCATATATTATTACGAAATGTATAACGAGCTGTGATGCAGGGAAGAACAGGTTGGAGGGATCCGACCGGATTCCTCAAATATTTTATATGTTGTTTGTTGTTTCATATTATTGATATTTGAACTGATTGAACACCATATGGTTGAAAAACCTGTAGTGAGTGTGATGGTTGAACTAGTATTCACCCGTGTTGTGTTTTAAATCAACCGACAGTGTTGATTTGGTAATTGGCAGTGAATGGCCTGAAATGTGTTATTTTAAACGTCGTTCTACCGTTCGGTGAATCGACGCAGATTTGAAGTTATAAATTATTTTATAACTGAACTGAGGCTTTCCAGTTATTTTATACGAATAATTAAATTAGAAATTTATAAATAAATATTTTAATCGAGTTTATAAAAAAAGATTAAAATACCAGTTTCCAAAACGAGATTTTTAATGAGATTTTTAAGCGATTGAGAAGATGTAATTAAGTTTCTTAAGTGAAAAGAATTCAACTAAACATAGTTAGGAATGTATTAATGGTTTTAAACGAAATCTAAGTTAAGTCAAAAGGATGATAAATGGAGTATTTGGAAATAAATCCAAGCAAGGTTTAAATGGGGTTTTTAAACCAAACGATGACTAAAAACTCAAAGAAGTGAATTAAGTGAAATATTGTAATAAGGATCTTTAAACAAAAAGGAAATTACGTAAGAATTGGTTTGCATTTGTCAAGGGTTGTGAAATTAAAATCCAGGTAAAAAGGATTTGATTGTAAAGAAGGAAGGAAGCGGGTTTAGCTATGTAATCCAAGTAAAAGTTTTAATGCCGAGAAATGGAAATTGATTATTGAATGGGGGATTTTCATTAAAACCCAAAAATATAAGTGAAATAAGGTTTCAAGATAAAAGTTATGTCTTTGGTGGATATTTACTTAAATAAAGGAATTAAGTAAAAGATTACAACGAGGATTTCAAAGGTAAGAAACGGTTTATTAAACCATGTTTGAAATCGAGATGGTAACTAAGATTTTGGTTAAATAGTTAAGTGATGAACTGATGTTATTCTGAGATAACAGCGTTGTCGATCAAGGTCTGAGAGGTAAATAGAATACCCCAACTTGAACGGCTTCGTTATTATCGAGGAATGGTATTAGTTTGAAACGAGTGAAAGGTGTTGTGACTGGCGTGATGTTCCATACGTGAAGTACTGAAAATGAAAGCGAGATTTTGGGATTATGAATATAAATAAGAATATTGATTTCAAGTTATTTTGAACATTTGTTATTCAAATTGAATTGAGCAAATATAGTATTTGAAATAGAATTGATCAAAAATATAGTTATTCAGGAAAGTCGCCATTGCGTACGACTGCTAGCGTAACTTGCAGGGCTGCAGATAGCCTACGGCGGTCGGATGTTTTCTGAGGGAATCAGGCGTAACCATTGTGATCGCTGCGACCTAGAGTCAAGCGAATGAAGTTAAGTCGAGTATTAATTAATCGGTAGGAGAAATCAAGTCAAAATAGTCAAGTTAGAGTTAAGTCGAGTATTAGAGTTGATTAACGATTTCGTCAAATATATTTTAAATGGGCCAAGTCATGCCAAGTACTGAATCAGCAAACTCATTGTGTTCACACTAGTGTATTTGATAGTTAAAACACCGACTATCAAACCAGACCAATACGCTTGTTGGTATGGAAAGACCGGGATCGAATTTATATTCGAAAACCATTCCGACCAACAAATACGTGAAGACGTCAAGTGAAGACGGAGCAAGTGAAGACCGTGGATCTTCATAAGCGGAAGGACTACTTGTTGAATCTCTCTGGCTTGCAACCAGAGTTTATTTTGTTTGTGATTCTGTCGTGGTTGAAATCCACGGATCTCAAGGACTACTCGCTACTGATCCTTGGGGTGATTCCTATATTGGATGCAGTAAGAGGGTGCCTTCGGTTCATCCTGTTCCTGGATGACTTGTATGGACGAGTGTCTGACAGAGTATTTCCAAAGGAGTCACGTACGTTGATATTTTCAAACGTACCAGGTTGATGGCAGAGAAGTGCACATTCTCTTAGCTTATCAACTGGAGTATTTTTGTGGATGTCAATTAGTGATATCCAGAGGATCTGACGATGTGGCATTCAAAGTGAATGATGACCAGATGTTCTAGAAGATGTATTCTAGCCTCAAGCCTCATCAACCGGGAGATGACAAAAATCGGGCAGGCAGCATGGCTATGTGGGTCGCTCCCATTAGGGTGTATAATCACCTATCTAGAGAAATTCCTTTTGCTTCTTTAATCTATCGATGTTGTCCCTTTACGGGAGACGGTGGTTTGAGCCCAACCGTCGGTGATATACATTCGATACACTCAAGCGAAATGAGTGGTCGGTCATGTGAGGGCCGGGTTGCAAGACGTTCTTGTTGAACCCAGTGTATTTGCCTCTAGAGATACACGTGCGGAAGGTGGTCCCATACCTTGTCAAGTTGGAATCCAATACCCAATAAGCGCCCGCGGTTTTGGTTTGTATACTATATATGGGGAGCGTGAGATGCAAGCGTTCCTCTAGATTGTTATTTACTTGTGTTTAGACATTATGATAATATCGGACAAGATATTGGTTTCAAAAATGTTTTGGGTTATAGTAAGGTAAAAACCGTCCGTGTTTTATGTGTGGACTGGTCTTACTATTATCTTTTTATTTCAAAAGGATTTTCCAAAGTTAAACAAGGGTGTGTGTTCTGTGAATTTATCACTAATAGTATTCCAGACTGACCCGGTGTATTTTGTTTTAAATCAAATATGCTCGGGTCAGACCGAGTATGTTCCAGGTTAGGTTTTCGCTTGGAGTTTCAGGAGCTCGAAGCAGGAGGCTTCACCACTAGTTATATACAGATATTTCTCCGCTGTGGCTGATATATATGTTGTACTCTGATGATTGGTATGTATATACAGTTTTTTTTCTGTATAAAGATATTTGATATTATATTTTATTCGTTCCGCTGTGAGATTCTGATGTGTTCTTCTCCTTTCTTCTATTCTAATACTTCTTTCTTTCTATTCTCACCCTCTAAATTCTTTCTCATGACAATCTGGGGGTTCGATACTTGGGTCTTTGACAAGTAATACGGGTTTATGTATTGTTGTCGAAGACCCGATTGTCGAGTTTTTCCCCGGGTCGTTACACGACCCCTCCCTCAACTAGTGAAAGACTACATCAAGAGCTAGGTGATGTTCCCCTAGCAAACAATCTACATCCAAATTAGCGTGTCCCACAACCAAAGTCTTGATAGTGAATTAATGGTTTATAGGTTTAGCTTTAGTCTTTCCGCATCACAATGACTGCCGATGAGAAGTACCCGATGATTACTATCCTTTGTTTGGTCATGACCAGCCTATCTATAGGTAAATCATTGAATCAGCCCAGTTCCATACCGTCACAACCTTCTGACTGCCAAACTACCATTGTAGTCAAGGTATACTCACCAGATGGTAACGCGTAGACCCAACCTCTGTGAGTACAGCCTAAGCATGAACCGCAACAGAGGACCACCACGGAGTATCCTACCACGTCCCTCGGAAGCCGCGTGCTTCCTTCCAATTCCACAGAGACAGCAAGCAGAAAATCAAGTAGAAGAATCAGATGAACGTGCTCCACTCGTGCCTTTATGATCTACCCCGTTGGGTTCTTCACCTTCAGTCGTGTGGAATGGTCCAAGCGCATCAGGCTAACGTGTTATTAGATCCAATGTCTAAACGTTTAATTACATGCTTGCTCTACCTCATTCGATTTCCAGTTAACTTGGTTACTCCCAATCATATTAACTTCTTATTCAAGCTACCAAGTTCTCTCCGACCCCCTTATATCTCTAAGGAATGGATCACTCTCGCTTATTAATTTCAGTTATATAACTTAACCCATTTAAGTTCATTAATAAGTCCTTAACATATTATCTCTAGATTGTAATTCAAGATCTGTAATCTACAATCTTCTTACATTATTATCCTGTCATTCATTATCCAATTTCAGGTTTACAGGTTACAATAATTAAGTATATCTTATCCTCATTCACATGTTTTCTATCAACTTGTTACATTAATATATATATATATGTATATATATATATATTATAAATTATTTCATTCCATAAGTGTACCTCATTCTTTCTTATTTAATCACATCCTCTTCTTACACTGTCATTACAACTTGTTGTTTTACTTATTAACTTAGTTCTCTTAACTAAGGTTTATTAATAAGTTTTCTTCCCATTTATTATAACCTATGTTATAATTTCCATTTGTCACTAGGACACGCCTACCTATTATATTTCATTCTCATTCATATAATTAATTATAATAGGTTATATTCCCCATTTATCACATTTTTCTTTGGTCCTTTATGTTAACCAAACTTTTATTATTGTAACATTTATCTCTTTATTGCCTTATGAATTTTTCACACACATTCCATTTATGTGTGTGTGTGTGTATATATATATATATATGCACAAGAATCCTCACATTAAATTGACCACTTGTGGATGCTGAATTTACCGGGCGGTTCCAGGAAGGCTTCTACCACAAGTTGAATTCAACCTCTTATCTCAGTGCGGTTACAATTTCCTAATTACTATAATTTTCCATCCAATTTAGGCATATCTATTCTTCTAAATTTTACTATAATTTTATTTACAACCTTTTGGCATAATAATATTCTTAAACAAATGTTCAGGTTTATCATAAATTCCATAATTATAGCATTTACAGTAATTTCTCATTCAGACAAATGTTTAATAGAAACAAGCTTATATGATAGAAATGTTCTCAGCAGATTTAACCCCAATTACTCGCAATTTCATTGTAACTTAATTTACAATATCCAATTAACAGGTTCTAAGGTTGGTTCTATATACAACAATAATCTTTACAACGTGTCCTAAACAGTTTTAATACCCAATTTCCACAATTATCAACTAGTTAGCACCAAACAACTTTTCAGTCCATGAATCTGATCCAGATATGTTATTCCATGGTCTTCCTAACAGAATCTATAATCCTAATAACCATGGATTCACAAATCTAATATTAAAGAAAAGGTAAAAGAGATAGAAACCTATGTAAACTAGGTCCAAGGACTTACCTCACGCTGATCAGAATTCCGAACACCTATTTGTATATTTATACTCTTTTATCTCCAAATCTTGAATTAGAATTACCTAAAACTAATATTCTAATTTTCTGAAAAGATTTGAGGAGAAAATAGAATGGTAGAGCCTGGGCAACATCTTAGAAAATATGAGATTTAGGCTAGGCCCATCTAGTCTAATTATAGGTGTATGAGAAAGTCTGAACCATCGGATTTAATTCATTAAAACCCAAACCGCACAAGTCATAGTTTACACGTCAAAAAAACGCATCTGGACCACGCTCAGGTCGACCTCTATGTCAGTGGGTCGATCCATGCACAATGGGATCGACACCATCTGGGTCCAAGCATGCTTGTTTGATGATGTTATTTGTTGTACTTAACATTTTTAATTATACGTTTGATTACTTTCCCATTTTTACTTCTTTGATTTATTTTATACCCTTTATACAACATCATTAAGTTTGAATTTCAAATTTATGCGTGTATATACGCATACTTTCAGTTCCTTGCCCGTTAATTAATGCAAGTAACACTACCATCAATTAGTTGTTTTATTCCTTTTACTGCACTCTAATTTCAAAGGTAGTCAATTTTTTTGTCCATTTTCCATTTATTATGTATTAATTATATTTCGCTCTTAACTTGCACATTTCAGCTCAACATTTGAATTTGTGCGTATATTATATACACGCAACTTTTATTTCATTTTCAAAATTCAAATGGTGTTATGCCGTTATTTATTTCCTTACTTATTTTCGTTGACCGCAGACTTATTTTGGATTTCTCTTTCATATGTATATATTTTTGCACACACATACGCATATTTTTAATAGGGTATTTTCACTTAAATGACTTATATGTCCAGGGTAATATGTTTTAAGGATAGCACTTCTGAAAAATTAGTTTTAAGAACAATTCTGCACGAAAAAGATAAAAGCGGTTATCCTTTTACGTTATACAGAAATAAATATAACCGCTTTTATCTTTTTTCCATATAACTTAAAAAGATAACCGCTTTTATCCTTTTCGTGCAGAATTGTCCTTAGAACTAATTATTAAGAACTATTGTTCTTAAAACTTATTATCCTACAAAAAGAAACCCTTAACCTAATTTCCACATTTGTATATGCATGTAAACTTATATTTTTATACTTACTTTTATGTACAATTTTTCTTATATGTGCATTTATACATATTTTCCTCTTAGAATATGTACTATTTTAGTTGTTCCTCTAAAATAAAAATATGGTGCCAGCGAGACTCGAACCTGCGCCACTCGCTTGGGAGTAACATGTCTTTGCCAACTGAGCTACATAGTGTTAACAAGACTAAAAACAATGGTGGTCATTGTTCATTTTCTTAGATCTTCTTTTCATGTTTGTTGTAGTATTTCATTTAAAGATATCTTTTTCATCTTAAATCTGTTTCCTGCAAACCATAGGTCTAAATTGATCAGAAAATTGCCACGGATGCAATGACGCTAATTCCATGACCAAATTATGAACGCTTTTCAAAATTTATTTTATTATTTAATTTAAAAATGCGGGGTGTTATATTCTCCCATACCATTAGGAAATTTCGTCCTCGAAATTTGGTAAGGGTAAAATTAAATAATTTCTCGCATAATTTACAACCATCATGTGTACATCCAATTTTGCAACCATTTGTGCACGTGTGCAAAGGGTAATTCTGTAACGGCCTGCAAATCTGTATTATTCGAGTTGACTAAATACACCACACGTCCAACCCAAATATCACAGAAATACGAATCATTATGAAATAAGAAGAAAAAAGAACATAAACACAACACAGAATCTCACAATCGCAGCGGAATAAAATATAATATATAACAGCTTTTGGAATACAAATTTTTTACTGTATATACATGCCATTATCATAGTACATTACAAATGCAACATAGCGGGAAATAACACTAGATAACTAACACTGAAGCCTCCTGCTTCACACTCCTCCAAGTATTTGTGAACAGCTGAACTACTTGACCGCCAGTACAAATTTGGGAACCCAAGAGTTTAGATTAAAACAAAACAAAATTAACTTTGGGTCAGTCATGGGACTGGTATGAGTAAACAATTTTTAAAAAGTTTGAGAAAATAAATGATATATCATAAGACCACGCCGTATGACACGGAATAGTTTTTCCCTTATGAGAATGCAAGCACTTGGTTTAACTTTCAAAATCCTTTTGAAAGAAACGATAATCTTTATATCAAAACTCTTTTGATATTATAATAGTGTCTAAATCAAATAATAACAATCTAGTGGAACGTTTGCATCTCACGCTCCACATATATATTATACAATCAAAACCGCGAGCACTTATTTGGTATTGATATCCAACTATGACAAGGTATGGAACCACCTTCTGATAGTGTATCTCTGGAGAGGTATAACGACCCGGCTTTTTGCCCGGTTTTCGCCGGTAATTAAACCAACTTAAACCGTTCATAAAGACGGAATGTTAGGGGTACATACACATTTGCACAAAATGAAAAAAACTTTTCCATTATCATTACAATAATATTACATCAGAGTCACAAGAGATACATAAGAGTACATCGATTATACAAAAAGGAAGAGATACTAAACTCAGTGGAAGATTGCGAATGCTCGAAGACATAATAGCTCCAGCTAAAACTAGAATCCTACTCCAACTAACTCAAAGGCTAAATCTGCGAACCAAACTACTAGGCTGCCCGTGTAAAAATTATGGGCACCCATAGTTTAGGTGTGCGAAAAATAAACTCCAGGTCGGTCATGGGACTTGTGTGAGAACTCAAAACAGTTGTTTTTAGGATTTACTTTAAAGTTAGGTAATTCACCGGACCATGCCGCTAATGCGGAACGGGTTTACTCCATGTGAATATCAATGCGTAGAAATCCACAATGACTTGTTGAAAAATAAAGCTATCATAAGCTCGTCCCATATCACACAATGCAAGCTCACACCAGATGAGGGAGTTTTTCCTTATGATAACAAAAAATGCTTTCATACATGAAAATTCTCTTTACTACTATATATAGTGTGAAAAACTTTTTCGCAAATAAATATATTAATCCTAGCCAGCATAATGCCCCATCCCATTATACTGACATAATCCTGCCTGTAACCAGCAGGTTATACAATCAAAACCGTATGGGCTTGTAGTGGAGATTGGGTTTCCAACATGATGGTTCCTGGTACGAGAGACCATTCGTGGGATCATAAACTTTCTTGCGCGCATCATCCCAGTACTCGTAGATAACGTCCAGACTCGGACTCCGTTATACTAAATCACCATACATGAATTAAAGTACCCAACAAATAGCGTCCCAGACTGGGGACTTCGTAGTACCCTTTCATCATCACATCCCTGTGCACTAAACATACGAACGAACATAAAAATCTGACCACCAGTTTACCATCAATCTGGGGTGTGAGGTTAATCGAGGTCACGATATACACAAAGCTACGTTTAAATAAGCCATGCTTTGATCATCCATAGCTCATCACATAACTTAAGTATGCCACATTGTCCATTCACTACATATCAGTGATTTCCATCAATATATAACATCTATGCTCATACATCTTAGAGAAGGGTGTTAAGCAAGAAAATAAATTCTCCACCACCATGTAGATATATGTTTATAAAGATCACTGCTACGCAGTTAATTACAATGTCAGACACACAATCCATACATGTGCGTTCTAGGTTTGAACGAAACAACAATCCGGAATTCCTTCACATACGTTCGGGCTTCTTGCAGCTTTAATGATATATAAAATCCATCTGCGAATGGAAGCCAGCCATTCGAGACATTCAACAAGCCTCCCTTACGACATGAAGGGTCTCGGTCTTCAATGTCGTCTCCAATGTCTTCAATTGCTCCGCGACGTCGTATTATTACTTAGAATGGTTTTCAGACATAATTCTGATCCTGGTCTTTTCAAATAATAAGCGCAATTAAAAACACAATTACGGAACACACGAGCTTTCTACCAATCTCCTTTCATCTTGGATTTTGACAAAATTAAACTTCTTTAAACCCATTCTCAAATTATTACTAAATCCATATTTAACTTTTCTCTTTTCAAACACATCCCTTAAATCAAACATACTTTACTCTCAAAACCTTAATTAATTTTCTGTTTAATAACTCGTTATCGAAATCCGATTTCCTTTGAAAATCCTTAATCCACATCTCAACCATTATTTCTAATTAAATTGATTTTAAAGTACTCCATTCTTTAGTCTTAACTAAAAGATTATACTTTCTTCCCAATTCCTCACTTTTAATTTCCTCAAATAAAAGGTCTGATTAAATCCTCAAATTACGATATGAATTCACATAACTAAATATCATTGGGTTGCAAGAATGATATTATTGAAGATATGATTCACAACAAAACCTAAATCAATTGATATTGAACATAAGTTACAAATAAATTGTATCTACTTATATTCGATATCAATTCTCGTAATCAACGAATACTATAAGTGGAATAACGATATAATAACAATGTCTTCCAAATTCCTCCAATAATACACATTTACACCAAAGAATTTCATACCAAATATCCGAAGATTATTTCTATCCAACTTATCCCAATCAAATTGGGAAACCCATATCTTAATTAAAAAATTTATCCAACTCTTTGACATTAGATCTGGATAGAAATATCATCCACTTATACTTAATATTAATCTCTGTGTCCAACTCACACTATGAGTGGAATAACGGTGAACTACCTTTTAAATTTCTCAAATAGTAAGAGTCATCATCTACAGGATTAATATCAAACATCTGAAGATTTATCTCCAATCATATCCAATTATTTAAAATTGAAAATCCCGTTTTAGTATCAAATAAGTCAATTTAATTTCCATATAAAACATTTTCAATAGTTTTAAATGTTTGAAAACATTCCACCAATCATTTACAAATGATTACTTATAGTTCTGAAAACAGCTCGCGGTTTACAACTACAAAATAGAATGTTTTCAAAGAAAGGGTTACCATAGTGTTTCAAAAGCGTTGCAAATAGTAACCTTAACTACTTTGATCAAAATATCGTTTATCTTAGCCAAAACTTAAACTGTATGATTCAAAACACTTTTACATAATTTATAATGATTTTACAAAAAATCCCATATTTTTAAAACATTTAAAATAGTTGTTTATTGTTATGGTCGACAATTGCTCTTACAACGACCTTTTCCAAAATGGTTTTAAACATAACTTGAAAATTATAGTCCGAAATTAAAATCCGTTTTCATTATTTTAAAGCTCTTGTTAATATAAATCAAATATTTTTCGTTTTTTGGAAATCCGATTTAGATTACAAAAGTTATAAGCATTTATAGTTTGTAACTAAAACACGCAAATTGTTATTGTGCGGCAAGCTCTGTTTTGACCGCAATAAAAAATATTCTTCAATATTTCAAAATATCTAAGAAAACCATTGTATACTCATGTAAACCATTTAAAACAATTTAAAGTAATTTACATTGACTTTCCAAATTATTTTGGGTTCGAAATTCAACTTTTATTTTTCCCTTAATTACATATTAAATTAAAATCCAATTTATTTATAAATTCAAATTAACCATACCATCCGTCGGACCAATTAGGGATAGCCAGGGAGAGCATAAAACTATAATTTCCAAACTCAAGCCTAAACACTATCCTCTCTGTCGTTCTAGAACGTTCCGGTATTTATTTATTCAATTAAAGAAACTTTATCAATATATACGAATTCATACCTATGTCTCATTTCGAACCATTAACCTTCAATTTCAATAATAATATTGCTTCTAATTATGAAGGAGATTTGCCGATCACCAATGTGATACCATAATTGATATGTCATAGTATGTGCGAAACAACATCAACAACCATTATAAACATCCATAGCAACCATTATTAACACAATTAAATAAATCATCACTGTGCACAAGTGTTATAACACTAATGCTTAATAGTGTGTGTGTGTGCGCTAAACTATGCCTCCATCATCCATCACAACAAACATCAATCATCATTGACCACTAATAATTCATCACTATATTTAGTCTAACTACTAATTAAATATATAAAACGTAGTTAAAAAGTTCTCACCTGACAGCTTTCCAAATCTTCACGGTAGGCGAGCCTAGCTGAGCGAACCGTCGGACAGTATTTTGGCATAACGTCTTCTTCACCAACATATATATATACACACACTATATATTAATCTCTCTCTTTATAAGGGAAGGAGGAGGAGGGCGACGACGAACTTTGGCAAGGTGGTGGTGGAAAAGAGGAAGACTTATGCCATGAAAACCAAAGGAGGAAATGGAATGGAATGGTAAGAAAATGGGGAAAAGGCCTCCTTATATAGAAATGGAGAGTTAAGGAGGTAATGACACCTAAAGGGGCAAATGGAAGACATGTATGGAAGGAGGCATGCAAAAATTCAAGTGTCCTTACACTTGTCTTAAGGAGAGAAAGTGAGCTTTTGGTCATTTTCTCTTAAATGGTGTGAAAACTAAGGGCAACACTTAATTCTAACGCTATTAATTCATGTTATGGTTTGACAAATCCGATCGAACGACAAATAGTATCAATAAATCCAAACACAGTAATAATTATTCTCATTTACAATTCAAGTAAAATCTATCATATAACTTATCAAAATTATTAAATATTCTTAACCATATATATTTATGTCAAATTCAAACTAAGTAATAAAAATTCTAATTTTAAATTGGTTAAAAATTCTGGATCGTTACATTCACCCCCCATTTAAAACTTTTCATCCTCGAAAAGGAAAGGGAATCGTAACTACTCATTCAACAAATTCAAGATTAAAATTCTTTATAACAAAGCTCCCTGTACTCACATATATTAACAGAGAACCATATCTACATGTCCTCCAACGATAACTTCTAATTACCCGTTATATTCGATTCATCATTTACTGGGCCAATTACTTATACTCAACATTTACGGCTTTCAAAAAAAAATCAGAGTTATAAATTTATTCTCTTAGATCTTATCTTGCAAATGCAAAAGTTAGAAACTTATTCCTTTTCAGTTTCCAAAATTTAATATTATTAGTTACACGAAAAAATTGATCATCTCTAAACTCATCTTGTCTCAACTTTTCAATTTAGGTAATTTCTTCTTATTATTCCCGCTTGCCAAATATCCTTTAATCAAATTGTGAAACTTAATTCTCAAGGTATTCGTGCTCACTTAAAAAGTTCCTTTTGTTGCCACAATATACTTTAGAACTTATCGGCTTGTCCAAAATCATTGACAATTCCAATCTTCCTATCTATACCTTTAATTAAATTCAATAACATTGTAATAACCCGGAAATCTGAGCCAATTTAAATTTTTTATTTTGGCAATTTTAGTGAATTTTGAATATTTAAAATGAATTATTTTAAATAATAACGACGAGAAATTATTTGAATAGAATTAGAATGTGTATATTTATATAGATCGTCGTTAGAATATAAATATTTTATTTTTAATTATAAAAGGAATTGAAAATGGCGCGGTAGTTCGAAAATTCGATTTCAAAGTTCAAACGAATGTATAGGATTCAAAATAAACTGGATTTTAGCGAAACCGAAAATATTAGAATCTAATTGAGAATGTCTTCCCAACAAATCCGAAAAATCAAAATTTCACAGTGGGGATAAAAAGTTATGTCCAGTTGAAAATTTAGAATAGTCGCTACAGAGTTCTGGCCCTTAAAAATGGAAATTTTGCAAACGACCTCGGTTTTCGACGAAACCACTTTTGTTGGGTCCGGGATGTCAAGTTATTGCTAGATTCCAAAATTTGTAATTTTCCGAGTCAATATGTGAGCGTGGCAAAGGAAAATGCGTTTGACCAGTTTTAGTTGATTTTAATCGACTGGAAAATGGCCATTTTTCAAACGGTTTCAGAATTTGATGAAATTTGTTTTGTTAGGGCCGTATCATCAATACGAACCTAGAAATAATTTTTTGGGAATTTTTAGAGTTAATATGTGGCCCCGGTAAATTGAAATGTGCGTTCAAATTCAATATATAGAGTTATATTTTAATTTGAATGGAAACTGATCGTAACAACCGAATTGGGGTATGAAACATATCCTATTGTGTTCGGAATGGGGGTAATTAGCTAGGGGCGACAGTCGTTGGGTCTCGTTTGGGGATCGAATAAAAAGTCAACTTTTGGAATTAAATATAATATAAAAATTAAAATAAAAATCAACCCTCAGCCCTCTTTATCTCTCTTCACCCCTTACCCGATAGTTATTTCAAAAGCAAATAAAAAAAGCAACCCTAAATAAACCTGTCGCGCCCCCCTGTCAGGAACACCGCCGCCGTGCCCTCCGCCTCCTCCGCCTCGTTCGCCACCTTCTGCTTCTCCTTCCTCTCTCCCCATCCGCTCCTCCTTGAATCGAACCCCAACGCCCAACATCCCCAAATCCACAAGCGCCGCCACCCTGATGACCACCGCCGCCTCCAGGCCGTAGCCCCTACCTCCGAGCCCCCTCCACTGTTCGCAGTTCCCCTCCCTCCTGCTGGTGAGTTTTTAAATATTTTGTTTAATTAATTTTGTAGTTAAATAAAAATTGATTTCTTTAGTTAATAAAAACTGATTTCGTTAGGTTATAAAAATTGATTTCTTGAGTTGATAAAAACTAATTTTCTTTTTTATATTTAAAAAGTTATGATTTTCATATTAGAAAGGATTAGATTTTTCATATATGAAAAGAATAGATGTGTATATATATGATTAGAGAGATAAAGACACGATTTTATTTATACTTATAAAGGATAAAAATATGATTTTTATCTAGTAGAGATTATAAAAATATGATTTTTATCTAGTAGAGATTATAAAAATATGATTTTTATCTAGTAGAGATTATAAAAATATGATTTTTATAAGATAGAAAATATAAAAATACGGTTTTTATTTATGTTGTAGCAAAATAAAAATTCGATTTTTATATGAGTAGCGGATTAAAAATAGAATTTTTATATAATAGGAAATATAAAAATATGATTTTTATATATGTATGTAGCGAAATAAAAATCTGATTTTTAATATGAACAGCGTATAGAAGACTGCGTTGGCATGGCAGACAAATCCAAACCGTTCAGAAATTAAGTGTGCAGGAGTGGAACCCTCGGTGAGAACTTCTCACTTTTAATTTATTTTCTAGTTGAAATATATACTATGATGCAGACTGTGCTTAGCAGCACCTGACACCCGTCGTCCACAGACCATGGATGACTTGTTTGTTTGATTGATGTGTTGTGAAAAATGATTGTGTGTAGTGGATTGAATAAATATTTTATAGTTAAAAATATAATTTTTAATGTGTAAATAATATATATTAAAATAAAATATATATTCATGTATTGAAGTAAAATATATATTCATGCGTTGAAATAAAATATATATTCATGTGTTAGAATAAAATATATATTCATGTGTTGAAATAAAATATATATTCATGTGTTGAAATAAAAAATATATATTCATGTGTTGAAATAAAATATATATAAAATGTGTTAAAATAAAATATATATTCATGTGTTGAAGTAAAATAAATATTCATTTAAAAATCGAACGATTTGTTTATGTACGCTGATTTGACTGATATGGATTGGGACAATAAATTTTACACATCGCCCAACTGCACAAATAAAACCTGTGTTTGATTGTTTGAAAACCCCACACGGGTGTTGGGATAAAATTGGTCATACACTAATCCCAATAATTAGCTGTATGTCGATCGATTGATTGACAGGTTGTTGTAAGCGTTAATTATTTATATTTAATGCTTATGCAGTTGTGTGGTGCACTCTGGATGATGGTTGATGATTTATCGTTGCTATTATATGCATGTGTTGTAGGGAAACCATATAATTAATGTTATATGGTAATTGATTGGGCCTCATTCCAATTTGGGAGAATAAGGAATATTATAAAAGAAAATTCATGTGTTGAATAGAATAAAAAAAATCATGTGTTGAATAAAAATATATAGTCATGTGTTAAATAAAAATATATATTCATGTGTTGAATAAAAATAAACATTCATGTGTTGAATAATATAAATTCATGTGTTGAATAGAATAAACATTCGTGTGTTGAATAAAATCCAAGTTGATTAAATTGATGCCATTTTGACGTGAACGATATTTATATCGATTTTATTCATTTTTATAATGAATATAGAAAAGGAAGTGATTTCTAAATACAATGTTTTGAAAGAGATTAATGATATGGAATATTCAATTTCGATTAGAAATTGAATATGAAGTTGAAATTGTTTTGAAAACGAATTTAAAACGATTTATAAAATACGTTTTGAAAGGAAATCAATGAAATATATATATATATATATATAATGGCCTAAATAGAACGCGCCGCGCTGCGGTAGTTCGCGAATTTCGACCATTGACCTCGAACGGATATTACGGGAGATCCGACCGTCGGATTCTCCTAAAACTGGAACCGTTGGGTTCGTATCAAAAAGAGTTTTCTAAAGAATTTTGGAGATTTGAAATCTAACGGTTGGATTTCGAATTATGTCCAAATCAAATTTGGAAAAGGTCGTTGTAAGTGCAGTTCGATGGCCGTTGATGGAAATCGACTGTACGGGCCTTGATAAAATTATTAAAAATAGTAATAATTTGTGTAAAAATCATAAGAAATGATTTATGAAGAATTGGGATGCTAAATTCCATATTTGAAAAGATAAAAATAGATTTTTATCGAAATGAACTAGTTTTGAACTAGAATTATAATCCCATTTATTTTTTTTAAATAAATAAAGTGGATTTGAAATGGTTTTGAAAATAACCAGAATTTTCAATATATAAAGTGGAAATGGATTTGAATCGAAATTGTCTTTGGAATATTTCGATGTTGGATTTCGTGATTATACAGATATTGTTATGGAAATTTGAAAGATGTATTTATATCGTTATTTCCAATACGATATTTGTTGGTCGTAGAATTTGATATTGAATATAAGCCGATATATTTTCTATTCAAAGCCTTGTATTTAATATCGAATGGGATTTGAGTTTGTCGTGAATGGTGTCTTCACTAACACTGTTCTTAAACCCAGTTGAGAAAAAGATTAAATCTTTTTATTTAGATTTAATGAAGTGTACCAATTAAATGGTATTTAATTGGAATTGAAATTGAATTAATTTTTGGGTTTATCGTGAACGGTGTATTAAATAACACTTGTTCTTTAACCCGATAATTAATGGCATGTGATTTTGGGTTTATAGTGAACCGTGTTTTAAGTGACATTGGTTCTTTAACCCAGTTAAAGACAGGATATGATTTCCCAAGTTAAACAATCTTTAATATTGAATTTTGGGAAGATTAAAACCAAGTGGAGTTTTAATGAATCTTTAATTAGATTGAAATGATCGAGAATGGAGTACCACCAGTTTTTCTCCAGGCGATAGTTAAATCTTTAATTCGATTTGAACGTGAAATGGTAATTGAATTTACCGATAACACCGTGGTGTTAGATAGGAAGTATGACCAGTTTTACTTCATGGGATGAATAGGTTGGGATTGGGAAATAAAATAAATGATTACTTCGATGTGTTTCTCCCGACTAGTTTGAATTGATATTCAAAAGAAGATTAAAGAATAAATTTAAAGAATTTATCTTTGATAAAATTAATGGGAACCTTTCCCAAAGTATAAGAATGTTTGAATAAAAGAATATTTTGAATTAGAATGAGGCGTATGTTGTGTTTGTGTAACACTTGTTTATTATATACGTGAGTTATTCAGAAAGACCGGGTTTATCACATTCCGAATAACTGATTCGACGTGGTGTCGAGGATGAAGACGGTGGTTGAAGACCGGAGGTCTTCACATCGTTTGGGTGATTACTGATGATCTTGATTGGGCTGTACACCCAAGAGGAGGGAATCAATTGGTGATCGTCCAGACATACTTGGAGATCGATGGATATGCGAGGTACAAGGTGCCCCCGGTTTCGTTCAGATCCAGAACGAACTTGTAAATGGACTGTGTGTGACATTGGATTTTATTCTGTGTGATTGATTTCTATTAAATATATATCTGATTGGCGGCGAAGAATTTATTCTTTTGCTTAACGCCCTTCTCTGAGATGCACAAGCTTAGAGGTTATATATTGATGGACATCAATCGCATGGAGTGAATTGCCTGCGTGGCATGCCTAAGTGGCAAATGATCAAGGCTTTTGTTGAAAAGCAAAGTCTTGTGGCCGATGATCAAAGCACCGCCTGTGTGGCATAGCTTTGTGTAACATTGATTCGCGAGCCTCACACCCCAGTTGTTAACCAGAAATGGGAGAGGACATCAGGGAGGGCATGTGTTTCCTTCTAGCTAGGGTGGTGTCAGTGACCTACCAGCCCTGACATTTATATTATTTTCACCCGTGTGGTTGTTGCTGTTGCGAGGTGCCTTAGATATATCAGTGACTGTGTGGAGCCGATGGAGTCATTTGGCTCATTTACGCCCCAAAAGGCAGGGAAACGCTGTGTTCAGGCATAATAATCCACATCGGTGGACCGGCCCTGACGATCCATGGGGCAGTTGCGGTTGTTCCTGAGACATGGGCTAGGTTGTCTCGAATTCGGTGAGGACGATCCCTAGCCTCGGTTCACATATGGAAATCCAATTTCCAAATACGTGACTTTGCGGTTTTGATAGTAGAGCCTAGTATGGCGACATGATATATGGTACCCATGTCGTCTATGATTGATACTTATGATTTGAAGTTGTTTTATACACTATGCACTTATAATAGTATCAAATGATTTTTTTAAACGTACCAAGCATGTTTGGCTATTATAAGGGAAATCCCTATCCCCCGGCTTGCGTTGCATTGTGCGATAGGACCTGGGTCTTATAATAGCTTCATTTTTCCAAAAAGCATTGCGCTGTTTTGTTATATGCACTGGTATTCTTAGGAGGAAACCCGTTCCGTGTTATACGGCGTGGTCTCTTGATATATCTGATTTAAAGTAAAATTTTAAATTACTGTTTTAGTTCTCACACCAGTCACATGACTGACCTGGAGTTTATTGTTTTAACCTAAACTCTGGGTGCCCTTATTTTGACACGGGCAACTAGTAGTTTTGGTTTTGCAGATTTATATTCACAGGACCCTGGTTTACAGTTGGAACGATACTTGGAAAGCTCTGTATCCGTGTATTACTTTCAGTTGTGTTTTGTATTATTTTTCCGTTGCTATGAAATGTAATTTAAATCTCTGATATTTTCTGTTGCATAATATTTATCCATACTCTGTATATTCTTGTACTCTGATGGAATTGTTGTAATTAACAATGAAATGTTCTTCTGTTTGCGTTCCGATGTGGCTTGTTCTCAGTAGTATCCGTTCTTTCCTTACTGGGGAAGTTACGGGTCTTCGCAGTTGGTATCAGAGCTTTGGTTTACAAAGCTCGAGAGCAAGACACGTTAGAACCAAACGAAAGAATTCATCAGAAATTGGATTAGTAATATCCAAATAGAATGATTCGTTAGAGATAGGATCAGTAGTATTCTAGAACGAGCGTGAAGAGTATATTTTTAAATTGAAAATAATTTTTGTTTTGAAAATTTAAATCGTATTATACGTATTTGAATATTTATATTAATTTGATTTGGACAATCGAGTATATAAAGATTTTGTATATATGTCTGATCCACGTGTATTCGAAGTTTTAATATACTGGATAGATATAGAATCACACTCTAGTCGCCCGGAGATGATTTTGATGATGGCGCTCCATCATCAAAATTTATGTTCGTGTTATGAAAGTGAGATATCTATATATTTCCTATTGACTGATGTGAAAACCAAAACTAGGTAGGATTATTTGTTGTGATTTGGCACCAAAAACGTGATTTTTGACTATATATCAAAATTATGAATTTGAAAAGATAATCAACTAATTGATTGTTGATTGTGTTGGTTGATTATTGGTTGAATAATTAAAATTCGAACCATATAACCAAATTGAACCAAAAAGTGAAGTGTATTGAAAATTTGTCGCATTTGCATACATATACATGTACTTACATTAAACAGGTCATAGCAAGGAGGCTAGAGAAGAGGAATAAAATTGTTTGCCCGACAAATAGGTACATGTTTATTATATTTCTTGGGTTTTTGATGATTTTATGAGCCGATTGGCTAGCCACTTGGCTGTTTCTTTTTCTTTTTGGATTGGTGAGGGCCATGGGAGGCTATTTGAAATATCCTGAAGCTCCTGGTGCAGGGGAGGTTATGGAGAAATTTTTCGAAAATTTAGCGTGTTAGCAAAAATTTTGAAAATTTTGAAAAGTTCTTAGAAACTGAAAAGTTGAAGAACTTAAGCCATAATGAAAATACTGGAAGTTGAGTTGATTAGTTAAACAACTTTCGGCTTCGTTCCTTTTCGGGGATGAAAAGTTTTAAGTGGGGGAGATTGTAATAACCCGGAAATCTGAGCCAATTTAAAATTTTTATTTTGGCAATTTTAGTGAATTTTGAATGTTTAAAATGAATTATTTTAAATAATAACGACGAGAAATTTATTTGAATAGAATTAGAACGTGTATATTTATATAGATCGTCATTAGAATATAAATATTTTATTTTTAATTACAAAAGGAATTGAAAATGGCGCGGTAGTTTGAAAATTCGATTTCAAAGTTCAAATGAATGTACATGATTCAAAATAAACTGGATTTTAGCGAAACCGAAAATAATAGAATCTAATTGAGAATATCTTTCCAACGAATCCGAAAAATCAAAATTTCATAGTGGGGATAAAAAGTTATGTCCAGATGAAAATTTAGAATAGTCGCTATGGAATTCTGGCCCTTAAAAATGGAAATTTTGCAAACGACCTCGGTTTTCGACGAAATCACTTTTGTTGGATCAATGATGTCAAGTTATCGCTAGATTCCAAAATTCGTAATTTTCCGAATCAATATGTGAGCGTGGTAAAGGAAAATGCGTTTGACCAGTTTTAGTTGAATTTAATCGATTGGAAAATGACCATTTTTCAAAAGGTCTCAGAATTTGACGAAATTAGTTTTGTTAGGACTGTATCGTCAATACGAACCTAGAAATATTTTTTTGGGAATTTTTAGAGTTAATATGTGGCCCCGGTAAATTGAAATGTGCATTCAAATTCAATATATAGAGTTATTTTTTTAATTTGAACGAAAACTGATCGTAACAACCGAATTGGGTACGAAACATATCCCATTGTGTTCGGAATGGGGGTAATTAGCTAAGGGCGACAGTCGTTGGGTCTCGTTTGGGGATCGAATAAAAAGTCAACTTTTGGAATTAAATATAATATAGAAATTAAAATTAAAATCAACCCTCACCCCTCTTTATCTCTCTCCACCCCTTACCCGATAGTTATTTCAAAAGAAAATAAAAAAAGCAACCCTAAATAAACCCGTCGCGCCCCCCCTGTCAGGACCACCGCCGCCGTCATCTTGCCCTCCGCCTCGTTCGCCACCTTCTGCTTCTCCTTCCTCTCTCCCCATCCGCTCCTCCTTGAATCGAACCCCAACGCCCAACATCCCCAAATCCACAAGCGCCGCCACCCTGATGACCACCGCCGCCTCCAGGCTGTAGCCGCCCACCTCTGAGCCCCCTCCACTGTTCGCAGTTCCCCTCCCTCCCGCTGGTGAGTTTTTAAATATTTTGTTTAATTAATTTTGTAGTTAAATAAAAATTGATTTCTTTAGTTAATAAAAAATGATTTCATTAGGTTATAAAAATTGATTTCTTGAGTTGATAAAAACTAATTTTCTTTTTTATATTTAAAAAGTTATGATTTTCATATTAGAAAGGATTAGATTTTTCATATATGAAAAGAATAGATGTGTGTATATATGATTAGAGAGATAAAGAAGCGATTTTATTTATATTTATAGAGGATAAAAATATGATTTTTATCTAGTAGAGATTATAAAAATATGATTTTTATCTAGTAGAGATTATAAAAATATGATTTTTATAAGATAGAAAATATAAAAATACGATTTTTATATATGTTGTAGCGAAATAAAAATTCGATTTTTATATGAGTAGAGAATTAAAAATAGAATTTTTATGTAATAGGAAATATAAAAATATGTTTTTTATATATGTAGCGAAATAAAAATCTGATTTTTAATATGAACAGCGTAGAGAAGACTGCGTTGGCATGGCAGACAAATCCAAACCGTTCAGAAATTAAGTGTGGAGGAGTGGAACCCTCGGTGAGAACTTCTCACTTTTAATTTATTTTCTAGTTGAAATATATATTAGGATGCATACGGTGCGTAGCAGCACCCGACACCCGTCGTCCACAGACCATGGATGACTTGTTTGTTTGATTGATGTGTTGTGAAAAATGATTGTGTGCAGTGGATTGAATAAATATTTAATAGTTAAAAATATAATTTTTAACGTGTAAATAAAATATATATATTCACGTGTTGAAATAAAATATATATTCGTGTGTTGAAATAAAATATATATTCATGTGTTGAAATAAAATATATATTCATGTGTTGGAATAAAATATATATTCATATGTTGAAATAAAATATATATTCATGTGTTGAAATAAAAAATATATATTCATGTGTTGAAATAAAATATATATTCATGTGTTGAAATAAAATGTGTTGAAATAAAATATATATTCATGTGTTGAAGTAAAATAAATATTCATTTACAAATCGCTGTTTATGTACACCGATTTGACTGATATGGATTGGGACGATAAATTTTACACATCGCCCAACTGCACAAATAAAACCTATGTTTGATTGTTTGAAAACCCCACACGGGTGTTGGGATAAAATTGGTCATACACTAATCCCAATAATTAGTTGTATGTCGATCGATTGATTGACAGGCTGTTGTAAGCATTAATTATTTATATTTAATGCTTATGCAGTTGTGTGGTGCACTCTGGATGATGGTTGATGATTTATCGTTGCTATTATATGCATGTGTTGTAGGGAATCCATATAATTAACGTTATATGGTAATTGATTGGGCCTCATTCCAATTTGGGAGAATAAGGAATATTATAAAAGAAAATTCATGTGTTGAATAGAATAAAAATATATTTTCATGTATTGAATAAAAATATATAGTTATGTGTTGAATAAAAATATATATTCATGTGTTGAATAAAAATAAACATTCATGTGTTGAATAATATAAATTCATGTGTTGAATAGAATAAACATTCATGTGTTGAATAAAAGTCGTGTTGATTAAATTGACGCCATTTTGACGTGAACGATATTTATATCGATTTTATTCATCTATATAATGAATATAGAAAAGAAATTGATTTCAAAATATAACGTTTTGAAAATATTATCATTTAGAGATTAATGATATTGAATATTCAATTTCGATTAGAAATTGAATATGAAGTTGAAATCGTTTTGAAAACAAATTTAAAACGATTTATAAAATATGTTTTGAAAGGAAATCAACGAAATATATATAATATATATTATACATGTATAATGGCCTTAATAGAACGCACCCCGCTGCGGTAGTTCGCGAATTTCAACCATTGACTTCGAACGGATATTACGGGAGATCCGACCGTCGGATTCTCCTAAAACCGGAACTTTTGGATTCGAATTGAAAAGTGCTTTCTAACAAATATTAGAGGTTTGAAATCTAATGGTTGGATTTGGAATTATGTCCAAATCAAATTTGGAAAAGGTCGCTGTAAGTGCAGTTCGATGGCCGTTGATGGAATCGACTGTACGGGCCTTGATAAAATTATTAAAAATAGTAATAATTTGTATAAAATCATAAGAAATGATTTTTGAAGAATTAGGATGCAAAATTCCATATTTGAAAAGATAAAAATAGATTTTTATCGAAATGAACTAGTTTTGAACTAGAATTATAATCCCATTTTTTTTTAAATAAATAAAGTGGATTTGAAATGGTTTTGAAAATAACCAGAATTTCTAATATGTAAAGTGGAAATGGATTTGAATCGAAATTGTCTTTGGAATATTTCGATGTTGGATTTCGTGATTCTACAGATATTGTTATGGAAATTTGAAAGATATATTTATATCGTTATTTCCAATACGATATTTGTTGGTCGTAGAATTTGATATTGAATATAAGCTGATATATTTTCTATTCAGAGCCCTGTATTTAATATCAAATGGGATTTGGGTTTGTCGTGAATCGTGTCTTCACCAACACCATTCTTAAACTGTAATGACCCGAAAATCCGGTCCAATTTGAGCTGACCAAATAACACAAGTCCAACCCCAAATTGCACTGGAAATTCAAGAAATTAATAGAAAGAAGATAGAGGGTGAGGATAGATAAGATAGAACTATTAGAATAGAAGAAGAAAAAGAACATCATCATCAGAGTAACCACGAATCTCACAGCGGAACGAATGAAATATAACATAACTTTTGAAATACAAACAGTATATGTATACAATAGCACTTTTCAGAGTACAACACTTACAACAACAGCAGAAATAATAATAGCTATAGAATCCTGAAGCCTCCTGCTCCAAGCTCTCCAAGTGTATCTGTAAAATCCTGAACTACTTGACTGCCCATACAAATTTAGGCACCCAAGAGTTTAGGTAGAACAAAACAAAGTAAACTCCGGGTCAGTCATGGGACTGGTATGAGTAAATAGTTTAAAACAATTTGAACAAGTAAACGATATCTCATAAGACCACGCTGCATAATGGAACGGGTTTTTCCCTTATGAGAATCCAAAATATCTTTATATAAAAAACCTTTGATATTATAATAATGTCTATCAACTGCAGTATAATAATCATCTAGCAGAAACGCTTTCAACTCACGTTCTACATATATAGTATACAATCAAAACCGCAAGCACGTGTTGGGTAATGGATTTCCAACTATGACAAGGTATGGAACCACCTTCCGATCAGTGTACTCTAGGAACGATACACTGGAGTTCCATAAGAACATCTTGCAACTTAGCCACACATGACCGACCACTCATTTCGCTTGAGTGTATCGAATGTACATCACCAACGGTTGGGATCAGCAACCGTTTCCCGTATATATATGGGACAACATTGATAGATTTAAGAAGCAAATGAATATTCTCTAGAAAGGTGATTATACACCCTACTTCGGTGCGACCGACTTAGCCATGCTGCCTGCCCGATTTTTTGTCATTTCCTGATGTTGAGGCCAGAGGTTACGACTACTTTCCATTCATTGATAACACGATCACTTTGAATGCCACATTGTCAAATCCGTTAATCACTAATAAATTTGCACAAATATTAAGGATGTTATGCTAAGGGAATAAATCCGTTGCCACCATATATATTTGTACAGTCCAATCATATTCGATCATTGGAAATACTCTGTCAGGCACTCATCCATATACGTTCGTTCTGGGACTGAACGAAACCGAAGGCACTATTCAGTACATCCATCCTAGGCAATCTCTACCTAGGACTTATACAACAACCCTTGCAATTTACTCCGTCTTCAATTTTCTTTGGCATATTCGCAACGCTTATGCCAATACAGAGTCGTTCTTTGGATAAGAATCCAACCGGTCCCTCCATATTAACAACATAAAAATGGTCAAACTTTGATAGTATGTGATTTCACTATCAATGAAAACATGTCGGTGTACAAACAACGATCTAAATTCCAAATGGAATTATCGATCCAATCATCAAAACATATATTTATATATATATATATATATATATCCACATTCCTTATTTTCTATGATTTAGAAATATACGTTATTAACATGGGAAAACATTTCCAATCCTCATTCACGCATCACTACCAGTCCACAACTATTTGTCCCTAACTGTAAACTAGTAAGAGAACAATTCTCTAAGTATAAACCCCGAAGGCCGAAACCAACATCAGATCCACACTCAGAAAACCATTCGACTTAACTAATCTCTAGTCAGTTTCTAATATTGTTTTAACTCTATTTGATTAACTCTTATTCGAATAACTAATATTCGATTACTTTATTGATTTACAAATATTTTCACGTTTAACAACATTTATCCATTTATAAAGATTTCCTTTTAACAACGTTTATTCATTTATAAAGATTTCCTTTTAACAACGTTTTCCTTTTTATAATATCCTATCTGTTTTCTAAACAAATACCCTCCTTTATAATATCCTATGATTTTATAAATGCTTTATTTTCAAATTTATTTCCTTTTTATAAAATCGGTTGATTTTATAAAATTCCTTTATTTCAATATACATTGAAATATTCCTTTTTACATCCAAGGGTTTCTTATGATATTTAAAATATCGAATAACAAATGATCAATATCATTCTAACACACATAACCCAAAACAGATATACATCACATCATATATCACAATATATGAAAACAGTAAAATAAATGTTGAGGAATCCAGTCGGATTCCTCCAACCTGTATCCCTGTATCCACAGATGTTACACAGTATAATATACATCAATTTCATTTCAATATGAAATGTTCTGATAAACAACATCAATATTTAATGGTATATATATATATATATTTATATATATATATATATAATTTCAACTAACTGACTAGCAGTTCAATCAACCAATCTACACACAACAGTCAATCAATATCTAACAGTTCTAAAAGTACGTTATAAAAATATAACTGTTCAGAGTTGGTGAGTTTTACTCACATTGTCATTTATCGTTATGTAACGATAAATGGTCGTTGATTCAGTTCGATCGATTTGTTTTGTCATAACTTCCAACAAGCTCCGAACCATCCTCAACTACTTCCACCTTGAAGCCCTCGTTCATACGATTGTAACGTGACTAATCATTTGTGATTCTGATATAGTATGAATAAATTATTGCATTAACAATTTATATAAGCATAATACTTGATTTATATTTAACTAAATATAGATATAAGGGCCTCACGTGTATTTCAAGTCGGCCCAAGCCCATCACAAAACATATCGAATTCAGCCTGCCAACCCCTTCACCTATGATCAGCTCTTCCACACAAATAGTTCATCCCGCGCCCATTTAAATTTCTAACTCCTCCATTCTTTATACCTTTCAAAAAAAAGAATACATGCCTTCGTTAGAAAACAGCCCACCCATTCATTTCAGCTCTGTTCAGACTTCTTCCCCAATCCCAAATCATACGTTGCCTTCACTTCCCGTACACCCGCTCCATTTCTTTGATTACATAACCTCCTTCTCCATAGATCAACAAACCGAATACACCGTTAGACTCCTCATCTTAAACTTTATCGCTTCATCCCCTTTTCCATCAACTCGAACACCATTCTTAAAATGCATTTGACAGCAGTAACCCGCAATATCCATGGCCATAGCCGACGCTCAGCCTCCCACAACTCCATCAATACACCATGACTTAAACCCAAACCAAAACCAAAGTTCTTCTCGTTTGAAATGCTCCACCATCATACCATTTTTGCCATGCTCGAAGTCTTCCTCCTCGCAACCCCCTCCAAGTGTTGTACAACGTCGGACCACCCAATTGGTCACCGTACTCTACCAACGACACCCAGTTCATGACAATTCAGACACTGAACTCAAATCCGCACTTAGATTCAACTATTGCTCCACAAATCTTCGGAAATCCTGAACCCTAATATCGCTGGAACCCTGACAGCGAACTCCACTAGCATCGTACCTCTCAAAACACACCCCAACTCGAAGCTCACAACATCAGGAGTTCATGAAGATTCATCTCCTAATTTATAGAGATTTATTCCTATTTCTTTTTTTGAATTTTGAAGAATGATTTTTCAATGTTTTGGGTTTTCTGGTAGTGGCTACCATTTTGCTGTGTTGACCAGAACGATGGAAAAAAATAAGGGTTTAGGGTAAAGAAGAAAGATAAGGGGTATTTATAACGCTAGATAAATATCTAGATATTTATTTAGGTTAGATATTTATATTTTAATATTCGTTTTTGTCTTTTAAAAATTTGTGTGATCACACACGATACCCAAAAATCACCAAACTGGACATGCAGCTAGAGTTCGACATTACGGTCCCAACGAAACTGGTTTCATTAAATTCCGACTCCGTTTGCTCACACAGCGTATTTTTAACTGTCAAAATACTGACTGTTTTTCACTTTAAAAATCCGTACGGCCACACAGTGACTTTAAAAATCACGGAACTGGAATTCTAACAATTATTTGACATTGCGGATCCAACAAAATTAGTTTCATCGAATTCCGACTTCGTTTGCAAAACCGGCTATTTTTAAAGCTTTGAACGACCCATTTAAATATATAAATATATTTAAATATAATTGAATTAAATATAAATAATTTAATATTATCGTATATATTCGCACTAGAATACCATACAGCTCTAGGGTAATTATATATTCGATATTTCAAGTCCTGGTTGAAATCGATATTCAATTATATACTAAAATTCCTTTTATAACGTAATTAAAGCATTGCAAATTATAAAGGAATTCCACAGCGACTTTTCTGAAATTTGATTTGGACATATCTTAAAATCTACACGACGAAATCCTGATTTTTCTCTTCCACTAGAAAGATATACTCCACCAGCTCCACACATTTCTTATTTCACAGAAATCCGGCTTAAAATGAATCATGTACATTCAGTTGAAGTTCAAATCGCCAAACTACGAACTGCAGCGCCATTTCAAGCTCGATTTTTATTATAATATAATTATACGTTCAAACTGTCGTTTATATAATATATTCATTATTCAAATTCAATTCCAAGCTGAATTAAATATCACAGATGACCGAGTTCACACCATATCGCCATTTCATCCAATCTTGATTATTTCAGAATTAAATATATTATTTTAATTAAATTGTAACACCCCACGTCCATTAATGTCACTCACAAAGGGAATGCATTAACTTCCATGGAGGTTTTAAGTGAATATAGAACAGAAAATTTACAACAAGACAGATAATAAGTAGTACTTGGAAATCTAAAACTTTATTTTATTGCAGCGGAAATTAAACATGTTTGTTACATCGTAAAGCCATAAATCAGAGTCAAGTACAATATCCATCTTGATGAAACAAAATACATAACCCCATTACATAAATAGCCATTAAAGAAGATAACAAGCTGGACTTTACTTCAGCGGTCCAAGCTTTCCAAACAGAGATAAAGCAATCCAATCAAACTCCGCTAGAGCTGGGCCCACCCTGAGGACCTGGAGGGGGGGGGGAGGATAGAAATAGAGGGGTCAGACATAAAGTCTGGCGAGTATGATAATTCTAACAATACTATTATCAAAATAACTAGACTAAGGCATAAGCTGGAAAACAAGGAAATGTCTATGAACTATTGGGTATGGAAGAGCAGATAAAGATAACGTTAAAGGCACACCTAATTACTAACGAATAATTACTACACTACACCACACCAGTCACCCTAAAGGTTGATCCCACTTGCTTCACTTAGAAATTATATAAATAGCTTTGTGTACCCCTAGCTGACTACATAGGTGCCGCCTGCCCCTATCTCCGCTAGGTGTACCCCACTACCCACTTGCGATCGGCTCCCTACTCGTAGATACCCGTGCTGGCCCCACAGTGGGGTGTATCACTCCTCTAAAGTGGCAACCCGATACAACTTGAGAATGCACGACTTATACCTACACGATGCAACAACGTCTTACCTACCAGCCCGGGTCCACACACGCATATGAAACCCGTTGGACTTGCGTTGCCACCGCTACCCCGTTTGGCCTCTTATAGTCAAGCCCAGTATGTGTGTCCCGTCCTCGACTTGGGTCGAGCCCACAAAGATACGTTTGGGTTACTGGTTGAAATGGGCCCCCACAAGCTATCCACCTAAGCTTGTCCCCACTAGTATATCCCACTTAACCCTCTTCTTAGTCATGTTCATTTACATGTGTGCTTAGTTAAGTCTTACTAATCGTATTTCAAATGCCACTAAAGGCACCCACTAGATTCCTCATGCCACCCAAGGCACCTACTTAACCCCCATGTCCCACCTTACATGTTTATCTGGTTAAGTATTTCTTAATTCATTCAGGCCATAACCTCATAAAGACCTCTCACATTAGACTGGCATTTATGGCAGCTGGATTTGTCGGGCGGGTCCGGGCAGTCTTACACCATAAAAGAGTCTAACCACATGTCTTTACAACAATTATGATTTAATTTGGGCCTAGTACCTCTCACATTGGGCTGACATTTGTGACTACTGGATTTTCCGGTCGGGTCCGGGCAGGTTTACGTCACAAACGAGTCCAACCTCGTGTCCTAAGCATTGATTAACACTTATAATCTTTTACCCCAGTTTTAAATATATCCCTATTCAAATCATTAATTAACTCCAATTTTAATGATGTCCATAATTGACTCAATTATGGCCATCCACTTATGGTATGCAAAATCATATCAATTGCACCCCAATTTCTTAATATTAAATCCTTAATATTACCCCTACCCCACGTTATACGTTCGCTTATTCAACCTAAAATATACGTTAGACTCGAATAGTCTAACTCATAGCACAAAGATAAATTATCACAACATATAGACAAATAAAATAGATCTAATCATAATAGGGGTGAAACTTGCATAAAACAACACATGTCAAGGATCTAAAGGTGTCAACTTGTTTGGTTAAATGTCACAACTTACATAATATGATCATAATCCAAATTCATGTATAAACTTGCATATGTGGTTTATGCAACATAATGCTGGTGTAAACTAGCATCTAACCCATAGAACTCACACATGTTCTAACCAAATTTTAGATCTAAATAGATGTCATAGGATATGTGAGATTATACATACTAATCAATCTAAACTTGCATAGGTACATGTGATTTATCATGTGAATCATCATAGCCCCAAACATATATATAATCAACATCATGATTTGGTCAAGCATAAGCTAACTATAACATAAATAATAACTTCATGCCTTTGTAACATCGCAACTTAGCATAGAAACTTGCAACATATATAATATCATCATAGCATGATTTACAACATATAGGATATCATCATCACATAACATAAGATTTACAACATACATGATAGCATAAGGTTTACAACAACATATATGACAATTCACATCATCTTCTTATGATCCATACCACATCTTAATCTAATTAGTTTGCTAATAATCTTGTTAAGATCATCATACTCTGAAACACCCCACCTCCGTTAGGGTCACTCTCAAAGGGAATGCCCTAATTTTGGTGGAGGTTTATAAGTATAAGTCACAGATATACAAGACAGATATAAGAACACATATTTTGAACAGCGGAAAAACAACAACATCTTTTATTTCATTAAAATGCGTGTTCACAAAAACATGCCATACTTGTCTTACAATTCTTCCAAAGACATAACAACTTCATAACTGTCTTGATTACATTATTAAAGAAGCATAAAGAAAACATAAATAAACTGCAAAAGTCCCCTAATTGCTGTCCAAAGCCATAGTCCAAAACGGAAAAGATCCAAGCAATACATTCTTTCTCTTCAAGCTGGATGTGAAATCTGGTCAAGCTGTGGTGTTCCCTCCCTGTGGACCTTGGGGGAAGGGGGGGGGGGAACGAAAGAAAAGAAGGCGAAAGAAAAGTAGAGTCAGACATAAAGCCTGAGTAAGTCTAGGACTATTCAGTCTATGAATAAAGAACTGGGTATGATAAGTATAAACTGGAAATGGGAAAGCACCATAAACTAAGTTAAGTTGTCTAGGGTTGAATATACTATCGTACCCCATATTAATCTCTGTACCCACATAAACTAGTTTCCAACAGGCACCCCATAATCAGGGTGAAGTGATCCATTTCTGATGATCGGCTCCTACTCGCATAGTTACATGTGTCTTACGGCCCCCGATGTTGTAGTTACCTATGCTGGTCCCACCATGGGGTGTATCAAGTCCCATGGTGGCGGCCCGACACAATTCTAGAATGCACAGGTATGCTATTGGTGCCCAGTGCCTTATTTTTCTGCGCCGAAGTGTGTGCATGCCCGCACCCCGTTAGAACCTACACTGCTGCACCACCGCCGTCGATTTGACCTCTTACAGTCAGCCCAGTAATCGTGCCCCACCCTGCCTAGTTCAGGGTATCTTGATACACCTTGTAGGGTTACTGTTGAAAAGGGTCCCCCGCTACTAGGTTTTCTATTTCTAGCCAACATGCTAAGTTGGTTAAGTGTTTTATAAACCTAACCCCCCAAATCAGTCTGTTTAATTTAGCATGTTCCATCTTGATTAAGTATTAATTTAATTTACTTAATCCTGTCAATCCAGACTCAGCCTTAATTGTCTTATTAAAGCCTTGACCTCTCACATTAGACAGGTATTGTTGTGGCTGCCTGTTGCCGGTTGGGTCCGAGCAGTCTTACACCACAACTCAGTCTAACCTCGGGTCCTTATTGGGCTCCGTGTTTAACCACCCACATTGGATAGGTATTGTTGTGACTACTGGACAGCCGGGCGGTTCCGGGCAGGTTTACATCACAACTCAATCCAACCTTGGGTTAAACACATCATATTTTCTACATTTACATATTTTGTCTCTTTTCTTTTTATATGTAAATATTTGCGGCCCATTATTCAAATTCATCTTTATTGATTAAAATTTATTTATGCCACTTAATTGCTTTTCAAGGTTGTTGGCATGCGTCAAACATGCCAACACATAAGTTCTATATTTTAGCCCAAACGTCATTACCCCCGTTTTACACGTTCGCTCCAATGTAAGGTGTGTTGGGTTTAATACTTAAACCCAATTTAGCCAAATGAAAAGGGGAGGATTATAACATGGTGTTTATAAGGTAACATGAAAAAGGGGAGTGTGAACGCATGAACTTGCAACGAACGATTCAATTAACATAAAGTAGGCACATGTGAACTTGCAATTGTAACATCATATAATCATGGGATAACATGAATCATTTTATCCATATAATCATGGCATAAACAATACTTAAACATGAATCATTCTATTCATATAATTATGGTATAAACAATACTTAAACATGAATTATTCTATTCATATGATTATGGCATATACAATACTTAAACATGAATCATTCTATTCATATGATTATGGCATAAACAATACTTAAACATGAATCATTCTATTTATATGGTTATGGCATAGACAATACTTAAACATGAATCATTCTATTCATATGATTATGGCATAAACAATACTTAAACATGAATCATTTATTCATATGATTATGGCATAAACAATACTTAAACATGAATCATTCTATTCATATGGTTATGGCATAGACAATACTTAAACATGAATCATTCTATTCATATGATTATGGCATAAACAATACTTGAACATGAATCATTCTATTCATGTAATCATGGCATAATTAATACTTAAACATGAATCATTGTAAACTTGCAATTGGGATATAAATTTAACTTAATTGTGTCACGTATATCACCATATGGTTTTGATAACAACTTAGGCCTAAAACATAATTCAACTAGGCATAATACCAAACATAGTTTGGTCATGTTCATAAAGGTGCTTACTTTTGTTTCTAACACAAAAGTATGATTTGCCAATTTCAACATAGATTCATATAAATCATAGTACTTAGTCGATTCAATTACACACTATAAGTGATCATGAAAGTATGTACATCATATTAGCATAATAATGAATCATATACTTGCATGAATCCCAATTAAAATTCCACAACATATGGTTGTCAACATAAATCATATACTTGTATGAATCCAATCGTACACCATAGCATTGCCAAATCGTTTAGAATCAAAATAACATACAAATATAGATTATTATTGCCACAATTCCATTTCGTTGTTAACTTCCAACGCAAATCACGTTCTTGCAAATATCCAATTGTATACCATAACATTCCCAAATCGTTTAGAATCAAAACAACATACAAAATATAGATTTTTGTCGCCACAATTCCATTTCGCATTTTACACAAATCAAACGCAATTAATTATTCACATCGGAATAGCACTCTACTTACAACGTATGATGAATCTTAAATTCAGGAATCTGAATTCTGAATTTGGAGATGCTATCCTTTGTTGTAGGCGTTGCTTTGATTCAATTAACGTTGCTTTAAGCTTTTGAATTATCTCCTAATTGTCTCTCTATTTCGGACGGCTATCCTTAGTCTCTCCTCAGCAACATGACGGTCTCATCTCCATTTTAGTTTGTGTGAATTAGGGTTAGTCTTAGGTCCTTTTTATAGAGTTTGTGAGTTGATTTAGACCGTCGATGGAGCTTGGTTCAATAATAGCTATTCGTTTGAAGGGGAGACCAACCAGGAGCTGACACCTAGCCCTAGTGACAAGGCAAGGCTCAGAAAATCGACCAAACACAGACCAGGCCAGCCAAGACCTGACCAGCGGGTCATTCTGACCTGGGCGCACTTAGCAGGTGCGCCAGGCTAAAAATGTACTGGCGCACCTCCCAAGTGCGCCAGTTCATTTTTGTTCTGTCTGGCGCACTTCCCAAGTACGCCAGTGCATTCTGACCCGTTTTCTGGTTTTTCACCCAACTTCGTTCGTCCATATCTTCTTCATACGATATCCGTTTTACGCAAACTCGGACTCTATCTCTAGCAGAATTCCGAGACGAACGCAATGGCGTATCCCGTTTCCCTTAATTCTTTGATTTGAAATTAGTTATACTTTAATTTGTGAATCTCACTGTTATAGAATACACGGGGTGTTACATTCTCCCCCACTTAAAAGGATTTCGTCCCCGAAATCTTCAAGTTAGGAAGAATGTATATCCTAACATCCAAACATCCATCTACTCGTCCATCAAACACGAGCATCCATTGTCCTTAAAAAGACTCCTAATGCTTCATGATCATATGCGAAGTGTGTGTGTACATGTACTTATCTAATGCAAAATCAGGCGGTCTACTGATTCAGTTGACCTCCTTAATGCAAATTATTTAAGTGCCATGAATCCATTATGTATGCAAATTCTCCTATTCATGATTCTACATGAGTGCTCAACCATTCATATAAATGCAACATCCATATGACAACACATTAAACTTCAACCATATACGAATGCAAACATATAGGCATATGCAATATGAAGTGACTGAGCCGATCTAAAACCTAAATTGTGTGTGTATATGCAACCACGAGCAACCACTAGCAATCACTTGCAACCACTTGCAACCATCAATCATAACATGTCTCAAACACATGTTTACACCCAATTGTTCCTATCTAAAGGTATAGTCGAATGATAGAAGCAAATAAAAACTTTGTGCCCATTAGGCAATGTCAAAACTGGAAATCTATGCCACATATATATTGATTAGGAGAAGAACTATCAAAGCATCATTCCCGAAGACCGAAATCAACATCAGACTGACACCCAAAGAATTACTCAACCCAACCACTATATATGATTATAGGAAACTAAGCATGATGGACTCCTTTTAGGTCACAAGGGAGTCCCTTCCTAAGACCAACCCGTATCCTATAAAACCCAAAAAGTTTAGTCAAACCAACGAACACCCTCAAGCCCCAACATGTGTTACTAATAGATGAGTCATACTCCCTATGGGGTTTGCAACAGAAATTGGATTGAGAATGGGACCGAGAGGATATACACAAAAGATAGCACGCAAGTAAGCTCTACAGGAAGAGAGGGATCAAAGATATACTCTTAAGAAGAGATATGATGCACGAATCTAGTCTTCAATCTTCTAAGTCGCATTTCCTTGAGCTTAACTCCATTATGCTTTGTCCGTCTTTAACTTCACAATTTCGTAGCTTCTTAATTCTTGTTTCCAAAATATGAGTTGGAACCTATTTCACTGTTGCCTCTCGTTCCTCTTTCACTTACTCTACTTCTAGTATACTTGGCTCAAACATAACGACGTACTCATGGTTTCATGCAAGCTCTCCAAAATTCACTAGTGATTCTTAGATCTCGTCCACTTACTATCAGGTATTCCATGTAGAAGAACTATCTCTTAGAAATAAATGCCAACCATGTTGCCAAATGTACTTACTAAGGTGATTCTCCACAACTCATGCATAAGCGAAATGAACCTTCTGCCTTAGTGTCGAACACTACTCGATCGGATTACAAATTACCAATAAATGTGTCAAGAGATTCTAGGAAACAAATCATGATAGAACCCTAAAGGTTACCTGCGACTTCGAGGGTATTACCGAGGCAAGTCAAGAGTCTAACTACCCTTTTTTCGAAACCGAGATGGTCACCCTTACTGGATAACCACTCCATCGCTAGAATCAACCAATGGCCCAAAACAAAGGCACTACATTTAAATTCTACGCTTAGAATAGAAATTTTCAATCCTACACAGATCATAGACAAATGAGCTGGGCCCCCAATTGGGTTTGAAACAATCAAGGGGTCCTCTACCATAATAGTTTTTAGGTGCAGAGATTCTACTAAAGCAGACGAGATAAAGGAGTGTGATGCGCCGGAATCAAATAAAGTGCGAACGGGGTGATCATAAAGATAAACTACACTTTCTACAGAAGTATTTATACCTCGTTGTTGCAGAGGTGGCGCTTCTAGCACATGAACCTGCGCCCCTGTGGTGGATCCAGCCCTCTGCCCCTGTCCTCGTTTCTTTGGGTAGTCCTTAGCCATGTGGCCTGTCTCACCGCAAGAAAAGCACCCGCCATTCATCTTGGCCTTCTTTTTCCGGCAATCTTTCACTAAGTACCGCACTTTGCCACAGAATTTACACTTCCTCTTCTCTTGGGACTTGTTGTCTTTCCCGCACTTCTTAAATTTTGTCTTCTCAGGGTAGTCTTTGCTGATGTGTCCAGCCTCCCCATAATGAAAACATTCTCCTTGCTTTCTTTTCCTCTTTCTACAATCCTTGGCTATGTGCCCTTCCGTACCGCAAAAATTGCATTTCCTTTTTTCTCGTTTCTTGTTATTACTGTTACGATCCTTTCTTGTTTGACTATTATTTGTCTTCCTGCTCTGGGACTCTTCCGCTTGCTGGTTCACATGGAGGAGGAGGAGAGAAAGCGTCAGCAGCTGGGGAGTAAGGTCTCTAGACATGCTGAAACAGAAAGGATAGATTCAAAACGAAGGATAGAAGACAATACCTATGGATTTGGGGGACTTTGCCTTTTTAAAATAAAATAATATTTTATCTTTTAAAAATGCTTCTTTAAATTTCCTTTTTGAAAATAAATTTTCAAAACTTTTTATCTTATCTGGTAAACCTATGCTCTGATACCAAGTGAAACACCCCACCTCCGTTAGGGTCACTCTCAAAGGGAATGCCCTAATTTTGGTGGAGGTTTATAAGTATAAGTCACAGATATACAAGACAGATATAAGAACACATATTTTGAACAACGGAAAAAACAACAACATCTTTTATTTCATTAAAATACGTGTTCACAAAAACATGCCATACTTGTCTTACAATTCTTCCAAAGACATAACAACTTCATAACTGTCTTGATTACATTATTAAAGAAGCATAAAGAAAACATAAATAAACTGCAAAAGTCCCCTAATTGTTGTCCAAAGCCATAGTCCAAAACGGAAAACATCCAAGCAATACATTCTTTCTCTTCAAGCTGGATGTGAAATCTGGTCAAGCTGCGGTGTTCCCTCCCTGTGGACCTGGGGGGGGGGGGGGAACGAAAGAAAAGAAGGCGAAAGAAAAGTAGAGCCAGACATAAAGCCTGAGTAAGTCTAGGACTATTCAGTCTATGAATAAAGAACTGGGTATGATAAGTATAAACTGGAAATGGGAAAGCACCATAAACTAAGTTAAGTTGTCTAGGTCTGAATATACTATCGTACCCCATATTAATCTCTGTACCCATATAAACTAGTTCCCAACAGGCACCCCATAATCAGAGTGAAGTGATCCATTTCTGATGATCGGCTCCTACTCGCATAGTTACATGTGTCTTACGGCCCCCGATGTTGTAGTTAGCTATGCTGGTCCCACCATGGGGTGTATCAAGTCCCATGGTGGAGGCCCGACACAATTCTAGAATGCACAGGTATGCTATTGGTGCCCAGTGCCTTATTTTTCTGCGCCGGAGTGTGTGCACGCCCGCACCCCGTTAGAACCTACACTACTGCACCACCGTCGTCGATTTGACCTCTTACAGTCAGCCCAGTAATCGTGCCCCACCCTGCCTAGTTCAAGGTATCTTGATACACCTTGTAGGGTTACTGTTGAAAAGGGTCCCCCGCTACTAGGTTTTCTATTTCTAGCCAACATGCTAAGTTGGTTAAGTGTTTTATAAACCTAACCCCCCAAATCAGTCTGTTTAATTTAGCTTGTTCCATCTTGATTAAGTATTAATTTAATTTACTTAATCCTGTCAATCCAGACTCAGCCTTAATTGTCTTATTAAAGCCTTGACCTCTCACATTAGACAGGTATTGTTGTGGCTGCCTGTTGCCGGTTGGGTCCGGGCAGTCTTACGCCACAACTCAGTCTAACCTCGGGTCCTTATTGGGCTCCGTGTTTAACCACCCACATTGGATAGGTATTGTTGTGACTACTGGACAGCCGGGCGGTTCCGGGCAGGTTTACATCACAACTCAATCCAACCTCGGGTTAAACACATCGTATTTTCTACATTTACATATTTTGTCTCTTTTCTTTTTATATGTAAATATTTGCGGCCCATTATTCAAATTCATCTTTATTGATTAAAATTTATTTATGCCACTTAATTGCTTTTCAAGGTTGTTGGCATGCGTCAAACATGCCAACACATAAGTTCTATATTTTAGCCCAAACGTCATTACCCCCGTTTTACACGTTCGCTCCAATGTAAGGTGTGTTGGGTTTAATACTTAAACCCAATTTAGCCAAATGAAAAGGGGAGACTTATAACATGGTGTTTATAAGGTAACATGAAAAAAGGGAGTGTGAACGCATGAACTTGCAACGAACGATTCAATTAACATAAAGTAGGCACATGTGAACTTGCAATTGTAACATCATATAATCATGGCATAACATGAATCATTTTATCCATATAATCATGGCATAAACAATACTTAAACATGAATCATTCTATTCGTATAATTATGGTATAAACAATACTTAAACATGAATCATTCTATTCATATGATTATGGCATAGACAATACTTAAACATGAATCATTCTATTCATATGATTATGGCATAAACAATACTTAAACATGAATCATTCTATTCATATGGTTATGGCATAGACAATACTTAAACATGAATCATTCTATTCATATGATTATGGCATAAACAATACTTAAACATGAATCATTTATTCATATGATTATGGCATAAACAATACTTAAACATGAATCATTCTATTCATATGGTTATGGCATAGACAATACTTAAACATGAATCATTCTATTCATATGATTATGGCATAAACAATACTTGAACATGAATCATTCTATTCATGTAATCATGGCATAATTAATACTTAAACATGAATCATTGTAAACTTGCAATTGGGATGTAAATCTAACTTAATTGTGTCACATATATCACCATATGGTTTTGATAACAACTTAGGCCAAAAACATAATTCAACTAGGCATAATACCAAACATAGTTTGGTCATGTTCATAAAGGTGCTTACTTTTGTTTCTAACACAAAAGAATGATTTGCCAATTTCAACATTGATTCATATAAATCATAGTACTTAGTCGATTCAATTACACACTAAAAGTGATCATAAAAGTATGTACATCTTATTAGCATAATAATGAATCATATACTTGCATGAATCCCAATTAAAATTCCACAACATGTGGTTGTCAACATAAATCATATACTTGTATGAATCCAACCGTACACCATAGCATTGCCAAATCGTTTAGAATCAAAATAACATACAAATATAGATTATTATTGCCACAATTCCATTTCGTTGTTAACTTCCAACGCAAATCACGTTCTTGCAAATATCCAATCGTATACCATAACATTCCCAAATCGTTTAGAATCAAAACAACATACAAAATATACATTTTTGTCGCCACAATTCCATTTCGCATTTTACACAAATCAAACGCAATTAATTATTCACATCAGAATAGCACTCTACTTACAACGTATGATGAATCTTCAATTCAGGAATCTGAATTCTGAATTTGGAGATGTTATCCTTTGTTGTAGGCGTTGCTTTGATTCAATTAACGTTGCTTTAAGCTTTTGATTTATCTCCTAATTGTCTCTCTATTTCGGACGGCTATCCTTAGTCTCTCCTCAGCAACATGACGGTCTCATCTCCATTTTAGTTTGTGTGAATTAGGGTTAGTCTTAGGTCCTTTTTATAGAGTTTGTGAGTTGATTTAGACCGTCGATGGAGCTTGGTTCAATAATAGCTGTTCGTTTGAAGGGGAGACCAACCAGGAGCTGACACCTAGCCCTAGTGACAAGGCAAGGCTCAGAAAATCGACCAAACACAGACCAGGCCAGCCAAGACCTGACCAGCGGGTCATTCTGACCTGGGCGCACTTGGTAGGTGCGGCAGGCTAAAAATGTACTGGCGCACTTCCCAAGTGCGCCAGTGCATTCTGACCCGTTTTCTGGTTTTTCGCCCAACTTCGTTCGTCCATATCTTCTTCATATGATATCCGTTTTATGCAAACTCGGACTCTATCTCTAGCAGAATTCCGAGACGAACGCAATGGCGTATCCCGTTTCCCTTAATTCTTTGATTTGAAATTAGTTATACTTTAATTTGTGAATCTCACTGTTATAGAATACAAGGGGTGTTACATACTCACTATTAGAGAAGAAACAGAGTCTTGATTTGCTTTAGAGTTGAGTAGAATTAGGGTTTTGATTAGCTTTCTTCCTTCTTAGTTGGCGGCGGCTACATTGAGTTCCATGGCGATGGCATGACGGCGGCTATTCTATTTTTCATGTGAATTAGAGTGAGAGACTACCTAGGTATATATAGAATTTAGGATTTATTTAGGCCGTCAGATCAACTTAGAACTAACCTGAACCGTTTAATTTGCCAACTCAGCCCTAAAGACACATCAGCAGCTCAAGATTGGGCTCAGTCAAACCCTAGCCGACTGGACCAGGTCGACACCCAGGTCGACTGATCAGTCGACCTGGTCCCTGGGGTGTCGACTGCCCAGTCGACTCCCCAATCGACCTGGGTGTTGGGCGGGAAATTTCTCGCCTAGCCTGTTTGACTTCGAATTTAGAATTTTAAATTTTCTGAAATCTGTTTTGAATTTTCTGAAACTTCCGATGGCCATATCTCCTTCATACGAAGTCCAAATCACACAAACTCAGACTCTATTTCAACCAGAATTCCGAGACGAACATAATGGCGCAACCCGTTTCCCACAATTCTCACGTCTAAGATTAGTTATTATTTAATTTGTGAATATTAATGTTAACAGAATTACGGGGTGTTACATTCTCCCCTCCTTAAAGGATTTCGACCCCGAAATCTTCAAGTCAAGAAGAATGTATATCCTAACATCCAATCGTCCATCTACTCAACCATCAAACACATGCATCCATTGTCCTTATAGACTTCTAATACTTTCATGTTTAAATGCACAGTGTGTGTATATGTCCATATCTAATGCAAAATCAGGCGGTCCACTGATTCAGTTGACCTCCTTAATGCGAATCATGATAGTGCCATGCGTCCATTATGTATGCAAAAGTTCCTTAATGCTACATATTATCTCTATATGCGTGCACAATCATCATCTGAATGCAACATCCATATGATAAAAAATCCTCATACATCCATTTTGCTAAATACATCCATATATATGCAATATGCAATATGAAGTGACTGAGCCGATCAAGTACCTAATAGTGCGTGTATATGCGTCCACGAGCAACCACTAGCAAACACTTGCATCCACTTTGCATCCATCATACATAACATGTCTCAAACACATGTTTCAACCATAGGATTATCCTAACTAAAGGTCAAAGATACTAGCGAGAGGACATACTAAAGATAAGATAAGTACAAGCTAAGCGATAAAGGAGAAATTAAAAGACCTACCCTAAAAAAGGAAAGGGTACAACGAATGCATCTTCGCTTCTGTCTCCCAAGTAGCGTTGCTCTTATCATCTCCCCGTTGCACTTTGACTAGTCTGACCTCTCGATCCGACCCAAGAATGCATGTAGGAGCTCGTCGAATCGTCGCATCACGCTCTATCTCCACCTCTCTAAGCAAGCTCGGCTCTACCATTTCCGCGGTCTCGTGCAAGCACTTCCTCAAATGTGATACATGGAATACGTCGTGTACACCACTAAGTCTCTCGGGCAACTCCACTCTATACGCCATCTGCCCAATCCTTTCTTTAATAGGAAACGACCCTACAAACCTTGGTGCTAATTTCCCAAAGGACCCAAAGCGAACAACATTCCGTAATGGAGACACTTTGATAAAAACCATGTCTCCAACATCAAACTCAAGATCTGTCCTCCTTTTGTCTGCATAAGATTTCTTCCTATCTTGCGCCGTCTTCATCCTCCTTCGAATCAAGTAAATCTTTTCCGAAGTATGTCTAATCATATCGGGCCCAAGCAAGATCTTATCTGTAGCTTCCCACCAACAAGTAGGCGAACGACACGGCTGTCCGTAAAGAGCTTCGAATGGTGCCATGCCAATGCTAGACTGAAAGCTGTTATTATATGCAAATTCTACCAATGGAAGATGTTCCTCCCATGTACCTCCGAAATCTAAGACACATAACCTCAACAAGTCCTCTAGAATATGATTCACCCTCTCGGTCTGGCCGTCCGTCTGAGGATGATATGCGGTGATCAAACATAACCGAGTCCCTACCGCCTCTTGCAAGCTTCTCCAAAATTCGCTAGTGAAAATAGGATCGCGGTCACTCACTATGCTAGAAGGAACACCGTGCAAACGAACTATTTCTCGAATGTATACGGAGGCTAACCATGGAGCAGCCCTCTTACTCTTCACGAGAATGAAATGAGCACTTTTAGTAAGTCTATCTACTATAACCCAAATCCCCGTATTACCCTTCCTTGATCTTGGTAATCCATCCACAAAGTCCATCGAGACACTTTCCCATTTCCATAGTGGAACCTCCAATGGGTAAAGCAACCCACCGGGTTTCTTTTGCTCCGCTTTTACTTGTTGGCACACCAAGCATCTAGCGACATACTCGGCCACATCCCTCTTCATACCGGCCCAAAAGAAAACTCGCTTCATGTCTTTGTACATTTTGTCCCCGCCGGGATGAATGGTCATCTTCGAATGATGTGCTTCGTCAAGAATAGCCTTCCTCAAATCTTCGTCTCGAGGTACACAAAGTCTACTATGCCTACGTAACCAACCCTTATCATCTAGGGTATACCTACGGAGATGGCTTGATGACTCCCCTCTTTTGAGCTTTTCTACTAACTCAAGCAACTGTGGGTTGTCTCGCTGTGCCTCGCCAATCCGTCCCAAAAGCGTAGGTCTGACCTCCAAGGATGCTAGCAAACCGGGTACAAAGTCAACGGAAGGTCTAAAGTCAAACATAGAGATGAATTCTAAGTTTTGCCGCTCAACAAACAATGGACTCAAGGACAGCCTTTTCCTACGTAAGGCGTCTACCACCACGTTACCCTTGCCAGGGGTATATGCTATTTCGAAATCGTAGGACGCTAAGAACTCTATCCACCTTTGCTGCCTTAAGTTCAAGTCCTTCTGAGAGAATAAGTATTTTAGCGATTTGTGGTCAGTGAACAATTCGAATTTCTCCCCAAGAAGATAATGGCGCCAAGACTTAAGCGCGAAAACAATTGCGGCCAACTCTACGTCATGTGTAGGGTAATTTTTCTCATGCGCTCTCAACTGTCTTCCCTCCTAGGCTATTACCCTTCCCTCTTGCATTAGGACTGCGCCTAGTCCTGTCCCACAAGCATCAGTATAAACAGTAAACGGCTTACTCCCATCTGGCAGCAATAAGACTAGGGCTGAAGTCAAAGCTCTCTTCAAACGTTGGAACGCATCATCACAATCTATGTCCCATGTGAAAACTAGGTTCTTCTTCGTCAAACGTGTTAATGGAGTTGATATCTTTGCGAAGTCTTTGATAATCTTCCTATAGTAGCCAGCCAACCCTAAGAAACTTCTCACTTCGGTAGCATTTTTAGGGACCTTCCTATCTTGGATGGCCACCACCTTCACGGGATCCACAGCTATCCCTTCTTTGGAAACCACGTGCCCTAAGAATCGCACTTCCTCCCTCCAGAAGTGACACTTAGTAAATTTAGCTTTAAGTTTATGCGCTCGTAGAGTCTCCAACACTTCCCTAAGATATAGGGCATGCTCTTCTTCATTCTTAGAAAAGATCAAGATGTTGTCTACAAAGACCACCACGAATTTATTAAGGTACTCCCTAAACACCCTACTCATCAAAGTATGCGGGGGCGTTTGTCAAACCGAAGGGCATCACTAGCCATTCATAGAAACCGTCCGGAGTCCTAAAGGCAGTCTTGTCAATGCTATCCTCAGCCACTCTCAACTGATGGAAACCAGTGGCTAAGTCCAACTGCGAAAACACTGAGGCGCCAACTAACTGATCGAAGAGATCGTCAATCCTCGGCAGTGGGTGTCTATTTTTCTTAGTAAGTTTATTAAGTTCTCTATAATCCACACAAAGTCTAAGGGACCCATCCGCCTTTGTAGCAAATACTACTGGAGCACCCCACTCCGATATACTACGTCTTATGAACCCCTTCTCAAGCAACTCCTTCACTTGCTTATTGAGTTCCCTCCTTTCATGAGGAGCCATGTGGCGTACTGGCAAAGATACTGGTTTTGCATTATCCACAAGATATATTCGAAAATCTATCTCCCGCTTCGGAGGCAAGCCCTTCACCTCCTCAAACACATCCGAGTATTCTCGGACCACTCTAACAGATCGTAGATTCTCCACAGACGCGTCAAGCGATTCTAGATAACTTAGCATAACGAAATTTATGGGATTACAAAAGATTTCGAGAGTGTTGCCAAGGCGAGTCACGAGCCTAACTACTCTCCTTTCACAATCAAGAACGACCCCATTTCCGGATAACCAATCCATTCCTAAAATTAGCCCATAGCTCGTGAAGCCCAAAACATAAGCATCACATCTAAACTCAACGCTAAGTATAGAAATTTTCAAATCCAAACACATCATGGACAAATAAGCTGAGCCCCCAATTGGATTCGAAACAACTAAGGGATCCTCTACTAAACTGGTGTTTAAGTGCAGTGATTCAACTAATGATGTAGAGATAAACGAATGCGATGCGCCCGAATCGAATAAGGTACGGACATGATGATCAAACAGAAAAACTAAGCTTTCAACAGAAATGGTTCTACCTCGTTCTTGCAGCGGTGGGACCGCGAGAGCCTGAACTTGTCCCCTTGCCTGTCCTGGTGCCATAAGAGCCTGCACCTGTCCTCCCGAGGTTGACCCTGCCCTCTGCCCCTTCTTTGGGCAGTCCTTCACTAGATGTCCCGCTTCACCACAGTGAAAACAGCCAGTCTTCTTTTTCTTTCTGCAATCCTTGCTGAGATGGCCTGGTGTCCCACAGTTAAAGCATCTTTTCTTTCCTTTGCCATTATTGTCTTTACCACCCTTCTTGTTTTGTTGTTGTGGTTTCTTCTGATCCCTTTTTTCTCGGGTGGCTTATTAGCATTAGCGCCTTTCTCCTCGTGCATGAGTGCCATGTCTACTAGCTTCTCAAAGGTGGCCCCCATAGGGATGTGGGTCATAGCCAACCCCTGCAACGGCTCATTCAAGCCATTAACGAACCTCAGAGCCTTCTTCTCCGGCGTGTTCACTAAGTCCAAGCCAAACCTTGCTAACTGATTAAATTTGTTAACATATTCTTTCACTGATGAGCTTTCTTGCTTCAATGTCAAGAACCTTTCCATATATAGATTCTCTTCTGCCCTTGAGAGAAACTTTGCCTCAAACCTACGCCTGAAATCCGCCCAAGATTCAACAGGATGCTCCCCATTAGTGACCTCCCACTAAAACGAGGCCTCTCCCTTCATTAACCAAGCTGCTAATTTGACTTTCCTCCGTTCTTCTACTTCAAAGATTTCTAGCAATTCTTCTACCTCTTTAAGCCAATCTCTAGCTTCCACAAATGTTTCTGACCCTTGAAAAGGTTTTCCACCCATTGCCTTAAATTCCTTGCACGTCTTTGCAAAAGTATCTATGCGAGGAGGGGGAGGAGGAGCGGGTGCAACTGGTGGTGGAGGAACATTGGCTGGACCTGCAGCGGCCCTAGCCTCTAATAACCTCCTATACCATCCTGGTATTGTTACACCATCCGGAAGGTTAAGATCTTCAGCCATGCTGAAACGAAAAAGGAAAGATTTAAAATGGAGAATTCAAAAGATAAAGATATATGGCTATTGGGGATTATGTTTTTCATAAAAACTTTCCACTTTAAATTACTCCTCAAAACCTGTTTTTGAAAATACTTCTTCCAAAAATACTTCAGAAAAATAGTTTTTTCTAAAAAAATTATCTGTTCTGGTAACCTTAAGCTCTGATACCACGTGTAACACCCCACGTCCATTAATGTCTCTCACAAAGGGAATGCACTAACTTCCATGGAGGTTTTAAGTGAATATAGAACAGAAAAATTACAACAAGACAGATAATAAGTAGTACTTGGAAATCTAAAACTTTATTTTATTGCAGCGGAAATTAAACATGTTTATTACATCGTAAAGCCATAAATCAGAGTCAAGTACAATATCCATCTTGATTAAACAAAATACATAACCCCATTACATAAATAGCCATTAAAAAAGATAACAAGCTGGACTTTACTTCAGCGGTCCAAGCTTTCCAAAGAGAGATAAAGCAATCCAATCAAACTCCGCTAGAGCTGGGCCCACCCTGAAGAACTGAAGGGGGAAAGGATAGAAATAGAGGGGGTCAGACATAAAGTCTGGCGAGTATGATAATTCTAACAATACTATTATCAAAATAACTAGACTAAGGCATAAGCTGGAAAACAAGGAAATATCTATGAACTATTGGGTATGGAAGAGCAGATAAAGATAACGTTAAAGGCACACCTAATTACTAACGAATAATTACTACACGGCACCACACCAGTCACCCTAAAGGTTGATCCCACTTGCTTCACTTAGAAATTATATAAATAGCTTCGTGTACCCCTAGCTGACTATATAGGTGCCGCCCGCCCCTATCTCCGCTAGGTGTACCCACTACCCACTTGCGATCGGCTCCCTACTCGTAGATACCCGTGCTGGCCCCACAGTGGGGTGTATCACTCCCCTAAAGTGGCAACCGATACAACTTGAGAATGCACGGCTTATACCTACACGATGCAACAACGTCTTACCTACCAGCCCGGGTCCACACACGCATATGAAACCCGTTGGACTTGCGTTGCCACCGCTACCCCGTTTGGCCTCTTATAGTCAAGCCCAGTATGCGTGTCCCATCCTCGACTTGGGTTGAGCCCACAAAGATACATTTGGGTTACTGGTTGAAATGGGCCCCCACAAGCTATCCACCTAAGCTTGTCCCCACTAGTATATCCCACTTAACCCTCTTCATATTCATGTTCATTTACATGTGTGCTTGGTTAAGTCTTACTAATCGTATTTCAAATGCCACTAAAGGCACCCACTAGATTCCTCATGCCACCCAAGGCACCTACTTAACCCCCATGTCCCACCTTACATGTTTAACTGGTTAAGTATTTCTTAATTCATTCAGGCCATAACCTCATAAAGACCTCTCACATTAGACTGGAATTTATGGCAGTTGGATTTGCCGGGCGGGTCCGGGCAGTCTTACACCATAAAAGAGTCTAACCTCGTGTCTTTACAACTGTTATGCTTTAATTTGGGCCTAGGACCTCTCACATTGGGCTGACATTTGTGACTACTGGATTTGCCGGTCGGGTCCGGGCATGTTTACGTCACAAACGAGTCCAACCTCGTGTCTTAAGCATTGATTAACACTTATAATCTTTTACCCCAGTTTTAAATATATCCCTATTCAAATCATTAATTAACTCCAATTTTAATGATGTCCATAATTGACTCAATTATGACCATCCACTTATGGTATGCAAAATCATATCAATTGCACCCCAATTTCTTAATATTAAATCCTTAATATTACCCCTACCCCACGTTATACGTTCGCTTATTCAACGCAAAATATATGTTAGACTCGAATAGTCTAACTCATAGCACAAAGATAAATTATCACAACATATAGACAAATAAAATAGATCTAATCATAATAGGGGTGAAACATGCATAAAACTACACATGTCAAGGATCTAAAGGTGTCAACTTTTTTGGTTAAATGTCACAACTTACATAATATGATCATAATCCAAATTCATGTATAAACTTGCATATGTGGTTTATGCAACATAATGATGGTGTAAACTAGCATCTAACCCATAGAACTCACACATGTTCTAACCAAATTTTAGATCTAAATAGTTGTCATAGGATATGTGAGATTATACATACTAATCAATCTAAACATGCATAGGTACATGTGATTTATCATGTGAATCATCATAGCCCCAAACATATATATAATCAACATCATGATTTGGTCAAGCATAAGCTAACTATAACATAAATAATAACTTCATGCCTTTGTAACATCGCAACTTAGCATAGAAACTTGCAACATATATAATATCATCATAGCATGATTTACAACATATAGGATATCATCATCACATAACATAGGATTTACAACATACATGATGGCATAAGGTTTACAACAACATATATGACAATTCACATCATCTTCTTATGATCCATATCACATCTTAATCTAATTAGTTTGCTAATAATCTTGTTAAGATCATCATACTCACTATTAGAGAAGAAAGAGAGTCTTGATTTGCTTTAGAGTTGAGTAGAATTAGGGTTTTGATCAGCTTTCTTCCTTCTTAGTTGGCGGCGGCTACACTGAGTTCCATGGCGATGGCATGACGGCAGCTATTCTATTTTTCATGTGAATTAGAGTGAGAGACTACCTAGGTATATATAGAATTTAGGATTTATTTAGGCCGTCAGATCAACTTAGAACTAACCTGAACCGTTTAATTTGCCAACTCAGCCCTAAAGACACATCAGCAGCTCAAGATTGGGCTCAGTCAAACCCTAGCCGACTGGACCAGGTTGACACCCAGGTCGACTGCGCAGTCGACCTGGTCCCTGGGGTGTCGACTGCCCAGTCGACTCCCCAGTCGACCTGGGTGCTGGGCGGGAAATTTCCCGCCTAGCCTGTTTGACTTCGAATTTTGAATTTTAAATTTTCTGAAATCTGTTTTGAATTTTCTGAAACTTCCGATGGCCATATCTCCTTCATACGAAGTCCAAATCACCCAAACTCGGACTCTATTTCAACCAGAATTCTGTGACGAACACAATGGCGCAACCCGTTTCCCACAATTCTCATGTTTGAGATTAGTTATTCTTTAATTTGTGAATATTAATGTTAACAGAATTACGGGGTGTTACATAAATATTCACCATCATTTAATTCCACAACCATTTAATTCACTATATCACTATTTATATAATTAAATAAATAAATTATAATACCCTCTGCCAATGCGGGTCATTACAATCTTTCCCACTTAAAATAATTTCGTCCTCGAAATTGCTAAAAGGTAGAGGACGACCCTATCGACTGGTTAGAACATATTTGTTCACTTCTTAACTTCAGTTTCAACTGAACCAATTTAATTTCAATTAAATTATTAATTAATTCTGACTAACGAAAATTTTCAAAAATCCTGAAAATTTTCTAATGCCTTAACTTTTCGAAAAATTTCAACAACACCTCCTTTATATTGGTCAATAGGTCAAACTCCAACTCGCCTCTCTGGGCCATCTCCAACCCAAAAGAAAATCAAACAGCCAATTCGGTTCATAAATCTCAAACTCATGTGAAATATAAACTTGTACCTTTTTTGTCGGGCATATCATTATATCCCATCTACCTGTTACCAATTCTGCATATATCATGCCATACCAATCAACTCCAAACAGTTTATATCCTCAAATCACATCTCATTCTTAACTCGAGTTCCATTCTCGATTTTCAAAATTTTAACTCACCAATTCCAATACCATTCCAGATTATTCACTAATCAAATCCAATTTTATTTAACTTAGTTCAAGTTAAATTTTAGTTTATTATTCACTTTTACCATCTCATTCTGGAATTTAAATCCCTGGGTTTATTTCAAATCAATTTGAAATCATAATACCAATTCAAAACCTGTGAATTTCTAAACAACTTGTTTTCCTCAAACAATTCAAAGACAAAACATTTGGCAGTAATCTATCACTTAGAACTCGAAAATGAACACTGATGATGTGGCCACACTCATCAGGGTTATTTCCCAGTTTATCGAAGTGAGTTCAATACTATAACATTTTCAATTTGAAAACATTTTCAAAACCTCCCAGGAACTTAAAATTTACTTATTTTAATTCTTGATTCTGATTTAAATTCAAATTTAATTCATCTTATTTCATATACTTTACTTATATGAATTCTGATTGGTTATCTACAACTATTTCACCTTTTTATAATTTCTTTCGATTATATTAACAACCAATACAACCAATTATACTATGTTAATTTCAAAACATATCATGTTGGTTCATTGTATTCGAGTGTTTAGAAACCCCTATCGATATTGTGGTGCCCCACTATCGACCAGAATTCATAAGCCACTCAACCAATAAAGCTCCACAACATAAAACAAATTTTTATATCAAATAACAAATACGTTCACTCGTATATATACACTCAACTCAATCTAGGGTATTACTAACCCCATCTCTACTGAGTCACGCCACAGAGCCAAGGTAATACTTAACCTTAAGCTCTGATACCAACTGTAATGACCCGAAAATCCGGTCCAATTTGAGCTGACCAAATAACATAAGTCCAACCCCAAATTGCACTGGAAATTCAAGAAATTAATAGAAAGAAGATAGAGGGTGAGGATAGATAAGATAGAACTATTAGAATAGAAGAAGAAAAAGAACATCATCATCAGAGTAACCACGAAACTCACAGCGGAACGAATGAAATATAACATAACTTTTGAAATACAAATAGTATATGTATACAATAGCACTTTTCAGAGTACAACACTTACAACAACACGGAAATAATAATAGCTATAAAATCCTGAAGCCTTCTGCTCCAAGCTCTCCAAGTGTATCTGTAAAATCCTGAACAACTTGACTGCCCGTACAAATTTAGGCACCCAAGAGTTTAGGTAGAACAAAACAAATTAAACTCCGGGTCAGTCATGGGACTGGTATGAGTAAACAGTTTAAAACAATTTGAACAAGTAAACGATATCTCATAAGACCACGCCGTATAACGGAACTGGTTTTCCCCTTATGAGAATCCAAAATATATTTATATCAAAAACCTTTGATATTATAATAATGTCTATCAACTGCAGTATAATAATCATCTAGCAGAAACACTTTCATCTCACGTTCTACATATATAGTATACAATCAAAACCGCAAGAACGTATTGGGTAATGGATTTCCAACTATGACAAGGTATGGAACCACCTTCCGATCAGTGTACTCTAGGAATGATACACTGGAGTTTAACAAGAACATCTTGCAACTCAGCCACACATGACCGACCACTCATTTCGCTTGAGTGTATCGAATGTACATCACCAACGGTTGGGATCAGCAACCGTTTCCCGTATATATATGGGACAACATTGACAGATTTAAGAAGTAAATGAATATTCTCTAAATAGGTGATTATACACCCTACTTCGGTGCGGCCGACTTAGCCATGTTGCCTGCCCGATTTTTTGTCATTTCCTGATGTTGAGGCCAGAGGTTACGACTACTTTCCATTCATTGATAACACGATCACTTTGAATGCCACATTGTCAAATCCGATAATCACTAATTGATTTGCACAAATATTCTGGATGTTATGCTAAGGGAATAAATCCGTTGCCACCATATATATTTGTACAGTCCAATCATATTTGATCATTGGAAATACTCTGTCAGGCACTCATCCATATACGTTCGTTCTGGGACTGAACGAAACCGAAGCACTATTCAGTACATCCATCCTAGGCAATCTCTACCTAGGACTTATACAACAGCCCTTGCACTTTACTCCGTCTTCAATTTTCTTTGGCATATTCGCAACGCTTATGCCAATACAGAGTGGTTCTTTGGATAAGAATCCAACCGGTCTCTCCATATTAACAACGTAAAAATGGTCAAACTTTGATAGTCTGTGATTTAACTATCAATGAAAACATGTCGGTGTACAAACAACGATCTAAATTCCAAATGCAATTATCGATCCAATCATCAAAACATATATATATATATATATATATATATATATCCACATTCCTTATTTTCTATGATTTAGAAATATACGTTATTAACATGGGAAAACATTTCCAATCCTCATTCACGCATCACTACCAGTCCACAACTATTTGTCCCTAACTGTAAACTAGTAAGAGAACAATTCTCTAAGTATAAACCCCGAAGGACGAAACCAACATCAGATCCACACTCAGAAAACCATTCGACTTAACTAATCTCTAGTCAGTTTCTAATATTGTTTTAACTCTATTTGATTAACTCTTATTCGAATAACTAATATTCGATTACTTTATTGATTTACAAATATTTTCACTTTTAACAACATTTATCCATTTATAAAGATTTCCTTTTAACAACGTTTATTCATTTATAAAGATTTCCTTTTAACAACGTTTTCCTTTTTATAATATCCTATCTGTTTTCTAAACAAATATCCTCCTTTATAATATCCTATGATTTTATAAATGCTTTATTTTTAAATTTATTTCCTTTTTATAAAATCGGTTGATTTTATGAAATTCCTTTATTTCAATATACATTGAAATATTCCTTTTTACATCCCAGGGTTTCTTATGATATTTAAAATATCGAATAACAAATGATCAATATCATTCTAACACACATAACCCTTAACAGATATACATCACATCATATATCACAATATATGAAAACAGTAAAATAAATGTTGAGGAATCCAGCCGGATTCCTCCAACCCGTATCCCTGTATCCGCAGTTGTTACACAGTATAATATACATCAATTTCATTTCAATATGAAATGTTCCGGTAAATAACATCAATATTTAATGGTATATATATATATTTATATATATATATATATATAATTTCAACTAACTGACTAGCAGTTCAATCAACCAATCTACACACAACATTCAATCAATATCTAACAGATCTAAAAGTACGTTATAAAAATATAACTGTTCAGAGTTGGTGAGTTTTACTCACATTGTCATTTATCGTTATGTAACGATAAATAGTTGTTGATTCAGTTCTATCGATTTGTTCTGTCATAACTTCCAACAAGCTCTGAACCATCCTCAACTACTTCCACCTTGAAGCCCTCGTTCATACGATTGTAACGTGACTAATCATTTGTGATTCTGATATAGCATGAATAAATTATTGCGTTAACAATTTATATAAGCATAATACTTGATTTATATTTAACTAAATATAGATATAAGGGCCTCACGTGTATTTCAAGTCGGCCCAAGCCCATCACAAAACATATCGAATTCAGCCTGCCAACCCCTTCACCTATGATCAGCTCTTCCACACAAATAGTTCAGCCCGTGCCCATTTAAATTTCTAACTCCTCCATTCTTTATACCTTTCAAAAAAAAAAAGAATACATGCCTTCGTTAGAAACCAGCCCACCCATTCATTTCAGCTCCGTTCAGACTTCTTCCCCAATCCCATATCATACGTTGCCTTCACTTCCCGTACACCCGCTCCATTTCTTTGATTACGTAACCTCCTTCTCTATAGATCAACAAACCGAATACACCGTTAGACACCTCATCTTAAACTTTATTGCTTCATCCCCTTTTCCATCAACTCGAACACCATTCTTGAAATGCGTTTGACAGCAGTAACCCGCAATATCCATAGCCGTAGCCGACGCTCAGCATCTCACAACTCCATCAATCAATACACCCCGACTTAAACCCAAACCAAAACCAAAGTTCTTCTCGTTTGAAATGCTCCACCATTATACCATTTTTGCCATGCTCAAAGTCTTCCTCCTCGCAACCCCCTCTAGGTGCTGTACAATGTCGGATCACCCAATTGGTCACCGTACTCCACCAACGACACCCAGTTCATGACAATTCAGACACTGAACTCAAATCCGCACTTAGATTCAACTATTGCTCCACAAATCTTCGGAAATCCTGAACCCTAATATCGCTGGAACCCTGACAGCGAACTCCACTAGCATCGTACCTCTCAAAACACACCCCAACTCGAAGCTCACAACATCAGGAGTTCATGAAGATTCATTTCCTAATTTATAGAGATTTATTCCTATTTCTTTTTTTGAATTTTGAAGAATGATTTTTCAATGTTTTGGGTTTTCTGGTGGCGGCTACCATTTTGCTGTGTTGACCAGAACAATTGGAAAAATAAGGGTTTAGGGTAAAGAGGAAAGTTATGGGGGTATTTATAACGCTAGATAAATATCTAGATATTTATTTAGGTTAGATATTTATATTTTAATATTCGTTTTTGTCTTTTAAAAATTTGTGTGATCACACACGATACCCAAAAATCACCAAACTGGACATGCAGCTAGAGTTCGACATTATGGTCCCAACGAAACTGGTTTCATCAAATTCCGACTCCGTTTTCTCACACAGCGTATTTTTAACTGCCAAAATACTGACTGTTTTTCACTTTAAAAATCCGTACGGCCACACAGTGACTCTAAAAATCACGGAACTGGAAATCTAACAATTATTTGACATGCGGATCCAACAAAATTTGTTTCATCGAATTCCGACTTCGTTTGCAAAACCGGCTATTTTTAAAGCTTTGAACGACCCATTTAAATATATAAATATATTTAAATATAATTGAATTAAATATAAATAATTTAATACTATCATATATATTCGCACCAGAATACCATACAGCTCTAGGGTAATTATATATTCGATGTTTCAAGTCCTGGTTGAAATCGATATTCAATTATATACTAAAATTCCTTTTATAACGTAATTAAAGCGTTGCAAATTATAAAGGAATTCCATAGCGACTTTTCTGAAATTTGATTTGGACATATCTCAAAATCTACACGACGAAATCCTGATTTTTCTCTTCCACTAGAAAGATATACTCCACCAGCTCCACATGTTTCTTATTTCACAGAAATCCGGCTTAAAATGAATCTTGTACATTCAGTTGAAGTTCAAATCGCCAAATTACGAACTGCATCGCCATTTCAAGCTCGATTTTTATTATAATATAATTATATGTTCAAACTATCGTTTATATAATATATTCGTTATTCAAATTCAATTCCAAGCTGAATTAAATATCACAGATGACCCAGTTCACACCATATCGCCATTTCAGCCAATCCTGATTATTTCAGAATTAAATATATTATTTAATTTATTATTTTAATTAAATATTCACCATTATTTAATTCCACGACCATTTAATTCACTATATCACTATTTATATAATTAAATAAATTAATTATAATACCCTCTGCCAATGCGGGTCATTACATAAACCCAATTGAGAAAAAGATTAAATCTTTTTATTTAGATTTAATGAAGTGTACCAATTAAATGGTATTTAATTGGAATTGAATTTGAATTAATTTTTGGGTTTAGCGTGAATGGTGTTTTAAATAACACTTGTTCTTTAACCCGATAATAAATGGAATGTGATTTTGGGTTTATAGTGAACCGTGTTTTAAGTGACATTGGTTCTTTAACCCAGTTAAAGACAGGATATGATTTCCCAAGTTAAACAATCATTAATATTGATTTTTGGGAAGATTAAAACCAAGTGGAGTTTTAATGAATCTTTAATTAGATTGAAATGATCGAGAATGGAGTATCACCAGTTTTTCTCCAGGCGATAGTTAAATCTTTAATTAGATCTGAACGTGAAATGGTAATTGAATTTACCGATAACACCGTGGTGTTAGATAGGAAGTATGACCAGTTTTACTTCATGGGATGAATAGGTTGGGATTGGGAAATAAAATAAATGATTACTTCGGTGTGTTTCGCTAATCCCGACTAGTTTGAGTTGATATTCAAAAGAAGATTAAAGCATAAATTTAAAGAATTTATCGTTGATAAAATTAATGGGAACCTTTCCCAAAGTATAAGAATATTTGAATAAAAGAATATTCTAAATTGGAATGAGGCATATGTTGTGTTTGTGTAACACTTGTTTATTATATATGCGAGTTATTCAGAAAGACCGGGTTAATCCCATTTTGAATAACTGATTCGACGTGGTGTCGAGGATGAAGACGGTGGTTGAAGACCGGAGTTCTTCACATCGTTTGGGTGATTATTGATGATCTTGACTGGGCTGTACACCTAAGAGGAGGGAATCGGTTGGTGATACGTACTTGGAGATCAATGGATATGCGAGGCACAAGGTGCCTCCGGTTTCGTTCAGACCCAGAACGAACTTGTAAATGGACGATGTGTCTGACATTGGATTTTATTTTGTGTGATTGATTTCTATTAAATATATATCTGTTTGGCGGTGGAGAATTTATTCTCTTTCTTAACGCCCTTCTTTGAGACGTACAAGCTTAGAGGTTATATATTGATGGATATCAATCGCATGGAGTGAATTGCCTGTGTGGCATGCCTAAGTGGCAAATGATCAAGGCTTTTGTTGAAAAGCAAAGTCTTATGGTTGATGATCAAAGCACTGCCTGTGTGGCATAGCTTTGTGTAACATTGATTCGCGAGCCTCACACCCCGGTTGTGAACCAAAAACGGGAGAGGACATCAGGGAGGGCATGCGTTTCCTTTTAGCTAGGGTGGTGTTAGTGACCTACCAGCCCTGACATTTATATTATTTTCACCTGTGTGGTTGTTGCTGTTGCGAGGCGCCTCGGATATATCGGTGACTGTGTGGAGCCGATGGAGTCATTTGGCTCATTTACGCCCCAAAGGGTGGGGAAACGCAGTGTTCAGGCATAATAATCCACATCGGTGGACCGACCCTGACGATCCAAAGGCCAGTTGCGGCTATTCCTAAGACATTGGCTAGATTGTCTCGAATTTGGTGAGGACGATCCCTAGCCTCGGTTCACAGATGGAAATCCAATTTCCAAATACGTGACTTTGCGGTTTTGATTGTAGAGCCTAGTATGGCGACATGATATATGGTACCCATGCCGTCTATGATTGATACTTATGATTTGAAGTTGTTTTATACACTATGCACTTATAATAGTATCAAATGATTTATTTTAAACGTACCAAGCATGTTTGGCTATTATATGGGAAAACCCTATCCCCCAGCTTGCGTTGCATTGTGTGATAGGACCTGGGTCTTATAATAGCTTCATTTTTCCAAAAAGCATTACGCTGTTTTGTTATATGCACTGGTATTCTTGGGAGGAAACCTGTTCCATGTTATACGGCGTGGTCCCTTGATATATCTAATTTAAAGTAAAGTTTTAAATTACTATTTTAGTTCTCACACCAGTCGCATGACTGACCTGGAGTTTATTGTTTTAACCTAAACTCTGGGTGCCCTTATTTTGACACGGGCAGCTAGTAGTTTTGGTTTTGCAGATTTATATTCACAGGACCCTGGTTTACAGCTGGAACGATACTCGGAAAGCTCTGTATCCGTGTATTACTTTCAGTTGTGTTTTGTATTATTTTCTCGCTGCTATGTAATGTAATTTAAATCTCTGATATTTTCTGTTGTATAATATTTATTCATACTCTGTATATTATTGTATTCTAATGGAATTGTTGTAATTAACAATGAAATGTTCTTCTGTTTGTGTTCCGATGTGGCTTGTTCTCAGTAGTATCCGTTCTTTCCTTACCGGGGAAGTTACGGGTCTTCGCAAACTTTTCATTAGAATAAAATCTATTTGGATATATGATAGAATATATTAAAAAGATTTATAAAAGAAGTGTTATATATATATAATTAACATCATATACATACATTTATTCATGCATCCAACTTTTCAGAGGTAATTCACTAGGGTCAAAGTGCTTGCTTTGATTACATAATTCTTGTGTTCCTTCTTCTTCACTTATGACTGCGGGTGGTGTTGCTTTAGTTGGTCTTTCTCCCTTCTTTAACTAATAATCCTGGACTGCATGCCTTACTTTTCTACATCGATAACACTTCTTTTCTTTTGTTGGGTTCATGGGTTTCTTCTTTGTTTTAGGACACTTACATAAAAAATGTCCTTTCTTCTTGCATTTGAAACAAATTATGTCTTCTCAAATGGTTTTCTTTTGTATTCGTTCTAGGCATAAAACTACAAAATGTCCTTCTTGACTACATCTATTACAATAGATACCTTTGAATTTCCCCAATCTAAGGCTTTATTCCTTTTTTTTTCCAGTTATGTGCTTTTATTGCTTGTTTTAGGGTCACCCACCGTTCAGTACTTGATAGACCAAACTCCATCTTTGTTCTTATAAGGATTTTTTGTTGAAAATTCTAGGTTACTCCCCACTTAATTTACTAGCTTATCCCTTACTAACAAGTTTACCTAATATTACAACCTGATCAAATTTTCACTTTTCTATTTAAGTTCACATCAATTTACCAAGCAATTTCAAACACTTATCTAAATGGGTTTAAGTATATATGATGTTTTAATCGGAATCATATAGTCATCCCACTTTCGAAACTCGAAAATACACACTGATGATGTTGCAGTCATCAATAGAATCATCTTCAAGTGGCTAGAGTGTGATTCTATGTCTATCTACTATACTTAAGACTTCGTATATACGTTAGCTAGGCATATATTCAAAATCTTCTTATACTCGGTAGTCCTACCTCAACATTGAATACAATACTCAAATTCTAATGTTTAATTTCTAACCATATTGATTAGTTACCTTAACAAATTTGACCCAAGTTTATTGATATTTCAAAATGTTACCCAATAATGAAATTAAATCCGAAAGGCATTTATACTCGGATCATTTTCCTAATCAGCGAAAGGGGCTTAATTACCATGCCATAAGAAGTATTTTATGTGTAATTATAATCACAAAATGTAAACTTAACCTTAATTGTTTGATTAAGTATCCAGGTTATAATTAACCATATATTTCCAAAATATGTTTCTTTCTTAAAATATAACTTTCAAAACTTATTTCATATTTCCAAATATGCTCTCTCAAATATAATACTCCAAAATCTCATTCTAGGGCATTACTAACCTTATCTCTATTGAGATATATAACTCTGATGAGTCTTTCCTTTAGTTCAAATGTGTCGTATCCATTGAGTTGTATAAACCAAAGCTCTGATATCAATTTGTAACGACCCAATTTTTTGCCCGGATTTCGCCGGTAATTAAACCAACTTAAACCGTTCATAAAGACGGATTGTTAGGGGTACTTACACATTTGCACAAAATGGAAAAAACTTTTCCTTTACCATTACAATAATATTACATCAGAGTCATAAGAGATACATCAGAGTACTTCGATTACACAACGGAAGAGATACTAAACTCAGCGGAAGAATGCGAATGCTCGAAGACATAATAGCTCCAGCTAAAACCAGAATCCTGCTCCAACTAACTCCAACGCTAAATCTGCAAACCAACCTACTAGATTGCCTGTGTAAAAATTAAGGGCACCCAGAGTTTAGGTGCGGGAACAATAAAATCCAGGTCATTCATGGGACTGGTGTTAGAACTCAAAACGGTTGTTTTTAGGGTTTACTTTAAAGTTAGGTAATTCACCAGACCACACCGCTAATGTGGAACATGTTTACCCCATGTGAATACCAATGCATAGAAATCCGCAATGACTTGTTGAAAAATGAAGCGATAATAAGCTCGTCCCACATCACACAATGCAAGCGCACACCAGATGGGCGAGTTTTGCCCTATGATAACCAAAAATGCTTTCATACGTGAAAATCCTCTTTACTACTATATATAGTGTGAAAAACCTTTTCACAAATAAATGTATTAATCCTAGCCAGCATAATGCCCCATCCTATTATACTGATGTAATCCTGCCGGTAACCAGCAGGTTATACAATCAAAACCGCATGGGCACGTAGTGGAGATTGGGTTTCCAACATGATGGTTCCTGGTACGAAAGACTATTCATGGGCTCACAAACTTTCTTGCGTGCATTATCCCAGTACTCGTGGATAAAGTCTAGACTCGGACTCGGTTATACTAACCCACCATACATGAATCAGAGTACCCAACAAATAGAGTCCCAGAATGGAGACTTCGTAGTACCCTTTCATGATCACATCCAGGTGCACCGAACATACGAAAAGAACAAAAAAATCTAACCACTAGTTTACCATCAATCCGGGGTGTAAGGGTCGTCGAGGTCACATATACACAAAACTACGCTTAAATAAGCCATGTTTTGATCATTCATAGCTCATCACGTAACTTAAGTATGCCACATTGTCCATTCACTATGCATCACTAATTTCCATCAATATATAACCTTTATGCTCATACGCCTTTAAGAAGGGTGTTAAGCAAGAGAATAAATTCTTCGCCACTAAGCAGATATATGTTAATAAAGATCACTGCTACGCAGTCAATTACAATGTTAGACACACAATCCATACATGTCAGTTCTGGGTCTGAACGAAACAACAATCTGAAATTCCTCCACATACATTTGGGCTTCTTGCCACTTGACTGATATATAAAATCCATCTGCGAATGGGAGCCAACCATTCGATACATTCAGCAAGTCGCCCTTACGACATGAAGGGTCCCAGTCTTCAATGCCGTCTTCAATGTCCTCAATTGCTCCACAACATCGTATTATTACTTAGAATGGTTTTCAGACATAATTCTGATCCCGGTCTTTCCAAATAATAAGCGCAATTAAAAACACAATTACGGAACACACGGGCTTTCTACCAAACTCCTTTCTTCTTGGATTTTGTCAAAATAAACCTTCTTTAAACCCATTCTCAGATTATTACAAAATCCATATTTAACCTTTCTCTTTTAAAACACATCCCCTAAATCAAACATAATTTATCCTCAAAACCTTAATTAATTTTTTGTTTAATAACTCATTATCGAAATCCAATTTTCTTTGAAAATCCTTAATCCACATCTCTCCCATAGTTTCCAGTTAAATTGAATTTCCAATATTCCATTCTTTAATCCTAACTAAAATATTATACTTTCTTTCCAATTCCCCACTTTTGATTTCCTCAAATCAAAGATCTAATTAAATCCTCAAATTACAATATGAATTTCCATAACTCAATCTCATTGGGTTTCGAGAATGATATTGTCGAAGATACGATTCACAAAAAAATCAAAATCAATCAATATTGAACATAAGTTACATAGAAATTGTATCTACTTATATTTGATATCAATTCTCATAATCAACGAATACTATAACTGGAATAATGATATAATAATGTCTTCCAAATTCCTCAAACAGTATACGTTTGCACAAAAGAATTTTATATCAAATATCCAAAGATTATTTCTATCCAACTTATCCCAATCAAATTGGGAAACCCATATCTTAATTAAAAGATTTATCCAACTCTTTGACATTAGATCTGGAGAGAAATATCATCCACTTATACTTAATATTAATCTTTGTATCCAACCCACACTATAAGCGGAATAATGGTGAACCACCTTTTAAATTCCCCAAATAGTAAGACTCATCATCTACCGGATTAATATCAAATATTCGAAGATTTATCTCTAACCATATCCAATTATTTAAAATTGAAAACCCCGTTTTAGTATCAAATAAATCATTTAAATTTCCATGTAAAACAGTTTCAATACTTTTAAATCTTTAAAAACATTCCACCAATCATTTACAAATGATTACTTATAGTTTGGAAAACAGCTCGCGGTTTACAACTTCAAAATAAATTGTTTTCATAGAAAGAGTTACCATAGTGTTTCAAAAGCGTTACAAAATAGTAACTTTAACTACTTTGATCAAAATATCGTTTATCTTAGCCAAAACTTAAACTTTATGATTCAAAACACTTTTACATAATTTAGAATGATTTTACAAAAAAATACATAATTTATAAATATTTAAAATAGCCGTTTACAATTATGGTCGACAACTGCTCTTACAGTGACCTTTTCCAAAACGGTTTTAAACATAACGTTAAATAATAACCCGAAATTAAAATCTGCTTTCACTCATTTAAAATCTCTTGTTAATATAAATCAAATGTTTTTCATTTCTTGGAAATCCGATTTAGATTGCAAAAATTATAAGGATTTACAGTTTGTAACTAAAATACGCAAATTGCCATTGTGCGACAAGCTTTATTTTGACCGCAATAAAAATTATTCTTCAATGTTTCAAAATACCTTAGAAAACCATGATATACTCATGTAAACCATTTAAAACCACCTAAAGTAATTTACATTGACTTTCCAAATTATTTTGGGTTTAAAATTCAACTTTTATTTTTCACTTAATTAAATATTAAATAAAAAAACCAATTTATTTCTAAATTCAAATAATTTCAAATTAACCATCCCATCCATCGGATCAGTTAGGGATAGCCAGGGAGAGCAGGAAACTATAATTTTCAAACCCAAGCCTAGACACTATCCTATGTGTCATCGTAGAACGTTCCGGTATTTATTTATTCATTAAAAGAAACTTTATCAATATATACGAATTCATACCTATGTGTTATTTCCAACCATTAACCTTCAATTTCAATTATAATATTGCTTCTAATTACGAAGGAGATTTGCCGATCACCAATGTGATACCATAATTGATGTGTCATAGTGTGTGCGAAACAACATGAACAACAATTATAAACATCCACATCAACCATTATCAACATAATTAAATAAATCATAATTGTGCACAAGCATTATAACACTAACGCTTAATAGTGTGTGTGTTCTAAACTACGCATCCATCATCCATCACAACAAACAACAATCATCATTAACCACTAATAATTCATCACTATATTTAAATTAGTCTAACGACTAATTAAATATGTAAACCATGGTTAAAGAGTTCTCACCTAACATCTTTCCAAATCTTCACGGTAGGCGAGCCTAGCTGAGCGAACCGTCAGACAGTATTTCGACGCAACATCTTCTTCACCAATACACACACACACACACACTATATTAATCTCTCTCGTTATAAGAGAAGGAGGAGGAGGAGGATGACGACGAACTTTAGCAAGGTGGTGGTGGAAAAGAGGAAGACTTATGCCATGGAAACCATAGCCATAAGCTTTAAGAAGGAGGAAATGGAATGGAATGGTAAGAAAATGGAGAAAATGCCTCCTGATATAGGAATGGAGAGTTAAGGAGGTAATGACACCTAAGGGGGCAAGTGGAAGGCATGCATGGAAGGAGGCATGCAAAAATACAAGTGTCCTTACACTTGTCTTAAGGAGAGAAAGTGAGATTTTGGTAGCATTTTCCCTTAAATGCTATGAAATCTAAGGGCAACACTTAATTCTAATGCTACTAATTCATGTTATGGTTTGACAAATCCGATCGAACGACAAATAGTATTAATAAATCCAAACTCATTAATAATCATTCTCATTTACAATTCAAGTAAAATCTATCATATAACTTACCAAAATTATTAAATATTCTGAATCATATATAGTTATGTCAAAGGCAAATTTAAATTCAAATTAAGTAAAAAAATTCCAATTTTAATTTGGTTAAAAATTCTGGATCGTTACAAGAGGAATACACTGGGTTCAACAAGAAAATCTTGTAACTCAGCCACACATGACCGACCACTCATTTCGCTTAAGTGTATCGAATGTATATCACCAATGGTTGGGATCAGCAACCATTTTCTCGAATGGGACAACATCGAATAAAATAAAAAATGAAATGAATTTGATAGGTGATAATACACCCTAATTGGGAGCTACCCTCTTAGCCATGCTACCTATCTGATTTTTGTCATCTCTCGGTTGTTGAGGCCTGAGCCTACGATTACTTACCATTCATTGATAGCACAATCACTTTGAATGCCACATTTTCAGATCCGTTAATCATTAATTGATTTGCATAAATATAATCTGGATATTATGCTAAGAGAATAAATTCTCTGCCACCATATATATTTATACAGACCAACGTATGCGATCATTGGAGATACTCTATCAGACATTCGTCTATATACGTTCGTTCTAGGATTGAATGAAATCGAAGGCACAATTTTCATTAATCCATCTTAGGTAATTTCTACCTAGGATTAACAGAAAAATCCCTTGCACTTTAATCCATCATCGATTGTCTTCATAAATCTGATTCGCAATGCTACTGCCAATACGAAGTGGTTCTCGAATAATAATCCAACCGGTCTTTCCGTATAGACAATGATATTGGCAAATACTTCGATAGTCGGTTATTTAACTATCGAAGAAAAACAAACATCTATTCAAAACGTAAAACAATCATTGGGCCCCTTGATTAATATTTCATTAATTAAAGCACTTCTCCATTTCATTATCAGTATTTTTTAACTGAGTATTTTTAATAATCATCTTGTCCTCTTACGCTATTTGGAAAACATTTCCATATATCGGCTTCTTTTACTTTATATACTTAGAAAATATCTTATATTTATAATTGGAAAACATTCCAATTACTTATCTCCTTTCCCAACTCGTTTGCTTCTATACTTAGGAAATATTTATGTTTTTATATTTCCGAAATTCCACTTATTTGGTTTAAAACGAATGTTGTGTAAAACATCGTTACAACAACCCAAAATACTGCACTCCATTAAATCTTATTCAAACATTTATCTACGAGACTGAATCTACCTATTTATCGATTACTAATGAAATCAATTAAGTTAGGGTATGACTACCTCTCAGACCTTGACTGAATAATATTCTTAACTTCAAAACGAACAAGACTACTTATCTCGAATAATCAACATCATATTAAACCAATTTTCCATTTTATTTAAAAGTGCATACGTTTCTCTTTCTATTCTTACCAGATTTAAATCTATACATTTCCTTTTTGTTTTTAATATTCTATTTTATGTTTGTTTCCTTATCGAATTCTATATATATATATATATCGATATATTGATGTCTAATTATCAAATTATCTTAAAAATATTCTAACTCTTTAAATTTTCGAAAAATTTCACTAGCACCTCCTTTGTATCGTTCAATAGCTCAACAACTCGCCTCTCTAGGCTCTTTCCATTCAAAAAGAAAATCAAAAAGCCAAGCGACTTGCCGATTCAGCGCATAAAATCTCATATGGAATTTAAATGTGTACCTTTATGTCAGGCACTCGACTGATAATCTCCATACACTTCATTCTATATCTTTCTAACCCATATACATCCGTTTCTAATTACTCCAACTCAATCCGATCATTTTTACTCAATTCGCTCATTTATTCTTTAATTATCTCTTTTGCCTATTTCACTTTTTATTTGAACATAACACATTCAAATAAAATTTTAACTTACTTATAAACCAATCAAATTCCAATTTCAACTTAAGTTCATATTCGATTTCGAATATAAATCCTCAAATCTCATTTACCTTTCAAAGTTCAATTTCGATTAAAAATTCAATTAACTAATTATTTTACAGATTAGTTAATTCTATTCAATAGTTAAAAAATCTGATTTTTGTAAAAATCAATCAATTTACTTCACTTGAGTTCATATTTATTTTTATAACTCAAGTCTGGATTTTTATAACGAAAATCCATATTATATTTGTTTAGAATCTTTATATTAATTTAAATAAACTGTTATGGTTTTATAGTGGTTATGGAGCTGCTTTTCTGAAAAATTGATTTGGACATAACTCAAAATCTATAAGACGAAATCTAGATTTTTCTCTTCCATTAGAAAAATATTATTCAATCGGTCCTGACGATTCTTGTTTCAAAGAATTCTGACTTAAATTGAGTTCTATATAATAAATTGAAGTTCGAAATGCCAAATTACGAACTACCACGTTGCAGCGATTTCGTTTTAATTATAATTAAATATAAATGCTAAACTTCGGTTTATAATAAATTTCAATTCCATTCTTATATTATTTTAAATATAAATTTAAACTTGTTTTCCAAATCTAACTTAATATTTCCAATTTTCCTTAATTGTCGATTATTTCATAACTTTGCTACAAAATTATTTATAAATCAATCCTCTATACTAAATCCCAATTCCTTAAAAATAAATTATTTATAAAATTCGATATAATCGAATTCTAAATTTTAATCCGTTAATTTATATTCCTAAGTCCAGAATAAAATTTATCGCTCTATTTCTGTTAGACCAAAAATTGGCTCTCACACCCAAATTAGATATGAAATCAATGAAATAGAATCAAAAAAGCAATAAAGAACACGCAATTTATAGTGGTTCGGCGTTAACGAACCTACGTCCACTTTTTTTCTTTGATTTGATGATTTGAATATGAATACAGCAAGGATTCTCACTCAACCTCACAATTACAATTCATAAACTCACTCAAATCTCTCAAAAATGGGCTTTAAGAGATGATTTTGATCTGAATATGATTGCAGAATTTGGCTATAGAGGAAGTATGGACTGAGAATTTGCCAAAAGATCCTTTCAAATGCCTCTAGGTGGTGTATTTATAGGTGAAAAATCTCCTCGAAGTGGCTCCGGTTCGTAATTGCGTGGCATTCATCCCTTGATAGTCGGGTTCGGAGGCTCCAAGATGGCTACAGTGCATTGGTTTGGTAGGAGTTCGTGGGAGAAATGGTCAGATCTTGTCCGAGTCTTCAGTGGATATGCGCAGCAACGGCTGCAGATTCAAAGGAGAAAAGGGGTTCGGATCGGAGCCTCTGATCCGATCCAGTTTAGCCTATTTGCTGTCCCTTGATGCTGCTGACATACTCATCCGATCCGAACCGTTGGGCTTGCTTGCTTTCTTCTGTTGCCGCTGGAGTGTTCCTCCGAACCGATCCGCTGAAGCCACTTGCTATCCTTTGGTATTGCTGACGTATTACCGATCCGATCCGATGTAATAAGGCTACTGTTGTATCTCTCCGATCCGATCTGAGGAAGTGTCTGCGCTCTTGATCTTTATTTACCTCCTGCACTATCTTTGTCTGATCCGATTGGTGTCCTTCTCACTTTTTGCTCTTTGTGTAGCCTAGTTCACAAAGTAGGCTAACATTTTCCCCTCTCGAAGTACACTCTTATCTGAGATAAAGTGTGCTTCGAAGCAATTTATGGGACATCCTTTGAACCAGAGTCATCGAATAATTGCCTTCGGTTCAGATTCCGATCCGGACGGGTATCTTTCAGTGGCACATCCGAGCAGATACATCGAATCAACCCCCCATGGATCAACAGGCCATGGGGCCTTAATGGGCTGAACTTCCGGTCCGAACAGGCTGAGGAAAATTGGGAATACGAGTGGTCACTACAGTTTCATATAAATACCTTCCTCGTCTCCTTCTTCCTCTTTCTTCTTTATTATTTTCTTCCAACGAAATTTGCATCAAAACCCTTGGAATTTTAAAAATTCTGAAACTCTCTTGTTTTAAATCCCCAAATTCAACACATATATAGTTTCATAATCTTGAATCTCCTCTTTATAATTGCTTTTAGCTTAGAATCGCGGTTTTCTTTGAATGATTCCGTCGATGTATTCGATGAACTTCACCGCCATGACCGCCTCCACTTCGTCATCGTCGTTAATGGTGTTAAGTTTCACTTGAGGCAACGGTGGAGGGGGCTAAAATCCTTTGTTGATCGTTCGAATGCGTCAGTACTTGATTTCAGTTAGGACTGTCAACGTAGGATCGAGCTTGACCCCAAAGGGGAGGAAAAAGGGTGAGGAGAAGTGCAGGGGATCGGTTCGGGTGTCAGGGCAGAGACGAGGAAAAGGGGAGAGAAGGAGTGCAGGGGATCGGTTCGGATGACAGGGCAGAAAAGAGAATGGGGCTCAACTGACTGGATCGGGTCAAACTTGCAAGCCAAGAGAAGAACAAGATTCACTTGACTGGATCGGATCGGAATGTGAAACAAAGAAGGGGAGAAGCATGATTGTTCAATCCGATCCAGACCGTCCAAGTACTCACCTCCGAACCGATCCGACTTTGGTCACTGGGCATCAACTCTTGTCCCAGGCTAGCACAAGGCATTCTCCCCGGTCCGACCCTAATGTGTGTATCCGAACCAAACCGAAAGACAGTCCAAGATTGCATATAAGACCTTGCTTAGTTGGTTAAACCAATTCTCAATAATATATTCAACTTAATGGACAGTTAGGATAGTGCCTTGCGAACATAAACAAATGTCAAGAACTGTTTTGAACATCACTGCTTCCTTGGACCTTTATATTATGCTTTCATGTATTTACTTTGCATCTCTGTCACACGTAGCACACACTTTAGTTCACATACACACACGGGGGACACAGGCAACTTTACCCTAATCCTTGCCATTGTTTCTTCAATAGTCTAGCGATCATGGCCGAAAGACGTTCTTCTAGATTAGCAAAGAAGACAGAAATGGCAAAAGCTTATGAGAAATATACTCTCGATGACATATCTTCTCCTTCAGACCCTGAATGGGATGACGAGGGCTCAGATTATGAAATAGGAAAGCATAACAATGAAACATCTTCGGATAGCGAAGTTTCTCTAGGCTATGAGGAGGAAGGAGAGATTGGAGATTACCGAGTTCCTGACGAATTTGAGTCCGCCATTATCTTGGAATCACCCATGGACTCTGTTGAATCAACGATCGAGATGATAGACTTGCTCGCATATGTCTAAAGCACGGTATACTAAGAAGGGATACTCTGGTGCCATCGAAAACTGACCGTCCTCACAGTCCTCCAGAAGGATTTATGGCAATCACCCGATTGATGTGCATGGTTGGGGCTATCCCACCGTTTTCTCCTTTTGTTGTCGACTCCCTAAGACAGATGCGGATTGCCCCCATGCAGCTGCATCCCAACTCCTATGCTTACCTATATACCTTATATGCAGCATACCGCAAGATCTTAGATACAGAGCTCACTTTCGATGATGTCCATTTCTTTTATAACTTCAAGCATCGGACTCGAGAAACTCCTTCTTTCTCTTACTTCGAATCAGTCCCAAAAATGAAAATAATTCCAGTGCCATTCAGCAGCAAAGCCGGCGATTCCAAGCTGGAATGGTTTTATATAAGGCAACATCCGGGATGTGCTAGGAGATGGACAAAATCAAGTAAAGCATTGGTTTTCTAGATCTCAACTCTGAGTGTCCACGCCAAACATTAATCTGTTTTCTTTTTGTTTGCAGTTGATAATACCAAACAAATATCGGGTCAAGTGTATTTCGATCAGATGCATCATCTCCTTAATGGTGACCAAAAATTTCTAACCATCGATGAAGTCCTTAAGGATGAATACCTTCATCGTCACGGGCTACTGTCCATTACCCGTAGCATAGGTCACGGGTCGGGTCCATATGTATACATCCCTCCAGTGGATGTAATTCCAGGAATGGGCGAGAGCTCAAAAAGCCCCACCATACCACTTCGAACTTCACCTTCTCCATCTTCGACTCAAGACGATGAGCTGGCCAACATACCCGAAAAGCACCGAAAAGGGTACACCGTCCCTGGGGAAGCCATTTCTCCGTAGAAATCACCATCTCCTAAAGAACTGCCAACAGACGCTTCCCAAGGAGATGTCCCTACTGTTGAGGATCCTACATTTCATGGCTTAGGAGATCTCCCCCTACCTGAAACTATCTATACCTCCAAGGATTTCAGCTCAAATCCTTTAGTTTTTACTTCTTCAGAGGAGACTACCCCTGTTAAGGCCAGAGAGTCCACTCACGCTGGCTCGGCTTCGGACTCGGGTTTGTCGAGGGAACATCACTTAGGATGCACTTAACACAATAGCACTACACTTCACATTACTTACTTCTCATGAGAATACTGATTCTGAATTCCACTTGTATTGTTGCGCAGGTACAATGTCTCGTGCTCACTATGATATCAGGAAACTACACCGCAGCATGACTAGGCCCCCTCACGATGTTGAGCATGATCGCCGCGAAAGCCGCGGTAGAGAGGATAGAAGGCCTTATGACTCTTACCAGTCGCAGACCTCGCGCTCTTGCTCTCCCGTTCGGTCGGATCCAGAGCGATACAAAAGTCACCAAGGTCATCAAGGAGATGACACGTCGCAGTCTAAAGATCAAACCTCTTCTCAAGAAAAACACGGTAGGGAAAGAAGCCCGCCGAAAGATACCGGTTCGCGAGACAAGCGTAAGGTTCCTGCTAAGCGGCCTAGGAAGGGTAAGGAGGCCATCGTGCCCTCCACACATAAGGATACCGAGCTAACATTCCCCGCACCTCCACCATTGGATGCTGAAACTGCAGTTAAGCGGGCATATTTGGAGGAGCAGTTCCCCGAACACTATTTTGAGAACCTGACTTTATTACCCGCTCTTGAGCCTATTTCCTCGAGGTGGGCAGACGAGGCCAAAGCAAAAATTGATGCAGTCGAAAGACAATATTCAGAGATGTTCAAGTATTCGCGTAACCTTTCCTGAATCATCCAAACTCTAATCACGGATACTGACTCAATGAAAAAGACTGCAGAAGCCGACACAAAGGCCATGAAAAATTTGGGAAAAGACCTTGAGGATACACAGGCCCAACTTGCTACTGCTCAACGGGATGCTGCTAGCTTCAAGCAACAATTTGAAGAGCTACCAAAACGTTATCATGACTTGCTCGAGTCTCATAGTCAAGAGCGCTCGGAGCTGAAGAAACAAGCGGAGGACGCTAAGTCGGATAAAACCAAAATGCAACTTGCTTACGCTGCTCTTGAGCGAGAAAAGGCCGAGTTAGCGAAGAGGAACACCGAATTGGAGAAGAAAAATACTGACTTGGCTTCCAAGTTGATGGAGGCCGAAAAAAGGGCTGCCCTAGCGGAGGGTAATGTTGAAAGTGTCATCAAGTCGACCGAAGAGTCCTGCAAGCAGCAGGCAGAGGCCCAGGAGGATGTGCAGGGTTTCGGTGAATTAATGATCGAATTTTTTGCACATATAATTCGTCACCGAAACATCTCTTTGATCGACGATTATCCGACTACCTTGGTTCACGTGTGGAGCCAAATCATTGAATGGGAGAAGGAGTAACTCAAGGTAGATTCTATCGATGAAGACCAGCTCATGGAAAAATATGTAAGAGATGATGAGCCGGCACGTCTGGCTGAGGGGCGTCGCCTCATCGCTGCTGCCATGGAGGAGGAAAAGCAGAAGGCTAAACAAAAGGACATCTCGGAGGCTGGTTCTTCTTCCACTGCCGCTGAAACTTCTGAAGTAGAGGGATATGACCCCGAAAACCCGGGGATCCCTCGGGCATCTCTTTTATCCCCCATACCCGAGACGACGTCAGAGACGGTAGTTACGCCAACTGAGAAATCATCGGAAGGTATTTCTACCTTTTCACCCCAATTCGTCAAAGCTGTCTCCACTTTTCATCACATAATCAGGCAATCGATGAAGGATCCTTTATTTTCTCCTGAGTTGATAATTGTTGCTTCTCACTCTATAGGTGTTGAACCGTCCGAGAAGACAGACGTGCCTCAAGGAACCACTGCCGGAGCAAAGTCAGCGGAGAAGGCTGAAGGAGAAAAGGATAAGGCTGATGCTCCTCATGATGGCGAGATGATAGGCGCCTTGAAGGACGACAGCGACAATGAGGGACATGAGGAAGACCCTGAGGTGGCTATAGTTGGGGAGTCAAAAAGCGCTGAGGACATCACTTTGGCTGCACTAAAAGCCGAACAAGACAAACGTATGCATCTTAAAGTTGAAGACCCAGACCCCGAAAGCCTTAAGCCTCTCGCAGTGTTGGATGCTGGATCAAGGTTAGTTATTAAGCTTTCGACTAGGTCTATTACAAAAGAGCTTGCTAAAAAGTCTTCTCTTGATTCTAGTGTTCCGACTCCTGGGAAAAATCAACCGATTCCAGCACTTCAGTTATAGGGAGGAAAAAACCAAGGCGCATTTTAACTGATGCTGAAAGAGAGGCGAAGGATGCTCAGAAGGATGCTAAAAAATCCAAGTCCACTTCAATGCCTAAGTGATGAAGTGTTTTGTTCTATTTTGGCATTTAGTTGGTTCGCATTTGTTGTAGCGAGTGCGGCCCTCGCTTCTTCTTTTTTGCTTGTTTTTCATGTACAAACTCACATGTTTGTAAATAAAAATAATTCATTTCCTGCAATGCATGTTAGTTGTTAGTTCAACACTAATGTAAAAATACAAATGCATGTCATACTAAAGTTATGTAATGGAGTCAAAGTGGAGGGGAATATGTGTGTACATGTATGCCCCCAGTCAATCTTGAATAACTGAGGGAAAACTATTCAAGATTAAATTAAAAAGTCCAAATGTCCCCGATTCTCTGACGGGGGTCATTTTCCTTTCGTCGTTGACGCCTGTTCTTTCTGGCATCTTTATACTCTTCTGTCTCATATCCAGGTTAGAGTTCTCGCTGAGGCGGTCTCTCATCTGGGTGCACCTTCACGCCTCAGAGGACGTCGTCTTCCCGTCCTTTATACTCTCTCTCGATTCTTGAGAGTTAGAGTTAAGAATGTCGTCTTCCCATTCTTCTATGTCTTATTGTACAAAAAGTCGTTTTGTTTGTCCCCGCATATAGGTCATCTTCAACTTTAGTTTAACATTTCGTGTTCCACAGTCATAGCAGAATAATAGTTGAAGATATAAATAATGCAGGAAAGTAAATGACACACGATATTTTTATAGTGGTTCGGCTAAGTCGTAGCCTACATCCACTTTATAATCTTTTGTTCACATAAACAGACTTTTTAAGGCAAGTCGTGCCTTTTTACATAGCTTATGAAAACAAAAGAAATGACATTTCATATTTAGTTCAGATATCGTCGTAAGTGCTGAGCGTTCCAGGCTCTGGGAATCTCTTCACCGTCCATGGTCGTTAGCTTGAATGTTCCTGTATCAAGCTTCCGTTGGATGGCGTACGGTCCTTCCCATTTTGGACCCAACCAGGTTGAAGGCGGGAAGACTCTCTTTAGTACTAGGTCTCCTGGTTCAAAGGTTTTGAGGCGAATCTTTTGGTCATAATAACGTGCCACTTGATGGCGATGTCTTGAGGCACGCAAGTCGACTTCATCTCTTTTTTCTTCAATCATATCAAGAGACTCTAGGAGGAGCGCTTTATTCGTCATCGTGTCATAGTACGCGACTCGATGAGAAGGGACTTCCAATTCTACCGGGATCACCGCTTCAGACCCAAATGAAAGTGAATAGGGAGTATGGCCAGTAGCCGTCTTAAAGGTCGTCCTGTATGCCCATAAGGCTAATGGCAACTCATCTACCCATCTGGCTTTGGCCTGTTTCAGCCTCTTCTTTAGAATTGATTTAATGACTTTATTTATGGCTTCGACCTATCCATTAGACTGCGGATGAGCTACCGCAGTGTATCGCTTATCAATCTTGTATTTCTAGCAAAAGTTTCTGAACTCTATGCTGTCAAACTACGTCCCATTGTCAGTTATGATGGTCTTAGGTATCCCAAATCGACAAATAATGTTTCTCACCACAAAACTGATCACTTTCCTTGCCGTGATGGTTGTTAGAGTTTCGGCTTCTACCCACTTCGTGAAGTAATCCACGGCAACGATCGCATACTTGGCTCCTCCTCTGGCAATGCGTAGCACTCCAATAATGTCAATTCCCCACATGGAAAACGACCACGGACTTACCATTGACTTGAGCTGAGTCGGAGGCGCTCTTGGAACTTTGGCATATCTTTGACATCTGTCGCAGCGTCGTGAATAAGCAGTCGCATCTTTGTTCACGGTAGGCCAGAAATATCTGTACCGTAACACTTTCTTTGCCAGGGTTTGGCCCCCAGTGTGATCTCCACACTCACCTTCATGCACCTTTTGCAGTACACGCTTGATGTCGTCATGCGCGATACACCGCAGCAGGGGCATTGAAAACCCTTGACGATAAAGGACGTCGTCCTGTAAAACATATCTTGTGGCCTTACGTCTTACAGCTCGTCTTTCGCTCTTTTTCAATGGGAGAGTTCCACTTTTGAGAAAGTTCTTAATTGGTGTCATCCAGGATTCTCTTTCTAGTTCAACTTCCGAGGCTAGCTCTACGTCCATCAGGTCAAAACTGGGTGAATCCAACACCTCTATCGGAACCATTTCGGATTCTTTGAGACTATCTGAACATGCTAGCTTCGCCAATCGATCTGCTTTCTGATTTTCTGCTCTTGGAATGTGTGTTATGCTATAACGCTCTAAACCTTCCAACAACTCCTTTACTTTCTTGAGATAAGTGATGAGACGAGGTCCCTTAGCAGCAAATTCTTACCGAACTTGACATACCACTATTTTGGAATCACAATATACATCTAGTGTCTTCACTCCCAATTCTTTGGTGAGTTTCAGCCCGGCAATCAGGGCTTCATACTCGGAATCATTGTTAGTAGTAGTAAATTCCAACCGTAATGCATAGTAGATAGATCGTCGTTCAGGAGTTATTAGAACAACCCCGACGCCGGACTTTCTATCGTTCTTGGCTCCGTCCGTATATAATTTCCATGGACTAAGCTCTAATTCTTGATCCAAAGTAACTATCTTGTCACCCACCGTTTCTTCTTCAGGAATTGTAAATTAAGCTATGAAGTTAGCCAAGGCCTGCCCCCGTATTGATCTTCGCGGCTGAAAGTTCAAATCAAACTGGCTCAGCTCGTTATTCCATTTGAGTAGCCGCCTGATGCTTCATGTTTTTGCAACACTTGTCTCAAAGGTTGGTCGGTATACACAACTATTGGGTGTGCCTGAAAATAATAGCGGAGTTTGCGAGAAGCAATCAGGAGGCTATAAGCAAGCTTCTCTATCTTTGGGTAGTTGCATTCTGCAGCAGCTAGTTTTTTACTTACGTAATACACAGGTTTCTAGACTTTTTCCTCTTCACGTACTAGTGCTGCACTGACGGCGTGAGATGATACTGCCAAGTAGACGAACAAATCCTCATGTTGCACGGGCTTTGATAATATTGGAGGCTTTTCTAAGAAGTCTAACAGATTCTGGAACGCCTCCACATAGTCGGGGTCCACTCAAAATTTCTCTTTCCCTGTTTTATGAGATCGAAGAAAGGCACACACTTGTCTGTTGCTTTGGAGATGAACCTGCCCAGCGCTGCAACCTTCCCAGCTAAGCTCTGAACATCCCTAATCTTTCGCGGCACCTCTATATTTCGGATTGCTGCTATTTGGTCTGGGTTGATTTCAATTCCTCTGGAACTCACAATAAAGCCAAGGAACTTGCCTGATGCCACGCCAAAAGAACACTTCAAGGGGTTCAACTTCATCCCATACCTTCTAGTATGCCAAACATTTCTGCTAAGTCTTTCGTATGATCGGGAGATTGCTTGGATTTCACTAGCATATCATCTACGTAAACTTCCATAGTCTTCCCAATTTGATTGTAAAACATGTGGTTGACCAGGCATTGATAAGTGGCTCTCGCATTTTTTAATCCAAACGGCATTACGACGTAACAATACAATCCCAAGTCTGTAATAAAGCTTGTATGCTCTTGATCTGGTACGTGCATGGGAATTTGATTATACCCGGAATAAGCGTCCATAAAGGATAAAAGTTCATGCCCGACAGTTGAATCTACTAATTGATCGATTCTGGGGAGGGGAAAACTATCCTTCGGGCAAGCCTTGTTCAAATTAGAAAAGTCGATGCACGTTCTCCATTTCCCATTTGACTTTTTGACCAGGATATGATTCAATATCCAGTCGGGATACTTCGAATCCTTAATGAATCCGTTACCTTTCAACTTCTCTACTTCTTCTTTCAAAGCTGCGGACCACTCTGGGCCCAACATTCGTCTCTTCTGCTTGACTAGTGGGTGCTTTGGATTAATACACAAGGAGTGACTCATAATGTATAACACCCCGCAAATTCTATAACTGTGGAATTAACAAATTAATGTATAATTAATTTGAAATCAAAGAACTAAGGGAAACGGGATACGCCATTGCGTTCGTCTCGGAAAAATACGCGAAATAGAGTCCGAGTTTTCGAAAAACGGAGTCCGTATGAAGAAGATATGGCCTTCGGAAGTTTCTGAATTAAGTTTAAAATTCAAACAGAATAAAACAATTAAAAATTCCGAAGTGGGGCCCAATGGGCCAGGCCCGCCTGACGCACCCAGGTCGACTGGGCTGTCGAGCTGGTCTAACCAGGTCGACAGGGCTGTCGATAGGGGTGTCGACCTGGTCCAGACCCAGGTCGAACCCAGTCCACCCTGGCTAGCCTATTCTATGTTGGTCGATTTTCTGTGGTCTGCTTTGTCATTAGGGCTAGGTGGCAAGCTCTAATTGGTCTCTCCTTAGGATGAATGGCTACGATCAATCCAAGCAACATCAATGGTTCTAATCAGTTCATTACCCCTATAAAAAGGACACTAGACTCTACCTAGGTTTCTTGTACAATTCTCTAGCCTCCATTGCTCTCTTCTTCTAATAAAAAAATAAAAATGGCGTCTCTGCTCTGCTGGAATTAAAACTAGAAGATAATCAACATCAGCCTAAGCAACTCAATTCAAACTAGAGATTAAAATTTCTGCAAAGATTCGACAACAAGTTCTTTCTTTAATCCAATCAAGGCAAGTACAGTTATTCTCCGCTATAAACGTTAATTATAATTTTGATATGCATTTAAATCTGAGTTTGAGGTTGTATTCTCTTCTGTTAGATCTGTTTTCTGTGACTGTTCTATATTCCTTTCTTCTTTTCTGTTTCTATAGCCAGGCTACCACGAGCCTGTGCCTAATCTCATAAGAGATGAACGTATGAACGCAAGTTTTGGGATGAATGATGAGAAATTTGACAAAACCAAATTGAATGTATGACTTTAGGACTGAGGCATAAAATATATTGGACATATGACTTGGGATTGGATGCATAAATTTGACTATGAACATAAAATTTATGCATGTTGTATGCATAGTTATGTTGTAATTTAGACCTGTAATTAATTAGAAAAAAAATAAGCATATGTTATAAACTAGTTTTAGACCTATGCATATTTTGTGATAAAAGAAGAAGAGGAACCACTGTAAAGATTACATATGATTTGAGGCTTTGGACAAAATGCATATAAAAAGGCAAGATCTGATTTTTAGAAGATATGGTTTAAAGATTTATATTATTGGGGATAGTTTGCATAATAATTCATGACATGAAAAGAAGAAAGATATGGAAACTTAAGATTTACATTAATTAGGATATCTAGTATTGTAATTACACCTAAATAGGGATTTTTGGATATATGGCATGCATTGGAATTAATGGTTATATTTGGTATAATTTATATGTGAATCTGCTGTAAAATGCTAGTTTAACAAAAATTGGAACATATGTTATAGGGTAAATTATGTCCATATTCTGCGCTATGTAAATGTATGCAAACATGGAAGTATATGATCATATTGTGAATCATGACATTATTTAGGCATATGAACTTAGGCCTAATTTATGTTTAGGCAAGGCATGTAAATAGAACCTTTAGAAATATTAAATTTGCTAAATCTGCTAATTTGCCAAGTTGCCTAAACTGCTAGTTTTGTTATATTGCCTAGACTGCTAATTAGATTGAAATGCCTAATCTGTTAAATTTGTCGGTTGAAATGCCTAACCTGTTATATGCCAAAATCTGCTAAGTTGCTAAATCTGTTAAATCCGTTAAGTCATATAAAATCTGTTATCTGCTATGTTGATATAATCATCCTGTTATTGATATAATCTGAATTGGCATATTTATTGGGCGTGCGCATAAACGGTAAATTATTAATTAATTGGCCGCAAAGATAAACATGGCTAACTCGAGGTTAGAATGAGTTTGCGGCGTAAATCTGCCCGGAACCGCCCGGCACATCCAGTGGCCGCAAACAATAGGTTCTAATGTGAGAAGTTAGTCATAACATGCGTAAGACACGAGGTTAGGTCTGGCTTGTGGCAGAAGTCTGCCCGGAACCGCCCGGCATATCCAGCGGCCACAAGCTACCGACCTAATGTGAGAGGTCTGTGCATTAATAATTAATTAATGCAAAATCTAAGATAAGAATGACGTCTAAAACGTATTGGGGAAAATAGGGTTAAACCAAAGGGATTAATAGATGTAGTAAAACCCGTCCATGAATCTGTAGGCCCAATACAAAGTTAGACAAATCTGAAAAAAATCTGTACATCTGACCTGTTAGTCTGGAAACTTGTTAACTTAATTGGTGAATTAGTAAACCTGAATTCTGTATGTCTGAACTTGTAAACAAGTTAATCTGAAATCTGTTAGTCTGGGGACACAAGGTTAGGAGGGGAATTTCTTGTGTCATCTGTTGTTTGGGACCCATATTAGTCAGTAACCCTTTCTGGTATCAAAACTTTGACCCAACAGTAAGTAGGGTCCGGGCACGCTTACTGAACTAATTATAAGTGGTTCATTCTGATAATGGCGAGGGGTGTTGATGGTGCGTTCCAACCGGGTCATGTGCGTGCATGGATCCCGGTCTGCCTCTGAGGATGTAAGATGCCGTGACATCTGTAAATAGGTCTGTGCCAATTGGTTGTCACTTTAGGGAGTGATACACCCTACTGTGGGGCCGACACAGGATATTTATGTATTAGGGAGCCGATCGCTTGGGGTAGGGTTTTAGGGTACGCTTAGTTCTGTCTGTTTCTGTTGGTACCGTCTGTTTCTGTTGGGTGGTAACACCTGTCTGTTTCTGTGTGGTACCGTCTGTCCGGGTGGTAAAGGCCCATTACTAGTGTACACCTAATTCCACATTCTGTCTCCATAGGGATAAATCTGTTTCTTCTTCTGTCTGTTTCTGATCGGGTAGTAAAGGCCCATTATTAGCATTCTGTTTCTGTTAAAAGTATTCTATACCCGTTCCTGCTTCAATTTAGACATTAGGGTGACACCTAATTCTGCTATACTAGTATTAGTGCAGAGAAGTGTAAAACAATAGTTTATATCATTCTGTTTTTCTGTTATATCTGCTACACCTGTTATAGTTATCTCACATCCAGTTTTATGTTCATATCATATTATTATTATCTGTTCATATGCTGAAAGTCACTGGACTTGCCAGACTTTTTGTCTGACCCTTGTTGTTTCGCCTCCTTTCTTCCGTTCCCCCCCAGGTTATCCAAGAAGGGAAATACTTTAGCTTGATCCGGATTTCTCTTTGCTTGAAGTGCTTAAAGTATGGCTTGGCTCTGTATAGCTTCCGTTCCATGGGGATTATGATTTTAAACTATGTGTTTTGAAGGCTTTTGTACAAGACTGATATTTTGTACTTGAATTCTGAAATTGAAAGGATGTAAACATATTAATTTCTGTTTCCGCTGTAATAAAGTTAAAATTTTTCAAGTACTGTTTTTATCTGTCTTGTAAGTTTCTGTTCTGTTTACTAAAATGCTCCACCAAAGTTAAGGCATTCCCTTTGTGAGTGACCTTAACGGAGGTGGGGTGTTACACTTGGTATCAGAGCTGAAGGTTACCAGATTTTATAAAAAGTTTTGAAAATTATTTTAAAAAAAAAAGGTTTTGAAAGGAAGTATTTTCAAAAATAAAGCTTATTTTGAAAAACATGATCCCCAAGAGCCATATATCTTTCTTTCAGTCCTTTTTGTATTGAACCTTTCCTTTTTCGTTCCAGCATGTCTGAAGCATCTGAGATACCAGAGGGTGTTCATGTACCCGGTTGGTTTCGTCAATATCTTGAGGCTAGGACCGCCGCTGCAGGTCCAGCAAATGATCCCCCTCCTCCACCCCCTCCTCGTGCTATTGCTTTCTCAAAAATCTGTAGAGATTTTAGGGCCATGGGTGGGAAGGATTTCAAAGGAACTGAATCATTCGTAGAAGCAAGGAATTGGCTCAAAGAAACTGAGGATCTGTTCGTTATCTTCGAGGTGGACGATAGGCAGAAGGTACAGTTGGCAGTATGGCTGCTCAAAGACGAAGCTTCCTACTGGTGGGAAGTCACTAACGCCGAGAGACCAATTGAGACTTGGATGGATTTCAGAACAAGGTTTGAGACAAAATTCCTCTCGCAAGCTGAACGAAGTTTACAATTGGAAAAGTTCTTGTCTCTTAAGCAAGGAAGTATGACGGTCAAGGAATACGTCAACCAGTTCAACCAACTAGCAAGATTCGGATTGGATTTAGTCAACACTCAGCATAAAAAGGCTCTCCGCTTTGTTAAAGGATTGAATGAGCCACTGCACAGCCTTGCCATGACCCATGTACCCATGGGAGCAACTTACGAGAAATTGGTGGATATGGCACTACTGCACGAGGAAGACAAGGGCCCGAAAGAGACCAAGAAGGAAGAAACACAGAATAAGAATGCGGGGCCCAAAAAGGAAACACAAAAGAAGGATGAGAAGTCTGAAGATAAGAAGGGGAAAAAGTGCTTTACTTGTGGGAGCTCAACTCATCTGAACAAGGATTGCAGAAAAAGGAAGGGCGCTTGCTTCAACTGTGGGGAGATGGGACACTTCACTAGGGACTGTCCGAAGAGACGAGGACAAGGAGGGCAGGCGAACACTCTTGAGGCTAGTGGCTAGGATAGAAATAGGAAAGTTTCTATAGTAGGTTTAATTTCTTTATCTGATTATGGAGTTAAGACTTTTTCTGATTTTGGTATTTTGATTTTGTAATCGATACTCTGCACTTTAATACTAGTATTATTTCTGAATTCCGCAGTAGACTCAGACCCATAAGGGTTATGGATCATCTGTTTGAGATTGGGGTTTGAGGGATATCTGTGTTAGGCGTCAAGTATGACGCATACATTCTGAGTTTTCGTAGGGTATGATTTTATCATGCTTAGCTTCCTAAGGATCATTAGGGAACCTGATTTGTATCAGTAGTCTGTAAATATCTGAATAATTCTGATTTCCAGTTTTGACATTGTCTAAAGAAGGTAATCCTCTGAGTGTCAATCTGATATTGATTTCGGTCTTTGGGGTTGATACTTAGGGGAATTATTTTCTCAACCAATGTCTAATGGGAACCAAGTCTTCGTTCTGTCTGTACTCGCTTCCATCATTCGACTGTATCCTATCGATCGAATATTTGAACTTTAGGTAGAAACTAATGGGTGTAAACATGTGTTTGAGACATGTTATGTTTGATGGTTGCAAGTGGATGCAAGTGGTTGCTAGTGGTTGCTCGTGGATGCATATACACACACTAGGCACTAGATCGGCTCGAAAGCACTCTCATACTGCATATGGATGTGTGAGCATTTTTAAATTTTTATGGATACAAAATGGTTGAATCAGCATATGGATGTTGCATATGAATGAGCAGTTGTGCACTCATATAGAAATGATATGTCTCAAGTAGGAAAATTTGCATACATATTGGACTCATGGCACTAACATGATTCGCATTAAGGAGGTCGACTGAATCAGTGGGCCGCCTGATTTTGCATTAGATACGGACATGAACACACACTGTGCATTTAAACATGAAAGCATTAGAAGTCTATAAGGACAATGGATGCCTGTGGTTGATGATTGAGTAGATGGATGATTGGATGGTAGGACACATTCTTCTTAACTTGAAGATTTCGGGGACGAAATCCTTTTAAGTGGGGGAGAATATAACACCCCGCAAATTCTATAACTGTGGAATTAACAAATTAAAGTATAATTAATTTGAAATCAAAGAACTAAGGGAAACGGGATACGCCATTGCGTTCGTCTCGGAAAAATACGTGAAATAGAGTCCGAGTTTTCAAAAAACGGAGTCCGTATGAAGAAGATATGGCCTTCGGAAGTTTCTGAATTAAGTTTAAAATTCAAACAGAATAAAACAATTAAAAATTCCGAAGTGGGGCCCAATGGGCCAGGCCCGCCTGACGCACCCAGGTCGACTGGGCTGTCGACCTGGTCTAACCAGGTCGACAGGCCTGTCGACAGGGGTGTCGACAGGGGTGTCGACCTGGTCCAGACCCAGGTCGAACCCAGTCCACCCTGGCTGGCCTATTCTATGTTGGTCGATTTTCTGTGGTCTGCTTTGTCATTAGGGCTAGGTGGCAAGCTCTAATTGGTCTCTCCTTAGGATGAATGGCTACGATCAATCCAAGCAACATCAATGGTTCTAATCAGTTCATTACCCCTATAAAAAGGACACTAGACTCTACCTAGGTTTCTTGTACAATTCTCTAGCCTCCATTGCTCTCTTCTTCTAATAAAAAAATAAAAATGACGTCTCTGCTCTGCTGGAATTAAAACTAGAAGATAATCAACATCAGCCTAAGCAACTCAATTCAAACTAGAGATTAAAATTTCTGCAAAGATTCGACAACAAGTTCTTTCTTTAATCCAATCAAGGCAAGTACAGTTATTCTCCGCTATAAACGTTAATTATAATTTTGATATGCATTTAAATCTGAGTTTGAGGTTGTATTCTCTTCTGTTAGATCTGTTTTCTGTGACTGTTCTATATTCCTTTCTTCTTTTCTGTTTCTATAGCCAGGCTACCACGAGCCTGTGCCTAATCTCATAAGAGATGAACGTATGAACGCAAGTTTTGGGATGAATGATGAGAAATTTGACAAAACCAAATTGAATGTATGACTTTAGGACTGAGGCATAAAATATATTGGACATATGACTTGGGATTGGATGCATAAATTTGACTATGAACATAAAATTTATGCATGTTGTATGCATAGTTATGTTGTAATTTAGACCTGTAATTAATTAGAAAAAAAATAAGCATATGTTATAAACTAGTTTTAGACCTATGCATATTTTGTGATAAAAGAAGAAGAGGAACCACTGTAAAGATTACATATGATTTGAGGCTTTGGACAAAATGCATATAAAAAGGCAAGATCTGATGTTTAGAAGATATGGTTTAAAGATTTATATTATTGGGGATAGTTTGCATAATAATTCATGACATGAAAAGAAGGAAGATATGGAAACTTAAGATTTACATTAATTAGGATATCTAGTATTGTAATTACACCTAAATAGGGATTTTTGGATATATGGCATGCATTGGAATTAATGGTTATATTTGGTATAATTTATATGTGAATCTGCTGTAAAATGCTAGTTTAACAAAAATTGGAACATATGTTATAGGGTAAATTATGTCCATATTCTGCGCTATGTAAATGTATGCAAACATGGAAGTATATGATCATATTGTGAATCATGACATTATTTAGGCATATGAACTTAGGCCTAATTTATGTTTAGGCAAGGCATGTAAATAGAACCTTTAGAAATATTAAATTTGCTAAATCTGCTAATTTGCCAAGTTGCCTAAACTGCTAGTTTTGTTATATTGCCTAGACTGCTAATTAGATTGAAATGCCTAATCTGTTAAATTTGTCGGTTGAAATGCCTAACCTGTTATATGCCAAAATCTGCTAAGTTGCTAAATCTGTTAAATCCGTTAAGTCATATAAAATCTGTTATGTGCTATGTTGATATAATCATCCTGTTATTGATATAATCTGAATTGGCATATTTATTGGGCGTGCGCATAAACGGTAAATTATTAATTAATTGGCCGCAAAGATAAACATGGCTAACTCGAGGTTAGAATGAGTTTGCGGCGTAAATCTGCCCGGAACCGCCCGGCACATCCAGTGGCCGCAAACAATAGGTTCTAATGTGAGAAGTTAGTCATAACATGCGTAAGACACGAGGTTAGGTCTGGCTTGTGGCAGAAGTCTGCCCGGAACCGCCCGGCATATCCAGCGGCCACAAGCTACCGACCTAATGTGAGAGGTCTGTGCATTAATAATTAATTAATGCAAAATCTAAGATAAGAATGACGTCTAAAACGTATTGGGGAAAATAGGGTTAAACCAAAGGGATTAATAGATGTAGTAAAACCCGTCCATGAATCTGTAGGCCCAATACAAAGTTAGACAAATCTGAGAAAAATCTGTACATCTGACCTGTTAGTCTGGAAACTTGTTAACTTAATTGGTGAATTAGTAAACCTGAATTCTGTATGTCTGAACTTGTAAACAAGTTAATCTGAAATCTGTTAGTCTGGGGACACAAGGTTAGGAGGGGAATTTCTTGTGTCATCTGTTGTTTGGGACCCATATTAGTCAGTAACCCTTTCTGGTATCAAAACTTTGACCCAACAGTAAGTAGGGTCTGGGCACGCTTACTGAACTAATTATAAGTGGTTCATTCTGATAATGGCGAGGGGTGTTGATGGTGCGTTCCAACCGGGTCATGTGCGTGCATGGATCCCGGTCTGCCTCTGAGGATGTAAGATGCCGTGACATCTGTAAATAGGTCTGTGCCAATTGGTTGTCACTTTAGGGAGTGATACATCCTACTGTGGGGCCGACACAGGATATTTATGTATTATGGAGCCGATCGCTTGGGGTAGGGTTTTAGGGTACGCTTAGTTCTGTCTGTTTCTGTTGGTACCGTCTGTTTCTGTTGGGTGGTAACACCTGTCTGTTTCTGTGTGGTACCGTCTGTCCGGGTGGTAAAGGCCCATTACTAGTGTACACCTAATTCCACATTCTGTCTCCATAGGGATAAATCTGTTTCTTCTTCTGTCTGTTTCTGATCGGGTAGTAAAGGCCCATTATTAGCATTCTGTTTCTGTTAAAAGTATTCTGTACCCGTTCCTGCTTCAATTTAGACATTAGGGTGACACCTAATTCTGCTATACTAGTATTAGTGCAGAGAAGTGTAAAACAATAGTTTATATCATTCTGTTTTTCTGTTATATCTGCTACACCTGTTATAGTTATCTCACATCCAGTTTTATGTTCATATCATATTATTATTATCTGTTCATATGCTGAAAGTCACTGGACTTGCCAGACTTTTTGTCTGACCCTTGTTGTTTCGCCTCCTTTCTTCCGTTTCCCCCCCAGGTTATCCAAGAAGGGAAATACTTTAGCTTGATCCGGATTTCTCTTTGCTTGAAGTGCTTAAAGTATGGCTTGGCTCTGTATAGCTTCCGTTCCATGGGGATTATGATTTTAAACTATGTGTTTTGAAGGCTTTTGTACAAGACTGATATTTTGTACTTGAATTCTGAAATTGAAAGGATGTAAACATATTAATTTCTGTTTCCGCTGTAATAAAGTTAAAATTTTTCAAGTACTGTTTTTATCTGTCTTGTAAGTTTCTGTTCTGTTTACTAAAATGCTCCACCAAAGTTAAGGCATACCCTTTGTGAGTGACCTTAACGGAGGTGGGGTGTTACATGATGGTAGGCGAAATTCCATACATGCCAGCGTGAGTCCAGGCAAACACATCCAGATTTGCCTTAAAAAAATCAGCCAATTCCCTTGCTCTAATCGGATCTAGTTGCGAGCCAATCTTTAGCACTTTTATTGGATCCGTGTCATCAATAGGTATATCAACTGTTATTTCACTGGGAGTTGCCTTCATGTCCCCATGTTCTCTATCCTCTCTAGGATCTATATCTTCGAGCACGTCTGAAGGCGACTCTCTTTGGGCAGGACCCCTTAGTTGCTATGCTGAGGCCCCCCTTGGAGAGGCGGAATCATCTTTAGCATCTATATTCAGCCCCTTCATTAGCATCTTTAACTCTGCCACGTAACAAGCTCGTCCCGTAGCTTGGTCACCTCTCATCGTCCCAACTCCCAAGTCAGTCGGGAATTTTAGCAGCAAACATCAAGGTGCAATACATGCCCTAAATTCGGCAAGGGCTGGTCGGCCTAGGAAGGCATTATAAGCCGACTCCAAATCCAGAACTACAAACGGAAGGATCCTTACTCTCTGGCGATCCCCCTGCCCTAGTGTGACTGGTAATTCTACAAAACCCATTGGAGCTGTGGATACTCCGTTAAAACCACGTATCCATCCCTGGCATGGCTTTAAGTCTTTTGCTTCGAGCCTCATTTGTTCGAAGGCTTTCTTGAAGAGGATATTGACTGAGCTTTCGCTGTCCACTAACACCTTATGAACCAGAGCGGTGCCAATTGTCGTGGTTATCACTAGCGGATCATCGGTTGGGGATGGAACTCCAAACTCGTCTCTATTGCGGAATACGACATCATCGGACATCGTTTTTTGCTGCTTTATGGGAGTGACGTCTTCAAGGCTGCTGCATTCTCCCACTTCATAATGCTTGGTGGCGTTGACGTACTGGTCCATTGCTTTAAAACTATGACCAACCAAGTGAGGCCCGCCTATAATGGAATTAATGACGATTCTCTTCCCCTTTTGCTGAGCTGTGGGTTTTGAAACAGGCTATTCTTGGTTCGGGGCTTGTCCCCCTTGCCCCCTGTCCCTCGTGGTGGCTTTGTACTCATCCAACTTCCCTTCTCGTAGCAATTTTTTGATGATATCCCTCAAATGACGACATTCATTGGTGGAATGACCGTGTGTACCATGAAACAAGCAAAACTTTCCTGTTTCAATTTCCTTCTCAATAGAATCTCTGGGTGGTGGCTTTTTGTACTGTAATACGCTATATGTGTCTAGATAGATGTTCTCCAACGTATCATTTAACGGCGTGTAGTTTTCAAAACTCTGGAATCTGGGTCTCTTATTGGAGCTATTCCCACGGTTTCTATTCCTTCTATTGCCGTTCCCATTTCTGTTGCTATTACCACCACTCTAGTTGCCAACATTTACTTCTACATTTCCCGAACTGTCACCAAACTGTTTCACAACGACATTACTCTGAACACCTTCCTTCGAAGTCCCTTCGGACTTTCTCTTCCGATTTGCCTTAGCTTTTTCTCGCCTCAGGCGAACATTAGCCTTTTCATAGAATAACTCTCTTGTAGGAGGTGGTTTTCCAGCCAAGTAATCCCCGAACTCTGTGTCGGGATCTACTCCTTCTATCAAGGCCATCAGGATAGTTGGCTCATGGGAATCAGTGATTTCGGTGACGGCCAGGTTAAAGCGATCTAAATATGACTTCAAAGATTCTCCTGGGCCCTGTTTAATTCGTGACAATTCTACAACGGTCTTGGACTTTTGGGCATGGAGTCGAAATTGATTCAAGAAACGCTCACTCAACTCTGTGAAATTTGACACCGACCGAGGAGGAAGTCGAGTGAACCACATTAATACTACATCTTCAAGATAGATGGGAAAAGCTTTGCACTTTACAGCATCTGGAGCTGCTACCGCGTTCATAAACCATGCATATCTCATTAGGTGTTGCCCTGGGTCTGTCCTTCCTGAATATCGATCCATCTGATGCAAGTTGAATCATCGGGGGAACTGGAAATTCAGGATGTCATATGTGAAAGGGGCATGACTTCGCTCAATGCCCCAATCTTCATTGGTATATCGTCGACTTTCAGACATGATCTATCGCAACATTTCCTGTACATCGGCGTTGGTTAATGTCTGCACAGGCTCTCTAAATCTGATGTTAGGATTACCCCTAGGTTCTTGATCAGGGGATATCCTTCTGTTTCTGGCGGCAGCTGCTCTATGTTGCTCTCTGTGCTCCCGGTCAATCTCTGGAGGTAAAGGTTGGAGGAGTTGTTGCTGTGTGGGGTAAGTAATATTAGGATCTCTGGGTAAGACATGGGATCTACGCATAGGTAGCAACCTAGGCTGTTGTAGACTCGGGTCATCAAGACCCAATACACGGGCAACATCTTCTCGGGATCCCAAAGATCCGAAAGCCAATTGATCTTGGTTTTGAGGTCGTTCAAGCGGCCTCCTCTCGCGAGGACGTTCCTCCTTCGAAGAAGACGAATCATCTGTAGGAATGTGGCGTAGTGGGGAAGGAGTTCTCTGCCTCCGAAGCTCTTGTAATTCTCTACACATGGTGATCATGTTTTCCTGCATGCGAAGGTTGTCACGCCTTTGGGCTTCCAATGCTTCTTTAGTGCTCTGAAGCATGTCAAGAAAACGTGAGAAGTCTCCCTGAGTAATGGGTCCAGATGGATCAGGCTAGACATTGGTCATCGTGGATGGAATTGGAGCATCGGATGGAGCTCGAGTAGAAGTTCCATCTTCATTCTGATTCGGATCGGATTGGCCCACAGCAGCCTGGTCGGGGCGGTTCGGATGGAGAGAGTGAGAGCCACCAACACCATCAGTTCGAATCGGGTCTTCGGGTCGGATCGGTGTCAACACGATCCGGTTTGCTTCCTCTCGGTTTGGATCATCCCCTCCGATTCGGATTCTCCTGGTTGGAGTGATCTGCTCCGGAGCTTTGAGCGAGTGACCTTGTTAACACGATAGCTTGCTGATTTTCTCTAGCATCATTTCCCCTAGCACCTTGCACTTCCTTTCCTTTGGTCTTAGCCACAATGCTTGATTCTTCAATGATTAGTCAACAAGTACTGAAAGATGTCAGAGAAAGGGGATTAACTTCTTTGAACTTGAAGATCCAAACAGTAGAATGATAATCCCAAAAAAGGCTTAGAATTTGAAAGTTCTCAGTGAAAGCACCAAAATGTTAGACCAAAAATTGGCTCTAACACCCAAATTAGATATGAATTCAATGAAATAGAATCAAAAAAGCAGTAAAGAACATGCAATTTATAGTGGTTCGGCGTTAACGAGCCTACGTCCACTTTGTTTTCTTTGATTTGATGATTTGAATATGAATACAACAAGGATTCTCACTCAACCTCACGATTACAATTCATAAACTCACTCAAATCTCTCAAAAATGGGCTTTAAGAGATGATTTTGATCTGAATATGATTGCAGAATTTGGCTATGGAGGAAGTATGGACTAAGAATTTGCCAAAAGATCCTTTCAAATGCCTCTAGGTGGTGTATTTATAGGTGAAAAATCTCCTCGAAGTGGCTCCGGTTCGGAATTGCGTGGCATTCATCCCTTGATAGTCGGGTTTGGAGGCTCCAAGATGGCTATAGCGCATTGGTTTGATAGGAGTTCGTGGGAGAAATGGTCAGATCTTGTCTGAGTCATCAGGGGATATGCGCAGCAATGGCTGTAGATTCAAAGGAGAAAAGGGGTTCGGATCGGAGCCTCCGATCCGATCCGGTTTAGCCTATTTGCTGTCCCTTGATGCTGCTGACGTACTCATCCAATCCGAACCGTTGGGCTTGCTTTCTTCTGTTGCCGCTGGAGTGTTCCTCCGAACCGATCCGCTAAAGCCACTTGCTATCCTTTGGTATTGCTGACGTATTACCGATCCGATGTAATAAGGCTACTGTTGTATCTCTCCGATCCGATCCTAGGAAGTGTCTGCGCTCTTGATCTTTATTTACCTCCTGCACTATCTTTCTCCGATCCGATCCGATTGGTGTCCTTCTCACTTTTTGCTCTTTGTGTTGCCTAGTTCACAAGGTAGGTTAACAATTTCAAACCGTTTTCCAATTTTCTTTTCAATTCGTACTTGAAATATAAACTTCTAAATTATCCAATGATAATTTATTTCCTTATTTTTATAAACATCATTTATAAATTAATTTTCTGTTTTTTAAAAATTAAAACAAGCTTTCCTTTCAAATATTTATTTGAAACCCAATTCATTTTCTGGAATATTTTATTTTTATAACTAATACACATAAACATAGGATCTATTATATATTTTCTTCAAAATCTTAATTTCCATTTAATATCATTCCAATATCCTTTTTGAAACTAATTTATTTTTATAGAATCGACATAGTCGAATCCAAATCATAACTCTAAATGGATTTATTTCAATTAAATTTATATTCCGAATATCAGAATAAATTTCATTGTTTCCCTTTTTAACACTGTTCCTAGTTTCTCATTTTAAATTCATGTTTTGAATTTAAATATTTAGATTATCTAAATGATAATTTTTCACCTTCATTTACAAACACCTTTTATATTACTTGTTTATATAGTTAAACAAGACTCGATTTCAAATTCATTTGAAATAAAATTACTAGCTTGGAAAAATAAATTTCCCTTTTTAAAATTCGCACTTGTATTTACATTTCCTGAATTATCCAATGATAATTTATTTCACTTCATTTATAAACATCATTTATAAATTCACTTTAGTTCCCTAATTTTTTTTAATTTGTAAACATCGTTTATAAATTTAATTCAATTCCATGATTATTTAATTTATAAACATCGTTTATAAATTTAATACTTGTTTTATTTATTCAAAATAAGTTAATATCTTAGAGGTGGGTACGGGCGCGTTCTGCCGTAGTCATGAGCATGAATGAGTCCGATGAGGGAAACTAGGATGCTGTAACATTGGCGAATAGGGTTGTGTCTTTAAAGTTGATGGGTTAGGGACTAATATCCTATATTGTCGTGGCTGGCATAGGTTATTCGTGTTTGTAGGGAATTGATGCAGAAACTAGTTCTTGGGATATGAATGAGAAGCTTACTTGATCTTTACCTTGCCTTGTTATCTCATTTACCTCGTACTTGTATATTTTAGTGCATTTCTTATCCAGTGCCGTTTGTCTTTCTTGATACCTCTTACTTATGCATATGCTATAAATCATTGGAACTCACCAAAATTTATGTCTGACCTATTTTGTTTTCCTTCCCTCTCTTCCTTTCCCCCCAGGTTATCTGGGCGGTGGACAATAACAGTGATTGTGATTTATTACTTCAGCTTGGACTTGGATTACTTCTCATTTTATGTATTACTTCAGTTTCTTTTCTATGTTTATTGTTACGACATATGAGGGATATCATTTTATGGTTTTATACTCTGAGGGTTTATGAGACAAATGGTTATGATTATGACTTATGGCATTTGAAATTATAATGTTGAATTTGGTTTGAAATAAAAGTTTGAAAAGTTATTTTCCGTTGCATTTTGTATTCTGTCTTGTTATAATTAGTCTCTGTATTATTATTGCACTTCACAGAACTTAATGCATCCTCATATGGGTGACATTAAATGAAGCGACCCGAACATCCCCGGTCTCCGAAGAGATGAGAAAGAATGAATTACTGTGAGGACAAGACAAATCGGAACGCAGACGGAAGAACATTTCATTGTTATTACAACAATTCCCTCAGATACAAGAATATACAGAGTATAAATGAATAAATGACATTCGATAAATATCAGAGATTACAATAAATTACATTGCAGTGGAAAATAATACAAAGCACAACTGAAGGTGATATACGGATACAGAGCTTTCCGGATATCATTCCAGCTGTAAACCAGGATCCTGTGAATATAAATCTGCAAAACCAAAACTACTAGCTGCCCGTGTCGAAAATAGGGGCACCCAGAGTTTAGGTTAAAACAATAAACTCCAGGTCAGTCATGTGACTGGTGTGAGAACTAAAACAGTTATTTAAAACTTTACTTTAAAAGTGAATAATTCAAGGGACCACGCCGTATAACACGGAACGGGTTTCCTCCCAAGAATACCAGTGCATAGAATAAACAACGCAATGCTTTTTCGAAAAATGAAGCTATTATAAGACCCAGGTCCCATCACACAATGTAACGCAAGCCGGAGGATAGGGTTTTACCTTATAATAGCCAAACATGCTTGGTACGTTTAAAAACAAATCATTTGATACTATAATAAGTGTATAGTGTCAAAACAATTTCAATCATAAATATAAATCATAGACGACATAAGTGCCCCATACCACTATGTCGCCATACTAGGCTCAACAAATAAAGCCGAAATACACGTATTGGAAATTGGATTTCCGTCATGAGTTGAGGCAAGGGGCAAGCTCCTCTCCGCTTTGAGACACTCTAGCAAATGCCTCGGGACTACACACTCTGGGTAACCCCTGGATGCTTCAGGGCCGGTCCTCTCTTACGTTTGAGGATTAGTTATTCCTGAACACACGTTTCCCGGTCCTTACAGACCTAAAATCGAGGCGCCTCATCCAACAAACACATAGGTGAAAAGTATATAAATGTCAGGGCTGGTAAGTCACTGACACCAACAAAGCTAGAAAGAAACGTCGTTCTCTCCCTGCAGTCCTTATCCCGTTTTTAACTCATACCGAGGTGTGAGGCTCGCGAATCCACGCTATACACAAAGCAACGCCCCAAAGGTCGTGCTTCAATCATCTACCATAAGACTTTGCTTTTCAACAGAAGCCTTGATCCATGCAACTCAGCGTGCCACACAGGCAATTCATGCCATGCGATTGATATCTATCTATATATAACCTCTAAGCTCGTAAGTCTCAGAGAAGGGCGTTAAGCAAGAGAATAAATTCTCCGCCGCCAAACAGATATATATTTAACATAAATTAATCAACACAGAATAAAAATCCAATGTCAGACACACAATCCATTTACAAGTTCGTTCTGGGTCTGAACGAAACCGGAGGCACTTTCCTCGCATATCCATCAATCTCCAAGTACGTCTGGACGACCACCAACTGATTCCCTCATCTTGGGTGTATAGCCCAATCAAGATCATCAGTAATCACCCAAACGATGTGAAGACTTCCAGTCTTCGACCACCGTCTTCATCTTCGACTTATCGTCGAATCGGTTCTTCAGAATGGGTATAAACCAGCCCTTTCCGAACAACCCGCGTATATTAAAAACAAATGTTACACAAACACAACATACGCCTCATTCCAATTCATTAGTCACTAACCGTAAATCAGTAAGAGAGCAATTCCCCAAATATTAACCCCGAAGGCCGAAACCAACATCAGATCAATACCCAGGAAACCATTCTTCTTAACTAACCTACAACTAGTTTCTAAATTTCAATTCTTAGGGAAAGGTTCCCATTTATTTTATCCAAGATAAAATCTTTAAATTTATTCTTTAATCTTCCTTTGGATGTCATTTCAAACCAAATTATGGTTTTCCAAACTAGTCGAGATTAGCGAACCACACCGAAGTAGTTATTTATTTTATTTCCCAATCCCAACCTATTCATCCCAGGAAGCAAAACTGGTAATACTCCATATCTAACACCACAGTGTTGTCGGTAAAATTAGTTACCATTCCACGTTCAAATCTAATTAAAGAATTAACGATCGCTTTGGAGCAAAACTTGTGATACTCCATTCTCGCTCATTTTCTAAATTTGATAATTTAGATTATCAATTCACATTTCATTCTAATTACAGATTCGTTAAAACTCCTTTTACTAGGTTAAAGAACTAATGTCCTTTAAAACATAGTTCACGACAAACCCAAATCACATTCTATTTATTTATCGGGTTAAAGAACAAGGGTCATGTAAAACACCCTTTACGATAAACCCACAAATCAATTCTATTTACAACCCATTTCAAATCCAATTTATTTATTTAAAAATAAATGGGTTTTAATTTTAGTTCAAAACTAGTTCATTTCGATAAAAATCTATTTTTATCTTTTCAAATATGGAGTTTTTCATCCTAATTTTTCCCAAATCATTTCTTATGATTTTACGCAAATTATTACTATTTTTAATAATTTTATCAAGGCCCGTACAGTCGATTTCCAACAATGGCCATCGAACTGCACTTACAGCGACCTTTTCCAAATTTGATTTGGACGTATCTCCAAATCCACCGTTGGATTTCAAATTTCCTATATTCGTTAGAAAGCTCTTTTCGATACGAACCCAACGGTTCCGGTTTTAAGAGAATCCGACGGTCGGATCTCCCGTAATGTCCGCTCGAAGTCAATGGTCGAAATTCGCAAACTGCCGCGGCGCGGCGCGTTCTATTCAGGCCATTATATTATATATATAATATATATAATATATATTTTGTCGATTTCTATTCAAAATGAATTTTATAAATAGTTTTAAATTCGTTTCAAAAACATTTCAACTTCCATTTCCAATTTAAATCAAAATTGAAATTTTCCTTATAAATTCGTTTTAAAATTCATTTCAATTCAATTCAAATTTCGATTCAATTTGAATTCATTTCAAATCGATTTTTATTCTATTTCAATTCGTTTTCCATTCAATTCGAATTAAATTCGTTTTATATTCAATTCAATTCGAATTCATTATATATTCAATTCAATTTAATAAAAACGAATATAATCGATATAAATATCGTTCGTGTCAAAATAGCGCATCTCTAATCAACACGGCTTTATATATTTCAATAATCCCGTTATTCTATTCGACAAATGAATATTTATCCTATTCAATACGTTAATCTATATTTTTGTCAACACATGACTAATCTCAACGAATGAGTACTGTCCACGTGTGACTATTTTTGTCATTCAATATATTTTATAAAAATTATGGTATCTATCGTTTGATTTAAAATCAGACTCCAACCGTAAATTAGTAAGAGAACGATTCCCTGAATATTAACCCTGAAGGCTGAAACCAACATCAGATCAATATCTAGGAGACCACTCATCTCATCTATTTTCCGGTTAATTTCTAATTTTATATATGATAAAGATGTAAATTTTATTGTTAAAATATTTCGTTCAACACATGACTAATCTCAACGGATGAGTACTGTCAACACATGAACCTTTATTTTATAATATTCTTTATTTTCTAAATTGGAATGAGGCCCAATCAATCACCATATACCGTTAACTATATGGATTTCATACAACACATGTATATAATAGCAACGATAAATAATCAACCATCATCCAAAGTGCACTACACTGTATAAGCATCAAATATAGATATCTAACGCTTATAACAGCCTGTCAATCAATCGATTGACATACAACTAATTATTGGGATTAGTGTATGTCATATATTGTCCCAATACCTGTGTGGGGTTTCAAATCAACAAACACAGATTTTATTTGTGCAGTTGGGCGATGTGTAAAATTTATCAACCCAATCAATATCAGTTAAATCAGTGTATATAAACAAATCGGCCGATTTGTTTATAAATATTTATTTATTCACATTCATGTTAAAAATTATATTTTTAACGATAATTAATTTATTTCAACACATCCACATTTTATTATCGATTTCACATCAACAACACAAAAAAATTTCACAACACATCAATTAAACAAACAAGCCATCCATGGTCTGTGGATGATGGGTGTCGGGTGCTGCTAAGCACCGTCTGCATCCTAGTATACATATATAACTAGAAAAAAGGAGATTGAAGAGTGAGAAATTCTCACCGACTAGCTAAACCAAACGCCACGACTCTTCTTATGTTGAAATCTTCGTCGTGCTCGCCTTTTTGCCAATTTCACTGCCCGTATTCTCTACATATGTAAAAATTGAATTTTTACTTAACTATTCAATACATAAAAATTGAATTTTTACTTCGCTATTCAATATATAAAAATCGAATTTTTACTTCGCTATTCAATATATAAAAATCGAATTTTTACTTCGCTATTCAATATATAAAAATCGAATTTTTACTTCGCTACTGTATAGAGATTTCCCCTTTTCAAATATAAAGATTTCGCCTTTATTTCACTACATATATATAAAGGTGGTATTTTTATATTCTCTATTATATAAAAATCATATTTTTAATACTTCTACCTTATAAAAATTATATTTTTATAACTCTATAATATAAAAGATTATATTTTTATCACTCTATAATATAAAAGATTATATTTTTATCACTCTACAATATAAAAGATTATATTTTTATAACTCTACAATATATTTATACAACAAAAAATCCTACCTTTACACGAATAATTTTTTTTATAACTCTACAATATATTTATACAACAAAAAATCCTACCTTTACACGGATAAAAATCATGACTTCCTACGAATAAAAATCCCACCTTTTAGTTATTAAAAATATAAAGTTTCCTTAATTAAAAAAAAAAAAATTCATATTAAAAATCTCAACTTCTTCATATTAAATAAAAATCTTTATCTAAATAAAACTATAAACGTTCATATAAATAAAATCAGATTTTTTTATAAACAGAAATATATATAAAGCTTACTGTATTGATGTTGAACGGGGAGGAGAGCGAGGCTGGTGGCGGTGGAAGCCAGTGGAGGCGCGGAGGGGGTCTGGGGCATTGGCGGTGGGGCCATGGGTCCACGGCGACTCAATTTGGGGCGGAAATCGTATTGGGTTTGGGGGGGGGGGGGTGGCCTGAAGCGGAGAAGAAAGAGGAGGATGGAGTGAGGGAGAGGCAAACGGGGGAGGAGGGGGGGCGGCTCGCCACCGCGATGGCGGAGCGTTGATCGAGGGGGCGGCTAGGGCTGCTTCCGTCGCCCTTCTTCCTTTTTTTTATTTCTTTTTTTTCTCTTCAGAATGAACGAGGGGGGGGGGGGCAGATAGTATAGAAGGAGGGAGATATTTTTTTGTGAATATTAGGCACACATCCCTAAAACGAAACTTAATTAGGCTCACCCCCGGTCATAAACTTATTGTAAATTTAGTACCTATTTTTCGAAAATTCATAAAAAAAATATAAAAAAATATTAAAAAACCATGTAAATTCGTATTTAATTAAAACAATTAATCGTGAAAAAAATCAGATCAAAAAAACATTAAAAACAACGTCAAAATCACGAAATACAGAAAATCAACGAAATGCAGTAAATTGCATCAAAACATGCATATAAATCGATTAGTTGCATACATGTATGCATTTATTTCAAATCTGCGTCAAAACTGCAGTATAAATGCATACATGTATGCACATATTGTTAAAACATGCATCTGCTGATGCATTTATTTAAAAACTGCATACCTACGTGCAACTTATTCACGTTTGCATGTATTTTGACATATATGCACACATGTATGCAGTTATATAGAAAAACTGCATACATGTATGCAAATTTTCAAACAGGCGTGCATAAATATATGCATGTGTATTCGAATAGTTGCATAAATGTATGCAACTATTCGTAAAAGTTGCATACATTTATGCAACTTTTTTTTTAATTTCTGTGGACTTTCGAGAATATTTATAGATTTTAGATTTTTTTTTTTTTTAAGTGATAGCGCCTGAAAATTTGGACAGAAAACGAAAGAGGCGGAGGTATGGAAAGTGGCAGGCGGAAGATTCCAGGCGGCAGCTAAAATAGGGGGCGGGTTTACAGAGAAAACATTAATTACAGGGATGTATTGTGAATTTAAAACTTGCAAATAGTTGCATACATGTATGCAACTTTTGCCAATAGTTGCATACATGTATGCAAGTATTTCTGAAGCTGTTTTAGTTGAAAATGTATGCAGAAACTTGCATACATGTGTGCAACTATTTGAAATACTTGCACACATGTATGCAAGTATTTACATGTGAAAATAAAATGTGTGCAGAAACTTGCATACATGTATGCAACTATTTTAAATACTTGCACACATGTATGCAAGTATTGCATGTAAAAATATAACAGAGAAATACTTGCACAGATGAATGCAAGTATTCCAAATATGTGCATGATTTGATGCAAATACTGCATTTTTCGTTATTTTCTGTATTTTTTTGATTTTGATGCATGTTTTGATTTTATTATGATCTGAATTTTTGGGCGAGTACATGTTTTATTTAAATACGAATTTACGTGATTTTTTTATATTTTTTTCATATTTTTTTGATGACTTTTCAGAAAATAGGGACCTAATTTACAATAAGTTTATGACCGGGTTTTTTTTTTATATTTTGAAACTTAATAGGGACCTCTAAAAAACGCACCCTTTTTTTTTTAATCAATTTAATTTCAAAAAGGTGACTTTTTATTTCGACCTCGAAACAAGGCCCACCGCCTGTCGTCCATAGCTAACTACCCCCATTCCGAACACAATGGGATATGTATCGTAAGCTGATTCGACTGTTCCGATCAGTTTTCGTCAAAATCAACATATAACTCTATATATTGAATTTGAATGTGCATTTCAATTTACTGGGGTCACATACTAACTCGAAAAATTCCCAAAAAATATTTTCTAGCTTCGTATTGACGATACAGTCCTAACAAAACTAATTTCATCAGATTCTGAGACCGTTTGAAAAATGGCCATTTTCCAGTCGATTAAAATCCACTAAAACTGGTCAAACGCGTTTTCCTTTGCCACACTCACATACTGAATTGAAAAAAATATGAAAATTGGAATCTAGCAATAACTTGACATCACGGATCCAACAAAAGTGGTTTCGTCGAAATCCGAGGTCGTTTGCAAAATTTCCATTTTTAAGGGCCTGTATTCCATAGCGACTATTCAGAATTTTCAACTGGACATATCTATCGATTCCCGCTATGAAATTTTGATTTTTCGGATTCGTTGGAAAGATATTATCAAATAGTTTCAATTATTTTTTGTTTCACTAAAATCCGGTTTGATTTGCACCCGGTACATTCATTTGAATTTTGTAATCGAATTATCGAACTACCGCGCCATCTTCAATTCCTTTCATAATTTAAAATAAATATTTATATTCTAACGATGATGTATATAAATATATACGTTCGAATTCCATTCAAAATAAATCTCGTCGATTTTATTTAAAATAATCCATTTTAAATCTTCAAAATTCGTCGAAGTTGCCAAAACAAAAATTTTAAACTAGCTCAGAATTTCCGAGTTATTACAATCTCCCCCTCTTAAAACTTTTTGTCCCCGAAAAGGAACAAAGTCGAAAGTGGTTTGATTAATCAACTCTACATTCGATCTGGCTTCCATTCTCCAACTTTTCAGTTTCTGAGAATCTTCATATTCTTCAAAAATTTGGCTAACACCCTAAATTTTCGAAAAATTTCGCCATAACCGCCCCTGCACCGAGAGCCACGGGAAAATCCCGAAATTGCCATATAGCCCTCTGATCTCAAAAAGAAAAAGAAAAAGCCAAGCGGCTCATAAAATCATCATCACCCAAACAAAATAGTAAATTATAGTAAACATGTACCTGTTTGTCGGGCAAACAAATTTTATTCTCTGCTCTAGCCTCCTTGTTATGACCTGTTCAATGTAAGTACATGTATATGCAAGCAAATGCGACCAATTTTCAATATAATTCACTATTTGGTACAATTAGGCATAATGGTTCAAAATTATCAAACAAATAAACAAACAACACAAACATTAATCAATTAGTGGATTAACGTTTCAAACTCATAATTTTGATATATAGTCAAAAATCATGTTTTTGACGCCAAATCACAACAAATAAATCTATCTATATAAGTTTTGGTTCTCACACCAGTCTGATGGAAATATATAGATATCACACCTTCGAAACACGAACATAAATACTGATGATGCACGTGCTATCATCAGTACCATCTCCGGGAAACTAGAATGTGATTCTATATCTATCCAGTATAATAAAACTTCGAATATACGTTCATGACGCGTATATGCAAAATATTTATATATTGGATTGTCCAAATTCTATACAAATAAATATTCAAATACGTATACTTGAATTTAACTTTCAAAACAAAATTGTTTTCAATTGAAAAGTATGCTCTTTACACTCGTTCTAGGATACTACTGATCCTATCTCTAATGAGTCATTCTAATTGGATATTACTAATCCAATATTTGATGAATTTTTTCGTATGGTTCTAATGTGTCTTGTTCTCGAGCTCTGTAAACCAAAGCTCTGATACCAAATGAAGCGACCCGAACTTCCCCGGTCTCCGAAGAGATGAGAAAGAACGAATTACTGTGAGGACAAGACAAATCGGAATGCAGACGGAAGAACATTTCATTGTTATTACAACAATTCCATCAAATACAAGAATATACAGAGTATAAATGAATAAATTACATTTGATAAATATCAGAGATTACAATAAATTACATAGCAGCGGAAAATAATACAAAGCACAACTGAAGGTGATATACGGATACAGAGCTTTCCGGATATCATTCCAGTTGTAAACCAGGATCCTGTGAATATAAATCTGCAAAACCAAAACTACTAGCTGCCCGTGTCGAAAATAGGGGCACCCAGAGTTTAGGTTAAAACAATATACTCCAGGTTAGTCATGTGACTGGTGTAAGAACTAAAACAGTTATTTAAAACTTTACTTTAAAAGAGAGTAATTCAAGGGACCACGCCGTATAACACGGAACGGGTTTCCTCCCAAGAATACCAGTGCATAGAATAAACAACGCAATGCTTTTTCGAAAAATGAAGCTATTATAAGACCCAGGTCCCATCACACAATGTAATGCAAGCCGGAGGATAGGGTTTTACCTTATAACAGCCAAACATGCTTGGGACGTTTAAAAACAAATCATTTGATACTAAAATAAGTGTATAGTGTCAAAACAATTTCAATCATAAATATAAATCATAGACGGCATAAGTGCCTCATACCACTATGTCGCCATACTAGGCTCTATAAATAAAGCCGAAATACACGTATTGGAAATTGGATTTCCGTCATGAGTCGAGGCAAGGGGCAAGCTCCTCTCCGCTTCGAAACACTCTAGCAAATGCCTCGGGACTACACACTCTGGGTAACCCCTGGATGCTTCAGGGCCGGTCCTCTCTTACGTTTGAGGATTAGTTATTCCTGAACACACGTTTCCTGGTCCTTACAGACCTAAAATCGAGGAGCCTCATCCAACAACCACATAGGTGAAAAGTATATAAGTGTCAGGGCTGGTAAGTCATTGACACCACCAAAGCTAGAAAGAAACGTCGTGCTCTCCCTACTGTCCTTATCCCATTTTTAACTCATACCGAGGTGTGAGGCTCGCGAATCCACGCTATACACAAAGCTACGCCCCAAAGGCCGTGCTTCGATCATCAACCACAAGACTTTTCTTTTCAACAGAAGCCTTGATCCATGCAACTCAGCGTGCCACATAGGCAATTCATGCCATGCGATTGATATCTATCGATATATAACCTCTAAGCTCGTAAGTCTCAGAGAAGGGCGTTAAGCAAGAGAATAAATTCTCCACCGCCAAACAGATATATATTTAACAGAAATCAATCAACACAGAATAAAATCCAATGTCAGTCACACAATCCATTTACAAGTTCGTTCTGGGTCTGAACGAAACCGGAGGCACTTTCCTCGCATATCCATCGATCTCCAAGTACGTATGGATGACTACCAACTGATTCCCTCATATTGGGTGTACAGCCCAATCAAGATCATCAGTAATCACCCAAACGATGTGAAGACTTCCGGTCTTCGACCACCATCTTCATCTTCGACTTATCGTCGAATCGGTTCTTCATAATGGGTATAAACCCGGCCTTTCCGAACAACCCACGTATATTAAAAACAAATGTTACACAAACACAACATATGCCTCATTCCAATTCATTAGTCACTAACCGTAAATCAGTAAGAGAGCAATTCCCCAAATATTAACCCCGAAGGCCGAAACCAACATCAGATCAATACCCAGGAAACCATTCTTCTTAACTAACCTACAGCTAGTTTCTAAATTTCAATTCTTAGGGAAAGGTTCCCATTAATTTTATCCAATATAAATTCTTTAAATTTATTCTTTAATCTTCCTTTGGATGTCATTTCAAACCAAATTATGGTTTTCCAAACTAGTCGAGATTAGCGAACCACACCGAAGTAATTATTTATTTTATTTCCCAATCCCAACCTATTCATCCCATGAAGCAAAACTGGTAATACTCCATATCTAACACCACAGTATTGTCGGTAAAATCAATTACCATTCCACGTTCAAATCTAATTAAAGATTTATCTATCGCTTTGGAGCAAAACTGGTGATACTCCATTCTTGCTCATTTTCTAAATTTGATAATTTAGATTATCAATTCACATTTCAATCTAATTACAGATTCGTTAAAACTCCTTTTACTGGGTTAAAGAACTAATGTCCTTTAAAACACAGTTCATGACAAACCCAAATCACATTCTATTTATTTATCGGGTTAAAGAACAAGTGTCATGTAAAACACCATTCACGATAAACCCACAAATCAAATTCTAGTATAGTTAGTGATTGTGACCCGATTTATCGGGTTAAAGGAGATTGAAGAGTGAGAAATTCTCACCGACTAGCTAAACCAAACGCCACGTATCTTCTTATGTAGAAATCTTCGTCGTGCTCGCCTTTTTGCCAATTTCACTGCCCGTATTCTCTACATATGTAAAAATCGAATTTTTACTTTACTATTCAATACATAAAAATTGAATTTTTACTTCGCTATTCAATATATAAAAATCGAATTTTTACTTCGCTATTCAATATATAAAAATCGAATTTTTACTTCGCTATTCAATATATAAAAATCGAAGTTTTGCTTCGCTACTATATAGAGATTTCGCCTTTTCAAATATAAAGATTTCGCCTTTATTTCACTACATATATAAAGGTGATATTTTTATATTCTCTATTATATAAAAATCACATTTTTAATAATTCTACCTTATAAAAATTATATTTTTATAACTCTACAATATAAAAGATTATATTTTTATCACTCTACAATATAAAAGATTATATTTTTATCACTCTACAATATAAAAGATTATATTTTTATAACTCTATAATATATTTATACAACAAAAAATCCTACCTTTACACGGATAAAAATCATGACTTCCTACGAATAAAAATCACACCTTTTAGTTATTAAAAATATAAACTTTCCTTAATTAAAAATATAAAAATTTTCATATTAAAAATCTCAACTTCTTCATATTAAATAAAAATCTTTATCTAAATAAAACTATAAACCTTCATATAAATAAAATCAGTTTTTTTATAAACAGAAATATATATAAAGCTTACTGTATTGATGTTGAACGGGGAGGAGAGCGAGGCTGGTGGCGGTGGAGGCCAGTGAAGGCGCGGAGGGGGTATGGGGCATTGGCGGTGGGGCCATGGGTCCACGTCGACTCAATTTGGGGCGGAAATCGTATTGGGTTCGAGGGGGGGGGGGTGGCCTGAAGCGGAGAAGAAAGAAGAGGATGGAGTGAGGGAGAGGCAAATGGGGGAGGAGGGGGGGGGGGGGGGCGGCTGCGCCACCGCGACGGCGGAGCGTTGATCGAGGGGGCGGCTAGGGCTGCTTCCGTCGCCCTTCTTCCTTTTTTTTATTTGTTTTTTTCTCTTCAGAATGAACGAGGGGGGAGGGGGGGAGATAGCATAGAAGGAGGGAGATTTTTTTAATCAATTTAATTTCAAAAAGGTGACTTTTTATTTCGACCTCGAAACTAGGCCCACCGCCTGTCGTCCATAGCTAATTACCCTCATTCCGAACACAATGGGATATGTATCGTAAGCTGATTTGACTGTTCCGATCAGTTTTCGTCAAAATCAACATATAACTCTATATATTGAATTTGAACGTGCATTTCAATTTACTGGGGTCACATACTAACTCGAAAAATTCCCAAAAAATATTTTCTAGCTTCGTATTGACGATACGGTCCTAACAAAACTAATTTCATCAGATTCTGAACCGTTTGAAAAAGGGCCATTTTCCAGTCGATTAAAATCCACTGAAACTGGTCAAACACGTTTTCCTTTTCCACGCTCACATACTGAATCGAAAAAAAAAATGAAAATTGGAATCTAGCAATAACTTGACATCACGGATCCAACAAAAGTGGTTTCGTCGAAATCCGATGTCGGTTGCAAAATTTCCATTTTTAAGGGCCTGAATTCCATAGCGACTATTCAGAATTTTCAACTGGACATATCTTTCGATTCCCGCTATGAAATTTTGATTTTTCAGATTCGTTGGAAAGATATTATCAAAGAGATTCAATTATTTTTTGTTTCACTAAAATCCGGTTTGATTTGCACCCGGTACATTCATTTGACTTTTGAAATCGAATTATCGAACTACCACGCCATCTTCAATTCCTTTCATAATTTAAAATAAATATTTATATTCTAACGATGATGTATATAAATATATACGTTCGAATTCCATTCAAAATAAATTTCTCATCGATTTTATTTAAAATAATCCATTTTAAATCTTCAAAATTCGTCGAAGTTGCCAAAACAAAAATTTTAAACTAGCTCAGAATTTCCGGGTTATTACATTAAAGGACGTGGGGTGTCACACTATATGAACTTCATTAAATACAAATGATAATCCCAAGAGCAACTATAATCACCTGTGTAATCTCATAAGATATCCTCTAGTATACAATTCACTCTACATCTACTAAGTTTGTGGGTCATAAGTCGTACTCAGATGCATCTCCACCATAATTCCACTTGTAAGATTCTCCAAATTTCGCTTGTAAATAATGAGTATTGATTACTTACAATTCTCTGTAGCATACCAGCAAATCACACCGCCCACTCATATACAACATAGCCAATTTTGATGTTATTCTACTAAATTTCACTACTATATATCGAACCCTCTTTTTTGGTCTATTAACCATGATCCAAATGTTATTCTAACCTCCTATTGTCCTTGACAATTCATAGGTATTCTCTCCCACTTCAATAGGGAAACTTTAGGAGGTTGTAGCAAATCACTTGACATTTACTGATTGACTATTAATACTCTTTGATATAAATGTCCTAAAGTCCTTCTTTTTCCCTTAATTCTAAATGTTTGCATCATATATTGATGCATTTTATTACCTTTAGGATATATAGCAGATCTTTAATATTGGTACTCTCATAGAACCTCATCCCAAGTTTATCAAGATAGGGTATAAGCATTAATCCATTCTTACGAAGCTGACTATCTCGATTGAGTCCATTATGCTTTATATCCTCAGACTCCACTCCTCCTTAAGCTCAACAATGATGTTTGTCAGTCTAGCATCATACTTCTTACTAGTACATTTTTTTTATCAAAATGAGTAAAATGGTCAATTTTCCATCACATCAAGATCTGTGTCACGTTTAGGGTAAGAAGTCATACCCATCTATACACTCTATGTAACACCCCACCTCTGCTAGGGTCACTCACAAAGGGAATGCACTAGTTTTGGTGGAGTATTATCTAGGTAAACATACACAGAGATATCACAAGGCAGAACATAAATAAAGCAGCGGTAGGAATTAAAAACCAAATTTTTATTACATTCAAGTAAAGAGTCAAGACCCCATATATCCAAGGTACAAATTATTCCATTACATCAAGTTCCAAAATAAAGAAGCATAAAGATAACAAAAGTAAATTATTCCCCCATAAATAGCAGAAGCAGCCATACCATAGCCCAAGACCAAACCGTACATGAGCTGTTAAAAAGCAAGCTAAGTCCAAGCTAAGAGCTAGTGTTTCCTCCCTGAGAACCTAGGGGGGGAAACGAAAGAAAAAGGGTCAGTCATAAAGACTGGTAAGCCCTAGTGACTTTCAGTATGAAAACTAGTAAAGGTAACATGATATATGGAAACTGAAATTAAACATAAGGATGATAACAAAACTGGTAGGGTAATTAAGATAACAGGATAAGTCATGTCTTGCATCGCATATTCAAGATTCGCTGCACCAACTGTACTAGTGTTCTAACCCATGTCAAGTATTAATCATGATATGATCCCTTGGCTCAATATCATGAAGTGACCCATTATGGGGTCCTACGGTACGATCTACTAATCGATCGACTCCCTACAAGTTCTAGCTCGTCATGTGTCTGTGTCATACGGCCCTATCCTGAAAAGTAGTGACCTGTGCTAGGTCCACCATAGGGTGTATCAAGTCCTATGGTGCCAACCACTGACACGAATCAAGCACGCACAGTGTAAATCTACGGGTGCCCAATGCCTGCTTTTTCAAATCCGGACTACGTGCACGACCATAGTCCGCCTGAACCTACAATGGCGCACCTACTCAGCCGTCGTTCTGGTTGCTTACAATCAGCCCAGTAATCGTGCCCCACCCTGCCTAGTCCCAAGGTATCGTGATACATCTATGTGGGTTACTGCTGAAAAGGACCGCGTGACTAGGGTTTCTAATGGGTTAAGTGTTGTCATTCAAATTCATGACTTAACCCTATCCAAATCATGTATCAAGTTGATTAAGTGTGTTCAAGTGGTTCATGACGTAACCCTATCATGTGGCATTAATTCATTAGTGCACTCAACCTCTCACATTAGACTAACTGTTGTGGTCACTGGATTTGCTGGGCGGTTCCGGGCAGATTTACACCACAACATAGTCTAACCTCCAGTTTTTCGTGCGATATGACCAACTACCCACATTGGATCCTATTGCTTGCAGTCATTGGATTTGTCAGGCGGTTCCGGGAAGATTTACACTGCAAACTCAACCCAACCTCGAGTTGGCCATTTTCAAGTTTATCTAATTGTCATGCCCACGTTCAAGTTTTCATGTCAAAATTCATGTCGAGTTTTCATGTCATGTTTCATGTCAAATCGTGTCAAGTTCATGTCCATATCCAGGTTCAAATTATAATAATGTTCATGTTCAAAGCGATTTATGATTTACCTAATCTACCCAAATCGTATTCCCATCGCACATAAGCACGAATCGATACAAATAAGTCTAATTAGGGAATAACATAAAAAAGCGACAAGTATAAGGTGGAAAAAGTGATTACTAGCATAGCATGGTATAACTTGAGATAAATGATATAACATTACTGGCATGTGGAATATTGGCTTCAAACATAAAGATTTCAAATCTAACGAAATAAGGTACTAGTCAAGATAACAGTAGTCATAAGGTGAAAATATAGTCATGGTAACGATTGACATAAGGTGATAGTCATAAACTTGTAACTAATAGCAGATTCAACATGATAATATGAGGGGTTTTTCTTTTTGATTTACAACATGAATAGGCCCCAAATCAATGTCATAGTAATATATCCAAAAGTCAGGATCCAAGATGAACAAGAACAGATGTAAAACAATCATCATACGTAGGTCCAATTTCAATTTACATCATATTCAGATTACATTTACAGTTTAAATCTAAAAATAACTGGGGCTTACAGATCGTGGTTCGAGAATTAGAAAAAGAGAGTCGACGTTGAATCTTTATATGCTTAGTCAAGTCCTAACAGAAATCCATAAATCAGCAACGTAGCTTCGCCGTAGAAGAAGTAGTCTCTCTAACTTTTCAACCAGAATTAGAGTAGCATGAGGTCAGAAAGAATTGTGTGTAGAGAGACCAGTGTTAGGGGCTGTATTTATAGGGTCAGGTCAACGAATGTAGACAGAAACGAGGCAAGATACGTCAAAGTGAATCCAACTTCAAAAGTGGACTCGGCCACCAGGTCGACCCCCAGGTCGACACTATGGTCGACCTGGTCCTGGGTAGGTCAACTACATAGTCGACCCCCAGGTCGACCTGGTCCTGGGTGGGAAATTTCCCGCCCAGTCCATTCTGAGGTTTGAATTTCGAATTTTGAATTCGAATTGAGCTGTTTTGAACTTGAAAACTTCGAAAGGTCATAAATTGGTCATACGAGTTCCGATTTTCGAAAACTCGGACTCGTTTCCAAGCAGAATTTCAAGACGAACGCAATGGCGTAACCCGTTTCCCTTGATTCTCGTTTTAAAAATTAATTCTGCCTTGATTTATGGTTATTACACGTTATAAAAACACGGGTTGTTACATTCTCCCCCCTTAAAGGATTTCGTCCCCGAAATCTCTAAGTCAGGGAGAATATATCCTACCATCCAATCATCCATCTACTCAAAGCATCATCCACCGGAAACCATTATCCTTAAAAGATTTCTAGTGCTGTATGAATATTTGTAGAAAGTGTGTGTTTATGTACTTATCTAATGCAAAAGATCAGGTGGTTACTGATTCAGTAAACCTCCTTAATGCAAAATATGTTAGTGTAATGAATCCAATATGTATGAAAATTCCTAACATAGTTTATAATCTCTACATGAGTGCACAAACATTCATTCATATGCAACATCCAAGTGATAGCACGACAAGTTCCATCCATGTACAAGTATAAGCACTCATGCATATGCAACATGAAAATGTGACTGAGCCGATCTGGTGCCTAATGTGTGTCATGCATCCATTAGCAACCACTTGCAACCACTTGCAAACATCAACCATAACATGTTTCAATCACATGTTTACATCCATATGGTTCTACCTAAGGTTCTCAAGATAAGATCGAGAAGATAACGAGACAAACGTAGGTAGTAGAAGCATGATACGAAAATGTCCTCAAGTTTATTGGAAAAAGAGATCGAGAATGTACCCTCAAAAAGAAATGGGTAAAGTGCGCGTATCTTCTCTTCGGTTTCCCAAGTTGCATCTTCTTGGGCTTCACTCCACTGCACATTAACTAGCTTGACTTCTCGATTCCTTAGCTTCTTAATCTCCGTTCCTAAGATACGAATCGACACTCGCCTCAGTGTTGATTCTTTTTCCACTTCTATGTCTTCAAGGATCCTTGGCTCAACCACTTCGGCTGACTCATGCAAGCACTTCCGGAGATGCGAGACGTGAAAGACATTGTGCACCCCAGCCAGCTTCTCGGGTAAGTCTACCTTATAGGCCATCCGTCCAATCCTCTCAGTGATGGGGAACGGTCCTACGAACCTTGGTGCTATCTTTCCAACTGCTCCAAAACGAACTACATTGCATAACGGAGAAACTTTTATAAAGACCATATCTCCGACTTTGAACTCTAGGTCTGTCCTTCTCTGGTCGGCATAAGATTTCTGTCTATCTTGGGCCATTTTCATCCGTCTTCGTATCAACTCAATCTTCTCAGAAGTATCCCTTATCATGTCGGGCCCAAGCATAAGTCTGTCTGTCGTCTCCCACCAACAAGTTGGCGATTTGCACGGTCTTCCATACAGGGCTTCGAACGGTGCCATTCCGATGCTAGCTTCGTAACTGTTATTATATGCAAACTCCATGAGAGGAAGATGGTCTTCCCAAGTGCCACCAAAGCCAAGAATGCATAGCCTCAGGAGATCTTCTAGTACCCTATTTACCCTTTCGGTTTGTCCATCTATCTATGGGTGATAGGCCGTGCTCAAGTTCAGTCATGTACCCATTGCTTCTTGCAGACTGTTCCAGAACTGGCTGGTGAAAATCGGGTCACAATCACTAACTATACTAGAAGGAACTCCATGCGACCGTACTATCTCTCGAAGGTAAATAAACGCTAGCCATGATGCGGTCCTCTTGCTTTTCACTGGAATAAAGTGAGCACTTTTCGTGAGTCTATCAACAATGACCCATATGCCAGTATTTCCCTTCCTTGACCTAGGCAGTCCATCCACGAAATCCATCGAGATACTCTCCCATTTCCATTGCGGAACCTCTAAAGGATGTAATAGCCCACCGGGCTTCTTCGACTCGGCCTTTACTTGTTGGCACACCATGCACTTCGAAACGAACTCTGCCACGTCCTTTTTCATTCCAGCCCAAAAGAAAATGCGCTTCATATCTCTGTACATCTTATCCCCTCTAGGATGTATGGTCATCTTCGAGTGATGCGCCTCTTCGAGAACTCTCCTTACTAAGTCTCCCACTTGTGGGACACACAGCCTTCCATCACGCCTTATCCATGCCTTGTCATCTATAGTGTACCTACTGAGGTGACTTGACGTCTCACCCCTAATTAGCTTGTCCATGATTTCGACTATCTGTGAGTCTTCCTTCTGTGAAGTCCTTACTTGATCTAGAAGTGTAGGTCTTAACTCAAGAGATGCTAACGTAGCAGTCAATGACTCAACAGCAGGTGTAAAATCAAAGGTTGCTATAAACTCAAGGTTTTCATTTCAACAAACAAGGGGCTCAAATTCAACCTTTTTCTGCTTAGCGCGTCCGCCACCACATTACCCTTGCCAGGGGTATAAGCTATATCGAAGTCATATGATGCCAAGAACTCCATCCACCGCTGTTGTCTCAGATTCAAATCTTTCTATGAGAAGAGGTACTTAAGCGATTTGTGGTCGGTATACAGCTCGAACCTCGCCCCTAGAAGGTAATGGCGCCAAGCTTTAAGTGCAAAAACAATCGCGGCCAACTCCAAGTCATGCGTGGGATAGTTTTTCTCATGAACTTTAAGTTGTCTGCCCCTGTAGCATATTACTCTTCCTTCTTGCATTAGGACAACACCTAATCCCGTGCCGCTCGCATCTGTGTACACCATAAACATCTTACCTCCATCGGGTAATGCCAGAACTGGAGCTGTGGTGAGGGCTCTCTTAAGTCTCTGAAAAGCAGCATCACATTCTATGTCCCATGTAAAAGCTAGGTTCTTCTTTGTTAACTTAGTAAGAGGGGCTGAAATCTTAGCGAAGTCCTTAATGAACTTCCTGTAGTAGCCCGCCAAACCGAGAAAGCTCCTCACCTCTGTTGCATTCTTAGGAATTTTCTAGTCTTGCACCGCAACTACCTTTGCGCGGTCCACGGCTATGCCTTGCTTAGAAACTACATGTCCAAGGAACCGAACTTCCTTCCTCCAAAAATGGCATTTGGAGAACTTAGCTTTTAACTGGTATGCTCTAAGCTTTTCCATGACTTCCTTGAGATGTATAGCATGCTCTTCTTCATCTTTTGAGAAGATCAAAATATCATCCACGAAAACTACCACAAACTTGGTAAGGAACTCCCGAAACACCCTACTCATTAAATTTACAAAGTACACGGGTGTATTCGTTAACCCAAACAGCATGACGAGCCATTCGAAGAACCCATCTGGAGTCCTAAACACAGTTTTGTCAATGCTATCCTCAGCCACTCTGAGCTGATGGAATCCTGTGGCTAGATCGAGTTGAGAGAAAACAGATGCTCCCGCAAGCTGGTCAAACAAATCGTCGATTCTTGGTAGTGGGTGCCTATTTTTCTTTGTCAGCTTGTTTAACTCACGATAATCTACGCATAGACGAAGCGATCCATCCGCCTTATTAGCGAATACCACTGGAGCACCCCATTCAGAAATGCTTCGCCTTATGAAATTTTTCTCAAGCAACTCGTTAACTTGTTTACTGAGCTCCCTTCTTTCTCGCGGGGCCATCTGCCTATCGGGCAATAAAACTGGCTTGGCATTATCAACAAGATAAATTCCGAAGTCTATCTCACGTTTAGGAGGTAACCCCCTCATTTCATCAAAGACATCTGGATATTCTCGGGCCACTCTTACAGATTGCAAATTATCGTCGGACGAGTCAAGGGATTCAAGATAACACAACATGACCGGACCCTTAGGGTTATAAGAAATTTCAAGGGTATTACCAAGGCGAGTCATGAGCCTCACTACCCTTTGTTCACAATCAAGAATGGCTCCATAATTGGACAACCAATCCATATCTAGGATCAAACCGTATCCCATAAATCCGAGAACATAAGCATTACACGTGAATTCTACGCTTAAGATAGAGATCCTCAAATCCACACACATCATAGATAAATGAGCGGAGCCCCCAATTGGATTTGAAACTATAACTGGATCCTCAACCAGACTAGTACTTAGGTGTAGATTTTCAACAATATCAGAAGAAATAAAAGTATGCGATGCGCCGGAGTCAAATAAGGTTCGAACAGGAAAGTCAGAAATGTAAACAAGGCTTTCTACGGAAATATTACTACCTCGGTCAGGAGCTGGAGTGGTGTTGAGAGCATGCAACTGCCCTCCAGAAGGTCCTGCTCGTCGGGTCTGCCCTTGCCCTTGCTTCTTAGGGCAATCCTTGCTGATGTGTCCAGTATCTCCACAATGAAAGCATTTACCCAACTTCCTCTTCTTCTTTCTACAGTCTTTAGCTAGATGTCCAGTAATACCACAGAAGTTGCACTTCCTCGTCTCACGTGGTTTGTTGTTGCTCTTGTTATTCTTGTTATTCTTGTTATTCTTGTTACCCCCCTTCTTGAAGTCAGCTTTCTTATTCTGAGTCTCATTAGGCTTAACCTCCTTCTTGCTATTCTTGTCTTCCTCATGAAGTAGAGCCATATCCACCAAGCTTTCAAAGGTCGCCCCCAAGGGTATATGAGTTATGGCCAAATGTGTAGTGGCTCGTTCAATCCTCGAGCAAAGCGTACAGCCTTTTTCTAGGCTGTGTTGATCAAATCCAAACCGAACCGAGCAAGCTGATTAAACTTATTCACGTACTCCCTAACAAACATGTCCTCTTGCTTAAGTGCTAGGAACCTCTCCGTCTGAAGGTTCTCTTCTGCCGACGATAAGAATTTAACCCCAAACCTCTCTCTAAAGTCTGCCCAAGTCTCAACTGGACTGCTAGCGTTGGTGACTTCCCACCAAAATGCATCTTCCTCTTTCAACAACCATGCTGCCAACTGAACTTTCCTGTGGTCCTCCACATCAAAGATAGTGAACAAGTCTTTAATTTCCTTTAGCCAGTTTCGTGCCTCAACAAAGGTTTCAGTTCCAACAAAGTTCTTGCCGCCCATTGCTTTGAAGTCTTTGCATATTTTGGCAAAGGCGGTACCATAAGGAGGAGGAACCGCGGCCACTGGGGGGGAGGAGGAGGGATGTCTGCCGGGACCACGCCGTTGACCCTGGCTTCTAAGTACCTTCGGAACCATCCAGGCACGGGTATTTCCTCGGGAAGGTTAAGATCAGCCATGCTGAAAAACGAAAAGAAAAAGATTCAAATGAGGAAACAAAGGAAAGTGCTAATGGCTTCTTGGGGAATAGCCTTTTTAAACATAAAATTTTTCTTGAAAAATGCTTCTTTATAAATGGTTTTGAAAATAGTTTCAGAAGGTTTTTAAAACTTTTGCTCAGCCCGGTAACCTTTTGCTCTGATACCAAGTGTAACACCCCACCTCCGCTAGGGTCACTCACAAAGGGAATGCACTAGTTTTGGTGGAGTATTATCAAGGTAAACATACATAGAGATATCACAAGGCAGAACATAACTATAGCAGTGGTAGGAATTAAAAACCAAAATTTTATTACTTTAAGTAAAGAGTCAAAACCCCATATATCCAAGATACAAATTATTCAATTACATCAAGTTCCAAAATAAAGAAGCATAAAGATAACAAAAGTAAATTATTCCCCCATAAATAGCAGAAGTAGCCATAGCATAGCCCAAGACTAAACCGTACACGAGCTGTCAGAAAGCAAGCTAAGTCCAAGCTAAGAGCTAGTGTTTCCTCCCTGAGAACCTAGGGGGAAACGAAAGAAAAAGGGTAAGTCATAAAGACTGGTAAGCCCTAGTGACTTTCAGTATGAAAACTAGTAAAGGTAACATGATATGTGGAAACTGGAATTAAACATAAGGATGATAACAGAACTGGTAGGGTAATTAAGATAACAGGATAAGTCATGTCTAGCATCGCATATTCAAGATTTGCTGCACCAACTGTACTAAATGATCCCTTGGCTCAATATCATGAAGTGACCCATTACGGGGTCCTACGGTACGATCTACTAATCGATCGGCTCCCTACAAGTTCTAGCTCGTCATGTGTCTATGTCATACAGCCCTATCCTGAAATGTTGTTACCTGTGCTAGGTCCACCATAGGGTGTATCAAGTCCTATGGTGCCAACCACTGACACGAATCAAGCACGCACAGTGTAAATCTACGGGTGCCCAATTCCTGCTTTTTCAAATCCGGACTACGTGCACGACCATAGTCTGCCTGAACCTACAATGGCGCACCTACTCAGCCGTCGTTCTGGTCGCTTACAATCAGCATAGTAATCGTGCCCCACCCTGCCTAGTCCCAGGGTATTGTGATCCATCTAAGTGGGTTACTGCTGAAAAGGACCACGTGACTAGGGTTTCTAATGGGTTAAGTGTTGTCATTCAAATTCGTGACTTAACCCTATCCAAATCGTGTATCAAGTTTATTAAGTGTGTTCAAGTGGTTCATGACGTAACCCTATCATGTGGCATTAATTCATTAGTGCACTCAACCTCTCACATTAGACTAACTGTTGTGGTCACTGGATTTGCTGGGCGGTTCCGGGCAGATTTACACCACAACATAGTCTAACCTCGGGTTTTTCGTGCGATATGACCAACTACCCACATTGGATCCTATTGCTTGCAGTCATTGGATTTGTCGGGCGGTTCCGGGCAGATTTACACTGCAAACTCAACCCAACCTCAAGTTGGCCATTTTCAAGTTTATCTAATTGTCATGCCCACGTTCAAGTTTTCATGTCAAAATTCATGTCGAGATTTCATGTCATGTTTCATGTCAAATCGTGTCAAGTTCATGTCCATATCCAGGTTCAAGTTATAATAACGTTCATGTTCAAAGCGATTTATGATTTACCTAATCTACCCAAATCGTATTCCCATCGCACATAAGCTCGAATCGATACAAATAAGTCTAATTAGGGAATAACATAAAAAGGGACGAGTATAAGGTGGAAAAAGTGATTACTAACATAGCATGGTATAACTTGAGATAAATGATATAACATTACTTGCATGTGGAATATTGGCTTGAAACATAAAGATTTCAAATCTAACGAAATAAGGTACTAGTCAAGATAACAGTAGTCATAAGGTGATAATATAGTCATGGTAACGATTGACATAAGGTGATAGTCATAAACTTGTGACTAATAGCAGATTCAACATGATAATATGAGGGGGTTTTCTTTTTGATTTACAACATGAATAGGCCCCAAATCAATGTCATAGTAATATATCCAAAAGTCAGGATCCAAGATGAACAAGAACAGATGTAAAACAGTCATCATACATAGGTCCAATTTCAATTTACATCATATTCAGATTACATTTACAGTTTAAATCTAAAAATAACCGGGGCTTACAGATCGTGGTTCGAGAATTAGAAAAAGAGAGTCGACGTTGAATCTTTATATGCTTAGTCAAGTCCTAACAGAAATCCCTAAATCAGCAACGTAGCTTCACCGTAGAAGAAGTAGTCTCTCTAACTTTTCAACCAGAATTAGAGCAGCATGAGGTCATAAAGAATTGTGTGTAGAGAGACTAGTGTTAGGGGCTGTATTTATAGGGTCAGGTCAAGGAATGTAGACAGAAACGAGGCCAGATACGTCAAAGTGAATCCAGCTTCAAAAGTGGACTCGGCCACCAGGTCGACCCCCAGGTCGACACTATGGTCGACCTGGTCCTGGGTAGGTCGACTACATAGTCGACCCCTAGGTCGACCTGGTCCTGGGCGGGAAATTTCCCGCCCAGTCCATTATGAGGTTTGAATTTCGAATTTTGAATTGGAATTGAGCTGTTTTGAACTTGAATACTTCTGAAAACTTCGAAAGGTCATAACTTGGTCACAAGAGCTCCGATTTTCGAAAACTCGGACTCGTTTCCAAGAAGAATTTCAAGACGAACGCAATGGCGTAACCCGTTTCCCTTGATTCTCATTTTAAAAATTAATTCTTCCTTGATGCATGGTTATTACACATTATAAGAACACGGGTTGTTACACTCTACCTACATCACTCTAGAAACATATAATCTCCCACATAATGCATCAATAACTAAATTTCACTTCACATTAATATGAGAAATACCAAAGTCATAGAAGACCAATAGTTCAAACTATCACTATTAACATAGGTTAATGTCCTTCTACGTAAAATATTTCCATGCATATAATTAGTGAATAACTCAAATCTTTCTCCTAGTAAGTAATGTAACCATATGATTAATGCGAACAAAACCAATGCTAACTTCACATCGTGGCTGGATTTCTTCTCATGTGGTTTTAGTTGAGGACTAACATAAGAGAAAATTTTACTTCTTTACATCAACACCTCCCACAACCTATACAACAAGTATTTGCATATATCGTGGACTGCTCGTTCCAATTGGGAATGACTAACACTAGTGGACTTGTCAATTTAACTTTTAGACTCATGACCATATGCTTACACCTCACATCCCGAGAAAAGGTTTGATTATTCCTGCAACGACTCAAAAAATTACCATTTATAATATAATGAAATTCAACTAGTATAAATTAAATGAAAACTGAGAACTTAAAATTCGAGTTTACAATCTTTGTTGTGTATAATTGATTTGAATTAAAGAAATTAAAATGATAATTTGAGTTTACTCAATTTTGAAATATAAGTTAAGACCAGTCAATAATATAATGGTAAAACATTAGTTTCCGAATCATTAATATTTTACAAAATTTCTTCTAGAATTTTTTATAATTAAAAATGTTGGTATTTGTTTCATTGAATTTCGATTTCGATAGCTCTGTTTAAATCAATTTATATAATTAATTAACCATTAACGACCATATATATAAGGTAAATAATAAAATTTCATGGGAACAATAAAATATAAGCTTCGAAGGTGCTATCCCATTCATAATGACACACTAAACATGTAACAGCCTTGAAACACCCAACACCCCTTAACGTCACCCATATAAGGATGTGATAAGGTTAATGAAGCACTTAGGCATAAAGTAACAACACATAGACTAAAATTCACAAGATAGAAAAATAAAACACAACGGATTTCTAAAATGACATTTAATAAAGAAAGTCAAATTGTTGTGGTTTTTACATTTCCGAAGTACCAAATAATCATCAACATAAAACCAAATACCTTGCCTCGTAGAAAACCATAATATTAGAGTACATAAATCAAACTATCCTTCTCAATGTCAACACAACAATAAAAAAAATGAGAAATGGACTAATACATGAGTATGAATCCATGCTGAACTGAACAATCGAGAATCACTGTTAAGACCCTCCACCCTGTGAACCTAGAGGGAAAAGGAAGGAAGAAGGAGAAAACAAACTAGGTCAGACATATGTATGGTGAGTTCTAGTAATTTCTAGCATGAGCACAAGTTAAGGAAGCATTAGACAGATGAATAATTCTAAGGACATAAAGCATAAATATATAAAGGCGGTAAACAAAGTTAAGAATGAATAAAGATTAACATCTCATTCATATCGAAGATTGTTGCACTAACTTATCAAAGATATAATAATTAGGCTTTAACTAATTTCTACCCATCAACTGGCTCCTATAACCACAATGTGATAACCTATGTCAGCTATGGAACTTGGGTTCATCAAGCCCGTACCCAACAACTAAAAGGACATAACCGTTAATCACGGGCGTTACAACGACTTATTTTCCCCAGTCGGCATGATGCACGCTCATCGTCCCACCAGAACACGCCCATATCCAATCATCCTGCACTGCCGGAACGGACTCCCACTACAAACTTATTATTTTATTAGACCTCTTACTTTCCCCAATCAGCCCCACACTGTCGGAGCGGACCTAAACTATGAGCCACTTATTTTCCCCAATCAACCTCATGCTTCTGAAATGGACTCCACTTCCTTAGCTTATTGACTTTATCTTTAATTTAACTTAACACAATTTAAATTTAGAAATAAGCCCAATATAACCTCATGTTATATTACTAGGTTATATTAACATTCTGTGATATTACTATGTTGTATTAAACATTCCTAATTAATGTTTATCCTTTTATATAACCCAAACCTATGTTACTTAGCGTCCAACTAATTTTCCAGTTTAATTGATTGCATGTTCTCAAATTACATCTTAAGTTTTATCTGCAACTTACAGTCTAACATGGATTATAATATTTAGTCAGTTCTATCATGTCCAACAATCTCTTTTAATTCAATTTCAATATGGTTCCAATTTTAATGAAAAATAACGATAAAGGCCCAGGCTCAGCGCTAAAATAAAAAGGGAAATGGTTTAGGCTACTTGCAAGGCCTAGACTCAAAATTAAAGAAAACAAGTAAAATAGGGCATAGCCCTAACTATAAATAAAACCACAACAAAGAAGGGGATAGGAGAAGGAGAATTACTGTCATGACCCCAAACCCCGATAGGACGGTGCAAGGGTAATCTTTGGAATATAACATATAAATAGATAATAGCAGAACAGAAATAATTAAATACACCAGATAATGTACAATAGAATACACTGGTTAAACATAATCATCAGAGTTACACAATATACAGGATCATACTTAGTACAAAATACAGTTCAGCAATACATAAATGTCTACTGCAGAAAAGAAAACATAATATGTACAACAGGAGCTGAACAACAGAAAAAGAGGTAAATGATAGAATCCATCTTCAGCTCCAGCTATCCAGAAAGATCCTGCTAAAACCTGAATACAAGGCTACCCGTGTAGAAATAGGGGCACCCGAGTTTGTAAGTGAAACAAACTACGAGTCAGTCATGGGACTGGTATGAGAAATCTACTTAACACACTTTCAAATATGGCCAATCGCAGGACCACGCCACTTTCGCGGAATGGGTTTACTCCATTGGATTGTCAGTGCTTTAAAACAAATAATTCTTTTAAACATCGCAATGCTTTTTATAAAAATGAAGCCATTATAAGACTCAGTTCCCATCACACAATGCAACACAAACCAGAGGATAGAGTTTTACCTTATAATGGCCAAAATATGCTTGATACGAACAAAACAAATCATTTGATATTATTGCTTGTGTATATATGTTTCAAAAACAATTTCAATCATAACTATCAATCATAGACAGCATGGGTACCATATATCACGTCCCCATATATATATATATATATATATATATATATATATATATACAATCAAAACCGCACGATGTCGTATTTGGAAATTGGATTTCCGTCATGAACCGAGGCCAGGGATCATCCTCACCGCTTCGAGACTGTCTAGCCCGAGTCTCAGGCAAGCTCTTAGGCAAGCCTAGGAGCAACAGGGCCGGTCAACCCGATGTGGATTGAACTTAAATCCTGAACACTACGTTTCCCCGCCCTTTGGGGGTGTAAATGAGCCAACGAATGACTCCATCGGCTTTACATAGTCACCGATATATCTGAGGCGCCTCGCAACAGCAACAACCACACAGGTGAAAATAATATATATATCAGCCAGTTTAAGCACTGACACCACCTCTAGCTAGAAAGAAACGCATGTCCTCCCTGAAGTCCTCTCCCGTTTCTGGTCCATAACGGGGTGTGAGGCTCGCGAAACAACGCTATACACAAAGCTACGCCACACAGGCCATGCTTTGATCATCAACCATAAGACTTTGCTTTTCAACAGAAGCCTTGATCATCTGCCACTTAGGCATGCCACACAGGCAATTCACTCAATGCGACTGGTTTCCATCGATATTAACCTCTGAGCTCGTACGTCTCAGAGAAGGGCGTTAAGCAGGAGAATAAATTCTCCGCCGCCAAACAGATATATATTTAATAGAGATCAATCAGCATAGAACAAAATCCAATGTCAGACACATAGTCCATTTACATGTTCATTCTGGGTCTGAACGAAACCGGAGGCACCCAATACCTCGCATATCCGTACAATCAACATGTACGTCCGGGTGGCTACTACTTCAACCCCGTAAAGGTAGCTACTCATATCATGAGCATCAGTAACACCCCTCCATTCGACGTGAAGATCATCGGTCTTGCACCATCTTCATATCTTTGACTTTCACTCACCGATTAATTATTTGAAATGTGAATTAACTCATCCTTTTCAAATAATTCACGTATATCTAGAATTTCAAATCAATTCATTTCAATGGTTAAATTATTCGACATCACCAATTCTGTTCTTTAATTGTAATTTTCACACCTAACACATTCAACCATCAAATATCACATAAACCGAGCAAATTCAGTTTATTTCCATTCCATATCGTTTATGATATTTTATCACGATTTATCGCTATTTTTATTTTTTAAAAAATAGTCATTTCATTCAAACGACGCTTCAGGCCAAAACGCAGCCGTGACGCTGTTTTTCACCAGATTTGATTTACACATATCTGAAAATCTAACCGTTGGATCTTCACAAAATTTATATCATTAGAAAAATCTTTTCAAAACGAATCTAACGGTTTTAGTTTTGAGAAAATCCGACGGTCGGATCTCCCGCATTAATCATTTGAAGTTACGATTTCAAAATACGAACTGCAGCGTCGTTATTCGATTTAATTTAATTATATATATATATATAAATATAATTGATTCGAGCGCTATTTTTCTTCAGATTTGAATTAAACATTCCAGACAATCCAACCGTTGCATCTTTACAAAGTTGGTGCCGTTGGAAAGATATTCCCAAGGCGAACCCAACGGTTGTGGTTTTGGGAAAATCCGATGGTCGGATGTCCCGCACTAATCGTTTGAAATCACGGTTTCAAAACACGAACTGCAGCTTCGTTATTCACTATATTTTTATTATATTTATATAAATATATGTAAATATAATTCTTTCATCGATTTCAAAACCATATCCACTTTATAGATTTGATAAATATGATATTTTTATCATCAAAAATATTTATTTCACACTTCACCATTTTTAACACTTCATAGTCACAATAAAAATGTAGATTTTATTGTTCAATCCATATATTCAACACATGAATGTTTCCGACTTCACATACACGATAAAAATATGATTTTTATCGTTCTAGTCCTTTATTCAACACATGAATATTTTCTATAGTTTATATACATAATAAAAATGTGATTTTTATTGTAAAACAATTTATTTCAAAACACGATTATTTTATATGGTCTGTACTTAAGGTAAAAATGTTATTTTTGATGTTAAAACAATTTATTTAAAATACTAATATTTTATATAGGCAATATATATAATAAAATGTGATTTTTAACTTTCAAATAATTTATTCAACACGTGAACTTCATTCAACACATGAATTTCTATTCAACACACGAATATAGTTTCAACACATGAAAATAATTCTAGTACATGAATATTATTGAAAATTTCGGCAGCATAACGGCAGGGTAGTTAAAACCGGGACCGTCCCTAGTACGGCTCCTCGCTCTACCTTAAAACCTCGCGATTTTTGACAATGGGGATTCATGCATCTAGTTCGCACGCAGGCGGCATGTTTTATTTTCATTTCCACAATCTATTCTAATTTTGTTTTCAACCACAGATGGGTATTTTTCAACCACAATCAATCATTCTCAACCACAAACAATTCTAATCAACCATTCGCTATCAACCAATTTTCACACCAATCACAACCAATAAATATCGTCCATGGTCTGTGGACGAGGGGAGTATATATATATATATTTGTATATAAATATATTTCGATTCACTTCAATTCATTTCAATGTCATTTCAAAGCATATATAATTTTTAGAACGCATATATAACTTATACATCGAACATACAACTTATACAACGCTTATACATGTGGTGTACAACGCTTATATAACTCATACATCGACTATATAATTTATACATCATTGTTTTCCATATCGTTTATAAATTAGAAATCTCACATTGGGTTCAATCCACCAAAAATAGCAGAAGGCTCAGAAAAATATGCGGTCTCTTCTAGAATGTAGAAGACGTCCACACGAGTCCACTGACTCTTGTTTCACTGAATTTCGCCAACAAATGAAAAAGATATGATTTTTACAGTGAAATCAAAAACTGCAGCGCTTTAAAGTGCTACAGAATAGTTTAATTTAATTTCAGCCGTTACCTTACAAAGTTGTTCAAAACTAGATTTGGATTTTTCTTCAAATCCGTGTAGCCTCGCGTAGATCGGCCGACGCCACGTGAGAGAGCTCGAAGAGGCGCACGTGCGCTAGGGAGGAGGTCCAGATCGGTGGTCGGATCTGACGGCGGCGGCGATTTGAACCCTTCGACTTCGTGACGTTGGTTCTCCCAAACCACTCAATGAAAAAAATCCAAGCTATATATGGATTTGAAGATCTCGAGGAGCTCCACAAATTTCCCAACTGGAGTGTTTGATTTTGATGCGCGGATCAGAAGAAAAATATGAGAGGAATGAAGTGTTTACCGTCGTGCGTCGACGTATATCGGGGAGAGAGAAAGATTATGTGGCCCAATCATGTTTTTTCTTTATATTTATAAATTTTAAAAATCCGAAAATCCCCCTCGTCACACACGAACACCAAGTGTAACACCCCACCTCCGTTAAGGTCACTCACAAAGGGAATGCCTTAACTTTGGTGGAGCATTTTAGTAAACAGAAACAGAATACTACAAGACAGATAAACAGTACTTGAAAAATTATAACTTTATTTCAAACAGAAGCATGGTTACATCCTTTCAAATCACAATATCAGAATTCAAGTACAAAATATCAGTCTTGTACAAAAGCCTTCAGAATGCATAGTTTAAAATCATAATCCCCACAGAAGAAGACAAGCCATACTTTAAGCACTGCAAGCGGAAGAAATCTGGATCAAGCTAGAGTATTCCCATATACAAAACCTAAGGGGGTGGGGGAGAAACGGAAGAAAGGAGGAGAAACAACAAGGGTCATACAAAAGTCTGGCAAGTCCAGTGATTTTCATTTATGAACAGATAATAATAACATGACATGAAAATAAAACTGGATGAGAGATAACTATAACAGATGTAGAAGATATAACAGAAGAACAGAATGATATAAGCTATTGCTTTACACTTTTCTGCACTAATACTAGTATAACCGAATTAGGTGTCACCCTAATGTCTAAACTGAAACAGAAACGGGTACAGAATAATTTAACAGAAACAAAATGCTAATAATGGGCCTTTACTACCCGATCAGAAACAGACAGAAGCAGAAACAGATTAATCCCTACGGAAACAGAATGTAGAATTAGGTGTACACTAGTAATGGGCCTTTACCACCCGAACAGACGGTACCACGCAGAAACAGACAGGTGTTACCACCCAACAGAAACAGACGGTACCAACAGAAACAGACAGAACTAAGTGTACCCTAAAACCCTACCCCAAGCGATCGGCTCCTTAATACATAAATATCCTGTGTCGGCCCCACAGTAGGGTGTATCACTCCCTAAAGTGACAACCAATTGGCACAGACCTATTTACAGATGTCACGGCGTCTTACATCCTCAGAGGCAGACCGGGATCCATGCACGCACATGACCCGGTTGGAACGCACCATCAGCACCCCTCGCCATTACCAGAATGAACCGCTTATAATTAGTTCGGTAAGCGTGCCCGGACCCTACCTACTGTTGGGTCAAAGTTTTGATACCAGAAAGGGTTACTGACTAATATGGGTCCCAAACAACAGATGACACAAGTAATTCCCCTCCTAACCTTGTGTCCCCAGACTAACAGATTTCATATTAACTTGTTTACAAGTTCAGACATACAGAATTCAGACCAACCAGTTCACAGACAAGTTTTCAGACTAACGGATCAGATATACAGATTTAACAGACTTACCGATTAACCAGTTACAGATTAACAAACTTACAGATTTGTCTAACTTTGTAATTGGGCCTACAGATTCACAGAACAGATTTATTAAATTCATCAGTCTAGTGGGTTTAATCCTATCCGCCCAACACGTTTTAGACATCATGTTTATCTCAGATTTTCATTAATTAATTATTAATGCCCAGACCTCTCACATTAGACTGACAGTTTGCGGCTACTGGTTACGCCGGTTGGTTCCGGGCAGATTTCTGCCGCAAACTGAGTCTAACCTCGGGTTTCAAGCACGTAATGACTAATTTCTCACATTAGAACCTATTGTTTGCGGCCACTGGAATATGCTGGGCGGTTCCGGGCAGAATTACGCCGAAAACTCATTCTAACCTCGAGTTAGCCATGTTTATCTTTGCGACCAATTAATTAATGATTTACCATTTATACCCACGCCTAATATACATGTCAATTATTCATAGCTAATTCAGATTATGTCAATAACAGACTGAATATATCAACTTAACAGACATAACAGATAACAGGCTTAGGCGACTTAACGGAATCAGCTGATTAAGCAACTAGCAGATTTAGCAGATAATAGATTAGGCATCTCAACAGATTTAGGTTGGCATTCTTAACAGAATTAGCAGATGATAGATTTGGCAGATGAACAGATCTAGCAGACTAGGCAGTAGGGCAGAACTAGCAGATTAAGCAATATAACAGAACTAGCAGATTAGGCAAATATAGCAGAACTAGCAAATTAGGCAAATATAACAGATTTAATCATTCCTTAAAGTTTCACAACATATCTTGCCTAATTATAAATCTTGCCTAAGTTCACATGCGTAAATAATAGTCATGATTCACAATATGATCATATACCCCATGTTTGCATTAAATTTGCATGTCACAGATTAAGGTCATAATTTACACGTCCCAATTTAGTTCAACTTGCCTAGTACAAAAGATTCACATATAAATTATACCAAATATAGCTATTGACAAAAATCTCCTAATTAGGTATTATTCACATTTGATAGATATCCTACTTTAATGTAAATCTTTATACCTAAACCATATTTTCTTTGTCTCAAGTCATATGTTAACATACCATGGTTCCTCTTCTTCCAATTCACAGAATATGCATAGATCTAAATCTAGTTTACAACCTATGTCCTTTTTCTTAAATCAGTCATAGATTAACCAACTTCTCAAGTCGTATGTTCAATATTCTTTATGCCACAAACTCAAGTCATAGGTTCAATTATATGCCTTAGATTTATGTCCTAAGTTCCAAGTTCAACCTATGTTCTTTCCTCAACTCAGTCACATATCGGTAATGCCCATTTCATGCATTATTCATTTTATTGTCCTAAATATTTTAGCGTATGTTAATCTCTTAGGAGATTGGCGCAGGCTTGTAGTAGCCTGGCGATAGAACAGAAAGAAGAAGAGATACAGAATAAAATAGATCATAACAGAACATACGCAATCTCAAATTCAGATTTACAATCATGTCACAATTATGATTAAAGTTTATATCCGAAAATAACTGCACTTGCCTTGGTTGGATTCTAAAAGAAAAAGGTGTTGGAGCTGTTCTCTTTTAATCCTAATCAGAATTGGAGGAAGAAGAAGCACAAGTCCTAGCTTAGGTTTCAGCAGAGTAGAGACGCCATTGATTTATTTATTTTTAGAGAGGAAGAGAGCAGTGGAGGCTAGAGAATTGTATATGAGATTTAGGTTTAGGTTAGGGATGTATATATAGGTGTAGGAAGTTATTTAGGACCATTAGATTAACCCTGAATCATGAGAACCATTCAAATGCAAAATCTGCATTTGAGTGAATCGGCCCACGGGATGGCAGCCAAACACCCTGGATTAACCCCTACTCGACCCAGCAGGGCTTGGGTCGACCTCAAAAATGGGCCGGTTCGGTTATTCTCCCTTCCAATTCGCCGTTTTGAACCTTTTTTGCATGTTTATTCATTTAATTTTTATATATATCTATATATATTTCTCTCATATGCATATAAACTTCAAGGCTTAATAACTTCTTCATAATTAACCATTTTTTTATATTCTCAGAAAATACGGGGTGTTACATTCTCCCCTCCTTAAAGGATTTCGTCCCTGAAATTTTCAAGTTAAGAAGAATGTATCCTAACATCCAACATCCATCTACTCAACCATTCAATCACAGGCATCCATTGTCCTTAAAAGGTTTCTAATGTCGTATGAACATATGCAAAGTGTGTGTGTATATGTTTCTTATCTAATGCAAAATCAGGCGGTCTACTGATCCAGTTGACCTCCTTAATGCGAATCATGTTAGTGTCATGAGTCCAAATATGTATGCAAGAAATCCTATTTGATACACATCATTTCTATATGAGTGCATAACCATTCATCCAAATGCAACATCCATGTGCTGAGTCAATCATTTTGCATCCACAAAAATTGAAAATGCTCACACATCCATATGCAGTATAAGAGTGTTTTCGAGCCGATCTAGTGCCTAGTGTGTGTATATGCATCCACAAGCAATCACTAGCAACCACTTGCATCCACTTGCAACCATCAAACATAACATGTCTCAAACACATGTTTACACCCATTAGTTTCTATCTAAAGTTCGAAGATTTGATCGACAGGATACAGTCGAATGATGGAAGCGAGTACAGATAAAACGAAGACTTGGTTCCCATTAGACATTGGTTGAGAAAATAATTCCCCTAAGTATCAACCCCGAAGACCGAAATCAACATCAGATTGACACCCAGAGGATTACCCTCTTTAGACAATGTCAGAACTGGAAATCAGAATTATTCAGATATTTACAGACTACTGATACTGATCAGGTTCCCTAATGATTCTTAGGAAGCTAAGCATGATAAAATCATATCCCACAAAACCTCAGAATGTATGCGTCATACTTGACGCCTAACACAGATATCTCTCAAACCCCAATCTATCACAAACAGATTAATCAGAACCCTTATGGGTTTGAGTCTACAGCGGAATCAGAAACAATACTAGTATTAAAGTGCAGAGTATCGATTACAGAATCAAAATACCAGAATCAGAAAGAGTTTTAACTCAACAATCAGATAAAGAAATTAAACCTCCTACAGAAAGTTTTCCTAATCCTATCCACTAGCCTGGAGAGTGTTCGCCTTCCCTCCAGCAGTTGGTCCTGCCCTCTGCCCTTGTCCTCGTTTCTTCGGGCAGTCCCTAGTGAAGTGTCACATCTCACCACAGTTGAAGCAAGTGCCCTTCTTTAGATCCACTTTCTTATCGTGTGTCCTATCCATGTCTCCCATGTACGTTCTCCATTCGTGACCTTCCACCAAAATGAAGCTTCATCCTTCATTAACCAAGCAGCTGGTTGAACCTTCCTCCCATCGTCTATCTCAAAGGTACCAACAAGTCCTCCACTTCGTTCAGCCAACTTCTAGCCTCAACAACGTCTCAGCCCCATAAAGCGGTTTTCCGCCGATCGCACGGAAGTCCTTACATATCTTAGAAAAAGCATCTATACGCGAAGGAAGAGATTCAAAAAGGGAAAGAGGAAGGAACTCGAAACAAAGAATCGAAAGAAAGATATATGGCTTTTGGGGATTATGTTTTTTTTCTTCAAAATAAGCTTTACTTTTGAAAATACTTCCTTTTTAAAACATAGTTTTCAAAAACTTTTTATCAAATCTGGTAACCTTCAGCTCTGATACCAAGTGTAACACCCCGCCTCCGTTAAGGTCACTCACAAAGGGAATGCCCTAACTTTGGTGGAGCATTTTAGTAAACAGAAACAGAATACTACAAGACAGATAAACAGTACTTGAAAAATTATAACTTTATTTCAAACAGAAGCTTGGTTACATCCTTTCAAATCACAATATCAGAATTCAAGTACAAAATATCAGTCTTGTACAAAAGCCTTTAGAATGCATAGTTTAAAATCATAATCCCCATAGAAGAAGACAAGCCATACTTTAAGCACTACAAGCGGAAGAAATCTGGATCAAGCTAGAGTATTCCCTTATACAAAACCTGGGGGGGGGGGAGAAACGGAAGAAAGGAGGCGAAACAACAAGGGTCAGACAAAAGTCTGGCAAGTCCAGTGATTTTCAGTTATGAACAGATAATTATAACATGACATGAAAATAAAACTGGTTGAGAGATGACTGTAACAGATGTAGCAGATATAACAGAAGAACAGAATGATATAAGCTATTGCTTTATACTTCTATGCACTAATACTAGTATAACCGAATTAGGTGTCACCCTAATGTCTAAACTAAAACAGAAACGGGTACAGAATAATTTAAGAGAAACAGAATGCTAATAATGGGCCTTTACTACCCGATCAGAAACAGACAGAAGCAGAAACAGATTAATCCCTATGGAAACAGAATGTAAAATTAGGTGTACACTAGTAATGGGCCTTTACCACCCGAACAGACGGTACCACGCAGAAATAGACAAGTGTTACTACCCAACAGAAACAGACGATACCAACAGAAACAGACAGAACTAAGTGTACCCTAAAACCCTACCCCAAGCGATCGACTCCCTAATACATAAATATCCTGTGTCGGCCCCACAGTAGGGTGTATCACTCCCTAAAGTGACAACCAATTGGCACAGACCTATTTACAGATGTCACGGCGTCTTACATCCTCAGAGGCAGACCGGGATCCATGCACGCACATGACCCGATTGGAACGCACCATCAACACCCCTCGCCATTTTCAGAATGAACCGCTTATAATTAGTTTGGTAAGCGTGCCTGGACCCTACCTACTGTTGGGTCAAAGTTTTGATACCAGAAAGGGTTATTGACTAATATGGGTCCCAAACAACAGATGACACAAGTAATTCCCCTCCTAACCTTGTGTCCCCAGACTAACAGATTTCAGGATTAACTTGTTTACAAGTTCAGACATACAGAATTCAGATCAACCAGTTCACAGACAAGTTTTCAGACTAACGGATCAGATATACAGATTTAACAGACTTAACGATTAACCAATTACAGATTAACAGACTTACAGATTTGTCTAACTTTGTAATTGGGCCTACAGATTCACGGAACAGATTTATTAAATTCATCAGTCTAGTGGGTTTAATCCTATCCGCCCAACATGTTTTAGACATCATGTTTATCTCAGATTTTCATTAATTAATTATTAATGCCCAGACCTCTCACATTAGACTGACAGTTTGCGGCTACTGGTTAGGCCGACTGGTTTCGGGTAGATTTCTGTCGCAAACTGAGTCTAACCTCGGGTTTCAAGCACGTTATGACTAACTTCTCACGTTAGAATCTATTGTTTGCGGCCACTGGAATATGCCGGGCAGTTCCGGGCAGAATTACGCCGAAAACTCATTATAACCTCGAGTTAGCCATGTTTATCTTTGCGGCCAATTAATTAATGATTTACCATTTATACCCACGCCTAATATACATGTCAATTATTCATAGCTAATTCAGATTATGTCAATAACAGACTGAATATATCAACTTAACAGACATAGCAGATAACAGGTTTAGGCGACTTAACGGATTCAGCAAATTAAGCAACTAGCAGATTTAGCAGATAACAGATTAGGCATCTCAACAGATTTAGGTTGGCATTCTTAACAGAATTAGCAGATGACATATTTGGCAGATGAACAGATCTAGCAGACTAGGCAGTAGGGCAGAACTAGCAGATTAAGCAATATAACAGAACTAGCAGATTAGGCAAATATAGCAGAACTAGCAAATTAGGCAAATATAACAGATTTAATCATTCCTTAAAGTTTCACAACATATCTTGCCTAATTATAAATCTTGCCTAAGTTCACATGCATAAATAATAGTCATGATTCACAATATGATCATATACCCCATGTTTGCATTAAATTTGCATGTCACAGATTAAGGTCATAATTTACACGTCCCAATTTAGTTCAACTTGCCTAGTACAAAAGATTCACATATAAATTATACCAAATATAGCTATTGACAAAAATCTCCTACTTAGGTATTATTCACATTTGATAGATATCCTACTTTAATGTAAATCTTTATACCTAAACCATATTTTCTTTGTCTCAAGTCATATGTTAACATACCATGGTTCCTCTTCTTCCAATTCATAGAATATGCATAGATCTAAATCTAGTTTACAACCTATGTCCTTTTTCTTAAATCAGTCACAGATTAACCAACTTCTCAAGTCGTATGTTCAATATTCTTTATGCCACAAACTCAAGTCATAGGTTCAATTATATGCCTTAGATTTATGTCCTAAGTTCCAAGTTCAACCTATGTTCTTTCCTCAACTCAGTCACATATCGGTCATGCCCATTTCATGCATTATTCATTTTATTGTCCCAAATATTTTAGCGTATGTTAATCTCTTAGGAGATTGGTGCAGGCTCGTAGTAGCCTGGCTATAGAACAGAAAGAAGAAGAGAAACAGAATAAAATAGATCAGAACAGAACATACACAATCTCAAATTCAGATTTACAATCACGTCACAATTATGATTAAAGTTTATATCGGAAAATAACTGCACTTGCCTTGGTTGGATTCTAAAAGAAAAAGGTGTTGTAGCTGTTCTCTTTTAATCCTAATCAGAATTGGAGGAAGAAGAAGCACAAGTCCTAGCTTAGGTTTCAGCAGAGTAGAGACGCCATTGATTTATTTATTTTTAGAGAGGAAGAGAGCAATGGAGGCTAGAGAATTGTATATGAGATTTAGGTTTAGGTTAGGGATGTATATATAGGTGTAGGAAGTTATTTAGGACCATTAGATTAACCCTGAATCATGAGAACCATTCAAATGAAAAATCTGTATTTGAGCGAATCGGCCCACGGGATGACAGCCAAACACCCTGGATTAACCCCTAGTCGACCCAGCGAGGCTTGGGTCGACCTCAAAAATGGGCCGGTTCGGTTATTCTCCCTTCCAATTCGCTGTTTTGAACCTTTTTTTGCATGTTTATTTATTTATTTTTTATATATATTTCTCTCATATGCATATAAACTTCAAGGCTTAATAACTTGTTCATAATTAACCATTTTTTTTATATTCTCAGAAAATACGGGGTGTTACACCAATTCAGTCCCAACGACTGTCGTCCCTAGCTATACCCCCATTCCGAACAAAATGGGATATGTTTCGCAGGCCCATTCGACTGTTTCAGTCAGTTTCTCTTCAAATTAAAATATAAAACATTCAATATTCGATTTGAACGTACATTTCAGTTTGCCATGGCCACATACTAATTCTAAAAATTCCCGAAAAATAAATCTAGCTATGTTTTGACGATACAGTCCCAACAAAACTAGTTTCGTCGAATTCTGAGACCGTTTGAAAAATGGCCCATTTCTGGTCGATCCAATTTACTATAATTGACCAAAACACATTTTCCATTGCCACGCTCACATACTAGCTTCAAAAATTATGAAATTTGAAACCTAGCAAGAACTTCACATCCCGGATCCAACAAAAGTGGTTTCGTCGAATTCCGAGGTCGTTTGTATTTTCATAGGCTATATAAATTCTATAGCGACCTTTCTGAAAATTCATTTAGCCATAACTTTTGACTCCCGCTACGGAACTTCGATTTTTCAGATTCGTTAAAAAGATATTCATTAACAGATTTAAATATTTTTGGTTTCACTCAAATCCGTTTTGTTTTGCACCCGGTACAGTCAGTCAAAGTTTGAAATGAAAATTTGGAACTGCGGCGCCATTTCAGGCCTTATGTATAATTCATATTAATTATGTTCATTTTCAACATCGATTCAAACATACATTTCATCGTTGTTATTTAAAATATTTATTTTAAATACTTAAAATTCACTAAAATAGCCAATTTAAAATTTTTAAACTGGTTCAGATTTTCCGGGTTGTTACAATTACTTATAACTAGTAAATAACGAGGAAGAAATATGCATAGATAGTAAATAAATTACAGTAACTTTATAGAAAAATTAAATGCATAAATGCTGTAAATAACCATGACTTTAAACTTGCAAATTAAAACTATTTAACTGTCTAAATTTTCCTACACAATTTACTAATCTAGAAATCACATAAAAACTCACAGATCGGACAAAGAGAGCTTCCCCCGTAGCCTCTCTTATTCCAGTAGAACCTCCTCCTCCAGAAATATTTATAGAAATAAATCATAAAATTATAGAACTTCTTTATCCCAATTTTTTTAAATTATTTGGTCCGTCCTATTTTGATGATAAGCTTGGGGGGAAGAAGAAGACAAAAGGAACGGATGTGAAGAAATTAGAGAGGCACTATTGGTTTGTTTACAGGGTTTACTGGGCATCCTCAGCTGTCCAAATTTAGAATTGAATCTGGGTCAGCTACGTCAGTGGACCAATCAGAAAGTGCAACGTCAGCCTCAGGTTCAAACTGAAGCAATAAAACTAAGCCAGCTCAGAAAATAACGGTGTAATAATATAAAACATTCACTGCTGATGCATATGTGCCAAGGCACACTATAATAACGCCCACGCCCTGGGTCGACCCAAGGTCGACCCAAGTTTTGCTTGGGTCGACATAGCGTCGACCGACCCAAGCGGGAGTCGGTTATCCAAGGCGACCGTTTGCTTCATATATATTTTTATTTTCTGGTTTTTTGCATATCTTCTTTAATTCATAACCTATTCATTTTAACATCTTTTTTAGCAAACCAAGTGTCTATTTTAACCAGAAAATTCGACGGCCTAATGGTGCTAGTCCCGTTGTCCAATTCTGAAGTTTATTCTGATTAATATTTAGTCCATAACCATTTTTATTTAATTATTGTTTATTAAAATTCCGGTTGTTACATTCTCCCCTCCTTAATGGATATCGTCCCTAAAATCTCCAAGGCTAGAAGAATGAAATAAATATTCTCAATCATTATCTACACTCACCTACTCAACCATCAACCAATGGCATCCATTGTCCTTAGATTTTATAATGTTTTGCATGAATATATGCAAAGGGTGTAGTATATATGTCCCTAAGATAACACAAAAATTAGACGGTCCATTTATTCAGTTGACCTCCTTAATGCAATTTCATGTCCATGTAATGCATCCAATATGTACGCAAAGGAATCCTAATAATACATATGATTCTATATGCGTGCAACAACCATTCATCGAAATGCAACTTCCATGTGATGATTAATCCATTTTTCATTCATATTTAAAATAAATTAAAAATGCACACACATCCGTATGCAATTATGTAAGTGTCCTAGATTGCTGATCGCTAACTAGTGCCTAGTGTGTATATATATGCATCCACTATATCCACTAGCAAACACTTGCATCCATGTGAATCCATTCAACCATAACATGTTCTGTTAACATGTTTTAAACCATTTCCTACCATTCGTTGGCTTTTACCTAAGACTTATAATTCAAAAGATAGGAAAAATAGATTCAAATTTAAAGCTTAAAAGGGTTCCAGAATAGGAAAGGATTAAGAATGTACCGTCAAAGAGAAATGAAAAAGAAGCGCGAATCCTATCCTCTGGCTGCCAAGTTGCATCATCGTTGTCTTCTTCCCATTGAATCTTAACAAGTTAGCTCTCCTTTTTCCACAACTTCTTTACCGTAAATCCTAGTATCCATGTAGGAACTCGCCTGATCGATGCCTCCCTCTCTACCTCAACCTCTTCTAGGGTACTTTGCTATACCGCTATCGCGGAATCATGTAAGCACTTTCACAAGTGAGAAACATGGAATACATCATGAAATCCTTCCAATGTTTCCGGTAGTCTAACCCTATAAACCATCTAACCTATCCTCTCAACTATATGGAATGGCCCTACGATCCTCGGCACCAGCATCCCCACTGAGAAAAACCAAACAATACTCCTTAAGGGTGACACCTTAATGAAAACCATATCCCCTACCTCGAACTTTAGGTCTATCCTCCGCTGATCTGCATATGACTTCTATCCTGAGCTGCCTTAATCCACCTCTAAATCAAATATATCTTGTCTGAGGTCTCACTAACCATCTCAGGTCCAAGTAGAAGTCTATCCGTGGACTCCCAAAAACAAGTAGGTGATCTACAGGGCTGCCCACATAATGCCTCGTAGGGAGCCATACCTACGCTTGACTGTTAGTTGTTATTTTATGCGAACTCTACTAGCGGAAAATGATAATCTGAAGTCCCTCCGAAGTCCAAGATACACAGTCGTAATAAATCCTCAAGAATCCTATTAACCATCTCCGTCTGTCCATCTGTTAAGGGTGATAGGCAGTGTTTAATCGTAGTTGTGTCCCCAATGAATCCTGAAGGCTTCTCCAAAACTCGATGGTAAAGATGAGATCTCTATCATTAACAATACTAGAGTGAACTCTGTGAAGTCGGATGATCTCCCTGAGATACACTGATGCTAGCGAAGCTACCATCCACTTACTCTTAACTGGGATGAAATGAGCGCTTTTAGTAAACCTATCAACTATAACCCAAATACGGGTGTTACCTTTCCTCGAACCGGGTAACCCATTTATGAAGTCTACTAAGACGCTCTCCTACTTCCACTTTGGCCCATACAGAGGCTAAAACAATCCACCAGGCTTTCATTGCTCAGCCTTCACTCTTTGACAAGTCTTACATCTAGCCACATACTCTATAATGTCCTTCTTTATCCTATCCAATGAAAAACCTCCTTATGTCTCCATACATATCTCCTCCCGAATGGATGGTCATCCGAGAGTGATGAGCCTCCTCTAAAATCGATCTCAACAAACCATCAATTCAATGAACATATAATCTCCCATCATGATGTAGCCACCCTCTCTTATCCATAGAATACCTAAAAAGGTGACTAGAGGTCTCTCCTATACTGAGTCAGTTTATGATATCCGCTAATTGCTGATCCTCACGCTGAGTGGATCCAATGCGTCTAAGAGTGTAGGTCGCACCTCCAATGATGCCAATAATCCTGGTGCATAATTCGTAGACGGTCTAAAATCAAATGACGAGATAAAATCCAAACTCCACCACTCTACAAACAATGGACTCAAAGTCATCCTCTGCCTACTCAGTGCGTCTGCCACCACATTCCTCTTCCGCATGGTATATGATATCTCAAAGTCATAGGATGCAAGAAACTCCATCCAGTGTTATTGTCGCAAATTAAGATCATTCTATGAGAAAAACACCTGAGAGACTTATGGTTGGTGTATAGCTCAAACCTCTCACCTAGTAAATAATGTGTCCAAGACTTAATCGCAAATACTACCGCCGCTAGCTCCAAATCGCGGGTAGGGTAATTCTTCTCATGCACCCTCAGCTGTCAAGCATTCATATATACAATGAACATCTTTGTACCATCCAAAAGAGTAAATACTGGAGCTGATGTGAGATCCTTCTTCAACCTCAAGAATGCATCCTCGCAATCAACATCCTAAGAAAATAATCGGTTTTCCTTTGTAAGGCGGGTAAGCAAAGCTGAGGTCGGTGTAAAATCCTTAATGAACATCCAATAGTATTCTGTCAAATCTAGAAAGTTCCTCACCTCTATCGCATTCTTGGGGGCTTTCCAATCCTGTACTGCGACAAACTTATAGAGATCCACTGCTATACCATCTTTAGAGACAACATTCTCTATGAACCTCACCTCCTACCGCCAAAAGTGGCACTTAGAGAAATCTTCCTTCCGCTAAAGTGAACGGAGATTATGGAGGACCTCTCTTAAGTGCAAGGCATGATCATCCTCGCTTGTCGAGAACACCATGATATCATTAACAAACACTACCAAAAACTTATTGAGGAACTCCCTAAATACTCAGCTAGTCAAATCAACAAAATACGTCGGTTCATTGGTTAGTCCAAAAGGCATAATCAAGCGCTCAAAGAATCCATCGGGAGTCTTGAAGGCAGTTTATCTATGCTTTCATTTGCCACCCTAAGCTGATAAAACCTGTTGTAACACCCAAATTTTAGTAAACGATAACTAAATAAAAAGGAGTAATGAAACAAATTTTAATTAAAATAATATTTAGAATTGGGTGAGGAGGCTTTCACCATTACATCCATTATGAAATTCCGATTTAGATAGACTTTTAGTTTGTGTAAATCGGACAAAAATGAATAAGATATGATGAGCTAAAGTTTAAAACTTAAAATAGAAATTTAATAAATAACCCGAACTTAATCAACGGTGAAATGGGCGACCCAGCCCATATCTAGGTCGACCCAAGGGTCGATACGTGTGTCGACCCACGTAGAAGGCGGGTCGACCCTGTACGAGTCAGGCACAAAACCGTGCCTGGCTGATGTCGAGCCTACTACTATTATCTTCTAGAGTCTTCTTTGCTGATTTTTTTTCAAGGGATAAGAGTAAAAACCTAAAATCCTAAGGCCTAACTTATCCTTCCACACCTATAAATAGACTGCTACTCCTCACTTTCCCTCACACCTTTTCTTCTTCATTTTTTTAGCTACCACTCCATTATTCTCTAAAACGAAATTAAATTAGGGAATCAGTCAGAGTGCTACCAAATTGTGCATCCGAAAGGGTAATTCTTCCTCTTCTTCTTCCAAGTCCTTTTTTTGATCTATGATACTTCTCTGTGAGTTTTATGTGATTTTAAGAACATCAATTTATATAAGAAGGATTAAGACAGTAAAATAGATTGGATCTGCAAGTTTTACAATTACAATGTTTATAAGTTTGTGTTCTACAGGTTATTACTGAATTTATTTATTATCTATTATTTATTCCTTTTTATTAAATTATAAGTAATTCTTCTTCTTTATCGCCTTCTCTGTTACTAATTTATTTACAGTCTTGCAGTGCCTTATTTTGTTTATCTTGTTCATTTCTGGGTCTAGGCCTTACGAGTAGCCTAGACCATTTTCTCCTTTTTATTTTGTTTTTGCGCTGAGCCTAGGCCAACAAGAGCCTAGGCCTTTATCGTTTAATTTGCGTAATAATTTTAATAAATATTTAATTAACGTTTATAAAGGGGATTTTGGGCATACTGACAATTGGTAAATATTACATTTAAATTATGGACTGTAAATTCGGATAAATTCTAATGGAAGGATGTTCAAACTTATGAATTGGAATAAGTTATACTTAATTGGATATTAAGTAACATGTAATTATGAAACATGTGAATTGGAATGAAATACATTTAACTTGACATTAAGTAGCATGTAATTGTAAAACATGTAAATAGTGATAAATTGGACTTAATTTGACAATAAGTGACATGTGAAAGGGTTATATAAAAAAATTACATTAACTTATAAGTGTTAATTAAAACCTAGGAATATAATGCGTGATTATATTAGGATTGTTAATGAACTTAAATGTGTTAAGTTACAATTATCAGATTAATAAGATAAAATAGAGGGGTCCATTCCAGTAGGATATAAGGGCTCGTAGAAATCCAAGTTATTAATTGGGGACCAAGTCTAAGGGTGACTTGTACCAAGTGAATTTGCGTAGGAACCCGTATCAGTCAGTCTTCGTTTGTTATCACAGAGTCTTGCACTAGGTACAGGCTAGGGCATGCTTTACTTAACTGGATAGTAAGAGGTTCAAAACGAGGTAGGTACGGGCGCGTTCTAGTGGAACCATGAGCATGCATTATTTCGAATGCGGAAGATAAGACGTTGTTACGTCTATGATTAAGGCTGTGTCTTTTTAGTTGATGGGTTCGGGATTGATAACCTCGAATTTCGTAGTTAGCACAGGTTCACATTTGGTTAAAGAAGCTGATTGATGGGTAGAAATAAGGTAATGCCTAATTGCGATATTTTGGTAGTTGGTGCAGGAATTTGGGATATGAACGAGAAGCCCATCTTATTTCAAGTTTTCTACTTTACTATACTTTCATGTCCATTACTATTCATCTGTTTAAATGCTTCCTTATCTTAAGCTCATGTTAGAAATTACTTGAATTTACTAGATTGATGTTTGACCTAGTTTGTTTTTTTCTCTCTCTCTCTTCCATTCCTCCCAGGTTCTCAAGTGGAGGAATACAACATTGACTTTTGATCGAACTCGGCTTGGATTCAGACTATTTCGTTCTTCCCGTACTGCTTCAATACTTGCTTCATGACTATTGTAATGACTTATAGGGCATATGACTTTTGTGGTTTACTATTATACTATGATATTTTTCCGTGAGACAATTTGAGGTTTTATGATGATGGCTCTATGGTATTTTGAATTGTAATCAATGCTCTGACTAAATTTACTCAATTTAATAATTAATGTTTTTTTAAAGTTTCTATTGTGTTTTACATTTCTGTCTTGTGAATTTTAGTTTATGTGTTGTTACTTTATACCTAGCTTTTCATAAACTTAACGCATCCTCTTATGGGTGACATTAAGGGATTTGGGGTGTCACACCTACAGCCAATTACGATTGCGGGAAAACTAAAATGCCTACAACTGATCGAAAAAGTCATCTATTCGAGGGAGTGAGTGTCTATTCTTCTTCATGAGCTTGTTCGATTCTCTATAATCCACACATAGACAAAGAGAGCCGTCTGCCTTAGTCGCGAAGAAGATTGATGCTCCCCACTCAAAAATACTCCGTCTAATACACCCTTTCTCGAACAACTCATCCACATGCTTACCAATCTCCCTCCTCTCACTCGGAGCCATGTGGCGCACTGGCAATGCAACAGGCTTAGCATTCTCCACCAAATATATCTGGAAATCAATCTCGCGTGTAGGACGTAGTCCTCTCACCTCCTCGAATTCGTCCGTAAAGTCTCTACCTACGGCACCACACTGAGATAGAGATCATTTACAAAAGCATCTAGGGAACCTAAGAAACTGAGTATGACTGACCCTTGTTGGTTGTAGGAAATCTCGAGAGTCCTACCATGTCACATCAAAAGCCTCACAACTCTCTTCTCGTAGTCAAAGATGACGCCACACATGGTCAACCAATCCATCCCTAGAATAAGCCAGTAACTTGTGAAACCTAGTACATATGTGTCACAATCAAACTCGATGCCAAGAATAGAAATCCTCAAACCCCTACACGTCATACATATGTGACTCGACCTCCTATGGAGTTTGAAACAACTACTAGATCAGAAACTATAGAGGTATCTAGGTGCAGACTATCAACAACAGAACTGGATATGAAAGAATGAGAAGAACAGGAACCGAATAAGGTCCTAATAGGAAATCGACAAAAGAAATCAAACCTTCTACAGTAACCTTACTACCTCTATCCTGACTTCTACCACCGGTCTGAGCTGCCTCAAGCGCATGAACCTGTGCTCTGGATGGTCCTGCTCTCTGTCTCTGCAGCTGAAGGCACTGCTTCCTATAATGACCCATCGTTTGCACTAAAAGCAAGCACGCTTCTTAGTTGTCTTCTTGCAATCTTTGATGAAGTGCCCCATCATGCCATATCTATGGCACTTAACTTCCTTGTTGACTTTGCGCTTTATTCGGGTTTTCTCCCTTTTACTTTCCACCTTTCTTAGGAACCACTTTTTCTTCCCAAAACCCATTTTGGCCACCTCAGTCTTAGTCTCATGTGTACTTTCCCTCCCATCCTTTTGCATAAGGGCTATCTCCATCAAAGCCTCAAAAATCGCACCTATAGGAACGTGCGTCAGTGGTAGACCTTGGAGGGGTTGGTTTAACCCCCTCACAAACCTTAATGTCTTCTTATGTGTAGTATTAACCAGATCTAAGCCAAATCTCGTCAACTTGTTAAAGATATTCAAATACTCCTTAACCGACATATTACTTTATCTCAGACTCAAAAATCTTTCCAATTGCATCCCTTCTTCACCTTGTGATAAATACATTTTCTCGAACTTATCCTTGAACTCATCCCGTGTCCTTATGTCCCGCTCCTCCTCGACTACTTCCCACCAGTATGACGCCTCTCATTTCGGTTGCTAGGTAGCCAATTGAAACCTCCTCTTATCGTCAAGCTTTAATAATCCAAATACATGATTAATCTCTTTAAGCCAATTATGAGCATCAACAGAACTCTCCATTGAAAGAAATGGCTTGGTTCCCATAGTAGAAAAATCCTTACAGAGCTTAGAAAATTTAACCACTAGATTCGGTGGAATTACCATAGTTATAATTGGTGGTTGGGCATTTCCTTGCCCTTTGGTAGACGCCGTAGCTTCGACATACCCGTGGAACCCTGCCAGGATGTGAAAATCTTTTGGAAAGTTGGGAGCCCCAGACTCCTGAAAAAGAAAAGAGACAAGGATTAAAAAAGGAATTAAGAGAATATTGCAGTTGAATTGAGGGGATATTTATCAAAAAACTAGAAGTACTTTACGTTTGGAAACACTATTTCAAAACCTTTTTTTTTCTGATCTTGTAACCTTAGGCTCTGATACCAAACGAAACACCCCTACACCCCATAACATCACCCACATAATGACGTGCTAATGTTTATGAAGAGCTTAGGAATAAATTAACAACACATATCCTAAAATTCACAAGACAGAAATATAAAACACAAAGGAATTTTTATAAAATAACATTTAATAAAGCAGGCCAAATCACAGTAGTTACTACAATTCCAAAGTACAAAATATGTGACACCCCCACGTCTGTTAATGTCCCTCTATACATAATGCATTAAGTTTCGTGAAGCATTATAGGTAAATAAGAACATAGTATTATAAGACAGACATGTAAAATAGTAGCGGAATTAAAAACTTTATTTAAATCAAAACATCATGGCCCCAAATACTGAGTTTACATCATAACTTTGAAATAACCAATTACATTAACAATTTGTCTTGCCAAAAATATCAGAGTACAAAATCATAAAACCATATTTCCCTTGCGAAGCCATAAGAGAATTGACTAGAAGTCAAAGTGTTGTATATAACGGTGTTGTATACACAATTATATGATTTTTGTTTGATGATAACAACCAAATATATTTTTATTATAAATGTGTTTGGTACTGTACTGTTATATATATACATCACAGCAATGAATATAATATTTATATTTAAATAAAATACGACTGTACAGAAATTCAAATATTAACACAGTATTTTATTTAAATAGAATATTTTATTTCAATATTCAAACAGTACAACTATTTGTAACTCCACTATTTATACATTCACAGAATATTTGTACTTGTATAAACAGAATAAAATAGACAAGTTCGTTTGACAACAATAAAATGATATTTTATTTCAATCAAACTTGTTTATTACAGACATCAGTACATTTCATATATACACAGCTCCTCACTGCAACACTCATACATTCATTCAGTTTACATTTCATATATATATCCATTTTCACTTGTATATACAGACACACTGACACTCTGTCCCTGTCTTCTATCTTCTGTCTTCACAGCTTTCTCTGTCAGTCTAGTCATCTACACCTGTCATACACAGAAACACACACACAGTACACTGCAATAGAAATAAAAATTGAATACATGCAGATTTGAATTTTAGTTTTTGAAATTTTATTTGCCTCAGTTTTCTGGTGTGTTTCTCATCATTTTTCTGACTTGATCTGATTTGTATCAGCCTCAACATACTACACTGGTTTGCTGATCAGAACCAGTTGATTCTGATCAGCCACAACACAGTGCAGTAGTCTGCTGATAAAATTCACGTATATTCACACATGTATACACACACATACGTGCATATATACACATATGTATACGTAAAAGAAAATACATGTCAAACAGCAAAAGTGAACTGTCAGAAATAATCAAAGCTGCTCAAAACTTCAAAACTGGTTCAAGCATGTGAACAAGCAAGAGGCAACAGTAAAGTATATGGATCCACAAGTATATATGGTGAAACAGAACAGGCCAAAATTGAGTCAACATGCAAGTCAGTGGAACAAATAAGTAACAGCAAAACAAGAGCTAACATGGCAGGTCAATCCAGTACAAGTGCATGCCAAGTCAACATGGTCAAGCAACATGGAAGTCCAAAATATCACATGAAGTTCAAATCAGCAAAGAAACTTCAGCAAACTCAGAAACATTCATGAATGGTGCTACAACAAGGTTACATAACATTGGGGAGTATATAGTGTGGTCGAGTCCAACCATATGAATCCGCATAGGAACATGTGTGTAACACCCCACATCCGTTAGTGTCACTCACAAAGGGAATGCACTAAGTTCTGTGGAGCATTATGGGTAAAAGATGCAGATAAATTACAAGACAGACAAACATTAAACAGCGGAAAATAAAACTTTGCTTTATTGACAAAATAATTTGTACAAGGTTCCTTTACAATATCAGAGTATCAACTGTCTTTACAAAATAAAGAAGCATAAAATACATTTATATTCCCCAATGTAACAAAAGCCAGCCATAGCAATCCAAAGCCGATGCATCCAAGATTCTCCAAGCTTGGAAAGAGAAATCATCCCAAAACAAATCTGAGCTATCCTATTTCCTCCTTAACAACCTGGGGGGGGGGGGGGGGGAGAACGGAAGAAAGAAGACGAAAGAAAAACAGAGTCAGACATAAAGCCTGAGTAAGTTCAGTAACTTCTAGCATGTGAACATGGAAAACAAAAACGACATGAATTAACTGAATACAAGATTACACCATGACGATAGGGTCAACAAGATTAGACAAGGTATCACAAGATATGCTAAGATAAACTGGATACGCTCTAATACTTTCGCTGCTTCGCTATTTACTTGTTATACTGGTTTCTATATCTCTGCACCGCCTAACTAGTGTTTCAACTAGTAACGATAACGTGATCCCAATCCCTGTATTTTCCATCGCCTTCAGGCATCCATTTATTAGTTGTTACCTAGATCTAATCTAGAGTTGTCTATCCACTGCTTTCTAGATTTAACTATAGTTTTACGCTATCTGCTGAACGCTTTTCGAGTTCAGGGTTTATGCCACCTAGTCCAACTAGGGATTACGCTACCTGTCGAACAATGCCCCCAAGTCTAGGACACACTACCTAGAGTGGTATATGTTCCTAGGCTTCCCCACGCATGTATCGCGAATCGTTATCGCTTGTCTAGATGCACATGTCCTGTAATGTGCGATCCGAGTCCTGTGACAGGGTAAATCAAGGAATACAGAACTCGGTCGGGAGCTTTCAGATATCTGCCGATGCAGATGCTAAGGTCTGTTTTAATTCCAGTGGCTATGGTCCCACTTGACCCCTCCCTCAGCTAATGAAAGGCACACCTTGTAAAATGAGAACTACACGCCGGCCCCCGGTGCCCCACTATCCTATGGCCATCCGCAACCATAACTAGATAGCAAGTATATGGTCTTTTGGAGTTCTCCGCCTTTCCGCTTCACGTATCTCGATTGACTCAAGATGGATGGTAGACGATGAGTTGCTATCACAGGGCTACCGTCTTCTCGCCGAATCATGCTGGTCCATCCTAGTCTTTAGGTTGCCACATATATATTGCAACCAAGGCATACCCTCGGTTCTTCTAACGCAGAACTTAACCTCTGTGAGCCCAGGATGATCATCTGCAGCCTCACAGAGGGATACCAAGAGTACCCTCACGTCCCCTCGAAGCCTCGGGCTTCGTAACCCAATTCGTTGGAGCCTTCTTAAAACCAGATGGATGTCTGCTCCTTCGTGTTATACTAAGAATTGCTACTTAGTTCTACTAACTAAGGTTTACCACTTAGTTTCCAAATTCCTTGTTTTCTTAACTAAGTTTTACTACTTAGTCCCTTTTTCTACTGAGGTCTACTACTTAGTTTTCTTTCTCGCCAGGTTGGGTTGGTTAAGTGTCTTTAGTCGATTCAAGCTATCTTAACCCTCTTCCCTTATCCTATTACACTGGTTAAGTGTTATCCCTTCATGCTTTTTACTTAACCCTATTCATTTATCATATTCTGATGGTTAAGCGTTCAAGTTTACTTAACCCTATGGTCTAGTCCAGTTAACATATTAATTTGGCTAAGTGTATTACTTAACCCCAACCTCTAGTCTAATTAACATGTTAAATTGGCTAAGTGTATTAATTTTACTTGACCCCACCTTCTAGTCTAGTCAACATGTTAATTTGGCTAAGTATTCCCATGGACTTAACCCTCCCATTCTAGCTTTAACTGTGCTAAGTTGGTTAAGTGTTCCTTAACCTTCCCATTCTAGCTTAACCGTGTTAGGTTGGTTAAGTGTTCCTATGGACTTAACTCTCCCATTCTTGTTCTAGCTTTAATTAATAAATTAAAGCCGCAACCTCTCACATTAGACAGATATTGCTGCGGTTACTGGATGTACCGGTCGGTTCCGGGCAGGTTTACACCGCAACTCAGTCTAACCTCGGGTTAGGCATATTCATGTTTTCTAAGTTCAAAGGGTTTTTGATTAATTTCCAAATCTGGTTTTGAAAACAACCATCCCGTCCTTCAGATCAGTTAGGGATAGCCAGGGAGGGCAGGAAACTTGTATTTTCCAAACCCAAGCTTAGACACTATCCTCTCTGTCACCCTAGAACCTTCTGGTCTATGTGTTATAAAAAGGGATGTTATCAAAATACTTTTCTTTTGTTTATAAATTGTTAACAATTTATTTCAAAAGCCCATTTCCCCTTTTTAGACAAATTTGGCCTATATTTATTTTCAAGCCTACTAGTATACTTATATTCTAGGCCCAAGTCCTAACCCAACATGCAGTTTAGGCCATTTCCTATTTCATTGCCGAAACTAGATTAAATATCCTAGTTTATAATTTATGGCCAAAACTTAACCAAGTTACATATTTTGTGGTAAATGAGCAATTTAACATTTATGACGAATTCTATAAGTAAATTACTCCTAATTTACTTATTTCATTACTACTCTTTTAATGTACATTGTCACATTTATTATTATGGCCCATTCTCTCTTATTTATCATATTTATACTTTTTGGTATGTAAATTATACCAAATTTAGTGTCGCTAACCATAATTTATTCTAAACATGACAATTGCTCACAATTATGAATAAATTCAAAATTGTGCTAATATACTTATTCCAAATCAACCTTAATTAACCCAATCTTGGTTTAACATCCTAATTCACAATTTATGGCAAAACTAGAATTATTTTTCTAGTTTACATTTTATGCCTAAAATTTAGCTTACTTACTAATGCTAAATTTAATATGTCAAAATCACATATTCCCTAATCCATGTCAAATTTCCCCGTTTTCATTTTAATATGCATGTCATAATACATATTCCAAATTATGCCAATTTCCAAGTTTACAATTACGTTCATATTCATTTCCATGTTTTTCCCCAAATCGCATTCCCACCGTTCGAATAATCGTGATTCAACCTAGATTATAAATAAATCTAGATTCGTAGATAAAAAGGGAATGAATCAAAATGACAAGAAGGAATAATTGGCATAAAAAGGTTTGGATAACAATGTAAGTTCAAGAATATGGGTAGACCTAACTAAATAGGTAAATTCCCACTGTCTTAAAACCAAAGAATGGGCAAAATAGGTTCAAGAACGTGGGTAGACCTAACTTAATAGGTAAATTCCCACTGTCTTAAAACCAAAGAAAAAACCAAGGAACAGGTAGAATAAATAATTGGGTTTAGACCCAATTTCACAATCACCAAACTAAAGCAATATTTTCCTAATCATGAATCATGGGTGTCAAAATCACAATTGTCCTCATTATGTCATAAGCAATAGTTTATGTCCAATTCAAAGGCTTATGTTCTTAGTCATAAGTAATGTCCATGGTCATAGGCAATATAGGCGATGTTCATAGTCCAAAAGGGAAAATAATTCCCATAGTCCTAAGTCATTGTCATAGGCAATGTTTATATGTCCCAAAATCAAAGGCTTATGTCATAGTCCAAAGGCATATGCTTTCAAAGGCCACAGTTCTATAGTCATAGTCACGGTTACAGTCTTATTTGTCCTCGAATCATAACAGTTCTTAATTCAGTCCAAGAGTATAAACACAGATTCGAAGAGAGAGAGAGAGAGATTTGGCATATTCCTTTATTCCTTTAATTTCATGTCACAAATAAAACAAAATATTCAGATCTAGAAATAACCAACTTACAGAAAATAGATCTAGAAAAGAAGGAAAGCGTGGCTATGATTCGTGCGTCGTTGCTTGAAACTTGTTTGAGCTAGCCTTTGAATTCTTCACTTGAAACTTTGATTTGAATCCCTCCTTAAAAGTCTTTTAGCAGCATCTCCTCGTCTTGAATCATATTTTATTTTATTTATTTAAGAAAATTTAGAGGAGGGGAAGAAGCCATGAATCTTAGCAGCATAAGGATAGAAGAGAATTGGTGCAAAGAGAATGAAGACTAGGGCTGTTTATATAGCTGCTCAAGACCTTATCGTACACGCAGCGCTGAGTCAGCATTGAACCTAGTTAAGAAAATAGTCCAGGTACGTAGATGAATCTAGCCAAACCTTATCATACACGCAGTGCTGAGTCAGCATTGGGTCCCACAAGCTATTTTGGCGTAAAAGTTTGATTTTCAAACTTTTGAATTTCTGGAATTTATTTAACTGTTTTATTCACATGAAATATTCTTATATGTATACAATTCCTCTAACGACCATTTTACGCGTATATATATACGCACAACTTTCATTTTATTTTCAAAATTCAAATGGTGTTGCCATATTTCATTGACTGTAGCCTTATCTTGAATTTTATCTTTCGTATATCTATATTTTTGCATATATATATATATATTTATATTCTCATATGTATATATATATATATATATATTTTCTTTATTTCCTTATATGTACGTTCTTATCCTTTCAAATTTTGAATTTGTATACGTACATATATTTGCATGTTCAGTTGGCCCTCTCTAAAACAAAGATAAAAAATTATGTCGCCGCCGGGGTTCGAACCCCCGACCTCCATGCTACAAATCCAATGCCTTAACCAACTGAGCTACATAGGCTTTTGTTAATAAGTCTTAGAACAATAATAATTATTGTTCTCTCCTTACTTCTCCTTTTCATGTTAGTTACAATACTTAAATTAAACAACTGCATGGATCTTTTTCTTTTAATTTTTCTTTTAAAAATTAATTATACTTTAATTTGAGAATCTTAATGTCGCAGAATTACGGGGTGTTACATTCTCCCCCACTTAAAAGGATTTCGTCCCCGAAATCTTCAAGTTAGGAAGAATGTGTCCTACCATCCAATCACCCATCTACTCAACCATTCAATCACAGGCATTCATTGTCCTTAAAAGATTTCTAATGCTTTCATGTTCATATGCATAGTGTGTGTATATGTCTCTATCTAATGCAAAATCAGGCGGTCTACTGATTCAGTTGACCTCCTTAATGCAAATCATGTTAGTTCCATGCGTACAATCATGCATGCAAACATCCCTAGTCATGTAAATACTACATGCGTGCACAGCCATTCATCCATATGCAACGTCCATATGATATCATATCAAGTTCAACTTATAAACAAATGCATATATGTAAATGCAATATGAGAGCGTCCGAACTTGATCTAGTGCCTAATACGTATGCATATGCATCCATGAGCAACCATTTGCAACCATTCAACCATAACATGTTTCAAATACATGTTTACATCCATTGGCTTCTACCTAAGGATCGCAGATACGACCTAGAGGATATACTTTGGAAAGAGAGAAACAACTATGCGTAAAGCTCCTAAACAAAGAAATCAAGGATGCACCCTTAAGAAAAAGGGTATGATGCTAGTATCTAGCCTTCTCGAGCTTTACTCCACTATATCTTAACCAATGTTTACTCCACGATTGCGAAGTTTCTAAGCTCCATCTCCAAAATGAACAAATGTCAACCAAGTGTATATACTAGGATGATCAGAGGTCTCTCCTCCTATCTTATCCATCATGCCATAATTATAAGGGTCAAAAGGTCACTACGCGCTTTTTAGAGCGCCTGCCACAACTATCCATCTCTCACGCAAACCATCCTAGTCGAACTTGACATTCCTCAAGTACAAGCCCCAAAGGCCTAAACCAATATTAGACATGCACCCAAGGAATATCTCCTTTAGACAATCTACGTGATATGATATAAGCAAACTCGATAGCTATTCAAACCCCTACTAACCAAATATAAACGGGTCGAACCACCCACTGGGTTTGAGACTGATTGGGATCTTCTTACTATACAAGTACTAAGGTGCAGAGACTCAACTATGGAAGCAAATATGAACAAATGCGAAGCGCTAAATCCGAACAGAAAAACTAGATTCTTCCAACAGAAACTTTTATCACCTATCTCCTAGGTACGCTCAGCATGTACTTGCCCTTCTGAAAATCTTGTCCTTTGTCCTTAATTATATGCCCTATCATACCATAGTAAAGATACTTCCTCTTGTCTTAGGTTTTATAATCCCTTCCTCCTTCGTGAGCCAAGTCTACATCCATAATTTCCTCATCCTTGGGTCGTGCTCCTTTGCCAAACTTCCGCGTGTAACCATGTTGGCAAATCTCTCGAAAGTTGCCTCTATCGCACGGAAAAACCCTATAAACTTGAAAGAAGACTGGCCGTAAGTAAAAAAACTACGGCTATAGATGGAAGTCGGGCACTACTTCGTCCTTCGATGAGGTTACCTCCCAGAAAGCCAGGAGCCCCAGAGAGTCAAGAAAGAAGGAGACAAGAATTCAAATAGAGGAAGAAAAGATAGTGCGTATGGCTTTGGGGAATATGCCTTTAAAACAAAACTTTTATTTTGAAAATGCTTCTTTAAAGACCGTTTTGAAAAATATTTTTTTAAAATCTTTTATCTGATCTGGTAACCTTCAGCTCTGATACCACGTGTAACACCCCACATCCGTTAGTGTCACTCACAAAGGGAATGCACTAAGTTCTGTGGAGCATTATGGGTAAAAGATGCAGATAAATTACAAGACAGACAAACATTAAACAGCGGAAAATAAAACTTTGCTTTATTGACAAAATAATTTGTACAAGGTTCCTTTACAATATCAGAGTATCAACTGTCTTTACAAAATAAAGAAGCATAAAATACATTTATATTCCCCAATGTAACAAAAGCCAGCCATAGCAATCCAAAGCCGATGCATCCAAGATTCTCCAAGCTTGGAAAGAGAAATCATCCCAAAACAAATCTGAGCTATCCTATTTCCTCCTTAACAACCTGGGGGGGGGGGGAGAACGGAAGAAAGAAGACGAAAGAAAAACAGAGTCAGACATAAAGCCTGAGTAAGTTCAGTAACTTCTAGCATGTGAACATGGAAAACAAAAACGACATGAATTAACTGAATACAAGATTACACCATGACGATAGGGTCAACAAGATTAGACAAGGTATCACAAGATATGCTAAGATAAACTGGATACGCTCTAATACTTTCGCTGCTTCGCTATTTACTTGTTATACTGGTTTCTATATCTCTGCACCGCCTAACTAGTGTTTCAACTAGTAACGATAACGTGATCCCAATCCCTGTATTTTCCATCGCCTTCAGGCATCCATTTATTAGTTGTTACCTAGATCTAATCTAGAGTTGTCTATCCACTGCTTTCTAGATTTAACTATAGTTTTACGCTATCTGCTGAACGCTTTTCGAGTTCAGGGTTTATGCCACCTAGTCCAACTAGGGATTACGCTACCCGTCGAACAATGCCCCCAAGTCTAGGACACACTACCTAGAGTGGTATATGTTCCTAGGCTTCCCCACGCATGTATCGCGAATCGTTATCGCTTGTCTAGATGCACATGTCCTGTAATGTGCGATCCGAGTCCTGTGACAGGGTAAATCAAGGAATACAGAACTCGGTCGGGAGCTTTCAGATATCTGCCGATGCAGATGCTAAGGTCTGTTTTAATTCCAGTGGCTATGGTCCCACTTGACCCCTCCCTCAGCTAATGAAAGGCACACCTTGTAAAATGAGAACTATACGCCGGCCCCCGGTGCCCCACTATCCTATGGCCATCCGCAACCATAACTAGATAGCAAGTATATGGTCTTTTGGAGTTCTCCGCCTTTCCGCTTCACGTATCTCGATTGACTCAAGATGGATGGTAGACGATGAGTTGCTATCACAGGGCTACCGTCTTCTCGCCGAATCACGCTGGTCCATCCTAGTCTTTAGGTTGCCACATATATATTGCAACCAAGGCATACCCTCGGTTCTTCTAACGCAGAACTTAACCTCTGTGAGCCCAGGATGATCATCTGCAGCCTCACAGAGGGATACCAAGAGTACCCTCACGTCCCCTCGAAGCCTCGGGCTTCGTAACCCAATTCGTTGGAGCCTTCTTAAAACCAGATGGATGTCTGCTCCTTCGTGTTATACTAAGAATTACTACTTAGTTCTACTAACTAAGGTTTACCACTTAGTTTCCAAATTCCTTGTTTTCTTAACTAAGTTTTACTACTTAGTCCCTTTTTCTACTGAGGTCTACTACTTAGTTTTCTTTCTCGCCAGGTTGGGTTGGTTAAGTGTCTTTAGTCGATTCAAGCTATCTTAACCCTCTTCCCTTATCCTATTACACTGGTTAAGTGTTATCCCTTCATGCTTTTTACTTAACCCTATTCATTTATCATATTCTGATGGTTAAGCGTTCAAGTTTACTTAACCCTATGGTCTAGTCCAGTTAACATATTAATTTGGCTAAGTGTATTACTTAACCCCAACCTCTAGTCTAATTAACATGTTAAATTGGCTAAGTGTATTAATTTTACTTGACCCCACCTTCTAGTCTAGTCAACATGTTAATTTGACTAAGTATTCCCATGGACTTAACCCTCCCATTCTAGCTTTAACTGTGCTAAGTTGGTTAAGTGTTCCTTAACCTTCCCATTCTAGCTTAACCGTGTTAGGTTGGTTAAGTCTTCCTATGGACTTAACTCTCCCATTCTTGTTCTAGCTTTAATTAATAAATTAAAGCCGCAACCTCTCACATTAGACAGATATTGCTGCGGTTACTGGATGTACCGGTCGGTTCCGGGCAGGTTTACACCGCAACTCAGTCTAACCTCGGGTTAGGCATATTCATGTTTTCTAAGTTCAAAGGGTTTTTGATTAATTTCCAAATCTGGTTTTGAAAACAACCATCCCATCCTTCAGATCAGTTAGGGATAGCCAGGGAGGGCAGGAAACTTGTATTTTCCAAACCCAAGCTTAGACACTATCCTCTCTGTCACCCTAGAACCTTCTGGTCTATGTGTTATAAAAAGGGATGTTATCAAAATACTTTTCTTTTGTTTATAAATTGTTAACAATTTATTTCAAAAGCCCATTTCCCCTTTTTAGACAAATTTGGCCTATATTTATTTTCAAGCCTACTAGTATACTTATATTCTAGGCCCAAGTCCTAACCCAACATGCAGTTTAGGCCATTTCCTATTTCATTGCCGAAACTAGATTAAATATCCTAGTTTATAATTTATGGCCAAAACTTAACCAAGTTACATATTTTGTGGTAAATGAACAATTTAACATTTATGACGAATTCTATAAGTAAATTACTCCTAATTTACTTATTTCATTACTACTCTTTTAATGTACATTGTCACATTTATTATTATGGCCCATTCTCTCTTATTTATCATATTTATACTTTTTGGTATGTAAATTATACCAAATTTAGTGTCGCTAACCATAATTTATTCTAAACATGACAATTGCTCACAATTATGAATAAATTCAAAATTGTGCTAATATACTTATTCCAAATCAACCTTAATTAACCCAATCTTGGTTTAACATCCTAATTCACAATTTATGGCAAAACTAGAATTATTTTTCTAGTTTACATTTTATGCCTAAAATTTAGCTTACTTACTAATGCTAAATTTAATATGTCAAAATCACATATTCCCTAATCCATGTCAAATTTCCCCGTTTTCATTTTAATATGCATGTCATAATACATATTCCAAATTATGCCAATTTCCAAGTTTACAATTACGTTCATATTCATTTCCATGTTTTTCCCCAAATCGCATTCCCACCGTTCGAATAATCGTGATTCAACCTAGATTATAAATAAATCTAGATTCGTAGATAAAAAGGGAATGAATCAAAATGACAAGAAGGAATAATTGGCATAAAAAGGTTTGGATAACAATGTAAGTTCAAGAATATGGGTAGACCTAACTAAATAGGTAAATTCCCACTGTCTTAAAACCAAAGAATGGGCAAAATAGGTTCAAGAACGTGGGTAGACCTAACTTAATAGGTAAATTCCCACTGTCTTAAAACCAAAGAAAAAACCAAGGAACAGGTAGAATAAATAATTGGGTTTAGACCCAATTTCACAATCACCAAACTAAAGCAATATTTTCCTAATCATGAATCATGGGTGTCAAAATCACAATTGTCCTCATTATGTCATAAGCAATAGTTTATGTCCAATTCAAAGGCTTATGTTCTTAGTCATAAGTAATGTCCATGGTCATAGGCAATATAGGCGATGTTCATAGTCCAAAAGGGAAAATAATTCCCATAGTCCTAAGTCATTGTCATAGGCAATGTTTATATGTCCCAAAATCAAAGGCTTATGTCATAGTCCAAAGGCATATGCTTTCAAAGGCCACAGTTCTATAGTCATAGTCACGGTTACAGTCTTATTTGTCCTCGAATCATAACAGTTCTTAATTCAGTCCAAGAGTATAAACACAGATTCGAAGAGAGAGAGAGAGATTTGGCATATTCCTTTATTCCTTTAATTTCATGTCACAAATAAAACAAAATATTCAGATCTAGAAATAACCAACTTACAGAAAATAGATCTAGAAAAGAAGGAAAGCGTGGCTATGATTCGTGCGTCGTTGCTTGAAACTTGTTTGAGCTAGCCTTTGAATTCTTCACTTGAAACTTTGATTTGAATCCCTCCTTAAAAGTCTTTTAGCAGCATCTCCTCGTCTTGAATCATATTTTATTTTATTTATTTAAGAAAATTTAGAGGAGGGGAAGAAGCCATGAATCTTAGCAGCATAAGGATAGAAGAGAATTGGTGCAAAGAGAATGAAGACTAGGGCTGTTTATATAGCTGCTCAAGACCTTATCGTACACGCAGCGCTGAGTCAGCATTGAACCTAGTTAAGAAAATAGTCCAGGTACGTAGATGAATCTAGCCAAACCTTATCATACACGCAGTGCTGAGTCAGCATTGGGTCCCACAAGCTATTTTGGCGTAAAAGTTTGATTTTCAAACTTTTGAATTTCTGGAATTTATTTAACTGTTTTATTCACATGAAATATTCTTATATGTATACAATTCCTCTAACGACCATTTTACGCGTATATATATACGCACAACTTTCATTTTATTTTCAAAATTCAAATGGTGTTGCCATATTTCATTGACTGTAGCCTTATCTTGAATTTTATCTTTCGTATATCTATATTTTTGCATATATATATATATATTTATATTCTCATATGTATATATATATATATATTTTCTTTATTTCCTTATATGTACGTTCTTATCCTTTCAAATTTTGAATTTGTATACGTACATATATTTGCATGTTCAGTTGGCCCTCTCTAAAACAAAGATAAAAAATTATGTCGCCGCCGGGGTTCGAACCCCCGACCTCCATGCTACAAATCCAATGCCTTAACCAACTGAGCTACATAGGCTTTTGTTAATAAGTCTTAGAACAATAATAATTATTGTTCTCTCCTTACTTCTCCTTTTCATGTTAGTTACAATACTTAAATTAAACAACTGCATGGATCTTTTTCTTTTAATTTTTCTTTTAAAAATTAATTATACTTTAATTTGAGAATCTTAATGTCGCAGAATTACGGGGTGTTACATTCTCCCCCACTTAAAAGGATTTCGTCCCCGAAATCTTCAAGTTAGGAAGAATGTGTCCTACCATCCAATCACCCATCTACTCAACCATTCAATCACAGGCATTCATTGTCCTTAAAAGATTTCTAATGCTTTCATGTTCATATGCATAGTGTGTGTATATGTCTCTATCTAATGCAAAATCAGGCGGTCTACTGATTCAGTTGACCTCCTTAATGCAAATCATGTTAGTGCCATGCGTACAATCATGCATGCAAACATCACTAGTCATGTAAATACTACATGCGTGCACAGCCATTCATCCATATGCAACGTCCATATGATATCATATCAAGTTCAACTTATAAACAAATGCATATATGTAAATGCAATATGAGAGCGTCCGAACTTGATCTAGTGCCTAATACGTATGCATATGCATCCATGAGCAACCATTTGCAACCATTCAACCATAACATGTTTCAAATACATGTTTACATCCATTGGCTTCTACCTAAGGATCGCAGATACGACCTAGAGGATATACTTTGGAAAGAGAGAAACAACTATGCGTAAAGCTCCTAAACAAAGAAATCAAGGATGCACCCTTAAGAAAAAGGGTATGATGCTAGTATCTAGCCTTCTCGAGCTTTACTCCACTATATCTTAACCAATGTTTACTCCACGATTGCGAAGTTTCTAAGCTCCATCTCCAAAATGAACAAATGTCAACCAAGTGTATATACTAGGATGATCAGAGGTCTCTCCTCCTATCTTATCCATCATGCCATAATTATAAGGGTCAAAAGGTCACTACGCGCTTTTTAGAGCGCCTGCCACAACTATCCATCTCTCACGCAAACCATCCTAGTCGAACTTGACATTCCTCAAGTACAAGCCCCAAAGGCCTAAACCAATATTAGACATGCACCCAAGGAATATCTCCTTTAGACAATCTACGTGATATGATATAAGCAAACTCGATAGCTATTCAAACCCCTACTAACCAAATATAAACGGGTCGAACCACCCACTGGGTTTGAGACTGATTGGGATCTTCTTACTATACAAGTACTAAGGTGCAGAGACTCAACTATGGAAGCAAATATGAACAAATGCGAAGCGCTAAATCCGAACAGAAAAACTAGATTCTTCCAACAGAAACTTTTATCACCTATCTCCTAGGTACGCTCAGCATGTACTTGCCCTTCTGAAAATCTTGTCCTTTGTCCTTAATTATATGCCCTATCATACCATAGTAAAGATACTTCCTCTTGTCTTAGGTTTTATAATCCCTTCCTCCTTCGTGAGCCAAGTCTACATCCATAATTTCCTCATCCTTGGGTCGTGCTCCTTTGCCAAACTTCCGCGTGTAACCATGTTGGCAAATCTCTCGAAAGTTGCCTCTATCGCACGGAAAAACCCTATAAACTTGAAAGAAGACTGGCCGTAAGTAAAAAAACTACGGCTATAGATGGAAGTCGGGCACTACTTCGTCCTTCGATGAGGTTACCTCCCAGAAAGCCAGGAGCCCCAGAGAGTCAAGAAAGAAGGAGACAAGAATTCAAATAGAGGAAGAAAAGATAGTGCGTATGGCTTTGGGGAATATGCCTTTAAAACAAAACTTTTATTTTGAAAATGCTTCTTTAAAGACCGTTTTGAAAAATATTTTTTTAAAATCTTTTATCTGATCTGGTAACCTTCAGCTCTGATACCACGTGTAACACCCCACATCCGTTAGTGTCACTCACAAAGGGAATGCGCTAAGTTCTGTGGAGCATTATGGGTAAAAGATGCAGATAAATTACAAGACAGACAAACATTAAACAGCGGAAAATAAAACTTTGCTTTATTGACAAAATAATTTGTACAAGGTTCCTTTACAATATCAGAGTATCAACTGTCTTTACAAAATAAAGAAGCATAAAATACATTTATATTCCCCAATGTAACAAAAGCCAGCCATAGCAATCCAAAGCCGATGCATCCAAGATTCTCCAAGCTTGGAAAGAGAAATCATCCCAAAACAAATCTGAGCTATCCTATTTCCTCCTTAACAACCTGGGGGGGGGGGGGGAGAACGGAAGAAAGAAGACGAAAGAAAAACAGAGTCAGACATAAAGCCTGAGTAAGTTCAGTAACTTCTAGCATGTGAACATGGAAAACAAAAACGACATGAATTAACTGAATACAAGATTACACCATGACGATAGGGTCAACAAGATTAGACAAGGTATCACAAGATATGCTAAGATAAACTGGATACGCTCTAATACTTTCGCTGCTTCGCTATTTACTTGTTATACTGGTTTCTATATCTCTGCACCGCCTAACTAGTGTTTCAACTAGTAACGATAACGTGATCCCAATCCCTGTATTTTCCATCGCCTTCAGGCATCCATTTATTAGTTGTTACCTAGATCTAATCTAGAGTTGTCTATCCACTGCTTTCTAGATTTAACTATAGTTTTACGCTATCTGCTGAACGCTTTTCGAGTTCAGGGTTTATGCCACCTAGTCCAACTAGGGATTACGCTACCTGTCGAACAATGCCCCCAAGTCTAGGACACACTACCTAGAGTGGTATATGTTCCTAGGCTTCCCCACGCATGTATCGCGAATCGTTATCGCTTGTCTAGATGCACATGTCCTGTAATGTGCGATCCGAGTCCTGTGACAGGGTAAATCAAGGAATACAGAACTCGGTCGGGAGCTTTCAGATATCTGCCGATGCAGATGCTAAGGTCTGTTTTAATTCCAGTGGCTATGGTCCCACTTGACCCCTCCCTCAGCTAATGAAAGGCACACCTTGTAAAATGAGAACTATACGCCGGCCCCCGGTGCCCCACTATCCTATGGCCATCCGCAACCATAACTAGATAGCAAGTATATGGTCTTTTGGAGTTCTCCGCCTTTCCGCTTCACGTATCTCGATTGACTCAAGATGGATGGTAGACGATGAGTTGCTATCACAGGGCTACCGTCTTCTCGCCGAATCACGCTGGTCCATCCTAGTCTTTAGGTTGCCACATATATATTGCAACCAAGGCATACCCTCGGTTCTTCTAACGCAGAACTTAACCTCTGTGAGCCCAGGATGATCATCTGCAGCCTCACAGAGGGATACCAAGAGTACCCTCACGTCCCCTCGAAGCCTCGGGCTTCGTAACCCAATTCGTTGGAGCCTTCTTAAAACCAGATGGATGTCTGCTCCTTCGTGTTATACTAAGAATTACTACTTAGTTCTACTAACTAAGGTTTACCACTTAGTTTCCAAATTCCTTGTTTTCTTAACTAAGTTTTACTACTTAGTCCCTTTTTCTACTGAGGTCTACTACTTAGTTTTCTTTCTCGCCAGGTTGGGTTGGTTAAGTGTCTTTAGTCGATTCAAGCTATCTTAACCCTCTTCCCTTATCCTATTACACTGGTTAAGTGTTATCCCTTCATGCTTTTTACTTAACCCTATTCATTTATCATATTCTGATGGTTAAGCGTTCAAGTTTACTTAACCCTATGGTCTAGTCCAGTTAACATATTAATTTGGCTAAGTGTATTACTTAACCCCAACCTCTAGTCTAATTAACATGTTAAATTGGCTAAGTGTATTAATTTTACTTGACCCCACCTTCTAGTCTAGTCAACATGTTAATTTGACTAAGTATTCCCATGGACTTAACCCTCCCATTCTAGCTTTAACTGTGCTAAGTTGGTTAAGTGTTCCTTAACCTTCCCATTCTAGCTTAACCGTGTTAGGTTGGTTAAGTGTTCCTATGGACTTAACTCTCCCATTCTTGTTCTAGCTTTAATTAATAAATTAAAGCCGCAACCTCTCACATTAGACAGATATTGCTGCGGTTACTGGATGTACCGGTCGGTTCCGGGCAGGTTTACACCGCAACTCAGTCTAACCTCGGGTTAGGCATATTCATGTTTTCTAAGTTCAAAGGGTTTTTGATTAATTTCCAAATCTGGTTTTGAAAACAACCATCCCATCCTTCAGATCAGTTAGGGATAGCCAGGGAGGGCAGGAAACTTGTATTTTCCAAACCCAAGCTTAGACACTATCCTCTCTGTCACCCTAGAACCTTCTGGTCTATGTGTTATAAAAAGGGATGTTATCAAAATACTTTTCTTTTGTTTATAAATTGTTAACAATTTATTTCAAAAGCCCATTTCCCCTTTTTAGACAAATTTGGCCTATATTTATTTTCAAGCCTACTAGTATACTTATATTCTAGGCCCAAGTCCTAACCCAACATGCAGTTTAGGCCATTTCCTATTTCATTGCCGAAACTAGATTAAATATCCTAGTTTATAATTTATGGCCAAAACTTAACCAAGTTACATATTTTGTGGTAAATGAACAATTTAACATTTATGACGAATTCTATAAGTAAATTACTCCTAATTTACTTATTTCATTACTACTCTTTTAATGTACATTGTCACATTTATTATTATGGCCCATTCTCTCTTATTTATCATATTTATACTTTTTGGTATGTAAATTATACCAAATTTAGTGTCGCTAACCATAATTTATTCTAAACATGACAATTGCTCACAATTATGAATAAATTCAAAATTGTGCTAATATACTTATTCCAAATCAACCTTAATTAACCCAATCTTGGTTTAACATCCTAATTCACAATTTATGGCAAAACTAGAATTATTTTTCTAGTTTACATTTTATGCCTAAAATTTAGCTTACTTACTAATGCTAAATTTAATATGTCAAAATCACATATTCCCTAATCCATGTCAAATTTCCCCGTTTTCATTTTAATATGCATGTCATAATACATATTCCAAATTATGCCAATTTCCAAGTTTACAATTACGTTCATATTCATTTCCATGTTTTTCCCCAAATCGCATTCCCACCGTTCGAATAATCGTGATTCAACCTAGATTATAAATAAATCTAGATTCGTAGATAAAAAGGGAATGAATCAAAATGACAAGAAGGAATAATTGGCATAAAAAGGTTTGGATAACAATGTAAGTTCAAGAATATGGGTAGACCTAACTAAATAGGTAAATTCCCACTGTCTTAAAACCAAAGAATGGGCAAAATAGGTTCAAGAACGTGGGTAGACCTAACTTAATAGGTAAATTCCCACTGTCTTAAAACCAAAGAAAAAACCAAGGAACAGGTAGAATAAATAATTGGGTTTAGACCCAATTTCACAATCACCAAACTAAAGCAATATTTTCCTAATCATGAATCATGGGTGTCAAAATCACAATTGTCCTCATTATGTCATAAGCAATAGTTTATGTCCAATTCAAAGGCTTATGTTCTTAGTCATAAGTAATGTCCATGGTCATAGGCAATATAGGCGATGTTCATAGTCCAAAAGGGAAAATAATTCCCATAGTCCTAAGTCATTGTCATAGGAAATGTTTATATGTCCCAAAATCAAAGGCTTATGTCATAGTCCAAAGGCATATGCTTTCAAAGGCCACAGTTCTATAGTCATAGTCACGGTTACAGTCTTATTTGTCCTCGAATCATAACAGTTCTTAATTCAGTCCAAGAGTATAAACACAGATTCGAAGAGAGAGAGAGAGAGATTTGGCATATTCCTTTATTCCTTTAATTTCATGTCACAAATAAAACAAAATATTCAGATCTAGAAATAACCAACTTACAGAAAATAGATCTAGAAAAGAAGGAAAGCGTGGCTATGATTCGTGCGTCGTTGCTTGAAACTTGTTTGAGCTAGCCTTTGAATTCTTCACTTGAAACTTTGATTTGAATCCCTCCTTAAAAGTCTTTTAGCAGCATCTCCTCATCTTGAATCATATTTTATTTTATTTATTTAAGAAAATTTAGAGGAGGGGAAGAAGCCATGAATCTTAGCAGCATAAGGATAGAAGAGAATTGGTGCAAAGAGAATGAAGACTAGGGCTGTTTATATAGCTGCTCAAGACCTTATCGTACACGCAGCGCTGAGTCAGCATTGAACCTAGTTAAGAAAATAGTCCAGGTACGTAGATGAATCTAGCCAAACCTTATCATACACGCAGTGCTGAGTCAGCATTGGGTCCCACAAGCTATTTTGGCGTAAAAGTTTGATTTTCAAACTTTTGAATTTCTGGAATTTATTTAACTGTTTTATTCACATGAAATATTCTTATATGTATACAATTCCTCTAACGACCATTTTACGCGTATATATATACGCACAACTTTCATTTTATTTTCAAAATTCAAATGGTGTTGCCATATTTCATTGACTGTAGCCTTATCTTGAATTTTATCTTTCGTATATCTATATTTTTGCATATATATATATATATATATTTATATTCTCATATGTATATATATATATATATTTTCTTTATTTCCTTATATGTACGTTCTTATCCTTTCAAATTTTGAATTTGTATACGTACATATATTTGCATGTTCAGTTGGCCCTCTCTAAAACAAAGATAAAAAATTATGTCGCCGCCGGGGTTCGAACCCCCGACCTCCATGCTACAAATCCAATGCCTTAACCAACTGAGCTACATAGGCTTTTGTTAATAAGTCTTAGAACAATAATAATTATTGTTCTCTCCTTACTTCTCCTTTTCATGTTAGTTACAATACTTAAATTAAACAACTGCATGGATCTTTTTCTTTTAATTTTTCTTTTAAAAATTAATTATACTTTAATTTGAGAATCTTAATGTCGCAGAATTACGGGGTGTTACAATGTGGGCATTTAGGTTCAAGTGCAAGTGATGTCAACTATACGGCATTTTCAAAAGTTAGCAGCAAGGTGCAAATGAGTGAAGCATCAACAATGGAAGGCACAAGCTAATATGCTCGAGTTATACATGGAAATGGCAGATAAAACAGTTAAGACAGCTTTAAATTTCATACAGCACCAAATCTATGCAGTTACATTCAAGGCAGCATGGTCAAAAATGCAAAATTGCAAAAGTTAAGTTTCGAATGCACAAGGCTGATATGCACAAGGCTACAGCATTTCAATGGACAAGTGGTCGAGCTCATATATTGACATCACAACATGATCACAACAGTACATATGACTACATGGTGCAACAATCAAGTCGAGGCACAAGTCAGAGTGCAGAAAGCAACTCAATCAGGTTATGTGCAAGTACAAGTGTGATTCAACCCAAAACAGCAAATAAGAGTGGTCAACCATCAAGGTAAGTGAGCACAAGCAAAACTATGATGCAGCAAAATGAAGTATGTACACATGTAGCATGGTGATGCCAAACAGCAATGGTGGCATAGCAGCAACAAGAGCATGAACAATATGGTGCAGGTAGTGTTTTTGGCAAAACAGTTTTTGCAATTCGGTTTTCAGTTTTGAAAGGATGAACAATTTTTAAAATGATTTCAGAATTCCACATTTTCCAGAAACAGTTTTTAAGACAAGTTTTAAAATTCATAAATACACAGATTTATTTTAGAGATCAGGATTTTTGATTTTTGGCAATAATCATTTTTGGCAATGAAATATTTTCTGCATTTCAAAATACTCAGAAATGGTTGGCAAGGGTTTAATTTGCAGAAAGTTAAATATGGAAAAAGTTCAACAATTACCCAGAATTGCCACAATCAATCAAGCCGATTTAATTTCAGTTTTGGGGAACAAAATTGATTTCCTGTTCTATAAGCATGGCAAGAATCACGGCAACAACAATATCAATCAAGATTACAGGAATTTCGAATTAAATTCCAGGCAAGTACAACAACAATTCCAGGTCACAAATTCAATCACGCAGTCAAAAGGGAAAGTAGCCAAAATCAATTCAAGCCGAGAGTAAAAAGGGGAAAGCATCAAGCAAATCAGAAAAAATCATTTATTTTGAAATCAGAGACACGATTTAGGGTTTCTAGTACCCTATAAATAACACCCATAACATCACTGGCAAAGTATCGAAATTATTCAATCAATATTCAAAGCAGCAAAAAGAAAATTCTTTTTATACACTCACAGTTTCGATCGACGCCAGAGAAAAGCATCTCAAATCGAAGAACCAGAAAGACGTAGAGACTAGAGCATCAGAGGTTTGATTTCGACAGCAACCGAATCGATTTGGGGCAAATGAAGAAAACCCTAGAAAACCCTAGCCGCCATATTTTTTCTCAGAGGCAAAAGAGGATCGGGCAGAAGAATGAAGCAAGAAAAGAAAATGGGCCGGCCGGTTTTTAATAGGAAAAGGGGATGACCCCTTTAATATAAACTCTTTTATTTTTATTTTAAAAATTAGGGTTTATATTTTTGTCTTACATTCTGTTGTTTTATTTAAATTGTGTTGTAAAATCATTTCTGAACAGTTCTAGGTTTGTAAAATCTAGGGGGATTTAGTCAAGGAGTTGACTGTCAGTTTCAGAGTCTGTAAATCTGAGTTACGAGTTACAGGGTTTGTAATTCGGGAAATCTGATCTAGGGGTTTAGATCAGTCTAGGGATTTGAGCGTAGGGTTAGAATAGGAGCAGGGTTTGCAAGTGTACATGGTCTTGTATGCGGGAACTGTTCTATCACCTAGTAGAAACCTTAGAAATGCAGCAGTAGGCAGGGTTTTGCCGAAGCTGGGTACATCTGTGTGTGATTTATTTTTTGCATTTCAGTTTCTGCTGTTTTCTGTGATCAGTTTATTATTATATATCTCGTTAAGTTTTTAATTCAGTTAAAAACTGTGAAAAACCCTATTCACCCCCCTCTAGGGTTATTCTAGATCCAACAAGTGGTATCAGAGCCTGGTAATTTCATTAACTCTAGAGTCATGGGTAATCCTTGCTGTCAGTCCACAGAGAGTCAGTCCAGTTCATCTCCAACTATTTTCACTGGAACAGATTTTTTAAATTGGAAATCCGAAATGGAATTTTATTTAAAATCTGTTGATATTAAATGTTGGGATGTTGTTATCAATGGGTTTGACATTTTAGATAAAGCTTCTAATTCTCGTGCTACACATATTCTGTATTCTCACCTAGATGATAATCAATACAGTCTGATTTCTCATTGTTTAACTGCGCAGGAAATTTGGATAGCTCTAACTACAAGATATGGAAACGACAGCAACTTCTCAAAACCCTCAACTGTCAACTCAGATTCAGATCTTTGTTCAACAGATGAATCAGCTGATGAAGACTCAACAGATGATGAGATAAGAAATTTTTCATATGAAGATCTGGTTTATTTTTGTGTTGATTTAACCAAATCTGTTGACAAACTCCAATCGAAAAATAAATCTATGAAATCTATAAATTCTGAGTTGACCAACAAGATGAATTGTTTGGAATCGAAATTGTCAAATGTCGTGAAATTTGAAAATTCTAATTGTGAAAATTGTTTGAAATTAAAAACTGATCTCGTTCATTTCAATAATAATATTCGAAGGCTTGAAGAAGAAATTTTAATTTTAAAAGATAACGAGATTGAGCTAAAAGATGCAAACAATTGTTTACAAAAGGAATTTATAAATTTCAAGGCTATCAAAAATTCCAAACATGAAAACGCTGAAAATGATAGTTTGTTGAAAACAGATCTAATTTTGAAAGAGCTTGAAATCGAAATTGAAAATTGGAAGAAACTTGAATCTGAGAGTCGAAAACATTTTGATTCTGAAATGGCTAAGTCCCAAACCAAAATCAAATTGCTTAATGATGAAAATTTGGTTTTGAAATCTGAGTTTAAAAGATGTAAGATCACTAAAAGTCGCTGTTCAGATTTAATAAAAGAAAACGATGATCTTAAAACTGAAATTCAACAACTTGAAACAATTCTATCTAAATTTTCAAACGGTGAAAGAGCTTTGGATATGTTGTTGAAAAACCAACTTTCTGTTGGAAATAAACGTGGTCTTGGTTTTGGGAAGAATAATGTTTTTGGAAAACAAAATTCAAATGATTTGAAAAATCCCTCAAATTGCTTTGGAAAGAACTACGTTGAAAATTTGAACTCTGAAAATTTCAAAGGTTTTTTGAATCAAAATTGTGATGAGAAATCGTTTTATAATAAACCATTTAAACAATCTTGGATCCAGAATAAAAATAAAACAACTTTGACTAAATTTAAACAGATTTGGGTTCCTAAGGGTACAAAGGTTAATTCTGATGGTTTGTTATACAAACAGGTTTGGGTACCAAAAGTGGTAAACGTATTTCAGAGTGGTTTTACAAATTTTGTTAGACCACTTAATTCACTCAACTGCTAGGTACCAGTGAAGGCTGAGGAACTGCTGTGCTGAGAAGAAATTTGAAATCAAGATTGTCTATAATTCTGTGTCATTTATAGTTCCTTAGGCCAACATTTGTTGAGTTAGAGATTCTGCTTTACATTGGATTCTGGTATGATCTCTAAACTCACCTTTGTATATTCTCTTTGTTTGTTGTTTATTTTCTGTTTTTATTCCTTCCTCTATATCTTTTTTTATTTAACACTGCCATATTCTTCTCTGTCTGTACTTCTTAAACTTCCAGTTGCAGAATTCATGATCTTTCTTGAAATATGCTTTATTTGTATAAAATCATCGTGTGTTAATCATTTCCACATCCTAAATTTAATCTTGTAAATATCTGCAATTGTTTTTGTGATTTTTTTTTTATTTCTGAATTCATAACAGTGTTGATGTATTCTTATCATATCTTGAACACTGTTAATTTGAATCATAAATTTTTTGAAGATCTGAATATTTAATGAAATTTCACACATCTTTGCTGTTATGAGTCTATTCTAATTCATTTTTAGAAAAGCTCAAAATATTATACTCATTACAGCACTCTGTTATTTATCAGTTGTGATAATTTCATTGTTTTTCAGATTGACTTGAAACAGTGATACATCTTGGAATTCATCTTTATTCATGATCATTATATTGAAATATGTTTGTTTGAAATCATCTGAAATTCTAGATATTTTGAATATCACATACCTCTTGTTTTTGAAACTGTCAATCTCGTGTGACTGATTCATTATATCCCAAAACTCTACATTGATTCATGTGATTTCAAATAAATTATCCCGATCATGAATATTTTCAAATTTGATGTAAATGACCTGAAATTTCTCTTGGGCTTGTCGGAAATAGTTTTGAGAAATTCTTGAAAATGTTCTTTTTTGAAAATGGTTTTTGAAAATCATTGTTATTTCATGATTATTTGATTTGAATATATGTTTGTTTAAAATCATTTGAAAATTATTGATTTATTGGATCTCACACATCTTGAATCTGAAATATGACCTGGTGTGATTGATTCATTAAATCCTAATACTTTCACATTTCTTCAAATGATTTAAAATAGAGTATATTTGCAAATCTTGGATCATGAACCACCTTATGTGACCAACATCTTGACAAGTCTGTTGTGATACTGATTTCTATGTGCTGCTCTGATACTGTTTTTGAAAAATGTTTGTTTTGGAATCATGCTGCACTGTTTATAAGAAACTGAATTGTAAATTTCTTTGAGGACTGCTTGATTTGGTATCAGAGGTTTATCGTGCTCTGATAAATGAAATTTGTGTACTTGAGTTGCTTGCTTTGTAATTAAGTATTTTCTGTTGATTGAGGTACCATTATTTGCCACCGGGGTGTCATTAAAATCCTTGAGAAAGCGAGAACATTTGGTTTCAGAAGCACCTTATATTTGTCACATCCATCTGTTCTGATTTTTCACTTTGTAGAGACACCATGTGGTATCAGTGTAAAAGTGCTGCATATTTTTTGCTGTATATATGTATTTTTTTCCCTCTTGTCATGCATAGATCACCATATTACTCTTGTAATTGATTTTCAATTTTAAAATTATTTATTGATTATTCATTCAGAAATTGAAATCAATATCCAAATTAAACTGTATTTATAATTCATCAAAATTATAACCAGATTTAGAAATTGTGATGAATTGTGACTGCAGTATATTTCACAACAAGAGGAGAATTTTATTTAGATTTTCATGATGGTTGAATATTTATTATAATATCTTTGAACTGACAATTATTTCACTGCCATCTTCATTACTTATCATCCTTCTGCCATCCGTTATGATTTTATATAAATGTGGAGAGTGTAATTTTTTTTAAAAAAAAAATTATATTGAATAAACAGTGAAAATATTTGTGATGGAATTGTGGTTGTGTTATTTTTCAGAATTAGTGTCAATTGAAAATTTTCAATAATCCCGGCACAGTTGGTCATATTTCATAATATTATTAATTTAGAAATTTATTTCACAGTCCATTTCTGTACCTATCACATTTTTCTATCATCCATATATTGGTTTTATACCGAGGAGCTTTCCTTTTTAAAAAAAAAAACTGAAAATGATGAAAATATAATTAATATATAAGTGTGTCTCTAACCTCATTTAAAAATCCAAGCTCTGGTCATGAATGGTTAAGAGACAACTTATAATTTAAGCTGCGACTGACTTCATTTAAAAATCCAAGCTCTGGTTATGCGTGGTCAGTGTGCTCTTAAATTAAAAAAAAAAGGAAAAGAAAATAATTTGGATAAAATAAATTAATGTGAAATTCTCCTTGGTATTTATAAAAACCAGCCTATCTATCCGTCTCTCTAATCTGTGAAATGTGTTAATACCTTATGAAGTATTATGTTTTGTTGATTGATAGTTACTGGGATTTGAGACTATCTGATTTTGTCACTTAAGTTGAATTTATAATTATAGTCAAAATCCATCACTGTTTTTGTGCCTCAATTTCTTAAAATCCTTTTTGAAAATAATTGGAAATGAATTGGTTTTAAAACTCTCTCCATTTCATATAAAATTCATCGTATATCCGTCATTCTCTACAATGTGAAATATGCCACCTGTTCTTAGAATATTATGATTTTTGTTTGACTAATTGAGATTTATGATGACCATTCGACCTCTTAAGTTGAAATTATATTTTTTTTGTCATCTTTCATCGATATTTTAAATTCTATATCCTTTTGATGATAACAAAAGGGGGAGAATGGATTAGATTTTGATTAATGAGTGAATATTCACTCATGCACAGTTATAGGGGGAGTTTCTGTTGTAGGGGGAGCATTTAAATAGGGGGAGTTCAAATATCCACGAACAAACACATTTATTATACTCAAAATCTTTTATTTGTTTGTCATCATCAAAAGGGGGAGATTGTTGTATATAACGGTGTTGTATACACAATTATATGATTTTTGTTTGATGATAACAACCAAATATATTTTTATTATAAATGTGTTTGGTACTGTACTGTTATATATATACATCACAGCAATGAATATAATATTTATATTTAAATAAAATACGACTGTACAGAAATTCAAATATTAACACAGTATTTTATTTAAATAGAATATTTTATTTCAATATTCAAACAGTACAACTATTTGTAACTCCACTATTTATACATTCACAGAATATTTGTACTTGTATAAACAGAATAAAATAGACAAGTTCGTTTGACAACAATAAAATGATATTTTATTTCAATCAAACTTGTTTATTACAGACATCAGTACATTTCATATATACACAGCTCCTCACTGCAACACTCATACATTCATTCAGTTTACATTTCATATATATCCATTTTCACTTGTATATACAGACACACTGACACTCTGTCCCTGTCTTCTATCTTCTGTCTTCATAGCTTTCTCTGTCAGTCTAGTCATCTACACCTGTCATACACAGAAACACACACAGTACACTGCAATAGAAATAAAAATTGAATACATGCAGATTTGAATTTTAGTTTTTGAAATTTTATTTGCCTCAGTTTTCTGGTGTGTTTCTCATCATTTTTCTGACTTGATCTGATTTGTATCAGCCTCAACATACTACACTGGTTTGCTGATCAGAACCAGTTGATTCTGATCAGCCACAACACAGTGCAGTAGTCTGCTGATAAAATTCACGTATATTCACACATGTATACACACACATACGTGCATATATACACATATGTATACGTAAAAGAAAATACATGTCAAACAGCAAAAGTGAACTGTCAGAAATAATCAAAGCTGCTCAAAACTTCAAAACTGGTTCAAGCATGTGAACAAGCAAGAGGCAACAGTAAAGTATATGGATCCACAAGTATATATGGTGAAACAGAACAGGCCAAAATTGAGTCAACATGCAAGTCAGTGGAACAAATAAGTAACAGCAAAACAAGAGCTAACATGGCAGGTCAATCCAGTACAAGTGCATGCCAAGTCAACATGGTCAAGCAACATGGAAGTCCAAAATATCACATGAAGTTCAAATCAGCAAAGAAACTTCAGCAAACTCAGAAACATTCATGAATGGTGCTACAACAAGGTTACATAACATTGGGGAGTATATAGTGTGGTCGAGTCCAACCATATGAATCCGCATAGGAACATGTGGGCATTTAGGTTCAAGTGCAAGTGATGTCAACTATACGGCATTTTCAAAAGTTAGCAGCAAGGTGCAAATGAGTGAAGCATCAACAATGGAAGGCACAAGCTAATATGCTCGAGTTATACATGGAAATGGCAGATAAAACAGTTAAGACAACTTTAAATTTCATACAACACCAAGTCTATGCAGTTACATTCAAGGCAGCATGGTCAAAAATGCAAAATTGCAAAAGTTAAGTTTCGAATGCACAAGGCTGATATGCACAAGGCTACAGCATTTCAATGGACAAGTGGTCGAGCTCATATATTGACATCACAACATGATCACAACAGTACATATGACTACATGGTGCAACAATCAAGTCGAGGCACAAGTCAGAGTGCAGAAAGCAACTCAATCAGGTTATCTGCAAGTACAAGTGTGATTCAACCCAAAACAGCAAATAAGAGTGGTCAACCATCAAGGTAAGTGAGCACAAGCAAAACTATGATGCAGCAAAATGAAGTATGTACACATGTAGCATGGTGATGCCAAACAGCAATGGTGGGATAGCAGCAACAAGAGCATGAACAATATGGTGCAGGTAGTGTTTTTGGCAAAACAGTTTTTGCAATTCGGTTTTCAGTTTTGAAAGGATGAACAATTTTTAAAATGATTTCAGAATTCCACATTTTCCAGAAACAGTTTTTAAGACAAGTTTTAAAATTCATAAATACACAGATTTATTTTAGAGATCAGGATTCTTGATTTTTGGCAATAATCATTTTTGGCAATGAAATATTTTCTGCATTTCAAAATACTCAGAAATGGTTGGCAAGGGTTTAATTTGCAGAAAGTTAAATATGGAAAAAGTTCAACAATTACCCAGAATTGCCACAATCAATCAAGCCGATTTAATTTCAGTTTTGGGGAACAAAATTGATTTCCTGTTCTATAAGCATGGCAAGAATCACGGCAACAACAATATCAATCAAGATTACAGGAATTTCGAATTAAATTCCAGGCAAGTACAACAACAATTCCAGGTCACAAATTCAATCACGCAGTCAAAAGGGAAAGTAGCCAAAATCAATTCAAGCCGAGATTAAAAAGGGGAAAGCATCAAGCAAATCAGAAAAAATCATTTATTTTGAAATCAGAGACACGATTTAGGGTTTCTAGTACCCTATAAATAACACCCATAACATCACTGGCAAAGTATCGAAATTATTCAATCAATATTCAAAGCAGCAAAAAGAAAATTCTTTTTATACACTCACAGTTTCGATCGACGCCAGAGAAAAGCATCTCAAATCGAAGAACCAGAAAGCCGTAGAGACTAGAGCATCAGAGGTTTGATTTCGACAGCAACCGAATCGATTTGGGGCAAATGAAGAAAACCCTAGAAAACCCTAGCCGCCATATTTTTTCTCAGAGGCAAAAGAGGATCGGGCAGAAGAATGAAGCAAGAAAAGAAAATGGGCCGGCCGGTTTTTAATAGGAAAAGGGGATGACCCCTTTAATATAAACTCCTTTATTTTTATTTTAAAAATTAGGGTTTATATTTTTGTCTTACATTCTGTTGTTTTATTTAAATTGTGTTGTAAAATCATTTCTGAACAGTTCTAGGTCTGTAAAATCTAGGGGGATTTAGTCAAGGAGTTGACTGTCAGTTTCAGAGTCTGTAAATCTGAGTTACGAGTTACAGGGTTTGTAATTCGGGAAATCTGATCTAGGGGTTTAGATCAGTCTAGGGATTTGAGCGTAGGGTTAGAATAGGAGCAGGGTTTGCAAATGTACATGGTCTTGTATGCGGGAACTGTTCTATCACCTAGTAGAAACCTTAGAAATGCAGCAGTAGGCAGGGTTTTGCCGAAGCTGGGTACATCTGTGTGTGATTTATTTTTTGCATTTCAGTTTCTGCCGTTTTCTGTGATCAGTTTATTATTATATATCTCGTTAAGTTTTTAATTCAGTTAAAAACTGTGAAAAATCCTATTCACCCCCCTCTAGGGTTATTCTAGATCCAACACAAAGCGGTAAATCAACATCCAAAATCCAAGCTAAGCTGAAAGAATCCAAATCAACTCTAAGCACTTCCACCCTGAGAACCTAGGGGAGAAACGAAAGAGAGAGAAGAGGAAACAAAAAGGGTCAGACATAAAGTATGGCGAGTACAGTTACATTTAAATATAAATAAATAAAAGTATCATGGTAGGTATATAAAATCTGGAAGAACAAGATAACAATAACAAGGACAAGTGTGAATTGAGCAAGATAAATTTAAACAGAATAAACTGCGGTTCTTAAATACGTTTCTCTGCACCGCACCAATACTAGTATCTCTGCAACGGAATGATCCCTACAAATACCGTTCCATTACATTTTCTTGATTTTTAGGTTAATTGGGTTAACGACACTCAACGCTTACACACACGTCATACCCATTTACTTCCTAGTGGATTAACCTAATAGGGTATATATGTAGCTTGCTCTAAATACTATGGTAACTCCGTAGTATCCCACTTGCACGATCTCCCTCATAATACCATAGAAAAGTACGCAGTCCCTCATCCTATGCTAGAGTGATTACGGATCTCTATATAACAATGTTACGTTCCGCATATATCTCTCATTACTATGCTACGTAAACATACAGACTGCCACCATCGATCGAATCAGATTTCATTCTGAAGTAATGCCCTCATGTCTATGATACATCACCCAGAGTAGTCATGGATGTATCTAGACTGTCTCATGTATGTACTGTAATTATAGCTTGATGCCTTAATCGCATGTCCTCTAATGTGCACCAAGTTCCGTGGCAGGGCGATACAAGAAACGAAACTCAGTCGGAAGCTTTTCCATATCTGTACATGCCCATCTTTAAGAGCCTCTTCAGATATTCCTAGGGTCTGTTTTTACGGTGGCTATGGCTCTACCTAGCCCCTTCCTCAGCTAGTAAAGACTACAAGAGCTAAATGACCGCTCCTAAAGAAAACAATCTAAACATCGTTTTGGCGTCTTCCCTCAACCACCGTACCCCGATAGTGAAGGGTGAATGGTCTATTGGTTTTAGCTCTAGTCTTTCCGCATTCCACTGGCTGTCAATGACGGGTATCCGACAAACTACTATCCTTGTTGGTTATGACCCTTCGCCTCCTTTTTAATGCAACCTCCAAATCACCCTGGTATCACAGCGTCACAACATTCTAACTGTATAGCTACTTCTACAGTCAAGGCCCACCCACCTAGTAGTTACGCGCAGACCCAACCTTTGCGAGCACAGCTAAAACATCTGCCACCACACAAAGAACTACTAGGAGCACCATATGTACCTCAGGAAACCGCGTTCTTCCCCTTCTAGTCCTTCGGAGCCTTCAGAATAACTAGATGAATGTGCACTCCCCCTCGTGCCTTACAACACCATGATGATCTACCCCGTTGGGTTATTCACCCTTAAACGTGTAGACTAGTCCAAGCGCCTCACTTTAATATGTTGTTAGACCCTATGTCTGAACATTCTTTTACGCGCTTGCCTTACCTCATCAGGTTTCATTTAACTTGATTATTCTCATTCGTATTGAATTCTTAACCAAGTTACCAAGTTCCTCTTGCTTATTAATTTTGGTTATAAAACTTAACCCATTTAAGTTTATTAATAAGCCCACAACATGTTATTATCTAGATGTTGCCCAAGGTCCATAATCCACAATCTCTTTAGTATTCTTGCTTGGATACATCATTACAATAACATATTCTACTTAATATGTTATTAAGTATATCTCAATTCACATGTTTCCTAATTAACATGTCACTTACCATTTATGATTAAATACAACTTATTTCATTTTACAATTTTCTTCATTCTTTCTCATTTAATCATAATTCCATCTTATCATTGTCTACTTATTAACTTAGTTCTCTTAACTAAGGTTTACTAATAAGTTTTCTTTCCATAAATAAAACTTATGCTGTCCTCATCCATAGATTTCAGATTCTTGTTCTTGTAAATAACTTAATTTAAAATAAAGTACAACTTATCCTCTTACTTAAGTTAGTCTATTCCCTCTTTCATTTATTATAACCTAGTATATAATTTCCATTTGTCCCTAGGAAAAGCCTGACATCTTATCTTTTCTGTTCATACATGTTAATTCTCTAGACCTCTCACATTAAATCAACCACTTGTGGATGCTGGATATGGCAGGCGGCTCCGGGAAGACTTAAACCACAAGTTTAGACTTAACCTCATGTCATGGTGCTGTTATGAATTAGACCCCTTACATTAGATTAACCACTTATGGTCACCGGATATACCGGGCGGCTCCAGGCAGACTTACACCACAAGTGCAATCTAACCTCGTGTCTAAGCGTTAATATGGTTCCATTATTTTAGGCATATTCATATTAATAAATTTCCCTATTCCAAATATAGATTTTCATGCCCCTTTTTTATTCATATTTCTTTATGCACAATATGCCCCTTTTCCCAAGTCATAAATCAAAAAAAAAAATATATATATTATGCCAAAATCTGTATCCACATATTTACTAATTTATGTCCCTAGTTCATATTCACATATTTTAGCACAAGTTATGCCCAAATTCTTATTCACATATATTCCAATTTACGCCCAAATCATATTTTACATATGTTCCATCTTACGCCCAAATCATATTTTGCATATGTTCCAATTTACGCCCAAATCATATGTCAAATCCTATTTTACATATGTTCTAATTTACGCCCAAATCATATTTTCCAATGTATGCCTAAATTCATATTCAAATTATCCAACATGATATATATTCCTAAATCCATATTCGTATATTTCCAACTTTTATGCATAAATTTATATTCATATTTTCTAATGATAATTGTGCCCCAAATTATGTCTTTCCCAATCGTTCCCAATTTCTCACGTTCGCATATTTCAGCGTTAAACCTAGGCTCGAAGGTATTCTGGCTATATAAAAATAAAAGGGAAAAGAGGGAAAAAAGAGAATCAAAACTAGGATAATGCCGAATCAATAATAAACTGATAGAAATAGGCATAAAACTGAATAGATATATTATGACAAGATTTAACATGGTGGCGGTATGAACATATAAAGGCAGATCTGATAATTATGTCGTAATAGAACTTGTTTAGGCATAGATCCAATATCCAGTTTCTATATACATTTTATGATTATCAATTAAATATTTAGATATAAAGATAACATGAACTCATAGCGAATAGATCTAAGGAAATGGATCCAAATTACTGCGAAGAACACGCTGGATTTGTTGGTGTAGCAATCGTTGAATTTGTATAATTTTGCAGAATTGGATTTGGAGAAAAAAAGGCCATTCAATTTACGTTGCAGCAGAGCTCCGCCATCGCCACCATTTTTTTAGAAAAATAAAACCTAGGTTTTTAAGGCCCTTTTTATAGCCTAGAAGCAATGAACCAAGCCATGAACTCATCCACATTCGAAATATGAATCCTGCCCACCTTTGAGGGGGGTCGACCCCTTTTCATGGGCTTCGACCCCGGGGTCGACTCAACAGGGTCTCGGGTCGACCCTAAATGGTCGGCCCACTCCCTATTTGCACGCTGGATTTTCTGGTTTTGAATTTTTGAATTTCGGTTTAATTGTATATATATATATATATATATATATATATATATATATTCTCCTTATATGCATATAAACTTCAAACCTTAATAACTCCTTCATACAAAGTCCGTTTTACGCAAACTTGGTGTCTATCTTGACCAGAATTCCGAGACGGACGCAATAGCGTGGTCTATTTTACTTAATTCTGAATATTTAATTAAGTTTTCTTTAATTCATTGTTAATGGTATACTTCACATTAATTATTATTTAATTCATCATCTTTAGTGTCGTTAAAATTTCGGGGTGCTATATTCTCCCCTACTTAAAGGATTTCGTCCCCGAAATCTCTAAGTTAAGAAGAACGTATATCTGAACATCCAACAATCATACATTCATCTAGTAATCACAGGCATCCATTGTCCTTAAGGAATTTATAATGCCTTTATGAACATATGCAATAGTGTGTGTATATGTACGTAAACTAATGCGAAAGATCAGGGTGTCTACTGATTCAGTTGACCTCCTTAATGCAATGTATGTTTGTGCTATGCAACCAAAATGTATACAAATCATCCTAATCCATCTAAGTTCTATATGTATGCACGATCATCCATCCAAATGCAACATCAATGTAACGATACACCCATTTTCATACATAAAAATTTAAAACGTACACACATCCATATGCAATATGTAAGTGATTGAGCCGATCTAGTGCCTATTGTGTGTGTACATGCATCCACGAGCAATCACTAGCAAACACTTGCATCCATCAAACATAACATGTCTCAAACACATGTTTACATTCATTAGTTTTCTACCTAAAGACTCGATTGATAGGAGATATTCAAACGATAGATACAAGTATTAATTCAAAGATTGGAAAAAGAAGTTAAGAACATATTCTCGAAAAGGAAAGGATATGAAGCACAAATCTTGTCTTCAGCCTCCTAAGTAGCGTTCTCACAGCCCTTTCCCCATTGCACTCTTACTAGCTTCACTTCTTTGTTGCACAATTTCTTAACTTCCGATCCAAGTATGCAAGTTGGAACTCGTCCAATCATTGCTTCCTTCTTTACTTTCACTTCCTCTCGGAAGTTTGGCTCCACTACCTCGAACTCTATACATTTTATTGCCTCTTGAATGAATAGTCATCTTAGAATGATGGGCTTCCTCAAGGACTGTCTTCACTAGGTTTCGCATCCCGATATGATTCATCTATTAAACCTCTTCTCAAGTAGCTCCCCTACTTTCTTACAATGTTCCCTCTTATCTTTTAGAAGTCACATGTCGCACAGGCAATGCAACTGGCTTTGCATTGTCCACCAAGTATATGCGGAAACCAATCTCGTGCCTCGGGGTAAACCCCGAACCTCATCAAAACAATAGGATACTCACAACTATTGGTACAGATCGCAAATCTTCGATAGATATATCAAGGGGTTCTAGGAGACTAAGCATGTCAGACCCTTTTGGGGTCATAAGAAATCTTGAAATTCTTTCCACTACAAGTCAGAAGTCTAACGGCCCTCCTCTCGCAATCTAGAATGGCTCCATAAATGGTTAACCAATCCATCCCTAGAATCAAACCATATCTTATGAAATCAAGAACATATGCATCGCAAATCATCGATAAATGAGTCATACCACCGATGGGGTTTGAGACAATAATGGGATCCATAACCATACTAGTATCTAGGTGCAGAGACTCAACTAAAGGATCAGATATAAAAGAATGTGAAGCGCCAAAAAAAGAATCCCAACAGGATGATCAGAAATAGAAATCAAAACTTCGATGGAAACTTTCCTGCCCCTGTCATGTCCATCATCTATGAAAGCGTTAGCTTGCCCTCTAGAAGTTCCTGCCCTATGGCCTTGTCCTTGTCTCTTTGGGCACTCCTTAATAAGGTGCCCCGCCTTACGAAAGTGGTAACAAACTTCTTTCCTCTTTATGCAATCCTTTTTCAGATGGCCCACCGTTCCATAATTATGGTATTTCCTGTTTTCTTCTTTCATCTTTGGGTTGTGCTCCATAGCCCCAACTCCCTTATTCTTCTTTTTACCATCCTTGTACAACATGCTAACAAGTCTCTTGAAAGCTGCCTCCATCGCCCGGAAATCCTTACGAGGCTTGAGAGAAAATAAGCCGCAGGTGAAACAATTGAGGCTACAGATGAAGGTTGGGCACTTCTTTGCCCTTCGACATGTATCACAGTTTTAACATGCCTACGGAACCATGCCGAAATGGGGATACCCTTTCAGGAAGAAATGGTTCCCCGAACAAAAAGGAATCAAGTAGAGAATTGAGAAGATATTTATGGATTTGGGAAATATGCTTTTCAAAAACAGACTTTTCATTTTAAAATACTTTGTTTTTGATCCTTTTTGAAAACCATTTTCAAAATATTTTATCCGATCTTATAACCGTATACTCTGATGCCAAATGTGACACCCCACGTTCGTTAATGTCACTCTATATAGAATGCATTAAGTTTCGTGAAGCCTTATAGGTAAATAATAACATAACATCACAAGACAGACATGTAAAATAGCACCGAAATTAAAAACTTTATTTAAATCAAAACATGATGGTCCCAAATGCTGAGTTTACATCATAAGTTTGAAATAACCAATTACGTTAATAATATGTTTTGCCAAAAATATTAGAGTACAAAAGCATAAACCATATTTCCCTTGTGAAGCCATAAGAGAGTTGACTAGAAGTTAAGCGGTAAATCAATATCCAAAATCCAAGCTAAGCTGAAAGAATCCAAATCAACTCTAAGCGCTTCCACCCTGAGAAACTTAGGGGGGGGAGGGGGGTGGAACGGAAGAGAGAGAAGAGGAAACAAAAAGGGCCAGACATAAAGTCTAGCGAGTCCAGTTACTTTTAAATATAAATAAATAAAAGTATCATGGAAGGTATATAAAAACTGGAAGAACAAGATAACAATAACAAGGACAAGTGTGAACTGAGCAAGATAAGTTTGAACATAATATACTATGATTCTTAAATATGTTTTTCTGCACTGCACCAATACTAGTATCTCTAAAACACAATGATCCCTACAAATACGTTCCATTACATTTTATTGATTTTTAGGTTACTTGGTTTAACGACACTCAACGCTTACACACACGCCGTACCCATTTACTTCTTAGTGGATTAACCTAATACAATATATATGTAGCTACCTCTCAATATGGAGGTACACCCCCATTGTATCCCACTTGCACGGTCTCCCTTGTAATACCATAGAAAAGTACGTAGTCCCCTACAGTATACCACTCGCCGGATAGGTGCATCAAGAGACTCTAGGAAATTAAGCATAACCGGCCCTTGTGGGTTACAAGAAATCTCGAGGGTCCTCCCATGACAAGTCAGAAGCCTAACGACCCTCTTCTCACAATCCAAAATGGCACCATACGTGGTGAGCCAATCCTTCCTAGAATCAACACATAGCCCATAAACCCGAGCGCATACGCGTCGCATTCAAACTCGACGCCTAACACAGATATTTTCAAACCCCGACAAATCATAGATAATGAGCTGAACCACCAATTGGGTTGGAAACAACTACGGGATTACGGTGTCTACTACCATAATAGCGATTAAGTGCAGAGATTTAACCACAGAACTAGATATAAACGAATGTGAGGCACTAGAATCAAAAAGTGTTCTTATAGGATGGTTTGAAAGAGAAATTAAACCTTCCACGGAAATTTTTCTACCTCTATCAGGAGCACTGATCGCGAGATCATGCGCCTGCCCTCCAGAAGTCCCTGTCCTTTGACCCTGTCACTGTGATCTGTATTTCTTCGAGCACTCTCTGGAGAAGTGTTCGACGTCTACATAATGGTAGCAAGAGTTCTTCCTTCTCTTGCAGTCTTTGGTTAAGTGACCTTCCTTCTCACAATTGTGACATTTTCTCTTATCCTTGCCTTTATCATTCTTCCCTCCTTTCTTCTGTTGTTGTTGTTGCTACTGCCCCTTCTTATGCTACACCTTCCTATTTTGTGATGTCTCCTCAGCCTCTGCTTCCTTCCTTTCTCCCTTGCCTTCCTCATGCATTAGGGCCATCTCGACAAGCTTTTCAAAAGTGGCCCCATTGGAATATGGGACATGGATAACCCATGCAGAGGCTCATTCAGCCCTTTAGCAAACCGCAAAGCCCTTTTGTGTGACATATCCACCAACTCTGACCCGAACCTTGCTAGCTGGTTGAATTTGTTCATGTACTCTTTCACTGTCAAGTTTCCTTGTTTGAGTGCTAAGAACCTCTCCATCCGCATGCTTCTCTCAGATTGGGAGAGAAATTTCATTTCGAACTCTATCTAAAATCTTCCTAAGTTTCCACCGGACGTCAAGCTTGGGTAGCTTCCCACCAAAATAAGGCTTCGTCCTTCAGTAGCCAGGCGGCTAACTGAACCTTCCTTCTATCCTCTACTTCAAAGATTACGAACAAGTCCTCGGTCTCCTTGAGCCAATTCCGCGCTTCTATGAATGTCTCGTTCCTATGGAATGGCTTCCCTCCCATAGCACAGAAGTCTTTGAAGATCTTGGCAAAGTTATCTGCTTTTGGAGGAGGAGGTATGACTGGTGCAGCTGGGGGAGGAACATTTAATTGGCTTTCGGTAGGCGCCGTAGCCTCCAAATACCTACGGAACCATCCGGGTATCGTGACGCCCTCTAGGATATTAGGAATGTTTTGTTCCCTAGACATGTTGAAAAAAGAAAAGGAAGGGATTTAGACAAAGGACCGAAGGATAATACATATGGCTTTTTGGGGAATGTTTTTCGAAATATACTTTTCATTTTGAAAATGTTTCTTTTAAAACCTTTTTGAACATAATTTTCAAATTTTTTTTATCTAATCAGGTAACCTTTAGCTTTGATACCAAGTGTGACACCCCACGACCATTAATATCACTCACAAAGGGAATGCGTTAAGTTTCGTGAAGCGTTATAGGTAAAGAGACATAGAATATTACAAGACATGTATATAGAATAACAACGGAATAAAAAAACCTTTATTTATCATAAGATTCCATGGTCCAAAAACATCACATGTCTGAAACATAAAAACCCATTACAACATAAAAGTTATTGTCCTGTACTTCAAAAATATCAGAGTACATAAAAGAAGTAAAAGTCCCTAAGAACAAAATATAAACATAGCAACAAGGAGAGGAGCTTGAGCCATACATATCTGCAGCTCCATCAAAAGTAAGCAGAATCACGGTCAAGCCTGAGTGTTTCCTCCCGGAGAACCTGGGGGGAAACGGAAGAAAGAAGGAGAAACAAAAAGGGTCAGACATAAAGTTTGGCGAGTCTAGTTACTTTTAGCCAGTAAATAAATAAAAGTAGCATGACATGCATATAAAGTGGATAAGAGATATCACTACATAAATGGAAGGTGTGACCAGGTAGACATGATAAGTTATATACGTTTTCCTAATGATTACTCTGCACTATTACTAGTATAACTGTAGCACCCCACGTCCATTAATGTCACTCACTAAGGGAATGCATTAACGTCCATGGAATATTATAAGAGTATCGAACAGAATATCACAAGACAAATATATAGATGGTACTTAAGAAAATTCAAACTTTATTCATTGCAGCGGAAAAGCAAAACATGTTGGTCACAACATCAAAACCACATACTAGAATCAAGTACATAAAATATCCATCTTGAACAAAATTATTATCAGAGTACATAAAAGTAAAATCATAATCCCACTCCAAATAGCCATAATGAAAAGAGATAAAGCTGGGCATTGCTCTCAACACTTCCAAGCGCTTCAAGAAGAAAGAAATCCAAGTCAAGCTTCAGTGTTTCCTTCCTGAGAACATGGGGGGGGGGGGGGGGGGGACAGAAGAAAAAGAGGCAAAAACAAAAAGGTCAGACATAAAGCCTGGCGAGTCCAGCTACTTTTAGCGTGAAAATAAGTAAAGCAATATAACAGGAATAAATAGGATGGAAAGTATAACCATGACATAAGGTAAAGCTAGATAACAGGATGAATATAAATGAATGTGTAGTGCGCTTCCCAGATTTTTTACTTAATTTAATTCTCTGCACCACCTACTGGTAATTCTTAACGAAATGATCCCAACCCCGCAATTGGTAGCACTCAGGCGTAACATCTAGTAAGAGGTATCCTCCCTATACAATCCTTGAAAGTCCACTTGTCCATAATAGATACTATATGTCCCCACACTACCCCTAATCGATTGGCTCCCTAACTTGTAAATATCTATACGGGTCCCAGTTTAGGGTGTATCACTCCCAAAGTGGCAACCCGTGGGTGCACAGCTTTATACCTACCGATGTACAGTGGCTAAATCTTCCAATGCCAGGAACACCTTGTGCATGCTTAACGAACCCGTCGAAACCTGCACTGCTACACCCTCGCTCTTATTTGACCGCTTATAATCAGCCTAGTAAGCATGCCCCAACCCTGCCTAGCTCAGGGTTCCTGATACCACTAAGTGGGTTACTGTCTGAAATGGGTCCCTATCGCCACTAGGTTTTTCCCCAGGGTTTATCCTAAACCAAACTTATATTTGTTAAGTGTTGTCTATCTGCCCAGTTGACTTAACCCCATCCACTTATCAAATCAATATGCATTATTGGTTAAGCTTGCCTTAACCCTATCCACTTTGTTCATGTATTATTGGTTAAGTTGTCATCTTACACAGGTTAACTTAACCCCACCAACATAAAATGTTTTAGGTATCATATTCATCTTTGATCAACATTAATTAGTTATTAATGAACATACCTCTCACATTAAGTCGATGGCTTGTGGCCGCTGGATGTGCCAGGCGGTTCCGGGCAGACTTCTGCCACAAGCCAGACTTAACCTCGTTTCTAAGCATCTTTTAGTTATGCCTATGACCTCTCATGTTAGACTGACCGTTTGCGATGCTTCTTAGGCCGGTTGGTTCCAGACAGGCTTCTACCGCAAACGAAGTCTAACCTCGTATCTCAGCATGTTATCTTAGCCAATTTATTCATTTGCAGTTTATGCCAATTTCAGGCTAATTATGTTAATTACCCAAAATTCCCAATTTCATATCATGCCCAACTATTAACATATATTATGCCAAATTTAACATTTGTCATGCCCAAACCAACCCAACGTATATTATGCCAAATTTCCCATCGTTCCCTAAACTACCGTTCGTACGTTCATCTCTATGAGATTTGGCCTAGGCTCGAAGTAGCCCGGCTATAAAAAACCAAAAAGGGAAGGAGGAAGGGATAAGATAAAGAACAGGCATAATAATAACAATAGGCATAAGTATGAACTGATCATAAAGATATGATAAAACTGATGATAATATCAACATGGGCATATAAGAATCATGAATCCGATGTTATAGGCTAAGATAGAATCGATGAGATTCAATCTTATTATCATGTACAATTCCCAAATCCAATTTACAACATATCAGAATTGCTTTAGCATTATTTTAATCAATGAACTCACAAAGACTGGATTAAGGAAGAGAATTAGGCATTGTAGTTGTTGTAGATTCGATCCCCTTTGTCAAATTCCATTTCTTTGATTTGTTGAAGAAGGACTAGTTTAGGTTGAGGCAACATGGAGGCACCATGAATTAGTGTAGTGAAATTAGGTTTAGGTCTAAGTGTGTTTATATTGGTGCAGTGAGTTAATTAGTGCCATTAGATTAGATCAGGAGCCATAGGAATCGTCCCTATAAACCGACCAATAGAAAATAGCCATGTTGCGAAAAAACGATCATTAACCAATAAAAATGCGTCATGTGTGCAACATGATGCGCCGCAGCAGGGTGTTGACACCCACACGTCATATATATATATATATATATATATATATATATATATTTTTAATCATTTTTCCAATTAATCCTCCAATTAACCCTTTTCACACTAAACCTCTTTTTAATTGAAATGCGTTCACACTAAGACACTTTTTAGCCATTCTCCTAAAACAAAAATATAGCGCTAGCGAGGATCGAACTCTGTCCCTCTTATATGCAAGTCACATGCTTTAACCAACTGGGCTGCTAAGTCTTTTGTTAACAAGACTTAGGACAATGGTATACATTTTTTTTCTCATTCCTCTTTTTTTATACTTTTTTGCAATATTTAATTAAAAGATATCTTTTTCATCCTAAAGCGGTTTTCTACAAATCATAGGTCTAAACTGATTAGAAAACAGCCATGAACGCAATGACGTAACCCGTCTCACCTAATTCTTCTCTTAAAAATTAATTATTATTTAATTATCTCTTATGACATGTTTTGAAATAACGGGGTGTTACAATAACCAGAATGAGATGATGCCTTCCACTATAAGGTGGTAGACTTAGGCATACGTCCAAATGTACCCTAACTACTACCCTAATCGATCGGCTCCCTACTCCGTAGATACTCTGTGTCCGTCCCACAGTAGGATGTATCACATCCTAAAGTGGCAACCCCTCGTTGATGCGCACAGCCCCATATCTACATTTGTCACGGTCGTCTTATCCCCTTCGTCCCGGATCATGCATGCACATGGCCCGGTCGGTTTGCGCCGCCAACACTGCCTTCACGTTTATCTCTTACAATCAGTCAGTAAACGTGCCCTACCTCCGACCTAGCTCGGAGTTCTCTACTCGATACATACTCCGGGTTACTAACTGAAACGGGTCCCACACAATATGATACAAGCTCTCCCCTTTGTCTTGTATCCCCCGCTAGGTTTTCCACAGGTTATACTTACCCTAAGGGTGTCTTTACTTATATAACCCCAATCTTTCTACCAATTATGCTTACCTTAAAGGTGTATATAGTTACATAACTTTATTATTTCCTCCGGGTATGTATACCACTAGGTGTCTTTAATTACATAACCTTATCGGGTTAAATTTGTGGGCCTATAAGTAAATATTACCCACCCCCTCCAGATTTGCCTAACCTATCCACTATCCAACAAATTTTACTTAACCCTAACTTCAGTTCATAATCATACAATCCCTATGGATTAGATTTGGTTAAGTCGTAAAATTTATTACCATGTCAATTTATGGTTTATAATGGGCTAGACCTCCCACATTAGGCCTACAACTTATGGATGCTGGATATGTTGGTCGGGTCAGGGCAGTATTATTCCATAGTTGGAACTAACCTCGTGTCTTAGCCCGATTCCTATTTGCGCACTTAGACCTCTCGCATTAGATTCAACATTAGTGGCTGCCGGATATGCCGGTCGGGTCCGGGCAGACTTCCACCACTAATGAAACCTAACCTCGTGTAATAAGTGCAATTACAATTCCTAGTTGTAATTATTAGACATTCCATTTTTATTCAATTCTTACCTGTGTCTTAATAGGTGATTATGTCCCCACTTTTCTCCTTTTTGAATTATATGTCCAACTCATGTTTATATTCAAATTATGTCAATATTAATCTTTTTCCCTCCCCATTCCCTAACTAGCGTGTTCACAAAATTTGTGCCATGTATAGGGTAAATAATAGCCTAATCATAAATGATAAAAAGGGAAGTTAATGGAAATATGACAAAGGTGAATGTGCTAACATAACTAGCATAAACATATACTAATATGGTGAACATATAAGCATAAATCTAATGAACTAGCATAAACATATACTAATATGGTGAACATATAAGCATAGATCTAATGAACTAGCATAAACATATACTAATATGGTGAACATATAAGCATAGATCTAATGAACTTGTAGCAGTTAACTTGTTGTAACATAACAAAGGTGATAAGATGAACATGACAAGATCTAAATTTAATTTAGATGTCCAACAAATTAAGATCTAATATGAGAAGCACAAGGGGATCCAAATAATAGACTAGATCTGATTAATAATTTAGGTGTCCACATAATACAGATCTAGTAGGTAAAAGTAAATCTAACAAATAGGGATTAAGATCTACATCATAGAATGTCCACATAATTAGGATGACATAGTAGCATGTTTAGATCTAAATATGGATTCACATGTCCAATTTATAACATATCTAAATTGACCGCAATATGATAGGTGAAAGGTGATTTACATAAAGAATTAGATCTAACCAATGTTGTAACTGTCCAAATTAACATTAACCACAATATAGTTACAAATCAAGATCCACAAAGGCGACATGATAGAATAACCACAATTGAATAAGATCAAGAGAAGTATATCTATCATGGTATAGTATAAGATTTAACACTAGCATAGATTCATAGTTTACAATATATCCAAATCACAGTCTTTCACAATTTACTTTTATTCATTTATACCTAAAAGTAACCAACTCACAATATTTGGATTGTTAAGAAGATAGAAAAGAAGTTGGTGTTGATTCTATGCTTGAATCTCAAAATTTGATTTGCAAAGCTGAAAGTCGTAGGGGATTAACAGATCCAATTCAGTTCAGACACCGGCAGAGTTTGGAAACCATGAGTTCTCAATGAAGAAAATATGACAAATAGCCACGTATATATGGCTGCAAAATTCTTTGAAACCGACTACCACCTCATCCCTAGGGGTGTCGACACCCCTGTGGGCCGACCCATAGGTCGACACCCTTTTGGGTGGGTCGATACCCCTTTGGGTGGGTCGACCCCTAGGTCGACACCCCTCTAGAGGGTCGACCCCCTAGAGCGGGAAATCTACCGACATTATCCATTTTTCGATTCTGGATAAAATTCTAACTCATCTCCGACTCATGTGTGTGTATTCTTTCTACGCGTATACAAACTTAAAACTCTCATAACTTCTCCATACGTTGTCCGTTTTACGCAAACCAAATGTCTATCTTGACCAGAATTTCGAGACGGACACAATGGCATCATCTTTTTTCCTTAGTTCTGAATATTAAATTAATTATAATTTAATTTATCCTCTTTTAGTGTCGTTAACATTTCAGGGTGTTACATTCTCCCCTACTCAAAGGATTTCGTACCCGAAATCTCTAAGTTGAGAAGAATGCATATCCTACCATCCATCATCCATCTACTCATCCATCAATCACTGGCATCCATTGTCCTTAAAGACTTCTAATGTTTATATGAATATATGCAATGGGGTGTGTATATGTCCTAACACTAATGCAAAAATCAGATGGTCTACTAATTCAGTTGACCTCCTTAATGCAATGTATGTTAGTGCCATGAATCGAATATGTATGCAAATAATCCTATTATAACACGAAAGCTTTATATGTGTGCACATTCATTCATCCAAGTGCAACATCCATAGGCTAATTCATCCATTTCCATCCATAAAAGAAAAGAAAATGCATACACATCCATATGCAGTATGAAAGTGATTGAGCCGATCTAGTGCCTAATATGTGTGTATATGCGTCCACAGGCAACCACTAGCAAACACTTGCATCCACTTACATCCAACAATCATAACATGTCTCAGCCACATGTTTACATCCATAGGATTCCTATCTAAAGGTAGAAAAATACTATGGATAAGATATATTCAAATGATAGAAACAAGCACTGATAAAACATTGAAGAAGGAGTTAAGAACATACCCTCGAAAAGGAAAGGGTACGAAGCACGAATCTTGTCCTCGGTCTCCCAAGTCGCATCCTCTGGGTTATCTCCCCATTGAACCTTTAGCAACTTGATCTCTTTATTGCTTTGCTTCTTAACTTCTTATCCAGGTATACGGGTAGGGACTCACCTGATTGTCGCCTCCCGTTCCACTTCTACTTCTTCTAACACACTCGGCTCAACAATTATTGTGGTGTCATGCAGGCACTTCCGCAGATGAGAAATGTGTAAAACATCATGAACACTGGATAGATTTTCTAGGAGCTTTACTCTATAGGCCATTTGGCCAATCCTCTCAATTATGGGAAATGGTCCCACAAACCTAGGTGTCAACTTCCCTATCGAACCAAAGCGAACCACATTCCTCAAAGGTGATATTTTGATAAAAACTAAGTCTCCCACTTCAAATTCGATGTCAGTCCTTCTCTTGTCTGCATAGGACTTCTGCCTATCTTGAGCTGTCTTCATCCGCTGTTGGATGAGGCCAATCTTTTCGGACATTTCTCTAACTATATCTGGTATAAGTAATAATCTTTCTATAGATTCCCACCAACAAGTTGGTGATCTACAGGGTCGTCCGTACAATGCTTCGAAGGGTGCTATGCCGATGCTGGACTGATAGCTGTTGTTATAGGCAAACTATACTAAAGGAAGGTGCTCTTCACATGTCCCTATGAATTCTAGGATACACGGCCTCAAAAGATCTTCAAGAATCATGTTCACCCTCTCCGTTTGTCCATCGGTCTGAAGATGATAAGCGATGCTCAACCATAATTGTGTACCTAATGCTTCTTGCAAGCTCCTCCAAAATTCACTGGTAAAGATAGGGTCGCGAATGCTTACGATGCTGGAAGGTACTCCATGAAGACGAACTATCTCACGAACATAAATTGCTGCCAACCATGATGCCATCCTCTTGCTCTTAACCGGAATAAAGTGAGCGCTCTTAGTGAGTCTATCTACCACAACCTAGATATTGGTGTTGCCTTTTTCGATCTAGGCAAGCCGACTATTAAATCCATAGAGACGCATTTCCACTGAGGAACCTCTAAAGGATGAAGTAAACCACCAGGCTTCTTTTACTCAGATTTAACTTGTTGGCAAACTAAACATTGAGAAACAAATTCAGCCACATATTTCTTCATCCCAGCCAAAAAGAAAACCCTCTTCATGTCTCTGTACATCTTATCACCACTTGGATGAATGGTCATCTTAGAATGGTGGGCTTCTTCTAGGACTGCATATCTGCCGAGGTGACTAGAAATCTCCCCTCTTTTGAGCTTTCCCATGATGTCTAAAATCTGCGAGTCACCTTATTGCGAAGCTCCTATCTGGTCCATAAGAGTTGGTCGTATCTCCAAGGATGCAAACAAATCAGGAAAAATCTTGATGGAGGGTTTAAAAATCAATAGCTGATATGAACTCCAAGTTCTTTCTCTCCACAAACAGAGGACTCAGGGCCATCCTCTACCTACTTAGTGCGTCTTCCACCACACTACCCTTGCCAGGGGCATAAGAAATCTCCAAATCATAAGAAGCTAGAAACTCCATCCACCGTTGTTGCCTTAAATTGAGGTCTTTCTGCGAGAACAAATACTTGAGAGATTTATGATCGGTGTGTAACTTCTCTCTAAGTAACTAATGATGCCACGTCTTTAAAGCGAATACTATGGTAGCTAGCTCTAGATCATGGGTAGGATAGTTCTTTTCATGAACCCTCAACTGTCTGCCCCTGTAACACACTGCTTTCCCTTCTTGCATCAGAACCGCACCAAGCCCTGTACCACATGCATCAGTGTAAACAGTAAAAACTTTACTCTCGTCAGGCAAGATCAAGAACGGGGCTATTGTCAGAGTCTCTTCAGCTGTTGGAAAGCAATGTCGCAGTCTATATCCTATGAAAATGCCAAGTTCTTCTTCGTCATCCTGGTGAGTGGGGCTGATATCTTTGCGAAGTCCTTCATGAACTTCCTATAGTAACCTGCCAACTTAAGAAAGCTTCTCACCTCAGTTGCATTTTTAAGAATCTGCCAATCTTGCACTGCAACCACCTTCACGGGATCTACAACTATCCCTTCTTTGGAGATCGTAGGCCCTAAGAATCTCACCTCTTTTCTCCAAAAATGGCATTTAGAGAACTTCGCCTTAAGCTGATGGTCATGGAGAGTTTTCAAAACTTCTCTCAAATGTTGGGCATTCTCTTCTTCGCTTTTGGAGAAGATCAAAATATCATCAACAAAGACTACAAAAAATTTATTTAGGAACTCCCAAAACACCCTACTCATCATATCGACAAAATAGGCGGGTGCATTCGTCAGCCCAAAAGGCATCACTAGCCATTCAAAGAAACCATCTGAAGTTCTAAAAGCAGTCTTATCTATGCTATCTTCAGCCACCGTCATTTGATGGAACCCCATGGCCAAGTCTAACCGAGAAAATACCGAGGCACCAACAAGTTGATCAAATAAATCATCAAACCTCGGAAGCGGGTGCCTATTCTTCTTAGTGAGTTTATTCGGCTCTCTATAGTCAACACACAAACGAAGCAAACCATCCGCCTTAGTCGTGAATACTACTAAAGCACCCCATTCATATATGCTTCGTCTAATAAACCCTTTCTCAAGAAGCTCCCCTACTTGCTTACTCAGCTCCCCCCTTTCCCTCGGAGCCATGTGGCGCACTGGCAATGCAACTGGATTTGCATTGTCCACCAAATATATACGAAAGTCGACCGCGCGCCTTGGAGGTAAGCCCCGAACCTCATCAAAAACATCAGAATAATCTCGGACTATCGGAACAGATTGTAAGTCAACGATAGATACATCAAGAGACTCTAGGAAACTAAGCACAACCGACCCTTGTGCGTTACAAGAAATCTCGAGGGTCCTCCCATGATAAGTCAGAAGCCTAACGACCCTCTTCTCACAATCCAGAATGGCACCATACATGGTAAGCCAATCCATTCCTAGAATCAACCCATAGCCCATAAACCCGAGCACATACGCGTCGCATTCAAACTCAACGCCTAACACAAATATTTTCAAACCCCGACAAATCATAGATAAGTGAGCCGAACCACCAATGGGGTTCGAAAAAACTACGGGATTCACTACCATACTAGCAATTAAGTGCAAAGAATTAACCACAGAACTAGATATAAATGAATGTGAGGCACCATAATCAAAAAGTGTTCTAATAGGATGGTTTGAAAGAGAAATTAAACCTTCCACAGAAATTTTTCTACCTCTATCAGGAACACTGATCGTGAGAGCATGCACCTGCCCTCCAGAAGTCCCTATCCATTGACCCTGTCCGTGTGATCCCTGTTTCTTCGGGCACTCTCTAGCAAAGTGTCCGACCTCTCTACAATTGTAGCAAGAGTTCTACCTTCTCTTACAGTATTTGATCAAGGGACCTTCCTTCCAACAATTGTGACATTTTCTCTTATCCTTGCCTTTGTCATTCTTCCATCCTTTCTTCTTCTGTTGTTGTTATTGCTGCTGCCCCCTCATGGGCCACACCTTCCTATTTTGCGATGTCTCCTCAGCCTTTGCTTCCATCCTTTCTCCCTTATCTTCCTCATGCATTAGGGCCATATCGACAAGCTTTTCAAAACTGGCCCCATTGGAATCTGGAACATGGCTAACCCATGCAGAGGCTCATTCAGCCCTTTAACAGACCGCAAAGCTCTTTTGTGTAGTGTATCCACCAAGTCTAACCTGGACCTTGCTAGCTAGTTGAATTTATTCACATACTCTTTCACCATCAAGTTTCATTGTTTGAGTGCTAAGAACCTCCTGCATGCTTCTCTCAGCTTATGAGAGAAACTTCATTTCGAACCTCTGTCTAAAATCTTCCTAAGTTTCCATCGGAAGTCCAGCTTGGGTAACTTCCCACCAAAATAAGGCTTCGCCCTTCCGTAGCCAGGCGGCTAACTGAACCTTTCTTCTATCCTTTACTTCAAAGATTACGAACAAGTCCTCGGTCTCCTTGAGCCAATTCCGCACTTCTACGAATGTCTCGTTCCCATGGAATGGCTTCCCTCCCGTAACACGGAAGTCTTTATAGATCTTGGAAAAGTTATCTACTCTTGGAGGAGGAGGAAGAGGAGGAGGAATGACTGGTGCAGCTGGGGAGGAACATTTCCTTGGCCTTCGACAGGCGCCGTGGCCTCCAAATACCTATGGAACCATCCGGGTATCGTGACGCCCTCTAGGATATAGGAATGTTTTGTTCCCTAGACATGCTGAAAAAAGAAAAGGAAGGGATTTAGACAAAGGACGGAAGGATATTACATATGGATTTTTGGGGAATGTTTTTCAAAACAAACTTTTCTTTTTGAAAATGTTTTCTTTTAAAACCCTTTTCAAAATAATTTTTAATTTTTTTTACATAATCTGGTAACCTTCAGCTCTAATACCAAGTGTGACACCCCACGACCGTTAATGTCACTCACAAAGGGAATGCGTTAAGTTTCGTGAAGCGTTATAGGTAAACAGACACGGAATATTACAAGATAGATATAGAGAATAACAACAGAATAAAAAAACTTTATTTATCATAAGATTCCATGGTCAAAAAACATAACATGTCTGAAACATAAAAACCCATTACAACATAAAAGTTACTGTCTTGTACTTTAAAAATATCAGAGTACATAAAAGAAGTAAAAGTCCCAAGAACAAAATATAAACATAGGAACAAGGACAGGAGTTTGAGCCATACATATCTGCAGCTCTAGCAAAAGTAAGCAGAATCACAGTCAAGCCTGAATGTTTCCTCCCTGAGAACCTGGGGGGAAACGGAAGAAAGAAGGAGAAACAAAAGGGTCAGGCATAAAGTCTGGTGAGTCTAGTTAATTTTAGCCAGTAAATAAATAAAAGTGGCATGACAGGCATATAAAGTGGATAAGAGAGATCACTACATAAATGGAAGGTGTGACAAGGTAGATAGGATAAGGTATATAAGCTTCCCTAATGATTACTCTCCACTATTACTAGTATAACCAGAATGAGATGATCCCTTCAACTATAAGGTGGTAGACTTAGGCATACGTCCAAATGTTCCCTAACTACTACCCTAATCGATCAGCTCCCTACACCGTAGATACTCTGTGGCAACCCCATAATAGGATGTATCACATCCTAAAGTGGCAACCCCTCGTTGACGCGCACAGCCCCATATCTATATGTGTCATGGTCGTCTTATCCCCTTCGGGCCGGCTCATGCACGTACATGGCCTGGTCGGTTGGCGCCGCCAACACCGCCTCCATGTTTGGATCTCTTACAATCAGTCAGTAAGCGTGCCCCACTTCCAACCTAGCTCCGAGTTCCCTACTCGATACATACTCCAGGTTACTTAGTGAAACGGGTCTCACATAATATGATACAAGCTCTCCCCTTTGTCTTGTATCCCCCACTATGTTTTCCATAGGTTATACTTACCCTAAGGGTGTCTTTAATTATATAACCCCAATCTTTCTACCAGTTATTCTTACCTTAAAGGTGCCTTTAATAACATAAATTTATTATTTCCTCCGATATGTATACCACTAGGTGTCTTTAATTACATAACCTTATCGGGTTAAGTTTGTGGGCCTATATGTAAATATTACCCACCCCCTCCAGATTTGCTTAACCCATCCACTATCCAACAAATTTAACTTAACCCTAACTTTAGTTCATAATCATGCAATCCCTATGGATTAGGTTTGGTTAATCAGTCCAATTTATTACCATGCCCATTAATGGTTTATAATGAGCTAGACCTCCCACATTAGGCCTACAACTTGTGGATGATGGATATGCTGGTCGGGTCTGGGCAGTCTTATTCCACAATTGGACCTAACCTCGTGTCTTAGCCCGATTTGTATTTGCGCACTTAGACCTCTCACATTAGATTTAACATTAGTGGCTGCTGTATATGCCGGTCGGGTCTGGGCAGACTTCCACCACTAATGCTACCTAACCTCATGTTACAAGTGCAGTTACAATTCCTAATTGTAATTACTAGACATTCCATTTTTATTCAATTCTGAACTGTGTCTTAATAGGTGATCATGTCCCCACTTTTCCACTTTTTAATTTATATGTCCAACTCATGTTTATATTCAAATTATGTCAATATTAACCTTTTTTCCTTGCCGTTTCCTAACTAGCGTGTTCATACAATTTACGCCATGTATAGGCTAAATAATAGCCTAAACATAAATGATAAAAAAGGAAGGTAATGGAAATATGAAAAAGGTGAATGTTCTAACATAACTAGCATAAACATATACTAACATGTTGAACATATAAGCATAGACCTAATGAACTTGTAGCAGTTAACTTGTTGTGACATAGCAAAGGTGATAAGATGAACATGACAAGATCTAAATTTAATTTAGATTTCCAACAAGTTCAGATCTAATATGAGAAGCACAAGGGGATCCAAATAATAGACTAGATCTGATTAATAATTTAGGTGTCCACATAATACAGATCTAGTAGGTAAAAGTAGATCTAACAATTAGGGATTAAGATCTACATCATAGAATGTCCACATAATTAGGATGACATAGTAGCATGTTTAGATCTAAATATGGATTCACATGTCCAATTTATAACATATCTAAATTGACCACAATATGACAAGTGAAAGGTGATTTACATAAAGAATTAGATCTAACCTATGTTGCAACTGTCCAAATTAGCATTAACCACAATATAGTTATAAATCAAGATCCACAAAGGAGACATAATAGAATAACCACAATTGAATTAGATCTAGAGTAGTAGATCTATCATGACATAGTATAAAATTTAACGCTAGCATAGATTCATAGTCTACAACATATCCAAATCCCAGTCTTTCACAATTTAATTTTACTCATTTAAAACTAAAATTAACCAACTCACAGTGTTTGGATTGTTAAGAAGATAGAAAAGAAGTTGATGTTGAATCTATGCTTGAATCTCAGAATTTTATTTGCAAAGCTGAAAGTCGTAGGGGATTAACAGATCCAATTCAGTTCAGACACTGGCTGAGTTGGGCTACCATGAATTCTCAATGAAGAAAATATGAGAAACAGACACGTATATATAGCTGCAAAACCCTCTGAAACCGACTGCCACCTCAGCCCTAGGGGTGTCGACACCCCTACGGGTGGGTCTACCCATGGGTCGACACCCTATTAGGGGGGTCGACCCCCTAGAGCGGTAAATCTGCCGCCATTATACATTTTTTGAATTCGAACGGTTCTGGATAAAATTTTGACTCATCTCTGATTCATGTGTATATATATACTTTTTGCGCGTATACAAACTTAAAACCCACATAACTTCTCTATACGGTGTCCGTTTTACGCCAACCAAATGTCTATCATGATTAGAATTTCGAGACGGACGCAATGGCGTTGTCTGTTTTCCTTAATTCTAAATATTAAATTAATTATAATTTAATTTATCCTCTTTTAGTGTCATTAAAATTTCGGGGTGTTACAGAATCACCCTGGTGTCACCGCGTCCCAGCATTCTGACTGCATAGCTACTTCTACAGTCAAGGCCCACCCACCTAGTAGTTACGCGTAGACCTAACCTCTTGTAGCACAACCTAAAACATCTTCCACCACACAAAGGACTACTAGGGGCACCTTATGTACCTCAGGAAGCCGCGCGCTTCCCCTTCTAGTCCTTCGGAGCCGTCTGAACAATCAGATGATTGTGCGCTCCCCCTCGTGCCTTATAACACCATGATGATCTACCCCATTGGGTTATTCACCCTTAAACTTGTGGACTGGTCCAAGCGCCTCAGTTTAATATGTTGTTAGACCCTATGTCTAAACATTCTTTTACGCACTTGCCTTACCTCATCAGGTTTTCATTTAACTTGGTTATTCTCATTCATATTGAATTCTTAATCAAGTTACCAAGTTCCTCTTGCTTATTAATTTTAGGTATAAAACTTAACCCATTTAAGCTCATTAATAAGCTCACAACATGTTATTCTCTAGATTGTGGACCAATGTCTGTAATCCACAATCTCTTTAGTATTCTTGCTTGGCTACATCATTACAATAACATGTTCTACTTAATATATTATTAAGTATATCTCAATTCACATGTTTTCTAATTAACATGTCACTTACCATTTATGATTAAATACAACTTATTTCATTTTACAAGTTTTCCTCATTCTTTCTCATTTAATCATTATTCCATCTTATCATTATCTACTTATTAACTTAGTTCTCTTAACTAAGGTTTACTAATAAGTTTCCTTTCCATAAATAAAACTTATGTTGTTCTCATCCGTAGATTTTAGATTCTTGTTCTTGTAAATAAAATAATTTAAAATTAAGTATAACTTATCCCCTTACATAAGTTAGTCTATTCCCTCTTTCATTTATCATAACCGAAGTTATAATTTCCACTTGTCCCTAGGACAAGCCTAAACATCTTATCTTTTCTGTTCATACATGTTAATGCCCCATACCTCTCACATTAAGTCAACCACTTGTGGATGCTGGGTATGTCGGGCGGCTCCGGGCAGACTTGAAACATAAGTTTAGAATTAACCTCGTGTCATGGTGCTGTTATGCATTAGACCCCTCACATTAGATTAACCACTTGTGGTCGCTGGATGTGCCTGGCGGCTCTGGGCTGACTTATACCACAAGTGCAGTCTAACCTCGTGTCTAAGCGTTACTACAGTTCCATTATTTTTGGCATATTCATGTTAATAAATTTCCCTATTCCAAATATAGATTTTCATTCCCATTTTTAATTCATATTTCATTATGCACAATATTCCCCTTTTCCCAAGTCATAAATCAAGATATATATATATATATATATATATATATATATATTGCCTAAATTCATAATCACATATTTGCTAATTTATGCCCTAGTTCATATTCACATATTTCGGCACAAGTCATGCCCAAATTCATATTCACATATATTACAATTTACGCCCAAATCATATGCCAAATCATATTTTACATACGTTCCAACTTACGCCAAAATCATATGTCAAATCATATTTTACATATGTTCCGATTTACGCTCAAATCATATGCTAAATCCTATTTTACATATTTTCCAATTTACACCCAAATCATATTTTCCAATGTATGCCTAAATTAATATTCACATTATCCAACAATATATATATATTCCCAAATCCATATTTGTATATTTCCAACTTTTATGCCCAAATTTATGTTCATATTTTCCAATACCAATTATGTGCCAATTTATGTCTTTCCCAATCGTTCCCAATTTCTCACGTTCGCATATTTCAGCGTTAGACCTAGGCTCGAAGGTAGCTTGAATGTATAAAAATAAAAGGGAAAAGAGGGAAAGAAGAGAATCAAAACTGGCACAATGACGAATCAATAATAAACTGATAGAAATAGGCATAAAACTAAATAGATATATTATGACAAGATTTAACATGGTGGCGGTATGAACATATAAAGGCAGATCTGATAATTATGTCATAATAGAACTTGTTTAGGCATAGATCCAATATCCAATTTCTATATACATTTTATGATTATCAATTAAATATTTAGATCCAAAATAGCATGAACTCACAGTGCATAAATTTAAGGAAATGAATCCAAATTACTACGAAGAACACGTTGGATTTGTTGTTGTAGCAATCGTTGAATTTGTATAATCTTTGCTAAATTGGATTTGGAGAAGAAAAGGACATTCAATTTACGTTGCAGTAGAGCTCCGCCATCGCCACCATTTTTTTAGATGAATAAAACCTAGGTTTAGGTCCTTTTTATAGCCTAGAAGCAACAGACCAAGCCACGAACAAGTCCACATTCGAAATCTGAATTCTACCCACATCTGAGATGGGTCAACCCCTCTTCATGGGTGTCGACCCCTGGGTTGACCCCCAAGAGCCTGTGTCGACCCAGAAGGGTCTCAGGTCGACCCCAAACGGTCGACCCATTCCCTGTTTGCGCGCCGGATTTTCTGGTTATGAATTTTTGAATTTTGGTTTTGTAACACCCCACTCCCGCTATGATCACTCACTAAGGGAATGCCATAGCATTGGTGGAGTATTTTAGTGAATATAGAACAGAAAAATTACAACAAGACAGATATAAATAGTACTTGAAATTTTAAAACATCATCTCATAACAGCGGAAGTAAAACATGTCTGGTTACATCATAAAACCACAATAAAGGTCAAGTACAATATCCATCAAAATAAAGAAGTACATAATCCCACTCTCATACAATAGCCAAACAAAAGAAAAGATAACTGGATAACTGGAGCTTTACATCTATCCAAGCTCCTAAAGACTGGAACAGCAATCCGATCAAGCTCCACTACTGCTAGGATCCACCGTAGGACCTGAGGGTTGGGAAAAAGATAAAAACAACAGGGTCAGACATAAGTCTGAGCGAGTCCTATAACTTTAACAATACAATCGTTAAAGTAACCAGAGAAGACATAAACTGATATACGGTAACATATAGGGATGAATGGCTACCCTAAGCAGTCAACTAAACGAAGATAAAGGATAAAGACGCATCTACCCTCCCTAAGGTAAATTACTAAACTGCACCACACCAGTCGTTCCTAACTTAAAGGTTGATCCCACCCAAGGACTTATAAAATTTACTAATTAGTACCTGCGTACCCCTAGGTGACCAAGTAGGCGCCACGGGGCCCTACAATCCACTAGGTGTACACACTACTTCCCATTCGATCGGCTCCCTAACGTAGATACCCGTGCTGGCCCCACCGTGGGATGTATCATTCCCCAATGTGGCAACCTGATGGAACTAAAGGTGCACGGCTTATATCTACTCGATGCAACAACGGCTTACCTACCAGCCCGGGCCCACTCACGCATATGAAGCCCGTTGGACTTGCGTTGCCACCGCTAACCCGTTTGCCTCTTACAGTCAAGCCCAGTATGCGTGTCCCGTCCTCGACATGGGTCGAGCCCACAAAGATACGTATGGGTTACTGGTTGAAATGGGCCTCCACAAGCTACCCACCTAAGCTTGTCCCTTTTTCTAGTATATCCCACTTAACCCTTTAATCATGTTTTAATTACATGTTCCATTTTGGTTAAGTATTCTAATCGTATTTTCTATTGCCACCCAAGGCAACCACTAGATTTTCTCATGCCACCCGAGGCACCCACTTAACCCCTCATGTCCCTCTACATGCTAATATGGTTAAGTGTTTCTTAATTAATTAATTAAGAACGTAACCTTTGTAAAGACCTCTCACATTAGACTGTCTTTTATGACCGCTGGTTAAGCCGGTTGGGTCCGGGCAGCCTTATGTCATAACAGAGTCTAACCTCGTGTCTTTACATTAATTACGTATTTAGTTTGTGCCTAAGACCTCTCACATTGGGCTAACATTTGTAGCAACTGGTTAAGCCGGTTGGGTCCGGGCAGTTTTACGCTACAACTGAGTCCAACCTCGTGTCTTAGTCAATTAATTACACCTAATTAATCACCCTCATAATTTTATATTAATTATCCCTAATTAATCAAGTTTTCTTAACATGGGTAGACCTAACTTAATAGGTAAATTCCCATGGGGTAGACCTAACTCAATAGGTAAATTCCCAACACATAGTATGGGTACACCTAACCAAATAGGCAAATTCCCATACTATGTTTATTTATTTTGTGTTATGCATAATTATATTAATTTCACACAATCTTATTAACTTATGCATTTAATTACCCCATCGTTCCCACGTAATTTCGTTCATGATATAACACATATAAAAGGTGTCAACTTGCATATGAATGAACATGTTTCAAAGGTGCCATCTTGCATATTAACAAACACATAACTTGCATATGAACTTGCATAACATGTCACATAACTTGCATATAATATGTCACATAACTTACATATTCATTTTGCATAACAAACTTGCATATTAGCTTATAGACTTGCATAATGTGTCATCATGAACTTGCATATTAATAAACATGTAACTTGCATATTTACATACATGTAACTCGCATATTAACAAACATGTAACTTGCATATAAAGAAACATGTAACTTGCATATTTACATACATGTAACTTGCATATTAACAAACATGTAACTTGCATATTAACAAACATGTAACTTGCATATTTACATACATGTAACTTGCATATTAACAAACATGTAACTTGCATATTTACATACATGTAACTTGCATAGCATATTACCATGAACTTGCATAACATGCATATGATTACATAGCCCACAACTTGCATATTTAGCATCATGCAAACATAACATACATCATATTAAACTTGCATAAGCTTACATACTCAACATGCATAAACATAAGATTAATGCTAACATCATATCATATGATTCAAAGCTCATTAACCCACATACAGAACCATAAATCTCATCACATCTCATCTAATTAGTTTACCAAAAGATCATCAAAGTGATAGAAACTCACAACTAGCAACTTTGAACACCAAATGAAGAAGATTAAGATGCTAAGAAGGGATTAGAAGTTGATTAGAGAGTGATTAGTATGCAACCCTCTTCATAAAATTAGTGGAGGCCATGAGAGCTAGCATTTTGCCATAGTTTAGTCACTAGGTTTAATTATGAATGAATTAGGGTAGGTTAGGGTCTTATTTATAGATTAGGCAAGTGTTTTAGGCCATAGGATTAACCCTAGATTCAATCCAAGCCATCAAAGCATGTCTTGGGGAAGAAGTCAAGTGTAGGAACCATCTAGGGCCTTTAGATTAAAGATGGACCATGAGAACCATTCAAATGCAAAATCTGCACTTGAGCGAATCGGCCCACGGGTTGACAGCCAAACACCCTGGATTAACCCCTAGTCGACCCAGCGGGCTCGGGTCGACTTCAAAAATCGGCCGGTTCGGTTATTCCCCTCTCCCAATTCGCTGTTTTGAGCATTTTTGCATATTTATTTATTAAATTTTCAATTATATATATATATATATATCAATATATATATATATATATATCTACACAACCCATTTCACTTAATTAAGTATACTTTAATTTGGGAATTTTCGTGAAACTTCGCGAGGCCATATCTTGGTCATACGGACTCCGATTTTCGAAAACTCGGACTCTATTTCGCGTATTTTTCCGAGACGAACGCAATGGCATAGCCCGTTTCCCTTGATTCCCATTTTAGAATTAAATTCTGCCACGATTTATGTTATTACAGGTTATTGAAAATACGGGTTGTTACATTCTCCCCTCCTTAAAGGATTTCGTCCCCGAAATCTTCAAGTTAGGAAGAACGTATCCTACCATCCAATCATCCATCTACTCAAAGCATCATCCACGAGCAATCATTGTCCTTACAAGATTCTAAATGCTGGATGGATATATGCAAAAGTGTGTGTATATGTACTTACCTAATGCAAAAATCAGGCGGTTACTGATACAGTAAACCTCCTTAATGCAAACCATGATAGTGCCATGCATCCAATATGTATGCGAAACCCTATTGACACATACAAATTTCTACATGCGTGCACAACCATACACAAAAATGCATCATCCATATGATAACACAGCCATGATACATCCATCAATCTAACTACCACATCCATTTATGCAATATGCAACATGAAGTGACTGAGCCGATCTAGTGCCTAATGTGTGTGTATATGCATCCACGAGCAACCACTAGCAAACAATTGCATCCATATGCATCCATCAACCATAACATGTTTCAAACACATGTTTCAACCATAGGTTTTACCCTATCTAAAGGTCATAGGTATTAGCGAGAGGATATACTAAAGATAAGATAAGTACTAGACAAGCAATAAAGGAGAAGTTAAAAGACATACTCTCAAAAAGAAATGGATACAAAGAACGCATCTTTGCTTCCGTCTCCCAAGTAGCATTGCTTTCGTCATCTCCCCATTGCACTTTAACTAGCTGAACTTCTCTGTTCCTCAACTTCCTAGTTTCTGACCCAAGGATGCGAGTAGGAGCTCGTCGAATCGTCGCATCACGCTCTACCTCTACATCTCTAAGCAAGCTCGGCTCTACCACCTCCGCGGTCTCATGTAAGCACTTCCTCAAATGTGATACATGGAATACATCATGAACACCACTAAGTCTGTCGGGCAACTCCACCCTATATGCCATCCGTCCAATCCTTTCCTTAATAGGAAACGGCCCAACAAATCTCGGTGCTAACTTCCCTACGGACCCAAAGCGAACAACATTTCTCAATGGAGATACTTTGACAAAAACCATGTCCCCAACCTCAAACTCAAGATCCGTCCTTCTCCGATCCGCATAAGATTTCTGTCTATCTTGCGCTGCTTTCATCCTTTTTCGAATTAAATCAATCTTCTCTGAAGTCTCTCTAACCATATCCGGCCCAAGCAAGATCTTATCCGTAGATTCCCACCAACATGTAGGAGATCGACAAGGCCTTCCATAAAGAGCTTCGAAAGGAGCCATACCAATACTGGACTGAAAGCTGTTATTATATGCGAACTCCACCAAAGGAAGATGTTCTTCCCATGTACCTCCAAAATCCAAGATACAAAGCCTCAAAAGATATTCTAAGATACGGTTCACCCTCTCAGTCTGACCGTCCGTCTGAGGATGATATGCGGTGCTCAAACACAACTGAGTCCCTACCGCCTCTTGCAAACTTCTCCAAAACTCACTAGTGAAAATAGGATCTCGATCACTCACAATGCTGGATGGTACGCCATGCAATCTAACAATCTCTCTAACATAGACTGAAGCAAGCCATGGAGCGGTCCTCTTACTCTTTACGGGTATAAAATGGGCACTCTTGGTAAGTCTGTCTACCACAACCCAAATTCCCGTATTGCCCTTCCTCGATCTCGGTAACCCGTCGATGAAATCCATCGAGACACTATCCCACTTCCACTGTGGAACTTCCAATGGGTGTAGCAACCCACCGGGTTTCCTTTGCTCCACTTTAACTTGTTGGCACACTAAGCATCTAGCCACATACTCGGCCACATCTTTCTTCATACCGGCCCAGAAGAAAACTCTCTTCATGTCTTGGTACATTTTGTCTCCACCAGGATGAATAGTCATTCTTGAACGATGTGCATCATCCAAAATAGCCTTCTTCAAACCCTCATCTTGCGGTACACAAAGTCTACCGTCTCTATGCAACCATCCCTTATCATCTATGGTGTATCTACCCAAATGGCTGGACGACTCCCCTCTTATAAGCTTCTCTACCAACACAACCAACTGTGGGTCGTCTCGCTGAGCCTCGCCAATCCGTCTCAAAAGAGTAGGTCTAACCTCCAAGGATGCCAACAAACCAGGTACAAAATCAACAGAAGGTCTGAAGTCAAACAAAGAAAGAAACTCCAAGCTTCGTCGTTCCACGAACAATGGACTCAAAGATAGCCTTTTTCTACTTAAGGCGTCTGCCACCACGTTACCCTTACCAGGGGTATACGCTATCTCGAAATCATAGGATGCTAAGAACTCCATCCACCTTTGCTGTCTTAAGTTTAAATCCTTCTGAGAGAATAAGTACTTCAATGATTTATGGTCGGTGAACAACTCGAATCTCTCACCAAGAAGATAATGGCGCCAAGACTTAAGTGCGAAAACAATCGCGGCCAACTCTAGATCATGGGTAGGGTAATTCTTCTCATGCACTCTCAATTGTCTCCCTCCATAGGCTATTACCCTTCCCTCCTGCATCAAGACTGCGCCTAATCCTGTTCCACAAGCATCGGTATAAACAACAAACGGCTTACTCCCATCCGGGAGCACTAAAACTGGAGCGGTGGTCAAAGCTCTCTTTAACCGTCGGAAAGCATCATCACAATCTACATCCCACGAGAAAACCAGATTCTTTTTCGTCAAGCGGGTTAATGGGGCTGATATCTTCGCGAAGTCTTTGATGAACTTCCTATAATATCCTGCCAACCCCAAGAAACTTCTTACCTCGGTAGCATTTCTAGGAACTTTCCAATCCTGGATAGATACTATCTTTGCGGGATCCACAGCTATCCCTTCCTTAGAGACCACATGCCCTAAGAATCGCACTTCTCTTCTCCAAAAATGGCATTTAGAGAATTTAGCTTTAAGACTATGCGCTCGAAGAGTCTCCAACACTTCCTTGAGATGTAAGGCATGCTCTTCTTCATTCTTGGAAAAGACCAAGATGTCATCCACAAAAACTACTACAAACTTATTCAGATACTCTCTGAACACTCTACTCATGAGATCAACAAAGTATGCGGGGGCGTTTGTCAACCCAAATGGCATCACTAGCCACTCATAAAAACCATCCGGAGTCCGGAAAGCAGTCTTCTCTATACTGTCCTCCGCCACTCTTAACTGATGAAACCCTGTAGCTAAGTCCATCTGCGAAAATACTGACGCGCCAACCAACTGATCAAAGAGATCATCTATCCTCGGTAATGGGTGTCTATTCTTCTTCGTGAGCTTATTAAGTTCTCTATAATCCACACAAAGTCTGAGGGACCCATCCGCCTTCGTGGCAAACACTACTGGAGCTCCCCACTCCGATATACTTCGCCTTATGAACCCCTTCTCAAGCAACTCCCCTACTTGCTTATGAAGTTCTCTTCTCTCACGAGGAGCCATGTGGCGTACTGGCAAAGACACTGGTTTGGCATTATCCACCAAATAAATTCGGAAATCTATCTCCCGCTTCGGAGGCAAACCCTTTACTTCTTCAAACACATCCGGATATTCCCGGACTACTCTGACAGAACACAAACTCTCGACCGAAGCATCGAGCGATTCAAGATAACTTAGCAAAACAGATTCCATGGGATTGCAAGAGATCTCGAGAGTGTTACCCAAGCGGGTCATGAGCCTGACAACTCTCCTTTCGCAATCAAGAACGGCACCATTACTGGATAACCAGTCCATGCCCAAGATCAACCCATAGCCCGTGAAGCCCAATACAAAAGCATCACATCTAAACTCAACGCTAAGTATAGAAATCTTCAAACCCAAACATATCATAGACAGATATATGGAGCCCCCAATTGGGTTTGAGACAACCAAGGGATCATCAACTAGACTGGTGTCTAAGTGCAGTGACTCAACTAACGATGATGAGATAAAAGAATGCGATGCGCCAGAGTCAAACAAAGTACGAACTGGATGATCAAACAGAAAAACCAGACTTTCAACGGAAATAGTTCTACCTCTCTGCTGAATCGGTGGAACTGAGAGAACCTGAACTTGCCCCCCTGACTGAGGTGGTGCTATAAGAGCTTGCACCTGGCCTCCTGAGGTAGACCCCGTCTTCTGCCCCTTCTTTGGGCAGTTTTTCACAAGATGCCCTGCTTCACCACAATGAAAGCAACCGGTTTTCTTCTTTTTGCGACAATCCTTACTAAGGTGTCCTGGTGTTCCACAATTGAAGCACTTCTTCTTCGTCTTCTTTTTGTCACCATTGCCTTTTCCGCCCTTGCCTTGTTGTTGCTGTTGCGGTTTCTTCTGATCCCCCTTTTTCTCTGGTGCCTTAGAATTCTTATCATCCTCATGCATAAGTGCCATGTAGACAAGCTTCTCAAAAGTGGCCCCCATAGGAATGTGAGTCATAGCTATTCCTTGCAATGGTTCGTTCAAGCCTCTAACGAACCTCAAAGCCTTCTTCTCCGGTGTATTCACCAACTCTATGCCAAACCTTGCTAATTGATTGAATTTGTTGACATATTCTTTCACCGTGAGATTCCCTTGCTTCAAATTCAAGAACTTCTCCATAAACAGATTCTCTTCCGCCCTTGAGAGAAACTTAGCCCCAAACCTTTGCTTAAAATCTGCCCAAGAGTCAACAGGGCGTTCTCCATTAGTGACCTCCCACCAGAATGAGGCCTCTCCCTTCATTAACCAAGCCGCCAACTTGACTTTCTTTCCCTCTTCCACTTCAAAGATATCTAGCAACTCTTCCACTTCCTTAAGCCAATCTCTAGCCTCTACGAAAGTCTCTGAACCAAGAAAAGGTTTTCCTCCTATAGCCTTGAACTCCTTGCAAACCTTAGCAAAATTATCCACTCTAGGCTGAGGAGGAGGAGCGGTTGTCTCTGGTGTAGTAGCATTGGCCGGACCCGCAGCCGTGGCCCTAGCCTCTTGCAACCTCCTATACCATAGTGGTATAACTAAACCCTCCGGGATGTTAAGATCTTCAGCCATGCTGAAACGAAAGAGGAAAGATTCAAAAAGGAGATTCCGAAAGATAAAGATATGGCTATTGGGGATTATGCTTTTCTTTTTCAAAAACTTTTTCTCTTAGAAGACATGCTTTTAAAAATCCTTTCTTCGAAAATACTCTTAGAAAGTAGTTTTTCTCAAAAATTTTATCTGTTCTGGTAACCTTAAGCTCTGATACCACGTGTAACACCCCACTCCCGCTATGATCACTCACTAAGGGAATGCCATAGCATTGGTGGAGTATTTTAGTGAATATAGAACAGAAAAATTACAACAAGACAGATATAAATAGTACTTGAAATTTTAAAACATCATCTCATAACAGCGGAAGTAAAACATGTCTGGTTACATCATAAAACCACAATAAAGGTCAAGTACAATATCCATCAAAATAAAGAAGTACATAATCCCACTCTCATACAATAGCCAAACAAAAGAAAAGATAACTGGATAACTGGAGCTTTACATCTATCCAAGCTCCTAAAGACTGGAACAGCAATCCGATCAAGCTCCACTACTGCTAGGATCCACCGTAGGACCTGAGGGTTGGGAAAAAGATAAAAACAACAGGGTCAGACATAAGTCTGAGCGAGTCCTATAACTTTAACAATACAATCGTTAAAGTAACCAGAGAAGACATAAACTGATATACGGTAACATATAGGGATGAATGGCTACCCTAAGCAGTCAACTAAACGAAGATAAAGGATAAAGACGCATCTACCCTCCCTAAGGTAAATTACTAAACTGCACCACACCAGTCGTTCCTAACTTAAAGGTTGATCCCACCCAAGGACTTATAAAATTTACTAATTAGTACCTGCGTACCCCTAGGTGACCAAGTAGGCGCCACGGGGCCCTACAATCCACTAGGTGTACACACTACTTCCCATTCGATCGGCTCCCTAACGTAGATACCCGTGCTGGCCCCACCGTGGGATGTATCATTCCCCAATGTGGCAACCTGATGGAACTAAAGGTGCACGGCTTATATCTACTCGATGCAACAACGGCTTACCTACCAGCCCGGGCCCACTCACGCATATGAAGCCCGTTGGACTTGCGTTGCCACCGCTAACCCGTTTGCCTCTTACAGTCAAGCCCAGTATGCGTGTCCCGTCCTCGACATGGGTCGAGCCCACAAAGATACGTATGGGTTACTGGTTGAAATGGGCCTCCACAAGCTACCCACCTAAGCTTGTCCCTTTTTCTAGTATATCCCACTTAACCCTTTAATCATGTTTTAATTACATGTTCCATTTTGGTTAAGTATTCTAATCGTATTTTCTATTGCCACCCAAGGCAACCACTAGATTTTCTCATGCCACCCGAGGCACCCACTTAACCCCTCATGTCCCTCTACATGCTAATATGGTTAAGTGTTTCTTAATTAATTAATTAAGAACGTAACCTTTGTAAAGACCTCTCACATTAGACTGTCTTTTATGACCGCTGGTTAAGCCGGTTGGGTCCGGGCAGCCTTATGTCATAACAGAGTCTAACCTCGTGTCTTTACATTAATTACGTATTTAGTTTGTGCCTAAGACCTCTCACATTGGGCTAACATTTGTAGCAACTGGTTAAGCCGGTTGGGTCCGGGCAGTTTTACGCTACAACTGAGTCCAACCTCGTGTCTTAGTCAATTAATTACACCTAATTAATCACCCTCATAATTTTATATTAATTATCCCTAATTAATCAAGTTTTCTTAACATGGGTAGACCTAACTTAATAGGTAAATTCCCATGGGGTAGACCTAACTCAATAGGTAAATTCCCAACACATAGTATGGGTACACCTAACCAAATAGGCAAATTCCCATACTATGTTTATTTATTTTGTGTTATGCATAATTATATTAATTTCACACAATCTTATTAACTTATGCATTTAATTACCCCATCGTTCCCACGTAATTTCGTTCATGATATAACACATATAAAAGGTGTCAACTTGCATATGAATGAACATGTTTCAAAGGTGCCATCTTGCATATTAACAAACACATAACTTGCATATGAACTTGCATAACATGTCACATAACTTGCATATAATATGTCACATAACTTACATATTCATTTTGCATAACAAACTTGCATATTAGCTTATAGACTTGCATAATGTGTCATCATGAACTTGCATATTAATAAACATGTAACTTGCATATTTACATACATGTAACTCGCATATTAACAAACATGTAACTTGCATATAAAGAAACATGTAACTTGCATATTTACATACATGTAACTTGCATATTAACAAACATGTAACTTGCATATTAACAAACATGTAACTTGCATACTTACATACATGTAACTTGCATATTAACAAACATGTAACTTGCATATTTACATACATGTAACTTGCATAGCATATTACCATGAACTTGCATAACATGCATATGATTACATAGCCCACAACTTGCATATTTAGCATCATGCAAACATAACATACATCATATTAAACTTGCATAAGCTTACATACTCAACATGCATAAACATAAGATTAATGCTAACATCATATCATATGATTCAAAGCTCATTAACCCACATACAGAACCATAAATCTCATCACATCTCATCTAATTAGTTTACCAAAAGATCATCAAAGTGATAGAAACTCACAACTAGCAACTTTGAACACCAAATGAAGAAGATTAAGATGCTAAGAAGGGATTAGAAGTTGATTAGAGAGTGATTAGTATGCAACCCTCTTCATAAAATTAGTGGAGGCCATGAGAGCTAGCATTTTGCCATAGTTTAGTCACTAGGTTTAATTATGAATGAATTAGGGTAGGTTAGGGTCTTATTTATAGATTAGGCAAGTGTTTTAGGCCATAGGATTAACCCTAGATTCAATCCAAGCCATCAAAGCATGTCTTGGGGAAGAAGTCAAGTGTAGGAACCATCTAGGGCCTTTAGATTAAAGATGGACCATGAGAACCATTCAAATGCAAAATCTGCACTTGAGCGAATCGGCCCACGGGTTGACAGCCAAACACCCTGGATTAACCCCTAGTCGACCCAGCGGGCTCGGGTCGACTTCAAAAATCGGCCGGTTCGGTTATTCCCCTCTCCCAATTCGCTGTTTTGAGCATTTTTGCATATTTATTTATTAAATTTTCAATTATATATATATATATATATATATATATCAATATATATATATATATATATCTACACAACCCATTTCACTTAATTAAGTATACTTTAATTTGGGAATTTTCGTGAAACTTCGCGAGGCCATATCTTGGTCATACGGACTCCGATTTTCGAAAACTCGGACTCTATTTCGCGTATTTTTCCGAGACGAACGCAATGGCATAGCCCGTTTCCCTTGATTCCCATTTTAGAATTAAATTCTGCCACGATTTATGTTATTACAGGTTATTGAAAATACGGGTTGTTACAGGTTTAGTTTATATATATATATTCTCCTTATGTACATACAAACTTCAAACCTTAATAACTCCTTCATACAAAGCCCGTTTTACGCAAACTTGGTGTCTATCTTGACCAGAATTCCGAGACGGACGCAATGGAGCGATCCATTTTACTTAGTTATGAATATTTAATTAAATTTTCCATAATTCATTGTTAATAGTGTATTTCGCATTAATTATTCTTTAATTCATCATCTTTAGTGTCGTTAAAATTTTGGGGTGTTACAAAATAGTCATCAACATAAAACCAAATACACTGCCTTGTGGAAAACCATAATATCAGAGTAAGTAAGTAAAACAATCCCTCTTAATGTCAAAACAACCATCAGAAAGTGAGAAAGTAACTCTGTTAGGATTGTCATGCATGTTGTTAAGGAGGAATGACGGGTTGGAATTAATAGTCCCACATCACGGAATAAATTGGAGGAGTTGAGTACAAATATGTATTGTTAGGCACGTAACAATAAGGATTTTTTGTTACAAGGATGTGTGTGCCAACTCATACGCAGTGGCCTTTGTTTCGACCGTCATTACATAACAATGGTATCATAGCCGAAGTTTACGGACTGGGCCATGCAGGCAGGATAGTGCTCTCAAATGATACTCGTAGGATGCGAGTCAAGGGAGAGTCTATTAGGATTGTCTCGCATGTTATCAAGGAGGAATGCCGGGTTGGAATTAATAGTCCCACATCATGGAATAAACTGAAGGATTTGAGTACAAATATGAGTTGGTAGGCATGTAACAACAGGGATTTCTTTTATTACAAGGATGTATATGCCAACTCATATGCGGAGGGCTTTGTTCCGACCGTCATTACATAACAGATCCCTGATGAGATGCTTATATAGGCAAATAGTCTTTCAAAATGGATGTGGCTGCAGATTTTATGGAAGTCAAAATGCATATACCGTATCGTGTCACTAAGAATAGGCTGCATAGAGCTTGCAAATTTCTCACTCAAACATCCCTCGTTGCCATGCTGTTGCTCTGGATAAAATCTTCAAGAATCACTGTTATGGCCCTCCATCCTGCGAACCTGGAGTGGGAGGGAGGGAAGAAGGAGAAAACAAACTAGGTAAGACATACGTTTGGTGAGTTCTGGTAATTTCTAGCATGAGCATATGTTAAGGAAGCATTAGACAGATGAACAGTTCTAAGAACATAAAGAATAAAGATACAAAGGCAGTAAACAAAGTTAAGAACAAATTAAGAATGGCTTCTCATTCATATCCAAGATTGTTGCACCAACTTACCAAAGATATAATAATTAGGCTTAACCTAATTTTTACCCATCGATCGGCTTCTATAATCACAATGTGCTAAACTATGCCAGTTATGGAACTCGGGTTATCAAGGTTGAGTCCATCCACTAAAAGAACACAGCCGTTAATCACATGCGTTACAGTGGCTTATTTTCTCCAATCGGCCCGATGCATGCTCATCGTCCTGCCGGAACATGACTGTACCCACCTTGTTTGGGCCTTTTACTATCTAGTGCATTAAAGCGTGCTCATGCCTCTACCTATTGTAGGACATCAATTAACAATAATAAGGATACTTCCTGATACGGAACCCAACTAAATATGCAATTGACACTAGTCACCCTCTAAACTTGGTCCCCATTTATTTTTCTATTAGACCACTTATTTTCCCCAATCAGCACCATGCTGCTGGAATGACCATAAATTACGAGCCACTTATTTTCCCTATTCAACCCTGCACTGCCAGAATGGACTCCCACTACAATCTTATTATTTTATTAGGTCTCTTATTTTCCCCAGTCAACCCTACACTACAGGAACATACCTAAACTATGAGCCATTCATTTTTCACAATCAGCCCCACGCTGTAGGAACGAACTCCACCACCTTAGCTTATTGATTTTATCTTTAATTTAACTTAACACAATTTCAAGCTTAGAAATTATCCCAATATAACCTTATGTTATATTCCTAAGATGTATTAAAGAATCCGAGTTTATGTTGATCGTTTTATACAACCCAAACCCACGTTACATAGCATCCAATGAAGTTAACCTATTCCAGTTTAAGTGTTTGCATGTTCTCAAATTACATCTTAAGTTTTATCCCCTAGTTACAGTCCAACACCAATTATAATATTTAGTCAGTTCGAACATGTCCAAAAATCCTTTTTTATTCAATTTAAAAATTGTTCCAATTTTAACGTAAAATAACGATATAGGCCTAGGCTCAGTCCTAAAATTAAAAGGGAAATGGCTTAGGCTACTCACAAGGCCTAGACTCAAAAATAAACAAAACAAATAAAATAGGGCATAGCCCGAACTGTAAGTAAAACCACAATAGGGAAGGGAATAAGAGAAGGATAACTGCTTATAAACAGTAAATAACAGGAAAGAAATAGGCACAAACAGTAAATAAATTACAATAACTTCATAGAAAAACTAAAAGCATAAATAATGTAAACAACTGTAAACTTTAAACTTGCATATTAAAACTATTAGCTATCTAAATTTTCCTAAACAATTAACTAATTTAGAAAATCACATAGAAACTCACAGATCTAACAAAGAAAGCTCCCCCCATCTCCTTTCTTATTCCAGTAGAACCCCCACCTCTAGAAGTATTTATAAAAATAAATATTAAAATTATAGAACTTCTTTATCTCGTAAAAATTTAATTATTTGGCCGTTTCTAATTTTGGGAATAGGCCTGGGGAAGAAGAAAAAGATAGAAAGTATGGATGTGAAGAAATGATAGAGGCTTTGTTGGTTTATTTGTAGGGCTTACCAGGCGTCCTTGGCCATCCAAATTTAGGATTAAATCTGGGCCAACCACGTCACTGGACCAAATCGGAAAGTGCCGCATCAGCCTCAGATTCTATAACACCCCATGTCCATTAGTGTCACTCTCAAAGGGAATGCATTAACTTTCATGGAGTATTATTGGTGAATAGAACAGAATATAACAAGACAGATACATATATTGGTACCTGAAAAATTCAAAACTTTTATTGCAGCGGAGAAATAGTTTGATTACAACAACAACATAAACCAACAGAAAAGCCAAGTACACTTAGTAACCATCTTGACAAATTGTTTTCCGAGTACGTAAAGTAAAAAAAGCATAACCCCAACATAAGTAGCCACAAAAGAGATGAGCTAAACTTTACTTTCAGCAATCCAAGCACTTCCAAAAGACAGAGGAGGATCCAAGTCAAGCTCCACTAGTACTAGTCCCACCCTGAGAACCATGGGAGGGGGGAGGGGAAGGAAGAAAAGAGTTGAAAACAAAGGGGGTCAAACATGAATTCTGGCGAGTATCATAACTTTAACAATATAATTATTAAAGTAATTAGGATAAGGCATAAACAAGTAAAACAAGGAATGACTGTGAAACAAGTGGGCAAGACAAAACAAACAAGAGGAATATTCTGGCGTTAATCTCGCTCCTAATCACTATAGGATAATTACTATACTGCACCACTACTAGTCACCCTAAAAGTTGATCCCGCCTATTGAACATAATAATCATAATGGTAGTTTTGTGTACCCCTAGATGTCTTCATAGGTGTCGCCTGCTCCTATCTCTACTAGTTGTACCCACTACCCTCCCATTCTAATTTCAACATTTATTCATAATATGGTAGTTTTTCTCCTAGCTGTCTTCATAGGTGCCGCCTGCTCCTATCTTCGCTAGTCGTAGCACTACCTTCCCCATTCGATCGGCACCCTAACTCATAGATACCCGTGTTGGTCCCTCAGTGAGGTGTAACTCCCCAAAGTGGCAAACTGATACCACTAAAGATGCACGACTTATACCTACATGATGCAACAATGTCTTACCTGCCAGCCCAGGCCCACGCACGCACATGACCCCGTTGGACTTGCGTTGCCACCGTTAACCCGTTTTGACCTCTTACGATCAAACCCAGTAAGCCTGTCCTGTCCTCGATCTAACTCGAGCTCACAAAGATACTTAATGGGTTACTGGTTTGAAACGGGTCCCCTATGCTTGACACAAGCTTTCCACATATGCTTGGTCCCCACTAGAATTTTCCACTTAATCCCTTCTTAGTCATGTCTTCTTACATGTTTCAATTTGGTTAAGTGTCTCTAATCGTATTTCACATGTCTCCCATGTCATCCACTTAACCCCTATGTTCCACCACATGTTTATATTGGTTAAGCGTTAATGATTATATCCCACATGTCACCCATGTTACCCACTTATCAAATCAACATGTGTTATTGGTTAAGCTTGTCTTAACCCAATCCGCTTATCAGATCAATATATACATATATTTTGTTAAGATAGTCTTAACCTAATCCAATTATATATTATTGGCTAAGTTGGTCTTAACCCCATCCACTTATCAGATCAATATGTATTATTGATTAAGTTTGCCTTAACCCTATCCACTTATCAGATTAATATATATATATATACACATATATATTATTGGTTAAACTAAACTTAACCCTGCCCACTTATCAAATTAATATATATAATTGGTTAAGCTAGTCTTAACCCGACCTACTTATCAGATTATTGGTTAAGCTAGTCATAACCCTATCCAATTATATATTATTGGTTAAGCTGGTCTTAACCTGACCTATTTATCATATTATTGGTTAAGCTTGTCTTAATCTTATCCACTTATCAGATTATTGGATAAGCTGGTCTTAACCCTATCCACTTATCATGTTATATATCATATATATATATATATATATCAAATGTTTTACTTAATTTATGATTAAGTGCATCTTAGTTCACAAATACATTGGTTAAGAGAATAACTCCCTAAGTATCAACCTCGAAGACCGAAATCAACATCGGATTGGTACTCAGAGAATTACTCCACTCAACCAAACTTCTGTCTATCATTCATATTCGTCATTGATCAACATTAATTAATTATTAATGCACAGACCTCCCATATTAAGTCGATTTCTTGTGGCCGCTGGATATGCCGGGCGGTTCCGGGCAGACTTCCACCACAAGCTAGACTTAATCTCGTGTCTAAGCATCTTTTAATTATGCATTTGACCGCTCACATTAGACTACTGTTTGTGGTTGCTGGATCGCCGGGCGGGTCCGGGCAGTCTTATACCACAAACGAGTCTAACCTCGTGTCTTAGGCGTTTATTACGCATTTAATTTATGCCTTTGACCTCTCACATTAGACTACCGCTTGTGGTTGCTGGATTTGCCGGGCGGGTCCGGGCAGTCTTACACCACAAACGAGTCTAACCTCGTGTCTTAGGCATTTATTATAACATATTAGTATTCGACCCCAATTTGAATTAATATCTCCATTTCAAATTGTCAATAACTTCCAAATTAATCTATGTACATAATTGTTACCTAAATTATGTCCATAATTTCTAAGCATATAAATTAGGCCAATTAATGTCTCAAATTTATTATATGATTTTAAGCCATTTTTATGCCAATTCACAATATTAATATTTAATATTTTCTCATTGTCCTTATGTCGTTCGCACGTTTAATATGAAATATGTTAGACCCGCAAATAGTCTAACTGATAAAAAGAAAAGAAACATCACAACTTGCATAGCACATAAAAATAGATCTAACTTGCAAATAGGAATTATAACATAAATTCGCATAGCCAATAATTTGCATAGACAATTGTCATATAGAATCATATATTTGCATAAACTACCATGGATCTAAATATATATCTAAACATGAAATTGTGAACTTGCATATATAAATTATGGGTCTTACTTAACTTGCATATGTGGATATAATTTTCACCCAAAAATGGGAATATAGTTTTTCACCTAAACTTGCATATGGATTTCTACAACTTGCATATGAATTTACCACATGTTTTTGCATATAAACTAGCATATGCATATACTTGATTCACATATAAACTTGTGTACAATTCACATACAGATTTGCATAAGATTCATATTCAAACTAACATACAATTTAACATCCCAAACTTGCATAAAATTCACATACGAATTAGCATATGATTTAACATCCAAACTTGCATAAGATTCACATATGAATTAACATATGATTTAACATCCCAAACTTGCAATAAAATTCACATATAAAATTAACATATGATTTAACATCCCAAACTTGCATAAGATTCACATATGAATTAACATCCCAAACTTGCATAAAATTCACATATGATTTAACATCCCAAACTTGCATAAAATTCACATATGATTTAACATCCCAAACTTGCAATAAAATTCACATATAAAATTAACATATGATTTAACATCCCAAACTTGCATAAGATTCACATATAAAATGAATCAAGTTAAATATGAAATAGATCTACCAACATAAGATAACAAAGTTAAACAACATCACGTGATTCAACATACATGTTCTCATAATCTAATTACAACCCATCATAATTAGTTTATTAATTATATTGTGAAAGAAATAGTACTCACAAAGATAGGTTAAAAAAGAAAATGATTTGTTCGTCTTTTGAATTAGAATTCTGACTTGCTAATCCCAAAGCTTTAGGAAGGAGAACTATCCCAGCAGCAACATGGTGGCCAAGAGGCAGATTTTGTTTTTGTTTAGGGTTTGAGTCTAGGTACTCTTTTATTGAAGTTTAAATCAGCCTAAGCCGTTAGACTATCATAGGAACAATCCCAACCATCCATGACTAGATAGACTTATCTAGAACAGCCACATCAGCCGTAATGACTCAGCACAGAGTCAGAAATCGACACATTTCAGATCTTTCGGGGGGGTAGGTCGACCCCTAGGTCGACCTATATGTAGGGAGGTCGACCCCCTGGTCAACCAGGCCTAGGGTAGGTCGACCCTCAGGTCGACTTGCCTTGGTATTTAATTTCCTGAATTGTTTTATATAAATATCTGAAAGTTCCGAGGGCCATAACTTCTTCAAATGTGGTCTGATTTTCGAAAACTTGGATTCTATTCCAAGCAGAATTTCGAGACGAACGCAATGGCATAATCCGTTTCCCTTAATTCTCATTTTAACAATTAAGTATTCCTAAATTTGTTAATTTTAATATTTAAAATTTCGGGGTGTTCCATTCTCCCCTCCTTAAAGGATTTCTCCCCCGAAATCTCCAAGTTAAGGAGAATGTATATCCTACCATCCAATCATCCATCCATTCAATCATCAAACACAGGCATCCATTGTCCTTAAAAGACTTCTAATGTCGTATGAACATATGCAAAAGTTTGTGTGTACGTTCCTTATCTAATGCAAAATCAGGCAGTATACTGATTCAGTTGACCTCCTTAATGCGAACCATGATAGTGACATGCATCCATTATGTATGCAAAAGAATCCTAACGATACATATTATTTATACATGTGTGCACAACCATTCATCAAAATGTAGCATCCATATGATAACACAACCATTATACGTCCATTAATTTAAATATGCACACATATTTATATGCAATATGAAAGTGATTGAGCCGATCTAGTGCCTAATGTGTGTGTACATGCATCCACGAGCAACCACTAGCAACCACTTGCATCCATTTGCATCCACCAAACATAACATGTCTCAAACACATGTTTACAACCATAGGGTTTTTCCTAACTAAAGATCGAAGATATCATCTCAAAGACATACTAAATGATAGGACAAGTATAAACAAAGTGGTAGAAAAAGGAGAAGTTAAAAATCTCGTCTTTCGTTTCTCAAGTCGCGTCTCCTTGATTGTCTCCCCATTCCACTCTGACCAACTTGACGTCTCTATTGCGTAGCTCTAATACCTTCGTCCCAAGGATGCATGTAGGAGCTCGTCTAATCGTGGCATCTCACTCTACTTCCACTTCCCTAAACATGCTCGGATCCACTGCTTCCGCGGTATCTTGTAACACTTCCGCAAATGCGATACGTGAAACATGTCATGAACATCACTAAGCTAGTTGCCTCTTCTCATGTCCCTCCAAAATCTAGGATGCATAACCCCAAAAGATCTTCAAGGATTCTATTCACCCCTCTCTGTCCGTCCATCCGTCTATGGATGATAAGCGATACTCGTACTTGCCGCCTTTTTGCATATCACCTTTTTCTTTTGCACCGAAAACTGCTCCAAGCCTTGTCCCGCAAGCACTGGTATACACTGTGAATGGCTTACTTCCATCTGGCAAAACTAAAACCAGAGCTGTCGTCAAAACCCTCTTCAAACGTTGGAAAGCATCGTCACAGTCAACATCCCAAGCAAAAGTCAAGTTCTTCTTCATTAACCGAGTAAGTGGGGCTGATATCTTCACGAAGTCCTTAATGAACTTCCTATAATAGCCCACCAGTCCTAAAAAGCTTCTTACTTCTGTTGCGTTCTTAGGAATCATCCAATCTTGGATTGCCACCACCTTTGCGGGATCCACAACTAATCCCATTCCGAAATGCTTCTTCTTATGAACCCCTTCAAGCAACTCTCTCACTTGCTTACTGAGTTCTCCTCTCTCTCTTGGAGCCATGTGGCGTACTGGTAATGCAACTGACTTTACATTATCTATTAGGTATATACGAAAGTCTATCTTGCGCCATGGGGGTAAACCCCGAACTTCATCGAAGACGTCACCATATTCACGAACCACACGAACAAATTCCCAATCATCGTTGGACGCGTCAAGAGATTCTAGGTAGCTAAGCATCACCGGACCTCAAGGGTCACAAGAAATATCAAGGGTCTCTCCACAACAAGTCAACAATCTGACTACCCTTCTTTCACAGTCTAGGATAGCACCATATCCGGCTAGCCAATCCATGCCTAGAATCAAGCCATAGCCCAAGAAGCCAAGAACGAAGGCGTTACATTCAAACCCAACGCCCAAGATAGACACTCTCAAATCCCGCCAAATCATCGAAAGATGAGCCGAACCACCAATAGGATTTGAGACTACTATGGGATCCGTAACTAGACTATTTAGGTGCAGTGTTTTCAACTGACAAAGCAAATACAAACGAGTGTGAAGTGCAAGAATTCAAACAAGGTTCGAACAGGATGATCAAAAAGAAAAACCAAACTTCCAACCAAGATATTTCTACCTCTATCAGGTATGCCAGCCGTGAGGGAATGCGTCTGCCTTCTAGAAGATCTTGTACTTTGCCCTTACCTTTGCCTTTTGCTTATTTGGACGATCCTAATAAGATGTCATGTTTCTCCGTAACGATAACAACTTGTCTTCTTCTTCTTTCTAACATCTTTATTTAAGTAGTCAGGTATTTCACAAGCATGGCCCTTCCTTTTCTCTTGCCCCCTTGTTATCCTTACCGCCTTTCCTTGGATCTACTTTTTTATCGTGTGTACTATCCATGTCTCTCCTGCACATTCTCCGTTCGTGACCTCCTACCAAATTGAGGTTTCATCCTTCATTAACCAAGTGGCTAATTGAACCTTCATTCCATCGTCCATCTTAAAGGTACCAACAAGTCCTCCGCTTCATTCTAGCTTTGACAAACGTCCCAGTCCCATGAGCGGTTTTCCGCCCATCATACGAAAATTCTTACATATCTTAGAAAAAGCGTCTATACGTGGAGGAAAAATTCAAAAAAGGAAAGAGGAAGAGATTCAAAATGGAGAATCGAAGGAAAGATATATGGCTCTTAGGGGTTATGTTTTTAAAACAAACTTTTCTCTTGAAAATACTCTCCTTAAAACATACTTTTGAAAGTATTTCTTTATAAAATGCTTTTGAAAAACATTTTTTCAAAATCTCTTATCTGTTCTATTAACCTTCAGCTCTGATACCACGTGCAACACCCCACGTACATTAATGTCACTCTCAAAGGGAATACATTAACTTTCATGGAGTATTATTTGTGAATAGAACAAAATATAACAAGACAGATACATATATTGGTACTTGAAAAATTCAAAACAACTTTTATTGCAGCGGAGAAATAGTTTGATTACAACAACATCATAAACCAACAGAAAAGCCAAGCACACTTAGTAACCATCTTGACAAATTGTTTTCTGAGTACATAAAATAAAAAAAGCATAACCCCAACATAATTAGCCATAAAAGAGATGAGCTGAATTTTACTTTCAGCAATCCAAGCACTTCCAAACGAGAGAGGAGGATCCAGATCAAGCTCCACTAGTACTAGTCCCACCCTGAGAACCTGAGGGGGGAAAGGAAGAAAAAAGGCGAAAATAAAGGGGGTCAGACATGAAGTCTGGCGAGTACCATAACTTTAACAATATAATTATTAAAGTAATTAAGATAAAGCATAAACTGGTAAAACAAGGAATGACTGTGAAACAAGTGGGCAAGACAAAACAAACAAGAGGAATATTCTGGCGTTAATCTCGCTCCTAATCACTGTAGGATAATTACTATACTGCACCACTACTAGTCACCCTAAAAGTTGATCCCGCCTACTGAACATAATAATCATAACGGTAGTTTTGTGTACCCCTAGCTGTCTTCATAGGTGCCACCTGCTCCTATCTCCACTAGTTGTACCCACTACCCTCCCATTCTAATTTCAACATTTATTCATAATATGGTAGTTGTACTCCTAGCTGTCTTCTTAGGTGCCGCCTGCTCTTATCTCCACTAGTCGTACCCACTACCTTCCCCATTCGACCGACTTCCTAACTCGTAGATACCAGTGTTGGTCCCACAGTGAGGTGTATCACTCCCCAAAGTGGCAACCCTATACCACCAAATATGCACGGCTTATACCTACACGATGCAACAACGTCTTACGTACCAACCCGGTCCCATGCACGCACATGACCCCTTTGGACTTGCGTTGCCACCGTTAACCCATTTTGACCTCTTACGATCAAACCCAGTAAGCGTGTCCCATCCTCGATCTAACTCGAGCTCATAAAGATACTTAATGGGTTACTAGTTTGAAACAGTTCCCCCATGCTTGACACAAGCTTTTCACCTATGCTTGGTCCCTACTAGAATTTTCCACTTAACCCCTTCTTATTCATGTCTTCTTACATGTTTCAGTTTGGTTAAGTGTCTCTAATCGTATTTCACATGTTTCCCATGCCATCCACTTAACCCCCATGTCCCACCACATGTTTATCTTGGTTAAGTGTTAATGATTATATCCCACATGTCACTCATGTTACCCACTTATCAAATCAACATGTGTTATTGGTTAATCTTGTCTCAACCCTATCCGCTTATCAGATCAATGTATACATATATTTGGTTAAGCTGGTCTTAACCCAATCCACTTATATATTATCGGCTAAGTTGGTCTTAACCCAATCCACTTATCAGATCAATATGTATTATTGGTTAAGTTTGCCTTAACCCTATCCACTTATCATATTAATATATATATTATTGGTTAAGCTAGACTTAACCCTACCCACTTATCAAATTAATATATATTATTGGTTAAGCTAGTCTTAACCCTACCTACTTATCAGATTATTGGTTAAGTTGGTCTTAACCCTATTCACTTATATATTATTAGTTAAGCTGGTCTTAACCCTACCTATTTATCATATTATTGGTTAAGCTGGTCTTAACCTTATCCACTTATCAGATTATTGGTTAAGCTGGTTTTAACCCTATCCACTTATCATGTTATGTATCATATATATATATATATATATATATATATATCATATAACATGTTTTACTTAATTTTTGATTAAGTACATCTTAGTTCACAAATACATTGGTTAAGAGAATAACTCCCTAAGTATCAACCTCGAAGACCGAAATCAACATCAGATTGGTACTCAGAGAATTACTCCACTCAACCAAATTTCTGTTTGTCATTCATATTCGTCTTTGATCAGCATTAATTAATTATTAATGCACAGACCTCCCATATTAAGTCGATTGCTTGTGGACGCTAGATATGCCGGGCAGTTCTAGGCAGGCTTCCACCACAAACTAGACTTAACCTCGTGTCTAAGCATCTTTTAATTATGCCTTTGACCGCTCACATTAGACTACCGTTTGTGGTTGCTTTATGTGCCAGGCGGGTCCGGGCAGTCTTATACCACAAACTAGTCTAACCTTGTGTCTTAGGTGTTTATTACGCATTTAGTTTATGCTTTTGACCTCTCACATTAGACTAGCGTTTGTGGTTGCTGGATTTGTCGGGCGGGTCCGGGCAGTCTTACACCAAAAACAAGTCTAACCTCGTGTCTTAGGCATTTATTTTTACATATTATTATTCGACCCCAATTAGAATTAATATCTCCATTCCAAATTGTCAATAACTTCCAAATTAATCTATGTCCATAACTGTCACCTAAATTATATCCATAATTTCTATGCATTTAATTTAGGCCAATTAATGTCTCAAATTTATTATATGCTTTTAAGCCATTTTTATGCCAATTCACAATATTAATATTTAATATTTTCCCCTTGCCCCCACGTCGTTCGCGCGTTTAATATGAAATATATTAGACCCGCAAATAGTCTAACTCATAAAAAGAAAAGAAACATCACAACTTGCATAGCACATAAAAATAGATCTAACTTGCAAATAGAAATTATAACATAAATTCGCATAGCCAATAATTTGCATAGACAATGGTCATATAGAATCATATATTTGCATAAACTACTATGGATGTAAATATAGATCTAAACATGAAATTGTGAACTTGCATATATAAATTATGGGTCTCACTTAACTTGCATATGTGAATATAATTTTCACCCAAAAAAGGGAATATAGTTTTTCACCTAAACTTGCACATGAATTTCTACAACTTGCATATGAATTTACCACGTGTTTTTGCATATAAACTAGCATATTCATATACTTAATTCACATATAAACTTGTGTACAATTCACATATAGACTTGCATAAGATTCATATTCAAACTAACATACAATTTAACATCCCAAACTTGCATAAAATTCACATACGAATTAGCATATGATTTAACATCCAAACTTGCATAAGATTCACATATGAATTAACATATGATTTAACATCCCAAACTTGCAATAAAATTCACATATAAAATTAACGTATGATTTAACATCCCAAACTTGCATAAGATTCACATATGAATTAACATATGATTTAACATCCCAAACTTGCATAAAATTCACATATGAATTAACGTATGATTTGACATCCCAAACTTGCATAAAATTCACATATGATTTAACATCCCAAACTTGCAATAAATACACATATATCATATGATTTAACATCCCAAACTTGCATAAGATTCACATATAATATGAATCAAGTTAAATATGAAATAGATCTACCAACATAAGATAACAAAGTAAAACAACATCACGTGATTCAACAGACATGTTCTCATAATCCAATTACAACCCATCATAATTAATTTATTAATTATATTGTGAAAGAAATAATACTCACAAAGATAGGTTAGAGAAGAGAATGATTTGTTCGTCTTTTGAATTAGAATTCTGACTTGCTAATCCCTAAGCTTTAGGAAGGAGAACTATCCTAGCAGCAGCATGGTGGCCAAGAGACAAATTTTGTTTTTGTTTAGGGTTTGAGTCTAGGTACTCTTTTATAGAAGTTTAAATCAACCTAAGCCGTTAGATTATCATAGGAAAAATCCCAACCATCCATGACTAGATAGAGTTATCTAGAACAACCTCATCAGCCCTAATGACTCAGTACAAAGTCAGAAATTGTCACATTTCAGATCTGCTCGGGTGAGGGGGAGGGGGGAGGAGGTAGGTTGACCCCCAGGTCGACCTGTATATAGGGAGGTCGACCTGGCCTGGGGTAGGTCGACCCCCAGGTCGACCTGCCTTGGTATTTAATTTTCTGAATTGTTTTATATAATTTTCTCAAAGTTCTGAGGGCCATAACTTCTTTGTACGAAGTCCGATTTTCGAAAACTTGGACTCTATTCTAAGCAGAATTTCGAGACGAACGCAATGGCGTAACCCATTTCCTTTAATTCTCACTTTAACAATTAAGTATTACTAAATTTGTTAATTTTAATATTTAAAATTTCGGGGTGTTACAGGTTCAAATTAAAGCAATAAAACTAAGACAACTCAAAAAATAATGGTGTAATAATATAAAACTTCATTGCCGATACGTGCATGCTAAGGCACGCTATAATAACACCTTGGGTCGACCCATACACGTCATGTGTCGACCCGGGGTCAATCCAAGTTTTACTTAGGTCGACACAGTGTCGATCCAAGTGGGAGTGGGTTGTCCCAGGCGACCGTTTACTCAATATATATTCTTATTTTTATTTTCTAACTTTTATCTTAATTTATTTAATTCATAACTTATTCATTTTAACTCTTTTTCCAACAAACTATGTGTCTATTCTCATTAGAAAAGTACAACGGACCTAATGGTGCTAGTCCCATTGTCCAATTCTAAAATTTATTCTGATTAATATTTAGTTTATTACCCTTTTATATTTAATTATTGTTTACTAAAATTTGGGGTGTTACAAACCTGCCTTTTTGGGACAATTCAAGTTGACAATAAGCCACCTATGTCCAAGTCATACCATTCCAAAATAACAAAATATTATTACGAATTAATAAAAGAAGGGTAAATAAATAAGAAAAGGAACAAAAAATACATATAATCTCACAACGGAATGATAAAATAGAACGATAACATAAACATTTGAAGAAGCTATTATATAATAGGATTAATTGACAAGAATAATCCAAAGTTTTACATGTCTTCCCATGATAATCCCAAGTTTGGATTATTTTTAAATAATCCCAAGTTTGGGGGGGTCCCTTCCCGTATTTATCCCATCAACCTTCTAACTGGTCATAGTCTGTTATTCTGTTTTGAATTTTCCAAATCGAACGTAAATCCATTTCTTCCCACATCGAACATAAATCCATTTCTTCCCAAATAGAAAATAAATTCATTTTCTTCCTACATTAACAAGTCCAAATCGAAGTTGCAAATCTACAAAAAAGAAATCATAGCTATGAAACATGGGTTAAATTATTGAATCAAAAAGTTGATTTGTTAAACCAAATTGCAAATTGAAGATGCACCTAATTGAGGAGTTTGGGTTTCGTGATTTCGAAAGGGACGATGCTGGGTAAAGGGGAGAGCCAGGTGGGTCGGAGGTGGTCTGACTTTGGTGGCTTTGCCTCAATCTGCTTTGCTTTGCAGCTAGAGGCATGTCATTCACCCTGGGATTGAAATCGGACACAACCAGAGGCATGTCGCCACCCATTTTTCTCTCTTTTTCATTATCAAGAAAAAGGCCAATGCATCCATGGCTCCTAGTGATTAAACTCCTTTCGTTGCTAAGGCATATAATATACATTGCATATCATTGCCCTACCATTTCTCTCCATGAAGCGCAAGAGATTTACCAACAAATTCTCCCCCTTTATTTTGACCATGCCGAGCCTGTTGAGCTCCTGTCATTTGTTCCTATTGTGCTTGTCCTGCTGATGCCACCTCCGCTTTCCTCAGGAGATGATTTCCCCGTACTTGTGGCTGTGCTAACCTCTGTCTCTTTACTACCAGGCTATGAAGTTAAAGCGCTCAGCGGATCCAATGCGGTGGAGGTGCAAAAGGTTATAGCGGGAATAAAGCGAGGAAATAGCAAGGTATAGCGGATAAGTCTATAATAACATATAAAACATGTATTTAATACTTTTATAAATATATAAATGATAAATAAATGGAAACCTAACATGCAAGTTAGTTATATTTAGTACATTCTTAATTTAAAATAAAAGCATGAGCAAATATATGATAATAAGAATATGCTTTTATTTAACTTGAGTAAATTTAATAGAATATTATACTATTTTATATTTTGAAAAATATATTTTTTAAAAATATATTTAAAAATAATTTTATAATGTATAAATGTCATTTTTAATTCATTCGTCTTATAGAAGATACATCGGATAGTGGAATATAGCTGAAATATTGGGATATATTGGGAACATCGGAATATAGCGGGGATTAAAGCGGAAAGGCTATTTGGGAAATAACGTAGTGTTAGATATCCTCTACATGATATTGCAGGGATATAGCGGGGCATAAACTGCACAGCTACTAGGTACTATGAGTATTGATATTGTAGTTAACAAATTAAGAGATTTAGATGAAACGGTCTGTGTTTGTGGTAATTGAAAGAAATTTGAATTTTCGTATGTGACAATGGAAAGGACATGTCGAGAGATTCGCACCACGACCAATGAAATCTGAAGGAAATTGAGAAAGAGGTGAAGAACGAGAAAAGTAAATGAATTCAACTTATTTGGGAAAGTTAGAATGTAACAACCGGCTGTAACAGGTCAGTATGTTGATGGGATCAATATTGGAAGGGACCCCCCAAACTTTGGATTATCTAAAATTAATCCAAACTTGGGATTATTATGGGAAGACACGTTAAACTTTGGATTATTCTTGTCAATTAATCCTAAATAATATACATATGATTTCTTTTTTGGCATAACTGAACGATTTTTAAGGTGTCCACAAACACCTTTTATTTTGACTAATAATAAAAAATACAATATAGGACATGTGACTGTAGTTAGCAGTCGGCTAATTCGGTTTTTAAGGTGGATCGTCCATCGTCAATGGCATTTATTATGGGTCATCCACAGTATCTAATCTAGATTACAGCTTAGGAGCTAGCAAGAGCACTAAACTACTACAATTACATACACATATTTCCTAACTCAACACGCATGAAGAGTAAAAATTACATACTATAATTGGTAGTAGATTTCATTTGAATACAAAGATACATCACTAAATTGTTTGAATTAAAGGCATGTATTCAACTAATTAGACCAACCCCAACGCGGGGTTGGTTGGGGAGCAACCGACCCCCAACGGGGGGTCGGTAAGTCCCATCTGGGTTGCCTTGGCAACCCCGAAGGTTGTCAAGACAACCCAGAGGGTTGCTTTAAACATAAGCCATATCCGGCTTATTAAAAGCCGGATATGGCTTATACGGCTTTTTTAAAGCCGTGTAAGGGGAAAATTCATTTTCCCCTTGCACGGCTTTAAAAAAGCCGTATAAGGGGGTGGACATTTAATTCTGTCCACCCCCTTATAGCAGTGTTATCCGGCTTTTATAAAGCCGGATAAAAACAAATTTTTTATCCGGCTTTTTAAAAGCCGGATAATCCCAAAAGCAACTCATCCCATTGGGGTGAGTTGCTTCCCCAACCAACGTGATGGGATGTCCTCCAACACGCTGTGTTGGGGATGCTCTTACAAGACAGGTCTGTAGTAAGGACAACACAGAAAGGTGTTGTAGCATCCATGCTCCAAATATTAGCCTGCCAATTCCTTCTGGAGCTCAACACCAAAGATGGAAGCCTCACTTGCACTGATTTGAAACATTTTACCTGCCATGCTAAAAACAATAACAAGAAGACCAAGGCTATGGCGCAGGCAACATAGTAGCGCATGCCACCCTCGTTATTACTCAAAAAAACATACACCCGAAGATGGCTAGGATCCATGCCGAAGCATCGCGTGTTTAGCGTGTTTAGCCATTGAATCGGAGTAAAAAATCTAAGCAAGAACCAATGTGAAGACAAATTGCAGATACATATTACAGATCCAAAATCATATAACAAAAAATTTATCAAACACCTCTACAACACAAGATACAACCAGAAACCAAGACAGTACTATCAACTAGATGACTTAACAGCAAACATTGAATACCCAAATGCTAAATAGAACCATCATAGACCAGCTATCAAAACGCGAATCCATTCAGAAAATAGGAGTTGTTTCTTACCGTGAAGATTCCACATCAGTGACATGCGACCTTCAAATTCCGAACACCAGTTGAATAACCTGCTATAAGCAAGTAGTTGCTTGAAGTGTTAACACCGAAGAGAAGGTTTACGGTGTCGATTTGAGGAGGATCAAAGCTGTAGAAATGAGGCGAATGAAAAAGGGTTATACGGTTCTTAGATCTATTACGTGGAAAAGCTTAGATCTAGAAAGATAAAAAGGTTCATAGAGAAAAATTACACGTGACGAAATCAAGGTGTTGAGGAGACGAGAAAACTGAGGTGTTAGATTGATGTGAAGAAAAGATTTTGAGAAGTAGGGAGGGCATAAAGAAGATGGAAATGGAAAGTGGTTTTTACCTTGTCGCCATTTACAAGATTTCTATGTGAACGAAGCTTAATATAAATCTGATTTCGATTTATAATATATTAGAGTTGTACATTTAACAGAACATACCAATAATGCAGCAGAAATAAATAGTTGTATATATGATCTTCTTCTTTATATTACTAATATCATCGTAACCGAAACAACTTAGGCAACCCCAATCATAGTGAGAAAAACAAAACACTCGACTCAGAAATATATATTCTTGCGAGTCAATCCAAATCAAGAAATAAAAGTATGGTAAATAAAAGGTCAATATAAGTGAAATATATTTACTTAATTATTCAAATTAAAATCTCTTTTAAAGATAATCCTTTCAAGTTAAGCTTCAGTTTATTTCAAATCTTCAAAATTTATAATTATCAATTTCAAATCAAATCGTATTTCTATATTTGGAATTTAAAAAAAATCTTTGAAATATAGTTAATTCAAGATTCAATATTATGAACACTCATATTCACTAATATGAAATTAAATCTAAAGATTTCTCTAATGATAAGGCAAGTAGGTAGCATCTAGTCAAAATGAGTAAACCAATCAAAATATATTTTCAACGGATTATGCATAGGTTCTAACGAACCCTCGAATGAAATACTCATCTCCAATTATGGTTTATCACTTATATACCAAAACGATATTTTATTCAAAGCAATAAAACATTTGGAAAAAAATCGTAAATAGTTCGAAAATCATATCGTTGTTTATATTCCAAAAAAACATGGAGAAATAATTCAAATCCAATAGTACTTTCTCAAAGTAACATTTCAAAATTCTTGTTTTTCATAAACATCTTCAAAACTAATTATATAGAGATAATATAGATTAGAATTTTTTTTTTCATGTATTACTATTATATTAAATATTGTCATAATATTTAAACCATTTAGTTTCAAAGGGTCTAATTAGATAAAATTATTCCAAAATAATTTAAGTTTCAAATATCGATTGGAAACTAATTATTTTACATTTAAAGCAAATTCAGTTTCCACTTTAAATCAATTGTAAATTTCGAATTAAAAAATACATGCTTTAAATTCATTGAAACAAATTTATGTTTCAATTCCAATTTAAAAATGGATTCATAACTCAAATCTGATTTAAATAATTCAAATCTAGATTCAAAATAATTTTGATTAAGGTAACTAAAATTCATTTATTCTAAATAATTCAAATTTATTTAAAATGATACACATCAATTTAGATTACTTCAAATCAAAATTAAAGTAATTCAAATCTCTTTAAACGATTTAAATATAATTTAATTTTAATTTTGAAAAATTAAAGTAAAGTAATTTAATTCAAACATAATTTTAGTTAATTTAATCTAGTTGAAATTAATTCAAAACTAATTTCGAAATAATTTTAATTCAAGTTAAACAAAATTTAAAATACTAATTTACATTGAATAAAATTAAAATTTCAAATATCTCCTTTTACAAATTTCTTTAAATGAATTCACACCTTAAATTGAATTTTTTTAAATTAATTTGATTTGATAATTCAATGAAATTTTAATTTATATGAGTGTTTTTAGCGCAAAAATAATCAAGGTAGATTAGAAATTGAAGTCAAGGTGAAGGAGTGTTAAAGGTGATGACACCACGAAATGAAGCAGTTATTAGTCTTCGGAACACAAAAGGGAAAGAATAAAAAGTAGTCTTCCCTAAACTAAGAGGCCCCTTTCAGTCTTAGCCGATAGGGCGTTAGCATCCGCACCTGGTAAAGAAGTACCTTTCGATCTTAAATGAGAGGGCATTATTTCTAGAAATATGTAGAGAAGACCCTTTCGGTCTAAATCAAAAGGGCATTGGCTCTAGACTTGTTGATATTAAAAAGAACGGAGAGAGCAAGCAGAGGAAGAAATGTAAAAAGAGACTGAGAAGAAAGTTAAGAGCCATAAGCCAACAAAGTGCCAAAAGAAGAAACCACTCAACCAAATTTCGTAGGCTCAACCTCTGTAAACAAAAGGGACTAGTGAAGCAAGGTAATATCTCTAGAACAAAGGAGGAAGGCATATCCTGAAGCAGAATTAGGAAGGAAGAAGTAAAGAACCAGTGGTAAACTCGTCAAAGGTAGCGGATCTCAGGGAAATGGGGCTTCAGACCATCCTCGTTGGGAGAGATGGCTGCCATCATAAACCAAAAATTCGAATATGTCTGACGCCTCTTGTAACTAATCGACTTAAAGTCAACTACCCAAAAGGTACTGGCGAAAGAACGTAAATGACACCAGAATGGCTCTCGCATAACCCACAGAAAGGTTCCAGAAGTAGTAGTCGAACGAGACTTGGAGATTGTCCAAATGAAGAAAGACAAGGAAAGGAAAAGAAAGAGGGGAAGGATCTCCAAAAGCAACTAGGGAAGAGAATGGGAAGGAAAAACACCCCCAGAATCAACCGACAGTAGCATAAGACATGCATGTATCTGTAAGCCTGCTTTCTGAAGCAAACCTGTAACACACCATATTTTTAAGATAATAAAATAAGAATAACTTAATTAAATAATGAGAATTAAGTAAAACGAACTGCGCCATTGCGTCCGTCTCGGAATTCTGGTCAAGATAGACACCTGGTTTGCGTAAAACGTACATCATATGAAGAAGTTATTAAGCCTAGATGTTTGTATACGCACAAGAGAAATATATATATACAAACAAATTAAAATATAAAATAAAGAATAAAATAAGGATCACATTTAATAAATACATGCACTGAAAAAAATTGTAATGCACGCATTGAAAGAAAGAAAGGATTGGTTGCATGCAATGTAAATATGTTGCAGGCACAGATTTGCAAACATAATGCATTAACATTAAAAGAAAAATAGAAGAAAAAGATTCATGCAATGGTTTACTTTAAGTATTGTAACTAACATGAAAAAGAGAAGTAAGGAGAGAACAATAATTATCATTGTTCTAAGACTTATTAACAAAAGACTTCATAGCTCAGTTGGTTAAGGTATTGGATTTGTAACATATAGGTCGGGGTTTCGAATCTCGGCAGCATCATAATTTTTATCTTTGTTTTAGAGAGGGCCAACCAAACATGCAAATATATGTACATATACAAATTCAAAATTTGAAAGGATAAGGACATACATATAAGGAAATAAAGAAAATATATGTAAATATATGAGAATATATATATATATATATATATATATATATATATGCAGAAATATATGATTACGAAAGATAAAATTCAAGACAAGGCTACAGTCAATGAAATATGGCAAGAATCAAATAACGATGCAGCATCGTTTGAATTTTGAAAATAAAACGAAAGTTGTGCGTATATGTACAAGCGTAAAATGGTCGTTAAAGGAATTGTATACATATAAGAATATTTCATGTGAATAAAACAGTTAAATAAATTCCAGAAGTTCGAAAATCAAATTTCTATGCCAAAACAATTCAAACATTCAAAATTCAAATTTCTATGCCAAAATAGCTTTTGGGACCCAATGCTGACTCAGCACTGCGTGTATGATAAGATTTGGTAAGATTCATTTGCGAACCTGGACTATTTTCTTAACTGGGTTCAATGCTGACTCAGCGCTGCGTGTACGATAAGGTCTTGAGCACCTATAAATAAGACCCTAGACCTAACCCTAAACATCACAATTTGGCGGCTACGCTGGAGCTCTGGCATGGCTCCCTCTCTCTCTCTTCTCAAATCTATTCTAAAATTAAAATATTAACCTAGGAGGATTATGAATTCAGATCTGGAAGAGGGAGTCAACGTTAATAAAAAGATTATTGAATCATGAAAGCAAGGTAAACCACTAAGAACCAATCTATTTAAATTATTTCTCTTTCACTTCTCTTTTCATGAAATAATAAATGCATGGTCGTTAGGTCATGAATCAAATTAAAGGGAAAAGGAAAACCATGGATGATAGAACAGATCAGATCCAAAATTTGGGGAAAGCTTAAAGGCGAGTGGGTTTAAATTATCCCTTGTGAATAATAGTATGTTTATCGTTTAATCATTCCCCATGGATATTTATAATGAATGTATTGAAAAAGTTAATTGATGAGATGGATAATTATGCATATAAATTGGATTGGAATTATGAATGTGAATTAGAAATTATGCATATAAATTGAATCGGAATTATGAATGTGAATTAGAAATTATGCATATAAATTATAGGCATAACTTATTCGTAAAATTACAATCATAAACTTGAATTGGGGAATAAACATGTATTATGTTTTAAGACTTTAAATTGAAGGTGCAATTTGATATGATCATAAATAATGGAATAGAGATGAATATGCCTAAAACTGAACCGCGCCTAGGCATGAGATTATATTGCACTTGTGCTAGAAGTCTGCCCGGACCCGACCAGCATATCCAGCAACCACAAGTGGTGAATCTAATGTGAGAGGCCAAGTGCGTATATATGAAACGGTACTAAGACACGAGGTTAGGTTGCATTAGCAGTGGATGTCTGCCCGGACCCGACCGACATATCCAGCGGCCACTAATGTTGAACATAATGTGAGGGGTCTAAGTGCATAAATAAAACAAGGAGTTGTGCTAAGACACGAGGTTAAGTCAACTTGTGGTAGAAGACTGTCCGGACTCGCCGGGCAAATTCAGCATCCACAAGTGCAAACTTAATGTGAGAGGTATAGTACATATATATACACATATATGAAAATATGTAAATGGCAAGACCGATGAATACCGACGAATACCATTAATTGTAATAAAAGGAAATAAATGAAATTGAACGAAAGATAATTACAACTTTAAGGAAAAGGGAACGAATGGGGAATGATAATAACCTATTATGAATAAACTCAAGAAAAGGAAAGATAATAGGTAAACTTGTCCTAGGTACAAGTGGGAATTATAACTTATGGAATAAGGTAAGTTATAATGAACTGTAAAGACCCGCAACCTCCCCGTAAAGGAAAGCGTCGGATAGTTCGAGAACAAACCACAGCAGAACGCATACAGAAGAACATTTCATTGTATATTACAACAATGCATCAGATTACAAGAATATACAGAGTATAAATCAATATTACACAGAAATATCAGAGATTTAAATTACATTTAAATACATAGCAGCGGAAAATAATACAATACACAACTAGAATGAGATATACGGATACAAAGCTTTCCGGATATCGTTCCAGCTGTAAACCAGGATCCTGTGAATATAAATCTGCAAAACCAAACTACTAGCTGCCCGTGTCAAAATAAGGGCACCCAGAGTTTAGGTTAAAACAATAAACTCCAGGTCAGTCATGTGACTGGTGTGAGAACTAAAACAGTTATAAATCTTTATTTTAAAGCTTAGGTAAATCAAGGGACCACGCCGTATAACACGGAACGAGTTTCCTCCCAAGAATACCAGTGCATAAAACAAACAGCGCAATGCTAAATAAAGAAAAATGAAGCTGTTATAAGACCCAGGTCCTATCACACAATGCAAACGCAAGCCGGGGGATAGGGGTTTCCCTTATAACAGCCAAAGAATGCTGGATACGTTTAAAACAAATCATTTGATACTATTATAAGTGCATAGTGTATAAAACAACTTCAAATCATAAGTATCAATCATAGGCGGCATGGGTACCATATATCATGTCGCCATATATAGGTTTACAAATAAAACCGCAAATGTCACGTATTTGGAAATTGGATTTCCATCTATGAACCGAGGCAAAAGATAGTCCTCAACCGATTCGAGACGCTCTAGCCCGCCCCTCAGGACCCAGACTCAGGTGGGCCCTTGGATCGTCAGGGCCGGTCCACCGATGTGGATTAAAATGCCTGAACACTACGTTTCCCCACCCTATGGGGTGTAAGTCTGGTCCGTCAGCCGACCAGAATGCATCGGCCGAAACCGATATAACCGAGGCGCCTCGCAACAGCAACAACCACATAAGTCAAACTCGTCAGGGCGTGTAAAACCACTGACGCCACTTCTAGCTAGAAAGAAACGCAAGTCCTCCCTGAGGTCCGTCTCCCGTTTTTGGTTCATACCTGGTGTGAAACACGCGAGGTAAACGTTACACAAAGCTACGCCACAAAGGCCGTGCTTTGATCATCACCACAAGACTTTGCTTTTCAACAGAAGCCTTGATCATTTGCATCTTAGCATGCCACACAGGCAAACCATCCTATGCCACCGATATCAGTCACACAGAATGAAATCCGATGTCAGACACACAGTCCATTTACAAGTCCGTTCTGGGTCTGAACGAAACCGGAGGCACCTAGTACCCCGCATATCCATCGATCTCCAAGTACGTCTGGACGATCACCAACTGTTTCCATCTTCTTGGGTGTACAGCCCAATCAAGATCATCAGTTATCACCCAAACGACGTGAAGACTTCCGGTCTTCGACCATCGTCTTCATCTTCGACTTATCGTCGTATCAGTTATTCAGAATGGGATAAACCCGGTCTTTCCGAATAACTCGCGTATATTTTAAATAAGTGTTACACAAACACAACATACGCCTCATTCCAATTCATCAGTCACTAACCATAAATTAATCAAGAGAATAATTCCCCAAATATTAACCCCGAAGGCCGAAACCAACATCAGATCAATATCCCGAAAACCATTCTGCTTGGCTAACCGACAGTTAGTTTCTAAATTTCACGTTCAAATCTAATTAAAGATTTAACTATCGCCTGGAGCAAAACTGGTGATACTCCATTCTCGATCTTTTCAATCTAATTAAAGATTCATTAAAACTCCACTTAGTTTTAATCATTATCTGGGTTAAAGAATCAGTGTCATTTAAAACACGATTCACGATAAACCCAAAATCACATTCCATTAATTATCGGGTTAAAGAACAAGTGTTATTTAAAACACTGTTCACGATAAACCCAAAAATCAACACCAATTCAATTCCAATTAAATATCATTTAATTGGTACACTTCATTAAATCTAAATAAAAAGATTTAATCTCTTCTCAACTGGGTTCAAGAACAGTGTTAGTGAAGACACCATTCACGACAAACCCAAATCACGTTCCATTAATTATCGGGTTAAAGAACAAGTGTTATTTAAAACACTGTTCACGATAAACCCAAAAATCAATACCCATTCAATTCCAATTAAATATCATTTAATTGGTACACTTCATTAAATCTAAATAAAAAGATTTAATCTTTTCTCAACTGGGTTCAAGAACAGTGTTAATGAAGACACCATTCACGACAAACCCAAATCACATTCGATATTCAATACAAGGCTCTGAATAGAAAATATATCGGCTTATATTCAATATCGAATTCTACGACTAACAAATGTCGTATTGGAAATAACGATACAAATATATATCTTTCAAATTTCCATAACAACACCTGTAATATCACGAATTCCAACATCGAAATATTCCGAAGACAATTTCGATTCAACTCCACTCCAATGCAATCATTGGAAATTTTGGTTATTTTCAAAACCATTTCAAATTCAATTTATTTATTTAAAAATAAATAGAATTATAATTCTAGTTCAAAACTAGTTCATTTCGATAAAAATCTATTTTTATCTTTTCAAATATGGAGTTTTTCATCCCAAACTTTTACAAATCATTTCTTATGATTTTACACAAATTATTACTATTTTTAATAATTTTATCAAGGCCCGTACAGTCGATTTCCATTAACGGCCATCGAACTGCACTTACAGCGACCTTTTTTGAATTTGATTTGGACGTATCTCCAAATCCAACCGTTAGATTTCAAATTTCTAACATTCGTTAGAAAGCTCTTTTCGATACGAACCCAACGGTTCCGGTTTTAGGAGAATCCGACGGTCGGATCTCCCGTAATGTCCGTTTGAAATAAATGGTCGAAATTTACGAACTGCCGCGGCGCGGCGCGTTCTATTCTGGCCATTATATTATATATATAATATATATAATCTATATTTCGTCGATTTCTATTTAAAACGAATTATATGAATGGTTTTAAAATTCGTTTCAAAATCTATTTCAACTTCCATTTCAATTCTAAGCAAAATTGAATTCTTCTTTATAAATTCGTTTTAAAATTCATTTCTATTCAATTCAAATTTCAATTCAATTTGAATTCATATTCAATTCAATTCATTTCGAAATCGTTTTCAATTCAATTCATTTCGAAATCGTTTTCAATTCAATTCATTTCGAAATCGTTTTCAATTCAATTTATTTCGAAATCGTTTTCAATTCAATTTATTTCGAAATCGTTTTCAATTCAATTTATTTCGAAATCGTTTTCAATTCAATTTATTTCGAAATCGTTTTCAATTCACTTTGAATTCGTTTTCAATTCAATTCATTTCGAAATCGTTTTCAATTCAATTTATTTCGAAATCGTTTTCAATTCAATTCATTTCGAAATCGTTTTCAATTCACTTTGAATTCGTTTTCAATTCAATTCATTTCGAAATCGTTTTCAATTCAATTTATTTCGAAATCGTTTTCAATTCACTTTGAATTCGTTTTCAATTCAATTCATTTCGAAATCGTTTTCAATTCAATTTATTTCGAAATCGTTTTCAATTCAATTTATTTCGAAATCGTTTTCAATTCAATTTATTTCGAAATCGTTTAAAATCGATATAAATCGTTCACGTCAAAATGGCGTCAATCTAATCAACACGGCTTCATATATTCCTTTATTTTCAAATATTCTATTTCAAATATTTCTTTTTCAAATATTTCTTTTTCAAATATTTCTTTTTCAAATATTTCTTTTTCAAATACTGGAATGAGGCCCAATCAATTACCATATAATGTTAATTATATGGATTTTCTACAACACATGCATATATCAACAACGATGAATAATCAACCATCATCCAAAGTGCATTCTACACTGTATAAGCATCAAATATAAATATTCAACGCTTATAACAGTCTGTCAATCAATCGATCGACACACAACTAAACAATCGGGATTAGTGTACGTCAAATATCATCCCAACACCCGTGTAGGGTTTCAAACAATCAAACACAGATTTTATTTGTGCAGTTGGGCGATGTGTAAAATTTATCGACCCAATCAATGTCCTTCAAATAAGTGTACATAAACAAACCATCTGGTTTGCAAATGAATATTTTATTTATTCACATTCACGTTAAAATTTATATTTTTAACGACAAAACATTTTATTTCAACATATGAATTTCTCTTCAGTTCATTCTTTAAATAAAATGATATTTTTATTTTTCTAACATATTTTAGAAAATTTCGGCGGCATAACGGCACGATACTAGAAACGGGACGAGGCCTAGCCTTATCCCCGGACTAGTGAAGGCCAACGCCATTCACACATCAATCAAATCAATTTCATTATGCAAACCACAAAATTTGGAGTAAGAGTCTAACCTAGCCTTACTCCTTCGCCTTATAACGGCGCACGTCTAATCCTAACCAATTTATCGATTCGATTTTTCACACCACAAACCACATTCAAACCAATATCACAATCAATAACCAAACAGCCAAACAAACAAGTCCATGGTCTGTGGACGATTGTGTCGGGTGCTACTAAGCACCGTCTGCATCCTAGTATATATATATAACTAGAAATAAAATTGAAAGGTGAGAAGTTCTCACAAATAGCTATCCTAGCTCCACGGCTCTTCTATGATAGAAATCTTCATCGCTATCGCATCTTCGTCATCTTCGTTGCCCGTAGTCACTATATATATAAAAATCACATTTTTATTTCTCTATTCAATATATAAAAATCAAATTTTTAGTTCAAAGTTCTATATATAAAAATCGAATTTTTAGTTCGAAATTCAATATATAAAAATCGAATTTTTAGTTCAAAGTTTAATATATAAAAATCGAATTTTTAGTTCAAAGTTCAATATATAAAAATCGAATTTTTAGTTCGAAGTTCAATATATAAAAATCGAATTTTTAGTTCAAAGTTTAATATATAAAAATCGATTTTTTAGTTCAAAGTTCAATATATAAAAATCGAATTTTTAGTTCAAAATTCAATATATAAAAATCGAATTTTTATTTCTAAATTTAAACAAAGTCTATATATTTTCAAAACAACTATATTTGATATTTTTCATTTTCAAAATTCAATCTTTTTCATTTTCAGTTTTTACCCTAATTAAAATTTCAGTTTAAACCTAATTAAAATTTCAGTTTTAAACCTAATTAAATTTTCAGTTTTAACCCTAATTAAATTTTCAGTTTTAACCCCTTTTTTTTCTTTTTTATAAAATCAGTTTTTAACTAACTAAAATAAAATCAATTTTTAATTAACTAAAATAAAATCAGTTTTGCTATACTAAATACATAAACACTTACCGGGGTTCAAATCAGACGAATGGGAAACGAGGTCGGAGGAAGGAGGGGTTACTGTTGCGAACAGTGGAGGAGGAGGGCTCGGGGTTGCTGCAGAGGTCCGCGCGTTTTTCCTGAGCGGCGGTGGGGTCCCCTTTTGCTGGCGACGGCCTTCAGGGAGCTGGGGTGTTCGAGTCTTCGTGCAAGAGGAGGGAAGAGGAGGGCGAACAGGAGGGAGGGGCTGGGACGAAGGGGGGGCGGAGGCGGTGGGTACCACCAGCGGCGGCGCGGTGGCAGTAGGGATTGGCCAGGGGGATCGATCGTGGGAGGGTTTAATTTTATATTTTTTTTTTTTCAGATCTGTTGAATAGGGGAGAGAGAGAAAGAGAATAAATAAGGAGGGGGGGGTAGGTTAGGTTTATATATTTAAATATTAATATTTAATTTTACAATTTAAGTTGACTTTTCAGACGATTACCAAACAACACCCAACGACTGTCGCCCCTAGTGTATTGCCCCCATTCCGGACACAATGAGATATGTATCGTGAGCTGATTCGGCTGTTACAATCAGTTTCCGTTGAATTTTCATTTAAATCTCTATATTGAATTTTAAACGTACATTTCAAATTATCGGGGTCACATACTAACTCGAAAAATTCCAGAAAAATACTTTCTAGCTTCGTATTGACGATACGGTCCTAATAAAACTAGTTTCGTCGAATTCTGAGACCGTTGGAAAAATGGCCAATTTCCAGTCGATTAAAATCAACTGAAATGGTCAAAACACGTTTTCTTTTGCCACGCTCACCTAATGATTCGAAAAATTATGAAATTTGGAATCTAGCAATAATTTAACATCCCGGACCCAACAAAACTGGTTTCGTCGAAATCCGAGGTCGTTTGCAAAATGTCCATTTTTAAGGGCCTTATATATATAAAAATATATATAAATTCCACAGCGACTATTTCTAATTTTCGACTGGACATATCTTATCATTTCTAAGATGAAATCTCAGTTTGTTAACTTCGTTACAAAGATATAGTTATACAGATTCAAATATTTCTTGTTTCGTTCAATTCTGACTTATATTGAATTCTGTATATTCATTTGAAATTAGAAATCGAATTTTCGAACTACCGCGCCATTTTCAATTCCTTTTATAATTATATATAATTATAATATATTCTAACGACGACGTATATTATATATACGTCGAATTATATTCAAACTAAATTTCTCGTCGATATTGTTTAAAATAATCTATTTTAAATATTCAAAATTCGCTAAAATTGCCAAAATAAAAATTTTAAACTGGCCCAGAATTTGCGGGTTGTTACAATCTCCCCCACTTAAAACTTTTCGTCCCCGAAAAGGAACAAAGTCGAAAGCGGTTTGATTATTCAACTCTACGTTTGATCTGGCTTCCATTCTCCAACTCTTTAGTTTCTGAGAATTTTCAAAACTTCAAAAATTTGGCTAACACCCTAAATTTTCGAAAAATTTCGCCATAACCTCCCCTGCACCGGGAGCATCGGGGAATTTCAAATAGCTTCCCCGGTCCTTCAGATCTCAAAAAGAAAAAGAAAAAGCCAAGCGGCTAGCCAATAGGCTCACAAAATCATCATCACCCAAACAAAACAGGAAATTATGTAGTAAACATGTACCTATTTGTCGGGCAAACAAATTTTATTCTCTGGCTCTAGCCTCCTTGCTATGACCTGTTCAATGTAAGTATATGTATATGCAAGCAAATGCAACCAATTTTCAATACGATTCAATTATTTGTTTACTTAGGCATAAATGGTTAAAATTAGCAAACAATTAAACAAGCAACTCAAACATCAATCAATTAGTGGATTAGAATTTCAAATTCATAATTTTGATACATATACAAAAATCATGTTTTTGATGCCAATTCACAACAATGTATTCTAGCTATATTAGTTTTGGTTCTCACACCAGTCTAATGGAAATATATAGAGAATCACACCTTCGAGACACGAACATAAATACTGATGATGTCATGACAATCATCAGTACCATCTTCGGGCGACTAGAGTGTGATGCTATATCTATCCAATATATTAAAATTTCGAATACACGCGGATCAGACGTATACGCAAAATCTATATATACTGGATTGTCCACATCAATATAAATGGATAATCAAATACGAATAATTGATTTAAATTTTCAAAACAAAAGTTTGATTTCATTAGAAAAATATACTCTTCACATCCGTTCTAGGATACTACTGATCCTATCTCTAACGAGTCATTCTCATTGGATATTACTAATCCAATATCTGATGAATTCTTTCGTATGGTTCTAATGTGTCTTGTTCTCTAGCTTTGTAAACCAAAGCTCTGATACCACGTGTAAAGACCCGCAACCTCCCCGTAAAGGAAAGCGTCGGATAGTTCGAGAACAAACCACAGCAGAACGCATACAGAAGAACATTTCATTGTATATTACAACAATGCATCAGATTACAAGAATATACAGAGTATAAATCAATATTACACAGAAATATCAGAGATTTAAATTACATTTAAATACATAGCAGCGGAAAATAATACAATACACAACTAGAATGAGATATACGGATACAAAGCTTTCCGGATATCGTTCCAGCTGTAAACCAGGATCCTGTGAATATAAATCTGCAAAACCAAACTACTAGCTGCCCGTGTCAAAATAAGGGCACCCAGAGTTTAGGTTAAAACAATAAACTCCAGGTCAGTCATGTGACTGGTGTGAGAACTAAAACAGTTATAAATCTTTATTTTAAAGCTTAGGTAAATCAAGGGACCACGCCGTATAACACGGAACGAGTTTCCTCCCAAGAATACCAGTGCATAAAACAAACAGCGCAATGCTAAATAAAGAAAAATGAAGCTGTTATAAGACCCAGGTCCTATCACACAATGCAAACGCAAGCCGGGGGATAGGGGTTTCCCTTATAACAGCCAAAGAATGCTGGATACGTTTAAAACAAATCATTTGATACTATTATAAGTGCATAGTGTATAAAACAACTTCAAATCATAAGTATCAATCATAGGCGGCATGGGTACCATATATCATGTCGCCATATATAGGTTTACAAATAAAACCGCAAATGTCACGTATTTGGAAATTGGATTTCCATCTATGAACCGAGGCAAAAGATAGTCCTCAACCGATTCGAGACGCTCTAGCCCGCCCCTCAGGACCCAGACTCAGGTGGGCCCTTGGATCGTCAGGGCCGGTCCACCGATGTGGATTAAAATGCCTGAACACTACGTTTCCCCACCCTATGGGGTGTAAGTCTGGTCCGTCAGCCGACCAGAATGCATCGGCCGAAACCGATATAACCGAGGCGCCTCGCAACAGCAACAACCACATAAGTCAAACTCGTCAGGGCGTGTAAAACCACTGACGCCACTTCTAGCTAGAAAGAAACGCAAGTCCTCCCTGAGGTCCGTCTCCCGTTTTTGGTTCATACCTGGTGTGAAACACGCGAGGTAAACGTTACACAAAGCTACGCCACAAAGGCCGTGCTTTGATCATCACCACAAGACTTTGCTTTTCAACAGAAGCCTTGATCATTTGCATCTTAGCATGCCACACAGGCAAACCATCCTATGCCACCGATATCAGTCACACAGAATGAAATCCGATGTCAGACACACAGTCCATTTACAAGTCCGTTCTGGGTCTGAACGAAACCGGAGGCACCTAGTACCCCGCATATCCATCGATCTCCAAGTACGTCTGGACGATCACCAACTGTTTCCATCTTCTTGGGTGTACAGCCCAATCAAGATCATCAGTTATCACCCAAACGACGTGAAGACTTCCGGTCTTCGACCATCGTCTTCATCTTCGACTTATCGTCGTATCAGTTATTCAGAATGGGATAAACCCGGTCTTTCCGAATAACTCGCGTATATTTTAAATAAGTGTTACACAAACACAACATACGCCTCATTCCAATTCATCAGTCACTAACCATAAATTAATCAAGAGAATAATTCCCCAAATATTAACCCCGAAGGCCGAAACCAACATCAGATCAATATCCCGAAAACCATTCTGCTTGGCTAACCGACAGTTAGTTTCTAAATTTCACGTTCAAATCTAATTAAAGATTTAACTATCGCCTGGAGCAAAACTGGTGATACTCCATTCTCGATCTTTTCAATCTAATTAAAGATTCATTAAAACTCCACTTAGTTTTAATCATTATCTGGGTTAAAGAATCAGTGTCATTTAAAACACGATTCACGATAAACCCAAAATCACATTCCATTAATTATCGGGTTAAAGAACAAGTGTTATTTAAAACACTGTTCACGATAAACCCAAAAATCAACACCAATTCAATTCCAATTAAATATCATTTAATTGGTACACTTCATTAAATCTAAATAAAAAGATTTAATCTCTTCTCAACTGGGTTCAAGAACAGTGTTAGTGAAGACACCATTCACGACAAACCCAAATCACGTTCCATTAATTATCGGGTTAAAGAACAAGTGTTATTTAAAACACTGTTCACGATAAACCCAAAAATCAATACCCATTCAATTCCAATTAAATATCATTTAATTGGTACACTTCATTAAATCTAAATAAAAAGATTTAATCTTTTCTCAACTGGGTTCAAGAACAGTGTTAATGAAGACACCATTCACGACAAACCCAAATCACATTCGATATTCAATACAAGGCTCTGAATAGAAAATATATCGGCTTATATTCAATATCGAATTCTACGACTAACAAATGTCGTATTGGAAATAACGATACAAATATATATCTTTCAAATTTCCATAACAACACCTGTAATATCACGAATTCCAACATCGAAATATTCCGAAGACAATTTCGATTCAACTCCACTCCAATGCAATCATTGGAAATTTTGGTTATTTTCAAAACCATTTCAAATTCAATTTATTTATTTAAAAATAAATAGAATTATAATTCTAGTTCAAAACTAGTTCATTTCGATAAAAATCTATTTTTATCTTTTCAAATATGGAGTTTTTCATCCCAAACTTTTACAAATCATTTCTTATGATTTTACACAAATTATTACTATTTTTAATAATTTTATCAAGGCCCGTACAGTCGATTTCCATTAACGGCCATCGAACTGCACTTACAGCGACCTTTTTTGAATTTGATTTGGACGTATCTCCAAATCCAACCGTTAGATTTCAAATTTCTAACATTCGTTAGAAAGCTCTTTTCGATACGAACCCAACGGTTCCGGTTTTAGGAGAATCCGACGGTCGGATCTCCCGTAATGTCCGTTTGAAATAAATGGTCGAAATTTACGAACTGCCGCGGCGCGGCGCGTTCTATTCTGGCCATTATATTATATATATAATATATATAATCTATATTTCGTCGATTTCTATTTAAAACGAATTATATGAATGGTTTTAAAATTCGTTTCAAAATCTATTTCAACTTCCATTTCAATTCTAAGCAAAATTGAATTCTTCTTTATAAATTCGTTTTAAAATTCATTTCTATTCAATTCAAATTTCAATTCAATTTGAATTCATATTCAATTCAATTCATTTCGAAATCGTTTTCAATTCAATTCATTTCGAAATCGTTTTCAATTCAATTCATTTCGAAATCGTTTTCAATTCAATTTATTTCGAAATCGTTTTCAATTCAATTTATTTCGAAATCGTTTTCAATTCAATTTATTTCGAAATCGTTTTCAATTCAATTTATTTCGAAATCGTTTTCAATTCACTTTGAATTCGTTTTCAATTCAATTCATTTCGAAATCGTTTTCAATTCAATTTATTTCGAAATCGTTTTCAATTCAATTCATTTCGAAATCGTTTTCAATTCACTTTGAATTCGTTTTCAATTCAATTCATTTCGAAATCGTTTTCAATTCAATTTATTTCGAAATCGTTTTCAATTCACTTTGAATTCGTTTTCAATTCAATTCATTTCGAAATCGTTTTCAATTCAATTTATTTCGAAATCGTTTTCAATTCAATTTATTTCGAAATCGTTTTCAATTCAATTTATTTCGAAATCGTTTAAAATCGATATAAATCGTTCACGTCAAAATGGCGTCAATCTAATCAACACGGCTTCATATATTCCTTTATTTTCAAATATTCTATTTCAAATATTTCTTTTTCAAATATTTCTTTTTCAAATATTTCTTTTTCAAATATTTCTTTTTCAAATACTGGAATGAGGCCCAATCAATTACCATATAATGTTAATTATATGGATTTTCTACAACACATGCATATATCAACAACGATGAATAATCAACCATCATCCAAAGTGCATTCTACACTGTATAAGCATCAAATATAAATATTCAACGCTTATAACAGTCTGTCAATCAATCGATCGACACACAACTAAACAATCGGGATTAGTGTACGTCAAATATCATCCCAACACCCGTGTAGGGTTTCAAACAATCAAACACAGATTTTATTTGTGCAGTTGGGCGATGTGTAAAATTTATCGACCCAATCAATGTCCTTCAAATAAGTGTACATAAACAAACCATCTGGTTTGCAAATGAATATTTTATTTATTCACATTCACGTTAAAATTTATATTTTTAACGACAAAACATTTTATTTCAACATATGAATTTCTCTTCAGTTCATTCTTTAAATAAAATGATATTTTTATTTTTCTAACATATTTTAGAAAATTTCGGCGGCATAACGGCACGATACTAGAAACGGGACGAGGCCTAGCCTTATCCCCGGACTAGTGAAGGCCAACGCCATTCACACATCAATCAAATCAATTTCATTATGCAAACCACAAAATTTGGAGTAAGAGTCTAACCTAGCCTTACTCCTTCGCCTTATAACGGCGCACGTCTAATCCTAACCAATTTATCGATTCGATTTTTCACACCACAAACCACATTCAAACCAATATCACAATCAATAACCAAACAGCCAAACAAACAAGTCCATGGTCTGTGGACGATTGTGTCGGGTGCTACTAAGCACCGTCTGCATCCTAGTATATATATATAACTAGAAATAAAATTGAAAGGTGAGAAGTTCTCACAAATAGCTATCCTAGCTCCACGGCTCTTCTATGATAGAAATCTTCATCGCTATCGCATCTTCGTCATCTTCGTTGCCCGTAGTCACTATATATATAAAAATCACATTTTTATTTCTCTATTCAATATATAAAAATCAAATTTTTAGTTCAAAGTTCTATATATAAAAATCGAATTTTTAGTTCGAAATTCAATATATAAAAATCGAATTTTTAGTTCAAAGTTTAATATATAAAAATCGAATTTTTAGTTCAAAGTTCAATATATAAAAATCGAATTTTTAGTTCGAAGTTCAATATATAAAAATCGAATTTTTAGTTCAAAGTTTAATATATAAAAATCGATTTTTTAGTTCAAAGTTCAATATATAAAAATCGAATTTTTAGTTCAAAATTCAATATATAAAAATCGAATTTTTATTTCTAAATTTAAACAAAGTCTATATATTTTCAAAACAACTATATTTGATATTTTTCATTTTCAAAATTCAATCTTTTTCATTTTCAGTTTTTACCCTAATTAAAATTTCAGTTTAAACCTAATTAAAATTTCAGTTTTAAACCTAATTAAATTTTCAGTTTTAACCCTAATTAAATTTTCAGTTTTAACCCCTTTTTTTTCTTTTTTATAAAATCAGTTTTTAACTAACTAAAATAAAATCAATTTTTAATTAACTAAAATAAAATCAGTTTTGCTATACTAAATACATAAACACTTACCGGGGTTCAAATCAGACGAATGGGAAACGAGGTCGGAGGAAGGAGGGGTTACTGTTGCGAACAGTGGAGGAGGAGGGCTCGGGGTTGCTGCAGAGGTCCGCGCGTTTTTCCTGAGCGGCGGTGGGGTCCCCTTTTGCTGGCGACGGCCTTCAGGGAGCTGGGGTGTTCGAGTCTTCGTGCAAGAGGAGGGAAGAGGAGGGCGAACAGGAGGGAGGGGCTGGGACGAAGGGGGGGCGGAGGCGGTGGGTACCACCAGCGGCGGCGCGGTGGCAGTAGGGATTGGCCAGGGGGATCGATCGTGGGAGGGTTTAATTTTATATTTTTTTTTTTTTTCAGATCTGTTGAATAGGGGAGAGAGAGAAAGAGAATAAATAAGGAGGGGGGGGTAGGTTAGGTTTATATATTTAAATATTAATATTTAATTTTACAATTTAAGTTGACTTTTCAGACGATTACCAAACAACACCCAACGACTGTCGCCCCTAGTGTATTGCCCCCATTCCGGACACAATGAGATATGTATCGTGAGCTGATTCGGCTGTTACAATCAGTTTCCGTTGAATTTTCATTTAAATCTCTATATTGAATTTTAAACGTACATTTCAAATTATCGGGGTCACATACTAACTCGAAAAATTCCAGAAAAATACTTTCTAGCTTCGTATTGACGATACGGTCCTAATAAAACTAGTTTCGTCGAATTCTGAGACCGTTGGAAAAATGGCCAATTTCCAGTCGATTAAAATCAACTGAAATGGTCAAAACACGTTTTCTTTTGCCACGCTCACCTAATGATTCGAAAAATTATGAAATTTGGAATCTAGCAATAATTTAACATCCCGGACCCAACAAAACTGGTTTCGTCGAAATCCGAGGTCGTTTGCAAAATGTCCATTTTTAAGGGCCTTATATATATAAAAATATATATAAATTCCACAGCGACTATTTCTAATTTTCGACTGGACATATCTTATCATTTCTAAGATGAAATCTCAGTTTGTTAACTTCGTTACAAAGATATAGTTATACAGATTCAAATATTTCTTGTTTCGTTCAATTCTGACTTATATTGAATTCTGTATATTCATTTGAAATTAGAAATCGAATTTTCGAACTACCGCGCCATTTTCAATTCCTTTTATAATTATATATAATTATAATATATTCTAACGACGACGTATATTATATATACGTCGAATTATATTCAAACTAAATTTCTCGTCGATATTGTTTAAAATAATCTATTTTAAATATTCAAAATTCGCTAAAATTGCCAAAATAAAAATTTTAAACTGGCCCAGAATTTGCGGGTTGTTACATGAACGATAGAGAAAAATGAAATAACTTATGTAATAAAGTTGTACTTAATCAAAGATTAAGTAATTGGTGAGAATAAGGATGAATCCATAAATGAGGATAACATAAGTTATATGATGGAAAAGGAAAAGTTATTAGCAAACCTTAGTTAAGAGAACTAAGTTAATAAGTAAATTATGATAAATTGTAATGGCGGTGTACGACAAGATTATGATAAATGAGAAAGAAGGAGGCAAACTTATGGAGATAAGTAAGTTGTATTTAATCATAAATGTTGAATGACAGAAAACATGTAAATTAAGATGTACTTAATTAGATCATGTTATGGAAACCATAAGATACGACATGAATTTTGAATTACAATACAGAGAATAACATGTTGTAGGCTTATTAGTGAACTTAAATGGGTTAAGTTATAAATTGAATTAACAAGCGAGGTTAACTTGGTAAAATTGAAAAGGAAGTCAACGTGAAGGAGAATAACTAAGTTAATGAGAAAACTCACGAGGTGGCGCAAGCGCATGATAAATGGTTAGACATAGGGTCTAATGACATATAAAACTGAGGCGCTTGGACCAGTCATGTAACACCCCGTGTATTCTATAATAGTGAAATTCACAAATTAAAAGTATAATTAATGTCAAATCAAAGAATTAAGGGAAACGGGATACGCCATTGCGTTCGTCTCATAATTCTACTTGAAATAGAGTCCGAGTTTGCGTAAGACGGACTCCGTATGAAGAAGTAATGGCCTCCGGAATTTTCAGAATTCAGTTTAAAATTCAAACAGACCAAAACAGCTCAGAAAAACTAATTCAAATTTCAAAATCGGGCCGGAATGGCCAGGGCGCGAAAATTCCCGCCCAAGGCACCCAGGTCGACTTGACAGTCAACCTGGGGCTAGCCAGGTCGACTGGGCAGTCGACCTGGGTCACCCGTGTCGACTGCCAAGTCGACACGGTGTCGACTGGGGTGTCGACCTGGCCCCTAAGCCAGGTCGAACCCAGCCCACCCTGGCTGGCCTGGTCTGTGTTTGGTCGATTTTCTGAGCCTTGCCTTATCACTAGGGCTAGGTGTCAGCTCCTGGTTGGTCTCTCCTTTGAATGAACAGTTATTATTAAACCAAGCTCCATCGACGGTCTAAATCAACTCAAAAACTCTATAAAAAGGACCTAAGACTCACCCTAATACACACAAACAAAAATGGAGATGAGACCGTCATGCTGCTGAGGAGAGACTAGAGATAGCCGTCAGAAATTGAGAGACAATTAGGAGATAAATCAAAAGCTTAAAGCAACGTTAATTGAATCAAAGCAACGCCTACAACAAAGGATAGCATCTCCAAATTCAGAATTCAGATTCCTGAATTGAAGATTCGTCATACGTTGTAAGTAGAGTGCTATTCCGATGTGAATAATTAATTGCGTTTGATTTGTGTAAAATGCGAAATGGAATTGTGGTGATAATAATCTATATTTGTATGTTATTTTGATTCTAAACGATTTGGGAATATTATGGTATACGATTGGATATTTGCAAGTATGTGGTTTGCGTTGGAAGTTAACGACGAAATGGAATTGTGGCGATAATAATCTATACTTGTATGTTATTTTGATTCTAAACGATTTGGAAATGTTATGGTATACGATTGGATTCATACAAGTATATGATTTATGTTGACAACCATGTTGTGGTATTTTATTTGGGATTCACTATTATGCCAATATGATGTACATACTTCTATGATCACTTTTAGTGTGTAATTGGATACGACTAAGTACTATAGTTTATATGAATCTATGTTGGAATTAGCAAATCATACTTTTGTATTAGAAACAAAAGTAAGCACCTTTATGAACATGACTAAACTATGTTTGGTATTATGCCTAGTTGAAACATGTTTTAGGCCTAAGTTGTTATCAAAACCATATGGTGATATATGTGACACAATTAAGTTAGATTTACATTCCAATTGCAGGTTTACATGAATAGAATGATTCATGTTTAAGTATTATTTATGCCATGATCATATGAATAGAATGATTCATGTTTAAGTATTATTTATGCCATGATTATATGAATAGAATGATTCATGTTTAAGTGTTGTTTATGCCATAATCATATGAATAGAATGATTCATGTTTAAGTATTGTTTATGCCATGATTATACGAATAGAATGATTCATGTTTAAGTATTGTTTATGCCATGATTATATGCTGTTACAATTGCAAGTTCACATGTGCCTAATTTATGTTAATTGAATCGTTATGTTGCAAGTTCATGCGTTCACACTCCCCTTTTTTATGTTACCTCATGAACACCATGTTATAAGCCTCCCCTTTTCATATGGCTAAGTTGGGTTTAAATGTTAAACCCAACATATCTTATATTTCAGCGAACGTGTAAAACGAGGGTAATGACGTTCGGGTTAAAATATAGAACATATGTGTTGGCATGTTTGACGCATGCCAATAACCTTGAAAAACAATTAGGTGGCATAAATAAAATTTAACCAATAAAGATGAATTTGAATAACGGGCCGCAAATATTTACATATAAAAAGAAGAGAGACAAAATATGTAAATGTAGAAAATACGATGTGTTTAACCCGAGGTTGGATTGAGTTGTGATGAAAACCTGCCCGGAACCGCCCGGCTGTCCAGTAGTCACAACAATACCTATCCAATGTGGGTGGTTAAACATGGAGCCCAATAAAGACCCGAGGTTAGACTGAGTTGAGGCGTAAGACTGCCCGGACCCAACCGGCAACAGGCAGCCATAACAATACCTGTCTAATGTGAGAGGTCGAGGCTTTAATAAGACAATTAAGGCTGAGTCAGGTTTGATAGGATTAAGTAAATTATATTAATACTTAATCAAAATGGAACATGCTAAACTAAACAGACTGATTGGGGGTTAGGTTTATTAAACACTTAACCTACCTAGCATGTTGGCTAGAAATAGAAAAACCTAGTAGCGGGGGACCCTTTTCAGTAGTAACCCTACAAGGTGTATCAGGATACCCTGAACTAGGCAGGGTGGGGCACGATTACTGGGCTGACTGTAAGAGGTCAAATAGACGGCGGTGGTGCAGCAATGTAGGTTCTAACGGGGTATGGGCGTGTACACACTCCGGCGCAGAAAAATAAGGCACTGGGCACCAGTAACATACCTGTGCATTCTAGGATTGTGTCGGGCCGCCACCATGGGACTTGATACACCCCCATGGTGGGACCAGCATGGGTAACTATAACAACAGGGGCCGTAAGACACATGTAACTATGCGAGTAGGAGCCGATCATCAGAAAATGGATCACTTCACCCTGATTATGGGGTGCCTGTTGGGAACTAGTTTATATGGGTACAGAGATTAATATGGGGTACGATAGTATATTCGACCCTAGACAACTTAACTTAGTTTAGGGTGCTTTCCCATTTCTAGTTTATACTTATCATACCCAGTTCTTTATTCATAGACTGAATAGTCCTAGACTTACTCAGGCTTTATGTCTGACTCTACTTTTCTTTCGTCTTCTTTTCTTCCGTTTCCCCCCTAGGTCCACAGGGAGGGAATACCGCAGCGTTACCAGCTTTCACATCCAGCTTGAAGAGAAAGAATGTATTGCTTGGATCTTTTTCGTTTTGGACTATGGCTTTGGACAGCAATTATGGGACTTTTGCAGCTTATTTATGTTTTCTTTATGCTTCTTTAAATAATGTAATCAAGGCAGTTATGGAGATGTTATGTTTTGGGAAGTATTGTAAAACAAATTATGACATGGTTTGTGTAACACGTATTTTGTTGAAATAAAAGTTGTTGATGTTTTTCCGTTGTTTAAAAATATGTGTTCTTATATCTGTCTTGTATATCTGTGACTTATACTTATAAACCTCCACCAAAGTTAGGGCATTTCCTTTGAGAGTGACCCTAACGGAGGTGGGGTGTTTCACTTCCATATGTCAGAGGATGAATAACCATAAGGGCTAGATCATCGGGGTGTCAAAAGACACAAAAAGGAGCGCATGTCCATCTAGATATTCTTGTAGGCACCAACGGACTAGGTTAAGAAGCACGCGGCTTCTGGGACGTAGGTCACTCTTGGTTTTCCTCTGTGAGTGGAAGATGATCCGCCTGTACTCACAGAGGTTAGGTCTGCGTAGGTAAACCAATGAGTATGCCTTGATTGCAATAATAAGGGGCAATCAAAAGACTAAGATGGACCAGCGCGATTCGGCGAGACCAGTTAGTGCCCTGTGATAGCAACTCATCGTCTACCTACCATCTTCAGTCAGTATGTAAAGATGAAAGGCGGAGAACTCCAAAAGACCATATACTTTCCTATCTAGTTATGGGTGAGGTTGGTCAATAGGTTTGAAGGGCATAGGGGCCGGGGTTAAGTTCTCATTCTTGATTTTCTTGGGTGCCTTTCATTAGTTGAGGGAGGGGTCTAGTGGGACCATAGCTACTGTAAAGAAGACCTTAGCATCTGCAATCAGCAGATATCTGAAAGCTCTCGACCGATCTTGATTAGCCCTGCCATGGGACTCGGGCGCACATATAGAGAACTTGTGCAATAGGCATCGAGAACGATTGAAGATACGTATGCGGGAAAGTCTACGTACACTCATGTCGCTCTGGGTGGTGTATCATAAGACTAGAGGGCATTATTCGAGGATGCAACCTAATTCGATTGAATAGTTCAAAGATGGCAGTCCTAACACTTACGCAATATAGAAGTAGTGGTTCTTTGTAGACGTAGCGTTGACATATATATGGTAATCCGTACGACATTCGGGCATAGGATTAAGGACTGCTATATTCCTGTGATAATACGGTGGAGACCGTGCGAGTAGGGTACCAAGGGGTGTACCTTAGTTGGGGGTAGCTACATATACACTGTATTAGGTTAATCTACTAGGGAGTAGATGGGTGCAACGTGTGTAAGCCTTGAATGCTAATAACACAGATAACCTAATAAATTAGAAAATGTAATTGAACGGTATATGTAGGATTATCTAGAAGTATAATTTAAATCCATTCACATAGGACTTATGTTCTGACCCCCCCTTCTCACAACATTCGCAGGTTAGGTTCATGATAGAGACTGTATAGCTTTGGATACTGGTTTAGCAGTATTATTATTAAGGTAAAGTTATGTTTTAATTACATTATATTTTATTCCTTCCGCTGTGAGATGTTTTCCGAACTCTAACATGTTTCATGTCTCTGTCTTTTCTGTAGGATACCAGAGCAAACCAACTCCGGATTTGATGGATTGGGATTTTTGAAAAAATTCGGTCCGTCGGAACCTAGGTTGTTACATCTGGTATCAGAGCTTAGGTTTAGGATTCCTATAAAGATAGTGAGTGAACATATTTATATTTTCAAAAATATAAATATATTATATATAAACCTAGATCCATAAAGGAGCCCACTAAATGGGAAGAGTTGGGATATTATTTTTGTACACTAAAAGAATGAATATGGAAATTTGAGACCCTTAGGTAAATTGAGTGGAAAGTGTACAAAATGGTTGGTATAAAAGGAGGATGTATCCCATATGTTAGTAACTGAAATATTAAGTATTTCAGATTAGTGGGTTTGGTAGTGAAACCTTATAAATTAGAGAAAGATTAAAAAGTGGAAAATGGATTAGGAATATATATAGTTGAGAGAATTAATTTCTTGTGAGTGTCTAGGAAAACCTAGTTGTGTTGGAGACCACTTTGAGTCTAACCCATTTGTTAACTTTTAAGAACTTGAAAATGTAAAAGTTTGACAAAATAGTTTGGGTGTTTTCAAGTTTTATTCTTAAAAGTATTTTTGATGTTTGAGAAAATTATGTAAAAGAACATGCTTAGTGCATATTGGATTTTAAAGTAAAATGGGGTAATTTTTTGAAAACAATGATTTCTTATTTTTAAAAGAATTCTCTCATGTAAAGGTGTACATTATAGAGCATTTATAGCTCATTAGTTTTCATATTATAATATATGAAAGGATTAAAAAGTAAAGCATAAAAAATGTTGCGTTTTGTAAGAAGTTTTGAAATCTTTATTCTTTTGACAATAAATTTTGATTATTGTTTTAAGAAGAAAATAAAAGTTTTATCATTTTTAATTTTTGAAAAAAATTTGAAGCTATGAAGTAAATAGTAAGGACTATCTCGGAATAATGAAAAAAAATCCCATAAAATGCATAAGCATTGTAAAGCATAGGATTGTTGCTTGAAAATATAGGCTAGTAATACACAACAAAGACTAGTAGACTACTAGATAGTGAAGGGCAAGTAAGTGTTGAGAGTTTGTGGTTGGACTTTTCTTATGTGAAAAAGTCTTAGGATTCTTGGCCCTTAGTAGTAGCTGTGTAGGACGTTGAAAGATGGAAAGACTTATTTGAAAAGGATAAAGTTAAATAATTGGATTAAGTAAAATAAGCTAAGAAAGGAAGAAAAATAGCCTAACTAAAAAGAAAAGAATAAATTCAGAAAAGCAACAAATATGACGGGAAAAGAAAATGAAAATCTTAAGAAAAGATGAATAAAAATTAAAATTTTCCAAGATAAGCTGAAAAAAAAAAAAAAAGTTTCTTATGTTGTTATGCTTGGATAGGAAAATAGGAAATCTTTATAGAATAATTATATAAAATTCAAGTACAATTGGAAAAGGTACATAAAAGAAAAACGGAAGATGTAAAAATTTTCCGTTTTATACATTTTTAACATAAGAAATCAAATTTAGAAAATTAGATTTTTCTCTATTTCGAAATTTAATGATGGATGTATATTATGCGAGGGGTTAATTTATTTTACCCTTATTAAATTTCGGGGACGAAATTTCCTAAGGGTGGGAGAATGTAACACCCCGTATTTTTAAGATAATAAAATAAGAATAACTTAATTAAATAATGAGAATTAAGTAAAACGGACTGCGCCATTGCGTCCGTCTCAAAATTTTGGTCATGATAGACACTTGGTTTGCGTAAAATGTACATCATATGAAGAAGTTATTAAGCTTGGACGTTTGTATACGCACAAGAGAAATATATATGTACAAACAAATTAAAATATAAAATAAAGAATAAAATAAGGATTGCATGTAATAAATACATGCACTGAAAAAAAATGTAATGCATGCATTGAAAGAAAGAAAGGATTGGTTGCATGCAATGTAAATATGTTGCATGCACTGATTTGCAAACATAATGCATTAACATTAAAAGAAAAATAAAAGAAAAAGATTCATGCAGTGGTTTACATTAAGTATTGTAACTAACATGAAAAAGAGAAGTAAGGAGAGAACAATAATTATCATTGTTCTAAGACTTATTAACAAAAGACTTCATAGCTCAGTTGTTTAAGGCATTGGATTTGTAACATAGAAGTCGAGGGTTCGAACCTCGACGGCAACATAATTTTTATCTTTGTTTTAGAGAGGGCCAACCGAACATGCAAATATATGTACATATACAAATTCAAAATTTGAAAGGATAAGAACGTACATATAAGGAAATAAAGAAAATATATGTATATATATGAGAATATATATATATATACACACACACACACACACATATATATATATATATATGCATAAACATATGATTACGTAAGATAAAATTCAAGACAAGGCTACAGTCAATGAAATATGGCAAGAATCAAATAACGATGCAGCATCATTTGAATTTTGAAAATAAAACGAAAGTTATGCATATACATATACGCACAAAATGTTCATTAGAGGAATTGTATACATATAAGAATATTTCATGTGAGTAAAACAGTTAAATAAATTCCAGAAAATCAAAAGTTCAAAAATCAAATTTCTATGCCAAAACAATTCAAACATTCAAAATTCAATTTTCTGCGCCAAAACAGCTTGTGTGACCCAATGCTGACTCAGCACTGCGTGTACGATAAGATTTGGCTAGATTCATCTACGAACCTAGACTGTTTTCATAACTGGGTTCAATGCTGACTCAGCGCTGCGTGTACGATAAGATCTTCAGCACCTATAAATATGACCCTAGACCAAACCCTAAACATCACAATTCGGCGGCTACGCTGGAGCTCTCCCTTGGCTCCCTCTCTCTCTTCTCAAATCTATTCTAAAACTAAAATGTTAGCCTAGGAGGATTATGAATTCAGATCTGGAAGAGGTAATCAACGTTAATAAAAAGATTATTGAATCATGAAAGCAAGGTAAACCTCTTAGAACCAATCTATTTAAATTATTTCTCTTTCCCTTCTCTTTTCATGAAATAATAAATGCATGGTCGTTAGGTCATGAATCAAATTAAAGGGAAAAGGAAAACCATGGACGATAGAACGAATCAGATCCAAAATTTGGAGAAAGCTTAAAGGTGAGTGGGTTTAAATTATCCCTTGTGAATAATAGTATGTTTATCGTTTAATCATTCCCCATGGATATTTATAATGAATGTATTGAAAAAGTTAATTGATGCGATTGATAATTATACATATAAATTGAATTGGAATTATGAATGTGAATTAGAAATTATGCATATAAATTTAACTGGAATTATGAATGTGAATTAGAAATTATGCATATAAATTGAATTGGAATTATGAATGTGGATTGGAAATTATGCATATAAATTATAGGCATAACTTACTCATAGAATTATAATCATAAACTTGAATTGGGGAATAAACATGTATTATGTTTTAATACTTTAAATTGTAGACGCAATTTGATATGATCATAAATAACGGAATAGAGATGAATATGCCTAAAATTGAACCGCGCCTAGACACAAGGTTAGATTGCACTTGTGCTAGAAGTCTACCCAGACCCGACCGACTTATCCAGCAACCACAAGTGGTGAATCTAATGTGAGAGGTCTAGTGCGTATATATGAAATAGTACTAAGACACGAGGTAAGGTTGCATTAGCGGTGGAAGTCTGCCCGGAACCGACCGACATATCCAGCGGCCACTAATGTTGAACCTAATGAGAGGGGTCTAAGTGCATAAATAAACCAAGTAGTTCTGCTAAGACACGAGGTTAAGTCAACTTGTGGTAGAAGACTGCGCGGACCCGCCCGACAAATCCAACATCCACAAGTGTAGACTTAATGTGAGAGGTCCAGTACATATATACACATATATGAAAATATGTAAATGGCAGGACCGATGAATACCATTAATTGTAATAAATGGAAATAAATGAAATTGAATGAAAGATAATTACAACTGTAAGGAAAAGGGAATGAATGGGGAATGATAATAACCTATTATGAATAAACTCAAGAAAAGGAAAGATAATAGGTAAACTTGTCCTAGGGACTAGTGGGAATTATAACTTATGGAATAAGGTAAGTTATAATGAATGATATAGAAAAATGAAATAACTTATGTAATAAAGTTGTACTTAATTGAAGATTAAGTAATTAACGAGAATAAAATAAATCCATAAATGAGGATAACATAAGTTATATGAAGGAAAAAGGAAACTTATTAGTAAACCTTAGTTAAGAGAACTAAGTTAATAAGTAAATTATGATAAGTTGTAATGGCGGTGTACAACAAGATTATGATTAAATGAGAAAGAAGAAGCAAACTTATGGAGATAAGTAAGTTGTATTTAATCATAAATATTGAATGACAGAAAACATGTAAATTAAGATGTACTTAATTATAAATTAAGTAGAACATGTTATGGCAACCATGAGATGGGACATGAATTTTGAATTACAATATAGAGAATAACATGTTGCAGGCATATTAATGAACTTTAATGGGTTAAGTTACAAATTGAATTAATAAGCGAGGGTAACTTGGTAAACTTGAAATGGAAGTCAACGTGAAGGAGAATAACCAAGTTAAATGAGAAAACTCACGAGGTGGCGCAAACGCGTGATTAATGGTTAGACGTAGGGTCTAATGACATATAAAACTGAGGCGCTTGGACCAGTCCATACGTTAGAGGATGAATAACCATAAGGGGTAGATCATCGGGGTGTCAAAAGACATAAAGTGGAGCGCATGTCCATCTAGATATTCTTGTAGGCTCCAACGGACTGGGTTAAGTAGCACACAACTTCCGGGGACGTAGATTCCTCTGTGAGTGGCAGATGATCCGCCTGTACTCACAGAGGTTAGGTCTGCGTAGGTGAACCAATGAGTATGCCTTGATTGCAATAATAAGGGGCAATCAAAAGACTAAGATGGACCAGCGTGATTCGGCGAGACCAGTTAGTGCCCTGTGATAGAAACTCGTCATCTACCTACCATCTTCAGTCAGTACGTAAAGTGGAAAGGTGGAGAACTCCAAAAGACAATATACTTTGCTATCTAGTTATGGGTGAGGTTGGCCAAAAGGTTTGAAGGGCATAGCGGGCCGGGGTTAAGTTCTCATTCTTGATATTCTTGGGTGCCTTTCATTAGTTGAGAGAGGGGTCTAGTGGGACCATAGCCACTGTAAAAGAAGTCCTTAGCATCTGCAATCGGCAGATATCTGAAAGCTCCCGACCGAGTTCCGTGTTTCTTGATTAGCCCTACCGCAGGTCTCGGGCACACATATAGAGAACTTGTGCAATAGGCATCAAAACGATTGACGATACATACGTGGGAAAGTGTAGGTACACTCATGTCGCTCTGGGTGGTGTATCATAAGACTAGAGGGCATTATTCGAGGATGCAACCTAATTCAATTGAATAGTTCAAAGATGGCAGTTCGAACACTTACGTAATATAGAAGTAGTGGTTCTTTGCAGACGTAGCGTTGACATATATATGGTAATCCGTACGACATTCGGGCGTAGGATTAGGGACTGCTATATTCCTACGATAATACGGTGGAGACCGTGCGAGTAGGGTACCATGGGGTGTACCTTAGTTGGGGGTAGCTACATATACACTGTATTAGGTTAATCTACTAGGGAGTAGATGGGTGCAACGTGTGTAAGCCTTGAATGCTAGTAACACAGATAACCTAATAAATTAGAAAATGCAATTGAACAATACATGTAGGATTATCCAGAAGTATAATTTAAATCCAGTCACACAGGACTTATGTTCTGACCCCCTCCTCACAACATTCGTAGGTTAGGTTCATGATAGAGACTGTATAGCTTTGGATAAAGGTTTGGAAGTACTATTATTAAGGTAAAGCTATGTTTTAATTACATTATATTTTATACCTTCCGCTGTGAGATATTTTCCGAACTCTGACATGTTTCGTGTCTCTGTCTTTTGTGCAGGATACCAGAGAAAACCAACTCGGGATTCGATGGGTTGTGATTTTTGAAAAAATTTGGTCCGTCGGACCCTGGGTTGTTACAAAAACCCAATATAGTTGCCGAAAGGATTCTTTGAAAGCAGTAAAGCAAGTATTCTAATACACCTCTAAAAACCAGGACAAACAAATCCCATCCTGCAATACACAAAAGAGTAAGGAACCCCAACCGAGAACCTTAAAGCACTAGTCCAGATAAAGCGCGAGACGAAAGCGTAAAAGAGCTGAAAACTCCTATGCAGCCATCCCTCTTGCATTCTGACAAAAGCTCCTTTCTTCGAACCTTTCAAAAGCAGTTATCAGTAATTCGCCTTGAAAGAAATCTGTAACAACCCTGATTTTTGGGGTAAATTTAAAAATTTATTTTAAGTGATTTTAATGAGTTTTGATATTTAAAATAATCTATTTTAAATAATAATGATCACAAATTTGATTTAAATCGAAGTTAGAAGGAATAATTTAATTTTAATTATAAAAAGAGTTAGAAATAGCGCGGTAGTTTGAAAAGTCAAACTTGAACTTTGACTGACCATACAGGATGCAAAATTTAACGGATTTTAGTGAAACCAAAAATATTAGAAACTATTTAAAAATATCTTTCCAACGAATCCGAAAAATTGATATTTCATAGCGGAAATTAAAAGTTATGGCCAATTCAATTTTTAAAAAGGTCGCTGTAGTATTTATATATATTATATATGGCCCGAAAGGCTACTTTTCACATACGAAGGAATTTCAACTCGAAACCACTTCCATTGAGTTCGGAATGACGTTTCTGCATTGAAAAATAGTAAACACTTATATATTTCGAGTTTCAGAAATTATTTGTTTAAAAATGTATTTTTAATATTAAATATATTGGCCTTAAAAATAATCATTTTTCAAACGACCTCTGTTTTCGACGAAACCACTTTTGTTGGAACCGGAATGTCAAATTATTTCTAGGTTTCAATTTTCAGAATTTTTTGAATTAATATGTGAGCGTGGCAAAAGAAAATGTGTTTTGACTATTTTAGTTAAACGCCTTAAAAATAGCCATTTTTCAAACAGTCTCAGAATTCGATGAAAATAATTTTGTTGGATTCGTATCGTCGTAAGAAAGCTAAAAATATTTTTTTAGAATTTTCTGAGGTCGTATGTGGCCCCGGCATATTTTGATGAACGGTCAATATTTAATTAATTAATTTTTAATGGAATTTTAAATAAAATATATACAAACTTCGGAATTGGGACCCGAGACCTATCCCATTGCGCTCAGACGGTGTCAAAACCTTAAGAACGACAGTAAACAGGCCAAATTCCGAGTTAGTTGCCAAACAGACCTCTATTGGGCTAATTAATTATTTAATACCATTATTTTATTATTTAAGGTATGGATGCCGCTCCTTCTTCCCTATCAAACACTCACGCACCTGAACCCATCAGCCGCCATTTGCCTTCCACCATCTCTCCTCTTTTCCCATCAATCCGTAGAGAATTAGACCTAGCCGTAGTTAAACTTTTTGAAGCTCTTCTCATTCTCTTTAATCTCCAACAAGTTTCATCCCTTTTCATCGACCGTAGGCGAAGAACGAGCACCGCCAACCCGCCGCCTTTGCACCCAAACCGCACCCCACATAGGCCGCCGCACCCTACACCATTTGGGGCGCCCAAAGCCCTCTCGTAGCCGGTCGTTTTGCCGCAAACCGTTCGCAAAACCATCAACTACAGAGAGAGAAAATTGAAATCAAAGTTTTGAACAAAAAGGTATGAAATTCATTTCAGAATTTTCCACGCTTTTGGCCGTGGCATCTGCAGTTGTTAAAAGTAAATTTTATTCAAAAATTGATAATTCACTCATACGACATCGGATGTAAGAACCCGTAACTTCCCCGTGAAGGAAAGCCCGGATACTTTGAGAACAACACACAAAAGGACGCAGACGGAAGAACATTTCATTGCTATTACAACAATTCCATCAGATACAAGAATATACAGAGTATAAATGAATAAATTACATTCGACAAATATCAGAGATTTAAATTACATTTAAATACATCGCAGCGGAAAAATATACAAAACACAACTAGAAGTGATACACGGATACAGAGCTTTCCGAGCATCGTTCCAGCTGTAAATCAGGACCCTGTGAATATAAATCTGCAAAACCAAAACTACTAGCTGCCCGTGCGGAAAATAGGGGCACCCAGAGTTTAGGTTAAAACAATAAACTCCAGGTCAGTCATGTGACTGGTGTGAGAACTAAAACAGTTATTTAAAGTTTTACTTTAAAAGAGAGTAATTCAAGGGACCACGCCGTATAACACGGAACGGGTTTCCTCCCAAGAATACCAGTGCATAAAACAAACAGCGCAATGCTAAATAAAGAAAAATGAAGCTGTTATAAGACCCAGGTCCCATCACACAATGCAACACAAGCCGGAGGATAGGGTTTTCCCTTATAACAGCCAAATCATGCTTGATACGTTTAAAACAAATCATTTGTTACTATTTTAGGTGCATAGTGTCAAAACAATTTCAATCATAAATATCAATCATAGACGGCATAGCTACCATCTACTATGTCGCCATACTAGGCTCTACAAATAAAACCGAAACACACGTATTGGAAATTGGATTCCATCATGAGCCGAGGCAAGGGGCAAGCTCCTCTCCGATTCGAGACACTCTAGCAAATGTCCCAGGACCCCACTATGATCCTTGGATCTTCAGGGCCGGTCCTCTCTTACTTTTGAGGATTAATTATTCCTGAACACACGTTTCCCGGTCCTTACAGACCTATATCCGAGGCGCCTCATATCCAACAACCACACAGGTGAAAAGTATATAAATGTTAGGGCTGGTAGGTCACTGACACCACCCTAGCTAGAAAGAAACGTCGTGCTCTCCCTGCAGTCACTATCCCGTTTTTGACTCATACCGAGGTGTGAGGCTCGCGAATTCACGTTATACACAAAGCTACACCACACAGGCCGTGCTTTGATCATCAACCACAAGACTTTGCTTTTCAACAGAAGCCTTGATCAATTGCCACTTACGCATGCCATATTGGCAATTCACTCCATGCGACTGATGTCCATCGATATACAACCTCTGAGCTCATACGTCTCAGAGAAGGGCGTAAAGCAAGAGAATAAATTCTCCGCCGCCAAACAGATGTTTATTTAATAGAGATCAATCAACACAGAATAAAATCCAATGCCAGACACACAATCCATTTACAAGTTCGTTCTGGGTCTGAACGAAACCGGAGGCACTTTCCTCGCATATCCATCCATCTCCAAGTACGTCTGGACGATCACCAACTGATTCCCTCATCCTGGGTGTACAGCCCAATCAAGATCATCAGTAATCACCCAAACGATGTGAAGACTTCCGGTCTTCAACCACCGTCTTCATCTTCGACATCTCGTCGAATCGGTTATTCAGAATGGGTATAAACCCGGCCTTTCTGAATAACCCACGTATATAATAAACGAATGTTACACAAACACAACAAACGCCTCATTCCAATTCAGAATATTCTTTCATTCACAAAATCACATTCTTAGGGAAATGTCCCCATTAATTTTATCCAAGATAAATTCTTCTAAATTTATCCTAGAATCTTCCTTTGGATATCATTTCAAACTAGTTGGGATTAGCGAACCACACCGAAGTAATTATTTGTTTTATTTCCCAATCCCAACCTATATATCCCATGAAGGAAAACTGGTGATACTCCATATCTAACACCACGGTGTTATCGGTAAAATTAATTACCATTTCACGTTCAAATCTAATTAAAGATTTAACTATCTCTTTGGAGCAAAACTGGTGATACTCCACTCTCGATCACTTTTCAGATTTGATAATTTAAATTATCAATTCACATTTTAATCTAATTAAAGATTCATTAAAACTCCACTTAGTTTTAATCTTTTCAGAAATCGATATCTTGCCTTTAACTGGGTTAAAGAACCAATGTCATCTAAAACACGATCCACGATAAACCCAAATCACATTTGATATTAAATACAAGGCTTTGAATAGAAAATATATCGGCTTATATTCAATATCAAATTCTGAAACCAACATATATCGTATTGGAAATAACGATATAAAATCTATCTTTCAAATTCCCATAACAATATCTGTATAGTCACGAAATCCAACATCGAAATATTCCGAAGATAATTTCGATCCAACTCCAGTCCAATTCACTTATTGGGAATATTAGTTATTTTTTTTTAAAATCACTTTCAAATTCAATTTATTTATTTTAAAAATAAATTGATTTTAATTCTAGTTCAAAACTAGTTCATTTCGATAAAAATCTATTTTTATCTTTTCAAATGTGGAATTTTTCAGCTCAATTTTTCCCAAATCACATATTATGATTTTACACAAATTATCGATATTTTTAATAATCTTATCAAGGCCCGTACAGTCGATTTCCATCAACGGCCATCGAACTGCACTTACAGCGACCTTTTTCAAACTTGATTTGGACATAATTCCAAATCCAACCGTTAGATTTTAAATTTCTAATGTTCATTGGAAAGCTCTTTTCGATACGAACCCAACGGTTCCGGTTTTAGGAGAATCCGACGGTCGGATCTCCCGCAATGTCCGTTTGATATAAATGGTCGAAATTCACGAACTGCCGCGGCGCGGCGCGTTCTATTCAGGCCATTATATATATAATATATTTATATATATATATATTATATATATATTTCGTCGATTTCCTTTTTAAAACGTATTTTATAAATCGTTTTAAATTCGTTTTCAAAACCATTTAAACACTATATTCAATTTCAAATCGATTTGATTTCAATTCAATTCGAATTCATTTCAATTCAATTCCAATTCTAATTCGTTTCAATTCAATTCAATTTGAATTCGTTTTAAATTTCAATTTCAATTTAATTCAATTTGAATTCATTTCTATTTTATTCGAATTCAAATTCACTTTCTATTCAATTCGAATCGAATTCATTTTCTATTCGATTCGAATTCATTTCAAATTGATTCAATAAAATTTCAATTTGGATTTTAATCTAATTCAATTTGAATTTCCTTTCAAAATATTAAATTTTGAAATCACTTTCCAATATTCATTATAAAACGAATAAAATCGATATAAACATCGTTCGCGTCAAAATAACGCATCTCTAATCAACACGGCTTTATATTTCAATAATTCGTTATTCTATTCAACAAATGAATATTTGTTCTATTCAACACATGAATCTATATTTCTTTCAACACATGACTAATCTCAACACATGAGTACTGTCACACATCACTATTTTTGTTATGTAAAATATTTTATAAAACTATGGTATCTATCGTTTGATTTTCAATTAGACTCCTACTGAGAAGTAGTTCTAAATTTAAATATGATAAAGATGTAATTTTTATTATATAAAATATTTCACTCAACACCTGGACATCATCAACACATGACTATTTTTATATTCAACACATGAATTATCTTTTATAATATTCATTATTTTCCCGATTGGAATGAGGCCCAATCAATCACCATATAATGTTAATTATATGGATTTCCATACAACACATGTATATACTAGCATTGAAAAATAATCAACCATCAACCAAAGTGCACTACACTGTATAATCATCAAATATAGATATCTGACGCTTATAACAGCCTGTCAATCGATCGATCGACATATTTAACCAATCAGGATGAGTGAACATCAAATTTCATCCCAACACCCGTGTGGGGTTTCAAACAATCAAACACAGATTTTATTTGAGCAGTTGGGCGACGTGTAAAATTTATCGACCCAATCAATATCAGTCAAATCAGTGTATATAAACAAATCGGCCGATTTGTTTATAAATATTCATTTATCAACTTTCACGTTAAAAATTATATTTTTAACGATAAACATTTTATTTTAACACATGAATTTCTATTCAGTTCATTTATTCAATAAAATGATATTTTTATTTTTCTAACATATTTTAGAAAATTTCGGCGGCATAACGGCACGATACTAGAAACGGGACGAGGCCTAGCCTTATCCCCGGTCTAGTGAAGGCCCACGCCATTCACACATCAATCAAGTCCATTCAATTCACCAAACAATTCAATTCAAACCAAATAATCTAACCAACTACACAACCAAACAATTAAACAAACAAGCCATCCATGGTCTGTGGATGACGGGTGTCGGGTGCTACTAAACACCGTCTACATCCTAGTATATATATATAACTAGAAAAAGAGATTTTGAGTGAGAAGTTCTCACCAATAGCTATCCAACTTCACGACACTTCATTTATAGAAATCTTCTTCATTCTCGCCTTTTTATCATCTTCGTTGCCCGTAGTCACTACATGTATAAAAATCATACATTTTTATATTTTGATGTCTTTAAAATAAAAGTCACATTTTTATTTCGCTATTCAATATATAAAAATCGAATTTTTACTACGCTATTCAATAAATAAAAATCGAATTTTTACTACGCTATTCAATAAATAAAAATCGAATTTTTACTACGCTATTCAATAAATAAAAATCGAATTTTTATCGTTACTACAAATATGTAAAAATCGTATTTTTACCTCACTTTCATGTATATAAAAATCGTATTTTTATATAACTAAAAATCAAATATTTCTACGAGTACAAATCATATTTTTCTATCAACAAAAATCTTATTTTTCTATCATGAAAATCCTATCTTCCTTTAACTAAAAATCGAATTTTTCTTTAACTAAAAATCGAATTTTTCTTTAACTAAAAATCGAATTTTTCTTTCCTCTATAAAAACTGATTTCATAATTGCTAATATATACATATTTTAAAAGATTGGATTTTTATGCTTTGCATATATATATATATATATATATATTATTATAGCAGCAAAACAATACTTTTATATTTGCTCAAAATAAATAAAACAAAATAAAACTAAAATAAAACTAAATAAAAACTTACAGGCTGAAGGGGGCAGGGTTGGGTGCGTCGAAGCCCGTCGCTGATGGTTGGAAGGTCGGGGAGAGGCGCGAAGAGGTCGAGCAGAGGGGGGGGTTTGGGCGGCGCGTCGATCAGAAAAGGGGGGGGGGGGGTAGCTGCGGTGAAGGATTGGGGGCCTCGCGCGTTTCAGGAGGGGGAAGAGGAGGAAGGGAAGAAGGAAGGAGGAAGAAGCGGAGGGGGTGCGCCTTCCTCCGGCGCGGCGGTGGCTCATCGGGGGCGATGCGGCGGCGGCTTCCCCCCTTTTTTTTATTTTTTTTTATTTGTATTGCTGAAATGAAACGAACGTGGGGGGGGGGGGGGGGGGGGGGGGGCAGAAAGATAAAGGGAGGAGGGAGAGGAAATTTTTATTTTCTAAAAAAGTTGACTTTTACATACGACCCCTGAACGAGGTCCACCGCCTGTCGTCCATAGCGTTTTACCCCCATTCCGAACACAATGGGATATGTATCGTAGGCTGAATCGATCGTTTGAATCAGTTTCCGTTGAATTTACATTTAAATCACTTTATTGAATTTTAAACGTACATTTCAAATTACCGGGGCCACATACTAACTCTAAGAATTCTCGAAAAATATTTTCTAGCTTCGTATTGACGATACGGTCCTAACAAAACTAGTTTCGTCGAATTCTGAGACCGTTAGAAAAATGGCCAATTTCCAGTCGATTAAAATCAACTAAAACCGGTCAAACGCGTTTTCCTGTGCCACGCTCACATATTGATTCGAAAAATTATGAAATTTGAAACCTAGCAATAATTTAACATCACAGACCCAACAAAAGTGGTTTCGTCGAGATCCGAGGTCATTTGCAAAATGTCCATTTTTAAGGGCCTGAATTCCATAGCGACTATTCAGAATTTTCAACTGGACATATCTTTTGATTCCCGCTATGAAATTTCGATTTTCCGGATTCGTTGGAAAGATATCATCCAATAGATCCTAATGTTTTTGGTTTCACTAAAATCCGGATTGTTTTGCACCCGGTACATTCAATTGAAGTTCGAAATCGAATTATCGAACTACCGCGCCATTTTCAATTCCTTTTATAATTATATATAATTATTTATATTCTAACGATGACGCATATAGATATATACGTTCGAATTATATTCAAAATAAATTTCTCGTCAATATTATTTAAAATAATCTATTTTAAATAATCAAAATTCGCTAAAATTGCCAAAATAAAAATTTCAAACTGGCTCGCATTTTATGGGTTGTTACATCGGAATCTGAAAATTTCAGATCCTGTGGAACCGTGTCATCGAGTAGATCTTGTTGGAACTGATTGGGGCTATTTTTGAAATTGTTTGGATTTTTCCATTCGCTTTAATCAAGGTGAGAATTTATTTTTAATTTAATTTAATTTATTTAATTATTAATTCTTAGTTATTAAAAATATTTATTGATAGATCTGCTATGTCGTGATATTTTAAATATGGTTCTGAATTGTTTATACCGTATGATGTTAGATCTGCAAATATAAATATTAGGACTGAATTTATTGATTAATTAGAATTAATTATTTGTTAATTTTATTGAATCATGCCTCGTTGGTTTGTCATATGCCAATATAAACATCACCCTGTATATTACCTTAATGTGAATCGTTAGATTTAGTCATGTTGGTTTATTTGAATGTTGTTGTTGATTGGATGTGACATGAAATACGATGTGGTAAATGGTAAAGGCTTAATCTTTACATTGTAAATAGAAAGACTAACTTTTTTTTTATATTGAATTTTTGATTGAAATTATTAAAGGTTGAATTTTCAATTGAAATATTAAGGATGTACATTTTCATGAAAATATTAAAAGATGAAATTTTTTCATGTAAATATTAAAGGATGGAAAATTTACATTGTAATTTAAGAATAAATTTTACATTGTAAATGAAAGACGAAATTTTTATATTAAAGGTTAAAAGATATGTTTCATTGTAAATAATAAAAGATATGATTTTTCGTTGTCTATGAAAAGAAAGAATTTTTGTAATGTATTATTAGAGAATGAATTTTTCAATGAATCATTAAAGAATAGATTTTTCATTAAATTATTAAGTAGGATTTACTTTGAATATAAAAGTAAGACTTTTAATGTATAATTGAACGTTGAATTAAAGATGACATTTTTATATGTTATTTAATGTAAAATGGAACGATGAATTAAAGATGACATTTTTATATGTTATTTTAATGTGAAATTGAACGATGAATTAAAGATGACATTTTTATATGTTATTTTAATGTGAAATTGAACGATGAATAAATATGACATTTTTATATGTTATTTTAATGTTAAATTGAACGATGAATTAAAGATGACATTTTTATATGTTATTTTAATGTAAAAAGGAACGATGAATTAAAGATGACATTTTTATATGTTATTTTAATGTGAAATTGAACGATGAATAAAGATGACATTTTTATATGATTATTTTAATGTAAAATTGAACGATGAAATAAAGGTGGCATTTTTACATGTTATTTCAATGTAAATAGTAACGATGAAATAAAGATGACATTTTTATATGTTAATTTAATGTAAATTAGAACAACAAAGTATAAATGACATTTTTAGATGTGATTATAATGAGAATATTCACCATATAAAAAGTTTACATTTTTATTAATGTGAATATATAGAATATTCACCGTATGAAAGGTTAACATTTTTATTAATGTAAATATATAGAAATTTCACCTTATGTAAAGTCTATTTTTTTTCTTAATGTAAAGTAAATAAGAACTTCACCGTATGAAATTTACATTATTTTTAGTGTGAATAAAATAGAAATCCATCGTATGTTAAAATTTACAGTTTTATATGTAAATTATAAAGTGAATTTATACCGTATGTCAAAAATTACATTTTTCTTTGTAATTAAAAGGTGAATCTCATCGTATGTCAGAATTTACATTTTTATATGTAAATTATAAAGTGAATTAATGTCGTATGTTGAAAATTACATTTTTCTTTGTAATTAACAAGTAAATCCCATCGTATGTTAAAATTTACATTTTTACATGTAAATTATAAAGTGGATTAATGCCGTATGTTGAAAATTACATTTTTCTTTGTTATTAACATGGAAATTTCATCATATGTTAAAATCTACATTTTTATATGTACATCATATAGGGAATTACACCGTAGGATAAAATTTACATTTTTTATATGTAATTAAAACATGAATTTACATTGTGTGTTAGATATTACATTTTTATATGTAATGTCTATAGGAAAGTATACCGTATGACAAAATTACATTTTTCTGTGCAATTAAAGGATGCAATTTCATGGTATGATAGAATTTGCATTTTTGTTATATATATGTAACATAAAATGAGAATAAACATTAGAAATAAAATTGATTTATTTCATATGTAATTTAGATGTAGAAATGTGACATTGTAATTAAAATTTATTTTTGTACAATGTGAATTAGATGTAATGTTTGCATTGTAATTAAAAATTATATTTTTACAATGTGAATTAGATGTAATGTTTGCATTGTAATTAAAAATTATATTTTTACAATGTGAATTAGATGTAGTGTTTGCATTGTATTTAAAAATTATATTTTTATGTGAATTAGGTGTAGTGTTTGCATTGTAATTACAAATCATGTTTTCACAACGTGAATTAAGAGTAGAGTTTGCATTGTCATTAGAAATTATATTTTTATATGTAATTTAAAGATTTTGAATGTATCAAAATTTACATTTTCAATGTAAGGAAAGAATGAATTTAGGATGCGGTAATATTATCTTCATTTTCAAATGAATTAAATTTTAGCAAGTATCGGTAATTGTGTGGAGTGTTGTTTTAATCAAACGACGTTATTACGATTCAATGGTTATATATATAATCAAAATTGAACGAATAGGGCGTGGTAGTTCGTGTTTTGAAATCGTACTTTTAAATGACTATACAAGAAGATCCAACCGTCGGATTTTCTTGAAACTGAAACCGTTAGGACCGACTTGGAAAAATCTTTCCAACGATATATATTACGTTAAGATCCAACGGTTAGATTCTGAGAAATGTAAAAATCAAAATTGGTTGAATGCAGCGCCATAGTCGCCCATGGACTTAAGGCGTCGTTATATAAAATTTTAATTATTTTAAATAATTAAAATAGAAATGAATCGTTAATAAAAATAATTATTAATGTGTAAGAAGGATTTTCAATATATATATATATATATATATATATGAGGATTATTTGGAAAGTCCGAGTTTGTCTCATTCCAAATAATTAAACGACGTTTAAAAATCCAAGATTGGAAGACAGCGATTGAAGACCGTCAAATCTCTACATTGAATGGACGATGATGACTGTTGCCTTAGAATGGCTCGCTACCATGATAAGGTGATAGTAGGAGTTGCTCGGACGTAGTGTTGATTTGTACGGATTTGGCTTTCGCTCAGACCCAGAGCATAAGCTTATAAATGGATTGTGTGTCTGACATCGTACTCCATTATATATCATGTTATTAATCTTCTGTCGAATGTATGGATGTTTGGTGGCGGAGAATTTATTCTCTTGCATAACACCCGTTCATATATTTCGGCAAAGGATTGGTAGTGTGATATGGAGTGATGATTTGGCATGCTAAGATGCATATGATCAAGGCTTTGTTGAAAAGCAGGCCTTGTGGGACGATCAAAGCATAGTCGGTTTAGGCATAGCTTTGTGTATAGCGTGACTTCGCGAGCCTCACACACCGACGGAGTCTAAAACGGGAGAAGGGAACGCAGGGAGAACAGCACGTTTCTTTCTAGCTAGAAGTAGTGTTTGGGTTTTGACACGGCCCAACATTTTACTTGTGTGGATGATGGAATGAGGCGCCTCGGATAGGTCCTATAGGACCGGGAAACGTGTGTTCAAGAATTGCCAATCCACGAAGCTGTATGTGTGGACCGGCCCTGCAGGATCCAAGGGTTAACTACGGGGAACCCTGAGACATTTGCTAGAGTGTCTCGAATCGGTAAGGAGCTACTCCCTAGCCTTGACTCATGATGGAAACTCAATTTCCAATACGCCCCATTTGGTTTTGATTGTATTACTAGTATGGAGGCATAGTAGTATGGGATACTATTCTTCCTAGGATTGATACATTATGATTGAAATTGTTTTTAAAACATATACACACTAATAATAATATCAAATTCGTTTTTAATGTATCAAGCATGTTTAATCACCATAAGGTAAAACTCTATCCTCTGGTGTGCGTTGCATTGTGTGATGGGACCTGAGTCTTATGGTGATTTCATTTTTCTAAAAAAGCATTGCGTTGTTTTACGATTTACTTCAAGTTATGCATGGCAATCCATTGGAATAAAACCCGTTCCGCATTAGCGGCGTGGTCCTTGGATTTTCCTTATTACTATTAGTTAAATTAGTTAAGAATTCTCACACCAGTCCCACGACTGACCCGTTGTTTGTTTCCACCTTTGCAAACTCGGGTGCCCTCTTTTCCACACGGGCAGTCGAGTAGTTTGTCTACAGGTTTATCTCGAGCAGGATTCTGGATTGAAGCTTAAAGCTGTGTCCATAGCATAGTTGTCTTCCGCTGTATCTATTTTATTTTCGCTGCACTGTATCGTATTAAAATCTTGTAATTTTTCTTCCGCTATATTTATCGATGTATCTTATCTTCTATACTCTGATGTAACATTTGTATAGTGTTTGTAAAAGTCTGTTGTTTATTGTTCTGATGTGTTGTATGCCCAGAGTTAATGCATTCGAGAATTTCTAACTTTTGGGTCAGACCTGTGTGGTTTATGGTCGGTCCAAAGGGCGGGGATTTTCGGGTCATTACAAAATCCACCAAAGCACCTATAAATCCTTCGTCATCAATCCATGTCGGGTGACCAAAACGAAGCACTTTTGCCGAAGGGAGAGCCAGCTTATGCCTTTAAATATGATCTGCAACTCATAGTATGGGACTTTTTTTTCCGGATTCATTTCTCAATATTTGTAACCTCTTGAACATAAAGAAATAAAACCTTAGTTTGGGGACTAATCGAGGAAGAGGACTGTACTATTGATTATATTTAATAAAATGAAGAAATACGACAATTAAGGTAATTCTGTGTAATCCGGTCGAATAATTTACCTTATTATTATTTCTTGCTAATATTACAGGTACAATATACAGATCATGTACATAATTGAAATCTACTGTTGAACCATAATCCGCAATAGACCTTAAGAACCATTGATCTAAGAATGGAAATCTTTATTAGATTAATAATCATAATGGTGATTAAGGATTATGCTACGACTAGACCTGAAATTGAGTTAAAATGTTCTAGTTTAGCAACCTATTATGTTTAAATAATCGAGATTAGGGAAATGTTCATAATGGAAAAATTGCGTAAATCAAACCTTTCAAGTCCCGATTTAGATAGTGAAATTCCTAAGGCATAGATCCATAACCATAGAGTACCCGGAGAAGTTGTCTTAATACCTTAAGGAAATACTTAGAAACTATACCGTAGGAAGAGACACCTCATAAATCGAGAAAATCAGAAATAAGTGCTGCAATTGGTTTTGTCTCTAATAGAGAGTTCACTTATAGGGCTCCGTAGAAGCAACCTAAGATTATAACATGGAAATATTTGCAGGTCTCAAGTTTAAACTCTTCCTCACCACAGATCGGAAGTTCTACAGATAGATTCAACTTTTAGGGTGTTAACCATAAATTTGGCTAACATTTTTGGCATTAGAAGGAGGGCATGAACCTCCATTCCTGTTCCTTTCTCTGAGTATTACTGGGAATTCATCCTTGGGAGAACAATGAGAAAAGAGTATGAGTGAAATCTCAATGGATTACAAAGGATCACAAAAACCTCCAGCAGAACTTCGTGCGAGCCATTGAAAAAGATTATGGGAAGAACGAGAATTTCAACAAGTAGAAAGACATCCCAGTATGATGAAGTACCAATTCAATAGGGATAAACAGACGCCACTCTAGTCTAGTGAAGGAAATGAGGTTGTGACTCCTTTTTATTGCCAATATAAGGATAATCGAAGAAAATTACGAGACAAACTAAGACAACCTTTGAAAGTGGGAAAGATTACAAACTTGGTAAGATAGTCTCCTAGTACAAGTGTCCAGCCCATTAAATTGGAGCAAGGATTTTCTGAGCCATTCCGCGTAGAAATGTCTTTGTGGATTTAAGATTTCACAAGGAGAAAATGCTGTGAACCCAGGCCCTAAACGTAACCAAACAAAAGAGAAAAAAGAATTAAGAATCTAGTAAGTAGGGTTGAACTCATTCCAAGAAGAACTAACCTTATCTGTTGGCAATCAAAGTAACATATCATTCCACCATATAAAGATGGCCATGTGAACCATTACAGGGATCAATCTTTAAGAAAGAAAACATGAAAGACTATGAAATTTCGCCCAAAAAAATGGCAAGATTTCATTACTAGACCTCGAGTAGATCCATCCCTACATAACTCATAAAAACATGGAAGTGTTACTAGCAAGATTTACTCTCAACATAACTCCGTTAAAAAAATCGAAAAGAAAATCATCACATGGAGGCATTTAGGGAATCGATCTAATTCTATCAATGTTTGGCTTGAAAAGGCTTGCTTCGGATGGCCCGAATCCACTGTTCCATTGCACAGAGCCGGACATGAAGTGAGTGGTTCGTCTGCATCTGAAAAGCTAAGGACTCGAGCTATGATGGAAATGTAAGAAAAATATACGATCAACCAACATTTATTGAATTTGAGAAGAAAAAAAATTGTCTAGACTCTAGTTGGCCGTTTATTAGCGGACGTGCTTATCTTGTGCGAGTGAGAAACAGTACCTCCTTGTCTCCACATTGGATCAAGAACAGGGTCAGAGGGATCAAAATCTGCCAATTCATATAGAGCCATCGGACCGGCCCAATCGGTAGAAGCATACTCTTCTCTATGGCTATGCAAGGTTGTTCGTTCACAAAAAATATATTAGAATATCCATTGGTTTCGAAGGAATTGGAATTTCATGAATCTCCTAACTCGCTAAAAGTTACAAATAGTGAGAATTCTTGATCTCTCGCAATTCGAAGATCCAGGATTTGAATTTATATCGTTTCATTGATTCCTCCTAAATATTTATTTTTTCCGGTGCATGTCTCTAGATGAAAGGTCCCCAGTATATTAATTGGGCATTAACTAGTAGCTGCTTTCCTCGTACTTGCACTTCGGAGCGGAAGATCTATACGATCCCGGGACAACGGTTGTATTTTAGCTGAAACTGGAGCAATTGGTACGATCAGGAAGAGTCTCTGCTGCGTGATCCAACTCTAAAGAACAAAAGCAGAAAAAACTACAAAATCCGATCCAATTTATTCTGCTAGAGAAGAAACTAGAAAAATAACAAAACCCAGAGGGCGATCGCGGAGTCATTGAATGAACAATTAGACATCTAACCGTAATCGCAACGACAAAATTGCGAATTAACCGGTTGATTTAAGATGGGGTTCTAGAATTACTTCTCATCTCAAACTGAGGTGATTGGATTTGCACCAATGGAAACCATGTGAATCACGTGAAAGTATGATACTTCAAATTCGGGGGTGCTTTAAACATACCCTTGGGTTATACATTTGAAAACCTTAAATGAGCATGTCATTTATCTTCTCAACACATTCCCCCTTTTTGCTTCGTGTATGATCAGCAAAACAGTAACTTTCCGCAGACGCAAGCATACTCCTTTTTTGAAAGGTTTCCTAGAATGAAAAAATAAATGATTCAAGAGTTCGACCGAATGCTTTATTTATATTCCTTTTTTAATGGACCTTATCATGGAACAATAAAAAATGTTTCTTTTTTTGAGTAAGAGCCTTAGCGGGTCAAAAGGCATTAAAAAATGATTTTTTAGTGGAATTTGTCATTCCATTTTTTTTAGAGAGAGGTTCCATTAAAGCAAGTAAATATGACATGGCTACAGAAGTCTATTTATCGTATATATGCTTCAAGGGGAATAATGAAAAAGCCGTCGAGGTAAGTAAGAACCTAAAAAACCGAATGGAATGAAACAATATATAGAAAAGCAAATCCCTTACAAGTCCCAAAGTTTTGGTCCAGAGCATTGATTCCCCATAATGAATAGGCTAGCTCTATCTCTTAATTGCCTATCCTGTGTGTATCACCTGTAACTGGGAGTTCTAACGAGGCCTCAATGTCCCAAATCACTTCTACTTATGAATAAAAGAGTACTGAAAGTATCTTTGGGCGACTAAAAATATTTGTTGTATGGAATTTCATGCTCCAAAAAGAATTGGCGGATTTTTTTGGTAGGGAGGGGGCTTCCACCGAAAAGAGAGAATTTCAGCCATTAGTCATCACTTACCCCACTCCCTGAAAGAAGGAGCTAGTGCTGTTCAGCTAAGTAAAACACAACGAAACCTGTCATGCCAAGCTACTAAAGTTAAGACTTGTTTCATGCTATGGAATGACGACCGTGGCGAGTTCCCCTAGCATTTGAATTTGAAATAGGCTTGACTTGGGGATATGATAGATTTTCTATTTCACAACTAGTCTCCGTTCGGCCCGAGGGAACCTTTGCACACATTCTTTCATTCCCCTTTCACTCTATCCTAATTAGGTAAAAATAAAGGCAACGCGCACTCAATCTATCTATCATGTCGGATTGAAAAATTAGGATCCAGAGTTCCGATACAATTTTTTTAATGTTCTAAACTCAAAATTTGTGGAGGCCACCAACTTCCTTGAACTTCCAGCACTGGGCAGGAGATTCTGGTCGAAAGACTAGACTAAAGGGGTAACTCGCATCAACAAGAAAAATAAACGCAAGAAGAAAGGATTTTTTGTTTAGATGCATGGAATTTGCTAAACATTTTACCCACACAAATTGTTCTAATTTCTGGTAATCTGATTCAGGATTCGCATGCTTTGAATCATCTAAAAGAAAGTGAATGGACCTTCTAAAAGGTGAGGATGCAAATAAAAAAGGAAGCGTTTAGGCCGGGTTCGAAGCATTCTTCAAAGACAAGTACTATTTATAAAATGCCAACAAAGCTATTCGACTCAAACTATTCCAGGTATCGAATCCAAGATGATAATTTTGGGGTCATATCTAGTATTTCGAGGTCTCCTCTTTCTTCGCCAATTAAGAAGGACAACCCGCCTCAAGTATGATAGAACCCTAACCAATGCCGCGGGAAGGTAGCAAAAAAGGATACTTCCCTGAAGACTCACTTTCGCTAGGGCTCGAGCTTGAAGAAATTAACGATACTTCTTTAACTTTTGAGTTGTTCTGCCGGATTGGTCGCTCAAGATGAGGAAAGACTTAAGGCAGCAGGTGGAGGCATTTCTGTGGCCCCTTTCCGAAGACTCAAGTCCCCCTGCTGGAGCTCCCTAAACCTAAAGTGGAAAAGTATTCGGTTATTGGGGAACAATCAATATACTTGCCTGATGGGAACTTCCCCCATATTGCTATCAATGCTCGTTCTTTTAAAAGATTGAAATACATGTTTATAATAGTTTGGATTGGTTGGACCTCCTCTTGATATTTCTATTCTTCTTCCGTTGGCACTAGTCCAGCCCATGCCTACTGATTACCTAAACCAGTAGGTCCTTGAGCCCAACTCGATTTCCCAACGCTTGTTGCCAGCTCCTACTACCTAGACTAATCTCCATCAAGAGGGCCTGGCACTTTATGAATGGAAGAATATCCGAAAGATTACCAGGCGAGGGGCGCAAGCGGACTGTTAGAAATCCCCGAAACCCGATGATTGAGCAAACTAAGAAAACATGCGTCACTGCCAATTACAGATGCTTTGATAAGTAGCATCGCCTCTTCGAGTGAGAAAGAAGCAATGCCAATTCAACAAGAAGTAAGGACAACCCGCCTCAAGTATGATAGAACCCGAACCGATGCCTGTAGTAACGACTCCCCATGATTGGAATTAATCAATATTAATGCTAGCTCATTATATGTAGGGATGACAGGATTTGAAACTATGACATTTTTTACCCAAAATAAACCCACTTCAGGGTTATTGTTTTCTAAGAAAGATAACATTTTCGTTAATCTATGAACTGGATCTATATAGACACATAGATCCATGGAAGAAATTTGAATTTAATGAATTTCACATAGAAAGAGCGCGGAGCCCTGGCCCCAGGTCGATTGAGATTGCACGAGTATCATCATCTCCAACAAGATAAGCACGCCGCCCACCTGTTGGTCGGGAGAATGGAAGCTGCTGTAGATTCGAAATCGGCTGGAAGGTGGTTACCTCTGCTCCCCCAACTGAGAAATTAGGTTGAGGGATCGATGGCAGTCTCAGAGATTTGTAACCCCCGACATTTTTACAACACGGTTCTTGCTTCCGTTTTGAGTAAGTGAAAGCTAATCTTCGCCCAATCGATGGCCCGTCCATTTGCCCTCATTTCATGGGTTGAGCGGAGCTTAGAAAAGTTAGTTTAACTCTCATGCTTCAATGAATCTCCTCATCGGGAAAGTCGGACGGGAAGTGGTGTTTCCAGTGGCAGACGGGTTAGTTTCTTTTTTCTTAAGGATGGGAAGGAGCAATCATTCCTGCTCTATAGTAAGGTCAGAAGCGATAATGACAGGAAGAGTTTCATTGTCTCCTAAGTAAGATGACTGGGAAGCACTCTGAGTATGGATTTGGGAGATGACTCAACTGAAGAAATTGGTTGAGGGATAGACTCAGTTGTGAGTGGTTCGACAGGAATTGACCCAAAGACATTTTCGGGGTTATCTTGAAATAAAGTTTCGTAATTCAATTCAATTTCGTTGTTCAGATGGTCAAGCTCGGGTTTATTATCGTGTACATCATGGATTTCAGAAAACTGGTCCACATAAGAGTTAGGAGAGTTTTCTGTTCTAAAGACATTTAGTTCGATGGTCATGTTACCAAAAGAAAGTTTCATAGAATCATTTCTACAGTTGATAAGCGCATTAGAGGCTGCTAAGAAGGGCCGTCCTAAGATCAAAGGAATCTGGTTCACATGATTCTTACCTGTTAAGTTTGTAGGACAATTAAGTCAATTGGAAAGATGAATTCGCCTACTTTTATCAATACATCCTCAATTTCAACCACAGGTCTCTTAATTAAACGTTCAACAAGCTGAAGGGAAGTCTTGGTAGGTTTCAGTTCTCCTAGTCCTAATTGGCGGTGATGGAATATAGAAGCAAGTTAACACTAGCATCTAAGTCCAGCAGGCATCTATCGATTTTCTTGTCCCCAATAGTGCATGACATTGTGGTGGCAGCCACGATCTTTGTATTTCACTGGCATTGATTGGGACAAGACATCGCTAAGTTCGGCGGCCAAGAGAACTTTCTTGGGTACATGAGTGTGTTGTGTTTAGGTACACAAATCCTTGAGGAATTTAACATAGGTTAGAACTTGTTGAATGATGTCTGGAAGAGGAATGTTAACTTTCACTTGTTTGAAAATTTCCAAAATCTTTTTCATTTGGTTGGAATGTTTCTATGGTCTAAGACGATGAGGAAATGGAATGCGAAACTCAGTTGGTCAGTCCACTTGAGTTCCAGAAGAATTAGATTCAGAATTTGATCAAGATCATTCGTGGTTTTACAAGAATCGAAAGGAACATTCGGTAAGTTATTTGGATTTTCAAATTGATTATCGATTTTCTTATCGGATCGTAAAGTCGTGATAGCATTCAATTGAGTTAGAATGCTGTCTTGGATGACATGAGCTTGGTTTGGATTAGGATTTTGACCCTTGGGGTTTGGAGTGGGTTGACTCGGGAAAGTGCCTTTTTCCCGTTCACTTACAGAAGTGGCCAACTGACTCATATACATTTCAAGTTTAGCGATCAATTGACTCGTGTTTTGCATGTGCGAAGTCAATAAATTTTGCATACAACTATTTGATTGGAGATTTTTTGTCGTTGCTTTAGTCAATGCTTCGAGACTTTTCTTAAGTGACGTCAATCGTTTATCGCCCTAGGAACAAAAGATTGTTGCACTTTATTTTGAGAAGGTGGCACAAGATTCTGGAATTGATTTTGTAGAAAGGTGGGATTCGAAAGATTATTCGAAAATGGTTGAAAAGGGGGTCGAACCAAATTCGAAGTTGCATTGTTTTAGGCCCAAGAGAAGTTAGGATGGTTTCTCCAACCCGGATTGTAAGTTGGGGAGAATGGGTCATTTCTAACTTTATTAAATGCGTTGAGCTGTTCTAACGAATGTGGGCATTGATCAACAATGTGGTTAGGATCGTTACATTTGTATCATGAGGGCTGACACGCTTGTGCTTGATTTATTTGAGTTAATGAAAGGACATTATAGAATTTGGTTAACATAGTGTCTATTTTTGCGTCTAAGGACGTTGAAGTTCCTACTGAATGGGTTTGATTGGGAATAAATCGATTTCCCGTTAGATCTTTCCCATTGAGCTGGTTTTTCGGCCAAATTTTCGAGAAATTGCCAAGCGGCATCATGATTTTGGGATAGAAAGTTTCCTTGGCACGTTGATTCGATAGTTATTTTCATGTCCGTCGTATAAAATTTGACAGAGTCCATTTTTCGAAATTGTGATGTGGACATTTGACTAGAACTTCTTTAAATCTTTCGAAATATTTTGCAAAGGATTTACCCCTAAATTGATGAAAATTAATGATTTTGTTTCAAATTTTGGATGTTTTTTCCATGGGATAAAATTTCTTTAGAAAAACTTTCACAAATTCATCCCACGTTCCAATCGTATTTGAAGGCAAGCTATACAACCATTTTTCGGCATAATCGGTAAGTGCAAATGGAATTAACCTAAGTTTGATTCCATCTTCACTTAGTTGTTGAAATTTCATGGTTTCAAAAACTTGTTCAAATTTGGTTAAGAAAATATAAGGATCATCACGTTCAAGATTGCCGAATTTTGGAAGAGTATTTATGTGATTCGAATGAATTTCAAAGTGATTACCCGTTGGGGCTGGCAATATGATGCAAGAAGGAATAGAAACTCGATCAAGGAAAATTCTATCTATAGGAGTTAGGGGGCAGGGGTAGGGAGTTCCTTCGGCCATGGTTGAAGGACTGTTTGTTCGAACTAATCGATTGGTTGAAGGATCACGAGTCCAACTGTGCATGCACTGGCGCAAAGAATAATTGAAGAGGAGAAAGAAAAAATTTGAGAAGAGAATAAAAGTGATTTTTTTTACAAAATGAGATTCGTTTTGAAATTATTTTTTAATTGCAATTCACAAAACAATCAGAAATAAAGAAATTAGCTACAATAAAATTTTCTATTAATAGCCCCTAAATGAAAATTTACAAACCTAATAATTTCAAACTACACAAGTAACAAGTCTTAGCCAGATCGGATCAGAATTTATCAGTGCACCACGAATCATCGTAGCACTGCAGGTGAAGTTTTAAGAACCTGATTGAGTTCGAAACTCCACCCTTTCTTAGACACTAGGAGAGTTAGCTAGTATAGTCCTACTTATTAAGAAAATAAACTTTACCCTAACTGAGCACGTGACGCCCTTAAGTCCAGAGTCTATAATTTTTATTATTAATGCATCTTTTTCCTAGTATGAATGCAATTTTCTAGGATATTTTAATTAGTCGCAGAAAAGTCATAGAATAATAAGTTGCAGAAATAATTTTTTTTACAAGCAAGCCATGACACCTGCACGAAATCTTTACAAGCAATTTTCACATATATATTTCAAGCTGCAGCTAACCCTGTAGATTTTAGAAAATTCTCTCTTAGATCGACAGTCCGTCCAGTGCAACTGAGTAGCGCTAGCGCGTTCACACCCCACTTGGTTCACAACTGCTCCAACAGTTCAAATTTTGCTTATTGCAAATTGATTGACTTCTAAATTCTCTGTCGATTGCTAGAAAAAAAATTCGGAAGAAAAAGAAAATAAGGTCAAAAGAAAACAAAGGCGATATAGATGAAAATGAAAAAAAACAAAAAAAAGCGTAACAACTTGTATTAAACAAAGAAGCAAACTAATTTTTTTTTCAAGAAAAATAGATTAAGAAAAGAATTTTTACTAAGCAAAACATGAAACCTCAACACTGAAACAAGATCATAACAGTCTAATTTAGCAAGAATGCAACATGACCAGCGAATGAAGATGGAAACGAATAGGCCAATTCCTCCAGCAACTAAAATCCACTCAGCAACCTGTTATTTCTAAATTCAATAACAATATAACCAAGTTCACAATTTTAATAACAATACCACTTGTTATTTCTCAGAATAAAGACTTCCTCAAAACACTAAAGAACAAACACGCTCTTTTCAGAATACAAATCTCACTTAGGTTTAAATCAAATAAAAACACCCTTTTTTTCTTTTGGATTCGAATGGAGTTCAAATCTGATATCAAGAGTCAGAAATTGGTTTTCAATCTTCGAAATTAAGGATTTGTGCTGATTTTTCGATTTGGGTTAACTGGGTTTTTGTTTATTGATGGAGTATTGAGTTGTTCGAAGGGGGCGAGTTTCTATGTATTGCGGTGGTGTTCAGGATTGGATGAAGGCTATTCGAACTGGGTGTATTTCGATGTGAGCGCTGACCGAAGTGGGGGTTGTTTTTGGTATTTGCATTGCGAGGTATGTGAGCGTTGACCGAAGTGACGAGGTTCAGTTGTTATTAACCCATGTATGCATGTTATAAGTGATCGACGTATGTAGGAAATAGTGTTCGGCATTTGCAGGAAATAGTGATTGACATATATAGCATAAGCAGTGCATAGTGATCCACATAAGCAATACATAGCAATCAACATAAGCGGTAAATAGTGACCGTATATGTTTTTTTTCTACATCATACAGGCTATCCACTAATTACTCTATATGATATTTAAATCAGTTGACCTTAAGTTCCATTTCTACAAATTTAGTTAATGCAGGTCCTCTTTCTTTCAAACTGGCAGCACACAACAAAGAGCAGGAAATGACAAATTCCATTGAATATGTGACCATGCATGCTAGCAGTAGTTGTGTTAAAAATATATGCAATGTTGATATTTAAACTGAGAATGAGATGCATGAAACCAGGTCAATGATGCACTTCAACATAACTAATTGTTCACATAAAAACAAAATTGGGAAAAACAGTATTTGGAATCATTAAAATAAAAGTATGGCGTGCTGATAATAGAGAAAGGGAACCATTGAGGAATGGCAGATTTTCATTCATTCTCCATTTATGGATACCTTGAACCCTTTATCTACAGATTTAGTAAACTACGTCTTTAGACCTTTAACCTATTCATTTAAAAATATTACAACACTATGTGATAGAATATCTTATTGAAATCTGCGACTGCATGTTGTACATTAAAATATTTCATTTTGCTACTTAACCAATGTGTACAGTTGATACCTATACTAAAAAAATACAGTTATCAAAGGGGACAGTGGAAACAATAGTAAGTGACCCATGTATTCAGATAAATAACACAAGTGCGGATATAAATCTATATGGGTGGTCCAACACAACCTGGGTTCAGAAATATGGAGGTATACATGACCAGACCTATGTATGTCTATACATCATGCTGTTCCAATTATTCATAAATAAACTTCAATTTACATCACAATTTATTTTTATTTTATATACCTCTACTTGCAATGGACACTTATGTCCCATATATATATATATATATATATATATATATATATATATATATATATATATATATAGTGCAGACTTCTACAAACAACTCCCATTTACCCTCAGCTTATATTTCTTGCTACAAATTCGAGTTAAAGATTTTTCTTAGGCTCTGTTTATTCTACATCCTTTAGTGTGTGTGTGAAACAATTTCCATTTTCCCTATCTAATGAACCGGAGTGATATACATAATCATATTTAAATGCATGAAAAAGCTTCAGCATCCTGTATAAATCAAGAGTTTATTTTAAATGGACTTAAAATTTTATGTTTACTCATGACAATAACAAGGCGATAAACACGAGACAAGGAACAATGTTGGATCACATAAAATGTACAAGAATATGCAAATACATATGGATATTCATTTTCAAGTCAACTGGGCAATTTGCTTTGTCTAACAAAAGAGTATCGGCTTTGTTAAACAAAAAGTGTATCGGCTTTGTAAAAACGAATAGGGTATCAGCTTTTATAAAATTTATCATTTGAGGGACATATAAAATAAGGCATCATAATCCAATTCATTTATGCATCAAAACCGGTTCGACTACATAACAAAGAGTCAAGAGGTATGAGACAACAAGGCCAGTGAGACACCGTTTCAATGAAAATGGGGCTGCCTAAGTACACAACAGACAATCAAGTTTAGGTCACCAACCAAACGACAAGACATGTACAACAATCAACGAAGTAAGGACTTGCGCAGGGACAAACGAACTAAAGACCAGACAGAGACATGGGTTTGGGTCTAAATACATACCTCACTTTCGATGAACCAGGTGTCACATAAATATATGTCTCATTTCCCACATTCAAGGTGCTACATGTATATGTATAAAAATTAACCAGATTATCACATACTGATATACTTCGAAATGCGCAGGGCAAGGTAATATATACCAAATGTGTCAGTTCAAACAGATAAAGGCATACTGAGCGAAGTGTGGCGAGGATAATGACAAGGCAGCATGGTGCTTCACATACATACACATATAAATATGTATATATTCATATGCAGGGTTCAAGTTAATTACAAAACAGGGGTTTTCCAAATTTCACTTACAGGTATAGGTTTCACAAACAGGATATGCAATAACCGCCGCAGTGCAGCCTAGTTGCGTATACATATGCCAATCGATATATGTATACACACACAGAGTATATGTATACACATATTCTAGTCAGCCTCCACGTATAAAAATCAGTTCTAACTATTAAACCAACAAAGCACACAGGAATAAAGCCGACAACAACAAGCAAGGAACTTGACGATTACACTTTAATTTATATTACTGTCGAAATACTTGAACCAATGATCAATCATGAGTGAATACGCACATTGGGTAGTTGGAGAAATAATGACTTGGTCACTGGTACGAAGGCAGTCGAGCTGAATTGGGTTAAACTTCGATTTTTAGGGCAGGAGCTTATTTAAACAACGACGCCGCGAACTGATGGACGACAACGGTGGCTCGAGTGGGCTTCGGGAAAGAAAGGCAGCAGCTTGGAGACTTTGACAGTGGTGAATTGGCCTCAGGTGGGTACGTCGTTTCTTGTGATGGTGGAACGAATTCAGGGCAGCGGCGAGATCAATTTTGGCGGTGGCTGGAGGCACAACACGAGCGTCAGTGGCTCGTGGTTTGTCTACAATGGGTAGCGGCCATTTTCCCTTCGATTTGGAAACAAATGGAACTTTGATTTAGGGATTTGATCTGGAGAAAGATGAGGGAGCGGAGCGAGTTCTTATGGCGAAGGTGCTAAGTCGGACATGGCCGATTGATTTGGGGAAAATAACAATTTAGGGCTTCGGCCGTTATATGTTTTCTAAAGGAATTTAGAGGAAGACATGATTTTGATCCCTGAATGAATTGTGGAAAAAGAGTGCAACTTTATAGAAGAAGAACTATGGTTACCAAGTTTTCGTGGGAGCCAAGGAATGGATGGTGTGCATAGGAAGGAACCCGATGCTTTATTTTATTTATTTATATATGGTTCCTTAAATTTACTACCGCAAATTATGTTTACATTTTATTTTTGAATCACCAAAAACAAACTCCGATCATGATGAAACTTTATGTATCATCACACCTCGGCATTCTGAAACCAAATAAAAATATTCTACTTGTAAACCGACTCCGTCTATATAACGTTATTTAAATATTTTATTGATTCACTAATTTTATTTCGATTGTCCACCAATATCTCTATTTGATTCCAAATTTTAAACGTAAAACTTTAATTTCTTCATGTACACAATACACACATATCCAAACCAATTTTTAGTTTTCAACAAATATATTCTTCAATTCACTTAACTTCAATAGCATTTATTTTTAAATTTAACAATTTATATTTCAGGCGAAAATCCGATTCAAATATTCAAAGATAAACATTTGATTCCAAACCAACCATTTTGAATTAAATATCAGGTTCAATTCATACACAAACCATACATTTGATTTTTAATACTAACCCACCTTTCAATATAAAAATTTATTATTAATAACTAAATCTTAAATTATATCCATATTCTAGTTGTCGAAATTTCTGGGACGTTACACTACCGCTTCAATCTTCATCTTTAGTCTTCACAGCTCACAATTAGTCCAGTCATCTGCTTACCTGTCACAATAGAAACACACACAGAGTAATCTGGAACAGAAATAATTTTAAATTCTAGCAGATACAATTTTATTTTAAAATATATTTGCCTTAGAATTTTAGTGTGTTTCTCATTGTTTTTCATGACTTGATCTGACTGTGTTTCTAGTACTCAAATATACAGACGATACATGTATACACATACATGTGTATGTGTATACACATATTATAGTGCAGGGACAGGAAAATCCATTCTGGATGGCTACATACACACATGTGCATATACATACACATGTGCATTGCCTCGCCAATCAAAATATAGTGTAGCAACTGAGGAGTAGCCACGTGGACCATCTCGACTCAGCGCAACACATATCAACGTGGTTGAGTACAAGTCAAATGAAGTGCAGCATGGTCAACATAGTTGACAAATATGTAGCATTGAATATGGTCGAGAGTGTGAACAATACGAGTGCAGCATTGAATGTGCAGTTTCAAAATACATGGACCAGATTTTAAACCAGAACGGCAAGCATATCAACACATCTCAAGTGGTCGAGCACAAGGCAGAGTAGTCAAGTATTGACAAGGAACTACAAGAGTCAATTCACGTGGACAAAGTGGACATGGCAGAATATGCACAAACAAGCAACATAATAGAATCAAGTGGTGAAGCTAAATCTTGAAGATGGAAGCAACAACATAAGCAGCATGGTGTAAAAATGGCAACTACACAAGTGCACATGTGACATAGCAAGTTCATAGTGATACAACAGCATAGTGGTGAACACATGATCAAGCACAAAGTCAAAAAATAGACAGCTACAACACAATTACATGGCACGTAAATAGCATGATGAAGCAAGTTCAAAGCAATGGTGAATGAGCAACAACAGCAAGCACATATTCATGGTGAAAGGTAGCAAGTGCAGTGCATGATTCAAATGCAAGTTTTGATTCAATCCGAACAACAAAGAAGAATGAGTGAGCATATGCAAGTCGAGCCAACTTGTATACATTTTAGTTTGGGAATTAAAGCTATATATACATACATACATACATATATAAATATATATATATATATATATATATATAAATATGAAGCAACTCATATATTCATGCATGCACAAAGTATAAACAATTCAGCATGTTCTAAAGGTCAAGTAAATCAACACATAACCAAGATGTATATCATGCATGAGACAGAAATAACAATGGTCAGGGCATACATATACAAGAGGAATCACAGTTGCGTGAGGTAAGAAATTGCAAAATATTTGGAGCCAAATTTTGGCAAGGAGAAAATCAGCAACTAATTCGAATAGCAAAAAATTTGCTCAAGACATATTTGGCATAAGTTATTTTTGGCAAACATCAATTTCTAAGCTAAGAAAATCATTTTAAGAAATACAATTGCAAATTCAATCATATTCTGTTTTAAAAGTGTTTCCAGAAAAGAAAATGACATTCCAAATTTATACAAACAAATTTGGGGAAGTTTTAAACTTCAGAAACTCATCAGATTAATTGCAGAAATCTCAAATCTTTTTATGGCAAGAAATCATTTAGCATTCTAGCCAAGAAAATCAGTTTACTTGTTTCCAGAAATACAAGGATTTATTCATGGTTATGTTCAATCATGCAAGAACATATATGGCAAGAATAACATTTTGGTTTTGTTTTAGATATCACAGAAAATCAATTCATCGGATTTAAAGTAGAGTAAAATTGGCAAGAAGATTTTTAGAAAATCCGAATTTTTTCAAGGCAATTTTTAAATCAAGGAAATATTCAGTATTTGTTTTCAAAGCCAATTTTATTCAAGGCATCTATCTAGGAATTTCATGCAAATTCAATCACAAATAACTCAAGAGCAAAATTAGAGATCTTCATGCAAGAAAGCCAAGAAATCAAAAAGAGGAAACATCACTATTTCTGGCTAAGTCATATTCAAAATCAAAGATTCAAATTTAGGGTTTCGTTTTACCTTATAAATGCCACATCATCACTGGAAAACATGTGCATCGTAAACACAAGCCATAATTTAAAGAGCAGATATCGTTTTTAATCAAATTTACTTACTTTAAGTTTTTGATCAAGAGCCAGAGAAAGAAATCCCAAATCGATCGAGGAACAGGAGAACAACACATTCGAGCATCAGAGAATTGTTTCCAGCAACAGATGATTTGATTTGGAGTTTTCAGAAACCCTAGTCTCTCTTTCGGCCACCATTTTTTTAGACAAGATTGGGTAAACGCAAATAGAAGTGGGTCGGCCATTTTTTTTTCCTTAAGGGCTAAAATTCAAAAGGGAGATTTATTTGTTTTAAATCTAACGTTTTAATTTATTTTTATTTTTTGTTGTATTTTCCAATTTCTTTTGTAATTCCACGAACAGTTTCTAGAGTCTGTGAAATTCTTGGGGAACCAATTAGGGTGTTAACTGGCAGTTTACTAGAGTCTGTAAAATCTTGGGTTACAGGTTATAGGGCTGTAATCAGGGGAAATCTGATCTAAGGGATTTAAATCAGTCTACGGTTTTGAGCGTAGGGTTAGTATAGGACCAGGGAGTGCGAGTTTACAGGGTCTGTAAGCCGGATCTTTTATTAACACCTAGTAGAAACCTTAGGAATGCAGCAGTAGGCAAGATTTGCCGAAGTTGGGTATCTCTATATGTTATTTACTTTCTGCTTTTACTTACTCTACTATTATTTGTGCTGCGATTATTTTTAATAACACATTTAAACTACAATAAACCCTATTCACCCCCTCTAAGGTTAATATAGATCCAACATGAACCTCATATAATTAGTTCAATATGCATGCCCTGACCCCTACCTATCCCAGTTTAATACCAGAATGGGTAACTGACTGATATGGGCCCCAAACAGCAGATGACACAAGTCAAACCCCTAACTTGTGTCCCCCAATTAACTAGGATTTTTAACAGGTTAAGTCTTACATATTAACTAGTTCTCCTAACCCCCACAGATTAACATGTTAAGTTTCTCAGGTTAACAGGTTCATGTAACCCCAAAAGATTAAACTGATATATTTAACCCAACAGATAAAACAGGTTTACTTAACCCCAACAGATTAAACAGATTTACATAACCCCAACAGATTAAACAGATTTACATAACCCCAACAGATTAAACATGTTTGTAGGTTACTTATAGTTTTATTAACATGTTCCGCTTAATCTTTAAATTAAGCCTACAGATTTATATTCCCCCAAATCTTATTCATATTTCACAATACAGGTCATGCCCCCAAATTCTAGTAATGATTAATAGTACAAGATATGCCCCTAAACTATCATTTCCAATTTATCCCAATTTCGTTCTTATGCATGTTTCAGCGATATTGGGCCTAGGCTCGAAGGTATCCAAGGCTATAAAAATAAAAAGGGAATAAGAGAGGGAGAAGAACAGAAATGGGCAGATAATAACAGAAATAGGCATATAATGAAAGAATTAGGCATATAAGAGCTGAACAGCAGAACAGTAGTACAAAGGAATGCATGTAATAATAGCAGAACTATTTGGGTATGAATCAGATTATTAACAGGCAGAGGTTCCGATACAGGTTTAAAAACATGTCAGGGTTATATTAAATTTTTATATCTAAAAGTAACATAAACTCACAAAGATTGGATCGGTGTACGGAAAAATGTCTTAGATATATGTATAGGATGTTGCTTGAAGAAGATAATCTGACTCAATCCAAGTTGAGGCAGCATCTCATTGTCTCCATTGTTTTAGGTGTAGGAAAACAATAGAAATGCGGTCCTTTATATAGCCCATCCTCAACGAACCCAGTCAACGAATGCATCCGGAAACACTCAGAAGAATTCGACCAGATCGTGGTTGGGTCGACCCACCCTAACATGGGTCGACCCATAAGTGAACGCACGTGACCTTGGTTCGACCCGGACCAGGCGTGGGTCAGACCCCAACGAGTCTGGTTCCCACCTACTTTTGCCGCTTGTTTCATTTGATTTTATTTGAACTGTTTTGAATTTTCTGAGTTGTTTTATTCATGTATATTCCTCTTATACATATAAAAAATTCTAACCTTTATATCTTCCTCATACGATGTCCATTTTACGCGAACTCGGAGTCTATCTTAAGCAGAATTCCAAGACAAATGTAATGGTATAATCCATTTTACTTAATTTAATTAAGTATCCTTTAGTTTACTATTAATAATGTCCTTGTAAAGTTACAGGGTGTTATAACACCGGTTCGAGGATCGGCGTTGCCTGCTGATTAGTTTGTGAGTTTTCCCTCAAGTCCCGAGTCCCAACTTGAGCAATATTTACATGTCGGCCTTTTAGTACCACTGATCCTAGCCTCAATTTAAGCGAGAAAGGTAGCAAATGCTTCTTCATGTCACTCGAGTCGAGCGTTTAAATTTATAGCCAAATTCATAATCATCCTAACGATGTCTTCCGGAGTGATGTAATTTGGGGGAACTTCAATCGAAGAAAGTTCATAAATTCCTTCACCTCTAGTACCTTGAGCTTCAGCAATAGGGTCGAGCTTCTTAAAATTAACCTTGGTAAAATGCGAGTAATAAAGTGAAGTAGAAAATTGAAACCAGAGTCGAAAACCAAAACCAAATCCGAGAATCCAATTCAGAGCAGAAGTCAAAGTTGTGCGCCCCCTTCCTAGCATGCCAAAGTGTTGATGTGGGGAAATGGATATTCGCGCATACCAACGTCTGAGTGTATGTTTTGTGGTAAAACAATAATTCAAATCCAAAGTGTGATAATGTAAAGGGAGAACGCAGCTTTATAGTGACACTAACGCCAGTGTAGTAATTATACATCATATAATTGTCGATTACAAATATTGTACAAGTTCGAAAAACTTTTGTGTACAAAGTTGTATGATAGAACAAAAAAATGTTTTTCAATTCTAAACTTTTATCAAAATACTCTTCGTCTTCTCCATCGAACCAAAGTGTGACGCAATGTCCAAAAGTAGCTTCAATTTCCAAGAAATTCCAAATATGTCCAGAAGCAGTGTAAAAGTCCAAGTAAATGTCAAAATATTATAGGCAAACGTTTGTGCAATGTTTAGAAGTCCAAAATCTATAAAGATGATGAAGGTATCCATTGATGGTGCTTGAGAGCTCTAAGAAGTATCAAAAATCCTCCTTTTAAAGAATGCTCTATGGGGTATTTATTAGTAGTGGAGTAGGTGGGAGTAGGTGAGATTTGGGGACCACATTAGGAAATTTTGCATCCTAGGGATGCGGGATATGAATTTCACGTCTCGGAGGTTTGCCAAATTCACATCCCAAAAAATATTGCTAAACACGTGTTGCTCAACCCAAAAAAAGTGATCCATGTATGTAAATCCATCCATGCTGAAATCCTTAGCATTAGCCAAAATTCCGTATCCCAAGCCATGTTCAATTTTCGCATCCCGAAACCATTATATGAAGTCGAGGAAAACTCGGATTAGTCGGAGTGCGTGCTAAGGATTTCGCCTTGAAAATTTCGAATCCTGCCGTTGGCACATTTCCATTCCCAGATCTGATGCAAATTTTGCATCACAGAATCTCATGCCGAACCACAAAAAGTCATGTCGGGGATGATGTGATGTAACAATCCCCCCGGAATAGGCTTAAATTTTGACCCAGAAAAGGACCATCGAAACTTAGAACCATTCTAAACGGGTCGTTGGTTCCTATAAGGAATTACATTTGCATAGATAATATATATACACTTCGAATGGAAATCTCACACAGCGAGATGAGAAAATATAATATTGAAATATGATATGCCATTGTATTAAAAATCACAAAGTTCCAACACAACAGTCAAGATTACATTTGTTCCATGGGTACATCAATGAATTCATTCTCCTAAGTTTCCATAAGAAGTACAACAATAACAACTAATAATAGCATAACATCTTCGTCTTCGTCTTCGGCCTCCATCATTATTTCGTCCATGGAATCTACCCTACCATTGACCTATTGGACATGTTAAGGAGAGGGGTCAGAACATAAAGTTCTGTGTTACTGAAATATAGTAATTACTTAAAGTCTATACCCCAGTTTTTGGTAGGTTACATATGTCAAGGTAGTCTATGCAGAATACAACATTCACACACAAACACTAAGTATCTAACAAATGAGGTGGATATCCAAGTCAATCGCTCATTAGCTCTTATAATTTGGTCACTTATGTCCCTATTAAAGGTGGATTCCTATGATCTCTTATAATCCTGAGGCGAACCCTAGCCTCTAGAGACCCCGTCCTAATACGTCAACGTTCTTAATTCTATACTCTCAATTGTAATATGAGAAGTAGTATTACGAACGTTACTACTTAACTGATATTGCGGTAAACACCTATGTCGCTTATGACTTCCCTTAGACAGTTGGTGAGCATGCTATGGCCATATATCTTTTATATGTACCAATCATGTCCCTAGTTGAGCTCCTATAAGCATCTAGAGGAAGTGGACATCCCTGTGAACTACCCTACTCTGTTACCGATTATGCCTAACCACTTCTAGAAAAGAAAGACCTATAGACTTACTTTGAATCAAATAAGGATGAGTCCCATGACTTTGGTCCCTCTCCAAGGAATAAACCTTTGAAGAGGATCTTAATCCTAACCACTTAAGACCCAAATTAGATAAGCAGAAAGTCAACCACTAGGACCTTCTTAAGGTGTAGTAAACCTGCCTATTTTCACACACAATAAACTCATATATATAGTTCTATATATACACTAGACCTCTCACATTAAACCATATACCTGTAGATGTTGGATATGCCGAGCGGTTCAGGGCAGGCTTCTACTACAAGTAGGTTTAACCTCGTGTCATAGTGTACTAAGTTTGAATGGCCCATGGCACCCATACCTTTCACATTAGTTGGGCCTGCTTGTGGTTGCTAGATTTGTCGGTTGGTTCCGGGCAGGCTTATACCCCAAATGGCAACTAACCTCGTGTTTATATGTCACTATTTATATATGTAAGGCCAATCTATACACACACAAAAGCAATCAACATATATGGGGATATTTCAAATTTGAATTCTATATTAATCACATTTATTACTGTTAGATCGAAATTTGGACCTAACACCCAAATTGTTATGAACAGTAGAGAATTTCAAATGAAGAATAAGGAAAAAGAAAATAACACTCAGAATTTATAATGGTTCGGCGTTAACGAGCCTACGTCCACTTTATATATTATTGATTATGCTTTAAAAGCTAGTACAACAATGATTTCTCTCAATATTTCAGTAGTTTGACAACAATGGCGGATTCAGTACTCAATATTGCCAAAAAGATCCCGAAAAATGCCAAGCTCTGGGCTATTTATAGCTGATTTTGTCAGGCGGATCGTGGACACGTGGCACGAATCCCGAGAGCATTGGATCGCATCGCCACCGTTGGAGAAACAGTCAAATTAGCCGTTGTGGACAGGTGTCGTGATCTGCTTGAAAATCGGATCGTGCAGATGGGGAGAATCGGTCCAAGTGACGGTTAGGGACACGCGTCGCCAGATCCGTGCGATTCGGATCGCTGAAGACTAGCTCGTGCTTGAACAGGTCAGAGGGTTCGCCATGCACCAGGGGATCGGATCGGTTCGCTCGGGGTAACAATGTAAGTTTGGATCGGATCGCCCAGCTGCGTGGTTCGCTGATGAGATGGGGCGATCTGATATTGGGCGAGACGATGGTGCGCGATCCGACGGTGGTCGAGACGATGGTACGCGAATCGATATTGGGCGAGACGATGGTACGCGAATCAATATTGGGCGAGACGATGGTATGCGAATCGATATTGGGCGAGACGATGGTGCGCGATCCATTCCTTCATGTCCTTAGATATCGTGGTTTCCTGCTTTCCTCTTACGAATGATCCTGGGTGGCTTGGTCAAAAAGAGAGCCAACATTTTGCCCCCTCGAAGTATGTTTTATCGATGATGGAACATGCTTCGAAGATTCTAATCTACCTTTTCTTGAAGGGACGTAAATCAACAGTCGCATTGGTTCAAATCAACGCATGCATGAATCGGATCGCCATAGAGCGCCACGATCCGAGTGGTCACGTGCTCGTCTCGAGCTGAGTATCTAGGCCTTTGTGCGAAACGAGGCGGACTTTCCTTCGAGTCGTGTCGGGCTTTGAGTTTGGTGGGCCATCGTTTGAGGCGGTCCGTGGGCTTCTGTGCGATACAAGCTTTGGATCATGGCCTGCATGATGTTTCGTGGACCGAATAGGACAAAGAAAGGGAGACAAACGGTCGCCCTCTTTGCCTATATAAGCCGACCCTCTCCTCTTCATTCCCCTTCTTCTTTCTTTCTGCCGAATCGTCTCGCGTTATCGAAGAACGAACCCAAATTTTCCAAACCTTCAAAAATCCGAGCATTTTCTCAATCTTTAGAAAGGTAACTCCACAAAAAGTATTCTTATTCATGAACGCCGCTTTTTCATGAACTTTCTCGACTAGAAACGATGGAAATTTGTGCATTTCTAACGAAATCATCAAAACGCCATGGCTAACTGGTGTGGAGCTCGGAGTTCGAGGATGGAAAGGAGAGGAGAAAAACGAAGGAGGAAGAAGAAGAAGAAAGAAGGCTGGTTCGGTTCGTGGTCAAGAAGAGAAAACGAAAGCGAGTGGCGAGACGAAAGATCGTGGTGGCAGCAAGGGACGTATCGTGGGGTTCGCAACGGTTCGTGAAGGAGCGATCCCTTCGCCCAGCGATCCGAAAGGGGCGATCCCTCTGCCATGCGATCCGAAAGGGGCGATCCCTCTGCTTTGTGATCCGACTCATAGCTGACGATACGAAGAAATTTCAGACTTTAATCAACGCCTTGTCACCATAAAACTCTGAACAGTTAGGCTAGAGCCGTGACGTTGGACTTTCTGGACTAAATGACCTCATAATTTGACTGCATTTGACGACTAATGCTTCTGACAACCTTGATTGCTTTCATGCTTTATTTTTTGTTAATGCGCACACACAAGCACACACACCGGCACTTGCGCACATGGGGGACGGGTAGTGTTAATCTTATTGTTCATATTTTCTCGTCCTAGCAGCAATGTCGAATGATCATTCTTCTTCAAGATCCATGACAGAAGCGGAATCCGAGATTCCTGAACAGTACAACCCTGAAATTCCTTCTGTCAATCCGGAAGGTGAAGATTCTGGATCTGAGTACGAAGCCACAGAATCAGATCCGACAGAAAGTACTTCATCCAGCAACAACTCTGAGACTGATGAGCGAGCTCCTGACGAGATCCCAGGCGCACTCGGGATAGATAAATTTTCTGATTCTTTAGCGTCCAAGCTTGACGAGATAAAACTTAAAAGAATCTGCTTAAGACACGGCATTCCTTGGGACGATGTCTTGACGCCTGGAAGCGAAGATAGACCCCACCTAGCACCGGAAGGGTATATGGCGATTAGTCGAACAATGTGTCTAGTAGGAGCTATCCCTCCGTTTCCCCCGATTGCCATCGAAACTTTAAGACGACTAGGCATTGCTTCGATGCAGCTTCATCCAAACGCCTACGCATCTCTATACTCACTATATGTTGCATATGCGGAGATCCTGCATGCCGAACTTAAATTCAGAGATCTGGTATTCTTCTTTCTTTTCAAGCACCGTTCTTCGGCAACTCCAAACTTTTCTTTCTTCGAATCAGTGGCGAACAGAAAGATTCTGTTCGATGGGTATAGCAATATAGGGGATCCTAAATCTGATTGGTTTTATATAAGGAAACAGGCCGGATGCTCACGAAGATGGCTCAAATCAAGTAAACTTCGATCTCCTAATCGAACATCTTGCTCAAGGAGTCTAAGCATTAACATTTTTTCGCCTTTTTCTTTGTCTTAAACAGATCATATCTTCCCGAAAACGGAGGGTCCGTTATATAACCATCGATTATCCATTCTTTCACAGAGCAGATCCGACTTTCTAAGGATCAAAAAATGTATTACTGATGAAAATCTTCACAAGCATCGTCTTCTAGACAGAAGATTTGGACTTGGCACTGGCGGCAAACCTTACAAGTATGTGCCCCCAACGGAAGGAGAGGGAACTTCGCAAGCGGCAGAGACAACTAAGTTTCGCAAGAGCCCTTCTCCGATAGTCATCCAAGACGATGAGGACCTGAACATTTACAGAGGGGATGAGGTCCGCGATGACGTGTCCAAGGAAATTCCTATTTCTGCTCCAATTGAAACCGTTGCTCCCGATGACTTGACAGAAGAGCAGTTATTTGACGAGCTGAATAAAATCCCTCTACCCAATATTGTATATACAGAAAAAGACTTCGGAGAGGAGCCTTTCTTCTCTGCTTCCGAAGAGGCGATCGCTTCAACTAGGGGACGAGAAACTGGTCAGATGAGCCTGTCTCCAAGCCCGGGTCTGTTAGGGGGAATTATATGGGATGCACACATCACACACGCTGTCTGACCCTGCACTATTATATCGTGGGTATTCAAAGTTTTAATATGCTCTTCTTTCTTTTTACAGGAGCGATGTCCCGCAGGAAATCTTATTCGTATCGTTCTCTTCGTGAGGGCACACCTAGCCTTCGCCCGGATACTGAGCGCTCTCGTGGTCCTTCTCATAGGCCGAGTTCCTTGCAACCTCGATCTCCCCTAAAATCGACCTCCACCAAACCTTCCAGTCTCCCCGCAGTTCCTACAGGGGGAAAGAAGCTTCCTAAAGAGTTAACTCCTCCAAAGAGTGCTCCTTCTCACAGCCGGTCATCCAAGAGGCATCACGAATCTAAAGATAGGGGCAAAGATTTGTCCAAAGAGTCTGAAAAGGAGAGAAGTGATGTTGTTTTTTCTAGTCAGCCAGAGTTGGCTCCCCCAGGGTCACGGGATTACATGCATGGTTCCGAGATTCAAGGCAGGTTGGAAAAGCTTCGGGAACAATTCCCAGACATATTCTTTGACCAGATGACATTTGTTCCAGCCTTGGAACCGGTCCCCAAGAATTGGGATAGCGAAGTTGTCGGACACATCCGCCATGTTGCCAGACAATACGAGATGATGAAAAAACACGCAGTTAATCTTTCGGAAGTCATCCGAACACTTGAAATAGAAGCTCACAGATCTAAAGCAAAACTTGAAAACAACGAGAGGGCTAGGACAAAATTGGAGAAGGACCTGGAAGATGCTCAGGCCCAGCTTGCTTTAGCATGGAGGGACGCTGAAAATTATAAGACTGAATTAGAGAATGCCAAGCAGCGCTTTCATTCAGAGCTGGACTCCAATAGTCAAGAGAAAATGGCGTTAAAGAAGGAGGTTGAAGATCTAAAAATGGCCAACGTCGAGTTGAAAACAGCACAAGGCCATTTTGAAACTGAGAGGGCTGCTTGGGAGGCGGAAAAAGCGAGTCTAAAAGAAAGTTTGGCTCTGGCAGAAGCAGAAAAGGTGATCTTGAATGACCAGGTTGCGAACGCGGAGAGACGGGCAGCTCTCGCCGAAAAGAATGTTGAAAGCGCCACTGAAATGGCCACTGCTTCTAACAACAAACTCCTTGCAAGAGAGAAAGAGATTGAGGGGTTTGAAGAGATGATTTTCGATTTCCTTGGCCAGGTTCTCAAAACTCGCAACATCTCATGGATCCCGGATTACATGTTACCTTGGCCAACTTATGGGATGCCAATGTGGAGGGCGAAAAACATAGACTGGGGGTCGAAGAGATCAATGAGGATGAATTGATGAAGAGCATCTTAAGAGACAACGAGCCTGAGGACCTGGCAGAGGGTCGTCGCCTAATCCTGGCGGAAATGGAAAAGGAGAGAACCTTGGCTAAAGGTAAAAGCAAAATTGACGAAGGTTCCAGTTCCGCCGCGAAGCCTAAAACCTCCGGAGTTGAGGAGTACCATCCTGATGATCCGCTAATCCCTTTGGGCCTAACTCCCGTGGTTGTTGGAGCATCTAGAACTACTTAAGAGGGAGCATCTGTTGAAGGTATCTCTCTCTTTTCCCCGCAATTTGCTAAAGCAATTGCGAATTGTCATCGTCTGGCAGAGCAACCAATTGAATTAGTAATGTGTGTCTCTCGTAATGCAGGTGGCGAGCCTGTCGACAAGGGTGCTGAAAAAGAGAGAGAAGTGGAGAAGGAGGCTGCCCTGCCGGGTGCTGGTATTGATGTTTCAGAGCGGGTCGAGGTCACAACAGTAGAAGGAAGCATCCCGGCACCTAGCACCGATGTACCCAAAGATGCTAAGACTATCGAAGCTTTAAAAGACATGGATGGTCGTCATGTGGATGACGAAGAGGACATTACCGGCACCAAAAAGGCCGATGATGATGATGATGACGAGGAACCCCTGGCCAGCCGAAAAGCCAGACAAGAGAAAGAGTTGGCTTCAAAGAAGGTGGGAGATGAGGCTTTGGACGTAGTCCCTCTTGCAGAATTCGATCCCAAAACTGGGATGATTGTGAAAATTCAGCCCAAGTCCATCAGCCGGCAGCTTCACTTCGCAAACCCCGATGACTTCCCGGCTTCCCTCTCCAGTAGAAGCAAGAGAAAAGAGGTGGAAGAAGAGGAGTCGGATGTTCCCCTCGTAGACAAGCGGAAGAGGAAGAAAGGTGATCCATCTGAAGCCGACAAGGAGAGGCTGGAGAGGCAGAAGCAAGAGAAGAGGTCAAAGCGTAAATAGGATGTTTGTTGTTTGTTGATATTTTGTCTTTAGGTTTTCCACTGGCCAGGAAGTGTAATTGTGAGACTGGTCCTCACTTTTGTTTCTAGTTTGTTTTTCACTTTGTTGATTCGCAATATATAAACAAGGGTTTATCTCTCCTTGCATCATTGTGTACCTGTACTCAGAGAAACTTTCCATGTTTAGTCATTAGCCAACTATTAATAATTATAAATCAGTCAATCAACAGGAAGAAGAATGTTCATGCTATGTTACACTGTTGTATCAAAGTTTAGTGTTTGCATATGAGTGCCTGGTGCCCCCCAATCAGTTGTCATCGTAGCATCTGACTGGGGTTTACTAGGGATTGATTAGTACTGTCGGCAAGTTGCCCCCTATTTCTGAATACGGGGGTATAGGAGATTTCATGGGATAACAGTAGTTCAGTCAGCCCTTGTTCCTTTAGCAGGGAATAAGTTCTTTCTCAGCGCTCAATCGGAGACGCTTTTATACTGTCTCTCTCTCTGGAGAGTTAGAGTTTTGCGCTTGGCGATTCATTCGCTCCCCGATCCTTCAGCGGGGAAGGAGCTATTTCTCGGCGCTCAATCGGAGACGCCTTTATACTCTCTCTCTCTCTGGAGAGTTAGAGTTCGAGCTCAGCGATTCACTCGCTCCCCGATCCTTTAGCGGGAAAGGAGCTCTTTCTCAGCGCTCAATCGGAGATGCCTTTATACTCTCTCTCTCTCTCTCTGGAGAGTTAGAGTTCGAGCTCAACGATTCACTCGCTCCCCGATCCTTCAGCGGGAAAGGAGCTCTTTCTCAGCGCTCAATCGGAGACGCCTTTATATACTCTCTCTCTCTGGAGAGTTAGAGTTTGAGCTCAGCGATTCACTCGCTCCCCGATCCTTCAGCGGGAAAGGAGCTCTTTCTCAGCGCTCAATCGAAGACGCCTTTATACTCTCTCTCTCTGGAGAGTTAGAGTTTATGTTTCAAGCAGTCTGCAATCATGCATGCTCATCAAAATCATCCTAGGTGTACACTTTAACCCATGCTTCGTGGATTAAAACTAGTCGGACAAGCAGTTGGAGCCTTTGCCAAGGCTTTAGGTTCCTCCGATTAGTCTACGGGGGGAACGGTTGGCACCGAACTTCGAGTACCTGCATTATTCACATTGATTTTCATAAAAATAAACAGGCAAATAAATAAAGATGCAATAAAGGCAAATGACACACAGTATTTTTATAGTGGTTCGGTCGAATCATGACCTACGTCCACTTTATAATCTCTTGCTTTAAGGAATCTGACTGTTCTAGGCAAGTCATGCCCTGTACATAGTTTTTTTTTTACAAAGCAAAAGAATAAATTTGAAACTTCTCATGTTAAATATGACCGTAAATGTTGGGCATTCCACACTCTGGGGATTTCCTTTCCATCTACGGTTGCCAGCTTGAAGGTTCCATTATCAAGCTTGCTCAGAATAGAGAACGGTCCTTCCCACTTCGCTCCCATATGAGTTGGGGGTGGAAAGACACGTTTCAGAACCAAGTCTCCGGGTTCCCAGGTTCGGGCTCGGACCTTTTTGTTGTAATATCGGGTGACCTGTTGTTTGCATCTCAGGGCACGCAGGTCTGCTTCATCCCTCTTTTCTTCGATCATATCCAGGGACTCAAGGAGCAATTCATTATTGGTCATTGGATCATAATAAGTCACCCGATGAGAAGGTACCTTTATCTCAACCGGGATGACTGCTTCCGTTCCAAAAGCAAGGGAGAACGGGGTATGTCCTGTTGCTGATTTATATGTTGTCCTGTAGGCCCATAGTGCCAAGGGCAATTCATCAGCCCACATGGCTCTAGCCCGCTTCATTCTTCTTTTCAGAATGGATTTAATTACTTTATTTGCCGCTTCGACTTGCCCGTTCGATTGTGGGTGTGCCACGGAGGTGTACCGATTCTCGATGTGGTATCTTTGGCAGAAATTTCTGAATTCAGCACTATCGAACTGAGTTCCATTGTCTGTTATCACAATCTTTGGAATCCCAAATCGACAGATGATGTTTCTCACGATGAAGTTGATCACTCGTTTAGTTGTGATTGTAGTTAGCGGTTCTGCCTCGACCCACTTAGTGAAATAATCTACGACCACAATAGCGAACTTCGCTCCGCCCCTTGCTATGGGGAGACTTCCTATGATATCAATTCCCCACATAGCGAAAGGCCATGGACTCATCATTGTTTTTAACTGACTTGGAGGCGCTCTAAGTATCTTTGAAAACCTCTGGCATGCATCACATCGTCGCGCATATCTTACTGCATCCTTGTTTATGGTAGGCCAGAAATAACCATGCCGTAATACCTTTTTTGCCAAAGTCTGCCCTCCAGTGTGGTCGCCACATTCGCCTTCGTGGACTTCTTGCAGCACACGTTTAATGTCATCGTGGGCTACACACCGAAGGAGGGGCATTGAGAACCCTTGTCTGTAAAGAACTTTGCCTTGCAGAACGTATCGGGCGGCTTTACGAATCACTTTACGCCTCTCGCTTTTCTTGGTCGGAAGCGTTCCATCCATTAGGAAATTCTTTATAGGGGTCATCCAGGACTCCCTTTCTGGTTCCGTCTCTAGTACTAGGTCGATTTCCATCTGATTTATGATGGGGGACCGAAGTACTTCAACGGGGGCTAGCCCAATCACTTCAGGATCATTAGAACTAGCCATCTTTGCCAACTTGTCTGCCTGCTGATTTTCTGACCGTGGAATATGAGATATGCTGTAGTGATCAAAATCATTCAGCAGTTCTTTCACTTTCTTTAAGTATAGAATCAATCTTGCACTTTTAGCTTGGAATCTTCCAGTGACTTGATTCACAACTAACTTGGAGTCGCAGAAGATGTTCAGCTTTGTGACTTCTAGTTCCTTTGCAATCTTTAATCCGGCCATCAGAGCTTTATATTCGGAATCGTTGTTAGTGGCCTGAAACTCCATTCGGATGGCATAGGTTATCAATCGTTTCTCGGGGGTTTCAAGCACTATTCCAGCGCCGGATCTTTCTTCGTTCCTAGCGCCATCAGTATACAATCACCAGGCATTAGGATCAAAAAGTAACTTTGAAGGTTCCACTTCTTCGTTTGCTATATCTTCTTCAGGAACAGTGAACTCTGCTATGAAGTCGGCTATCACTTGCCCCCGAATTGACCGTCTGGGCTGAAAGTTCAAGTCAAATTGACTTAACTCAATATTCCATTTGAGTAACCTTCCAGATGCCTCCGGTCTCTGTAAAACTTGCTTGAGTGGATGATCAGTGTATATGGTGATAGGATGCGCCTGAAAGTAGTGCCGAAGTTTTCTGGAGGCAATCAGTAAACTATACGCCAGCTTCTCTATCCGTGGATAATTACGCTATGCTGCTGTCAATTTTTTGCTCACATAATACACAGGTCTTTGGACCTTATCCTCTTCCCTTACCAACGCTGAGCTGATCGCATGGGATGACACTGCCAAATACACGAATAAATCCTCGTGATCTATTGGTTTAGATAGAATCGGAGGTTTCTCCAAGTGCCTGAGCAAATTCTGAAACGCTTCTACGCAGTCAGGTGTCCATTTAAAGTGGCGTTTTCCTCGCTTTATTAATTCGAAGAATGGGATGCACTTATCCGTAGCCCTAGAGATAAATCTGCTTAGTGCGGCCACTTTTCCGGCAAGGCTTTGCACATCCCTAATTTGCCTAGGTTCCTGAATGTTTCTGATTGCCGCGATCTGGTCTGGATTAATCTCGATACCACGGGAACTGACAATAAATCCCAAGAATTTTCCAAAAGCAACCCCGAATGAACATTTGGTTGGATTGAGTTTCATTCCATACTTTCGAAGAATGCCGAACATCTCCGCCAAGTCAGTAGTATGTTGAGAAGATTGCTTGGACTTAACCAACATATCGTCGACGTATACTTCCATTGTTTTCCCGATTTGGTTATAAAACATTCTGTTGACCAAACGTTGATATGTAGCGCCTGCGTTCTTCAAACCAAAGGGCATTACCACATAACAATATAATCCCAGATCGGTGATAAAACTAGTGTGCTCTTGATCTGGAACATGCATCGGAATTTGGTTGTATCCTGAATAAGCATCCATAAATGAGAGAAGCTCGTGACTTGCCGTTGAGTCTACCAACTGGTCAATCCGAGGTAATGGGAAACTATCTTTTGGACAGGCTTTGTTCAAATCCGAGAAGTCGATACACGTTCGCCACTTCCCGTTGGCCTTCTTTACTAGGACTGGGTTCGAAATCCAGTCTGGGTAGGTCGAATCTCTGATAAATCCATTACTCTTTAGCTTTCCAACCTCTTCTTTCAAGGCAGCGGACCTCTCTGGGCCCAGCATTCGCTTTTTTTGCTTTACTGGAGGATGTTTGGGGTCAATGCTCAAAGAATGGCTCATGATTGATGGGGATATCCTGCACATGTCCGCGTGGGTCCAAGAAAATACATCCAAATTGTTCTTTAAGAAATCCGTCAATTCTTCAGCAAGATTCGGACTTAACTGGGATCCAATCTTAAGGACCTTCTCCGGGTCACTGTCATCGATTGGTACATCCACAGTTGCCTCGTTGGGAGTCGCCATTCTGCCCCCGGGTTCTTGATCCTCTCTGGGATTTATATCTTCGGGCATCTCTCTGGGCAACTCTCCAATGATTATCCTCTTTGGTTGCTATAAGGTCTCCGCCCCCGAAGGGGGAGAAGTGCCTTTAGTTTCGATATCCCCTCCATTGCGAAGTAACTTTAGTTCGACAACATAACACGCTCGCGCAGCAACTTGATCCCCTCTGACGATACCAATGTCAGCTTCTGTGGGGAATTTCAATAACAAGCAGCAGGGGGCTATACAGGCTCTGAACTTTGCGAGGGCCGGTCGGCCCAAAAAGGCATTGTAGGGCGATTCAACATCCAAAACCACAATGGGAAGGATTCTCACTCTCTGGCGTTCTCCTTCCCCAAGTGTAACTGGCAACTCTACATAACCCATCGGAGCGGTGGATGCTCCGTTGAATCCACGGATCCATCCTTGGCAGGGTTTCAAGTCTTTTATTTCAAGATTGATCTGGTCAAAGGCCTTTTTGAAAAGAATATTAACGGAACTCCCGTTGTCCACCAGAACCTTATGAACAGTGGCTGGCCCAATGGGTATCGTAATTACAAGTGGATCTTCAGTTGGAGCATGGACTCCGATGCTTTCTCGTTCTCGGAAAACAACATCATCGGTCATCATCTTTTGCTGCTTCACCGGGATACTGTCCTTGGGGTTGCTACATTCCCCCACCTCGAGGTGTTGTTTGGCCGCGTTGACGTATTGATCCAATGCTTTGGAACTGTGCCCAGCAAGATAAAGTCCTCCGATCACGGTATTGATAACAATATTCTTTCCTTTTTGCTGAGCAGTCGGCCTAGCAGCAAGTTGATTTTGATTCTGATTCGGGGCCTGCACTGCTTGCCCCCTGTCCCTGGGCGTTACTCTGTATTCATCTAGCTTTCCTTCTCGAAGCAGCCTTTCGACTACATCCCTCAGGTGACGACATTCATTCGTCGAATGGCCGTGGATTTGATGAAAGAGACAAAACTTTCCTGTCTCACGCTCTTTCTCTGTCGACTCTCTAGGAGGTGGCCTCTTATTCTGGAGGACTTCGTACGCATCCATGAAGATATTTTCCAGAGTATCACTTATGGGTGTATAACTTTCAAAGGCCCTGGGACGAGTCCTTCTCTGGGAGTCGTTCCCTCGGCCCCTCTTCCGGTTGTTGCCGTTACCATTGTTATTGTTGTTACCTGGCTGGCGACCATCCTGATTCTGATTTCCGACGTTAACTTCAACTTTCCCCGAGCTGTCTCCAGTCTGTTTGATGGCGACATTGCTCTGAATTTCCTCCTTATCAGTTGTTTTAACCTTTCGGTTTGCGTATACCTCTTCCCGGCGTAGATGTACGTTGGCTTTCTCGTAGAATAACTCTCTAGTGTGGGGCGGTTTGCCTGCCAAGTACCTCCCGAATTCATTGTCCTTATCTACTCCGTCAATCAATGCTGCGACAATGGTCGGTTCATGAGGATCTTTAACCTCAGTGGCGGCCAAACTGAAACGATCCAGATACATCTTTAGGCTCTCGCCTGGTCGCTGTTTGACAAGGAATAAATCGATCCCGCTTTTTGTCTTCTGTGCGTAGACACGGAATTGTTCTACGAACTTCTCGCTCAGCTCCCTGAAGCTAGAAATCGATCTCGCCGGCAGGCGAGTAAACCATAACAAAGCCACGTCCTCCAGGAATATGGGAAACGCTTTACACTTAACCGCGTCAGAAGCGGCGGCAGCGGTCATCGACCAAGAGTATCTCATTAGGTGTTCGACAGGATCAGATCTTCCCGCATATCGGTTCATTTGTGGCATGTTGAAACGCCTTGGAAAAGTCGCATCCAAAATATCGTCAGTAAAAGGAGTATGACTGCGGTCGATCCTCTAATCTTCGTTCCGCTGTCCGCGGCTGTTGGCCAGAATCTGGTGGACCATGGCTGCAACATTTGCACTGGTCAAAGGAGGTTCAGGGTCAGTGCCTCTGGCCCGACGAGGTTCTCCGATCTCTCTTCGGGAAGCAGCCACAAAATCCGGGGCTCGGACAGGGCTTCGCTGCCCCCTGTTATCATGTGTATGCGTGCGGCGACGGGGCTGAGGTGGTCTGTTATGCACAGGACTGTTCACATCTCGAGTCCTGAGAGCCGTTGCTTGACCATTCACATTACGGTTTGGGGGCCCCGCCCCTAGTTCTTCTTCTTCCTGTGAGGGCAGGGTTCTGAACCGAAGCTGTTCTATGTTTTCGGCTCTCTCATACAGTCGCCGCGGAGGTCTCGGCGATTCTTCAGACGAAGAAGAATATACTAGGGTGAGTGGACGAACTGGTGATGCTCTTTGCCTTGGCAGCTCATCAAGTCTTCTATCCATAGCCGTCAAATTTTGCCGCAGGATGGAACTTTCCTGCCTTTGGGCAGCCAACTCATCAAACAACCTATCCCACATTTCGGCGAAGCGAGAGAGATCCCCCTCAGTGACAGGAGCAGCAGGATCATAGTGGTCATCATCACTCTCTCTTATGCGCAAAGAGCTCGAACCGGGTCGAGCAGAGATTCCGGGACGATAGGAGTGGGTCATAGGTTCTTTTCCAGGTCGAGTTGTAGTCTGACCATCAGTTCGGATAGTTGCGGTTCGTGGAGGGCGATTCGCTGCGCCCCCCTGAGATCGACTCGTGGTTGTGGTACGCGGAGGCTGCGAGGTGTTACCTCGGGATCGACTAACAACCCCTTCAGTGGCACGGATCATCTCGTTCTCATCGACTCGGAACGTGGTGTCTTCGTCGGATCGGTTCGCCCCCTGCGCTCCGCGATCCAGAGTTTCTTCATTGCCCAGTTCGTGCACACTCTCCTCAATCGTTTCGTTGGTCTGCGAAGCTTTAGATCTTTTTCCAGCCATGATATCCGAATCGCTGGAATCCTCAAAGAAGCGAATAGTGAAACTTTAGGACCGAGTTTCTCAGTGAAAGCACCAAAAATGTTAGATCGAAATTTGGACCTAACACCCAAATTGTTATGAACAGTAGAGAATTTCAAATGAAGAACAAGGAAAAAGAAAATAACACTCAGAATTTATAGTGGTTCGGCGTTAACGAGCCTACGTCCACTTTATATATTATTGATTATGCTTTAAAAGCTAGTACAACAATGATTTCTCTCAATATTTCAGTAGTTTGACAACAATGGCGGATTCAGTACTCAATATTGCCAAAAAGATCCCCAAAAATGCCAAGCTCTGGGCTATTTATAGCTGATTTTGTCAGGCGGATCGTGGACACGTGGCACGAATCCCGAGAGCATCGGATCGCATCGCCACTGTTGGAGAAACAGTCAAATTAGCCGTTGTGGACAGGTGTCGTGATCTGCTTGAAAATCGGATCGTGCAGATGGGGAGAATCGGTCCAAGTGACGGTTAGGGACACGCGTCGCCAGATCCGTGCGATTCGGATCGCTGAAGACTAGCTCGTGCTTGAACAGGTCAGAGGGTTCGCCATGCACCAGGGGATCGGATCGGTTCGCTCGGGGTAACAATGTAAGTTTGGATCGGATCGCCCGGCTGCGTGGTTCGCTGATGAGATGGGGCGATCTGATATTGGGCGAGACGATGGTGCGCGATCCGACGGTGGTCGAGACGATGGTAAGCGAATCGATATTGGGCGAGACGATGGTACGCGAATCGATATTGGGCGAGATGATGGTACGCAAATCGATATTGGGCGAGACGATGGTGCGCGATCCATTCCTTCATGTCCTTAGATATCGTGGTTTCCTGCTTTCCTCTTACGAATGATCCTGGGTGGCTTGGTCAAAAAGCGAGCCAACAATTACGTTAACATTATGCTAATTACATTGATTATGCTATATAAATATAATAATAATTTTACCGCATAAGTAACGCTAATGTTCATGTGAACGAGAGAACGTACTAACGAGATTAAAGTTGTCAGCTTGACCCAAATTAAGGTATACAAGTTAATTTGCAAATTTTGACCATTACAATTCCGACATGATGGCATAATAACATAATAGCAGATAGCAGTGAATGTAAAATACAACATACATACAAATTTCAACTTGCATCCTAGGCTTATTGGAATGATTTTAATAATGGATTAAGAATAGAGTATAATATACACATATATTCATAAATATATACATGTGTATTTATAAGCTCCAATTTATCTACTTCACCCCTTTTAGTGTATTGCATATAAAAACGTTTATATTTGATAGACTTCTACTATGAATACGTTTGGATTCAAAATAGAACCCAAACCCAATCAAATCATGAATCAAACCAAATCTAAAACCTTTTAGGTCACAATCAAATATTTAGACATAAGGATGAATTACATAAAGTAGAAACACAATGCCCCTTTTATTCTCAATTGAATATTAATACCAAGATCCACAAACCCAACAAATTGACAATTCTTACGAAACAAAAAATAGAGGATTTAGGGTTTCTGTATTGATGTTCTCGTTCTGCCAAATCCCCTTAGGCATACTAATCAATATGTTAATCTACAAAAAAGTAGAATATGCCTAAGAAATACAATATTCCACTCACATCGATTTGAAGAGTGTAAATCAAACGTTGTTGTGCCTTTTGAATGAAATTTCCAACTCTAGAAACCTATATATACATAAGAGTTTAATCATATTCTTATATATATATATATCATATGAATTCCAGAATATGTTTCTAATCTAAATCTTTTAGAAGAGATTTAGAGAAAAAGAGAAGTAGCCTAGATGTAACGACCCACATTTTTCAGCGATATAATTAATTTAATTAATTATTTAAATAATGATATGGTTATTTAAAATGACCAGAATTTAATAATATTTAATTAAAATAAATAATATAATAATATAATTAATTTCTGAAATAGTCAGAAATAGTGGAATTCACAAAATGGTGTGAATTGGATCATTAGTGATATTTAATTCAGTTTAGAATTGAATTAGAATAACGAATATATTATTTGAATGGCAGTTTGAACGTATAATTATAATATAATTAAAATCGAGCTTGAAATGGCGCGGCAGTTAGCTATTTGGTGATTTGAACTTCAACCGAATGTACAGGGTCCATTTTAAATCGGATTTCTGTGAAACAAGATACGTCAGGAGCTGGTGAAGTATATTTTTCTAGCGAAAGAGAAAAATCGGGATTTCATCGTGTTGATTTTGATATATGTCCAAATCAAATTTTAGAAAAGTCGTTATGGAATTCCTTTCAAATTTATATCGATTTATTTATATTTTAAAATGGATTTTTAAATATAAATCGAATATCGATGTAACACTGGATTTGAAATATAGAGTTAAAAATCCTATTGGAGTTGTATGATATTCTATTGTGAATATATACGATAATATTTATTTTTAAATATTAAATTTAAATGTTTTTAAATATATTTATATATTTAAAAGGGCTATTTAGAGCTTTAAAAATAGCTAGTTTTTCAAACGACCTCAGAATTCGACGAAACTAATTTTGTTGGATCCGCAATATTAAATTATTGCTAGATTTCAATTTCCGCGATTTTTGAAGTCAGTGTGTGGTCATACGGATTTTTAGAGTGAAAAACAGTCAGTATTTCGACGGTTAAAAATACGCTGTGTGAGCATACGGAGTCGGAATTCGACGAAACTAGTTTCGTTGGGACCGAAATGTCGAACAGTAGCTACATGTCCATTTTCGTGATTTTTGGGGGTCATGTGTGATCATCGGAATTTTAGTGGACATAGAAAAATAGCGTTTGGTTAAAATAAAATAGAATAATCGAATATTAAAATAATATATTACCCTATAAATATCTAACTTCCATCCCTTAATCCTACTGACTTCATTTCGTTGGTCAATAAACCACGCCGCCACAAAAATGTAGAAACACGGCAAAACAAGATCTTCCAAAAATCAAGAAGAAATACAAAACAAATTCTATAAATCCTCAAACAAATATCTATGAGTTCGGAAGAAGATTATCTTCATCCTGTACGAATTTGAGCACGTTCGATCATCACTGTGTTCGCTGTTATTTTTACAGCGTCTTCTAGGGTTTAACTTCTCGAGATATGTAAGCATTGATTCTTGCAATGGGTGTTGGATTGGTACTCGTCTGATGATTTAGCACTGGGTGGGAGGATTTGGGTGGTTTTGGTGATCATTCATGTCGCAAGTCCCTGCGTCGATGCTCCAAGTCGCGGAAAGCATATGGTGCTCGAGTTCGAAGTTGTGGGTTCGGTTTCATAGAGAGGATGGTGACAAGAATTTTGGTGTTTTTGTTTATATTTTTAAGGAATCAAAGAGGGAGGGTGGGATGTGAAGATGATCGGGAATGGCTTGAAAATGAGTTGATGATATTCGGTGGTTTGGGGAAGAACACGAAGCGGGTCTGAGGTTTATGTGTTGATGAGCCGAAGAAGTATAAAGGGTTAAAGCCCATATGAATTTAAATCTAAGTTTTTAAATTTAATTTATATATGAACTGGTAATTACAATAACTTGTCATATATTATCGGAATTCAGCGAAACAAGATCCGACAGGATCGTATGGACGGACACTACACGATGGAACTGACTGGGAGTGGATTCGAGCCGGTTACAATTTATGGCAAAATAAATTGTCTGATCAGAATCAACTAACGCAAATCATTATTTAACGGTTAACGTGAAATGTGAGTAAATCTCACTATCTCTGCTCAATTTATATTTTTATAAAATATTTTTATAATCTATAAATGATGGTTGTTTGCTATGTGTTAGCTGTTTGGTTGAACTGCTAGTCAGTTGATTGAAAATATAGATAACATTATAAATATAAATCGTTAATCAAATATTGATTCTGTTTAGCAGAATATTTCATAGTGAAATGAAGTTGATGTTAATTTTATTATTTAGCATCTGTGGATGCAGGGAAACAGGTCGGAGGGACCCAACTGGGTTCCTCAACATTTATTTTACTGTTTTTCATATATTGTGTTATATGATGTGATATGAAATCTGTTGTTGATTTTGTATGTTTGAATGATACTGATCATTGTTGTATGGTACGTTAAATACCATAAGGAATACTGGAATGTTAAAAAGGAAATTTTCAATGTTATATTGAAAACAAATATTTATAAAATCAAAAGATTTGATAAAAAGAAAACTATTTATTTAGAAAATAAATAGATTAAAAAGGAAAATTTATTTGTTAATCAAATAGATAAAATTGAAGGGAAATATTTGTAAAACATTAATAGATAAAATTGGAAAAGAAATATTTGTAAACTATTTACAAATAGAATTGAAAAGGGATATTTATTTGAAAGTGAATAGAATAGAAAGGGAAATATGTGTAAAGGGAATAGTTAGATTATAAAAGGGATTACTTATAAAATCAATAGATTTTATAAAAAGAAAATGGTTTATAAAATAAATAGAATTATAAAAAGGGGTTTAGTTTGTAAATAGTTTATAAAAGGAAATACTTGAAAAGTGACTAGAATTACATAAAAGGAGAATTTCACATTTGAAAGATTTAAACCCGTGCTTCGCACACGGGTATAACTTGATATGGATTTAAAGTAAAGATTTTAAATAGAATCTATTCTAACCGATGGATTGATAAGATAAATATATAAATAATATTTTATTAATTAAATGAAATATTTATCATTTGATAAATAGAATATATAAGTCAGGAGTTATATAGAGAAGTAAGAATCGATTTCAACATCGATATTTGAAACTGAATAATCAATAGGAATTAATCAGTTAGAGTAAATTGATTAGAGTTAGAATTAATCGAATTAGAGTTAACTGAACAAAGTTAATCGAATTAGAATTAATTGAATATTAGTTATTCAATTAGAGTTAATCAAATATAGTTATTTGAGATAGAGTTAGGCAAACATAGTTATTAGGATGTGTTGCCATGTCGTACGACTGCTAGCGTAATTCGTAGGGCTGTAGATAGCCTATGGCAGTCAGATGTTTCTTGAGGGAATCAGGTGTAACCATTGTGATCGCTGCGATCTAGGGTCAAGCGAATGGAGTTAAATTGAATACTAGCCATTCGAAATAAAGTTAAAACAAACATAGTTATTCGGATAAAAGTTAGTCGAGTATTAGTTATTTGATATGAGTTAAATAAGTTGAATTAATCAAGTAGGTTAATCAAGTTAAGTAAAGTGAGTTGAGTTAGTCAAAATGAGACAATTCAAAGGAGTAAATCGAATATAGTTATTCGAAAGGAGATTTATCGAATGTAAATCATTCGTAGAAAGTTAATCGAATGTAAATCATTCGAAGAGAGATGATCGAATATGGTTATTCGAAGAAAGAGTTATCGAATATAGTTTATTCGAAAAGGGAGCTATCGAATAGAGGTTATTCGGAAAAGAGAATTGTACATTGAATTCGATTATATCGAATTCGGGAAAGTAATATTTACTTTCCGGTTTTAATCAAAATTTACTTATTTATTTATAAATTTGTGGTTTAGTTATTTAGTTAAATCAAGGAATGAAAGTTATATTTGGAAGTTAGATATTCAAGAAGAAAGGAATTATAACGTTATAGTTATAACCAATGTCTTAAAATAAAGGGGTGGATTCATCAATAGAATTCAAGTGTTTCGTAAGGAAGTTTGTTAAAGAATTGAAGGGTGAACTTTTTCTATTCTGAGGTTGGAAATGTTGTTCAGTTAAGGTCTGAGAGGTAATTATACCCCAACTTGATTGACTTCGTTTTTCACTAAGGGATGGGTAAAGTTTGATAGTGAAGATGGATTAAGTGAATTTAGTTAATGAGTGTAATGGTTTAAATTGGCTTAGTGATGTTTTATTTAAACATCTGTTTAAATCAAATGAATACATTTTGGAAACATTTTCCAAATATAATCAGAGATATTTTCTAATCATAGAAAATGAAATGTTGATAAGAAAGAATACTGGAATGACAGTGATATGTGAAACAGAGACGGAAATGTTTTCCAATGATTGATGACGTACATTTCCTGAATGTAGAAAATAAGAAATATTGAAATGGGAATGGCTAAATTAAAGATGATTTAATCTAAAGAAATAAACCTTTGAATGATGATTGGTCGATAGAATTTCCATCTGGAAATAATATCGTTGATTGTACACCTATTTTTCTTTGATAGTAAAATCACCGACTATCGAAGTTTTTGACCATTTTCCCTCGTCAATACGGAGAGACCGGGATCACATATATTATCTAAAACCACTCTGTATGGACGTTAGCGTTGCGATCAAATATTGAAGACGACGTTATGCAAGGGCTATCCTGTTTTAGAATAGTGCCTTCGGTTTGTCCAGTCCCAGAACAAACGTGAATGGACAAATGTCTGACAAAGTATATCTAACGGATCACGTAAGTTGATCTCTTCAAACGTACTCATGTTTGGTGGTGGAGGAATTCGTTTCTCTTAGCTTTATACCCGTGGTATTTTTGGGGAAATCAATTTGTGATTTGATGGGTATGACGATGTGGCATTCAAAGTGAATGATGGTCAAGTGTTTCAAAAGATACGTAATGACCTCAAGCCTCATCAACCGGGAAATGACAGAAATCGGGCAGGCAGCATGGCTAAGTGGGTCGCTCCCATTAGGGTGTATATCACCTGTCTAGAGAAAATCCATTTCATTCTTTTATCTATGATCTATGCTGTCCCTTTTCGGGAAGACGGTAGGTAGCTCCCAACCGTTGGTGATATACATTCGATACACTCAAGCGAAATGAGTGGTCGGTCATGTGTAGGCCGGGTTGCAAGATGTACTTGTTGAACCCATTGTATTCGCCTCTAGAGATACACTATCTGCAGGTGGTCCCATACCTTGTCATAGTAGGAATCCGATCTCCAATAAGCGCTTGTGGTTTTGTTTGTATACTATATATGTGGAACGTGAGATGCAAGCGTTCTGCTAGATTCTAATTACTTGTGATTAGACATTACTATAATATCAGAGAAGTATTGATTTCAAAAACTGTTTTGGGTTATCATAAGGTAAAAACCATCCGTGTTTATGTGTGGATCGGTCTTACGATTATCTTTTCTTTTGAAAAGGGTTTTGAAAAGTTAAACCAATGATTTGAGTTTACTCACACCAGTCCCATGACTGACTAAGAGTTTATTTTGTTTTTGTTTTTCCCTAAACTCTTAGGTGCCAAAATTTGTATGGGCAGTCAAGTAGTTCAGGTCTTTACAGATATACTTGGAGGAGCTTGAAGCAGGAGACTTCAGGACTATATAGCTATTGTTATTTCTGCTGTGTGTAAGTGTTGTACTCTGATAATGTTATTGTATACATATACTGTTTTATTTCAAAGTTATGTTATAATATATTTTATTTGTTCTGCTGTGAGATTCATGTTTACTCTGATCGTGTTCTTCTTCTTCTTCTTCTTCTTCTATTCTAATTTTCTATCTTATCTATTCTCACCCTCTAACTTCTTTCTATTAATGATCAGGTATTTTTGATGTCTGAATAGTCAACATGGCAGTTTGGTGTTGATTTTCGGAGTCGAAAATCCCAGTTCGTTACACTAAAAGAAGATTGAAAAACCTAATTCTGGATTTCAATGGAGGCAGAGGCAGAGTGGCGGCACACTTGTAGAAAAATGACTAGGGTTTAGTTGTGAGGTTTGAGGGTCTATATATAGTCGCTTGTGTAAGCTTGGGCCTTTGGATTATTTAGATATAATCCTGGTCATCCTTTTGTATATATGAACTCAAAAAACCAAGCCTTATTGGGCATTTCATCCGCTAGGTGTTTGACCTGGGCGGTCGACCAGCGATCGACGCCCCTTCTAGGGACTGTCGACCTCCTGGTCGCTGAAGTGCCCAATAAATGCATATGGGCTGAGGTGTTTAATTATATATTATATTACTTTATTTGTTTACTGTCTTGCCTTGTTTACAATATTCTTTATCCCTTCTATCTTATCCTCAATTTGAATTTCATACTCATCTATATTTATTCTAATATTTTTTGGATATATATTACTCATCTGATTATATGTATATATATTTGCGTTTTACTATCCAAATTCATTTGCTTGTAACTTCTTTTTACTTTTCACCATTTTCAGCATATTATATATGAAAATGATTCAGAATTTCGTCACGAATCCAAAAATAATAATTCATAGCCAAATTCTTAAAGCTGCAAAATCTCATTTTCCATCTTTATTATTTAGTTTTTTATTTTTATTTATTGTTAATATTTATGCCTTTAGGTATATTTTACGGGGTGTTACATGCGAGACTGGGGATTTCACATCTTAGATGTGATATGAAAATTAGAATGCAAAATCCCATGTTGCTAAGCCAAATTACTGAGCTGATTTATCCACCAGATCTGACTGATGCGTTCACATGGAAATTGATGGTTTTCCAGGCTTGTCACTCCATTTTTCGTAACAAGCCAAGTAATCGACCATTTTCCCAGATGTGATCAGGCAAGCACAAACACGTGGTTTTTGATGATTTTCAAGTGCCGATACCTGTTTTTGAACGTACCAAACCAGAAATTTGCCAAGTGCCAGATTTTGATGCTGGGACTCGTGCAAGCTATTTTTTGTGATCGCACTATGCAATCAACTGTTTTCGAATGCATGAATCTTTTTTTAATCAAAATCCATATATTTTTCCACGATGAGTTTTTCCACGTGATCGGACTGACACGCTCAAGCATTTTGAGTTGATCAGACCGAGTCGATCGCATATTTTTATCATGCTAGTTTTTCCATGTCCATTAACAACGATTTCACAAATCGATGCTATTTTTGATCTTTCTGAACATGTCGCAACTTCGACCAAATCAATTAGTATTTTATGATGACATTCTCGATACTTGAGTGCGTCGCAAGCCAAAACCTTAACATTTGACAGCTTTGACCAAAAAGCATGTCAACAAGGTAGTTCAGCCCTTGTGTCGACCCAAGGAGGCAGGCAAATCGACCTAGGTTGAGCATTTTGCATGCCTTGGCTTGCACGCAAGGCAGTGCACGTTCATTATTTTTCTAACATTATTTTGCTGATTTGGCTGAGTTTTATTGGCCTATTTTGAACTAAGGGTTGACTTGGCATTTTCTTGTTGGTCCAACGACATGGTTGGACTAGATCTAATCTTGGATTTAGACGATTAATGACATCCAATAAACCCTATAAATAGACTAGTAGAGCCTCTCTCATTTCTTCACATCCATTCTCTTTTCTTCTTGCCAAACCAATCCTCAAAATTAGTGAAGGCCAAATAATTAGTTTTTTACTAGGATAAAGAAGTACTTAAATTTTAAATATTTATTTTTATAAACACTTCTGGAGGTGGAGGTTCTGCTAGATTTAAGAAGAAGGCTACAGGGGGAGCTTTGTTCATCAGATCTGTGAATTTTTTAATTTAAATTTTAGATTAGTTAATTGCATATGAAAGTTTAGACAGTTAGTTTAAATTTACAAGTTTTATGTTTACAATCATTTACAATATTTATATGTTTAGTTTTTTTGTAAGTTACTATAGCTTATTTACTGTCTATTTCTTTCCAGTTGTTTATTGTTTATAAGTAATTCTCCTTCTTTTATCCCCTTCTTTGTTGTAATTGATTTATAGTTATGCTTATGCCTATTTTATTTGCTTTTGTTTATTTTGAGTCCAGGCCATGCGAGTAGCCTAAACTATTTCCCTTTTTCTTTTAGCGTTGAGCCTAGGATTGAAAGGATCCTAGGCCTTTACCGTTATTTTGCATTTAATTGGAATAATGTTGGAATTGAATAAAAAGGAAATTTTGGGCATATTGAAACTAATTAGGTATTGTAATCAGTTGGGACTGTAAATTTGGGATGGACCTTAACATGTAATGAGAGAACATGCAAGCATATGGACCGGAACAGATTGAACTTAATTGGATGTTAAGTAATGTGGAATGGGTTGTGTTAAAAGATAACATTAATATTAATACAACTTAGGAATATAACATGAGGTTATATAGGGCTTATTAATATACTTAAATTGTGTTAAGTTAAAATCGATAAAATTAATAAGCTAAGATGGAGGTAGTCCATTCTAGCTGTGTGTGGCTGATTTGGGAAGATAAGAGGACTAATAACATAATGAAATCCTAGTTTAGGTCCGTTCTGGAAACGCAGGGATAATTGGGGAAGATAAGAGACCTGATAAAATAATGATTGGGGACCAAGTCTAGAGGTGACTTTTGTCAATTGCATATTTGGTTGGGAACCCATATCCATAGATATCCCTTTTTATTTTGGAGGTCTCACATTAGGTAGAGGCTAGGGTACACTTTACTGTACTGGATAATAAGTGGTTCAAACATGGTAGGTATGGCCGCATTTCGACGAGAAGATGATTGTGCATTGTGCCGATTAGGGAAGATGTAACGATCTAGATTTTTGGCCATTTGAATGTGAATATTTAAACTTGTTTTAAATATTATTAACGAATTATTAATATTGAATTCGTTATTAAACAATGATTGAATGTTTAATTTATATTTAATATAAAATGAACTCGTAACGGTCGCGGTAGTTCGTACTATTGAGTTTTGAACTTCAATTGAATATACAGAATCCGCTTCAAGTCGGAATTCTGTGAAACAAGAAACGCTAGAATCTTATTGATTATAATTTTGTAATGAAGGAGGAAAATTGAGATTTTGTCTTATATATTGTAAGTAGTTTCCAAATAAAATTTTAAAATAGTCACTACGGGAATCATTTATAAATTATAGCATTTATTTATAATTGAAAAGGAAAATGCGTATATAATTTCCATATCGTTTAACTTGATTGCGATAAATGTTGAGTTATGAATCTATATGAATTGAACTAGGAGTGATATATTATTTTACTTGGATACATGTGGTAATAACATTTTATTATTATTTCATTTAATTGTTTTGTAATTTAATCTTAACGCTATTATATAAGCTGTAGAAATAATTATTTTCCAAACGATATCCGTTTTTGACAAAACAAATTTTATTGGGATACGTATAATTAATTATTGCTAGATTTCCGGTTTGGAGCCAAACAGAGTTGTTTTATGTTTACGAACAAATTGAATAACTATAAACAACTATTAATTTCGTTTCGCTTTCCTAAACAACAAGGGTTGTTATAATGGGTGTCGAACTCTAGGATCAAAATTATTTAAATTAATAAATCCAATCAAGTTATTCCAAAGGTTTGATTGTTTGAAAATAACAATAAATAAATAAATAAATAAGAGAGTTTTTCTATAATAAATGAAAGCAATTAGGGAACAATGACATAAACTACATTAATATGAATTAATAACCAAACAGATTAATACAGATCTAATTCGTGTTTCTGTCACAAACATGAATCAACAATGATTAGGTTTCTAGAAACAAATATGTGAATAATGACAAGTATAGTCTATCCAGGAGCTAAGCTCTTTAACAACCATAGGCTATTAGGACAGGTTCATTATTGAATTTCTAAACCCAAAAAATTAGATCTAAATTTTATGACCATTAGATCGAACTTGAATATACCATATGAAGGAGCATAACTCCTAAACGACACAGAGTACGAAGGTTCAGATCTAACCCTTAGTTCAAATCCAGATCTTTATAAATAAAATCCTAATCTTTTTGGCTATGTGATTCATATTGAATCTAGTCTAAGCATCATCACCCCCTAATTAAAGGGGATTAGCTTGATATAGCTAAATAAGAAATAGGGATAAAAAAATAAACAACATAAACATAAATAAAATTAAATAACAACTAAGAAGTGAAGGAGAAGAATAGTTTTATTCCAAACAAGAGTTATAGAATAAAACCCATTGTCATACTAAATGAGAAAGATACAGTGTATTTATAATTTCTATGACTAAGACTAAGTGGCCAACTACACGATGTGGGACAAAAGCCCTTTTCCCCATTAACAAATAAACCAAATAGCTAAATGTGAACTTGTGTGAATGGACATGCTAATGTCATAGCTGGCGGGCACCAAGTGGCATCAACTTCAATTGTTTTGAGCATGAATAAGAACTTCATAGCATCTGAAACAAATGATCTTTATGAAAAGGAATTGAATATTTAAAATATGTGGCATAAGGTGGTTGAAGAGCAACATTTCTTCTGGTCTTCAAGCTTTAATCCAGCTCTAAAAATCAACAATTTTGATGCACCAATTCTTCAAGCTTTTCAACAATTGAGTGCATAAATCCATTTATCTTAAATAATCTAAAAACAAAACTATAAATAAATAGTATTAATTATTTTAAATAGAAAACAAGATAAATAAGCGAATAAAATATACACATTTACGTCTATATAATTTTATCGGTAGGCGAAATTTAGAAGTGAACCGATGGATAAATTGGGATCTAAATAGCGCCATTTTGCAAACGGAGACCATTTTCAACGATTAGTTTAACGTCAAATTATACCATGGTGTCCATTTTTGCTATTTTTTGGAGATTGAGTTTATTAGTGCAAATATTTAACGGGTAATGTTAAATAGTGGTGAAATTGAATTAACCGTATTAATAAATCGAAAGCTTCTACCCTAAGCTAAAATAAACTATTTAAATAATATGTCAATCCTTAGGTGCTCACGCCTAAATATCTTTGCATACACTATCCTAAATGCTTGCGTCCCAATCGAAAATCTAAAATAAACAATCCTGCATACTTCAACCTTAAGTAAAATCTAAGCCTACCCAGTAACTCTCAACTTATAGAAATAAGACCTATGACCATACAAAACTATGCAGCTATGAAATAAAGCTGCAAATCACCCTATGTGTGATATGAAAATTCAATACAGTTGCATAAAGAGGGAACAGCCACCCTATTCTATTTGCCAATTCTATTCAACCTACCCTAAATATCATCGTCTCTTTTGTAGCACTGTACAATGGGTTTGGCATTTCTCCCATCGGACTGTACTTACAAATTGTTGTGCATATATTAAAGCTGAAAACCTCAAGCCTTAATCCTTAAGTAAAGAAGTGGAGTACTTTACGGTAACAGCCTACATTTTACATATTGAAATATCGTAAAATATTTTTATTTTATTCCCTGAGAGTTGGATCATTCTCATATGTTGATATGTTGCTTATAGGGATGTGAGACATGTGCATAATTTTTGCCGATTTTGTTTGTGACCATTTAGCCCTTGTCAGTCTTGCACAGGGAATGACTTTTGACTTAGGACGAACCAGAGGATGAGACATGTGCCATTGGAAAGGAATTAATGATTGCCTTTCCCTAGAGTGGTTACATTAAGGATTTGGCTCAGCGGTTTGGGAGAAATCACCATTTTAAGGTTTTTCAGTTGGTTGTTCAGGTTTTGGGAGCCTAATGGGCTGATTTAGGGGAGGCCCATTAGTGGGTTGGTGGAAACTATAAATAGGGGGTAAGGGCTATGGGAAATGGTTTAGTTTTCCATCCTCTCATTTGGAGACCTTGCGCTCCTCTTTACTCTAACACCTTTCCACCAGTAGAAATCCAAATCCAAAGAGGAAAATTGAAGATCTACGGCTAGATCTACATCAATTGAAGCAAGGATTCATTGGATCAAGGTGCTTGGTGTGAGGTGCTTGCTGTATGGATTCCTATTTCATTGATTTTTTGTTTGTTTGGGAGAATTAGTGAGCGATATGCATCTCTCACATGGATTCAATGAATTGTATGAGTATTTGTTCATGTTTTTCATCAAATTCAAGTGTTTTCCCATAAATCTATGCATTGGTAGGTCCATTTCCATATAAATCACCCTATGATCTGATTTAACAAATTTAGATAAGTAATTTCTATGGCATTTCATGTGAATGTGCATGTTAGATCCATGGTTTTGTTCATATGTACATTTGTGGTGATTTTGGTGAATTTTACATCTTTATTGATGGAATTGTTATATTGGTATTATTAGTGATTTCATATCATGCTTGTGGTCATATTGGATTAATTGGATGAGTTGGTTTCGTCAAACGAATCGTTTTGACGAAGTTTTGGTCAAAATTGGAGTTGCATTGAAGGATGCAGGTTTTGAGTCGAGCAAGCCAGGGTCGTTCGAACATGGTGGGTCTGTCGAACATGGGAGGTCGGTCCAAAAAGTGTATCTTGGAGAATAAATCAGAAACCATGCCCTGGTCGGTCGATCTCATCTGGGTCGGGTCGGTTTTGTCGTGGGTCAGTCGAGCAGGTCTGAATGTTCTGGTTTTGGAAGAAGTTTGGGTCGGTCGGTTTACACATTGAAGGTGGGTCGGTCGAGCAAGGCGAGGGTCGAGCAAGCTTGGGTCAAGCATCCATGGGTTGGTCAGTCTCTGGAGGGTCGGTCACAAGGGACTGGTCGGTCACAGGGAGGAGTCGGTCACCAGGGAATTGGGTCGGTTGCATAGGGTCAACTTCTAAAAAAATTATTTTGTGGGTATGACACAAATTTGAATAAAAAGGGCTGAAAAAATATTTTTCGGGGGCAACCCCCCGAATCCTAGTCGCAACGCAGTGATGTAATTCATCTCAGTGATGTAGTAACTTTGTAGTGAATTCAATGGAGAATGACAAAGTGAAGTGATTCGTTCGTTGGATGTGACGAATGTGGGGACGAATCAAGGTTGTATTGAGTTCGTGTGAAGTAATTACTCTAAAGTGTTATGAGCTAATGAGTAGTCGTGATTGATAACGACTAGAAATAATAAGGCTAAGGGATTTCCATTGTCGTAGGTTCTAGCTAACTCAAAGCAGGGGTACAACTGAAGACCAATTGTAGGTCGAGTGCCCTAGGCGTCGTGTATGGTTTAGACATGTGTTGTGTATAGCGTGTGGGGTTTTGCTAGAACCGGGGCATTATGTGTGGTCCTTGGCAATTAACAGCAAGTTGTTAGCCAGTCAAACGATAACGAGGGTTCCAAAGCAAGGTTGGCGGTGATAGCCAGAGTCAGTCACGGATGTTTGAATGTTTGTCATAATAATGGCTGAGTTGATATTGCTATGTGTGAATGATTGTTCTGGTTTCCATGGCTGAATTGTTATTCCTTTGGATGTCTGGATCGTAAAGGCTATCACTGTCAGGTGTGGGGAAGGTAGGTATAAGTTCTTCTCTAGAGATGGGTAGATTAGTTGTTCATGTACCCATTCTCATATACTTTATTGATGAAGTCTGTTAGCCGTTTTATCGTTCACTAAGAATGTTGTCTAACTCAAGGTTTTATGTTTCCCTCTTATTACCTTGGGCTGTTCATCCGATTGTGGATAGGCAGACTGAGTAGCAGGTGACAGGTGATGCTTTAGTAAACACATTGAGGCTGATCGATGGCGAGCAAGAGGCTAAAGTACCAGTTTTATTCCTATCTAATAATTGGGTTTCTGCTGTTTGCTGTTTCTCTAAGGGCTGTAGTGAGGCAAATTGTACAAACACTATTGTTGTATCCATGTGTATGGGATACCTTCTAGTTGTTATGAAAGCTTGATGTTTTCTGCTTCACTATCACTACCTATTATATATGTTCTATTATATTTTATCCTTGCGCTACAAATTTACGACAGGTTCCATTTATGTATCATACCTTGATGATCATCCATAACTGCCTGGCACATCTATCAGCGCATTATCCCTCTTGTGTAGAGCGGGTGTTGTGGATGGTCGTCACATTCACTACTCCTGTAGCGTGCAGACCTATGGAAGATCACACCCAGCTATCCTTCCACTTTGCACATGGGTAATGAAAGGGAAAACAAACATATTATACCAAGCCTATTCTACGAATTTATCCAGTTACCCTACCTTCTACTTTCTTTTCCTCTTATCATTTCATTTCTTTCTTTTCCATGACTTGAACGAACACTGCAGCTCTATCAAACTACACTGTAGATCTAGCTATGTTTCACATGATCTATGATGTGCCACTCGAAACAACCATGTTCTTATCCCATCTCCCTTTACTATATATATGCGTGTCCTCACTCAGTTCTCCACAGCAAAACAAGAAAACCAAAAGCTTCTCTATATCAATATATATTTTAAACAACGCTGAGAAACCTGGGAAGTTGCATTTAAAAAAAGGAAAGATCCGAAGATGTGAAAATTGGTGGGCAAGAAAGTGCTGCCACTTGTGTATGAATGGAAATAACAGACTTGCATGGAAGCTGGAGTTCTGTGCATGGTATGTTCATCTACAGGGAGCAAAGGCAACGTGTCAGCGTGGTGACCATCAAGAAGATGTTGGAGGCGCTGAATTTTGGTGGTGTTTGTTGGTTCCATGAACTGTCATGAAGGAGGGAACACCAAGGGGGTGGTGGCATGTGGTCGGGTTCCAAAAGCGGTAGGCGTACGATGTAAATGGACACAGTGGAGTTTTAGAGGAGTTGGAGGCGGTTCTGTCATGGATTCGAAGTAACTGTGCAGAAGCATAGTTGTACATGGCACAGGAGCATGGGAGAGCTTCAGATGGTTTGTTTTAACATGAAGGTGAGAAGGAGGATTTAATGAGGAGAACGTGGAGATTTAGAGGAAGTCTTGGAAATGGGGAGTTGCGCACGCCTGTTCGAAGATGGGTCAACGTGAGTTTAGGTTGCAAAGTTGAAGCTTGCTACGGGGACTCTAAATATATAAAATATGGAGATGGGTATAGTTTTGTATGCCTGTAGCGGGTTGTTTCGTGGAGGAGGAAAATTCGGCATCAGGGGAGGACAGTTTTCGGTACTGGGAAATACAAAACGAAAGCAAGATAATGGAGAAGGAATATAAGTGGAGCAACATGCTATGTAGTATTGGTTATGGGCTTGGGCTAGTTTAACGAAATGAAAAAAAGAAAAAAATAGTATGGTGAAGCATTTCAAAGGGACGTGAAAGGTGATGTGAGTATGGGGAAAGTTGGGAATAAAGCATGGTGATGTCAATCGTTCTTTTGCCAGGCCAAGTAGGGTTATCGACCAATAATAAGTAATAAGGTAATCAATGTTAAATATTAATTTAGTTAGGGTTAACTAGGATTTTAATTTAATAAATTAATTTATCCAATTTATAAATTGTATTGATTGTAATATTAGTAATTGGTGATTTCACTATTAGATTTTAACGAAACAAAAGGCGAGATCGTGTTAGCGAGCACTACAGTATAGAGTTGGAGCGGTCGACGCGGGAAGCTACCGGAATTTTTGATAAAACTAGATGACTGTTTAATTTTATTAAAACGAACTGTTTTAATCATCGAACTAAACCAAGGTGAGTTAAACTCATTCAGTTCTCCACTTATAATTATTATAAGTCGGGTTTAATGTTTATGTGCTATGTTTTCTAATTATTGGTTGATTAATGATTATTTGGTTGTTGTTAAATAATTTATATCTGTTATTTAAATTAAATGTTTGTTTAATTTAAATGAAACCAATCATTATTTTTAACGATTATTTTCCAAACAGGTAACTTACCTTGTTGGTTACATTTATAATAATATAAACGTATTAAATTAAATTCTTGAATGTTTTTATTGGTTGGCCGTTATCGGTTAAATTTACTGTTTATTTTCATATTATCATCACATGAACTATTTAACCAATATGATTAGATTATTGGTTTGCTTACCAATGGTTGAATCTAAATTCAACGTTTGTTGTGTTATTAACCAATGGGAAGTATTGGTTGAGAAATAAATAGCAGATGACTAAATATACACTATTTTATAAATATTGATTTAAATATACACTGTTTTATAAATATTGATTTACCGTCAGGTAAATCGATATAAATGAAGTTATTAAATTTATTTTATAGCTAAAGATCGAATTGTAATATCTATTATTTTAAAATCGAAAGTTTATAAAAAGGGAAATTAATATTTATCGTTATTATTTTAGTTATAAGAAACTATTGAATGATTTTTTTAAAGCTAATTCTCGCATAAATAAGATTGAGAAGCAAGTGAGCAGAAATTTATGTAACGATTAATAACTGTGGTTCATTGTTTTAAGAACAAATAAAATGAGATTATATTGAGACTGATTATTATTTATTTAATAATAATCAAAGTAAATGGATTGTTTAAGTAAATTTTATTATTAATGAAAAAGCTAAGTGGAATTAATTAATGAATTAATTAATGAATTAATAACATTAGAGTTGACCAAATCAACCGCGTTAACGAGATAGATTATTAATTTGGTTTATTAATTAAATGGGAATAGTTAACGGTGAAGTAAACCATTTTTATTTTAAAAATGTTGAAATTTGATTTATTAATAATCAGAGTAGGAATCTTGGGATTCAAAATTATCTTAATGGAGGTTCATGAAACTATAAAGTTATATATAAAGTGATTTTTTATTATTAATTATATACATTAAGTTTAAGGGAGAGTTGAATTGAATTCTTATTGGGTATCTATTTGGATTTTATAAATCCCAGATTGGACGAAGTTATATGAAGCCAAGTTTTATTTATTGTAATATAAATGATTTCAACTACCGAGACGAATCATTAAAGTTATAAACTTTAATATAGCCTGTAAGTGAATAAAAGACGAGGATATGAAATTAATAAATTGGAATTTAACTGGAGTTCGGCTGAGTTAAATAATTTTCTGAATATTGATCCGATGTTGGTTTCGCCCTTCGGGGTTTATATTAGGAACTTATTTTCTTACTGATTTACGGTTAGTAACTAATAAAGGTTTGAAATGGAAAATGAAACGGAAACCCAAATTTGAATCAAACTGGTTAGGCGAGTTAAATATAAAGGGGCGATCCAAATTCGCTATATTAAATAAGAGATGAGGTTTTGACGAGTTATAAATATAAAGGGTTTTAGAATAAACTTATCAAAAGTTTGTAAAAGTTTTATTTTGGAATAAAGGCTTATGTATAATGTATCTGAGGTTTATTAAGTTAATAGAAAGGGGTTGAATAATATTTTACATAATATTTAAGTTTAATTAAACGGGTATAAGATTGGTAATAAGATTTCCAAAGGGGAAAGGATGGTATTATAAAATATAACTCGAAAGTTATAAGTTGAATAAAAGTATTTGAGTATAATATTATTTGCGAAATAGCAAAAGCCATGTTCCTAAATATTTGAAGTTTTAAAGGTTTGGATTAACAAATGGAAAATTCAAAATGGCCAAGTGATGTTGCATAATAAACCAATGGATTCATTTTATTTTTATGGTTTTTATTTTGATAGTTAAATAACCGACTATTAAAATTCGGCCTAACGTGTTGGTATGGAAAGACCGGGTCAAAATTATATTCGAAAACCATTCCGACCAACGAATATGAAAACATGAAAGATCCTGATCGAGATGGAGCTATTGAAGACCGCATATCTTTATGAGCAAGGGAACTATTGTTGAATTTCTCTAGCTGATCCATAGAGATATATATATTTAACAATGATTCTATCGTAATAGAAATCTACGGATTTCAAGGACTACTCGCTACTGATCTGTAGGGTGATACCTAGGATATGGTGGGAGAGTACCTTCAGTTAATCATGTTCATGGATGACTTGTATGGACGCGTGTTTCACAGAGTATTTCCAAAGGAATCACGAACGTTGATTTCCTCAAACGTATTTCTATTGGTGGCGGAGAAGACACCTTCTTTTAGCTTAACAACTAGTGTATTTTTGTGGATGCCAATTAGCGATATCTGGCGGATCTGACGCTGTGACATCCAAAGTGAATGGTGACTAGATATTCTAAAGGTAATTTAAACATGAAGCCTCATCAACCAGGAAATGACAAAAATCGGGCGGGCAGCATGGCTATGTGGGTCGCTCCCATTGGGGTGTAAAATCACTCATTTAGATAAATTCCATTTGCTTCTTTAATCTATTTCGATGCTATCCCTTTTTGAGAAACGGTTTTTTGAGCCCAACTATTGGTGATATACATTCGATACACCCAAGCGAAATGAGTGGTCGGTCATGTGTGGGCCGGGTTACAAGATAATCTCGTTGAACCCGGTGTATTCACCTCTAGGGATACACTATCGGTAGGTGGTTCCATACCTTATCATAGTCAGAATCCAGTCTCCAATAAGTGCTCGCGGTTTTGATTGTATACTATATATGTGGAGCGTGAGATGCAAGAATTCCACTAGATTGTTATTTACTTATATTTAGACACTATTATAATATCAGAATAAAATATTGATTTCAAAATGTTTTCGGTAACCGTAAGGTAAAAACCGTCCATATTTATGTGTGGAATTGGCCTTACGATTATCATTTTCTTTCGAAAAGGTTTTAACTTTAAAATTAAGTTGGATGATATTATAAACCTAGCGAGTTTTTCTCACTCTGGTTCACCAGACTGACCCGGTGTTTGTAATGCCCGTGTTAGACCAGTGTAATAACCCTGAAAATGTGAACCAATTTAATTTTTTTTAATCTGGTTATTACCAAAGAATTTGAATAATTGAAATAGTATATTTCAATAAAATAGAGAATTGGGTATAGTAAGGCAGTTTGAAATTTTGAATACAAACTTTGTCTGACTGTCCCGGGTGGAAAATATAACGGATTTTAGCGAAACTGAAAATATTTAAATCTGTTTATGAATACCTTTCTAACGAATCTGAAAAATCGAAGTTTCATAGCGGGAATCAAAAGTTATAGCCAAATGAATTTTCAGGAAGGTCGCTATATAGCATATATAGCCCTTGAAAATTGATATTTTGCATACGACCTCGGAATTCGACGAAACCACTTTTGTTAGGTCCGGGATGTCAAATTTTTGCTAAGTTTCAAATTTCATAATTTTTGAAGCTAGTATGTGAGCGGGGCAAAAGAAAATGTGATTGGTCAATTTCTGTTAAAATGGGTCGACCTAAAAATGGTCGTTTTTCAAACGAGCTCAGAATTCGACGAAACTGGTTTTTTTAGGACCGTATCGTCAAAACAAAGCTAGATTTATTTTTATGGAATTTTTCGATTTAGTTTGTGGCCCTGGAAAATTGAAATGTACGTTCAAATTAAATATTGAATGTTTTATATTTTAATTTGAAAAATAACTGACTGTAACAGTCGAATTGGCCAACAAAACATATCCCATTGTGTCTGGAAGGGGGTATTTAGCTAGGGGAGACAGTCGGTGGGTTTGATTTCGAGTCCGTTTGTGAAAACACTATTTAAAATTTCCTATATAGCTTCGACCAATAGGAATTTTTCTTTAAAAAAAAAATCGAAAAAAACCCTAGCCGCCAGGCGATTTGAACGACGCACGAAGCTCGAAGCTTCCCATCGCTTTTGCCGCCGCCACAGCCAGTTTTGCCGCCTCCTCCAATTGAGGATTCTGATCGCCTCCGCCTCCTCTTTACATCCGACCAAGCCTCACCTCAAAGCATCGACCGTACGCGTCGAATTTCGAGAGGGAAGTCAGCCCCTTTGGAGCGCCGCCGCGACTCGCAGGAGCCACCGAGTTCATCGCCACCACCGTCGATAGGAAGGTGGTTCGTAGCCCTTCGACACCGTGTAGTCTGATCGGAGCAACAAGGTACGGTTTTGATTTAAAATCAAAACCTAGTTTTGAAGCTTTGAAAACTTTTCTGATTTAAATTTCTGAAAAGAAAATACCACTTTTAAGTGTTGCAAAACTTTGAAAAATCATATCTTTTTAGTGTGTTAACGAAATTCGATGAAACAGGAGACACCGTGACCGCAAGGAGGCTCTCTACATTCTAGAAGAAGCCGCGGATTTTTCTGATCTTCCTACGATTTTTAGCACTGCACAAACCAATGTGAGGAATCTAAACTATTTGTGTGAATGAAATCTCGTTGTATAAATTATATAAGCGAAGTGTAAATTATATACGCATTGTATACCTCATGTACATGTGTTGTATAAGTTATATTAGCGATGTATAAATTATACAAACGTTGAATGAAACATATATGCTTTGAATTGTGATGAAATGCAAGTGAATTATTATATTATATATATATATATATATATATACTCCCCTCGTCCACAGACCATGGACGATATTTATTGCTTGTGATTGACGTAATATTATATGGTATGACGAATGGTTGGAAATAATTGTTTGTGGTTGATATTATGGTTGAAAAATACCTTTGTGGTTTGAAAAATACCCTTGCGGTTGAAAAATACCCTCTTGTGGTTGAAAACAAATTATAATAGGATTGTGGAATTGAAAATAAAACATGCCGCCTGCGTGCGAACTAGATGCATGATCCCCATTGTCAAAAACCGCGAGGTTTTAAGGTAGAGCTAGGAGCCGTAGTAGGGACGGTCCCGGTTTTAACTACCCTGCCGTTATGCTGCCGAAATTTTCTGAAATATACATGTGTTAGAATAATTTTCATTCGTTGAAATAAATTACATATATTGAAGCAAATATTCATGTGTTGAGTTGCAATTCATTAGTTGAGTTGAGATTCATGTGTTGAATATTATTTGAATTTAAACAAATAGCTTTAGCGATAAAAATCACATTTATATATATATATATACAAACCATGGCGAATATTGATGTGTTGAGTTGCAATTCATTCGTTGAGTTGAAATTCATGTGTTGAACATTATTTGAATTTAAACAAAAAGCTTTAGCGATAAAAATCACATTTTTATATATATACAAACCATGGCGAATATTCATGTGTTGAGTTGCAATTCATTCGTTGAGTTGAAATTCATGTGTTGAATATTATTTGAATTTAGACAAATAGCTTTAGCGATAAAAATCACATTTTTATATATATACAAACTATATAGAATATTCATTTGTTGAGTTGCAATTCATTCGTTGAGTTGAAATTCATGTGTTGAATATTATTTGAATTTAAACAAATAGCTTTAGCGATAAAAATCACATTTTTATATATATACAAACTATATAGAATATTCATGTGTTAAATCGAAATTCGTTCGTCGAGTTGAAATTCATGGGTTGAATGTTATCGTATTTTAAAATAAAATGAATCGACAATAAAAACTATATTTTTATTGTGAATATGGAGTGTTAAAAACATTCATGTGTTGAATAAATATTTTTGATGATAAAAATATTTCTTTTATCATGTATATGCTTCGATAAAAATACACACGTGTTGAAATAAATAATAGTTCGCTAGGAATATTATTATTAGCTTTGTTCTGCATATATATACATGTGTTGAACAGGAAAAATGGATTAGCTATAGAGTAAAGAAATTATTTGCGTGCCCGACAAATAGGTAAACCTTGATGAGTTGGTTGTGCAATTTTATTTTTATATCAACTCCTGTGAATGCCATTGGATGCGGAGTGTTGGTTATTCTGTGTGAAATAATAAATATCGCCATAGGATAGTAACAATTAATTTTGAACTACACTACATGGCATACTTCTTGACGATAGGCATACTTCATCATATTCCACATAAGCAATTGGAGCTTGTGTGACGAGGTGGAAGATTTACCATACGAGCAAGAGGCTTGTATGGCGATGACTATATACTACAGGTTGAACTGATGACTGATATGGACTATATAAATGTTAGCCCACTTTGTGAATTGGGCAACACAAAGTCAAGATATGAAATATTGAAGAACTTGAAAAACACTGAAGCGGGTCGGATCGGAGCAGGATAGCGGTTCAGATAGGGTATAGTCTGCTATTCGGATCGGTGAACTATTACTCTTGGAATTAGAAAGGCACAACTGTTCGGATCGGAGGGCAATATAATCTCGATTGGATCGGAAAGCCACTTGATTGCTACGGAGATAGATCGGAGCGGAGTGGAGCAGAATAAAGAGAAGAGAGAATTGTTTCCAAGTCAATCCGGGTCAGATCGGATATCCCGATCCGAACCCCTTGTACATGTCCCTCCGAACCGAACCCATTTTCCACATCACTCCCCTGCGCGAGCGCCTGGATATCCGGATCAGTTATGACCAGTTCCTGCCCATAACGTCCATTACTCTGATGCGTTGTCAACATAGAAATCCATCCGAACTCGATGCTGATGGGATGGACGACACGTGGCTCCGATCCGGATCGGGTTCTGAGCAAATTCACACCTATAAATACCCCGTCTGAAGACAAAGAAAAGGATCTTTTTTCTGGCACTTGGAGAGTTCAACCACCTTCATAACCCGACTTCCGGCAATCCCGGAAAATCCAAATCTTCTTTCATTATTTGTTTTCAAACAATTGAGTGATTGTAAGTGAGTTGTGAGAGAGATCGTGTGAATATTTCATTGTACTTGCAACTAAATCAGTGAAAATAGTGAAAAACAAGTGGACGTAGGCATTTCTTCGCCGAACCACTATAAATCCTATGTGTTCATTTTTAGTTTTATCTCATTTCATTTTGCTTTTAATCAATTTGGGTGTCAGAACCACTTTTTGGTCTAACATTTTGGTGCTTTCACTGAGAACTCATCTGAATTCTTTTTTTTTTCGGGATTATCGTTCTACTTTTTGGACCGTTGAGTTCAAAGAAGTTAATCCTCAAGTTTCTACGCCCTCGGATATTTGTTGAAGTGATTGTCGAAGAATCATGGCCAATGGAAAAGGCAAAGAAGTTCAATCTGGTCGAGGAAATGGAGCTGGCGAAGATCAACAAAATGCGGTTGTAACAAGGTCTCGTGGGCAGAGTTCAGCAGCAGGACGAACCAATGCAGGAAATTTGAACCGTCTTCAGGGGGAAAGCTCCGATCCGATCCGGGTAGGAGATTCTGAAGCAGTGCATTCCCCCAATCTGAACCGACCCGAGCAGCTTGCCATGTACCGACCCGACCAGACTCCCCAGCTCCGAACCGACCCGACCTCCCACCTCCGATCCGACTCTTGGTGATGTTGGAACTTCTACTCGAGTCCCTACAAATGCTCCGATTCCAGCCGCCAGGGTTAGTGATCAGGTCAACCCATCTGCGCCCATTACTCAAGGAGATTACTCGCGCCTACTTGATATGCTTGAAAGTACAAGGGAGGCTATGAAAGTCCACGAGCGCACTAATCTCATGATGCAGGAGAATATGAGGCTCATGAGTAGGGAGATTAGCGAACTCCGTCGACAGAGAACTCTATCACCGGTTCGTCATACACCAGTGGATCAGTCTTCATCTTCCGAGGAAAAGCGGCCCCGTGGACAAAGGTCGCTCGAACGACCTCAGAATGTGGAGCAGCTGACATTTGGATCTTTGGGATCTCGTGAGGATATTGCACGAGCACTAGGAAACAATGACCCCACTCGGGGGCAAAGGCTCCAGTCCCCTCCTCCCGAGATCGACCGGGAGCGCAGGGAACAGAATAGAGCAGAAGCAGCTCGAAGAAGAAGGGCATCTCCTGAACAAGAGCCCAGAAGGAACTCGGATACTAGGGCCAGGGAACCTGAGCGGCCACTAACTAATGCTGATGTACAGGCAATGGTTCGCCAGATCATGTCCGAGAGCCGGAACTATACAAATGAAGATTATGGCATTGAGCGAAGCCATACTCCTTTCACCGACGATATCCTCAACTTCCAGTTTCCCCGGCGCTTTAACTTGCCACAGATGGACAAGTACAACGGAAGGACTGATCCGGGACAGCGTTTGATGCGATACTCGTGGCTCATGAATGCTGCTGCTGCCCCTGATGAAGTGAAGTGCAAAGCATTCCCAATCTATTTAGAAGATGTGGCGCTGTTCTGGTTTACCCGACTTCCTCCTCGTTCGATTTTGAATTACAGGGAACTGAGCGAACGTTTTATGAACCAGTTCCGACTCCATGCCCGAAAGTCCAAAAGTGTTATTGAATTATCGAGAATCAAGCAGGCACCAGGAGAGTCTTTGAGGGCATATCTTGACCATTTTAACCTAGCTGTGACTGAAGTTAGTGACCCGCATGAGCCCACCATTTTGATGGCATTAAAGGAAGGAGTCGATCCTGAATCTAAGTTCGGGGATTACCTTTCTGGGAAGACACCCTCCACAAGAGAGATATTCTATGAAAAAGCCGATATTTATTTAAGGCGAGAGGAGGCCAGGGCAAACCGAAAGAGAAAGTCTGAGGCGGCTTCAAAAGAAAATGTGCAGAGTAATATCGCCGTGAAGCAGTCTGGGGAAAGTTCCGGCAAGGTTGAAGTAAATGTGGGAAATAAGGGTGGAAACAACAATGCTGGAAGCGGGGGTAACAACAACAGTAACCGTAATCCGAACGGTAACAGAAGAAACAGAAATAGGGGAAGTGATCCTAACAAAAGACCCCGATTCCAGACCTACGAGAATTATACACCATTGAACGACACCCTGGAGAATATTTACCTGGATACGTACAATGTTTTGCAGTACAAAAGACCGCCACCTCGTGATTCGACCGAGAAAGAAATGGCGACAGGGAAATTTTGTTTGTTTCATGGAACTCATGGGCATTCAACCAATGAATGTCGGCATTTGAGGGATGTGATTGAGAAGCTGCTGCGTGAAGAGAAGTTGGATGAATACAAGGTTGCCCCGAGGGACAGGGGGCAAGGAGAGCGGACTCCAAAACAGATTCTACCTGCTCCCAAGCCTACAGCGCAGCAGAAAGGTAAAGGAATTGTTATCAACTCAATAGTGGGCGGACCTCACCCGGCAATCCGAAGTTTCAGATCAATGGATCAATATGTAAATGCTGCCAAGCACATAGATGTGAATGAAGGTGATGATTTGGAAGATGTCACCCTCATAAAACAACAGAAGACCATGTTTGACGACGTGGTGTTCCGCGGCAGAGATAATACTGGGATCCAATCACCCACTGATGATCCGTTGGTTATTACTACCACCATTGGGGCGGTCTTGGTTCATAAGGTATTAGTAGACAACGGAAGTTCTGTTAATATTTTGTTTAAAAAGTCATTTGATCAGATGAAGCTTGAATCTGAAGATTTGAAGCCATGTGAAGGATGGATCAGAGGCTTCAATGGGGCGTCAACAGCTCCCATGGGATATATAGAGTTGCCCGTGACCTTGGGGCAAGGAGAACGCAGAAGAGTACGGATGCTTCAGTTTGTAGTGTTGGATGTAGATTCGCCTTATAATGCATTTTTGGGGAGGCCTGCCCTTGCTGAATTCAGAGTTTGTATCGCCCCCTGGTGTTTATTGCTTAAGTTCCCAACCGAAGCCGGAACCAGAGTAATGAGAGGGGATCAAGTTTCCGGACGGGCCTGCTATGTGGCCGAACTAAAGATGTTGATGAAAGGACTTAACCTTGAGAGTAAAGATGCCTCACCTCCCCCAAAGGTGGGCTCGGCATAGCAATTAGAGAAATCGACCCCGAAGGAGTTGCCCAAAGGAACGCCTGAGGACCTGGATCCCAGAAAAGACGAGGAACCAGAGGCTAGAAATGCAACTCCTAATGAAGCGACAGTGGAAATTCCCATTGATGAAATTGATCCGACAAAAGTTTTGAAGGTTGGTTCTCAATTGGATCCATGTCGAGCCAAAGAACTAACGGACTTCTTGAAGGCAAACTTGGACATGTTTGCCTAGACCCATGCTGACATGTGTGGGATATCGCCATCCATTATAAGTCACAAATTAAATGTAAACCTGAAACATCCGCCTGTGAAGCAAAAGAGACGTATGCTGGGCCCAGAGAGGTCGGCTGCTCTCAAAGAGGAAGTGGAGAAGCTGAAGCAGAACGGATTTATTCGAGATTCGACATATCCCAACTGGATATCGAATCCCGTCTTGGTAAAGAAGCCGAATGGAAAGTGGCGGACTTGCATTGATTTTTTAGATTTGAACAAAGCTTGCCCAAAAGATAGTTTCCCACTTCCCAGGATTGACCAGCTTGTAGATTCGACAGCAGGTCATGAACTTCTCTCTTTCATGGATGCATATTCCGGATATAATCAAATTCCTATGCACGTGCCAGATCAAGAGCATACGAGCTTCATTACGAATTTGGGGTTATATTGTTATGTTGTAATGCCATTCGGATTGAAAAACGCCGGAGCCACTTATCAGCGCTTGGTGAATAGAATGTTTTATAATCAAATAGGGAAGACTATGGAAGTTTACGTGGATGATATGCTTGTCAAATCGAAACAGTCCTCCAGCCATACGCAAGACTTGGCGGAAATGTTTGGTATCCTACGAAAATATCGGATGAAGTTGAATCCTCTGAAATGCTCATTTGGAGTGGCATCGGGAAAGTTCCTAGGCTTCATTGTGAGTTCCCGAGGAATTGAAATCAATCCTAGCCAGATAGCAGCGATTAGAAACATTGAAGAGCCGAGGAGGATTAAAGACGTTCAAAGTCTTGCAGGGAAAGTAGCTGCGCTGAGTAGATTCATCTCCAAAGCCACAGACAAATGCATTCCGTTTTTTGATTTGATTAAAAGAGGAAAGAAGAACTTCGAGTGGACTCCAGAATGTGTTGAGGCCTTTCGAAATTTATTGGAACTGCTAGAGAAACCGCCGATTTTGTCAAAGCCAGTAGATCACGAAGAATTGTTTGTTTACTTGGCAGTCTCGGCTCACGCCGTTAGCACAGCCCTGGTTCGAGAAGAAGACAAAGTACAAAGGCCAGTGTATTATGTAAGCAAGAAATTAGCAGCGGCAGAGTGCAACTACCCAAAGATTGAGAAGCTCGCTTACAGCCTCTTAATCGCATCCCGAAAACTTCGTCACTATTTCCAAGCTCATCCAATAACCATATACACCGACCAGCCCTTGAGGCAGGTGTTGCAGAGACCCGAAGCATCGGGAAGGTTGATCAAATGGAATATAGAATTAAGTCAGTTTGATTTGAATTTTCAACCACGAAAGTCGATCAGGGGGCAAGCTCTGGCAGACTTTATTGCGGAGTTCACCATCCCAGAGGAGGAAGTAATCGATGACAGAGTGGTTAAGTCTGAGGATGAGTTAAAGATAGATCCGTGGAAACTATACACAGATGGAGCCAAGAACGACCGAAGGTCCGGAGCTGGAATCGTCTTAGTCACTCCTGAAGGATGGTCGTTATATTACGCTCTACGATTAGAATTTTTGGCGACTAACAATGACTCTGAATATGAAGCCCTGATTGCCGGGCTGAAGCTTGCTAAAAACCTCGGAAAAAAAACATTGGACATATTCTGTTACTCTAAAATCGTTGTTTGCCAAGTGCGAGAGGAATTTGTGGCTCGGGGACCTCGACTTATCGCCTACCTCAGGAAAGTGAGAGAGCTATTGAATAGCTTGGAGCGGTACAACATAACACATATTCCCAGAGCTGAAAACCAGAAAGCGGATAGGCTGGCAAAGCTGGCTAGTTCCAACAATCCAGAAGAGACTGAAATAATTCCAATTGAAACGTTGGAATCGCCAAGCTTTGAGTCAATGGAAATTGAGTTCGCTTTTGAAGCGGAACCGGAGAAGGAGTCGTGGATGACCCCAATTAAGAACTTCCTTAAGGATGGAACACTCCCGTCAAAGAAGAGTGAAAGAAGGGCTATAGTTCGCAAGGCTACCAGATATGTCATACAAGATGATACTCTTTATAGGCAAGGATTTTCTGTGCCCCTGTTACGATGTATAGCACACGACGACATCAAGCGTGTACTAAGAGAAGTACACGAAGGTGAGTGTGGAGATCATACAGGAGGTCAGACTTTAGCAAAAAAGATATTGCGATACGGATACTTCTGGCCTACAATTAATAAAGATGCAGCTGATTATTCACGACGCTGCGATAAGTGCCAGAGATTCGCCAGAATCCCCAGAGCACCATCGACCCAACTTAAATCAATGGTGAGTCCTTGGCCATTTGCCACATGGGGAATTGATATCATTGGAGTTCTACCGATTGCTAAAGGAGGAGCGAAATATGCAATAATGGCCGTGGACTATTTTACGAAGTGGGTAGAAGCTGAGCCTTTGACCAAGATCACGGCAAGAAAGGTGATAAGTTTCGTGGTCAGAAATATTATATGCCGATTCGGGATCCCAAGGACGATTATAACTAACAACGGAACTCAATTTGATAGTACTGAATTCAGGAATTTCTGCTAGAAGTATAAGATTGACCAGCGATATACTGCAGTTGCCTATCCGCAGTCGAATGGGCAAGTAGAGGCAATAAACAAAGTAATAAAATCCATCCTCAAGAAACGATTAGAGCATGCAAAGGCAAAATGGGTTGACGAATTGCCCCTAGCTTTGTGGGCATATCGAACAACATTTAAGACGGCCACCGGTCACACCCCTTTCTCTCTCTCCTTTGGTTCAGAAGCAGTAATTCCAGTTGAACTGGAAGTTCCTTCCCACAGGGTGACATATTATGACCCGATGACGAATCAGGCGCTTTTACTTGAGTCTCTTGATGAAGTCGAAGAAAAAAGGGACGAAGCAGATTTGCGTGCGGCAAGACATCGACGTCAGATGGCACGCTATTACGACAAAAATGTTCGCCTCAGGACTTTTGAATCAGGAGATTTGGTGCTAAAGAGAGTCTTTCCATCCCTTCCTCACCTCGGTCCAAAGTGGGAAGGACCCTTTGTCATCCAACGGAAACTTGAAAAAGGAACCTTCAAGTTAACGACCGTAGATGGCAAAGAAGTCCCTCGAGCATGGAATGCCCAACACTTAATGCGATATTTGGATTAGAAATGTTGTACTCTTTGTTATTTTTCTTATGAACTCTGTAATAAGGCACGACTTGCCTTGGGAAAATCTGACGATATGAATAAAGGACTATAAAGTGGATGTAGGCTACGACTTAGCCGAACCACTATAAAAATATTGTGTGTTACTTACTTTTATGCATTACATATATACATTCATCGATTATTCTGTTGTGATTATAGAATACAGGATGACTCAAAACCTGAAAAGGTTGAAGACAGTTTAGACATAAGAAGGAGCACAACGACTATTTGTGCGACAAGACATAAAAGAATGAGAAAACGACATTCTTAACTCTAACTCTCCAGAGAGTGAGAGAGAGTATAAAAGCGTCTCCGACTGAGCGCTGAAAAAGGAATTCTTCCCCTAACTCTAACTCTCCAGAGAGAGAGAGTATAAAAGCGTCTCCGACTGAGCGCTGAGAAAGAAATCTTTCCCCGCTGAAAGACCGGGGAATGAATAAATTACTGAGCTCGAACTCTAACTCTCAAGAGAAAAGAGAGAGAGTATAAAAGAAATGCCAGAGAAATGACAGGTGCTGACGACACAGGAAGTGCTATCCCGTCAGAAAAATCGGGAGCATTCAGATTGCTTGATTAAGCATTAGATAATTTGAGGGAATTGACTGGGGGCATATATGTATACACATATTTCCTCCCTCCGTAACTTCATTTCATAATTATAGTAAGACATGCATTTTTACATAAGTGCAGAACTACTGACAAACAAACATTGCAGAAAATGAGTTATTTTTTATTTACAAATGAATGAATTTGTACAGGAAAATAGCTAAAAAAGAAAGTGCAGGAGCCACTCTTGTAGCAGCAATTATTAGTTCATTAAATGCTAAAATGATACAAGGCAATCCACTCTTTAGATTTCGAATGAGCCTTGGACTTCTTGGCGGCTTTCTCCGCATCCTTTGCTTCTTTCTCAGCCTCTGTCAAGATTCGTTTTGATTTCTTCTTTCCTGAAGATGCGGTGCTGGAGCCAGTAGACTTCTTCCCGCAGGGAGGAGCGCTGGAATCAAGAGAAGATTTTTTAGCGAGTTCCTCTGTAATAGATCTAGTTGAGGGCTTAACAACTAACCTTGATCCCGCATCCACAACTGCGAGGGGCTTGAGGGCTTCGGGGTCTAGTTCTTCGGCTTTTAATTGCAAGCGTTTGTCTTGATCAGCTTTCATTGCAGCCAAGGTAACATCATCAGCATTTTTTGACTCCCCGACTATTGCAACTTCTGGTTCCTCTTCATGCCCCCCGTCACCGCCATCATCCTTTAAAGCTGCTATCATTTCTTCATCATGGGGAGTGGCGACCTTAGTTGGCTCACTTCCTTCTCCCAAGTCTATAGGAGCAGCTTTATCCTCCCCTCTTTTGGCCTTTTCTGCGGGCTTTGCCCCGGCGGTGGCTCCCTGAGTCACATCTGTCTTTTCGGATGGCTCAACACCTACAGAATGAGAAGCAACAGTTATCAACTCAGGCGAAAACAATGGGTTTTTCATCGATTGCTCAATCACGTGGCGAAAGGTGGAAATAGCCTTGACAAATTGAGGAGAAAAGGTAGGGATACCTTCCGAAGACTTCTCGGCAGGGGTGACTACTACCTCTGATGCTGTTTCAGGAATAGGGGATAGCAGAGTTATTCGGGGAATTCCCGGAATTTCAGGATCATACCCCTCTACTTCAGAAGTCGCAGGGGCAGAAGAAGAGGAACCAGGTTCAAGAACATTCTTCTGTTTAGACTTTCGTCTCTCTTCTTCCATGGCCTCAGCAATGAGGCGGTGCCCTTCGGCTAGGCGCTCCGGTTCATCATCCCTCAAGTATTTCTCCATTAGCTTATCTTCATCGATGGAATCGACCTTAAGTTCCTCTTTTTCCCACTCGACGATCTGATTCCATACTTGAACTAGAGTGGATGGATAATCCTCGATCCAAGAAATGTTTCAGCGACGGATGATATGTGCGAAGAATTCGATCATTAATTCGCCGAAACCCTGAATATCAGCCTCCGCCTCTGACAGTTGTTTGCGGGCTTCCTCCGCAGATTTGATAGCACACTCCACATTGCCCTCAGCCAGGGCAGCTCTGTTCTCTGCCTCCAATAGTTTAGAAGTCAAGTCAGCATTCTTCTTTTCTAGTTCAACACTCCTCTTTGCTAACTCGACATTTTTCCATTCGAGGTCAGCATAAGCAAGGCGTGTCTTAGCAACTTCTGACTTAGCCTCATCAGCTTGCTTTTTTAACTCGAAACGCTCTTGAGTGTGAGATTCAAGCAAGTCATGATAACGTTTTTGCATGTCCTCAAATTGTTGTTTGAAGTTAGAAGCGTCCCTTTGAGCGACAGCTAGCTGAGCTTTAGTGTCTTCCAAATCTTTTCCTAGAGCTTTCAAAGCCTTGGCATCCTCCTCCGCGGTCTTTTGCATTGAATCAGTATTCGTGATTAGAGTGCGAATAATTCTGGAAAGATTGCGTGAATATTTAAACATCTCAGTATATTGTTTTTCAACCGCATCTATCTTTGCTTTGGCCTCATCTGCCCACTTAGAAGATACAGGTTCAAGGGCAGGTAAAAAAGTCAAAGTCTCAAAGTAGTGTTCGGGAAATTGCTCCTCCAAATATGCCCGCTTTACTGCAGTTTCCGCATCTAGTGGGGGAGGAGCGGGGATTGTCAATTCGGTATCCCTGTGTGAGGAGGATTCGGTAGTTTCTTTGTCTGTCCTAGGTCGTTTAGTAGCAGGGACCTTGTGCTTACTTCGAGACCCGGTTTCTTTCGGAGGACTTCTCTCTCTACTGCGCTTTTCGTGGGAAGAAGTGGAGTCTTTAGATTGTGGTCTGTCTTCTTCCCTACGGCTTTGCTAACCTTTGTATTTCTCTTGTTCCGGCCGAACGGGTGAGCGAGAACGTGAGGGTCGAGAACGATAGGGATCATAAGGCCTTCTCTCCTCCCTACCACGATCATCCCGGCGATCATACTCGATATCCTGAGGTGGATTGGACATGCTGCGGTGAAGCTTCCTGATATCATAGTAGGATCGAGACATTGTACCTGCATGATAAGACAAACGAAATTTAGAATCAATGGATTCACGGAGAAAAGGTGCAATGAATGCTAATGCCGTTGTATAAAGTGTATCCTAAGTGGTGTGTTTCCCCCCAACCAACCCGAGTCTGAAGCTAGACTAGTACGGGCAGGCTCTTTGGCCTTAGCGGGAGTGGTCTCTTCAGAAGAGGTGAAGACTAAAGGATCCTTCCTGAAATCCTCTGAAGTGTATATAGTTTCAGGTAAGGGGAGATCCCCCAAACCCTGAAATATTTGGTCATCAATACTAGGGATATCCCCCTCGGAAGCATTAAGTGGCGACTCTTGGGAGGATGTTGACTTTTCCAGAGAAGTAGCCTCCTCGGGGGCAGTATATCCTTCACGATGCATTTCGGCCAGATTAGCCAATTCGTCATCTTGTGTAGAAGATGGAGAAGGTGAAGTTTGAAGGGGCACTGTAGGAACTCCTGAGCCTTCTCCTGTCTCTGGGACTACCTCCACTGGAGGGATGTATACGCATGGAGCCGTCCCATGACCGATACTACGAAAAACGGATAACAGCCCATGAAAGTGAAGGTATTCGTCTTTAAGGACTTCGTCGATAGTCAAGAATTTCTGATCGCCATTAAGAAGTTGGTGCATCCGGTCAAAGAACACCTGATCTGATATTTGTTTGGGATTGTCGACTGCAAACAAAAAGGAAAACAAGTTAAGGTGATGATTCAAGTGTATAGAGCCTGGATTTAGAAAATCAGTGCTTTACTTGATTTTGTCCACCTCCTGGCGCATCCAGGCTGTTGCTTCACGTAGAACCATTCTAGTCTGGAATCTCCAGCTTTACTGCTGAATGGTGCTGAGATTATCTTCCTTTTTGGAACTGACTCAAAGTAGCAGAAAGATGGAGTCTCTCGAGTCCGATGCTTGAAATTATAGAAGAAGTGAACGTCATCGAATGTGAGCTCTATGCCTAAGATTTCACGATATGCTATGTACAAAGTGTGCAAGTAGACATACGAATTGGGATGCAGCTGCATGGGGGCAATCCGCATTTGTCTTAAAAAGTCAACGATGAAGGGAGAGAATGGAGGAATAGCGCCGACCATGCACATTAATCGAGTGACCGCCATATATCCTTCTGGTGGGTTGTGGGGACGGTCAGAGCCCGAAGGCACAAGAGTGTCCTTTTTCATTATCTCGTACTTTAAGCAAACTCGGACAAGTCGATCGTTGTCGATTGTTGATTCAACGGAATCTGGAGGTGATTCCAATATAACGGCCGATTCAAATTCATCGGGGGCTCGATCGTCGCCAATCCCTCCTTCCTCCTCAAAACCCAGAGAAACTTCATTCTCTGAAGACACCTCGTCGCTTTCCCGATTTCCAACCCCGTAGTCTGGACCCTCATTGTCCCATTCTGGATCCGATGAAGAAGATATATCCTCGAGAGTGATTTTGTTAGAGGTTTCCGGGGCTTCTTTCCTCTCAGCTAGTCTGGAAGAACGTCTGGGTCTCATGGTCATAGAACTATTGAAGAAGCAATAGCACAAATTAGAGCAAATTAGCCCGTATCCCCCCGTGCGTGTGTGCAAACTAAAGTGTGAACAGTGTATACGGAAAGTGCAAAGTAAATGTTTAAAAGTGCGACGAAAAAGTTTGTCAAGATATAAAGAGTTGAAATAATTCTTGATGTCCAGTTACGTTCGCAAGGCACTATCCTAACTGTCCATAAAATTGAAGATTATGCCGAAGTTTGATTGGGCCAGTTAGACGAGTTTTTATGTGTTAAGGTAGACTGTGCTTCGGTTCGGTTCGGATTCATTCATTGGGATCGGATCGGGGGCGTGACCTTAGGCTTGGAAATCGTATTGAAGCTCAGAAATTGAAGTCGGATCGGATCGGAGGCAAAGTCCCCTAACGGTTCGGATCGAATCATGTAGTTATATTTCTCTTCCATTATTTTACGAACCGATCCGATCCGGTTAGGGAGGCTCCTTCCCTCCTATCTTAAGTGCTTACTCCGACCCGATCCAATCTCCTAGATTTCGTTTCTTTTTTCTTTCTCTGCTCGCCCCTACCCGATCCAACCTCTTGAATTTCCTTCCTTCTTCCTTTGTTTTTCACCTTCCATATCCTTCCGAACCGAACCGATTCTTCATCGTCTTCTTCTTCTCCTTCACCCTCTTTCTTCCCTATCCGACCCCAGGGCCAATCTCGTGCCAATCCCTCAAGTCAAAACTAAGCGATTCTACGATGGTGCACTTAACAACGAATTATAATCTCCAGCATTTCAATCTCGAGACGACGACAAGTTTATTGGTGATAATGATGAGGGAGGGTCACTGCGGAAAAGTTCATCAGAATCAACTCACCCTAATCGTCTACAAATTCGACTCGAGAATGATTAAAGAAAGGATTGTTCAAAGTTTTATAACCTACCAGTGTGATTACATCGAGAATTAAGAAGAATTTTGAAGTTTCATGAATTGAGTATTTTCTCTCTCGTTTTACAGAACTTCGCGAATGAAACAGTGAAAATGAAAGGAGGAAGAAGGCGAAGTTTATATAGAAGAAGAAGGTGACTATTCGTCTCCCCATTCGGATCGGCAGCCCAATAGGAGAACCCCTGTTCGGATCGGATGGACAGCCCAGAAGCGAAGCTTGGCCCAATACTCCAGTAAAAGATAGAGAGAAGAGGGGGTCTGTTCGGAACGGATTCCGAACCGAACCGAATTCTTTAGCTCAGCAGCAAACTGAATTGAAATTTGAAGAAAAAGATAAAAACGCAAGGAAAATCAAAAGAGAAATTACCTCGAAGAGTGCTATGCATCTATGGTCAAAGCATGCTCCGTCTCCAACAGAAGCATCCTTTGAGGGGGCAAAATGTTAGCCCACTTTGTGAACTGGGCAAAACAAAGTCAAGATATGAAATATTGAAGAACTTGAAAAACTCTGAAGCGGGTCGGATCGGAGCAGGATAGCGGTTCGGATAGGGTAAAGTCTGCTATTCGGATCAGTGAACTATTACTCTTGGAATTAGAAAGGCACAGCTGTTCGTATCAGAGGGCAATATAACCTCGATTGGATCGGAAAGCCACTTGATTGCTACGGAGATAGATCGGAGCGGAGCGGAGCAGAATAAAGAGAAGAGAGAATTGTTTCCAAGTCAATCCGGGTCGGATCGGATATCCCGATCTGAACCCCTTGTACATGTCCCTCCGACCCGAACCCATTTTCCACATCACTCTCCTGCGCGAGCGCCTGGACATCCGGATCAGTTATGACCAGTTCCTGCCCATAACGTCCATTACTCTGATGCGTTGTCAACATAGAAATCCATCCGAACTCGATGCTGATGGGATGGACGACACGTGGCTCCGATCCGGATCGGGTTCTGAGCAAATTCACACCTATAAATACCCCGTCTGAAGACAAAGAAAAGGATCTTTTTTCTGGCACTTGGAGAGTTCAACCACCTTCATAACCCGAATTCCGGCAATCCCGGAAAATCCAAATCTTCTTTCATTATTTGTTTTCAAACAATTGAGTGATTGTAAGTGAGTTGTGAGAGAGATCGAGTGAATATTTCATTGTACTTGCAACTAAATCAGTGAAAATAGTGAAAAACAAGTGGACGTAGGCATTTCTTCGCCGAACCACTATAAATCCTATGTGTTCATTTTTAGTTTTATCTCATTTCATTTTGCTTTTAATCAATTTGGGTGTTAGAACCACTTTTTGGTCTAACAATAAAATATAATGATAAATTGCCAGATTAATAAAAACCCCACACGCGTCTGGAGTTGACAATAATCGCGTCTCTCTAGTTATTAGATACGGCACATGGACTATTTATTTCCACACGGAAACGGGGTGACGAGAATTTATTCTCTGGAGTGATTATCTATACATGCTCCCCCGTAAACACCAGAATATATCACTATAAATATGTGAATGCTTTTTAGGATTTATTGAGTACCTAACACGGCCTAATAAATTTCCAAACCCCTCCCCGTACAAAGGAGGTTATGGCAAGATTTTTCAAAATATTAAGGCGTTAGTGAAATATTTGAAGTAAAAACGAAGTTGAAAATACATAATGAATTATAGTTAGAATTATAGGATGAGGTATATTTATATATATAAATATAAATATAATTAAAAGGATTCGAAGCCGTGCAGTTCGGGTTTCGGGATCGTAATTTGAAACGATTAGTACGAGAAATCCGACCATCGGATTTTCCCTAAACCGCAACCGCTGGGTTCGCCTTGGAAATATCTTCCCAACGGCACCAACCTTGTAAAAATCCAACGGTTGGATTGTCCGGAATGTTTAATTTAAATCCAAAGAAAAACAGCGCCAGAATCGTTTATATTTATATATAAATATAAATATAAATAAATTAAATCGAATAACGACGCTGCAGTTCGAATTTTGAAACCGTAACTTCAAACGACTAGTGTGGGAGATCCGACCGTCTGATTTTCACGAAACTGGAACCGTTGGGTTCGCTTTGGGAATATCTTCCTACTGATATAGACTTTGTAGAAATCCAACGGTTAGATTTTCCGATATGTGTAAACCAAATTAGGGGAAAAACAACGCCAGTGCCACGGCACGACCTAAAACGTCGTTTAATTAAATATGGCCATTTTTAAATAAATAAAAATGGCGAAAAATCGTTATAAAATATTATAAGCAACATAGATTGCAATTAAACCAATTGGGCTTGAATTGTTTGATATTTGATGGTTGTAGGTGCTTGACACGAAAATAACACTAAAGAAATGAAAGATGGATGTTGAATAATATAACCATAGAAAGAATCGATTTAAATTCTAATGACGTGAATTATTTGAAAAGGCCGAGCTAACCTCATTTCAAATAATTTATCGAGCGATTCGAATTGGAAAATGCAAAGACGATTCAAGACCGACGATCTTCGTATCGGTTGGATGGGCGCTGCTGAGGTTCCTGACCGGAGTAGCTACCGGAAAGGGACGGAAGTAGTAGCCGTCTGAACGTATGTGTTGATTGTACGGATATACGAGGAATTGACGCCTCCGGTTTCGTTCAGACCCAGAACGGACTTGTAAATGGACTGTGTGCCTGACATTGGATTTTGTTCTATACTGATCGATCTCTGTTAAATATATATCTGTTTGGCGGTGGAGAATTTATTCTTTTGCTTAACGCCCTTCTCTGAGACGTACGAGCTCAGAGGTTATATATCGATGGAAATCAATCGTATGGAGTGGTCTGCCTATGTGGCATGCCAAGATGCTATGATCAAGGCTTCTGTTGCAAAGCAAATTCTTGTGGATGATGATAAAAGCACGGTCTACGTGGCTTGGCTTTGTGTATAGCGTGGATTCGCGAGCCTCACACCCCGGTATGAGTTGAAAACGGGATACGGACTACAGGGAGAGCACGACGTTTCTTTCTAGCTATGGTGGTGTCAGTGACTTACCAGCCCTGACATATATATCTATTTTTCACCTATGTGGTTGTTGGAATGCGAGGCGCCTCGATTATAGGTCTGTAAGGACCGGGAAACGTGTGTTCAGGAATAAATAATCCTCAAACGTAAGAGAGGACCGACCCTGAAGATCCAAGGGTTGCCCAGAGTGTGTAGTCCTGAGGCATTTGCTAGAGTGTCTCGAAGCGGAGAGGAGCTTGTCCCTTGCCTCGACTCATGACGGAAATCCAATTTCCAATACAAGATAACGGACTCGATTGTAGAACTAGTATGGCGACATAGTAGATGGTAGCTATACCGCTTATGATTGATATTTATGATGCTATTCATTTTTGAAACATATATGCACTAGTAATAATATCAGTTGATTTTTCTTTATACGTATCAAGCATATTTGGCCATTATAAGGTAAAACTCTATCCTCCAGCTTTCGTTGCATTGTGTGATGGGACCTGAGTCTTATAATGGCTTCATTCTTTTTAAAAGCATTGCGTTGTTTTAAAAGAATTTACTTTGTTTTAAATGCACTAGCAATCACTGGAGTAAACCCGTTCCGCGAAAGTGGCGTGGTCCTATGATTCGCTATTACTGTTGTTTAATGTTAAATAGATTCCTCATACCAGTCCCCATGACTGACTCGTTTTTTGTTTCACTTTGCAAACGCGGGTGCCCTTATTTTCACACGGGCAGCCTAGTTCACAGGTGAAAGGTTGTTTTCGGCTCTGCACTGTTGCATAGAGTGCATTTTTGGCTCATGGCGAGGTTGACTTCACAGAGATGACTTTGACATTTTCCGCCATTATTGTACCTATATTATGATTCCGCCACGGGCGATGCAGACTGATTTACTTTCAGTACTTCTTATTGTATGTATATGTACCGCCTTCGGCGATGTAGACTGATACCCTTATTATGTCTCACTACATGTATGTATTCCGCCTCTAGCGATGATGACTGATCACTTCCCTTTTTTTTTACTAAGTTATATCCTACGCTATGCTATTCTGATGTTATTACATGTTGTGATTCCACTGTCATATCCATGTAAAATTATTCTATTTATTGTTTCTGCTATTATCTGTACTCTGCTATGATGATTAATGTGTTATATTCCAATGATTATCCTTAATACCGCCCCTCGGATTTTGGGATCGTCACAGTTGGTATCAGAGCTTTGGTTAACCTTAGTTCCGGGATCTAACATATTAAACACCTCGTCAGAATAGAATCAGTAGTGTTCTAATGCGAGTAGCTCATTAGAGATAGGATTAGCAATGTCCTAGAATGAGCTAAGCAGATTAGCAAAACAATTCGATCAGTACACCATCATTATCTTTCCTTATGTTCCCCTGCTTTATCATAAATGAAATTTATCAAATCCGTGAGCTTGACTCTTTTCTTGCTTATACAGTATTCTCTTAGATGGCTACACGAGCAGCAACAGCTAGAGGAGGCCGTGGAGGCCGAGCAGGAGCAGCAGGAGGACGGGGGAATATCCCCATAGTTGTGGAAGGCCCTATTGTTCAGCCACCAGCACCCGAGGACTTTGAGCTAGACAAAGTAGCGAAGAGGTATAAGAACCTTGGGGGAAAACCCTTTACGGGCACTGGTACAGTGACCGAGGCTATAGCTTGGTTGAAGACCTGTGAGAAAATCTTTGAAGGCATGGGTATGGGAACCAACAACAAAACACGACTAGGTATTTGGCTCCTACAGGAGGAAGCAGAGCTGTGGTGGGATGCCATCACCTCAGAGGATGCAGCAGGTACTGTCAGGACTTGGGAGCAATTCAAAACCATGTTCAACGAGAAGTTTGTACCTGAACATGCTTTAGAGAGAATGCGAGAGCAGTTTGCTAATCTCCAGCAAGGAGATCTCTCTATCCAGGATTACCTCAATAAATTCACCTAGTTGTCGCACTATGCTCCAGAGCTTATTATGACTAACAAAGCAAAGAACAAGAGATTCATATTTGGGCTAAAGCGCAAGTACCAAGACAGAGCTATGAGCAACATCAAACTCTCCTTCTCAGAATTGGTAGAAATGGCTTGCAATTATGAAGATATGGATGAAAGGCACGCCAGCCAAGACCGCGCCAAAAGCCAAGCTGGAATTAAGCGCAAGGCTTCAGCAGATCAGCCCGAGTCTAGCATTACCGCGGCCGCTACTCAGAAACCTGGAAAGATCCCCAAAGGAAATTGCTACAACTGCGGGAAGCCAGGACATTTTTCTAATGTATGCAAAGCCCCGAGGAAGACAAAGGAAAATGACTCAGCCGAATGCTACAACTGCCATAAGAAGGGGCACTGTAGCAGGAATTGTCCTCTGAAGCAGAATGCACAAGTGGCTCATATGTATGACGGGAAGACCCCGCCAGCTACCACCGATGGATCAGGTAAACCCGACGTCTTGGGAGGTACCCTTACCATTAAAAATATTCCTGTTTCTATACTTTTTGATACTAGTGCATCACGTAGCTTCATTTCTGGTAACATTGTTCACAAGTTAAAATTGAAACAAAGAAAACTTAAAGAACCAATTAAAGTTCAAAACCCGATAGGAGGTTCTGTAAGTCTCAGTTCATACTGTAGAGTGCCTATCTCTTATTCTTGCTACAAGTTCTCTTTTAAAGTGATTGTCATGGACCTTTCCGAATTTGATATTATACTGGGGTTGGACTGGTTGACACAATATAAGGCCGAAGTTAGATGTGTCGAAAGAATCGTTAAAGTCGAAACGAAGCTTGGACCTATATATATACCATGCCTTGGCTCAGAAATTAATAGAACAGAATTTTGGTCATCTTTAGAAGTTACTCCCCCTTCATCAGGAAAGATACCGGTCGTTAAAAACTATGCGGATGTGTTTGAAGAAGTAGAAAACTTACCGCCGCAAAGAGAGATTGAATTCAGGATAGATCTAATTCCTAACGCCCGACCAGTAGTACATCCAATTAGAAGAATGGCCCCGAAAAAAAAAGAAGAGTTAGGTAGTCAAACCAGAGAATTGCTTTGGAAAGGTCTGATCAGACCGAGCCTTTCAGCTTAGGGAGCAGCTGTAGTATTTGTCCCGAAATCAGACGGTACTATAAGACTTTGTGTTGATTACCGAGATCTCAATAAACAGATACTGAAGAACAAATATCCCTTGCCCCGAATAGACGACATGTTCGATCAATTAAATGGAGCAACGGTATTCTCCAGAATGGACCTAGCTACAGGTTTCCACCAATTACGTATAGCAGAAGATTGTGTTCCTTTGACAGCCTTCAGGGGTCCCGATTTATTCTACGAATGGTTAGTAATGCCGTTCGGCTTGTGTAACGCTCCGTCATACATCGTCGATCTTATGAACAGAGTGTTCCGTGGTGTATTGAATAAATTTGTTCTAGTCTTCATCGATGACATTTTAATCTACTCAAAGTCGGAAGACGAGCATGCAAAACATTTAGAACAAGTGTTGAAAATTCTAAGGAGAAATGTCTTAAAAGCTAAATTTTCTAAATGTGTCTTTTGGCAGGATGAAGTTAAGTTCCTAGGCCATGTCGTATCAAAAGAAGGGATTGCTGTAGATCCAAGCAAAATTACAGCGATTCAAAACTGGAAACAACCTACTACCGCTACGGAAGTTCGAAGTTTCCTTGGATTGGCTAGTTATTACCAGAAATTCATTCAGGATTTTTCAAAGACATCTGGTGTATTGACAAAGCTTACAAAGAAGCATGAGAAATTCAAATGGACTCCCGAATGTGAAGAACCTTTCTAGGAGCTGAAACTGAAATTGACAACTGCTCCAGTATTGACAATTATAGAAGGCAACCAAGACTTGACAGTATGGACAGACGCTTTTATTAGAGGGCTAGGCGCAGTACAAATGCAAAAAGGCCAAGTGATCGCTTATGCCAGCCGTCAGCTGAAGCCACATGAAAGAAACTATGCAACTCATGATCTTGAGTTATTAGCTATCGTGTTTGCTTTAAGAATCTGGAGGCATTATTTACTGGGCGAGAAGTTTGAACTATTCACGGATCATCAATCCTTGAAATATCTATTCACTCAGAAAGATCTAAACTTGAGGCAACAGCGTTGGTTAGAATTCCTTGCGGCATATGATTTTGAAATTCTATACACTCCTGGGAAAGCCAATGTTGTAGCTGATGCGCTCAGCAGAAAGAATGAAATCATCGCCAGTTTTTTCATCACGTCTTCATTAATAGACAAGATCTCGACCCTTCAGAAAGACGATGAATTTATTCAAAGAGTCAGTCAAAGAGTCAAAGGAGGTGAATCCACAAGTTTCCAACTCGATGACAAAGCAGTTCTAAGATTAAATGGCAGGATTTGCATCCCAAACCTTCCTGAGCTTAGAAGAGAAATACTTGATGAGTGCCACAAGTCCAAATTAAGTATCCATCCTGATGTGAGCAAAATGTATAAAGATATCAAACGCACCTTTTGGTGGAGAGCTTTGAAAAGAGATATTTCATTATATGTTAGCAGATGCCCATCTGTCAGCTAGTTAAGAGTGATCAGCAAATTGGCTGGATTATTACAACCCTTAGAAATTCATGGAAGTGGGAGCAAATTTCGATGGACTTCATTGATGGTTTGCCTCGAACTAAGAAAGGAAACGACTGTATATGGGTAATCGTAGATCGCTTCACGAAGACTGCCCATTTCATACCTCTCCGATCCAATAGAACGGCTCAAAGCCTAGCACAGATTTACTTCAAAGAAATAGTTAAACTTCATGGAGTGCTGCTCAATATAGTCAGTGATAGAGATCCCCTGTTTACTAGCAAATTCTGGGAAGCATTTCAGACAGAATTGGAATCCAAATTGAATCTAAGCACCGCTTACCACCCACAGACAGATGGCCAAACTGACCGGGTGAATAGAATTCTAGAAGACTTACTGCGGGCTTGCGTTATCGATTTTGGAGGCTCATGGGAAGATCACTTACATTTAGCCGAATTCTCTTACAACAATAGCTATCAAGCAAGGCTGGGAATGTCCCCATTTGAAGCATTATACGGTAGACCGTGCAGATCTCCCGCATGTTGGGTAGAACCTGGCAACAGACTTGTGTTAGGGCCCGATATGATTCAAGAAGCATCGGAAAAAGTCAATTTCATTAAGAAGCGATTGAAAACCGCGCAGAGCCGACAGAAAAGTTATGCTGATGCGAGAAGAAGGGATATATCGTTTGCCGTTGGCGATTATGTTTATTTAAGAGTTTCTCCAATGCGGGGAGTAATCAGATTTGGCAAGACTGGGAAGTTGGCACCGAGATTTATTGGTCCCTTTCCTATACTTGAACGGATTGGAACTCTTGCATATAGGGTTTCATTACCTGATTGGTTGCCTGGTGTACATGATGTGTTCCACGTGTCTCAACTCAGAAAACATGTTCATGATCCAGATCTTGTTGTGAAAGAAGCAGCGCAACAGGATATTGACATAACTCCAAAATTAGCACTCATAAGAGAGCCATTAAAGATAGTTGGCAAGGAAACTAGAGAGCTAAGGAGGAAAAAGATTCATCTAGTCAAAGTGCAGTGGAGTAGTGATCCTAGAGATTGTACTTGGGAGACTGAGGAAAGCATTAAACAAGCCTATCCCAAATGCAGAGTAGACATCTCTGACTAACTCCGGTGCAAGGTACCTTTACAATACTTTGCATTTACATTTTGTTTCCTACTTAGCTGTTATTTCCTTTTCGAGGACGAAAAGTTTTAAGTGGGGGAGATTGTAATAACCCGGAAAATGTGAACCAATTTAAATTTTTTTTAATCTGGTTATTACCAAAGAATTTGAATAATTGAAATAGCATATTTCAATAAAATAGAGAATTGGGTATAGTAAGGAAGTTTGAAATTTTGAATACAAACTTTGGCTGATTGTACCGGGTGGAAAATATAACGGATTTTAGCAAAACTAAAAATATTTAATTCTGTTTATGAATACCTTTCTAACGAATCTGAAAAATCGATGTTTCATAGCGGGAATCAAAAGTTATGGCTAAATGAATTTTCAGGAAGGTCGCTATATAGCATATATAGCTCTTGAAAATTGATATTTTGCATACGACCTCGGAATTCGACGAAACCACTTTTATTAGGTCCGGGATGTCAAATTATTGCTAAATTTCAAATTTCATAATTTTTGAAGCTAGTATGTGAGCGGGGAAAAAGAAAATGTGATTGGTCAATTTCTGTTAAAATGGGTCGACCTAAAAATGGCTGTTTTTCAAACGAGCTCAGAATTCGACGATACTGGTTTTGTTAGGACCGTATCGTCAAACCAAAGCTAGACTTATTTTTCTGGAATTTTTCGATTCAGTTTGTGGCCCTGGCAAATTGAAATGTACGTTCAAATTAAATATTGAATGTTTTATATTTTAATTTGAAAAATAACTGACTGTAACAGTCGAATTGGCCAACAAAACATATCCCATTGTGTCCGGAATGGGGGTATTTAGCTAGGGGTGATAGTCAGTGGGTTTGATTTCGAGTCCGTTTGTGAAAACACTATTTAAAATTTCCTATATAGCTTCGACCAATAGGAATTTTTCTTTTAAAAAAAAATCGAAAAAAACCCTAGCCGCCAGGCGATTTGAACGACGCACGAAGCTTCCCATCGCTTTTGCCGCCGCCACAGCCAGTTTCGCCGCCTCCTCCAGTTGAGGATTCTGATCGCCTCCTCTTTACATCCGACCAAGCCTCGCCTCAAAGCATCGACCGTACGCGTTGAATTTCGAGAGGGAAGTCAGCCCCTTTGGAGCGCCACCGCAACTCGCAGGAGCCACCGAGTTCATCACCACCACCGTCGATCGGAAGGTGGTTCGTAGCCCTTCGACGCCGTGTAGTCTGATCGGAGCAACAAGGTACGGTTTTGATTTAAAATCAAAACCTAGTTTTGAAGCTTTGAAAACCTTTCTGATTTAAATTTCTGAAAAGAAAATAACACTTTTAATTGTTGCAAAACTTTGAAAAATCATATCTTTTTAGTGTGTTAACGAAATTCGATGAAACAGGAGACACCGTGACCGCAAGAAGGCTCTCTACATTCTAGAAGAAGCCGCGGATTTTTCCGATCTTCCTACGATTTTTAGCACTGCACAAACCAATGTGAGGAATCTAAACTATTTGTGTGAATGAAATCGCATTGTATAAATTATATAAGCGAAGTGTAAATTATATACGCATTGTATACCTCATGTACATGTGTTGTATAAGTTATATTAGCGATGTATAAATTATACAAGCATTGAATGAAACATATATGCTTTGAATTGTGATGAAATGCAAGTGAATTATTATATTATATATATATATATATACTCCCCTCGTCCACAGACCATGGACGATATTTATTGCTTGTGATTGACGTAATATTATATGGTATGACGAATGGTTGGAAATAATTGTTTGTGGTTGATATTATGGTTGAAAAATACCTTTGTGGTTGAAAAATACCTTTGTGGTTGAAAAATACCCTCTTGTGGTTGAAAACAAATTAGAATAGGATTGTGGAATTGAAAATAAAACATGCCGCCTGCGTGCGAACTAGATGCATGATCCCCATTATCAAAAACCGCGAGGTTTTAAGGTAGAGCTAGGAGCCGTACTAGGGACGGTCCCGGTTTTAACTACCCTGCCGTTATGCTGCCGAAATTTTCTGAAATATACATGTGTTAGAATAATTTTCATTCGTTGAAATAAATTACATATATTGAAGCGAATATTCATGTGTTGAGTTGCAATTCATTAGTTGAGTTGAGATTCATGTGTTGAATATTATTTGAATTTAAACAAATAGCTTTAGCGATAAAAATCACATTTATATATATATACAAACCATGGCGATTATTCATGTGTGGAGTTGCAATTCATTCGTTGAGTTGAAATTCATGTGTTGAATATTATTTGAATTTAAACAAATAGCTTTAGCGATAAAAATCACATTTTTATATATATACAAACCATGGCGAATATTCATGTGTTGAGTTGCAATTCATTCGTTGAGTTGAAATTCATGTGTTGAATATTATTTGAATTTAGACAAATAGCTTTAGCGATAAAAATCTCATTTTTATATATATACAAACTATATAGAATATTCATGTGTTGAGTAGCAATTCATTCGTTGAGTTGAAATTCATGTGTTGAATATTATTTGAATTTAAACAAATAGCTTTAGCGATAAAAATCACATTTTTATATATATACAAACTATATAGAATATTCATGTGTTAAATCGAAATTCGTTCGTCGAGTTGAAATTCATGGGTTGAATGTTATCATATTTTAAAATAAAATGAATCGACAATAAAAACTATATTTTTATTGTGAATATGGAGTGTTAAAAACATTCACGTGTTGAATAAATATTTTTGATGATAAAAATATTTCTTTTATCATGTATATGCTTCGATAAAAATATACACGTGTTGAAATAAATAATAGTTCGCTAGGAATATTATTATTAGCTTTGTTCTGCATATATATACATGTGTTGAACAGGAAAAATGGATTAGCTGTAGAGTAAAGAAATTATTTGCGTGCCCGACAAATAGGTAAACTTTGATGAGTTGGCTGTGCAATTTTATTTTTATATCAACTCCTGTGAATGCCATTGGATGCGGAGTGCTGGTTATTCTGTGTGAAATAATAAATATCGCCATAGGATAGTAACAATTAATTTTGAACTACACTACATGGCATACTTCTTGACGATAGGCATACTTCATCATATTCCACATAAGCAATTGGAGCTTGTGTGACGAGGTGGAAGATTTACCATATGAGCAAGAGGCTTGTATGGCGATGACTATATACTACAGGTTGAACTGATGACTGATATGGACTATATAAAATATAACGATAAATTTCCAGATTAATAAAAACCCCACACGGGTCTGGAGTTGACAATAATCACGTCTCTCTAGTTATTAGATACGGCACATGGACTATTTATTTCCACACGGAAACGGGGTGATGAGAATTTATTCTCTGGAGTGATTATCTATACATGCTCCCCCGTAAACACCAGAATATATCACTATAAATATGTGAATGCTTTCTAGGATTTATTGGGTACCTAACACGGCCCAATAAATTTCCAAACCCCTCCCCGTACAAAGGAGGTTATGGCGAAATTTTTCGAAATATTAAGGCGTTAGTGAAATATTTGAAGTAAAAACGAAGTTGAAAATATATAATGAATTATAGTTAGAATTATAGGATGAGCTATATTTATATATATAAATATAAATATAATTAAAAGGAATCGAAGCCGTGCAGTTTGGGTTTCGGGATCGTAATTTGAAACGATTAGTACGAGAAATCCGACAATCAGATTTTCCCGAAACCGCAGCCGCTGGGTTCGCCTTGGAAATATCTTCCCAACAGCACCAACCTTGTAAAAATCCAACAGTTGGATTGTCTGGAATGTTTAATTTAAATCCGAAGAAAAACAGCGCCAGAATCGTTTATATTTATATATAAATATAAATATAATTAAATTAAATCGAATAACGACACTGCAGTTCGAATTATGAAACCGTAACTTTAAACGACTAGTGTGGGAGATCCGACCGTCGGATTTTCACGAAACTAGAACCGTTGGGTTCGCTTTGGGAATATCCTCCTACTGATATAGACTTTGTAGAAATCCAACGATTAGATTTTCCGATATGTGTAAACCAAATTAGGGGAAAAACAGCGCCAGTGCCACGGCACGACCTGAAACGTCGTTTAATTAAATATGGCCATTTTTAAATAAATAAAAATGGCGAAAAATCGTTATAAAATATTATAAGCAACATAGATTGCAATTAAACCAATTGGGCTTGAATTGTTTGATATTTGACGGTTGTAGGTGCTTGACACGAAAATAACACTAAAGAACTGAAAGATGGATGTTGAATAATATAACCATAGAAAGAATCGATTTAAATTCTAATGACGTGAATTATTTGAAAAGGCCGAGCTAACCCTCATTTCAAATAATTTATCAAGTGATTCGAATTGGAAAATGCAAAGACGATTCAAGACCGACGAACTACGTATCGGTTGGATGGGCGCTGCTGAGGTTCCTGACCGGAGTAGCTACCGGAAAGGGACGGAAGTAGTAGCCATCTGAACGTATGTGTTGATTATACGGATATACGAGGAATTGACGCCTCCAGTTTCGTTCAGACCCAGAACGGACTTGTAAATGGACTGTGTGCCTGACATTGGATTTTGTTCTATACTGATCGATCTCTGTTAAATATATATCTGTTTGGCGGCGGAGAATTTATTCTTTTGCTTAACGCCCTTCTCTGAGACGTACGAGCTCAGAGGTTATATATCGATGGAAATCAATCGTATGGAGTGGACTGCCTATGTGGCATGCCAAGATGCTGTGATCAAGGGTTCTGTTGCAAAGCAAAGTCTTGTGGATGATGATCAAAGCACGGTCTACGTGGCCTGGCTTTGTGTATAGCGTGGATTCGCGAGCCTCACACCCCGGTATGAGTTAAAAACGGGATACGGACTGTAGGGAGAGCACGACGTTTCTTTCTAGCTATGGTGGTGTCAGTTACTTACCAGCCCTGACATATATATATATATATATCTATTTTTCACCTATGTGGTTGTTGGAATGCGAGGCGCCTCGATTATAGGTCTGTAAGGACCGGGAAACGTGTGTTCAGGAATAAATAATCCTCAAATGTAAGAGAGGACCGGCCCTGAAGATCCAAGGGTTGCCCAGAGTGTGTAGTCCTGAGGCATTTGCTAGAGTGTCTCGAAGCGGAGAGGAGCTTGCCCCTTGCCTCGACTCATGACGGAAATCCAATTTCCAATACGAGATAACGGACTCGATTGTAGAACAAGTATGGAGACATAGTAGATGGTAGCTATGCCGCCTATGATTGATATTTATGATGCTATTCATTTTGAAACATATATGCACTAGTAATAATATCAGTTGATTTTTCTTTATACGTATCAAGCATATTTGGCCATTATAAGGTAAAACTCTATCCTCCGGCATGCGTTGCATTGTGTGATGGGACCTGAGTCTTATAATGGCTTCATTCTTTTTAAAAGCATTGCGTTGTTTTAAAAGAATTTACTTTGTTTTAAATGCACTAGAAATCACTGGAGTAAACCCGTTCCGCGAAAGTAGCGTGGTCCTATGATTCGCTATTACTGTTGTTTAACTGTTAAATAGATTCCTCATACCAGTCCCCATGACTGACTCGTTGTTTGTTTCACTTTGCAAACGCGGGTGCCCTTATTTTCACACGGGCAGCCTAGTTCACAGGTGACAGGTTGTTTTTAGCTCTGCACTGTTGCATAGAGTGCATTTTTGGCTCATGGCGAGGTTGACTTCACCGAGATGACTTTGACATTTTCCGCCATTATTGTACCTATATTATGATTCCGCCACGGGAGATGCAGACTGATTTACTTTCAGTACTTCTTATTGTATGTATATGTACCGCCTTCGGCGATGTAGACTGATACCCTTATTATGTCTCACTGCATGTATGTATTCCGCCTCTGGCGATGATGACTGATCACTTCCCTTTTTTTTTACTAAGTTATATCCTACGTTATGCTATTCTGATGTTATTACATGTTGTGATTCCGCTGACATATCCATGTAAAATTATTCTATTTATTGTTTCTGCTATTATCTGTACTCTGCTATGATGATTAATGTGTTATATTCCAATGATTATCCTTAATACCGCCCCTCGGATTTTGGGATCGTCACAACCAGGGTGTATAGGTTCAGGTTAGTCCAAAGACAAGCTGAAGGAGTTCAGACGTACGATGTTATACCGTTATTATTCCCCTGTGTGTCATATATATGAGGACAAACCATTATAAATATCAAGATGTATTGATGTACTCTGATATTGTAAGCATATTTCAAGCTCTCAATAAAAGTTATTTCTATATTATATTTTGTTCCGCTGCGATGAGAGACTCTGTGGTGTATTAGTTCTTCTTCTTATTCTTCTTTTCTTAACTTTCTTTCCCTATTATTTCTTTCTATTAGCTTTCTAGGTTTTCGATACCTGGGTTTGGACACGGGATGTGTTAGTGTCTGTATTCGAGCATCGAGAATTCCTGGGTCACTACAGTTGATATCAGAGCAATGGTTCAGGAATAACCTTGGCTCTGTGGCGTAACTCGATAGAGATGGGGTTAATAATGCCCTGGATCGAGATTGAGTGTGTGTGTGTATATATATGAGCGTGTATTTTTAAATTTTATATGTAAATGTTTTGTATTATGTTGCTTGATCAGTTCAAGTTGAACTAACAAGTGATACAATATTGTTTTGTAAAGAGGGTAAATGAATAATTTTGCCCAAATTATATTTTTATATAGAAAAGAAATAATTTTACAAGATTATGGACATATTAGTGTGTTTGATTGATTTGAATGAATTCAAATTAATTAATAATTTAAGTGGTTTAATATAACCAGAAGGTTTGTTCTATAAGAATTTAAATAACTGAATAAATAAGTCAGAAGTTAACTTAAAATAAGTTAATATGAATGGGTTGGCTGTGTTAATTGGTTATTTATTGGATTATGGATTGGTTGAATAATAGAATTCATCAACAGTTGAATGAATTGAAGCTAAAAGAATAAAAATTAATATAATGAATTTGAATAGATTTAATATGACATGAAGCTAAATGATTTAACCTTGTATCTATTATTGGCATTGGATATTGAGCTTAGTGCAGGATTGGAAAGAGGAAGAGTTATTAGTTGATTTGCCTCGTGACTAGAGTATTGGTTGCCCGACAAAAAGGTAAACCTTAATATTATTGATTGGAGATTGATTCTATACCCCTGAGTTGGGTAGCCAGTTGGATTTTATTTTCTTTTGATCAATGTATAGCCCGGAGTGGCGAATTGTGGTTGTTTAGATCAAACAGCACAGAAGAGGTGCTGGCAAATTTTCGTAAAATTTAATACTTAGAAATTATTTTTGATATATTTTAATATAATTATTTTGAAAATAATTGGATTTGGAGCTTTCTTCTTAACTTAGCAACTTCTGGGACGAAATTCTTTTAAGGGAAAAAAAATGTAACGGCCCGGATTTTTGGCCATTTGAATTAGACTTTTTAAACTTGTTTTAAATATTATTATTGGAATATTAATGGATTATTTATGTTGAATTTGTTTTTAAACGACGATTGAACGTTAAATTTAAATTTAATATAAAATGAACTCGTAACGGTCGCGGTAGTTCGTAATATTAAGTTTTGAACTTTAAGTGAATATATAGAATCCGTTTCAAGTCGGAATTCAGTGAAACAAGAAAAGTTAATGTAACAACCCAGAATTTTGGGCCGAATTTAAAATTTTTATTTCAATTATTTTAGTGGGTTTTTAATATTTAAAATAGTTTATTTTAAATAGTAACGGCGAAATATTTAGTTTCGGCGACGCTGCGACGTATGAATGGATGAAAAGAAAAAATTTCCATTATTAAATTAAAATATTTAATAAATAATAATAATGATGAAAAAATTTACAATAGGAAATGGTTAATATTAACATTTACATGCACCTTATTTTATTTACATTTCTTTCTCTTTTATTCCTACATGCATGCATCTGCATGTCTACCTTTCTTTTTTTTCTTTTATTCCTACATTCAAGCATCAGCATGTTTGCATTTCCTCTCTCTTTACTTCTACATTCATGCATCTGCATGTCTACACTTATTTTTCCTTTTATTCCTACATTCATGCATCTGCATATTTAAAATCTCTTTTCTCTTTTATTTCCACATTCATGCATCTGCATGTTTACATATCTTTTCTTTTTATTTCTTTGACATCTCTCTTCCTTTCATATGCATCCGTTTTTAAATGAAAAATTATTTTGTATAATATATCCATGTGTGCATTTAATGAGAAAAAAAAAGAAGCGAAAAGGAAGCGAAAGGCTTTCATTTAATACATTAAATAGAAATTAATTACATTCTACATGTATATGTATGGTGCATGAACACATTTAAATGTGTGTTTCTCAACTAATGCAGTTTTGTGGATGATTAAACTATATATATATATATATATATATATATATATGTATAAAAAAAACGTTTCCTTTATTTGCCTTGCACACGTTTAATAAAAAGAAAAGAGAAAAAAAGGGGGAAATAACTTTGAGACAAAATAAAAGGAATCAACATTGATAACATTTAAATAAATGATTTCATTCCACATTAATCGTATCTCATTCAAAGAGCAATGGACACATCAAACACTAATTAAGCAATTAAATAATTTAACGCTGAAAAACTTGGAAAGATACGCCTATTAATTTCAGTGCGTTTCTTTTATATTTATTTCACGCACCAATTCCTTTATTCGTGAAAACCATTCTTCCTTCTTTCTCAAACTCATTTTCTCTGTAGGCTAAAGATTTGCAGCTTTCTGAATGAAAAAATATATATAAATAATTATCTAATCAGCGCACTAATTCCTTAATTATTTCCTATTTCAGCAAAATCAACAAAAAAGAAACTTTTTCGAAATACATATATGCATGAATTCTATTAATGACATATGCTAAATTAGGGTAATGAGTGTAACACTTATAATGGTAAATTTCAGTAATACATATATGTATTTTTGCAATATTGGTTGCAGTGATAATGATATGTTAATTAAATAAGAAATTCGTACCTATTGTTGTAAAATTAAATTGGGTATAATTAAATAAATTTAATATACAAGGGCGGGGGGGGGGGGGGGGGGGGGTATAATTGAGTAAATTAAGAATATAAGGGGATAAAAGAAAATCTTCCTCCACTGTAAAATATCTTAAACTCCTCCCATAACCCTTCACAAACCCTCATTCTCTTTTCTGAAGCCGCCGCCTCCATCTGCTTGTCTTCAATGGCAGCAACCTATCTCCCTCTCTATTTTATTTCTTCTTCACCTTGCTTATAAACATGAGGCCTGCTATTAGAATTTTTTTTGTGGAATCCTCTTCTTCAATTTTTCCATCACCATTCTCAAAGGAAAAAAAAAGAGAGAAAAAGGATCTTCAAATTGCAAATTAATTGGTAAGAGAAAAAGGATCTTCAAATTGCAAGTTAATTGGTCGCTCTTTTCTTATCCTCATCATATCCATGCAAGGTGAAAATTCTAACTCACTTTTAAAAGGGTTCATAAAATTTTAAATTTATGTTTATTTGGAGTAGGAAAAATTGTACATATGATAAAAAATTTGTATGCGATGAAATTTGTTGTTAAGTGTGAGATTTCTATTTTAAAATTTTAAAGTTAATTATTTATTTTGATGTGGAATGTATATTTATATCATATTGATGTTGTATGTATATTGTTGCAATGACTGATTTGTTTTGTGATTGGATGGATCTTTGATTTAAATTGTGTGAATTCGTGTTTGTTAAAAAATAAGGTAGTTGAAATTAAAATTATCATTTTGCTAGTTAGATTGTCAAAATTTACATGGAATTATTCACAAATAAAAACATTGATTTTTTATTTGCAAAAATTTAACATTGGATTGTTCACAAATAAAATAGTCATTTTTATTTGTTATATGAAGAATAAATATTTGTATGTGAATATATTTACATTTTTAAATTGTCATTTTTGACAAATTTAAGCAGTTGAATTTCGATAGTCATTTCTGACAAAATTGATAAAATATATCAACATTTTTGTTTATAAATGATACATTAGAAAAATCAACATTTTTGGTCACCTTTTTATAATGAAATAAAAAGAGAGTTTTTGTCACCTTTTTATAATGAAATAAAAAGAGAATTTTTGTCACTTTTTAAAGAATGAAATAAAAGGACAACATTCTTGGTCAAAATTTGATTAGTGAAAAAGAATTACATTTTTATTAAAACATGACTAGTGAATAAAAAGATCACATTTGTATTAGAACATTTTAGTTGCAATAAGATTAACAATTGTGTTAAACCATGTTTGTGAAACAAAAATATAGATTTTTGTCATCTAATTAGAAGTAGACAAACATATTCATTTTTGTCAGCCTTGAAAGAATGTATTTTGTCATTTGGAAATAAAAGGAAAGTTTTTAACTTTATTTTGTTTACAAAATAAATCACCAATTTTTATCTTTAATTTTGTTTACAAAATAAAAGGCAAGTTTTTAACTTTATTTTGTTTACAAAATAAAACACCAATTTTTATCTTTAATTTTGTTTACAAAATAAAAGGCAAGTTTTTAACTTTATTTTGTTTACAAAATAAAACACCAATTTTAATCTTTAATTTTTTTTACAAAATAAAAGGCAAGGTTCTACATAAGTTTTGTTAACAAAATAAAATACAAAATTTTACTTATTTTTTTTAACAAAATAAGGGACAAAGTTATACATAAATTTTGTTCACAAATTAAAAGACAAATTTTTCCCTTATTTTATGAACAAAATAAATTGTAAGTTAAATCTTTATTTCTATTTATATATCAACATGTAAGTTTTTGATCTTTATTTTCATTTACAAACAAAAATAAAAATGAGACCTTTATTGTGATTCATCCAAAGCACACCAAATCATATATTATATTGTTAGTATAAATTTTGAAATCACGAAGTTGAGTAAATGATTGAAATGGTTAGACAAAAACCATATTATCGTGGGTTGACATGAATAATGACACAATTTACACCGTTGTGTTAATATAGTTGAGATGACACCAAAAACTTACGTCGTTGTGTTAATATAGTTGTGATGACACAATTTACACCGTTGTGTTAATATAGTTGAGATGACACCAAAACTTACATCATGACGTTAACATAGGAAGATGACACCAAAATTACATCGTGATGTGGATATAGAAAAATGACATAAAATTTCATCGTTATGTTATTATAGTGGGAATAAATCAAAGATTTACATTGAAGAAAAATAAAAAGAAAACATCATATTTTCTATGTAAAGTAAAATAAAAATTGTTAGAGAACATTACATTAGAATAGAAATCACATTTTTCGCATAAAATGTTACATTAGAATAGAAATTACAACTTCAGTATAAAGTGTGACATTAGCAAAAGAAATAACATTTCTTTTTTAAAATATGGTGTTAGAAAATGTTAGTTAGAAATAAAGATACATTTTTGTTAGAAAATGTTAATTAGAATAAAAGATACATTTTTGTTAGAAAATGTTAGTTAGAGTAAAGGTACATTTCGTTAGAAAATGTTAAATAGAAGTAGTGAAAGACAAAACACATTTTGTGAAATAGGGAATTGGTGAAAAACAAATAAACACCTTTGGTTAATAGGGAATTAGTGGGAAACAAAATATGCATTTTGTTAAATAAGAAAAAGAATGCTTAACCCGAGGTTGGATTGAGTTGTGATGTAAACCCGCCCGGACCCGCCCGGCTGTCCAGTAATCACAACAATACCTATCCAATGTGGGAGGTTAAAGCATATTAAAATTTTCTAAATTTACATTTTATATATGTAAATTACTACAAATATTTAGAGTAAATAAAATAAAACATAGAAAAAAAGACATTTATTTACATTAGATAAATAAAAGATTAAATAAAATTACATACCTATGTAATTAAGATTATAAGAATAAGATTTCATTTTTCATTTGTATTTTGAGATGCAAATGAAATTAGAATAAAGATTTTGTTTTATTTGTATTTTTAGTGCAAATAAAATATGGAATAAAAATAACACCTTTATTTACATTTTCCTATGTAAATAAAAAGAATGAAAGAACAAAATTTAGTGATAAGCTTTATTTACAATTTTTTTTTATGTAAATAAAAGAACAAAATTTTCACATTTTATTAATATAAAGAGAAAGAACATAATTTTCACATTTTGTTAATTTAAAAAGGGATTAAACAAAATATACATTTTGTCAAACAGAAAAGAGTGAAAAACAAAGTGCACATTTTGTTAAAAGAAAGGTTAGAAAAGATTTAACATAAAACATTCTTTTATGTTAAAAGGAAAGGTTATGAAAGATTAAACATAAATTATTCTATTTATGTTAGGATAAAATGTTAGCAAGGATTCAACGTAAAATATGTGAATAAGGATTATTTACATTTTCTTGTGTAAATAATAAGAACCAATTTTGTGAATAGAATTTGTTTACATTTCCCTATGTAAATAAAAAGACTAAATTAAAATACCATTTTAGTGATAAAGTGTTAAGATAAATTAAAATTACAGTTTAGTGATAAATGTTAAGATAAATAAGAAAAAGAATTTAAAAACATTTATTTACAAATAGTGTAAATAAATAAGAAAAAGTAATTGAAGCCATTTATTTACAAGTAGTATAAATAAATAAGAAAAGAAGTAGAGAAATAGTTATTTACATTTAGGTAAATAAATTAGAAAGAGAATAGAAAAACATTTATTTACATTTAGGTAAATAAATAGGGAAAAGAATGCAATTTATTCACACATAGTGTAAATAAAATAAAAGAATAAATAAAGTATAATTTATTTACAGTTAGTGTAAATAGAACAGAAAAGATAGAAAAATAAAACGAGTGATAATAAAAGTGATATTTTTATCGTCATTTTAGATGCGATAAAGGAATAGACTGAGACGACCCGAACTTCCCCGTGAAGGAAAGCACGGATAGAATTGAGGACAAGACAAAATAGAACGCAAACGGAAGAACATTTCATTGTTATTACAACAATTCCATCAGATACAAGAATATACAGAGTATAAATGAATAAATTACATTCGATAAATATCAGAGATTTAAATAAATTACATTCGATAAATATCAGAGATTACAGCAAATTACATAGCAGCGGAAAAATATACAAAATACAACTGAAAGTGATACACGGATACAGAGCTTTCCGAGCACCGTTCCAGCTGTTAATCTGGACCTTGTGAATATAACTCTGCAAAACCAAAACTACTAGCTGCCAGTATGGAAAATAGGGGCACCCAGAGTTTAGGTTAAAACAATAAACTCCAGGTCAGTCATGTGACTGGTGTGAGAACTAAAACAGTTATTAATATTGGTTTTAAAGTTAGGTAAATCAAGGGACCACGCCGTATAACATGGAATGGGTTTCCTCCCAAGAATACCAGTGCATAGAACAAACAGCGCAATGCTAAATAAAGAAAAATGAAGCTGTTATAAGACCCAGGTCCCATCACACAATGCAACGCAAGCCGGAGGATAGGGTTTTCCCTTATAACAGCCAAAGCATGCTTGATACGTTTAAAACACATTATTTGATACTATTATAAGTGTATAGTGTCAAAACAATTTCAATCGTAAATATCAATCATAGGCGGCATGGGTACCATCTATCATGTCGCCATACTAGTTCTACAATTAAAACCGCAATACACGTATTGGAAATTGGATTCCGTCATGAGCCGAGGCAAGGGGCAAGCTCCTCTCCGCGTTCGAGACACTCTAGCAAATGTCTCAGGACCCCACTATGATCCTTGGATCTTCAGGGCCGGTCCTCTCTTACTTTTGAGGATTGGCAATTCCTGAACACACGTTTCCCGGTCCTTACAGACCTATATCCGAGGCGCCTCGTATCCAACAACCACACAGGTGAAAAGTATATAAATGTCAGGGCTGGTAGGTCACTGACATCACCCTAGCTAGAAAGAAACGTCGTGCTCTCCCTACAGTCACTATCCCGTTTTTGACTCATACCGAGGTGTGAGGCTCGCGAATTCACGTTATACACAAAGCTACGCCACACAGGCCGTGCTTTGATCATCAACCACAAGACTTTGCTTTTCAACAGAAGCCCTGATCAATTGCCACTTATGCGTGCCACATTGGCAATTCACTCCATGCGACTGATGTCCATCGATATACAACCTCTGAGCTCGTACGTCTCAGAGAAGGGCGTTAAGCAAGAGAATAAATTCTCCGCCGCTAAACAGATGTATATTTAATGGAGATCAATCAACACAGAATAAAATCCAATGTCAGACACACAATCCATTTACAAGTTCGTTCTGGGTCTGAACGAAACCGGAGGCACTTTCCTCGCATATCCATCCATCTCCAAGTACGTCTGGACGATCACCAACTGTTTCCCTCATCTTGGGTGTACAGCCCAATCCAGATCATCAGTAATCACCCAAACGATGTGAAGACTTCCGGTCTTCAACCACTGTCTTCATCTTCGACATCTCGTCGAATCGGTTATTCAGAATGGGTATAACCCGGCCTTTCTGAATAACCCACGTATGTAATAAACAAATGTTACACAAACACAATGAACGCCTCATTCCAATTCAGAATATTCTTTTATTCACAAAATCACATTCTTAGGGAAATGTTCCCATTAATTTTATCCAAGATAAATTCTTCTAAATTTATTCTTTAATCCTCCTTTGGATATCATTTCAAACCATTTTATGGTTTTCCAAACTAGTCGGGATTAGCGAACCACACCGAAGTAATTATTTATTTTATTTCCCAATCCCAACCTATATATCCCATGGAGAAAACTGGTAATACTCCACATCTAACACCACAGTGCTATCGGTAAAATTAATTACCATTTCACGTTCAAATCTAATTAAAGATTTAACTATCGCTTTGGAGCAAAACTGGTGGTACTCCATTCTCGATCACCTTTCAGATTTGATAATTTAAATTATCAATTCACATTTTTAATCTAATTAAAGATTCATTAAAACTCCACTTAGTTTTAATCTTCTCAAAAATCAATATCTTGCCTTTAACTGGGTTAAAGAACCAATGTCATCTAAAACACGATTCACGATAAACCCAAATCACATTTGATATTAAATACAAGACTCTGAATAGAAAATATATCGGCTTATATTCAATATCAAATTCTGAAACCAACAAATATCGTATTGGAAATAACGATATAAAATATATCTTTCAAATCCCCATAACAATATCTGTATAGTCACGAAATCCAACATCGAAATATCCCGAAGATAATTTCGATTTAACTCCAGTCCAATCCACGTATTGGGAATATTGATTATTTTTAAAATCACTTTCAAATTCAATTTATTTATTTCACAAATAAATTGATTTTAATTCTAGTTCAAAACTAGTTCATTTCGATAAAAATCTATTTTTATCTTTTCAAATGTGGAATTTTCCAGCCCAATTCTTTCCAATTCACATATTGGGAATATTGATTATTTTTAAAATCACTTTCAAATTCAATTTATTTATTTTGCAAATAAATTGATTTTAATTCTAGTTCAAAACTAGTTCATTTCGATAAAAATCTATTTTTATCTTTTCAAATGTGGAATTTTCCAGCCCAATTCTTTCCAATTCACATATTATAATTTTACACAAATTATAGATATTTTTAATAATTTTATCAAGGCCCGTACAGTCGATTTCCATCAACGGCCATCGAACTGCACTTACAGCGACCTTTTCTGAAATTGATTTGGACATAATTCCAAATCCAACCGTTAGATTTCAAATTTCTAATATTCATTGGAAAGCTCTTTTTGATACGAACCCAACGGTTCTGGTTTTAGGAGAATCCGACGGTCGGATCTCCCGCAACGTCCGTTTGAAATAAATGGTCGAAATTCACGAACTGCCGCGGCGGCGCGTTCTATTCCGGCCATTATATATATAATATATATATATTATATATATTTAGTCGATTTCTATATTCAATTTCAAATCGATTTGATTTCAATTCAACTCGAATTCATTTCCATTTTATTTAATTCGAATTCAAATTCGTTTCAATTCAAATTCAAATTCGTTTCAATTCAAATTGATTTCAATTTAATTTCAATTCAAATTGAATTAAATTTCAGTTCGTTTTCAATTCAACTTGAATTTGTTTTATATTCAATTCCATTCGAAGTCCTTTTATATTCAATTCAAATTCGTTTTCTTTTCAATTCGAATTCGCTATAATATTCATTTCAATTTGAATAAAATCGATATAAATATCGTTCACGTCAAAATGGCGCAAAACTAATCAACACGGCTTTATATTTTTCACAACTCCTTTATTCTATTCAACAAATGAATATTTATCCCATTCAACACATGAATCTATATTTCTTTCAACACACGACTACTCTCAACACATCACTATTGTTGTTATGTATAATATTTTATAAAACTATGGTATCTATCGTTTGATTTTAATTAGACTCCACCGTGAAGTAGATTCTAATTGTAAATATGATAAAGATGTAATTTATTTTATTTAAAATATTTTACTCAACACATGAATAGTTTCAACACGTGATCATCGTCAACACATGACTATTTTTATATTCAACACATGAATTTTCTTTTATAATATTCATTATTTTCCCGATTGGAATGAGGCCCAATCAATCACCATATAACATTCATTATATGGATTTTCATACATCACACGTATATAATAGCATTGAAAAATAATCAACCATCAACCAAAGTGCACTACACTGTATAAGCATCAAATATAGATATCTTACGCTTATAACAGCCTATCAATCAATCGATCGACATATTTAATCAATCAGGATGAGTGAACTTCCAAATTTCATCCCAACACCCGTGTGGGGTTTCAAACAATCAAACACAGATTTTACTTGTGTAGTTGGGCGACGTGTAAAATTTATCAACCCAATCAATGTCCTTCAAATAGGTGTACATAAACAAACCGTCCGGTTTGTAAATGAATATTTTATTTTATTCACTTCCACGTTAAAAATTATATTTTTAACGATAAACATTTTATTTCAACACATGAATTTCTATTCAGTTCATTTACTCAATAAAAGTGATATTTCTATTTTTCTAACATATTTTAGAAAATTTCGGCGGCATAACGGCACGATACTAGAAACCGGACAAGGCCTAGCCTTATCCCCGGTCTAGTGAAGGCCCACGCCATTCACACATCAATCAAATCCATTCCATTTCACCAAACAATTCAATTCAAACCAATTAGACTAACCAACTACAAAACCAAACAATTTAACAAACAAGCCATCCATGGTCTGTGGATGACGGGTGTCGGGTGCTGCTAAGCACCGTCTGCATCCTAGTATATATATAAAGCTAGAAAAAGAAGTTTAGAGTGAGAAGTTCTCACCAAAAGCTATCCAATACCACGACACTCCTATTGTAGAGATCTTCGTCGTTCTCGCCTTTTTATCTCCTTTGTTGCCCGTAGCCACTACATATAGAAATAACACATTTTTATATTTTGATGTCTTTAAAATAAAAATCACATTTTTATTTGTTCACTTTCAATTTAGAAATCATATTTCTATAATCACCTCATATATATAAAAATCGAATTTTTACTATGCTATTCAATATATAAAAATCCCATTTCAAAAATATTGATTTCGCCTTTATAAAAATATAGATTTCGCCTTAATAAAAATATAGATTTCGCCTAAATAAAAATATAGATTTCTTCATAATAAAAATCACCACTTTATTTCAACGTATATAAAATAAAAATCAGATTTTTATTTTGCTACATACACAAAGATGATATTTTTAATTCTCTACATAAACAAAAATCATATTTCTACTACTTCTACTTAATAAAGATTATATTTTTAATACTTTAAAAATATAAAAATCATATTTTTACTTTGATGTTATATATAAAAATCATATTTTTACTTGCTACTTCACATGAATAAAAATTTAACCTTTGTTAAAAAAAAAAATCCAATCTTTCTTATGTAAAAAAAAAACAACACTTTCATATATATAAAATCACGTTTTTATAGAGTTGGAAAATCAGAGTTTTATATGATAAATAAAATAAATAAAGTAAATAATAAATAAATAAAACTTACAGCGCACGAGGGGGAGTTTAGGGTTCGAATTAGAAGAGGGAAAGCGAGGAGGAGGCACGGAGGAGGGGCTGGATGGGTGCGGTGGCGGTTTTCTGAGGGAGGGGGGTCTGCGATGGTGCGGTCGACATCAGGGGGAGGAGGAGCGAGACGCGAGGGCGAGGGAGGGGTCTTCCACTGGCGATGCGTCCTGGGGCGGTGGGTGCGTGGGCGGAGGCGCTTGGAGGCGGGGAAGAAGGAGAAGGCGCGTGAGAGGAGCGGGAGGAAGGAGGTAGAGGAGGAGCGGAGGAAGGAGAGGGGGTGCGGTGGGGGAACCGCGCCTCGACGGCGGCGGTGGACAGCGCGGCAGCAGCCGCCGCTCTTCTTTTGTTTTTTTTTGTTTTTTTTTCTAGTGGAAATCGATTTAAAAATGAGAGAAGGGGGGTGAGGGTTTAAAAGGGAAATATATATATTATTTTATTTATTAAATTAATCCTAAAAAGCAACTTTTATTTTCGACCTCGAAACGAAACCCACCGCCTGTCGTCCATAGCGTATTACCCCCATTCTGAACACAATGGGATGTGTATCGTTGGCTGATTCGATCGTTTGAATCAGTTTCCGTTGAATTTTCATCTAACTCTATATATTGAATTTTAAACGTACATTTCAAATTACCGGGGTCACATATTAACTAGAAAAATTCCAGAAAAATATTTTCTAGCTTCGTATTGACGATACGGTCCTAACAAAACTAGTTTCGTCGAATTTTGAGACCGTTGGAAAAATGGCTGATTTCCAGTCGATTAAGATCAACTAAAACCGGTCAAACGCGTTTTCCTTTGCCACGCTCACATATTAATTCGAAAAACTATGAAATTTGGAACCTAGCAATAATTTGACATCACGGACCCAACAAAAGTGGTTTCGTCGAAATCCGAGGTCATTTGCAGAATGTCTATTTTTAAGGGCCTGAATTCCATAGCGACTATTCAGAATTTTCAACTGGACATACCTTTTGATTCCCGCTATGAAATCTTGATTTTTCGGATTCGTTGGAAAGATATTATCAAATAGATCCTAATGTTTTTGGTTTCACTAAAATCCGGATTGTTTTGCACCCGGTATGCTCAATTGAAGTTTGAAATCGAATTATCGAAGTACCGCGCCATTTTCAATTCTATTTATAATTATATATAATTATTTATATTCAAACGACGACGTATATAAATATACACGTTCGAATTATATTCAAAATAAATTTCTCGTCGATATTATTTAAAATAATTCATTTTAAATATTCAAAATTCGCTAAAATTGCCAAAATAAAAATTTCAAACTGGCTCGCATTTTACGGGTTGTTACAATCTCCCCCACTTAAAACTTTTCGTCCCCGAAAAGGAACAAAGTCGAAAGTGGTTTGATTAATCAACTCTACATTCGATCTGGCTTGCCTTCTCCAACTTTTCAGTTTCTGAGAATTTCCAAATTTTCAAAAATTTGGCTAATACCCTAAATTTTCGAAAAATTTCGCCATAACCTCCCCTGCACCGGGAGCATCGGGGAATTTCAAATAGCTTCCCCGGTCCTTCAGATCTCAAAAAGAAAAAGAAAAGGCCAAGCGGCTAGCCAATAGGCTCATAAAATCATCATCACCCAAACAAAACAGTAAATTATGTAGTAAACATGTACCTATTTGTCGGGCAAACAAATTTTATTCTCTGCTCTAGCCTCCTTGCTATGACCTGTTCAATGTAAGTACATGTATATGCAAGCAAATGCGACCAATTTTCAATACAATTCAATATTTGATTCAATTAGGCATAATGGTTAAAAATAAGCAAACAAATAGGCAAACAACACAAACATCAATCAATTAGTGGATTAACGTTTCAAATTCATAAATTTGATATATAGTCAAAAATTGTGTTTTTGATGCCAATTCACAACAATGTATTCTAGCTATATTAGTTTTGGTTCTCACACCAGCCTAATGGAAATATATAGATATCACACCTTCGAAACACGAATATAAATACTGATGATGTGGCCACATCACCAGAATTATCCCCGGGTGTCTAGAATGTGACTCTATATCTATCCAGTATATTAAAACTTCGACTATACGTTCATGACGCGTATACGCGAAATCTTTATATATTGGATTGTTCATATTCAAAATAAATAAATAATCAAATACGAATAAAGCGATTTAAACTTTAAAACAAAATTGTTTTCATTTGAAAAATATACTCTTCACACTGGTTCTAGGATACTACTGATCCTATCTCTAACGAGTCATTCTAATTGGATATTACTAATCCAATATCTGATGAATTCTTTCATATGGTTCTAATGTGTCTTGTTCTCGAGCTCTGTAAACCAAAGCTCTGATACCAAAACTGAGACGACCCGAACTTCCCCGTGAAGGAAAGCAAGGATAGAATTGAGGACAAGACAAAATAGAACGCAAACGGAAGAACATTTCATTGTTATTACAACAATTCCATCAGATACAAGAATATACAGAGTATAAATGAATAAATTACATTCGATAAATATCAGAGATTCAAATAAATTACATTCGATAAATATCAGAGATTACAGCAAATTACATAGCAGCGGAAAAATATACAAAATACAACTGAAAGTGATACACGGATACAGAGCTTTCCGAGCACCGTTCCAGCTGTTAATCTGGACCCTGTGAATATAACTCTGCAAAACCAAAACTACTAGCTGCCCATATGGAAAATAGGGGCACCCAGAGTTTAGGTTAAAACAATAAACTCCAGGTCAGTCATGTGACTGGTGTGAGAACTAAAACAGTTATTAATATTGGTTTTAAAGTTAGGTAAATCAAGGGACCACGCCGTATAACACGGAACGGGTTTCCTCCCAAGAATACCAGTGCATAGAACAAACAGCGCAATGCTAAATAAAGAAAAATGAAGCTGTTATAAGACCCAGGTCCCATCACACAATGCAACGCAAGCCGGAGGATAGGGTTTTCCCTTATAACAGCCAAAGCTTGCTTGATACGTTTAAAACACATTATTTGATACTATTATAAGTGTATAGTGTCAAAACAATTTCAATCGTAAATATCAATCATAGGCGGCATGGGTACCATCTATCATGTCGCCATACTAGTTCTACAATTAAAACTGCAATACACGTATTGGAAATTGGATTCCGTCATGAGCCGAGGCAAGGGGCAAGCTCCTCTCCGCGTTCGAGACACTCTAGCAAATGTCTCAGGACCCCACTATGATCCTTGGATCTTCAGGGCCGGTCCTCTCTTACTTTTGAGGATTGGCAATTCCTGAACACACGTTTCCCGGTCCTTACAGACCTATATCCGAGGCGCCTCGTATCCAACAACCACACAGGTGAAAAGTATATAAATGTCAGGGCTGGTAGGTCACTGACACCACCCTAGCTAGAAAGAAACGTCGTGCTCTCCCTGCAGTCACTATCCCGTTTTTGACTCATACCGAGGTGTGAGGCTCGCGAATTCACGTTATACACAAAGCTACGCCACACAGGCCGTGCTTTGATCATCAACCACAAGACTTTGCTTTTCAACAGAAGCCCTGATCAATTGCCACTTATGCGTGCCACATTGGCAATTCACTCCATGCGACTGATGTCCATCGATATACAACCTCTGAGCTCGTACGTCTCAGAGAAGGGCGTTAAGCAAGAGAATAAATTCTCCGCCGCCAAACAGATGTATATTTAATAGAGATCAATCAACACAGAATAAAATCCAATGTCAGACACACAATCCATTTACAAGTTCGTTCTGGGTCTGAACGAAACCGGAGGCACTTTCCTCGCATATCCATCCATCTCCAAGTACGTCTGGACGATCACCAACTGTTTCCCTCATCTTGGGTGTACAGCCCCAATCCAGATCATCAGTAATCACCCAAACGATGTGAAGACTTCCGGTCTTCAACCACCGTCTTCATCTTCGACATCTCGTCGAATCGGTTATTCAGAATGGGTATAACCCGGCCTTTCTGAATAACCCACGTATATAATAAACAAATGTTACACAAACACAATGAACGCCTCATTCCAATTCAGAATATTCTTTTATTCACAAAATCACATTCTTAGGGAAATGTTCCCATTAATTTTATCCAAGATAAATTCTTCTAAATTTATTCTTTAATCCTCCTTTGGATATCATTTCAAACCATTTTATGGTTTTCCAAACTAGTCGGGATTAGCGAACCACACCGAAGTAATTATTTATTTTATTTCCCAATCCCAACCTATATATCCCATGGAGAAAACTGGTAATACTCCACATCTAACACCACGGTGCTATCGGTAAAATTAATTACCATTTCACGTTCAAATCTAATTAAAGATTTAACTATCGCTTTGGAGCAAAACTGGTGGTACTCCATTCTCGATCACCTTTCAGATTTGATAATTTAAATTACCAATTCACATTTTTAATCTAATTAAAGATTCATTAAAACTCCACTTAGTTTTAATCTTCTCAAAAATCAATATCTTGCCTTTAACTGGGTTAAAGAACCAATGTCATCTAAAACACGATTCACGATAAACCCAAATCACATTTGATATTAAATACAAGGCTCTGAATAGAAAATATATCGGCTTATATTCAATATCAAATTCTGAAGCCAACAAATATCGTATTGGAAATAACGATATAAAATATATCTTTCAAATCCCCATAACAATATCTGTATAGTCACGAAATCCAACATCGAAATATCCTGAAGATAATTTCGATTCAACTCCAGTCCAATCCACGTATTGGGAATATTGATTATTTTTAAAATCACTTTCAAATTCAATTTATTTATTTCAAAAATAAATTGATTTTAATTCTATTTCAAAACTAGTTCATTTCGATAAAAATCTATTTTTATCTTTTCAAATGTGGAATTTTCCAGCCCTATTCTTTCCAATTCACATATTGGGAATATTGATTATTTTTAAAATCACTTTCAAATTCAATTTATTTATTTCGCAAATAAACTGATTTTAATTCTAGTTCAAAACTAGTTCATTTCGATAAAAATCTATTTTTATCTTTTCAAATGTGGAATTTTCCAGCCCAATTCTTTCCAATTCACATATTATAATTTTACACAAATTATAGATATTTTTAATAATTTTATCAAGGCCCGTACAGTCGATTTCCATCAACGGCCATCGAACTGCACTTACAGCGACCTTTTCTGAAATTGATTTGGACATAATTCCAAATCCAACTGTTAGATTTCAAATTTCTAATATTCATTGGAAAGCTCTTTTCGATACGAACCCAACGGTTCTGGTTTTAGGAGAATCGGACGGTCGGATCTCCCGCAACGCCCGTTTGAAATAAATGGTCGAAATTCATGAACTGCCGCGGCGCGGCGCGTTCTATTCCAGCCATTATATATATATATAATATATATATATATTTCGTCGAATTCTAAATTCAATTTCAAATCGATTTGATTTCAATTCAACTCGAATTCATTTCCATTTTATTTAATTCAAATTCGTTTCAATTCAAATTCAAATTCGTTTCAATTCAAATTGATTTCAATTTAATTTCAATTCGAATTCAATTAAATTTCAATTCGTTTTCAATTCAAGTTGAATTTGTTTTATATTCAATTCCATTCGAAGTCCTTTTATATTCAATTCAAATTCGCTTTCTTTTCAATTCGAATTCGCTATAATATTCATTTCAATTTGAATAAAATCGATATAAATATCGTTCACGTCAAAATGGCGCAAAACTAATCAACACGGCTTTATATTTTTCACAACTCCTTTATTCTATTCAACAAATGAATATTTATCCCATTCAACACATGAATCTATATTTCTTTCAACACACGACTACTCTCAACACATGAGTGCTGTCAACACATCACTATTGTTGTTATGTAAAATATTTTATAAAACTATGGTATCTATCGTTTGATTTTAATTAGACTCCACCGTGAAGTAGATTCTAATTGTAAATATGATAAAGATGTAATTTATTTTATTTAAAATATTTTACTCAACACATGAATAGTTTCAACACGTGATCATCGTCAACACATGACTATCTTTATATTCAACACATGAATTTTCTTTTATAATATTCATTATTTTCCCGATTGGAATGAGGCCCAATCAATCACCATATAACGTTCATTATATGGATTTTCATACATCACACGTATATAATAGCATTGAAAAATAATCAACCATCAACCAAAGTGCACTACACTGTATAAGCATCAAATATAGATATCTTACGCTTATAACAGCCTGTCAATCAATCGATCGACATATTTAATCAATCAGGATGAGTGAACTTCCAAATTTCATCCCAACACCCGTGTGGGATTTCAAACAATCAAACACAGATTTTACTTGTGCAGTTGGGCGACGTGTAAAATTTATCAACCCAATCAATGTCTTTCAAATAGGTGTACATAAACAAACCGTCCGGTTTGTAAATGAATATTTTATTTTATTCACTTCCACGTTAAAAATTATATTTTTAACGATAAAAATTTTATTTCAGCACATGAATTTCTATTCAGTTCATTTACTCAATAAAAATGATATTTCTATTTTTCTAACATATTTTAGAAAATTTCGGCGGCATAACGGCACGATACTAGAAACCGGACAAGGCCTAGCCTTATCCCCGGTCTAGTGAAGGCCCACGCCATTCACACATCAATCAAATCCATTCCATTTCACCAAATAATTCAATTCAAACCAATTAGACTAACCAACTACACAACCAAACAATTTAACAAACAAGCCATCCATGGTCTGTGGATGACGGGTGTCGGGTGCTGCTAAGCACCGTCTGCATCCTAGTATATATATATAAAACTAGAAAAAGAAGTTTAGAGTGAGAAGTTCTCACCAAAAGCTATCCAATACCACGACACTCCTATTGTAGAGATCTTCGTCGTTCTCGCCTTTTTATCTCCTTTGTTGCCCGTAGCCACTACATATAGAAATCACACATTTTTATATTTTGATGTCTTTAAAATAAAAATCACATTTTTATTTGTTCACTTTCAATTTAGAAATCATATTTCTATAATCACCTCATATATATAAAAATCGAATTTTTACTACGCTATTCAATATATAAAAATCCCATTTCAAAAATATTGATTTCGCCTTTATAAAAATATAGATTTCGCCTTAATAAAAATATAGATTTCGCCTAATTAAAAATATAGATTTCTTCATAATAAAAATCACCACTTTATTTCAACGTATATAAAATAAAAATTGGATTTTTATTTTGCTACATACACAAAGATGATATTTTTAATTCTCTACATAAACAAAAATCATATTTCTACTACTTCTACTTAATAAAGATTATATTTTTAATACTTTAAAAATATAAAAATCATATTTTTACTTTGATGTTATATATAAAAATCATATTTTTACTTGCTACTTCACATGAATAAAAATCTAACCTTTGTTAAAAAAAAAATCCAATCTTTCTTATGTAAAAAAAAAAACAACACTTTCATATATATAAAATCACGTTTTTATAGAGTTGGAAAATCAGAGTTTTATATGATAAATAAAATAAATAAAGTAAATAATAAATAAATAAAACTTACAGCGCACGAGGGGGAGTTTAGGGTTCGAATTAGAAGAGGGAAAGTGAGGAGGAAGCACGAAGGAGGGGCTGGATGGGTGCGGTGGCGGTTTTCTGAGGGGGGGGGGGGTCTGCGATGGTGCGGTCGACATCAGGGGGAGGAGGAGCGAGACGCGAGGGCGAGGGGGGGGGGGTCTTTCACTGGCGACGCGTCCTGGGGCGGTGGGTGTGTGGGCGGAGGCGCTTGGAGGCGGGGAAGAAGGAGAAGGCGCGTGAGAGGAGAGGGAGGAAGGAGGTAGAGGAGGAGCGGAGGAAGGAGAGGGGGTGCGGTGGGGGAACCGCGCCTCGACGGCGGCGGTGGGCAGCGCGGCAGCAGCCGCCGCTCTTCTTCTTTTTTTTTCTGGTGGAAATCGATTTAAAAATGAGAGAAGGGGGGTGAGGGTTTAAAAGGGAAATATATATATTATTTTATTTATTAAATTAATCCTAAAAAGCAACTTTTATTTTCGACCTCGAAACGAAACCCACCGCCTGTCGTTCATAGCGTATTACCCCCATTCTGAACACAATGGGATATGTATCGTTGGCTGATTCGATCGTTTGAATCAGTTTCCGTTGAATTTTCATTTAACTCTATATATTGAATTTTAAACGTACATTTCAAATTACCAGGGTCACATATTAACTAGAAAAATTCCAGAAAAATATTTTCTAGCTTCGTATTGACGATACGGTCCTAACAAAACTAGTTTCGTCGAATTCTGAGACCGTTGGAAAAATGGCTAATTTCCAGTCGATTAAGATCAACTGAAACCGGTCAAACGCGTTTTCCTTTGCCACGCTCACATATTGATTCGAAAAACTATGAAATTTGGAACCTAGCAATAATTTGACATCACGGACCCAACAAAAGTGGTTTCGTCGAAATCCGAGGTCATTTGCAGAATGTCTATTTTTAAGGGCCTGAATTCCATAGCGACTATTCAGAATTTTCAACTGGACATACCTTTTGATTCCCGCTATGAAATCTTGATTTTTCGGATTCGTTGGAAAGATATTATCAAATAGATCCTAATGTTTTTGGTTTCACTAAAATCCGGATTGTTTTGCACCCGGTATGCTCAATTGAAGTTTGAAATCGAATTATCGAACTACCGCGCCATTTTCAATTCTATTTATAATTATATATAATTATTAATATTCAAACGACAACGTATATAAATATACACGTTCGAATTATATTCAAAATAAATTTCTCGTCGATATTATTTAAAATAATTCATTTTAAATATTCAAAATTCGCTAAAATTGCCAAAATAAAAATTTCAAACTGGCTCGCATTTTACGGGTTGTTACATAGACGATAATAGTTGAAATCGCCAAACGATTTATATTTATTATATATGTGTATATATATATATATATATATATATATATATATTATATATTAAACGAAACGCGCGCGGCAGTTCGCGTATCGGCAATCGTAACTTTAAACAGTTATACCGAAAGTTCCGACTGTCGGATTTTCCCAAAATTGGAACCGTTAGGACCACTTTGGGAAGATCTTTCCAACGATATAGACTTCGTCAAAATCCAACGGTTAGATTTCAAGATATGTGTTAATCAAATTTGGTTGAAAACAGCGCCAGGGTCGCCCATTAACCCAAAGCGTCGTTAAATTAATTTAAGCTATTTTTATATAAATAAAAGTAGCGATAGGTCGTTATTAAATACCAATAACGATACGAAAGGATTTCAAATTATATATATATACAAGAATCATTTGAAAAGACCGAGTTCAATCTCATTTCAAATGATTATACGACGATCTAAGTCGAAGAGTTGAAGACGGTGATTGAAGACCGACGATTTTCACATCGAATGGATGTGTTGCTACTGAGACCCATGAGAGGAGTAGCTACCTTGAAAGGGGTTCAGTGGTGGCCGTTCGGACGTAGTGTTGATTTGTACGGATTTGACTTTCGCTCAGACCCAGAGCATAAGTTTATAAATGGAATGTATGTCTGACGTTGTAGTCCTTTATACTACATTCGTTGATCTCTATTAATATATATCTGTTTGGTGGTTAACGCCCTTCTTTGAGACGTACGAGCTTAGAGGTTATATATTGGTAGAAATCAATGGTGTGGTATGGATTGACAATGTGGCATGCCAAGATGCATGAATCAAGGCTTTTGTTGAAAAGCAGGCCTTGTGGTCGATGATCAAAGCACGGTCTGTTTAGGCGTAGCTTCGTGTATAGCGTGACTTCGCGAGCCTCACACCCCGGTATGAGTCAAAAACGGGATACAGACTGCAGGGAGTGCACACGTTACTTTCTAGCTAGAGTGATGTCAGGGACCTACGAGCGCTGACATTTTACTTATGTGGATGATGGATTTTGAGGTACCTCGTGTTTTATAGGCCGTTGGTGGTCATACTATAGGTTCAAAGGAACCGGGAAGCATGTGTTCAGGCATAATTAATCCACTGCCGATAGGCGGGGACCGGCCCTGAAGATCCAAGGGTTCACTGCGGGGGATCCTGAGGCATTTGCTAGAGTGTCTCGAATCGGAGAGGAGCTTGCCCCAAGCCTCGACTCATGATGGAAATCCAATTTCCGATACGACCTTGCGGTTTTGATTGTAGAACTAGTATGGCAACATAATATATGGTACCCATGCCGTCTATGATTTATACATTATGATTGAAATGTTTTTATTAGAACATATACACACTAGTATTAAACCTGTTTTATCGTATCAAGCATCTTTTGACCATTATAAGGTAAAACCCTATCCTCTGGTTTGCGTTGCATTATGTGATGGGACTTGGGTCTTATAATGGTTTCATTTTTCTAAAAAGCATGGCGTTGTTTTAACGTTTTACTTTATTTTATGCACTGGCAATCCAGTGGAGTAAACCCGTTCCGCGTTAGCGGCGTAGTCCTGTGATTAGCCTTATCAATAGATTAGTTTAGTTAAGATTTCTCATACCAGTCCCATGACTGACCTGTAGTTTGTTTTACTGGCAAACTCGGGTGCCCATATTTTTCCATACGGGCAGTCGAGTAGCTTGTTTTGCAGATATATATTCTTTTAGCAGGATCCTGGATCGAAGCTTAAAGCTGTGTCCAGAGCATTAGGAAGTCTTCCGTTGTATTAAGTTTATTTTCTTCCATTGCAATGTATTAAATCTATTGTAATTTATCTTCCGTTGTAATTTAATTTCGATGTACTCTATTATTCTGTACTCTGATGTAACATTATATGTAATGTAATAAAAGTCTGCTGTTATTGTTCTAATGTTTTGTATTCCCAAAGTTAAAGTATTCGAAGATTTCCAACCTTTGGGTCAGACCTGTGTGGTTTATGGTCGATTCAAAGAGCGGGAATTTCCGGGTCTTTATAGTTAAAATCTTATTGATTATAATTTTGTAATGAAGGAGGAAAATTGTGATTTTGGCTTATATATTGTAAGTTATGTTCAAATCAAATTTTAAAATAGTCGCTATGGGAATCGTTTATAAATTATAGCGTTTATTTTTAATTGAAAAGGAAAATGCATGTATAATTTCCATATCGTTTAACTCGATTACAATAAATGTTGAGTTATGAATCTATATGAGTTGAACTAGGAGTGATATATTACATTACTTGGGTATATGTGGTAATAACAATTTATTATTATTTAATTTAATTGTTTTGTAATTTAATTTTAACGCTATTACATAAGCCGTAGAAATAATCATTTTCCAAACGATATCCATTTTTGATGAAACAAATTTTATTGGGATACGTATAATTAATTATTGCTAGATTTCCAGTTTGGAGCCAAACGGAATTGTTTTATCGGTGGACGAAATTTAGAAATGAACCGATGGATAAATTAGGATCTAAATAGCGCCATTTTAGAAAACGGAGACCGGTTTCAATGAAACTAGTTTCATTAAGACCGTAACGTCAAATTACACCATGGCATCCATTTTCGTTATTTTTGGAGATTTTTTTTATCGGTGCAAATATTTAACGGGTAATGTTAAATAGCGGTGAAATTAAATTAACCGTATTAATAAATCGAAAACTTCTTCCCTAAGCTAAAATAAAATATTTAAAAAATTTGTCAACCCCTAGGTGCTCACGCCTAAATATCTTTCCATAGACAATCCTAAATGCTTCCTTCCCGACTGAAAAATCTGAAATAAACAATCTTGCGTACTTCAACCTTAAGTAAAATCTAAGCCTACCCGGTAACTCTCAACTTACAGAAAGCATACATATGGCCATTGTAATGACCCGCATTGGCAGAGGTATTATAGTTAATTTATTTAATTATATAAATGGTGGGTTAGTGAATTAAATGGTTGTGGAATTAAATAATGGTGAATATTTAATTAAAACAATAAATTAAATAATATATTTAATTCAGAAATAATCAAAAATATTGGAAATCACAATATTCTGTGAACGGGGTCGTCCCTAAGATTTAATTCAGCTTAGATTTGAATTATATTGACGAATATATTCAATCGACGTCAGTTTGAACGTATAATTATATTATAATTAAAATCGAGCTCGAAATGGCGCTGTAGTTCGTAAAGTGGCGATTTGAACTTCAACTGAATATACAGAATTCATTTTAAGTCGGATTTCTTTGAAACAAGAAACGTGTGGAGCTGGTGGAGTATATCTTTCTAGTGGAAGAGAAATATCGGGATTTCGTTGTGTAAATTTTGATTTACGTCCAAATCAAATTCTCAGAAATGCAGCGCCCTGACCACAACGATTTAATTATATTTTAAATAAGGATTTAAATAGAAATCGAACATCGATGTAACTCTGACGAGGTAATATCGAGTTGTAATACATACAGGGATATTCTGGAGCTGTATGGTATGCCACTGTGAATATAGACGATAATAATTAATTTAATTATATTTAAATATATTTATATATTTAAATAGGCTATTTAGAGCTTTGAAAAATAGCCACTTTTGCACACGAAGTCGGAATTCGACGAAACCAGTTTTGTTGGATCCGCAATGTCAAATAGTTGTTAGATTCCAAGTTCTGTGATTTTTAGAGTCAGTGTGTGACCGTAGGGATTTTTAGAGTGTAAATTAGTCAGTATTTTGACAGTTAAAAATACGCTGTGTGAGCATACGAAGTCGGAATTCGACGAAACTAGTTTCGTTGGGACCGTAATGTCGAGCTCTAGCTACATGTCCAGTTTGGTGATATTTGGGTGTCGTATGTGATTGCAGGGATTTTTAACGACGAGAAACAAGCATATAATCGAGAAAATAAAAACATAAAAATCAAAGGAAAATATCCTAACAAAATGAATGGACTAAACAGAGGCCACACACACATACGTTTCCATCCACACAAAGATACCATCCTCAGTATAAATCATCTCCAGCCGCCGCAGTATTTCTTTTGGATTCAAACACAAAACCATGAGTAATAAAATCAAAGTAAAATGAAATAAAAATCCTAAAATCCTCTAATATATGTATATGAGTTCACAACAGCTTCCTCTTCAGTTCATTGATGGTTTTGTGGCTTGCGTTTCAGTTCTGGGAGGTTGGGTTATTCGACAGTAGATCTAGGGTTCAAAGAATTGGCAATTTGGGTGCGTCTTTCTTGAATTCGAGGCTTGATTCGAGTTCAGCATGTGATTTAGCATCACCCATGTGGTTTCGGTGAAGTTCGATGCAAATTTAGGTCGATGGTATCACTGTAGCAAGTGCGACGGTGAGCTCGACGCATTCTGAAGGAGGCGCTCATGAGGGTTGTCGTGGGTATAGGAAGGAAGAGGAGAGGAGCAGGAGTTGTTGGGTGGTGATTTGGCGAAGTTTGGTTGCGAGAGGGAGGAACAGTGGGCGTTGGAAGTAGCAGAAATGGGTGGACTAAATTGCCTGAAGCTCACGGCAGACATTTTGTGGAAGAAGGGTTATGAGGGCTTGGTTTTGTCAAGGTTAATGGGCCAGAAGAAATATGTTAAGCCCAATTGGAAAGGTCAAAGTTTTATTTTATTTAATCTAAACTAGTTCGAACTTGTAACCGTTATATCTTGTACATACTAAATCAGAATCACAAACCGTAAGTTGCGTTGGGATCGTGGGGACGGACACTACGCACTAGAACTGATTGCGAGTGGATTGAAGCTCGTTGGAATTTATGGTGAAATAAATTTTTTGATTCAAATCAAATAACAGTTTATCGTTCTTTAACGATGAACTGCCAAAGTGAGTAAATCTCACTAACTCTGAACAGTTTATAATTTCATTTTGTATTTTTAGAACTGTTAGATGTTGGCTGATTGACTGTGTGTTGACTATTTGATTGAACTGCTAGTCAGTTAGTTAAATTTCTATATTGATTTTGTTTAACAGAATGTATCATATAGAAGTGAAAGTGATGTTATCTATATTGTTTAACATCTGTGATGCAGGGGAACAGGTTGGAGGAATCCAACTGGATTCCTCAATATTTATTTTACTATTTTCATATATTGTGATATATGATGTGTTATATAATCTGTATGGATTATGGGTGTTGGAATGATGTTGATCATTTTTATTCGATATTTAAATATCATAAAAGGCCCTGGGATGTAAAAAGCATTATTTCAATGTATATTGAAATAAAGGGATTTTATAAAATCAACAGATTTTATAAAAGGAAATATTTCGAAAGTAAATAAAAGGGAAAAATGTTTTAAAATGAATAGAGTTTTTAAAAGGGAAATCATTTGTAAAGTGAAGAACTGTTACTAAAAGTAAATCTTTATAAATGAATAGTTTATTCGAATAGAACAAAGGAGCTAATCGATGTTAGTTTAATCGATTAGAGAATAAAGCAAAAGGAGTTAATCGATGTTAGTTTAATCGATTAGAGTTAAAGTAAAAGGAGTTAATCGATGTTAGTTTAATCGATTAGAGTTAAAGCAAAGAAGAGAAGTAGAATATAGCGTATTCGAAAGAAAAAGAATCGAATATAGTTATTCGAAAGAAAATGAATCGAATATAGTTATTCGAATAGAAAGCAAATGAGTTAATCGAATATAGTTTATTCGAAGAGAAAGCAAATGAGTTAATCGAATATAGTTTATTCGAATAGAAAGCAAATGAGTTAATCGAATATAGTCATTCGAAGAGAAAGTAAGATGAGTTAATCGAATATAGGTTATTCGAAGAAAGTAAAAAGGAGTTATCGAATATAGTTTATTCGAAAGGAGTTAAGTGAAATGAGTAAATCAATAGCGTTAGTCAAATAGAGTTAATTAATAGTTTTAGTCCAATAGAGTTAATTGATAAGGGTTAATCGAATAGAGTTAAGTGAAAAGAGTCAATCGAATATAGCTATTCGAACGAGAGTTAAGTAAGGAAGTTAGTTAGAAATGTTGTTCAGCTAAGGTCCGAGAGGTAATTCTACCCCAACTTGATTGGCTTCGTTTTTAACTAAGGAATAGTTAAGGTTAGGCAGTAAAGGAAATGGTTTGAGTTGGCATCGCGATGGTTTGTTTAAACATCTGTCTAAGTCCAATGAAGAAGCTTTGGAAATGTTTTCCAAATAAGAAACCAGAAATGTTTTCTAATAAATAAAACGAGAAATGGAAATGTTTTCCATTGTTAATAACATATATTTTCTAAATTTAGAAAATAAGAAATATTGAATATAGGGAACAGGAGATAAGTAAATTTATGAAATAACGAGAAGAATGTTGAATGATGTTTGATCGATATCAATTTCCATTTGGAACTAATATCGTTGTTTGCACACTTATTTTATTCGATAGTTAAATCACAGACTATCGAAGTTTTGACCATTTTAACGTTGTTAATATGGAGAGACCGGTTGGATTATTATCTAAAGAACCACTCTGTATTGGCATAAGCATTGCGATTCATATATGCCAAAGGAAATTGAAGACGGAGTTATGCAAGGGCTATCCTGTTTATAGAATAGTGCCTTCGGTTCATCCTGTTCTTGGATGACTTGTATGGATGGATGTCTGACAGAGTATTTCCAGACGATCACGTATATTGATTTCTCCAACCGTACCAAGAGTGGAAGCGAAGAAGGAAACTTCTTTTAGCTAACACATAATGTATGGTTGAGGACGTTAATTGGTGATTTGATGGATTTGACGATGTGGCATTCAAAGTGAATCTGGTATGATGATAAAGCGTAGCTTCTAGCCTCATCATCCGGTAAATGACAGAAATCGGGCAGGCAGCATGGCTAAGTCAGTCGCACCGAAGTAGGGTGTATAATCACCTGATCTAGAGTTTCATTTACTTCTAAAAATCTATTGTTGATGCTGTCACATTCGGGAAACGGTTGCTGATCCCAGCCGTTGGTGATATACATTCGATACGCTCAAGCGAAATGAGTGGTCGGTCATGTGTGGTCGGGTTGCAAGATGTTCTTGTTGAACCCAGTGTATTCCTCTCTAGAGGTACACAAGCGAAAGGTGGTTCCATACCTTGTCATAGTTGGAAATCCATTACCCAATACGTGCTTGCGGTTTTGATTGTATACTATATATGTAGAACGTGAGATGAAAGCGTTTCTGCTAGATGATTAAATATATACTGTGGTTGATAGACATTTTTATAATATCAAAAGGTTTTTGATATAAAGATGTTTTGGATTCTCATAAGGGAAAAACCCGTTCCGTTATACGGCGTGGTCTTATGAGATATCGATTACCTGCTTGAACTGTTTTAAACTGTTTTACTCACACCAGTCCCATGACTGACCCGGAGTTTACTTTGTTGTTTTCCCTAAACTCTTGGGTGCCTAAATTTGTACGGGCAGTCAAGTAGTCGGGATTTTTCAGATATAGTTGAAGAGCTGGAGCAGGAGGCTTCAGGATCATATAGCTATAGTTATTTCCGCTGTGTTGTAAGTGCTGTACTTTGATAATGATGTATATTCAGATACAGATGTATATTTCAAAGTTATGTTATGAAATATATTTATTCGTTCCGCTATGAGTTTCGTGTTACTCTGATGTTGTGTTCTTCTTCTTCTTCTATTCTAAGTTTCTATCTTATCTTTCCTCACCCTCTAAATACTTTCACTAATTACCAGGATTTTTCGATGTTTTGGTTATCGACATCGTGTTTATGTCGATAACCAAAGTCGCTCAAAATCCGGGTCATTACAGTTGGTATCAGAGCTTAAGTTAAGTGAATTACCTTGGCTCTGTGGCGTGACTCGGTAGAGATAGGGTTAGTAATGCCCTAGATTGAGTTGAGTGTATATATACGAGTGAACGTATTTCTTATTGATATAAAAAAAATTTGTTTTATATTGTGGAGATTCATTGGTTGAGTTGTTTATGAGTTCTGGTCGATCAGTTTGATCCACTGTATCGGTAGGAGTTACTAAACACTCGAATACGATGGCTCGACACGATATGTTTTGAAAAGAGGGTAAATTAAAATAAGTTTACCCAAGGTATATCTTGATATAGAGAAGATATATATATCAAAATTATAATATAGTGGGCATATTGGTTGATATTATAATCGAGTAAGATTATAAATTAAATGGTTATGTGAATAACCAATCAGAATTCATATAAGTACAATACATGAAATCAGATGAGTTAAATCTGAAATATAAACCAGAAATTGAGTTAAAACTCTGGAAAATTGGATAAGTGTTTGTAAATGGATTTGGATTAAAAATAAGGAAAATTTAAGATCCTGGGAGATTTTAAATTGTTTTGCAAGCAGTGTGAATTATATTTTGAAATGAATTTCAAAGTGGCAATGTTTAGAAAAGGTTTTATAGTATTGAACTCACTTCGATCGCTGGAAAATAGATTCTGATGATGACAGCTGCATCGTCAGTATTCATTTTCGAGTTGTAAGTGACGAATTATTGCCAGAGATATTGTTTTGGATTTGTTTTGGGAAGGACAAGTTGTGTTGAATTTCAAATGGGATTTAAAATGTAAAATTTGAATTTTTAAATAGATTTGAAATATTAACTTGTTCAAAAGAAATAAATCGAGATGTTCCTTTATAAACGAAGTTTATAAATGAAGTAAAAAGAATTATCATTGGGTAATTCAGAAATAAAAATACAAGTATGAAATTGAAAGGGAAATCTATTTTCCAAAGGTAGAAATATCGATTTCAAAAGGAATTGAAACCGATACTTATTTAAAGGAATTTGAATATAGGATTCAAATAGAATTCAAATGGAATTTGAATATAGCTTTCAAAGGGGATTTGAGGATTTATATTCGAAATTGAATATGAAGCGTAAGTTGAAAATGGAGTTCAAATTAGTTGTAAGCAAGTTAAAATATATTTGAACATATCATGTTCAAATATAAAAGTGAAATAGACTAAAGGAGTAAATCAACAAAATTTAATTAATGAATTTAGTTGAAACGATCAAGTATAGTTAAAATAGATTGGGCAGGTATAAATATACATGAGATAGGTATGGAAAAAGGTATGAAGGTATATAAATAGAATGCTCGACGAAAAGGTATGTGTTTAATTCATATATGAGATTTTATGCGCCGTATCGGCAAGCCGCTTGGCTTTTTCTTTTTCTTTTGGATTGGTAAGGGCCATGGGAGGCTATTTGAAATATCCCGATGCTCCTGGTACAAAGGAAGTGGTGGCGAATTTTTCAGAGAATTTAAGGAGTAAGAATATTTTTAAGATAATTTGATAGGTAGAAATCAACGTATCGATATACATAGAAGTCGATAAGAAAACGAAATTAGAAATAGAATAGTATAATCAAAAAGGAAGTCTAGAATAAAATCTAGTAAGAATAGAAAGAGGAAGCATGTACGTGATTAAAAGTGAATAAGTAGTTATATGGTATTGATTATTCGAGTAAGTAGTCTTATCTGTTTTGACATTATAAATGTTATTCAGCCAAGGTCTAAGAGGTAGTTATACCCCAACTTGATTGATTTCATTATTATCAAATAAATAGTAAGCTTTTAGGCTCGAAGATCAATATTTGATAAGAGTTAGTTGAATATAGTATTTGGATTGTCGTAACGATGTTTTACACAACATCCGTTTTAAACCAAAGAAATGTAAGCTTGGAAATATAATAAATAATATTTTCTAAGTATAAGAAATAAACGAAGTCGGAAAAGAGATAAGTAATTGGAATATTTTCCAATTATTAATAGCATATATTTTCTAAAGTTTTGAAAATAAAGGAAGGCGATATTCGGAAATGTTTTCCAAATAACATGAAAGGCCAATATGGTTATTGAAAATATTTGGTTAACAAATATTGATAAAGAAATAGAGAAGTGATTTAATGGAATATTGATTAAGGGCTCAGTTGAATTTCAAAAAGGAAAATTTGATTTTTTTTGAAAAGAGTAAACTGTTTAAAAAACTCCCAGGAAGAGACTGTTTGAGTTAAGAACAAATTTAAATAGAAGTTTGCGAAATTAAGCTGAGATTGAATTGAAACAGTTAAGTGAAAACTGAATGGAAATAGAACGATATCAGGAAAAATCTGTTCTTGAATAAAATTGGATTGTCGAGATAAGAATTTGAAATGAAAATTGGATTGCGAAGTTAAGAGTTTGAAATCGAGAATGGAACTCAAATTTGAAATAAAAATTCGACTTAGATATAAGCGAATGGTGGTGTCGTGGAAAAGTAGATTGGAATTTGATTGGGATGACCCTTGTATCCGCTGAATTGATAAAAGGTGGAAAGGATGAAGTGATATGCCGACAAAAGTTACCAGTTTATATTTCTATTGGATATAAGATTTATGAGCCGAATAGGCAAGCCGCTTGGCTGTTTGATTTTCTTTTGGGATGGAGATGGCCCAGAGAGGTGAGGTGGTGTTTGACGTATTGGCCAGTACAAAGGAGGTGCTGGAGAAATTTTTCGAAGAGTTAAGGCGTTAGAAAATTTTCAGGATTTTTGAAAATTTTCGTTGATAAGAATTAATTAATATTTAATTGAAATTAAAATGGTTCAGTTGAAACTGAAGTTAAGAAGTGAACAAATATGTTCTAACCCGTCGATAGGGCCGTCCTCTACTTTTTAGCAATTTCGAGGATGAAATTATTTTAAGTGGGGAAGATTATAATGACCCGCATTGGCAGAGGTATTATAGTTAATTTATTTAATTATATAAATGGTGGGTTAGTGAATTAAATGGTCGTGGAATTAAATAATGATGAATATTTAATTAAAATAATAAATTAAATAATATATTTAATTCAGAAATAGTCAAAAATATTGGAAATCACAATATTCTGTGAACGGGGTCGTCCCTTAGATTTAATTCAGCTTAGAGTTGAATTATATTGACGAATATATTCAATCGACGTCAGTTTGAACGTATAATTATATTATAATTAAAATCGAGCTCGAAATGGCGCTACAGTTCGTAAAGTGGCGATTTGAACTTCAATTGAATATACAGAATTCGTTTTAAGTCGGATTTCTGTGAAACAAGAAACGTGTGGAGCTGGTGGAGTATATCTTTCTAGTGGAAGAGAAATATCGGGATTTCGTTGTGTAAATTTTAATTTACGTCCAAATCAAATTCTCAGAAATGCAGCGCCCTGACCACAACGATTTAATTATATTTTAAATAAGGATTTAAATAGAGATCGAACATGGATGTAACTCTGACGAGGTAATATCGAGTTGTAATACATACAGGGATATTCTGGAGCTGTATGGTATGCCACTGTGAATATAGACGATAATAATTAATTTTAAATTATTAATTTTAATATATTTAAATATATTTATATATTTAAATAGGCTATTTAGAGCTTTGAAAAATAGCCACTTTTGCACACGAAGTCGGAATTCGACGAAACCAGTTTTGTTGGAACCGCAATGTCAAATAGTTGTTAGATTCCAAGTTTCGTGATTTTTAGAGTCAGTGTGTGACCGTAGGGATTTTTAGAGTGTAAATTAGTCAGTATTTTGACAGTTAAAAATACGCTGTGTGAGCATACGAAGTCGGAATTCGACGAAACCAGTTTCGTTGGGACCGTAATTTCGAGCTCTAGCTACATGTCCAGTTTGGTGATATTTGGGTGTCGTATGTGATTGCAGGGATTTTTAACGACGAGATACAAGCATATAATTGAGAAAATAAAAACATAAAAATCAAAGGAAAATATCCTAACAAAATGAATGGACTAAACAGAGGCCACACACACATATGTTTCCATCCACACAAAGATACCATCCTCAGTATAAATCATCTCCAACCGCCGCAGTATTTCTTTTGGATTCAAACACAAAACCATGAGTAATAAAATCAAAGTAAAATGAAATAAAAATCCTAAAATCCTCTAATTTATGTATATGAGTTCACAACATCTTCCTCTTCAGTTCTGTGATGGTTTTGTGGCTTGCGTTTCAGTTCTGGGAGGTTGGGTTATTCGACAGTAGATCTAGGGTTCAAAGAATTGGCAATTTGGCTGCGTCTTTCTTGAATTCGAGGCTTGATTCGAGTTCAGCATGTGATTTAGCATCACCTATGTGGTTTCGGTGAAGTTCGACGCAAATTTAGGTCGATGGTATCACTGTAGCAAGTGCGACGGTGAGCTCGACGCATTCTAAAGGAGGCGCTCATGAGGGTTGTCGTGGGTATAGGAAGGAAGAGGAGAGGAGCAGGAGTTGTTGGGTGGTGATTTGGCGAAGTTTGGTTGCGAGAGGGAGGAGCATTGGGCGTTAGAAGTAGCAGAAATGGGTGGACTAAATTACCTGAAGCTCACGGCAGACATTTTGTGGAAGAAGGGTTATGCGGGCTTGGTTTTGTCAAGGTTAATGGGCCAGAAGAAATATGTTAAGCCCAATTGGAAAGGTCAAAGTTTTATTTTATTTAATCTAAACTAGTTCGAACTTGTAACCGCTATATCTTGTACATACTGAATCAGAATCACAAACCGTAAGTTGCGTTGGGATCGTGCGGACGGACACTACGCACTGGAACTGATTGCGAGTCGATTGAAGCTCGTTGGAATTTATGGCGAAATAAATTGTTTGATTCAAATCAAATAACAGTTTATCGTTCTTTAACGATGAACTGCCAAAGTGAGTAAATCTCACTAACTCTGAACAGTTTATAATTTCATGTTGTATTTTTAGAACTGTTAGATATTGGCTGATTGACTGTGTGTTGACAGTTTGATTGAACTGCTAGTCAGTTAGTTAAATTTCTATATTGATTCTGTTTAACAGAATGTATCATATAGAAGTGAAAGTGATGTTATCTATATTGTTTAACATCTGTGATGCAGGGGAACAGGTTGGAGAAATCCAACTGGATTCCTCAATATTTATTTTACTGTTTTCATATATTGTGATATATGATGTGTTATATAATCTGTATGGATTATGGGTGTTGGAATGATGTTGATCATTTTTATTCGATATTTAAATATCATAAAAGACCCTGGGATGTAAAAGGCATTATTTCAATGTATATTGAAATAAAGGGATTTTATAAAATCAACAGATTTTATAAAAGGAAATATTTCGAAAGTAAATAAAAGGGAAAAATGTTTTAAAACGAATAGAGTTTTTAAAAGGGAAATCATTTGTAAAGTGAAGAACTGTTACTAAAAGTAATTCTTTATAAATGAATAGTTTATTCGAATAGAACAAAGGAGCTAATCGATGTTAGTTTAATCGATTAGAGAATAAAGTAAAAGGAGTTAATCGATGTTAGTTTAATCGATTAGAGTTAAAGTAAAAGGAGTTAATCGATGTTAGTTTAATCGATTAGAGTTGAAGCAAAGAAGAGAAATAGAATATAGCGTATTCGAAAGAAAATGAATCGAATATAGTTATTCGAAAGAAAAAGAATCCAATATAGTTATTCGAATAGGAAGCAAATGAGTTAATCGAATATAGTTTATTCGAAGAGAAAGAAAATGTGTTTATCGAATATAGTTTATTCGAATAGAAAGCAAATGAGTTAATCGAATATAGTTATTCGAAGAGAAAGTAAGATGAGTTAATCGAATATAGGTTATTCGAAGAAAGTAAAAGGGAGTTATCGAATATAGTTTATTCGAAAGGAGTTAAGTGAAACGAGTAAATCAATAGCGTTAGTCAAATAGAGTTAATCAATAGTTTTAGTCCAATAGTATTAATTGATAAGGGTTAATCGAATAGAGTTAAGTGAAAAGAGTCAATCGAATATAGCTATTCGAACGAGAGTTAAGTAAGGAAGTTAGTTAGAAATGTTGTTCAGTTAAGGTCTGAGAGGTAATTCTACCCCAACTTGATTGGCTTCGTTTTTAACTAAGGAATAGTTAAGGTTAGGCAGTAAAGGAAATGGTTTGAGTTGGCATCGCGATGGTTTGTTTAAACATCTGTCTAAGTCCGATGAAGAAGCTTTGGAAATGTTTTCCAAATAAGAAACCAGAAATGTTTTCTAATAAAGAAAACGAGAAATGGAAATGTTTTCCATTGTTAATAACATATATTTTCTAAATTTAGAAAATAAGAAATATTGAATATAGGGAAACAGGAGATAAGTAAATTTATGAAATAAGGAGATGAATGTTGAATGATGTTTGATCGATATAAATTTCCATTTGGAAATAATATCGTTGTTTGCACACTTGTTTTATTCGATAGTTAAATCACAGACTATCGAAGTTTTGACCATTTTAACGTTGTTAATATGGAGAGACCGGTTGGATTATTATCTAAAGAACCACTCTGTATTGGCATAAGCGTTGCGAACCATATATGCCAAAGGAAATTGAAGACGGAGTTATGCAAGGGCTATCCTGTTTACAGAATAGTGCCTTCGGTTCATCCTGTTCCTGGATGACTTGTATGGACGGATGTCTGACAGAGTATTTCCAGACGATCACGTATATTGATTTCTCCAACCGTACCAAGAGTGGAAGCGAAGAAGGAAACTTCTTTTAGCTAACACATAATGTATGGTTGAGGACGTCAATCGGTGATTTGATGGATTTGACGATGTGGCATTCAAAGTGAATCTGATATGATGATAAAGCGTAGCTTCAAGCCTCATCATCCGGTAAATGACAGAAATCGGGCAGGCAGCATGGCTAAGTCGGTCGCACCGAAGTAGGGTGTATAATCACCTGATCTAGAGTTTCATTTACTTCTAAAAATCTATTGCTGATGCTGTCCCATTCGGGAAACGGTTGCTGATCCCAGCCGTTGGTGATATACATTCGATACGCTCAAGCGAAATGAGTGGTCGGTCATGTGTGGCCGGGTTGCAAGATGTTCTTGTTGAACCCAGTGTATTCCTCTCTAGAGGTACACAAGCGAAAGGTGGTTCCATACCTTGTCATAGTTGGAAATCCATTACCCAATACATGCTTGTGGTTTTGATTGTATACTATATATGTAGAACGTGAGATGAAAGCGTTTCTGCTAGATGATTATATATATACTGTGGTTGATAGACATTATTATAATATCAAAAGGTTTTTGATATAAAGATGTTTTGGATTCTCATAAGGGAAAAACCCGTTCCGTTATATGGCGTGGTCTTATGAGATATCGATTACCTGCTTGAACTGTTTTAAACTGTTTTACTCACACCAGTCCCATGACTGACCCGGAGTTTACTTTGTTGTTTTCCCTAAACTCTTGGGTGCCTAAATTTGTACGGGCAGTCAAGTAGTCGGGATTTTTCAGATATAGTTGAAGAGCTGGAGCATGAGGCTTCAGGATCATATAGCTATAGTTATTTCCGCTGTGTTGTAAGTGCTGTACTTTGATAATGATGTATATTTCAAAGTTATGTTATGAAATATATTTATTCGTTCCCCTGTGAGATTCGTGTTACTCTGATGTTGTGTTCTTCTTCTTCTTCTTCTATTCTAAGTTTCTATCTTATCTTTCCTCACCCTCTAAATTCTTTCACTAATTACCAGGATTTTTCGATGTTTTGGTTATCGACATCGTGTTTATGTCGATAACCAAAGTCGCTCAAAATCCGGGTCATTACAGCCGTACAAAACTAAGCAGCTACGAAATAAAGCTGCAAATCACCCTGCGTGTGATATGAAAATTTAATACAACTGCGTGTAGAGGGAACAACTACCCTATTCTATTTGCCGATTCTGTTTAACCTATCCTAAATATCATCGTCTCTTCTGTTTAGCACCATATAATGAGTTTGGCATTTCTCCCATTGGACTATACTTACAAATTGCTATGCATATATGAAAACTAAAAACCTCAAGCCTTAATCCTTAATTAAAGAAGTGGAGTACTTGACTACCCCTGTAGCGTGCAGACCTATGGAAGATCACACCCAGCTATCCTTCCACTTTGCACATGGGTAATGAAAGGGAAAACAAACATATTATACTGAGCCTATTCTATGAATTTATCCAGTTACCCTACCTTCTGCTTTCTTTTCCTCTTGTCATTTCTTTTCTTTCTTTTCCATGACTTGAACGAACACTGCAGCTCTATCAAACTACACTGCAGACCTAGCTATGTTTCACATGATCTATGATGTGCCACTCGAAACAACCTTGTTCTTATCCCATCTCCCTTCACTATATATATGTGTGTCCTCACTCATTTCTCCATAGCAAGACAAGAAAACCAAAAGCTTCTCTATATCAATATATATTTTAAACAACACTGAGAAACCAGGGAAGTTGCGTTTAAAAAAAGGAAAGATCCAAAGATGTGAAAATTGGTGGGCAAGCAAGTGCTGCCACTTGTGTATGAATGGGAATAACAGACATGCGTGGAATCTAGAGTTCTGTGCATGGCATGTTCATCTACAGGGAGCAAAGGCAACGTGTCAGCATGGTGACCATCAAGAAGATGTTGGAGGCACTGAATTTTAGTGGTGTTGGTTGGTTCCACGAACTGTCGTAAAGGAGGAAACCCAGGGCTATTTTCAGGTGGGTGGTGGCATGTAGTCGGGTTCCAAAAGCGGTAGGCGTGCAGATGTAAATGGACACGATGGAGTTTTAGAGGAGTTGGAGGGGGTTTTGTCATGGATTCGAAGTGACTGTGCGGAAGCACAGCTGTACAAGGCACGGGTGCGTGGAATGGCTTCAGGTGGTTTGTTTCAACGTGAAGGTGTGAAAGAGGATTTAATGAGGAAAACATGGAAATTCAGAGGAAGTCTGATAACTGGGGAGTTGTGTAAGCCTGTTCGAAGATGGGTCAGCGTGAGTTCAGGTTGCAAAGTTGAAGCTTGCTACGGGGACTGTAAATATATAAAATATGGAAATGGGTACATTTTTGTATGCCTATAGCGGACTGTTTCATGGAGGAGAAAATTCGACATGAGGGGAGGACAAATTTCGGTACTGGGAAATAAAGGACGAAAGCCAGATAATGGAGAAGGAATATAAGTGGAGCAACGGGCTATGTAGTATTGGTTGTGGGCTTGGGCCCGTTTAACGAAAAGAAAAAAATAGTATGGTGAAGCATTTCAAAGGGACGTGGAAGGTGACGTGAGTATGGGGGAAAGCTGGGAATAAAGCATGGTGATGTCGATCGTTCTTTTGCCAGGCCAAGAAGGGTTAACGACCAATAATAAGTAATAAGGTAATTAACTTTAAATATTAATTTAATTAGGGTTAATTAGGATTTTAATTCAATAATTAATTTATCTAATTTATAAATCATATTTCTTGTAATACTAGTAACTGGAGATTTCATCATCAGATTTTAACGAAACAAAAGGCGAGATCATGTTGGTGAGCATTACAGTATAGAGCTGGAGTGGTCGAAGCGGGAAGCTACCTGGATTTTTGATAAAATCAAACAAATGTTTAATTTTATTAAAATGAACCATTTTAATCATCGAACTAAATCAAGGTGACTTAAACTCACTCAGTTCTCCCACTTATAATTATTATAAGTCAGGTTTAATGTTTGCGTGATATGTTTGCTAATTATTGGTATATTGATGATTGTTTGGTTGTTGTTAGATATATAATATTTATTATTTAATTTAAATGTTTTTTTAATTTAAATGAAAACAATCGTTATTTTTAATGATTATTTTCCAAACAGGGTAATTTACCTTGTTGGTTACGTTTATAATAATATAAACGTATTAAATTAAACTGAATTCTTGAATGGTTTTTATTAGTTAGCCGTTATCTGTTAAATTTATTGTTTATTTTCATATTATCATCATACGAACTGTTTAACCAATATGATTGGATTATTGATTTGGTTACCGATGGTTGAATCTAAATTCAACGTTTGTTGTGTTATTAACCAATGTGCAGTACCGGTAGAGAAATAAAAAGCAGATGGCCAAATACACAATGTTTTATAAATATTGATTTACCGTCAGATAAATCGATACAAAAGAAGTTATCAAATTGATTTTTTAACTGAAGATCGATTTTTAATATATATTATTTTAAAATTGAAAGTTTATAAAAAGGGAAATAAATACTTATATTTATTATTTAAGTTATAAGAAATTATTGATTGATTTTTTTAAAGCTAATTCTCGTATAAATAAGGTTGAGAAGCAAGTGAGCAGAAATTTATGTAACGGTTAATAACCGTGTTTCATTGTTTTAAGAACAATTAAAATGAGATTATATTGATATTGATTATTATTTATTTAATAATAATCAAAGTAAATGGATTGTTTAAGTATATTTTATTATTAATGCAAAAGCTAATTGGAATTAATTAATGAATTAATTACATTAGAGTTGACCAAATCAACCGCGTTAACTGAGATTTATTATTAATTTGGTTTATTAATTAAATGGGAATATATAACGATGAAGTAAACCATTTTTATTTAAAAACGTTGAAATTTGATTTATTAATAATCAAAGTAGGAATCTTGGGATTTAAATTATGTTAATGGAGGTTTATGAAACTATAAAGTCTGTTTATAGTTAAATGACATTTTAAAGTGATTTTATATTATTAATTATATACGTCAAGTTTAAAGGAGAGTTGAATTGAATTCTTATTGGGTACCTAATCGGGTTTTATAAATCCTAGATTGGACGAATATATATGAAGCCAAGTTTTATTTATTGTAATATAAATGATTTCAACTAATGAGACAAATTATTAAAGTTATAAACTTTAATATGGCCTATGAGTGAAATAAAAGACAAGGATATGAAATTAACAAATTGGAACTTATCTAAAGATCGACCACGTTAAATGATTTTCTAAATATGGATCTGATTTTGTTTTTGGCCTTCTGGGTTGATATTTATGAACTTATTTTCTTGCTGATTTACAGTAAGGAACAAATGAAGGTTTGAAATGGAAAGTGAAATGTAAACCCAAATTTGAATCAAACTAGTTAGTTGAGTTAAATATAACGAGACGATCTAAATTCGCTATATTAAATAAGAGATGAGGTTTTGACGAGTTATGAATAAAATGCGTTTTAGAATAAACTTATCAAAAGTTTATAAAAGGTTTTATTTTGGAATAAAGGCTTGTGTATAATGTATTCGATGTTTATTAAGTTAATAGAAAGGGGTTGAGTAATATTTTACTTAATATTTAAATTTAATGAAATGGGTATACGATTGGTGTAACACCCCTAAGTCAGACATCGTGGAAGCCTGTGTGAAGTGGGTACTTATGTAGTAGAGCCCATCTCTTACTAACGCCGAGGCCTTTTGAGGAAAAAAATCCCATACCTATATGGTGGCTAAGTTGGGGACAATGTCTTGCACGAACGGAGGTGCGGGCTGTTACAGTGGTATCAGAGCCAATACCCAACCGGAATTGTGGCTCTTGTGTGGACCACAACACCTGGGTGAGGTGTTTGTGAGCCAACGGGGATGTTAGGCTCTGTAGGAGGGGAGAATGTAACACCCTTAAGTCCCACATCGTGGAAGCCTGTGTGAAGTGGGTACTTATATAGTAGAGCCCATCTCTAACTAAGGCCGAGGCGTTTTGAGGAACAAAACCCCACACCTATATGGTGGCTAAGTTAGGGACAATATCTTGCGCGAACGGAGGTGAGGGCTGTTACAATTGGTAATAAGATTTCCAAAGGGGAAAGGATGGTATTATAAAATATAACTCGAAAGTTATAAGTGGAATAAAAGTATTGAGTATAATATTATTTGTGAAGTAGCAAAAGCCGTGTTTCTAAATATTGGAAGTTTTAAAGGTTTGGATTAAGAAATGGAAAATTCAAAATGGCCAAGTGATGATGTCTAATAAACCAATGGATTCATTTTATTTTTGTTGTCGTTTGTTTTGATATTTAAATAACCGACTATCAAAATTCGGCCCAACATGTTGGTACGGAAAGACCGGGATCAAAATTACATTCGAAAACCATTCTTACCGATGAATACGAAAACATGAAAGATGGTGATCGAGATTGAGCTATTGAAAATCGTATATCTTTATAAGCGGGGGAACTATTGTTGAATTTCTCTAGCTGATCCCTAGAGATATATATATTTGACAATGATTCTGTTGTAATGGAAATCTACGGATTGGAAGGACTGCTCGCTACTGATCTATCGGGTGATACCTAGGATTTGGTAGTAGAGTGCCTTTGGTTCATACTGTTCTTGGATGACTTGTATGGACGAGTGTTTGATAGATTATTTCCAAAGGATTCATGAACGCTGATTTCCTCAAACATATTTCTGTTAGTGGCGGAGAAGACACCTTCTCTTAGCTTAACGACTAGTGTACTTTTGTGGATGTTAATTGTTGATATCTGGATGATCTGATGATGTGACATTCAAAGTGAATGATGGCCAGATGTTCTAAAGGTAATTTAAACCTCAAGCCTCATCAACTGGGAAATGAAAAAATCGGTCAGGCAGCATGGCTATGTGGGTCACTCCCATTAGGGTGTATAATCACCTATCTAGAGAAATTCCATTTGCTTCTTTAATCTATTTCGATGCTATCCCTTTTTGGAAAATGGTTGTTTGAGCCCAACCGTTGGTGATATACATTTGATACGCTCTAGAGAAATGACTGGTCAGTCACGTGTGGGCCCGGTTGTAGGACGTTCTTGTTGAACCCAGTGTACTCCCTTCTAGAGATACACTATCTGCAGGTGGTTCCATACCTTGTCATAGTCGGAATCCAATCTCCAATAAGTGTCGTGGTTTTGATTGTATACTATATATGTGGAGCGTGAGATGCAACATTCCATTAGATTGTTATTTACTTGTATTTAGACACTATTATAATATCAGAATAAAATATTGATTTCAAAATGTTTTGGGTTACCGTAAGGAAAAAAACATATGTATTTATGTGTGGATTTAGTCTTACGATTATCCTTTTCTTTCAAAAAGGTTCTAACTTTAAAATCAAGTTGGATGATATTATAATCTTAGCGAGTTTTCTCACTCACCAGACTGACCCGGTGTTTGTAATGCTCAGGTTAGACCGGGGTGTATAGGTTCTGTAACACCCCACCTCCGCTAGGGTCACTCACAAAGGGAATGCACTAGGTTTGGTGAAGCATTATCGAGGTAAACGTGCACAAAAATATTACAAGACAGAACATATATAAAACAGCGGAAGTAAAACAAATTTCATTACCTTATAAAATAAGATCTAAAGCCTTTTACATCAGAATACATCAAAACCTGTCTTGCACTAGTAAAGAAGCATAAATCCTTTTCATAAATTATTCCCCAAAATATGCGGTGAAGCAGCCATAGCCAAGAGAAGACCAGCTACACATGATGACCTTCAAGCATAAGAGGTCCGAACTAAACAACAACATTTCCTCCTTGAAAACCTGGGGGGGGGGACGGAAGACAAAGAGGCGAAACAAAACGAGGTCAATCATAAAGACTGGTAAGTCCTATCTACTTCCGGTATAAAAACAGGTAAAGGTAACATGACATGCATAAACTGAAAGTAAACATAAGGATGTCTACAAGATAGATAAGCTAAACCAAGATAACAGGCTGAACTATTGTATCAGGATAAACTAAGGTATCATGATAAGCTACGGTGTCAAGGTAAGTCAAGGTATCACATCGTCAGGTTTTTATCAAGTATACTATCCCAAGGTATCTATCATGTATAACATCCCGAGGTTACTATCGGGTATATTTCTCTTGGTTCTAACATGTATATTTGCTTTGCACCTCTCGTACTAGTATCCCAACCCGCATCATGTATTAACTATGAATGTCCCTTGCCCAATGTCATGTAATGGTCCATGTCAACCTAATATATAGCATATATAGGTTTACCCAACTCGTATGTTTTCTTTCCATGTATAAGTTCAGTCCTTTGCCATAGGCTGTACGGGCTTTCCCATGTAAACCTATACCACCTTAACGTAGTACCATTTTATCTTTGATGTTGTTTTGGACTGCTACCCTTGATCTGGATATGTTTTCTTACCATGAACTATCGCGTGTTCACTTAGGATTTATGCCACCTAGGACCACTAGGGATTATGCTACCTAATGAACGTTTCCGTGTCTCGGTTTGGGTTCAAGCCACCTAGGGCCACTAGGGATTATGCCACCCGTCAACCACGCCCTTTATCCCACGTATGTATCGTGAATCGTTTTCCATGTCTAAACGCACATGTATCTCAATGTGCCATCCGAGTTCCGTGCTAGGGCAAATCAAGAAATACGGAACTCGGTCGAGAGCTTTAAGTCATCTGCCGATGAAGATATCAAGGTCTGTTTTTGTATCCGTGGCTATGGTCCCACGTGACCGCTCCCTCAACTACTGAAAGGCAATCCAAGAAAAATCATGTATGAGAACTACATCCTGGCCCCACTATACCCCCACTTTCCTATTGGCCAACCTCACCCATAACTCGATAGCAAGTATATGGTCTGTTGGGAGTTCTCTGCCTTTCCGTACGTACACGATTGACTAAAGATGGTATAGTCGACGACGCGCTATCCAGGGCAAAAACAAGAATCGACGACTCCACGCTAATCCATCCCAGTCTTTAGGTCGCTCGCTTAGCAACCAAGTCATACTCTTGGTTCTTCTACCGCAGACCCTAACCTCTTGTGAGCCCAGGCGGATCATCTGCAACCTCACAGAGGGATACCAAGAGTATCCTCACGTCCCCCGAAGCTTCTGCTTCGTTACCCAGTTCGTTGGAGCCTTTATCTAGATCAGATATTACTCCGCCTCGTGTATTTGTTTAAGCGATGACTTACCGTATCAGGTTACTTATCCGTTCGTGAACTGGTCTAATTCCCTTGGCTAAGAATTATCACTTAGTTATCCCAAACTAAGGTTTACCACATAGCTTCTTTCCCTGCTATCTTTGTTAACTATGATTTTCAACCTAATCCCCTGAGCTAGGGTTTTGTCTAATGGGTTAAGTGTTGTCATTCAAGTTCATGACTTAACCCGCCTACGAATCATGTCAAGATTGGCTAAGTATTTAAGTTCAAGGCTTAGCCCTACAAGTTGGTTAAGTATACTAAGAAGCTCATGACTTGACCCTATCAAGTCAAATTGGTTAAGTATTTGTTTGTCCTAACCCTATCAGATTATCGTGTTAGATTGATTAAGCATAGATTATCTTAATCCCATCATATTATCGAGTTAGATTGATTAAGCATAGATTATCTTAATCCCATCAGATTATCGAGTCGGATTGGTTAAGTATGGGTTAGCTTAACCCCATCCACTAATCGTATTACAATGGTTAAGTATATTTAAAAGGTCTTGTCACTTAACTCTATCAGGTCCGCATATTAGATTGGTTAAGTATAGGTTACTTAACCTCATCAAATCATCATGTATAATTGGTTAAGTATAAGTTACTTACCCCATTAAATTATCATGTTAAGTTGGTTAAGTATTGGTTACTTAACCTCATCACCTTACCGTGTTAGATTAGTTAAGTCTAGGTTACTTAACCCCATCTAATTACCGTGTTTAGATTAGTTAAGTTTGGATTACTTAACCCCATCGAATTTACCGTGTTAGATTAGTTAAGTCTAGGTTACTTAACCCCATCTATGTACCGTGTTTAGATTAGTTAAGTGTAAACTACTTAACCCCATCCCCTAATTGCCTTATATGGTTAAGTGTCATTAAGAAATCAAGTCCGGTTCCACTTAACCTAACCATTCGTGTCATATCGGTTAAGTGTCAATAGTCAAAATTACTTAACCTTTTCATGCGGCATTAATTAGATTAATGCACCCCAACCTCTCACATTATACTTTGTTGTGGTTACTAGTTAAGCCGGGCGGGTCCGGGTAGATTTATACCACAACCTAGTCTAACCTCGGGTTTTAAGTGCTATATGACCAACTACTCACATTGGGTCCTATTGTTTGTAGCCACTAGTTAAGCCGGGCGGGTCCGGGTAGATTTATGCTACAAACTCAACCCAACCTCGAGTTGGCCACTTTCATGTTTGGTCTAGTATCATATTACACTTACAACCCATACGTGTCTAGATTCAAGTCCCATGTTTACCCCATATGTCATGTCCACATTTAGGTGTATCATGAGTGCCATATTTTCATGAAATCCCATGTCAAATTATCATGTCATAATCACGCTCGTCTAACCTACCCCAAATCGTGTTTCCAACCCAAGTAAAAGCGAGTCAACATAGTAAGGATACTATGCTACATATTGGCCTCAAAACATGCACGATGCCAAAAAGGGTTTGGCCACAAACATGTATGGTATCATAAGGGGTTTGGCCTCAAAATATGCATAGCATCATAAGGGGTTTTTGGCCTCAAACATGCATAATGTCACAACGGGATTAGCCACAAACATGCATGATATCATAAGGGAGGTTTTGGGTTCATTTACATTCATAAGCCCCAAGTCATATTCATGTACATATTTCACAAGTCAAAGTGGTTTCAAGTATTCATGCCAACATTCCGCAAGTAAAGGTTCAATCTTTCATGATGGACTAAGTTAAACATAACATAAGTGGCATGATTTAGTCACTAAGCTTAGCCAAAAGTCATAGGTTCAAGCAAAAGAGGCATGACAAGGTTCATATAGGCTAGCATACTTAGTTTAATCTCGTTTTATTCCATGCCATCATTAAAAATACCGTTTAGATCTAGGAGTAGCTAGAACTTACATAGCGAGGCTTAGGGAAGGATCATGCATCGTCTTGACGAAGAAAGGTGGCTCCTTTGTTGAAGAATCGTCATGAAACTTGAGTAGCAATGTTGATCCCTCCTCGATTTGGTGTAGAAAGCTTACACCTTTTGATTTGAATCCGATTTGAATGCATAAGCCCTTGGAGTTGGAGATGGAGGCCATGATCAAGATAGATTTTAGCAGCACTTAGTTGCTAGAATGATTTTTAGTGATTTAGGTTAGGTCCTAGGGTGTTTTTATAGAGGTTAGGAGTAGTTTAGGCCGTAGGATAAACCCTAGGATAGATCTGAGCCCTCAAAATCTGTCACAGGCCCATAAAACTGAGCCATGACAGCAGTAGGTGCACCCAGGCCAAAGTGGCCGGACCACCCAGGTCGACACCTGTGTCGACTGGGCAGTCGACCTGCCCCCTGGGCGTGTCGACTCCCCAGTCGACACCCCAGTCGACCTGGGGCTTGGGCGGGAATTTTTCCTGCCCAGTCTTTTTGGGTCGAGATTTGAATTTTGAACTGTTTTTGAACTTGAATTTTTCTGAAAACTTCGACGGCCCATAACTCGGTCATACGGACTCCGATTTCCGAAAACTAGGACTCTATTTCGCGTATTTTTCCGAGACGAACACAATGGCCCAGACCGTTTCTCCTGATTCATATTTTTATAATTAAATTCTGCCTTGATTCTTGTCTTAGCATGTTATAAAAATCCGGGTTGTTACAGTTTCAGGTTACCGGATGATGTGAAGTCCAAAGATAAGTTGAAGGAGTTCAGACATATGATATATACTATTATTATTCTTCTATGTGTTATATATACGAGGACAGATCATTATAACTATCCAGATATATTGATGTACTCTGATATTGTAAGTATATTTCAAGCTCTCAATAAAAATTATTTCTATATTATATTTTTTTTCCGCTGCGAAGTGAGACTCTATTGTGTCTTAGTTCTTCTTATTATTCTTCTTTTCTTAACTTTCTTTCTTATCTCACCCTCTTATTTCTTTCTATTAGCTTTAAGGGTTTTCGATACCCAGGTTTGGACACGGGACATGTTAGTGTCTGGATTCAAGCGTCGAGAATTCCCTGGTCGCTACAGAAGATATGCATTTGTAACGCTTGTGATTAAAGGGTATGTCCACTAGTTGATGGGCTCGGGATCTATAACCATGAATTCCATAGTTGACATAGGTTATCACATTACGGGTGTAGAAGCCAATCGACCGGTAGAAATTAGGTTACTCTTAATTGTGATACCTTGGTAGTTGGTGCAACAATATCGGATATGAATGAGAAGCCTATCTTTTTTTGTGTTTATCTTTCCTTTTATTTCCTTTATGCTTTTATGTTAATTGCTTTTAGAACTATTCACCTGTCCAAATACTTCCTTAACTTATGCTTATGTTAGAAATTACTACAACACACCAGACAAATGTCTGACCTAGTTTTTTTCTCCTTCTCTCTTCCTTTTTGCCCTAGGTTCGCAGGGTAGAGGGTCTCAGCAGTGATTCTTGATTATTCGGTTCAGCTTGGATTCATACTTTTTTTAAACTCACGTATTGGCTTACTTCTTGTTTTATGGTCATTATATTGACATATAAGAGGGATGGTTTTAATGGTTTTACATATGTACCCTAATATTTTCCATGAGACAGTATGTTTGGTTTATGATGATGGTTGTTTGGAATTTTGAAAAGTAATAAGAACTGTGATTTTACTTGATTATTTAAATAATGTTTTAAAATTTCTCTATGTTTTATATTTTTGTCTTGTGAATTTTGTTCTTTATGTTGTTAGTTTGTACCCAAGCACTTCATAAAAGTTAACGCATCCTTACATGGGTGACAATAAGGGGTGTGGAGTGTTTCATTTGGTCTTAGAGTCTAAGGTTACAAGATCAGAGAAAAGTTTTCGGAAAAGTGTTATCAAAAGAAAAGGATTTTCATATAAAACTTATTTTTTTAAAAAATCCCCTCAAGTCAACTATAATATTTCCTTGTTCCCTTTTTGAATCCATGCCTCTTTTCTTTTTAGCATGTCTGGGGCTCCCAATTTTTCCAGAGAGCTTCCCTATTCCGGTATGGTTCCGTATATATGTTGAAGCTACAATACCTGCCGAAGAGCAAGGAAATGCCCAACCTCCAGCAGTAGCTATGGTAGTTTCACCAAATCCATCGGTTAATTTCTCTAAGATCTATACGGTTTTTTTGCTATGGGTGGAAAGCCATTTCTTGGATCGAATATTTTTGTTGACGCTCATATGGCTTAGAGAGATCAATCATGTGCTTGGATTATTAGAGGTTGATGACAGGAGGAAGATTTAGTTGGCCGCTTGAGAATTAAAAGAAGCGTCATATTAGTGGGAGGTAGCTAAGGCAGAGTGGGCGGTAGAGACATGGGATTAGTTCAGGGATAAAGTTCGAGAAAAAGATTTCTCGTAAGCTGAAGAAGGGATGCAGATGGAAAAGTTCTTGAGTCTGTGACAGGGTAATATGGCAGTTAAGGAGTATGTAAATAGCTTCAATGAGTTGGCAAGATTTGGCTTAAATCTGGTTAATAGTGCACATAAGAAGGATTTGAGGTTTGTGAGGGGACTGAACCAACCCCTCCAAGGACTAGCAATGATGCATTTCCGATGGGAGCTACATTTGAAGGACTTGTGGATATGGCACTTATGCATGAGGATGGAAAGGAGAGTAACCAAGAAGATAAGACTAAAGTGGCCAAGATGGGTATTAGAAAGAAAAAGTGATGGCCCAAGAAAGGTGCAATGAAAAAGGGAGAGCAACATGATAAAGCACAAATCAAGAAGGAAGTGAAGTGTCATAAGTGTGGTATGATGGGACTCTTCATCAACGATTGCATGAAGACAGCTAAGTAGGGTGCTTGTTTTAAGTACAGACAAATGGGACATTATAGCAGGCAGTTCCCTTAGTATCATGGACAGGGAGAATGTACATCTGAAGCATAGGTTCTTACGCTTGAGGTGACTCAGACTGGTGGTAGCAGTCTGCATAGAGGTAGGAAGGTCACTGTAGAAGGTTTGGTTTCACTTTTCAACTTTCCCATTAGGACTTTATTCGATTCTGGTGCTTCTCATTCTCTCATATACAGTTCCGTTATTGATATTCTACACCTAGATACTTCTATTGTTTTTGATCCAGTAGTTGTCTCAAACCTCATAGGAGGTATGACTCACCTATCTATGATATGTAGGGGTTTGAGGATTTCTATTCTTAGCGTCGAGTCTGAGTGTGATGCGTATGTACTAGTTTTTCTAGGGATGGATTGGCTGGCCATGTATGTCGCCATCCTTAACTGTGAGAGGTGAGTTGTTAGGCTTTTGACGTGCCATGGTAGGACTCTCGAGATTTCTTGTGACCCGCGAGGGTCAGTCATGCTTATTTTATTGGACTCCCTAGATGCTTCTATTGACAATCCTAGTTTGGCCCCCGTTGTTAGAGACTTTTCGAATGTATTAGATGAGGTAAGAGGGCTACCTCCCAGGCATGAGATAGATTTCTGGATATACTTAGTGGAGAATGCTAAGTATGTTGCATTACCCGTGCGCCACATGGCTCCTAGAGAAAGGAGTGAGCTTAGTAAATAAGTGAGTGAGTTGTTCGAGAAAGGGTTCATTAAGTGGAGCATTTCTAAGTAGGGAGCAATAGTCGTCTTTACGACTAAGAGGGACGGGTCTCTCTGTCTATGTGTGGATTACAGAGAGTTGAACAAGCTTACAAATAAGAATAGACACTCACTCCCACGGATAGATGACTTGTTTGATCATTTTGTGGGTGCTTCAGTTTTCTCGCAGTTGGATTTAGCTATAGGTTCATCAACTTAGGGTGGCAGACTGCTTTTAGGACTCCCGATGAAATCTTCAAGTGCTTGGTTATGCCTTTTAGGCTAACCATTGCACCGACGTACTTTGTGGATTTGATGAGCCGGGTATTTAGGGAGTATCTGAATAAGTTCGTGGTTGTATTAATTGATGATATCTTGGTATTCTCGAGGAGTGAGGAGGAGCACGCCTTGAACTTAAGAGAGATCCTTTGTACTCTCCATGCACATCAGTTGAAGGCGAAGTTTTATAAGTGCCACTTTGGTGGAAGAATGTAAGATTCTTGGGGCATGTTGTCTCTAGTAATGGTACAACAGTGGATCCTGCTAAAGTTACCACAGTAAGGATTGGAAAGCCCCTAAGAATGTGACAGAAATAAGGATCTTTTTAGGTTTGGTGGGATACCATCGTAAGTTCATTAAGGAGTTTACGTGGATCTCTGCTCTGCTTACCCGCTTTACAAAGAAGAACCCAGTTTTTGCTTGGGATATGGATTGTGAGGATGCATTCTTGATATTGAAGAAGGCTCTCATATTAGGTCCAGTATTGACTCTTCCCAATGGTACAAAGATGTTCATTTTATATAATGATTCTTGTGGCATGGTTTTAGGTACGATGCTTATGCAGGAGGGTTGGCTTGTCTACTATGGGAGTAGGCTGAGGGTACATGAGAAGAACTACCCTACACATGATTTGGAGCTAGCAGCGATAGTGTTTGTGCTTGAGTCTTAGAGACATTATTTATTAAGTGAGAGGTTCGAGCCTTATACATATCATAAGTCTTTCAAGTACTTGTTGTCATAAAAAGATCTTAATTTGTGATAGCAGCACTAGATAGAGTTCCTTGTATCTTGTGACATCGAGATAGCATATACTCTAAGGAAAGGGATTGTAGTAGCAAATGCACTGAGTAGGAAGAGAATGACTTTTAGTCAATTGTTCGTAGAGTGGCAGAGTTTGGAGTTTATCTCATTGTTCAATTTTAGACCATCTACAGATTTCGCACTAGGATTATTGGCATCGTTGGAGATGTGGCCTACACTTTTAGAGCGCATTGGATCTTGTCAGAATGAGGATTAGTAGTTAACGAATATCATGGACCGACTCAATAGAGGAGAGACCTCTAGTCACCCTGCTAGGTATTCTATGGATGAAAGAGGGTGGCTACATCATGATGAGAGATTGTGTGTTCCTCGAGTTGATGATTTGTTGAGATCGGTTTTAAAGGTGGCTCACCACTCTAGGATGACCATCCATCCGGGTGGTGATAAGATGTATAAAGACATGAGGAGGATTTTTCATTCGACAGGGATGAAGAAGGATGTGGTAGAGTATGCAGCTTGCAGTATGACTTGTCAGAGAGTGAAGGCAGAGCAAAGGAAGCCTGGTGAATTTTTCAGCCTCTACACGTACCACAATGGAAGTGGGAGAGCAACTAGATAGACTTCATAGATGGGTTGCCCAAATCGAGGAAGAGGGGCACTATCATGAGGTGACCAAATCGAGGAAGAGGGGCACTGGCATGAGAAGCTGAGATGAACATAAGGATAACAACATACTAGCATGATGATTATCTACCAAGATAGATAAAGGTGACATCACATAATCAAGGTTAAGTTTTGCACCACGGGTGTACTAGCATTCTAACATGTCAAGTAAAAACAAGAATTGATCCCTTGGCCCACTATCATGAGGTGACCTAAATCAAGGTCCAACTACACGTTCTAGTCGATCGGCTCCCTATAAGCCTAACTCGTCAAGTGTCGGTGTCATACGGCTTAATCATGTAATGTAGTCGACTGTGCAGGGTCCACCCTAGGGTGTATCAGGCCCTATGGTGTAACCCTCTGACACCATTCCATGATGCACAGTCTAAACCTACCGTAGCCCGTGTTCAACTCCGGACTTGATGTGCACGACCATGGTCCGCCTGAACAATCGGGGCATCATTCGGTCGTCTCTTTTGGTCTCTTACAATCAGCCCAGTAATCGTGCCCCACCCTAGCCTAGTCCTAGGGTCTTATGATACTACCAAGAAGGTTACTGCTGAAAAGGACCACGCAACTAGGGTTTCTTAACGGGTTAAATGTGGTTAACCCGATCCACACGTGGATTAAATCGGTTAAGGGTACCCGAGGCTCCCGACTTAACCTCGATTAATCCATCAAGCCCAAATTGGTTAAGTATTAAGTGGACCAAGACTTAACCCTAATCAGGAGGCATTAATTAACTTAATGCGCTTTAACCTCTCACATTAGACTTTGTTGTGGTTACTAGTTAAGCCGGGCGGGTCCAGGTAGCTTTACACCACAACTAGGTCTAACCTCGGGTTCGAGCACAACATGACCAACTTCTCACATTGGGTCCTATTGTTTATAGCCACTAGTTAAGCCGGGCGGGTCCGGGTAGATTTATGCTACAAACTCAACCCAACCTCGAGTTGGCCACACTCATATTTTCTAAGTGTCATGTCCATTATGTTTCCAAAACATAATTACAAGTTAACATATCACGTCATGTTACAAAAATCATGTTCATGTCATTATGTTACCCAACCCCAACGTAATCCCATCGTTTACATAATCGCAACAACACATAAAGGATAAAACAGGGAACTTGGCATTACCATGACATAAAGGTGTTGAAGCCACAAGTTTAACATTGTGGCTTATGAAATGTACATATGTTCATATACTTGCACATTGCATTATTAGGCTTCAAAAGCATGCATAAAACCAAACAGAGCATATGAGTGATACATGGTGATAAATGACATGTAGAAGTTGCTAGAAGTTCGCATTTTGCCTCACATGCAAGTTATCATAAGGGATATGATAACTTTCATGTTGCCAAAATGCAACCTTTAATATAAAGCTTGGAGCTTTATGCTCAAAACCTCAAGTTTAACTTGCATAACATGATAACATGATCAACCCAAACTTGCATAACATAGCAACATGTGTCATACATAATGATTAAACCAACTTGCATAATGATCATCCAAACTTGCATATAATGATCAACCAAACTTGCATATAATGACCAACCAAACTTGCATATAATGACCAACCAAACTTGCATATAATTATCAACCCCAAACTTGCATCATTCATTTAACTTTAGAGTTCAAAGAAAGAAAGTAGAAAAGGGCTTACGATGCTATGAAGACACAAATAAATATTTATTATAAAGATTGAGACGAAGCCCTTATGCAAGCACCAAAAACCCAAATATGCAAGCTCCAAATGAAAACCCTTGAGCCAATTCAATAAAAACCCTTGCTTTGAAATAGAAATGTTGCAACTTGACTTGAATGCCAGCTAAGAACACTCATACAAGTTTGAAAATACTTGTATGAACTCAAAATCTCTCATAGAAATTAACTTAGAAATTTTAGCATGAGAGTGGAGGCCATGAGAGGAACAAATTTGACATAGTTTAGTTGTAGGATTGAATAATGGTGATTTAGGCTAGGTTTGGGGTCTTTTTATAGAGGATTAGGATAGTATTAGCCATAGGATTAACCCTAGATTCAATCCAAGCCATCAAAGCATGTCTTGGGGAAGAAGTCAAGTGTAGGAACCATCTAGGGCCTTTAGATTAAAGCTGAACCATGAGAACCATTCAAATGCAAAATCTGCATTTGAGCGAATCGGCCCACGGGTTGACAGCCAAACACCCTGGATTAACCCCTAGTCGACTCAGCGGGCTTGGGTCGACCTCAAAAATCGGCCGGTTCGGTTATTCCCCTCTCCCAATTCGCTGTTTTGAACATTTTTGCATATTTATTTATTTATTTTTCAATTATATATATATCATTATATATATTTCTCTGCGCAACCCATTTCACTTAATTAAGTATACTTTAATTTGTGAATTTTTCGTGAAACTTCGCGAGGCCATATCTTGGTCATACGGACTGCGATTTTCGAAAACTCGGACTCTATTTCGCGTATTTTTCCGAGACGAACACAATGGCATAGCCCATTTCCCTTGATTCAGATTTTACAGTTTAATTCTGCCTCCATTTATGTTATAACATGTTATTCAAAAATACGGGTTGTTACATTCTCCCCTCCTTAAAGGATTTCGTCCCCGAAATCTCCAAGTTAGGAAGAACGTATCCTACCATCCATCATCCATCTACTCAAAACATCATCCACGAGCAATCATTGTCCTTAACGGTCATGTCCCCTTGCTTTAGAGATAAGAGCCTCTCTAGCTGAAGGTTCTCTTCTGCTGATGATAAAAACTTTAGTCCAAACCTTCTCCTAAAGTCATCCCAAGTCTCAATTGGTCTAGTAGTGGTGGTGACTACCCACCAATAAGCAGCTTCCCCTTTCAATAGCCATACCGCCAACAGAACTTTCCTACGATCTTCCACATCAAAGATAGCAAAGAGGTCTTCAGTTTCCTTTAACCAGTTTCTTGCCTCCACAGAAGTCTCCGTTCCGACAAAATTCTTGCAACCCATCGCCTTAAAGTCTTTGCAAAGCTTCGCGAAATCTGCTTGCAGATTTTGAGGAGGGGGAGGAGGAACCTCAGTTACGGGAGGAGAAGAGATGTTAGCGATGGGGGAAGGAGGAGGAATGTTCACGGGGCCGGCTTCATTCGCCCTTGCCTCCATAAATCTCTAGAACCAGACGGGTACTTGTACGCCTTCCGGGATGTTAAAGCGATCGGCCATACTAAAACGAAGAAAAAGATAGATTCAGAACGAAGAAACGAAGGATAGTGCTATGGCTTTTGGGGAATAGCCTTTTTAAAATAACTAGACTTTTCTTGGAAAATACTTAATTGGTTTTGAAAATAGTTTTTCAAAAGGTAAGTTTCAAAAACACTTTTGCTCATATCTTGTAAACCTTATGCTCTGATACCAAATGTAACACCCCACCTCCGCCAGGGTAACCCTTGCAAGCACTCTAGCTTTGGAGGGGTGTTTAGACAAGGTAAACATGCATGCAGATATCACAAGACAGAACATATAAGTAAAACAGAGTAAATAAAGCAGCGGATTAAACTAGCATTTCAAAACCATAGTCATATTACAACAAAGTACTTGAGCATTATTTTCCAACAAACAAAGTCTAGCATAAACTGAAAAACTGAAATACATAAAGTACTATCCCCAAAGTGAAGTGATAAACCATAGCTAGCTTAATGTCCAAAACCGTACATGAGCAAATCCAGTAAGCAAGCTGTAAAGATCCAAGCTAAGCTCCAATGTTCCCACCCTGAGAACCTGAGGGGGGGGGAAGCGGAAGAAAAGAGGCGAAAGAAAACAGGTCAATCAAATAGACTGGTAAGCCCTACTACTAATTGTCCATGAACTAGTAAAGTTAACTGGCATGAGAAGCTGAGATGAACATAAGGATAAAAACATACTAGCATGATGATTATCTACCAAGATAGATAAAGGTGACATCGCATAATCAAGGTTAAGTTTTGCACCACGGGTGTACTAGCATTCTAACATGTCAAGTAAAAACAAGAATTGATCCATTGGCCCAAGCTTGGCCCACTATCATGAGGTGACCTAAATCAAGGTCCAACTACACGGTCTAGTCGATCGGCTCCCTATAAGCCTAACTCGTCAAGTGTCGGTGTCATACGGCTTAATCATGTAATGTAGTCGACTGTGCAGGGTCCACCCTAGGGTGTATCAGGCCCTATGGTGTAACCCTCTGACACCATTCCATGATGCACAGTCCAAACCTACCGTAGCCCGTGTTCAACTCCGGACTTGATGTGCACGACCATGGTCCGCCTGAACAACCGGGGCATCATTCGGCCGTCTCTTTTGGTCTCTTACAATCAGCCCAGTAATCGTGCCCCACCCTAGCCTAGTCCTAGGGTCTTATGATACTACCAAGAAGGTTACTGCTGAAAAGGACCACGCAACTAGGGTTTCTTAACGGGTTAAATGTGGTTAACCCGATCCACACGTGGATTAAATCAGTTTAGGGTACCCAAGGATCCCGACTTAACCTCGATTAATCCATCAAGCCCAAATTGGTTAAGTATTAAGTGGACCATGACTTAACCCTAATCAGGAGGTATTAATTAACTTAATGCGCTTTAACCTCTCACATTAGACTTTGTTGTGGTTACTAGTTAAGTCGGGCGGGTCTGGGTAGCTTTACACCACAACTAGGTCTAACCTCGGGTTCGAGCACAACATGACCAACTTCTCACATTGGGTCCTATTGTTTGTAGCCACTAGTTAAGCCGGGCGGGTCCGGGTAGATTTATGCTACAAACTCAACCCAACCTCGAGTTGGCCACACTCATATTTTCTAAGTGTCATGTCCATTATGTTTCCAAAACATAATTACAAGTTAACATATCACGTCATGTTACAAAAATCATGTTCATGTCATTATGTTACCCAACCCCAACGTAATCCCATCGTTTACATAATCGCAACAACGCATAAAGGATAAAACAGGGAACTTGGCATAACCATGACATAAAGGTGTTGAAGCCACAAGTTTAACATTGTGGCATATGAAATGTACATATGTTCATATACTTGCATATTGCATTATTAGGCTTCAAAAGCATGCATAAAACCAAACTTAGCATATGAGTGATACATGGTGATAAATGACATGTAGAAGTTGCTAGAAGTTCGCATTTTGCCTCACATGCAAGTTATCATAAGGGATATGATAACTTTAATGTTGCCAAAATGCAACCTTTAATATAAAGCTTGGAGCTTTATGCTCAAAACCTCAAGTTTAACTTGCATAACATGATAACATGATCAACCCAAACTTGCATAACATAGCAACATGTGTCATACATAATGATTAAACCAACTTGCATAATGATCATCCAAACTTGCATATAATGATCAACCAAACTTGCATATAATGATCAAGCAAACTTGCATATAATGACCAACCAAACTTGCATATAATGATCAACCAAACTTGCATATAATGATCAACCCCAAACTTGCATCATTCATTTAACTTTAGAGTTCAAAGAAAGAAAGTAGAAAAGGGCTTACGATGCTATGAAGACACAAATAAATATTTATTATAAAGATTGAGACGAAGCCCATATGCAAGCACCAAAAACCCAAATATGCAAGCTCCAAATGAAAACCCTTGAGCCAATTCAATAAAAACCCTTGCTTTGAAATAGAAATGTTGCAACTTGACTTGAATGCAAGCTAAGAACACTCATACAAGTTTGAAAACACTTGTATGAACTCAAAATCTTTCATAGAAATTAACTTAGAAATTTTAGCATGAGAGTGGAGGCCATGAGAGGAACAAATTTGACGTAGTTTAGTTGTAGGATTGAATAATGGTGATTTAGGCTAGGTTTGGGGTCTTTTTATAGAGGATTAGGATAGTATTAGCCATAGGATTAACCCTAGATTCAATCCAAGCCATCAAAGCATGTCTTGGGGAAGAAGTCAAGTGTAGGAACCATCTAGGGCCTTTAGATTAAAGCTGAACCATGAGAACCATTCAAATGCAAAATCTGCATTTGAGCGAATCGGCCCACGGGTTGACAGCCAAACACCCTGGATTAACCCCTAGTCGACCCAGCGTGCTTGGGTCGACCTCAAAAATCGGCCTGTTCGGTTATTCCCCTCTCCCAATTCGCTGTTTTGAACATTTTTGCATATTTATTTATTTAATTTTCAATTATATATATATATCAATATATATGTATATATATATATTTCTCTGCGCAACCCATTTCACTTAATTAAGTATACTTTAATTTGTGAATTTTTCGTGAAACTTCGCGAGGCCATATCTTGGTCATACGGAATGCGATTTTCGAAAACTCGGACTCTATTTCGCGTATTTTTCCGAGACAAACGCAATGGCACAACCCGTTTCCCTTGATTCAGATTTTACAGTTTAATTCTGCCTCCATTTATGTTACAACATGTTATTCAAAAATACGGGTTGTTACAGGCAACACTAGTTTTAGGTTATAGTTAACATGTTGACTAAGAGCGCTTACTTTATCCCGGTTAAGAGTAAGCGGACGACATCTTAGTTGGCATCAGTTTATCATAGAGAGATCGTCCAACTTCATGAAGTACCCTCTAGTACTGTTAGTGATAGAGACTCCATCTTTACCAGTGAGTTTTGAAGGAGCCTGTGGGAGGCATTGGGGACACAAACACAACTTAGCATTTCCTATCACCCTCATACTGATGAAAAAACGGAGAGGTTTAATAGGATTCTTGAAGATTGGTTGCAGCTGTTATCTTGGATTTCGAAGAGACTTGAGAAGAGCATATTCCATTGGTAGAGTTCGCGTATAATAACAGCTACCAGACGAGCATATATATAGCTCCCTTAGAGGCATTATATGGATGGCTCTGCAAGTCACCTACTCGTTAGTTGGAGTCCACATATAGACTTCTACTTGGGCCTGCAATAGTTAGGGAGGCCTCAGAGAAGATAGGTTTGATTCCAAGGAGGATGAAGTCAGCTTAGGGAAGACATAAGTCGTATGCAGATCAACGAAGGGAAAATCTTGAGTTCGAGGTATGAGACATGATTTTTTTAAGGTGTCACCTTTGAGGAGTGTTGTTCGTTTTGGGTCAGTAGCAAAGTTGGCGACGAGGTTCGTAATGTTTTCCATGTTTCACACTTACTGAAGTGTTTACATGATTCTGCCGTAGTAGTAGAGATGAGTACTCTAGGAGATATCGAGGTAGAGAGGAAGGCATTAGTCAGGAGAGTCCCTTCTCTGATACTAGGATCGAGGTAAAGTAGATACAAAATAAAGAGATCAAGCTTGTTAAGATTCAGTGGGGAGAGGACAACAACGACGCGACCTGGGAACCAGAGGATAGGATTCACGCTTCTTTTCGGTTTCTTTTAAAAGTATGCTCTTAATCCTTTCCTAGGCTTTGAATTTGAATCTATTTTTCCTATCGTTTGAATCATAAATCTTAGGAAGAATCTTATGGATGGTAGGGAATGGTTTAAGAAATGTTAATAAAACATGTTATGGTTGAATGGATTCACGTGGATGCAAATGTTTGCTAGTCGATGAAGTGGATGCATATACACACACTAGGCGCTAGTTTGAGATCAACAAAACTATTACACTTACATAATTGCATATGGGCATGTGCATAATTTAATATATTTTAAATATGGATGAAAAATGGTTGAATCATCACTTGGATGTTGCATTTTGATGAATGGTTGTTACACACATATGAAATTTATACGTACCATTAGGGTTTCTTTGCATACATATTGGATGCATGACACACACATGAATTGCATTAAGAAGGTCAACTGAATCAGTAGATTTCCTGATTTTTGCATTATCTTAGGGACATAAACGCAATACCTAAGCATATGTTCATGATAAGCATTAGAAAATCTAAGGACAATAGATGTCAATGGTTGATGGTTGAGTAGATGGGTGTAGAAAATGGTTGATAGCATTTATAACATTTTTCTAGAGTTGGAGATTTTGGGGATGAAATCTTTCAAGGAAGGGAGAATGTAACACCTCGAATTTTAATAAACAATAATTAAATGTAAAAGATTTATAAACTAAATATTAATCAGAATAATATTCAGGATTTGACAATGAGACTAGAACCATTGGGTCCTTGTAATTTTCTAATCAAAATGGACACTTGGTTTACTAAAATGGAAATTAAAATGAATTAGTTATGAATTAAAGAAGAATTCAGAAAACTTAAAATAAATTAACATATGGAACAAACAGTCACTGGGCGACCAACCCACTTAGGTCGACACATGTGTCAACCCAGGTCACGGTGGGTCGACACTTGTGTCGACCTAGGGAGGCAGGTGAGTCGACCCAGGTAGAGCATTTTGCGTACTTAAGTCTGCATGCAAGGCAACGAACGTTTATTATTCTTCTAAGGTTATTTTGCTGAGTTGGCTGAGTTTATTTGCCAATTTTAAAATAAGGGCTGACGTGGCGCTTTCTTGTTGGTCCAATGACATGGATAGACCAGACCTAATCTTAGATTTGGACTACTGAGGGCATCTAGTAAACCCTATAAATAGACTAGCATAGCCTCTCTCATTTCTTCACATCCATTCTTTCTTCTCTCTTCTTCTTCCCTATGTCTATCCTCAAAATTAGGAAGGGCCAAATAATTAAATTTTTATGGGGACAAAGAAGTTCTTAAGTTTAAATAATTATATTTATAAACACTTCTAGACCCGGAGGTTCTGCTAGATTTAAGAAGGCCACGGGAAAGCTTTGTTCATCAAGTCTGTTAGTTTTTTGATGTAAATTTTAGATTAGTTAATTGTGCAGAAAAATTTAGACAGATTGTTTTAATGTGAATGTTTTATTATATTTTTTTAGTTTTTCAGTTTGTTACTATAACCCATTTACTATCTATGCCTATTTCTTTCCACTTGTTTATTATTTATAAGTAATTCTCTTCCTTCTATGCCCTTCCTTGTTGTAGTTTATTTACAGCTATGCTTATGCCTATTTTATTTGCATTTGTTTATTTTGAGTCTAGGCCCTGGGAATAGCCTAGACCATTTCCCTTTTTCTTTTAGCACCTAGCCTTGGTCTGAAAAGAGACTAGGCCTTTACCGTTATTTTGCGTTAAATTGGAATACTGTTGGAATTGAATAAAAAAGGATTTTTGGGTATATTGAAACTAATTAGGTACTGTAATCAGTTTTGACTATAAATTAGGGATAAACCTTAAAATGGAATTGGAGAACATGCAAGAATATGAACTGGAATAGATTGAACTTAACTGGATTATACGTACAACTTAATTAATTAACAACTTTAGCATACAGACTAAGTTTTTAGCAAATAAAAATATGAAAGCAAATTAGAATCTCATCACGAATGCAACTACAATACTTTCGTGTCTCAATCCTTAATTGTCCAAAATTCCACTTTCAGCCTTTTATTATATAAATAATTATTACTGTTTAAAAATAAATTAAATTAATCTAAATTAAGTATATTTTACATGGTGTTACACATATTGAGGAATGATTTGAACCAATGTTCATCATTTTCCGAGGGATTAACTTAGTGAATTTTGGTCGTTCTTAAAATACTTTGATTTTGGGGTTTGTGGGGACCATCCCAACGTGTATTCTAAAACTGTAAAATTTAAGGTAGATCTAGAGGATATACTGGTGAACTATTATTACGTTAGGGTCGTGTGTTCGATTTGGAAGCAATTCGGGCTTGTATGGTTTTTTTTTTGAGTTTTGCAGTTGTTTTTAGGCCCTGGCGATCGAATCCATATATGGCGATCCCTGATTTAGGTGATATTGGGTTGAGTCATGTGGTGGTTAAGTAATTGGTCATATATGATTTAAATGATAGCGGGTTAAGATTAGAATTCTCCATCAGCGAGTCATCTACGATTCTAATGATAGAAGGATTAGATATGGAGTTCATAATAGAGAGTCATCTTGGATTTTGGTGATAACAAGCTGAGAATTAGAGTATCTTTGTCATGAGCCACCTATGATTTTGATGATAGCGGACTACGACATAAAGTTCCTCAGTAGAAACTTATCTTTATAGTTTCAATGATACAGGGATGCGACATGGTGTTCCCTAGTGGTGAGTCATTTACTGTTTGGTCTTATTATAGTGACCATACGCAGTGTGGCATAACTATTTGGCTTTTCCTTAGTGATTGTACACATTCAGGCATATCTTATCAATCTTAGTTGTAACACCCCGAATTTGTACCGACATAAAAGAAGATAAATTAAATAATAATTAATTTACTATTCAGAATTAGAGGAAACAGACTGCACTATTGCGTCCATCTCGAAATTCTGGTCAAGATAGACACTTGGTTTGCGTAAAATAGACACCGTATGAGGAAGTTCTGAGGGTTTTAAGTTTGTATACGTGCAAAAAATTTATATATATATATATATATGCATGAGTCAGAGATGAGTCAGAGATGAGTCATAATTTTATCCAGAAAGATTCAAATTCGAAAAATTCGTCAAAGTGGAAAAATTCCCACTCTAGGGGGTCGACCCCTAGAGGGGTGTCGACCTAGGGGCCAACCCACCCACATGGGTGTCGATACCCCTAGGGCTGATGTGGCAGTCGGTTTTACAAGGTTCTGCAGCTAAAAATATGTGGCTATTTCTCATAATTTCTTCATTGGACGTCATGGAGGCCGTATGATGTTGGAGTGCGAACTGAACTGTTTTCTATAACAATACACTTTGCAAATCAAATTCAGAAATTCTAGATCCGTCCTTTCTCAAATATCTAAACCTAACACTGTGAGTTTCTAGTTGTTTTTAGGTCTATATAAATGAAAGTAAATTGTGAAAGATTATGACTTGGATATGTTGTAAAGTATGATTCTATGCAAGTGTTAAATCATATACAATGTCATGATAGATCTAATTTCCAAGATTTAATGCAATTGTGGTTATTATATTATGTTGTCTATATGGATCTTCACTTGTACCTATATTATGGTGAATGTACATCTATTGGATAGCTGTAACATTGGCTAGATCTTGTTCTTTATGTAAATCACCTTTCACTTGTCATATTGTGATTAGTTTAAATATGTTGTAAACTTGACATGTGAAGCTATTTTTAGATCTAAACATGTTGCTATGTCACCTTAATTATGCTAGATCTAAATAGTTGGACTGGATCTCATTATGTTGCTTTTACATCGTAGTTGCCACAAATTCATCAGTTTTATGTCCACCTTGTTATGATGAAAATTACATATCCGCTCACCTTGTTATCATGTTAAGTTTATGTGTATGCCAAGACATGTTGAAAAACTATCATCCTTTGTCATATTCCCTTTTTCATTGTTGTGGCTAGGCTACTTTATAGCCTAGATGCCGCCAAAATACGTGCGAATACGTTAGTTAAGAAATGGGGATAAAGGGTTTTATAATTGGCATAATTTATGTAATATTGGACATTTAATTCAAATAGGGAAACATAGAAATAATTACCTAGAATGATATAGGTAGATTTGGATAAAAATGGAATATTTAGTAATTACAATTAGGAATTGTAATTGTACTTATGACACGAGGTTAGGTTACATTAGTTGCAGAAGTCTTCCCGGACCCGACCGACATATCCAGCAGCCACTAATGCTGAACCTAATGTGGGAGTTCTAAGTACGTAAATATGAATCGGGATATGACACGAGGTTAGGCCCAACTGTGGAATAATTCTGCCCGGACCCAACCGACATATCCAGCATCTCATGCTGTAGGCCTAAGTGGGAGGTCTAGCCCATTATAAAAGCATAAATGGACATGGTAAAAGAATTGTACTACTTAGCCTAATTTAATTCATAAAGATTGTATGATTATGAACTTAAGTTAGTGTTAAGTAAAACTAGATGAGTAGTGGGTGGGTTATGTAAATTAAAGGGGGTGGGTAATATTTATATATAGGCCCACGAATTTAACCCAATAAGGTTATGTAATTAAAGACACCTAGTGGTATACATAACCAAAGGAAAATATAATAAAGCTATGTAATTAAAAACACCCTTTAGGGTAAGCATAACTGACATAGGGCTATGTAATTAAAGACACCCAAGGTATACATAGTCAGTGAAAAACCTAGTGGGGATACAAGACAAGGGGTAGAGCTTGTATCATATTGTGTGGGACCCATTTCAGTCAGTAACCCGGAGTTGGTATCAAGTAAAGAAATCCATACTAGTCGTAGAAGGGGCACACTTACTAATTGATTATAAGAGATCCAAACGAGGTGGATGGTGTGGGCGGTGCGAACCGACCGGGACATGTGTGTGCATGAGCCGGGCAGAAGGGGATAAGACGACTGTGACACCAGTAGGTATGGTTGTGCATACCTTTTGGTTGCTACTTTAGTGAGTGATACCTCCAACTGTGGGGCCAGCACAGGATATCTACGGGTTAGGGAGTCGATCGATTAGGGTGGTGGTTAGGGTACACTCGGATGTATTGCCTAAGTCTCCTAACTTATAATGGAAGGGATCATCTCATTTTAGTTATATTAGTAATAGTGCAGAGTAATCATTAGTGAGTCACATACACCTTATCTTTCTTACCTTGTCACACCTGCCATTTATGTAGTGATCTCTCTCTTATCCACTTTATATGCCTATCATGTTGCTTTATTTATCTACTGGCTAAAAATAACTAGACTCGCCAGACTTTATGTCTGACCCTGTTGTTTCTTGTAACACCCCGTGTATTCTATAATAGTGAAATTCACAAATTAAAGTATAATTAATTTCAAATCAAAGAATTAAGGGAAAGGGATACGGCATTGCGTTCGTCTCGGAATTCTGCTTGAGATAGAGTCCGAATTTGCATAAAACGGACTCCGTATGAAGAAGATATGGCCTCCGGAAGTTTCAGAATTCAGTTTAAAATTCAAACAGACCAAAACAGCTCAGAAAAACTAATTCAAATTTCAAAATCGGGTCGGAATGGCCAGGGCGGGAAAATTCCTGCCCAAGGCACCTAGGTCGACTTGGCAGTCAACCTGGGGCTAGCCAGGTCGACTGGGCAGTCGACCTGGGTCACCCATGTCGACTGCCAAGTCGACACAGTGTCGACTAAGGTTTCGACCTGGCCCCTGAGCCAGGTCGAACCCAGCCCACCCTGGCTGGCGTGGTCTGTGTTTGGTCGATTTTCTGAGCCTTGCCTTGTCACTAGGGCTAGGTGTCAGCTCCTGGTTGGTCTCTCCTTCAAACGAAGGGCTGTTATTAAACCAAGCTCCATCGACGGTCTAAATCAACTCACAAACTCTATAAAAAGGACCTAAAACTAACCCTAATACACACAAACAAAAATGGATATGAGACCGTCATGCTGCTGAGGAGAGACTAAGAATAGCCGTCAGAAATAGAGAGACAATTAGGAGATAATTTGAAAGCTTAAAGCAACGTCAATCAAATCAAAACAACTCCTACAACAAAGGATAGCATCTCCAATTTCAGAATTCAGATTCCTGAATTGAAGATTCGTCATATGTTGTAAGTAGAGTGCTATTCTGATATGAATAATTAATTGCGTTTGATTTGTGTAAAATGCGAAATGGAATCGTGGCGATAATAATCTATATTTGTATGCTATTTTGATTCTAAACGATTTGGGAATGTTATGGTATACGACTGGATATTTGCAAGTATGTGATTTGCGTTGGAAGTTAACAACGAAATGGAATTGTGGCAATAATAATCTATACTTATATGTTATTTTGATTATAAATGATTTCGAAATGTTATGGTATACGATTGGATTCATACAAGTAAATGATTTATGTTGACAACCATATGTTGAGGTATTTTATTTGGAATTCATGCAAGTATAGGATTCACTATTATGCCAATATGACGTACATACTTTTATGATCACTTTTAGTCTGGAATTGGATACGACTAAGCACTATAGTTTATATGAATCTATGTTGGAATTAGCAAATCATACTTTTGTATTAGAAACAAAAGTAAGCACCTTTATGAACATGGCTAAACTATGTTTGGTATTATGCCTAGTTGAAACATGTTTTAGGCCTAAGTTGTTATCAAAAACCATATGGTGATATATGTGACACAATTAAGTTAGATTTACATTCCAATTGCAAGTTTACATGAATAGAATGATTCATGTTTAAGTATTATTTATGCCATGATTACATGAATAGAATGATTCATGTTTAAGTATTATTTATGCCATAATCATATGAATAGAATGATTCATGTTTAAGTATTATTTATGCCATGATTATATGAATAGAATGATTCATGTTTAAGTATTGTTTATGCCATGATTATATGCTGTTACAATTGCAAGTTCACATGTGCCTATTTTATGTTAATTGAATCGTTATGTTGCAAGTTCATGCATTCACACTCCCCTTTTTATGTTACCTCATAAACACCATGTTATAATCCTCCCCTTATTCATATGGCTAAGTTGGGTTTAAATGTTAAACCCAACATATCTTATATTGTAGCGAACGTGTAAAACGGGGGTAATGACGTTTGGGTTAAAATATAGAACATATGTGTTGGCATGTGTGACGCATGCCAACAACCTTGAAAAAAAACAATTAAGTGGCATAAATAAATTTTAACCAATAAAGATAAATTTGAATAGTGGGCCACAAATATTTACATATAAAAAGAAAAGAGACAAAATATGTAAATATAGAAAATACGATGTGTTTAACCCGAGGTTGGATTGAGTTGTGATGTAAACCTGCCCGGAACCGCCCGGCTGTCCAGTAGTCACAACAATACCTATCCAATGTGGGTGGTTAAACACGGAGCCCAATAAGGACCCAAGGTTAGACGGAGTTGTGGCGTAAGACTGCCCGGACCCAACCGGCAACAGGCAGCCACAACAATACCTGTCTAATGTGAGAGGTCAAGGCTTTAATAAGACAATTAAGGCTGAGTCAGGATTGATAGTATTAAGTAAATTAAATTAATACTTAATCAAAATGGAACATGCTAAACTAAACAGACTGATTGGGGGTTAGGTTTATTAAACACTTAACCAACTTAGCATGTTGGCTAGAAATAGAAAACCTAGTGGTGGGGGACCCTTTTCAGCAGTAACCCTACAAGGTGTATCAGGATACCCTGAACTAGGCAGGGTGGGGCACGATTACTGGGCTGACTGTAAGAGGTCAAATCGATGGCGGTGGTGCAGCAGTGTAGGTTCTAACGGGGTGCGGGCATGCACACACTCCGGCGCAGAAAAATAAGGCACTGGGCACTAGTAGCATACCTGTGCATTCTAGAATTGTGTCGGGCCGCCACCATGGGACTTAATACACCCCATGGTGGGACTAGCATAGGTAACTACAACAACGGGGGTCGTAAGACACATGTAGCTATGCGAGTAGGAGCCGATCATCAGAAATGGATCACTTCACCCTGAATATGGGGTGCCTGTTGGGAACTAGTCTAGATGGGCACAGAGATTAATATGGGGTACGATAGTATTCGACCCTAGACAACTTAACTTAGTTTATGATGCTTTCCCATTTCCATTTTATGCTTATCATACCCAGTTCTTTATTCATAGACTGAATAGTCCTAGACTTACTCAGGCTTTATGTCTGACTCTACTTTTCTTTCGCCTTCTTTTCTTTCGTCCCCCCCCCCCCCCCCCCCAGGTCCACAGGGAGGGAATACCGCAGCTTGACCGGTTTCCGCATCCAGCTTGAAGAGAAAGAATGTATTGCTTGGATCTTTTCCGTTTTGGGCTATGGCTTTGGACAGCAATTATGGGACTCTTGCAGTTTATTTATGTTTTCTTTATGCTTCTTTAAATAATGTAATCAAGACAGTTATGGAGATGTTATGTTTTGGGAAGTATTGTAAAACAAATTTTGACATGGTTTGTGTAACACGTATTTTGTTGAAATAAAAGTTGTTGATGTTTTCCGCTGTTCAAAAATATGTGTTCTTATATCTGTCTTATATATCTGTGACTTATACTTATAAACCTCCACCAAAATTAGGGCATTCCCTTTGAGAGTGACCCTAACGGAGGTGGGGTGTTTCACTTGGTATCAGAGCATAGGTTTACCAGATAAGATAAAATGTTTTGAAAATTTATTTTTCAAAAAGAAATTTAAAGAAGCATTTTTAAAAGATAAAATATTATTTTATTTTTAAAAGGCAAAGCCCCCAAAGCCATAGGTACTATCTCTTATCCTTCGTTTCGAATCTATCCTTTTTGTTTCAGCATGTCCGAAGAACTTAACTTGCCAGAGGGTGTACCAATACCTGGTTGGTTTAGACAATTCTTAGAAGCAAGGGCCACTCAGCCAGGCCCTACCGTTCCTCCTCCCCCAGCTGCAGGGAATCATCCGGCTGCAGCAGCACCTCTTCCTCCACCTCCTCTGCGGGGAAACACTTTTGCTAAGATATGTAAAGATTTTAAAGCTATGGGAGGAAAGGACTTCCATGGAACTGAGTCCTTCATGGCAGCTAGGAATTGGATGAAAGAAACCGAGGACTTATTCGTCATCTTTGAGGTAAAAGATAGGCAGAAAGTACAACTGGCAGTGTGGCTACTAAAGGGCGAGGTTTCCTACTAGTGGGAAGTCACTAATGCAGAATGTCTAGTGGAAACATAAGAGGACGTTAGGGCAAGGTTTGAGGCTTAATTTCTCTCAGACGCAGAAAGGAGTTTGTAGTTGGAAAAATTCTTATTTCTTAAGCAAGGGAATAAGACAGTCAAAGAGTATGTTAATCAGTTCAATGAGCTGGCTAGGTTCGGGCTGGACCTAGTCAACACCCCGCACAAGAAGGCTCTCCATTTTGTGAAAGGGTTGAATGAGCCATTACACAATTTGGCCATGACCCATATACCCATGGGAGCTACGTATGAAAGAATGGTATAGATGGCATTGCTGAACGAAGAGGATAAGGGCAAGAAGGAGACAAAGGCAGAAAGCTCTCAAGGGAAGAAAGAGGGTTTACAGCCTAAGAAGACAGACTTTAAGAAGGGCGGGAAAGACAACAAAGAGAAGAGGAAGTGTAATTTCTATGGCAAAGTGGGGCACTTAGTAAAAGATTGCCGGAAAAAGAAGGCCAAGATGAATGGCGGGTGCTTTTCTTGCGGTGAGACAGGCCACATGGCAAAGGACTGCCCAAAGAAACGAGGACAGGGGCAGAGGGCTAGATCCACCTCGGGGGCGCAGGTTCATGTGCCAGAGGCGCCACTTCTGCAACAGCGAGGTATAAATACTTCTGTGGAAAGTGTAGTATATCTTTATGATCACCCCGTTCGTACTTTATTTGATTCTAGCGCATCACACTCCTTTATCTCGTCTGCTTTAGTAGAATGTCTGCACCTAGAAACTAGTATGGTAGAGGACCCCTTAATTGTTTCAAACCCAAATGGGGGCCCGGCTCATTTGTCTATGATCTGTGTGGGATTGAAAATTTCTATTCTAAGCGTAGAATTTAGATGTAGTGCCTTTGTTTTGGGCTTTTCGGGATATGGTTTGATTTTGGGCATGGATTGGCTATCCAGTAATGGGGCCATCCTTGATTGTGAGAAAAGGGTTGTTAGGCTCCTGACCCAGCTCGGTAACACTTTGGAAATTACTTGTAATCCCTCGTACGCGGTTATGTTTAGTTATCTTGAATCGCTAGATGCCTCCATTGAAAATTTGCAATCGGTTAGAGTGGTCCGGGAATATCTAGATGTCTTCGAAGAGGTGAAGGGCTTGCCTCTGAAGAGGGAGATAGACTTCCGCATATATCTTGTAGATAATGCAAAGCCCGTTGCGTTGCCCATTAGACACATGCTCCACGGGAAAGAAAGAGCTCAGTAAACATATTAAAGAGCTTCTAGAGAAGGGGTTCATTAGAAGGAGCATTTCAGAATGGGGCGCTCCAGTGGTGTTCGCTACAAAGGCGGATGGTTCACTCCGTCTATGTGTTGACTATAGGGAGCTCAACAAGCTACCGAAAAAGAATAGGCACCCTCTCCCCAGAATTGACGATCTGTTTGATCAGCTTGTAGGAGCGTCTGTTTTCTCCCAACTCGATTTAGCGACCGGTTTTCATCAGCTAAGGGTGGCTGAAGATAGCATCGATAAAACGACATTCAGAACCCCAGACGGCTTCTTTGAATGGCTTGTCATGCCTTTCGGCTTGAAAAATGCACCTGCTTACTTCGTGGACCTGATGAGTAGGGTATTCAGAGATTTCCTCAATAAGTTCGTAGTGGTCTTCGTAGACGATATCCTTATCTTCTCAAAGAGTGAAGAGGAACATGCTCAGCACTTAAGGGCAATCATGGAAACTCTGCGAGTCCATCAGCTAAAAGCCAAATTCTCCAAATGCCACCTTTGGAGAGAGGATGTAAGATTTCTTAGGCACATAGTATCCAAGGAAGGGTTAGCTGTAGACCCAGCTAAGGTAGTAGCGGTGCAGGATTGGAAGACACCAAAGAACGCAACAGAGGTCCGAAGCTTTCTCGGGCTAGCAGGCTTCTATCGGAAATTCATCATAGACTTTGCAAAGATATCAGCTCCGCTCACAAAGTTGACCAAGAAGAATTTAGTGTTCAATTGGGACTTGGATTGCGAGTTTGCTTTCCAACGGCTAAAAAGGGCTCTTACAACAGCCCCAGTTTTAACGTTGCCAGATGGAAGCAAGATGTTCACAGTTTATACAGATGCATGTGGGACAGGGCTAGGCGTTGTCATAATGCAAGAAGGAAGGGTAGTAGCTTATGGCGGGAGACAATTGAAAGTGCATGAAAAGAACTACCCGACCCACGATCTTGAGTTAGCTGCCATCGTCTTTGCACTCAAGTCTTGGCGACACTATCTCCTAGGTGAGAAGTTCGAACTTTACACTGACCATAAATCGTTGAAATACCTTTTCTCGCAGAAGGACCTTAACTTGAGGCAACAAAGATGGATGGAGTTTCTTGCCTCGTATGATTTCGAGATCTCCTATACTCCGTGCAAAGGCAACGTAGTGGCAGACGCGTTGAGCCGAAAGAAACTGACCCTAAGCCCGCTGTTTCTTGAAGGACAAAGCCTAGAGTTTATAGCCAACTTTGACTTTAGGCCTTCCTCCGATTTTGTACCAGGCTTGCTTGCATCTCTTGAAGTACGCCCGACTTTAGTGGACTCAATAGGGACAGCACAACGCGAGGACCCTCAGCTTGTGGAGACGATTGATAGGCTAATTAGGGGTGAGACTTCAAGTCACCTCAACAGATACTCCATCAACGACAAGGGTTGGCTAAGACGAGATGGAAGACTATGCGTCCCACAGACAAGGGATTTAGTAAAGAAGGTTCTCGAGGAAGCACATCACTCCAAGATGACGATAAACCCAGGCGGAGATAAAATGTACAAGGACATAAAAAGAACTTTCTTTTGGAACGGCATGAAGAAGGACGTGGCAGATTTCGTTTCTAAGTGTATGGTGTGCCAACAGGTTAAGGCGGAACAGAAAAAGCCTGGCGGTCTGCTACATCCTCTAGAGGTCCCGCAGTGGAAGTGGGATAGCATCTCAATGGACTCATTGATGGGCTGCGTAGGTCTAGGAGAGGCAACACTAACATTTGGGTATTAGTGGATAGGCTTACTAAAAGCGCCCACTTTTTTCCTGTCAAAAGTAAAAGAACTGCCTCATCCCTAGCATCTCTTTACCTCAAGGAAATTGTTCGACTCCATGGAATACCATCCAGCATTGTTAGTGACCGAGACCCTATCTTTACAAGTGAGTTTTGGCAGAGTTTGCAAGAAGCGGTAGGCACACAATTATGCTTGAGCACAGCCTATCATCCCCAAACTGATGGCCAAACAGAAAGAGTGAACAGAGTTTTGGAGGACCTTCTAAGACTGTGCATCCTTGTCTTCGGAGGGACATGGGAAGACCATCATCCTTTGGTGGAATTTGCCTACAACAACAGCCATCAAGCAACCATCGGAATGGCGCCCTTCGAAGCTTTATATGGAAGACCATGCCGATCGCCCACATGTTGGTGGGAGTCTACTGATAAGCTCATACTTGGACCAGATATGATCCGAGAGACTTCAGAGAAAGTATACTTAATACGAAGAAGGATGAAGACGGCCCAAGACAGACAAAAGTCCTACGCCGATAAAAGGAGGACCGATCTTGAATTTGAGGTTGGGGACAGAGTTTTTCTTAAGGTATCTCCGCTAAGGAACGTTGTTCGTTTTGGAACCACAAGAAAGCTAGCACCAAGGTTAGTAGGGCCATTCCCTATCATCGAGAAAATTGGGAAAATGGCCTATAGATTAGAGCTACCCGAAAAATTGGCCGGAGTTCACAACGTCTTTCACGTTTCACATCTCCGAAAATGTCTACATGAGTCTGCTGAAGTGGTAGAGCCAAATATCCTAGAAGAAGCTGAAGTGGAACGCGAAGCAACCGTAAGGAAAGTTCCAACCCGCATATTAGGAATGGAAGTGAAGAAGCTACGCAACCACGAAGTCAAGCTCGTCAAAGTTCAATGGAGCGACGCCGAAGAAGATGCAACTTGGGAAACTGAAGCTAGAATACGCGCATCCTACCCTTTTCTTTTCGAGGGTACATCTTTGATCTTTCCTTTTTCCTTAAGTTGCGCTTTTATCTATCTTTTTATGTATATCTCCTCGACCTTATCTTTTAGGAAGAAACCCTTTGGATGGAAACATGTAATTGAAACATGTTATGGATGATGTTTGCAAGTGGTTGCAAGTGATTGCTAGTGGTTGCTCGTGGTTGCATATACACACACAATCTAGGTTTTAGATCGGCTCAGTCACTTCATATTGCATATGCATATATGTTTGCATTCGTATATGGTTGAACTTTAATGGGTTGTCATATGGATGTTGCATTTGTATGAATGATTGTGCACTCATGTAGAGTCATGAATAGGAGAATTTGCATACATAATGGATTCATGGCACTTACATAATTCGCATTAAGGAGGTCAACTGAACCAGTAGACCGCCTGATTTTGCATTAGATAAGTACATGTACACACACACTTCGCATATGATCATGAAGCATTAGAAGTCTTTTAAGGACAATGGATTCTCGTGTTTGATGGATGAGTAGATGGATGTTTGGATGTTAGGATATACAGTCTTCCTAAACTTGAAGATTTCGGGGACGAAATCCTTTTAAGTGGGGGAGAATGTAACACCCGTGTATTCTATAACAGTGAAATTCACAAATTAAAGTATAATTAATTTCAAATCAAAGAATTAAAGGAAACGGGATACGCCATTGCGTTCGTCTCGGAATTCTGCTTGAGACAGAGTCCGAGTTTGCGTAAAACGGACTCCGTATGAAGAAGATATGACCTCCGGAAGTTTCAGAATTCAGTTTAAAATTCAAACAGACCAAAATAGCTCAGAAAATCTAATTCAAATTTCAAAATCGGGCCGGAATGGCCAGGGCGGGAAAATTCCCGCCGAAGGCACCGAGGTCGACTTGGCAGTCGACCTGGGGCTTGCCAGGTCGACTGGGCAGTCGACCTGGGTCACCTGTGTCGACTGCCAAGTCGACACGGTGTCGACTGGGGTGTCGACCTGGCCCCTGAGCCAAGTCGAACCCAGCCTACCCTGGCTGGCCTGGTCTGTGTTTGGCCGATTTTCTGAGCCTTGCCTTGTCACTAGGGCTTGGTGTCAGCTCCTGGTTGGTCTCTCCTTCAAACGAACGGCTATTATTAAACCAAGCTCCATCGACGGTCTAAATCAACTCACATACTCTATAAAAAGGACCTAAGACTAACCCTAATACACACAAACAAAAATGGATATGAGACCGTCATGCTGCTGAGGAGAGACTAAGAATAGCCGTCAGAAATAGAGAGACAATTAGGAGATAATTTGACAGCTTAAAGCAACGTCAATCAAATCAAAACAACGCCTACAACAAATGTCTCATCTCCAATTTCAGAATTCAGATTCCTGAATTGAAGATTCGTCATACGTTGTAAGTAGAGTGCTATTCCGATATGAATAATTAATTACGTTTAATTTGTGTAAAATGCGAAATGGAATTGTGGAGATAATAATCTATATTTGTATGTTATTTTGATTCTAAACGATTTGGGAATGTTATGGTATACGACTGGATATTTGCAAGTATGTGATTTGCGTTGGAAGTTAACAACGAAATGGAATTGTGGCGATAATAATTAATACTTATATGTTATTTTGATTCTAAACGATTTGGAAATGTTATGGTATACGATTGGATTCATACAAGTATATGATTTATGTTGACAACCATATGTTGAGGTATTTTATTTGGGATTCATGCAAGTATAGGATTCACTATTATTCCAATATGATGTACATACTTTTATGATCACTTTTAGTGTGTAATTGGATACGACTAAGTACTATAGTTTATATGAATCTATGTTGGAATTAGCAAATCATACTTTTGTATTAGAAACAAAAGTAAGCACCTTTATGAACATGACTAAACTATGTTTGGTATTATGCCTAGTTGAAACATGTTTTAGGCCTAAGTTATTATCAAAAACCATATGGTGATATATGTGACACAATTAAGTTAGTTTTACATTCCAATTGCAAGTTTACATGAATAGAATGATTCATGTTTAAGTATTATTTATGCCATGATTACATGAATAGAACGATTCATGTTTAAGTATTATTTATGCCATAATCATATGAATAGAATGATTCATGTTTAAGTATTGTTTATGCCATGATTATATGAATAGAATGATTCATGTTTAAGTATTGTTTATGCCATGATTATATGCTGTTACAATTGCAAGTTCACATGTGCCTATTTTATGTTAATTGAATCGTTATGTTGCAAGTTCATGCGTTCACACTCCCCTTTTTATGTTACCTCATAAACACCATGTTATAAGCCTCCCCCTTTTCATATGGCTAAGTTGGGTTTAAATGTTAAACCCAACATATCTTATATTGTAGCGAACGTGTAAAACGGGGGTAATGACGTTTGGGTTAAAATATAGAACATATGTGTTGGCATGTGTGACGCATGCCAACAACCTTGAAAAAAAACAATTAAGTGGCATAAATAAATTTTAACCAATAAAGATAAATTTGAATAATGGGCAGCAAATATATACATATAAAAAGAAAAGAGACAAAATATGTAAATGTAGAAAATACGACGTGTTTAACGCGAGGTTGGATTAAGTTGTGATGTAAACCTGCCTGGAACCGCCCGGCTGTCCAGTAGTCACAACAATACATATCCAATGTGGGTGGTTAAACATGGAGCCCAATAAGGACCCGAGGTTAGACTGAGTAGTGGCGTAAGACTGCCCAGACCCAATCGGCAACAGGTAGCCACAACAATAACTGTCTAACGTGAGAGGTCAAGGCTTTAATAAGACAATTAAGGCTGAGTCAGGATTGATAGGATTAAGTAAATTAAATTAATACTTAATCAAAATGGAACATGCTAAACTAGACAGACTGATTGGGGGTTAGGTTTATTAAACACTTAACCAACTTAGCATGTTGGCTAGAAATAGAAAACCTAGTAACGGGGGACCCTTTTCAGCAGTAACCCTACAAGGTGTATCAGGATACCCTGAACTAGGCAGGGTGGGGCACGATTACTGGGCTGACCGTAAGAGGTCAAATCGACGGCGGTGGTGCAGCAGTGTAGGTTCTAACGGGGTGCGGGCGTGCACACACACCGGCGCAGAAAAATAAGGCTCTGGGCACCAGTAGCATACCTGTGCATTCTAGAATTTTGTCGGGCCGCCACCATGGGACTTGATACACCCCATGGTGGGACCAGCATAGGTAACTACAACAACAGGGGCCGTAAGACACATGTAACTATGCGAGTAGGAGCCGATCATCAGAAATGGATCACTTCACCCTGATTATGGGGTGCCTGTTGGGAACTAGTCTAGATGGGCACAGAGATTAATATGGGGTACGATAGTATTCGACCCTAGACAACTTAACTTAGTTTATGATGCTTTCCCATTTCCAGTTTATTTTTTCATACCCAGTTCTTTATTCATAGACTGAATAGTCCTAGACTTACTCAGGCTTTATGTCTGACTCTACTTTTATTTCGCCTTCTTTTCTTTCATCCCCCCCCCCCCAGGTCCACAGGGAGGGAATACCGCAGCTTGACCAGTTTCCGCATCCAGCTTGAAGAGAAAGAATGTATTGCTTGGATCTTTTCCAATTTGGGCTACGGCTTTGGACAGCAATTATGGGACTCTTGCAGTTTATTTATGTTTTCTTTATGCTTCTTTAAATAATGTAATCAAGACAGTTATGGAGATGTTATGTTTTGGGAAGTATTGTAAAACAAATTATGACATGGTTTGTGTAACACGTATTTTGTTGAAATAAAAGTTGTTGATGTTTTCCGCTGTTCAAAAATATGTGTTCTTATATCTTTCTTATATATCTGTGACTTATACTTATAAACCTCCACCAAAATTAGGGCATTCCCTTTGAGAGTGACCCTAACGGAAGTGGGGTGTTTCATTTCTCCTTCTTTCTTTTGTCCCCCTCCCCCAGGTTCTCAGGGAGGAAACACTCAGACTTAATCAGGACTCAGATATCATATTGCTAGGAGCTACTTCTGAAGTATGGCTCAAGTTCTTGTCTCTGCTATGGCTTAACTCTTTTAATTGGGGAAAACTATGCTTTTTTATTTACTTATGTACTCTGGTGGTGCATGATAGAAGTTATTTTATTGTATTGGTTTTTGTGACTTATCAAACTGTGGACAATGGTATTATGCTTTATGTTTGAAATAAAAATTTAAATTTTCCACTGCTGCCTTATTTATATCTATATTGTAATTATTCTGTGTCTATTTACCTATAGCACTTCATGAGAGTTAATGCATTCCCTCAGTGAGTGACATTAACAAACGTGATGTGTCATACTTGGTATCAGCGCTGAAGGTTACTAGACTAGATAAAAGCTTTTGGAAATTATTTTCAAAAAGGTTTTAAAAGAAAGAATTTTCAGAAGAAAAGTCTGGTTTGGAAAACATTCCTCTAAAAGCCATATGTAGTATCCTTCAGTCCTTTATCTGAATTTCTTCCTTTTCTCTTTTCAGCATGTCTGGGGAACAAAACATCAATAATATCCCAGAGGGCGTCACAATACCCGGGTGGTTCCGTAGGTATTCGGAGGCCACGGCGCCGGCCGAAGGCCAAAGAGACTTTCCTCCCCCAGCCGCACCAGTCATTCCTCCTCCTCCCCCCTCCAAGAGCTGACAATATTTCCAAGATCTGCAAAGACTTCCGGGCTATGGGAGGAAGGCTATTCCATGGGAACGAGGCATTCGTAGAAGCTCGGAACCGGCTTAAGGAGACCGAGGACTTATTTGTAATCTTTGAAGTGGAGGACCGAAGAAAGATTCAGTTAGCTGCTTGGCTGTTAAAGGACGAAGCCTCATTTTGGTGGGAAATCACCCAAGTTGGACGTCCAGTGGAAACTTGGGAAGATTTTAGACAGAGGTTCGAAATGAAATTTCTTTCCCAAGATGAAAGATGCATACAGATAGAGAGGTTCTTAGCACTTAAACAAGGAAATTTGACGGTAAAGGAGTATGTGAACAAGTTCAACCAACAGGCAAGGTTCAGGCTAGAGTTGGTGGATATACTGCACAAAAGGGCTTTGCAGTTTGCTAAAGGGCTGAATGGGCCTCTGCATGGTTTAGCTATGTCCCATATTCCAATGGGGGCTACCTTTGAAAAGCTTGTTGATATGGCCCTAATGCATAAGGAGGACAAGGAAGAAAAGAAGGAAACAAAAGCTAAGGGGACATTGCAGAATAAGAAGGTGTAACCCAAGAAGGGGCAGCAGCAACATCAACAAAAACATCTACAGAAGAAGAAAGGAGGGAAAGATGATAAAGGCAAGGATAAGAGAAAATGTCACAATTGTGGAGAGGTCGGACAATTCTCTAAAGAGTGCCCGAAGAAACAGGGATTGCAGGGATAAGGTCAAAGAGCAGAGACTTCTGAAGAGCAGGCACATGCTTTTGCGATCAATTCTCCTAAAAGAGGTAGAAAAATTTCCATAGAAAGTTTAGTTTCTCTTTCAAACCATCCAGTTAGAACACTTTTGATTCTGGTGCTTCACACTCGTTTATATCTAGTTTTGTGGTTGAATCTCTGCACTTAATTACTAGTATGGTAGTAGATCCCATAGTTGTTTCAAACCCCATTAGTGGTTCGGCTCATTTATCAATGATTTGTCGGGGTTTGAAAATATCCATGTTATGCTTCGAGTTTGAATGTGATGCGTATGTGCTTGGGTTTATGGGCTATGGGTTGATTCTAGGAATGGATCGGCTTACCACGTATGGGGCCATTCTGGATTGTGAGAGGAGCGTTGTTAGACTCCTGACTTGTCATGGGAAGACCCTCAAAGTTTCTTGTGACCCCCAAGGTTCTGTTATGCTTAGTTTCCTAGAGTCTCTAGATGCATCCATAGATGATTTGAAATCTATTCCAGTGGTTCGAGATTATTCCGATGTTTTTGATGAGGTACGAGGTTTACCTCCAAGGCACGAGATTGACTTCCGCATATATCTAGTGGAGAATGCAAAGCTAGTTGCATTACCAATGCACCACATGGCTCCAAGGGAAAGGATGGAGCTGAGTAAGCAAGTAGGGGAGCTACTTGAGAAAGGGTTTATCATAAGAAGCATATTGGAATAGGGTGCTCCAGTAGTATTCGTAGCTAAATCAGATGGTTCACTTCGTTATGTGTTGACTGTATAGAATTGAATAAGCTCACCAAGAAGAATAGGCACCCACTACCGAGGATTGATGATTTATTTGATCATCTTGTTGGTGCCTCGGTTTTTTCTCAGTTGGACTTGGCTACGGGGTTCCATCAGTTGAGGGTGGCTGAGGACAACATAAATAAGACTGCTTTCAGAACTCCGGACGGTTTCTTTGAATGGCTAGTTATGCCTTTTGGGTTGACAAATGCACCCGCCTATTTTGTTGATTTGATGAGTAGGGTGTTTCGGGAATTCCTAAACAAATTCGTAGTAGTCTTCGTTGATGATATTTTGATCTTCTCTAAGAGTGAGGAAGAACATGCCTGACATTTGAGAGAAGTTTTGAAAATTCTCTGTGACCATCAGCTTAAGGCAAAGTTCTCCAAATGCCACTTTTGGAGAAAAGAGGTGAGATTCTTAGGGCAATTGTCTTCAAAGAAGGGGTAGCTGTAGATCACTCCAAGGTGGTTGCAGCACAAGATTGACAGATTCCTAAAAATGCAACCGAGGTGAGAAGCTTTCTTGGGTTAGCAGGTTATTATAGGAAGTTCATTAAGGACTTCGCGAAGATATCAGCCCCTCTCACCAGGCTTACAAAGAAGAATTTGGCATTTTCATGGGACATAGACCGTGACGTTGCTTTCCAACGACCGAAGAGGGCTCTGAAAACAACCCCCGTCTTGACCTTGCCTGATCGAAGTAAAGTGTTTACTGTTTACACTGATGCGTGTGGTACAGGGCTTGGTGTGGTTCTGATGCAAGAAGGGAAAGTAATATGTAATGGGGGTAGACAGTTGAGAGTTCATGAGAAGAATTACCCCACCAATGATCTAGAACTAACTGCCATAGTATACGCATTAAAGACGTGGCGTCATTATTTACTTTTAGAAAAGTTCGGATTATACACCGATCATAAATCTCTCAAGTACTTATTCTCATTGAAGGATCTCAACTTAAGGCAACAATGATGGACGAAGTTCTTAGCTTCATATGATTTTTAGATTGCTTATACCCCTGGCAAGGGTCACGTGGTGGTAGACGCACTAAGTAGGCAGAGGGTGGCCCTGAGTCCTCTGTCTATGGAGAGAAAGAACTTGGAGTTCATATCAGCTTTTGATTTTAGACCTTCCATCAAGGTTTTGCCTAATTTGTTTGCATCCTTGGAGATACGACCAACTTTTATGGATCATATAGGAGCTTCGCAACAAGGTGACCCACAGAATCTAGACATCATGGATAAGCTCAGAAAAGGGGAGACTTCTAGTCACCTCAGTAGATATGAAATAGATGAAAAGGGGTAGTTGCGATGATATGGAAGGCTTTGTGTTCCTCAAACTGGAAGCTTGATAAAGGCAGTCCTAGAAGAAGCCCACCATTCTAAGATGACTTTTCATCCAGGTGGTGACAAGATATATATAGAGACATGAAGAGGGTTTTCTTTTGGGATAGTATGAAGAAAGATGTGGCCGAATTTGTTTCTCAATGTTTAGTTTGCCAGCAAGTCAAAGCTGAGCAAAAGAATCCCGATGGATTACTTCATCCGTTAGAGGTTCCGCAGTGGAAATGAGAGAGTGTCTCTATGGATTTCATAGATGGGTTGCCTAGATCGAAGAAAGGTAACACCAGTATTTAGGAGGTAGTGGATAGACTCACTAAGAGCGCTCACTTTATTCCAGGTAAGAGTAAGAGGACGACATCATGGTTGGCAGCAATTTATGTTTGTAAGATAGTTCGTCTTCATGGAATACCTTCCAGCATCGTGAGCGATCGTGACCCCATCTTTACCAGCAAATTTTAGAGGAGCTTGCAAGAAGCATTAGGTACACAGTTGTGTTTGGGCATCATTTATCATCCTCAGACCGACGGACAGACAGAGAGGGTAAACAAGATTCTTGAAGATCTTTTAAGGCTGCGTATCCTAGACTTCGGAGGGACTTGGGAAGAGCGTCTTCCTTTAGTAGAGTTTGCCTATAATAACAGTTTTCAAGCTAGCATCGGCATGGCACCCTTTGAAGCATTGTACGGGCGACCCTGTAGATCGCCAACTTGTTGGTGGGAATCTACAGAAAGTTTATTACTTGGGACAAGTATGATTAGGGAAACATCCGAAAAGATTGACCTTATTCGACGATAGATGAAGACGGCTCAAGATAGGCAGAAGTCCTATGCAGACAAGAGAAGGACTGACATCGAATTTGAAGTGGGTGACCTGGTTTTTATCAAAGTATCGCCTTTAAGGAATGTGGTTTGTTTCGGATCACTAGGGAAGTTGGCACCTAGGTTTGTGGGAACATTTCCCATAACCGAGAGGATTGGCCAAATGGCCTACAGAGTACAGCTTCCAGAAATCTATCTGGTGTTCATGACGTTTTTCATGTCTCTCATCTGCGGAAGTGCCTGCATGACACTGTAGAAGTTGTTGACCCATGTATGTTGGAAGAAGTCAAAGTGGAACGGGAGGCGACAGTCAGATGAGTCCCTACGTGTATTCTTGGGTCAGAAGTTAAAAAGCTACGCAATAAGGAGATCAAGTTACTAAAGGTTCAATGGGGAGATTACCCAAAAGATGCGACTTGGGAGACTGAAGACAAGATTCATGCTTCGTACCTTTTTTCTTTTTGAGGGTATGTTCTTAACTCCTTTTCCTAAGTTTAATAGTGCTTGCTTCTGTCAATAGAATACATCTTATCCATCGTATTTTCGACCTTTAGATAGGAATCCTATGGATGTAAACATGTGTTTGAAACATGTTACGTTTGATGGATGCAAGTGTTTGCTAGTGGTTGCCTGTGGACGCATATACACACACATTAGGCACTAAGATCGGTTCAATCACTCTCATACTGCATATGGATGTGTGTGCATTTTCTTTTCTTTTATGAATGGAAATGGATGAGTTAGCATATGGATGTTGCATTTGGACGAATGAATGTGCACACATATAGAACTTATATAATATGATAGGTTTGTTTGCATACATATTGGATTCACGGCACTAACATACATTGCATTAAGGAGGTCAACTGAATCAATAGATTGCCTGATCTTCGCATTAGTGTTGGGACATTTACACACAACTTCGCATATATTCATATAAGCATTAGAAATCTTTAAAGGCAATGGATTCCAGTGATTGGTAGATGAGTAGATGGATGATGGATGGTAGGATATGCATTCTTCTCTACTTAGAGATTTCAGAACGAAATCCTTTAAATAGGGGAGAACGTAACATCCTGAATTTGTACAAACACTAAAAGAGGATAAATTAGATAATAATTAATTTAATATTCAGAATTAGAGGAAACAGACTGCACATTGTGTCCATCTCGAAATTTTGGTCAAGATAGACACTTGGTTTGGATAAAACAGACACCATAGGAGGAAGTTATGAGGGTTTTAAGTTTGTTTACGCACAGAAAAATTATATACATATGCATGAGTCAGAGATGAGTCAGAGCTGAGTCGGAATTTTATCCAGAAAGATTCAAATTCGAAAAAATCGTCAGAGCGGCAAAATTCCCGCTCTAGGGGGTCGACCCTCCTAGAGGGGTGTTGACATAGGGGTCAACCCCCCTGAAGGGGTGTCGACCTAGGGGTCGACCCACCCACAAGGGTGTTAACACCCCTAGGGATGATGTGGCAGTCGGTTTCAGAGGGTTCTGCATCTATAAATATGTGGCTATTTCTCATATTTTCTTCATTGGAAGTCACATAGGCCATATGCCGCTGGAGTGCGAACTAGACCATTTTCTACAACAACATACTTTGCAAATCAAATTAAGAAATTCTAGATCCATCCTTTCTCAATTCTCTAAACCTAACACTTTGAGCTTCTAGTTGTTTTTAGGTTTAGATAAATGAATGTAAATTGTGAAAGACTATGACTTGGATATGTTGTAAAGTATGATTCTATGCAAGTGTTAAATCACATGTTATGTCATGATAGATCTAATTTCCTAGATCTAGTACAACTATGGTTATTCTATTATGTTGTCTATATGGTTCTTGACTTATAACTATATTATGGTGAATGTACCTCTATTGGACAGTTGTAACATTGGCTAGATCTAGTTCTTTATGTAAATCACCTTTCACCTGTCATATTGTGATTAGTTTAAATATGGTGTAAACTTTACATGTGAAGCCATTTTTAGATCTAAACATGTTGCTATGTCACCCTAATTATGCTAGATCTAAATAGTTGGACTAGATCTCATTATATTGCTTTTACATCGTAGTTGCCACAAGTTCATCAGTTTTATGTCCACCTTGTTATGATGAAAATTACATGTCCACTCACCTTGTTATCATGTTAAGTTTATGTGTATGCCAAGACATGTTGAAAAACTATCATCCTTTGTCATATTCCCTTTTTCATTGTTGTGGCTAGGCTACTTTATAGCCTAGATGCCGCAAAAATAAATGTGAATACATTAGTTAAGAAATGGGGAAAAAGGGGTTTATAATTGGCATAATTTATGTAATATTACACATTTAATTCAAATGGGGAAAGATAGAAATAACTACCTAAAATGACATAGGTAGATTTGGATAAAAATGGAATATTTAGTAATTAAAATTAGGAATTGTAATTGTACTTATGACACGAGGTTAGGTTGCATTAGTGACGGAAGTCTTCCCGGACCCGACCGGCATATCCAGCAGCCACTAATGCTGAACCTAATGTGGGAGGTCTAAGTACGTAAATACGAATCGGGCTATGACACGAGGTTAGGCCCAACTGTGGAATAAGTCTGCCCGGACCCGACCGACATATCCAGCATCCACATGTTGTAGGCCTAATGTAGGAGGTCTAGCCCATTATAAAACCATAAATGGACATGGTAAAAGAATTAGACTACTTAACCTAATTTAATCCACAAAAATTGTATGATTATGAACTTAAGTTAGGGTTAAGTAAAACTAGATGAGTAGTGGGTGGGATAAGTAAATTAGAGGGGGTGGGTAATATTTATATATAGGCCCACGAACTTAACCCAATAAGCTTACGTAATTAAAGACACTTAGTATTATACATAATAGGAGGAATATATAATAAAGTTATGTAATTAAATACACCCTTTAGGGTAAGCATAACTGACATAGGGCTATGTAAATAAAGACACCCAAGGGTATACATAGTCAGTGAAAAACCTAATGGGGATACAAGACAAGGGGGAGAGCTTGTATCATATTTTGTGGGACCCATTTCAGTCAGTTACCCAGAGTTGGTATCAAGTAAAGAACTCTGTGATAGGTGGAGAAGGGGCACGCTTACTGATTGATTATAAGGGATCCAAACGAGGCGGATGTCGCAGGCGACGCAAACCGACAGGGCCATGTGCGTGCATGAGCCAGGCAGAAGGGGATAAGACGACCGTGACACTAGTAGTTATGGCTGTGCACACCTTATTGGTTGCCACCTTAGGGAGCGATACCTCCTACTGTGGGGCCAACATAGGATATCTACGGGGTAGGGAGCCGATCGATTAGGGTAATGGTTAGGGTACACTCGGGCATATTCCCTAAGTCTGCCAACTTATAGTGGAATGGATCATCTCATTTTAGTTATACTAGTAATAGTGCAGAGTAATCATTAGTCAGACACATACACCTTATCTTGCTTACCTTGTCAAACCTGCCATTTATTTAGTGATCTCTCTCTTATCCACTTTATATGCCTATCATGTTACTTTTATTTATTTACTGGCTAAAAATAACTAGACTCGCCAGACTTTATGTCTGACCCTGTTGTTTCTCCTTCTTTTTTCCGTTTCCCCCCAGGTTCTCAGGGAGGAAGCATTAAGACTTAATCAGGACTCAGATATCATCTTGCTAAGAGCTACTTCTAAAGTATGGCTCAAGTTCTTGTCTGTACTATGGCTTAACTCTTTTAATTGGGGAAAATTATGCTTTTTATATACTTATGTACTCTGATGGTGCAAGACAGAAGTTATTTTATTGTAATGGTTTTTTTGACTTATGAAATCGTGGACCATGGTATTATGCCTTATGGTTGAAATAAAAATTTAAATTTTCCGCTGCTGCCTTATTTATATCTATCTTGTAATTATTCTGTGTCTGTTTACCTATAACACTTCACGAAACTTAATGCATTCCCTTAATGAGTGACATTAACGGACGTGGGGTGTCACATTAGCAGTAGTGATCATTACTTTGAGACCATAGTTTGATCAAGGTATATTGGTACTATGTTATTAGTAGTTTGATTAGTGTAATGCAATGGAAGATATTGTGCTAATTTGTGGTTGCAGGAGAAGAGTTAGTTATGGTATGATCCTCTACCTTTGATATGGATTTACTACACTTGTTTACAAGCAGCCTGGGTTACCTTGAGCCATGTGCGGAGGGGACCAACTATAATTTGGTTTCTCCTACTAATTGTATATAGTTTAAATATACAATATTTTGAGATAGTTCCCTTCATAATAGACTTTATGTTTGATCTACATTTTGTCTTTGTTTATTTATGTCATGACCAATCTCGGGTACTCGACTGAGTAGTACAAGAGTAAGGTGCTTTTAGGAATACGCTGTAGGAGTGCACAATTGGAGAATTTTTAATGCATTTCATCAATGTTTTGAGATATTTAAACTTGTTATTTATATAGAAGGCCATTGTATCATATATTTATTCAGGACATTATGCTTTTGGAGTTAATGTATCTTGACTATTCTCACTGATATTCATTTGTCAATTGCTTTTGTTAGTGTGATCTCTTATGTATTGTTACTCTATTTATGTTATTGTGTATTATGTATATTATACGTTGCCCTCAATTGTTAGATAATATTGATCTCTTGGTTTAGTGTTTTATTCTAATTCCAACCCGACAAAATTTTCTTTATGGTATTTGAAAGTAAGGAAATGTTGTAAGACACCATATGTAGTTAAAGATCTGCTAAAACCCCGCAAAATCCCCTCTATATTCCGTAGCGCTTTCTGGTCGCTGCGCTATTTTAATTTAGCATTAATGAACTGTAGTTCCACTTTAAACCCTGTTATTTCCGTAGCACCAGCTAAATAGACGCTACTTAGTACCCGCTTTAGCAGTATTAATATACAAAGGATGATTTAACCGGTTCTCTTTAAAATAATTCAAAAAGTTAATGTAAATAGCTAATTTTAAGTCATAAGTGCCTTATATATGACAGAAATATATAGTAATCCTCTAATTTAGTGTTCATAACCATGATATTCTTTGATTTTGTTGTATAATATTAATTAATATTCGTTTCTTCTACAAAAATGATGCGAGAATGCCAAGTAATTAGTTTTAATTATACAGTTTTACATCTAATTAACGTTTTTGCATCTCCGCTGTATCCTCGCTACAGCTTCTTACACCTTTCTTGCTATAAAACCTCAAAGTGGTTTAATTCACAAAAGGCACTGACTTTTGAATGCTATAAAGCTGGATCGTTATCGGATTGAAGAATAATGCATTTTTCCTACAGAAGTATAACAATGAAAATGAAATACTTTTTTCAAATTTTGTATTCCAAAGCCATCAAATAGTGACTGAAAATTACATGTCTAATGATAAAGGGATGAAGGGAAAAATTATTTATTTGACTTTTAAAAAACCAAAAAACAATCAAATATGTCAACATATTTGGGAAAGATATGTCGACGTACATGTGGATATGTCGAAAAAGTTAGAGGGATATGTCAATATAGAAGTGTATTTTTCAGATTTCAAAGTTCTTTCAACTGTAGTGCATATTTTGTGACTCAATTGAAGTCGGTAATCGATGATCTTCAAGTATAATTGTCATAAGGTTTTTAACATAGATTTTGAGACTTGAGCAACTATTAGCCACTTCAAATATCTCTTTTGTTATAGACTTTATGTTTTATTTTTCATGAATCAATTTTGTTCTCTCGTCTGCTTTGATTAACCTATATATATAATTTATTTATTTCAACCAAGTTTTTGTTTCTCTTTGTAAAATATCGCAGCTATATATCTGAAAGTACAACACAACCCAAATATATGTTAGTAGCAATACACATATGTTTGTTCATCAAGATCAATACCTAAGGTATTGATAGTCTCCTCTTTTTGAGGATGACAACCATATAAATACTCAAGAGAAAAAAATATAATAATTTTCATTTGACTTCCTCTAACTATATGAACTCCTCTATCATTTTGCCCTGTATTGTAAGCATTTTCCTACCTTTAGCATCAACAAAAATAGGTGAGAAACTTCACTTAAGCGCAAGTAGGCAACATGTATAAAGTTTGTATGTAGGAATGTATGCATAAGTTTATGTGTGTGTATATGTATATATAGTGTATGGGAAATCAAAATTAATACAAAGAAAGAACTGCACTTGGACTAAGAGAAGTTTTAGAATTACCAACTCTATAGATGCCAATTATAACACCCCGAATTTTTGAATAATAAAATTAACTAAATTAAAGAATAATTAATCTCAGACGTGAGAGTTAAGGGAAATGGGTTGCGCCATTGTGTTCATCTCGAAATTCTAGTCGAGATAGAGTCCGAGTTTTCATAAAACGGATATCGGATAAAGGAGATATGGACGAACGAAGTCAGGCGGGAAAAAAATTTGCACTGGCACACTTGGGAAGTGCGCCAGTACAAATTTGCACTGGCGCACCTGCCAAGTGCGCCCAGGCCGAGAAGCAGGCCTGCACAACTTTCTAGTGCAGTCTGATCCATGTTGTGACTCATTGCCGAGTCCTTTCTGACTCCTTGCTGAGTCATTAGGGCTGAGGTGTCACCCTATCCCGACTGAATGGTCTTGATTAACCCTAAGATCATCCGACGGCTGTAATTAAATTAAAATTCTATATAAAATGAGTAGACTCAAACCCTAAATCAAAATAAAAATTGAAACTATGGCTGTCATGCTGTCATCTTGAAACCTAGAGTAGCCGCCACCAATTAGAGAGGAAGAACAGCTAATCAATTCAGTTCTATTCAACATTAATCTAAACAACTACGAATCTACTACAAAGGCGAGCTTAATCAATTTCAGAACTCAGTTTTCAAAACGTAAGACCTTCTTCTTGTGAGTTCGATTTCTTTAATAAAATAATTAACAATTTAATTGGATTGGGATATGATGCGGATTATATGGCTATGTTGTGAATTATTGACCGCATGTTATTATTTATGAGTCTATGATGTTATCATGTATGTTGTAAAGTTGCAATGTCATCATCTATGTTGTAATTTTATGATTGGCTTATGTATAATAAATTCATAATGATGTTTCATATGCTAGCTTTGCTATGTTGTTTGGAACTAATTCATATGTTAAATCATATGTATGTATGTATGCGAGTCTAGATGTTAGTTTAGATCTGGATCATATGCAAGTTAATGAAATTATGAACAACCTTACATGTTTCATGACATCTATTTTATGTGTAAATTGGATCTAAAGTTAGGCTATGACATGTGTGAGTTATATGTTAAATTCTATATACTAGTTTACATGTTTAGATGCAAGTTCTCACCATCGTTATATTGCATAAATCACATATGCAAGTATATGTATATATATATGTTTGGGGTATGAATCATGTAATGTAAATTTGTGGTTATTGCCTATGCAAGTTTACCCCTTATGATTAGATCTATGACATACATGGTTATGCAAGTTCGTGACTTTTACCCAAACAAGTTTACGCCTTTAGATTTAGATCTTTGACATACGTAGTTTAATGCAAGTTGTGACTTTGGCCTATGCAAGTTTTAGATGTAGAACCTCATTCCCATATGCAAGTTCACCCCTTATGTTTAGATCTAGTTTTATCTATGTGTATGTTGTGATGTTTTCTCTTTATTCCATGAGTTAGACTATTCGAGTCTAACGTATATTTTACGTTAAATGAATGAACATACAACGTGGGGCAATGGGATAATATTAAAAGATTTAATATTGAGAATTGGCATAAAAGCCTTAAATGGCATAAAATAAATTTGTGATGTTAATTGGTATGATTTTATATACCATATATAGATGGACATAACTGAGTCAATTATAGACATCGTTAAATTTGGAATTGATTAATAATTTGAATAGGGAAATTAATTCAAGTTGGGGGAATAATTAATTTTGTGTAATTAATCGCCTAAGACATGAGGTTAGACTCTTTTGTGGTGTAAGACTGCCTGGACCCGCCCGACAAATCCAGCTGCCACAAATGCCAGTCTAATATGGGAGGTCTTAGGCATAAATTAAATGCGTGACAGTTTTAAAGACACGAGGTTAGGCTCTTTTGTGGTGTAAGACTGGCCGGACCCGCCCGGCAAATCCAGCTTCCACAAATGTCAGTCTAATGTGGGTGGTCTTTACAAGGTTACGGTGTTAATGAATTAAGAAACACTTAACCAGATATACATGTAGTCGGACATGAGGGAGTTAAGTGGGTGCCTTGGGTGGCATGTGGAATTTAGTGGGTGCCTTGGGTGGCATTGGAAATACGATTAGAAACACTTAACCAAAATTGAAACATGTAAGTGAACATGAATAAGAAGAGGGTTAAGTGGGATGTACTAGTAGGGACCAAGCTTAGGTGGATAGCTTGTGTCAAGTAATGGGGGCCCGTTTCAACCAGTAACCCATATGTATCTTTGTGGGCTCGACCCAAGTCGAGGACGGGACACGCATACTGGGCTTGACTGTAAGAGGCCAAAACGGGTTAATTGTGGTAAGCAAGTCCAACGGGTTCATGTGCGTGCACGGGCCCGGGCTGGTAGGTAAGACGTTGTTGCATCGTGTAGGTATAAGCCGTGCATTGTTGGTTGTATCGGGTTGCCACTTTTGGGGAGTGGTACACCCCACTGTGGGGCCAACACGGGTATCTACGAGTTAGGGAGCCGATCGCATGGGGGTAGTGGGTATACCTAGTGGAGATAGGGGCAGGCGACACCTATGAAGGCAACTAGGGGTGCACGAAACTACCATTATCATTATTAAGTTCTGTAGGTGGGATCAACCTTATGGTGACTAGTGGTGGTGTAGTATAATAATTATCATATAGTGGTTTAGGTGCGCTTTAATGTTATCTTTGTTCATCTTATTTCCTTGTTTACTCTGTCATACCCAATTTTTCACATTCATTTCTTTATTTTCGAACTTATGCCTTAGCCTAGTTATTTTGGTAATTATATTGTTAAAGTTATCGCACTCGCTGGACTTTATGTCTGACCCCCTTTGTTTCCTCCTCTTTTCTTCCTCCCCCCCAAGGTGCTCAAGGTGGAACTAGCACCAGTGGAGCTTGATTTTGGACATCTTTATCTCTTGCTTTTAGAAGTTGCTTGGATCGCTGAAGTAAAAGTTCAGCCTATCTTATTTATGGCTATTTTGTGTTGGGGTTATGTCTTTCAATTTATGTACTTTGATTTAGTCAAGATGGATATTATGTACTTTGACTCTAGTTTTTGATGATGTAATCAAACCTATGTGTTTACCGCTGCAATGAATAAAGTTTTAAATTTTTAAGTACTGTTTATATTTGTCTTGTTGTTAAGTTTCTGTTCTATACTCACTTAAAATGCTCCATAGAAGTTAATGCATTCCCTTTGTGAGTGACATTAATGGACGTGGGGTGTTACACGTGGTATCAGAGTTGAAGATTACCAGAACAGATATGAATTTTGAAAAACTGTATTTCAAAAACACTTTTATAAAGAAGTACTTTCAAAAGTATGTTTTAAGGAAAGTATTTTCAAGAGAAAAGCTTATTTTAGAAAGCATAACCCCAAGAGCCATATATCTTTCCTTCGGTTCTTTTGTATTGAATCTTTCCTTTTTCGTATCAGCATGTCTGGAATTCCCGAGATACTCGAGGGGATAACGATACCAGGATGGTTTAGGAGGTATTTGGAGAATAGGGCCACCACCGCAGGTCCGGCAAATGCTACTCCTCCTCCTCCTCGCGTCGATACTTTTGCAAAGATATGTAAGGACTTTCGGGCAATGGGTGGAAAACCTTTTCATGGGACGGAGACATTTGTTGAAGCTCGAAACTGGCTAAAGGAGGTGGAAGAATTGTTTGGGATCTTTGAAGTGGAAGATGGAAGAATGGTCCAGTTAGCTGCCTGGCTAATGAAGGATGATGCCTCGTTTTGGTGGGAGGTTACTAATGGAGAACGTCCAGTTGATACATGGCCAGATTTTAGGTGGAGGTTTGAGGCGAAGTTTCCCTCACGGGCTGAAGAGAATCTATACATGTAAAGGTTTCTGGCATTGAAGCAGGGCAATCTATCGGTAAAAGAATACGTCAACAAATTCAATCAGTTGGCGAGATTTGGCTTGGACTTGGTGAATACAGCAGAAAAGAAGGCCCTGAGATTTGTTAAGGGTTTGAACGAGCCGCTTCATGGGTTAGCTATGGCCCACATCCCCATGGGGGCTTCCTTTGAGAGACTAGTTGACATGGCGCTTATGCATGAAAAGGGGAAGGGTGCCACTGCTAATAAGGCACCCAAGAAGAAAGGGGAACAAAAGAAAGCGCAACAGCAACAACAGAACAAGAAAGGTGGTAAAGGCAACAATGGTAAGGGAAAGAAGAGATGCTTTAACTATGGGACACCAGGCTATCTAAGCAAAGATTGTAGAAAGAAAAAGAAGACTGGCTGTTTCCATTGTGGCGAAGCGGGACATCTAATTAAGCACTGCCCAAGGAAAGGGCAGAGGGCAGGGTCTACCTCGGGAGGACACGTGCAGGCTCTTATGGCACCAGGGCAGGCAAGTGGCAAGTTCAGGCTCTCGTGGTCCCACCGCTGCAAGAACAAGTTAGAGCAATTTCCGTTGAAAGTTTAGTTTTTCTATTTGATGATCCTGTCCGTACTTTATTCGATTCTGGCGCATCACATTCGTTTATCTCTACATCATTAGTTGAAACACTGCACCTAATTACTAGTCTAGTTACAGATCCCTTTGTAGTCTCAAATCCTATTGGTGGTTTGGCTCATCTTTCTATGATCTGTCGAGATTTGAGAGTGTTTATGTTGGGCGTTGGGTTTGAATGCAACGCCTTTGTTCTTGGCTTCATGGGCTACGGCTTGATTCTAGGTATGGATTGGTTAACTAGATACGGGGCCATCCTAGATTGTGAAAGAAGGGTAGTTAGATTATTGACCCATTGTGGAAAGACCCTTGATATTTCTTCGGACCCTAGAGGTCCAGTAATGCTTAGCTACCTAGAATCCCTTGACGCATCCAATGATGATTTACATTCCGTTCGTGTAGTCCGTGAATATATTGATGTCTTCGATGAGGTGAGGGGTTTACCCCCAAAACGTGAGATAAACTTTTGAATATATCTTGTAGATAATGCAAAGCCAGTTGCATTACTAGTGCGCCATATGGCTCCAAGAGAGAGAAGAGAACTCAATAAGAAAGTGAAAGAATTGCTTGAGAGAGGGTTCATAAGACGTAGTATATCAGAGTGGGGTGCTCCAGTAGTATTTGCCATGAAGGAGGATGGGTCCCTTAGACTTTGTGTGGACTATAGAGAACTTAATAAGCTTACTAAGAAGAATAGGCACCCACTGCCGAGGAATGACGATCTCTTCGATCAGTTGGTTGGCACCTCAGTGTTTTCGCAGTTGGACTTAGCCACGGTTTTCATCAGTTGAGAGTGGCTGAGGATTGCATAGACAAGACTGCCTTTAGGACTCCAGACGGCTTCTTCGAGTGGCTTGTGATGCCCTTCGGTTTAACAAACGCCCCTGCATACTTTGTTGACTTGATGAGTAGGGTGTCTCGGGAGTACCTCAATAAATTTGTGGTAGTCTTTGTGGATGACATCTTGATCTTTTCTAAGAGCAAGGAAGTGCATGCCCTACATCTTAGGGAAGTGTTGGAGACCCTTCGAGCGCATAGCCTTAAAGCTAAATTTTCTAAATGTAACTTTTGGAGGAAGGAAGTGCGATTCTTAGGGCACGTGGTTTCCAAAGAAGGGATAGTTGTGGATCCCGCAAAGGTAATGGTCATCCAAGATTGGAAAGTCCCTAAAAATGCTATCGAGGTGAGGAGTTTCTAAGGGTTGGCTGGCTACTATAGGAAGTTTATCAAAGACTTCGCAAAAATATTAGCCCCGTTAACACGCTTGACGAAGAAGAACCTAGTTTTCACGTGGGACGTAGATTGTGATGATGCATTCCAATGTTTAAAGAGAGCTTTGACCACAGCCCCAGTCTTAGTGTTGCCAGATGGGAGTAAGCCATTTACCGTTTATACCGATGCTTGTGGGACAGGACTAGGCGTAGTCTTAATGCAAGAGGGAAGGGTAATAGCCTATGGAGGAAGGCAGTTGAGAGTGCATGAGAGAAATTACCCTACGCATGACCAAGAGTTGGCCGCTATTGTTTTCGCACTTAAGTCCTGGCGCCATTATCTTCTTGGTGAGAAATTTGAATTGTTCACTGACCACAAATTTCTAAAATACTTGTTCTCTCAGAAGGAATTGAACTTAAGGCAGCAAAGGTGGATAGAATTCTTAGCGTCTTACGATTTCGAGATAGCATATACCCCTGGCAAGGGTAATGTGGTGGCAGACGCCTTACGTAGGAAAAGGTTGTCCTTGAGTCCGTTGTTCGTTGGGCGACAAAGCTTATAGTTCATCTCTACGTTTGACTTTAGACCTTCCATTTACTTTGTACCCGGTTTGCTAGTGTCCTTAGAGGTCAGACCTATGCTTTTTGGACGGATTGGTGAGGCGCAGCAAGATGAACCACAGTTGTTTGAGTTAGTAGAAAAGCTCAAAAGGAGGGAGTCATCGAGCCATCTCAATAGGTATACCCTATATGATAAGGGTTGGTTACGTAGGGACGGTAGACTTTGTGTACCACGGGATGAGAATCTGAGGAAGACCATTCTTGATGATGCACATCGTTCGAAGATGACCATCCATCCCGACGGGGACAAGATGTACATGGACATGAGACGAGTTTACATTTGGGCCGGCATGAAGAGGGATGTGGCCGAGTTTGTCGCTAGATGCTTGGTGTGCCAACAAGTAAAAGCAGAGCAAAAGAAGCCCGGTGGGTTGCTTCACCCATTAGAGGTCCCACAATGGAAGTGGGAAAGTGTATCGATGGACTTTATTGATAGGTTACCGAGATCGAGGAAGGGTAATACGGGGATTTGGGTCGTGGTAGACAAACTTACTAAGAGTGCCCATTTCATTCCCGTGAAGAGTAAGAGGACTACTCCATGTTTAGCCTCCGTACACATTCGATAGATAGTTCGTTTGCACGGTGTTCCTTCTAGCATAGTGAGCGACCGCGATCCTATCTTTACGAGCGAATTTTGGAAGAGCTTGCAAGAGGCAGTAGGAACTCAGTTATGTTTGAGCACCACATATCATCCTCAAACGGACGGCCAAACCAAGAGGGCGAATCAGATTCTAGAGGATTTATTGAGGTTATGTGTCCTAGACTTTGGGGGTACATGGGAGGAACATCTTCTGTTGGTGGAGTTCGCATATAATAATAGCTTTCAGTCTAGCATTGGCATGGCACCGTTCGAGGCTCTTTATGGACATCCGTGTCGTTCGCCTACATGTTGGTGGGAATCTACAGATAAGATCTTGCTTGGACCCGATATGATTAGAGAGACTTCGGAAAAGATCGATTTGATTCGAAGGAGGATGAAGACGGCGCAAGATAGGCAGAAATCTCATGCGGACAAGAGGAGGACAGATCTTGAGTTTAATATTAAGGACATGGTCTTTATCAAGGTTTCTCCATTACGGAATGTTGTTCGCTTTGGGTCCGTTGGGAACTTAGCACCAAGGTTCATAGGGCCATTTCCTATAAAGGAGAGGATTGGACATATGGCGTATAGAGTGGAGTTGCCCTAGAGACTTAGTGGTGTACACGATGTATTCCATGTATCACATTTGAGGAAGGGCTTGCACGAGACCGCGGAAGTGGTAGAGCCGAGCTTGCTTAGAGAGGTGGAGATAGAGCATGATGCGACAATTCGACGAGCTCCTACGTGTATTCTTGGGTCGGAGATTAAGAAGTTGAGGAATGGAGAGGTCAAGCTAGTAAAAGTGCAATGGGGAGATGATGAGAGCAACGCTACTTGGGAGACGGAAGAGAAGATGCGTTCATTGTACCCTTTTCTTTTCGAGGGTATGTCTTTTGATTTCTCCTTTATGGCTTAGCTTGTACTTGTTTTATCTTTAGTATGTCCTCTCGCTAGTATCTTTGACCTTTAGATAGGGTAGTCCTATGGTTGAAACATGTGTTTGAGACATGTTATGCATGTGGATGCAAGTGTTTGCTAGTGGTTGCTCGTGGATACATATACACACACTTTAGGCACTAGATCGGCTCAGTCACTTTCATACTGCATATTGCATATAAATGGATGTATTTAGTAGAATGAATGTACATTGAATGTGTGTATCATATGGATGTTGCATTTGAATGAATGGTTGTGCACACATGTAGTAATGATATGTATAAGGTTCTTTGCATACATGATGGATACATGGCACTATCATTATTTGCATTAAGGAGGTCGACTGAATCAGTAGACCGCCTGATTTTGCATTAGTATATGGACATATACACACACTATGCATATGTACATGAAAAGCATTAGAAACCTTTTAAGGACCATGGTTGTTAGTGGTTGATGGTTGAGTAGATGGATGGTTGGATACGTTCTTCTTGACTTAGAGATTTCGAGGACGAAATCCTTTAAGTAGGGTAGAATGTAACACCCCGAATTTTTGAATAATTGAATTAACTAAATTAAAGAATAATTAATCTCATACGTGAGAATTAAGGGAAATGGGTTGCGCCATTGTGTTTGTCTTGGAATTCTGGTCGAGATAGAGTCCGAATTTGCGTAAAACGGATATCAGATGAAGGAGATATAGACGAATGAAGTCAGGCGGGAAAAAAAAAATATTGCACTGGCACACTTGGGAAGTGCGCCAATACAAATTTGCACTGGCGCACCTGCCAAGTGCGCCCAGGCCGAGCAGCAGGCCTGCACAGCTTTCTGGTGCAGTCTGATCCATTTTGTGACTCATTGCTGAGTCCTTTCTGACTCCTTGCTGAGTCATTAGGGATGAGGTGTCACCCTATCCCGACTGAATGGTTTTGATTAACCCTAAGATCATCCAATGGCTATAATTAAATTAAAATTCTATATATACATGAGTAGACTCAAACCCTAAACCAAAATAAAAACTGAAACTATGGGCATCATGCTGTCATCTTGTAACCTAGAGTAGACGCCATCAATTAGAAAGGAAGAACAACTAATCAATTCAGTTCTATTCAACATTAATCTAAACAACAACGAATCTACTACAAAGGCAAGCTCAATCAATTTCAGAACTCAGATTTCAGAACGCAAGACCTTCTTCTTATGAGTTCGATTTCTTTAATAAAATAATTAACAATTTAATTGGATTGAGATATGATGCGGATTATATGGCTATGTTGTGAATTATTGACCACATGTTATTATTTATGATTCTATGATGTTATCATGTATGTTGTAAAGTTGCGATTTTATCATCTATGTTGTAATTTTATGATTGGCTTATGTATAATAAATTCATAATGATGCTTCATATGCTAGCTTGGCTATGTTGTTGGAACTAATTCATATGTTAAATCATATGTATGTATGTATGCAAGTCTTGATGTTAGTTTAGATCTGAATCATATGCAAGTTAATGAAATTATGAACAACCTTACATGTTTCATAACATCTATTTTATGTGTAAATTGGATCTAAAGTTAGGCTATGACATGCGTGAGTTATATGTTAAATTCTATATAATAGTTTACATGTTTAGATGCAAGTTCACACCATCGTTATGTTGCATAAATCACATATGCAAGTATATGTATATATATGTTTGGGGTATGAGTCATGTAATGTAAGTTTGTGGTTATTGCCTATGCAAGTTTACATCTTATGATTAGATCTATGACATACATGGTTATGCAAGTTCATGACTATTACCCAAACAAGTTTACACCTTTAGATTTAGATCTATGACATATGTATGCAAGTTGTGACTTTGGCCTATGCAAGTTTTAGATGTAGAACCTCATTCACACATGCAAGTTCACCCCTTATGTTTAGATCTAGTTTTATCTATGTGTATGTTGTGATGTTTTCTCTTTATTCCATGAGTTAGACTATTCGAGTCTAACGTATATTTTACGTTAAACGAACGAACGTACAACGTGGGGCAATGGGATAATATTAAAAGATTTAATACTGAGAATTGGCATAAAAGCCTTAAATGGCATAAAAGCCTTAAATGGCATAAAATAAATTTGTGATGTTAATTGGTATGATTTTACATACCATAAATAGATGGACATAATTGAGTCAATTATGGACATCGTTAAATTTAGAATTGATTGATAATTTGAATAGGGAAATTAATTCAAACTGGGGGAATAATTAATTTTGTGTAATTAATCGCCTAAGACACGAGGTTAGGCTCTTTTGTGGTGTAAGACTGCCCGGACCTACCTGGCAAATCCAGCTACCACAAATGCCAGTCTAATGTGGGAGGTCTTAGGCATAAATTAAATGCGTGACAGTTGTAAAGACACGAGGTTAGGCTCTTTTGTGGTGTAAGACTGCACGGACCCGCCCGGCAAATCCAGTTGCCACAAATGCCAGTCTAATGTGGGAGGTCTTTACAAGGTTATGGTGTTAATGAATTAAGAAACACTTAACCAGATAAACATGTAGTGGGACATGAGGGGGTTAAGTGGGTGCCTTGGGTGGAATGTGGAATTTAGTGGGTGCCTTGGGTGGCATGTGGAATTTAGTGGGTGCCTTGGGTGGCATTGGAAATACGATTAGAAGCACTTAACCAAAATTGAAACCTGTAAGTGAACATGAATAAGAAAAGGGTTAAGTGGGATGTACTATAGGGGACCAAGCTTAGGTGGATAGCTTATGTCAAGTAACGGGGGCCCGTTTCAACCAGTAACCCATACGTATCTTTGTGGGCTCGACCCAAGTCGAGGACGTGACACGCATACTGGGCTTGACTATAAGAGGCCAAAACGGGTTAGCGGTGGCAATGCAAGTCCAACGGGTTCATGTGCGTGTGTGGGCCCGGGCTGGTAGGTAAGACGTTGTTGCATCGTGTAGGTATAAGTCGTGCATTGTTGGTGGTATCGGGTTGCCACTTTGGGGAGTGATACACCCCACTGTGGGGCCAGCACGGGTATCTACGAGTTAGGGAGCCGATCGCATGGGGGTTGTGGGTACACCTAGTGGAGATAGGGGCAGGCGGCACCTATGAAGGCAACTAGGGGTGCACGAAACTACCATTATCATTATTAAGTTCTGTAGGTGGGATCAACCTTAGGGTGACTAGTGGTAGTGCAGTATAGTAATTATCTTATAGTGGTTTAGATGTGCTTTAACGTTATCTTTGTTCATCTTATTTCCTTGTTTACTCTGTCATACCCAATTGTTCACAGTCATTTCCTTATTTTCCAACTTATGCCTTAGGCTAGTTATTTTGGTAATTATATTGTTAAAGTTATCGCACTCGCCAGACTTTATGTCTGACCCCTTTTTTTTCCTCCTCTTTTCTTCCTTCCCCCCTCCCCCCAGGTGCTCAAGGTGGAACTAGCACCAGTGGAGCTTGATTTTGGACAGCTGTATCTCTTGCTTTTAGAAGTTGCTTGGATCGCTGAAGTAAAAGTTCAGCCTATCTTATTTATGGCTATTTTGTGTTGGGGTTATGTCTTTCAATTTATGTACTTTGAATTAGTCAAGATGGATATTATGTACTTTGACTTTGGTTTTTGATGATGTAATCAAACCTATGTGTTTACCGCTGCAATGAATAAAGTTTTAAATTTTTTAGTGCTATTTATTTCTGTTTTGTTGTTAAGTTTTTGTTCTATACTCACTTAAAATGCTCCATATAAGTTAATGCATTCCCTTTGTGAGTGACATTAATGGACGTGGGGTGTTACACCAATAATATATCCTTTTGAGTTATATTCAAGTTCCATATTTCCACCATATTTGTATGCAGTTTATTGGGTGTCTATGGATTTCTAATCATAAGATTTGAGTGTCCAATTTCAGGTTCCTATTTTTCTTTCTCTGTATTTGTTGCATTGTTTAATACTTGAAAAATGTAAAGTAAGCGTCTAATTTATATTAGGCTTCTTGATGTCAGGTTTTGAGAAGCCAAACCCATAAAGAATTTAAATACCCTTTCAAAGTGTGATTATTAAATATATAACATCCGAGATTTTTGACCGTTCAAATCGACAATGATCCTTAACGTCGACATAAACATATCAAAAATACAGAGAGTTATTGAGATTAAAATAAGAAAAAGAAGAAAGAAGAAAACAAATACAGAATCTCGCAGCGGAAGGACAAAATATAGTAAATAAATAACACTTCATGAATCTGTTAAAACATACATTTTATTATATTTTACAACAATTATCAGAGTAAATTAACATACAACACAGCAATGCATTCGTAGGAATAATAGTAATAATATATCTGTTGAGCTCCATCTTCATCTTCATAATGGTATCTTCAAAGCAAGTGAAACTTCGCTAACTGCAACTCGGTCTGACCCGAGCGTATTGCAAAAAAAAAAAAAAAAAAACACAACAAACACTCGGATCAGAACTAAATCATTCTCGTATTAGTTAAATCAAATTTCATGTAATAATATGAGGGAAATAACTTAAGAGATGTTACGGGAATTTCCAACTCTTAAGGATCCGTCAAACTAATATTATATAATATAATACGCTATTATAATAATGTCTATGGTTAACTATAACATAATAAAATAATATAAGCGAGATCACCATTATTACCCTTACACCATTTATATCGTTTCTGTACAGTTTTCATATAACACACCAGTACGTCGGTGGATAGGGATGCGCCGTGATACGACAACGTTAAATCAAAATCATAGGCGCTCGATCAGGATAAATATGACAAGGCATCGAGGCAATACCCATCAGTAGTGATTCTACCGGATTGCGGACCCAGCCCGGTAGCAACGCATAGCCGTAACTATAGCCCACCCCAGACATACCCCCAAAATCAATCAAAGGTGCCAATCAATTACAAAGTATATATATGGTATCGAAGAAGTATGCCTGCTCAGAGTAGCTAACTCAATTAACCTGGGTATGGCTCCTGTTTTAGTCATTTCAATTATGACCCCAAGGTTAAGGCTATCCATCATCGTTCTCTTTCTTTAAATCCAGTAATGCCTCCAAATCCAACCAACACCATTTCTGAGTCTTCACCACATACACAGTTGTTAAAGTGGTTTTCGGTATTGGCAGAGAGTACGACACTATCCGATCCCGGTCTCTTTAACAACCCAACGTTTACATTTTTCACACCGGTCAGTTCTTTTACATTTCAAAGGGGTTCGAACTTCATATCAAAATATCAGATTTCCAAAATCAATCAACAGTCAAGATAGAATATTATTCATACTAAAATCTCCATTTAAACCAATTAAAATCTTGAAACAATTCCAACTTTAATAATTTGAATATTAAAATAGTTAATAGTATATTTAAAATAGTTTAGATATAATTGAAATAGTTTGAAAATAAATAGCTTGTAATTAAAATAGAATTTATCAAATTTATTAAAGTATATAGTTAAAACATTGAGTAATTTATAAAATAAATAGTTAATTATAAAATGATTTATTTAAAATAATTTATAAAATAAAATAGTAATAAAGTAAAATAGTTTATAAAGAATAAAAAATATAATTATTATTAAAATAGTTTATAAAATGATTTGAAATACTATAGTTGGAATTAGAATCGTTTCTCTAAAATTTTCAATTAAACTTGAAGTCATATTTCAACTTCAATTCAACCAACTCAATTTTCAACAATTCCATCGATTAAACTTCCAATTTACATTCATTTCTATTCGATCAAATTAATTCAAATAGTTACATTCCAAATCAGATTTTCATTTTCAATGATTGCAATTTTAACAAATATCGAGTTCACAATTCATATATAATTCAAATCAATGTTGATTCATAATAAATTTCAAAGGTGGGTGAAACCATTCAATTTCAATAAATTAGATTTACATTATATTTCACTTTATTTAGCTTCAGTTGCAATACTACTTTATTTGCCCTCTTTGTTTATATTTCAAAATTCAAGGTTCAAGTTCAAAGGAAATAAATTATAGAACATCGCTTATATTGTCTTTAAAACAATATTTCAAAATTCACGGTTAAAACACATTTTATTTAACAGCCGTGTCCGTATATAATTTTCTATCCTATGGCCAAGTGATACTTAAATTTTAATTTTAGTATTCTGGGAAATGATATATATCATTTCAATCCAAATCTGGGTCATAGGTATCTAACATTTCAACCTACGTTCTTAATTCATTTTAATGATAAATCCTGGGTTTATTCGATGCCTGTAACATCTGGGGTAATGATTGGGATTAATGAGCACAAATAATGGTCATATATGAATAACAAGTAGATTCACACAATTATCATCAATAGGTCAAACATATCAAATTCACGCCATTCATCACATTAATACATACAAACAGTAAAATATCATATAAATTTTAAAATTTTCAGATGTTAGGTTTTAAACAGAAATTAAATGTCGAATTTTTAACTTAACCGTAAAATTATATTTAACAGTCAGATTTAACTGCACTATCGATACAAATAAATATAAACATGCAATTTAAACTGTCAGACATCAATCCATATAATCATATCATGACATGATATTAATTTAACTAATATTAGAATACTTTAGTTACACGTGAGTGGGTTTAATCACTCATCTTGGTTCTATACGCGATTGAAATTCCAATTTTTAGCCCAAAATTCAACGTTCTCAGAATCAGCCCAGACTAGCGGCATCGCGAAGAGCTCATCGATACGATTCCAGCGCAACAAACCATGTGCCATTCTGAAGTCTTATGCAAAAGTTATACAAGTTTTAGCGATTATAATTAAATAAATTATTTAAAACGAAAATGGAACAAATTCATCCATACTTGCCACATCTTCTTGTTTCTGTGCCCCCTTCTTCTTCCTGAACGCATACGCTACTTCCAGGGAAAACAGCAACCCAATTTTCCAAATGAACCCTAATTCACGCATCTATTTTCAAGGCTTTGTACCTCAATCAAACACCACCGCGATGCTCGTCACCTGGAGACACGCCGTCGGCCAGAACGCGGCACTCTCCGATCACCCACAGCACCTCCAATTGCTCCAAAACCGCTCAGCCTTTGAGGAATTTTTTGGCAAATCCGTGAAGCAATTAGTATCATCATCCATATGGATGGAAAGATCTCACGAAGTACTACGATTTTGGCTTTGGAATTTCTTGATTTCATTGATCTGTTTGAAAGAAATTAAGGATTGAAGTTTGGAACAAATGTGGCCATCAAAATGAAAGTGGCGGCTGATGTAAATTAGGGTTTTAGAGTGAATAAATAATAATATTCCTCCATTAGCGTGATATATAAGCCAAAATTCGGACGGTCTCCAAATCTGGCATGCTTACTGCCTAACAATAGGTTTTGAGTGGGACTACTTTCAAAGGCCAATTACGAAGTCTACAACAGATTCACTTAAAATGTAATATTTTTAATTAAACAACGTACATTTTAGTTTACCGGAGTCACATACTGACTCCAAAAATTGTGAAATTAGAAATGTGGCTATATTTTGACAATACAGTTCTAACAAAATAAATTGCATCGAATTCTGAGATCATTTGCAAAATGACAAATTTGTTGTTCAACAATAAAATATTCATTATTCATTAATTAATTATTTAAATTAAATTCTACGGTTTATAAATATTATTCAAATAAAAATAAAAATTCATGTACACTTGTAAATCAAAAATTGATTATTGCGACTACAATTACAATTATTTTAAAAAATTCAATTATGTTTCAACATGAAAGCTCACAATTTAATCATTAAATATTATTTACCACTAGATAATATAAAACCATATTAAATTAAATAGTGTAATTTATCGCAGAAATCTCGGGATGTTACAAAATAAATGAACTTTATTGATAAAATTATCAAGATAATATTCTTTTATGTTATTGTTCGACCTTCTATGTAACACCCCACCTCCGTTAAGGTCACTCACAAAGGGAATGCCTTAACTTTGGTGGAGCATTTTAGTAAACAGAACAGAAACTTACAAGACAGATAAAACAGTACTTGAAAAATTTTAACTTTATTACAGTGGAAACATAAATTAATATGGTTACATCCTTTCAAATTTCAGAATTCAAGTACAAAATATCAGTCTTGTACAAAAGCCTTCAAAATGCATGGTTTAAAATCATAATCCCCATGGAACGGAAGCTATACAGAGCCAAGCCATACTTTAAGCACTTCAAGCAAAGAGAAATCCGGATCAAACTAAAGTATTCCCTCCTTGGATAACCTGGGGGGGAACGGAAGAAAGGAGGCGAAACAACAAGGGTCAGACAAAAAGTCTGGCAAGTCCGGTGACTTTCAGCATATGAACAGATAATAATAATATGATATGAACATAAAACTGGATGTGAGATAACTGTAACAGGTGTAGCAGATATAACAGAAAAACAGAATGATATAAACTATTGTTTTACACTTCTCTGCACTAATACTAGTATAGCAAAATTAGGTGTCACCCTAATGTCTAAATTGAAGCGGGAACGGGTACAGAATACTTTAACAGAAACAGAATGCTAATAATGGGCCTTTACTACCCGATCAGAAACAGACAGAAGAAGAAACATATTTATCCCTATGGAAACAGAATGTGGAATTAGGTGTACACTAGTAATGGGCCTTTACCACCCGAACAGATGGTACCACACAGAAACAGACAGGTGTTACCACCCAACAGAAACAGACGGTACCAATAGAAATAGACAGAACTAAGCGTACCCTAAAACCCTATCCCAAGCGATCGGCTCCCTAATACATAAATATCCTGTGTCGGTCCCACAGTAGGGTGTATCACTCCCTAAAGTGACAACCAATTGGCACAGACCTATTTACAGATGTCACGGCGTCTTACATCCTCAGAGGCAGACCGGGATCCATGCACGCACATGACCCGGTTGGAACGCACCATCAACACCCCTCGCCATTATCAAAATGAACCTCTTATAATTAGTTCAGTAAGCGTGCCCGGACCCTACTTACGGTTGGGTCAAAGTTTTGATACCAGAAAGGGTTACTGACTAATATGGGTCCCAAACAACAGATGACACAAGTAATTCCCCTCCTAACCTTGTGTCCCCAGACTAACAGATTTCAGATTAACTTGTTTACAAGTTCAGACATACAGAATTCAGATTTACTAATTCACAAATTAAGTTAACAAGTTTTCAGACTAACGGATCAGATGTACAGATTTTTCAGATTTGTCTAACTTTGTATTGGGCCTACAGATTCATGGACGGGTTTTACTACATCTATTAATCCCTTTGGTTTAAACCTATTTTTCCCCAATACGTTTTAGACGTCATTCTTATCTTAGATTTGCATTAATTAATTATTAATGCACAGACCTCTCACATTAGGTCGGTAGCTTGTGGCCGCTGGATATGCCGGGCGGTTCCGGGCAGACTTCTGCCACAAGCCAGACCTAACCTCGTGTCTTACGCATGTTATGACTAACTTCTCACATTAGAACCTATTGTTTGCGGCCACTGGATGTGCCGGGCGGTTCCGGGCAGATTTACGCCGCAAACTCATTCTAACCTCGAGTTAGCCATGTTTATCTTTGCGGCCAATTAATTAATAATTTACCGTTTATGCGCACGCCCAATATATATGCCAATTCAGATTATATCAATAACAGGATGATTATATCAACATAGCAGATAACAGATTTTATATGACTTAACGGATTTAACAGATTTAGCAACTTAGCAGATTTTGGCATATAACAGGTTAGGCATTTCAACCGACAAATTTAACAGATTAGGCATTTCAATCTAATTAGCAGTCTAGGCAATATAACAAAACTAGTAGTTTAGGCAACTTGACAAATTAGCAGATTTAGCAAATTTAATATTTCTAAAAGTTCTATTTACATGCCTTGCCCAATCATAAATTGTCCTAAATTCATATGCTTACATAATTGTCATGATTCACAACATATACTCCATGTTTGCATAAGCGCAGAATATGGACATAATTTGCCATATAACATATGTTCCAATTTTTGTTAAACTAGCATTTTACAGTAGATTCACATATAAATTATACCAAATATAACCATTAATTTCAATGCATGCCATATATCCAAAAATCCCTATTTAGGTGTAATCACAATAATAGATATCCTAATTAATGTAAATCTTTACACCTAAGTTTCCATATCTTCTTCTTTTTGAGTCATGAATCATTATGCAAACTATACCCAACAATATAAATCTTTAAATCATATCTTCTAAAAATCATATCTTGACTTTTATATGCATTTTGTCCAAAGTCTCAAATCATATGTAATCTTACAATGGTTCCTCTTTTCTTCTATCATAGAATATGCATAGATCCAAATCTAGTTTACAACATATGCTCATTAATTACAGTTCTAAATTACAACATAACTATGCATACAACATGCATAAATTATATGTTCATAGTCAAATTTATGCATATGTCCAATATATTTTATGCCTCAGACCTAAAGTCATACATTCAATTTAGTCTTGTCAAATTTCGCATCATTCATTATTTATCCCAAAATTTGCGTTCATACGTTCATCTCTTATGAGATTAGGCACAGGCTCGTGGTAGCCTGGCTATAAAAACAGAAAAGAAGAAAAGGGATACAGAACAGTCACAGAAAAACAAATCTGACAGAAGAGAATATATATACAATCTCAGATTCAGAATTAAAAACATATCAAAATTATAATTAACGTTTATAGCGGAAAATAACTGTACTTGCCTTGATTGGATTAAAGAAAGAACTTTAACTTGTTGTAGAATCTTTGCAGAAACTTTAATCTCTAGTTTGAATTGAGTTGCTTAGGCTGATGTTGATTATCTTCTAGTTTTAATTCCAGCAGAGCAGCGACGCCATTTTTATTTTTTTATTAGAAGAAGAGAGCAATGGAGGCTAGAGAATTGTGTAAGAAACCTAGGTAGAGTCTAGGGTCATTTTTATAGAGTTTATGAACTGATTAGGACCATCGATGTTGCTTGGATTGATCGTAGCCATTCATTCGAAAGAGAGACCAATTAGAGCCTGCCACCTAGCCCTAATGACAAAGCATGCTTCTGAAAATCAACCAACATAGACTAGGCCAGCCAGGGTGGAATGGGTTCAACCTGGGTCTGGACCAGGTCGACAGCCCTGTCGACATCCCTGTCGACAGCCCTATCGACCTGGCTAGACCAGGTCGACATCCCAGTCGACCTGGGTGTCTTAGGCTGGAATTTTCCCGCCCTGGCCAATTGGGCCCGATTTTTAATTTTAAACTTAATTCAGAAACTTCCGGAGGCTATATCTTCTTCATACGGACTCCGTTTTTCGAAAACTCGGACTCTATTTCGCGTATTTTTCCGAGACGAACGCAATGGCGTATCCCGTTTCCCTTAGTTCTTTGATTTCAAATTAATTATACTTTAATTTGTTAATTCCACAGTTAGAGAATACATGGGGTGTTACATTCTCCCCCACTTAAAAGGATTTCGTCCCCGAAATCTTCAAGTTAAGAAGAATGTGTCCTACCATCCAATCACCCATCTACTCAACCATCATCCACAAGCATCCATTGTCCTTAGAAAACTTCTAATGTTGTATGAACATATGCAAAAGTGTGTGTATATGTTCCTTATCCAATGCAAAGATCAGGCGGCCTACTGATTCAGTTGACCTCCTTAATGCGAATTATGTCAGTGCCATGAGTCCAACATGTATGCAATAGAATTCTGATGATATATATTATTCCTATATGAGTGCACAACCATTCACTCAAATGCAACATCCATGTGCTGAATCAACCATTTTGCATCCACAAGAATTGAAAAATGCTCACCCATCCATATGCAGTATGAGAGTGTTTTCGAGCCGATCTAGTGCCTAGTGTGTGTATATGCATCCACGAGCAACCACTAGCAACCACTTGCATCCACTTGCAACCATCAAACATAACATGTCTCAAACACATGTTTACACCCATTAGTTTCTACCTAAAGTTCAAATATTCGATCGATAGGATACAGTCGAATGATGGAAGCGAGTACAGATAGAACGAAAATTTGATTCCCATTAGACATGGGTCCTATGTATCGGCCCCAAAGACCGAAACCAATATCAAATTGACACCCAGAGGAGTACCTTCTTTAGACAATGTCAAAACTGGAAATCCTATAAAAAGTATTTAGATATTTACAGACTACTGGTACAGATCAGGTTCCCTAATGATTCTTAGGAAGCTAAGCATGATAAAATCATACCCTACGAAAACTCAGAATGTATGCGCCATACTTGACGCCTAACGCAGCTATCCCTCAAACCCTAATCTCAAACAGATGATCCATAACCCTTATGGGTCTGAGTCTATAGCGGAATTCAGAAATAATACTAGCATTAAAGTGCAGAGTATCGATTACAAAATCAAAATACCAGAATCAGAAAAAGTCACAATCAGATAAAGAAATTAAACCTACTATAGAAATTTTCCTATTTCTATCCTAGCCACTAGCCTCAAGAGTGTTCGCCTGCCCTCCTTGTCCTCGTCTCTTCGGGCAGTCCCTAGTGAAGTGTCCCATCTCCCCACAGTTGAAGCAAGCGCCCTTCCTTTTTCTGCAATCCTTGTTCAGATGAGTTGAGCTCCCACAAGTAAAGCACTTTTTCCCCTTCTTATCTTCAGACTTCTCATCCTTCTTTTGTGTTTCCTTTTTGGGCCCCGCTTTCTTATTCTGTGGTTCTTCCTTCTTTGTCTCTTTCGGGCCCTTGTCTTCCTCGTGCAGCAGTGCCATATCCACCAATTTCTCGTAAGTTGCTCCCATGGGTACATGGGTCATGGCTAGGCTGTGCAGTGGCTCATTCAATCCTTTAACAAAGCGGAGAGCCTTTTTATGCTGAGTGTTGACTAAATCCAATCCGAATCTTGCTAGTTGGTTGAACTGGTTGACGTATTGCTTGACCGTCATACTTCCTTGCTTAAGAGATAAGAACTTTTCCAATTGTAAACTTCGTTCAGCTTGCGAGAGGAATTTTGTCTCAAACCTTGTTCTGAAATCCATCCATGTCTCAACTGGTCTCTCGGCGTTAGTGACTTCCCACCAGTAAGAAGCTTCGTCTTTGAGCAGCCATACTGCCAACTGTACCTTCTGCCTATCATCCACCTCGAAGATAACGAATAGATCCTCAGTTTCTTTGAGCCAATTCCTTGCTTCTATGAATGATTCAGTTCCTTAGAAATCCTTCCCACCCATGGCCCTAAAATCTCTACAGATCTTTGAGAAAGCAATTGCACGAGGAGGGGGTGGAGGAGGGGGATCATTTGCTGGACCTGCAGCGAGGGTCCTAGCCTCAAGATATTGACGAAACCAACTGGGTACATGAACACCCTCTGGTATCTCAGATGCTTCAGACATGCTAGAACGAAAAAGGAAAGGTTCAATACAAAAAGGACTGAAAGAAAGATATATGGCTCTTGGGGATCATGTTTTTCAAAATAAGCTTTATTTTTGAAAATACTTCCTTTCAAAACCTTTTTTTTTGAAAATAATTTTTCAAAACTTTTTTTTTTATATAAAATCTGGTAACCTTCAGCTCTGATACCAAGTGTAACACCCCACCTCCGTTAAGGTCACTCACAAAGGGAATGCCTTAACTTTGGTGGAGCATTTTAGTAAACAGAACAGAAACTTACAAGACAGATAAAACAGTACTTGAAAAATTTTAACTTTATTACAGCGGAAACATAAATTAATAGGGTTACATCCTTTCAAATTTCAGAATTCAAGTACAAAATATCAGTCTTGTACAAAAGCCTTCAAAATGCATGGTTTAAAATCATAATCCCCATGGAACGGAAGCTATACAGAGCCAAGCCATACTTTAAGCACTTCAAGCAAAGAGAAATCCGGATCAAACTAAAGTATTCCCTCCTTGGATAACCTGGGGGGAAACGGAAGAAAGGAGGCGAAACAACAAGGGTCAGACAAAAAGTCTAGCAAGTCCAGTGACTTTCAGCATATGAGCAGATAATAATAATATGATATGAACATAAAACTGGATGTGAGATAACTGTAACAGGTGTAGCAGATATAACAGAAAAACAGAATGATATAAACTATTGTTTTACACTTCTCTGCACTAATACTAGTATAGCAAAATTAGGTGTCACCCTAATGTCTAAATTGAAGCAGGAACGGGTACAGAATACTTTAACAGAAACAGAATGCTAATAATGGGCCTTTACTACCCGATCAGAAACAGACAGAAGAAGAAACATATTTATCCCTATGGAAACAGAATGTGGAATTAGGTGTACACTAGTAATGGGCCTTTACCACCCGAACAGACGGTACCACACAGAAACAGACAGGTGTTACCACCCAACAGAAACAGACGGTACCAACAGAAACAGACAGAACTAAGCGTACCCTAAAACCCTATCCCAAGCGATCGGCTCCCTAATACATAAATATCCTGTGTCGGTCCCACAGTAGGGTGTATCACTCCCTAAAGTGACAACCAATTGGCATAGACCTATTTACAGATGTCACGGCGTCTTACATCCTCAGAGGCAGACTGGGATCCATGCACGCACATGACCCGGTTGGAACGCACCATCAACACCCCCTCGCCATTATCAAAATGAACCTCTTATAATTAGTTCAGTAAGCGTGCCCGGACCCTACTTACTGTTGGGTCAAAGTTTTGATACCAGAAAGGGTTACTGACTAATATGGGTCCCAAACAACAGATGACACAAGTAATTCCCCTCCTAACCTTGTGTCCCCAGACTAACAGATTTCAGATTAACTTGTTTACAAGATCAGACATACAGAATTCAGATTTACTAATTCACAAATTAAGTTAACAAGTTTTCAGACTAACGGATCAGATGTACAGATTTTTCAGATTTGTCTAACTTTGTATTGGGCCTACAGATTCATGGACGGGTTTTACTACATCTATTAATCCCTTTGGTTTAACCCTATTTTTCCCCAATACGTTTTAGACGTCATTCTTATCTTAGATTTGCATTAATTAATTATTAATGCACAGACCTCTCACATTAGGTCGGTAGCTTGTGGCCGCTGGATATGCCGGGCGGTTCCGGGCAGACTTCTGCCACAAGCCAGACCTAACCTCGTGTCTTACGCATGTTATGACTAACTTCTCACATTAGAACCTATTGTTTGCGGCCACTGGATGTGCCGGGCGGTTCCGGGCAGATTTACGCCGCAAACTCATTCTAACCTCGAGTTAGCCATGTTTATCTTTGCGGCCAATTAATTAATAATTTACCGTTTATGCGCACGCCCAATATATATGCCAATTCAGATTATATCAATAACAGGATGATTATATCAACATAGCAGATAACAGATTTTATATGACTTAACGGATTTAACAGATTTAGCAACTTAGCAGATTTTGGCATATAACAGGTTAGGCATTTCAACCGACAAATTTAACAGATTAGGCATTTCAATCTAATTAGCAGTCTAGGCAATATAACAAAACTAGTAGTTTAGGCAACTTGACAAATTAGCAGATTTAGCAAATTTAATATTTCTAAAAGTTCTATTTACATGCCTTGCCCAATCATAAATTGTCCTAAATTCATATGCTTACATAATTGTCATGATTCACAACATATACTCCATGTTTGCATAAGCGCAGAATATGGACATAATTTGCCATATAACATATGTTCCAATTTTTGTTAAACTAGCATTTTACAGTAGATTCACATATAAATTATACCAAATATAACCATTAATTTCAATGCATGCCATATATCCAAAAATCCCTATTTAGGTGTAATCACAATAATAGATATCCTAATTAATGTAAATCTTTACACCTAAGTTTCCATATCTTCTTCTTTTTGAGTCATGAATCATTATGCAAACTATACCCAACAATATAAATCTTTAAATCATATCTTCTAAAAATCATATCTTGACTTTTATATGCATTTTGTCCAAAGTCTCAAATCATATGTAATCTTACAATGGTTCCTCTTTTCTTCTATCATAGAATATGCATAGATCCAAATCTAGTTTACAACATATGCTCATTAATTACAGTTCTAAATTACAACATAACTATGCATACAACATGCATAAATTATATGTTCATAGTCAAATTTATGCATATGTCCAATATATTTTATGCCTCAGACCTAAAGTCATACATTCAATTTAGTCTTGTCAAATTTCGCATCATTCATTATTTATCCCAAAATTTGCGTTCATACGTTCATCTCTTATGAGATTAGGCACAGGCTCGTGGTAGCCTGGCTATAAAAACAGAAAAGAAGAAAAGGGATACAGAACAGTCACAGAAAAACAAATCTGACAGAAGAGAATATATATACAATCTCAGATTCAGAATTAAAAACATATCAAAATTATAATTAACGTTTATAGCGGAAAATAACTGTACTTGCCTTGATTGGATTAAAGAAAGAACTTTAACTTGTTGTAGAATCTTTGCAGAAACTTTAATCTCTAGTTTGAATTGAGTTGCTTAGGCTGATGTTGATTATCTTCTAGTTTTAATTCCAGCAGAGCAGCGACGCCATTTTTATTTTTTTATTAGAAGAAGAGAGCAATGGAGGCTAGAGAATTGTGTAAGAAACCTAGGTAGAGTCTAGGGTCATTTTTATAGAGTTTATGAACTGATTAGGACCATCGATGTTGCTTGGATTGATCGTAGCCATTCATTCGAAAGAGAGACCAATTAGAGCCTGCCACCTAGCCCTAATGACAAAGCATGCTTCTGAAAATCGACCAACATAGACTAGGCCAGCCAGGGTGGACTGGGTTCGACCTGGGTCTGGACCAGGTCGACAGCCCTGTCGACATCCCTGTCGACAGCCCTATCGACCTGGCTAGACCAGGTCGACATCCCAGTCGACCTGGGTGTCTTAGGCGGGAATTTTCCCGCCCTGGCCAATTGGGCCCGATTTTTAATTTTAAACTTAATTCAGAAACTTCCGGAGGCTATATCTTCTTCATACGGACTCCGTTTTTCGAAAACTCGGGCTCTATTTCGCGTATTTTTCCGAGACGAACGCAATGGCGTATCCCGTTTCCCTTAGTTCTTTGATTTCAAATTAATTATACTTTAATTTGTTAATTCCACAGTTAGAGAATACACAGGGTGTTACATTCTAGGAGTCCATAAATTTATGAACTTATTTGTGTGTTTTGACTTTGATTTTTTTAGTTCTGTTTGAACTTGCTGTAACAGCCTGCACCTCCGTTCGCGCAAGATATTGTCCCCAACTTAGCCACCGTTATGGTATGGGGTTTTGTTCCTCAAAAGGCCTCGGCGTTAGTAAGAGATGGGCTCTACTATATAAGTACCCACTTCACACATGCTTCATGTGGGACTTAGGAGTGTTACACTTGCTACCCTTAACAAATTTGATAGTTTGAATATTGTTTTTCGTTGATTTGGACTTAGGAATGTATTAAAGTATGTGTCTATTGTTTGTAGCTTTAGATTTATACAAAATATGATCTAGATTATGCTTTATTTTTTAAATTATCAACATTTATTTCCATTTTATTAGAATTCTTATTAAAATCAAGAATAACATTGTGTAAAAACATTATTTTATCATTTAGATTAGTGCTTTGTGACTCCATTGGAAGATTTTCTATTTTAAGGATTCATTTTTACTTTTTAGGTTACCAAATTTTCAAGTCCTAAACATTTTCACCATTACATCCATTAAGTGTTCCAGTTTTATTCATCTCTGCTAAACTAATCTTGTTCTCTTTTATAAGCATTTTTTGTCCTTTATATAAGATATTTAAAACATACTTAATTTCGTTATTATAATTCCATATTTGGTTATTCTTTATCAAGTAACACGTGTTGGTATTTCTAACTTCCGAATCACTATCACTTGGTGTAACACCCCGTAATTTTAAATACTAAAGTTAACAAATTAAAGAATACTTAATTTCAAATGTGAGAATCAGGGGAAACGGGTTGCGCCATTGTGTTCGTCTTGGAATTTTGGTTGAGATATAGTCCAAGTTTACGTAAATTGGACTTCGTATGAAGAAGTTATGGCTATCGGAAGTTTCTAGAAATTCAAATTTAAATTCAAAAACGAATTCAGACTCAGAACTGGGCAGGGCGGGAAATTTCCCGCCCAAGGCCAAGTCGACAGGGGGTCGACCCTAGTGTCGACCTCCTCCTATACAGGTCGACCTTAGTGTCGACCTGGGGGTCGAACTGCCCCCTCCCCCCCGGGGCAGATCTGAAAGATGACGATTTTGTGACTCAGTGCTGAGTCTGTAACAACCCGGAAAATCTGAACCAGTTTAAAAATTTTAAATTGGCTATTTTAGTGAATTTTAAGTATTTAAAATAAATATTTTAAATAACAAGGATGAAAAGTAGTTTGAATTGATGTTTGAAAGTGAATATAATTACTTTGAATTATAAACAAGTCCTGAAATGGCGCGGTAGTTTCAAAATTTCAATTCAAACTTCAACTGACTGTACCGGGTGCAAAATAAAACGGATTTTAGTGAAATCAAAAATATTTAAATCTGTTAGTGAATATCTTTCTAACGAATCTGAAAAATCGAAGTTCCGTAGCGGGAGTCAAAAGTTATGGCCAAATGAATTTTTAGAAAGGTCGCTATAAGAATTATATCGCCCGTGGAAATAGTCATTTTGCAAACGACCTCGGAATTCGACAAAACCACTTTTGTTGGATCTGGGATGTGAAGTTATTGCTAGGTTTAAAATTTCATAATTTTTGAAGCTAGTATGTGAGCGTGGCAAAAGAAAATGTGATTGGTCAATTTCTGTTAAATTGGATCAACCAGAAAATGGCCATTTTTCAAACGGTCTCAGAATTCGACGAAACTAGTTTTGTTGGGACCGTATCATCAAAACATGGCTAGATTTATTTTTCAGGAATTTTTAGAAGCAGTATAAGGCCCCGACAAATTGAAATGTATGTTCAAATTAAATATTGAATATTTTATATTTTAATTTGAAGAAAAACTGACTGAAACAGTCGAATGGGCCTTCGAAACATATCCCATTGTGTTCGGAATGGGGGTATTTAGCTAGAGGCGACAGTCGTTGGGTTTGGATTGGAGTTCGTATAAGATAAGTGGTATTTTAAAAATTATAAATTATGTAAATAAAATAAAAAATCTGATTGGCCGTTCATTTCTCTCTCTCTCTCTCTCTCTCTCTCTCTCTCTATTCCCTCCCTCCACGCTCGCGATAAACGACGGAAAGCAGCTCCGAACTTCTCGACCAAATCGCCGCCGCCTCAGCCAACGCCAGCCTCCGCCGCCACCCAGAATCGGAAGCCCATCCTCCCCTCTTCAAATCCGACCAACCCCTGACCTTCCTCTCCTCGCCAGCATTGAGCTTTCCTCCTTCAAACTTGTGACCTTCCGACCGCCGATTCTCCTCATCCCTGCCATCGATTTGAGGGAGGCCACCATCGCCGTGAAGCCTGTTCCAAGGCCAAGGTCGTGGCACTAGCGGATCGTGATATCGTGCATCGATTTGTGTGAAAACTGAAAACCTAGTTTTGAAGTTTAAACGAGGTAAAGGGTTTTAAATTTTTGAATGGAAAATAACACTTTAGAGTGTTGCAAAACTTTGAAAAATCATATCTTTATCATGTATTAACGAAATTCGATGAAACAGGAAACATCGTGACCGTGAGGACGTCTTCTACATTTTAGAAGATACCGCATATTTTTCTGAGCCTTCTGCTATTTTTGGTGGAGTGAAACCCAATGTGAGATTTCTAATTTATAAATGATATGGAAAACAACGATGTATGAATTATATAGTCGATGTATGAGTTATATAAGCGTTGTACACCTCATGTATAAGTGTTGTATAAGTTGTATGTTCGATGTATAAGTTATATATGCGTTGTAAAAATTATATGTGCGTTGAAATGAATTGAAGTGAATTGAAATATATTATATACAAATATATATATATATACACACACACTCCCCTCGTCCACAGACCACAGACGATATTTATTGGTTGTGATATTGTTTGGATTATTTGGTTAATGTGAAATTTGGTGAATAATGCGAATGGTTGATAGAATTGTTTGTGGTTGAGAATGATTGATTGTGGTTGAAAACTACCCATTTGTGGTTGAAACAAATTAGAATAGGATTGTGGAAATGAAAATAAAACATGCCGCCTGCATGCGAACTAGATGCATGAATCCCCATTGTCAAAAACTGCAAGGTTTTAAGGTAGAGCGAGGAGCCGTACTTCGATACGGTCCTGGTTTTAACTACCTTGCCGTTATGCTGCCGAAATTTTCAATAATATTCATGTGTTAGAATTATTTTCATGTGTTGAAACTATATTCATGTGTTGAATAGAAATTCATGTGTTGAACGACATTCATGTTTTGAAATAAATTGTTTTATAATAGAAATCATATTTTTATCATCTATATGAACTATATAAAATAGTCGTGTTTTGAAATAAATTGTTTTACAATAAAAATCACATTTTTATTATATACATGAATTGTTAAAAATAGTGAAGTGTTGAAATAAATGTCTGTTGGATAAAAATATCATTTTTATCAAATATATAAAGTGGATATAGTTTTGAAATCGAAGAAAGAATTATATTTATATATATTTATAAAAATATAATTAAAATATTGTGAATAACGATGCTGCAGTTCGTATTTTGAAATCGTGATTTCAAACGATTAGTGTAGGATATCCGACCATCGGATTTTCCCGAAACCACAACCGTTGGGTTTGCCTTGGAAATATCTTTCCAACGGCAACAACTTTGTAAAGATCCAACGGTTGGATTGTCTGGAATGTTTAATTCAAATCTGAAGAAAAACAACACCAGAATCGATTATATTTATATATATATGTATAATTAAATTAAATCAAATAACGACGCTGCAGTTCGTATTTTGAAATCGTAACTTCAAACGATTAGTGCGGGAGATCTGACCGTCGGATTTTCCCAAAACTGAAACCGTTGGATTCGTTTTGGAAAGATCTTTCTACTAATACAAATTTTGTGAAGATCCAACAGTTAGATTTTTAGATATGTGTAAATCAAATCTGGAGGAAAACAGCGCCATGGTCGCGTTATGGCCTGAAGCGTTGTTTTGAGTAAATTGGCTATTTTTAAATAAATAAAATAGCGATAAATCGTGATAAAATATTACAAACGATATGGCATGGAAATAAAATGAATTTGCTTGGTTTATGTGATATTTGATGGTTGAATGTGTTTGGCGTGAAAATTACACTAAAGAACAGAAATAGTGATATCGAATAATTTAACCATTGAAATAAATTGATTTGAAATTCTAAATATATGTGAATTATTTCAAAAGGCCGAGTTAATTCTCATTTCAAGTAATTGATCGACGATTGAAAGTCGAAGATATGAAGACGATGCAAGACCGGTGATCTTCACGTCGAATGGAGGGGTGCTACTGATGCTCATGATAGGAGTAGCTACCTTGACGGGGTTGAAGTAGTAGCCACCCAGACGTACTTGTTGATTGTACGGATATGCGAGGATTGAGTGCCTTCGGTTTTTTCAGACCCAGAACGAACGTGTAAATGGACTGTGTGTCTGACATTGGATTTTGTTTTGTGCTCATTGATCTCTATTAAATATATATCTGTTTGGCGGCGGAGAATTTATTCTTTTGCTTAACGCCCTTCTCTGAGACGTACGAGCCCAGAGGTTATATATCGATAGAAATCAGTCGCATGGAGTGAATTGCCTGTGCGGCACGCCTAAGTGATAGATGATCAAGGCTTCTGTTGAAAAGCATAGTCTTGTGGTTGATGATCAAAGCACAGCCTGTGTGTCATAGCTTTGTGTATAACGTGAATTCGCGAGCCTTACACCCCGGTATGGACCAGAAACGGGAGAAGGATCCAGGGAGGACATGCGTTTCCTTCTAGCTAGGGTGGTGTCAGTGACCTTCCAGCCCTGACATTTATATTATTTTCACCTGTGTGGTTGTTGCTGTTGCGAGGTGCCTTGGATATATCGGTCGATCCGGGACCGATGGAGTCATTGGGCTCATTAACGCCCCAAAGGGCGGGGAAACGGAGTGTTCAGGCATTTTAATCCACATCGGTGGACCGGCCCTGTGGCTCCTAAGGGTCACTCGAGCTCTGATCCTGAGACACGGGCTGGAGCGTCTCGAATTCAGTAAGGACTATCTTTTGCCTTGGTTCATGACGGAAATCCAATTTCCAAATACGATACTGTGCGGTTTGGATTGTATACCTATAAATGGCGACATAGTGGTATGGGGCATTAATGTCATCTATGATTGATACTTATGATTTGAATTTGTTTTTGAAACTTATAAACACTAGTAATAATATCAAATGCTTTTGTTTTATTCGTATCAAGCATATTTTGGCCATTATAAGGTAAAACTCTATCCTCTGGTTTGTGTTCCATTATGTGATGAGAACTGAGTCTTATAATGGATTCATTTTTATAAAAAGCATTGCGATGTCTAAAAGAATTATTTGTTTTAAAGCACTGGCAATCCAATGGAGTAAACCCGTTCCGTGAAAGTGGTGTGGTCCTATGATTAGCCATATTGTAAAATGTGTTAAGTAGTTTTCTCATACCAGTCCCATGACTGACTCGTAGTTTGTTTCACCTACAAACTCGGGTGCCCCTTTTTCTACACGGGCATCCTTGTATTCAGGTTTTAGCAGGCTCTTTCTGGATAGCTGGAGCTGAAGATGGATTCTATCATTTATCTCTTTTTATGTTGTTCAGCTCCTGTTGTACATATTATGTTTTCTTTTCTGCTGTAGACATCTTATGTATAGTTGAACTGTATTTGTCCTAAGTATGATCCTATATACTGTGTAACTCTGATGATTATATTTATCCAGTGTATTCTATTGTACATTATCTGGTTTATTTATTTATTATTGTTCTGTTATTATCTGTTTATGTGTTATATTCTAAAGATTACCCTTTGCACCGTCTCATCGGGTACCGGGTCGTCACAGAGTCATTAGGGCTGAGGTGTCACTCTATCTTGACTGGAGGGTCTTGATTGATTCTAGGTTGATCGGATGGCCTAAATTAATCCTAATCTCTATATAAACACATGTAGACTCAAACCGTAATACCTAATCAAAATTAGAACCATCGACGTCATGTTATCACCCCGCAACCTAGAGTAGTCGCCACCATCTAGACGAAAAGTAAAGCTAATCAACTCAATTCAGCTCATGTCTACAACAACAACAATGAATTTGTCTACTTCAAAGGCGAGCTAAATTAATTTTAGAACACAGATCCCAGAACTCAAGACCATCTTTGCGTTGTGAGTTCGATTTCTTTAATAACATAATAAACAAGTTAATTAGGTTGAGTTATAATTTGGGTTATATGGTTATGTTTGTGAATCATTGGAAAAATGTGATATTTTGTGAATATATGCTAGTTGTTCATAATGATATTTTTGTTGTGGATCCCTTTTTATATGCCCAATCACCTATGTTCAACTTGATTCATGTTTGACATCAATTTATATGCAAGTTTGGGTGTAGATTATATGCTAGTTTCTATGTAAATTGTACACAAGTTTACATGTGAACCAAGTAAAATGACTATAAGCAAGTTTAGGTAGAAATTAGATTCACATATATGCAAGTTTACACCTTCAGATTTAGATTTATGACATACATAGTTTTATGCAAGTTTGTGACTATGGCCTATGCAAGTTTGGGTGAAAACTATGTTCATACCTGCAAGTTCACACCTTTAGGTCTATGTTTAGATTCATGACAACACAAAGTTTATGCAAGATATGTTGGAATCCTTATTTGTCAGTTAGATCCATTTTTGTGTGTTATGCAAATTTGCGATGTTTCTTCCCTTTTATGTGATTAGATTATTTGCTAATCTAATATATATATGTCATGATAAGTGAACGAACAACGTGGGGAAGATGGGGGTAATATTGAATACACTCATATTGAGAATTAGCATGTAATGTCCTTAAGAGGCATACAAATAATTTGAGGCAATAATTAAAATTGGTTATACCTGAAATAAATGGACATAATTTAGGTGACAATTATGGACATAAGTGTGTTTGGAATTTATTGACAAATTTGAATAGGGATTTAAATTCACTTTGGGGTTAAATAAAGATATGTAATAATTAACCGCCTGAGACACGTGGTTAGACTCGTTTGTGGTGTAAAACTGCCCGTACCCGCCCGACAAATCTAGCAGCCACAAATGCCAGTCTAATGTGAGAGGTCAAAGGCACGAATTAAATGCGTAACAATTGTAAAGGCACGAGGTTAGGCTCGTTTGTGGTGTAAGACTGCCCGGACCCACCCGGCAAATCCAACAGCCACAAATGCCAGTCTAATGTGGGAGGTCTTTACGAGGTTACAGTTTTAATGAATTACGAAACACTTAACCAGATAAACATGTGGTGGGACATGGGGGGTTAAGTTGGTGCCTTGGGTGGCATGTAAAATTAAGTGGGTGGCCTTGGGTGGCATGTGAAATACAATTAGAAACACTTAACCAAGATTGAAACATGTAAGAAGATATGAATAAGAATGGGGTTAAGCAGGGAAAACCTTAGAGGGGACCAAGCCTAGGTGGAAAGCTTGTGTCATGCATGGGGGGCCCTTTTCAAACCAGTAACCCATTAAGTATCTTTGTGGGCTCGACCCAAGTCGAGGACGGGACACGCGTACTGGGTTTGATTGTAAAAGGTCAAAACGGGTTAGCGGTGGCAACGCAAGTCCAACGGGGTCATGTGCGTGTGTGGGCCCAGGCTGGTAGGTAAGACGTTGTTGCATCGTGTAGGTATAAGCCGTGCATTTTTGGTGGTATCGAGTTGCCACTTTGGGGAGTGATACACCCCACTGTGGGGCTAGCACGTGTATCTACGAGTTAGGGAGACGATCGAATGGGGGTAGTGTGTACACCTAGTGGAGATAGGGCAGGCGACACCTATGTAGACAGCTAGGGGTACATGAAACTACCATTATCATTATTAAGTTCTATAGGTGGGATCAACTTTTATGGTGTTTGGTGTGGTGTAATGTAGAAATTATCTTATAGTGATTAGGTGTTCCTTTAGCGTTATCTTTGTTCATCTTATTTCCTTTGTTTGCTCTATCATCCCCATTTGTTCACAGTCATTTCCTTATTCTCCAGCTTATGCCTTATCCTAGTTACTTTAATGATTATATTGTTAAAGTTATTGCATTCGCCAGACTTTATGTCTGACCCCCTTTTTTCCACCTCTTTTCTTCCTCCCCCCCAAGGTGCTCAGGGTGGGACTAGTACTAGTGGAGCTTGATTGGACAGCTTTATCCCTTTCTTTTGGAAGTTGCTTGGATTGAAGAAGTAAAGTTCAACCTATCTTATTTATGGCTATTTTATGTTGGGGTTATATCTTTATTTTATGTACTCTGAACTTATTTGTCAAGATGGATAATAAGTATATTTGGTTTTGTAGTTGGTTTTTGAGGTGATGTAACCAAGCTATTTCTCCGCTAAAATAAAAGTGTTTTTTTTATTTTCCATACCAATATATTTATCTGTCTTGTTTACTTTTCTGTTCTATACACAATAAACGCTCCACCAAAATTAAGGCATTCCCTTTGTGAGTGACCTTAATGGAGAAAGCGTGTCACACGTGGTATCAGAGCTAAAGGTTACCAGACCAGATATGAATTTTGAAAAACTATTTTTCAAAAAGCATTTTTATAAAGAAATACTTTCAAAAATACTTTTTAAGGAGAGTATTTTCAAGAGAAAAGTTTATTTTAAAAACATAACCCCCAAGAACCATATATCTTTCTTTCGAATTCTCCGTTTGAATCTCTTCATTTTCTTTTCAGCATGTCTGGAATTCCTGTGATACCCGAGGGGATACCGATACCAGGATGGTTTAGAAGGTATCTGTAAGCTAGGGCCAATGTCGCAGGCCCAACAAATGCTCCTCCTCCTCCTCCTTACTGTGTTGATACTTTCGCAAAGATATGCAAGGACTTTCGAGCAATGGGCGGGAAACCTTTTCACGGGTCAGAGACGTTTGTTGAAGCTCGAAATTGGTTAAAGGAGGTGGAAGAATAATTTGGAATCTTTGAGGTAGGAGATGGAAGAAAGGTCCAGTTAGCTGCCTGGTTAATGAAGGATGAGGCCTCGTTTTGGTGGGAGGTCACTAATGGAGAGCGTCCAGTTGATACATGGCCAGATTTCAGGCGTAGGTTTGAGGCAAAGTTTCTCTCATGGGCCGAAGAGAATCTATACATGGAAAGTTTTTTGGCATTAAGGCTGGGAAATCTATTAGTGAAAGAATACATCAACAAGTTCAATCAGTTGGTGAGATTTGGCTTGGACTTGGTGAATACACCCGAAAAGAAGGCCCTAAGATTTGTTAAGGGTTTGAACGAGCCGCTAGATGGGTTAGCTATGACCCACATCCCAATAGGGGCCACCTTTGAGAGACTAGTTGACATGACACTTATGCATGAAGAGGAGAAAGGCGCTAATGCTAATAAGGCACCTGAGAAGAAAGGGGATCAAAAGAAACCCCAATAGCAATAGCAGAACAAGAAGGGTGGTAAAGACAACAATGGCAAGGGAAAGAAAAGATGCTTTAACTGTGGGACACCAGGCCATCTAGGAAAAGACTGTAGGAAGAAGAAGAAGACTGGTTGTTTCCACTATGGCGAGGCAGGACATCTGATTAAGGACTGCCCAAAGAAAGGGAAGAGGGCAGGGCCTACCTCTAGAGGGCATATTCAGGCTCTCATGGCACCAAGGCAGGCAAGGGGGCAGGTCCAGGCTCTCGTGGCCCCACCGCTGCAAGAACGAGGTAGAGCGATTTCCGTTGAAAGTTTAGCCTATCTTTTTGATCATCCTGTTCGCACACTCTTCGATTCTGGTGCATCACACTCTTTTATATTCACTGCTTTAGTTGAGACACTACACCTAAACACCAGTATAGTAGAGGATCCCTTAGTTGTTTCAAATCCAATTGGGGGCTCAGCCTATTTGTCGATGATTTGTTTGGATTTGGAAATTTCTATACTTAGCATTGGGTTTAGATGTAATGCTTATGTTTTGGGCTTCACGGGCTATGGGTTAATTCTGGGCATGGATTGGTTATCCAGTAATGGAGCCGTCCTAGATTGTGAAAAGAGAGAGGTTAGTCTTATGACTCGCTTGGGCAACACTCTCGAAATCTCTTATAATCCCATGAATTCTGTTATGCTAAGTTATCAAGAATCGCTTGACGCATCTGTTGAGAATTTGCAGTCTGTTAGAGTGGTCCGTGAATACTCGGATGTCTTTGGTGAAGTTCAAGGTTTACCCCCGAGGTGTGAGATAGATTTTCGAATAAACTTAGTAGATAATGCAAATCCAGTTGCATTACCAATGCGCCGCATGGCTCCGAGAGAGAGAGAAGAGAACTCAGTAAGCAAGTGAAAGAATTGCTTGAGAAGGGGTTCATAAGAAGAAGTATTTCGGAGTAGGGTACTCCAATCGTTTTTGCTACAAAAGCCGATGGTTCACTTAGATTGTGCGTGGACTATAGAGAGCTGAATAAGCTAGCAAAGAAGAACAGACACCCGTTACCGAGGATAGACGATTTATTCGATCAGTTGGTGGGTGCTTCAGTTTTCTCGCAACTAGATTTGGCTACAGGGTTTCATCAGCTAAGGGTGGCTGAAGATAGCATCGATAAGACTGCTTTTAGAACTCCTGACGGTTTCTTCGAGTGGCTCATCATGCCTTTTGGTTTGACAAATGCACCCGCATACTTTGTTGACTTAATGAGTAGGGTGTTTAGGGAGTTTCTGAACAAGTTTGTGGTAGTCTTTGTAAAAGATATTCTGGTTTTCTCTAAAAATGAAGAAGAGCATGCCCTACATCTTAGGGAAGTCTTAGAGACCCTACGAGTGCATCAGCTTAAAGCTAAGTTCTCCATGTGCCATTTTTGGAGAAAATAAGTGAGGTTCTTAGGACACGTGGTCTCTAAGGAAGGGATAGCTGTGGATCCCGTTAAGATAGTGGCAATCCTAGATTGGAAGACGCCTAAGAATGCAACAGAAGTAAGGAGCTTTTTAGGGTTGGCTGGTTATTATAGGAAGTTCATTAAGTCTTCGCAAAGATATCAACCCCTCTCACTCGATTAATAAAGAAGAATTTGACTTTTACTTGGGACGTTGACTGTGATGATGCTTTCCAACGTTTGAAGAGGTCTTTGACGACAGCTCCAGTTTTAGTTTTTCCACATGGGAGTAAGGCATTCACTGTATATACCAATGCTTGCTGGACAGGGCTTGGCGCAGTTTTAATGCAAGAGGGAAGGGTGATATGCTATGGTGGAATACAGTTGAAAGCCCACGAGAAAAATTGCCCTACCCATGACTTGGAGTTGGCGGCCATAGTTTTTGCGCTTAAGTCATGGCGTCATTATTTGCTTGGCGAGAGGTTTGAGTTGTATACAGACCATAAGTCGCTAAAGTACTTATTCTCTCAGAAGGACCTAAACTTGAGGCAACAAAGATGGATGGAGTTTTTGGCATCCTACGATTTTGAGATTGCATATACCCCTGGCAAGGGTAACGTTGTAGCCGACGCCTTAAGTAGAAAGAAGTTAACTTTAAGTCCTTTGTTCGTAGAGCGGCAGAGTTTGGAGTATATATCTTCCTTTGACTTCAGACACTCTGTCAATTATGTATTCGGATTATTGGCATCATTAGAGGTGCAACCTAAACTTTTGGGTCAAGTTGGAGAGGCACAGCGAAATGAGCCACAGTTGGTTGAGATAGTAAGAAAACTTATAGGAGGGGAGTCCTCAAGACATCTTGATAGATATGCTATAGATGAGAGAGGTTGGCTACGTAGAGATGGGAGACTTTGCGTACCACAAGACGAGAGTTTGAAGAAGGCAATTCTTGAAGACTCACATCGCTCTAAGATGACCATACATCCAGGTTGTGATAAGATGTATAGGGATATGAAGCGAGTTTTCTTTTGGGCCGGAATGAAGAAAGACATGGCCGAGTTCGTTGCTAGATGCTTAGTGTGCCAGCAAGTCAAGGCGGAGCAAAAGAAGCCCGGAGGTTTGCTCCATCCCTTAGAGGTTCCGCTTTGGAAATGGGAAAGCGTTTCCATGTATTTTGTAGATGGGTTACCAAGATCAAGGAAGGGTAATACGGGGATTTGGGTATTTGTAGACAGACTTACTAAAAGTGCCTATTTTATTCCCGTAAAAAGTAGAAGGACCGCCGCATGGTTAGCATCTATTTACCTTCGAGAGATAGTTCGTTTGCACGGCATACCCTACAGCATCGTGAGCGATAGAGATCCCATTTTCACAAGCGAATTTTGGAAGAGCTTACAAGAGGCATTTGGGACGCAGTTATGCTTAAGTACCGCTTATCACCCTCAGACGGACGGCCAGACCGAGAGAGTAAATTGGATTCTAGAAGACCTTCTGAGGCTATCCATTCTAAACTTTGGAGGAACATGGGAAGAACACCTTCTAGTAGTAGAGTTCACCTATAATAATAGTTTTCGGGCTAGCATTGGCATGGCACCTTTTGAGGCTCTTTATGGACGACCGTGCCGATCAACTACATGTTGGTGGGAATCCACGGATAAGATTTTGCTTGGACCTGACATGATTAGGGAGACTTTGGAGAAGATAGACCTGATTCGACGATGAATGAAGATGGCACAGGATCGACCAAAGTCATATGCTGATAGAAGACGTACCGATCTTGAGTTAAATGTTGGGGACATGGTTTTTATTAAGGTGTCACCATTAAGAAATGTAGTCCGTTTTGGATCAGTAGGGAAGTTGGCACCAAGGTTCGTAGGACCCTTTCCAATTACGGAGAGGATCGGGCAAATGGCGCACAGAGTAAAGTTACCAGAGAAGCTTAGCGGAGTTCATGACGTGTTTCACGTTTCACATTTGCATAAGTGTTTGCATGATACAGCGGAAGTGGTAAAGCCGAGCACGCTCGAAGAAGTGGAAGTAGAGTGCAATGCCACGATCAGACGAGCTCCTACATGCATTCTCGGATCGGAGATCAAAAAGCTTCGCAACAAGGAGGTCAAGTTGGTCAAAGTGCAATGGGGAGATGATCAAAGAGACGCGACTTGGGAGACAGAAGATAAGATGCATACGTTGTACCCTTTCCTTTTTGAGGGTATGTTTTATTTTCTCCTTTTTCTACCACTTTGTTGATACCTGTCCTATCTTTTATTATTATCTTTGCGATGACATCTTCGATCTTTAGTTAGGAAGAACCCTATGGTTGAAACATGTGTTTGAGGCATGTTATGTTTGATGGATGCAAATGGATGCAGTGGTTGCTCGTTGATGCATGTACACACACCTTAGGCACTAGATCGGCTCAATCACCTTCACGTTGCATATAAATGTGTGTGCATATTTAAAGTAATTGATGTATAATGGTTGTGTTATCATATGGATGCTGCATTTTGATGAATGAGTGTGCACACATGTAGAAATAATATGTATCGATAGGATTCTTTCGCATACATAATGGACGCATGGCACTATCATGATTTACATTAAGGAGGTCAACTGAATTAGTAGACCACCTGATTTTGCATTAGATAAGGAACATATACACACACTTCTTGCATATGTTCATACAGCGTTAGAAATTTTGTAAGGACAATGGATGCCTTTGTTTGATGGTTGAGTAGATGGATGATTGGATGTTAGGATATGCATTCTCCTTAACTTAGAGATTTCGGGCGAAAAATCTTTTAAGGAGGGGAGAATGTAACACCCCATAATTTTAAATATTAAAGTTAACAAATTAAAGAATACTTAATTTCAAATGTGAGAATCAAGGGAAACGGGTGGCACCATTATGTTCATCTCGGATTTTTGGTTGAGATAGAGTCCGAGTTTGCGTAAATTGACTTCGTATGAAGAAGTTATGGCGGTCAGAAGTTTCCAGAATTTCAAATTTAAATTCAAAAACGAATTCAGACTTGGAACTGGGCAGGGCGGGAAATTTCCTGCCCAAGGCCAGGTCGACCTGGGGGTCAACCCTAGTGTCGACCTTCCCTTATACAGGTCGGCCTTAGTGTCGACCTAGGGGTTGACCTGCCCCCCCCCCCCCCCCCAGGGAAGATCTGAAAGATGACGATTTTGTGACTCAGTGCTGAGTCATTAGGGCTGAGGTGCCACTCTATCTTGACTGGATGGTCTTGATTGATTCTAGGTTGATCGGATGGCCTAAATTTATCCTAATCTCTATATAAACACATGTAGACTCAAACCCTAAAACCTAATCAATATTAGAACCATGGTCGTCATGCTATCAACCCGCAACCGAGAGTAGCCGCCACCAACTAAAGGAAAAGTAAAGCTAATCAACTCAATTCAACTCAAGTCTACAACAACAACGAATTTGTCTACTTCAAAGGCAAGCTAAATCAATTTCAGAACACAGATCCCAGAACTCAAGACCTTCTTTGAGTTGTGAGTTCGATTTCTTTAATAAGATAATCAACAAGTTAATTAGGTTAAGTTATAAGTTGGGTTATATGGCTATGTTTGTGAATCATTGGAAAAATGTGATATTTTGTGAATATATGCTAGTTAAGTTCATAATGATAGTTTTGTTGTGGATCCCTTTTATATGCCCAATCACCTATGTTCAACTTGATTCATGTTTGACATCAATTTATATGCAAGTTTGGGTGTAGATTATATGCTAGTTTCTATGTAAATTGTACACAAGTTTACATGTGAACCAAGTAAAATGACTATATGCAAGTTTAGATAGAAATTGGATTCACATATATGCAAGTTTACACCTTTAGATTTAGATCTATGACATACATAGTTTTATGCAAGTTTGTGACTATGGCCTATGCAAGTTTGGGTGAAAACTATGTTCATACCTACAAGTTCACACCTTTAGGTCTATGTTTAGAATCATGACAATACAAAGTTTATGCAAGATATGTTGGAATCCTTATTTGTAAGTTAGATCCATTTTTGTGTGTTATGCAAATTTGTAGGTTACGGTTTTAATGAATTAAGAAACACTTAACCAGATAAACATGTGGTGGGACATGGGGGTTAAGTGGGTGCATTGGGTGGCATGTGAAATTAAGAGGGTGCCTTGGGTGGCATGTGAAATACGATTAGATGCACTTAACCAAGATTGAAACATGTAAGAAGAGATGAATAAGAATGGGGTTAAGTGGGGAAAACCTTAGAGGGGACCAAGCATAGGTGGAAAGCTTGTGTCATGCATGGGGGCCCTTTTCAAACCAGTAACCCATTAAGTATCTTTGTGGGCTCGACCCAAGTCAAGGACGAGACACGCGTACTGGGTTTGATTGTAAGAGGTCAAAATGGTTTAGCGGTGGCAACGCAAGTCCAACGGGGTCATGTGTGTGTGTGGGCCCAGGCTAGTAGGTAAGACGTTGTTGCATCGTGTAGGTATAAGTCGTGCATTTTTGGTGGTATCGGGTTGCCAATTTGGGGAGTGATACACCCCACTGTGCGGCCAGCACGTGTATCTACGAGTTAGGGAGTCGATCGAATGGGGGTAGTGGGTACATCTAGTGGAGATAGGGGCAGGCGGCGCCTATGTAGACAGTTAGGGGTACACGAAACTACCATTATCATTATTAAGTTCTGTAGGCGGGATCAACTTTTAGTGTGTTTGGTGTGGTGCAATGTAGTAATTATCTTATAGTGAGTAGGTGCGCCTTTAACGTTATCTTTGTTCATTTTATTTCCTTTGTTTGCTCTGTCATCCTATTTGTTCACAGTCATTTCCTTATTTTCTAGCTTATGCCTTATCCTAGTTACTTTAATGATTATATTGTTAAAGTTATTGCATTCGCCAGACTTTATGTCTGACCCCCTTTGTTTCCACCTCTTTTCTTCCTCCCCCCCCCCTCAAGGTGCTCAGGGTGGGACTAGTACTTATGGAGCTTGATTGGACTGCTTTATCCCTTTCTTTTGGAAGTTGCTTGGATTGCTGAAGTAAAGTTCAGCCTATCTTATTTATGGCTATTTTATGTTGGGTTTATGTCTTTTATTTTATGTACTCAGAACTTATTTGTTAAGAGGGATAATAAGTGTATTTGGTTTTGTAGTTGGTTTTTGAGGTGATGTAACCAAACTATTTTTCCAGTGCAGTAAAAGTGGTTTTTTTATTTTCCAAGTACCAATATATTTATCTGTCTAGTTTACTTTTCTATTCTATACACAATAATTGCTCCACCAAAATTAAGGCATTCCCTTTGTGAGTGACCTTAATGGAGATGGGGTGTCACACTTGGTAATGTATCAGAATCATCTCGTGTTGCATTGAATGCCTATTTCCTTTTATTATTACAAGTGTTTGAATGGTATTTTGTTTTCTTTTGTTTTGAATGATCTCTTTTCAAATGACCGGCTTTATTAAATTTGAAACACTTAACAATATTTCCATTTATATAATTATAGTTCTTAATTTTCTGATTTTTTTATTTTTCTAGAGTTTAAGAATTTTTCGAAATTCCTAATTATGAAATCATCTCATCATCATCATTAGGTTCATGATTGTCGATTATAGCATTAAGTTCTACTAAAGAAACTTTATTCTGCTTTTTAACATGTAATTCTACTTCTTAGGTCATTAGATTACAAAGTAAATCTTTTAGTCACTGGCTTGTTCAATTGGTAGAATCTTTTAATATCATTCACTACGAAGTGAATTCAAGATCTTTTCGAAATTATCCTCTTCAATAACATTCTTCCTAATGATATTAAAACATGTAATATATCCTAAGGTTTAGAATACATATCAAAAATAGATTCATTTTATTTCAGTTTAGACATTTGAAACTAACTAGTTACAACTGTAACGACCCACGAGGATTTTCAACCCCGAAAATCGACATAAACATCACGTCGAATATTCAAGAATCGGAGATACCCGATCATTAATAGAAAGAAGTTAGAGGGTGAGAAATAGAAAGAAAGAAATTTAGAATAGAAGAAGAAGAACACCGTAGGACAAAATCAGAGTACACATGAATCTCACGGAACGAATAAAATATATTATATAACAAAATTTTGAAATACAAACTTGCAACAGTATATACATACCATTATCAGAGTATAACTCAACACATCACAGCGGAAATAAACTCTATACATAAAATGTTGAGCCTCCTGCTCCAAGCTCATCCAAGTATCTGTAAAATCCTAGCTACTTGACTGCCCGTACAAATTTGGGCACCCAAGAGTTTGGGAAAAAAAACTCTGGGTCAGTCATGGGACTAGTTTCGGTTTAACTTTTCAAAATCATTGTCAAAAGAAATGATAATCATAAGACCGATCTACACATAAATACGGATGGTTTTTACATTACGAAAACCAAAACGTTTTTGAAATCAATAATATTCTAATATTAAAATAGTGTCTAATCACTAGTAAATAAAATCTAGCAGAACGCTTGCATCTCACGCTCCACATATAAAATATACAATCAAAACCGCAGACGCTTATTGGAGATTGGATTCCGACTATGATAGGTATGAACCACCTGCCGATAGTATATCTCTAGAGAGGAATACACTGGGTTCAGCAAGAATGTCTTGCAATCCGGCCACACATGACCGACCACTCATTTCTCTTGAGTGTATCGAATATATTGTCACCTACGGTCGCTAGCAACATAACCATTCTCGGGGGATACAGAAGCGAAAAGAAGTAACAAATATGAATATTCTCTAGATTGTGACAATACTGTTGTATATAACAGTGTTGTATACACAATTATATGATTTTTTTGATGATAACAACCAAATATATATTATTTTAAATGTGTTTGTTGCTGTACTGTTTCATATATTTATCACACATAGGAATATAATATTTATATTTAAATAGAATACGACTGTACAGAAATTCAAATATTCGCACAGTATTTTATTTTAATATAATATTTTATTTCAATATTTAAACAGTACAGATTTACAACTCCATAATTTGTACATCTCAGAAATACAATACAGTCTATTTCAATCAATTTCATCATATACGTAGCTCGTCAAACATCGCTCAATACACTCTGTCACTCAGTTTATAGATTCATTCATGTACAGATATTCTTTTATACATTTCTCTGTCATCTTCAGTCTTCTGTCTTCACAGCATCTTCTCAGTTAGTCTAGTCATCACCTGTTTACCTGTCACATGAAACACACACACAGAGTACACTGCAATAGAAATAAAACTGTATACAAATGAATATAAATTTTATTTCTAAAATTTTATCTGCCTCAGATTTTTGGTGTGTTTCTCATCATTTTTCATGACTTGATCTGATTCATTTATGTCTAGTCAGTTTGTATATGTATAGTATAGGGACAAGAAATCTTGTCTGATGGCTTCATATACACACATGTATAAATATATACGTGTGCACTGCCTCGCCAATCAGCGAGCAACTGAGGAGTATCCACATAGACCATCTCGACTTAGTGCACAACATAGCTAAATGGTCGAGGATCACAAATATGGTGCAACTCAAAAGTGCTCAGCATCCAAGGATCAAAGCAATGCGGTCAAAAGTGAAAATCAGCAACGTATACATGGCCATATACCAGTTGTCAACATGTCGAACCATTTTGTTCAAAGAGATTAAGAGTGTCAATGTGGTCAAGCCAAATGACAAATCAAAATGGATATAGTATTGAAATTGCAAGCAGACAAGTGTGCAAGTGCAAATAGTGGTGCATGGTGCAAATGTATAGCCCAAGTCAGGTCAATAATATTCAACACAGCATTACAAGCCGCAGTATTTCAGATCTTCCCAAGATGAGCAACTATAAGCTAAATAGCATGATCAGTGAAGCAAACATGGTGTAATGTAAACATGTCAACCATCAAATGGATGGTCATATACATGCAAATGAACAAGTGCTTTGCATGCACATGTGATTAAGGTATGTGGAGACAACACAACAATCATGGTTAGATGCCAATGTGCAAATCTGGGTTCATCAGTCAACAAAAATAAAGCAGCATGGTGTAACAATGATAGTATAATAGTGATAGTGTGTTATATGCAAGCAACCGAGAAAGGGGCATGATCAGTGCAACAAGTTCTTCAACAAATACACATGTGGAATGGTTCATGGTTCAAGCAAAACAGTTGCTAAGCATGATCATGCAGCATAAATGGTTCAACAGTTTTCAACAAGCAGGCTCAAGACAACACATTGGTGTAGCTACAAGCATGATAGTAGCAAGAGAATAAGGGAATGGTACAGCATGGTCAAGTTTGACAAAACATGAATGGTACAAAGGTATGTGTACAGTTCATCTCTCACAAGTATCATGAGTTATACATGCAACACAAACAATATAATACATGAAGCATTTCAGTGGAGCATAGAATATGTTTCAAGTGATCACGTAAATATAGCAAGTGCATGAAGTATAGGAGACATGGATGGTTCGAAAGCAAGTGCCACAACTGTGACACCCCATCCCCATTAAGGTCACTCACAAAGGGAATGCCTTAATTTTGGTGGAGCGTTTATTGTGTATAGAACAGAAAAGTAAACAAGACAGATAAATATATTGGTACTTGGAAAATAGAAACAACTTTTATTGCAGCGGAGAAATAGTTTGGTTACATCACATCAAAAACCAATTACAAAACCAAATACACTTATTATCCATCTTGACAAATAAGTTCTGAGTACATAAAATAAAAGGCATAACCCTAAAATAAAATAGCCATAAATAAGATAGGCTGAACTTTACTTCAGCAATCCAAGCAACTTCCAAAAGAAAGAGATAAAGCTGTCCAAATCAAGCTCCACTAGTACTAGTCCCACCCTGAGCACCTGAGGGGGGGGGAGGAAGAAAAGAGGTGGAAACAAAGGGGTCAGACATAAAGTCTGGCGAGTGAAATAACTTTAACAATATAATCATTAAAGTAACTAGGATAAGGCATAAGTTGGTAAATAAGGAAATGACTATGAAAAAATGGGCATGACAGAGCAAACAAAGAAAATAAGATGAACAAAGATAACGTTAAAGGCGCACCTAATCATTATAAGATAATTACTACATTGCACCACACCAAACACCCTAAAAGTTGATCCCCACCTACTAAACTTAGTAATCATAATAGTAGTTTTGTGTACCCCTAGCTGTCTACATAGGTGTCGCCTGCCCCTATCTCCATTAGGTGTACCCACTACCCCCATGCGATCGGCTCCCTAACTCGTAGATACCTGTGATGTTCCCACAGTGGGGTATATCACTCCCCAAAATGGCAACCCGATACCACCAAAGATGCACGACTTTTATCTACACGATGCAACAACGTCTTACCTACCAGCCCGGGCCCACACACGCACATGACCCCGTTGGACTTGCGTTGCCACCGCTAACCCGTTTTGACCTCTTACAATCAAATCCAGTATGCATGTCCCGTCCTCGACTTGGGTCGAGCCCACAAATATACTTAATGGGTTACTGGTCTGTTAAGGGCCCCCATGCCTGACACAAGCTTCCCACCTATGCTTGGTCCCCTCTAGTACATCCCACTTAACCCTTTCTCATTCATGTCTTCTTACATGTTTCAACTTGGTTAAGTCTTTCTAATCGTATTTCACATGCCACCCAAGGCCACCCACTTAATTTAACATGCCACCCAAGGCACCCACTTAACCCCCCATGTCCCACCACATGTTTATCTGGTTAAGTGTGACTTAATTCATTAAAACCGTAACCTTGTAAAGACCACCCACATTAAACTGGCATTTGCGGTTGCTGGATTTGTCGGGTGGGTCCGGGCAGTCTTATATCGCAAACGAGCCTAACCTCATGTCTTTACAACTATTACGCATTTAATTCATGCCTTTGACCTCTCACATTAGACTGGCATTTGTCGCTGCTGGATTTGTCGGGCTGGTCCGGGCAGTCTTACACCACAAAAGAGACCAACCTCGTATCTTAGGCGGTTTATTATTACACATCTTTATTTAACCCCGAATTGGATTAATATCCCTACTCAAATTTGTAAATAAATTCCAAATTTATTTATTTCTATAATTGTCTCTTAAAATTATGTCCATAAATACCAATTATGCCAATTAATGTCTTAAATTAATTATATGCCTTTTTATGGCCACTTATGCCAATTCTCAATATGTGTATATATTCAATATTACCCCCATCGTACCCATGTTGTTCGTTCGCTTATCATGACATATATATATATATATATATATATATATATATATATATGACTAGCAATTAGTCTAACACATAAAAGGGAAGAAACATCGCAAATTTGCATAACACACAAAATGGATCTTACTTACAAATAAGGATTACTACATATCTAGCATAAACTTTGTATTGTCATGAATCTAAACATAGACCTAAAGGTGTGAACATGCATATATGAATATAGTTTTCACCCAAACTTACATAGGCCATAGTCACAAACTTGCATAAAACTATGTATGTCATAGATCTAAACCTAAAGGTGTAAACTTGCATATATGTTAATCCAATTTCTACCTAAACTTGCATATAGTCATTTTACTTGGTTCACATGTAAACTTGTGTACAATTCACGTAGAAGCTAGCATATAATCTACACCCAAACTTGCATATAAAATGATGTCAAACATGAATCAAGTTGAACATAGGTGATTGGGCACATACAAAGGGATCCACAACAAAAACTATCATTATGAACGACTAGCATATATTCACAAAATATCACATTTTCCCAATGTTTCACAAACATAGCCATATAACCCAAATTATAACTCAACCTAATTAACTTGTTAATTATCTTATTAAAGAAATCAAACTCACTACTCAAAGAAGGTCTTGAGTTCTGGGATCTGTGTTCTGTAGTTGAATCAGCTCGCCTTTGAAGTAGACAAATTCGTTGGTGTTGTTGTTACAGACTTGAATTGAATTGAGTTGATTAGCTTTTCTTTGCTCCTAGTTGGTGGCGGCTACTCTAAGTTGCGGGGTGATAGCATGACGGCCATGGTTCTAACTTTTTATTAGGTTTAGGGTTTGAGTCCATATATGTTTATATAGAGATTATGATTAATTTAGGCCATCCGATCAACCTAAAAGCAACCTGAACCATCCAAAAAAAGCTAACTCAGCCCTAATGACTCACCAGCATCTCAAAATTGGGCTTAATTCAGATCTTCCCGAGGGGGTGTAGGTCGACCCCTAGGTCGACCTATAGAGTAGGTCGACACTAAGGTCGACCCCCTGGTCAACCTGGCCATAACTTCTTCATACGAAGTACAATTTACACAAACTCGGACTCTACCTCAACCAGAATTCCAAGATGAACACAATGGAATAACCGGTTTCCCTTGATTCTCACATTTAAAATTAATTATTCCTCAATTCGTTGGTTTAATGTTAACAGAAAACACGGGGTGTTACATTCTCCGCTCCTTAAAGGATTTCGACCCCGAAATCTTCAAGTTACGAAGAATACATATCCTACCATCCAATCATCCATCTACTCAACCATCAAATACAGGCATCCATTGTCCTTAAAAGACTTTTAATGCTTTCATGTTTATATGCATAGTGTGTGTACATGTCCATATCTAATGCAAAATCAGGCGGTCTACTGATTCAGTTGACCTCCTTAATGCAAATTATGCTAGTGCCATGTGTCCATTATGTATGCAAAAGATCCCTAATGATACATATTATTTCTATATGCGTGCACAACCATTTATTCGAATGCATCATCCATATGATAACACAACCATTATAAATCCATTAACCTAAATAGCACACATTTATATGCAGTATGAAAGTGATTGAGCCGATCTAGTGCCTAATGTGTGTGTATATGCATCCACGAGCAACCACTAGCAAACACTTGCATCCACTAGCATCCATCAATCATAACATGTTTCAAATACATGTTTACATCCATTGGTCTCTACCTAAGGATAAAGAATATGACCGAGGAGATACACTAAGAACTTAGATACAAGCTTGAATAAACTTAAGGAAAAAGAGATCAAAGACGTACCCTCAAAAAGAAATGTAGGCTGCACGTATTTTGGCCTCAGTCTCCTAAGTCGCATCTTCCTCAGCGTCACTGCATTGAACTTTGACAAGCTTAACTTCATGGTTGTGTAGCTTTTTGACTTCCATCCCAAATATACGAGTTGGAACTCTCCTCACAGTCGCTTCTCGTTCCACTTCGACTTCCTCTAGTATGCTTGGCTCCACAACTTCTGCCAACTCATGTAAGCACTTTCGTAGCTGAGAGACATGAAAAACGTTCCAACCAGTCTTTCAGGCAGCTCTACTCTGTAGGCCATTTTCCCAATCGTTTCGATGATAGGAAATGGTCCTACAAATCGTGGTGCCAACTTTCCTACGGACCCAAAGTGGATAACATTCCTCAAAGGAGGTTCTTTAAGGAACACCTTATCCCAACCTCAAAATCAAGTTCGGTCCTTCTCTTGTTTGCGTAGGATTTCTGTCTATCTTGGGCAATCTTCATTCTCCTTCGTATCAAGTCCGCTTTCTCTGAAGTCTCTCTAATTGTAACACCCCGAATTTTCTGTTAACTGTAAATTAACAAATTAAAGTATAATTAATTCTAAATGAAATAACTCAAGGAAACAGGTTATGCCATTGCTTTCATCTCGGAATTCTGCTTGAGATAGAGTCCGAGTTTGCGGGAATCGGACTCCGTATGAAGGAGTTATGACCTCCGGAAGTTTCAGAATTTAATTTAAAGTTCAAACAGTTCAAAATTTAGTTCAAATTTCGAATTCAGACCCAAACTGGGCTAGGCAGGAAAATTCCCGCCCAGGCACCAGGTCAACCATAGGGTCGACCTGGGCGTCGACCTGGGTGACCAGGTCAACCACAGGGTCGACTTGAGGGTCGACCTGGTTTGGCCCTGGCTGGCCCGGTCGGGTTCTGGTCGATTTTTGAGGCTTGGCTGTGTCACTAGGGCTGACTTGTCGCATTTTGGTTGGCTCCTCTCAAAGTGAATGGTCTAGATTCATCTGTTATCATCTGACGGCTCAAATCAATCTGAAATTCTATAAATATAACTCAACACTCAACCTAAATTCTCTCAAATAATATAGAAATAGAGCCGCCATGCTGTCGGGAGAAAACTAAGAGGAGCCTCCTCTTGTAGAAAATCTTAGTGACGAGCCAAAATTAAAGTAAAACAAGAATCAAATCAACGTTTGTCTTCCCAAAGGAGAGCAATTCAAATTCAGAATTCAGAAATCAGAAAACAAGACCGTCTTTTGTTATAAGTATAGTGATTTTTCCGATGTGAATAAAAGTTAGGATCTGATTCGATGTAAAATGGAAATGGAATTGTGTTATTGTGCAACAACGATGTTAATTCATATCTATGTATTGAAATCATTGTGGTATTGTGATGTTTGTGGTATAGATGAGTTGATATCGATCCTATTGTACATTTAGAATCACATGCAAGTTGTATAGTTCATGTTGTAATCGACACCTATATGTTTATGTGATAATATAGGTTGTATTTGATTAAGATCTCATGTATACATGCTAAAACCTCATTGCCTAAATGATTATGCTCATATACATGTTACTATGTTTATACAAAAGTTGCAAGTTCCTAATTGGATCCATGCCAAGATCCACTTAATAAATATTTCATGTTATAGTAGTAAACATGATTTGGATCTAGTTCACACATGCGATGAAAGTATACATACTTTTTAGACATGTTATATTCTAGTCATATGCTAGTAATGTTCGATGTTATGCCTAGATCTAAACATGTTTAGGCTTATGTTGTCTAAATCATTTGTTAATTCATGTGAGACCAAATTGGTTAGACCCCTATTTCAATGCAAGTTCACATGTATATAAATTGATTTAGCCAACGTCACAAGTTCACACCTATGATATTCATATTGACTATTTTGCAAGTTCACACCTATGATGTTCATATTGACTATGCTAAGAATGACAAGTTTACACCTATGTCATGTTTATGTTTATGAATTCCCTTATGCCAATTTTGTGTGCGCTAAATTAGGCTAAGTTTTTAGCCTAATATTGTATGTTAAAAACCATGCGAATGAAAATTAGGCTAAGAGTGTTAGCCTAGTATTTAGACGGGGTAACGTTGGGAAAATTGGTAACTTGATATAAATGGTAAAAATATATGAAATTGGCATGTTTGTCACATGCCAAAATTGGTGGCACTTGAATGGTATAAATTCTATACCAAAAAGGTTAAACTTGGAATGTGGGCCACAACATTTAATTGTTGACAAATTTACAAATAACAAGTAATAAAGACAAATATGTAAATTTAGAAAATATGAATATGCTTAACACGAGGTTGGATTGAGTTGTGATGTAAACTTTCCCAGACCCGCCCGGCTGTCCAGTAGTCACAACAATACCAATCCAATGTGAGAGGTTAAGCATTGAGCCCAATAAGGACCCGAGGTTAGACTGAGTTACGGTTTAAATCTGCCCGGAACCGACCGTTACATCCGATAACCATAACAATACCTGTCTAATGTGATTGGTCGGTGCTTTTAAAAAGCTAAGGACAGACAGTCGGGATGTTAGGGTTAAGTTAACTAAAACACTTAACCAATTCAACATGTTAATTAAACAGATGGGTGGGGTTGGGTAAATACAGACACTTAACCACTTAACATATTTGACTAGAAAACGCTAGTAACGGGGACCCATTTCAGCAGTAACCCAATTAGGTATCATGGTACCCTGAAACTAGGCAGGGTGGGGCACGAATACTGGGCTGATTGCAAGCGGTCAAAAGCGATGGCGGTGGGTGCAACAGTGTGGGTTCTAACGGGGTGCGGGCATGCACACACTTCGAAGCAGACAAACAGGGCACTGGGGGCACCAGTAGTATAACCTATGTATTCTAAGGATTGTGTCGGGCCGCCACCATGGGACTTGATATACCCCATGATGGGACCAACATAGGTATCTACAATCTTTTGGGGCCATAAGACACAGATGATTATGCGAGTAGGAGCCGATCTTTAGAAAGGGGATCACTTTACCCGATCATGGGGTGCCAGTTGAGAAAATACAAATAGGTGCAGAGATGTAGTGTGGGGGTGCGATAGTATATTTGATTCAAACTGCCTTACCTTAGTTTATGATACTTTCCTATTTCCAGTTTATACTTATCATGTCCTTTTTCTTATTCTCATACTGAAGAGTCACTAGACTTACCAGGCTTTATGTCTGACCCTATTTTCTTTCATCTTCTTTTCTTTCGTCCCCCCCCCCCCCAAGGTCCACAGGGAGGAAACAACCTAGTTTAGTCAGATTCTTTGCAAGCTTCAAGATAGTAGATGTACGGTTTGGACTCTCTTTCCATGGCTATGGCTGTTGGACACATTCTATGGGGATTTTATGCAGTTTTAATTATGTTTTTATGCTTCTTTATTTAATAACCAAGAAAGAAATGATGATGTAATGTTTTGGAAGTTATTATATGACAGTTATGGAAATGTTTTGTATGAACGTATATTTATGAAATAAAAAGTCTGTTGTTTTCCGCTGCTTATATATATGTGTTTATATCTATCTTGTATTTTATCTGTGACATTTACTTACAAACCTCCACCATCGTTAAGGCATTCCCTTTGTGAGTGACCTTAATGGAGGGTTGGGTGTTTCACTTGGTATAAGAGCACAGATTTACCAGACTAGATAAAAGTTTTTGAAACTATTTTCAAAAAGAAGTTTAAAGAAGCATTGTTTTCAAGAAAAAGAGTTGTTTTTAAAAGGCATAATTCCCCAAAAAGCCATATGCACTATCTCTCTATCCTTCGTCTTGAATACTTTCCTTTTTGTTCCAGGATGTCTGGAGATCTTAACCTTCCAGAAGGAGTACCGATCCCTGGCTGGTTCCGAAGGTACCTAGAGGCTAGGGCCAATGGTGCGGGCCCAGCAGACATTCCTCCTCCAACAGTGGCAGTGGATCCTCCTCCTCCTCCTCGAGGAAATACTTTCGATATGATGTGTAGAGACTTCAAGGCTATGGGTGGAAAGGCCTTTTATGGAACTGAATCCTTTGTAGTAGTAAGGAACTAGCTGAAGGAGACCGAGGACTTGTTCGTCATCTTCGAAGTTGACGATAGGCAAAAGATACAACTAGCAGTGTGTTTTCTTAAAGATGAAGCTTCCTATTGGTGGGAAGTTACCCATGTTGAGAGGCCAGTGGAGACTTGGGAAGATTTCAGGATGAGCTTTGAGATGAAATTCCTCTCCCAAGCTGAAAGAAGCCTGAAAATGGAGAAGTTCCTAACCCTTAAACAAGGAAATATGACAATCAAGGAGTACGTCAATCAGTTTAATTAGTTGGCCAGATTTGGGCTGGATTTAGTAAACACCCAACACAAGAAGGCCCTTCGCTTCGTCAAAGGTCTGAATGAGCCTCTACACAGCCTTGCAATGACCCATATACCCATGGGAGCGACCTTTGAAAGCTTGGTGGACTTGGTGCTGCTACACAAGGAAGATAAAGGCAAGAAAGAGGCAAAGGTGGAAGTGCCTCAGAAAAAGAAAGAGGGTTTACAGGCAAAGAAAACAAACTTCAAGAAAGGCGGTAAGAACAACAAACCCCGCGAAAAGAGAAGGTGCAATTTCTGTGGCATTGTGGGGCATATAGCAAAAGACTACAGGAAGAAGAAGGCAAAGATGAATGGTGGTTGTTTCCATTGAGGAGAGACTAGACATTTGGCTAAGGACTGCCCAAAGAAGCGGGGGCAGGGACAGAGGACTGGATCCACCTCAGGGGGACAAGTTCACACTCTGGTGGCACCTCCAAAGGAACAAGGTAGAAATATTTCTATAGAAAGCTTAGTTTATCTTTATGATCATCCAGTTCGCACTCTCTTTGATTCTAGTGCATCACACTCCTTTATTTCATCTACCTTAGTAGAATCTCTGCACCTAGACACTAGTATGGTAGAAGATCCCTTGGTTGTTTCAAGTCCAATTGGGGGCTCGGCTTATCTATCGATGGTTTTCTTAGATTTGAAAAACTCTATTCTAAGTGTTGAATTTAGATGTAGCGCCTTTGTTTTGGGCTTCTCAGGATATAGACTGATCTTAGGCATGGACTGGTTATCCAGTAATGGTGTCATTCTTGATTGTGAGAAAAGAGTGGTTAGACTCTTGACTTGGATCGGTAACACTCTAGAAATTTCTTGTAATCCTTTGAATGTTGTTATGCTTAGTTATCTAGAGTCGCTTGACGCTTCTGTTAAGAATTTGCAGTCAGTTAGAGTGGTCCGGGAATATCCGGATGTCTTTGAAGAGGTGAAAGGCTTACCTCCGAAGCGGGAAATAGACTTCCGCATATATCTTGTTGGTAATGCAAATCCCGTAGCTCTGCCTGTTAGACACATGACTCCAAAGGAGAGAAAGGAGCTCAGTAAGCAAGTTAAGGAGCTTCTCGAGAAGGGGTTTATAAGGCGGAGTATCTCGGAATGGGGTGCTCCAGTAGTGTTCGCCACCAAAGCAGATGGTTCACTACGTCTTTGTGTGGACTACAGGGAGCTAAACAAGCTGACTAAAAAGAATAGACCCCCGCTTCCCAGAATAGATGATTTGTTTGATCAGCTTGTAGGTGCGTCGGTCTTCTCCCAACTTGATCTGGCTACTGGGTTCCATCAGCTAAGGGTAGCTGAAGATAGCATTGATAAAACAGCGTTCAAAACCCCAGATGGTTTCTTCGAGTGCCTTGTCATGCCTTTCGGCTTGACAAACGCACCTGCTTATTTCGTGGACCTAATGAGCAGGGTGTTCAAAGAATTCCTCAACAAGTTTGTGGTGGTCTTCGTAGATGATATTTTGATCTTCTCAAAGAATGAGGAAGAACATGCTCAGCATCTAAAAGAGATCATGGAAACTCTTCGAGTCCATCAGCTAAAAGCCAAATTCTCCAAGTGCCACTTTTGGAGAGAAGAAGTAAGATTTCTTGGACATATAGTGTCCAAAGAAGGGTTAGCTGTGGACCCCGCGAAAGTGGTGGCAGTGCAAGACTGGAAGACACCAAGAAATGCAACCGAAGTCCGAAGATTTCTTGGGCTTGCCGGTTTCTACCGAAAGTTCATTAGGGATTCCGCAAAAATCTCAGCCCCACTCACAAGGCTAACAAAGAAGAATCCGGCGTTCACTTGGGATTTGGATTGCGAGTTTGTTTTCCAATGATTAAAAAGGGCTCTTACAACAGCCCCAGTTCTGACTTTGTCGGATGGAAGACTAGGCGCTGTTCTGATGCAAGAAGGGAGGGTGTAGCTTATGGTGGAAGACAATTGAAAGTGCATGAAAAGAACTACCCAACCCACGATCTTGAGTTGGTCGCCATCGTCTTTGCACTTAAGTCTTGGCGCCATTATCTCCTAGGTGAGAAGTTCGAATTATATACTGACCATAAATCGTTGAAGTATATTTTCTCACAGAAAGATCTTAACTTGAGGCAGCAAAGGTGGATGGAGTTCCTTGCCTCGTATGATTTTGAGATTTCCTATAATCCTGGCAAAGGCAACGTAGTAGCAGACGCGTTGAGCAGGTTGAAGCTGACCCTAAGCCCTCTCTTTGTAGAAAGGCAAAGCATGGAGTATATAGCCAATTTTGACTTTAGGCCCTCCTCTGTTTTTATACCTGGTTTATTGGCATCCCTAGAAGTACGGCCCACTCTTTTAGACTTGATAGGGTCCGCACAACGCGAAGACCCTCAGCTTGTTGATGTGATTGATAAACTAATTAGGGGTGAAACTTCCAGTCACCTCAATAGGTACTCCATCGATGATAAGGGTTGGCTGAGACGGGATGGAAGGCTATGCGTCCCACAAGCAAGGGATTCAGTAAAGAAGATTCTTGACGAAGCACATCATTCCAAGATGACAATACATCCAGGTGAAGACAAGATGTACAAGGACGTAAAGAGAGTTTTCTATTAGAGCGGCATGAAGAAGGACGTGGCAGATTTCGTTTCTCAGTGCGTGACATGCCAACAGGTCAAGGCATAACAAAAGAAGCCTGGAGGACTGCTTCATCCTCTAGAAGTCTCGTAATGGAAGTGGGATAGCATTTCAATGGACTTCATTGACGGGTTGCCCAGGTCAAGAAGAGGCAATACTAGCATTTGGGTAATAGTGGACAGGCTTACTAAAGGCGCCCACTTTATACCTATCAAGAGTAGAAGGACCGCTTCGTCTCTAGCTTCTCTTTATCTCAAGGAAATAGTTCGACTCCATGGAATACCCTCCAGCATAGTGAGTGATAGAGACCCCATCTTTATGAGTGAATTTTGGCGGAGTCTGCAAGAAGCTGTAGGCACACAGTTATGCTTGAGCATGGCTTATCACCCCCAAACCGATGGTCAGACAGAAAGGGTGAATAGAGTATTAGAAGATCTTCCAAGAATATGCGTTCTTGACTTCGGAGGGACTTGGGAGGATCATCTTCCTTTAGTAGAATTTGCCTACAACAATAGTTACCAAGCCACTATCAGCATGGCGCCCTTCGAAGCTCTATATGGAAGACCGTGCCGATCACCAACTTGTTGGTGGGAGTCTACTGGCAAGATTATACTTGGGCCAGACATGATTAAAGAGACTCAGAAAAAGTAGACTTGATATGAAGGAGAATGAAGACTGCCCAAGATAGACAGAAATCCTACGTAGACAAAAGAAGGACCGACCTTGAGTTTGAGGTTGGGGACAGGGTTTTCCTTAAGGTATGACCTTTAAGGAACGTCGTTTGCTTTGGATCCGCAGGAAAGCTAGCACCAAGATTTGTTGGACCGTTCCCTATCATCGAGAAGATTGGGAAAATGGCTTATAGAGTAGAGCTGCCTGAAAGGTTGCCGGGAATTCACAACGTCTTTCACGTTTCTCATCTCCAGAAATGTCAACATGAATCTGCGGAAGTGGTGAAGCCAAGCATTCTAGAAGAAGCCGAAGTGGAACGCGAAGTAACTGTGAGGAGAGTTCCAACTCGAATCGTAGGAACTAAAATCAGAAAGCTATGCAACCGCGAAGTCAAGCTCGTTAAATTTCAGTGGAGCGACGCCGAGGAAGACGCAACTTAGGAAACTGAAGACAAAATACGTGCAGCCTACCCTTTTCTTTTTGAGGGTATATCTTTGATCTCTCTTTCCTTAAGTTGTGTTTGTATCTATCTTTTTAGGTATAATCTCCTCGATATTATCCTTTATCCTTAGGTAGAAACCCCTTTGGATGTAAACATGTATTTGAAACATGTTATGGTTGATGGCTGCAAGTGGTTGCAAGTGGTTGCTAGTGGTTGCTCGTGGATGCATATACACACACAACCTAGGTTTTACATCGGCTCAATCACTTCATATTGCATATGCATATATGTATTCATATTTGTATGTGCTTGAAACTTGATATGTGGTCATATGGATGTCGCATTTGTATGAATGGTTGTGCACTCATGTAGAGTTATGAGTAGGAAAATTTTGCATACATAATGGATTCATGACACTTACATGATTTGCATTAAGGAGGTCAACTGAATCAGTAGACCGCCTGATTTTGCATTAGATAAGAACATGTACACACACTATGCATATGATCATGAAGTATTAAAAGACTTTTAAGGACAATGGACGCCTGTGTCTGATGGTTGAGTAGATGGACGATTGGATGTTAGGACTTACGTTCTCCTAGACTTGAAGATTTCGGGGACGAAATCCTTTAAGGAGGGGAGAATGTAACACCCCGAATTTTCTGTTAACTGTAAATTAACAAATTAAAGTATAATTAATTCTAAATGAAAGAATTAAGGGAAATGGGTTATGCCACTGCGTTCGTCTCGGAATTCTGCTTGAGATAGATCCGAGTTTGTGGGAATCGGACTCCGTATGAAGGAGTTATGACCTCCGGAAGTTTCAGAATTCAATTTAAAATTCAAACAGTTCAATATTTAGTTCAAATTTCGAATTCAGACCCAAACTAGGCTGACCGGGAAATTTTCCGCCCAGGCACTAGGTCGACCTGGTTTGGCCCTGGCTGGCCTGGTCAGGTTCTGGTCGATTTCTGAGGCTTGGCTGTGTCATTGGGGCTGACTTGTCGCATTTTGGTTGGCTCCTCTCGAAGTGAATGGTCTAGATTCATCTGTGATCATCTGACGGCTCAAATCAATCTGAAATTCTATAAATATAACTCAACACTCAACCTAAATTCTCACAAATAATATAGAAATAGAGCCACCATGCTGTCGAGAGAAAACTAAGAGGAGCCTCCACTTGCAGAAAAGCTTAGTGAAGAGCCAAAATTAAAGTAAAAAAAGAATCAAATCAACGTTTGTCTTCCTAAAGGAAAGCAATTCAAATTCAGAATTCAGAATTCAGAATTTAGAAAACAAGACCGTCGTTTGTTGTAAGTATAGTGATTTTTCCGATGTGAATAAAAGTTAGGATTTGATTCAATGTAAAATGGAAATGGAATTGTGTTATTGTGCAACAACGATGTTACTTCATATTTATGTATTGAATTGATTGTGGTATTGTGATGTTTGTCATATAGATGAGTTGATATCGATCCTATTGTACATTTATAATCACATGCAAGTTGTATAGTTCATGTTGTAATCGACACCTATATGTTTATGTGATTATATAGGTTATATGTGATTAAGATCTTATGTATACATGCTAAAACCTCAATGCCTAAATGATTATGCTCATATACATGTTACTATGTTTATACAAAGTTGCAAGTTCCTAATTGGATCCATGCCAAGACCCACTTAATACATGTTTCATGTTATAGTAGTAAACACGATTTGGATCTAGTTCACACATGCGATGAAATTATACATACTTTTTAGACATGTTATATTCTTGTCATATGCTAGTAATGTTCGATGTTATGCCTAGATCTAAACATGTTTAGGCTTATGTTGTCTAAATCATATGTTAATTCATGTGACACCAAATTGGTTAGATCCCTATTTCAATGCAAGCTCACATGTATATAAATTGATTTAGCCTATGTCACAAGTTCACACCTATGATATTCATATTGACTATTTTGCAAGTTCACACCTATGATGTTCATATTGACTATGCTAAGAGTGACAAGTTTACACATATATCATGTTTATGTTTATGAATTCCCTTATGCCAATTTTGTGTGTGCTAAATTAGGCTAAGTTTTTAGCCTAATATTGTATGTTAAAAACCATGCGAATGAAAATTAGGCTAAGAGTGTTAGCCTAATATTTAGACGAGGTAACGTTGGGAAAATTGGTAACTTGACATAAATGGTAAAAATATATGAAATTGGCATGTTTGTCACATGCCAAAATTGGTGGCACTTGAATGGTATAAATTCTTATACCAAAAAGGTTAAACTTGGAATGTGGGCCACAACATTTAATTGTTGACAAATTTACATATAACAAGTAATAAAGACAAATATGTAAATTTAGAAAATACGAATATGCTTAACACGAGGTTGGATTGAGTTGTGATGTAAACCTGCCTGGACCCGCCTGGCTGTCTAGTAGTCACAACAATACCTATCCAATGTGAGAGGTTAAGCATTGAGCCCAATAAAGATCCAAGGTTAGACAGAGTTACGGTGTAAATCTGACCGGAACCGACCGGCACATCCAGTAACCGTAACAATACCTGTCTAATGTGAGTGGTCGGTGCTTTTAAAAAGCTAAGGATAGACAGTCAGGATGGTAGGGTTAAGTTAACTAAAACACTTTACCAATTCAACATGTTAATTAAACTGATGGTTGGGGTTAGGTAAATACATACACTTAACCACTTAACATGTTTGACTAGAAAACCCTAGTAACGGGGACCTAATTTTAGTAGTAACCCAATTAGGTATCATGGTACCCTGAAACTAGGCAGGGTGGGGCACGATTACTAGGCTGATTGTAAGCGGTTAAAAGCGACGGCGGTGGGTGCAACAGTGTGGGTTCTAACGGAGTGCGGGCGTGCACACACTTCATACAAATAGGGTACTGGGGGCACTAGTAGTACAACCTATGCATTTTAAGGATTGTATCGGGCCGCCACCATGGGACTTGATACACCCCATGGTGGGACCAACGTAGGTATCTACAATCTTTTGGGGCCGTAAGACACAGATGATTATGCAAGTAGGAGCCGAACTTTAGAAAGGGGATCACTTTACCCGATCATGGGGTGCCAGTTGAGAAAATACAAGTAGGTGCAGAGATATAGTGTGGGGTGTGATAGTATATTCGATTCAAACTACCTTACCTTTGTTTATGATACTTTCCTATTTCCTGTTTATACTTATCATGTCCTTTTCCTTATTCTCATACTGAAGAGTCACTAGACTTACCAGGCTTTATGTCTGACCCTATTTTCTTCCGTTCCCCTCCCTCCCCGGTCCACAGAGAGGAAGCAACCCAGCTCAGTCAGATTCTTTGCAAGCTTCAAGATAATAGATGTACGGTTTGGACTCTCTTTCCTTGGTTATGGCTGTTGGACACATTCTATGGGGATTTTATGCAGTTTTAATTATGTTTTTATGCTTCTTTATTTAATTACCAAGACAGAAATGATGATGTAATGTTTTGGAAGTTATTATGTGACAGTTATGGAAATGTTTTGTATGAATGCATATTTATGAAATAAATAGTCTGTTGTTTTCTGCTGCTTATATATATGTGTTTATATCTGTCTTGTGTTTCATCTGTGACTTTTACTTACAAACCTCCACTAAAGTTAAGGCATTCCCTTTGTGAGTGACCTTAATGGAGGGTAGGGTGTTTCACTAATCATGTCCAGCCCAAGTATAAGTTTATCTGTGGACTCCCACCAACAAGTTGGTGATCGACATGGCCTTCCATACAAAGCTTCGAAGGGTGCCATGCCTGTAGTGGCTTGGTAGCTATTGTTATAAGCGAATTCCACCAAATGGAGATGATCCTCCCAAGATCCTCCAAAGTCAAGAATGCACAGTCTCAAAAGATCTTCCAGTACTCTGTTCACCCTTTCCGTCTGACCATCAGTTTGAGGGTGATAGGCTGTGCTTAAACATAGCTGTGTGCCTACAGCCTCTTGCAAATTCCTCCAGAACTCGCTTGTAAAGATAGGGTCTCGATCACTCACTATTTTGGAGGGTATCCCATGGAGTCGAACTATCTCCTTAAGATAAATGGAGGCTAAAGACGAGGCGGTCCTCCTACTATTGACACGTATAAAATGAGCACTTTTCGTGAGCCTGTCCACTATTACCTAAATACCGGTATTGCCCCTTCTTGACCTACGTAACCCATCAATAAAGTCCATCGAGATGCTTTCCCATTTCCATTGCGGAACTTCTAGAGGATGAAGCAAACCACCAGGCTTCTTCTGCTCCGCCTTGACTTGTTGGCATATCATGCATTTCAAATTCAGCTACATCCCTCTTCATGCCATTCCAAAAGAAAACTCTTTTGATATGTTTATACATCTTGTCTCCACCGGGGTGTATGGTCATCTTGGAATGGTGTGCTTCTTCCAGAACCATCTTCACCAAATCTCTTGCTTGTGGGACGCATAGTCTTCCATCCCGTCTCAACCAACCCTTATCATCGATGGAGTATCTATTAAGGTGACTAGAAGTCTCTCCCCTAATGAACTTTTCTATCACATCAACTTGCTGAGGGTCTTCATGTTGCGCGGTTCCTATTGAGTCCAACAAAGTAGGCCGCACCTCTAGCATTGCCATCAAGCCAGTCACATAATCAATAGAGGGTCTAAAATCAAAATTTTCTATGTACTCCAAACTTTGCCTTTCTACAAAGAGAGGACTTAGGGTCACCTTCTTTCTACTTAAGGCGTCTGCTACTACATTTCCCTTGACAGGAGTATAGGAGATCTCAAAGTCGTATGAGGCAAGAAACTCCATCCATCTTTGCTGCCTTAGATTGAGGTCTTTCTGCGAGAAAAGTACTTCAACGATTTATGGTTAGTATACAATTCAAATTTCTCACCTAAGAGATAGTGGCGCCAAGACTTAAGCGCAAAAACGATGGCTACTAACTCTAGATCATGGGTTGGGTAGTTTTTCTCATGCACTTTCAACTGCCTTCCACCATAAGCTACTACCTTCCCTTCTTGCATCAAAACAACGCCTAGTCCCATACCGCATGCATCTGTGTATACTGTAAACATCTTGCTCCCATCTGGTAATGTCAAAACTGGGGCTGTTGTCAGAGCCCTCTTCAACCGTTGGAAAGCGACTTAGCAATCCAAATCCCAAGTGAAAGTCAGGTTCTTCTTTGTTAACCTTGTAAGTGGAGCTGAGATTTTCGCAAAGTCTTTAATGAACTTGCGGTAAAAGCCTGCTGGTCCAAAAAAACTTCGTACTTCGGTTGCATTCTTTGGAACCTTCCAATCCTAGACCGCAACTACTTTTGTGGGGTCCACAGCTAACCCTTCTTTGGACACCACATGCCCAAGAAATCTTACTTCTTCACTCCAAAAGTGGCACTTGGAGAATTTTGCTTTTAACTGATATGCACAGAGAGTATCCATGACTTCTTTTAAATGCAAAGCATGATCTTCCTCATTCTTCGAGAAAATCAGAATATCATCTACGAAGACCACCACAAATTTATTGAGAAATTCCTGGAAACTCTATTCATCAAATCAATGAAATAAGCAGGTGCGTTTGTCAAGCCGAAAGGCATGACGAGCCATTCGAAGAAATTATCCGGGGTTCTGAACGCGGTCTTATCAATTCTATCTTCAGCCACTCTTATCTGATGAAATCCAGTAGCCAGATCTAATTGGGAGAAAACTATTGAACCTACAAGCTGATCGAACAAATTGTCTATTCTTGGCAGTGGGTGCATATTGTTCTTGGTCAGCTTGTTTAGCTCCCTATAATCAACGCATAGGCGAAGCAAACCGTCTGCTTTGGTTGCGAACACCACTAGAGCACCCCATTCAGAAATACTCCGCCTTATAAACCCTTTTTCTGGCAGCTCCTTAACTTGCTTGCTAAGCTCCTTTCTCTCCCTTGGAGCCATATGTCTAATGGGTAAAGAAACGGGTTTTGCGTTATCAACTAGGTATATGCGGAAGTCTATCTCCCGCTTCGGAGGCAAGCCCTCTACTTCCTCAAAGACATCCAAGTATTCACGGACCACTCTAACAGACTGCAAATTCTCAACAGACGCGTCAAGCATTTCTTGATAACTTAGCATAACAGAATTCATGGGATTACAAGAGATTTCGAGAGTGTTTCCCAAGCGAATCATAAGCCTAACCTCTCTCTTTTCACAATCTTGGACGGCTCCATTACTGGATAACCAATCCATGCCCAGAATTAACCCATAGCCCGTGAAGCCCAAAACATAAGCATCACATCTAAACCTAATGCTAAGTATAGATATTTCCAAATCCAAACAAATCATTGACAAATAGGCTGAGCCCCCAATTGGATTTGGAACAACTAAGCGATCCTCTACTACGTTGTTGTTTAGGTGTAGTGACTCAACTAAAGCAGTAGATATAAAAGAGTGCGATGCACCCTAATCAAAGAGTGTGCAAATAGGATGATAAAAAAAGATACACTAAACTTTCAACGAAAATCGCTCTACCTCGTTCTTGCAGCGGTGGGGCCACGAGAGCCTGGACCTGCCCCCTTGCCTGCCCTGGTGCCATGAGAGCCTGAATCTGCCCTCCAGAGGTAGGCCCTGCCCTCTGCCCTTTCTTTGGGCAGTCCTTAATCAGATGTCGTGCCTCGCCACAGTGGAAACAACCAGTCTTCTTCTTCTTCCTACAGTCTTTGCTCAGATGGCCTGGTGTCCCATAGTTAAAGCATCTTTTCTTTCCCTTGCCATTGTTGTCTTTACCACCCTTCTTGTTCTATTGTTGTTGTTGTGGTTTCTTTTGATCCCCTTTCTTCTCAGGTGCCTTATTAGCATTGGCACCTTACTCCTCTTCATGCATAAGCGCCATGTCAACCAGTCTCTCGAAGGTGGCCCCCATAGGGATGTGGGTCATAGCTAACCCATGTAGCGGCACGTTCAAACCCTTAACAAATCTCAGGGCCTTCTTTTCGGGTGTATTCACCAAGTCCAAGCCAAATCTCGCCAACTGAGTGAACTTGTTAACGTACTCTTTCACTGATAGATTTTCCTGCCTCAATGCCAAAAACCTTTCCATGTATAGATTCTCTTCGACCCGTGAGAGAAAATTTGCCTCAAACCTACGCCTGAAATCCGGCCATGTATCAACTGGACGTTCTCCATTAGTGACCTCCCACCAAAACGAGGCCTCATCCTTCATTATCCAAGTAGCTAATTGGACCTTTCTTCCACCTTCTACCTCAAAGATTCCAAACAATTCTTCCACTTCCTTCAGCCAATTTCGAGCTTCAACAAACGTCTCCGACCCGTGAAAAGGTTTTCCGCCCATTACCCGAAAGTCCTTGCATATCTTTGCGAAAGTATCAACACGGGGAGGAGGAGGAGGAGCATTTGCTGGGCCTGCGACGTTGTCCCTAGCTTCCAGATACCTTCTAAACCATCCTAGTATCGGTATCCCTTCGGGTATCTCGGGAATTCCAGACATGCTGAAAAGAAAATGAAGAGATTCAGACAGAGAATTCGAAAGAAAGATATATAGATCTTGGGGGTTATGTTTTTAAAATAAACTTTTCTCTTGAAAATACTCTCCTTAAAACGTATTTTTAAAAGTATCCTTTATGAAAATGCTTTTTGAAAAATAATAGTTTTTCAAAATATCTTATCTGTTCTGGTAACCTTCAGCTCTGATACCACATGTGACACCCCATCTCCATCAACGTCACTCACAAATGGAATGCCTTAATTTTGGTGGAGTGTTTATTGTGTATAGAACAGAAAAGTAAACAAGACAAATAAATGTATTGGTACTTGGAAAATAGAAACAACTTTTATTGCAGCAGAGAAATAGTTTGGTTACATCACATCAAAAACCAACTACAAAACCAAATACACTTATTATCCATTTTGACAAATAAGTTCTGAGTACATAAAATAAAAGACATAACCCCAACATAAAATAGCCATAAATAAGATAGGCTGAACTTTACTTCAGCAATCCAAGCAACTTCCAAAAGAAAGAGATAAAGCTGTCCAAATCAAGCTCCACTAGTACTAGTCCCACCCTGAGCACTTGGGAGTGGGGGAGAAATGAAGAAAAGAGGCGGAAACAAAGGGGTCAGACATAAAGTCTGGCAAGTCAATAACTTTAACAATATAATCATTAAAGTAACTAGGATAAGGCATAAGCTGGTAAATAAGGAAATGACTGTGAACAAATGGGCATGACAGAGCAAACAAAGGAAATAAGATGAAAAAAGATAACGTTAAAGGCACACCTAATCACTATAAGATGATTACTACATTGCACCACACCAAACACCCTAAAAGTTGATCCCCACCTACTAAACTTAGTAATCAAAATAGTAGTTTCGTGTACCCCTAGCTGTCTATATAGGTGCCGCCTGCCCCTATCTCCATTAGGTGTACCCACTACCCCCATGCGATCGACTCCCTAACTCGTAGATACCCATGCTGGTCCCACAGTGGGGTGTATCACTCCCCAAAGTGGCAACCCGATACCACCAAAGATGCACGGCTTATATCTACACGATGCAATAACGTCTTACCTACCAGCTCGGGCCCACGCACGCACATGACCCCGTTCGACTTGCGTTGCCACCGCTAACCCGTTTTGACCTCTTACAGTCAAACCCAGTATGTGTGTCCCGCCCTTGACTTGGGTCGAGCCCACAATGATACTTAATGGGTTACTAGTCTGATAAGGGCCCCCATGCCTGACACAAGCTTCCCACCTATGCTTGGTCCCATCTAGTACATCCCACTTAACCCTTTTTTATTCATGTCTTCTTACATGTTTCAACTTGGTTAAGTGTTTCTAATCGTATTTCACATGCCACCCAAGGAAACCCACTTAATTTTACAGGCCACCCAAGGCACCCACTTAACCCCCCCATGTCCCACCACATGTTTATCTGGTTAAGTGTGACTTAATTCATTAGAACTGTAACCTTGTAAATACCTCCCACATTAGACTGGCATCTGCAGTTGCTGGATTTGCCGGGCGGGTCCGGGCAGTCTTATACTGCAAACGAGCCTAACCTCGTGTCTTTACAACTGTTACGCATTTAATTCATGCCTTTGACCTCTCACATTAGACTGTCATTTGTGGCTGCTGGATTTGCCGGGCGGGTCCGGGCAGTCTTACACCACAAAAGAGTCTAACCTCGTGTCTTAGGCGGGTTATTATTACACATCTTTATTTAACCCCAAATTGGATTAATATCCCTACTCAAATTTGTAAATAAATTCTAAATTTATTTATATCCATAATTGTCTCTTAAAATTATGTCCATAAATACCAATTATGCCAATTAATTTCTTAAATTAATTATATGCCTTTTTAAGGCCATTTAGGCCAATTCTCAATATGTGTATATATTCAATATTACCCCCATCGTCCCTACATTGTTCGTTCGCTTATCATGACACACACACACATACACACACACACACATATATATATATACACACACATATATATATTAGACTAGCAATTAGTCTAACACATAAAAGGGAAGAAACATCGCAAATTTGCATAACACACAAAATGTATCTAATTTACATATAAGGATTACAACATATCTAGCATAAACTTTGTATTGTCATGAATATAAACATAGACCTAAAGGTGTGAACTTGCATATATGAATATAGTTTTCACCCTAACTTGCATAGGCCATAGTCACAAACTTGCATAAAACTATGCATGTCATAGATCTAAACCTAAAGGTGTAAACTTGCATATTTGTGAATCCAATTTCTACCTAAACTTGCATATAGTCATTTTACTTGGTTCACATGTAAACTTGTATACAATTCACATAGAAACTAGCATATAATCTACACCCAAACTTGCATATAAAATGATGTCAAACATGAATCAAGTTGAACATAGGTGATTGGGCATATACAAAGGGGTCCACAACAAAAACTATCATTATGAACTACTAGCATATATTCACAAAATATCACATTTTCCCATTGTTTCACAAACATAGCCATATAACCCAAATTATAACTCAACCTAATTAACTTGTTAATTATCTCATTAAAGAAATCGAACTCACTACTCAAAGAAGGTCTTGAGTTCTGGGATCTGTGTTCTGTAGTTGAATTAGCTCGCCTTTGAAGTAGAAAAATTCATTGGTGTTGTTGTTATAGACTTGAGTTGATTAGCTTTTCTTTGCTCCTTGTTGGTGGCGGCTACTCTAGGTTGCGGGGTGATAGCATGATGACCATGGTTCTATTTTTTATTAGGTTTAGGGTTTGAGTCTACATGTGCTTATATAGAGATTTGGATTAATTTAGGCTATCCGATCATCCTAGAAGCAACCAGAACCATCCAAAAAAAGCCAACTCAGCCCTAATGACTCATCAGCAGCTCAGAATTGGGCTTAATTCAGATCTGCCCGAGGGGGGGTAGGTCGACCCCCAGGTCGACCCATAGGTCGACCCCCAGGTCGACCTACAGGGTAGGTCGACACTAAGGTCGACCCCCTGGTCGACCTGGCCTGGGGCGGGAAATTTCCCGCCCTGCCCGGTTCTGAGTCTGAATTCGTTTATGAATTTAAATTTGAATTTCTGGAAACTTCTGACAACCATAACTTCTTCATACGAAGTCCAATTTATGCAAACTCGGGCTCTATCTCAGCCAGAATTCCGAGGCGAACACAATGGTGTAACCCACTTCCCTTGATTCTCACATTTAAAATTAATTATTTCTCAATTCGTTAGTTTAATGCTAATAGAAAACACGGGGTGTTACAACAACAGTTCAAAGATCAGTTTTCATAATGAGTGATCAAACAAGTTATAAAAATGTGAACATATACAAGTGGAAGTGTACATTCAGGTTTCAGCAAGCATACAAGAGCAGTTTTCAAATTCATGGGGGTCAAGTTCAATAGTGCAGTCAGCGTATAGACAGGAAATGGTGTACAACAGCTCGAAGATGAACAATGGAGCAAAGTACATTACACCATGAATGTTAAATGAGCACAACAATAGTTCAAATTGGTGAACAACATGGTTCAACGCTCAAATTGCAAAATGGTGTAAAGATGGCAAAAATTTATATGCGCATGAACATTTCCAAATATCAATCAATCAGTTTTTTTTTGCAAGGAAGTTATCAAGCAAATTCAGCATGAATTCATTCAAGTGTCAATCAAGTGTGGACTTGCAAGGAAACAAATTACTGGTTTTTGTTTTTACCAAATTTATAATTGGTTCTGTGTGCCATTCAGATTTATCAAGGAATCATGGCAACATTTCAAGTCTATTTCCAGAAAGTTCAATGTCAAGAAATGCAGTATATAATCAAGTAACATGTTTGGCAAATCCATAAATTATTTGTTTCTAGTATTTGTTTTCAAATCCGAATTCATACAAGGCAACAAATCAGGGATGAATAAATTCAGAAATTTATTTTAGGCCATGCCGAAAAAATCAAATTCAATTGAAGAGTTAAAAGAGGAAATCACGGCAATAATGAGCTCAAATCAGTTATTGAAATCAGAGTGTTTCTAGGGTTCGATTCTACCTTAACAACACCATATCATCACTGGCAAAAAGGATCGCATATCGAAACCCACAAAATCAATTCAGGCATTTTCAAAGCAAGAAATTTCAGAAAACTCATAGTTTCGATCGACCCAGAGAGCAATCCCAAATCGGACGAGCAAAGCCATCGAAGAATCAAGTATCCATTGATTCGAAGCAAACAGAGAAGCAAATCGAAGATCACATTATCAAGATTTGGGATTTGGAAAACCCTAATCGACAGCCGCCATCTTTATTCTCCAAAGAAGAAAAAGGAATGGGTGCAACACATTTTAAATGGGCCAGCCATAATTTCTAAAGGGGATAACCCTTTTAATTTAACTCTAGGGTTTTTAAATTTGTTTTATTTTAATTGTATTTTTTTGTCTTTGTAACAACTGAAATAGTTTCTAGAATTCTGTAAAAATCTAGGAGAATCAGTCAGGGTGTTGACTGACAGCTTATAGAGTCTGTAAAATCTAGGTTACTGGTTGCGAGGACGTGATCAGGGGAAACATAATCGAGGGGATATCCGTCAGTCTAGGGTTTTGAGCGTAGATTAGAATAGGAGCAAGGGGTTCGCGAGTGTACGTGATCTTGTATGCAAGATCTGTTCTTTTATCTAGTAAAAACCTTAGGAATGCAGCAGTAGGCAGGGTTTTACCGAAGTTGGGTATATCTGTGTATGATTTATTATCTGCACTTTTATTTTTGCTGGATTCTGTGATCTGTTTATTATTTTAATATCCTATCATATTTTTAATTCAGCGAAAAACTGTCCTATTCACCCCCCCCCCCCCCTCTAGGATTAATCTAGATCCAACAAATACACCCTAATGGGGGTGACCCACATAGCCATGTTGTCTACCCGATTTTTGTCATTTCCCGGTTGATGAGGATTGAGGTCGTATCGTATCTTTTGAAACATCCGACCAACATTCTCTTTGAATGCCATATCGTCATACACGCCAAATCACAAATTGATTTCCCCAAAAATGCCATGGGTATAAAGCGAAGAGAAACAAGTTTCTCTGCCACCAACGTAAATACGTTTGAAGAGATCAACTTATATGATCCATTGGATATTGTTTGTCAGACATTCATCCATTCAAGTTGTCCTGGGACTGGACAAACCGAAGGCTCTATTCTATAAATCCATCGTAGGCAATTTCTTCCTAGGATCGCCAGAACAGCCTTGCATAAACTCCATCTGCAATTATCTTCATCGTATTTGATTTGCAACACTAATGTCCATACGGAGTGGTTTTCAGATAATAAATCTGATCCCGGTCTCTGTATTGACAACAGAAAAAGGGTCAAAAACTCTGATAGTCGGTGATATAACTATCAAAGAGAAACATACATACAAACACCGGTCATATTTCCAAATAGAAATCTTACCGATCAATCATCATTCAACACTGGGCCCCTTTAATAGATTTATCAATAATCATTTTGTTTACGAATTTTCCCTTTTAGATTTTTACCCAAATATCTTTTAACTCACTTAATCTCGTCTGATTTCTTGGAAACTGCTTCCATATATTCACTATTCCTTATTTCCTGTATTCAAAAATATATATTATTAACATTGGAAAACATTTCCATCTCTTGTTTATGCAGCACTATTCTTTTACATTCATTAGTCTCTAATCGTAAACTAGTAAGCGAACAACTTCCTGAGCGTCAACCCCGAAGGCCGAAACCAACATCAGATCGATACCCAGAAAGCCATTTAACTACTCTCCAGTCAGTTCTTAATTTCTTTAACTCCATTTCTTAATGATAAAATCATTTCATTTCTAAACTTATAACATCTTTGATTATATTTGGAAAACATTTCCAAAATCCATTTATAGATTCAATGAACGTTGTGTAAAAACATTGATTATAACGATAGTGCTATAATACCTGCTTCCAAAATATTTAAGTTTAAAATATGTCTTTGATTCATTACTTTGAATAGTATTTAAATTAAAAAATAAATCAACTCTTAAAAATGGAAAGTAATATTACTTTCCTAAATTTAACATCTGACTTTCCTTCGAACAATCCCTATTCGATTAACGTTTGAACTATGGAATAATTATGCTTCTCGTCAACTAAATTTTTAAATTCATTTTTAAATTTATCAGTTTGACATTCCCTTTTTATTATCATTCCAAGTTGCAACATTTTCTTTTCAACATGTTTCAATTTGAAATGTGAATACCATTCCTTTACAGATATATGGACTCGTTCTAACACTCAAATCTTGATTTTTATTTATAAATACTATTATGGGTTTATATTCCATTTATCTAGTGGTTATATAAAATCATATTCATATTTTACTTCAAAATCTTTATTTACAAGTCAAATTCTTATTTGTATAACCGGTTTATAATTAAATCTCTATTTCATATTCGGTTTTAAATTATTGGTTTCAACCCAGATCGTAAATCATCTTGTCAAACCTCAAATTTATAATGTATAATTCATAAACATAAATTAGTCGACATCGTCAAATTCTAATTGCAAATCTTTGAGTATTTGTTTAGATTCTCTTGCATTTCGATCATTGAAATAATTCATCGCTTCTCTTCCTAAACGATTTCCCTTTTCCTTTCCTAAATTCATTCTTTTATTTTTAAATTAGTCAATAATGATTATTCTATTTTATTTCTAACCTCAGCTAGTTGTTTTAATATAATTAAAACAAGTTATTATATTCTAGTCCATTCGAAATTTGATTTCTATAAATAAATTATCCTTTTTAAAACCCTAATTTCTTTTCCAATATATTCGATTATATTTTGCGGTATTTACATACCAATTATTTCAGGTCATTGTTGTTCAAACATCCCAATTACACAATAATCAATCACATATTATTTATCACATCATATAATACAATATATGAAAAACAACAATAATTGTTGAGGAATCCAATTGGATTCCTCCAACTTGTTTCCCTACATCCACAAATGTTAATCAATGTAATAACACTGGTTTTATATCAATATGAAATATTATAATAAATGGGATTAATATCTAACTAACGGTTCATATATATATATAACTGGATCAAAAGTTTCAACCAGCTAATAAGCAATTCATCCAAACAACCATCACACCGCAATCAATTATCATCTATCAGTATTAAATATCGTTTATAAAATTATAGAACTGATCAGAGTTAGTGAGTTTACTCACCTTGGTCGTTAATCATTAAATAACGATTAACATCAATTGATTTATCCAAGCATTTTATTTTTCCTAAATTCCAAACGAGCTTCAAACGATTTCGAATCAACTTCTTTGTGTAGCCTGCATTGATACGGTTCCATCGAGTCCTGTTTCGTTGAATTCGAACAATGTATGGAAAAGTTATCATGAATTGTTCAAATTGACTTGAATTTACAATTATTTAATGTCGTGCCTTACCTCTTTATTTCTCAGCCCAATAACCCCTTATGTCCTTTATAGGCCCAAAATGTTCTCCTCTACGACTTAGAATCCCCCATACACGCACTCCTTTCGTCCTTTACTTTCTATGGGCGTCATCGTTTAAAACTGATCCAAACATCCATCTACCCTATACTTACGCCAATATACCTGCTTTGTCTGCTATTAACAAAATGCACGCACCAAGAAATTTCGCATTTGCTCTACAAACCTTTCTTTTAGTATAGCTTCTCGTTGATTTTCTTTTTATATTATTATGGGCTTTACTAAAATATTCATTCTGCCCACAAAGCCTACCGACCAACCCACTTTAGCAGTATCCTTCTTCCACAATTTGCAAACCGCGAACTCCTGCAAAATCTCCATCCTTTCCGAAATTCCAATTGCTCCATCACCATTCTTTACTTCGAGAAAAATCGAACTGAAATATTCATTGTCTTGCTCTACAAAAACTCTTCATCTCCACATCATTTAGTTGAAGCACCTCACAAGTTCCAGCGAAGTCACCCAACTGTTATGTCACCAAAACTCCTCGTCAGAATCCTCTTTGCTCTAACACCATCATTACTGGCGTCATTGCACCATTGTCTACAGTTCTTCTTCCCATCATAACATGTAACTCTCCACTCCAAACTCTCAATAACCCTTTCCACAAGCCACGAAACATCATATAAAAGATACTACAAAACTCCCCCCATCAATGTATACTAAAGAGCACATCTTCCTTTCTTTATAATTTTCGAACATTCCCAGTAGAAGCCGCTCTCCAGTATTCATTTTATAAACTTCCTCCACTCTTTCTCTTGGATGACACGTTTATACCCAAACAACAGTAGATCGCTCTATATGAAAACCGAAAGAGACAAAGCTCTAACCCCATCGATTTCAAGTGGACATGCTTGGGAATTCACGGTAATGTATTTGGTTTGTAAATGATTATTTTTTTACTTTCCTTTCTTTTTTTTATAGAAAGATTGGGTTTGATTTTCAAAAAAATTAAGAATTTTGAATTTCCGAAAATAAAGAAGCAAAGGGAAACCGCAGCGTGATTATGTAGACTATGATCCCTTGGCATGCACGACGTTGGTTACTTAGCAGGCAAGAGTTAGGTGGTAAGTCTGAGGGAGTAGAGTGAGCTATGTAGTATTTCGTTTCATTTGAACGAACGACCATGTATTTTTTTCCTATTAGTGTACAACGTTTTGATTTAGAGAGATGGTACAATTTATTTTATTGGTAAGAAAATGATGTCTGTATTGTTTGTATTTTTTTATCGTGATTAACAAGGGAATGGATTTTTGCTGAAGCCAACGAAAGTCTTGGTGATGAATATATATATTCAAACTATTTGGCATGCTCGTAATATAGGGGATTAGGGTAGTCTGTTATTTTGCTTAGGCATGTGGATAGGTGATGGGCATGCATCCTGTATGTTGTCAAAAATACATCCGTGTGATGGGTGTTTGCTATTTTTTGGAATAGGGGTAAGCTAAGTTCCTTTGCAGCCAAGGAATTGGGTAGATGACTAATTGTAATTGCTCAATTTATATATTAATGAATCTTCTTCAACACACATCTTGAATACATGAAGCATGAATAATGATACATACTTGATATTCTTCATTAGTTAAATGCCAGTACAACTAATTGTAATTCCTTGAGTACATAAAACTAAACTATGTGAATTCATAATTAACCCTCTAGTTAGTTCAAAATTATGAGCCAGCTGTAACTAGGATTTTATAGTACACGCTTCAGTGATATAGCGCTTCTAATTTCCCAGTCCATTTGTACACCGTACTAACTCCTAAGGGAAAATGTGTCTTGGCACCTTTCCTTTGTTATCTCAAATGTTATCAGCCAAACACCATTTAGATCATAAGAAACATATCATTTTCTTTCATTTTACTATGCATGGAAAAACTGGCTTAAATTTTCGTTGGAACGGTATTTTCTTGCTTTCCCTGAATTGTCAACATGTACTTCGCGTATATACACATTTCTTATTATATTATCGTAGTATTTATATTATTTAAATATTCAAAATATTATATTCAAACTACTTAAATTATTAAACCGCTATTTAAGTAATTAAATTAGTTAATTATTTAATCGTTGAAAATCCAGGATGTTACATTCCTTCCCCCTTAAAAGAATTTCGTCCTAGAAATTACTAGCAAAAAAATATATGCTATAATCCTATTATCCAGAATAACAATCATTTGGTTTACTCCTTAATTTCAGTTTCAACTGAACCCATTTATTTTTAGTAAAATATTAATTCCTCGGATATTTTCAAAAGGATTTTGAAATTTTTCTAACGCCTAAAATCTCCATAAAATTTTGCCAGCATCTCCTTTGCACGGCTCAATCGGCACATCTACAACTCGCCTCTTTAGGCCTTCTCCAATCCAAAAGAAAATCAAACAGCCAAGTGTCTTATCAAAATAGCTCATAAAAATCTCATAATCAATAAAATATGAACTTGTACCTTTTTGTCGGGCATTCAACTTAATCTCTTGTATTTGATTCCCTTTCAACACCTATCAATGCATTTCCATTTTGATTTTCAATTCCAATCTCAACTTCAATTCTTGAGTCATCTGCCTAATCACATCCCAAATTACTATTCATCAATCCAATTTCATTCTAGATTATTATCAATCCAATACAATTTTATTTAACTCAGATTTTAATTTAATTTCAAATTTATTAATCCACTTTTACCATTTTAATCTATTTAACTCCATCAGTTAAATTTAAATTTCGAACTCAAATTCTTGGGTTCTATTTCAAATCGGTTTGAAATCATATATGTTTACATATAGTAATAGTGATTCTGAATTTTTACCAACTTGTTTCCTCAAACAATTCAAAATAAAATCTTTGGTAGTAATCCGTCACTTAGAAACTCGAAAATGAACACCGATGATGCAGTCGTCATCATCAGAATTATTCTCCAGTGATCGAAGTGAGTTCAATACTATATTATTTCAAAACTCCTTTTTAAACCTGTACAATATTCGAAAAACATGTTTAAATCACCCAGGATCTTAAAATTTCAATATATTCAATCCAAAATTCAATTTCAAACACCTTTCCCCGTTTACGGAGTTTTGATTCCGATTCCGTTTTTAAATTCAGATTTAATACATTTGATTTGATATATTTTACTTATACAAAATTTAATTGGTTATTTATAACCATCTCCATTATAATCTTATTCAATTAGAAAAATAAATCAACACAGCCAATGTATATTATAATAATAGTTCCAATATATATATATATATAAATATACTTCTTCTATATCAAAATAATTTTGGGTAAAATTATTTTTTACCCTCTTTTCAAAACATACTATGTTGAATTACCATGTTCAAGAGTCTAGAAACATCTATCGACACAGTTTGCATTACTGTATCGACCATAATTCATAAACTACTCGACAAACCAATCAACACAATATAAAACGTTTTTTATACCGATTTACGAATACGCACTCATATATATACAATCAAACTAAATCTAGGGCATTACTAACCCTATCTCTATTGAGTCACGCCACAGAGCCAAGGTAATTACTTAACCTTCAGCTCTGATACCACTGTAATGACCCACGGGGATATTCGACCCCGAAAATCGACATAAACATCACGTCGAATATTCAAGAACCGGAAATACCCGATCATTAATAAAAGAAGTTAGAGGGTGAGAAATAGAAAGATAGAAATTTAGAATAGAAGAAGAAGAAGAACACCGCAGGACAAAATCAGAGTACACACGAAACTCACAGCGGAACGAATAAAATATATTATATAACAAAATTTTGAAATACAAACTTGCAATAGTATATACATACCATTATCAGAGTATAGCACAACACATCACAGCGGAAATAAAATTTATGTATAAAATGTCGAGCCTCCTGCTCCAAGCTCCTCCAAGTATCTATAAAATTCTAACTACTTGACTGCCCGTACAACTTTGAGCACCCAATAGTTTAGGGAAAACAAAACAAAATAAACTCTAGGTCAGTCATGGGACTGGTGTGAGTAAACTTCAAACATTCGGTTTAACTTTTCAAAATCGTTGTCAAAAGAAATAATAATCATAAGACCGATCCACACGTAAATACGGATGGTTTTTACCTTACGATAACCAATTATTTTTTTTGAAATCAATAATATTTAGATATTATAATAGTGTTTAATCACAAGTAAATAAAATCTAGCAGAATGCTTGCATCTCACGCTCCACATATATAATATACAATCAAAACCGCGGGTGCTTATTGGAGATTGGATTCCGACTATGACAAGGTATTGAACCACCTGCCGATAGTATATCTCTAAAGAGGAATACACTAGGTTCAACAAGAACGTCTTGCAACCCGGCCACACATGACTGACCACTCATTTCTCTTGAGTGTATTGAATATATTGTCAACTACGGTTGCTAATAGCATAACTGTTCCCGGGAGATACAGAATCGAAAAGAAGTAACAAATATGAATATTCTCTAGATGGTGACAATACATCCTAATGGGGGCAACCCACATAGCCATGTTGCCTGCCCGATTCTTGTCATTTCTCAGTTGATGAGGCTTGAGGTCATATCGTATCTTTTGAAACATTCGGCCACCATTCTCTTTGAATGCCAAATCGTCATACCCGCCAAATCAAAAATTGATTTCCCCAAAAATACCACGGGTATAAAGCTAAGAGAAACGAATTTCTCCTCCACCAATGTGAATATTTTTGAAGAGATCAACTTACGCGATCCATTGTATATTCTCTGTCAGACATTCGTCCATTCAAGTTGTCTTGGGACTGGACAAACCGAAGGCTCTATTATATAAATCCATCTTAGGCAATTTCTTCCTAGGATCGCCAGAATAGCCTTGCATAAACTATGTCTGTAATTATCTTCATCATATTTGATTCGCAACGCTAATGTCCATATGGAGTGGTTTTCAGATAATAAATCTAATCCTGGTCTCTCCGTATTGACAACAGAAAAAGGGTCAAAAACTCTGATAGCCGGTGATTTAACTATCAAAGAGAAACATACATACAAACACTGGTCGTATTTCCAAATGGAAATCTTACCGATCAATCATCATTCAACACTGAGCGCCTTTAATAGATTTATCAATAATCATTTCATTTACCAATTTTCCCTTTTAGATTTTTACCTAAATATCTTTTAACTCGCTTAATCTCGCTTGATTTCTTAGAAACTTTTTCCATATATTCACTATTCCTTATTTTCTGTATTCGAAAATATATATTATTAACATTGGAAAACATTTCCATCTCTTGTTCATGCAGCACTATTCTTTTACATTCATTAGTCCCTAATCGTAAACTAGTAAGCGAGCAACTTCCTGAGCGTCAACCCCGAAGGCCGAAACCAACATCAGATCGATACCCAGAAAGCCATTTAACTAGTCTCCAGTCAGTTCTTAATTTCTTTAACTCCATTTCTTAATTCTAAAATCATTTCATTTCTAAACTTAGAACATCTTTGATTATATTTGGAAAACATTTCCAAAATCCATTTATAGATTCAACGAACGTTGTGTAAAAACATTGATTATAATGATAGCGCTATAATACCAGCTTCCAAAATATTTAAGTTTAAAATGCGTCTTTGATTCGTTACTTTGAATAGTATTTAAATTAATAAATAAATAAATCTACTCTTAAAAACGGAAAGTAATATTACTTTCCTAAATTTAACATCTGACTTTCCTTCGAATAATCCCTATTCGATTAACGTTTGAACTTTGGAATAATTATGCTTCTAGTCAACCAAATTTCTAAATTCATTTTTGAATTTATCACTTCAACATTCCCTTTTTATTGTCATTCCAACTTGCAACATTTTCTTTTCAACATGTTTCACTTTTTAATGTGAATACCATTCCTTCACAGATATATGGACTCGTTCTAACAATCAAATCTTGATTTTTATTTATAAATACCATTATGGGTATATATTCCATTTATCTAGTGGTTATATAAAATCATATTCATATTTTACTTCAAAATCTTTATTTACAAGTCAACCTCTTATTTATATAACCGGTTTATAATTTAATCTCAATTTCATATTCGATTCTAAATTATTGGTTTCAACCCAAATCGTAAATCATATTGTCAAACCTAAAATTTATAATGTATAATTCATAAACATAAATTAGTCGACATCGTCGAATTCTAATTACAAATATTTGTGTATTTGTTTAGATTCCCTTACACTTCGATCATTGAAATAATTCATCGCTTTTCTTCTTAAACGATTTCCCTTTTCCTTTCCTAAATTCATTCTTATATTTTTAAATTATTCAATAATAATCATTCTATTTTATTTCTAACCTCAGCTAGTGTTTTAATATAATTAAAACAAGTTATTATATTCTATTCCATTCGAAATTTGATTTCTATAAATAAATTAACCTTTTTTAAACCCCAATTTCTTTTCCAATATATTCGATTATATTTTGCGGTATTTACATACCAATTATTTCAGGTCATTGTTGTTCAAACATCCCAATCACACAATAATCAATCACAATTATTTATCACATCATATAATACAATATACGAAAACAACAATAATTGTTGAGGAATCCACTTGGATTCCTCCAACCTGTTTCCCTGCATCCACAGACGTTAATCAATGGGATAACACTGGTTTCATATCAATATGAAATAATATAACAAATGGGATCAATATCTAACTACTGGTTCATATATACATATATATATATATATATATATATATATATATAACTGGATCAAAATTTTCAGCCAACTAATAAGCAATTCATCCAAACAACAATTGCATCGCAATCAATTATCATATATCAGTATTAAATATCGTTTATAAAATTATATAACTGATCTGAGTTAGTGGGTTTACTCACCTTGGTCGTTATTCATTAAATAACGATTAACGTCAGTTGATTTAGCCAAGCATTTTATTTTTCCTAAAATCCAAACAAGCTTCAAATGATTTCGAACCAGCTTCGTTATGTCGCCTGCGTTGATACGGTTCCAACGAATCCCGTTTCGTTGAATTTGGACAATGTATGGAAAAGTTATCATGAATTGTTTAAATTAACTTGAATTTACAATTATTTAATGTTGCACCTTACCTCTTTATTTATCAGCCCAATAACCCCTTATGTCCTTTCTAGGCCCAAAATGTTCTCCTCCGCGATTTAGAATCCCCCATACATGCACTCCTTTCATCCTTTATTTTTCTCTGGGCGTCACCTTTTAAAACTGATCCAAACATCCATCTACCCTATACTTCGCCAGTATACCTGCTTCGTCTGCTATTAACAAAATGAACGCACCATGAAATTTCCCATTTGCTCCACAAACCATTCTTTCAGTATAGCTTCTCGCTGATTTTCTTTTTATATTATTATGGGCTTCACTAATATATTCATTCGTCCCATAAAGCCTACCGACCAACCCACTTTAGCAGTATCCTTCTTCCACAATTTACAAACCGCAAACTTCTGCAAAATCTCCACCCTTTCCGAAATTCCAATTGCTCCATTATCATTCTTTACTTCAGGAAAAATAGGACTGAAATATTCATTGTCTTGCTCCACAAAAACTCTTCATCTCCACACCATTAGTTGAAGCTCAATCCCCATTACTGAAAACGAATGGCGACAACTCCTCACAAGTTCCAGCAAAGTCACCCAACTGTTATGTCACCAAAACTCCTCATCAGGATCCTCTTTCCTCTGACACCGTCGTGACTGGCGTCGTTACACCATTGTGTACAGTTCTTCTTCCCATCATAGCACGCAACTCTCCACTCCAAACTCTCAATAACCCTTTCCACAAACCACGAAACATCATATAAAAGATACTACAAAACTCCCCCCATCAATGTATACTAAAGAGCGCATCTTCCTTTCTTTATAATTTTCGAACATTCCCAGTAGAAGCCGCTCTCCAGTATTCATTTTAGAAACTTCCTCCACTCTTTCTCTTGGACGACACGTTTATACCCAAACAACAGTAGATCGCTCTATATGAAAACCGAAAGAGACAAAGCTCCAACCCCATCGGTTTCAAGTAGACAAGCTTTGGAATTTACGGTAACGTATTTGGTTTGTAAATGATTTTTTTTCTTTTTTCCTTTCTTTTATTTACGGAAAGACTGGGTTTGATTTTAAGAAAAATGAAGAAGTTTAATTTTCCGAAAATAAAGAAGCAAAGGGTAACCGCAGCGTGATTATATAGATTATGATCCTTTGGTATTCACGACATTGGTTACTTGGCAGGCAAGTATTAGGTAGTAGGTCTGAGGGAGTAGAGTTAGCTGTGTAGTATTTCATTTAATTTAAACGAACGACCATGTATTTTTTTCCCTATCAGTGTACAATGTTTTGATTTAGAGAGATGGTACGATTTGTTTCATTGGCAAGAAAATAATGTTTGTAGTTTTTGTTTTTCTCATGATTAACAAGGGAATGGATTTTTGCTGAAGCCAACGAAAGTCTTAGTGATGAATATACATATTCAAACTACTTGGCATGCACGTAATGTAGGGGGTTAGGGTAGTATGTTATTTTGCTTAGGCATGTAGATAGGTGATGGGCATGCATCTTGTATGTTGCCAAAAATACATCTGTGTGTGCTTTTTGGAATAGGGGTAAGCTCAGTTCCTTTGCATCCAAGGAATTGGGTAGATGACTAATTGTAATTACTTAATTTATATATTAATGAATCTTCTTTAACACACATCTTGAATACATGAAACATGAATAATGATACATACTTGATATTATAGATTAGTTAAATGCCAGTACGACTAAATGTAATTCCCTGAGTACATAAAACTAAACTATGTGAATTTATAATTAATGTAACAACCCGAAAATCTGGGCCAGTTTAAAATTTTTATTTTGGCAATTTTAGCGAATTTAGTATATTTAAAATAGATTATTTTAAATAAAAACGACGAGAAATTTATTTTGAATATAATTCAAACGTATATAGTTATATAGTTCGTCGTTAGAATATAAATAATTATATATAATTATAAAAGGGATTGAAAATGGCGCGGTAGTTCGATAATTCGATTTCAAACTTCAATTGAATGTACCGGGTGCAAAACAATCCGGATTTTAGTGAAACCAAAAACATTAGGATCTAATCGATAATATCTTTCCAACGAATCCGAATAATCAAAATTTGATAGCGGAAATCAAAAGATATGTCCAGTTGAAATTTCTGAATAGTCGCTATGGAATTCAGGCCCTTAAAAATGGAAATTTTGCAAACGACCTCGGATTTCGACGAAACCACTTTTGTTGGATCCGCGATGTCAAGTTATTGCTAGATTCCAAATTTCATAATTTTTCGAATCAATATGTGAGCGTGGCAAAGGAAAACGCGTTTGACCAGTTTTAGTTGATTTTAATCGACTGGGAATTGGCCATTTTTCAAACGGTCTCAGAATTCGATGAAATTAGTTTTGTTAGGACCGTATCGTCAATACGAAGCTAGAAAATATTTTTCTGGAATTTTTCGAGTTAGTATGTGACCCCGGTAATTTGAAGTGTACGTTTAAAATTCAATATAGCGATTTAAATGTAAATTCAACGGAAACTAATCGAAATGATCACATCAGCTTGCGATACATATCCCATTGTGTTCAGAATGGGGGTAATACGCTAAGGACGACAGTCGGCGGGTTCGAGTTCGAGTTCGAATGAAAATGGTACCATAGGGAATTCAAAATCCAAATTAAATAATTATATAATTTCCTTACTTACCCTTGGCCCCCCTTTCTCCCTTATACCCCCCCCCCCTCCTTGAATCGGTCCACAAAAAAATTAGAAAGGAAAAAAAAACTGCTCCTCGAGGTCGCCCACCACCCGTCGTTTCTCCCCTGCCACCGCCGGCGCCTCACGCCGCCCACCCTCACCTGCTCTTCCTCCTCTACTTCTAACCGACACTCACCCAAACCCCTACGCGCTCGCACCCAAGCCCGAACCCGCACCCAGTGCCGACGCCCTACTCCGGCAAGCCCACCAGAACCGCGATGGCCCCTCCTCCTTCTCGCCCTGACGCGGCTCCTCCCCCGAAGATCCAGCGCGACCCATTTCCCCCAAAGCTCCAACCGCACCTAACCCTAGCCCTGCGCCTCTGCTCGGCCAATCCGCACCCCCTCCTCCTCGCTAGCAGTCGCACCCAGCAGCCCTTCTTCAATCGAATCAGTAAGTTTTTAATTTTTGAATAAAAGAAACCTGATTTTTATTATTAAGGGAATCTGAACTTTGTTTTAAAAAAAAAGATATGAACTTTGTTTTGGGAAAAAAAGGCGAGATCTTTGGTTGTTTAAAGTTTTGATTTTCATTATGCATATCGTTTTTAAGGAGGCGATTTATATATAGCAAAAAGATTATATTTTTAAAATAGTGAAGACGGGAATTTTTATAATGTAAAGGCGAGATTTTTATAGAAGTAAAGGAATTATTTTTATAAGGTAGTAAGTAAAAATGTGATTTTTATATATTGAACATCGTAATAAAAATTCGATTTTTATATATTGAATAGCATAGTAAAAATTCGATTTTTATATATTGAATAGCATAGTAAAAATTCGATTTTTATATATTGAATAGCATAATAAAAATTCGATTTTTATATATTGAATAGCATAGTAAAAATTCGATTTTTATATATTGAATAGCGAAGTAAAAATGTGATTTTTATATATATAGTGGCCATGGGCAACGAAGGTGACAAAAATGCGAAACGACGAAGACTTCTGCAAATGAAGAGCCGTGGAGCTAGGATAGCTATTGGTGAGAATTTCTCACCTTTCAATTTTATTTTCTAGTTATATATATATACTAGGATGCAGACGGTGTT